>OY821760.1:20844298-23692611 GCA_963682095.1 Potentilla sterilis
CTCATCAATATTCCATTTCAAGCTCATGATCCAAAGTCCCTTGATAGCTTTGCAAACCCCAAACAGCGGAAGCAATGATAAAAGCTGTGAAGAAGCTCAAGTTGTGCCCTAGAAAGAAGAGAAAACGAAAGAACCATCCTCCTCCTCCACCCTATGATCCTCCATCACCACCACACCGACATCAGTGTCACTGTTGCTGCTCATACACCGCCTCCTCCTCCTCAACAGCTCAGCCGTCCGCTCCACCTCTGCCACCATGGATGGATTATACTGAGCAGACACATGAAATTGAAACTCTTCTGGCGCCTGAACATCAGTTCTCTACTCCAGAGCTAGATTATCATCCACTTCCGGTTCCAAGCAAACAAGAAAGTACTGCTCCTGCTTTGAATTTGAATCCCACCTCATGTTATCAGCAATATATGGTTCCAGATCCAGATCCAGATCCTGTCTACGGCATACCAGTTGCACAAGCCCCTACAGCAGCAAGGGAGAGATCTGCCGACTTCTTTGGATTTGTTGTCGACTATTTGTTTCGCTTCTTTCCATGTTTTCGTATTCGTGAGGCTGTCAAGTAATGGAATTTCCCCCGGTTTTTCTGTGCTTTCTGTAATCCAAGGCATATCAATACTAATTGAACAGAACCTATTTAAATGTTAACAAGTGACCTGTAATGCTGCATATTAGGCTAGTAGTTGGTATTACATAAATATTGAAGTTTACAAGCTCTTTTACAATAGAACTACAAAAATAATGATCCCCTTCGAGCCCGACAAGTAAATTATATTTCACTATGGAAACAGTATCTACATCTCAACCAAAAATTTCTGCACTTAATCCAGAACAATTGAATTCCCTGAACAAGGATCCATCACCTTGATATATTTCTCCAGTAGCTAGTTTCACACAATGGCAAAAAACAAAATTTCCCAGCCATGAATTACAAGTATAAGGAAGCTGCAAAGACAATATCTCTCTTGATTTTCGAAACAGCCTCCTCAAATTTTGATTCAAGATCAGTTTCTCCAATAGAATTGGCTGCATGTATAAGTTGCTGAAGAACTTCCTCTAATCTCCTAATTGCTCTGATTAAGCTACCCTCAAAAACCCCTGTAACTGACATTATCTCGTAAAATTTTGACCCTTTTGCCCAAGCATATGCAGCCTCCATAATATCAGGCCGAAATGAACTCACAAAGCTATCAATGTCAATTTCAACCTGCAGTATATCCAACAGAAAGAGACAACATCTCAATAACACATTAAAAAAAAATTAAAACATTTATTTTGCAACTGCATAGAAAAGCCAAGCACCGAATCCACCTAAGATAGATAAGCACAGGAGGGACTCAACAGTTCAATGCTTCATTTGAAGATCTAAGGAATTTGCCACATGCCCAATTGACAGCTTGTGCATAAACTAATCATTTCATCTCAGATAATACAAACCATATTGGTTGTTTAAATCTTACTCTAAAAAGGAAAAATCACATTTCCACAAGCTTCACTAATGAAGATGCATCAATGTTACCTTGCTACTTCCTACATGTAAGGTGTTACTAATGAAAAACTACACTTAAATAACAGACAAACTGAACACACATCCAACATTCATTTGACCGATAGGACTTTGAAGTGACTTTTATTATCAAAAGCTGAGCAAAAAATTAAATCAACAATTTAACTCCACAAGAAAGAACAGTACCTTGCACTCAAGCTGAACTTCAGCCACCCTCCTAGCAGTTTCTTGTAATTGCAAGAAGAGCAAGTCAAGTTCTTCTCTTGGTTTTGTAGCATCTTTTAGTTTTTCCTGCCAAACAAAACATGAGAGAAGAGATACCAACTCTTCTACCTTGATGTCCTTAAAAACGCCATTGAACATGAGCTCTGTGAGGGTCAACTCATCTGCACTACTGATTTCACAAGCAACCTTACCCTTCAACTCCACAACATCATCACGTGTAACATATCTGCATCCCAACCCACCCAATCGTTTTAGAATTATTTCAAGGACTGAAAATTTGAAGTGTCATAGTCGCTTGAGCATTCCAAATCTCGTCTACGAGAATTCTAATATTTGAATATCATACTAAATAATATGCAAACAATGAGAAAACATCGGTGCAGGACAAATAAGCAACTCTGTCATAAGAACTGACAAAGCCTGAGGAAGGAAAATAAAAGAAAAAGAACTATTTACCCTAGCCTCCGAAGAACCCGTTTTCGTGCCTTAAGTTCATCTTTAAAAGCCAATGCAGTCGAAGAGCGCATTGTTTTCTTAATTGACTTGATCTTAGCTGCCAATTCCTGCTTCATATGAAAAACCTTCAGCTTTTGCTCAATTAGCGGTGTTTTTGCAATTTCATGCCTGTCAAACAGGTTCTCTAAAGCCTCAATCCTTCGAGCCACTTTTTTGTACGAACTACTTTGAATCTGAAGACAGAAAAAACGAGGTGTACTCAGTAGCAGAACGAGCAATTTTTAAATTTTTTGCCTTTTTTAAGATTGCACTAGCATACCTTCATGTCTTCTTCAGGATCTAGAAGAGGAATCTTGTCTCCAAATCTTGAAAGAGTTTCAAGAACTTTCTTCACTGTGTTTTCTCGAGCTTGTAATGATAAAATATCATTTGGAATGACCATACAAAGTCGACTCATGCTATTAATCTGTTCAAATAGAAAAGGAAATAAGTTATTAGCTGTTACAGTACATTAATGAAATTAGTATAGCACAAAAATAAACAAAATGTAAGCAGTTTTAATAAATTCCATATACAGTACAAATAAATAAAATCTAATAAAATTACAAAGACATTAATTATATATGTAACTAGAAAAGCCAATACCAAGTTTAGTTTATAATTTGGAGGAGATTAATAGGCCGAAAAAGCCAAAGAAATGGAAACTGATGCAAAAAAAAATAAAAATAAAAGCAGAAGAAAAGTATCAAACATTTGACCTGAGATATGGAAATGGAAACAACAACAGGTTCTCCAGGTTCTTTAAGAGGAACAATTTTGAGTGTTCTTTTTCCAACTCCATTTGTACTGACCACACATCTTGTTAAAACATCCACTATGTAGTTTGAATCTTCTGGTTTCTTAACTGCATCTTCTGGAAAACACAAACCATTTAGTGACTTGAAAGCTTGAATAACAATGGAGAGAAGCAATTGAAAGTCTAACCTTCGGAAACATTTTTCACCCGTTGAAAATTAAATATAACTCCCCATGTGACATGGTCCTCAGAAGAAAAAGCAGAAGCTTCATCACTCTTGGTGCATTGAATTGACACAAGCCTACCAGGTTTCAGAAATGGTAAGCAGTACTTGGGAGAAATCACAATCTCACGAAGATCCTGCTTTAAACTCTTGTATTGCTGTACTAGATTGTAATAATTCTTTACACTATCTTCTTCTTCGATTATGATTGAATCCCTCTCTTGCTCAAGCTCCTTTGCTTGTTTCTGCAATTATAATATAACAGACAAATCATTATTCTGTATGCTAACACCAAAAAATGTAGATCATTGCCAAGTCAAAATAAATTTCATTAGTTGCTTTTGTTAACGAACAAATCAAAACCAAGTTACACATAAATAGAATACCAACTGCAACTAAAAATCATTAGCCATGCATCCAGCAGCTAACCTCCAGATTGGGAATGGCACGATCAGCTTGGAACTGATAAAATGAGTTACGAAGCAAATTTTCTGGATTACCATCTTCGGAGCGCAATTGATTCAAAAGCATGTTGTAGCTTAAATGAAAGGCACTGAAAGGCAAAGCAAAAATTTAGGAAAGAGCAATTCAAGGAAACTGGAAATAAGATGATTTAACAAAACTAACAAAAAATATACTTTTTTTAGGGCAAAATAATAAAACAAAAATAGAACTCTCAGAGAAGGACATGATGATATCAAGACTGGTCAAACTATTAAGTTTGATCCAAATTCAATGTTCAATAAGATGGAATTTTTTTTTTTCAATCCAATTCTCAGGTTTGTACTTTTGAACTGTTTCAGCCAGTTTACTAAGGAACATCTATATTCCTGTGAATGGGTTAATTTGGACTAGCTATCCAGTCCAAGGGAGAGCTAACACATGAAAAGTCTAACTAAACTAGTCCAACATTTAGTCGGTTGAATAAAAAGTGCCCAAAGGTCTTATGCACACACAGTTCCAGAGCGAGAACACATATACCTGTTCAAACTATCAGCATTTCCTTTAAGCATCATTTTAGCAGTAGATGGCTCTAGCTTTTCATCTACCATAAGTATGCATACCCCGCGTTTATCAATACCCCGGCGACCAGCACGACCACTCATTTGTATATACTCACCACTGGTTATCCATCTGAACTTATTACCATCAAATTTCCGGACGTTGGTAAATACAACAGTTTTTGCAGGCATGTTCAACCCTATACTGAAGGTCTCTGTCGCAAACAAACACTAAAGAAATACATATAAGTTATTATACCAATTTTCCAAGACATATATCTGTAAATATCTATATATGTGTGTGTGTGTGTGTGTGTGTGTGTGTGTGTGTGTGTGTGTGTGTGTGTGTGCACAGTGAAAGCAAACAAATATTAAGATTGGATGGAAGTGTTCAAGGGGTTTAGCAGAAAAAATTCAACGCCTATGATAAAGCAAGCAAGCTTGGCTGGTCTATGTTTTAAGATACTAGGTGGAAATACACGGGTATTATAAGTAATACATACCTTGATAAGACCTTCCTGAAACAATATCTCAATCACTTCCTTTAGAATGGGAATCAAACCAGAATGATGCACACCTATTCCACGCATTAAAAGGGGTAACATAGAACTAACCTGTTTAGAAAAGTATATTTTAAGAAATGAATGTCACTATAAAATAAGATAAAAACTTAATATGAGGGTTCACTTGATTTATCATTAAACACAGTATTACACATAAACCAAATTCTTCTATATAAGAGGAACCAACTACTGAGTATGCTATGATTCATGTACTAACTATGTCATTAAATAACTTAAGTAATGGGCAGTTTTATTTTCGTTGTATTCCAAGTAATAAGAGGAACCAACCATTGAGTATGCTATGATTCATGTACTAACTATGTTCATATAACTTGCATAGTTGGAGGGAGTGAAGCACACAAAACAGGAGAGAGAGAAAGAGAGAGAGAGATTAACTCGAAATCAAGACTAAATGTTCAAAAGAGGATATTAAACCACATCATCTAAAACCATCACAGTAACATGCTTGGAAATTGGAAAGGAAGGAATGAAAACTTGCCTGGGGTAATTTCTTATCGTCGTCTGAAAGCATATCCATAGCACTCCAGAAGATGGTTTCTATGTTTGCTTTCTCACTGTCCCCATTTAGGTCCAATTTTGCCATCTAAATGACCAAACAGAAAGAAAAAGTTGGAAGTGTAAAACTGGTATTCCACAAAATGATGAAGAAACTAGTAAGAATCATAGCAAAGTGTGTGCTAAAATATTGGTCCCCTCGACCATGAATTTGAATAGAACAAATTCCACTAGCCAGAATGGATAACTATAGAGGTATAATAATTAGAATGTCATCCAAACGTTTAAAAAAGATTTGAGATAAACCAGTCATAATACATCAAATCTTAAATATGCAGGCTGAAATGTTCACTCTACAAAAGAGTAAGCCACTAATAGTATTGCACCGGAGCATGGTAGAACTAGTTGCCATTAAAATAAATAAAATAAAATCCAGAGGGGTATGGTCTGTACCTGCATTGCAAGTGATTCACATTCCCTTTTGCTAAAGCAGAAAAGTATGACAGGGTCGTACTGACGCTGAATGATCATTTTCACCATCTTGAAGATATCGCTTTCCTCAGCAGCCTTGCCGATGACCAGACCCTTCTGCCACTTGCCATTCTCCTTCTTCTTAGCAGCGTCAGAAGCAGGAACAAGTGCATTAAGAGCTTGTTGGAAGCTGTCCTCACGAAACTTCCCCTTTTCATCAACCACGAGAAACAGACCGTCCCCTCCGGAGGGGAAAATATAGTGCTGAAGAGGAGTGGGCCTGTAATCTGTATAGACAATGTGGCAAGGCTGTCGATGAACCTTGGCGAGCCAGTCGGCAAACTCCTTAGCATTGGGGACAGTTGCGGAGAGGAAGACAAAGCGAGCATTCTTAGGAGCCATAACAATGCTCTCCTCCCAGACCACGCCTCTCTCGAGGTCACGCATGTAATGCACCTCATCAAAGATGATCCACGCCACCTCTCGCGTCACCTCTGATCCTTTGTACTGCATGCTTCGCCAAATCTCTGTAGTCATTACCTGAAATAAAGTAAGTGATTAAACTTTTAAACCAAAGGAAACAGAAAGAGAGAGAAAAAAGGAAAAAAGAAGAATGTATACCAAGCATGAAGCGTTGGGCTCGATGGTGACATCACCAGTCATCAAGCCGACATCGGAGAACTCCTCTTTGAACTCTCGATACTTTTGATTGCTGAGAGCTTTGATGGGGGCAGTGTATATCACGCGTTGCTTGTTGCGCAAACACAGCGCAATAGCATAGGATGCGACCACAGTTTTTCCAGCTGAGGTGTGAGCTGACACCTATTATCATATCAATGAGAAAAGCAATTCACAAATTTTGATAAATTCAAAATTGAAGGGGAAAGATTCGAAATTGGTTATACCATAACAGACTGGCCATTCTCGATGCAATTGATGGCTTCGGACTGAAAAGGGTCGAGAGTGAAGGGGAATTTCTTGGCGGGTTCGGAACTCGAACAAGAAGGAGGCGGCTGCGAATAACCCTCAGGGTACGACACGTCGTGGACACACACCGTGCGTTGGTCGTTAGCGATTTCAAGAGGGTTGTTGTTGTTCTCGGACTTGGCTACTTTGGGTGGGGCTCCGGAGTCATCTTCCTCCGACTTTCTCTTGAGGGAACCCATTAGGTGAGAGAGGACTTGTGAGTTCGGCTCTGGGTTTAGGGTTTTGGCTAACCTACGTCTTACAGAATCATCTAATTCTATTTGTTTTCAGCTCCTACGTTTCTTGCTGTGGACAAAATCCGAAATACAATGAATTTTTCTCTAAATTACATATTAATCCTTAAATTTAAATTTTTGTTTTTTTTTTACCTTTTTAAAATAGAAAGTCTTTATTAATTGAAATATCTCTAGATTTTAAAAATCCAAAACAATCTAACAGTCTTATTAATTACATATTACTTTAGTGTACGTATACGTTTTTTAGAAAATATTTGTGTCCATACCAGTATGGACGTGTGCGTCCGAACTCTCTGTAATTTGCATATCTTGAACAATGTAATCAACGATTTTAACCGTTCAAAAGTTGAATTAATCAATAAAGATCATATATGTAAAAATTCGGAATAAACCAAAATCGTTTACTCATTCGATTTTATCAAACAAATTAACGGCTGATCATGAGACTCCCAACTTTCACTAGAACTGTTCATTTGTTTGATGCAATCGAATGAGCAAACGATTTTAGTTTATTTCGAATTTTTACAGAGATGATTTTTATTGATTAATTCAACTTTTGAACGGTTAAAATCGTTGATAACATTGTCCAAGATATGCAAATTAGAGAGAGTTCGGACGCACGCGTCTATACTGGTATGGACACAAACATTTTCCATGTTTTAATAGCATCAATTTCTCATGTGGGAGGTCGTGAATTCAACGCAACACAACTTAGTTGTATTTAAGTTGTTTTTTAATCAAGAAAAAACACACATTGCATAAAACGCTCGCTCAGTAAAATCAGGAATCGTTTGTAACATATAAAGTTGAGCTGCTCAAATATTAATTTTCAGAAGAGAGGAGAGAGTACCAAAGTGCACTTTTATAAAGCAACTTGAGTCCGGAAAAAGTACATCTACTCATATAAGATGTAGTCAATAAATAAGTGCAGATGAAAAAAAAAAAAAAAAAAAGGGTGCACCCTTGTGAACCATTTTGTTTGGATTTCCTACCTCTTGATCAGGAAGAAAATTTTGGGTCCTGCCTCTAATAGGAGATTTTCAATTAAATCAGCTACCTGATCACTTTCAAAATGAGTACATTAAAAGCTAAACAATAGAGAAGCAACTAGCACCATGTTCTTGACCTGTTTGATTACAAGAATAATGGCTCTAACTAGATAATAACCAGGATTTACATTCTTCTGAGAGACAAACATGCTTAGAGGTGAATGTCGTGCACCTAATTACCCTATGTTATTACTTTCTTATGATGACGTTTCGGATCACCCGATCTATGACTCGCATGGTGCTTATGGCGTCTTCTAGATTCTTTGTTATCTTCAGAAGAATCTGTCCCCTGATCAGAACTATATGAGCGTCTCCTATAGCCTGATTGGCTGCTACCTCGTGGTCTTTTTCCTTTGTCACGTTCACCATTGCTGTTTGCAGACAGTCTCCTGGACTTTTGGTGTGTTGAACTGGTTACTTCTCCAGATTCATAAAGTTCCAACTTGCCAACTTTTTCATAATCATAGTACAATTTAGAATCAAACTCACTTGATTCATCCCTTCTTTTATATTGACCTGGCCAGCGAGAATCATGACTTTCCGAACTTCCTGCCTTTCCATCAGAATTATGTTTTTCCACCGAACAAGGTTCAGGTTCCCAGCGATCCTTTTTGTCAATCTGCACATCAGAGGTGCATATCACATTATCTTTAGCCAAAATGCAGAGATCAGGGGTTCCATATGATTTCAAAATTTTAACAGGAGAGTCTGCTTCCTTTGTCTTTAAACTCAAATGGACCCTATTGTGTTTCATATCTTGTGCTGGGGCTCGATCCCCATCTAGTTCATACGCCACTTTATCCCAGTGTTTTGATCGTTTGCTAGCATGACTAGAGTCTTTTTCTGCATCTTTGTCCAACAAGTCTTCACTCGATTCAGCAGTACAAGACCTGGTAGAACTTTCTCGTTCTTTAGAGGCATTGCCACTATGCACTAAGCTTTTCCTTATTGTATGATGATCATCATCTTTCCTGATGCTGTCTGACCACTCTCCATCTGAATCATGAGCTTTACCCTTCCGGTCGTTGTGATCATATCCCACTTTCCTCTTGTGTCCTGAACTTCTCCTGCTGTCATGGTATGACTCTCTGTCTTTGTCTCTAGTTGACCAATCTCCACCAACTTGATGAATACTTATCTCATGATTACCATAATCATGACGCGCTCCTGCTTTTCGTTGTTGGCTTGAGCTTCTCCTGGTGCTACCGTGCTCTGTTACTTTGTTCCTTTCCCTGTCCAATAAATGCCCGTCTGATTCAGTTTCATATGTTTGGTTCTTCTGGTCCCTGTTTTCTTGTCTTGATCTTTTCCTTCTATGAACATGATATATATCTCTATCCATATCTCCATCCGTATCCAACAATTCTCCATCTGATTCAATATAATGCTTTGTGTTCTTCCTGTGATTGAAGTCCTTCAAGTGAAAATTATCTTCACCTGACGGTCTCTGGTGGCTAGTGCCCTTCGGACCATAATTTTCATTCTCGAAACTTCTACCAGAACCAGTAAAACTCGAGTAACCCCTGTCCCTAGAACTCGATCTTTGCACAAAATACCTGCCATGAAACGAAACCTCTAAGAACCTAATTGCTAAAATACAAGCTAAAGCAGAAAAAAACACTCCCCGAATGATAATTTCATTCGTAACACCACCAATATAGAAGTGTTCATATAAATAACTAGAAGTTCTAAGCAAGCTATTGTTGTTCACCATACCTAAGAAGTCTTGGCCAGCATTCCCAAAACGTTAAGCTGCACAAGCTGGTATTAAATGGGCCAACTATTGTTTATATCCTAATGGTTATATAAACTAGATTTCATACACACTAGACTACCCAGTCAATAACAGTGTCAAAAGTAGATCCTACCTCCATGAATCCGTCATTGACATTCTAGAGTTCCTCAGCTGTCCATGTCTATCCTCCACCATCTGTTTCTCATATGCATCAGAATAACCAAATAATGCGACCATCTTTTCCACCCAATATTTTGGGGGCGGTCTATCACTGTCAGCCCATTCATAGTCTCCACCAGGATTGCGGAAACAGTGGATAAAATTGCATGCCATACCATGGTTACATGTCTGCAAGATATAACAAAATAAAAAGATTATCCACACGGTAGTGGGAGAGGCATGACAGATAAAATATCATTTCAATGTTCAGAAACAAGTCCTCTAAAGTCTTACTCAATCTAACAAGCACGAATAAATGTAAAAGCAAAAGAGTAACATGAAAGGGACCAACCGTACCTTGTACTTCGACTTCACATATTCCCCACATATGGCAACCTTCCATCTGGTCACATTGATGAAGTCACAACTTATCTATCAAAGACCATAACTGGATCAATTAAACTTAACCAAATCCCATCACAGAAACTCATTCCTCTAAATTAGAAAGCAGACAAGACAAATGCAATATTCTGTTACATAAGCACAACCTGACAGTATTGAAAATTTGATAATATATCAATATGCATCAAGACGTGTGATACATATATATATATATATATAGGAATTTTCTTGGCTAAGGACGTCCGCACCATAAGGATTGGTGCGGATTTGATATTTTGACTAACTTTACGATTGAATTTTTACATCTCCACCGTCTAGTCTTTAGGAACTCATGTATAGATGATCTCTGCAAATTTTCAGCCAATTTGATAATCGTTAAGGCATTCAAAAGTGCGATTTTCTATCATAAACATGAACGATTCAGTTTTGACAAAATGCAGTCTGTCCATTTGTTTTAATCTAGATTGATATGCTAATGGTTATCAAATTGGCTGAAAATTTACAGAGATGATCTATACATGAGTACCTAAAGACTAGACGGTGGAGATGTAAAAATTCAATCGAAAAGTTAGTCAAAATATCAAATCCGCACCATAAAGATTGGTGATATCTATATATATATCAATTTGTAGGTATTAAAGAAAGATCCTGGAACACCATTACTTGACCCAGTCTGTAACATGGTACCACCCGTTGCACGTTTTATGGATAAGACTGCACTGGCCAGCCTGATCAAATCTTGGACGTTGCCAAGTTGGCATACAACATTGTACCATGTCCTGAGCAAAGTTGAGTATTTTGTAACAATGGGGGTACTTTAATGCTTTCAATTGTTTTATTTGGGTTTCAGGTAAACCATACTGTTTACTGTAGAAGTGTGAGAATTGTGAAAATATCTTGAGACTCAAGGGTTGTTGCTATTACACCCTCACAATCCCAATAACTGAGTACATCCTTACAACAAGGAGAATAAATTCTCTTGAAAAGAAAACCAATCCAATAAAAAAATTAAAATATAAATATAAATATAAAAAAAAAAAGAACATGCTACATCCACCATCTTAGAGTAAAGGAGGATGCAAATCCCTTCCATGCTGGCTAATATGAAGGCTTTTCCTCTGTCTCAAACATGATTGTTACCTTCTTACCCAATCCTCCTCTCTATACAACTGATAGCACGCTAACAGCAATCTAGTATGCGCTGTACGGAAGGAAAACAGAGATGCATCTAGCAAATAACATATGGGGTTCCTTTCAAAATCTCATTATGAAAGAGACAAATTTTTTTATGCAACTAAGAACACAAAGTCTGAATTACTGATAAGCAATTGAGAGATGCATTCACTAACAACCAAACTGACTGAAACGGCCTGCTTCATTGAAACTAACCATAACCATAACCATGTGGTAAGGACTAAGGAGATGGAACGTAGGCTAGGTTTTGATCATATGCAGTAGGAGCTTCTCATTAAAAGCGTCAACAGATCACCTATATGTGAAACGCAAAATTTGGTCTCTATTCATTCATCACAGCCCCCATAAGCATTTGTTTTTCATTTAGTTTAATTGAATTATTCTTATTTTGGGTTTATTAAGTCTCGCCATTTACTCAGTACCAAAATAATGTATTACCTGCTTTCCAGCAAAATAGCGACCATTGATAGATTGATGTGCAACCAGTGCTGATTCCAGTGCACTGTACTGTACGTACACATTTCCCCGCAAGTGGGATGCTCCATTCCTGCACACCTGAGATTGTCATGAACAGGTAAGGAACCTTCTGGAGCTGTGGGATGTCTAAATGACAACTTGGCATCCTATGAATGAAAATATAATGGTGGGGATACAGAGGTGATCTCAAAATTATACGAAGCTGTCAGGAACCTTGAAATTTATAATTTCTCCAAACTTCAAGAACTCTGTGTGAACATCCTCGTAAAATTCTTCATAACAGCGCTCAATTTCTTCATCAGTGTACTGAAAAGAGAGAAGCAATATATCATACTGAATTTTATCATGATGCACACAGGTTAGCCATACATCCTCGATCAATGCAGACATCAAGGAATTAATTGGTCATGCCAACAGACAAAAAGAACACAACTGTTCAATGTTATATTTTTATTTTTAAAAAAGTATATCAACTTTACAATATGAAAAGATGAAAGTGAAATTCAAATTTACTTACTAATGTATATCTATTAATTAAAGTAGTAATAAATACATTCATACCTTGAAATTAAGAAATCATCACAATGGACAAAGTTAGAGTTCTCTTCATCCCTTATGGTTATAAGGGCCAACACATGTCAGCTTAAAAATACAATTTTACGAGTGAAAAATATACGGCTAACTTGTGGTGCATTATCATGGAAGTAACCGGAACCAATAGCTATAAAAGAATACAAAGCTGATAATATCTACACTTTCTCCACGGTAAAAATGTTTGTCACATGCCCTAAACAAAAGACTTATCAAGTTCAGACTTTAGACAAATAATAAAGACCACAACTTTCAGTGAACATAAATAGCTTATCCAAACCAATTCTACACAATGTGCACTCCACTAAACACTCTGTGAACTAAAGTAGCTAACAAAACCATGGCATGATTTGTGGTTGACCCACACATTTAAACTTAAATATATAAGTTTAGAAATAAAATTTTAGAAACTTATACGCAAGATAACTTATTCCAGTTCATTATAATGGTTATATATAATTTCATTTAACATAAAGTATCAATAAGCTATTCTTCTCATTCTGACAGGGAAAACAAAACTGACCGATATCTCTGTAATAACTAGATTAACTGGTGATAGACATGACAGCATAAGAACTCAAAGGGACCTACCCCCTCCTTTTCTTGTCTGATTCGAGGGGGATCCCATTGAGTTCTTACTAGTCAAAAAAAAAGAACTGTATAAATGTTTCAGAAAAAAAAAATCCTCAGATTGAGATTTTGATTCGGATAAAAGAGATTTTGTGTGTTCTTTTAAGATAGTTTCTTAATCTTTTGAGTTCATTTTCTGTTTTCATTTAATATCACTAAAGTAAAGGAAGAGCCAATTGCAGTCACGTACTTCTTAAAGTTGCCGCCAACATTCCAAACTGTGATATGTCAGAATTGATATCAGATAGACAGCTCCAATAACCCCAGAACAGATAAATTGCCCACCAACTAGTAGTAGTTAAGGAGCAAAACTTGTAATACAGTAAACTCATGCACTTATAAAACAATTGAAACTCCAAACAATAACAAATCTCAAGAAATACTCGATTAAAAGTAGCATATGATATCTTAATGACAAACAGACAATACGGGTAAGAACTATCTCATCACTTTTCTTGTACAGCTTTCTTGTACCTCAGCTCCTTTTAATTGACAGAACTTAATGTATTATATCAAAATAAAAATCCTTCAATAATTTTTCTTTTAGATCAATAAATATCTTTCAAAATTAGAACACTTAAGCTGAACAAGATATGATTGTTTCTGTTTTCATTTATTAAGAAACAGGCTATATTGAAAATTCAAGATAAGCATAGTATGATAAGGTGGCCAAGGTATAATCTAGTCACGTGCTGTACACCAGAAGAAAGATGAAGATACATAGATATATGGGTCTGTTTGTCTGTGAGTCTAAATAATTATATATAAAGGGAGCCTTATAATGAGGACTAGTTGAGGACTTCCTAATCAACAGTTTGGAAGACCCACTTAAGTCAAAAGAAAGAAATAGAAAAGGATGTAAAGCTTGCAAGGAAAATGGTAAAAAGACTAAGGAAACTAATTGATACACCAGAACAAGTTTAAAGCTAGCAAGTCAAAGAAGAGTGCAAATCCTTATATGAAAAGAAGTAAATGGAACTAAACTACAGTACTGAACTACGACACAATACGCCATCAAATACAAAACCCAAAAGCATAAAAGAACAAAAAGATAACATGTCATAAACAATGATAAAC
This sequence comes from Potentilla sterilis, assembly GCA_963682095.1. Taxonomy (NCBI): domain Eukaryota; kingdom Viridiplantae; phylum Streptophyta; class Magnoliopsida; order Rosales; family Rosaceae; genus Potentilla; species Potentilla sterilis. Next base: position 20,858,606 of record OY821760.1, read on the forward strand.
CAGTCTGTGACTCTTCAATACATCAAGAGACCACAGAAAGGATTTAATTCATATTAGATATGCCTCCTCAACAAAGCACATTTAATGGGTAGTATTTTTTTTGACGTATAAATTTTCTTTCTTTTTTTAAACAAGGAATTCTATCAGCAGCTTTCAATCATTATGCAGTGACACCACACAAAATAAGAGATTCCTAGATTCAATGAATGCTGAAGGTCTCGAAAGTTATTATCAGGATACAAGAATCACATGAAGGCATGGCAGCATTAACAGACCTCGAGCCCCTCATCCTGCTCCCAAGTAAGGCCAGGACCATTGTACATGTTCTTGATAAGCAGCGTGGATGATTTATCAGGGTGGAAATGGGCTCTGCTGCAATGTTGACCAAACCGACAAGCTCCGGTTTTCAAATGGAATGGACAATGATCTTTATCCTGTCATGCACATAAGAATAAAGATTATACACAACAACCCTCAGTGATGAATAAAATCACAGCATCAACACACGAAATATAAGATAAATTGGCAGAGACATAAAAATTAATATAAATAAAAAATAGGACAGTATTTCAGACGGAGGATGAAAGAAGCAAACCTGTTCAGTTCCAAAATGCGGTACTTGTTCAGCGACAGTCTCAATCAGCTGCTGCGCAGATAAAGACGTATTCTTGTAATCATCAAAAGCTTGGGATTGTGGAGGGAGAGGATTTGATGTAGGTCGATCAGAATCCTGTCAAGACAATGACAGCACTTGTCCTTAAGACTTGATGGAAAAACCCAAAGCGAAAGCACACCTAAATTTAATTGTGTAATCAATACAAAGTTCCAATTGATGGTGCTACACACCTCTTTTATACTCTGGTGGTCTTTGTTCCTCTTTGGAACCTTGACTCTTTTCTTCTTTATAGTAATTTCATTTCCCTGGAAGATTATTTCAGGAGGTCCCTCTTCCACATACTCCCAGTCATCGTCACCATCCTCATCTGCATTCTCGATCTGCCACAAATATCGCAAGCAAACATAAAACACTACCCTCCTGACTATTACTCTCTTAATTAAGCTATCACAGAAATTGAGTACACAACAATCATTTATATTTCGAGTTTCTAACTGGTTCATTGAAAAGTAAAGATGAGAAAACGACCTGTTGGTTGCACGAGAGTTGTTCTTCTTCTTGCAGAGCCTTAATTCTACGCTGTTCTTCTTCCTCTTGTTCGATTTGCTTCTTCTTTCGAATCTCCATGGCTTCAATCCAGGCTCTCTCTCGCTCCTCGAACAAGATTCTCACACTCTCGGACCTCTTGGCCTCCTCTTGCTCCAAGTCGATAAGCTCTTGGGGATCATCTTCGAGCCTGGCCTCTTCATCCTCACGCTGCTTGAGAGCGATTTCCTTCCTCGTTTGCTTCCGCTTCAGCTTCTTCATGGCTTTCCTCTTCTCCTTGCGGCTCATCACCGCCTCCGATTTAGGGTTTTCGTCTGCTCTGGTTTCTGATTGTTCTTCCATTATTCCCCGAGCTCTTGGTTTCAGACGTCAAAGAAAACACCCTTCAATTCATAAAGAAAGGGTTTTAACTTTTAACTCTGCAGGAAAAAAAACAATATTGATATTAAAAATTTTAAATGGCAAGCGGTTGCTGTGTAGTAGTTATCACATTTGCTTTGTTTTTTTTTATTTTTATCATTTAAATTTTATATTTTAGTCCTTAGTTTCGATTCTTTGCAATACCGAACTCTTCGGTCTTAGAAAAGTACGAGCGAATGCGCTTATGGTTTCCTAAGACAGTGAAGAGTTAGAAAGTTTTAGAATAATAGCAATAGTGAAGCCTCGCTAAAATTGTGGTATTATTGCAACAAAACTAAATATAAGACTACGAGCACATTGCCGGCAACCACACCTTTTACTTCTATTTTCTAGTCCGTGATTTAGTTTTTTTGCAGCAACACCACAGCTTTAGCGAGAATCTTCACCATTGCCACTATTCTAACACTCTTTACCGTACAAGCGCATGTTGATAATCACGACTTCATTTGTCTTCAACGTTCTGAACCACCTGCTTCTCCAATTTAGACTTTCTAATCCAATCCAAGTTAGTACTTTAGTTAAGTCTGCCAAACACGTCCCTGTTGTTTTTTACGCGGCTAAAAAAAAAACCAGAAACCCTCATCAATGAACCTCGCTTCCATCAAGAGTGACATCGACTACCTCATATCCATTTCACCGCTACCGAGTCAATTCACTTTGCCAACATGAAGCAAGTCTGGTTGTCTGACAAGTTCTCTAAAATCTATGAGGTGCATCCTACTTGCACCAATTCTCCGTCCTCCTTAATCCTTATGCAGTTCACACGCAATTGAATACCTAATCTCTTTGTCCTTATCGTGATGACTCTGCGGCCTCTATTGCCTCTTTGAGAGTCATCCCTCTTAAGCCCCCTTTCAAGGTCTTTTCGTTGAAGGAGCTCAAGAAGGTTAGGAAGTTGGTGGCATTGCCAATGTTTGGGGTTTGAGTGTGGTGTCTCTTCCAATGATCGAGGAGGCTGTAGGAGAAGAATGTGTTGTTGTTTTCGTATGTGGAGACGAATCAAGGCTTGGAAGAGAAGGTGGATGAGTTGATAGAGTTTGAGAATGCGAGGACTCAAGCGGCGTGTAAGAATTTGTTTGGTGATACCAAGCGTGAGGAGTTTATTATCATGGATTTGGGGATGAAGCTTGATTTGACCAATCTTAAGTGAACAAATGTTGTCCCAAACATATGTCCCGAACACAATCCCATTCACCTTGTCCCTATGTGACCAAGGATAATGTGGTCACTCACCATATTAGATTAACTTCACTTAAATCAAACGATTGAGAGATTAAAGGGTTAATTTGATTTAAAATGTTAAGTAAAATTGTGCACGTAGTAAGTGAAAATGTCACCAAACATAATTTCACTCATATTCATATAGTGAATAGAGTTTTAATTATTTCAGTTTCGACCCATTCAAGACAGAATGTGTCTTAATTACAATCCTTGTTTGTAGAGTGTTAGGGAAACACTTGATTCCATTTATGAAAAAACCAATTATAGAGATATGTATGTTTGTTTGTTTGTTTGTTTGTTTTTACGGCTACACCTGGAAATTTGAATGGGTTGCCTACGTACCCTTAGAGCACCCGCACCGGCGAGCAACCGGGCGAGCAAGAGCACGAGCAGCTGGTGGGGCCGTCCAAGGTGCTCGAGCAAGGTGCTCAAACAGCACGCACCGGGGTCGAAAACGGCGAGCAACCGGGCGAGCAGTCAACGAGTCAAAGTGCTCGAGCGAAGGCTCGAGCAAACTTTGCTCCGATGCTTGCTCGAGCAGCTGGTGGGGCCGGGCTTGGGTTTGTTTGGCTTTTCGGACGTTGGAGAGGCACAAAAGCTCGTGGCCGGCACATTCGAGCACTAGCACGAACCGGAGGTGAAGCCGAGCGCCGCACTCGACGGTGGCCGTGGCTCCCGAGATTTGCCGCACCTCCCACATCAAGAAAATGCCCCTGAGACCGGTCCCAAATGAAAGAGCACCTTGAGCCCATCATTTTAGTGGGTGGCACGTCGGCTGGAGTGGCCGGACGGCGGCGAACGGAAGCCGGGAAGATACGGCAGAAAACGGCGGGAAAATTTGGAGAAGACGATGAACAGTGGCTGTTTTAAAAACAGCCACTGAGAAGACGACACGTGGCAGGCTGACGGTCAAAAATTTAAAAACGGGCAAATCAATCTGGGCCTTCCATTTCAATCTGAAATTTTGATCCAACGGTCAGAATTCAAAGACAACGGCTACAATTTGATCATAACGGAAATATTCCAAAAAATAGGAAAAAAATCCCAAAAATTTCAAAACTCTCCCAAAAATTTGCTTATAAATACTACTTCAATTTTTAATCAACTCACACTAATTTGTTCGAGAAATAAAAAATTTATTTATTAAGATGAAATAGAAATACATATTAAAATTAACACACATACTTAAATTGAACCCAAAAGGAAAACCTACCCCAACATAACAGATATCGTGGGCCTCGGGGGCGTTGTCCCCGAACCCCCATCGGGGGTCACGTTGCGCCCCCGAACCCCCAAAACCTGGGCGCGTCGCCCCTGGACCCCGACTCGCTGACCGGGCAGCGAGATCCCCGCCTCTGTCAGCGCCACCAGATGACTAGTTCAAGGCATATACTAACGTGTCAATTATCTATTAATCGGAAATCTTATCGAAAATCTTGGATAATATCGAGTCGATAATGATACGTGACACATTATTATTGGTGGTTAATCTATCCGGTAAAAAAAATTTAATCATTTCACAACAAGACAAAACTGAGTTGCTCAAGCAAATTGTTAATGGGTGTGTGAAAAAATCGATTTGGGTGGAGCAAAATTTGATTTCCATTTGCTTGAGCAAAATTTGCTCCTGGGCCCACCAGGTGCTTGAGCAAGACCATTTCATGGGTGCGGATGCTCTTAGAGAGGGAACAAGCCGCTCGTAGTTCAAGAGTTCTAATAAGTGAATAACTCACTTGAGGGCATTGATTTTCGAATGAGAGCAGTGTTTGAGATGAATTTGGTGTGAGTTAACCAGGGATTCGATTTTGTGTAAAGGACGTGATTGCATCCAAATAGATTTAGTTCTACATTGCCTCTTCATACCCTTTTCGGGATCAAACCACATGTAGTTCTGGCTTTTGAATTTAAATGGGCAGGTGACCCATTTATTTCGATTATGTGTTTAGGAGAAGGTTTAGAGCCTTAGATTTTATTTATGTGATTTGGAGTGGATTTGATTTATTTGGTATTGGGAGAATTTGACTGGAGTTAGTGAGTCACACTACCAGAATAAAAACCTTAGGGGACGAAACGTAAAACATTTCGTCGCCTAAGAAACTACTTTGCGACGAAACATATGTCGTCCTTTAAGACTTTAATTTCGTCTCCTTAGTGTTCCCTTAGAAGACGAAAAAAAATTCATCGTCTAAGTTAAGATCCTATACGACGAAAAATGTTGTCGTCGTGTAAGTTGAGATCCATTACGACGAAAAATGTCATCGCCCTCTTGCTTCCAACTTAGGAGACGAAACATACTTTCGTCGTCTAAGTAATATAAATACTAAGGCAACGATTTCTTATTTCGTCGCCTTGGTGTGTACTTAGGAGACGAAAATTATTTTCGTCACCATATTTCGTCTTAGATGTCAAGTCTGTTAGTTAGAGGACGAATTATTTCGTCACCTAAGTATGTCTACGATTATATAAGAGCTTATTCGTTTCCAAATCGTGAAAAAGGGGAAAAAACTGGAAATTTTTTCTCTCCCAAAATTGTGCCACCGATCTTCAGTTTTGAATGTGAAATATTTCAAATCGGGTCTTCCTAAGCCTTCTCTACTACCATCCATCGATTTTTAACTTGGTATGGTCTCTTTCTTCATCTTTTTCACCAATATATATCCATGTTTTCCGATGAGTTTTCCGGTGAAGAATTTCGGTCATATATTTGTTGTGTGTGTGTGTGTGTGTGTATATATATATATATATATATTGTGAGATGATTGTATTACTTTTATTGATCATACATACTTAATTGTTGGTTTTTGTGAAATTGTTGAATTATATTTTTTTTTAAATGCATTAATTAATTAATTGTTATTATTTTAAGAAAATTATTTATGAAATGATTTATTAGCGGTGAATGAAAGAATGATTAATTCTTTTATTCACCGATGTACACCATGCATTTATATCCTTAGAAATCTCGTTCGAGAATCAGCATATGATTCTTGAATTGTCCCATTTTTGAACAGTTTGGGAGCACAAGACTATGTTTCGAAGTTTGTAGGGCTTGTGTATTCTTTTGCGATCATGGGTATATATTTTGACGGGATCTCCCACTACTGTTCCTCGAGTGCTACTAGGTATATATAGATATTCGTGCACTTGAGAAATTATGGGGAGATGCTGCCGAAATTTTCCCACGATTGAAAACCAATACACAAGAACTACAAACTATGAAACAAAGCCTTCTGCTCCTGAATGAGATTAGGACCCTAACCGGAGGCATAAGATCGAGAAGAAACATGCATATATATAAATTGTTTGTTGCTTAATTTGTGATGATCTGTTGTTTCTCTTATATATGACAGGACATGGATAAAAACAAGAGTTGGATGCAATATCTCAGGGGGAGCATTAAATACCAAGAAGGAGTACGCAGTTTTATGGATTTTGTACGTGAACATAGTGGAGGAAAGAAAAATCACAGGTGTACATGCTTAAGTTGTCTCAATACTAAGTGCAAGACGATAGTAAGGATCTACGATCACCTAAGTAACAGAGGTATTATGTGTAATTATACAACATGGAGTAAACACGGTGAAGTAGCGGATTATGAACCTACGATTGCCGAAATCCAAACGGGATACCATGACCGGACATCTAGTGGTGGTTTCGAGCCTTATGAAGACCCGGCTATGATCATTCTACATGACACTTGTTGACAGTAGCTGCAAGGTGGCTACCCAGGCCCACAGACCCGCCACCAGAGCCCCCAGGCCCGGTCTGGGGACCAGGAACGGACCATGGGCGTGCCAGCTCCCGGCCCAGCAGGTTAGTCCCGGGGTGTGAGCCCGGAGGCTGGGAGCATTGGCTCGGTTAACAGAGGACCAGGGCACTCCTACATCCGTCTACAGTAAGGAGCAAGTCCCACATCGAAGAATGAGCCAGCCCTGATGCCCGACAGCCTATATAAGAGCGGCAACCACTACCATTAAGAGGTAATGAATACTCCAACTAACTTATTCCCGCCTTAAGAATTCAGTTTATCCCAACTATACTGACTTAAGCATCAAAGCGGAATAGACCGGCTCGCCCGGTATTCCCTTAGTTAGCAGGTTTTGCAGGAAGGTTACATCAGGATCCACTAGTATCTGTGAGTCTCCGGATTCGGACTAGGCCTGGGATTTTTAAACCGAAAAACCGAAAAACCGGACCGAACCGGGCTATTCGGTCCGGTTCGGCTCGGTTCTTATGCACGGTGCAGTTGATTTTGAAGGAAACCGAACCGAAGTAAAAAGGATCGGTTCGGTTCGGTCCAAGCATTTGTCAATCACCTGTAACCGAAAATAACCGAGATCTTGTGAACTTGTACATGTGTCACGATATTAGTGGCCAAAATCTAAGCTTATGTGAGACCAATTGTACCTGATTACACAATATTATTGACCGAAAATGAACCCTAATCTCATTTTACCCTCTCTGAACCGCAGCCCTCTCTCCTCTCTCTCTCGACTCTCGTCTCTCTCAAATCTCAATTCGAACCCTAATCCAGTAATCCCCAATTTGAAAGTCGAAAGACTCGAAACCCTAATCTCAATCCCAATCCCAATCCCAATCCCAAACCAACAATCCCAATCCCAATTCTCGTCACAACATGTCTGATTCAGATCGTTCTGATTCGAACGATGTTGTTGAGGAGGCTGGTACTACAGCTGCTAGTGTTGCACCAGAAGATGTTGAAGATGTTGAGGCTCCTACCTCGAGGCCTCAATCGAAGGGAAAGAAGAAAGCTGCTGCAAGCTCCTCTGGTGCAGCAGCAGCTGCACCAAAGAGGAAGAGGTCTGGGAAGTCTGTAGTGCAACGCTCATGGGTCTGGGATCACTTTGACAAGTACCATGAGCCGCTGTTTGCCATGGTGGATGGAGTTGAGAAGGAAGTTGGGCACACACCAAGATCAAAATGTAAGCATTGCTCAAACACCTTTGCTTGTGATAGTTATAATAATGGTACTAGCACTATGAGGAAACACATTACACGACATTGTAAAAAGTATGGTGGTAGTAATGAATACGAGGGAGATGATAATCAGGCTGTGTTTACTGCTGATGGTGAATTGAGAAAAGAATGGAGTCAACTAGGGTGTATAGATGCTGCTACTGTTATGATTGTGGTAGATGAATTGCCATTTAGTTTCATAGAGAGGCCTGGTTTTAACTATTTTTGTAGCTATGCTATTCCTAAGTTTGAGGTGCCATGTAGGAAAGTAATCTGCAAGAATTTTCTTAGAATGTATGAAGAGAAAAAGGAAAAAATGAAGTTGGAATTGAAAAATCATACCATCTCTTTGACAACTGATACTTGGACAAGTTGTCAAAACATTAATTATATGGTCATTACTGCCCATTTTATTGATTTTGCTTGGATAATGCATAAGAAGATATTGAATTTCTGTTTGATTCCAAACCATCAAGGGCAGACCATAGGTAAGATTTTAGAGGAGTGTTTGGTTGAATGGGGGATAGAGAGGGTGTTGACTGTCTCTGTAGACAATGCCTCTGCTAATCAGAAGGCAATAGATTATCTGAAGAGGAAAATGGGTGCATGGGATAATCCACCAATGTTTGGAGGGCAGTACATGCATGTTAGATGTTTAGCTCACATCATTAACTTGATTGTGAGGGCTGCCCTGTCTTTGATGGATAAAGCAGTGGCTAGCATTAGGAATGCAGTGAGGTATGTGAGAAGTTCTAGTGCTAGGACTGCTGCTTTCAAACTTTGTGTTGAAAAGGAAAAGGTTGAGTGCAAGAAAATCTGCATCTTAGATGTTCCAACTAGGTGGAACTCAACTTATCTAATGTTGTCTACTGCTTTAGAGTTGAAGAAGGGTTTTGAGAGGTTGGCTGAAGAAGAAGATGTGAAGTACAGGAGTTATTTTGATGAAGAAGAGGAGGTAGATGAAGAGGAGGTAGATGGGGATCTTCATAGTACTGCTCCTAGCACAAATAAGGGTAGGAAGAGGGTAGGGCCACCCACTGAAGCTGATTGGGACCAAGCAACCATCTTTGTTCAATTTTTGAAAATTTTTTATGAAGTGACAGTGAAAGTGAGTGCACAACTTAGGCCTACTTCTCAAGCAGCATTTCATTCAATTGTTTCTATTAAGGCAGAGCTAGATGACTTGTTTAATAAGCCAATCACCCCTGCATCCTCCCCTACTGATAGGATTCTGCATGATATGACAAAGAAGATGAAGTTGAAGTACAAGAAGTACTTTAACACTGTTGATGATGTAAACCAGTTGTATTTAGTAGCTTTAGTGTTGGATCCTAGGTATAAGCTCAAGAATTTTGAGATGACATGTGAAACATTGATGGGGATGTCTCCTGGAGAAGTGAAACAGAAAAGTGCAGAGGTAAAAAATTTGCTGCAGTGTCTGTGTGATTTATATGGTGCTTCTAATAGTGCAACAACCTCATCCAGTAGAAGGTCTACTGTTAGTGGAGATAGTGGCATACAAAGTGGTAGAGGAAACAACTCAAACAAGGCTTCTAGTTCTGTGTTTAGTGGAAAGATGGCAGCAATGCTTGAGAAATGGGGTAAGGACTTAGAAGAAGGTGATGGTGCTGTGGTTAAGCATGAAGTTGATAAGTATTTGTGGGATCCTATGGAGAAACAAGTTTCTGATGATAAGTTCACCATTTTGGATTGGTGGAAAGTGAATGGATCAAAATACCCTACTCTACAGTTGGTTGCCAAAGATGTTCTAGCCATTCAAGTGTCTACAGTTGCTAGTGAGTCTAGCTTTAGCACTGGAAAAAGGGTTATTGACCCTTATAGAAGTTCTCTTACTCCTAAGTCAGTTGAAGCATTGATTTGTCTTCAGAATTGGATATGCTCCACTGCAATAATGGGACTAGAGTATGTTCCTGACTTGAAGGAAATAGAGATGGTGGAATTACTAGAAAAAGGTACTTCTAACAGTTCTAACTTCTAAGTTCTAATTTCATTGACTTCAGTTCTAACTGTACTTCTAACAGTTCTAAGGTCCTGACATCATTGTATTTGTGTATGAATTTGTACAGAAATGGAAAGAGAAAGGAGAGACAAGGTTGGTGTAGATGCTGCTGTACCTACAACAGCAACAATAGAGGCTGCAGAACCAATGAAGAAGATGTTGAAGCTTAAACCAGCTGAAGGTGCAAAGCCAAGACTGTCCAAGAGGCAGAATGCAAGAAAACAGATAGTATTGAATCCTTGAAGGATTCCAGCCTTGAACAGTTGAAGACCTGGACTGAGTGAACTTTATTAGTTTATGAGTTTGTCTTTATGATTTTGGACATTGGACATTGGACAAGTTCTGTTTGAATTATGAGTTTATGTCTTTGTGATTTGGTCATTTTGGTGTTGTTATGGAGTGATTGCACTCATTGCTGTTTAGATAGTCTGGAAATAGAGTGATTTGGTCATTTCAAGTTCTGTTTGAAAACCGAAAAACCGATGAAACCGATTCGAACCGAGTCGGTTCTGTTTTGATCGGTTCCATAGGTTACAATTGCTGAAACCGAACCGATTACAACAATGAACGATTCGGTTCGGTTCCCAAAAAATTTGCCAAAGAACCGAACCGTCCCAGGCCTAATTCGGACAGAAACATTTGGCGCCGTCTGTGGGAAGATTTCAAAAAGTCATGTTGCTCTATCAGCTAGCAGAAGATCGATCCGAAGAAATCCGGAAAGGAAAAAGGCATGGTCGGGAGCTCACAGGCGACGGACCAAGGGAAGGGTTTGGCGGAGGAATAGCGGGCTTCGGGGCAGAAGCTCGACATAACTCCGGTTCTCACGCGGGAGCTACTCCCCGAGAATAACAGCCCGACCACCATCACCAACACGATCCTGACCGATATTCCCGAGGCATCTGGCGGAGGTACACACGGGCAAGAGCCGGAGGACATCCCCTACTCCCCGGACCTGGAACCTCACTTCACATCCCCCGAGGAACTAGCTGATTCGGAGGATGGCCAAGCCGACGACGACGACCAGGACGATTATTTCAGTCCCGACCGGTACGACACGGCGGGAGAAGTGGAAATGATGAGGGAGGAGGTTAACCGTCTGCGCGCGGAGGCGGACCGAGACAGAGCGGAGGCTAATTTCCAGTACCAGGATCTGGAAACGGTGAATGCCGTGTTGGTAGCCGCCCTGGAAAGAGGACAAAGACACAACTTTGCTGCGGTAGGAGCGCGTGTACCAAGGCCAAGGAGATTCCTAGATAAGGGACAATCTTCAGGAGGAGCGGGCACCTGCGCAGCGGAAGCGACCCTAGCTCCATAACTACACGCCCCTCTGGAGGACGTGACCACGAGTACAACCGCACGGGCCCTCCAGGCACTATCTGACCCCGTGTCAGGTATGCAGGCCCAAATAAGGGCTACTGAGCAGCAAGCGGCGTGACCGCAGGAAAGCGCACGGTTCAACGAGCGAACCGGACCTTTCTCGCAAAGGGTACTGGAGTCTGGCAGGTCAGGTAACCAAAAGTCGTTGAAGCTGACATACTCCGGGGCTGGTTGCCCATACCAACACCTAAACAGCTTCCGGTCCCAGACGTGTGCGAAGGGATACTCTTACGCTGTCTGCTGCAACATATTTCAGGAAACTTTGTCCGGAGAAGCACTCAGCTGGTTCTATGAGCTACCAGCAAACTCCATAGAGGCTTTCGAGTAGTTGGCCGACCGATTCGTCGGTCGCTTCATCCTACGGGTCGAAGGGGCTCGGACTTCGACCGTCCTCTTCAATTGCAGGCAGGCAGGCAGATGGAGAGGAGCTGAGAGCCTTCGTCAACCGTTGGCAGACCGCCACAGCAGGGGTCAGAAACATGGACAAGGGGATCGCTGAGATGGCTTTCAAGCAAGGTCTCCGGCCCGGGAAATTTTCCTATGTCGTACGAGTCGAGATCCCACAGGGTTATGACGAGCTGATGGCAACGACCATCAGACATGCCCAAGCGGACCATGAAACCTACGGGGGCCGCCAGCACAAGAGAAAGCAGGAAGAACCAACTTCCGCCCGGCAAGATAACCGGAACCGTCAGCAGGGCCATAATTAAACTACCCCATCAGACCGAGATGGAAGGGGCTGGGGAAACCCCAAGGGGGGCGCTTACGACAACTCCCAAAGAGGGCAAAGACCCGCACCCTACCAACAACAACAGCGGCCCCTGGCAACCATACCAACATCGGGCAAGGAGGTTTTTACAACCTTGACCACCTTGTACGAAGATATTCTGTACGAGAACTCCAACGTCATTCCCCCGCCACAAAAAAGGAAACACCTAAAAGGCAACTTGACACCGACACAAACTGGGAAGTACTGTTCTTACCATGACGAGGCTACCCACCGGACAAACGATTGCGTCGCCCTCAAGACGGCGGTGGAAGGACTAGTCCGCAGTGGTAAATTGCAAAAATATCAAGGAAACGGGCAGGCAGAAACCACCCGGGAGCAGGGATGGTAAGTGCTCCCGAACACAACACGAAAGCAATCCGGCAGCCTTGAAATGCTCCTGCTCCGGCGGAGTTTCCTTCATCGTAGGCTGGAACGGCTCAGTTCCCGGTAACGCCACAATAGGGTACCGTTGGTAAAACAAAACAAGCCCTAGCGAACCAATTCCCGGTGGAGATCATTGAGCAAGATCTGCATCACTACGATGTGGTAATCAGCCCTAAAGTTGCTTGAAAGAAGATAAAACAGATATAATCAACCAGCTGACCCACTTGTACGCCCGGTCCTGCATGAGAAATATCAACCCGGCCCGTAATACCAGGAAGGGTATCCACACCACGGACCAGTACCTTTCACTTCTAAAAAGCTTTGATCTGAGTGAGGCTTCGTGTCTCAAGCTAAAGCATTAGTCCGCCCGGCGCATTTGGCTTAGGATCGTATGGATCAATCAATGTAACGTATCGGCTGCGTATTCCAAGTTTTGTAAAAGCATGCAAACCACCAGTAACCAACAAAAATTATTATTCCAGTGAATAGAGAAGTTGACCACAAAAAAAGAAGAAGATTAAAACCCTAGGACTAGGGAGCAGCGGCCCTCTCCTCCTCCCCGGACTCGGCTTCTTCTTCTTCCTCCAGGTCCACCACGGCTGTGGCAACCTTGGCAGCAGGATCGGCCTGTTGGGCACCCTCATCTGTATCCGGTTTGACAGGACCTGCCCAGGATTTCACCCAGAAATCCGGATAAGATCCTGCGGGGACCACCTTAAGACTAACTCTATCGATAAATCGATAAGTCAGTCTTAAGATGGACAACCCTAAAACTTGCAACAACCAAAACACTTCTAAATTCTAGTTCCAACCATAACACTTGTAGCCACCTGCTCCCCAAATCACAACAACCGCCACAAATAAACACAAAATCTAATTCAACTGGCTCACAGGTAATCAGAGCAATCTAACAAAATGAACTGGAATTACAAATGGAAATATAACAAGAAATATAATATGAAAATAAAAGAATAAGGGATCACAGATCCCACCTAGCGGAAGCGACAACGATGATGACTATGTCTCGACTCTGAGTGCCCTTGACCTCTGATCACTACTCTGCACACTGGGCGATTTAAACCAAAGGGCCCAGGAGAAAGTAATTTAAAAAACAACGTTAGAGTGAGTGGATAAAAATAATATCATATAATACCTGATATAAAAAGTATTAATTACTTCCCCAATATTTTATAATTGAAAACCACTATGCATGCATTTTCGTAAAACGTCCCACGTTTAAGAAAATCATAATAATTAATCAGCCCCGCTGATATCTCAAATACACAAATAATATTTTGTTTATACTTTCAAAATAAATACTTTGAAAATCAAATAGTAACATACCACGACCAATCCCATTGGCCGAATCCCAAATCATTTTGTAGTAAAAACCAAACCCCACTGGTATATCGAATAATCAAATAAAATATAACTGGACCAATCCCATTGGCCCATTCCCAAATATTCTTGTAATTAAAAATCCAGCCCCGCTTGTTCGGGAATTTATTAAATAAATGAAAGTCTCATAAGAGAAAATATTCCCAAAGCCCAATTAATATAATATCCTGACAAATCTCATTGGTCATATCATATAATAAAACAGGGGAACGTCACTACCACCATTTAATGATGAGCCTCCAAGGCTAAGGGTTAGAGTCTCTCTTCTCCAAGACTCTAGAGCCTCCCACGCTGCCTGTACACGTCGACCACCGAGCGTGAATATGACCTATGTGGTCAAGTCGTCACCTCGCATGGGATCAGGCGACTAAGCTAGCTAGCATCAATATATATCTGGACCCTGATATGGTGAAAATCCGAAAACAAAACCGAAAATACATTTCTCCTTATATATCATAAATCTGTACGGTCCCCGACCGCACATCTGAGGCTTGAAACATATCATATAATAAAATATAATCATAGCCTCGAAGGAACATATATATATCTGACATGTCTCAATGTCATAAAAATAGTATCGAAAAGATAAAGCAACTCCGTAACTCACAACTCACAAAAGAAAGGAACCTGAATCATCGTCAAATGTGACCACCAACAGAGGCTTCCAACTAGATACATCAGCTACCACCAATAACCCAGATCCGATATGACATCAAGAAATCTTTCGGATGTCAAAATCAATTTTCATAATCGACGACTCACACTAGAACTGTTAAATCGACCATTATCAAAAACAGCATCGCAACGAAAATCGAATTTCAGAATATGATCTTAAACTTGAGAGAAAACATCTCAAATACCCAAAAGACTCGCTGAATTCACAAAATAAATCTCATAACTTGAATTTGCTCGAGCCAACACATATCCAATATCCTCCATTAACTCGCATTAAAGAAAAGAAACCCTCGAGAAATAAGATTCTCTAGACCTCAATTAAATTACAGAGGTTCCAGTCAATATCTCGTCCCACGAGAACTAACATGAGGATAAACTCAAATCAACGATTTATTCAACGAAAACACCAATACGCATTACAGAAATAATGACTTCTCAAGTCATCTCTGGATCAGTAAGTGATCCCATCACAATACGATCCCAAAAGAAATTTTCCCACTAATAAGACGTCATTCAACTAACAAGAATATGCACTAGTCACGTCACAACATTTCTTACACAAGCCTTGACTCGAAACACTACATGAGTCAACAAGGAAACACATTTCCCATAAGGCTATACTATAAATGACAGATAAAACGTCTCGAATAAATCACCTGGCATTGCCCTGCAAAACCAGTATAAAATAAATACTCGTGACTCACCTTACCGTTCTCGAGATTCACTTTACTTAATGAAGTCACTTGATTTAGCGTCCTTTGATTGAGTCACACCATTTAATTCTTATTCCATACTGCATCCAATGACTTCAATATCGCTAACCTCTTGGCGTCGAAATCTCTACCTCTATAATCACAACAATCTGGAATGCAACCATCCACATGCCTCACACACTTGTCTAAATAAGAATAAAGCCAATACCTTTGCTTGACAAGTGTTCTGCGACTAACGAAATAGTCAACGTCAACATTCGCTGTCAGCCAGATAAATGTTCGAAAAATCAAAAATATTGCTACGACGGTAGCATATAGAATTCCGACTTAACTTTGAAAAATGGTTAAAATAGCTCTGGAGTTCGAAAATTGCTTCCAGGAAGTCACCGTTGGATTTCACTCCAACCACCACAGATAAGTATGTGACTTCAATACGAACTAGAAGCCATTCACGGATCTTGAATCGGGATTACGGATCAAGAGTTATGATCCGCCGAAGCTTCGTCGCAAATCCTCGAACAAGAAACACAAAAGAACGAAAGAAGTGGCTGATCAAATACAAATACAATTATTTATATAATGATCAGTCGATAAAAGTCATTTGTCGAATGCTGGTACAACTACCAAAATCTTCTCATCCGAATTACCGAGCTAACCATGCAATGGTCGAATAGATCCCCGATCTCGCTATTTCAAATATTCACCAGCTGCTTATACGATAAACTATGTGATCAGGCTTAACCACCTTTTACCATCACTCGATAATTCCATAATCAAAAAGACGATCTCACAATACTTATGCTGCTAAAATTCTCCATAGGCACCCAACTTCGATTCCATACTAATCTCCCAATGTTACCATGACTACATCTTCAAATCTCTTTCCCCTCAAATACCACGTGTTTCAAAACAAAGTATCTCCAATCCGGGTAGCTATTTCAATTTCTAATTCTTCCTTTATCCAATCTTCCGACCAAGGTCGCTAAGAATTAGAATTATTTATAGCTCCCACAATCTCCTTATGGCTCTCCATTCCTTCGGTCATAACCGATATGTCCAAAATCAAAATAAGACGGTTATGAGATTCATAAAAACAACACATGTACACTGCCACTTAAATGTCCACTGACTCATTTTCTCTACATACGCCAAATTCATTGGTCAATCCACAAAATATAGCTGAAGAGTGGCTCTAACACATACTCGTAACAATCTAAAATCACAGTCTGATTGTTACATAATCAATTTTCCACTCATTACCGTAAAGTCACAACGACGACAATCATCTCACGTTAGTCTTGTCAACATTTCCAAAATCGATCACTTAAATAGGCTGCTCAAGAACTAGGGCCAAATCCTCGTACACACGTGAATAAGAGACCAAAGTCTCAATGTGTAGCCCTCTCAGGAATAACATCTTTCTATCTAAAAAGAAATAGGGTCGAAACATTCGAGTTTCCAACTAGTAACCTGACGCTAAAACTACTGATAAGCGTCAAAGCACAGCCGAATAGGTATAACCCACATACCTATTACGTATGCAAGAATAACGTCCTAAGAGCTCGATGTACTCGAGACATAGTCCAAGAGATACAACTCGATACCTGAAATGTACTTTACATACTTAATAATGACAATAGCACCAAGGAGCACGATGGGTATCCGCTGCAGTCAGATCCATCAGTCGGAGGTACTAAGCATTACTAAGCATATAAAATAACTGAATAGGATAGTACTCTACAGAGTACATAACAAGACACCAAAGAATCAAAGTCACACACTTAATGAACACACTAGCATCGAAGTATATGATGGAAATCCGCCACGGCCGGACCATCAATCCAAGAATACTAGGCGTCATCAAGTATAAAAGATAACACGACTCAAGGAATGAAATGACTTAATGCTCTGATACCAAACTGACAGGACCCGTCCCGGATTTCTGGGTGAAATCCGGATAAGATCCTGCGGGGACCACCTTAAGACTAACTCTATCGATAAATCGATAAGTCAATCTTAAGATGGACAACCCTAAAACCTGCAACAACCAAAACACTTCTAAATTCCAGTTCCAACCGTAACACCTGAAGCAACCTGCTCCCCAAATCACAACAACCCCCACAAATAAACACAAAATCTAATTCAACTGGCTTACAGGTAATCAGAGCAATCTAACAAAATGAACTGGAATTACAAATGGAAATATAACAAGAAATATAATATGAAAATAAAAGAATAAGGGATCACAGATCCCACCTAGCGGAAGCGACAACGATGATGACTATGGTTCGACTCCGAGTACCCTTGACCTCTGCTCACTACTCTGCACATTGAGCGATTTAAACCAAAGGGCCCAGGAGAAAGTAATTTAAAAAACAACGTTAGAGTGAGTGGATAAAAATAATATCGTATAATACCTTATATAAAAAGTATTATATCACTTCCCCAATATTTTATAATTGAAAACCACTATGCATGCATTTTCGTAAAACGTCTCACGTTTAAGAAAATCATAATAATTAATCAGCCCCGCTGATATCTCAAATACACAAATAATATTTTGTTTATACTTTCAAAATAAATACTTTGAAAATCAAATAGTAACATACCACGACCAATCCCATTGGCCGAATCTCAAATCATTTTGTAGTAAAAACCCAGCCCCACTGGTATATCGAATAATCAAATAAAATATAATTGGACCAATCTCATTGGCCCATTCCCAAATATTCTTGTAATTAAAAATCCAGCCCCACTTGTTCGGGAATTTATTAAATAAATGAAAGTCTCATAAGAGAAAATATTCACAAAGCCCAATTAATATAATATCCTGACAAATCTCATTGGTCATATCATATAATAAAACAGGGGAACGTCACTACCACCATTTAATGATGAGCCTCCAAGGCTAAGGGTTAGAGTCTCTCTTCTCCAAGACTCTAGAGCCTCCCACGCTGCCTGTACACGTCGACCACCGAGGGTGAATATGACATATGTGGTCAAGTCGTCACCTCGCATTGGATCAGGCGACTAAGCTAGCTAGCATCAATATATATCTGGACCCTGATATGGTGAAAATCCGAAAACAAAACCGAAAATACGTTTCCCCTTATATATCATAAATCCGTACGGTCCCCGGCCGCACATATGAGGCTTGAACATATCATATAATAAAATAGAATCATAGTATCGAAGGAACATATATATATTTGACATGTCTCAATGTCATAAAAATAGTATCGAAAAGAATATATAACTTCGACATGTCTCACATGTCGGAAAAATCACAAATACCGAAAGCATAAAATCTCCGGAAATCTCATTTCCGATCCTTTCATTTAAATACCAATTTAAACTTATTCAGCATGATCAATTATGAATAATTAAAATGTACTATTTCCGGAAACCTCGTTTCTGGATGAAATCACGTACTACTAAAATAGTAGTAAAAGCATAACCCCAAACCATAAAGTTCTTTAAATATCAATATCATTTTAATTATACGAATTCTCATGCTTTTCAAATCATTTATCCAAAATAAACTGCATTTCATTAAATAGTTATGCATGCATTTATTTAAAATAAAAATCCACTCACAGTACGGCCGAGCGCGCCGCTAATCCGATCTCTCGTCCCGTCGAATAACCTCTCGACCTGGATCGATTCGGTTCAATTCCTTTGGTGGGATGCTTGTGCGAATCAAGGTCTCCATTTCCCCCCTAAAATCGGGCCAAGAAGTGGCCGAAGGAGGGAGCTCCGGTTCGACTGTGTCGAACCCTCTCGGTCGTCGCACGGCCAAACGACGGCGTTTCACGCTGTGCCGCTGCCATAGACGCGAAGAGGAGGCCGAGCCGGGGAAGAGGAGAGAGAAAGGAGAGAGAAGAAAAAGAAAAAATGGGGGATTTCCCTTTCGGAAAATTTTCTCCCGGCTATTTATACTCGTCCAAAATCGGACAATTTCTGATTTTACATCATAACTTTTTCATGCGAATTCCAAATTGAGCATGCTACGTATCCACGAACTCGTCTTAACGTCTTTTACCTCGTCATGCAATAAAATCCTCGGTCAGGTCAACTCATCTAAAAGTCAACCTTTAGAATTTTCGAATCGTAAAAACAATTCCCGATGAGTAAAAGTAAAAGTAAACCAGTTAAAAAGTAATTCTAGGTTCGGGTCGTATCACGGTTGGTCATCTTGTGACGACGACATCTTAGATACGTCCAGATAACCCTTTTGCGTCCAGTCCTCGTAGGCATCTGAGATGCCAGTGCTCCTGGCCCGCTCAAGGATGGCAAGAAAATCATCACTATTGTGATATTTCTTGACGACGCGTTCAGTTTCGGATCATCCTCATTTGCCGCTCCACCGGTTGAGGCGCCCACCGCCGCAGCTCCCTATCCAAGCTCCTTCACCCTGGACTCCAACTCGGCCCTCTCTTCCTCCAGCTGCCACTTCTCCTCCTCTAAACTCCGGACCTGACCTTCCAGCTTGGCCACCTGCTTCCGGGCCCTATCCTCCAGCCGAGCCTTCTCCCGCTGCCCCCTGGCCTTCTCTACTTCCAGAGCGCTGGTCAGCACTGCCACTTGCTTCTTCAGCTTAGGCAGCTCGTCACCTCCATCCAGCTGGTACAAGCCTAACAGACCCTGCTGGACAACAAGTATCGATCAAACAATTTGATAAGGTTAACAAAAATGGTAAAGCAGCACGGATCGGTATTTCTTTCTTACCCAGAGGAGCGTCTTCTGGCTCTCTTACAAGGTTTTCCCCGGCCGGCTCCCTGGGGCCCCTTCTTTCCCCAGCCCCATGTCCTTCAGGTGCGCGGCCACCTTCCGGACGAAGGATTCAGCGAGGTCTGATCCAGCGGCAGGAGCATCCACCTGCTTCGGTGCTCCCTCCTCCGGTCCAAACGAGCTGGAACCAACGCTTGCCGTACCCCGGGCGGTACCGGCGGTCCTTGTCAGCTTCAGCCTTTTGGCCAGGTTCTCCCCAGCGGCTCCGCCGGCAAAGGTCACGAGGGAGGCGACCGATCATGTTCCAGGTCGGATAGAACGTACGACTGGTCCTCGATCGGTAGGAAGGCCCCGGGAACCCGGTGTGAGTGGAACCTCTTTTGCCCGCTCCCCCCTGCCATCACCACCTTCTTCCTCCAGTCGTTGGCCACCCAGGAGGGCAGATGCGTGACAACCGGTTTGAAGTCCCGAGCAGCAAAGGTCACGCACCCCTGCGACCCCTTCTTCTTCGAGTACGATACCCGGTACAGGGCTCGAACTCGTTAACAGTAGGGTAGCTCATATTCGACAGCGCATACAAACAGCCGAGGGATAACATCTGCCTCCATTGGTTCCCGGGAAGTTGTGTCGGGGATATCTGCAAGGCACTTAGCAAATACTGCGCAAAGTCGGGTAGCGAAAGGGAAAGACCATGCCTAAATTGGTCTTCGTGAACGGCAACCCATCCCTCCTCCGGGTTACAGGCTGACTCCCCGGGAGCGAGAGGGCGCAACTTCACCTCGTTGGGAATCCTCCATCATACTTGGAAAGCCTCGATCTCCGCACCGGTCATGGTACCCTCCGGTTCATCGCAGATAACGGTCCGCTCCCCATCCACAAACGCGCGGGCTACCAGGCAGGCGCCACCTACGGTCATGCCGTCAGGGATATCGGCGTGCCCCGGAGACCCGGATGGCGACACCTCTCCCCCGGACCGGGAACTGGCCTCTGACTCGGAAGATCGGGAGGCAGGCCAGGCCACCTCCTACTCACATTCCAACGGCCGGAGCGCGTCTAGTTCGCGAGTCTCACTCGACCTCCTAGAACCCATTCAAACCTAGGGAAAGAAAGTACAACCCTAGGGCGGTCAGCAACATAAAGGCGGCCTCTCTTGGCAAATTCCTAGCAGAACTAGCCGCAACCTCCCCGTTCCAATAATCCCACCCTAAAGGAAAGGCACCCCAACGGCCACACCGATTCAGGGAACAGGCCGGCAGAGGCCGGGTAACAAAACACAGGCAGTATACCAAAACAAAAAGGGAACCAGACAGTACATATTAGTATGCACGACCAAGGAAAGTCTGTCACCGGAAAACAGCGGCTAATCGTGCAAAGACAGGAGCCACATCCAACGAAGGGACCGTGCAGCAAAACACCTCTCGAATCTGCTTCAGTGCTCTCTCCCCAAAAAACACAAGCAAAGTAATAAGGCAGGCCAGGGGAGTCCTTTATATACGCACACCTAGTATCCCAAGAGAAAACCGGACGCTAGCAGATCCAGACCACCCATCTTTGACCATCCCCGATCGGCACGTGTAGAAAACCCATCATAACTGATGGGACTGATGAGCAACCCTCTTAAATGCATGTCAGGCACGTGCCTCATCTGCACGTGACGGTTGGAATAGATTGAGGCGTCTAAAAAAAAACTCTCAAATTCCCCAAGAGCCAACTTCAACTATCCAAACATCTGCAACAGGTAATCCACTTGTAACACATGATCATATCGGTAACAGACATTCCATCGTTAACACGCAATCCATCGGGTTAAGGGCATTTCATCGAGCAACAGGCATGATAACCGAAGCTCTGATTTTCAGCACAAGTTACTCCAACCTTTCGAGTCTCCGGGCTCGAACAAGCCAGCACCAATTTAGGGCTTCAAGACCTTGGGAGGAAAAACCCCAACGGGAGAATTGTTCCTCTAACACAGGACAAATCTTCCCGCAGGCTAGGAACCCTGCACATAGCTAACGCTTGTAACAAGCAAAGGTTAGAAAACGGTGGGAGCAAAAACCCCACCGGGAGATTGTTCCTCTAATAAAGGTCAAATCTTCCCGCAGGCTAGAAACCATGCACATCACACCACTCACGCCTACAGAGGCCAAGGCTGTAAAAAACTTGGGTGATTTATTACAACAAAAACCTCACCGGGAGAATTGTTCCTCTAGCACAGGACAAATCTTCCCGTAAGCCAAGAACATCGACCTCCTCTCATTTTTGTGTTATCTCGTTTTGGTCCCAATCCCGGCCCGCTCCCGAACGGGATTTGGGCCTACCAGGATAACCTCTAAAAAAGACTAATCTCGACCTGTCTCGTCCCTATTTTAAATTACGAGTTTAGGACTAGGATTAGCCGATACCCGGCCCATGTCTAGGCCTATGCAAAACCATTCCACAACGCCAATGCTTTGATAAACCGATATTCAAGTTGCTATCTTTGTCTCACCATTCTAATATATACTAGCAATGATAAACCGGTTGCATGAACAACCCAACTTTGGGCGTATGACATTCTGCTTGGTGGAGTGACACATGCTTCTTAAGTTTGGTCACAAGCTCAGTGGTATACAGATATGGTACCAACTCCAATTTAAGTACTTAGCCAATCTTTCACATAATTTAAAACTTAAATAATGCTTCAATGGCAAGAAACAATCCATTATCCTAGCAGTCCATTTTCCTGTCCCTGACAATACAAAACTGAAAACTAATGATCGCGAATAAAGAAGTCTAGGCGGCGACCACAACTGGCACTTCTATGGTATTTCCATTTCTCATAATGGGTACCCTTTCCTCCCAAGAACACTGTAATATCCCGATTTTTTTAAGTTAGTCAAATTCTATTTTTCTTGTTGAAAATAGAAAGTAGAAGTCGTCATGAGTTTGTCACATTTTTCGTTGAATTTTTTGAGCGACCGAGCTATTTTTAGCGATTTTTCATAGATCGGTCCAAATTCTATCTATAGGGTGACGTGGCGCCTTCTGGTTGGTCATTTTCTTGGTCCCCACGTTATAGCAGCCATGTGCTGATCCACTTGAGCCTTGTCAGCTGACACATGTCAGAAGAGGTGAGACTTTTGTTGTGTGTTTGACACGTGGCAAGTGGAGAAGAAGAAATTGAGTTGGTGTTGACAAGTGGCATTCTGCCATTGATTAATTTTGTTTGACCGACCCTTAATGTCGGTTGACTGATCCTATAAATAGGGCTGCTCCGCTTCAACTTTTCTCCAACAATTTTCAGAGAGAATTTTCTCTCTCTAAGATTTTCTCTCTAGATGTTCTTAGTGTAAATTTTTGTCAGGTCATAACTTTTGATCCGTAGCTCCGATTCTGAATCTGCAAGTGGCTACGGATTCATATCGACGCGATCTTTCTATCATTGAGGTTTGAGTTAGATCCAACGGTGATTTCTAGATGGCTCGTTTTAGGGTCTCGATTTATTTTTAGTAATACGGGGTTGGCGTGTCGAGGTGAGTGGTTTATGTAATGTACTTCAAATGTTCTTATATGCTTTTAGTAATAGTTGAAAAGTATTATTTTGATCTATTTGAAATTATCTCTCTATTTTCAAGTGAAGCATGTCTGTTTATGAAATATGCGGTATTTATATATATTATGAGCTGGACATTGTTTGGTAAATCATGGAACATCTGAACTTCTTGATTGGTTATGCGGAAGTAAGGATTTGACACACGGATGTATAGAGCTGTGTGCATTACGTGCCCGTGGTGATCACTAAATTGAAGGATATCCAATAAGAAGGGATTGTGTGATATGATGAATTGTTTGTGGTCAATGTGTATATGATATACATATTTATAACGTATGTAAAAATGATATGGTTTCACTGGCATATTACATGATCTACTCACTGAGCACGTGATTTTGCTCACCCACCCATTTACTTGCTGTTTTGCATAGAAGTGCTTAGTGTTTGTTGAGTCGAAGTGTCGGACGAGCCTAGAGTGAAGAGCCTAGAAATAAGTGTTTTTTTTTTTTTTATTTCCATTCCCCTATGTAACACTCGATCACACCTCGGGATCGGCGCCGGGTACCTAAACCCCACCGACACCGGGACCGGGGGGTGACAAAGTATCACAGTTTAGCCAAGCATAAGAAGCAAATACAAAGATCATGAGTATGGGGAAATGTCACTACCAGAAAGAAAGAAAAAAAAAAAAAAAAAAAAAAAAAACCTTAGGCAATCATAAGAAGAACTAGGCGACGAAAAAAATTTCGTCCTCCAAATAGCAAATTTTGTCGCCTAAGTACCTTCTTAGGGGACGAAATGTTAGTTTCGTCGCCTACGAATGTACTTAGGCGACGAAACATTCAATTCGTCGTCTTAGAGAAGAAAACTGACGACAAAAAAGTTTTCGTCGTCTGAGTCTCTTCTTAGGCGACGAAATATTTTTTTCGTCGCCTAAGTGAAACCACATAGGCCACAAAACATGTGTTGTTCCTCGCCTAAGTGTTCACTTAGCCCACGAAAATTTTCACTTAGGTGACGAATGAGAATGAAAAAAAAAATAGTCAAATTAAAACGAATT
Source organism: Potentilla sterilis (assembly GCA_963682095.1). Lineage (NCBI taxonomy): Eukaryota > Viridiplantae > Streptophyta > Magnoliopsida > Rosales > Rosaceae > Potentilla > Potentilla sterilis. Next base: position 20,883,045 of record OY821760.1, read on the forward strand.
CAAGTATAATTAAGACTAATTTATGTAGTGTGTTATTTCATACCATTGAAGTTTAAAGATAATTAAAATTAATCACGATATATCTACAAAGTCAATTTTATTTTTCATATATATATTCCATGATGGTTTATAGCTAATTATGACTAGTATTTTTCATTCAATATGGAAACTTTGAAAAGATGCTCATGTGCACGTATGCCATTAAAGTTCAAGGATAATTAAAATTAATCACAATATATTAAAGAAGGATATTGAGAAAGTCAATTTTATAATTCATTCCCTAAAGAGGTTCATATATAATTAAGGCTAATATTGGAAAAACAAATTATATTGATCAATTATATGTTACTTCGATTTAGCAAATTAACAATATAAGTTGAATATATGTATTGATCAATAAGGAAACTTTGAAAAGATTTTGATGTGTACGTGTATGTTGTGTAATAATAGCTGTATTTCTTTCCAGTTAAGTTCATAGTAAATTAAAACTAATTACCATAAATTTATATTAAACTTTGAAACTATTACTAATTTGGGAACGATATTGATCGAGAAAATCAACAGTTCTATTAAGGTTCATATATTAACAATAAGTCCAATATCGACAAGTAATGAAACTTTGAAAAAGATTTGTATTAATATTAATCATATGTATGTAAATCTTATCTCATTCCATTGATGTTCAAGGAGAATCATTGCTTTCTTTATCCCAAATTTCCCTCACAATCGATTGGATCCCCTCCACCAACTCTAACCTGAATTCATCTCCAACTCCTCCTCAACTTCTAGAAAAAAGTTATATGTTGCTACCATTTAGCATACTAAAGTATGCCCTTAAATACACATAGATCAATAAGGAAACGTACATTGAAAAACGTTATTAGTTAAAATACTTAACCAACCAAGTCACGACTCACTAACAACTAAAATAAATTTATAATAAACTTTAAAATCTAATTAAGATTACTTACGGATTGATATTGAGAAGGTCAAATTTATTTCATTCCCTAATTTAGAAAAAAATTAGATGCTACTTCAATTTAGCATATTAACAACCATCTTAAATATACGCAAGCATATGGACATATACATATCTATAAATAAAGTAAGAAAACGTTAAAAATATTTATCTACATAAGGTAAGTATTTTTATACGATATATATATATATATATATATATATTTTTTTTTTTTCGAAAAGCACCATCAAGTTAAGGAATGAAACTTACTCCTCCTTAATTTAAGTTAAGAAAACGTTGAGAATATTGCTATATATATAATATACCTATTTTATATTCCATTCCATTAAAACACTTTAAGAATAACAAAAGGGATTCGAAAAAGAAACAGAAGTTAGGCGTTGAAATTTGGTAATTTCGTCGTCTAAGTAAAGCGCACCATCCAATCAAAAGAGATGGCGTGGATTGATTGTGTACACCGTTGGATAGGCCTAGATCTAACGTCCCATATCCATCCTCACAACCCAAATTTTCACCCTTCGGTTTCACTCTCTCTTTCCTCCACCCTTTATCTTCACCGATCAAAATCATAATGAATCATAGTTCATATTCTTTCTCTCTTTCTTCTTTCTTTCCCAATCCCTTCTCTTTCAGATCCCCAGAACCCCTCCATTCTGAATACCATAAGCAAGAGCTTTTGCCACTGCCGCACACTTCCCCCACCATTGCTCGTCGCTCTCGCTGAAGAAGCCCGATACCCAGATCAAAAAATGTGAATTGAGGAGGTTAGTGGTCTGAGATGAGCTGTTGGAGGCTTCAGCTTTGATTGGGGTCTGGTCTGCCTTCAGATCCGAGGTTTTTCTCGGTCTGGGTTGTCGCCGAGCTCGGTGGTGGCGGTGGTATTTGGGTTAGCTCCGTGGTTTTGGTGGTGGCATTTGGAATTGTAGGAAAAGAGACGGAGGCTATAGGCCATGATATTTGATTATGGTGGTGGTGGTTGTGGTATTTTATTGCTTGGAAGTTGACTTGGCCCGTTTAGGCGACGAAATAATTAATGTTTCGTCGCCTTAGTGTTTACTTTGGCGACGAAACTTTTTCGTCTTCTAAGTATTCTGGTGACAAAGAGATAAAATTTCGTCGCCTAAGTGGACCACTAAAGCAACAAAAATCAAAAGTTTCGTCGCCTTAGTTGTTCAGTAATTATTTTTTTCTTCTTTTAATTAAACTAGTTAGGCGACGAAGAGATAAAATTTCTTCGCCTAAGTCTATCCTTATTTATTTTGCATTATTATTTAGTTTTTAATTTTTTTTACATTATTACCTAAATTTTAATACGATGGTATTCACCGTATTTATATTATTTGGTATTTAGCTTAAATTATTATTTACTATTCTTAATTAGTCTTAAGTGGGTGAGGGCACCGACACACGAAATAATTAATGTTTCGTCGCCTAAAGTTTTTTTTTTCTAGTAGTGTTACTGAATAGCTAGTAAACATGGCATAGACAACTGTATAAGACAACCAATGCATTTCATTTAATCATTTTACAGTGATCGGTTATTGAGTGTCACCAAACTAATACAAATTGTTTTAGATAGTTAGCAGACTTGGTTGTAGATGCAAGATATTATGAACATGTAGGAGTTCCCGAACTTTAAGAACTATTAATCAGCTCATAAAAAACTAAAAAACTTCAGCATATAATGTCAGCATTCTTTAGAGTCCTCTTAGCTCATCATCAAGGGTATGGGGAAATGTTACTGAAAATGCTAATAGAAATGATATAGACAACTGCATTAGACAACCAACGCATTTCATTTTACATTGAGAGGTTTATTCTTTTAGAACGTGAGGGCAAACTTGGTTGGAGAGATGAAATAGGAATATTATGAAAAATGTAGGAGTTCCCGAACTTTAAGAACTATTAATCAGTTCAGAAAAAACTAAAAACTCCAACATACAATATCAGCATTCTTGAGAGTCCTCTTCGCCCATGATTATGGGTATGAGGAAATGTTACTAAATGCTAATAACGATACAGGCAAGTGTATTTCACAACCACTGCAGTCCGTTTTACATTGAAATGGGTGTTATCAGACTAATAATACATTTAGAAAGTGAGGGAAAATTTGTTGGAGGGATAAGAAAGAAAGTTATGAAAATGTAGGAGTTCCCGAACTTTGGGAACTATTAATCAGTTCACAAAAAACTAAAAACTCCAACATACGATGTCAGCACTCTTCAGAATCCCTTAGCCCATTGTTATAGGTAACGGAATATGAACTGAATGCTTATAAATATGCTATAGAAGTAAAATGTATTAAATATTGCACTTACTTTTACAGTAATAAAATGATGCACAGTATCTCAAACGGAATAGACATAGCGAATGTAAAAAATATATATATACCAACTACTGAAGAAGTGAAGAATGCTCTAGCTCCCTTGACAAGTGAAGGGCAACTTTGTAGATATGTCATTATACAATGTAGGAGTTCCCGAACTTTCAGAACTATTAATCAGTTCAGAAAAAAACTATAAAACTCCAACATACAATGTCAGCATTTTTTAGGATCCTCTTAGCCCATTATTGTAGGCTAGGGAAAGTGTAACTAAATGCTACATATACTTTTATCCATATTCGAGAGCTTAAGCTAACACAAAAACGAGAACCAACTCATATAACATCAAAAGTCGCATATTAAGTGATTGGATACCCTAGTTCCTTTCTGCATACCTTTGGCTTTCCTAGAAGCTTATAACACAGACTCTGTCTTTGCAATTGCAAAGATCACTTTGTTAGCTTTCCCAACATTAAGCTCAACTCTTTTCTCCGCAAATTAACACTTCCGAACAACAGCTGTCAGTTCCCTAAATCTTCTTCCCCTTCTCACCTACATCCATCAAAATGTAAACCACATAATCAAATTATGCAAATCATAGCCCATGTAAGGAAGCTTTTATGTTTCATTGAAACATAAGGTCATCTTATTAATTGCACAAAACTCCACTTCCCTTCTAGTTCTTACCAAATGATCAAGAAGTGACAAGAACACAAGATTACATTAATTACTTACCAAACTCAAACTCAAGTGCAACTAAACAGGCAGATAAATAAAACATAAATCTGATACCTTTCTAAACATAAAAGCTCAGCACTTAATTACAAAGGGTCAAACTGTTCCAAAGTCTCAGTGGCCCTATGAATAACAGCTAAAAAGCCAAAATTGGTCAATAGAAAAACTTTACTTCTGGAACACAGCTTTGTTCTGATTCCAACTTTTGCAGAAAACAATGAGACAAAACAACCCTGAACTCCAAAACAGCAATCTCTAATTTGGAAAGAATTCAAATCCCTGTTCTACATAATTGCCAGCCTCAATAAATAATGACATAATGAAAAATTGACACATACCCATGAATCCAACACAACCCAGAAAAGTATAACTCTCTTCTAATTCTACTAAACATTGAAGATATGAAACATACTGGGATTCTGGGAAGGAAGGGAATTTACTTGTTTATTTGGTGATGCTACTTCTGCTGTGGCGGCAGAACTCATGAAAGGAACATAGAGAGAGCAGAGAGAGATAGATAGGATCTTGTCTTTCTGGAGCAGAGGAGATTTGATTTGAGAGAGAGAGAGAGAGAGAGAGAGAGAGAGAGAGATAGGAGTTGTGGTCTTTTGCTCTCTCTAAATCTTTCTATCTTTTTAACCTCTCCTCGTTTACTTCACGTATCCTCTCTTTTTGCTTCAAGTCATTGTTGTCCTGGTGCGAGGAGAGGGGGCTACTGTGTGGGAGCGTGTATGGAACACACTGTGCGTCACCAGGAGGAAATAGTACAACCGCAATTAACAGAGAAGAGTGGAGTTGAACACAAAATGAGTGGCAGGGCCGGCCTGAGATTTCCTGGGCTCGAAGCGAAGATAAAAATTGGGCCCAATTATGAATTACCCAAACTCTCTTGTAATCGAAAAGTTGGCGAAAATAGTCAAGATACTCACATGTTTTTTGCAGCCTAAATCTGGAAATGATTTGAATCAAGATGAAAAATTGAGAATCGAAAGACGGGAAGAGGCGCCGATGTGGAGAGGAGAGTAGTTAACGACATATGCCCACTTTTTTTTTACTATGTGTGTCTATATATATATATATATATATATATATATCATGAAATTGGGGCCCCTTGAAATTGGGGCCCAAAACACAAGTTTTACCAGCTTTAGCGCCTAAGGCCGGCCTTGATGAGTGGACAGCCAACATGATAGAGTAATGGTTCTTTGATGGAGGACAGATGCAGAGCTCAACCTGATGCAATATGTGTTGGGTTTTTTTTTTAATCTTTTACTCTCGCCCTCATAATAGACGTTATGAACCCCCACTTTTATTTATTTTTATTGAATGACTGCATTTATGAATTTTAAGAGATTTGGATCAAAACTTTACAAAAGTGATATTTATTCACTTTTTACGATAATATAGAATTGGGTTTGTTCAGATGGTATGGGTGTTTGTGATTGAGCTCAATTCAAATTTGATATGCACTGTCAACAATATAGATCGTGCAATCCGTACGTGTCCCGCGTTGATTAATTAGAATCGATGTTGTAGGTTTGTCCTGAAATATGAAAAAAGTGACATCAATGTAGGAGAAGGGTTTTAGTAAAGTTGAAGTTGAAGGTGAATCCAAACTTGTGATTGATGTAGTGAATGACCGGTTTAGGGTTTAGGGTTTAGGGTTTAGGGTTAGGAAGATGTTCCAATTTATTAAAATCTGCGTGTTGTAGAAAAATTTGGAAGATGTTCCAGACGGATACAAACCTGTGTGTCTTAGATGTTGCAATTATTTGTGGAAGGATCACAAAAGCAAAATCAAACTAAACTTCTTTGAGAAGAACAAAGATGCGCCAGAGTTGTTATATGTGGTTCCTTCCTACGTCGTACCAGATCAGTGGCCTGTGCTTGTTGCATATTGGAGAAGTGATTATGCAAAGGTATGTAGAGGTGTGATGCCATTTCCGATTTAATTTGACAAAATTGTTGACTCTAACATAATGATTTGTAATTGCTCATTCTGCAGGTGATAGCAGCGTGTAATTCTTTCAATCGGGAGCAGCGTGGACCACTTCATACTACTGGTCGAAAGCCTTATGGTCAAATAAGATATGAGGTATTTTTGTAGTTGACACGTTAACAGATTTTTGGTTCTTATTTTTTCTTAACTCAATATGATTCAATTTGATGCATTTTTAATGTGCAAGATGCAACAAAGTGGAGAACCTACTGATAAGATGAGCGTGTGGATAAAAGCACGGAACCGTTTCAATCCTGAAGTTGCTCAAGTCATTGTATGTTTTACCTTTCTTGACCTCTCATTCAGAATTATTGCTCTTTTTGTGGTTTGTCCTAGCTAAATTATTTATAAATTCATGTAGGAGGAATACAATACGACACTTGCACAGAAACCTGAGGACCAGTGACATCTTACAATTGTACGTGACCAAGTATTTCATGATGTGATGGGATCTGATGGTCACGGCTATTGCCTTACCTATGGTTCTACTGTCCCTCGCAGTCTGGTGTATCCAGAAGATCCATCGGGAGCTCATAACACCTAAGAACTTATTCAGAAAATCACTGAAGTGGTAAGACAGAAACTGATTGAAGAGGTAACGCAGAAAGTCAATGAGGATATAACAGAAAAACTGAAAGAGTCTATAGCAAAGCAAATGGAGAACCGGTTTAATCAGCTTCGTGATCAGATGAACCTTTATCAGACCACCGAGGGGAGAAATCCGCATAGACTGGTTAGTACGAGTTATAATTGTTAATGGTCGATATTCTATTACTTACTGCAAAATAATTTATGTCTTTAGATACTTTTGGTTTTTGGTGGCTGGAGTTAAAATTTTGGCTTTTATGATTTGGACTTTGACTAAAGTACCAAGTGGATTTACAAAGTTTTCAACTTTGGTGTTTGAGTTAATTTGAGTAGTTATAACTTTAAATTGTTTTTGAGCTGTGTTGTATGAATTAGCAGCAGCAAGCAGACCATTTGTCTAATTTTTGTAGTCCTAGTATCATTGTTGTGTTGCTTCAATAGATTTATTTTTGCCTGTTGGAGTAAAGTGGATAGAGGAATGTGCATATTTTCTTGTTACATGCATCACACCCTTTGTGTTGCTGGAACAGTGAGATTAAAATGTTGATCAAGAAGTAGTTGAACTTGTAGTTTTGTAAAATAGATGTGATTTTCTTACTGTCAGGAAGTCAGAGTCGATGTTATTCAAGTATGCTTTAGTATAAATCAAGGTTATGCACTAAAAAATCTTGATAAGTTCAAGTGGTCCAGTTAATACACATCCAGAATGCTTACTTGCTCCCTTTCTCATATTTTTGCAACCTTATATATCTATCCTACGCAATAGGTACCTGATACAACAAGTGGTCATCAGATGGAGTCCATTGGAAAGGAATTACATCCTTCAACGTCCCAACAAGAAGCAGAAGCTACCATAAGAGAGGAAGGTCATCAAGATTCAACTGAACAACAAGATCCAACTGAGGAAAGACAAGTTTAAATGGTCATATTGCTAGTTTATCAAGTGTTTTTTTTCAAGTTGTGGTTTAGCCTTCCCACTTTCATGTTAGTTTGGTACATTGTTTACTTGGTATACTTGCTACATTGCTTTACTTGGTTGACCATTATGTACATGGTTCTACACCCTTTTTATTAGTTGTTGTGGACTTGTTTAGGGTTAGTTTGGTTTAAAATGTACAATTGACATTGTTGGTTATATTTATATAAATGTTGATTGTGTTCAATCTGTTGGTTGTTGATTGTTGTAGATTGAAATAGATCTGGTGCATTTACAGGTTCAATTTGTTCAGCCAAATTTCTTTTCTGGTAAAATGAAAAATGCGACGGAAAAAAGCCGTCGCAAACAATGCATAAGCTTCTTCTTGCGACTGTTGTGTACCCGTCGCAAATGAAATTTCAAAATTGGCTGGAGAATTCAAATTGGCGGGAAAATTCAAATAGGCGGGAAAATTCAGATTTTACCACGGCAAATGCCGTAGCAAGGATTTAAATTTATCTAAGCTGTTTAAATTTAATGCAAATCTAACGACGGCAAGTGCCGTAGCAAATAATTTATTTTATACAGAAGTTATTTGTTTAAAAACCTCAACGACGGCAAATGCCGTAGCAAAATGTTATTGCCCTACGGTATTTTCCGTCGCTGGATGCCGTGGCCAAGTGAGCGATGACAATGCTGCAACGCTTATGCCGTTGCAAAATGGGTCTGTGACAGCAGATTGCCGTCGCTAAAGGTATTCGCCACGCCACCATTGGTGACGGCCCAGTTACTGTCGCCACGTCGTCGCCAATGGTCATTTGCCATGACAATTATGCTTTTGGCCACGGCGAGCCGCCGTCGTTAACTGAATTAATTTTGTAGTTGCTCACTTTGTTCACAATAAGCGTGCCAGAAAGGAAGGTGTGATGGCTCTAAAACTTGATTTCAGGAAGGCTTATGATAAGATAGAGGCTTAGTTTGGTATTGATTTTTGGAGTAAATAATCACTTATAATTATTATTTTGAGTTGGTGTTTATTTATAAAATTTAGTTGAAAAAAAAACGATTTTAAAAAGCAGGTGACATGTTGCTTATTTAAAACACAGTTTTTCCATATTTGAGTTTTTTCACCTCAATACCAAACTAAGCCAGAGTAGTTATTTTTTCATAGGGTTATGGAGAGATTTAGTTTTGCACTATGGATTGCATTAGTCATGTAGTGTGTTTGTATGGTCAGGTATTCTTTTCTTATCCGTGGTAAACCTCGGGGCTTGGTTGTTCCAAACAGGAGGTTGTGGCAAGAAATTCCCTTGTCACCTTATATTACTCATTGGAACAAAAAGTTTTTCTCCTAGGTTACAGAAGAAACAGCAGATTGGGCTGCTGTCAGGGATTGAAGTTTGTAATGGAGAGCCTATTGTTAATCATCTACTCTTTGCAGATGATATCATATATGTTGTATGCTACAACTTCTTTGGATGCTTGTTATGAAATTCAAGAAGTGCTTGAGACATATGGGAGAGCTTCAGGACAATTAGTTAATTTCCCCTAGAGCTCAATGGTGTTTAGTAAAAACATTGTTGAAGTCAGTAGAGACGAGATGGTTGACTTTCTTCAAATGGTAATGACAAACTCTATTTAAAACTTAATCTAATATTTAATTAAATAAACATTTTCCTGTTTAACTCAAGAAAATACAAAACCATTGTTCTCACCCCCATACAGCCGCACACATAGGTTATGGTGGGAAAAAGATCTCTTCATGCTTCTTTCTAAACAAGGAGGAAGCTTGACAGGATTTCAATCGAAAAGAGATCGAGGAGTCCCAATTAGGATTATGCTCAATCAAAAAGACATTGACTACTATATAAAAGGCTAGGGGTACATCTATGTTGATCAGAACATATATCAACGTTTCCTACCTTCTCTCTATTCAATCTTCGGGTTTACAAAAGGTTGTGTCTTTATTGTGTTTTTGTTGTTTACGATTCTTATTGTCATGTTATGTTATTTAACAGTTTTCATTCAATTATTTAGAGAACACCTTCTGGATTTTGTATCAGTATTGTTTTTTTTTCTTTTGCTTTGGAGTTTGTATAAGTTATGTGTTAATTTGATTGGGGTTTGGAGTTTGAAGGACTGTGAGTAATGATATATACAGGCTTTCTTGGTTAAGGACCTCTGCACCAATACTTACGGTGCGGATTTGATATTTTGACTAACTTTTCGATTGAATTTTTACATCTCCACCGTCTAGTCTTTAGGTACTCATGTATAGATCATCTTTGCAAATTTTCAGCCAATTTGATAACCATTAGCATATCAAAATAGATTAAAACAAATGGACATACTACATTTTGTCAAAACTGAACCGTTCATGTTTATGATAGAAAATCACACTTTTGAATGTCTTAACGATTATCAAATTAGCTGAAATTTTGCATACATGATCTATATATGAGTACCTAATGACTAGACGGTGGAGATGTAAAAATTCAATCTAAAAGTTAGTCAAAATATCAAATCCGCACCGTAAGGATTGGTGCGGAGGTCCTTAACCAAGAAAGCCTATATATATATATATAATTTTTTTTTTGTTAACACAGATGACATCTCAAACTTTATATGTTGAGGCTTTCTCTAAACCTACTTTATTGAAAAGAAAGTGTGGGAAAAAAATTGGAAAGAGTATGTGGGAAAAAAAATTGGAAAGAGTATGATAGAGATGATTGTTACAAATGGTAACGAGAAGGTAAAAATAATATTTGATCGAGTGAATTGGGTCCATATCACTGAATACAATAAGTTCATTACCTCAATAGGAAGTGAGATTCGAAGTCGAGCTCCGGTATGTTATTATGGAATAAGATATTCCCAAATATTAAGAAGACATTGAGCGAAGGATCAATAGGAAGTATGTTTAGGTCAAATTGGCTTAATATAAAGTTTGTATCAAATTGGCTTAATATAAAGTTTGTATATTGTGTATCTGACATACTAGATTATTTGATTCTTGATTATGTCCATTTTGATACTAAAATACAACATCTAAAAATTATGAAATTTGTGAATGACAAGATGCGCTTGGCACATACTCAATTCAAGTCGAAGTTGCATGATCACTACCGAAAATGTGGCACACCTGCTCAGGGACGAACCACCCTTCCTCTAAGGGTTATGTGGAATACAAGCTCAAGAGAAGATGGGCAATGGCTATGTGATCAACTCTACAATGATCTAAAGTATATTGTAAGTATTCAGTGCACTCATTTTCATTCTTTAATATGCTTTTATTTCCAACATATATATTTGACCTCATATTATTTATAAAGAAAACATGCAACAAGAATTCTACTAGCCGAAAGAAACAAATGGGTCCTGCAAGAGCTATGCCTTTCATGCTTTGAGAATAGCCAATAGATGAAGATGGTTCCAAAATTATGCAGACAATTGAAAATATAGAAGAGGATGAATTGTGATTGGAAAATACTTGTGTCCATACTGGACACAAATATGGACGTGTGCGTACATACTCTCTCTAATTTGCATATTTTGGGCAATGTTATCAACGATTTTAACCGTTCAAAAGTTGAATTAATCAACAAAAATCATTTATGTAAAAATTTGGAATCAAAAACTTAGAATCAAATGCAAACTCAGAATCAAAAACTTAGCACAAGTGAACATACCTTCTGTCGCCCTATGACCTCGATCTCAATCTAGATCGCCGACGAAAATCAAGAACTAATGAATTGGATGGCTGAGGAAGAAGAAACCCAGATTGTTATAGAAGCTTTAGGAGAAGAAGCGGTGAAGAGGAGCGAGAGGGAGAGGAAAATTATGATACGTGTCGATGATCATCGAATTATATACCGAGGTGAATGGCAAAATTGTAATTAATACAAACGAGAGGGTAAAATCGTAATATCACGCGTCCTTAGCTACAGTAAAATACCTTTTTTTTTTTTTCTTTGGTGTATCTAATGTCAATTTATTGTTTAATGTTTTCCAGCTTTTAATGGATTGACATCCCAATTTGATAAAAGAAAAAATTCCTTTTTTAAAAAAATTTAATTTGCTACTGTATTTGGAGAATGGACAAAAAAAAAAAACCAAGGGCTTAACAGTGAAAGTGAGTCGTACCAGATTGTGCAATTTGGTCCTCAGTTTATCAGAAGCAACTCGACCAGACATTGAATTAGAGAGGAGGGCGGTGCATCAGGCATGGCAGTCTGCTGCAAGCCTTCTCCATTTCTCGGTTTACCTTCTCATATTTCATTGCTCGGGAAATCCAAACCCGGACAAGCTGCTACTTCGGTTCAGGCGCCTCGAATCAGTGCACTGTTTTGGGGAGCCAAAAAGTCCCCGGACCCAAAAGAAATTGAGACTAATCTTTCACTTGGGGACTTCACTTTGACACCCCCACAGGTATTTCATACCCTCACTCTTCACTTTTCCATCTTTTTTACATGTTGCAATTGTCTCATTGGTTTGGTGGGTTTTATTTGAAGGGAGGAGGAGGAGGAGGAATCTCACCTAGTAAGATATCGGTTTCAGTCGTTTCTTCAATCTCTGAGGTCTCATCCACTGACTGGGATGCCTGCAGTTTGGATGCTACCGGCCCTGATCAATATAACCCATTTCTTTCTCATGCGTTTCTTTCAAGCTTGGAAGACTCCGGTTCTGCCGTCAAGGTTCGACATCTCATCTCTTTCTGTTTTCGTCCTTTTGTAAATGAGAGTCTCTAGTTCAGCATTTTTTTTTTAATTTTATATACAGGAAACTGGATGGATTCCAAGCCACATTGTTGCTAAGGATGAAAATCAAAATACTGTAGGTGTTGTTCCACTCTATCTTAAAAGGTTTAGCATCTACTCTCTTCTTTATATCTAATCTTGTTTCTTAAATTCATATAATTATATATCAAAGTTACTGGTTTCTCTTCTATTTTTGTTGGTGCAGTCATTCTTATGGGGAGTTTGTTTTTGATCATTCCTGGGCTGATGCGTACTATAGTTTCGGGTCGAGATATTATCCAAAGTTACAGTGTTGTGTCCCTTTTACTCCAGTAACTGGCCCAAGGATTTTAGTACGAAATACCTTGTTCAAAGATCAAGTTTTTGACATCATAGTTTCTGCTCTCAAGGATCTGACGGCCAAGGTATTCAGTTAATAATCTCTTTTTGGTAAACCTTTAATTTCTTTCTATATTTCTTTTTTCCTAGTTACTGTGCCGATCTACTATTAAAAATATTGCATCTTGTGTTTGAGTATTTATACTGTTCAGCGATGCTTTTATCAAATCTTTAGTTGGCTCTATTTGCTTCACCATAGTATAGATCACACATTCGATAATTTCTTTTTCAGTGTCAAGTATGGCGTTTCCTGCTGCCTACACAGCTATGCTAATCTATATCTACTTTCTGTTATTTAAACAAGAAATTAATTTTTAAGAGAAATAAGATACAAGAATACCTATTCCTGCGGTCAAGAGTTATTGTTTTGTCAATCTGTACTTCAATTTTGGACTGGGAGTTGTGCATTTTATTTTGAAAATTATTATCTTCATATGAAATGAAGAATTGAAATGTACATGTTGAAAATAGATGACTAGTTATAATTTGAAGAAATTTTATTTTTATGAGCCTCTGCGCTGGTTGTGCCTCTCTGGTATAAAACTGGTTTTAAGTCGTATTTTTGGTGACTGGGTTTTTTTTTTGAAGGCACATAGTTTGTTAATCTGACTCAATTCTTAGAATGCAATTGCAGTGTTAATTATGACATTTAGGTTTAAAGGCCAAATGCTCCCCGACTGAAGTGCAAATGGTCAACTCCTTCAACTCGTTTATTACTTCTGCATGTTCCCCCTCTGAGACTAATCCAGTGTTTTCCATCCAATTTGTTACCTCTGTGTGACTGGAATTTAGTCTAATATCATAAAATGAACAAAAAAATTAATTATAAATCTCTCCTGGATAACCCCTCCCCCCCCTCCTCTAAGAAAGAAGTAGTGACTAAGTAATCTGCTTTCACGAAAAAAGAAAAGAAAGAGAGAAGTGGTAAAGTTGGTGAAGGAGTAGAAACGAGAGAAAAGCTCTAGATGATTTTATTTCAGGATTAGAGGGGGAGGGAGAGGGAGAGGGAGATTTTTGAAAATAGATAATCAGGCATCAGGCGTTTGATTTGTGCCGAAATTGGACATTTGGTATTTAGGCTTTTCACTCTACTGTGACTTTCTTAGTAACTATGCAATCGGCTTGTGCTCTTTCTATGTTTTTTCTTTCTCTGTTACTGACTTGTGCTGTTTTCAACGCCTGTTAGCTTATTCTGATTTGTGTTTTATGACAGTACCAGATTTCATCACTGCACATTACCTTCCCATCTGAAAAGGAGTGGGACAAACTGAGTGGAAAAGGGTTCCTACAGAGAATTGGAATGCAGTACCATTGGAAAAATCGTAATTATAAAAAGTGAGTAATGCATATCACATTTGTTTTTGTTTAGTTTATTTATCATTCAAACATAATCACTCATAATAGTCTCCATGTCATATTCCTTAAAGATTAGTTTGTGATAGGAAATAGAAAAGCAAAATATGATTAAGTGTGTACCACTACGTTAAGGTAATGTTATGATAACACTGGAGATTACTAATGACCAAAATGAGCTCCTTTTCTTTTCATGAATCAATTCTGTGCTCCTTTTCTTTTCATGAATCAATTCTGTGCTTGTTTGGTGACTATTTCCTGAAATAGTTACTTGCCGATTGTCATCTTACCTCTACATAAACCATACTGGATGGATCACATAACAATGAATATGTGAAAATTCATTAGTACTTACGTTTGGGCTTTAAGCATCTGTAAAAATTCAGAACCTATTTTCCTTTTTTCGTTTTTGGGGAAAGGTGAGGGCGCGCTGCTCGAGCTGAAAGATGGTATGCATGTTAAATATTACTGTAATCGTTGTGCATTAGCTTCACTATATGTGGCTTGTACAATTTCCCGCCCTATAGCAGTTTAGTGAGTTTACTCATTTGCATCTCCAATATTCTTTACTGTTGTTATATAGTGTCTCATCGAGGAGACGAGGATGCTGTATCCGAATTTCTCAACGCAATTATATCATGGAAAGAGGGATTTTTATTTACATTTTTGTTGCTCTCATACATATGAAGGCTCTTCTCATGCATAGTCATCCTCATTGTTGGCGAGAGCCAGGAACATCTTAGCTGTGCGGGTTTAGTGGTTGTTTTAGATGCATGTGAAGTACTTGACTGAGGATGGGTTAAGTCCTTTACTGTCCATGAGTTGGGTTATATTCAAAGTAGGTAGAAGCCTAAGTAATATTAAAGTATATGTCACAAGTTACCTGGGCTACCTGTCAGATTAGCTTTTCACTAGCTTCAGGCATTGGGATCACCTCACAGTATGGTATTGTGATCCATACCCTCTGCTTTACATCTCTATTTAAGATTGGTCCCTGCAGGAAACTAGCAAAGTCAAGATATATGTCACCATATTATTTCATACTGATGGTTTCAGTGTTTCCCCGACCCACTTTGTTTTCTGTCTATATCTGTTCTCATCCTTGCTATTTAAACAATTAGATCAGAAAATAAATGTATGCAGGTTATCTCATCTCTTACGATTCCAAATTTCCCTATGTGTTGGAATGTGGCTCCATTAATCTGGATAATTCACTCTGTGTCCATTTTTTTTTCTGGATTTAGCTGTTGGTCCAGCAGACTAGCCAATAAGGCAGCAAATTTCAAGATTTCATAAGGCGTCCAATCCACCTTCCTCTTCTTATGTTTTTCTGTTATGAGATGCTTCCCATTCCTCTACCCTTGTACTTGTTCCGTTTGGGTTTGAAGTTGGATAGGCTATTTGTATTTTTGGTCCTTTTTTATCTAAGTTAAGTCTTACGGAAAAATACAAATAATAACAATAATAGCGTCTATTTAGTTGATTTTTGAGGTAGGCAAGATCCTTATATGGGGACCTAACAAATAGAAGGTTTGGGTCATAGGGTTTGTGCTAAAGGATGGTGCCCACATGCCATTGGGAGTTTCCTCATTTGATGAGCCTATATCACTAAACGGGACCAACAGTAGTTTTAGCACCACATTGTTCATAGAAGTCCAAAAATCAATTTGATATTGCGATTTAGTGATTAATAAGTTGAATAGTTAAAACCAAAATTTGTTATTTGTGAACAGTTTTGATGAGTTCTTGATGGACATGAAGCAAAGTAAAAGGAAAAATATTCGTCAAGAGAGGAAAAAGGTTGGTCCTTTTATCACGGTTTCTTACTTTTCATTTTATATGGAATGAATTTTACCAAAAATAGTTTAGTTAAGGAAAATTAAATAATTTTTTTTTTTGAACAAATAGTTAAAGTTCTTCTAGAAAATTTGATTTCCTGTTCGATTGTTTCATGTTAGCAAACATCTAGATAATACAAAATGTGCTGCTTCTTGGGAGTTGGGACCAAGATTATGTGCAGAATGAAAATGTAAAGAACGAGTTGTGAAAATGGTAACATTGAGGAAACACTGCTCAAAACAATGAATGGCTGTTCTGTACCAGTACCAGAACTAAATGGATGATTAAATTCCTACTCTATATTAAGATATGAATATAACTCATGGATGCAAGAATTAAAGATGCATCACTCGACTCTTGGCCGCAAGACCCAGAATTGGGGTCGACTTGAGAAATGCTTTTGGTCCAATATATATGTTAAGTATGCTTCGGCGCATATTGTGGAAAATTAGTCCAAATAACAGGAATTCCATTGATGGTTTCTGCAGAACCTCTGAGTAGTGTTGTTCTGATTAGTTTGATCCTTGAGTCAGTTGACAGTATAAATACTAAACATCAAATCCTCTTTGAATATATTGGTGGACCTCATGTTTGCTTTTGTTGGTCAATTTGGTGCATAAGATGATCATGATTACTTCTATTTATTTTCAATTGCTTGTGTAATATTTGTTCTTCTTCTGATGATGAGTATTTTTCTTTTTCTTTTTCTTATATTAATTTGTGAGACTTAGTTTGTTTCACTGGAAGTAAAGTATTTTTGTGTACATTCATGGGATGTGTGTGGACGTTTCTCAAGTGCTATATAGTTGTCTTTCTGCTTTTTCTGAGCTTTGTCGAGTGTTTGCATTTTATTTGAACATAGTGCTAAATATTCAACTCTCATTGTCCAGATATTGCAGCAGAATTTGACTATGAAACGGTTGCGGGGTGATGAAATAAAGGTGTCTGTTCTATTAATTGCAAGCTCTGCCTTCCACTTTTTGTTATTTTTACACTTATTCTACAGGAATTGATTTTTAACAAAACAATTATATACCTGCATAAACAGTAAAAGTTTATATAAACCAGTGTAGTATTTTACAATATATTCTAGCTGATAGCTTGTTTGCAGTACACCATGAGGTTGATTACACTTTATGTCAGAGAGAATAGTTGGAGCAATAAGTCTTACCTCTTTAATGATGTTCTGTTGGCAGGCCAGACACTGGGATGCCTTCTATAACTTCTACCGCAACACCACTGACAACAAGTTTGTCCCTTATCAATTTCCTATGTTTTTTTTTTGTCCTTGATTTTCCTCCGAAGAACAGATCTCTTATGTTTAACATTGCAATATAATTTCGACCAATCAGATTTTTTGCTTTATATCGCTTTGACAACCTCTTAACATTTTAAAATCACTGGAATCTTCCTTAAAAAGAAAATTCTCCTGATGAAGTAGTTTGACTTCTGTATACTATCCACAGGTGGGGTACCCCATATTTGACTAGGGAATTCTTTCACAACATAGGGTCAAAGATGGGAGATCAGGTACTCCTTGTTGTCGCTGAAGAGGGGGATGAGCTTGTAGCTGGAGCTCTTAATCTTATTGGAGGAGACACATTATTTGGACGCCTGTGGGGATGTCATCCCCGAGCCTATTACCCAAGTTTGCATTTTGAAGCATGCTATTACCAGGTCTATTTATCTTATTATTTTTATTCTATAAGCAAGGCAGAAACTCTATTAGGTTTAGCAGAAAATGTTGTTCAAAAGTGGTTCAGAGTCTTGGTTCACCTAAATATCTTCAAATGTTGAAAACAATTTGAACGGATGCATATACAACACTGTTACAATTCTTTTTACTTCCCTAGGGTAACATAATATTGATAGTTGTCCCTCTTTGAATCCCAGATGTTTATACAAGAAACTAACGTAGACAAGTACACAAAATATAAAAGCTAGCTTTGTCACAGGCAATAGAAGCTGCAATCGAACTTGATCTGAGCACAGTGGAGGCAGGAGCCCAGGGGGAGCATAAGATACAGAGAGGTTATATGCCTGTGGCAACTTATAGCTGCCATTACTTGATGAATCAAAGTTTCAGGAAGGCCATAGAGGACTTTGTAGTGCGTGAATCAACTCAGGTGATTACTTGTATATTTCTGTATTCTTGAGAATGATTGCATTTTTAGTACACCAATCTCTACTTCAATGATGACAAGTTTCATTAACGATACCAAGTACTTTACCTGCAGGTTAAGCTTGTGATCAAACTGCTACATGATTCCGGTCCTTTCAAGGAAGGCGTGCACTGATGTATTGATATGGTTTACTAGAAGCAAATTTTAGTGCTTTGTAGATTGTGGATGGAAATCTTTTTCTTCCTCGAGTACTGAACATTGCACACTGGGAGATTCTGTACATAATTACAGTAGCAAAGCAAAACTTGTATAGCTGGAAATTCCATAAATAATCAATGCAAGGGTGGAGCTATTGCTCACTTCGCCATATATCATTCATGTTTCATAAAGCTTCAGTAATGCGCTAGAAAATTAAAAACATGTGTTTTTTTTTTTCCATAGAAGAAAGAAATAAACAAAAACACATCTATCTGTTGAAAGAAAAACACATTATGTGTCTTTGTCAATTTAACTGACGAGAGATAATTATGTAGTTGTAATTGCTATAAAATGTATTTTGATGGAGGTGTTATTCAAGCATAAAATACCTGCAAAACAACTACATACACATAATACCCTTCTTGTGTCGATTGTAGTATTGACAAGTAGGGATCGTTCTATCCGGGGAAATCAAGGGCTTTCAATTACATAAAGTATTGCACAAAAAGGGGGTTTTGATTTTTAATCTAAATATCTACTGAATTTTTACGAAAATTAAATCCTAAGCTATTATATACAAATGATCAACATCTTCCACACAATCACCAAACACAAATCTCATTATACATGCAACAAAATTAAAACAAGTAATAGGGGCAGCAGCAAATATCGAATTCAAGATCAATTAAGTTCCAATTTAATTAGAGGCAATGCGGTTATTCTAATTATTCAAAACATCACAAGTATTTAGAATCCAACATGCGTGTAATCCTAAACATGGTACTAATCGGTTTAATAACACAATGCGTAGAAATTAAACACAAATAGCACATAAGCACAATATGTCGAATTGGAAACATGTTAGCAGGTATGGCGTCACTCATCCCACATCGACATGTAAATTTCCATAATTACTCTAGCCCTTAGATAAATACATATCAAAACATAACATGCGTATGATCCAACATATATTAAATCGGCAAGTGAATTCAACACCTAGATAACAACCATGGCCTACAATTGCATCTAGACATCTCCTTCGGTTGCACACGAATTATGGAAATAAACCTAATTAAATCAAGAACACATGCTAAAGCTACTGCCCATAAAACATATTTAATCACATCACATGCATAAATCGGCAATTATATACAAAATTCCCAAACATTTATAACAAAGATCCAAAGATCCCATATATAATTATCAATACCAAAAATAAATCCAGAAATTAAAACATATTTCATAGACAAAAGTATGTTTAAATACAAAGAAACAAAAGCCAAAAAAAATACAATCCATGTTACAACCTTATGAAGATTCGGCAAGGATTGGTGGAGGTTGGATTTATGTGAAAGGTGGAGGTGGAATTCGGCAAAGCTCTTGGCACAATTTCTGAAATTAAATGGGCAGAGGTTCGGCAAGGATTTTGAGGGGAAGAGAAGATGATTTTTATGAATACAAAGTGTTGTATTTATAGGGGAAGAGAGGAGCTAGGGTTCGGCAAGATTGAAGCACAAGAAAACCAAAACCAAGTTGGATATGGTTTTGGCAAGGATATTCTTTTTCCACCGAAATCTTCTTTATTTTCTTTAAATTCGGCCTAGTCATCTCTTCATGCATATTGCTGCCAAAAATCTCTTCCAAAAATTTTCAATTTAATCCTCAAATAATTCGGCAATAAGCAATGAATCAAGCTTCAATGAGGTCCACATGCATTCCAAGCTTTTCTCCTTTCTTCTTTTCCAAAATTCCTAGATAATGGCTGAATAAATGCCATGTTATCCTCTTCTTTGCCGAAATATATCTTGAATATTCTTCACAAAAATCTTTCTTTTAATTCGGCAAAGAGTTCTTGAATATTGTTACAAGGAAACCAAAACCAATTTGGTTTCCTCCTTTCTTTCTCCTACACGGCATGGATATTGTTTCTTGCCGAAATATCTCTTTGATTTCCTCCATTAATCTTCTCTTTAATTCCTGAAAAATAAGAATAAGAATTAAATTAAAAAGAAGATAAAAAGATGTAGCACAATTATCATGAGTAAGAGTCCTAGATAGATAAGGAATCCTAGTCCAACAAGGAGTTGTATTTTCAATGAAATTCTTTCGACAATTCAAAAACGTCGAGCATTTGTAGACTCCTTGTTCGACTAAGACTCTTCAATTCGTAGACTTCAATTAGGACTCAAACTCGTAGAATCCTTATTCAACTGGGATTCCTACTTTGGTAAGGATTCCTTTTCCAAATAGAGTTCCACTTGAAAAAGGAGTCCTAGTCACATTAAAACTCTTACTAGGAATCCTAGTTCAATAAGGACTCCACCATAATTATGCATTTTCACAATTTATAGCACAAACCGATTCCACATAAATATTAGAAACGACGAAAGATAAAGAAATCAATTCCGACAAGTTTCCTAGTCAAAACAGGTTTCCTAGTCCAAACAGGATTCCTAGTACAACAAGGAGTCCTACTCAAACTAAAACTCTTCACAAATCGACATTTCTGCATTTTTAGCTCAATTTATTCACCAACACTTGCCAACGACTCCAACATGACTCAATGACTCTATATTACAACAATAAGGGATAAGAAATGCATAAATGGGGGTAAAAACATATTAAGAACGTCGCATTTTATGCTCCTATCAACTACCCCACACTTAGCCTTTGCTAGTCCCTTAGCAAAACAAATAAAAAGACTCAACACTACTGCCCCTAAATAATTGTCTCAGGATCTTTAAACATATAGCTTTCAAGTTAAGCATTCAATGTAAGCACAATAATCCCAAGCGTCATAGACATGTATCATAGCATGAACAAGTAAGAAACGAAAATCACAAGCAATGACATGTTATGTTGATTTCATCCTCCTCGCTAGGCATACTCTCTTCTTTTCACTCAAGAAATGGCAATATTCACTCAGAGTATATGCAAGAAAATAGATTGAGAGTTACAAAGAGTAACTTGCATATTTCATCAAATAAAGGCACTTTGTGAATAGATCTTTCAGGAAAAACTTCATATAACAACTATGTGCACCAATGAACCAAAGCCATATGCTCACTCTTGACAAAAATCTCCACATACAAAGTTCACCTATTATTCGAATCATGAGAGATCTTACATGGGAAAATAATGGGGCTTGGCATAAGGAATTCGCATTTAGAATAGTGGTGAGAAAATGTCACCAAGACTTAGCAAAGCTCAATAAATCCTTATGACTTCACTTCAAAGGGCCAAATTTTATCATGTTGGGCCCAAACTTCATTCTTTTCTTCCCCATAACATAGTGAATATGAACAAAGGTCAAGTATGATATTAATAGACCTTCAATTGTAAAACAAACTCCAAATTCACCACAAGATCCCAATCCAAGCATTTCTATTCTTTTCATTTGCCGAAACTTTTTTCAATTTTCTTTATTTTCGGCACAAATTTATTTTTCTTTTATTTTCTGTCCGAATTTTTCTTTTTATTTTCGGCAATCATGGTTTTTCATGCTTTTGGATTGGATCA
Organism: Potentilla sterilis; assembly: GCA_963682095.1. Classification (NCBI taxonomy): domain Eukaryota; kingdom Viridiplantae; phylum Streptophyta; class Magnoliopsida; order Rosales; family Rosaceae; genus Potentilla; species Potentilla sterilis. The sequence continues at coordinate 20,904,752 of OY821760.1, forward strand.
CCCCACACTTACTTCAAATCATCACTTCAAACAACAAATTCCAATTAAACTTTACCAAGTCTTGACAACAATGGTTAGGATAAACTGTTCTAAGCTCAAGGAAAGTGTATCATGGTGATGAAATAAATGGCTCAATGTCGGCTCAAAGGGGTTAAAACTAAGGAGTCCCACGACGGGCACAAATTAGGCATATGCTTAATTTGGCATGGTGGTAATCCTAACAAGATCATCTCAATCAAGGCATTTTATGAATAATAGTCTCAAAAATCATCAAGAGCAAGTTCTAGCATTCTAGAGTTCATTAAAATCTATGGCACATAATCATTGAATGTTCAAAGAATGATGAAGTTTTGAAAAATTCTGCCCATTTTTATCACTCAAGAAGAAAAGTATATGGTATCAAAGCTCACATAGGTTATTATGGAACAAAATCAACACAACATATCTGCTTCTTACACAATTAAGTTCAGGTCTCAAATGTTCATACCAATCACAAAGTCCATGAAACTCACAATTAATTCTCATGATTATGCAAAACCATCATCTATGTACTCAAAGATATAATCATCATCGACTCTTTAGGGGCATCCTAAGACTCTAAAATTAAACCAAAAATTTAAAAGCAACGAAATTTAAAGACAAAAAGCAACGAAATTTTTCTGATTTTTTTTTTTTAAATTTTTATGATTTTTTATTTTATTTTCTTTTATGACTCTAAACAAAGACTCAAAACAAAAACAAACATGTGAAACATGTATCCCTACCCCACACTTAGAAAATTACATTGTCCTCAATGTACACAAAAATCATGTAGTAATTTCCAAGCATTTGATATCTCACAAGTTCCACACTTATACAATTCAACCAAAAAGAGTTTAGGGTTTAGAATTTCAAACTCTCGTAGACGGCTCCTTCACAATTTTGGTTGAAATGGGTTGCCTCCCATGCAGCGCTTAATGTTTATAGTCTACTCAGCCTAGACTCTTGTCCATATCATTAGGATCTTGGTGCGTCTCTAAATTGTATCTCCTCAATGGTGTGCTCCTCAAAAGGTTCATAGTAAGGCTTAAGTCGATGACCATTCACCTTGAACGCTTTTCCTGTTTCAATACTCTGAATTTCTATAGCACCATGAGAAAACACATTAGCAACAATATATGGTCCAACCCAACGAGAATTTTCCAGGAAATAATCTAAGACGAGAATGAAATAACAAGACTTTTTGGCCAATATGAAACGTTTTGCCTCTTATCATCTTGTCATGATACAATTTCGTCTTCTCCTTGTAAATCCATGCAGCATCATATGCTTCATTCCTGATTTCCTCAAGCTCGCTCAACTGCAATTTCCTGTGAAGTCCAGCCTTGTCAAGCTCCATGTTGAATTGCTTGACTGCCCACCATGCTCTATGTTCCAACTCTACTGGAAGATGGCACGCCTTGCCATAAGTGAACCGAAATGGAGACATCCCAATGGGTGTCTTATATGCCGTTCTGTAAGCCCAAAGTGCATCATCAAGTCTGTCACTCCAATCTTTCCTTGATGGGCCCACAGTTTTCTCCAATATGCTCTTAATCTCTCTGTTGGACACTTCCGCCATTCCGCTCGTCTGAGGGTGATAAGGTGTGGATACCTTATGGGTGACTCCATATCTTCTGAGTAAAGCCTCAATTGTTCTGTTGCAGAAATGAGAACCTCCATCGCTAATAAGCACACGAGGTACTCCAAACCTGGAAAATATGTTAGTTCTCAAGAAACCTGCAACAACTTTAGAATCATTAGTTCTTGTGGCTTTCGCCTCCACCCATTTAGACACATATTCAACAGCCAACAAGATATAAAGAAAGCCCTTGGATGAAGGAAAAGGTCCCATAAAATCTATACCCCATACATCAAAAATTTCGACAAAGACTATAGGAATTAGGGGCATTTGGTCTCTCTTACCAATGTTACCTGTCCTTTGGCACCTATCACATGTCATACAAAATGTGTATGCATCCTTGAAAATCGTGGGCCAATAAAATCCACTTTCTAAAACCTTGAGGGCTGTCCTCTTAGCTCCAAAGTATCCTCCATACGCCTCATTGTGGCAAAATGCAAGGATCGGCCTATGCTCTTCTTGTGGCATACAATGTCTTATAACTTGATCACTACAAGTCCTCCACAGATATGGATCGTCCCATATGTAGTGTCTTGCATTCTTTTTAATCCTAGTCTTGGCTGCCTGCAAACATGTACTTGGAAAAGTTTTAGTAATTAAATAATTGACAATGTCTGCATACCAAGGTTCTTTTGTGTCCACTCGAAAAAGCTGCTCATCTGGGAAAGTTTCCTGAAGTGGCAACGTTTCCTCCTCTCTCACAATTCTGCTCAAGTGATCCGCCACAACATTTTCGCTCCCCTTCTTGTCCTTGATCTCGATGTCAAACTCTTGGAGTAAGAGAATCCATCGAATCAAGAGTGGCTTAGCATCTTTCTTCTTCATTAGATATCTAAGGGCTGCATGATCAGAATATACAATCACTTTAGAATTCAATAGATATGAACGAAATTTTTCTAAAGCAAAAATAACAGCCAACAGTTCTTTTTCAGTAGTAGAGTAATTTAATTGAGCATCATTCAATGTTCGAGAAGCATAATATATGGCGTTTGGCTTCTTCTCTTTTCTCTGTCCAAGCACTGCTCCAACTGCATAGTCTGAAGCATCACACATGATCTCAAATGGTAGGCTCCAGTCTGGTGGCGCCATTATTGGTGCCGACGTCAATAGCATCTTCAACTTCACAAATACATCTTCACACCCTTTGTCCCATACGAATGGAACATCCTTCTGCAAAAGGGCACAAATAGGCTTGGCCACCAACGAAAAATCCTTGATGAACCTCCTATAAAATCCTGCATGGCCAAGAAACGAACGTACCTCCCTTACAGTTGTAGGGGAGGGTAAGTGAAGCATAATATCAATCTTGGCCCTATCTACCTCAATACCCTTTGCAAAAATAATGTGTCCTAGAACTATCCCTTGTTTTACCATAAAATGACATTTTTCCCAATTAAGCACAAGGTTAGTTTCTACACATCTCTTCAGGATTAGTTCCAAATTATCTAAGCATGCATCAAAGTCTTTTCCATAAACACTAAAATCATCCATAAAGACTTCAATGATATTCTCAATATAATCGCTGAAAATGGAATACATACAACGTTGAAATGTACCTGGTGCGTTGCATAAACCAAAAGGCATGCGTCGATAGGCAAACGTACCAAAGGGACATGTGAACGTCGTCTTTTCCTGATCATCTGGGTGAATGCATATCTGATTGTAACCGCTGTACCCATCCAAGAAGCAATAGAATTCGTGCCCAGCTAATCTCTCCAACATCTGGTCCATGAAAGGCAAAGGCATGTGATCCTTGCGTGTAGTAGCATTCAGCTTTCTGTAGTCTATACACATCCTATGACCTGTCACCAATCGTTGGGGCACGAGTTCATCCTTGTCATTCTTCACAACCGTGACTCCACTCTTCTTAGGTACAACTTGGACAGGTGCAATCCACTGGCTATCTGAAATGGGATAAATGACTCCACAATCCAGCAATTTGATCACCTCGTCCTTCACAATCTTCATCATAGGGGGGTGTAAACGTCTCTGACCTTCCCTAGTAGGCTTGGCTCCTTCCTCAAGCAAGATCCTATGGACACAAGTTGTAGGGCTGATTCCCTTGATATCCGCCAACGTCCATCCAATGGCGGTCTTGTTCCTCTTCAGCATGCTAGTCAAACGTGCTTCCTGTTGCTCACTCAGCTGTGATGACACAATAATTGGTAGTGTGTCATCGTCTCCCAAGTATACATACTTCAAATGATTGGGAAGCACCTTCAGTTCTAAAATAGGGGCCTGTTCCACAGATGGTAAAATTTTATTAGTGGAAATGGGAATTGACAAAAATTTACATGTCCTCATCACGTGGGGTGTTGCCTCTAGCTCGGCAACAATACTCATGATGCTCGGCTCAAGATCAAGCCTTGCCATTGCCGAAACTTCTTCCCCATTTGCATCAATTCCTGCCCCTTGCTCAATAGCTAGTTGCTATTGATCCAAAGTTTCTGATAAAACCTGTGCAAGAGAATCAACCACATCAATATTATAGCAAGGTTTTAGATCAGAAACTGGATACCTCATCGCTTCAAAAATATTGAAGCCAATCACTTCACCATCGAACTCCATGGTGAGATTCCCTTCAGCAACATCTATCTTAGTTCTTGCTGTCCTCATAAATGGTCGCCCCAACAATAGTTGAGTTGAGTTTAGGGGCGACTCTTCCATATGTAGCACATAGAAGTCTGCAGGAAATATCAGATTATTCACTTGCACAAGAACATCTTCAACATATCCCTCAGGATATTTGTTAGACCTATCAGCCAACTGAATAATCACGTTGTCTTTCTTCAATTCTCCTAGACCTAGAGACTTGTAAACATTATAGGGCATCACATTAATTGACGCTCCTAGGTCTAGCAAAACATTAGAAAAACAACATTGTCCAATAATGCAAGGAATAGTAAAGCTGCCTGGGTCTTTCATTTTTGGTGGGAGCTTCCTCTGGAGAACGGCTGAAACCGTCTCACTCATCTTTACCACCTGCTCCTCCTTAGTATGCCTCCTTTTTGTGCACAGCTCCTTAAGAAATTTGGCATACTTGGGAATTTGCTTGATGCACTCAAGCAATGGAATATTTACCTCTACACGCCTGAAGATATCAAGTACCTCCTCATCTGATTTCTCCTTCTTCGATTTAGCAAATCTGGAAGGAAAAGGCAAACTCGAAGATTGGTTAGTATTAATTAAACCACTTGAGTCAGATTTTACCTTATGTGTTTCTGAGGTGGCGGGATCTTTTTCCATGTCCCTCTTTTTCATCACATCAAGCTCAGCCTTGCTTAGTTCACCACTCCTGCCAGCCTCATTGCCGAATGTCACATTGTTGTTCTTGCCGAGTGTCACATTATTGCCGTGTGTCACCTCATTGTGCTCGGCATCATCATACTCGGCATCATCACCATCGTCATAACTTGGCTTTCCCATGCTCGGCCCCTCCACAATTTTACCACTCCTTGTGATAATTGCATTTGCTTGCTCGTTCTTGGGGTTCTTAATCACTCCACCAGGTAATCTCCCTTGTTCTTGGATCTGCCCCATGAAATCCACAACCTTCCCCATCTGATTCTTCAGCTCAGAAATATCCTTAGTGTTGGAAGTAGTGGATTGCAACAATGTGTGAGTTGCATCATTCAAGGATTTCAGCATTGCATCATAGTTAGGGTTTGATGATGCTTGAGCATTGTTGTTGTAGAATTGTTGCTGCTGAGGTCTTGCATATCCTTGGAATTGCCCTTGAGGCCTTGGTTGAAACGCCATTCCTCCTTGATTTGCTTGTGGTGGCGCCACCTGTTGAGGGTTTTGAACATTGCTATTGTTGGCCCAACGAAAATTAGGGTGATCGTTGTACCTTGGATTGAAATTCTGGAAAGTGGAACGTTGCTGCCCTTGGAATCCAACTGAATTGGCTTCCTCAAAATTATCACTTCCTCCCAATTGAGGACATACATCAGCCGTATGGCCCTCCAAACTACACACACCACATACTTGAGCATGCTTCTGTTTCATCATCTGGGACATCATCTGAGTCAGTTTCCCCATGTCTTCCCTAAGTTCTTTGACAGCACCAGACTCTTCAAAACCACTAGCCTCATTTACTCGCCTTGAGGAAGTAGACCCGAACTGTTGTTGGTTAGTGAAATGCATCTCCAACAAGTTCTTAACTTCCTCCTTGCTCTTTTCCATTAATGATCCACCAGCTGCTGAATCAAGAAATCTACGCTCCAAGGGACGCAACCCTTCATAAAAGTACTGCAGCAAAAGGCCTTCACGTATCCCATGATTAGGACACGTCGCCACCAAAGATTTGTACCTATCATAGTACACATCGAAGCTCTCATCTGGCTCTTGTCTGATCGAGGTGATCTCCTTTCTGATCTGTGTTACCCTCGATGAAGGAAAATATTTGGTGAGAAATTCCTTCACCATAGTATTCCAAGACACCATCTTCCCTGGTGGAATGGCAAAGAACCATTCAGCTGCCCTATCATCAAGTGAGAAAGGAAATGCCTTCATTCTCACATGCTGCAAATCTGCCCCAGTTGGGCACATTGACTCACATCTGAACTCAAATTTCTGAATGTGTCGATTAGGATCCTCTCCACTGAGTCCAAAGAACTTGGGTAATTGGTGGATAAATCCACCCTTCAACTCAAACTCTGCTGATTTGCCAGGTGCAACAGCAGGATACGTTACATTGCTCGGTCTCACTACTCCTCCTTGTGGTGCATCTACCTGCCCATTCTCCTCTCTCAATGAAGTCATATTAAATGTAGGATCAGGTAAATCAAAGTTTAAGTACTGAATTGGTATGGGACTCTGGAGTAGCTCAAACTCTGGTTCTTCGTGAAACAAAGGGTTAAGTTCACACGAAGCTTCTGAAGGAAATGGTGATGGTGGTGCAACGAAATCTCTGTTAAAAAGTGATGAGGATGGAGATACAAACGGATGTTCTGGTGAAGGTGTGCTCGGCAATACTTGCTCTACTTCTTCTTGGTTGCAAATTCTTTTCAATCTATCCTCAATTTCTTGCGTCCAACCAAGATTCATGTACCTGAAATTATCATAAGATCAAGGTAGTCAATCAATGAATTACAAAGAAAAATAAACGTGTATTGTATAGTTAGAATGTATAAGTTAGTGTTAGGGTAAAAATATCACACGAAAGAGTGTTAGTAAAATGTCACCGAAAAATTCAATATATGGACGTGTAAAAATATGTATAAGCGTCATGTTTATGTATAAGTATGTATAAATATAAGTGTCAAATAAAATTTCAAACGTGTAAATGTATAGGCTCACTCGAAAATTCATACACGTAATAGAGTATTATGTCACACGAAAATGTACAAGTATGGCACACACATAATTTCACAAGTATCATCGTAAGAAGTATCAAGAAATACATATCATACAAATATAAGAATATTAACGAAAAATTAAACTAAAAATATGTATATGTATCACACGAAAATTTCAAGTATATATATGTATCACACGAAAATATATTTCACATAAGTTTACAAGTATGAAGGAAGTATAAGAATGTGTTTTATGTATCCCTAGTTAAATTGCTATATGATTTGTTCGAATTTTCAAAGTACGTGGAGCAGAGGAGATAACAGTGCAATGAGCTGAAACAGTCCAAGGTAGTATCATGCTTATTCCGATATACCTCGAAAATTCAAACCAAGAAATGTTTTCTTTTGAGATTAAAAATTTACTTATATCAAACTCATTTCAGGTTTTGAAGCTCGGTGGACGTGCGGCCTAGGTCTATCGACTAGACACAAGGTTCCGTGGTTTCAGAAGGCTAGAACGAAAGTACTAATAATGGAGTGAGGCAAGACTCGTTGTTGGATACCACGGAGAGCGAACTCCCTATCGACTCACTCACAGAGAATGAACATCAGTCTGTGGGCCTTGAGATCTAGTTAAACAAACTTCAATACCGAAATTAGAACAAACGAACTATGATTGCCCCTTACTCTGTTTAGAACCTTATGTTGTCAGTTCCACTAAAGTGCATAAAAGCCGCCCTCAACCTCATAAAAACGCAAGCGCTAGTATGAAGGGTTAAGGCTAATATCAACATTAGTGATCTTACCTATTCCTCTTCTCCTCAAAACCAAAAACAAACTCAACATGAATAGACTTCTAAAACTCCTTAACCATTTAACTAATTTTACATATCACACGAAATTTTTTTTTATACAAGTATCTACATTGGTTCGGTTTTTAGAGTTCATCGATTATGTAAGTATTGTAATTGCCGAAACTTAGGGCTTCTAGATGTCTTTCACATAACTTTAAAATTCGAGGTACGTGGAGCAGAGGAGATAACAGTGCAATGGGCTGAAACAGTCCAAGGTAGTATCATGCTTATTCCGATATACCTCAAAAATTAAAGACGAATTTTATCTTTTGAAGAAAAACAGATTCACATATGCTCAAGTTATTTTCTAGCGTCTAAAGTGAGGTGATGCTTCGGCACAAGCGGTTGTCTAGGTCGAAGATACTTTACTTTTTTAAGGCGGTGTCGTTAAAATTCACGGAGAGTAAACTTTCTTTAGGAACAAGGCAGGTCTCAAAGTTTTTAACCACGGAGGACAAGTCCCCAATCGACTCACTCACAGAGAATGAACATCAGTCTGTGGGTCTTGAAAACCAGTTTTACAAACCTCGAACCAATCAATGAAAAATAACTTGCCCTATACTTTGTAAAATAAACTCGGGTCCTAGCGGTCTACAAGTGTTGATTAAAACCGCCCTCAACCTCATCGAAGTAATACTATTGCTGAAAAATCGCTTGTATGCGTGGGGGGGGGAAGTATCCCGCGTTTCCCAATCTACATAAAAACGGATCCAACAAAGCACCATTCAAATGAAGGGTTTTGGTTATGATCAATAAAAGAGGCTTCACCTACATGTTACACTTTAGAAACTACAATAAACTACAAGCATACACAAAAACTATCAACTTCCTAGAAATTATCTAAGTGTATCAACATCACAATATACATCACAAAAATCGGCAATTAAGCAAAATAAAAACCAAAAACCACAAACCAAAAATCGGAAAATACTTCCCTATTTACTATTACACTTCCGAAAATCCTATTAATACATATCCCAAAATCTATTGAAAAATTAAAATATCCTGCAATATACATAATTACAAACAACACTTTATGAATCAAAATATTATAATTTCCCCGGCAACGGCGCCAAAAACTGATGGAGGTGTTATCCAAGCATAAAATACCTGCAAAACAACTACATACACATAATACTCTTCTTGTGTCGATTGTAGTATTGACAAGTAGGGATCGTTCTATCCGGGGAAATCAAGGGCTTTCAATTACATAAAGTATTGCACAAAAAGTGGGTTTTGATTTTTAATCTAAATATCTACTGAATTTTTACGAAAATTAAATCCTAAGCTATTATATACAAATGATCAACATCTTCCACACAATCACCAAACACAAATCTCATTATACATGCAACAAAATTAAAACAAGTAATAGGGGCAGCAGCAAATATCGAATTCAAGATCAATTAAGTTCCAATTTAATTAGAGGCAATGCGGTTATTCTAATTATTCAAAACATCACAAGTATTTAGAATCCAACATGCGTGTAATCCTAAACATGGTACTAATCGGTTTAATAACACAATGCGTAGAAATTAAACACAAATAGCACATAAGCACAATATGTCGAATTGGAAACATGTTAGCAGGTATGGCGTCACTCATCCCACATCGACATGTAAATTTTCATAATTACTCTAGCCCTTAGATAAATACATATCAAAACATAACATGCGTATGATCCAACATATATTAAATCGGCAAGTGAATTCAACACCTAGATAACAACCATGGCCTACGATTGCATCTAGACATCTCCTTCGGTTGCACACGAATTATGGAAATAAACCTAATTAAATCAAGAACACATGCTAAAGCTACTGCCCATAAAACATATTTAATCACATCACATGCATAAATCGGCAATTATATACAAAATTCCCAAACATTTATAACAAAGATCCAAAGATCCCATATATAATTATCAATACCAAAAATAAATCCAGAAATTAAAACATATTTCATAGACAAAAGTATGTTTAAATACAAAGAAACAAAAGCCAAAAAAAATACAATCCGTGTTACAACCTTATGAAGATTCGGCAAGGATTGGTGGAGCGAGGTTGGATTTATGTGAAAGGTGGAGGTGGAATTCGGCAAAGCTCTTGGCACAATTTCTGAAATTATATGGGCAGAGGTTCGGCAAGGATTTTGAGGGGAAGAGAAGATGATTTTTATGAATACAAAGTGTTGTATTTGTAGGGGAAGAGAGGAGCTAGGGTTCGGCAAGATTGAAGCACAAGAAAACCAAAACCAAGTTGGATATGGTTTTGGCAAGGATATTCTTTTTCCACCGAAATCTTCTTTATTTTCTTTAAATTCGGCCTAGTCATCTCTTCATGCATATTGCTGCCGAAAATCTCTTCCAAAAATTTTCAATTTAATCCTCAAATAATTCGGCAATAAGCAATGAATCAAGCTTCAATGAGGTCCACATGCATTCCAAGCTTTTCTCCTTTCTTCTTTTCCAAAATTCCTAGATAATGGCTGAATAAATGCCATGTTATCCTCTTCTTTGCCGAAATATATCTTGAATATTCTTCACAAAAATCTTTCTTTTAATTCGGCAAAGAGTTCTTGAATATTGTTACAAGGAAACCAAAACCAATTTGGTTTCCTCCTTCTTTCTTTCTCCTACACGGCATGGATATTGTTTCTTGCCGAAATATCTCTTTGATTTCCTCCATTAATCTTCTCTTTAATTCCTGAAAAATAAGAATAAGAATTAAATTAAAAAGAAGATAAAAAGATGTAGCACAATTATCATGAGTAAGAGTCCTAGATAGATAAGGAATCCTAGTCCAACAAGGAGTTGTATTTTCAATGAAATTCTTTCGACAATTCAAAAACGTCGAGCATTTGTAGACTCCTTGTTCGACTAAGACTCTTCAATTCGTAGACTTCAATTAGGACTCAAACTCGTAGAATCCTTATTCAACTGGGATTCCTACTTTGGTAAGGATTCCTTTTCCAAATAGAGTTCCACTTGAGAAAAGAGTCCGAGTCACATTAAAACTCTTACTAGGAATCCTAGTTCAATAAGGACTCCACCATAATTATGCATTTTCACAATTTATAGCACAAACCGATTCCACATAAATATTAGAAACGACGAAAGATAAAGAAATCAATTCCGACAAGTTTCCTAGTCAAAACAGGTTTCCTAGTCCAAACAGGATTCCTAGTACAACAAGGAGTCCTACTCAAACTAAAACTCTTCACAAATCGACATTTCTGCATTTTTAGCTCAATTTATTCACCAACACTTGCCAACGACTCCAACATGACTCAATGACTCTATATTACAACAATAAGGGATAAGAAATGCATAAATAGGGGTAAAAACATATTAAGAACGTCGCATTTTATGCTCCTATCATATTTACAATTACCGTTGTAATACTCACTCTATACAAATGAGATTATCAATGAAATGAGTAGATCAATTCCCATTTTACTATAACACGTTATCAGCACGATACCTAACCTAGAGTCTGATAGCCACCGGCAACCCCTCTTCTTGGCATCGCCGGAAAATCAAAAGAGAAGCCTTGAAAAAATTCAGAAATCCTAGGTTTTGTACCTAAAGAAAAAAAAAAAAAACCTCAAATTCTCTTTTCTACCGGCAACAGTTTGTTGGAAAAGAAAAATTTTCCCAGAAACCCTTTTTCCCGACAACTCCTTCGTTGGTAAAATAAAACCCTAAACTTTGCCAATGAAATATTTGTCGGCAGAGAATGGAAATTCTTTGGGCACCCAGAAATCTACTATGGGCACCCTCCTCTGGGCCTGCTCATCGTCGACGAACCAGTGCCGCCGCCGCCTGCTTAGTCCATCATCGACGACGCCGACCTGCGGCTTCGATCGGACGGCCTCGAAAATCCAAATCGGATCTTGATCAACCCAGCCCTGACGCTGCATGGCCTGACCCGGTTTCAAAGACCCGTGCAAGCTATCCTGCTCCCCTCTGTTTTTCTCCAATTGACGCTGCGAACCACCGACGGCGACTGCCTCCCAGCATCGACCATGCCGATCGGTCCTAGTCTCAGCCAACGCTACACGGTCGACGCGAATCTGCTCAACCCGGATCCAGAATTCCCGGTTGACGCCGCGGCTTGTTAGGATTCTAGGCCTTGTAAGTTGATGTCGTTTTCATTAGTCTGGTCAAGCCTTGGAGCTGCCAGCTATCTTCTTTTCATTAGCTAATAGTAGTCCTGTAAGAAGGTGACACGTGCCCTTTCTATCCAGGTTGAGCTTTATAAGCCCCGTTCCATTGTAGGAACTTTATGCTGATAAATATACAAGCTTTTAATTTCTTATTTCTCTTCTCTCTTCCCTTATTCCAAACAACAAATCCAGTGATTAGGGCTCAAACCCTAACAATCTGGTATTAGAGCCCTCGATTCTGAGGGTAATGGCACGCAAGGGAGGTGGAAAAATGCCTCAAGTTACTGAGTTATCCAATTTTGAATTTGAGTTGCAGGTTCACAAAGAGGCAACTGCTGCGCAAATCGGAGCTTTGCAAGGATCTGTGGATGAGGTTAAGGAATCCCTCAAGGGTACGCAGACTACGGTAGCATCGGTAAAGGACGAGATCTTGTCGGAGCTGCGAGTACTGCTCATCGGAAGCCGAGGACCTTCAGACACCCACTCACCACTGCAAAGGCATATCAACTTTGGATCCGTACCTATCACTGAAGGAACTCCTCTACCACCTCCTAGGTCAGCTACCTCGCCATCGTCATCGGTATTGGGAAGTTATGCTTCATCTTCTTCAATGGATGGTAGTAATCAAGGTATTAAAAGGCGCGCCTGAGGCGCACCTTGAGGCGTGAAAGGCGCAAGGCGTCGAAGAAAAAGCCTCAGCCTTGGCTGTCTAGGCGCCGAGGCGGCCGGCACGGCGGCAGCACCCCCCCAATCCCAAATTTCACCAAAATTCATCCAATTCAACATCAAATTACACCCAATCAACTCCAAACAATGCCCTGAACACGATTCTAACCTCCAATTACATCAAAAACAACAAAATCACAACCTCCACAAAAAATAACAAAAAAACCCTAAAATTTCAAATCCTTAATTCCCACTTACCTTGGCCGATTCGCCCCAAATACCTACCCCAGAAGTGAAGAGAAGAAGAAGACGAACCGATCGGCACCGGTGGGTCGCCGATCGGTGGCCGGACGGCGGAGGACGAGGGCCGGCGATTTTTGGGTGTGGAGCTCGGGCTCGGGCCCGATCGGGGAAGAGAGAGAGAGAGAGAGAGAGAGAAAAGAGAGAAAGAAAGAAAAATAAAAGAAAAAATGGGATATTCCCCCCTCTCCAAGAATATTCCCCAATTTGGAAAGTTCCGCTCGTTTTCGGAAATTTCCTCCCTCCGATTTTTACATCATAACTTTTTCATACGGATTCTAAATTAAACTCGCTACGTGTCTATGAACTCGTTTTAACGACATCTATCTCATCGAGAAATAAAATTCTCGGTCGGGTCAATTTATAAAAAGTCAATTTTTCAAACCCTTCGGAACGTCAAAATAATTTAAAAACTCTTGGGGGTATTTTAAGGTTCGGGTCGTTACAGTTTATGTAAGGGGATTTGGTTAAATTGCATGGTTTAAGTGTGTACTTGTTAAGAATAAATGACAATTTATCATATTTGTTTTGGATGTCAATTATACAATGCATGTTTTATGTATAACACCGATAAATACATAAATACAAGACTTTTATTCTCAAGGCTTACGCTTTTTGCCTCAAGGCTTACGCCTTGGTGAGGCTCTCCCGACAACGCCTTGGCTACGCCTTAGCCTTTTAAAACATTGGTAGTAATTCTGTCTCTCAAGTGCCTAGATCTGGATTTACTTACTCTGAATTAGCTCATCATGAAGTTATTTTGGGTGTTAATACTGCATCTACTTGTGCTTTGGGACCTTGTAGTGGTGGTTCTGCATCTAGAGTAAATGTTGAAGGACTAAATGTGGTTGTTGATAAAGGAAAGGGACCTATGGTGTTGAAGGAAGCTACACCTGAAACTAAAATTCCTCACTGTTTTCAACATTCAAATTTTGGTACACAACCCTCTAATCTCATGCTAGGGACACCTGTGAGTAATCACCCTAGTGTAAACATGACCTGGGGTATGGCTCCTATTAGCCACTATAGTACTACTAGTCCAGCTATAGGGAGAGAAGGAATGACTCCCATTTCTGAATCTGTGGGATTTAATTCAAGTTTTCAGCCATTATGTCATCAGGGCAGTGTTTCCAATCTTTACCAACATCAACCATAATCTCCCATGCAGTTACACAGTCCTAAGGGAGCATTTCCCATGCCTACACATCCCAATCCAGTTGCAGGACAAATGTGGAATCAAAACAACCATTTCGACCCCACCCTCCCTACCATGAGACAGATGAAATTAGAGTTTGCCAATTACAGTGGAGGTGACCCTGTGGAGTGGTTACATGAAGCTGAACAATTTTTTGATTTTTATCAAGTGCTAGAGGAGAGAAAGCTTGCTATTGCAACAATGCACTTGACAGAAAAAGCTTACGATAGATGGTATTTGTTCAAACATGAGTTTCCACATACTTGGTGTGGCTTAGCAGATCTCCTGATGAGAGAATTCAGTAGCTATAGTGCTATTGATTATCACGCTGCGTTAGGGAGGATGAACCAAACTGGGACTGTGGAAGCATATATGGAACAATTTACTATGCTATCTCGAAGAGCACCAGGATTTTCGCAACAGGCACTGCTATTGTTTTTCTTGGGAGGTCTAAAAACTGAGATAAGATCAGATGTGAAAGCTTTGAAGCCTAAGTCACTATATGAAGCTTGTGAGTTAGCTAGGGTGTTTGAAGAAAGGGAAAATAGAATGAGGGCCATGACTAGGTATCATAATACAACTCGGGTGTTTACATCTTCTGCTAATCCAAGTTTCATGTCGAAACACAATGCAGGTGGAACTTCATCTACAAACAGGTCACAGGGAAATACTGCAAAAGGGCATGCTTATAAATCAAACATTGGGGCTGCAAATAATATTGGTCCCAATAAGAGGCTATCCCAAGCTGAATTTGAAGAAAGAAGAGCAAGGAATCAATGCTTCTTCTATGATGAGACCTTCAAACCTAGACATAACTGTAGAAGGGGGCAGGGAAATTTAATGGTGATTGAAGTGGTCCAAGAGGAGATGGACGAAGCTGAAGAAACCCTTACTGAACCAATGGAAGAAAACTCTAATGAAGAAGAAAGACAAGAGGGTGAGCTGCAGCTGCAAGTTATGGGGGAAGAGAATTCAGATTCTATGCAAATTAAGGGTAAGTTTGACAGCAAAATAATCCATGTGTTGATAGACACTGGAGCATCTTACAATTTCATCCATCCATCCCTGTTGAAGAAGTGGAGAACAAAGATAATCAATATTAAACCTTTAAATGTAAGGTTAGCTAGTGGAGCTTTGATGCAGACTAAAGGTCAGGTGACAATTGAATTGCAGTTACAGAATTATGTGTTTAGTGGAGACTTTTATATCTTACCTATCTCAGGATGTGAAGTGGTATTGGGATTGAGTTGGCTAAGGACGTTGGGGGATATCACCTGGAATTTTGAGGAGATGAAAATGAAATTTCTCAAGAATGAGGCACACTATGTGTTACAAGGAGAAACTAGACCACATGCCACCATGATCAATTGCAAATTCATTTGTTGAGAAGAGAACCTGAAGCATTAATGGTACAAGTAAGCCCTTCAGCACCATAAGAAAAACTAAAAGTGCAGCAGGTGGTCCATCCAGAGATACTGAAACTAATACATCAATATGCATAAGTATTTTCAGCCACCAACCACCCTTCCACCATTCAGGAATCATGATCACAGGATTGAACTGCAGCCAAATACCGGCCAGTCCCATCAATGTGAGGCCCTATCGTTACCCTTATTTTCAGAAAGCTGAAATAGAAAAAATAGTGAAAGAAATGTTGGATAATGGAGTCATTAGGCCAAGTATATCCCCATTTTCTTCTCCTGTGATCCTAGTCAAGAAGGATGATACTTGGAGAATGTGTGTGGACTACAGAGCACTGAATGCAGCTACAGTGAAGGACAATTATCCTATCCCAGTAGTGGATGTACTGATTGATGAAGTGCATGGCGCAGTAATATTCACCAAGCTTGACTTGAGATCAGGCTATCATCAGATAAGAATGGTAGAGAAGGATATCCAAAAAACTGCTTTTCGAACGCATTCAGGACATTATGAGTTTTTGGTGATGCCATTTGGTTTGACTAATGCCTCCTCCACTTTTTAATCTGAAATGAATGACTTACTGAGGGAACTGTAAAGGAAAGGAGTGTTAGTATTCTTTGATGATATACTGATATACAGTAAGTCGCTTGAGAAACATTTAGTGCTTTTGAAAAAGGTGTTAGAAAAATTGCGACAACATGTTTTGAAGGTTAAAGAAAGTAAATGTAGTTTTGGAGTGGCACAAGTAGAATACTTGGGACATATCATCAGTTCTGATGGAGTTGCTGTAGATCCAGAGAAGATAAGATGTATAAAAAAATGGGAAAAGCCAAAAACCTTGAAAGAATTGAGAGGGTTTCTTGGTTTAACTGGTTTTTACATAAAGTTTGTAAGACATTATGGAATTAACTGACATGCTGAAGAAAGATAATTTCAAATGGAGCTAGGAATCGGAACTAGCTTTTGAGGAGTTGAAAGAGGCCTTGATGTCCACACCTGTACTAGCAATTCCAAATTTCAACAAGTAGTTTGTAGTAGAGTGTGATGCTTCAGACAAGGGAATAAGAGCCGTCTTATCTCAGGAGGGACACCCTGTTGCTTTTCTCAATAAAGCTTTGGCACCTAAGCACACAGTCCTATCAGTTTATGACAAGGAGATGATGGCTGTAGTATATGCAGTGCAACATTGGAGACCATATCTTTTAGGTATTCACTTTCAAATCTATCGTAAGTCCATTGAACATTTTTTGAAACAGAGGATCACTACACCATCTCAGCAAAAGTGGTTGATCAAGCTGATGGGGTATGACTACTCAATACACTACAAGGCAGGAAAGAACAATGCAGCACCTGATGCTCTATCTAGACATTTGGAATTAGCTGTTATATCAGGGGTCTCTTCGCCAATCCCAAATTTTATTCTGGAAGTCAACCAAGCATGCTTGCAAGATGGGGAAGCAATTGCCATTACTCAGCAGCTGCAACAAGGAACCACAGCTAGGACACATTATTCCATGCAGAGTGGCAGACTGTATTACAGAAAGAGGATGTATGTGCCTAAACATGGAGAATGGAGGAACAAGATAATTAGTGAGTTACATGATGGTGTAATAGGAGGACATGCTGGAAGAACTAGGACTTATCAAAGAATCAAAAAAAGTTTTGCTTGGCCTGGCATGCTCAAGGACAGCAAAAGGTTCATTGCCAACTGTCACACTTGTCAAATTCATCATTATAAGACAATGTCGCCTCCAGGTTTGTTACAACCTAATTTAATTCATGATAAAACATGGACCAATATCTCTATGGATTTCATTAATGACCTACCAGCATCAGAAGGTAAAACAGTTATTTGGGTAGTAATTGATAGATTAACCAAATATGCTCATTTCATACCTCTGTCCCATCTTTACACTGCTGTAACAGTAGCTCAAGCATTTGTCAAAGAAATCTTTAGACTTCATGGGATGCCTGAACATATAATTTCAGATAGAGATCCTGTATTCTTAAACTTGTTCTGGGAGTCATTCTTTAAACTGCAGGGTACAAAATTGGATAAGTCTTCAGCTTACCACCCACAGAGTGATGGCCAAACTGAAAACCTTAACAGAACTCTTGAGCAGTATCTCAGATGTGTCATTGGGGGAAGGCCACACAACTGGGTGCAAGCTATCCCTTGGGCAGAATGGTGGTACAACTCATCACACCACTCAACTATCCAGATGAGTCCCTTCCAAGCACTTTATGGCTATCAACCACCCTCCATAATTCCCTACAATTAAAGGGAAGAGATGAGTTGTTAATTCTGCTCAAGAAGAATCTACAATTGACACAAACTAGAATGAAGAACTACTATGATAGAAAGCATACTGAGAGGGAATTTGAAGTCAATGATCTAATGTACCTGAAGTTACAACATTACAGACAGCACTCTGTACAACAGCAAGGGTGGCACAAACTATCCCCAAGGTACTTTGGCCCCTTCAAAGTCATTGAGAAGGTGTGGAAGGTAGTGATAGGAGCACAATGTGCGACGATATTAATGTGCTTACGCTCTCATTTATGTTTCGTTTAACCCTTATTTATCTAAGATAAAGTCATAATATAGTTTAGTGTCATTTTGGTAGAGTTTTGGAAATATATGCTTTAGAGTCCGAAAAATGACTAAGTTTAAGAATTCTGGAAAATAGTGAAAAATATGTCTTTTTCGTGATTCTGAGATGAATAGAATTGTCACTTATCCTTTTCCAAATTTGCTGAAATTTGGTATGCATGCTATTGGCTTTCTAATGGGTCTTGTGTCAAAAATACAGATCAATCGGAGTTCGGGAAGTCACCCAAAAGATGGCTGCAAATCAGCAGTTCAAGCAAACCAATCCAGGGACTTCGAGGAATCTTCCTGGGACTGTGTCCCAACTTCAAAAATTTATTCCCGACGTTTCACAAAGAATTTGATCAAACCCTTTTATATGGAAGAAGCTCTATGTGTCTAGTTTATCTAAGACTTGGAATTGCATCAATTGGAGCTCTGCGGAGGGAGTTATGTCAGATTTACTGAAGCAAAGTCATATCTGCCGATTCCACCAAGTTTCTGCCTCTTTTCCTTTGTTTCTGTTTTCGATGGACATTTTGGCGTGCCATTGCATATTTGAAGATTGTCCAAGCTTATTGAAGGATAGAGGAAGACATTGAGCCAAGGAAATTGAGGAAAAAGTGAAGAAAAGAAGATTTCCTAGTCAAGCTAGGATTGTATGCCGATCGGCCAGCAATGCTGCCGGCGTTGTGTTCTTGGCGGACTTCGGGCGTTTTTCCATGGATCAAGTTCACCAAATGGAGTTATCAAGCCCACATATGAAGTCCATGAAGATGTGAAGCCCATGCCATAAAGAAAATTCAAAAAAAGAAGTCCAAGAATGCAATAATTATTCAACAAGGAAACATAAGCCAACTAGGAAAAATAAATCCTCCTCTCCTTTTTGTGGCCGGCAACCCTAGGCTTTTCCTCTATTTATAGCCAACTTTTACACAGAAAAACTTGTCACATTCCAAAGCAAAAATCTAGCCAAAGCTCTACTTAAATTTCCCAAGAGTCCTACATAAAAACCCTAGCCGAAACCACCTCCATCTCACCCTAAAAATTCCTGCCGACACACCCATTGCCAAGCAGCCATACCCTCCATCATCCATCGGATCCACACGAGCCGAAGTCATCCAATGTGTCTACAAAAGTGTGATCCACTCCCTACTCTCGGTTTTGTAATTTTTATGTAGTTATGTTAAACTTTGTCTATGAAGTTAGCATGTATTATTGGTTTCAAACTCTATGTCTATGTATTGTTTGGAGTGAAATTTGGTTTTATAATTTGTATGTTCAATTCGTTTTCTTTGTCTTTAAATGGGTTTTGGATGTAAGAATGCGGATTGCATGTTAAAAAGTAAGAAAAATATGTAACGAATTAGTAAATAGGATAATCGGCAAAACATGTATTAATTTGATTTTAGAGTTTTCTTAACTTGTTTTTTAAATTCGTGTGCTTAAAGATTGGTAGCCTACGTAATTGCAATATGTGGATTATTGATCTCATTAGCCGAAAATAATATAGATTAAGTAACCAATGAGTTATTTTGTTTGTGTTGTTTTCACAAGGGTTAGAGTGGTTTAAAAAACATGCTTGTTAATAAGAAGAGTGACGCCTTACTATATTAACTTGTTTCCAACTAAGAAGACCTTGTGCTTAATTGCTTTGCATGTTTGATTTCGACGATAAGTGTTCTCAAATATGTTTAATATAATTTTAGGGTTAGACGATAAGTTAATCTTGAAGTATTAGAGAGTCTTAATTAGTAAACCGATAATGAGGTAATTGAGTTGGAGTTAAGTTGACTCTAGAACGCTTTAATACTTTGCCGTGAGTCTTATTTGCTTGTTTGTTATGTGTTTTGATTGCTTTCGTGCTAGTGCTTTATGGAAGAATGTCGACCAACCTTGTAAATAGTAGTTTAGAATTTATTTTTGTGTTTTTTATTTCGTGCCTAGGACATTAGAGGCAGCCTTAGCTGCTGACGCCAACATATTCCCCATTTGTGATGATTTTAATATGTATTTGTGAATATATTTGTCTAACAATCTCATATTTCAGGTACCCTTAATCCCCGGCTTAGAACGATTCATACTTATGTCTATACTACTAACGATTGTAGGGTTATTATTGCTTGATGCTCGTTTAGGCGACTCATCAGGTAGCCTATAAGCTACAACTACCAGCGACAGCCAGAATCCACAATGTTTTTCATGTATCCCTTCTGAAGAAGACATTGGGAGATGCTACCCCTTCATTGCCACAACTTCCCCCACTGATCGATCTGGATAACCCTCACTGGTATCCAGCTGCAGTATGAGAGAGAAGACTCTACAAGAAACAGGGAGCTGCTGGGACACAGTAGCTAGTGCAGTGGAAAGGAGCAAGCCCGGAGGAAGCCACGTGGGAGGATGCTGAAGAAATTCAAAAAAGATTTCCAAGATTTGACAAGGAAGAAGAGGAGTGATCGCAGCTAGATACTAAACTTGGGGACAAGTTTGTTCTCAAGGGGGAGGCAATGTTAGGATTCTAGGCCTTGTAAGTTGATGTCGTTTTCATTAGTCTGGTCAAGCCTTGGAGCTGCCAGCTATCTTCTTTTCATTAGCTAATAGTAGTCCTGTGAGAACGTGACACGTCCCGTTCCTATCCATGTTGAGCTTTATAAGCCCCGTTCCATTGTAGGAACTTTATGCTGATAAATATACAATCTTATAATTTCTTATTTCTCTTCTCTTTTCCCTTATTCCAAACAACAAATCCAGTAGTTAGGGCTCAAACCCTAACACGGCTCGACGACAACCCACCACCGATGAAGCCTTTACTTCCTCCGACGACGCCCCTGCCCAGCGCCGTTCTCTAACTCGGCAGTGGCCCAGCGTTGCAGCATCAGCCTTGCTCGACCCGGATGAATATCCGATAAATCATACGAGCAATCTTTATTTACCCCAGGTAAAAACGTTATTTAACACAGTAATCTTTTTATTAGTTTTACTGTTTCTATATATGATTAAAGTGACTAATCATATGAATATTGTTGTTTTTACATGTGACGTAATTACGATGCGATGATCAATATGGAATCGAGATTGAACAATCACTTCATATGCAGTTTATCTGGCAAACTTACAAGTAATATTTAAATTAAAGTTCTTCTTTTGTTATATTTTATTTAAGTTATTATATAATATACTGCCCTATTCAATTTGATCGCATTAGTATTTTATATAAACGTGAAACTTAGAGCATTATATGTTCATTTTATTAGTGTTAAATAATTGTTTTATTTAACATGTTATTTAGTTTGAGCATTGTCATGATAATGCAATTTCATGAGCATTGTAATATAAAGAAAAACGGACAAACATAATATTGTGATAAAACATTTTCACGAAGAATGAAAAATATGACCATTACAAATCTCGGTTTTGAAATTCAATTTTTTTTTCTTGAAAATTTTTCAACATGGATATCTTCTTGATTGTGTAAAAAGCAACGATAATGAAATTTTATTAGCTTCACATGCAATGAAAAATGGACAAACATACTATTGTGATAAACCATTTTCACAAAGCATCGAAAAAGTGACCATTACGAATCTTGGTCTTGAATCCAATTTCTATATCTTGGAAATCAATTAACATAAGCGTTTTTTTTTGTGACTGTTGCTGACATGAAATGAAAATGAAATTTCATGAGCTTAACAAGCAATAAAAATGATAAAATTGAAAATTTTACTTTTTTTTTTTGGTGCAAATGGAGCTAAAACCCGAACAAAAACAAAGAAGGAAAAGACCAGCCAGAGCTACTAGCTCTGAACTCCCTATTTCTTTGCATTCCAGAGATATCATCAAGCAACGCTTCAATCACCAGTGCAGGAGGATCATACATTACACAGATTCCCTTAGCATTGAGAGTGCTATGCTTAACAAGAATATCGGCCACCATATTTCGCTCTCTATGGATATGTTTTACTCGAATGAGTTGAAAAGCATTCATCATACTCCTACAGTTCATGATTAAAGTCCCCAGAGGATGTAAGATAATGTTGTCACTATGAATGAGATTGATAAGCACTGCAGAGTCAGACTCCACCTCCAACCTTGAGATTTGTAAATATAAGGCTAACTGTAATCCATGATAGAGCCCCCAAGCTTCAGCCTGAAGCACCTCCCCAGCACCAATATTGATCATAAAACCACCATGCCAGCAGCCAAGCTCATCCCTAATGACTCCACCAGCACCAATGTTTCCACTTCTAATTCTAGACCCATCCACATTCAGCTTAAAAATACCAGCAGAAGGTTTGATCCAAGACAAAGCTTCCACATGTCTAGTGGTATTAGAACAAGACTTAGCCATAGCTTTAGAGCACTCACCAGCATAACTAAAGATAACTTCAGAGGT
Source organism: Potentilla sterilis (assembly GCA_963682095.1). Lineage (NCBI taxonomy): Eukaryota > Viridiplantae > Streptophyta > Magnoliopsida > Rosales > Rosaceae > Potentilla > Potentilla sterilis. The sequence continues at coordinate 20,927,299 of OY821760.1, forward strand.
ATTGTAGGGGTACTTGAAACTTAGATCAAAGATAGACTTGCACCTCCATTTCCAAATAAACCAGCAACAATATATAAAAAAGATATTCCAATTGAGATTACTCATTTTGTAGCCTTGCTGATGCAAATTAGCATAGATCCAACTCTCCCAGTTTAAACAAAAGGTAGCAAGTAAATTGGGGTGAATATTAAAGGCCTGCCATACCTGTTTAGCTCTTGGACAATCTCGAAACAAGTGAAGCATCGTTTCAGGAGAATTTGAGCAGAATTGGCAATAAGAATTAGGAGCAATCCTTCTTCTAAAGCACTGTTCATTAGTTAACAGTTTACCAGAGGCAAAAGTCCACAAAAAAGTTTTAAGTTTGGGAGGGATAGGGAGAGACCAAATTCTGAACCAAGGGTAAATCTGAAGCCCCTGTTCATCACAAAGCACATAGTATGCAGACTTAACAGAAAACATTCCAGAAGAAGTATGCCCCCAAATAATTTGATCAGGATAGTTATAGTCAGCAATAGGGATAGTTAAGATTTTATCAACAATTTCTTGAGGCGGTTTCCAACAAGTTTATGCACATTCCAAGTTCTGTTAATCCAAAACTCATGAACTAAGGAGTCAATATTGACTGAATCATGGTTAACAACATAGTTGATTAGAATACCACATGGTGACCAATTATCAGTCCAGAATCTAACCTGCAAGCCATCACCAATTCTCCAAACAAGCCATTTTCTCAACAGATTAGCTCCATAAACAATACCAGACCAAATACTAGAACAATTAGAAGGCTTTTTGTAATTGTTATGCAAGATTGAATCAGAATGAAGATACTTACTCAGATAAATCTTACTCCAAAGACCTTGGTCATGTTGGACCACCCTCCAACTCGCTTTAGCAAGCATTGCCACGTTCATATCAGCTGATTTCTTTATACCCAAGCCACCATAACATTTAGGTTTGCAGACTGTATCCCATTTAATAAGATGAATTTTCCTTTGTTGTTCAGTGTCACCCCAAAGAAAGTCTCTGTTTAGTTTGTCCAGTTTATCACAGATTGACATCGGAAGCTTAGCAGTTTGCATAGCATAGACCGGGATAGAAGCATTAACAGACTGAATTAGAGTTAACCTTCCAGCCATGTTTAGAGTCTTGCTTTTCCAACTAGCTAATCTGTCCTGAAGCTTGTCCACAATTCCTGCATAAGTAGCTTTGTTGACTCTAGAATGTAGAAGAGGCATTCCAAGATAGGCTCCAAGATCATTAGTAAGAGAGGAACCACATATCTGACTAATAGCCTCAGTATAACTAGAGGGCACATTAGGAGACACATACACCATTGACTTCTCAAAATGTACTGTTTGACCAGACAAACCACAAAAGATATCCATGCATTTCTTTAGACCTTTGGCTTAGGAAGTGCTGGCTTCAGCAAAAAGAATAAGATCATCAGCAAAGAATAAATGAGAAACAAAAGGACTATTCGGAGAAGATTGGATTGGACGCCACTGCTTAGCATCAACAACAGTTCTAATAATATGAGATAATTTTTCCCTACAGAGAACAAACAAATAGGGAGACAAAGGATTTCCCTGTCTTATACCTCTGCCACCATTAAAAGAGTCAGAAAGTTCACCATTAACAATAATCTGATAGCTAGCAGTAGTAACACAACTCATGATTAGCTTAACCATATTCCTGGGGATTTTAACTTCATAGAGAACTTACTCAATAAAGTTCCAACTTAGCTTATCATAGGCTTTTGATAAATCAATCTTCCAGGCCATAAACCCTTTAGCACCCTTGGAAATCTTGCTCTTATGAAGGATCTCCTGAGCAATCATAATGTTATCAGAGATGTGCCTACCTGGAACAAAGCTCACCTGATTTGGGCTAATCCACTTCCCAAGCATTGGTCTAATTCTATCAACAATAATCTTAGATATGATTTTGTAGACAGTACAACAAAGACTGATAGGTCTAAAAAGATGCATATGCTGAGGAGAAATCACTTTTGGAACTAAAGTAATAAGAGTGTGATTGAGTCCAGAAGGGATTGTACTAGAATGAAAAGCTGAGTTGACCACCTTAATGATTTCAACAGAACAAAGAGGCCAGTGTTGTTGGAAAAAGAGAGCAGGAAAGCCATCAACTCCCGGGGCTTTAAGCTTCCCAATTTTAAACAAAGCATTTTGGATCTCATTAACAGTGACCTCCCTTCCCATTAAAAGCAGATCTGATGAGAGATTATCGGAAAAAAGAATAGGAATATGAAATCTTAGGTTATGATCACAGCCTGCAAAGAAAAGATTATTGAAAAAGCTCACAGTAATATTCTTCATGGCAGTTAGATCATTTGTCCAAGAAACATTTTCATCAAAAAGACCATCAATTTTGTTTCTTCTCCTTCTAACCACAGTAGTTAAGTGAAAAAAACTTTGTATTTCTGTCACCATCTCTTAACCATTTATCCCTTGACTTTTGTTTCCAAAGTAGAGCTTCAGCATCTGTAATTTTTCATATTTAGCAATCAGGTCCTTCTCAAGGTCTACAAGAAATAGGTTATTGTTTTTGGCCAACCTTTTTTGTATACCAAAGATTCTAGCTAACAGTGACATTTTTTGTTTGAAAATGTTCCCAAAAACTTCCCTATTCCAAATATTAAGGGAGATAGCCAACCCATTAGTCTTTTGGAGTAAATCACCATCACAGTTATTCCAAACCTGAGCGACTTTCTCATTATAGTTCTTATGTTGCATCCACATAGCTTGAAATCTGAAAGGAGGATTTTTCCTTGAAGCTCTAGAATCAGGCTTAAGCTTAACAAGGATAGGGCAATGATCAGATGATATCCTAGCAAGGTGAACAACAAAGGCATCAGGAAATAAAAGCCTCCAATCACTAGTACAAAAACTTCTATCCAGCCTTTCTTTAACAGAATTATTTGACCAAGTGAAGTCAGCTCCTTGGTATCCCATATCCCCCAGACCATTTCTACTAACCCAGTCTCTCATACCCCAAACCTATAGTGTCTGGAACCACCAATCTTATCAGAGAAGGAAAGAAGCTCATTAACATCTCCAATAAACATCCAGGGAAGATTAACTCTCTTAGCCAAGTTATCCAAGTAACCCCAAAGAGTACTTCTAGAACTATTACAAGGGCTAGCATAAATTCCTGTTAGCATCCAAGATTGATTACCACTCCAAGTAATCTTAACAGAAATAGACTAAAAATTAGAGTCAACAATATCAAGAGTGAATTTGTTTCTATTCCAGAGAAGCCAAATCTCTCCAGAGAAGCCATTAGCTTCCATGACTTCAGAATCTGTAAAACCAAGAGAATGTAAAAATTTCTTAACCCCATTAAACTGAATTCGAGGCTCACAAACCAAAAGCACGTCCACATTGTGCATTTTAACAAGATCCTGAATAGAAGACCTAAATTTATCACTTCCAGCTCCTCGAGCATTCCAAAAGAGAATATGATCCATGAGAAGAGGAGAAAGAGAGGGGAAGAATTCCCAAATTAGGCATCAACCATGTCTTCCCTAGAAAGAGGAAGCATGTTATCATCATTAGGTAGTTTGCTATTGTCAGCAAAGATTTGTTCAACAACACGATCAGATTCTCGATCATTAGGGTTGTAATCATCAATATTGTGTGAGACATCTTCTGGAGGGCAATGACCAAAGAAAGCAGGACCACTATTACCAAGCACATTACCAACATTCTCAAACAAAAGTTTCTTAGGCACAGTTGGTTGCTTGGTAACAGAGAAGGAGACAATTCTATTCGTTTTTGGGTATTGTCTCACATGCTTAGTACCACTACTGATACCAGTATTTGAAACATCTTTTAAGGCAAAACGAGAACCAACTTTAGAAGGACCAAAAGATGAAGTATTATCTCCAAGAACTTTAGCAGCAATAGTTGGCTTAGGTTTAACAGGGGAAGTCTTATTATGGTTCTGCATCTTCTCTTGAAAATTAGTCCAAAGCTTCACAATAGGAGGTGTGGAAATTTTCCCAGCATTGTTCAGAATAGTCTCAGGTTCAGCATGATCATCAGCATCCTCAACCTGCAAGACATAGAACCTAGATCCCTTATTAGTATTTTTCTTAGAATTACCTCCCTCATTGATTTCCTTCTTGTTCCTATAATTCATTAGCATCCAAAGACCCATGTCATCCTTGATAACAAGACATTGAGTATTGGGGTTAGACTGAGAATGCACAGAGTCATCCTTCCCAACAACTTCCATAACATAATCATCAGAGTTACATTCAGTATTTTCAGAAGTATTAGTTGAAGCAGAACCATTGATAACATATGGGCATTTATCTTTAGCATGGCCATAACACCCACATTCAAAGCAGATTAGAGAGATATCTTCATAGATGACATTGTAGGCTACAGATTCCACTTCCACAAAAGGCCTTAAGGGTTTACTAAGATCGATTACAACATAAATTCTCGCAAACTGGCCCCTAGCTTGGCTAATGGTAATTGGGTCAACTCTGACAACATCTCCTAGAGTTCTACCAATACTAGTAAGAGCATAATCTTTAAAATACTTCATTGGTAAGCCACAAATTCTAACCCATAGTGCCATTTTGCCAATAACTTCCTTTAAGGGATCAAAATCTGGCCTCCACTTTCTAACTATCAGAGTTTGCCCTGTTAAAATCCAAGGACCACCACATAGCACAGTGTTCATATCCTCCTCCAGATTAAATTTGACAATGAAAAACTCGTTACGTAAATCAATTAGTTGCCAGCCACCCTTGACTTGCCACTTCCTCCTTAAACCCCTAAGCATGAAATCAAAGGAATTCGTAGAGTTTGGTTTACCCATGAGTTTCACCACTACAGCACAACGCCATTCATAATCTAGCCTATTATGAACTTTTTCAGAGAATGAAACATTCTTACCATGAACTCCCTGAGTGTAAGAGCAATCTGTATTCGAGAATTCGAAATCTCCCATCATTGTTTCACTGAAACGATCAACTGGGTTCTTAAGCTTACTCGCATAGCTTAAATCAGATCGACGATTCAGAGAGGCCGGGATGGAAGAATCAAGATCCTCCATGCGAAGGGAATCTAGATCAGAAGCAATATCCCCTCCACACTTGGTACGTTTACGCTGGATATTTAGAGAAACATGATCTCCGCCACTTCCAGAAGGAAGGGCGGAGAAGGTGAAGATCGGAGACGACGCCACCAGAGCAGATAAGATTGACAGAGATAAGCTGGGTTAACAACTAATCGGGAAATCGAGGAATGTAATGGATAAGAGGAAAGGAGAGAAGGCGCGTGTGGTGCGTTCAAAACTCAGAGCTATCAGATTCTTGTTTAGTTGCCTTTAGCCTTCACTTCAAACAATTTCAAAGCAACGAAACTGAAAACAAAATCAATAATTTTACTTTTATTGTGATAATGTAATTTCACAAAGTTTTAACTTTACCATAATGTATATTGGTATATTTTAGTTGTCTATTTAGACCGTGAAATTAATACATTTTCTTATTCCTCTATTTTACAGATGGTTTAACCATTACAGTTTGACTTTGATGTACTCTGAAGAACTTGGGTACCAAATTCCCTTATTGAGCCAACAAAAGCTTGAGCATGGTAAATGATGCCAATAACTTTCTGTAAATAGCTGGGATGTAATTAAAAAATATTGAATGACGATATAAGGTTTGAGACAAAAAAATTTCCAAAAACAAATTATGCAAAGTAATGCTACAATCTTAAAACAAAGGGCAATTACCATGAACGTAAAGATTTCTATAATCGTCCAAAAGCAAGTGGAAATAATGCACCATTTAACAGATGACATAGGGGACATGTCATGTGCAGTGAAACACTCTGCCATTGTTGGAAATCAATGAAGTATTGATACGTACATTACAAGGTAGCAAAAAATTAATTGCGACTTACAATAAGTATAAAGAATCATACGAGTACGCGGATTTTAGAAAAGTATCTTCAATATCCAACAATAACATTGAAAATAAATGTACAACTAAAAGCTTACCATATGGAAGAAAACGTCAATGACACATCTCATCATTGCAGCTATCAAAATAGCAAAAAGGATCTAGCTCAATCCAAGATAGACTTTGATTATTCTACTTTTAAAATTTATAAGATATCCTAGTAAAGGATATCACGCCTTATATATAATAAATTAGTCTTTTGGTCTTAAAGTTTCTATTTCTAAATTGGACAAGACTAAATGTAATCGTTGGCATGTTAATTTTTGAATTTTCTCTTAATGAATTGAGATTATTCGAATTTTATTCATAATATACATGATTCAATTTTCTGCATCTAAACTTTGCAAAGTATTGCATAAAGTAAAGCAACATATCATAATATAGGCATGACATAAAGAACTGTGTGCAAAGAAACGCACCATGTAATCCCTAGAATAATAGTACTGAAGGACAATGGTACTAATATATTGCAAAATAGCATAATAGTACTGAAGAATAGTAGTACTATATCAATAGATATAATAAAAGTGATAAGGATCGGTATATATGTTCCTTTGGGATTCATAATGTAGGTGGGATTACCATACCTTTTATTGCAATCCCCATCGAATTACTCTAAAAAACTTGGGTTACGTACGTTTCAATGTATATATATTGAGCATATGTCAAATTAACAATTTATGCGACAAGAGAAAATTGAATTTTTTCCCCACATCTTAAAGAAATTTATGCCACGATGTTCATGTGAAAAGACAAAAGTGAGAATTCATTTGAACTCCTTTGCACTACCTCTAATGACTGCGGACGTAAGCGAGTATTAGAAAAGTTTATATGTCAACTTAGTATATGTAACCGCTAATTGAATCCAACATCATAAGAAAATGATCTTTTGGAATTCTGACATTGTTGACAGTAGCCATAGGGAGGCTACCCAGGACCCCAGACCCGCAGCCAGGACTCCTGGACCCGGCCCAGGGCCCGGGAGCGTAGAATGGACACCTGGTCCCCCGCCTGGGCAATCTTACTTGTGGCTGGGGCCCAGGAACCGGGGATAGCAGCTCCCCAAACAGGGAACGAAACAGTCTAGCAATATGAGCAGATGGGGGCCCAATCCCACATCGAAGGGTGATGCCAGCCCTCATGCCCGGCAGCCTATATATGAGTCCCAACTACCCTCATTAATAGGTAATCAATACTTCAACTAGTCATTCCCGCTTAAGTTACCAGTTTATTCCAACTATACTGACTTAGGCATTGGAGCAGAATAGACCGGCCTCGCCTGGTATTCCCATAGTTAGCAGGATTTACAGGTAGGAATCACACCAAGATCCACCGGTATCTGTGAGTCTACGGATTCAGACAGAAAAAATTGGCACCGTCTGTAGGAAGAGTCCAAAAAGTTTGTGTTGTCGTACTAGCGGGAACGAAATCGATCAGCCTACGAGTCACAAAAAATACATATGTTTGGAAGTACAGGAGAAAAGAGGGAAGGAAATCCAGACGACCGGTGGGTTCTGGAGCCGGTGCTAGTCCAAATCCCGGGGGCGGGGCAGGGGCAGCCCGCTGGTAGCTGCAGTCAGAATGCTGCTACCAACCGTGATCTGGGCGGTACGTCCGGTGAACGCGATAGATATCTACGCGGGAAGGGCCCGGCGGACGATCGCCAAGTCTTGGGCCTGGAACTCGCACCAACGTCCCCCGCGGCCCCAAACAGAGGGGAAGATCGGCTGCCCAGCAGCGACAGCCCGGATGATGTCTCCAATCCCGGCCTGTACGATATGGCGGGAGAGATAGAAGAGATGCAAGCGAAAGTAAATCGCTTGCTGGCAGAGAGCGACCGGGACAGGGCAGAAGCCACCACCAGGTATCAAGACATGGAAGCGGTTGGTGGCTGCCTTGGAAAGAGATGCCGCACTGGTGGCTGCCTTGGAAAGAGGCTAGCAGCGCAATGCCGCTCTGGCAAAATCATTCGCGCCACACCCAAAAATGCCTCTCCACCAGGAAGTGGGTCAGTCATCGGGAGGGGAGAGGGACACCGATATGGCAGGAGACGTGTTCCCAACGGACACGGTGCCACCAAAGATCGTCCCAGCCCCTCGGAGGAACAGCAACTCGTTCGAGGAAGATACCATCAGCTCGACCGCACTGCAGATACTATCTGACTCGGTGTCAGATATGAAGGCCCAGATGGAGGCCAACGAAAGAAAGGCTGCGAGACCGCCGGAGAGCGCACGATTCAACGAGCGGGTCGGACCCTTCTCACTCCGGGTTCTGGAATCCGGAAGATCCGGCACCCAAAAGTCTCTAAAGCTAACATACTCCGGGGCCAGCTGCCCATACCAACACCTGGACAACTTCCGGTCCCAAACATGTGCTAAGGGCTACTCCGACGCCGTTTGCTGCAACATATTCCAGGAGACCCTTTCTGGAGAGGCACTCAGCTGGTTTTACGAACTACCGACGAACTCTATAGAGGCATTCAAGCAACTGGCCGATAGATTCGTGGGCCGGTTCATATTAAGGGTCGAAGGGGCCCGGATCTCGACGGTCCTCTTTAACTGCAGGCAGGCAGACGGTGAAGGGCTGAGAACTTTTGTTAACCAATGGCAAACGGCCATTGCCGGGGTCAGGGACCTGGACAAAGGGATCGCCGAATCAGCTTTCAAGCAAGGTCTCCGGCCAGAAAAGTTCTCGTACGCTGTGCGGGTGGAGATCCCGTAGGGTTACGACGAACTGATGGCGATGGCTATCAGGCACGCCCAAGCAGATCACGAGACTTACGGGAGCCGTCAACACAAGAGAAGGCAGGAAGAGCCCGAACCCGCTCAACAAGAAGCCAGAAACTGGCAGCAGGGCCGGGACCGAGGAGCCTCCACCTACAAAATACCAAGAGGTTGGGGGAACCAGCGGCGTCGGAGGGACTATGTCGACATTCCCCAACGAGCAGGGAACCTCCCATCCTACCAGCAGCAAACCCGCCCCCTAGCGGTCATGCCAGCAGGACGACTAGAGGTATTCTCTACTTTGACCTCCTCCTACGAGAATATCCTGTATGAGAACGGGAACAACATCCCCCCTACACAAAAAAGAAAGCACTCAAAGGGGAACCTGACCAGGGCACATACCGGTAAATACTGCTCCTACCACGATGAAGCCACACACCACAAAAACGATTGCCTTGCCTTGAAAACAACGATTGAGGGTGTAGTCCACCACGACGACTTGCAGCGGTATCAAGGGTAACCCGGACAGTGGGGACCGCGCGGAATCGGGACGTCTATCCCGCGACACCAACGCTCATACTACCGGTCGAAATCTTAAACCTGTATAGAAGCTCAGCGGTCCAACAACTTGTCAGCCTGAGTAAGATGCTAGTTTTTTCTTTCATAAACACAACTAGCTAGACATTCCAACCAGTTCGGCAGGTGTAATTTCAGCAGTTGTCTATTCCTACTTTGTTTTCAACTTAGAACAAACGGCAATCCATGGGTAGCCAAGTCAGGCAAATTGAAAAAGGCACAATACAAAATTAGGCAAAATGTCCATTCATTATAACTCAGGGCAGCGTGTACAAAAAAAAAAATAAAGAGCTTCAAGCAAAAAGGGAGGGCGGGAGTGTACAAAGTCTCGAGCCTGCTAGGGCACTTTCGCTTGCTCCCCCTCGTCAGCAGGAGCTCCTTCAACAGTGGTTTTACTAGCGGTGTTTTCACCGGCAGGCTCGGTGTCACCCTCCTGAACCTCTTCTTAATTCGCCTGTGGCGCCGACAGCTTTAAGACGTCAAGATAGCCCTTACTCTTCCAGTCGTCATAAGCATCGGCTATCCCCGCCTCCCGGGCCCGTTCAAGCAGGTCAACAAGCTCATCACTTTCTTGATACTTCTTAACCGCTCGCTGGTAAACCTCCGGGTCATTCTCATCGACCGACCCGCCGGCAGAAGCGGAGCCTATCGCCAGTTGCCGCTGGAGCTCCTCGACCTGGGCCTCCAACTAGGCCCTCTCCTCCACCAGGCCCTTCTTCTCCTCTTCCAGAGCCTCGACATGGGCCTCCAGATTTCCCATTTACTTCCTGGCCCTCTCTTCCAACTGGGTTTTCTCCCGTTGGAGCTTGGACTTCTCTGCCTCCAGGAGCTCTCGGGCGCTTGTCAACTCCTCCACCCGCTTCTTCAACTCCGGTAGCTCTCCACTTGCATCCGACGGATACAAGTGGTCCAGTAGCTACAGATTAACAGGCACCGGTTAGAAAGCAACAGATCACGAAATAATGTTGAGCGGATACCGGTGGCAAACTATCCTTAATTACCTGGAGGGCCATCTCCTTGGTTTTTAGCCGGTGCTCCTCCGACCGCCCTCTCGGAGCCCCAATCTTCTCCAGCTCCATTCCCTTCAAGTCCATGAGCAGGCTCCGGGCGAAAGAGTCGTCCGGGCAACTATGCTCCGGGCCCGGCCCCGCAACAGGAGTCTTCTCCACCCCCGATGCTTCTGTGCTGGCAGAAGCAGACATAGTGGCCGCAGGAACATCGCCGTGGGCGGTAGTGGTGCCACCACGCGTCAGCTTCAGCCGCTTGGCCAAACTCTCACTAATCGACCGGCTGGTGAAGGTAACAAGCGCGGAGGCCGGCATCTCCCGAGACATCTTCCTCCTCTCACCCAGGTCAACCTGTAAAGAGGAAGATTGGGCGGCAGACAGGATGGACCTGACAACAGTTAGCACCGGCCCCAGCCGGTGTGGAATCCTTGCAGCACCACCTGGGGGCTTGGACGGCCCACCAACAGCCTTCCCCGATCCAGAAGCAGCCTCGAGTCCCCAAGCGTGAGTCTTTACGTGCTTTAAGACTTAATCCTCGTCCGCAACGTCCAGAGAAACCGGTTTATCATATACGGTCAACTCCCCGGTTCCCCGGTCGACCGTGGACCGCGCGGCAGCGTCCTCCTTTTCCTTCAGCTTCGAGAGCAGATCCTGATTGTGCATCGTGATAGGAACATTATATGCGACGTTCTTAATACGTTTTTACCCCCATTTATGCAATGCTTAACCCTTATTGTTGTATTATAGAGTCGTTTAGTCGAGTCTGGAGTCTTTGGTAGTCGGTTTGTGAAATGAGCTAAAACGTCTAAAAACGCTGAATTTGTAAGAGTTTGACTTGAACTAGGATTCTTAAGTCAAGAGTTTGATTCAAAGTAGCAATCCTTATGCAAATAAGAGTCTTAATCAGTTTACGAGTCTACAATGTCTCGACGTTTTTGAAAACGTCGAAAGTTCTAAGAGTTTCAATCAAAGTAGAACTCCTTGTTGAACCAGGAAATCCTGAGTGACTCAGGAATCATACTCTTAATAATTCTCCTACATTTTATCTTGTCTTTTTAATATTTCTTCTCTCTTATTTTCAGGAATTAAATGAAGAAATTCGGTGGAGAAAACAAAGAAGAAATCAGGCAGAAATTATTACCTATTGACGAATGCAAGAGAAGAGTTGCAATGCAACTAGGACAAGAAGAGATGATGAATTAAATCAAAGATAAATGGAAGAGATATTGCAAGGATATTCAGTAATTATCCAAGGGAAATTCAGCAACAAATTCAAGAGAAAAGGAAGAGATAATTCGGAAAAAGAAGAAGAAAAATCGGAAGAAACCCTGATTAAATTCGGTAGAATTCCTGTGCACGTCATCCAACTTCCACAGACTCTCCAAGACAGCTCACTTTTAACCAGATGGAGGGCCATATATGGATGGAAAGCTACGGGAGTCTAGTTTCCAAATCAGTTGGAATCACCTCAATAGCTATTTCCTAGAGAGAGTTATGATGTAATCAATGCACAGAGGTCATGCTGCCGAATTCAGAAAATCAAGGAAAACCTAAACCAATTCGGTTTTGGTTTGTGGCCGGCTTCTCTAGGTTATTTCCTCTATAAATAGCCATGTAATAGTCATAAAAAGATATCTTGTCTCTCACCTTCACAACACCAAAGCTCTGCCGAATTCTCTTCACAACTTTCATACCGAAAATACTAAAGCCGAATCACCAACTTTCCATAAAATTACACCAATTCATCACCACCGAATTCATCCATTGCTGAAGCTTTCTTCAAGGTTCTTCAAAGTGTGATTCACTCTACTCTCATTGCTTTATATTTTATGTATACTTATGATACTTTGTCTATGAAGATTATAAGGATTTGTGGATGTTTATTTGGTTGTATTAATTCTATTTTGGATTTCCGAATTTGTTTGGATGTTTGATTGCCGAATTATATATCATGGCAAGTTTCGAATTTAATCAGGGTTTGTTATTGTAGTATGATCGCATGTGTTCTTGATTTATTTTGGTTTATTTTTCGAATTCATATGCATATAAATCGATGCATGAGGACAGCCATGGCCATGGCTGATTCTTGTGTATTGGTTTCAATTGCGGAATATAACATAAGATGGATTATACTCAAAGTTGATTCATCTTGTGTTAGTTTTTTGGGCTAGGGTAATTCTGAAAATTTACATATCGATGTGAGATGAGGTGACGCCATACTTGCTAATATGTTTCCAATTCAACTCATTGTGATTATGTGTTTCTTGGTTTAATTTCTACACGAAGTGTCTTTAAACTGATTAGCACTATGTTTAGGATTATGCACGAAGCTGGTTCTAACTAATTAAGGAGTTTTAACTAATTAGAAGAACCACGAAGGCTCTAATTAAATTGGAACTAAAATCAATCTTGATTGCATGCCGAATTACTACTCTGTTTACCTTGTGCGAATTTGATACTTATTATGTGAGTTTTGTGTAAAGTGATATGTGTGGAAGATAATATCATGTATATATGTTAAATTATATTTTATTTATTTGTTTTATTTTTCGTAAAATTCAGTAGGTTTTTAGATATAAATCCAAACCCCCCATATTGATATTTGATGCTTTGTGAGAATTAAATGCCCATGATTTCCCCGGATAGAACGATCCCTACTTGTCAATACTACATTCGACACAAGAAGGGTAATATATGTATGAGATTATTTTGCAGGTACAAAATTGTGCTCGTAATTAGGTCGCATCAATTTTTGACGCCGTTGCCGGGGAAATTAAAATTGTTTAATTTCATGAAGTGTTACTTTGTAACAATTGTTCATTTGTTTATATTTCGAGTTATATAATTATTTTAGTTTTGGTTGTATAATATTAAGTTTTCGGAATTGTAATATTTTAATTAGGTTTTTGTTTTTGTTTTTTTTTTAATAATTGCCGAAATTTTTGATTTGTCATGTAATATATATGTTTGTAACACTTAGTTAAATTGCTAGAAGTTTAAAGGTTTATTTATGTTTTATTTACTTTGGTTTCGAGGGGAAGAAGGAATAAGTAAGGTCGCTATTGTCAATTTATAGCCTTAACTCTTCATACGAATGATGCCTTGGCAGATCCGCCTTTTATGTAGATTGGGAAACGGGCCCTGCTCAATAATGGAATTGGTCCATTGTTAGCCCCCCACGCATACGAGCGACGACTTGGCAAATCCATTTTTATGAGGTTGAGGGCGGCTTTTATTAGACAATAGTGGTACAGTCAACACAATATTCCAAACTGAGTAAGGGGTAAAACGGTTCGCCTATTAGTTCGTTTGTCTTTATTACGGATGTCAATGTTTGTTTAACTAGATCTCAAGGGCCATAGACAACTATCTCTTCTCAGTGAAGGGGGCGATAAGGAGTTCGCTCCCCATGGTAACCAACAACGAGTCTTGCCTTGATCCATAGTAGAACTTTCGTTCTAGCCTTCTGAAATCACGGAATGTTGTGTCTAGACGATATCACCTTGGCCGCACGACCGCTGAGCTTCGAAACCTAAAGTAGATTGAGTATGAGTACGTTTTAAAGCTTGAACTAAAATGTTACCTTTAATTTTTGAGGTATATCGGATAAAAGCATGATACTACCTTGGACTGTTTCAGCTCATTGCACTGTTATCTCCTCTGCTCCACGCACCTTAAATTTTAAAGTTGTGAATAAAAGCAATTAGACACTAAGGAGTTCGACATGTTTGATATATGTTAAATTGAATTCTTGGTTTAATACTTGTAAAATTTCGTATGACATGATACTTTGCTTTATACCTTTTACTTGTTTATACTCTTACATTTTTTCATTACACGTTTTACTTATACTAATTTTTCGTTACTTGTTAAAATATCACTAACTCATAACACTAAAACATATTACTAACTCTAATTATACTTAACAAAATTTTAATTCGTCTTTCGTTTTAGTTTCTAACTACTGACAACTTGATCTTCACAAATTCGTAGGTACATGAATCTCCATCATTCCAGGTTGGTCACAAGAAATTGAGGATCGCTTAAACAGAATTTGTGGAGATAGAACTGAGCAAGCATCACTGAGCACACCATTGTTCGAACACCAATTTGTCTCTCCCACATCGTCTCTCTTTGAACGTGACATAGCATCTCCATCATCACTATTTCCATCCAACGTCTCGTGTGAACTCAATCCTTTGTTCCACGAAGATCCAGAGTTTGAGCTACTTACAAGTCCATTCCCTACACATCTGAATTTCAACTTACCTGATCCACCACAGATCCGGCCACCTCTAATAAAGAGGCACCAAAGGTAAACGATGTTAACTCAAATGGTTTAGTTAAAACTAACCCAAATTCGTGTCTACCTTTTCCCTCTAGGTTCAACAGGTCCAAAAAGGACAAATCTGATGAAGAGGTATTAGAGGTGTTCAGAAAAGTGCAAGTGAATATTCTCCTTTTGGAATGCATCAAGCAGATTCTAAAGTATGCCAAGTTCTTAAAAGAACTATGTACAACAAGAAGGCATATAAGGGAGGAGCAGGTAGTGCGCATGAGTGAGACGGTTTCAGCCGTCATCCAAAGGGAACTACCCCCAAAGATGAAAGACCCAGGCAACTTCACCGTGCCTTGTGTAATTGGTCAATCACATTTTTCAAATGTAATGCTAGATCTAGAGGCATCAATAAATGTGATGCCTTATAATGTGTATGAGTCTCTAGATTTAGGACCATTGAAAAAGGACAATGTGATAATTCAGTTAGCTGACAGGTCTAACAAATATCCTGAGGGATATGTTGAGGATGTTCTTGTGCAGGTAAATAATCTGATATTTCCTGCAGATTTCTATATACTTCATATGGAAGAGTTGCCCCTCAATTCTACTCAACTTTTGTTGGGGCGACCATTTATGAGAACAGCAAGAACCAAGATTGATGTTGCCGAAGACAACCTCACCATGAAGTTTGATGGTGAAGTTATTAGCTTCAACGTGTTTGAAGCAATGAGGTATCCAATGTCTGATTTAAAACCATGCAATGGTATTAATATTGTAGATTCTCTTGCACAGGTTTTATCTGAAACATTGGATCAATAGCAACTAGCTATTGAGAGAGGGGCAGGAATTGACACACAAGGGGAACAAATTTCAGAGGAAGCACGGCTCGAACTTGAGCCATGCATTGCACAAGTTGTTGCCGAATTAGATGCAACACCCCATTTCAGGTATAACAAGTTCATGTCAATCCCTATTACCACTAACAAAATCCTACCATCTGTGGAACAGGCCCCAATACTAGAGCTTAAGGCTCTACCTGATCATCTTAAGTACGTGTACTTGGGAAACGATGACACTTTACTAGTTATTGTGTCATCAAAGCTGAGTGAGCAGCAAGAAACCCAACTGACTGATGTGTTTAAAAGAAACAAGACCGCCATTGGTTGGACTTTGGCGGATATCAAGGGAATCAGCCCTACCACTTGTGTTCACAGGATCTTGCTTGAAGAAGGAGCCAAGCCTACTAAGGAGGGTCAGAGACATTTACGCCCCCCTATGATGAAGATTATGAAGGATGAGGTAATTAAATTACTTGATTGTGGCGTAATATATCCTATCTCGGGTAGCCAATGGATCCCACCCGTCCAAGTTGTACCCAAGAAGAGTGGAGTGACCGTTGTGAAGAATGACAATGTCACATCCCGACCCCAAATTAGCTGGATTATGGATGTTGGAATCTCGTACGCTTTATTTTAGTTGTCACTTGATGTCGGAAGTATACTTGAAAGTTAAATTTGAAAAATGTTTTTAGTTTTAAGAAGGGGGGGGGGGCGTTGACTTTGTGATCCGTTGAGAAATTTGAAAAGTTCCCATCATGAAAGTTGTAGAGCGCGACGATACGAGTTTGTAGACACGTGGTACGCGTGAAACGGAGGTCGTAGGAAGAAGTTATGACCTGTAGAAGTTATGTTACTATTTCTGAAAGTTACTATATAAAGGGAAATTTTTCGGGAAATGGTAACTTTCCATTTGGGGCATTTACCAATTACTGTGCATATTTACTGTAGCATTTTTACTGTTCATCCCGATCCGGATGGCCGCCGCGTGATAGGAGCACAATGTGCGACGATATTAATATGCTTATGCCCTCATTTATGCTTCGTTTAACCCTTATTTACCTAAGATAGAGTCATAATTTAGTTTAGTGTCAATTTGGTAGAGTTTTGGAGAAAGTGTGCTTAATTGTCAGAAAAACGACCAAGTAAAGAAATCTGAGGAAAAAGTGCAAAATATGTTGTTTTCGTGATATTGAGGCCTGTGCTAAACTGACCAATCCTTTTCCAAATTTGATGAAATTTGGTATGCATATAATTGGAAAGCTAAAGTATATTGTGTCAAAATTTCAGATCAATCGGAGTTCGGGAAGTCACCCAAAAGATGGCTGCAACTTGGCAGTTTGAGCAAAGATCACCAGGGACTACCAGGATTTTCCTGGGACTGTGTCCTGACTTCCGGAATTTCTGTGGGACACATCGCTTCGAACCAGAGAACGTGCCATATGCCGTTGGAAAGCTCTATGAGTCTAGTGTCTCTGAGACTTGAAATCACAGCAAAATATTTCCTGAGAAAAAAGTTATACCGGTTTGAATGCACAAAGGTCAAGTCTGCCGAAAGAAGAAAACCTAAACCGAGTTCTACATGGATTTGGCTTACGAATGTGGACTGAATTCCATCCTTTGTGCAATATTTTTGGCTGAATTAATTCATGGAAAACCTAAAGAGATATTGCTCAATTATTCAGTCATTATCTTGGGAATTTTCGGCAGAAAATAGAGGAAGAAAATCGCAACAAATCCTGATCAAATTCGGCAGAATTCCTGTGCACGTCATCCAACTTACACGGACTCTCCCAGACATCTAACAATGAATCAGAGTTCGAGCCTTATATGGATAGAAAGCTACGGGAGTCTAGTTTCCAACCCAACTCGAATCACCTCAATATCTATTTTCTAGAGAAAGATATTCCATAATCTTCACTTGAAGGTCAAATCTGCCAGCAGGATAAGTTTGAGAAAAACTAGGTTTTGTGAACCCTAGTTGCAGCCACCCTTTGGCCTCTATATATTGGACGATTTTTACACAGAAAAAGGATCTTCTTCTCTCTCACTTTTCACTAGCCAAAACTCTGTCCAACTAGCACCACACATCCCATACACTTTTACAAGCCGAATCCACCATAGTTTATCACCACCACCGATCGCATATCATCACCACCGAATCCTCTTTGCCGATTCCTCTACAAGGTTTCTTTTAAAGTGTGATTCACTCATCTCTCATGGCTTGTAATTTTCTGTATAATTACTTAACTTTGTCCATGAAGTTTGTAAGGATTTGTGGTTTGTTATTCGGTTTTATTAATTTTACATTGGATTTCTGAAATTCTGTTATGTGTTTTGGTTTTCTTTTTGTTTAATTGATGAACATGTATATGACGAATTGATTGTATGGTAATAGGGCAGTAACTTTGTTGCATGATTTGATGATTTTGTTTGGTTTATTTTCTGAATTCGTATGCACAACAAGTTTTAGGGTTAAGAAAAGCTTTAGCTAGGCTGATCTTGGGTTTAATTCTTTTTGTTACCGAATCAATTTATGAAATAATTTATACACGAAGTTAAGTTATTTTGTATTGATATTAAGGGTAGAGTAATTCAGAAAATATGCATGTTGAAGCAAGGTGAGGTGACGCCATACTTGTTGCATGTTTCCAATTCAACTCATTGTGCTTATGTGTTTCTTGGTTTAATTTCTACACGAAGTGTCTTTAAACTGATTAGCACTATGTTTAGGGTTATGCACGAAGCTAATTCTGAATAATTAAGGAGTTTTGAATGATTAGATGAACCACGAAGGGCTCTAGTTATAATTGGAACTAAATTGCATGAAATCGGTAATTCAAGGTTGTTGCCGTATTATTGTCTTTGATCGGTTTGTTATGTGCATGTGAATTTTTGTGTGATGTGTTTTGTTTGAAAGATGTTGATCATATGTAAATATATAATTTAAGATTTAATTTCGTAAAAATCAGTAGAATATAGAATCAAATTTCAAATACCCAATATGATTTTGTAATGCTTTATGTGATTGAACGCCCTGATTTCCCCGGATTGAACGATCCCTACTTGTCCTATACTAACGATGACACAAGAGGGTAATATTTTTATGAAGTTTGTTTCTGCCTAAACCCGGGGGCCTGGTAGATACAGATGAATCCAACTCGATCTCCTGCAAACCTGCTTACTAAGGGGAATACCGGGCGGGCCGGCCTTCTCCTCTCCGATGCCTAAGTTAGTATAGTTGGAATATATATAACTTGAGCACGTATGTAAGCGGTGAGTGAGATAAGTTACCTATTAATGAGGGTAGTTGGGGCCCTTATATAGGTGGCTGGGGGTGAGGGCTGGCCTCACCCTTCGATGTGGGACTGGTTCCCTTCGAAGGGCAGTTCTGGTGACCTCTTTGGCAGGCAGGCGCCCCCGGTCCCAGGGTCCCTGGCAGCCGGATAGACTACTGGACCCCGAGGCCGGGTGCTGGTGGTTCGGTCCTAGGCCTCGGGCCGGGCCTTGGTGCACTTGCTGCGGGTCTGTGGGCCTGGTGTAGCCCCTCTGCGGCTACTGTCAACAAGTCCCCCAAGTTCCCGGTCAAGTGCAATCTTGAATGGGGACTTAAGTCTGTCTTGCTTTTGTCCCGCAGACCCGCAGGGTTACCAACCCAACGGTGCCCAGTCCCCCAAGTCCGCGTTGAAGATTGGGCGTGACCGGGGTGAGTACCTGTTTACCGATGGCAAGCAACAGTTTATAAGTACGTTTGTAGTATAAGTAGCATTGTGCTCAAGTGTTGTGGTGCTATGAGCATGGTGTGGGGTGAAACCCGGAGAGTGTATGAGATGATGCCATGATGCCATGCAATAGATGTGTGCATGGAATGAAAATGGAGCGTTGAAATCCGCCATGCAATAGATGTGTGCATGAAATCTCGACCGGGCACTCTGCCATATCGGTACAGAGCGGAGTTCACTGGGCCACTACCGGGCGTTCTGCCATATCGGTACGGAGCGGAATTCACTGGGCCACTACCGGGCGTTCTGCCATATCGGTACGGAGCGGAGTTCACTGGGCCACTACCGGACGTTCTGCCATATCGGTATGGAGCGGAGTTCACTGGGCCACTACCAGGCGTTCTGCCATATCGGGACGAGTCCAGGAGTATGGGACCTCGACCGGGCGTTCTGCCATATCGAGACGAGTCCATATTACTAGGCTGCGGGGAGATTACCCCGGTGTTGCAGGCTGTTTGAAGCGCCGGTGAACACTTGCTAGTTCTTCTCAGCTTGTGTTGAATAAGCGTTGAGGTAAGGGGGGGGGGGGGGGGTGGCGTTGAGGTGACAAGGCTCGCCGTGCAGCCCCACTTTGATCGCGGTTCAATGCGATGCAGGGTTTTTATCCTGCTGGACAAGAGTACATGGGTTAGATGTAAACTCACCCGGGTGTATAAAGCCCATGCCGGTCGAATGTTCTCATGACCGGGGTCGTGCCATGGAACCGGGTGGGACTCGACTGGGCGTCCTGCCATATCGAGACGAGTCCCCCAGTGAAATGCCATGGGGCCGGGTGGACCGCATTCCCAGAAAATGCTCTCGAGCCGGTTGGATGTTTCGTAACCGGTGGATGGATCTCGACCGGGCGTCCTGCCATATCGAGACGAGTCCCCCAAGAGAGATGCAGCTGGGTGGACTCGACCGGGCGTTCTGCCATATCGAGACGAGTCCCCCAGTGACATGCAGCGAAGAAGCCATGCAGCCGGTTGAAAGATCATAACCGCGAACTGCCATGGTGCCGGGCTGATGGCTCATACCCGGAACGATGCTCTCGAAGCGGTTGAAAAATCATAACCGGGGAGAGGTCTTCAAGCCGGTTGAAAGATCATAACCGGTGAGGTGCAGCTGGGTGGACGTCGACCGGGCGTCCTGCCATATCGAGACGAGTCCCCCAGTGACATGCAGCGAAGAAGCCATGCAACCGGTTGAAAGATCATAACCACGAACTGCCATGGTGCCGGGCGGATGGCTCATACCCGGAACGATGCTCTCGAAGCAGTTGAAAAATCATAACCGGTGAGAGGTCTTCAAGCCTAGGGAAGTGGAGGGGGGCCTGACGCCTTGGTTCCCGCTCCTAACTACCCTGTCGCCAGCGTGCAAGACAAGTGGCTGACATGCATTTAAGGAGGAAGTCCATCAGTCCCGTCGGTTATGATGGCATGGGCAGTTTACCAATGTTGGGACACGTGCCAGTAAGGAGCGGTCTTGAGATGAAGGGCCTGGATTCACAGGCGTTTGAGTTGCCCTGATTGCGTGTTTGGCGGGATTTATAAGCGCCTAGGGCACCGGTCCCCTCTATAAATAGGCCTCTTCTGCTCTGCTTTCTACTTTTGCTTCTTGCTTTAGAGAAACTAAGAGAAAGAGAGAAATCCGGCAGAAGCTCTGAGCCCCTTACCCCACGAGATCCGTTTTCTCGAGCGCTCCCTACCATTGCTCGCTGCTTTCGCAGGGCGGACTGTCCTCGGTTGATCATATTAATCGGTAAGTTTGTTGATTTCTTTGCCCCGGTGTTATTCTTGTTTTGGTTTTGTTGTTTTGCGGCGGGGGAGGGATCTCTGTCGCTGACTGAATTGCTCTGCGGCAAACTTGAGGAGAGGCCGTTGAAGGAGCTGTTGTAGCCTGTTGCTGACGGGCGCTAGGGTTTTGTTTTCTTCCCCTAGGTTAGGATGTCTTCTTCAAGTTCTGACCGGGCTTCCGAATCGGCTGCTAGGGGTCCTATCGTGGACGATGCGGAGAGGCTGGAGGACTGGCTTGGTTCGGAATCCCCGGAGACGGAAGTCGCTGACTGCTCCGGGAGCAGGGCTTCGTCTCCGGCTTTGTCTTCGTCTTCCGGGGCTGAATCCTCGGAGACTAAAATACCGCACGGGGTGCGCCTTACGGGTGCCTCGGCCGTGAGCTACACCATTGGCAGAGGGAAAGGTGCCGTGGTGTGCGATGAACCGGAGGGTAGCATGACCCCTGGAGAGATAGCTGCGCTTCGGGAAACGTGGAGTATCCCGGATGAGGTTCTGCTGCGGCCCCTGAATCCTGGAGAGTCAGCCTGCAACCCGGAGGCAGGTTGGGTTGCCGTGCACCAGGACCAGTTCTGGCATGGATTCTCGCTCCCGCTGCCGGATTACGTGCAATACATGCTCAGTGCACTGCAGGTGTCGCCAGCGCAGCTTCCTGGGCTTTAGTGGAGGCGACTACTGAGCCTCGGCTGCCTATATGAGCTGTCCGGAATGAGTATGCCAACGGTAAACGAATTCCGGTCATTGTACAGGTTGTCCTACTCCAGGAAGCAAGGGTCCCGGGGTTACCTGTCCTTCAACGCCCGGAACCATCAACCGATCATCACCAATATGCCTACATGGGTAGACAACAGCTGGAGAAAGAAGGTGGTGATGGTGGGCGGGAGGTGGCAGGCGAGGAAGATGTACCGGGTTCCTGGCGCCTTCCAACCCATTGGCGACCAGTCGTTCGAGCTATCCGATCTGGAGCATGAGAGGATCTCGACCATACTCGGATGTTGGGACAATCTGGAACGGAGTTCCTTCAACTTTATCCGGCGAGAAGTGCTGGAATACTGCCAACTCGGGCGGGGTCCCGGTGCGTAGCAGGCCTTAGCGGTGATACTTGTGCTAGTTCTGGCAAAATGCTAACTGTTCGCTTTCCTTGCAGGTGCATCTTCCCGGGCGGTCATCAAGCCCGAAACCACTCTCTCAATGGACGGGGAAGACCTCCTTAACAAGCTGAAGGAGAAAGGCGAGATCGTCTCGCGGACGTCGGTGGACGAGGAGTCCGGCCGGCTCACGACTCATCCGGAACCGAGGGCCATGGATGTTGATGACGACGCCTACATCCTGAGGCGGGTGAAGACCCATCATGCTGCGCCCAAAGCGGTGCAAGGAAAGGGCAAGACTACCGGGGGCCAGTGAGGATTCCCGGTGGAATGAGCAGGATCCCCAACCGGCCGGTGTCTGTGCCGCACGTGGCACGTGTCTCCCGGGTGGGCGCACGATCTTCTTCTCTGGAAGGCCGAGGAGAGAAACGGAGGGGCGGGGACATTCCTTCCTCCGCGCTGGTGACGCTCACCAGCGGGTCGTCACGGGAGTACCTGGCCAAACGGTTCAGGGTAACCAGCGGTGCACAACCTACCTCTGCTGGGGAGAAGGCTGCCGCTGCCTGGCAGAGTATTCCCGTGCCTGCGGAGGCACCGAGGGGAAGCCCGGACAGTGCAATCGTCCGGCAAGTGGCGGCGGACTTGGCCGGCCTTGGTCTGGATAGACCCGGGGTTGCTGGAGCCCTGGCGGGCGGGAACCGCCCAAAATGCAAGGAATCCGTCCTCCGGGTAAGCACTAACTGGTGCCACTACACAGCTTGTAGGTTGTTTCTCTTACTGCCCGATTAACTGTTTCTGCTGTTGTGCAGTTGCTGTACAGTCTGTACCAACCGGACACGAGCGAGGAACTGCTGGAGCTGAAGAGGCAGATAGCTGCTTTATCGGAGGCTCGACAGCGCCTGGAGGTGGAGAAGTCCCGCTCGGATCGGGAGAAGGCCAGATCAGAGGAGAGGGCCAAGAAGCTGGAGGAGCAGAACCAGAGCCTGGAGAAGGAGAGGGCCGAGCTGGAGGCCAAGGTAGATGAGCTCCAGGTGGGAGCCACCGCTCTGCGCGCTGCTGCTGCCGGGGAAGAGGGCCCAGGGCAATATGAGCGGTTCGTTCTCCGATACCGAGAGAGCGACGAGTTCCTGGAGTTCCTGGAGAATGCCAGGGAAGCGGGCATCTCGGATGCGTACATGGAATGGGCGGGGAAGGGGTGGTTGGACACTTCCATGATGCCGGTTGCTGCTGAAGGAGATATCCATGAGCAGTCGGACATCCATCAGCAGCCGGTGGAGGGGCAGCCGGAAGGAGTGATTCGCTCGGACTTGGATTCTTTTACCAACGGTACCCAGTCTCCCCAAGCCAGAGTCGGCGCCGGAACCGAGGTCAACGACGAGGGTACCGCAGGAGAGGCCAGCGGATCACCTGCTGAGGGTGGAGTCGTGGCTCCTTAGGATTTTCCTTGCTCCTCCTTGTAATCTTTCCGGAACGGTTACTGCTTGTGTACTTGCTTGATTATGAATATACTTGAACTGGCGGAGCCGGTTGAATTTTCTCAAAAGTAGCTTGCATATATTTGTGATATTCTTTACAACGGTAGAAACGATGGTATGCCAAACTAACCGCTCGGAGATTTGGCGGGTTCACCAGGCCCGGTTATTCTCCCGGTCGGGGTCCGCTCTTCTTTCCCCCACTTACCGCTGGAGCTGGCCATCATTAATCAAGCCCTGCACCGCTGTCTTGAGAGCATAGCACTGGCTTGTCCGATGAGTAGCCTCATCATGATAGGAGCAGTACTTGCCCGTCTGCGCCGTTGTAAGTTTTCCCTTCGGGTGCCTTCTCCTGGGCGGTGGGGGGATGACGCTCCCGTTCTCAAGTAAAATATCCTCGTAGGAAGTGGTGAGAGCGGTGAAGACTTCTTGACCGGCCGGTGGTGCTGGCATGATTGCCAGGGGACGTTCTTGGCGGTACGGCACCGGCTTGTGCTCGCTCTTGGGCTTGTCAGGATAAGGCCTCTGCTGCCTTTGTGGCCAGTTTCTATTGGGCCTGCTCGATCGGGCGGCGCGATTTTCGGTCCTCTGACTGGGCTTGTCCTCTCGACTGGGCGGGGGGTTCTCTTCCCGGGGATGGTCTTCCTGCTGCTCATCCCGCTTCCTCTTCAGCAGGTGGTGCCCATACGTCTCGTGATCGGCCTGAGCATGCCGGATGGCCATTGCCATCAACTCATCATACCCCTGCGGGAGTTCTACCCGGACGGCGTAGGAAAATTTCCCTGGCCGGAGCCCCTGCTTAAACGCCATCTCGGCGATGCCCTTGTTTAGGTTCCAAACCCCGGCCGTTGCCGTCTGCCAACGGTTCACAAAGGTCCCCAGTTCCTCCCCGGGTGCTTGCATACAGTTGAAGAGGATGGTCGACGTCCGGGCTCCCTCGACCCGGAGGATGAAGCGGCCTACGAACCAGTCTACTAACTGCTCGAATGCCTCGATCGAGTTCGCCGGAAGCTCGTAGAACCAACTGAGCGCCTCTCCAGACAGAGTCTCCTAGAAGATGTTGCAGCATACTGCGTCAGAGTAGCCCTTGGCGCAAGTCTGGGACCGGAAACTGTCCAGATGCTGGTACGGGCAGCCGGACCCTGAATAGGTGAGCTTGAGGGACTTCTGGTTGCCAGACCTTCCCGATTCTATGACCCGGTGCGAGAAAGGGCCCAGACGCTCATTAAACCGGGCGCCCTCCATCGGCCGCGCGGCTCTTCTCTCGTTGGCCTCCATTTGGGCCTTCAAGTTCGACACAGTGTCGGCTAACATCTGCAATGCCCGTGCGGTCGGGGTCTCAACTTCATCCACAGATGAAGTGTGGAGCTGCCGGGAGGTTGGCGCGCTCTTCGGCGGACCTGTACCGCCCGGTGATCTTGCTCGCTCGGCATCACGGGGCCGACCGCCCGATGACTGCCCTGCCTTGTACTGCTGAGGTTGAACTGGCGGGGGTGCCGCTTGCGCCCTGTCCATAGCGTCGCTGCGCTGTTGTCCTCTCTCTAAGGCGGCTACCAGGGCAGCGTTCACTGATTCCATCTCTTCGTACCGGGCGTTGGACTTGGCTCTGTCCCTGTCGCCCTCCTCTCTTAGACGATTGACCTCCGCGGCCATTGCCCGTATCTTTCCCGCCATACCGCTCTGGTCGGGACTGTACGTAGTGTCCCGGGTACTGTCACAGAGCGGGCTCTTAGATCGGTCGCTCGGCTCATCCGAGAATGTCAGGGAGAAGCCCCGGAGCACTGGACTGTCTTCATCCTCTGCCGGGCCTTTCCCGCGCGAGCTGTCGTGGTGTCCTGGTCCCGGGATGCCGGACGGCCTACCACAGCTTCCTCCTTCCTGACCGTTGCCCTGGGCGCCCCGCGGCTCCCGCGTGACGTCCGGGGTGGAGGTGAGCGCTTGCACTAATGCAACACGCCCCTCCTCGGTGGTACCTCTTTCTTGCCTTGCTTCCGAACTCTCGACCATGGTTGATGCTTACACGGTTTCTTGTTCAAGTTTCCCACAGACGGCGCCAATTGTTTCTGCCTAAACCCGGGGGCCTGGTAGATACAGATGAATCCAACTCGATCTCCTGCAAACCTGCTTACTAAGGGGAATACCGGGCGGGCCGGCCTTCTCCTCTCCGATGCCTAAGTTAGTATAGTTGGAATATATATAACTTGAGCACGTATGTAAGCGGTGAGTGAGATAAATTACCTATTAATGAGGGTAGTTGGGGCCCTTATATAGGTGGTTGGGGGTGAGGGCTGGCCTCACCCTTCGATGTGGGACTGGTTCCCTTCGAAGGGCAGTTCTGGTGACCTCTTTGGCAGGTAGGTGCCCCCGGTCCCAGGGTCCCTGGCAGCCGGATAGACTGCTGGACCCCGAGGCCGGGTGCTGGTGGTTCGGTCCTGGGCCTCGGGCCGGGCCCTGGTGCACTTGTTGCGGGTCTGTGGGCCTGGTGTAGCCCCTCTACGGCTACTGTCAACAAAGTTGTTTTGCAGGTACAATGTGCTTGGATAATAGCTCCATCAATTTTTGGAGCCGTTGCCGGGGAAATTATAATGTTTTGATTCATGAAGTGTTACTTTGTAACTTTGTAAATTTCGTGTGTCATTGTATGATCTCTTGAAATTGTTTTTTTTTTTTTTTCTGTGAACAGTGATCCTGAATAGTGACGGTGAACAGTGAAATCGTAATAGTGTCGTGAACAGTAATTTTTTTTATTTTTTTTTATTTATTTATTTTTAACTTATACATATTACTTCTAACTTATTTCTAACCTATACTCTAACTTATTCTAACTCTTTCTTTCTAATCTATACATGTTGATTCTCATGATTCTTGTAGAGTTTAATTGTTAGTTGCAGATCATAAGGAAGAGGTGAAGAATTACATTGTAAACAGTTGATTGGAGCTCTCATTGACTTGGGAATGACGACAAGTGTTGCAAGAAACGAGTTCCACCACTCTCAACTTTTGTTCATAATTTGCAATTAAATTCTACTTAGCTAATTATTGTATATTTATACACTAACTCCTAACTTTAGCTAATTCACTAACTCACTACTAACTTATTCTTTGAATTCTCATATCCACTCTTCTAAATTTCTTTATCTTGATGCGATGCAGTTGAAGAGTGGAGTAATCATGCATCGAGTTATGATAACCATTGTAAGGAGGCACAAATTTGGAGTGCGCACTCCAAAAGGCGTCGCCCACAACTTGATTAAGAAGTGAAGAGTCTAGGCTGAGTAGACTATAAACATTAAGCGCTGCATGGGAGGCAACCCATTTCAACCAAAAGTGTGAAGGAGCCGTCTACGAGAGTTTGAATTTTCTAAATCTCTAAACTCTTTTTGGTTGAATTGTATAAATGTGGAACTTGTGTGATTTATCATATGCTTAGAGATTACAACATAATTTTTGTGTAACATTGAGGACAATGTAATTTTCTAAGTGTGGGGTAGTGGTACATGTTTCACATGTTTGTTTTTGTTTTGAGTCTTTTGTTTGAGTCATAAAAAGAAAAGAAAATACAAAATCGTAAAATTCAGAAAAATTAAAAAAATTTCGTTGCTTTTATTTGATTTTTGTTTTGTTTGAGTCTTAGGTGCCCCTTAATAAGTCTATGATGATTATATCTTTGAATACATAGATGATGGTTTTGCATAATTATGAGAATTAATTGTGAGTTTCATGGACATTGAGATTGGTATGAACATTTGAGACTTGAACTTATTTGTGTAATAAGCATGCATGTTTGTGTTGATTTTGTTCCATAATAACCTATGTGAGCTTTGATGCCATATACTTTCTTCATGAGCGATAAATATAAAAAAATGGGCAGAATTTTTCAAAACTTCATTATTCTTTGATTATTCAATGACTATGTGCCATAGCTTTTAATGAACTCTAGAATGCTAGAACTTGCTCTTGACAATTTTTGAGACTATTATTCATGAAATGCCTTGATTTTGAAAAGGATTGAAAAGATCATGTTAGGATTACCACCATTGCCAAACAAAGCTTATGCCTAATTTGTGCCCGTCGTGGGACTCCTTAGTTTTAACCCCATTGAGCCAACATTGAGCCTTTTTATTTCATCACCATGATACACATTCTTTGAACTTAGAATAGTTTATCCTTACCATAGTTGTCAAGACTTGGTAAAATTTAATTGGAATTTGTGATTTGAAGTGATGATGTTAAACAAGTGTGGGGTGAGCCGATCCAAAAGAAAGAAAAAAATGTTGTTGTCGAAATAAAAAGAAAAGAAAAATTCGGACAGAAAAGAAAAAAAATTGAGCCGAAAATAGAGAAAGAATAAAGAGAAAGATTCGGCAAGAAAATTTTTGGATTGAGTTCTTATGGTGAATTTGGAGTTTGTTTTATAATTGAAGGTCTATTATTATCATATTTGACCTTTGTTCATATTCACTATGTCATGGGAAGAAAAGAATGAAGTTTGGGCCCAACATGATGAAATTTGGCCCTTGCAGTGAAGTCATAAAGATTTATTAAATTTTGCTAAGTCTTGGTGACATTTTATCACCACTATCCTAAATGTGAATGCCTTATGCCAATCCCCATTATCACCTTTATGTTGATCTTTTCATGATTCTTAAAATGGGTGAACTTTGATTTGTGGAGATTTTTGTCAAGAGTTGAGCTTATGGCTTTGGTTCATTTGTGTACATAGTTGTTACATGAGATTTTCCAGAAAACACTATTCACAAAGTGCTTTTATTTGATGAAATATGCAAACTATTTGTTGCCTTACAATCTGTTCTCTTGCATATACCTTGAGTGAATATTGCCATAATCATGTCTGAAAAGAAGAGAGTATGTCTAGTGAGGAGGATTGAATTAACTCGACATGATTACATGCTTATTTTTCTCACTTCTGACTTATTCATATCATGATTACTATCTATGACACTTGGGATTTTTGTGCTTACATTAGAATGCTTAACTTGAAAGCTATGTGTTTTAAAGATCCTGAGACAATCATTCAGGGGCAGTAGTTGAGTCTTTTTGTTTTTGTTTTGCTAAGGGTCTAGCAAAAGCTAAGTGTGGGGTAGTTGATAGTGGCACAATGTGCGACGATATTAATATGCTTATGCCCTCATTTATGCTTCGTTTAACCCTTATTTACTTAAGATAGAGTCATAATTTAGTTTAGTGTCAATTTGGTAGAGTTTTGGAGAAAGTGTGCTTAATTGTCAGAAAAACGACTAAGTAAAGAAATCTGAGGAAAAAGTGCAAAATATGTTGTTTTCGTGATATTGAGGCCTGTGCTAAACTGACCAATCCTCTTCTAAATTTGATGAAATTTGGTATACATATAATTGGCAAGCTAAAGTATATTGTGTCAAAATTTCAGATCAATCGGAGTTCGGGAAGTCACCCAAAAGATGGCTGCAACTTGGCAGTTTGAGCAAATATCACCAGGGACTACCAGGATTTTCCTGGGACTGTGTCGTGACTTCCGGAATTCCTGTGGGACACATCGCTTGGAACCAGAGAACGTGCCATATGCCGTTGGAAAGCTCTACGCATCTACTTTCTCTGAGACTTGGAGTCGTAGCAAAATATTTCCTGAGAAAAAAGTTATGCCAGTTTGAATGCACGAAGGTCAAGTGTGCCGAAAGAAGAAAACCTAAACCGAGTTCTACATGGATTTGGCTTACGAATGTGGACTGAATTCCATTCTTTGTGCAAGATTTTTAGCTGAATTAATTCATGGAAAACCTAAAGAGATATTGCTCAATTATTCAGTCATTATCTTGGGAATTTTCGGCAGAAAATAGAGGAAGAAAATCGCAACAAATCCTGATCAAATTCGGCAGAATTCCTGTGCACGTCATCCAACTTCTACGGACTCTCCCAGACAGCTCACAATGAATCAGAGTTCGAGCCTTATATGTATAGAAAGCTACGGGAGTCTAGTTTCCAACCCAACTAGAATCACCTCAATATCTATCTTTTAGAGAAAGATATTCCATAATCTTCACTTGAAGGTCAAATCTGCCAGCAGGATAAGTTTGAGAAAAACTAGGTTTTGTGAACCCTAGTTGCAGCCACCCTTTGGCCTCTATATATTGGACGATTTTTACACAGAAAAAGGATCTTCTTCTCTATCACTTTTCACTAGCCAAAACTCTGTCCAACTAGCACCACAAATCCCATACACTTTTACAAGCCGAATCCACCATAGTTCATCACCACCACCGATCGCATATCATCACCACCGAATCCTCTTTGCCGATTCCTCTACAAGGTTTCTTTTAAAGTGTGATTCACTCATCTCTCATGGCTTGTAATTTTCTGTATAATTACTTAACTTTGTCTATGAAGTTTGTAAGGATTTGTGGTTTGTTATTCGGTTTTATTAATTTTACATTGGATTTCCGAAATTCTGTTATGTGTTTTGGTTTTCTTTTTGTTTAATTGATGAACATGTATATGACAAATTGATTGTATGGTAATAGGGCAGTAACTTTGTTCCATGATTTGATGATTTTGTTTGGTTTATTTTCTGAATTCGTATGCACAACAAGTTTTAGGGTTAAGAAAAACTTTAGCTAGGCTGATCTTGGGTTTAGTTCTTTATGTTGTTTTGTATTGAAATTTATGAAATAATTTATACACGAAGTTAAGTTATTTTGTATTGATATTAAGGGTAGAGTAATTCAGAAAATATGCATGTTGAAGCAAGGTGAGGTGACGCCATACTTGTTGCATGTTTCCAAGTCAACTCATTGTGCTTATGTGTTTCTTGGTTTAATTTCTACACGAAGTGTCTTTAAACTGATTAGCACTATGTTTAGGGTTATGCACGAAGCTAATTCTGAATAATTAAGGAGTTTTGAATGATTAGATGAACCACGAAGGGCTCTAGTTATAATTGGAACTAAATTGCATGAAATCGGTAATTCAAGGTTGCTGCCATATTATTGTCTTTGATCGGTTTGTTATGTGCATGTGAATTTTTGTGTGATGTGTTTTGTTTGAAAGATGTTGATCATATGTAAATATATAATTTAAGATTTAATTTCGTAAAAATCAGTAGAATATAGAATCAAATTTCAAATCCCCAATATGATTTTGTAATGTTTTATGTGATTGAACGCCCTGATTTCCCCGGATTGAACGATCCCTACTTGTCCTATACTAACGATGACACAAGAGGGTAATATTTGTATGAAGTTGTTTTACAGGTACAATGTGCTTGGATAATAGCTCCATCACTGCGCCGATCTCTGTCGTCCTGCCACCCCAGCTCGCGCGCCACCCAGCAATCGACGCGTCTCGGCCTCCTCTTCCTTTTGAGCCAAGGATCGGCATCAGAGGAGCCCGGAGGAGGGAGCAGCGGCGATTAGAAGAACTGCCACCGTGGGCGGCGGCGCTGCAGGCGATGCCTGTGGGTGCGCCACCCACCGTTCGGCAGGGTTTCCCCTGGCAGTCCGTTCTGGCGTGGTGGCGACGTCCACTTCAGGCCGAGGTGAACGGATCGAAGCCGAGAAAAATCGACCCCAATCGGGTCAACCCGACCCGTTTCCAGCATCCAGACCCGATCCGGCCCAGCCCAGGCCCGACCCGGCCCACGTTGACCGACCCGGACCGTTGACCAGGCCGTTGACTGGACCTCTGACCAGGCCGTTGACCGGCGTTGACCGCTGACCGGAGTTGACCCGATTCCGGAATTGCAGAGATTCGATCTGACACTACCAGATCCGAAGGAATAGCCGACGAAAAAAATTTCGTCGGCTATGGCAATTTTTCGTCGGCTATTCCTTCTGCCGACGAAATATTCGTCGCCTATAAGTTGTCGGGAAAACGCCGTCGGTAATACCAATGGCCGACGAAAATAAAGAAATCGTCGGCTATAGTCGAGTATGGCCGGCGATGTTACCGACGAAAAATTATTTCGTCGACCAAACGTGGGCAAAATATCTGACGAAATTCGTCGGGTATTTTCGAGTATGGCAGACGAAATTCGTCCGGCTATTTCTGAAATATAGCCGACAATTTCATCTATTTCGTCAGTTATTTCGTCTAAATATATTAATATTTTAATAGACATTAATTAGTTATAGCCGACGAAATAATGTAATTTTCGTCGGCTATAAGTTTTATAGCCGACGAATATTGGTAAAAATCGTCGGCTATAGTGCTTATAGCCGACGAAATAATGCCAAAATCGTCGGCTATTCTTACATTTGGGGAAAAAAAAATTAAATTATTTTCTAAATTACCATTCCTAGCAACCTGCAAATCACAAAGACAGTCCATGCATTTGCACCAACAAGAAACACGTCTAAATGACTTATTATTTAATTCGTTCCAATATACATAAAATATAACCCTAATCATCACCTAAACCACTAAAGTCCACCAGGTCATCCCCAGCATCCTGCTCTCCATCATGCTCGTCATCCTACTGACCGAACTCGGGAGGTTGAGGCATTGGAGGTTCAACTAACGGCTGAAACAGGGGCGGGGGTTCAAGGCCTTGTTGTTGTGCCGCGAACATATCATACCACCAGTTTTGTTGGCCGGCGTAGTTGTGTCGCCGAATTCTCTCGCACTCAGCATGCCAACTGGACAGATCTAAATAATACTGCTGTGTTCTGCGGTGTTGCTCTTGTGATCTGCGTTGTTCCTCTTGTGATCTCTGGAACTCGGCCGCCAACCTTGCATTTTGTTCTGCCAATCTCCGCACTTCCCCCCTCACCTGTTGGCTCTCCCCGCCTCCCTTCTTTTGACCTCCCTTAGTGGTCTTCAGGAGCCCTAGTCCAGAACTTCCCAAACCCCGGCAGTAGTAGTTGTTTGAGCGGTTTGGGAAGGCTGCGTCGAACATCCTCGCTGCCGTTTGGACATTGGACCGGTCGACCTGGCGCAGAGCTTCTTCCAGATCTGCCTCTGAAATGTTCGGTTGTGTCTCCCGAACTACTTGCTGGAACACCTCTTCATCGGCCCGGTTCACCCTCTCCTAATTGGACGGGAAAAAAAAAATTAATATTTTAACAAATATATAATTAAGTAAAATTAATAATTAAAATTTTAAAATCGTAATGAACGACTTACGAGCTGTTCTGTCGCTTGTGGATAAGCGATCTTGAACGTCTCCACGTACGGGTTGCTATCAGGATGATCTCTAAGCGCCTCCTCCTGATATTGTGCAAACGGCCTAGAACCAGCATGATGGGGGGTTGTGTTACGGCGGCGGTTCTCAGAGTTTATCCGAGAACGTTGATTCAAACAAATAATAAAATATTAGAAAAATGCATAAAAAAATATTAGTGTAATAATTATAAAATAATTAAACTAATAATTAAAATTTTAACAAAATAAACATTTGTAGTGAAGTTTAGTATTTACCTGCATAACTGGGTTGTTGAAGTCTACTATCTTCAACCAACGCCACTCGTACTCCCTGAACATGAACTCTCTGGGAGTACCCATACGACCACGGTTGTCGTATTCATTATAGTGGGAACGGAGCTCGTTCTTCCACTCTTTGAACCTACGAAAAAAATAAAAGTGCATTAGAAATATTATTAATATCATAAAATATTTCATATTATAAGATGAGGAATTCCCAACGTACCTCGAGTTCTGCACGGAGTCCGCCCAATCCCGCTTGTGTTAGGCAATCTCGAAGAATGTCTGAAAGATAATATTTTATTAGTTTTACAATTGTAATAATACCGAAAATTATTAAATATTACGATAAATAAATTAAATTTTTTAAATTACTCACCGACGCGGTGTTGTTCACCTCCCTCTTTATCTCTTCGGGCACATCAGCCCACCGGGTCCACAACATAGGGACTCTGTCCCTAATCAGTGCCCCCACGCAACCCGAGTAGTCGCGTTTTTTTTCTTCCCCTGAACCTCCTGATTAGGAGGTTCGTTGATCTGGATCCTCCCCCTCAGATCAACAGTTCTCCTGAGCGTGTCGAAACATATGACACCTCTCGTGTTCCTTGTTGAACTGCTAGCGGCTGTCCCTATCACATAAACGACGATTGGTTAATAAAATTAAATATTAGTGCGTTAATTTTAATAAAACATTTAATTAATAAAATCGAATGTTACCTGAACTCGATGACCCGTCTGTCGACTTTCCTTTTCTCCTCGCCGAAATCAGGAGGTCAGGGTTCTCAAATGGCTGCTGCTGGTATGCCTCCGCAGCACTCACGTACTGAGGCATATCAGACCATATGGGCACACCACGATAGTCGACCTCCGGTATCGCAGGAATGTTGTACGGGAGGTAGAGCTGATTTGGGAGAGTAGGACCCTCAGTCGAGTCTGCAGCAGACGTCATCGGACTCGTCATCGGCTCCCGATGAACCTCAGGCATACGAACCTGAGGAACGTCTGCAGCTGTCTCGTCCTGAAATAGCTGCCGACTGAACCTCGGAGCATCTGGCCCGACAGGCGGAAGTGAACTACTCGACGGCCGCCCCGCCTGGAGAAGGGTCTGGTGCCGAGAACTCACACTCCTCCGCGGCTGGGATGAATCCACAGTCCTCCGCGGCTGGGATGAATCTACACTCCTCCGCGGCTGGCTGGTGGTCCTCTCAGGCTGGCTATGGGTCCTGTCGGACTCTGCCGAACCGGCGGAATTTGCAGAACCCCTAGATCTGGAACGACGGCCCCCGAGCAACTGTGTGAATGCATCGGCCATCTGCAGCTTGAGGCATTAATACATTAATTAATATTAAATTATATTACATTTTATAACAAATTCTAATTAATATAATAACCAATAATACTAACATATTTCAAAACATACTAACAAATTTATATATAACAATTTAACTAATTTTAAATAATACTAACCATTATCCTAAATATAACTATTTTTATACAAATATAACTATATTTCAATATTAACATATATATATATAATTAGACTACCAATTTATATATATAATTAATTTAACAATTTATATAACAATTTATATAATTAAAATTAAATATATAACAATTTATATACCTAAATTATAACAAATATATAACAATTAAATTTATTAACTAATATATAACAATTTATATAATTAAAATTAAATATATAACAAATATATAACAATTTATTATATAACAATTTATATAATTAAAATTAAAATATAACAAATATATAACAATTTGTTAAAATTAAATTTATTAACAAATATATAACAATTTATATAATTAAAATTAAATATATAACAATTTATAAAATAAATTAAAATAAAAAAAAATTTAACCGGATCGGAGGAGGAGGAGGAGTTTGGATCGGAGGAGGAGGAGGAGGAGGAGGAGGAGGCCGGCGGCTTGAGGAGGAGGAGGAGGAGGAGGAGGCCGGCGGCTTGAGGAGGAGGAGGAGGAGGAGGAGGAGGAGGAGAATTCATCGTCGATTTGAGGAGGAGGAGAAGGTGCGGAGGTTTCTGAATTACTGAGGATTAGGGACGGCGGAGGAGAAAGCAGAAAAAAGGGGAAAACGGAGGCTAGGGTTCGGCAGTTTCAGACTTATACCCAATAGAATAGCCGACGATTAAAAAAGATTTAATATCGTTGGCTATACTTTGAATGTCGTCGGCTATACTTTAGGCGCTCAGCAGCCGTCCGATCTCCCCCATCCAACGGCGGACAATGAAAAGGCGCGGATCGCAAGAGTTTAGCCGACGAATTTAAATAGTTCGTCGGCTATACTTTGAACAATCAGCAGCCGTTGGATCTGAGCCATCCAACGGCGGACAATAAGCGGATCGCAAGAGTTTAGCCGACGAATTCAAATATTTCGTCGGCTAAACCTTAGGTCAAACAACGAAGTCAAACCTCTAAACGCTTTAAAACGGAAATTGGCATGTGTAAATGACCTTTTTTTGCCTGACCTTCAACAGATAATAGTTTCAAATCGATGAGACGCAACTAATCGTATAAAAATTTTCCTCAAAATATTTACCGACCGTGAGGCTACCCATAGGAAAACGGAAGTAAAAAACAGTTAACCGCAACATTCGGCACACAGATTTTGTCGGAATCTTGTCATTTTTCAACGGTACACGTATTTCATTATTTCGGTCATATCTTATTTCACGACACATTTGCATTTGAAGGATGACGCAATGGGTTGTCGATAGTGATAGAAAATGGAAGGGGGTCTGTTTTTGTATTTTTTTTTATCATAGCCGACGAAATCAAACCTAGTACTCGTCGGCTATTCTTTTATCGTTTTGTGTCTAAAATAAAATATGTATTTTTCAATATAGTTTTGCCCGACGAAATCACGCATTTTTCGTCGGCTATAATTAGTATAGCCGACGAAATAATGCATTTTTCGTCGGCTATTCTTTGAAAAAAATAAAAAAATCAGTTGTGTTACACCTCTCGTATTCCTATGTCCTGTTCATATATAACCAAAATTGAACATAAAAAAAACAGAAACCCAACAGTCAACATATTTCACATTTTTTTTAAGGGGTTTGGAACCCAGCCTAGCTGGGAGGCTCATCCCCACACCCGTTCATTAGAAATGAGTGGATTACAAATGAAAGGATTACATCATCTAAATTACTTAATCCGTCGGATTGTAATCGGAATCATCGGATGAGTCTTCTTCGGTTTCTGAATTGCTCGATAGGGGTAATCTATGTCTTTCCTCACCACTAGAGTCCTCGTTAGTTTCTTCATTTGGATCAACATCAACAAGCAGTGGCTCTTCACGTCGAATTCGCACCGGCGTGTCTAGGCAAATAAAAGAGGAGTCAGGAATACCGTTTGAGTTGGGCTCTTGATACGCGGTGCCACCTTCCTCGTTTTCTTCAGCCACTCCAAGTGTAGACGCCCGGTAAATATTGCGACGGTGGATAGTGTTGACTACTTTCCACGGGTCCCCCTTGGCGAGATCATCAAGATAAAACACTTGTTTCACCCATGTGGCTAAAACGAACGGGTCGTCCTCATACCATGATGTACTAGTGTTCACAGAAGTTATGCCGTATTGATCGGTTTTCATGCTCTGCGGCCGTGTGTCAAACCATCTACACTTGAAAAGGTGTACTTTCATGCCTTCCCCATAATGCAGTTCCACAACTGAATGAAGAACACCGTAATAGTCAACTCCATCATCCCCGCCATGTGCCATAACCCCTGAATTTTGTGTTTTCAGTCTGAGGTCTCTCTCTTCACATCGAAATAACATACCATTCACCTTGCACGTCGCATAAACTTTTGAATAGACCGGCCTCATCGCTAGAAGTCTGAGTTCGTGCGACCAATTTGGGTGATTATCATTTTTAATAAGGTCCATCTGCAACCATCAGAATCAACTATAAATATGAATAATTATACACAATAATATATAAACACGTATAGAATAGTGTTAAAGTTACGTACCCAGCGGCCGAAATACTCTGCGAATGTCCGGTTGTGGTAATCGAGATCACCTCCTACTTGGTCACAGTTTAGATGCATGTTCTTCCAAAACTGAACTTCTGGACAGTTGATTAGTACCCACCAATGTGCAATGGCTACCTCATAATCTTTCAACTTGTAGGAAACTGGCATGTTTCCACCGAGTACAACATCGTCGGAGAGTATGGAAAGATTGAACTGTGAAGGTACATCTTCCGGTATGCTTTCCTATAACGCTCCTAAATACAGCTTCATGTAGGTGACGCACTCGTGCGCAATATATGCTTCAGCTATACATCCTTCAGGTGCGGATCTGTTTTGGACAAAATCACCGTATTGTCCAAGTTGCCTATAAATCAAGTTTTTAAAGTGTTATGATAATACATTAATACTATATCACATATATTGATGAGGAAATTAACATAAGGCGTAACATACGTACCTTTCCATCGGATACATCCAAGTGAAGTGCACAGGACCGGTAAGCAACAACTGTCGAGGAAGATGGATCATGAGGTGAGGCATGATGTCGAAAAAATTTGGAGGAAATATCATCTCAAATTTACACATGATATAAACGATGTCTTGTTGCATTTCCCGGAGGTCAGATTTTCTCACTTCCCGTGTGCATACCTTCTGGAAAAATCTTGCCAACGCTACTAACGGCTCCACAACGTGACGGGGAAGGAACGGTCGAATGAAAACAGGGAAGAGACGTTGTAGCAGGATATGATTGTCATGACTTTTCAACTCGTAAAGATTGTTGAAGTGTCTGTTCACACACTTGGCTATATTTCCAGCAAAGCCTGAAGGATACTTGGCCCGACTTATCCAATGGAAAATTTCTGGTTTATGCTCAGGCTTGACGGTGTAAGGAGCTTGAGGCATTTTTCTCTTCCCTTGTTTCAACCATAGTTGTTTTCTGATATTCATATTTTGCAGATCAGTGCGAGCCTTAGGACCGTCTTTCGTCTTCCCCTCCAAGTTCAGCGTTGTGCCCACCACACTTTCAGAAACATTTTTTTCTATGTGCATAACGTCTAGGAAGTGACGGATCAGCAACTCACACCAGTATGGGAGTTCCCACAATATGCTCTTATGTGTCCAGAATTTGTACTCCTCAGGTCTTTCAGGTATTTCCGCTACAATATCGGGATGATTGCTGAGGGGCCCAAAATCGTACTCATTAAGCACTGCTAAAATTTCTCTTCCCGTCCATCTTCTGGGAGGACCACCGTGTTCTTCGGTTCCATCAAATGCGGCGGACTCGTAACGCCAGTGGTGATCCGCCGGAAGGAACACAGGATGACCCATTCTGCATATCTTGTTGCAATGAGGGGTGCTCCCATAATCGCTGAGGCACTCTGGACAAGCCTTGTATCCCCTAACAACGCTGCCCGACAACATCTCATAAGCAGGAAAATCACTAATGGTACCAATAACCATGGCATGCATCTGGAACGTCTCCTTCTTGTACTTGTCAAAAGTGGGATGACCAACGTCCCACAATACCTTAAGCTCTTCAATCAATGGTCTCATATACACATCGAGACATTTCCCTAGGTAACCAGGCCCCGGAATCAACAACGTCAACATATTATATTCCTTCTTCATGCACATCCACGGAGGAAGGTTGTAAGGTACCAAAACCACCGGCCATATACTGTATGAAAGACTCATGGTGCCGAAAGGGTTGAACCCGTCGGTTGAGAGCCCGAGCCTGACGTTTCTGACATCTGACGCAAAATGAGGAAACTCATTGTTTATATATGCTTCCAAGCCGCTCCGTCAGAGATGTGTGTCATGATATCTACCTCTGCCGCGTCCCGCTCACCGTGCCATCTCATAGCTTTTGCGGTGGTTTCTGACATGTACAACCGCTCAAGCCTATCTCTCAACGGAAAATACCGAAGCACTTTCACAGGTTTCCTATTGCCTGCTCCCGTCAACTTATATCGGTCAGACTGACATATCGGACATGCGTCAAGGCTAGCAAGGTCATTCCCTTCTGCATCTTTACCCCAGAAGAGAACGCAGTCAAATGCACATGCATGGATCTTAATGTAGGAAAGCCCTAGATCTTTGAGGATACTTCGGACCTTACGGTGATTGGTAGGATTACGATGACCCTCCTCCAACAACGAAGAAGTGTACTGTAGATATTCATCCACTTGCCTGATGCTCCTTTTTTTGTCTCGACTTTAATCCTCATTACCTCCATCACACTTTGAAGAACTGTCTTCTCAGAACTTGAAGACACAGGGGTCTGTTGCAATGCAATCAGTTTGTTGTACTTGTCAAAGGCACCAGTGTTGACAACTTGTGGGAACGGCTGCACCGGGTCATGCATATATTGTTCCCCACGTACACCGCTTTCAAAAGGAAACACGTCGTTGACGAATGCCATTGTTGGATCGTTGGATGTACTACTACTGCCCGCCTAAAAAAACTGCCCATGATCATGCGATCCATCTAATGATGGCTCACCGTGATATATCCAACGTTTGTACTTCAGCCAAAACCCATTACTCTTTAGGTGCTCCCATACTGTCCTAATCGGAAATCGACACATATCACTGCGACACTTACATTTCTTGCACGGGCAATAATGGTATTTATTCCCGTTTGCATTTTCCTCGACGAACTGCAAAAAATCCACAACTATTGTAGTGTATCGTCGGTCATGCCTTGGAAGCGAAATCCAACTCTTATCTCGATCCATATATAGCCTGATAATAATATATATGTATAACTTTAATTAATAATTAAGAAATTAATTAACACATATATATTACAATATATATTATTATCAACATCAACTCATATATATATACCATTAATTAACAACCATTATTTAAGTTCATTACACTATCAACAACCATTAATTAAAATATTTATATATATATATATATATATTTTAACACTAATTAAAATAACATCAAATTAAAACACATAATTAAACTCTAACTGAAAATCAACTCAACTACAACTCAAAATCAACATATATACATACATTCTAACACTAAAACAACAACAAAACAAAAAATCACTTACTATATCAAAATCACTAAAACTCAAAATCAACTCAACTAAAACTCAAAATTAACATATATACACATATACGTACCTATATATAGGTCCACAATGTAAGAGAGGACGGATTTCAACAATACCCACAGATTTTTCACGCTTTCTCCCGTTTTTTTTCGTTTTTTTTTTAAATGAGCAGCTTCTGTCCAGATCTGAAAATATAAAGACTTATAGCCGACGAAAATTCCAATTTCGTCGGCCAAACTTTCAAAAGTTTTCGTCGGCTAATGTTTTAGAGAAAGGCCGACGAAAATCCAAATCGTCGGTCATTCTAGGGGTATAGCCGACGAAAAATATTTTTTAGGGACGAAAGAAAAAATCGTCGGCCATTCTTGTGGAATAGCCGACGATTTTTTATTTTTAACGACGAAATAATAAATCGTCTGCCATTCTTGGGAATAGCCGACGAAAAAAGTATGTCGTCGGCCGTTTTTTTTTTTTCTCCGGTAATGATCTTTTTTCTGGTAGTGCGACGTGATCCTGTAGCGGTCCGAAGCGACTCTAATTGGTTATTTACCACTTCTGGTAAATTAAGGTGAGTAAACCTCACTGTAGTAATAGTGTATACGAGTTTAATTTTAGTATATTTATCGTTCCAGACAAAATGATTTGTATGAAAATACGTATAGGGTGAGTGGACTTTTATTTAAATAAATGTGCATGCAATTATGTTTTAAGTGATTATCTTGACATTTATAATTGAAATACGTTCCATGGTCTTTTGATTTGATATTGAATTTTTCTACGCTTTGGAAATGTGATTTTTGATACGGAAAATAAGGTTTATTAAATCCTGGTTTCAATATGGATTTTTAGATATTTTATGATTTCTCGATTATCGAATTATGATTATGATCTTTGGTCATTTAATATTTAAAGAGAAATATGGTTTTGAGGTTATATATTTTACTACTATTTTAGTAGCACGTATTTTAGCCGGAAATGAGATTTCCGATGATTTTGTGATTTCTTTATTTATGATGATTTCCCGACATGTGGGACATGTCGATGTTATATATTAATTTCACTATTATTTAATGACATGTGGGACATGTCGGTTATATAGGGATATCTTTCGAGGCTATTATTGTAACTATCATATTTATAAGCCTCAGATGTGTGGTCGGGGACCGTACGGATTTTATATATAAGGGGAAGCGTATTTTCGGTTTTGTTTTCAGATTTTCACTATATCAGGGTCCAGATATATATTGATGCTAGCTAGCATAAAGCCTCATCCCACGCGAGGTGACGACTTGACCATATAGGTCAAATTCACGCTCGGTGGTCGACAGAGCGTTGTGTAGAGGCTTAGCATGGGACGCTATATGGTCTTGAAGACCAGGTATACATTGATGCTAGCTAGCTTATTAACCTCATCCCACGCGAGATGACGATTTGACCATATAGGTCAGATTCGCACTCGGTGGTGGAGTGTGGTGTAGAGGTTTAGCGTGGGACGCTATAGAGAGTCTTGGAGGCTCTGACCCTTAGCCTGGGAGGCTACTATTAAATAGTGGTAATTACGTTTCCCCTATTTTATTATATGACCAATGAGATTGGTCATGATTGTATATTATTTGAGTTTCGGGAATATTTTCTCTTGGGAGACTTTCCGTTATTTTAATAAATTCCCGAAACAGTGGAGTTTGATTTCTATATGACCAATAGGATTGGTCGTGAAACATTATTCTTCAATTTTAAAAAGTATATTGTTTTGAAAGTAAAACTAAATATTTCTTTTATTTATATGACTTATTAGTAAAGCTTGATCTTTTTATGAATACATCACTTGAGTTAAATTGAGAATTATGTTTGTACTTGTTCCCAGTGGGTGGGAGGCTGCGGTATGGGAGCACAGGAATTTATT
Source organism: Potentilla sterilis (assembly GCA_963682095.1). Lineage (NCBI taxonomy): Eukaryota > Viridiplantae > Streptophyta > Magnoliopsida > Rosales > Rosaceae > Potentilla > Potentilla sterilis. Next base: position 20,969,229 of record OY821760.1, read on the forward strand.
TTGTTTGGTTTATAAATTCTATTTTCCTTTATACTTGCATCTCCACTTCGTTATTAGATTGCTTGATGGATTTGAATTTGATTGAATTTAGTTTTTGTAAAAAAAATTGTGGAAGTGGTTGATTACGGGGGAGCTCCTGGAGTCAGGATGGGTATAGTTGAAGTGTTTTTTGTGTTGTTTAGCAGGTTTGGGTTGTACATTTTAAGAGAGGTCATGCCGAAATTTCGGTAAAATCTCTCTTAAGGTGGTCCCCGCAGGATCTTATCCGGATTTTAGGGTAAAATCCGGGGCGGGTCCTGTCAGTTTGGTATCAGAGCAGGGATATGATTCTAGGATTTATGTTGTGGGGGAGAAAACAGGGTTTTAAACAGGATATGGATAATGATTTTCGTGAATTAGCTTTTGTTGAAATTTCATTTGGTATGAGTTATTTGCTTTGAATTTTTGGTATTAATGTATTGCTTGCAAGTGGTGTCGTAACTGGAATCGATCATTATTAGGTTTTGTTTGAACAAAGGATCCTATTGTGTTATTCACACTTGGAGCTTAGTGTGTGTTATATAACTTGTTGGCCAGTACATGAAAGAGAGTTGGTTACGACGTTTTTCTTATGATCGAATTAGTTGGGTTGGTGGTTCTGTGATGTTTGGCTACTGTGGTTTGGTATTTGAAATTGGTTATATCCGGGTTGAGTCTGATTATTGGCTAATCTTGTGATAATTGGTTTGCAAAATACCTTTGTAGTCAGTGGATTTGGTTTTGGTGGCTATTGAATTTGTCAAATTTAATATAATCTTCAAGAATTGTATTGTGACCTTGTGATTATCCTAAATGATTTGAATGTAAAGTGATTAAACAATGAGGTTCTTCATAGGTATTATCTTAAGGAGGTATTATTACTTTAATTGTAAGTTTAAATAACTATTTAGACTCAATACTACTTGTTTTACCAGTTGCGGTTCATATTTTGGTATTGCATTTATATGTTTAAGTATACACATAATTAAAGTGCTTAGCCTAGTTGGATACTATGTGCTAGTGTTACTGGATCTTTTGCATTTATGGGTTTTGTTTTCCATTATTTAATTATTTATTAAGTATTTCAATTGAATACAAAGCTACAACTGTTTTGTTTCTCTCATATCAATTACATTGATGAAAGCTCAATGGAATTGATACTGGGCAGAAGAGGTAGGAAGTTGTATACATATAGTTTGCATCTATTGATTTGTTGAGTACATGTCACTAATATTTTGGCAAAGAGACTGTGTATAACATTTCATTTCGTTTGAAACTTTGTGAAGTTCCTCTTCCATGCGTGTATTACTGCTCTGGAAATTTTTTTTGTTTTTTGATAAAGTGGATACATTATAGAGATTTTCTGAGGTTAAAGTGTTCAATGCTAAAAATTTCTGTGTTTACAGAGCATGATCCTTTGATTTGTGTGGCCTGCTGTGTGTGTTTTTGAGCTGGAGAATTTTGTGCATTTTGAGTAGTGGTTAATTTATAAAGATTTTCCGTAGTTACAATTGTTAGTGTTGAGTAATAGTTTTATGTTCGATTTTGATTAAGAGATAATTTTCTCATTTTGGTTGAAATTTGGTGGGAATGTTATTCTATGAGTGTACTGTTGATCTGGAAATTTTCGTGCATTTTGGTAAGGTGGCTTATTTATCGGAAATTTCTGAAGTTAAGAGTGCAGTTCATGAATCTTTTGTATAGTTTATGTGCAGCTATTATGGCTTCGAATTTGATTAGGATTAAAATTCTGTTTCGTTTGAAGATCTTAATAGAACTATGCTACCATGTGAATACGTGATTCTTCTGCGCTAAACTTAGTGGTGCTTGCAATATCTGGTTTAAACTTTTTTTTTGGCCTACAACATCTGTGTTTAGGCCTATTTTGGTAATGTGCTTTAGTGATTAGCCTTGAGTTTGGTCTTTGAGAGAGTCAGTATTAACAAGTAATGAGTTTGTCTAATGATTGCGTGCCTTGAATTACTTTTGATTGGTGTAATCTTGTTTAAATATCAATGTGTTTCTTTTGGCCGTTGATCTCTTTGGATTGAGTATGAATTAAGTATGAGCATGTATTTGACCTGATTGTTGCGTGGTATTTTCATGAGAATGGTTAATTCAGCATGAACTTTGTTTTAGTATGAGGTATGAGTTCATGCAATTAGACTGGGTGCTACAACTTAAATTTGAAGTTTTTATGATTGCACACTGTCATTATTTCTATTAGATTTGTTATCTTTTGAACTATTCTTCAGTGGTCTCTTTGGAAACCTGTATAGGGTCAAATAAGTTGCGATTGTGGCCGAATTGCTATGTTGTTGTGCATGTTTAACTTTATGTAAGGCAGGTAGCCTTTGATATGGACGGATTTTGCACCATTGAAATTGGAATAGTGGGGTACCCAAAGTGATAATTTGGGTGATGATCTTAATATTTGATTCTGATAAAGGTTGTGTAACGGTTGTTGTTGGTTTCCTCTGTGATAAGAATTTATTAGCTTCTCTAAATTGAAGAGGAAGATGCTTGACTTATTACATTGTTAAGTTGGTAAATGGAGTTGCATGATTGTGGGATGAAGTGTCTCTAATCAGAAGAGTTTGAATTTTGTATGTGTTTACATGAATAGTTATGAAGGTGCTAGACTAAGTTCGGATAGTTGGTTGATGCTAAATGATTGAAATTTTGGGGTGGATTGTGTTTATATTCTTTGGGTTGGTTCTGGTGATTAATTATTGTTGTTGGATTTCTAATACATTATGTCAATGTTTTAATTAAGGTTAACTGTGATTTGAAAGTGTGATCAATGTTGGTTACGGGAAAATGGTTTTGAGTTTGGAGATAATTATAGAAGTTTAAAACTTGTGAGACGTTTGTAACCTTGTTTTGTTATTGGCAGTTACGCAAATTTCGAGGACGAAATTTTATAAGAGGGGAAAAATTGTCACATCCCGACCCCAAATTAACTGGATTATGGATGTTGGAATCTCGTACGCTTTATTTTAGTTGTCACTTGATGTCGGAAGTATATTTGAATGTTAAATTTGAAAAATGTTTTTAGTTTTAAGGGGGGAAAGTTGACTTTGTGATCCGTTGAGAAATTTGAAAAGTTCCCTTCACGAAAGTTGTAGAGCGCAACGATACGAGTTTGAAGACACGTGGCACGCGTGAAACGGAGGTCGTAGGAAGAAGTTATGACCTATAGAAGTTATGTTACTATTTCAGAAAGTTACTATATGAAGGGAAATTTTTCGGGAAATGGTAACTTTCCATTTGGGGCATTTACCAATTACTGTCCACATTTACTGTAGCATTTTTACTGTTCATCCCGATCCGGATGGCCGCCGCGCCGATCTCTGTCGTCCGGCCACTCCAGCTCGCGCGCCACCCAGCAATCGACGCGTCTCGGCCTCCTCTTCCTTTTGAGCCAAGGATCGGCATCAGAGGAGCCCGGAGGAGGGAGCGGCGGCGACTAGAAGAACTGCCACCGTGGGCGGCGGCGCTGCAGGCGATGCCCGGGGGTGCACCACCCACCGTTCGGCAGGGTTTCCCCTGGCGGTCCGTTCTGGCGTGGTGGCGACGGCCACTTCAAGCCGAGGTGAGCGGATCGAAGCCGAGAAAAATCGACCCCAATCGGGTCAACCCGACCCGTTTCCAGCATCCAGACCCGACCCGGCCCACGTTGACCGACCCGAACCGTTGACCAGGCCGTTGACTGGGCCTTTGACCGGCGTTGACCGCTGACCGGAGTTGACCCGATTCCGGAATTGCAGCGATTCGATCCGGCGAGATCCTGTAGCGGTCCGAAGCGACTCTAATTGGTTATTTACCACTTCTGGTAAATTAAGGTGAGTAAACCTCACTGTAGTAATAGTGTATACGAGTTTAATTTTAGTATATTTATCGTTCCATACAAAATGATTTGTATGAAAATACGTATAGGGTGAGTGGACTTTTATTTAAATAAATGTGAATGCAATTATGTTTTAAGTGATTATCTTGACATTTATAATTGAAATACGTTCCATGGTCTTTTGATTTGATATTGAAATTTTCTACGCTTTGGAAATGTGATTTTTGATACAGAAAATAAGATTTATTAAATCCTGGTATCAATATGGATTTTCAGATATTTTATGATTTCTCGATTATCGAATTATGATTATGATCTTTGGTCATTTAATATTTAAAGAGAAATATGGTTTTGAGGTTATATATTTTACTACTATTTTAGTAGCACGTATTTTAGCCGGAAATGAGATTTCCGATGATTTTGTGATTTCTTTATTTATGATGATTTCCCGACATGTGGGACATGTCGATGTTATATATTAATTTCACTATTATTTTATGACATGTGGGACATGTCGGTTATATAGGGATATCTTTCGAGGCTATTATTGTAACTATCATATTTATAAGCCTCAGATGTGTGGTCGGGGACCGTACGGATTTTATATATAAGGGGAAGCGTATTTTCGGTTTTGTTTTCAGATTTTCACTATATCAGGGTCCAGATATATATTGATGCTAGCTAGCATAAAGCCTCATCCCACGCGAGGTGACGACTTGACCATATAGGTCAAATTCACGCTCGGTGGTCGACGGAGCGTTGTGTAGAGGCTTAGCAAGGGACGCTATATGGTCTTGAAGACCAGGTATACATTGATGCTAGCTAGCTTATTAACCTCATCCCACGCGAGATGACGATTTGACCATATAGGTCAGATTCGCACTCGATGGTGGAGTGTGGTGTAGAGGTTTAGCGTGGGACGCTATAGAGAGTCTTGGAGGCTCTGACCCTTAGCCTGGGAGGCTACTATTAAATAGTGGTAATTACGTTTCCCCTATTTTATTATATGACCAATGAGATTGGTCATGATTGTATATTATTTGAGTTTCGGGAATATTTTCTCTTGGGAGACTTTCCGTTATTTTAATAAATTCCCGAAACAGTGGAGTTTGATTTCTATATGACCAATAGGATTGGTCGTGAAACGTTATTCTTCGATTTTAAAAAGTATATTGTTTTGAAAGTAAAACTAAATATTTCTTTTATTTAATTATATGACTTATTAGTAAAGCTTGATCTTTTTATGAATACATCACTTGAGTTAAATTGAGAATTATGTTTGTACTTGTTCCCAGTGGGTGGGAGGCTGCGGTATGAGAGCACAGGAATTTATTTTGTTTGGTTTATAAATTCTATTTTCCTTTATACTTGCATCTCCACTTCGTTATTAGATTGCTTGATGGATTTGAATTTGATTGAATTTAGTTTTTGTAAAAAAAAAATTGTGGAAGTGGTTGATTAAGGGGGAGCAGGTGGCTCCTGGAGTCAGGATGGGTATAGTTGAAGTGTTTTTGTGTTGTTTAGCAGGTTTGGGTTGTCCATTTTAAGAGAGGTTATGCCGAAATTTCGGTAAAATCTCTCTTAAGGTGGTCCCCGCAGGATCTTATCCGGATTTTAGGGTAAAACCGGGGCGGGTCGTGTCAGACAAAGATGAACTCGTGCCACAGAGATTGGTGACAGGTCATAGGATGTGCATCGATTACAGAAAGTTGAATGCTACTACCAGAAAATATCACATGCCTTTGCCCTTCATGGACCAGATGCTTGAAAGACTAGTTGGACACGAGTTCTATTGCTTTTTGGATGAGTATAGCAGATACAATCAGATTTGCATTCATCAGAATGACCAAGAGAAGACAATGTTTACATGTCCCTTTGGTACGTTTGCCTATCGACGCATGCCTTTTGGTTTATGCAACGCACCAGGTACGTTTCAACGTTGTATGTATTCCATATTTTCGGATTTTATTGAGAACATTATTGAAGTCTTTATGGATGATTTTAGTGTTTATGGAAAAGACTTTGATACATGCTTGGAAAATTTGGAATTGATCTTGGAAAGATGTGTAGAAACTAAACTTATTTTGAATTGGGAAAAATGTCATTTTATGGTTAATCAAGGGATAGTTTTGAGACACATAATATATGCTAAGGGAATAGAGGTTGATAAGGCCAAAATTGATGTTATGCAACACTTACCTTCCCCCAAAACTGTGAGGGAGATTCGTTCTTTTCTTGGCCATGCAGGTTTTTATAGAAGGTTCATCAAAGACTTCTCTTTGGTGGCAAAACCCTTGTGTTCCTTATTACCAAAAGATGTTCCGTTCGTTTGGGATGCAGCATGTGAGGCCGCATTTTTGAAGCTCAAAGAGTTATTAATTTCGGCATCAATCATGAGACCACCTAATTGGGAGCTTCCTTTCGAACTCATGTGTGATGCAAGTGACTATGCTGTTGGAGCTGTTCTTGGGTAACGAAATGAGAAGAGGCCAAATGCAATTTATTATGCCTCTAGAACTTTGAATGATGCCCAAATGAATTACTCCACCACAGAAAAGGAGCTTTTGGCTGTCATATTTGCTTTAGAAAAATTTCGATCTTACCTTTTGAATTCTAAAGTGACAGTTTATTCAGATCATGCAGCTCTTAGGTACTTGATGAAGAAGAAAGATGCTAAACCACGCTTGATTCGATGGATCCTCTTACTCCAAGAGTTTGACATCGAAATCAAGGACAAAAAGGGAACTGAAAACGTGGTAGCGGATCACTTGAGCAGAATTGTGAAAGAGGAGGACATGCTTCCATTGGGAGAGTCCTTCCCAGATGAGCAGTTGTTTCGATTAGAGACACATGACCCTTGATATGCTGATATTGTGAATTATTTAGTTACTAAGACTTTTCCTAGTACGTTTTTGCATGCAGCCAAGGTAAGGATCAAGAAGATTGTGCGACACTACATTTGGGATGATCCATATATCTATGGAAACATTGTAGTGATCAGATCATTCGACGTTGTGTTCCACAAGAAGGGCATAGGCCGATCCTAGATTTTTGTCACAATGAGGCATGTGGAGGTCATTTTGGACCTAAAAGAACAGTCCTTAAGGTATTGGATTGCGGATTTTATTGGCCCACAATTTTCAAAGATGCGCATACATTTTGTATGACATGTGATTGGTGCCAACGAACAGGTAACATTGGACCAAAAGATCAAATGCCCCTTTCTCCCATTATTATTGTTGAAATATTTGATGTTTGGGGAATTGATTTTATGAGATCTTTTCCCTCTTCCAAAGGCTTTCTGTATATCTTATTGGTTGTTGATTATGTTTCTAAGTGGGTGGAGGCGAAAGCCACAAGGACTAATGATTCTAAAATTGTTGCAGAATTCTTGAGAACTAACATATTTTCCAGGTTTGGAGTACCACGTGTGCTTATAAGTGATGGAGGTTCTCACTTTTGCAACAAGACAATAGAGGCTTTGCTAAAAAAGTATAGAGTTACTCACAAAGTTTCCACCCCATATCACCCCCAGACAAGTGGAATGGCAGAAGTGTCCAATAGGGAGATCAAGCGAATTTTGGAGAAAATTGTGGGCCCAACAAGGAAAGATTGGAGCGATCGGCTTGTTGATGCATTATGGGCCTATAGAACAGCATACAAGACACCCATTGGGATGTCTCCCTTTCGACTTACCTATGGTAAGGCGTGTCATCTACCCGTGGAATTGGAGCATAAGGCATGGTGGCCAGTTCAGAATTTCAACATGAACTTAGATACGACAGGTTTGCATAGGAAATTGCAATTGAGCGAGCTGGAAGAAATTATATCATTCTCGTCTTCGTTTATTCCCAGGAAAATTGCGTTCTAGATGGGTTGGTCATTGTATTGTTACTAATGTGTTTGCTCATGGTGCTATTGAAATTAAAAGTGATATTACAGGTAAAGAATTCAAGGTGAATGGTCATCGACTAAAGCCTTATTACGAGCCTTTTGAGGAGCACCTTGAGGAAATAGATGTGGAGGACGCCCCAAGATCAAAGTGAACATGAGAAGAGTATAGGTTAAAAGACTATAAACAATTAAGTGTTGCATGGGAGACAACCCATTTCAACCAAAATTGTGAAGGAGCCATCAACGAGAGTTTGAATTTTCTACATCCCTAAACTCTTTTTGGTTGAATTGTATAAATGGAGATATGAGAATTATCATGTGCTTAGAAATTACAACATTATTTTGATCTACATTGAGGACAATGTCAATTTCTAAGTGTGGGGTAGTGATACATGTTTCCATGTTTTGTTTTATTTATTTTAATTTTTTTCGAGTATTTTGTTTCATTTAGTTTAGTTTGTTTCCAGTCAAAAGAAAAATACAGAAAAATTTAAAAATTTTCGTTGCTTTTAGTTAAGATCGAGTCTTAGATGCCCCTAAAAGAGTCGATGATGATTATATCTTTGAATACATAGATGATTGTTTTGCATAATCATAAGAATTAATTGTGAGTTTCATAGATATTGTGATTGGTATGAACATGTGAGATTATGATTGACATACAATAAAACATGCATGTTTGAGTTAAATTGTTTCCATAATATCCTATGTGAGCTTTTGTGCCCAAATACTTTCTTCTTGTGCATAAATGATAACATACATGGCAGAAATTTGTCTAAACTTTATCATTCTTTGATTATTCAATGACTATGTGTCATAGATTTTAATGAACTCTAGAATGTTAGAACTCACTCTTGATGATTTTTGAGACGATTATTCATTAAATGCCTTGATTTTGAAAGTGATTGAGAAGATCTAACTAGGATTACCACCAAAGCCAAATAAAACATGTGCCTAATTTGTGTCCGTCGTGAGACTCCTTAGTTTTAACCCCTTTGAGCTTACATTGAGTCTATCTTTCATCACCTTATACATATTCCATATGCTTAGAATAGCTATACCTTTACCTTTGTTCTCAAGACTTGGTAAAGCTTATTATCATGGAATTGTAACTTGGAGTGATGTTGTGAAACAAGTGTGGGGTGAACTTAGCATTGTTTATAAATTGATGAATGCCGTGCCTAAAAGAAAAGAAAAGAAAAACAATTCGGACAGAAAAATACAAAGAGAAAAATGTTAGTCCGAAACAAAAGAAAAAGGAAGGCACGGTTTCAAAGTGATTTTTGCTAAGTTGATTGTGAAATTAGAGTTTTTTTTGAAAATTGAAGGTCTATCATTGTATACATGACCTTTGTTCGATTTCACTATGTTTGGGAAGAAAAGAATGAAGAATGGGCCCAATAAGTTGAAACTTGGCCCTTGGAGTGAAGTCATAAGGAGCATGAGCTTTACTAAGTCTTGGTGACATTTATCACCACTATCCTAAATACGAATTCCTTATGCCGAGCCCCAATATATTCCCTTGTAAAGATCTCTCATGATTCTTAAAATAGGTGAATTTTGTATGTGGAGATTATCTCAAGAGTTGAGCTTATGGTTTTGGTTCATTCGTGCACATGATTGTTTTATGAAGTTTATCTTGATAATTCTATTCACAAAGTGCCTTTATTTGATGAAATATGCAAGCCATTTGTTGCTTTACAATCTATTCTCTTGTGTATACTTTTAGTGAATATTGTCATATCATGAGTGAAAAGAAGAGAGTATGCCTAGTGAGGAGGATTGAATTAACTTGACATGTTGACATGCTTATTTTCTCACATCTTACTTGTTCATGCCATAAAACATGTCTATGACGCTTGAGATTATGGTGCTTACATTTGGATGCTTAACTTGAAACCTATGCGTTTAAAAGATCCTGAGACATTCATTTAGGGGCAGCAGTAGTAGTAGAGTCTTTTGTTTTGTTTTGCTAAGGGACTAGCAAAAGATAAGTGTGGGGTAGTTGATAGGAACATTATATGTGACGTTCTTAATACGTTTTTACCCCCATTTATGCAATGCTTAACCCTTATTGTTGTATTATAGAGTCGTTTAGTCAAGTCAGGAGTCTTTGGTAGAGTCGGTTTGTGAAATGAGCTAAAACGTCTAAATACGCTGAATTTGTAAGAGTTTGAGTTGAACTAGGATTCTTAAGTCAAGAGTTTGATTCAAAGTAGGAATCCTTATGCAAATAAGAGTCTTAATCGGTTTAGGAGTCTACAATGTCTTGACGTTTTTGGAAACGTCGAAAGTTCTAAGAGTTTCAATCAAAGTAGAACTCCTTGTTGAACCAGTAAATCCTGAGTGAATCAGGAATCATACTCTTAATAATTCTCCTACATTTTATCTTGTCTTTTAAATACTTCTCCTCTTCCAGAGCCTTATCCTGGGCCTCCAGATTTCCCATTTACTTCCTGGCCCTCTCTTCCAACTGGGTTTTCTCCCGTTGGAGCTTGGACTTCTCTGCCTCTAGGAGCTCTCGGGCGCTTGTCAACTCCGCCACCCGCTTCTTCAACTCCGGTAGCTCTCCACTTGCATCCGACGGATACAAGTGATACAGTAGCTACAGATTAGCAGGCACCGGTTAGAAAGCAACAGATCATGAAATAATGTTGAGCGGATACCGGTGGCAAACTATCCTTAATTACCTGGAGGGCCATCTCCTTGGTTTTTAGCCGGTGCTCCTCCGACCGCCCTCTCGGAGCCCCAATCTTCTCCAGCTCCATTCCCTTCAACTCCATGAGCAGGCTCCGGGCGAAAGAGTCGTCCGGGCAACTATGCTCCGGGCCCGGCCCCGCAACAGGAGTCTTCTCCACCCCCGATGCTTCTGTGCCGGCAGAAGCAGACATAGTGGCCGCAGGAACATCGCCGTGGGCGGTAGTGGTGCCACCACGCATCAGCTTCAGCCGCTTGGCCAAACTCTCACCAATCCACCGGCCGGTGAAGGTAACAAGCGCAGAGGCCGGCATCTCCCGAGACATCTTCCTCATCTCACCCAGGTCAACCTGTAAAGAGGAAGATTGGGCGGCAGACAGGATGGACCCGACAACAGTTAGCACCGGCCCCAGCCGGTGTGGAATCCTTGCAGCACCACCTGGGGGCTTGGACGGCCCACCAACAGCCTTCCCCGATCCAGAAGCAGCCTGGGGTCCCCAAGCATGAGTCTTTAAGCGCTTTAAGACTTAATCCTCGTCCGCAACGTCCAGAGAAACCGGTTTATCATATACGGTCAACTCCCCGGTTCCCCGGTCGACCGTGGACCGCGCGGCAGCGTCCTCCTTTTCCTTCAGCTTCGAGAGCAGATCCTGATTGTGCATCGTGATAGGAACATTATATGCGACGTTCTTAATACATTTTTACCCCCATTTATGCAATGCTTAACCCTTATTATTGTATTATAGAGTCGTTTAGTCGAGTCAGGAGTCTTTGGTAGAGTCGGTTTGTGAAATGAGCTAAAACGTCTAAAAACGCTGAATTTGTAAGAGTTTGAGTTGAACTAGGATTCTTAAGTCAAGAGTTTGATTCAAAGTAGGAATCCTTATGGAAATAAGAGTCTTAATCAGTTTACGAGTCTACAATGTCTCGACGTTTTTGAAATCGTCGAAAGTTCTAAGAGTTTCAATCAAAGTAGAACTCCTTGTTGAACCAGGAAATCCTGAGTGAATCAGGAATCATACTCTTAATAATTCTCCTACATTTTATCTTGTCTTTTTAATATTTCTTCTCTCTTATTTTCAGGAATTAAATGAAGAAATTCGGTGGAGAAAACAAAGAAGAAATCATGCATAAATTATTACCTATTGCCGAATGCAAGAGAAGAGTTGCAATGCAACTAGGACAAGAAGAGAGGATGAATTAAATCAAAGATAAATGGAAGAGATATTGCAAGGATATTCAGTAATTATCCAAGGGAAATTCAGCAACAAATTCAAGAGAAAAGGAAGAGATAATTCGGAAAAAGAAGAAGAAAAATCGGAAGAAACCCTGATTAAATTCGGCAGAATTCCTGTGCACGTCATCCAACTTCCACGGACTCTCCAAGACAGCTCACTTTTAACCAGATGGAGGGTCATATATGGATCGAAAGCTAGGGGAGTCTAGTTTCCAAATCAGTTGGAATCACCTTAATAGCTATTTTCTAGAGAGAGTTATGATGTAATCAATACACGGAGGTCATTCTGCCAAATTCAGAAAATCAAGGAAAACCTAAACCAATTCGGTTTTGGTTTGTGGCCGGCTTCTCTAGGTTATTTCCTCTATAAATAGCCATGTAATAGTCATAAAAAGATATCTTGTCTCTCACCTTCACAACACCAAAGCTCGGCCGAATTCTCTTCACAACTTTCATACCGAAAATACTAAAGCCGAATCACCAACATTCCATAAAATCACACCAATTCATCACCACCGAATTCATCCATTGCCGAAGCTTTCTTCAAGGTTCTTCAAAGTGTGATTCACTCTACTCTCATTGCTTTATATTTTATGTATACTTATGATACTTTGTCTATGAAGATTATAAGGATTTGTGGATGTTTATTTGGTTGTATTAATTCTATTTTGGATTTCCGAATTTGTTTGGATGTTTGATTGCCAAATTATATATCATGGCAAGTTTCGAATTTAATCAGGGTTTGTTATTGTAGTATGATCGCATGTGTTCTTGATTTATTTTGGTTTATTTTTCGAATTCATATGCATATAAATCGATGCATGAGGACAGCATGGCCATGGCTGATTCTTGTGTATTGGTTTCAATTGCCGAATATAACATAAGATGGATTATACTCAAAGTTGATTCATCTTGTGTTAGTTTTTTGGGCTAGAGTAATTCTGAAAATTTACATATCGATGTGAGATGAGGTGACGCCATACTTGCTAATATGTTTCCAATTCAACTCATTGTGATTATGTGTTTCTTGGTTTAATTTCTACACGAAGTGTCTTTAAACTGATTAGCACTATGTTTAGGATTATGCACGAAGCTGGTTCTAAATAATTAAGGAGTTTTGACTAATTAGAAGAACCACGAAGGCTCTAATTAAATTGGAACTAAAATCAATCTTGATTGCATGCCGAATTACTACTCTGTTTACCTTGTGCGAATTTGATACTTATTATGTGTGTTTTGTGTAAAGTGATATGTGTGGAAGATAGTGATCATGTATATATGTTAAATTATGTTTTATTTATTTGTTTTATTTTTCGTAAAATTCAGTAGGTTTTTAGATATAAATCCAAACCCCATATTGATATTTGATGCTTTGTGAGAATTAAATGCCCTTGATTTCCCCGGATAGAACGATCCCTACTTGTCAATACTACATTCGACACAAGAAGGGTAATATATATATGAGATTATTTTACAGGTAGAAAATTGTGCTCGTAATTAGGTCGCATCACATCGACAGCGTTTCGTGGGCTTTAATTGATGTTCGGGAAGATACACCTGTAGAACACAAGGCAAACAGACTAGTCAACACCAATTCGCTCAACGGGATCAGAGCTACAACCTACATTCCACCCCCAGATGACATAGTTCCAGCACCTCCCGCCGGATAAAGTTGTAGGAACTCCGCTCCAGATCTGACCAGCACCCAAATAGCCGGGCGATCCTATCTCTCTCCAGCTCCGATAACTGATACGACTGATCGCCGATCGGTTGAAAGGCACCGGGAACCCGGTAAGTCCTACTCCTCTTCTGCCAGCCCCCCCTACCATCACCACCTTCTTTCTCCAATTATTGTTGAGCCAGGAGGGCAAGTGGGTTATCCCCGGCTTAAAATGCCGGGCGGAAATCATACACCCCCGGGCCTTACTCTTCTTCGAGTATGTCAGTCGGTACAAGGTCTGAAACTCATTTACCGTTAGGCAACTCATATCACTCAGCCAGTAGAGACAGCCCAGGCTCAGTAGTTGCCTCCACTGGTTCCCAGGAAGCTGTGCCGGTGATATCTTGATGACACTAAGCAGGTACTGCACAAAGTACGACAGCGGGAGCAATAGCCCATCCTAGAATTGGTCCTCGTGAATGGCAACTCAACCTTCTTCCGGGTTGCAGGTTGACTCTCCGGCATACAGAGGCCGCAGATCTACCTCTCAGGGAATTTTCCACCTTGCCTGAAAAGCATCAATCTCACCAGGAGTTAACGAGTACTCCGGCTCATCACAGTTTATGGTTCTATCCCCGTCCACAAGTATGTGGCACGGGGCCCCTCCTGGGCGGGCAGTGCCCAAGGACACTCTGTACGAAGCATCCACCTATCCCAGTGACCTGGACGTTGATGCCTCACCAGTCGAACGGGCACTGGCGTTCGGCCCAGAGGACGAGGAGGCAAGCCAGTCCTCCATCCTCTCTTGGTCGTCCCTCACCGGTCGCTTGGTGGCCGATTCAGAGATCTCACTAGAGCTCCCAGAATCCATGTAACCTAAAAAAAAACCCTTGGCCGATCAGAAACACAACCTAAAACCACCACCGCAGGGCAGTACGAAGCATATAGTGCCTCGGCACAGCCCACACCGGCCACTGGGCTTCTCAGCCGAAAGTTCCCGCCTCTCGCTGAGATTCGGTACTACAAGGGTCCCATCCAAAGGGCTAATCTAGATACAACCAAATGCCTATCGGATCCAACCACGAACAAAAAAAGGAGGAGGAGAAACAATTTCAGAGTCGCAAAGGACTGAGACTCACCGATTAGTATGCACGACGACGGAAACGCAACGGCTGGAAAGTACCGAGAAATTGTGTTGAGCGAGGCTAAACAAGGGATCAGTTCTCAGCCAAAAGAAAAACACATCAAGCGGCAAGGGTTTATATGTAGGTCCAGCGCCCTTGAATTCCCCCCCCCCCCCCAAACTACTTAATAGGACAACTGAAACGCCCTCGGATCCGGGTCATCCATCCCTGACCGTCTCCTAGCAGCATGTGTCCCAGTATTGGTAACTTCCCAGGCCATCATAACTGATGGGACTAATGGAATACCCCCTTCAATGCATGTCAGCCACTTGCCTCGCATGCAGAGGGTAGTTGAAAGAAGCAGGGGACATAATCGAACCGTTCCGCCTAGAGCCTACTCCACCTAACGCTGAAATACTCCCACAAATCGAGGTATCCCACCGGAAGAACTCTTCCTCTAACACAGGAAACCCTGCAGGATTATTATTGTTACCGCTAAAATATTCCAACAAGTACGGGGCATTCTAACATATATTCCACATTTCCAGCCAAACAACAACGACTCGATATTCCCCTGGAGAAGTCTTCCTCTAGCACAGGAAACCTCTTTCCGCAGGCTAAAAACCCTGCATCAATATCATGTACAGGCTACGATATTCCAACCGTAGTGCCTGCTCCGGTTCAAGGCTATCCTAGCCGTTGGTCCATCCAACTTCAACTATTGGATGCGGTATCACACCGGCCATAATTGCACTTATTTATCGCTCTCCTACGGAATAACCAGTTCGTCGAACTAAGACATTCCTACAGACAGCCGTGTACGAACGAACGGATCCAATGTACCACCGGGCTTTATAAACTCGGGAGACTTGATCCTCTAACACAGGACAACTCTTCCCGCAGGCTAAAAACCATGCACATACATTCCACCTGCAGGAACAAATGCAGCAACATGGGGACGGCTACCAAGGACTACTCCGGGCCACGCCACCCACCGGGAGACTTGATCCTCTAACACAGGACAACTCTTCCCGCAGGCTAAAAACCTTGCACATACCTCATGCATGTACGGGCAAAGGGTATGAAACGATCAGGGATGTCTCCGGTACCAACATGGGACCACTTCACCCCGGGAGACTTGATCCTCTCATACAGGACAACTCTTCCCGCAGGCTAAAAACCATGCACATCCTATATGCCTGCAAGAACAAGAGGCTGTGAAACACGTGGGGACGGTTGCCTAGCATCACTCCGGGCCACGCCACCCACCAGGAACTCCTATAACACAGGGCAAGTTTCCCGTTGGTACTGGGTGACCTCTTCAAAACTATTCAAGGCACTCACCGACTACTTTGGCTACCGTTCTTAACTTAGAGGACTCGGCCATCCCATTCGCTATATT
Organism: Potentilla sterilis; assembly: GCA_963682095.1. Lineage (NCBI taxonomy): Eukaryota > Viridiplantae > Streptophyta > Magnoliopsida > Rosales > Rosaceae > Potentilla > Potentilla sterilis. The sequence goes on from OY821760.1 coordinate 20,985,111, forward strand.
CACCGGGTTTTCCCAGAACATAGCATGACGGATTTCAACTCCACATTATCATCTCATGTACTACATCTTGTACCCATATGCAACTGTTAGTATCAACATCATAACCATGCACTCATCACATTATGCATCATCATAACAAGTTTATTCGAACGCACGGCCAAGCCCAATCTTAAACCCGGACTTGGGGGCTGGGGCACTGGTGGGTAAGTGCCCCAGCGGGTCTGCGGGCCTATAAAGGAAGACAGATTTAAGTCCCCATTCAAGATGGCACTTGACCGGGAACTTGGGGGACTTGTTGACAGTAGCCATAGAGAGGCTACCCAGACCCCCAGACCTGCAGCCAGGACTCCTGGACCCGGCCCAGGGCCCAGGAGCGTAGCATGGACACCTGGTCCCGCGCCCGGGCAGGTCTTACTTGTGGCCGGAGCCCGGGAACCGGGGATAGCAGCTCCCCAAACAGGGGCCGAAACAGTCCAGCAATATGAGCAGAAGGGGGGCCAGTCCCACATCGAAGGGTGAGACCAGTCCTCATGCCCGGCAGCCTATATATGAGTCTCAACTACTCTCATTAATAGGTAATCAATACTTCAACTAGTCATTCTAGCTTAAGTTACCAGTTTATTCCAACTATACTGACTTAGGCATCGGAGCGGAATAGACAGGCCCCGCCTAGTATTCCCTTAGTTAGCAGGGTTTGCAGGCAGGAATCACACCAAGATCCACCGGTATCTGTGAGTCTACGGATTCAAACAGAAACAAACATAGATTGGCTTTGACGCAACTACTCGTAATTTGGTGATCCATATATTAAAGAAATTACTATGGACACCCATATTTTGGATGAATAGAAGAAAACACCAGAAGAATATGGTTCACACAAGAATCCGAGGACGATCAAAGAACATTTTATCCTGAAATATTGTTTCGACACAATCCATGTAGGGTTGAAGATGTGTGTTCAATCCCTAAATTTCGCCGCTCCCCTAAGGTGACATTATAATATATTTGAAGCACAAGTATATGCACTTATACCCCATTATGCGTCTGTCATCCATCGCGATTTTATGAATAAAAACACATAATTCAAAGCCTACTCGTAAAATTATGATGGACACCATCATATGCAAAGGTTACATGTGTTCTCATTATGTTCTTATATTGAATCCAAAGAGGATTCAGTAGACTGATTCAACCAACTTGCGGACACCTTAGATATTTTATAGTGTTGGTTGTTGTGTCAACACGCTGGTCACGTGTCATGACACCATCCACTATTAATACTTATGCTGCTTATGCTAGAAAGTCAAAACATTTAGACCGGGTTAATTTCCGTAGGTGTGATGATTTTATAGCTTATTATATGGGATCTGTAATGGGCATCATATTCCTATATAAAAACTCAATTGGTCTCACGGAAAATGACTACAGTAATAGTCTTGATATTGGTAAAGCACACCAATACTTCCGTTTTGGGTTATGCAATTTTGCATGCAGCGTTACTTATTCATGTATGCCCACCATCATTGAACTAATTTACACCACAGCAAGTGACTGTGTGTGATGATTTTAAAGGATTTCAAACAAACTTGTAATCCTTGAGCTGTTTTGGATTGATACGGATCTACAATCCTTGAGCTCGGTTAAATGTTTTTATGTGCCAAAATTGCGCCGCCACAGCGCACAATGATGGGTCCCTTGAGATGAATAAATATTTATGATGGATATGAACTTTCAGCTATAGTCCGCTATGATGAAACCTTGACAGGCGATCTCCTCACTGCTAGATTTGCGGTGTCACTTTGATGAGACAGTTAGCCCGTCGTTAGCGGGAGATAAGAACAAGCATGTTCAATCGGAACGATAGGAATTGTCGTGGTTTGTCCCTACTGTGTCTCATCTTGATCCCCAAAATCATACAAAGTAAAGTATGTAGATGTCTTATACATTAAAGTGACGAGATCACATAAACCTGCTGCAAATATACCTGCAAGGATTGTGTTTTTTCAAAAAGACACGGTACCACCCAAGAGGAATTGGGCATTGCACCACCACTGTGGATGGTGGCATGGTGATACCATAAGTGGCATAAATGGTATCACAGGCCGTGGCTCTCCAAGAAAGAGGGGAAGGCCACTTTAGGTTCGATAAATACTCACCCAAAGGAAGAAAGTGAGTTTTGGCACAACCTGATCTATTGATCAGTGATACTCAAATCCGTTTCATGAGAATATTTCTGGATTGTGGTTATCATTGGGGGACCCCTCAAATGTTAGAACCAATTTTTGAAAGTATAGAGATCTCTACAAACATATTACACTAGTGTACATGAGGACGTGGAACAATGAGTCTAATATCAAACCATACTTCGTTGAAAAATGTCAACGTAGTAAACTGGCGTAATGGAAAGAAGCGATCCAGTATAAACAAAGAGATAGGTCTTTGGGCTGGTGACGCCGACACAGCAAATATAAACCCTATCAAATATATCTTTGTTAAAATGCGTAAAGAGAATAAGAGTATGCAGACTCACCTTATGGCGCAAGGTCTCTTAAAAAAGCACTGGAATCGACTACGAGGTGATATTCTCTCGAAATGGACTACGAGGAGACAATCTCTCGTAATGGATGTCATTGCACTCCACTACCTTGTCAGTTTGGTAGTTTCTGAAAAACTGAACATGCAGCTTACGAAAGTGGTTAAAACATATCTCTATGGGGATGTAAATTAAGTGAAATACATGAGGATCCTAAACGGACTTCATCCACCCAAATCAAGTGGCTCTAGATCACATAAGTGCGTTTGCAAAAGAAATTGAAACGTTCACTAAAGTAACTACTTGATTGGGAAGGGATTAGTGAATTATGCCCTTGCGTTTTCATTATGGATATACACGGGCTCTCAATGAACTAAGAGATACTCTATGTATTGTAAATCCTAAGTTAAGAATGAAAAAGATATTGGGAATACACAGTCTTGAAATGGAACTCAAGGACTGTAATGATGGTGACCATCCATCAATCGGCTTAGGCACTCTAAAGAATAAAGTGAGGCCTACATATACTCCCATGATCAGTCGAAGTCTTTACTCTAACAATAAATCCATTTTTCATCTAAAAGAAGATGACGAAGAAGTGTTGGGAAATGAAATTCCTTATACAAGTGCAATGACGCATGATTGTACTCAAAGTCAAATGAAAGAATCGAGGAGAATTTCATGCTCAAAGTCATATTGTATTGAATGAAAAACATTCTCTATACATTTGCAATAAGTCAAATGAAAGAATCGGGGACGATGTGGCAAGATTTAGTTACTAAATCATTGCTCAAAGTCATATTTGGAAAAACATGTGAAAATGCATAACTATGCTAATGTTACTGAAGCTCCCTTGATCAAATAAAAGAATCAGGGAGAATTTCATGATTAATGTAAAAATCAGGGGGAGTCTAGATAGCACATACATGTTATTTCCAAATGTAATAGGTGCGTTGTGCTCTTTTTGTCCTTTGACCAAAGTTTTATTTTCTCCCATTGGGTTTTTGTTACTTGACAAGGTTTTTAATGAGGCAACACCACATGCACCATTTTATCTCTGACTCGACACAAGGGAGAGTGTTGAAGGAAAAACACATTATGTGCCTTCGTCAATGTAACTGACGAGAGATAATTATGTAGTCGTTATTGTCATAAATGTATTTACTATTACCGATGTAATACTCACCCTATATAAAGGGGATTATCAAGGAAATGAGTAGACCAATTCCCATTTTACTGTAACACAACATAAAACTCTTGAGCACTCGCCCCCAAACTGATGAACGTAGAAGGCAAAGACAAACATGTGTAGGTGTACTGAACATACTTTGTTGTTTGGCCAAGAATCTGTCACAAAACAAGAAAAGGTTTTAAGAAACTAAAAACATCAGAAACTGAAATTTAAAAAAACAAATATTGTGAAGTAGACATATGTCACTGTGGTCATCCCACTTGGACAAATAATTAAAAAGTACAAGACCTTTCTCTTCGAGACTTTTAGAGCGAGTTTGGTTTTTTTTTTTTCCTTTCCTATTTAGAAAACTAAAATTTTGAGGTGGCGGCGACGAGCGTCCGCTCACCTTAGGTTGAGGTTTTGCACTCGTCTTGTCTAATTGTTCATGTCTTTGTTGGATCAACAGCAGCTCAAATCGCGACGTGTGCTTTGAAGTTCATTGTTGGTTCAGCTGCTTTGGTGGCATTGGAAGAAGATTTGATCAGAATTGGTCAGGCTTACTGTGGTCTGGTGGACAGATGATCGGGGTAGGAGGCTTATTTGCTGATCTGTTTCTCAGTTGTCCTTGCAGGCTTTTTTCAAATTGAAGGAGACGAAGGTTTTTCCTTCGACTGTGCAATTTAATTGGTTCTTCAAGGGGTTTAGGAGGGGCTACTAGGCTTTGTTGAGATGAGGGTTTGAAGTTTCTCCATATCACAGGAATGGGAGAGAGTCGAGGTTGGCCACCGAAGGTGTAATCAGAGCGTCGTCCTTTAACTCTAAAAAGACTGTTCCGAATGTGAAGGGAAGGGAGGGAAAATGTATGTCAATTTTTTTATTTATGATAAAGAGTTCTCAGGTACTACGACTTTACAGTCAAAAACTAGTTTTGACCATTTGTAAAACAACATACAATCATAAACTCACAACTTTATTTATATGCTTCTTGCTGAACATGAAGAACTAATGGGGGTGTATTGTATTCAGATTTATGCAGACTTTTTTCTAAGTGATGGATTCATAAAGAGTTCTTAGATTTATACAGACTTATAAAATCTTCTAGATTTCTGTAGATTTAAAAGAAACGTTTAAGGATTTGTGAAAAAAAAATACAACTTTTATGGATTCTTATAGATTTTGACAAATTTTTTATCATTAATCACTTCATCAACATAAACATGTATACATAAGTAAATAAACAAAAAATTAACATAGAATCTTTCCAAGTTAACTAGTTCTATATGTGTATCAAACTAGACATGTATATCATGGAGAAGGAAGAAGTGTAAGGATAAAAATGATGAAAAGAAAATAATTATAAATCCACGGAAATGACGAGATGAGGGAGAGAAATGTTGGTCGATAAAAATTGATATTAGATCGAGTTGGTGCCGGAAAGTTAATTGATAGAGAGAGAGAGAATAATGAAAAGAAAAAAAAATTATAAATCTACAGAAATCTTAAGTCTAGAGGTTGGATTGATGGAATCTTGTTTTCTTTACAATTTACACTAAACAATCTATGTAAATCCATCATTTAATAAATCTTTTAAAATTCGTAAAGTTTTTGAATACCCTTAAACGTCTATAGACTTTTTAAAAATTAACTGAAGTCATTATTGAATACCCTCAGACTTTAGTGGATTTAAAATCTAGCTTCTTTTATAAATTCAAATTGAATACTCCAAAACTTTTAGAATCCATAATAATTTTTAAAACACTATGGAAATTCAAATACAATACACCCCCTAAATGTTGGGTCCTAGACGTACAAAAAATTTAAGACATTAGCAATTTAAAACCCTATTAATTGTAGTAAGAATAAGTAAGGGTATCGTTCTCAAATCAGGGATTAAGGGAGTTAACATCGAAATTCAATAGAAAACCTAAATACTAATCATGCTTCAACATATTTGGAAATCAAACTACTAAATCTACCTTTAATCTAACAAACATGTGAAACAACCAAATAATGAAATCCATAAGAAAATCCATTATTTAAACTGATAGAGATTCGAAAGTTTAAGAAGAAGGGTTAGACTTTGTAATTGAACTGATTACAAAAGAGGTGATGACGGTTTCTTCTTCTTCTTCTCTTTCTCGAAAAGCTTCAAGTCTTCAAGGGTAGAACTCACGTTTCTTGAGAAAAGGGGAGGAGGGTGGACGCGCTTTTTCTTAGTGTGTATTGTGTATGATGAGATGATGAAAACGTTGCCTAGAGGCCTCCTTATATAAGGGTGATAGTTAGGGTTTCCTTACTTCCATAAAGTTTCTCAACTAATCACAAGAGAGTAGAATCAAAGTCTAATTAGGAGATATCACATTCATTTGCCAAAAATATCTTGTATACTCTCCTAAATTGGACTTATTCACTTCTTGTGGAATAAGGATTCCTTATTGGGGTTTCTACCAATAGATACAATTCTCAGCCTATAATTACCAGTAGCAAGATTGCTTTTTAATATTACCACTAGCAAGTTTCCATCCATTTTTAACAGAATCTGTTAATCCATAAATTATGAAATTACTCTTTTTACAATACTCCTGCAAGTCAGTAGCATTTGACATGTCTGATGGTCAGTAGAATTACACATATTTGAGGATGACTAGTATTCCACCAACTGTTGTAAACTATTTGAATGTTAATTATATTGAGGGTCAGTAGTAAATCGCGTAATGCTACTGACCCTCAATAATATTGTAAAAAAGTAAAAGGAACTGCACATTTTTTAGGATCACTAGTATTCCACCAACTGTTATAAACTATTTCAATGTTAATCATACTGAGGGTCAGTAGTAAATCGTATAATGCTACTGACCCTCAATAATGTTATAAAAAAAAAGTAAAAGAGCAATTTTATAATTACCATTTAACGGATTCTGTTAGTAAAATTGATGAAAACTTGTTAGTGGTAATTTAAAAAACAGGCTTGCTATTAGTAATTATAAGCTCAAAAGTGTAGTTATTGGTAATTTTTTATTCCTTATTTGATAAATATTCTCTTTAGTTCCTTCCTTATCCATCCTGGACTTTGCTTGTTTTTTAAATATCTCTCTTACCCGTGTAAACTTCCTCCCTTGGACTCTTTGGGTTTCCTTCAAGTTGTGTCGTGAATAACATGGGTCAGAGCGTCATATCTAACCTGATAGCTCATGTGCATAACACGTGATCTTCTAGAAATATCTTCTTGAGTAACAACTTGTGTAGTCCTCATTGTATTAGGTTTCCTTGTCTACTTAGGTTCACACATTTGATTTGGACTTCTCTTCCTTCTTCAATAATGACTCCTTGTGTGATAAATTTTTAGTCTCCTAATAGAATTAGGACTCCTGGTAGAATTACGATTCCTAATCCTACTCGAATTATGATTCCTCATTCTTCTAGAAAACGATCTCCTTCTTTGACTTGTGATCCTAATCCATATGGAAAAGTGATTCTTCATTGAACTAAAATTCTTCCTAATCCAACATACTCAAACCCTTAGAACAATAATAAGGGGAACTGCCCGAGAATTTAGTCTGCCCTTTTGATTCTAAAAATGTAGAACTGATTTCAGGCAATAAAGGCCCAATCCAGCCAAAAGAGGTAATTTCCAAACCCAAAATATAAACCTAGCAGGCCCAAAGTTGACTGAAGCCAGCCAAGGCCCACCAAGGTTCTAACCAGTAAGATTTCAAACTGTCTGATGTTGCACGCCGGCCCGACCAACCCTGTAAACACCAAGATCACCACAACCTTTTACCCACCTCGCTGTCGCAAGGAGCCGGCACCAGTTTCTGACAAGGCCACATAACAAGGCTTTGCTCTTCATAAGCACAGAAGCAACATTTCCAAGAACATCATTACGTAGCCTCAACAACCTACCGCCGCCATAGTGATTCCTAAAAACCAAAACCAGCCTTCTCCAACATATCTAATCTGAGTCACTCATAACCCAATCAAAGTGATTCAGCCATAACCAATTCAACATCGAATTCCACCAATCACCTTGAGGAGACGCTAACAAAGTCCTCACCTCCGTAGTAGCCAATGGAGTGGTCACCAGCCCTAAGAGAAACACAACAACACCAAATCCAAGTACAGTGTTCGAGAAGATTAGGATCAAGCCGACTACGACGAGATCCAAAGCATTTGAGAGTTGTAATCGACGGAAAGACGACACTAATGACGATTTGTTTGGTCATGCAAAACCTAGAGGAGGCTAGAGACACTACCAGAAAAGGGGTTATAGCCGACGATATGAAAAAAAACGGCCGACGAAACAACACTTCGTCGGCTATAATTGGTTATAGCCGACGAATTACTATTTCGTCGGCCACATCGTCGACTATAATATTATAGCCGACGAGTCGTCGGCAGTCGGCTATAACTATAGCCGACGAAAAGTTCTTGGTTATAGCCGACGAGGAGGGTATTCGTCGGCTATAACTCTTATATCAGATCTATTTTGCAGCAGCGAGCTCATTCGTCGAAAACATTTCGAAAACGCTCTGAAATCGTCCAAAACCTCGGCCATAAGCTTGAAAGGTACGTATATTGCTGTGTGTGTTGATTTAGTTGGTTATATGCAGAGGTGTGTTAATTTAGAGTTTAATTACAATAAATGTGTGATTAATTTGATATATATATATATATATATATATATATATATGTGTGTGTGTGTTGAGATGAGATTATTAATGGGTTGATATGTTGGTTAGATAGAATTGAAGTTTTATTGAAGATCAGTGATTGATTGTTGATTTATAGGTGATTTTAGATGAATTTGATGAAAAAATGTATATATATTAATTAATTTAATTGTAATTAAAAATATATTGTTGGTATATATGAAAAATATATTGTGTTTAATTAATTAGGGAGATTGACGATGTTTTAATTAATTTAGGGATGTGTATATATATATAATTATATTTATTTATTGAATTTACAGGATGGACAAGAGTTGGATTACCCTTGGAAGATGGGATCAGGCGTATCATGATGGAGTTAGGAGTTTCCTAGAATTTGTGATGGCTAACTGTGGAGACACTACACTTCATTATTGCCCGTGTAAAAACTGCAAGTGTGCCAGCCCACGACAACGTTTTTCCATAGAGACCGTGGAGCAACACCTGGCTAGATATGGATTTTGGGTCCTATACACTAATTGGATTTATCACGGTGAACCAGAGTTTGCGGGTCCTCATGATCATGGACAATTTGCCGAGAGAGGGAGTTCGTCCAATGATCCAACAACGAACTGGATCAACGATATGTTTCCTCGTGAGAGCGGTGTCTTTGATGAAGCACCAGATGTGCAACTCCCTCCTCCGGAGATGGAGTGTTTCCCTGATATTGAGCCACTCGAGCCATTACCGCGATCACCGGTCAACACAAGTGGTATGGAAAAGTACAACAACCTGATCGCATTGCAACAGACTCCGTTGTACCCCGGATGCAGTAAGACTGTCCTTGAATCTGTCATGGGAGTGATGAAGATCAAAACGGAGAACAAAGGCACTGTCAAATCGGTTGATGATTGGCTGAAGATATGGGGTGGGGCGATGCCCCCCGGACATCGGCTTCCTACCAGTCATCATAAGGTGCGACATATCCTTAAAGATCTCGGCCTTTCCTACATCAAGATTCATGCATGCAGATACGATTGCGTTCTGTTTTACGGGGAAGGACTTGTAGATCTTGAATACTGCCCAGTATGCAATACAGAGCGGTATAAGTTCACTCCTAAAGGGAACAAGAAAGCTGTGAAGATACTTCGGTACTTCCCGCTGATTGATAGGCTTGAGCGGTTGTTCATGTGTGCTTTCACGGCCAAAGCTATGAGATGGTGGGCTGAGAGGAATGTGCCTGACGATGACACCCTTAGACATCCCGCCGACGGAGAGGCTTGGAAGAAGAATGTGTTGGAGTTTCCTGAATTTGCATCAGAGGTTCGAAATGTTTGGCTAGGGCTATCATCCGACGGTTTCAACCCTTTTGGCAAGAAAGAGCTTCAGTACAGTGTGTGGCCAGTTATTTTGATTCCGTACAACCTTCCACCGTGGATGTGCATGAAGAAGGAATATAACATGCTCACATTGTTGATTCCAGGCCCAGGTTATCCGGGAAAGTGTCTCGATGTGTATTTGAGACCCGTAATTGAGGAGCTTCGGTACTTGAGTCTGAAAGGCCACCTGGTCTATGACCGGTTCAAAAATGAGATGTTCCGAATGCGTGCCATGCTTGTTGGCACGATCAGTGACTTTCCTGGGAGGGGTATGTTGTCCGGCAGCGTCACCAGGGGTTACAGGGCTTGTTCAGAGTGCATGACTGTTGATTGCTCCAGTCCTCATTGCAGCAAGATTGTCCAGATGCGTCACCGTTGTTGGCTTCCGCATGACCATCCATTTAGGGACGATGCACAGGCTTTTGATGGGACTGAAGAAAGGGACTGGGCACCGGAGTGATGGACTGGGGAGGAAATATTGGCAGTGTTGAATGAGTATGACTTTGGTCCGCTTAGCAATCATCCCGATGTGTTGCGCACGATTCCAGAGAGGCCCGATCGGTATAGGTTCTGGTCACACAAGAGCATCTTATGGGAACTTCCTTATTGGGCCAGGTTGGCTATCAGATACTACCTGGATGTCATGCATATAGAGAAGAACGTGGGTGAAGCCGTGGTTGGCAAAGTTTTGAATTGGGAGAAGAAAACAAAAGACACCCCCAAGGCACGCGTTGATCTGAGAAATATGGGACTGCGGGACCATTTGTGGTTGAGAGAGGGCAGGAGCGAAATGCCCCAAGCTCCTTACACCGTCACCAGGGACCAGAAACATGAAATCTTTGGATGGCTAAGTAATGTCAGGTAACTTTTTATTAGGCATGTATTTCCTAAATAATCCATCTGTTGTTGGACGACTATATATGTATGAAATCTAATTGTTGTTAATGGCTATGCAGGTATCCTTATGGCTATGCGGGTAACATAAGCAAGTGTGTTAACTACCGAGACAACAAGATGTACGGATTGAAGAGTCACGACTGCCATGTACTGCTTCAACGCCTCTTCCCTATTTTCATTCGAGCCTATTTGGAGGATGAAGTGGTTGAGTCGTTGGTGGCGTTGTCAAGATTCTTCCAGAAGTTATGCGCTAGAGAAGTTAGAAAATCAGACCTCATGAGAATGCATGAGGAAATCGTTTTTATCTTGTGCAAGATCGAGAGGATATTTCCCCCAAACTTCTTTGACATCATGCCTCACCTGATGATCCATCTTCCCCAACAATTGTTGCTTACCGGTCCCGTACACTACACTTGGATGTATCCCATCGAAAGGTACATGTTATTCATAAATTTGATTTATACATGTTTTTAAATAAAAGTTGCATGCTCTTAACATGCACTTGTTAACCTTGCAGACAACTTGGAGACTACAAGAAATATGTGCACAATAAATCTGCGCCTGAGGGGTGTATTGCTGAAGCTTACATTGCGCATGAGTGTGTAACGTACTCCAAGTTGTACTTGGGAGCGATGGAGGACCCCCCACAACATCCAAGTCGAGATGACCCCGAGTTCAACCTATCTATCGTCGCCAACGATGTTGTACCATACAAAAGCTTCAAGAAGAAGGGTGTGGACATGTTGCCTGACCATGAGGTAGGGATTGCCCAATGGTGGGTTCTAATAAACTGTCCGGAGGTACAATATTGGAAACGAACCCAACTTCACTGCAAGGAAGTTCGCGGTGATCTCGAGTACCACAACACGACGTTTGCAGACTATTTTCCACAATGGGTAAGTGTATAAATATATATATTAGATGGCTTTCTTTTACAGTTCCCTATTCTTTAACAAGTGCACACCAAGTGATTTGAGTTATATTTTTCAGCTGATGCAAGTGGCTGCGAAGGGTGGTCATAGAAATTACTCAGAGGAATTGAGGCTGTTGTCGATGAAGCCGATATCTTCCACAGTCCGCCCAATGTGTGATGTCAACAGCGTTAAGTAAATATGTGAAGCTAGAGACGGGGAACGCAAAACACAGAATTGTGGGGTGATGGTCGATGGTGCAGAGGGGGGCGTGGATTATTACGGTGTCCTACAGTCAGTTGTTGAACTCATTTATGGGAACCGCATGAAAGTCCACTTGTTCAAGTGTCGATGGTTTGATACTAGGCCGCACCACATAAGGATCGATCAGTACGGCATACTTTCGGTGAATACCGCCACTAGTGTGTATGAAGATGACCCCTTTGTTTTCGCCACAGCGGCCAAAAAGGTCTTTTATCTTGATGATCCATTGAACAAAGGCACGTGGAAGGTAGTTAACCATGTGTCTCAGCGAGACATATACAGTGCTACCACACTTGGTGTGAGCACAGAGTGTCAAGAAGCGACCGCATACCAAGAGCCGGACGCCGTCGACATTCCGGAATCCTCCACCATCCGCGATAATAATGTGACGCCGGGCAGAGTGGTTCGACTTCCTAGGGGTCAGGTGCCCATGTATGATGTTAATCTGAATCGTCTATCTCAGGCAGACGATGACTCAGACGACGAGTACGAGCACCGGTTGCCAGATATTAACTACTATACTACGTCTGACTCAAGTGATGAGGATGATTCTGATTATCATCCTTAGTATACTATGTATGTATTTGTGTACGATGGTGCATGCATGTATGAATATATTTTTTGTCCTTAATTACCGTTTTCGGAGGTTATGGGAAATTGTATTGAATTTTTTGTGCGATGTTCAGGAATTTATCAGGTGAAATAGGCAATTTTCAGGCCCTAAATGGCAAATTTTCACAAAGATCAGCATTATAGCCGACGAAATGGACCAGACTTCGTCGGCTATAATGCCCATTCTGGTAATTTAATAGGCAAGTCGTCGGCTAACGACCAAACGTTGAAGGTCGTCGGCTAAAGTATATTGACCGAAACCCAATCTTCATCCTTCAAATGCAAATGTGTCGTGAAATAAGATATGACCGAAATATTGAAATACGTCTACGGTTGAAAAATGAGAAGATTCTGACAAAATCTGTGTGCCGAATGTTGCGGTTAGCTGTTTTTTACTTCCGTTTTCCTATGGGTAGCTTGACGGTCGGTAAATATTTTGAGGAAATTTTTTTTACGATTAGTTGCGTCGCATCGATTTGAAACTATTCTCTGTTGAAGGTCAGGCCAAAAAACGTCATTTAGACGGGCCAATTGCCGTTTTAAAGCGTTTATAGGTTTGACTTTGCAGTTTGACCGTCCCGATCGAGCCTTTAACGTTGTCAGATGTAGTTGAAATTTTTTTCATACATGTATTTCATCTTAACGGTGATATCTAACGGTTGGAATAGATTTTCCAAACTTTTAGATTCAAAATCGGAACATATGCACTAATGTTCCTTAACTTGTTTACTAAGTGTTTAAGTGAATGTATAGTTTCAAATAGCTACTATACGTAGACCCTTCAAATGCAAATGTGTCGTGAAATAAGATATGACCGAAATATTGAAATACGTCTACGGTTGAAAAATGAGAAGATTCCGACAAAATCTGTGTGCCGAATGTTGCGGTTAGCTGTTTTTTACTTCCGTTTTCCTATGGGTAGCCTGACGGTCGGTAAATATTTTGAGGAAAATTTTTTTACGATTAGTTGCGTCGCATCGATTTGAAACTATTCTCTGTTGAAGGTCAGGCAAAAAAACGTCATTTAGACGGGCCAATTGCCGTTTTAAAGCGTTTAGAGGTTTGACTTTGCAGTTTGACCAAGGAATAGCCGACGAAATACGTAAATTCGTCGGCTAAACTCTTGCGATCCGCGCCGTTTCATTGTCCGCCGTTGGATGGGGGAGATCTGACGGCTGCTGAGCGCGTGAAGTATAGCCGACGATATTCATATTATAGGCGACGAAATTCATACGTCATCGGCTATAACAGGCCCGCAAAGCCCAACTTCGGCCCGGATTTAGGGTCAGAGTATAGCCGACGAAATTCGTCGGCTATACTATAGCCGACGAATTAAAATTAAATCGTCGGCTATAGTCCTTCGATTTTCACACTATAGGCGACGAAATTCATTCTTCGCCGGCTATAACAGGCCCCCAAAGCCCAACTTCGGCCCGGCCCGGATTTAGGGTCAGAGTATAGCCGACGAAATTCGTCGTCTATACTATAGCCGACGAATTAAAATTAAATCGTCGGCTATAGTCCTTTGATTTAAACCGAAACAGACGCGCCTCTCCCTCATTTTCTGCATAAACCCTAAATCCCTAATAGCCGCCCACCCCTCCCCGACGCCGACCGACCACCACCGAGCCTCCCCGACCCCGACCGACCCTCCCCGGCCCTACCCGACCACTCCCCGCCCCCTCCCCGTCCTTCCCGACCTGTCCCGGACCCGAACGCAGCCGTCACCGGTCCTCGTCCCCTAGCCGCCGTCGCCGCCGCACCGCACCACCGGTCCTCGTCCCCTAGCCGCACCACCATGTCAGGTAGTCCCGCTCTCCCTCATTTAGGGTTTTTGTTAATTTTGTGGAAATTTGTGGTTTTCCGGAATTTAGGGGTTTTGTGAAATTGGTGGAATTTTGTGGAATTTTTAGGAGAATATATATATATATATATATATATATATATATATATATAATTAGGTATAAATATATTTATGTATATATATAATTAGGTATATATATTTAATGCAGTTTTTTAGTTTTTTGTGAAATTTATGGAATTTTGTGGAATTTTTTTTTATTTTGTGGAATTAACAAGAATTTTTAGGAGGATATATATATATATATATATCTATATATATATATATATTTCAGAATATATATATATATATATATATATATAATTAGGTATAAATATATTTAGGTATATATATAATTAGGTATATATACATTTAATGAAGTTTTTAATTTTTTTGTGGAATTTTTGTGAAATTTATGGTTTTTGTGAAATTTTGTAGAATTTAGGGTTGTTGTGTAATTTATGGAATGTTGTGAAATTTTTGTTAATTTTGTGGAATTTTGTGGAATTTTTAGGAGGATATATATATATATATAAATATATATATATATATATATTTCGAAATATATATATATAATTAGGTATAAATATATTTAATAAAGTTTTTCATTTTTTTGTGAAATTTATGGAATTTTGTGGATTTTTTTTTAATTTTGTGGAATTAACAAGAATTTTTAGGAGGATATATATATATATATATATATATATCTATATATATATATATTTCGGAATATATATATATATATATAATTAGGTATAAATATATTTAGGTATATATATAATTAGGTATATATATATTTAATGAAGTTTTTAATTTTTTTTGTGGAATTTTTGTGAAATTTATGGAATTTATATACTAATTGTGCAGGAAACCGCCGCGCTGTAGACCGATGGCTTGCCAGACCGACCGAGAGCGACCCCGAAGCTCAGGCAGGACACAGCAGTGGGGGGGGCGGATCCAGCGGTCGTCGGGGCCTACGCCGGCCACTGAACAGGCGCGAGGAGATGTTGATGGGATTGACCCCGAGCGATCCACGTGGGGGCTCATCGTATGAGTCGACGGGAGCGGGCCCAAGCCCGAGCGTCAGAGGAGGACGCACAGCCGCACCCTCCAGACCCCAGTGCACTTCAGCACTGTTCTAGGATCGGCAGCCGACCCCACCGCGCGCCGATCTGGACCCTCCAGAGATGCTCCCTGTCCCCCCACAGCGACAGCGTCCACATCTACAGGGCCCACCGTCAGGGGGATCAGGCCCCTCAGGGTCCACGCCCCGTATGTCTCCGCCATCGGGGATGTACATGGTCCAGTTCCTCCCTGCCATCCCCGAGTACGACGCTAGGGGGAGGCAGATTTGGAGGCACGACCGGCCGCACGAGATTCCCTGGGAGGAGGCCTACGTCCACTGGCCATTCGACTCAGAGGACTGCCGCGACCTGTGGTGTGTTCGTGAGAAGGACAAACAGTACAACGACGCAGGTAATTAGTTAGTTTAATTAATTATTTAGATTGTTTAATTAATTATTTAATTAGTTAGTTTAATTAATTATTTAACTATGTATTCATTTTAATTATGAAACAGGCGTCCTCGTAAATAAACCCGCGGGGACGAGACGGACCAGAGGGCCAGCGAACATGTCGACCCTGGAGAGGGAGCTCGCCGGTGGGATCAGGGAGATCCTGCCCGGTCCCGGTGAGGATGGACGCCCGATCGAGAGGAGAGACACCACGACCAAGTATATCAACGCGACGGGCATGATCGTGCGGGACAGGGTCCCACTGTTATGGCCCGACTGGGGCTCTGTGCCCGATGAGATCAAGGCGCGAGTGTACAATGCACTGTCGGTGAGTTAAATCGTATTTTTATTATAGAAAATAAACATTTATGAATTCAGTCCTTATAACTATATAAAAATATTTTCTAATTAATTTATAATATTGCAGCAATGGTTTAGAGTCCATCCTACCTTGGACTGGTGGAGAGACGACCAGCTGAAGAACAAGTTATGTGTTTCGCGTTATTTTACTATCATTCAAGTTAGATTGAAGACGATTAAAGATGTACGAATATATCTAACAGTTGTGTTTTGTTAATATAGGTACTCCGAGTGGAAGAACGAGCTGTCGACGCACTACAGGACGTACCATGTGGAGCAGGGCTTGGGGCGAGGTGCAACCCCCCACGAGTTCCGGTACAGGGAGTATGAGTGGCTATGGCTGGTAGCCTACTTCGGGAGCGACAGGGTCTCGGTAAGAAAATTTAACCTGCTAGTATATAACTTTTTAATGTTATTTAATAATTAAATTATGTAGTTACTTAATTAAATTAATTAGTTAGTTAGTTATTAGTTATTAAATTAAGTTAGTTAGTTAGTTACATAGTTAGTTAGTTCGTTACTAAATTAAATTAAATTAAATTAAATTAGGTAGTTAGTAAGTTAGTTAGTTACTAAATTAAATTAGTTAGTTAGGTAGTTACTAATTAAATTAAATTAGTTAGTAACTAAATTAGTTAATAATTTTGTTTTGGTTAGTTCCTAATATTTTAATTTAGTTACTAATTTATATTTGCGTTTATATGTTCGTTCTTATAATAAAGAAAATCTCGAAGACGAACAGCGACAACCGCAAGAGGAACGAGCACCCCCACCACGGCGGCGCCCGCTCCTGGAGGCAGTGGGCAGAGATTGCAAGGAGGGACCGACCGCTGAGGCCGTTGTCGTGGATTCATGCGCAGATGTATCCGGGGCGTCCCGACTAAGTGGTAAGTATTCGCCCATTTTCAATAAAAGTGTTTCATTAAATTAATTTATATATATTTTTTTATAAATTCGTTTATTATATTTTCTTGTCAATTAGGCGGGAATAGATGCGGAGACCGACGCGATCACCTTGGGGATCGCGCGAGAGACGCTGGGGGAAGGGGCGTCCGACGAGGCGATCGCGGAGTTTGCCTCCACGATCGACACCCTTGAGCCGCGCTTGGCCTCTCAGATCATGCACGCGGCGGTAGGGACTGGCAACAACTACTTCTACCAGAGAGGCCTAGGCGCGGCGGGAGATGGGGTTCTGAAGTACACGCCGGCCAATCCCAGCACGCAGCGTGCGGCTTCGACGAGCAGAGACTTGCAGACACAGCTGCAGAGGACGCAGGCGGAGTTGGCGAGGGCGGTGGAGGCCCTCCAGCAGCAGGCTTCGGTGCAGCAGGCCAGAGACGCGTCTGTGGCGAAGATGTACCGATGGATGCAGCAATCTTGGGAGGCCCAGCGAGCTGGACAGGAGCCCCCGCCTCCGCCACAGATGCCCGAGTTCGTCGTCCCCACTCCCCCCCCCCCCCCCCCCCCGTATCGGAGTATGCCAGGCGATCAGGATAGGCACAGCCACCGGAACTCGAACGATCCCGTCGACGACGCTACGCGTTTAGGGGTTGATGAGTAGATGACTAGTTAGGGGGTTCATTTGTACAGTACGTAGGATATTACAGATGGATTGATGTGGATATTTGTTGGATATTTGGATGTTTGTTTGTGAATTTTCTGCAGCCAAACCGAAGACGAAGTGAAATTGGGCCCGAACAAAATTTTTAATTTTTTTTTAAATATTTAGGGATTATAGCCGACGAAATGGACCATATTTCGTCGGCTATACCCTCGCCGGCGAATGTTATGGCCGACAATTAATTCGTCGGCTATGCCTGACTTATAGCCGACGATAGCGTCGTCGGCTAAACTTCGGGGTTAGGGGCAATTAGGGGAGAGTTGAAGCCGACGATTCTATCGTCGGCAATGTTCGAAGTATAGCCGACGATTCTATCGTCATCGTCGGCAATGTTCGAAGTATAGCCGACGACGCTTTATTCGTAGAATCGTCGGCAATGTTCGAAGTATAGCCGACGACGCTTTATTCGTCGGCTATACTTCGTGGTTTATAAGTCGACGACTTACCCTCGGTGTCATCGGCTATAATATAGCCGACGGAGCATTCCCGACGAGAGAATAGCCGACGATACTTCGTCGGCTATGACTATAGCCGACGATTTAATGAAAACGGCCGACGAGATGGCGTCGTCGGCTATGATCCCTTTTCTGGTAGTGAGAGAGAACGATGTTTATTTCCTATGTATACAATGTAGTTAATTTATGCTCGGAGGAAGAATTAGTCTTTCTTGGTCGCATAATTTTTTCCTAGTTGGGCGTAAATGTGTAATATGTTCAAGTAAACCCAGACTCTCTTACAAACAATTTAAAAGTACACTAGTTTTTGAAAAATGATGAATTATATATATGTTCGTTGCATCACCTAACTAATATTATGTTCAAATTTGTGATGTTTCCTACTCTAAAGAATAGGAAGTCAAGTTTTAGTATAAGGGGAAAAAGTAAGAGTATCGTACCCAAGGGATTGAGTAACTCTACCCTAACTAGATTACCGCGAAATAAAACTTAGAAAACACATGAATCTATCTTTTTACAGTTCACAACCTTAGCCCTTTGGAAGCTAAAGGTCATGGGGATGGTATTAACAAGAGGTGGTGAATCGGCTTGATTGATTTTAACTAAATTAAATCTAAATTAAAAATAAAGCAAACTAAACTAACAAGTGTAGAGATTAGATCAATGAGAGGAATAGAGACTTATGCATAAATGTAATTCATAATTTATTTGAAAGCATGGTTGACAAACATCCCCCTAGTGCTTTGGTAAAGCTACCAAGAAACTAACTAATCATGCAATTTAACAAAGTCTTTTGAGGCCAAGTTAAATCACACAACCTTAATCCCAATTATATAACCTTATAACACAAGCGGGCTATGCACAGCAAGCCTAACAACACCCTTAGGCCAATTAAACTCATGGCACATGCATTAAGTTCAAAGTAAAAAATTCAAGCAACTTAATACTTCCCGTAAGAAATACTAAGCCACCACCTAAAGGCTACTCATGGTCACAGATTCAAGAAGTTGTCAATTTCATGTTCCGATTAATTATTTACCTAAACATGCTTTCTAGGTGACAAAGCTAGCTAACACATTTAGTAGACATAAAGAGTAGGAGCCCATAGATTCAAACATGCATCAATCATCAAATTTAAGGAAATTACATTGTTTACACAAATCTTTAGCTAGGACTAGCCTAGCCTCAAATCTACTACTCACAACACATGTTCTTACATAAACAAGCCATAAGCATCAAAGTAAAATGAGAGGGCAAGGGAAAAGAGAGAACTACCATGGGTTTGACCCTAGGTGGAGTCAAACTAAGAACCCAAAACCTTCTCCTAACTTCCTAGGCTTGAGAATTGCTTCAAGGTATGGAATTTTCGGTTCCTTACAACCCAAAACACCATGCCGATTCACAAAACTCTAGAACAACCAAGAACAAGGGCTTGAATGAATGAAAGAGTTGTGATTGATCAAGAGTGTGTAGTAACTTCGGTTTTGGTGAAACCCAAGTGCCTACACACCTATTTCTCACACCAAATCTAAACTACTATGTACAAACTATCAAAAGTTAACCTAAAACTACAAAAATGAGAGATTTTGATGTTGGAAAGTGAGGGAGAGAAGGGGAGCTCGGTTTTGGGAGTGAGAAGAGAGCTATTTAAAGAGGCAAAGGTGAGAAATGGAGGGTGGATATCAAATGTGATGAAGGGTGGAGATGTAATGGACAAAATGTGAAGCACCAAAAGTGGATCTTGATCTTTGGCTAATACCTATTCTACCCATATATATTTTGATGAAGAAGGAGAAACAAGGGTACTCTAGGTATTTGGCCATAAGGACAAGAGGACAAGGTCAACATGCAAGGGGACAAAGCCAAATATGTCCCTTTCACTTGTCTTTTTCTCATTTGAATTTGAATCAACAAGTTTTCTTCCCTCTAATGCTCCTTCACTTGTTGAATATCAGCCATAACCATCTTCTGGCCACCGGAGTTTGACCGGAATTCTGCCCGTTGACCAACGTTGACTGGTCAAATTCGTCTTTTAATGTATTTTCCGGTTTTGCTTATTTGGCTTCAATTCTTCACCTGGTTTCTTCGATATGTGCTAAATCCACCATTTTGACTAGTTTTCGATCCTTATCTCACTTTCCTAGCATGAATAGGAAACGTAATAAGAAATAGATAAAACACAAAAGGATATAGCAAATGAATAAGAATAAGACAACAATTACTAGGTAAATATTGACCTAACAATATACACTTACTAACATCTAGGCAAGGTTTTTAATGATCATTTTAGTTAGCCATTTTGTAGTCTTATGTAAGCAAAAGTAGCTAAAAGTTCATTTGGAATAACACTTCTAAAATTTGTGTGCAACAACTCTCTATTCTACTAGGTTTTTTCTTCGTAGTATAATTTAACCAACTAGACAACTCATATTAAACTAGTCTATTGTGAGTTAACTCACGATATTCCACTTACAGATGGTACATTAATGTTATTAAACCAAATGATACTGTGCTATTTTACCTAGTTTTTTTTATTTATTATTAATTTTTTTTTAGAAGAATGGAATGTATTCCATCGGGCAAGTTGCCCATACCGGACGAAGCCTACACTACTAACAGTAATGTAGGAGAAAACCTCCAATGTAATCTATTACGTCTGGTCAAACAGAAGATAAACTCTAATACAACCTCAAAGAGTCGTGAAAACAAATAATAATAAAACTTTTAAAGACAATCTAAATCAACTAATGTTCAAAACAACACGACTTATTTAACCTAGAATGCAAATAACCTAATTTTGAAATTAATTATTTATTTAATGAAGAAAAGTATTTTAATTAACATATTTTAGAACAAAGGGCTATCTACTTTTGAAAATTAGAAAAAAAGCTCCTTCTTTTTCACTTTATAAATAAGGACATGGTTTTAATATGTTTATCATAAAAAACTCCATTCAATTTCACTAAATAATAAAAAATGGCTGTTTTTAGTTTTGTTTGTGACCATAATACCCTTCTTTTGTTTTTTTAATACTCTCTCTCACAAGATCCCACACTCTCTATTTATCAAGCTCGTCCTGTTCTTCCGTAGTTTCCTCATCCTCTCCCGCCCAAGCTTCTCGCTCACCGACCACGGCACCCTCGTCATCCAACCCATACCCGTCTTTCTCCTCCTCCTCATCCTCGTCCTTGTATCCACTGACGTCATCTCCGTCGAAATTGACAGAGTCTGGAAAAGAAGATCGATGAGGCGGACGAGACGGGTCTCACGACGGCGGTTGTGGGCCTGGGTCTAGTCGGAGACGGGCGAAGCGATTGGAGTGGTGGCGGAGACGACGAGCACATCGGAGGACCCGATTGTGTGTCCGGAGTGGTGTAGTGGCTCCGGTGGCTCGGAGTCGGCGTCAGAGATGTCGATGAATTTCGAGAGGGATTCTTGATCAGAGTCTTGATCGAATTGGAAGAGTTTGAAGTCATCGAAATTTCCTGCCATGGTTAGGTTTTAGTGATCGAAATTGAGATTGGGAATTTTGGGGCTGAGTTCTCTTCGAAATTCCACCAGGATGGTTATAGGTGGTGAATATGGGACAGTTCTGGAAAACTGTATGGTGTTATTGTTTAATAGAACCCCTCCCCCCAGCGCAAAACATTTGCTTCTTTCTTTCATATATTCAAATTTGTTTTCTGCAAGTTGATTAATTCCAGACGATAAGAATGCACTCTATATTAAAGTACTAGTTTGTATCTTAATGGAGGGTAAGTTGCAGAGCAATTGAATCATTATGATTACTATAGACAGAACATGATGTCTCAGGAAGTTTGGGCAGAAATTATGCCAGAGTATACACCATGGCAAGCCTGCTGATTTGTAAAGGTCGTCTTCCTCTTTGTCTCTAGTCTTTTGACAGTGATATGGAGCTGGGAAATTTTCAAATGGGAGTAGTTTTCTGATTGTCTTTTTAGTCTTTGGCATGAGTTACATATACATGGATTTGTTTCAATTTTTCTATTAGACTTCTATTGCCCGTCATTTTGTGATGTGGAGATGCCTCCCTGGTTAATCCTGTTGATAATTTGAAGGCTTCAATTTTGGCTTCCCATTTGGACACTTATAATTTGATTTAGTTAGTAAGATAGTTACTAAGATGATAATTACTTAGATAGTGAGTAAGATATTTACTAAGATGATAGTTAGTTTGATAGTTAGTAAGATAGTAAGATAGTTACTAAGATGATAGTTACTTAGATAGTTAGTAAGATAGTTTCTAAGATTATAGTTAGTTTGATAGTCAGTAAGTAAATAGTTACTAAGATGATAATTACTTAAATCGTTAGTAAGATAGTTACTAAGATGATAGTTACTTAGATAGTTAATACGATAGTTTCTAAGATTATAGTTAGTTTGATAGTTGGTAAGATAGTTACTACGATGATAGTTAGTACGATAGTTACTAAGATGATAATTACTTAGATAGTTAGTAAGATAATAAGATAGTTACTAAGATGATAGTTACTTAGATAGTTAGTAACTATATAGATAGTTAGTAAGATAGTTACTGAGATGATAGTTACTTAGATGGTTAGTTAGACAGTTACTCCGATAGTAACTAGTTATTTCGATAGTTACTCCGATAGTTACTTGGATAGTTACTTTGATAATTACTCCGATAGTTACTGGGATAGTTACTCCGATTGTTAGTAACATGGTTAGTAAGATAATTACTTAAATAATAGTTATTCAGATAGTTACTTGAATAGTTACTTGTTACTTGGATAGTTACTTATATAGTTCATAGTTTTGAAGAAACAAGAACTGTTACTCAAATAGTTACTTCGATAGTTACTTCGATAATTACTTCGATAGTTAGTTGTTACTTGGATAGTTACTCCGATAGTTACTTGTTATTTCGATAGTTACTTGTTACTTTGATAGTAACTATTTTAGTAACTATAATCTGAGTAACTATTATGTGTAACTACTTTAGTTTGTAGCTCAGTACCTATCATCTGAGTTACCTATCATCTGAGTAAATTATTCTTTGTAACTATGTTAGTAACTATATGAGTAACTATCAACTTTGTAACTATCTGTATAACTATTTTAGTAACTATCTTAGTAACTATCATCCTTGCATCTATTATGTGTAACT
Source organism: Potentilla sterilis (assembly GCA_963682095.1). Lineage (NCBI taxonomy): Eukaryota > Viridiplantae > Streptophyta > Magnoliopsida > Rosales > Rosaceae > Potentilla > Potentilla sterilis. Next base: position 21,008,469 of record OY821760.1, read on the forward strand.
ACTTTAGTAACTATTATTTGAGTAAACTATATATTCTGTGTAATTATGTTAGTAACTTTGTTAGTAACTATTAATTTTGTAACTATCTGTGTAACTACCTTAGTAACTATCATTTGAGTAAACTATTATGTGTAACTATGTTAGTAATATGTTAGTAAATATCTTAGTAACTATCCTCTGAGTAAACTATTCTGTGTAATTATGCTAGTAACTATGTTAGTAACTATCAATTTTGTAACTATGTTAATAACTATGTTAGTAACTATTTTAGTAACTATTAATTTTATAACTGTGTAACTACCTTAGTAACTATCATCTGAATAAACTATTATGTGTAACTATATTAATAACTATCTTAGTAACTATTAATTTTTGTTACTATCTGTGTAACTACCTTAATAACTATCTTAGTAACTATCATCTGAGTAAACTATGTTAGTAATTATCAATTTTATAACTATTTGTGTAACTATGTTAGTAACTATTAATTTTATAACTACCTTAGTAACTATCATTTGAGTAAATTATTATGTGTAATTATGTTAGTAACTATCTTAGTAACTATCAATTTTGTAACTATCTGTGTAACTACCTTAGTAACTATCTTAATAACAATCATCTGAGTAAACTATTCTTTGTAACTATGTTAGTAACTATCAATTTTGTAACTATCTGTGTAACTACCTTAGTAACTATCTTAATAACAATCATCTGAGTAAACTATTCTTTGTAACTATGTTACTAACTATCTTAGTAACTATCAATTTTATAACTATCTGTATAACTATGTTAGTAACTATCATCTGAGTAAACTATTATTTGTAACTATGTTAGTAACTATCAATTTTATAATTATCTATATAACTAGTAACTATCATCCTTGTACTTATTCTGTGTAACGACCTTAGTAACTATCATCTCAGTAAACTACTATGTGTAACTATCAGTTTTGTAACTATTTGTGTAACTACCTTAATAACTATCAATTTTGTAACTATCTGTGTAACTATCGCAGTAACTATCTTGGTAACTACTATTTCATTGTAACTATGTTGGTAACTATTAATTTTGTAACTATATGTGTAACTACCTTAGTAACTATCATCTTAGTAAACTATTATGTGTAATTATCAATTTTGTAACTATTTGTGTAACTACCTAATAACTATCAATTTTGTAACTATCTGTGTAACTATCGCAGTAACTATCTTGGTAACTACTATTTCATTGTAACTATGTTGGTAACTATTAATTTTGTAACTATATGTGTAACTACCTTAGTAACTATTTTAGTAATTTCGGTAGTTACTCCGATAGTTACTTGTTACTTGGATAGTTAATTCGGTAGTTACTTGGATAGTTATTTCGGTAGTTATTTTGATAGTTACTTCGGTAGTTACTTAGATAGTTACTTCGGTAGTTACTTGGATAGTTACTTCGATAGTTAGTAACATAGTTAGTAAAATAATTACTTAAAAAATAGTTAGTGATGTAGTTACTAAGATAATAGTTACTTAAATAATTAGTAAGATAGTTACTGGAATAGTTACTTCGATAGTAACTAGTTATTTCGATAGTTGATAGGAGCACAATGTGCAACGATATTAATATGTATTTGCCCTCATTTATGCTTTTTTTAACCCTTATTTATCTAAGATAGAGTCATAATATAGTTTAGTGTCATTTTGGTAGAGTCTTGGAAAAATGTGCTTAATTGTCAGAAAAACGACTAAGTATAGAAATCTGAGGAAAAAGTGCAAAATATATTGTTTTCGAGATTTCGAGGGCTGTGTTTGACTGACCTATTCTTTTCCAAATTTTCTGAAATTTGGTTCGCATGTTATTAGCTTGCTAATGGGTTTTGTGTCCAAAATTCAGATCAATCAAAGTTCGGGAAGTCACCCAAAAGATGGCTGCAACTTGACAGTCCGAGCAAAGATCACCAGCGACTTCCAGAAATTTTCCTGGGACTTTATCCCAAATTCAAAAATTCATTCCTGACGTTTCACAACGAATTTGATCAAGCCCTTTTATATAGAGGAAGCTCTATGTGTCTAGTTTATCTGAGACTTAGAATCGCATCAATCGGAGCTCCGAGAAGGGAGATATGCCGAAGTTACTAAAGCAAGGTCATTCCAGCCGATTCCAAGAAGTCTCTGCCTCTTTTCCTTGATTTCTGTTTCAATGGACATTTTGGTGTACAAGTGCATATTTGAAGATTGTCCAAGCTTATTGAAGGTTAGAGGAAGACATTGAGCCAAGGCATTGAAGAAAAATATGAAGAAAAGTTCTCCTAGTCAAGTTAGGAGAAGCTGCCGGAAAAAGGGAGATTTATGCCGATCTGCATTCTTGGCGTGCCAGGCATTTTTAATGGATCAAGACTGCTAAATGAAGACATCAAGCCCACATCTGAAGTCCATGAAGATATGAAGCCCGAGCCTTGAAGAAAATTTAGAAAAAAAAGATGTCCAAGAATGCAATAATTATTCAACAAGGAGGGAAACATAAACCAACTAGGAAAAGATTTTCTTTCCCTTGTTATGGCCGGCAACCCTACCAGTTTTTCCTCTATATATAGCCATGTTTTCCTACAGAAAAACTGGTCACATTCCAAAGCAAAAATCTAGCCAAATCTCTACCTAAATTTCCCAAGAGTCCTACACAAAAACCTTAGCCAAAACCACCTCCACCACACCCAAAGTTCTTGCCGAACCTTGGTTCTTTTGCTGCCGACACTACCACTGCCGAGCAGCAGCCTCCATCCGATCACCACCATCCGCCGGATCCACACCAAGACGAAGTCTCCAAGGTTTCTAATCTGTGATCCACTCCCTACTCTTGGTTATGTAATTTTTGTTGTAGCTATGTTAAACTTTGTCTATGAAGTTAGCATGAATTCTTGGTTTCAAACTCTATATCTATGTATTGGTTGGAGTGAAATTTGGTTTTATGATTTGTATGTTCAATTTGTCTTCTTTATCTTTAAGTGGTATTTGGATGTAAGAATACGGATTGCATGCTAAAAAGTAAGGGAAATATGTAACGAATTAGTTAATAAGATAATCGGCAAGAATGCATGTTAACTTGGTTTTAGGGTTTTCTTGACTTGTTCTTTAAATTCGTGTACTTAAAGATTGGTAGTCTATGTAATTGCAATATGTAGATTGTTAATCTCATTAGCCGAAAATAATATAGGTTAAGTAATCTTTAGGGTTATTTTAATTTGTGTTGTTTTCACGAGGGATAGAGTGGTTTAAAGAACATGCTTGTTAATAAGAAGTGGTGACGCCTTGCTTATTTAACTTGTTTCCAACTAAAGAAAAAGATTTTGTGCTTAATTACTTGTCATGTTTGTTTACGTCGGTTAGAATATTCAAAGATGACTAGTATAATTTTAAGGTTAGGCGATTAGTCACTTAAAATACATGAGGAGTCTTAATCAATTAGTAGTGCCGGTTAGGAGCTAATTGGGTTGGAGTTAAGTTGAGTCTAGAACATGTTAACATCTTGCTGTGAGTCCTGTTTGCTATGTGTTTTTGATTGCTTTCGTGTTAGTGCTTTGTGGAAGAATGTCGACCAAACTTGTAAATAGTAATTTAGGATTTATTTTCTTGCCTAGCTTTAGGGCAGCCCTTGCTGCCGAACCTCATCTTCATCCCCCATGATAAATTCGTATATATGTATATAAGTGTGACAATTGTGTGCATATATGTTTGTGAATATTTGTGTTAACATTCTCATATTTCAGGTACCCTTAATCCCCGGCTAGAACGATCCCTACTTATTCTATACTACTAACGATTGTAGGGTTATTATTGCTTGATGCTCGCTTCGGCGACTCGTCAATAGTTACTCCAAAAATTACTCTGATGTTTACTTTGATAGTTACTCCGATAGTTACTTTAATAGTTACTCCGATAGAAACTGAGATAGTTACTTCGATAGTTTATAACATAATTAGTAAGATAATTACTTGGATAATTAGAAAGATAGTTACTTAGATAGTTAGTAATATAGTTATTGAGATAGTTAGTAAGATAGTTACTAAGATGATAGTTATTTAGATAGTTAGTAAGATAATTATTGAGATAATTACTCTGATAGTTACTAGTTATTTCGATAGTTACTCATATAGTTACTCAAACAGTAGTTATTTCAATAGTTACTCAGATATAAACTAGGATTGTATTTGAATAATTACTCAGATAGTTACTGAAATTGTTACTCATAATCAACTATTATATAGTCATTGAAGTAATTACATAACCAATATCTTTATATGCTTCCGTCCAAGTCCACAACACTTGCAAATTAATTAAGTAACTATCTAAGTAACTATAAAATTAAGTCATCACTCTTCTTCAACCCAGAGGCATTTCACTTTCATTGGAAGGGAAACACCCAATAGTCCTGGAGTGGTTAACACATTTCACTTTCTAGGGTCATATTAATAATCGCATTCCTCACAAACACATCCTCCAACAACCCACTCTTAACACCATAACCATGAACCTGCATCCCCCACTTCACCTCCCCAAGCGATGCGCACGAAGGCAGAACATTAACCAAGCTCACAGCATCCGGGCTTACCTCAAAACCCCCTACCATTAACTCAAACACCTCAACCACCTTCCCCACCTCCCCACCACTCTGCGCATAAACCTCTATTATCGAGTTCTACGACACGATATCCTCCACCTTTCTCTCAAACATTTCATCAAACACCTTACCTGCATCACCCAAACCCCCACATCTCCCATACATTGCCACCATTGCATTGCAAACAAACACATTCAACTCTATTATACAAATGTCGAGCATATAAAAATAGACCATACAAAGGTTGTAGGGGTAGAGATTATAGGGGTAGAGATTGACGAAGGAGGAGTTGGTATCTCGGAAGAACCCCAAAGCCGCCGCCGCCTCCAGTCGTCCTAAGAACGGAACTAGACCTCCTCTACTACACCAAGTGTATACCATCTATTAGATTAACTCATTTCACCTTAAAGCCAAATTATACATTCTGAAAGGAAATGAGAAAACAGAACCCCAGTAGCTGAAATAAAAACCGTGAAGCATGTAGAATTTACTACATCAAATTAAATTTTGGCCTTAGTTAGCAGAACTTCATAACAACTTATATGTAGGTCTAACACTTTACCACTAGTATGTTTTCCCTTTGTACCAATATAGAGCTCTAAAACCCAAGTTTAAGGGTGCCTGGGTTGATTGGTTCTGCTTACTCATCATCTCATACTAATGGAAATTGAAAAACAGTAAGCAATCAAATGCAGCAACACTAAAACCAAAATCTTCATACATAAAATATAGGCAGATAACAATCTACACATATCAAATTAACCAATCAATATACACATGCACCATGAAAAAAGCCATAAAACTAAAACCTAAACCAAGCTTGGTTCTTTAGTCCATAGTCTTTAGTGTTTACCTTCGGAGACAGAGTTGCACTGGTTGAGGGCATCGAGGGCCTATATTTTAGGTAGGGGTAGAGATTGTAGGGGTAGAGATTGACGAAGGAAGAGTTGGTGTCTCGGAGGAACACCAAAGCCGCCGCCGCCGCCGCCTTCGGTCATCCTAAGAACGGAACCAGACCTCATCTACTACCTCTGACCCCGAAAATGACACCGCACCGCGCCGCCTTCAAGTCTCACCTCTCGCGACATGTCGTCTTCTTCCTCCACTTGCTCCAATTCGAAGCGGTCCCCGTCACCGGTGGTGGCCAGAACCGCCGCGGTGAGTCCAATGCCAACCCTTAGACGCTGAGGCGGTCGCCGTCAGTCGAGAGGAGGAGTCATACTCGCTACAGGTGAGTAAAGCTAAACGAGCGTCGTCTCCGACTGCGAGGAAGGGCACGCCGAAGGGGAGGAAGGCTTCGACGCCGGCGAGGTAGGATCAGAGAGAGAATTTGAGGCCAATGGAGCAGTACCGGTGGCCGGCGAGGTTGAGGCCGGACGCATGTATGACTAAGAGCTTGGATTGTAGTGTAGAGAGGAAGAAGGTGAATCCGTGAATGGATCTGGCTCCATTATATTGTGGAGAGGACGGCTTTTGCAAAATTCGCAGGAGAATAACTACTATAGTGGCATATTTCGTAATTATATAATGTTTTTTGGTTATTTGTTAATTAGTGCCCTTTTTTATAGAGCTTTTTACCCAAAACTACAATTTTGTATTAGTATTTATCAGTAGCAAAATTCTTTTTTCAAATTACCAATAACAAGTTTCCATCCAAAACTAACAGAATTAGTTAACTCTTAAATTACAAAATTACCCTCAGTGAGTCTAATGCTACTGATCCTCAAAACTCAACCTAATACTACTGACCCTCAATAGCTCCGCCGTCTTAATACTATTGACCCTCAGTAGCTCCGCCGTCCTCCGCCGCACTTCAATAATACTGACCCTCAGTAGCTCCGCCGTCTTAATACTACTAACCCTCAGTAGCTCCACCGTCCTCTGCCGCGCTCCAATACTACTGACCCTCAGTAGCTCAACCATAACCAACACACAAATAAAAATTTCAACACACAACAATCAATCCAACACACAACAATCAAATCAACACACCCCATCATCATCATCAGTTCAAATAATCAGTTACACTTTATCGTAATCAAAAACAATCAGAACCCATTAAAATCAAACACAAAACCATAAAAACCCATACAAGGAAATCAACAATCATATTCAACGATCAAAGCTACAAAGATCAAAATTGAAAGCATATATGATAATCCATGAAAAGAAGATACAGAAAAACTGGAATCGGTGGAGAGCTGAGTGGAGTGTGAAGAAAAAGGTGCAAGTGCTGGATCAGAGAGAGAGAGAGACAGAGAGGGAGAGGAGTCTGTCGTCACGCCTCGGTCCCTCTGGCTCCGCCGTCGCGCCTCGGTCCCCCTGGCTCCACCTCCTCACGCCTCAATATGCTCCGGCCTCGCGCCTCACGCCTCCTCGCGCCTCGATCTGCTCCGGCCTCGCTCCTCGATCTGTTCCGGCCTCGCACCTCGATCTGCTCCGGCTCCGGCCTCGGCTTCGCGCCTCTCCGCCCTCGCGTCTCTCAGCCCTTGCTCCTCGATCTGTTTCGCTCTCGCGCCTCTCAACCCTTGCTCCTCGATCTGCTCAGGCTCCGGCCTCGGCCTCACGCCTCTCCGCCCTCGATCGCGCCTTTCTACCTCTCTGCTCTGCCTCTCTATCTAGGGTTACAAAATGAGACTGAAAATATATTATATATAGGATGGCATTATTGTGATTTTTGACACTTTGGGGGGTAGTTATGTTTCATGTTTTGATGGACTGAATTCTGTTACTGTTAATTTGTGGAGTGCATTGTATAAAAAAATTAGAGTTTGCTATTGGTAAATATTAGCACTAAATTGTAGTTATTAGTAATTATGTATTTTTTATAATGAGTTTAAAGTTCATGCATTTTTTATAATTTTGGGTCTTCAAATGCCTTTTTTTATAAATACCCCTATAATTTTTGAAGTAATTTTATATAATTTATAAATGCGAGAAAAAAACCTACGAGGAGCCGCATCCTCCTCTCCTACCCAAAAAATCTAGTCGTCATGGGCTCATGGCTGTAAACCCAAACAACGCAAGCGGACTCTCTATCTCCACCACTCGTTGCATTAACAAGGTAGCCCAACGTCGACATCTTTCGACAACATTAACCAGCTATCCAACTTCCTCATATTTTTGAAGGGAGATAATTCTGCAATAGCCGGAGAACAATCCAGAGAAGAGGCTGCTGGAGAGGGTCTGGGGTTAACCAGATCTAATCAATCCAAGCGTTGGGCAATAGTTGAATGATTATGCCTAATTTATGTATTATTATAGTTTGTCTCACAAATTTTTTATCTACCCTTAATCGGTAGAGGGAGGATATGTAATGATTTTTTTTTTTTGCTTGAGTTCAATATAATCAGCATTTATTTATTCAAAATATATCTATATATAATTTATGAATGCATTTCAATTATTTTTTCTTCATTTGATAAAGAATTAAATTCTAAAGTAGCTGCAGCATATAAAACTGACGCATATGATTTTCAAAAGTGAATGGCTAGCCAAAATGACTTTTTAGCTATTTAGCTAAAATATCACTACAAAATTGTTAAATATGATCTAAAATTGCTCTCCAAAATAGCGAAAAAGTTAAAATAAAGAGTGTGCTAAAGATGTTCTTAATTAAGTATAAGTAATATCTTAGTTGAAATTTTGATTTTATTTTGGCATGATTGTCGTAATAAGAATAATTTGGCTTTAATATTTGATTGAGAGTGGTGCCATCATTGGTGATAAAGATTGCTTCGTTGATAGGCAAGGAACTGGAGGATCAGTAGAAGTAGCTTTTCCACTAGCTTTGTAACATGCAGATTGAAGTGGCTTTCCAATGGCAGAAGTTAGGATCACATGATCCATCAAAACATTGGAGCAACCCACGTCGGAGCAATTCAATGGTATTGCTTGTTCACTTGCTGAAGTTCCCGTGAAGCCGCTAAATGTTATGTCACTCACTTTTATTGTCCCAGCCTGTACAAATATGAAGATATGAAAAAGAAAAGGAAAACAAACATTAAATGATATGCATTTCAATCATTTACTTATGAAGCAATACCATCATTATGATACCTTGTAATAACTTGTAACTACTAACTCTTTTGGTACATTTTGTTTCTTTATAACTCAAAGTGAGATAATTTTTCTCTCTACGGAGTGAACATATATTAGTAATTTGCATACAATGACACATATATGTACTATGCATAACATATGCGTGCCTATCAATTTTCCAATAAGATTAGCTTTCTTTAGTGGTGTTGACAGTAGCCGCAGAGAGGCTACAGCAGGCCCACAGACCCGCAGCAAGTGCACCAGGGCCCGGCCCAAGGCTCGGGACCGGATCACCAGCACCCGGCCTCGGGGTCCAGCACTCTATCACTACCAGAAAAGGCGTCATAGCCGACGACGCCATCTCGTCGGCCGTTTCCATTAATTTGTCGGCTATAGTCATAGCCGACGAAGTATCGTCGGCTATTATCTCGTCGGGATTGCTCCGTCGGCTATAGTATAGCCGACGACACACGGGGTAAGTCGTCGGCTTATGAAACACCAGGTATAGCCGACGAAAAAAGCGTCGTCGGCTATACTTCGAACATTGCCGACGAGAAGATCGTCGGCTTTAAAAATTACGTAACTGCCCCTAACCCGAAGTATAGCCGACGACACTATCGTCGGCTATACGTCCGTTTTAGCCGACGACACTATCGTCGGCCATAACAATCGCCGGGTACCAGGAACGGCTTTTTTTTGCCTGAAGCCGGGAGGGTAAAGCCGACGACATATGGTAAACATCGTCGGCTATAGCCCTTATAGCCGACGAAATTTGGTAAAAATCGTCGGCTATAACTGTTATAGCCGACGAAATAATGCCAATATCGTCGGCTATAACCCCTAAATATTTAAAAAAATTAAAAAATTTAACTCGGGCCCAATTTCTCTTCGTCTTCGGGGGCTGCAGAAAATGCACAAACAAACATCCAAATATCCAACAAATATCCACATCAATCCATCCCTAATATCCTACATACTGTACAAATTAACCCACTATATCTACTCATCATCACCCCCTAAACGCGTAGCGTCGTCGACCGGATCGTTCGAGTTCCGGTGGCTATGGCTGTCCTGATCGGCTGGCGTACTCCGATGCGGGGGGGGAGTGGGGACGACGAACTGGGGCATCTGTGGCCGAGGCGGGGGCTGGAGTCCAGCCTGCTGGGCCTCCCAAGACTGCTGCATCCATCGGTACATCTCCGCCACAGATGCGTCTCTGGCCTGCTGCGCCGAAGCCTCCGCAGCCCTCGCCAACTCCGCCTGCTGGAGCGCCTCCACCGCCCTCGCCAACTCCGCCTGAGTCCTCTGCAGCTGCGTCTGCAAGTCTCCTCTCGTCGAAGCCGCACGCTGCGTGCTGGGATTGGCCGGCGTGAACTTGAGAACCCCATCTCCCGCCGCGCCTAGGCCTCTCTGGTAGAAGTAGTTGTTCCCCGTCCCTACCGCCGCGTGCATGATCTGAGAGGCCAAGCGCGGCTCAAGGGTGTCGATCGTGGAGGCAAACTCCGCGATCGCCTCGTCGGACGCCCCGTCTCCCAGAGTGTCTCGCGCGATCCCGAAGGTGATCGCGTCGGTCTCCGCATCTATTTCCGCCTAATTGACAAGAAAATATAATAAACGAATTAAAAAATATATATATATAAATTAATTTCATGAAACACTTTTATTGAAGATGGACGAATACTTACCACTTGGTCGGGACGCCCCGGATACATCTGCGCATGAATCCACGACAACGGCCTCAGCGGTCGGTCCCTCCTCGCCATCTCTGCCCACTGCCTCCAGGAGCGGGCGCCGCCGTGGTGGGGGTGCTCGTTCCTCCTGCGGTTGTCGCTGTTCGTCCGCGAGATTTTCTGTATTATAACAACAAACATATAAACGCAAATATAAATTAGTAACTAAATTAAAATATTAGGAACTAACCAAAATAAAATTAATAACTAATTTAGTTACTAACTAATTTAATTTAATTAGTAACTACTTAACTAACTAATTTAATTAGTAACTACTTAACTAACTAATTTAATTTAGTAACTAACTAACTTACTAACTACCTAATTTTATTTAATTTAATTTGATTTAATTTAGTAACGAACTAACTAACTATGTAACTAACCAACTGACTTAATTTAATAACTAATAACTAACTAACTAACTAATTAATTGAATTAAGTAACTACATAATTTAATTATTAAATAACATTAAAAAGTTATATACTACCAGGCTAAATTTTCTTACCGAGACCCTGTCGCTCCCGAAGTAGGCTACCAGCCATAGCCACTCGTACTCCCTGTACCGGAACTCGTGGGGGGTTGCAGCTCGCCCCAAGTGCTGCTCCACATGGTACGTCCTGTAGTGCGTGGACAGCTCGTTCTTCCACTCGGAGTACCTATATTAACAGAACACAACTGTTAGATATATTCGTACACTGCCAATAAATATATTTATACAAAAAAAAGCAAAACACATAACCTGTTCTTCAGCTGCTCGTCTCTCCACCAGTCCAAGGTAGGATGGACTCTAAACCATTGCTGCAACATTATAAATTAATTAGAAAATATTTTTATATAGTTATAAGGACTGAATTCATAATTGTTTATTTTCTATAATAAAAATCATATTTAACTCACCGACAGTGCATTGTACACTCGCGCCTTGATCTCATCGGGCACAGAGCCCCAGTCGGGCCACAACAGTGGGACCCTGTCCCGCACGAGCATGCCCGTCGCGTTGATGTACTTGGTGGTGGTGTCTCTCCGCTCAATCGGGCGTCCATCCTCACCGGGACCATGCAGGATCTCTCTGATCCCACCGGCCAGCTCCCTCTCCAGGGTCGACATGTTCGCTGGCCCTCTGGTCCGTCTCGTCCCCGCGGGTTTATTGACGAGGACGCCTGTTAAAATGAACACATAGTTAAATAATTATTTAAACTAACTAATTAAATAATTAATTAAACAATCTAAATAATTAATTAAACTAACCAATTACCTGCGTCGTTGTACTGCTTGTCCTTCTCACGAACGGCCCACAGGCCGCGGCAGTCCTCTGAGTCGAAAGGACTGTAGAAGTAGGCCTCCTCCCAGGGAATCTCGTGGGGCCGGTCGTGCCTCCAAATCTGCCTCCCCCTGGCGTCGTACTCAGGGATGGCAGGGAGGAACTGGACCATGTACATCCCCGATGGCGGAGACATACGGGGCGTGGACCCTGAGGGGCCTGCTCCCCCTGACGGTGGGCCCCGTAGCTGTGGATGATGTCGTTGTGGGGGGACAGGGAGCATCTCTGGAGGGTCCAGATCGGCGCGCGGTGGGGTCGGCTGCCGATCCTGGAACAGTGCTGAAGTGCACTGGGGTCTGGTGGCTCTGCGTCCTCCTCTGACACTCGAGTCAGGGCCCGCTCCCGTCGACTCATACGAGGAGCCCCCACGTGGATCGCTCGGCGTCAATCCCATCAACGTCTCCTCTCGTCGACTCAAAGGCCGGCCTAGGCCCCGACGACCGCTGGATCCGCTCCCCCCACGGCTGGATCCTGCCTGAGCGTCGGGGTCGCTCTCGGTCCGTCTGCCAAGCCATCGGTCTACAAAGCGCCGGTTTCCTGCACAATTAGTATATAAATTCCATAAATTGCACAAAAATTCCACAAAACAAAATTAAAAACATCATTCAATGTATATATACCTAATTATATATATACGTACCTAAATATATTTATACCTAATTATATATATATATTCCGAAATATAACACAAAATTCCTTAAATTTCACAAAAAAATAAAAAACTTTTTTAAATATATATACACCTAATTATATATATACATAACTATATTTATACCTAATTATATATATATATATATTCCGAAAAATATATATATATATATCGTCATAAAAATGAAAAAAAATATTTATACCTAATTATATATAAATTAGTATATAAATTAGTATACTAGTATATAAATTCAACAAAATTCCACAATTAGTATATAAAAACCGTAAATTTAACAAAAAATCCACAAAATTAGTATATAAATTCCACAAAATTAACAAATTTAACAAAAAATCCACACAATTCCATAAATTTCACAAAAACCCTAAATTCCACAAAAAATTCACAAAAACCCTAAAATTCACAAAATTCGACAAAATTAATAAAAACCGTAAATGAGGCTCGATCGGGACTACCTGACATGGTGGTGCAGTCTGGACGAGGACCGGTGGTGCGGTGCGGCGGCGACGGCGGCAGGGGCGGCGGCGGCAGCGGGTTTCGGGTCGGCTAGGGGCGGCTGCGGCTAGGGGCGCCTGCAGCAGGGGCGGCAGAGGCGGGCGCGGCTACGGCAGCTGCGGCAGGGGCCGCTACGGCGGCAGGGGGTTTCGGGTCGGGGAGGGGTCGGGCAGGACGGGGAGGGGGCGGGGAGGGGGAGGGGGAGGGTAGGGAGGGGGAGGGTCGGTCGGCGTCCGTGGTGGTCGGTCGGCGTCGGGGAGGGGCGGGCGGCTGCGGCAGGTGGGAATTTGAAGATTTAGGGTTAGCAGAAAATGAGGGAGGCGCCCTCTGTTTCGGTTTAAATCGAAGGACTATAGCCGACGATGTAATTTTAATTCGTCGGCTATAGTCATAGCCGACGAAATTCGTCGGCTATACTCTTACGGGCCGGGCAAAAATCCGGGCCGGGCCGAAGTTGGGCTTTGCGGGCCGGTTATAGCCGACGAAGTTAAGTGCATCGTCGGCTATAACATGAATGTCGTCGGCTATAATATGAATCTCGTCGGCTATACTGTACGCTCTCAGCAGCCGTTAGATCTCGCCCATCCAACGGCGGACAATGAAACGGCGCGGATCGCAAGAGTTTAGCCGACGAAGTTAAGGATTTCGTCGGCTATTCCCTGGTCAACTTTTGGTCAAACCTCTAAACGCTTTAAAACGGCAATTGGCCCGTCTAAATGACGTTTTTTACCCTGACCTTCAACAGAGAATAGTTTCAAATCGATGCGACGCAACTAACCGTATAAAAATTTTCCTCCAAAAATTTACCGACCGTCAGGCTACCCATAGGAAAACGGAAGTAAAAAACACCTAATCGCAACATTCGGCACACAGATTTTGTCGGAATCTTCCCATTTTTCAACCGTAGTCGTATTTCAATATTTCGGTCGTATCTTATTTCACGACACTTTTGCATTTGAACGGTCTACGTATAGCAACTATTTGAAACTATACATTCACTTAAACACTTAGTAAATAAGTTAAGGAATATTAGTGCATATGTTCCGATTTCGAATCTAAAAGTTTGGAAAATCTATTCCAACCGTCAGATATCACCGTTAAGCTTAAATACATGTAGGAAAAAAAATCCAACTACATCTGACAACGTTAAAGGCTCGATCGGGACGGTCAAACTGCATGGTCAAACCTCGAAACGCTTTAAAACGGCAATTGGCCCGTCTAAATGACGTTTTTTGGCCTGACCTTCAACAGAGAATAGTTTCAAATCGATGCGACGCAACTAACCGTATAAAAATTTTCCTCCAAAAATTTACCGACCGTCAGGCTACCCATAGGAAAACGGAAGTAAAAAACACCTAATCGCAACATTCGGCACACAGATTTTGTCGGAATCTTCCCATTTTTCAACCGTAATCGTATTTCAATATTTCGGTCGTATCTTATTTCACGACACTTTTGCATTTGAACGGTCTACGTATGGTTTCGGTCAATATACTTTAGCCGACGACTTGCAAGTCGTCGGCTACAGTATGGGCATTATAGCCGACGAATTGCAAGTCGTCGGCTAAAGTATGGGCATTATAGCCGACGAATTATGGTCCATTTCGTCGGCTATAATTCTGATCTTTCTGAAAATTTGCCATTTAGGGCCTGAAAATTGCCTATTTCACCTGATAAATTCCTAAACATAACACAAACAATTCAATACAATTTCCCATAAACTCGGAAAACGGTAATTAAGGACAAAAATGTATTCATGCATGCACCATCGTACACAAATACATACATAAATAGTATACTAAGGATGATAATCAGAATCATCCTCATCACTTGAGTCAGACGTAGTATAGTAGTTAATATCTGGCAACCGGTGCTCGTACTCGTCGTCTGAGTCATCGTCTGCCTGATATAGACGATTCGGATTAACATCATACATGGGCACCTGACCCCTAGGAAGTCGAACCACTCTGCCCGGCGTCACATTATTATCGCGGATGGTGGAGGATTCCGGAATGTCGCCGGCGTCCGGCTCTTGGTATGCGGTCGCTTCTTGACACTCTGTGCTCACACCAAGTGTGGTAGCACTGTATATGTCTCGCTGAGACACATGGTTAACTACCTTCCACGTGCCTTTGTTCAAAGGATCGTCAAGATAAAAGACCTTTTTGGCCGCTGTGGCGAAAACAAAGGGGTCGTCTTCATACACACTAGTGGCGGTATTCACCGAAAGTATGCCGTACTGATCGATCCGTATGCGGTGCGGCCTAGTATCAAACCATCGACACTTGAACAAGTGGACTTTCATGCGGTTCCCATAAATGAGTTCAACAACTGACTGTAGGACACCGTAAAAATCCACGCCCCCCTCTGCACCATCGACCATCACCCCACAATTCTGTGTTTTGCGTTCCCCGTCTCTAGCTTCACATATATACTTAACGCCGTTGACATCACACATTGGGCGGACTGTGGAAGATATCGGCTTCATCGACAACAGCCTCAATTCCTCTGAGTAATTTGTATGACCACCCCTCGCAGCCACTTGCATCAGCTGAAAAATATAACTCAAATCACTCGGTGTGTTTATGATTAAAGAATAGGGAACTGTAAAAGAAAGCCATCTAATATATATATTTATACACTTACCCATTGTGGAAAATAGTCTGCAAACGTCGTGTTGTGGTACTCGACATCACCGCGAACTTCCTTGCTGTGAAGATGGTGACGTTTCCAATATTGTACCTCCGGACAGTTTATTAGAACCCACCAGTGGGCAATCCCTACCTCATGGTCAGGCAACTTGTCCACACCCTTTTTCTTGAAGCTTCCGTATGGTACAACAGAGTTGGCGACGATAGATAGGTTGAACTCGGGGTCATCTCGACTTGGATGTTGTGGGGGGTCCTCCATCGCTCCCAAGTACAACTTGGCGTACGTTACACACTCATGCGCAATGTAAGCTTCAGCAATACACCCCTCAGGCGCAGATTTATTGTGCACATATTTCTTGTAGTCTCCAAGTTGTCTGCAAGGTTAACAAGTGCGTGTTAAGAGCATGCAACTTTTATTTAAAAACATGTATAAATCAAATTTATGAATAACATGTACCTTTCGATGGGATACATCCAAGTGTAGTGTACGGGACCGGTAAGCAACAATTGTTGGGGAAGATGGATCATCAGGTGAGGCATGATGTCAAAGAAGTTTGGGGGAAATATCCTCTCGAACTTGCACAAGATAAAAACGATTTCCTCATGCATTCTCATGAGGTCTGATTTTCTAACTTCTCTAGCGCATAACTTCTGGAAGAATCTTGACAACGCCACCAACGGCTCAACCACTTCATCCTCCAAGTACGCTCGAATGAAAATAGGGAAGAGGCGTTGAAGCAGTACATGGCAGTCGTGACTCTTCAATCCGTACATCTTGTTGTCTCGGTAGTTAACACACTTGCTTATGTTACCCGCATAGCCATAAGGATACCTGCATAGCCATTAACAACAATTAGATTTCATGCATATATAGTCGTCCAACAACAGATGGATTCTTTAGGGAATACATGCCTAATTAATAAAAAGTTACCTGACATTACTCAGCCATCCAAAGATTTCATGTTTCTGGTCCCTGGTGACGGTGTAAGGAGCTTGGGGCATTTTGCTCCTGCCCTCTCTCAACCACAAATGGTCCCGCAGTCCCATATTTCTCAGATCAACGCGTGCCTTGGGGGTGTCTTTTGTTTTCTTCTCCCAATTCAAAACTGTGCCAACCACGGCTTCACCCACGTTCTTCTCTATATGCATGACATCCAGGTAGTATCTGGTAGCCAACCTGGCCCAATAAGGAAGTTCCCATAAGATGCTCTTGTGTGACCAGAACCTATACCGATCCGGCCTCTCTGGAATCGTGCGCAACACATCGGGATGATTGCTAAGCGGACCAAAGTCATACTCATTCAACACTGCCAATATTTCCTCCCCTGTCCATTGCTCCGGTGCCCAGCCCCTTTCTTCAGTCCCATCAAAAGCCTGTGCATCGTCCCTAAATGGATGGTCATGCGGAAGCCAACGACGGTGACGCATCTGGACAATCTTGCTGCAATGAGGACTGGAGCAATCAACAGTTATGCACTCTGAACAAGCCCTGTAACCCCTGGTGACGCTGCCCGACAACATACCCCTCCCAGGAAAGTCACTGATCGTTCCAACAAGCATGGCATGCATCCGGAACATCTCATTTTTGAACCGGTCGTAGACCAGGTGGCCGTTCAGACTCAAGTACCGAAGCTCCTCAATTACGGGTCTCAAATACACATCGAGACACTTTCCCGGATAACCTGGGCCTGGAATCAACAATGTGAGCATGTTATATTCCTTCTTCATGCACATCCACGGTGGAAAGTTGTACGGAATCAAAATAACTGGCCACACACTGTACTGAAGCTCTTTCTTGCCAAAAGGGTTGAAACCGTCGGATGATAGCCCTAGCCAAACATTTCGAACCTCTGATGCAAATTCGGGAAACTCCAACACGTTCTTCTTCCAAGCCTCTCCGTCGGCGGGATGTCTAAGGGTGTCATCGTCAGGCACATTCCTCTCAGCCCACCATCTCATAGCTTCGGCCGTGAAAGCACACATGAACAACCGCTCAAGCCTATCAATCAGCGGGAAGTACCGAAGTATCTTCACAGCTTTCTTGTTCCCTTTAGGAGTGAACTTATACCGCTCTGTATTGCATAATGGGCAGTATTCAAGATCTGCAAGTCCTTCCCCGTAAAACAGAACGCAATCGTATCTGCATGCATGAATCTTGATGTAGGAAAGGCCGAGATCTTTAAGGATATGTCGCACCTTATGATGACTGGTAGGAAGCCGATGTCCGGGGGGCATCGCCCCACCCCATAGCCGAAGCCAATCATCAACCGATTTGACAGTGCCTTTGTTCTCCGTTTTGATCTTCATCACTCCCATGACAGATTCAAGGACAGTCTTACTGCATCCGGGGTACAACGGAGTCTGTTGCAATGCGATCAGGTTGTTGTACTTTTTCATACCACTTGTGTTGACCGGAGATCGGGGTAATGGCTCGAGTGGCTCAATATCAGGGAAACACTCCATCTCCGGAGGTGGGAGTTGCACATCTGGTGCTTCCTCAAAGACACCGCTCTCACGAGGAAACATATCGTTGATCCAGTTCGTTGTCGGATCATTGGAGGAACTCCCTCTCTCGGCAAATTGTCCATGATCATGACGACCCGCAAACTCTGGTTCACCGTGATAAATCCAATTAGTGTATAAGACCCAAAATCCATATCTAGCCAGGTGTTGCTCCACTATCTCTATGGAAAACCGGTGTCGTGGGGTGGCACACTTGCACTTTTTACACGGACAATAATGAAGTGTAGTGTCTCCACAGTTAGCCATCACAAAATCCAGGAAACTCCTAACTCCATCATGATACGCCTGATCCCATCTTCCAAGGGTAATCCAACTCTTGTCCATCCTGTAAATTCAAGAAATAAATATAGCTATATATAGATATGTATATATGCACGTACTACGTACGTACTAATTAATTAAAAAATTCATCATTACACACACACATATATATATATATATATACACATGCATCCCTAAATTAATTAAAACATCGTCAATCTCCCTAATTAATTAAACACAATGTATTTTTTATATATACCAAAAATATATTTTTAATTACAATTAAATTAATTAATATATATACATTTTTTCATCAAATTCATCTAAAATCACCTATAAATCAACAATCAATCACTAATCTTCAACAAAACTTCAATTCTATCTAACCAATACAACATATATATCAACCCATTAATAATCTCATCTCAACACACATATATATATATATATATATATATATATCAAATTAATCACACATTTATTCTAATTAAACTCTAAATTAATACACCTCTGCATATAACCAACTAAATCAACACACACAGCAATATACGTACCTTTCAAGCTTATGGCCGAGGTTTTGGACGATTTCAGAGCGTTTTGGACGATTTCATCGACGAATGAGCTCCCTGATGCAGAAGGTCGATCTGATATAAGAGTTATAGCCGACGAATACCCTCCTCGTCGGCTATAACCAAAAACTTATCGTCGGCTATAACTATTATAGCCGACGAATACCATTCTCGTCGGCTATAACCAAAAACGTTTCGTTGGCTATAGTTATAGCCGACGAGTTGTCGGCAGTTCGTCGGCTATAAGGGGTTATAGCCGACGAGGTACTATTTCGTCGGCCGTTTTTTCCCATATCGTCGGCTATAACCCCTTTTCTGGTAGTGTATCCTGCCTCCAGAGACCCTGGGGCCGGGGGCGCCAGCCTGCCAAAGAGGGCACCAGAATGTACAAACAGAAGGGAACCAATCCCACATCGAAGGGTGAGGCCAGCCCTCACCCCCAACCACCTATATAAGGGCTCCAACTATCCTCTTTATTAGGTAACTTATCTCTCTCCCTGCTTACATACGTGCCTTGGTTATATATATTCCAACTATACTAACTTAGGCATCGGAGAGGAGAAGGCCGGCCCGCCCGGTATTCCCCTTAGTGAGCAGGATTGCAGGAGATCAAGTTGGATTCACCGTGTATCTACCAGGCCCCCGGGTTTAGGCAGAAACAATTGGCGCCGTCTGTGGGAAGCTTGAACGAAAAGCCGTGTAAGCGACACCGTTGGGAAAGAACTCGGAAATGAGTTAAGAGAAAGGTACCGCCGAGGAGGGACGCCTTGCAGTAGTGCAGACGCTCACCTCCACCCCGGCCATCACGCGGGAGCCGCGCGGCGACCGGGGCAACGGTCAGGAAGTAGGGAGCCGTGGGGGACCCTCTGGCGTGCCGGATCCCCACCAGAGCGACGGGGCTTCTCCTTGACGTTCTCAGATGATCCAAGCGATCGATCTGAGAGCCCGGACCGGGACCCTACGTACAGCCCCCGCCATCCCGGCCATAGCAGTATGGCGGGAGAGCTACGGGCAATGGCCGCAGAGGTCAGTCGTCAAAGAGAGGAGAGCGACAGGGACAGAGCTACGTCCAACGCCCGATACGAAGAGATGGAGGCGGTGAATACTGCCCTAGTGGCCGCCCTGGAGAGGGGACAGCAGCGCAGTGACGCCATGGCCGAGGCGCAAGCGACACTCCCACCGATCCAACCTCAACACACCGAAGCAGGGCAATCTTCGGGTGGTCGGCCCGGTGACCCCGTGCACGAAAAGTCGCCAGCAGGCGCAGGCCCGCCAAAGAGCACGACAACCTACCACTGGCCCGGCGCTTTGTCAGTGGATGAAGTTGAGACTCCAACCGCACGGGCGCTGCAAATGCTAGCCAACACCGTGCCGGACTTAAAGGCCCAAATGGAGGCCAACGAGAGAAGAGCTGCGCGGCCGATGGAGGGCGCCCGGTTTAATGAGCGCATGGGCCCTTTCTCGCACCGGGTCATAGAGTCGGGAAGATCTGGCAACCAGAAGTCCCTCAAGCTCACCTATTCAGGGTCCGGTTGCCCGTATCAGCACCTGGACAGTTTCCGGTCCCAGACCTGCTCCAAGGGCTACTCCGACGCAGTCTGCTGCAACATCTTCCAGGAGACTTTGTCTGGGGAAGCGCTCAGCTGGTTCTACGAGCTTCTGGCGAACTCGATCGAGGCGTTCGAGCAGTTAGCCGACCGGTTCGTAGGCCGCTTCATTCTCCGAGTCGAGGGAGCTCGGACGTCGACCATCCTCTTCAACTGCATACAAGCCCCCGGAGAGGAGCTGAGAACCTTTGTCAACCGCTGGCAGACGGCTACGGCCGGAGTTCGGAACCTAGACAAAGGCATTGCCGAGATGGCGTTTAAGCAGGGGCTCCGAGCGGGCAAGTTTTCCTACGTCGTCCGGGTAGAACTCCCGCAGGGATATGACGAGTTGATGGCTATGGCCATCCGGCATGCTCAGGCCGATCATGAGACCTATGGGCATCACCTACTGAAGAGGAAGCGGGATGAGCAGCAGGAAGACCATCCCCGGGAAGAGAACCCTCCGCCCGGCCAGGAAGCTAAGCCCAGTCAGCGGACTGAGAACCGCGCCGCTCGACCCAGCCGGAACGCCAACAGCAGAAACTGGCCACAGCGGCAGCAGAGGCCCTATTTTGATAAACCCCAGAAAGAGCACAAGCTGGCACCATACCGCCAAGAGCGCCCCCTGGCAATCATGCCAGCACCACCACCGGCCGGTCAAGAAGTCTTCACCGCTCTCACCACTTCCTACGAGGATATCCTACTTGAGAACGGGAGCGTCATTCCCCCGCCGCCCAAGAGAAAGTACCCGAAGGGGAAACTTACAACGGCGCAAACGGGCAAGTACTGCTCTTATCATGATGAGGCCACTCATCGAACAAATCAGTGCTACGCTCTCAAGACGGCGGTGCAGGGTTTGATCGATAACGGCCAGCTCCAGCGGTACGTAGGGGAGAGAAGAACAGACCCCGACCGGGACCAGGCCTGGTAAACCCGCTAGCCCCGAGCGGTTAGTTTGGCATAGTTCGTGGTTCAACCGTTGTAAAAACAGATATATATGCAAGCTACTTTTGAGAAAATTTCACCGGCTCTGCCTGTTCCAGTATATTCATATTCAAGCAAGTATACAAGCAGTAACCGATCCGGAAAGATTACAAGGAAAAGAGCAAGAAAAATCCTAAGGAGCCACGACTCCGCCTTCAGCGGGCAATCCGCCAGCCTCTCCTGCGGTACCCTCGTCGTCGACATCAGTTCCGGTGTTGACTCTGGCTCTGGGAGACTCGGCACCGTTGGTAAAAGAATCCAAGTCCGAGCGAATCGCTTCATCCGGCTGCCCCTCCACCGCCTCCTGATGGATGTCCGACTGCTCATGGATATCTCCTTCAGCAGCAGTCGGCATCAAGGAAGTGTCTAACCATCCCTTCCCCGCCCATTCCATGTACGCATCCGAGATGCCCTCTTCCCTGGCCTTCACCAGAAACTCCAGGAACTGATCGCTCTCACGGTATTTAAGAACGACCCGCTCGTAGAGTTCCGGGTCATCTTCCCCGGTCGGAGCAGCAGAAGCGGCGCGCAGAGCGGCAGCTCCCACTTGGAGCTCGTCCACTTTGGCTTCCAGCTCGGCCCTCTCCTTCTCCAGGCTCCGGTTCTGCTCCTCCAGCTTCTTGGCCCTCTCCTCCGATCTGGCCTTCTCCCGGTCCGAGCGAGACTTCTCCACCTCCAGGCGCTGTCGGGCCTCCGATAGAGCAGCTATCTGTCTCTTCAGCTCCGACAGCTCCTCGCTCGCATCCGGTTGGTACAGACTGTACAGCAACTGCGCAACATCAAGGACAGTTAGTCAAGCCGCAAACGAAAACAAGCTACAAGCAGTGTAGTGATTCCGTGCGGTACTTACCCGAAGGACGGATTCCTTGCATTTTGGGTGATTCCCACCCGCCAGGGCTCCTGCAACTCCAGGTCTGTCCAGACCAAGGCCGGCCAAGTCCGCCGCCACTTGTCGGGCGAGTGCACTGTCCGGGCTTCCCCTCGGTGCCTCCGCAGGCGCGGGACTACTCTGCCGGGCAGCAGCAGCAGCCTTTTCCCCGGCAGCGTTAGCTTGCGCGCCGCTGGTTATCCTAAACCGTTTGGCCAGGTTCTCCTGTGCCGACCCACCAGTGAGCGTCACCAGCGCGGAGGAAGGAATGTCCCCACCCTTCCGTTTCTCTCCCCGGCCTTCCGGAGAAGAAGATCGTGCGCTTACCGGGGCAACGCGAGCCACGTGCGGCACAGACACCGGCCGGTTGGGGATCCTGTTCACTCCACCGAGAACCCTAACGGACCCCCCGGTGCTCTTGCCCCTTCCAGGCACCGCATGGGGCGCGGTATGATGGGTCTTCACCCGCTTCAGGACATAGGCGTCGGCATCAACGTCCATGGCCCTCGGCTTCGCATGAGTCGTGAGCCGGCTGGACTCCTCTTCCACCGACGTCCGCGAGACGGTCTCGCCTTTCTCCTTCAGCTTGTTGAGGAGGTCTTCCCCGTCCATTGAAAGAGTGGTTTCGGGCTTGATAACCGCCCGGGAACATGCACCTGCAAGGAAGGCAAACAGTTAGCATTTTGCAAAACTAAGCACAAGGTATCACCGCTAAAGAGCTTGCTACGCACCGGGACCCCGCCCGAGTTGGCAATATTCCAGCACTTCTCGCCGGATGAAGTTGAAAGAACTCCGTTCCAGGTCGTCCCAGCATCCGAGTATGGTCGAGATCCTCTCCTGCTCCAGATCGGATAGCTCGAACGACTGGTCGCTAATGGGTTGGAAGGCGCCAGGAACCCAGTACATTTTACTCCTTGCCTGCCACCTCCCGCCCACCATCACCACCTTCTTCCTCCAACTATTGTCTACCCATGAAGGCATATTAGTGACGATCGGTGGAGGTTTCCGGGCGTTGAAGGACAGGCAACCCCGGGACCCCTGCTTCCTGGAGTACAACAGCCTATACAAGGCCCGGAACTCGTTTACCGTTGGTATATTCATCCCGGAAAACTCGTACAAGCAGCCGAGGCTCAGTAGTCGCCTCCACTGGAGCCCAAGAAGCTGCGCGGGCGACACTTGCAGCGCACTAAGCATATACTGCACGAAGTTTGGCAGCGGGAGCGAGAGCCCATGCCGGAACTGGTCCTGATGTGCGGCAACCCAACCTGCTTCCCGGTTGCAGGCCGACTATCCAGGATTCAGGGGCCGCAGCAGAACTTCATCCAGGATACCCCACGTTTCCCGGAACGCTGCAATCTCTTCAGGGGTCATGCTACCCTCCGGTTCATCACACACCACAGCATACTTCCCTCTGCCAATGGTGTAGCTCGCACCCGGAGCATCTGCAAGACGCACTCCGTGCGGTATTTCAGTCTCCGAGGATTCAGCCCCGGAAGACGAAGACGAGGACGGAGACGAAACCCTGCTCCCGGAGCAGTCGGCGACTTCGGTATCCGGAGGTTCCGAACTGAGCCAGTCGTCCAGCCTCTCCGTATCATCCACGAGGGGACCCCTGGCAGCCGATTCGGAAGCCCGGTCAGAACCTGAAGATGACATCTTAACCTAGGGGAAGAAAACAAAACCCTAGCGCTCGTCAACAACAGGCTACAACAGCGCCTTCTACGGCCTCTCCCCAAGTTCACCGCAGAGCAGTTCCGGCGCAAAACAACAAAGCCAAAAACAAGAACAACACCGGGGCAAAGAAATCAACAAACTTACCGATTAGTATGCTCAACCGAGGACAATCCGCCCTGTGAAAGCAGCGAGCAATAGTAGGAAGAGAATAGGGACCGCTCAAGAAAACGGATCTCGTGGGGCGAAACGGCTCAAAGTGATCCCCGAATTCCTCTCTTTCTCTTAGTTTCTCCAAAGCAAGAAGCAACAGCAGAAAGGAGAGCAGAAGATGCCTTTTTATAGAGGGGACCAGTGCCCTAGGCAATTGAAATCCCTCCAAAACAAGTAATCACAGCAACTCAAACGCCTGCGAATCCAGGCCCTCCATCTCAAGACCGCCCCCTGCTGGCACGTGTCCCAGCATTGGTAAACTGCCCATGCCATCATAACTGACGGGACTGATGGACTTCCTCCTTAAATGCATGTCAGCCACTTGTCCCACACGCTGGCGACAGGAAGGTAGGAGCGGGAACCGAGGAGTCAGGCCCCCCACACTTCCCCAAATCCCACGGTTGCACACCATCTTCTTCGTATATCTTGAAGACCTCTCACCGGTTGTGATTTTCCAACCGCTTCGAGAGCACCCATCTGGGTACGAGCCATCTGCCCGGCACCATGGCAGTTCACGGTTATGATCATTCAACCTGCTGCATGGCTTCTTCGCATATCTTGAAGACCTCTCACCAGTGGTAATCATCCAACCGCTTCGAGAGCACCCATCCGGGTATGAGCCATCCGCCCAGCACCATGGCAGTTCGCGGTTATGATCATTCAACCGGCTGCATGGCTTCTTCGTATATCTTGAAGACCTCTCACCGGTTGTGATTGTCCAACCGCTTCGAGAGCATCTATCCGGGTATGAACCCTCCTAGCACCATCTTCGTTGCATATCACTGGGGGACTCGTCTCGATATGGCATGTCGCCCGGTCGAGTTCCGCCCGGTCCGTAGCAGTTCACGGTTAGGTATCATTCAACCGGCTGCACGTCGTCCTACTGGAGACCTCGTCTCGATATGGCATGTCGCCCGGTCGAGGTCCACCCAATCACATCTCTCTTGGGGGACTCGTCTCGATATGGCAGAACGCCCGGTCGAGATCTGCCCACCGGTTACGACGCATCCAACCGGCTCGAGAGCATATTCCGGGAATAGGATCCACCCGGCCCCATGGTATTTCACTGGGGGACTCGTCTCGATATGGCAGGACGCCCGGTCGAGTTCCGCCAGGTACCATGGCTGACCCCGGTCATGAGAACATTCGACCGGCTTGGGCTTTATACACCCGGGTGAGTTTACATCTAACCCATGTACGCTTGTCCAGCAGGATAAAAACCCTGCATCGCACCAGCTGCGGCAAATGGGGGCTGCACGGCGAGCCTTGTCACCTCAACGCCACCCCCCTACCGGGAACAGTATCCACCCGGCCCTATGGCATTTCACTGGGGGACTCGTCTCGATATGGCAGGACGCCCGGTCGAGTTCCGCCCGGTACCATGGCTGACCCCGGTCATGAGAACATTCGACCGGCGGGCTTTATACACCCGGGCGAGTTTGCATCTAACCCATGTACGCTTGTCCAGCAGGATAAAAACTCTGCATCGCATTGAACCGCGATCAACATGGGGATACACGGCGAGCCTTGTCACCTCAACGCCACCCCCCTTACCTCAACGCTTATTCAACACAAGCTGAGAAGAACTAGCAAGTGTTCACCGGTGCTTCAAACAGCCCGCAACACCGGGGTAATCTCCCTACAGCCTAGCAATATGGGACTCGTCTCGATATGGCAGGACGCCCGGTCGAGCTCCCACACTCCTGGACTCGTCTCGATATGGCAGAACGCCCGGTCGAGGTCCAGTACTGAAGTTCACCTGGGACTCGTCTCGATATGGCAGAACGCCCGGTCGAGGTCCCATGAACTTCACCCCGTCCGCTTTGGCAGATCGCCCGGTAGAGGCTCAGTGAACTTCGCTTTGGCAGATCGCCCGGTATAGGCTCAGTGAACTCCGCTCCGTCTCGATTTGGCAGATCGCCCAGTTGTGACCCAGTGAAGCTCCGCTTCGTACCGATAGGGCAGAGTGCCCGGCCGAAATTCCATGCACATCTCTTGCATGGCGGATTTCAACGCCTCATTATCATCCCATGCACAAATCTCTTGCATGGCGGATTTCAACGCCTCATTATCATCCCATGCACAAATCTCTTGCATGGCGGATTTCAACGTCTCATTATCATTCCATGCACACATCTATTGCATGGCATCATGGCATTATCTCATACACTCTCCGGGTTCCACCCGGCTTTATGCTCATAGCACCACAACACTTAAGCATATTACTGCTTATATTACAAACGTGCTTTTCAACTATTGCTTCCCATCGGTAACAGGTACTCACCTCGGTCACGCCCAATCTTTAACGCGGACTTGGGGGACTGGGCACCAGTAGGTTGGTAACCCTGCGGGCCTGCAGGACAACAGCAAGATAGATTTAAGTCCCCATTCAAGATTGCACTTGACCGGGAACATGGGGGACTTGTTGACAGTAGCCGCAGAGAGGCTACAGCAGGCCCACAGACCCGCAGCAAGTGCACCAGGGCCCGGCCCAAGGCTTGGGACCGGATCACCAGCACCCGGCCTCGGGGTCCAGCACTCTATCCTGCCTCCAGAGACCCTGGGGCCGGGGGCGCCAGCCTGCCAAAGAGGGCACCAGAATGTACAAATAGAAGGGAACCAGTCCCACATCGAAGGGTGAGGCCAGCCCTCACCCCCAACCACCTATATAAGAGCTCCAACTACCCTCTTTATTAGGTAACTTATCTCTCTCCCTGCTTACATACGTGCATTGGTTATATATATTCCAACTATACTAACTTAGGCATCGGAGAGGAGAAGGCCGGCCCGCCCGGTATTCTCCTTAGTGAGCAGAATTGCAGGAGATCAAGTTGGATTCACCGTGTATCTACCAGGCCCCCGGGTTTAGGCAGAAACAAGTGGATTAATGCACTTTACTATTTGGGGATGCTTGATAATTTTTGATTAGATGAGACTCATGTTATTATTTAGGATGTATTTTTTTATGAGAGTATTACTCATGTTTTTATGGTAGATTAGCGTGTTGGTGTTAATCCCTTGCCCCAAGGTACAAAATCTTTTATAAATTAAATAAGGGAGTTGAAATTTGCACTCCTCAATTTACAATCCACACTTTCACTTTCTTTTTTTGTTAAATTTTTTATAATAAGACAAAACACATGTTACTAAAATACAAGATTTAAGTTACTTAAAATGGAAAGTGAGAGCGTGGATTGTAAAATGGGAAGTGTAAATTTCAATTCTCTTAAATAAATGGAACTGACCACGAGACAATTCTCACTTGATGAAGAATTTTTTTACCTTAAGTGTGCAATTAGATGCGCCATTACAATAGTGTTGGTCAATCAAAATTGGATTTTGCCACTGCGTAAGGGTCATCTGTTCAAAGAAAATCTCTTTTGCATACCCAGATCCTCCCTGAAAGAAAACAATGAAGAAATCATCAGAAAGAAGCACGTGCTATATGTCTACGAAAGTTGTGATTAATAGTTTTGATATCGAGGGTATTACCATCCATGTTTTAATTCTTGCGCAGTTCATAGTTTTGTCACAGATACAATTCTGAATGTTTACTTGTTCGACATTATCTGGAGTAGTTGGATCTTGCCCTAAACTACCCACACTAGAGAAAACACATAAAAGGGTTAAAATAAAATACATAATTACCCAAAACTACAATTTTGTAGTAATATTTATCGATAGCAAGACCTGATTTTTTTATACTATGCACTCCAAAAATTAACAGTAACAGAAGTCAGTCCATCCAAATATAAAACATAACTACCCCAAAAAACGTCAAAAATCACAATAATGTCATCCTATATATACTATCATTTTCAGTCTCATTTTGTAACCCTAATCAGACACGAACAGAGGACGGCGGAGAGAGTCGCGAGGCGCGAGGCGCGGAGGAGAAGCAGGGCGGAGTGAGGCGCGAGGCGCGATGTGGACCGAGGCGCGAGGAGGCGCGACTGCAGAGCGAAGAGGCGCTAGGAGGGTAGCCAAGCGAGGCACTTCGAAGGAGAGCCGACTCCGATCTCCTCCTCCCCCCGAGCCCAGCCTTCACTCTCTCAGTCCTCACCGTCTCCACCTCTCTCTCCTCCTCCGCCACCAATGACTACTCCCTCGCCGCCTCTCTCTCCAGCCGATCTTGGTCCGACTTCTCCTCCGACTCCAATCTCCTCCTCCCCCGAGCCTGGCCTCTCTCTCCAGCCGATCCTGGAGCAGCTTCGAGGTCGCCGCCGCTGCCTCTTATCCTCCTCCGCCGCCGCCAATTTGAAGCCTCACCAGCTCCTCTCTCTCTCTCTCTGTCTCTCTCTCTCTCTCTCTCTCTCTCTCTCTCTCTCTCTCTCTCTCTCTCTCTCTCTCTCTCTCTCTCTCTCTCTCTCTCTCTCTAAGTTTGTGTGTTGGTTTGTGTGTGGGTTTTTTACTTTGTGTGTTGGGTTTTTTGCTTTGTGTGTTGGTTATGGTTGAGATTTGATCAGATCTTGATTACTGAGGCTGAGTGGTATTGGAAGCGCGGCGGAGGTAGATTTTCTGAGGTTCAGTAGTATTGGAGCGGGCGGAGGACGACGGAGTTTCTGAGGCTCAGTGATATTGGAAGGGCGGCGGAGGTGGATTTTCTGAGGGTCAGTAATATTAGAATCGCGGCGGAGGACGGCGTAGATAAAGTTTCTGAGGGTCAGTAGCATTATAATATTTTGATTTCTGAGGCTCAGTGGTATTGATTTCTGAGACTCAGTGGTATTGATTTCTGAGGGTATTTTTGTAATTTATGAGTTAACGGATTCTGTTAGTTTTAGATGGAAATTTGCTAGGTAAAAACCTCAAAATAAAAAACACATAAATAAATTTTTTTTTTTTTTTCACACTACGTTAGAATTTTGATAGGTCGAAATGTTTGATTCTTTCTGATATCACCTTATAAAAGCTAGAGTTTTAGCTACCTGAATCCGTGACCTGGTCCGCATGTCACATGACTTATGTTTACAAAAGAGGAGCCTCCCTTAATTGCAACACAATCATCACCTATAGTAATTCATTTGAAATAAATAAATAAATAAACAAATTAATAAATAATTATCTAATTTGGGTAAGCTTATTAATTTAATATGAGAAGGATAAGAGTAACTTGAACTTGAATTACCTGTTCCTATAAAAGAGTTTTGTATGGTTACTTGGCTTGATAAAGAGATGTCGATGCCATCAGTATTAGGGCTGTTTTCCGGTGCATTCAAATGAATGTCTGATATACGTACATCATTGCTGTTGTATATAAATATATGTGCTCTAGGGCTGTCACGAGAAGTGAATCCAGATAATTGAAGTTGTTTACATTTGCTAAAGTATAAAGCCTACAAGAAAGAAAAATAAAATTATCAAAAATTCTTGACAACTCCCAAATCAAATAAAATAGTACGAACTCATGTTGATATTGTTATTTTTTAATATATATATATATATATATAGACTGATTAATTTCTTAGAAAAAAGATTACCGACGGTGCTCCGCAATTCACAGCAGTCTCCTGAAATTATTAAATAAAAAGTCACTTAGTGACATTATTTGAAGAATAAACAACAAAAGGTTGAGTACATTATATGCTTATGCACATAGAATCTATACGGCTTTTATCAAAATTCATTCCTAACTAGCAATGATATGAGATGGGTAAAAACCTAAAATGGTTCATGAACTATTGTGAAAGATACTTTTTGGTACATATGAATTTTTTGCACCTGAAATGGTACCTAAAGTATTGCACCGTTACCTAATATGGTACATCCGTTAGTTTTTCTGTTAAAGTTGCCTACGTGGCATAAATTTGAATTTGGTAAATACCCAAAATAGTACCTGAGTTATTTCAAAAAAAATTATTTTGGTACCTATATTTTTTTAAACTCAAAATTTAGTTTATGATCAATGGTTAGAGATATATAATTTAAATACATACACACATATTATTTTATTATAACTCTTAAATATACTTTCTTTTATATGTTGTATTGTATCATTATGATAGAGATGTCTATAAATACTATTATTATAAACATGTTGTAGGAATATCGGAATTGGTCTACTCATTTCATTGATAATCCCCTTTATATAGGGTGAGTATTACAACGGTAATAGGAAATACATTAATGACAATAATGACTACATAATTATCTATCGTCAGTTACATTGACGAAGGCACATAATACGTTTTTCCTTCAACACTCCCCCTTGTGCCGAGTCAGAGATAGAATGGTGCATATGGTGTTGCCTCATTAAAAACCTTGCCAAGTAACAAAAACCCAATGGGAGAAAATAAAACTTTGGTCGAAGGACAAAAAGAGCGCAACGCACCTATTACATTTGAAAACAACATGTATGTGCTAGACTCCCCCTGATGTCTGCACCTCCCCCTGATTTTTACATTAATCATGGGATTCTCCCTGATTCTTTCATTTGATCAAGGGAGCTTCAGTAACATTAGCATAGTTATGCATTTTCACATGTTTTTCCAAATATGACTTTGAGCAATGATTTAGTAACTAAATCTTGCCACATCGTCCTTAGATCCAACTTGATTTACTTTGATCTTGAGGATAAGGTTGTTCATGAACTGAATACATAGGTTCATATTGAACATCAGGTTCACTCGTGGTATGACCAAAATAGTCATAACTTCGTCTAGAGTATGAGTGAACCATTAAGAGATTTGAAATTGATCTGTGACAACAGATTTTCTTATTTCACCTTTAATGCGTTTTTCTTTACGCATAGTTAGCTATGACGTGGATAATTTCTTTATCATGTCACATTCTATGTAGAGATTGAATAAGCCCAAATCTTTCATATCTTTAATGAAAGAACGATTTGCGTTGCGTAGGCGCAGAGCTAAACATAGCTTTACAAATTTACATCGAATGAGAGGTCGAGTCTTACATATTATGTTTAAGTACAATCATGCGTCATTGCACTTGTATAGGAATTTCATTTCCCAATACTTCTTCGTCATCTTCCTTTAGATGAAAAACGGATCTATTGTTAGAGTAAAGACTTCGACTGATCATGGGAATATCTGTAGGCCTCACTTTATTCTTTAGAGTGCCTAAGCCGATTGATGGATGATCACCATCATTACAGTCCTTGAGTTCCATTTCAAGACTGTGTATTCCCAAAATCTTTTTCATTCTCAACTTAGGATTTACAATACACTGAGTTTCTCTTATTTCATTTAGAGTTCATATATATCCATAATGAAAACGCAAGGGCATAATTCATCAATCCCTTTCCAATCAAGTAGTCACTTTAGTGAACGTTTCAATTTCTTTTGCAAACGTACTCATGTGATCTAGAGTCACTTGATTTGGGTGGATCAAGTCCGTTTAGGATCCTCATGTATATCTCTTAATTTAGATCCCTATAGAGATATATGTTTTGATCACTTTTCGTAAGCTGCATGTTCAGTTTTTCGGAAACTACCAAACTGACAAGGTAGTGGAGTGCAATGACATCCATTACGAGAGTTTGTCTCATCGTAGTCCATTACGAGAGAATATCTCCTCGTAGTCGATTCCAGTGCGTTTTTGAGAGACCTTGCGCCATAAGGTGAGTTTGCATACTCTTATTCTCATTACGCATTCTAACAAAGATATATTTGATAGGGTTTATATTTGCGGTGTCGGCGTCACCTGCCCAAATACCTATCTCTTTGTTTATACTGGATCGCTTCTTTCCATTAGGCCAGTTTACTAAGTTGACATTTTTCAACGAAGTATGGTTCGATAGTAGACTCATTATTCCACGTCCTCATGTACACTAGTGTAATGTGTTTGTAGAGATCTCTATACTTTAAGGATTGGTTCTAACATTTGAGGCGTCCCCCAATGATAACCACAATCCATAAATATTCTCATGAGACGGATTTGAGTATCACTGATCAATAGATCAGGTTGTGCCAAACTTGTTTTCTTCCTTTACACAAGTATGTATCGAACCTAAGGTGGCCTCCCCCTCTTCCTTGGAGAGCCACGGCCTGTGACACCATTTATGCCACTTATGACGTCACCATGCCACCATCCATGGTGGCAGTGCAATACCCAATTCCTCTTGGGTGGTACCATGTCCTTTTGATAAAACACAATCCTTGCAGGTATATTTGCAGCAGGTTTATGTGATCTCATCACTTTAATGTATAAGATATCTACACACCTTACTTTGTGTGATTTTTGGGGATCGAGATGAGACACAGTGGGGACAAACCACGACAATTCCTGTCGTTCCACTTGAACATGCTTGTTCTTATCTCCCCCTAACGACGGGAAGACTGTCTCATCAAAGTGACACTCCGCAAATCTAGCGGTGAAGAGATCGCCTGTCAAGGTTTCGACATAGCGGACTATAGCTGGAAGTTCATATCCAGCATAAATATTTATTCATCTCAATGGACCCATCATTGTGCGCTGTGGCGGCGCAATTTTGGCACATAAAAACATTTAATGGAGCTCAAGGATTGTAGATCCGTGTCAATCCAAAAAAACTCAAGGATTACAAGTTCGTTTGAAATCCTTTAAAATCCTCACACATAGTCACTAGCTATGGTGTAAATTGGTTCAATGATGATGGCCATAGATGAAAAAGTAACGCTGCATGCAAAAATTGCATAACCCAAAACGGAAGTATTGGTGTGCTTTACCAATATTAAGACTATTACTGTAGTCGTTTTCCGTGAGACCAATTGGGTTTTTATATATAGGAATATGATGTCCATTACAAATCCCATATAATAAGCCATAAAATCATCACACCTACGGAAATTAACCCGGCCTAAGTGCTTTGACTTTCTAGCATAAGCAGCATAAATTTTTAATTGTGGATGGTGTCATGACACGTGACCAGTGTGTCGACACAACAACCAACACCATAAAATATCTATGGTGTCCGCAAGTTGGTTGAATCGATCCACTGAATCCTCTTTTGATTCAATATAACAACATAATGAGAAACTCATGTGTTCTTTGCATATGATGATCTCAATCATAATTGCTTTAACGAATAGGCTTTGAATGATGTACTTTTATCCATAAAATCATGACGGATAGGAGAAGCATAATAAGGTATAAATGCATATGCTTGTGCATCAAATATATTATATTGCCACATTGGGGGAGCGGCGGAATTTAGGAATTGAACATACGTCTTCAACCCTATATGACAATATTTGAGGATAAAATGTTCATTGATCGTCCTCAGATTCGTGTGTGAACCATATTCTTCTGGTGTTTGCTTCTATTTATCCAAAAATATGGGTGTCCATAGTAGTTTCTTTAATGTATGGATCACCATATCAAAGCCAATCTATGTCAGAATTCCAAAAGATCATTTTCTTATGACGTTGGATTTAATTAGCGGTTACTTAGAACCTACTAAGTTGACATATAATATTCTCTAATACTCGTTTACATTCGCAGTCATTTAGAGGTAATGCAAAGGAGCTCAAATGAATTCTCACTTGTGTCTTTTTCACATGAAAAATCGTGGCGTAAATTTCTTTATAATGTGGAAAACAAAATTCAATTTTCTCTTGGCATTATTTGTCAATTTGACATATGTTCAATATATATCGAAACGTAACTCAAGTTCTTTAGAGTAACTCGATTGGGAAATGGGAATTGTAATAAAAAAATTTTTTAATCCCAATTAGGCATGTGTATTATGAATCCCAAAGGAAAATATATACTGATCCTTATTACTTTCTTTGATATACTAATTATTATCATATACTACTGATATAGTACTACTGTTCTTCAGTACTATTATTTTAGGGATTACATTGTGCGTTTCTTTACACACGGTTCTTTGTTTCATGCCTATATTATGATATGTTGCTTTACTTTATGCAATACTTTGCAAAGTTAGATGTAGAAAATTGAATCATGTGTATTATGAATAAAATTTGAATAATCTCAATTCCTTTAGAGAAAATTCAAAAAAAATTATCATGCCAACGATTACATTTAGTCTTGTCCAATTTAGAGAGAGAAACTTTAAGACCAAAAGTCTAATTTATGACAAAAAGTCGTATTTAGGCGTAATAGCCTTTATAAGGATATCTTGTAAATTTAAAAGTAGACTAATCAAAGTCTATCTTGGATTGAGCAAAAATCCTTTTTGCTCTTTTAATAGCTGCAATGATGAGATGTGTCATTTGACATATTCTTCCCATATGTTATGTCTTCAGTTGTAAATTCATTTTCGATGTTCTTGTTGGATATTGAAGATACTTTTCCAAAATCCGCGTATTTATATGATTCTTCATTTTTATTAAAAGTCGTAGCTAATTCTTTGCTAGCTTATAATGTATGTATCAATACTTCATTGATTTACAACAATGACAGAGTGCTTCACTGCACATGACATGTCCCCTATGTCATCTTTTAAATGTTACATTGTTTCCACTTACTTTTGGATGATTATATGAATTTTACGTCCATGGTAATTACCCTTTGTTTTAGGGTCGTTGCATGACTTTACCCAATTTGTTCAAGAATATATATATATATTTTTCTAAGACCTTACATCGTCATTGCCTTTTGATTTAGGGTTGTTGCATTACTTTGCATAATTTGTTCCAGGGAATTTCTTTTCAGACCTTACGTTGTCATTGTCCTTTGGTTTAGGGTTGTTGCATTACTTTGCATAATTTGTTTCAGGGAATTTCTTTTCAGACCTTACGTTGTCATTCAAGATATTGAAATTATATATTTAGCTATTTACATAAAGCAGTTCGTATAAATATACCATGTTCAAGCCTTTGTTGGCTCAATAGGGGAATTTGGAACTCAAGTTCTTCAGAGCCCAATGTGTCAAAGTCGAACTGTGATGGTTAAACCATCTGTAAAATATAGGAAGAATAAAATATATTAGTTTCGCGGTCTATGACATTCACGACAACTAAAATAAAGCAATATACTTTATGGAAATCAAATGCTTTGTGAAATTTCGTTATCACAATAAATTTTTTTGATGTTTCCATATTCATTGCATGTAAAGCTAATGAAATTTCATTATCATTGCTTTTTATATAATCAAGAAGATATCCATGATGAAATTTTTTTCAAGAAATTAAAATTGGATCTCAAGACCAAAATTTGTAATGGTCATATTTTTCTTACTTCGTGAATATGCTGTATCACAATAATTGGTTTGTCCATTTTTATATTGTATTGCTCATGAGATTTGCATTATCATAGCAATGCTCAAATTAAATAACATGTTAAATAAAAACAATTATTTAACATAATAAAATAGACATATAATGATGCTCAAATTTTCATAAATATATGTCATAATATAATAAGATAAGTTTGAGCATTATATCATTAACGATTTAATGAAAATGATAACGTTAATTAGATCTTACTTGTTAGTTTGCCAAATAAACTGCATATTAAGCGATTGCTCGATCTCCGACTCCAAATAGTCGTCACATATTAATCGCCGCATCGTAATTGATAAGTCACATAAAAACAAACAATATTCATATGATTAGTCACTTCAATCATATATATTTCACATTTACTATATAAATTAAAAAAATTTCATATTTACTATTAAATTCGAAAAACAGTAAATAGATATATATAGTAAATAGTTATACAGTAAATATAAATTACTGTACGGTAATTTCAAAAATTACCTTTGTATTTTACCCCCAAAAAAAATCCTTTTTTTTCTTCTTTTTTTTCGGGTTGGGTCAGGCCCAAGGGGCTGGGCCGGGTCGGATCAGGCCCAAATCCGGGTCGAGATCAAGCTTCTGCCGACGAAGCTTTGTCGGCAAAGGTCGGGTCCGATCTGAAGGCAGGAGCGGCGGAGGCGTCGCGGCAGAGGCGCGGAGCGGAGGGCAAGCCGTCGTCGGCTCTGCAGAGCAGGGGTGCGATCGGGGGTCGTCCGAGCAGTGGACGATCGTGGCGAGGCGATCGGGGCGAGGCGATCGGATCCGGGGCGAGGTCGAGCGGAGTTGGCGTCGTCGATCCAGACATTGTCGGTGGTTGACAGTGTCGACTGGAGGAAGTCGATCGGAGTAGGACGAGGCACGGGAGGGTACGATCGGAGAAGGTGGTGGTCCGATCGAAGCAGCAGCGTCGTCCGGCGAGGGATGGGTGCCCAGATCAAATTTTGATCTGAGGTCTATGCAGGTCATCGACGGGGTCTCTTGCGTCGTTGGGCTAGGCGTCATGACGACGATCGGGGACGACGACGTCGTTTGTCAGCGAGGACGATTTCATCGAGGACGAACCGGATCGGATCTGGCGCCGTCGGGTTTGATGGGGTCGATCCGGATAGGAGCCGATCAAGAAACTACAGCGCAGGGCTTTGGGTGTCCAGATCAGATCGGAGGTGCAGGCCTAGCGAGGGGCGGCGGCGGCGGAGGGGGGAAACTAGGGTTTTTTTCTTTTTTCTTTTTCTGTCAGTTTTTTTTTTTTTTTTTTTGTCTTGGCTGAAAAAATCTCAGCGAGTAAAGCTACGTGCTGATAACGTGTTGTAGGAATATCGGAATTGGTCTACTCATTTCATTGATAATCCCCTTTATATAGGGTGAGTATTACAACGGTAATAGGAAATACATTAATGACAATAATGACTACATAATTATCTATCGTCAGTTACATTGACGAAGGCACATAATACGTTTTTGCTTCAACAAAACATATATTATTCCATTACCAAATATTGGACTTCCTCTATAAAACAGAACAAATTTGTAGATATTTTTTTACAAAGAAAATATTGATATATCATAATAATAATATGTTTTATTACTATCAAAATAATAATAATAATAGTGATAATTTTTTTATAAGTTTAACTAGTATATGTTTTGGTATCATAAACTAAATTCAGAGATTTTATTTGAAGTATTAGAAAAAAATATATAGGTACCAAAAAATGTTTTTGAAATAGTTTGGGTACCATTTTAGGTATTTATTCATGACACGTAGGCGACTTTAATGAAGATGTACCATATTAGGTAACGGTGCAATAGTTGATGTACCATTTCAGGTAGAAAAAATTGTTAGGTACTAAAAAGTAACTTTCACAATAATCCAGGTACCATTTTAGGTTTTTACCTATGGAGATAGATAATGTTATAATTAATATAGCACATATATTTTCTATTTTGATGGATTGAGTTTTTGCTAGGAAATTATAAACTTATTACATTTATGGATTGGGCTTTTTGGTTCCACCAAATTGAACCTTGTCCATTTATTAGTCCTCCACCCTTGATGACGAGGCCCTGCAAGTTTATGAAGCATAGCCAACATCCCACTTGGCATGCGTCTGCCCAATCGCTAAGAGCGGACGGACCAACAATATTGCCATCAACCTGAACAAAGAGGATTGTATAAAATTATGCAGCTGTTTCATTTTGAGATCAAAGGTTACTTGATTTAAGATATCAATCATTCATTTGATTACCTGAATTACAATACTACTGGATTTGCAAGGACCTCAAGTTGAAGAGGTTTAACAACAAAGGTATTCCCCGCAGGGATGTTTAAGGTTTGGCCAGTAGAGCAAAGTGTCTTCCATGCAGTGGAGAAAGCCTGTATAAATTAGAAATTTGAAACTAGCATAAATATCATGCATGTATTAAAGATTTGAATAAGGTAACAAAAATTTGACTGGACTTAAACTACACACAAAGTTTTAGTGTGTCGTTCATTATAACAATCGATGTAATATGTGACACTAGATTGTTGTGCTTTTCATTATATACTGCGTGCAAGTAATAAGTAGAAAAAGTTTGACAAAAAGTTAATTAGTTACTTGGGTATCATCTGTTACGCCATTGCCAGAGGCGCCGAAATCAAGCACGTCAAGGGTACCACTGTGGCCATAGACAATGCCAAAATTACATAAAGCAACGATCCATAAAATCCCAACAAAGTGAAGTATTGAAGGAACATCCTGTATAAAAAGAAATATTGTTAATCTACGTGAACTAATGGAGAAAGCAGGGAAAAGAAATAATGCATAGTGTCAGTAGTATACCATTGTAGATCTTCTACAACTTTGTGCACCCAAATGATCTAATTAGCTTGACAATACTACAAGATAAACTTGATTCTTTTTAGCCTTTTTATAGTCTTATGGAGTTGGCCATGCATGTATTTTCTCTATTTTTAAATAAAATTTCAATTAATGATAATTAAATATGTAATTAATATAGTTCTATATATATATATATATGTGTGTGTGTACATAAGACGTTAGTCAACTTAGTATAAAATCTTTAGTTAGACGGTTCTTTGGTAAAAAAATTAATACTCTTTTTTTTTAATTTTTTTTTTTTGGTAAGATAATTTTATTTTGTTTTCATCTAAAGTACATCCTTATTTTGTCAATCAATATTTATGTATATTTTCAATATTCAGATTTTTTTTCCTAATACTACAATTAATGGCCCTTCTAATATTTTTTTTTTTTGAAATTTTTTTTTTTTAAATTTCAGAAAGAATATTTTAGAAAAAGGGACCATCTAGCTTTGTAAATTAGAAAAAAAAAGCCCCCTGTTTTTCACTTCATAAAAAAGGCAGGTTTTTAATACTTTTATCACAAAAGGCTATTTTCATTTTTAGTAAATTATAAAAAAGGGCTGTTTTTGATTTTCTAACGGACGATTTTACCCTTAAGCATGGAATTATTCCCGTTCTGTTACGTTCTCTCTTTCAGCTCTGTTTTCTTTTTCTTCTTCTCATTGTTGCCTCTCTCTCTCTCTCTCTCTCTCTCTCTCTCTCTCTCTCTCTCTCTCTCTCTCTCTCTCTCTCTCTCTCTCTCTCTCTCTCTCTCTCTTTCTCTCTGCCTCTGATCTTCAATTCCTCATTGCCTCTAATCTTCAATTCCTCATTGCCGCCGATCTGCAATTCCTTTTTTGCCGCCGATTTTGTAATTCGTTTTCTTCCGGCGATCTGCAATTCAACTGTTTAATTGCTCAATTTGCGATTCAGATTTGTCTCTGAATATTTGCGTTGCGATTTGTCTCTGAAGGAGGTATGTTAATGTTTTGCAGCTGTTTAGATTTGCGTCTATAGTTTCTCAGTTGATTTGCTCATTCTGCGATTTTCGATTTGCCTTTGAAACTTTGCGTCTGTTATTTGTCATACTGTTACTGCTCCGAAAACTTCCTCATCATCTTTTTTCCGTTCTGCATTTTTTTTTCATAGTTAGTTAGATAGTTACTGTTAGTGAGATATTTACCAAGATGATAGTTAGTACGATAGTTACCAATTTCATAGTTATTATTTCAGCTTCTACGATAGTTAGTAAGCTAGTTACTAGGTTGATAGTTGCTGCATTTTTTATTTTTCATAGTTAGTAAGATAGTTAGTAAGATAGTTTCAACCATTTAATAGTTAGTAAGATAGTTACCAATTTCATAGTTATTATTTCAGCTTCTACGATAGTTAGTAAGCTAGTTACTAGGCTGATAGTTGCTGTATTTTTTATTTTTCATAGTTAGTAAGATAGTTACTAAGTAATAGTTAGTAAGATAGTTACTAAAATGATAGTTAGTACAATAGTTAGTAAGATAGTTACTGCGATGATAGATACTAGAATGGTTAGTAAGATAGTAACAGATATAATTATAATGCCCTCTGATAGTATTATAATTATTGATGTTGTTATGATTTTTCCTGTAGGTGGAATGGACAGTTTTTATACTGCTAAGCTCGTGTATTCTGGTGAAGGAGCAACACTTTCGTTTGTTCATAATTGTAGTTTTGTTGATTTTTGTCATAAGATAGGTGATCGTTTTCCCGACTTGGAAAGATTGGTTTTCAAACATAAGTACAATGTTTATCCAGATCCTACTGTTTACTTTCTGGAAAATGAGGTTGATATGCGCATGATGTTTAGAGTTTTGGGACGATATCAATCTGATTTTGTTGATGTGGATGTTCATTGTGTGGATCCCATTGCTTCTGTTTCCGAAAGTGCAGTTAGTAATACTATTAGTGAGGAGAGTAGTGTTTTGGTGAAAGAGATGAATTTTTAGGATGTTATAGGCGTGAGGACCTAAAAATGTATCTTTCTAAAGGATGGAAAGATCTTATTCACTCTAAGGGTCAGACGTTTGAGGGTGGGGTAAAAGAATTTAGGCTGAAGTTGCGGATGTATGCTGTGGAGATTAGTTTTGAGTATTTGTTTGATAGAAATAAGCCTGAACGCGTTGTTGCTTTCT
Organism: Potentilla sterilis; assembly: GCA_963682095.1. NCBI lineage: Eukaryota > Viridiplantae > Streptophyta > Magnoliopsida > Rosales > Rosaceae > Potentilla > Potentilla sterilis. The sequence continues at coordinate 21,048,869 of OY821760.1, forward strand.
GCAAGAAAAAACATTCTGAAGGTTGTAATTGGTGTGTGAAGGCATCTTTATGCAGGTACATTTTCATTAGCCGTTGCACGTATTTTGTATTGTTAAATTTAATTTTGTATAGTTGATATCGGCAGTGTTGTGCTGCCATATTTGCGGTGCAGCGGCACGCTGGATTGGGTGCTTCATTTTTAAGCATGATAGTTACTTGTATAGTTACTTAGATAGTTATTTATATATTTCTTAGTTTTGAACTCAGACAAACTTTTATTTTGATAGTTACTTTGATAGTTACCTGTTTTTTTCTTCAGTAGTTAGTAGTTACTTAGATAGTTACTTCTATATTTCTCAGTGTTAACGTTACAGGAATTGTTAACTGGATAGTTATTAGTTACTTGGATAGTTACTATGAAAAAGTATATATGTTGATTGAGTTTTGCACCTTTTATTAAGGTATAATGGTTTCTTTGTGATCAATGAATTGCTTAACGAACATAGATGTCGTTGTGTCATCCGGCTTCAAAATAGTAAGATGATGTGCAGCAAGATTATTAGGGAGGTGATGCTTGACAAGGTTCGTGAGAATCTCAGTAAGAAAGCTATTGATATACTACAAGACATAAAGCTAAACTACGACTTAGATGTCCCCTATCATACTGCTTGGTATGGCAAAGAACTTGCAAGGGATGTTGTGGTTGGTGTTGATTCTGAGTCTTACCAAAATTTATCATGGTTTTGCCAGCGCACATATGAATGCAACCCATATTCTAGGCTAGCTGTAGAGTACGAATCTGAAACACAAAGGTTCCTGCGTATGTTTGTTACATATTCTGCTTGGTTGAATGGTTTTCAGTCTTGCAGAACAATTCTCTGTATTGATGCTACATTCATCACAAATAAATATAAAGGCATGCTTCTTGCTGCTTTGACAAAGGATGCGAATTGTGGTACATCACTTTCTTCATTGTTTTGTTCTTTCTTTTCTTCATTGCTGTTGGTTTTCATTTACATTACTTTCAGACCAACAGTTATTTTGATAGATACTATGGTAGTTTCTTATACAGTTACAGAAAGCTCAAGACCAAATAGTTACTTTTGATAGATAGTATGGTAGTTACTGGTATAGTTAAATGAATTTTTCAGATTATACATTTACTTTGATACATACTAGTGGAACTTCTTTTATAGTTACAAGAACTTTGAGCATAAATAGTTATTTTGATAGATACTAGTGCAGTTACTTTTACTTTGATAGTTATTTATATGAACCTGACATTATTTTTCTTTCTTTCTTTTGTTTAGGATTATATCCAGTTGCTTATGCTATTGTCGATTCTGAAAATGAGAGCAACTAGACCTTCTTTTTTAAGATGTTGTCTGAAGAGTTGTCGAGATATTCTACAAGGCAAATTACTTTCATATCTGATCGTAATATTGGTCTTCTAAATGCAGTTCGTGCAGTCTTTCCTAATAGTCCTCATGGATTTTGTTATAGGCATCTTCAGGCTAATCTGAGCAACAAGTTTGCATGTGGTTCTTATCTGAGCAAAAGAATTCCATTGTTGTTTATGAAGTGTGCTTATTCTCGCACTCGTGAATATTTTGAGATTAATTTCGAGAAGTTGAAGCATGAAGGTGGTGAGGTTGTTGATCAGTTTTTGAAGGATCTCCCTCTGGAAACATGGGCTTCTAGTTTTTTTAATGGTGAAAGGTTTGGTGAAATGACAAATAATTTGGCTGAGTGTTTCAACAATTGGGTGAAGGAGTTGAAGAGCCTCCCATTATTGAATTTAACGAAGGCATTCGTCTTAAGTCTATGGCTTTAATTGCTTCTCGGAAGGAAGAATCTGCTAGATGGGTTACTGAGCTGTGTCCAAAGTTGGAAAAGAAGCTGGTTGACAACTTGGAGTTGGGTAGACACTGGTTAGTGAGTAGATCTGATACATACGTTTATGAAGTTCAGTGCCAAAATTATTCTGTGATGGTAAACTTGGAACCGTTATACTGTTCATGTGGAGAATGGCAAGTTCACGGATTTCCTTGCTCACATGCCCTTGTCGTGATTCAGAAACACGGTTCTAATGTGTACTCATATGTCAATCCAATTTTCAAGGTGCACCACTTTTCCTAAATTTAACATTATTTAAACAGTTACCGAGGTAGTTAGTAAGATAGTTACTTCAAATAAAATAGTTACACTGACAGATACTAGTGAAGTTACTGGTACAGTTACATGAACCTGACATTATATCCTTTATTTTTCCTTTTTTTTTTTAGGTGGATAAATATCGTGAAACTTATTCTTTCGCAATCAACCAAATTCCTACTAGTTCAAAGCCGGTGGATCTAGCTCAGCCTGCATTGTTGGTGCAACCACCATTAACAAAGAGACCACCTGGAAGGCCAAAATTACAGAGGTACAGAAGTAAAAATGAAGTGAAAAGGACAGTCAAGTGCAGCAGGTGTAACAAATATGCTGGTCACAACAGAACAAACTGTAGAGAAATTATATAGTTCCCTAGATAGCTATTCATGCAGTTCTATTTTTTTTTTATGATGGTTACATTGAAATATACATTGATTGTTTACTTGTTTTACAATAATTGAAAGGTTACTTTTATTATTTTATTCATGTTGAGTTCGGCAGCGTTCCGCTGCCGTTGTGCGGTGCAGCGGCACGCTGCATTGTGTCCTACAATTTTCATACTTTGATAAGTTGCTGTTCTGCCCAGCAATTGTGTTTTTCATAGTTACTTTGATAGTTAGTACGATAGTTAGATAGTTATTTAGTTTTATTAAGATGATGGTTTTTTAGATAATTAGTATTTGAAGTTTGAACGATAGTTACTAAGATATTTCAATAACATGATAGTTAGTTTGATAGTTAGTAATATAATTCGTAAGTTTTTGAAGTAAAATGATAGTTAGTTTGATAGTTACTGATATGATAGTTAGTAAGATATGTAGTAAAATGATAGTTATTTTGATAGTTATTAAGATAGTTACTGAAAAAGTGATAGTTTCTGTTCTAGTTACTAACTCAGTTTCAAAGAAACAAGATTAATTGAATTTGTTAGTTACTGAAAAAGTTATCATTAATAAGATAGTAAATGAAATAGATATAAACTAAGATGATAGTTAGTTTGATAGTATATGAAAAAAGTGATAGTTAGTCTGATAGTTACTGAAAATGATCCCTAAACTTGTCAGCCTGAATAGATACAAAATTTGTTCCCTGAATAGTAATTTGTTCCCTAAACTTGTCAGCCTGAATAGATACAAAATTTGTTCCCTAAACAAATTATCGTCAATAATTTGTTTAACTGTTCAAAATAAAGCATGAAAAATCTGTTTAATCCATCTAAGAGGGCCTCCAACTATGCCGATTGTCCGCAAACTTCTTTAGAATGTGAGCCCTGAACTTGTCACACTACCAGATCGGACAGAATAGCCGACGAAAAAAATTTCGTCTACTATTAAAAATTTTCATCAGGTATTCTTTCTATCGACGAAAATTTCGTCGGCTATTATTCGTCGATAAAACGGCGTCGATAATAACGAAACCCGACGACAATAACGAAATCGTCGGCCATTCCAAAGTTATCACCGACGAAAATAAATTTCGTCGACCAAACCCTGGCATAATGCCCGACGAAATTCGTTGGATATTTTCACATATGGCCGACGATATCGTAAAATATAGCCGACGATCTCTTCTGTTTCGTCGGTTATTTGTTTTGAAATATAGCCGACGAAAATGTCAATTTCGTCGGAATATATTAATATTTTAAGAGGCATTAATTAGTTATAGCCGACGAAACCGTCACTATTTAACATAGACCACCGACGAAATAATGTCATTTTCGTCGGTTATAACAGTTATAGCCGACGAAATTTGGTAAAAATCGTCGGCTATAGCAGTGATAGCCGACGAAATAATGTCAATATCGTCGGCTGTTCTTACATTTTGGGGAAAAAAAATTAAATTAATTTCTAAATTATCATTCCAAGCAACCTGCAATTCACAATGACAATCCAACAAGAAACACGTTTTTCATTGATTATAGAATCCAACAATAAACACGTTTTTCATTAATTATTTAATTTGTTCCATCATGGCCACCATCCTGCTATCCATCATGCTCGTCATCCTGCTGAATGAACTCGGGAGCTCTCGGCATTCGAGGTTCATCTAACGGCTCAAACGGGGGCGGGGGTTCAAGGCCTTGTTGTTGTGCCGTGAACATAGCATACCACCAGTTTTGTTGGCCGGCGTAGTTCTGTCGCCGAATTCTCTCGCATTCAGCATGCCAACGCTCCATTTCCATCTGATACTGCTGTGTTCTGCGTTGTTGCTCCTGTGATCTCTGGAACTGGGCCGCCAATCTTGCATTTTCTTCTGCCAATCTCTGCATTTCCCCTTCATCTTTTGGGTGTCCCCACCTCCCCTCTTTTGAGCTCCCTTAGTGGTCTTCAGGACCCCTATTCCAGAACTTTCCAAACCCCGGCAGTAGTAGTCGTTTGACTGTTTTGGGAAGGCTGCGATGAATATCCTCGCTGGAGTTTGGACATTCGATCGGTTGACCTGGCTCAGGGCTTCTTGCAGATCTTCCTCTGAAATGTTCGGTTGTGTCTCCCGAACTACTGCCTACAACACTTCTTCTTCGGCCCGGTTCACCCTCTCCTAATTGAACGGAAAAAAAAAATATTAATATTCTAACAAATATATAATTAAGTAAAATTAATAATTAAAATTTTTAAATCGTAATCAATGACTTACAAGCTCTTCTGTCGCTAACGGATAAGCCTTCTTGAACGTCTCTAAGTACGGGTTGCTTAAAGGATGATCTCTAAGCGCCTCCTCCTGATATTGTGAAAATGGCCTAGAACCACCATGATGGGGGGTTGTGTCGGCGGTTCGCAGAGTTTATCCAAGACCGTTCCTTCAAACAAATAATAAAATATTAGAAAAATGCATCAAAAAATATTAGTGTAATAATTATAAAATAATTAAACTAATAATTAAAATATTAACAAAAGAAACATTTATAGCTAAGTTTAGTATTTACCTACGTAACTGGGTTGTTGAAGTCTACTGTCTTCAACCAACGCCACTCGTACTCCCTGAACATGAACTCTCTTGGAGTACCCATACGACCATATTTGTCGTATTCGGTAAAGTGGGTACGGAGCTCGTTCTTCCACTCTTTGAACCTACGGAAAAAACAAAAGTGCATTAGAAATATTATTAATATCATAAAATATTTCAAATTATAAGATGAGGAATTCCCAACGTACCTCGAGTTCTGCATAGCGTACGCCCAAGCCTGCTTGTGTTCGGCAATCTCGAAGTATGCCTGAAAGATAATATTTTATTAGTTTTAAAATTATAACAATACCGAAAATTATTAAATATTACGATAAAGAAATTAAGTTTTTTAAATTACTCACCGACGCCGCGTTGTTGACCTCCCTCTTGATCTCTCCCACCGTGTCCACAACATAGGGACTCTATCTCTAATTAGTGCTCCCACGCAATCCGCGTAATCGCGGTGTTTTTTCCCCCTAACATCCTGATTAGGAGGTTCGTTGATCTGGATCCTCCCGCTGGTCTCAACACTTTTCCTGAGCGTATCAAAACATATGACACCTCTCGTATTCCTGCTTGAACTACTAGCGGCAGTCTCTATCACATAAACGACGATTGGTTAATAAAATTAAATATTAGTGCGTTAATTTTAATAAAACATTTTTTTCTATGTGCATAACGTCTAGGAAGTGACGGATCAGCAACTCACACCAGTACGGGAGTTCCCACAATATGCTCTTATGTGTCCAGAATTTGTACTCCTCAGGTCTTTCAGGTATTTCCGCTACAATATCGGGATGATTGCTGAGGGGCCCAAAATCGTACTCATTAAGCACTGCTAAAATTTCTCTTCCCTTCCATCTTCTGGGAGGACCACCGTGTTCTTCGGTTCTATTAAATGCGGCGGACTCGTAACGCCAGTGGTGATCCGCCGGAAGGAACACACGATGACCCATTCTGCATATCTTGTTGCAATGAGGGGTGCTCCCATAATCGCTGAGGCACTCTGCACAAGCCTTGTATCCCCTAACAACGCTGCCCGACAACATCCCATAAGCAGAAAAATCACTGATGGTACCAATAACCATGGCATGCATCTGGAAAGTCTCCTCATTGTACTTGTCAAAAGTGGGATGACCAACGTCCCACAATACCTTAAGCTCTTCAATCAATGGTCTCATATACACATCGAGACATTTCCCTGGGTAACCAGGCCCCGGAATCAACAACGTCAACATATTATATTCCTTCTTCATGCACATCTACGGAGGAAGGTTGTAAGGTACCAAAATCACCGGCCATATACTGTATGAAAGACTCATGGTGCCGAAAGGGTTGAACCCGTCGGTTGAGAGCCCGAGCCTAACGTTTCTGACATCTTACGCAAAATGAGGAAACTCATTGTTTATATGCTTCCAATCCGCTCCGTCAGAGATGTGTGTTATGATATCTGCGTCTCCCAAGTCCCGCTCACCATGCCATCTCATAGGTTTTGCGGTGGTTTCTGACATGTACAACCGCTCAAGCCTATCTCTCAACGGAAAATACCGAAGCACTTTCACAGGTTTCCTATTGCCTGCTCCCGTCAACTTATATCGGTCAGAATGACATATCGGACATGCGTCAAGGGTAGCAAGGTCATTCCCTTCTGCATCTTTACCCCAGAAGAGAACGCAGTCAAATGCGCATGTATGAATCTTAATGTAGGAAAGCCCTAGATCTTTGAGGATACTTCGGACCTTACGGTGATAGGTAGGATTACGATGACCCTCCTCCAACAACGAAGAAGTGTACTGTAGATATTCATCCACTTGCCTGATAGTCGATTTTGTCTCGACTTTAATCCTCATTACCTCCATCTCACTTTCAAGAACTGTCTTCTCAGAACTTGAAGACACAGGGGTCTGTTGCAATGCAATCAGTTTGTTGTACTTGTGAAAGGTAGCAGTGTTGACAACTTGTGGGAAGGGCTGCACCGGGTCATGCATATATTGTTCCCCACGTACACCACTTTTAAAAAGAAACACGTCGTTGACGAATGCCATTGTTGGATCGTTGGATGTACTACTACTGCCCGCCTCTAAAAACTGCCCATGATCATGCGATCCATCTAATGATGGCTCACCGTGATATATCCAACGTGTGTACTTCGGCCAAAACCCATTACTCTTTAGGTGCTCTCATACTGTCCTAATCAAAAATCGACACATATCACTGCGACACCTACATTTATTGCACGGGTAATAATGGTATTCATTCCCGTTTGTATTTTCCTCGACGAACTGTAAAAAAATTCACAACTCCTGTAGTGTATCGTCGATCATGCCTTGGAAGCGAAATCCAACTCTTATCCGGATCCATATATAGCATGAAAATAATATATATATATATATATATATATATATATATATATAACTTTAATTAATAAGAAATTAATTAACACATACATATATATATATATATATATATATATAAATCTTTAATAATTAATTACATTACAATATATATTATTATCAACATCAACTCATATAAATATATACCATTAACAACCATTATTTAAGTTAATTACACTATCAACAACCATTAATTAACATATATATATATATATATATATAATTAAACTCCACACACACACACACACACACACACATATATATATATATATATATATATATATTAACACTAATTAAAATAACATCAAATTAAAACACATAATTAAACTCTAACTTAAAATCAACTCAACTACAACTCAAAATCAACATATATACATACATTCTAACACTAAAACAACAACAAAACAAAAAATCACTTACTAAATCAAAATCACTAAAACTCAAAATCAACTCAACTAAAACTCAAAATCAACATATATACACATATACGTACCTATATATAGCTCCACAATGTAAGAGAGGACGAATTTCAACAATACCCACAGATTTTTCACTATTTCTCCCGTTTTTTTTTTTTTTTTTTTAAATGAGCAGCTGCTGTCTAGATCTGAAAATATATAGACTTATAGCTGACGAAAATGTCAATTTCGTCGGCCAAAATTTCAAAAGTTTTCGTCGGCTAATGTTTCAGAGAAAGGCCGACGAAAATCTAAATCGTCGACTGAAATATGAATATAGCCGACGTTTTTTTGTTTATCCAACGAAAAAACAGTATCGTCGGCTATGGTTAAATTATGGCCGACGATTTTGTTTTTCCACTGACGAAAAATAAAATCGTCGGCTATTCGTTGGAAGTACCGACGAAAATTTTAATTCGTCGGCTGTTTTTTTTAATTTCATCGGGAAAAGCCTTTTTTCTGGTAGTGTCAGCCTCTTTCTTCCCAAACTTCTTTGTGAAATCACCTTGTGAAAACATGAGGCTCATGAAGTATATGACATATATTCCACAGTCGACGCTGTTTTGTCAAAATAAAAAGATTACTTAAAGTCAGACAGTTATAAAGATGACAGTTACAGATATGATAGTTACTGAGATAGTTACTACTATAAGAACACAGAGAATTTACAAAGATGATATTACTCAAATATTTACTTAACATAGTTCTACAGACAGTTACAAGTTGATAGTTATTAAGATATGCTGGGTTTAGAAATTTACGAATCAGATAGTTGTTGAGGCAATTTTCCCTTGAACGGACTTATAGTCATGTTGGACTTGTAGTTGTCCTTAATCCACCTTATAGTTTTAATTTCATCTTCATTAAGAGCCTCTTCTACCATCTTCAGTTCTGTGCTGGAGCTTTTGCTGGTGTCTATTTTGTACCGGCATCCTTGTTCCAGCATATCATCTGCTTTTTCAAGGACAACTCTCATCCATATATCAATCATTGTGACCTATTAATAACATAGTTAGTCAGATAGTTCATATAAGATAGTTACTCAGATAGTTACAGACACAGTTAGTTAGATAGTTACTAACATAGTTACACGTATAGTTACGAAGACCATATTTACCAAGATAGTTACTGAAATAGTTGATAGTTTCTAAAATGATAGTTACACAGATAGTTAGTAAGGTAGATACTCAGATTATAGTTACAAAGGTAGTTACTATGATAGTTACGAAAATAGTTGATAGTTACTAAAACAGTTAGTCACTAAAATAGATAGTTACTAGAATGATAGTTACTAAGATTGTTAGTAAGATAGATACGTAGATTATAGTTACAAAGGTAATTACAAAGATAGTTACTGAAATAGTTGATAGTTACTAAAACAGATAGTTACTAGAATGATAGTTACTAAGATAGTTACAAAGATGATATTTACTCAATAAATAGTTTGATATTTACTACATAAATAGTTACTGATAGGAGCACAATGTGCGACGATATTATATGCTTATGCCCTCGTTTATGCTTTGTTTAACCCTTATTTATCTAAGATAGAGTCATAATGTAGTTAGTGTCAATTTTGGTAGAGTTTTGTGAAAAATGGTTAAGAATCCGAAAAATGACTAAGTTTGAGAAATCTGGAAAATAGTGTAAAATATGTCTTTTTCGTGATTTTGAGATGAGCAAAAGTATGATCTATCCTTGTCCGAATTCTATGAAATTTTATGTACTTAATATTCATACGTTGAGGAATGTTGTGTTAAAATTTCAGATCAATTGGAGTTCGGGAAGTCACCCAAAACTTGGCTGCAAAAGGGCAGTCCGTGCATTTCAATCCAGGGGCTTCCAGGATTTTCCTGGGACATTGATCCAACTTCGAAAAATCATTCCCGTCGACTCACAAGGAATTTGATCGAACTGTTTTATGGGGAGATGGCCATATGTGTCTAGTTTACGTGAGACTTGGAATTGCATCAATCGGAGCTCCGAAGGTGGAGATATGCCGGAATTACTGCAACAAGGTCAAATCTGCCGATTCCAGGAACCTACTGCCCCTTTTTGTGTTTTCTGTTTTTGATGGACCAAATGGTGTAAAAATGTATATGTGAAGATGGTCCAAGCTTTATGAAGGGAAGAGGAAGACACTAGGCCATGGCACTGAAGAAAAATTGAAGAAAGAAGTTCTCCTAGTCACACTAGGAGAAGCTGCCGAATAGAGGCAGATTGTGTGCCTTTGTGTTGCTGCCGGCAATGATGCATTTTTGGTGGATCAAAGCTTATCAATTGAAGTTCAAGACCATATAAGAAGTCCATGAAGATGTGAAGCCCAAGCTTTGAAGAAAAATTCAGATAAACAAAACCTAATTGAACTAGAAAAATGAAGGTTTCAAACCTTATCCCTCTAGGTTTTGTTTTTCCTTGTACAAGAAGGGGCTGCCGGCAGACCTAGTTTCTCCCTATAAATACCCATGTTTTCCTACAGAAAAATTTGTCACATTCTAAAGCAAAAACCCTAGCCAAAGCTCTACCAATTTTCAGCCAAAGATCCTACATAAAAACACAAACCAAAAGCCACCACCACCACCATACAATCCTGCCGATTATCCTCACCTTTCATCCAGCCACCACCGAGCCATATTCCATTGGATTCACACGACTTGAAGCCCTCAAAGGTGTCTGCAAAAGTGTGATCTACCCCCTACTCTTGGTTTGTAATAGTTTTTATGTAGTTATGTGTAGTTTTGTCTATGAAACTCATGTGTATGTTTGGTTATTGTGCTTTCATGTCTATGTGAAAAACAATTGTGAATTTGGTTTTATGATGATGCATGCATGTTAATTTAATTCTTATGGTATTAATAAAGAATTTCAAAGATAAGTTTCGAATTGCATGCTAAATTGTAATGAAAATATGAAGTAAAGAAATAAGATTAGATAGGCAAGCATGTTCACTTTGATTCTAGTAGTTCGTTTTTGGTTTAGTCTTTTAAATCAGTGTGCCGCAAAGATTGGTACTTAGCATATTCGCGATGTGTTTTGAGTATTGGTCTTGTATCTGTCAATAATAGGACTAGAGTGGTTTAAATGACTATGCATGTTAACAAGAAGTGGTGACGCCTTGCTTGATTAATGTGTTTCCAATTGAAAGGATTTCGTGCTTCATTGGTTAATTGATTATCTTCTACGCTGCGTGTTTATAATCGGTTAGCTAAAGATTAGGGTTATGCGCTGAGCTAATTCTAAATACCTTCGTGAAATCTGAAACAACTTAGATAACCGTTGCGGCCCTAGTTGGGTTGGAACTAAATCGGATCTAGGATATAGTTGTGCTCTTGCCGTGTCTTTTCTTGTTATTTTGCTATGTGTTTTGAGTGCTTTTGTGTTAGTAATTTGTGGAAGAATGTCGACCAAACTTGTATATAGTAATTTAGGATTTTAATTTCTGTTTTTATGCATGATTTAGAGGCAGCCATGTTGCTGCCGAACCTAGGAATTTCTTGTTTTAAAGTTTATGCCGACCCTAGTTTAGGGCAGCTTGCTGCCGTGCCTATTTCCCCCATGTGTGTGACGTTTTGTACATAATTGTGTGAATATTTTGACTAACAATTTCATATTTCAGGTACCCTTAATCCCCGGCCTAGAACGATCCCTACTTGCTTATACTACTAACGACCTTTTGTAGGGTTTATTATTGTGTGCGAGCTTTGGCTCCCATCAATTTTTGGCGCCGTTGCCGGGGATTATAAAAGCTTGTTTTATGATATTGTTGTGTATATATGTTTGCTGGAAATTGTTGTTGAGAATTTGTAAAGTTGTAACTTTAATTTTGTTTTGGGATTTTGTAAAAGTAGAAATATGCTTCGGCATGTAGAGTTTAAATTTCGGAAGTTGCATGATGTATATTGATGTATGTTGGTAATCACTTAGTTTAATTTCTAGGGAGTTGATAGTGTTGTGTATGTTTGAGTTTATTGTAGTTTCTAAAGTGTAACATGTAGGTGAAGCCTCTTTTGTTGATCATAACCAAAACCCTTCATGTGAATGGTGCTATGTCGGAGGCCGTTTCTATGTAGATTGGGAAACGCGGGATACTTCCCCCCCACGCATATAAGCGTTTCTTCGGTAATAGTATTACTTCCATGAGGTTGAGGGCGGTTTTAATCAACACTTGTAGACTGCTAGGGATCCGTGTTTGTTTTACAAAGTATGGGGAAGTTATTATCATAGATATGGTTCTCAGGTTTGTTTAACTGGATCTCAAGGCCCATAGACTGATGTTCATTCTCGGTGAGTGAGTCGATAGGGGGTTCGCCCTCCGTGGTGTCCAACAACGAGTCCTGCCTGGTTCCTGTAGGGGGTTCGCCCTCCGTGATTGTAATAACCTTTGAAACGTAAAATCCGCACGACCTAGTCGACAGCTTGTGCCGAAGCATCACCTCACTTTAGACGCTAGAACATAACTTGACATATGTAGCCTATTTTCTTCGAAGATAAAAACATGTTGTGTGGTTCAAACTCTTGAGGTATATCGGATTAAGCATGATACTACCGGGGGCTGTATCAGTCCATTGCACCGTTATCTCCTCTGCTCCACGTACTTCGAGAGTTAGAACAAATTTAAAAGAAATTAGACTTAGCGATTACATGCTCATGAACTTTTCGATTTTTGATCCCTTATTGCCGAATTATATTGATGCTTTGCCGAAATTTGCTTGTGTTGCCGATTGTTTGTGTGATTTTGCCGTGTGTACTTATGGCTTGCCGATTGTGATTTTGTGTATCATTGTTTGAAATTTGTTGTATCGCCAATGCCGTGACTTGTAATGATGTATATTCTTGCCTTCTATTTCTTTATGAGGTTCTAACTTGTTTAAATGTTGCAAATTTCAGAAATAATGCATGTCCGAATCTAGTATTTGGACAAGAGATCTTCAAGGCCGTTTGCAACGTTTAGACCAAGAACTCGCTATTGCTCGTTTTGTGCCATTACCGCCATCGTCACCAACCAGTTCATCAGTGTCATCATCCTTGCCGTCCTCCCCTATAGTTCCGTCCGTATCTGATTCAGGGCCGAGCTCACCATCAGTAGTGTCATCGTCTTGTGATCTTCAGAACCCAGAATTTGAAGCTTTTGCCGAATCAGAGGAAGAAGAAGAGATCATGGCATCAATCAGATCACAGAATGGTCATGTTGCTGGAGCTGGAGTTGCTCCTTCGAATATCACTTATCCTCCCTTGGAAACTGATAAGACTGGAGAGATTGAATTGAGGAGTGGATTCCTCCATAAGCTGAAATCGTTTTATGGGATGCCAAGTGAGGACCCTAATAAGCATCTACAGTGGTTTAACTTCACCACGGAGTCCATGTGTCCAAGAGGGACCGATTTGCAACACTTCAAAATGAAGGCATTTCCGTTTTCTTTAGAAGATCAAGCAAAGGAGTGGTTGTTTGAGGTGCCTAGTGGTCGCATTGTTTCGTGGAGTACTATGATGGATGAGTTTTTGCTCAAGTACTTTCCCGCTTCACGTATCACTGATCTGAGGAAGCAAATTACAAGTGTGAAGCAAGCCGGAGATGAGACTTTCTTCGACTACTACAAGAGGTTCAAGTCCCTAGTTTCTTTGTGTCCATCGCATGGCATTAGCGATGGACTCTTGCTACAATATTTTTATGAGGGATTACGCGTCATGGAGAGAGAGTTTCTTGACTCGGCCGCGGGAGGTAGTTTTTTGGAGTTGAACGCCGGAGCAGCAAGAAGTTTGTTGGAAGTTCGTGCTTTGAACAACCAACAATTTGGCATGGCACGAGGCAATATGCAAAGGAATGAGAAAGTGCATGAGACGTCTTCGAGTTCAAAGTTAGAAGATAAAGTGGACAAGCTCACCGACTTGGTGAGTAATTTGATGAAGAAGTGTGCTAGTGTATGTGGTATTTGCACCGAGGGCCATGAGACCGAACAATGCCCTCAATTTGGAGTTAATGAGGGAGTAGAGGAGTGCAATGCAATTGATTTTCAAGGAGGCCAACGATTTGGCAATTTCAATCCAAGGTTCAATGATCATCCGAACTTTCGATGGGCAAATAATGACAACGTGCTTAGGGCACCTATGCAACCGAGAGAGGGAGGAGCGTCGTTTGCACCGAGGCCACCATTTGTGCCTCGGCAACCTTATATGCCGAACCAAGGACAATTTGGAGCCTTGCCGAACCAAGCACAAGCCGTGCCGTACCAAAGCCAAGGAGGGCCGAGCCAAGGCCAAACTTCGCCAAGCAATCCGAACTACGATGCTTTGCTTCAATCTTTGTCAAGTGCTACTCAAGCACTACTCGCGGGGCAACAAAATCATCAAAAGGACATTGGTGAGCTCAAGACTCAAATGGGCCAAGTTGTAGATTTTATGGGAAGATTTAATGAGCAAGGGAAGTTGCCAAGCAATACTATTCCCAATCAAAGGAACGAGCAAGCCAAAGTGATTCAAACTCGAAGCGGAAGAGAGTTGTTTCCTCCAACAAGTCCAAAGAAGAAGCGAGTGACTTTCAAAGGTATTAATGAGGATGAGAGGGCTGCCGGACCTGTCATTGCCGGTAGCCATGATGGAGATGCCGAGCAAAGTGGTGTTGCCGAGCATGATGATGATGCCGGCAGTGTTATCGCCGAGAAGGGGAGAGCAGCCGAGCAAGGGCATAGTGCCGGCCATAGTATGAATGATAAGGGGCTGCGTAACGAGCTTGAGTACGATCCCGCCACATCCAAGAATGAGGTATTGCCGTGCCAACCAAGCAAGGGAGGGGTGCCATCATCAAGCGTCCCGTTCACTTCTCGTTTTGCTAGAACGAAGAAAGATAAATCCGATGAGGAGGTATTGGAGATTTTCCGGAAAGTGCAAGTCAACATCCCTTTGTTGGAGTGCATTAAGCAAGTGCCAAAGTATGCTAAGTTTTTGAAGGAGCTTTGCACGGCAAGGAGGCATACTAGAGAGACTCGTGTGGTAACAATGAGCAAGACGGTGTCGGCCGTTATTCAAAGGAAGTTGCCACCAAAGATGAAGGATCCGGGAAGCTTCAATGTGCCTTGTGTCATAGGCAATACACGGTTTGAGGATGTTATGTTGGACTTGGGAGCATCGATCAATGTCATGCCACTCAATGTGTATCAATCGTTGAGCATAGGGCCTCTCAAGAAGGATAATGTCATCATTCAACTTGCGGATCGCTCAAGCAAATATCCGGAGGGCTATGTAGAGGATGTGTTGGTGCAAGTCAACCAATTGATTTTTCCCGCCGATTTTTATGTGGTTGAGATGGAGGATTCGCCGGTCAACAACACTCAATTGCTTCTAGGGCGACCATTCATGAGGACCGCGCGCACAAAGATAGATGTGGCCGAGGGCAACCTAACTATGGAGTTTGATGGTGAGGTGATCAAGTTCAATGTTTTTGATGCCATGAAATTCCCCAATGTTGATTTGAAGGAGGGTTGTGCCATTGATGTTTTGGAGGAGATCGAGCAAGTTATGTCGACCTCGCTCGACGCATAGCAATTAGCGATTGAGCAAGGGGTCGGATTTGACAAGAAGGGAGAACGAGTCACGTTTGAACAAGAAGAAGCCGAGCAAGGGAGCATTGCCGAAACAAGCCTTGCCGAGCCTTTCATGATAATGCCGAGTCCAATGGAGGTTTGTGCCGAGATAGAGGCTCGGCCATACAACAAGGTTTTTGATTCGTTCTTGTCAATTCCAAGTGCCACAACCAAATTTCGACCAAGTGTGGAAGAGGCCCCAAAGTTAGAACTAAAAGAACTCCCTAGTCACTTGAAGTATGTTTATCTTGGAAAAGAAGATACACTACCGGTTATTGTGTCTTCAATGCTTAGTAAGAAGCAAGAGGAGGATTTAATATGTGTGCTTAAGAAGTACAAGATCGCCATAGGTTGGACCTTAGCGGATATCAAGGGAATAAGCCCTACTACTTGTGTTCATCGTATTTTGTTGGAAGAAGGAGCTAAGCCGACAAAGGAAGCTCAACGTCGACTTCACCCTCCCATGATGAAGGTTGTGAAAGAAGAAATTATCAAGTTGCTTGATTGTGGGGTGATCTACCCAATTTCGGATAGTAAGTGGATATCTCCCGTGCAAGTTGTGCCAAACAAGAGTGGTGTAACGGTTGTCAAGAATGAGAACAATGAGCTTGTGCCACAAAGACTTGTAACCGGTCATCGAATGTGCATCGACTATAGGAAGCTCAACGCTACAACAAGGAAGGATCACATGCCTTTGCCGTTTATGGATCAAATGCTAGAGAGGTTAGCCGGTCATTCTTACTATTGCTTTCTTGATGGATATAGTGGCTACAATCAAATCATGATACACCCGGACGATCAAGAGAAGACCACTTTTACTTGTCCATTTGGCACGTTTGCTTATCGGCGGATGCCATTCGGACTTTGCAACGCACCCGGCACTTTTCAAAGATGTATGTATGCTATCTTCTCGGATTTTATTGAAGACATTATCGAAGTATTTATGGATGATTTTAGTGTGTATGGAGGCACTTTCGATGCATGTTTGGGGAACTTGGAGAAGATACTTAAGAGGTGTGTAGAGACAAATCTTGTGCTCAATTGGGAGAAGTGTCACTTCATGGTCACGCAAGGCATTGTTCTAGGGCACATAATTTCGGCAAGAGGATTAGAGGTTGACAAAGCCAAGGTGGAGCTAATACAAGCATTGCCGAGCCCTAGGTGTGTAAAAGATGTGAGAAGTTTTCTTGGCCATGCGGGGTTCTATCGACGATTTATCAAGGACTTCTCTTCAATTGCCAAGCCATTGAGCAACTTGTTACAAAAGGAGGTGACGTTTGAGTGGTCGGAAGCATGTGAGAGAGCCTTTTGCCGATTGAAGGAGTTATTGTGCTCGGCACCGATTTTGGTTTCCCCTAATTGGGACGAGCCATTTGAGTTGATGTGTGATGCTAGTGATTATGCACTTGGAGCGGTACTTGGACAACGAATTGAGAAGAAGCCATGCGCCATTTACTATGCTTCAAGGACTCTCAACGATGCACAACTCAACTACACAACAACGGAGAAGGAACTCTTAGCGGTAATTTTTGCTTTGGAAAAATTTCGATCATATCTTTTGAATTCCAAAGTCATTGTTTATAGTGATCATGCCGCTTTGAGATATCTTATGACAAAGAAGGATGCTAAGCCGAGGCTTATTCGATGGATTCTTCTGCTTCAAGAGTTCGACATTGAGATTAAAGACAAGAAAGGAGTTGAGAATGTTGTAGCCGATCATTTGAGCAGACTTGTGAAGGAAGAGGATCGGCTGCCCCTATGTGAAACCTTTCCGGATGAGCAACTTTTTCGACTTGAAGTACATGAGCCTTGGTATGCCGACATTGCAAATTTTCTAGCCACACGCCGATTCCCCAAGGAGTTGCCGAACCACCATCAACAAAGAATAAGGAAGCAAGCTCGTCACTTCTTGTGGGATGATCCGTACTTATGGAAGCAATGTGGTGATCAAGTTATTAGAAGATGTGTGCCGGAGAATGAGCATCGCTCCATCCTTGCTTTTTGTCATAGTGAAGCTTGTGGTGGGCATTTTGGACCAAAGAAGACGGCATTGAAGGTACTAAATTGTGGTTTCTTTTGGCCTACGATTTTCAAAGATGCATTCATGTTTTGCAAAGCATGTGATAGATGCCAAAGAATGGGGAACATTGGAGCTAGAGATCAAATGCCGCTCACGCCTATCATTGAGGTTGAGATTTTCGATTTATGGGGTATTGACTTCATGGGACCGTTTCCTTCAAGTAAGGGCTTTCTCTACATATTGCTTGCGGTTGATTATGTGTCAAAGTGGATCGAAGCCAAGGCTACACGCACCAACGATGCCAAGGTGGTAGCCAAGTTTCTCAAGACCAACATCTTTTCACGTTTTGGAGTTCCAAGAGTCTTGATTAGCGATGGAGGATCCCATTTTTGTAACCGCACCATTGAAGCCTTATTGAGGAAGTATGGAGTCACACACAAGGTTTCTACACCTTATCACCCCCAAACTAGTGGTATGGCCGAGGTGAGTAATCGAGAGATCAAGAACATTTTGGAGAAATCGGTTGGACCTTCAAAGAAGGATTTGAGTGATCGTCTCGATGATGCTTTGTGGGCTTATAGGACCGCATACAAGACACCAATAGGTATGTCTCCTTTTCGGTTAGTTTATGGCAAAGCATGTCACTTACCGGTTGAGCTAGAACATAAAGCATGGTGGGCAATCAAGGCCTTCAACATGAACATTGATGATGCCGGTCTTCATAGAAAGCTTCAACTCAACGAACTTGAAGAAATACGGAATGAAGCTTATGAAGCCGCATGGATTTACAAGCACAAGAATAAGATTGCTCATGACAAGATGCTTCGAATGAAGAAGTTTGAAGTTGGACAAAAAGTTCTCTTGTATCATTCACGACTCAAACTTTTTCCGGGAAAGTTGCGCTCTCGTTGGCTTGGACCATTCGTTGTTCTTTAAGTGTTTCCTCATGGAGCCATAGAGATTCGGAATGAAGATACAGGAAACACATTCAAGGTAAATGGCCATCGTCTCAAGCATTACTACTCTTCCTTTCAAGAGAACACGGTGGAAGAAGCCGCCGTCTACAACGCCCCACAATCCCCACCACCGAGCCGAGTGGCCACACGCAAGGCTGCCGAGCAGCAGCACCCCTTGCAAGTCGAGCTACAACCTGCCGGACCTGCCATTGCCGGCAGGGTTAATGCATACACACCAAATCTGCCGGACATGGGTCACCAAGCAACACACAATCCGGACACGCCTCAACTTGATGCCGAGCAACCATCCTTCATCCCTGTTGCAAGAGAACAACCTGCCGGACCTACCATTGCCGGCAGGGTTGATCAGATGCCACCAGAAACCGAGGGGAGACACACGGATACGCCGGATACTGCAGTAGACACGCCGGATACGCCACCCGCACCGGACACGCAGGAAAACCACGAATCGGATACACTATGCAATACTCTTCTCATTGAACTTCTTCTTGCTGATTTGAGTTGTTTTGGAACACGATGAACACATGCAAAACACGGTGAAAAGTCTAGGCTATGGACTATAAACACAAAGCGCTACTTGGGAGGCAACCCATGTCGATCAAAGTAAAGTGAAGGAGCCATCACCGAGAGTTTGAATTTTCTTAACCCTTCTCTTCTACTTTGATTTGTGATGATTTGTTGGAATGTGTTAGACTATTGCATGCTTAGGAAATTCATTGATATTGTTTTGTGCTTACATTGAGGACAATGTAATTTTCTAAGTGTGGGGTGGGATAACGTATTCCGTTTATGTTTTCGTGTGCTTAGTTTAGAAAAGAAAATTCAGAAAAATGTTCCACAAAAATAGAGTGTTTCAATTTGTTTGTTTCGAGTCTTAGGATGCCCCTAATATGTCAATGATGTTTTTCTCCTCTTTGCATACATAGATGATGGTTGTGCATACAATTAAAATTGTAAGTTTCATGGATTATGTGCATTGGTAGGAGCATGTAGGACTTGTTGATTATTAAGCATGCATGTTTTAGCTAATTTATTTCGATAATAACCTATGTGAGCTTTAGAGCCAATTTACTTTCTTCTTGAGCGATAAAAAGATAAAAATTCAATAGATTCGTAGGAAGCATGAAACCTCATAATTCTTTGATTATTCGATGACTATGTGCCATAGCTTTTTAATGAACTCTAGTATGCTAGAACTTATTCTTGTTGATTTTCGAAACGTTTATATCATAAAATACCTTGATTTTGAATGTGATTGAATAAAGATCATTTAGGTTTACCACCAAAGCCAAATAAAGCATGAGCCCTATTGGAGCCCGTCGTGGGACACCTTAGTAAACCCCTTTGAGCCTATGTTGAGCCTTTTCTTTCATCACCCTTAAACACTTTCCATGAGCTTAGTATAGTGATGCCTTTACCATGTGTGTCGGCAAAGCTTGATTTTTAAGGCGTTTTCGCGTGTGTGATGAAGAAGAACAAGTGTGGGGTAGACTTAGCCATAAAATTATATGAAAAATGTATGCATGCCGTACCTATGAAAAGAAAAGAAAAAAAAATGCTCGGATTAAAAAGAAAAGAAAAAGAAGCCGAGAGCAAGAGCAAAGAAGAGGGCACGGCATAGGCATAGAAAAGGAAAATTTTGTGCATGGCTATTGTCTCGAGTATTGTTGTAATGTTATGGAAAGAAAAGAATGAAGTATGGGTCCAACAAGATGAAATTTGACCCTTTTGGCGAGAAGACATAAGGAGATCGAGCTTTGCTAAAGGCCTTAGTGACGTCCTTGAGCCTCCTTATCCAAATATCGAATACCTCTTAGCCTAGCCTCATTACAACCCTTTTATTGATCTTTTTCATGATTCTTAAGATGGTTAAACTTGATTTGTGGAGATTATCTCAAGAGTAAGCATATGGCTTTGGTTCATTGGTGCATATAGTTGTCATATGAGGTTTTTCCATCAAAATTCACAAAGTGCTTTCGTTTCTTTGACATATGCAAGTCACTCTTTGTAATTCATGATCTTTCGCTTGCATATACTATCGAGTGAATTACCATGCTTCGAGAGAAAATGAAGAGAGTATGCCTAGTGAGGTGATTTAAATTAGCTTAACATGTTTACATGCTTACCTTTTGCTCTTATATGTTCTTATTGATGTCACATGTTCATGAAACTTGGAATTTTCGTGCCTAAGCATTCTCATGCATTAACTTGAAAGCTATGTGTACATACGAGCCTGAGACAAATTGTTAGGGGCAATAGTTTGTTTAGAGTCTTAGTTTAATTTAGTTTGCTAAGGGACTAGCAAAGGATAAGTGTGGGGTAGTTGATAGGAGCACAATGTGCGACGATATTATATGCTTATGCCCTCGTTTATGCTTTATTTAACCCTTATTTATCTAAGATAGAGTCATAATGTAGTTAGTGTCAATTTTGGTAGAGTTTTGTGAAAAATGGTTAAGAATCCGAAAAATGACTAAGTTTGAGAAATCTGGAAAATAGTGTAAAATATGTCTTTTTCGTGATTTTGAGATGAGCAAAAGTATGATCTATCCTTGTCCGAATTCTATGAAATTTTATGTGCTTAATATTCATACGTTGAGGAATGTTGTGTTAAAATTTCAGATCCATTGGAGTTCGGGAAGTCACCCAAAACTTGGCTGCAAAAGGGCAGTCCGTGCATTTCAATCCAGGGGCTTCCAGGATTTTCCTGGGACATTGATCCAACTTCGAAAAATCATTCCCGTCGACTCACAAGGAATTTGATCGAACTGTTTTATGGGGAGATGGCCATATGTATCTAGTTTACGTGAGACTTGGAATTGCATCAATCGGAGCTCCGAAGGTGGAGATATGCCGGAATTACTGCAACAAGGTCAAATCTGCCGATTCCAGGAACCTACTGCCCCTTTTTGTGTTATCTGTTTCTGATGGACCAAATGGTGTAAAAATGCATATGTGAAGATGGTCCAAGCTTTATGAAGGGAAGAAGAAGACACTAGGCCATGGCACTGAAGAAAAATTGAAGAAAGAAGTTCTCCTAGTCACACTAGGAGAAGCTGCCGAATAGAGGCAGATTGTGTGCCTTTGTGTTGCTGCCGGCAATGATGCATTTTTGGTGGATCAAAGCTTATCAATTGAAGTCCAAGACCATATAAGAAGTCCATGAAGATGTGAAGCCCAAGCCTTGAAGAAAAATTCAGATAAACAAAACCTAATTGAACTAGAAAAAGGAAGGTTTCAAACCTTATCCCTCTAGGTTTTGTTTTTCCTTGTACAAGAAGGGGCTGCCGGCAGACCTAGTTTCTCCCTATAAATACCCATGTTTTCCTATAGAAAAATTTGTCACATTCTAAAGCAAAAACCCTAGCCAAAGCTCTACCAATTTTCAGCCAAAGATCCTACATAAAAACACAAACCAAAAGCCACCACCACCACCATACAATCCTGCCGATTATCCTCACCTTTCATCCAGCCACCACCGAGCCATATTCCATTGGATTCACACGACTTGAAGCCCTCAAAGGTGTCTGCAAAAGTGTGATCTACCCCCTACTCTTGGTTTGTAATAGTTTTTATGTAGTTATGTGTAGTTTTGTCTATGAAACTCATGTGTATGTTTGGTTATTGTGCTTTCATGTCTATGTGAAAAACAATTGTGAATTTGGTTTTATGATGATGCATGCATGTTAATTTAATTCTTATGGTATTAATAAAGAATTTCAAAGATAAGTTTCGAATTGCATGCTAAATTGTAATGAAAATATGAAGTAAAGAAATAAGATTAGATAGGCAAGCATGTTCACTTTGATTCTAGTAGTTCGTTTTTGGTTTAGTCTTTTAAATCCGTGTGCCGCAAAGATTGGTACTTAGCATATTCGCGATGTGTTTTGAGTATTGGTCTTGTATCTGTCAATAATAGGACTAGAGTGGTTTAAATGACTATGCATGTTAACAAGAAGTGGTGACGCCTTGCTTGATTAATGTGTTTCCAATTGAAAGGATTTCGTGCTTCATTGGTTAATTGATTATCTTCTACGCTGCGTGTTTATAATCGGTTAGCTAAAGATTAGGGTTATGCGCTGAGCTAATTCTAAATACCTTCGTGAAATCTGAAACAACTTAGATAACCGCTGCGGCCCTAGTTGGGTTGGAACTAAATCGGATCTAGGATATAGCTGTGCTCTTGCCGTGTCTTTTCTTGTTATTTTGCTATGTGTTTTGAGTGCTTTTGTGTTAGTAATTTGTGGAAGAATGTCGACCAAACTTGTATATAGTAATTTAGGATTTTAATTTCTGTTTTTATGCATGATTTAGAGGCAGCCATGTTGCTGCCGAACCTAGGAATTTCTTGTTTTAAAGTTTATGCCGACCCTAGTTTAGGGCAGCTTGCTGCCGTGCCTATTTCCCCCATGTGTGTGACGTTTTGTACATAATTGTGTGAATATTTTGACTAACAATTTCATATCTCAGGTACCCTTAATCCCCGGCCTAGAACGATCCCTACTTGCTTATACTACTAACGACCTTTTGTAGGGTTTATTATTGTGTGCGAGCTTTGGCTCCCATCAGTTACTCAATAAGATTTCCACAGACGATAATTACTAAGATAGTTACTAACATACCAATTTTTTAGCATAATTATAACTTTGCCCGGTTCCTGGTTTTCTGGATTTTATGGAGTCTAAGTGTGCAAATCTGCATGCTTCCTTGTCAAAAACGAGTAGAGTATGGTGAAAATTTCTCTTATGAGTAAGTGGGATCAGAATCATTTCCGCTTTACCCAGCTTCTCGTACAGTGGTTCACACAGGAACTGGTGCATTGTTTTTGCTTCTAGCTCTTCTGTGGACATCTGTTTTCAAACAAACAAAACCTATGATTAGTTATCTCATAATTTTTTATAAAGTATAATTGTCCTGTTAAAAAGTATCTTACCCAAGAGTGAGTCTGCACAATTTCTACTTTATATTCTTCTGGATCGTCCTTGTCTATCATTTCAGAATATAATAGAGCAGCATAGGCATCAATCATGTTGTTCGGAACTTCAGTTCCGAACACCACCTGATTTATTTCATACTTAGCAATTTCTGTTCCCACATCTTTGCCTTCCCAGAAGAACACTCTGCACACATGAAATTAAATAAGTTGATAGTTACAAGTTACTTTGATAGTTACTATCATAGTTACTATCATAGTTTCTAGTTACTATGATAGTTAGTAGATACATTGATAGTTACTAGTTCTTTTTTCATACTTACTTTGATAGTTACTAGTTATTTTTTCCTAGTTACTTTGATAGTTACTATCATATTTAGTAGTTACTAATACATATATTCAGATGAAAGTGAATAAGATAATAGTTACTAAGATAGTTACTAAAATAGTCACACAGATGATAGTTACACAGATGATAGGTTGTCAGATAGTTACTCAGACGATAGTTAGAAAGACAGTTACAAAGAATTGGTTTTTGGATGATAGTTACTTAGACAGTTACTTTAATTAATTGCAGATATTTAAAAAGATAGATGCTCAGTTGCTAGTTACTAACATAGTTACTAAAGAAGTTGTCCAGACAGATACCAGGAAATAGTTAGTAAGACAGATAGAAGGATAGATTACCCGCTCGGTGCCTTGTTCCAGTAGTCTTGCAGCCTGAGCTTTGTGTTCTCGTCCATGTACTGTTTGTAGACAATGTGGTCATCCCAGTCCATAACTTCCCTTGAGGTATATCAGTTCCTGTGAATCACCAATGAGGTATATCGGTTCACCATCCTCTGTGATCCCAGCCAGATCGTCAAATGACGTCTGAACAGGATTTTCAGATATCTGAACAGCACTTTCAGATTGCATCTGTTCTGGTTGGACCACCTTTTTCAGACTTTCCTCATCCTTCTTCTTTCTCATCTCTTCTTCCCTCTTCCTTCTGTTTTCTTCTTGCCTTTTTCTTCTTATCTCCCGTTCAGCCTTGACATCACCCCACCAGTAGATGTTGTCCTTTTTAGAAGTTCTCTTTCTGGTTTTTACCCGCACAACATACGAATATATTCCCAGCGACTCTGCTGAACACCCAGAGTGCATTTCGTCAATCTTAAATTCCGTCACACTTTTGTTTGATTTGAAATGCACTTTTTTCTTCTTTCTTGCCTCAGCTTGGTTGAAAATAGGCATGGGAACCGGTGACTCTATGATCTGGAACTTGTGAGGTTCAGCTATCATGTCACCCAGAGTTAGTTTTCTGGCTTGTGGAGTACGTGGAGTCCTTAAATTTGCTGTTGAGATTTCTTTTGGTTGCTGCGGTGATTGATTGGGAGTGCTGTAAGCTCCCCAAGGAGATATAATCCCCGGCAAGATGTTGAAAGAAGACATTTCCGGCATTTCCATCACCGGTGTCTTGGGTGACCATCTTGCTTCCTTTGCGATTTTTCTACGATATGTTCTTGTTTCATCCTCATCACCTACGAGATAGAAAATCAGATGATAGTTATAGTTACAGTTATAGTTACTAATACAGATACTTAGATGATAGTTACTCAGTTCTTTTGATAGTTACTAAGATAGTTACTAAGGTAGTTAAACAAATAGTTTTCTCAGATGATAGTTACTAAGGAAGTTGCACAAAATAGGTACAAAGATGATAGTTACTAAGATAGTTACTAACATAGTTACACATAATAGTTTTCAAAATCAGATAGGTACTAAGATAGTTACTAACATAGTTACACAGATAGTTTTCAAAATTGATAGTTACTAATATTATAGTTACTAAGATAATTATTCAAAATTCATAGTTACTAAGATAGTTACTAACATTGTTTCACAGATATTTTTCAAAATTGATAGGTAATAACAAATTTTTATTACCTTTGCTTTTTTCTTCCTCTCTTCTTTTTTCAGCCTCTTCTTTTTTCTTCCTTTCTAATTCTTCCTCCACTTTATTCAAAGCGTCCAGCTGATCTGCTACAAGCTGTTCTTCTTCTTTTTTTACATTTTTCTGACGGTTTTCCTTCACTTCAGTTGGCTGCCCTTCTTTTTCGGCTTCAGTCGCCAGTTTTTCCAGGCCATCTGATTGAGATTGTGGTGGTGTTATCTCCATTGGGTCGGAGAATTGAGTCAGTGCGGCCACAATTTTCTTTTGCCTCTCCAACTCAGCCTTTAATTTTAAATTTTTCCAGCTCTTATGTCGTTGCACTCTCTTTCATCACCACAATTTCCAGTCTGGCATCTTCCAAATCTTGTGTCATCTGTGCTAGATTTTTCTCCTTTTCTTGCAATTTTTTTTCCAAATGCTCAATCTGCATTTGCTTTTGCCTGAGCTGTTCTGAATTTTCTTTGTTGATGATTCCAGGTTGCATGTGTTCTATTTCAGTCTGCTCAGCTGCTTCAGGTTCATGCTCATCCTCACTTGTCCCTTCCAGGTCTTCTCTGCTTTTTGCGAAATGTTTCTGAAAAAAATAAAATAACAATTACTCACACACTTACTGACATAGTTACCAAAATGAGAGTTACCAAAATATTTACTAACATAGTTAGTCAGACCTAGTTACAAAGATGATAGATAGTCACCTTTGATAGTTACTACGATAGTTACTAGTTACTAACATAGTTAGTCAGACATAGTTACAAAGATAATAGTTACTAACACAGTTACTAACATACTAACACAGGTTGTTTACAAAATTTTATAGTTACTGAGATAGTTACTAAGATAACTACACAAATAGTTTTTAAAATTGATAGTCACTAAGGTAGTTACTAACACAGTTACAGAGATAGTTATTCAAAAATGATAGTTACTAAGATAGTTACTAAGATGATACTTACTGACAAGTCTTTGAGTTGATACTTCCACATCTTTTTCTTCAACTTTTCAAGGTCCCATTTCCTGATCTGGTGTTGTTCATTGTCCCTCCCTGGAATTGGCTCCACCAAGTTTGTCTTCATGCACAGCCAATACTGGTTGCAGAAGGAATGTTAGTTTATAAGAAGCAAAATGATATAACATAAAAGAATAAAGGAAGATAAAACTCGCGCACTGCTTACAAGAATGACATGAACACATCCTCTTGTATTCTTTGATGCACTGTCCGATTTCTTGTACTTTGTGAGACATCTTTTCAAGAAGATTTTGACTTCTTTTGCCCAGGCATAGTTAGATGTCTCATCTAAATCCTCCACAGCTCTGACCATGACTATATGGAGGGTTCCTTTTACATTTGGGAAGAGAAGCTTGATGAGAATGTCGACAATAATCAGCTTTACTATATTTGCATCTTTGCTTCCTCTTTCCTCATCAGATTAAGGATTCTTATTTAATTCGGCTGTTATGGCTGTATTCACCATCTTTTTATTGACTTCCTTTGATTGTTCGAAAAATCTGATCACAAAATCAGAAATTGGCGTCTCTTTTCTCTGAATGTACACTCCTGTACGGTTCAGCCCTAGAATTTGTGAAATATCTGATGATTTTATTCGGAACTTCTTCCCAGCAAACTGAAACTCATCTCTTACGTGATCGTAAGCTTCTAGCACCATCCCCAATTGGTTGTTTGACTTTGAACCGTAAACAAGGTTCTGGTGTAGTGCTTGAAACACATTGGCAAAGGGAGTCCTCTCGATCAGCTGTAGTACTGCCTCTGGTATTTGGCCCCCATATTCATTGAAATTTGGTAGGGTGCTTCTGAACTGTAGGGTCTGCCCTTTTTTCTTATGCTCATTTGAAAACACAATTAAAACAAAATTAGTATGACAGTTGATAGTTACTAGTTACTTTAATAGTTACAATGATAGTTACAATGATAGTTAGTATGATACTGTGATAGTTACTAGTTATTTTGATAGTTACTATGATAGTTACTAGTTACTTTTCATAGATACTATGATAGTTATCTTGATAGCTACTAGTTACTTTCATAGTTACTATGATAGTTACCTTGATAGTTACTAGTTACTTTCATAGTTACTATGATAGTTAGTAGATACTGTGATAGTTACTTTGATAGTTAGTAGATACTGTGATAGTTACTTACAAGATTTTGCAGTTGATGTTCTTCTTGTTTTTCTATCAGTATGATCTTCTTTGCACCTTTATCATCATCTTCATCAGTTTGATAATCAGATCCACTACCACTACTAGATGTATCATATTCAGTTTCATCACTATCATCCTGTTGTTGCCATTTTCTTTTTTTATCTCTAGCTCCCCTTTCTTCCGTTATCTGCACATTTGATAAGCAAAGTTACTATGACAGTTTTTTCAATTATAACACAGTTAGTAAGATAGTTACTCAAAAGAAAAACATAAACATTGACAGTTACTTACTGATTTTTGTGCTTGCTTTCCTTTTTTAACATCAGCACCATCATCGCTTTCATCATCTAGTTTTCTTTTTCTTTTGGCAGCTGCCTCTCCCTTATCTTCGCTTATCTGCACATTCGATAAACACAGTTATTAAGACACTTTTTCAATTGTAACATAGTTACTGAGATAGTTACTTATAAGAAATGTTGTTACTACTATAGTTACTGACTAATTGTGTTGTTTTCCTTTCCAGTTTCTGTTATTGTTTTTCTTTCCCTTCTATCTCTTCTGATTTTTTCTTCTATGCTCCCATCAATTCATAGTTAGATTATTTATACACTAACATTTTCATTACCAACTGCTTAATAGTTACACTAACAGTTACAGAAAAAATATAATTTTGATTACCAAGATAAATAGTTACCTTTCGCTGTTTTTGTTTTGCAGTCTTCTTTTTTGCATTGTCCTCATTCCTTTTTTTGGTTCATAGTTCGTGTTGTCTATCATCCTCACTTGAAGTAACCTTTTTTACCGGACTATTTTTCAGTTTTGGTGCCATTTTCTGCATATGTGAGGGGAAAAAGTTATAACCGGATACAACCATAAACTCAAACAGTTCACATATATTTCTATCACCAAATTTCACAATTACTAATACAGTTATGCAACACTGAAACAATATAATTTCATTAACATAAACTCAAACAAGGTAGTTACTATAATAGTTTCTGTTATTGTTCCTTGCACGTAACACAGTTACTAGAATAGTTTCTGTTATAGTTCCTTGCACGTAACACAGTTACTAGAATAGTTTATGTTATAGTTCCATGCACATAACATAGTTTCATCCATTAACACACACACAAACACTCAGAATTTTTAGCGCCCAATCAAAATTTTAAAAAATAGCAGTTACATAATAGTTATTTTGATAGTTCCAACCAAAAAAAGATAGTTAGTAGGATAGTTACTGCTATAGTTCCATTCATATAACACAGTTTCATCTATTCACACACACACAAACTCTCATAATTTCTATTGCTCATGCAAAATTCAAAAAAAAAAAGTAGATACTGTTTTAGGTTATTTCTGTTTAAACCTAAAATCATCTTCCAATTTATCATCTAATCCCCCCAAACCTAAAATCATCCTCCACATTCTTCCCCTTCACTCTCTGGAACCCAGTCTAAACATCTCAGATTTCTCATCCTCTTCTTCAGCAAGTATTGAATCATCATCATCAAAACTCAAATCTCATCAAAACTCTTTTTGAATCTCTAAAAGAAGATGAAATATCTGTTACCTGAGCAGCTGAGATTTGTTTGTACTGCGAGCTGTCGAGATTCGCCGTCGGAGAAGGACAGGAGAGCGGTGGAGACTCGTCGACAGAGATGGAAATGAGGACGGTGGAGATGAGAACGGTGGAGATTCGGCGTCGGAGAAGGAGATGATCGAAGTAGAGAATCGGAGAGAGTGAGAGAATGAGAAAATGAGAGAAATTGAATCAGTGAGAGAATGAGAGTGAGACTTAGAGAGAATGAGTGAATAGTAGTGGAGTTAGGGTTGTGTAACTACCCAACGGAATAATGTAACCACTCCGTTTTCAGTAACGGAGCAATTCCAAAACTGTTATAGTGGCATATTTTATAATTATTTTATGTTGTATGGTTATTTGTTTAACTGTGTCCTTTTTTACAAGCACCTTAAAGTTAATTAAGGCATTTTTTATAATTTTGGGTCTTCAAATGCCCTTTTTTATAAATGCCCCTTTGAGAAAATGTTTTATTTTTAGTAAAATTTCTTGGTTAATTGTGATGAAAATAAAAATACAAATTTAATTAAATTTGTCAATGAAACAAAGGCTCCTTTTTGTATATGGTGCGACCGCCCTTGAGCCTTGATTAATGAAACTATATAATACAAGGGGGGAACAATAAGTAATGTATTCTAACATGCACCAGTTAGCAAAGAGTGCTTCATTGGCTACTCTAGTTGCTTTGACAAAGCGGTGATACAACGGAAAGATAACGGTACTAATTAATAGTACTAATTGTACTAATGACAAGTATCATGACGAATACCAGCACAACTTTCCTACTGCATTGTGGTTTTATATATGTTGAATTAGATTTATGAAAAATAAAAATGATGTGAAATATGCGGCTAAAACCATGCGGCTACTAGCTTGTTTGTTATTAGATGTATGAATGATGTATTTCAAAGTAGATGTAAGAATGAGACAGTTTTGTAACTTTTATTCAAGTCTAAGTCTATTTTTATTATTATTAATTTTTTTTGTATATGTCTTTACTCACTATTATTTACAAATTTTATGTTCTTTTGATTTATAGATGAGTGTGAATAAGGAGTCCAAGAATTTGTCAGTGGATGAAGGAGAACAAGAAGTTAGTTTACCTTGAAGAAATCGGGTGAGAGGTTTGGCAGTTGAGAAGAGGAGGGCAAGGAAATTTATGGTTTGGACATCGTTTGATGAGATTTGTATAGGTACTGATTTGGTGAGGCGTGCTCAATGCAAAAAGTATGGATTCGTACTCAAATGTGATGACAAAAACAAGTAGTATGTCGTATCACCATAGAAGTTGTAGTTGTAGTAATATTGTCTCACCTTAGTCTTCTACACGTTTTGATAAGTTTAATTATGAAAGATTCTTGGAGTTGGTGATTGAGGCAATTGTTAGACATGATTTTCCATTTAGTTTTGTCTTGAAGAAACACAATTAAGGCTCATGTCTTGAAGATGTATGAGAGTGAAAAAGTGAAGCTTCAAATTTGTTGAGTTCAGTTCAAGAGAGATTAAGTTTGAATGCTGATTTGTGGACCTCCGTAGCCATTAATGGGTATTTGACTATTACTTCACATTTTGTTGATTTAGAATGGAGATTGGATAAATGGAATTACCAATTTTTGTCACATGCCTCCTCGTCACAATAGTGTTGCATTTGTCACGACCCACCCCAAAATTATCACCTTAAATCCGATATCAACCAATTATCTTACTGATTGTTTTGACGTAAAAACTTCTTTTTAAACATTTTTTACTTTTTTTTACGGAAAACCAACCGTAAACATTTTTAACGGTCAAACCATAATATTCTAGGTCAACAGTAATTATAAAATCAAATTACTATTTACTATTCACTTTACTATTTACCCTTTTACTTTTACTGTTTACTCTTTATTGTTTACTGTTTACTAATTATAGAATTACTGTTTTACAGTTTACTATTGACCTTTTACCGTTTTACTTTTCACTTTTTTACCCTTCTTCAACCTCCCACTGCCGGCAGAAGCAGCGCCGCCACAGAGGCTAAGAATGCCTCCAATCGATACCAAAACGACTCAACACCGTCGCCACTACCTCAGGACTTCCTCTCCGTCGTTCCCACCACCAAAAAACCAACGCAGCCGCCACATATGGCGGCCGATACAGCGGCAGAACCACACAACCTCCAATTTTCCCAAAATTCAACCAATCGAATTTCAAATCACACCTAATCTACTCCAATCATCACTCTGAACTCAAATCTAACCTCCAAATACACCAATTTCATCATTTCAATCACCCTCACCGAAATTCTCCAAAACCATAGAAATTTTGATTCCTAATTTCTCCTTACCTGAGCTTAATCGAGTCAATTCCTTCCATGGAATCGATGTGCAGGCCGAGGTCTCCCTTCCCCACCCTGTATCGGACCGATCGGTGGAAGGAGGAGGGAGTTATGGTTTGACAGGTGGCCGAGCTTCAAGGGCGTCGCACGGCCAAACGGTGGCGAACCCCGCCGTGCCGCTGCCACACACGCGAAGAGGAGGTTGAGCCGGTTCGAACGTGACTTGTGCGGCTGTCACACCCCGGTCCCAGCGGCGGTGGGGGTTTAGGCACCCGACGCCGATCCCGAGGTGTGAGTTAAATGTTACAAAGCGGATGTAAATAAAAAATTAAAACTTCTTTCTAGGCTCTTGACCCTAGACTCGTCCGACACTTCGACTCGACATACACTAAGTACTTGTCTGCAAAACAACAAGTAAATGGGTGGGTGAGTAAAACTACGTGCTCAGTGAGTGCCCTATGTAATATGCCATCAACACGTATAAACATAACACAAGCGAACCAAAGCATATAACATAGTAACAATGCATGCATGTAATGTTCCTCCTCACACTTTCCACTGCACTCAAATATATATTTTTCTTCTTTCGTTAGTTTTCTTGTTATACTCATAGTCCCCAGTCCCGAAACCCAAAATAGATCATTTTATCGAAGGGGCATACTTTCCCCAAACTCGTGCACATGAGGGCTGATCATAGCTATTGGATGTTCCCATAAGTTAACTCAACTACACGAAATGTTTTATTTCCAATAATAGTTCCCAAACACTCATGTTCCCTTCAACTTCCAATCTCACCATTTTCCCATCATGAAATGCATGATCAAGTAATATAATTCAAAAGAAAAACACATGTTTTCCAACATTGTAGGTACGTAACAACCAATCGAGAATCTAAATATCACCAAACATATATCACCAACATTTCATAAATAGATCAAAACTATTCTTTTCTTTTATTTTAAAAGCTTATAAGAATATTCGAAACACATTACATAAACCACTCACCTCAACGAACCGAATTGACACCCATATCATAAATCGAGCAACCTAAAATGAGCATTCTAGAAATCACCGTTGGATCTAACTCCAACTACCATGGATGGAAAGATCGCGTCGATACGAATCTGTAGCCACTCGCGGATTTAGAATCGAAGTTACGGATCAAAACTTATGATCCGCAGAAGTTTCGTCGCAAATCTAATAAAATAATAATATTGTAGAGAGAGAAACCTCTCTGAAAAAAATGGCACGTACTGAATTGGGGGAAGGGGGGGTTAATTCCTATTTATAGGAAAAGAAGGCCAATCACCAAGCCACACATGTCATCTCCCACACCATCCATCAAGGTGCTTGCACCAAGTGTCAAGCTAAGGGCAAACTCCTTCCCTCCAAGTGACAAGTGGCAGATGACAAGCCAAAAATATGGCATCATCATCAGCTGATCCTAACCTGATGCCACGTGGCAGAGTACAGCCAATCCGAGCTCGCCACGTCACCATGTGATAGAATTTCGACTAAACTTTAAAAAATCGCTAAAAATATCTCGAGAACTCAAATAATTCACCGAAAAATATGACGAACTCGTGACGAACTCTACTTTCTATTTCTCACAAGAAAAATAAAATTTGACCAACTTCAAAAATCGGGATATTACAGCGGCGGTCTAGTTCGGCCGGACGGCGGAGATGAGTGGAGGCGGGGAGCGGCTCTGTCCCGATCGGAGGAGAGGAGGGAGAAAAAGAGTAACCGGATAGAAAAATAAAAGAGAAGGAATATTCTCGAAAAGAATATCCCCCGGTAATCTAGAATATTCCCCATTTTCTAGAACTTTTCACTCCCGACTATTTACACTCGACCAATACCAGAAAATTACCGATTTTACGTCATAACTTTTTCATACGACATACGAATTCCAAATTAAACCTGCTACGTGTCCGCGAACTCATTTTAACCTCCTCTATCTCGTCGAGAAATAAAATTCTCGATCGGGTCAACTTATAAAAAGTCAACCTTTGAAACCTCCGAATCGTAAAACAAATTTCTGAAACGTCAAAATTAAAGTAAAACTTTTAGGGGGTATTTTAAGGTTCGAGTCGTTACAATCTCCCCTCCTTATAAAAATTTCGTCCTCGAAATTTACGTAACCGCCAAGAAAAAAGACGGGGATACAAGCGTCTCACTGCCCCATGCTTATAAATTTCATGGAATACAACTTGTAAGAATTTAGAATTAAAAGAATCGTTAGCCCCAAACCATACCAGGACAAACACCCAATATTCAATAAATCGTCCAATTAACATTTTTCTCGTCATCTAAACTTGACCGCATTTGACCAATTCACCACAAAGTAATTTAATTTGGGAATTACTATGGATACCCAAATCAATTTCTAGCGACAAGAGAATGAGAAACAATCAAGTTTCTGATCATATATGGCCTCACTTAGCCACCACTCAACCTTTAAATACTTGAAATATAACTTATAGCTTAGTAAATCTTATCTCAAAACTACTTGATCGATTCACTTTCCGTAGACTAGGAAAGCCAAATTAAGTTCCAGACAACAATTTTCAACCTCAGAATCATACAAATTATCCAAGAAATCATAACCAATTCCTTAACAAGATCCCAAGTCACAAACTTGAAAACAGACTCCCATCAACCCTGCGGGCTCCACCTTAAGGGAAATCATACCAAATTTTTTTGGCATAACCTCTCTTAAATATGGACAACCCTACCTGCAGAAAATTTTAACATAACACTTCTTGCAAAAATCCACTCACACCTGGAGCCATCTACTCCCCAAAGCACAACCACCGTCACAAAGCATAAAAATCTAAAGCTACAAGGTTCATGCTACACGTTTGCAGGGATAATGCAACATATCAAATCAACCTCTGCATTATACTACTCTTCAAAACCACTATCACCCACCCCCGAGAAAAACAAACAGGGGTCATAACTTCAGTAATATAACAAATCATACAATACTTTTAGTAAAAAAATATATATATATGTTTCATAAGCTAACATAATCAACAATTCAAATCAAGCAATATATTCACCATCGGCCCACTCCTGAATATTTTCAAAATAAAATATCCAGCCCCGCTGGTTCGGAAATTTATTAAATACATGAAAGTCCATAAAGGAAAATGTTCCCGAAGACCAAATAACAAATATCAAGCCAATCACATTGACTATATAATCATATCAGATAAATCAGGGGAAGGTAAGCACCACCACACAATAGTAAGCTTCCCAGGCTAAGGGTCGGAGCCTCCCAGGGCTACTAAGTAGCGTTCCACGCTACTGCTAACTAGCACACGACGACCCAGCCTCTCAGGCTAAGGGTCGGAACCTCCCAGGGCTACTAAGTAGCGTCTCACGCTACTGCTAGTTAGCAAACACGACTACCCTGCCTCACATAATACAATCCCAGGGTTACTAAGGGTCGGAACCTCTCAGGGCTACTAAGTAGCGTCCCACGCTACTGTTAGCTAGCAAATGACGACCAGCATCTCAGGCTAAAGGTCGGAACCTCCCAGGGCTACGAAGTAGCGTACTCTACTGCTAGCTAGCATACGACGACTCTGATATGGTGAATAAAATCTGAAAGCACGCTTCCCCCAATTTATACCATATAGGCAATATCATACAACTATCGAAATTATCAAATAGAATAAACAGCCTTAGAGAAAAATATTTATAACTGACATGTCAAAATAACATCGAAAAGAATATATGTAAAACTATCTTAAAAAAAATCAAATCATATTATTCCCGAACAGCCAACTTAACCTTCAATTACCAACCCAACTCCAATTTACTTTGGACACCCAAACTGCCTTAATAATTATATACTTCCTCCAAACTCCTTCTCACTTCTCACTTCTCACTTCTCTACTTCTCTTTAATCAACTTCCTGGGACAAATCAATCATAATTGATTCCTCCATTTAACAAAGAAACCAACAATATAAACACAACTTTACCAAAAAACAGAAGAAATTATTATCATCATCCCAAACACCAGAAGTAATAAATGCAGTTTAGACTTTAGCAAAAATTTAATCACAACAGAACATAAAACTTTTAAAAATAATAAAAACAAAACAATACAGAAATTATATTCCTTTCCCACACTATAAACCCCAATGATCATATCCCCGCTCTGATACCACTGTCACGACCCACCCCGGAATTATCACCTTACATCCGATATAAACCAATTATCTTACTGATTGTTTTGACGTAAAAACTTCTTTTTAACCAGTTTTTACTTTTTTTACGGAAAGCCAACCGTAAAAATTTTTAACGGTCAAACCATAATATTCTAGGTCAACAGTAATTATAAAATCAAATTACTATTTACTATTCACTTTACTATTTACCTTTTTACTTTTACTGTTTACCCTTTATTGTTTACTATTTACAGAATTACTGTTTTACAGTTTACTATTTACCTTTTACCGTTTTACTTTTCACCTTTTTACCCTTCTTCAACCTCCCACTGTGGCAGCTCTGCCACAGAGGCTCAGCATGCCTCCAATCGACACTAAAACGACTCAACACTGTAGCCACTACCTCAGGACTTCCTCTATGTCGTTCCCACCGCCAAAAAACCAACGCAGCCGCCACATACGGCGGCTGATACGGCGGCAGAACCACACAACCTCCAATTTTTCCAAAATTCACCAATCGGATATCAAATTACACCTAATCTACTCCAATCATCACTCTGAACTCAAATCTAACCTCCAAATACACTAATTTCATCATTTCAATCACCCTCACCGAAATTCCCCAGAACCCTAGAAATTTTGATTCCTAATTTCTCCTTACCTGGGCTGAATCGAGTCAATTCTTTTCATGGAATCGACATGCAGGCCGAGGTCTCCCTCTCCCCCCGTATCAGACCGATCGGTGGCCTGAGGAGGGAGTTATGGTTCGATCGGCGGCTGAGCTTCAAGGGCATCGCACGGCCAAACGGTGGCGAACCCCGCCGTGCCATTGCCACAAACGCGAAGAGGAGGTTGAGCCGGTTCGAACGTGACCGGTGCGGCGGTCCAATTTGGCCAGACGGCGGAGATGAGTGGAGGCGGGGAGCGGCTCCGTCCCGATCGGGGGAGAGGAGGGAAGGAAAATAAAAGGGAAGGAATATTCCCCAAAAGAATATCCCCCAGAATCTAGAATATTCCCCATTTTCTAGAACTTTCCGCCCCCGACTATTTATAGTCGATCAAAACCAGAAAATTACCGATTTTACGTCATAACTTTTTCATACGACATACGAATTTCAAATTAAACCTACTACGTGTCCACAAACTCGTTTTAACGTCCTCTATCTCGTCGAGAAATAAAATTCTCGGTCGGGTTAACTTATAAAAGGGAAAAAGAGAAACCGAATAGAAAAATAAAAGGGAAGGAATATTCCCCAAAAGAATATCCCCCAGAATCTAGAATATTCCCCATTTTCTAGAACTTTCCGCCCCCGACTATTTATAGTCAATCAAAACCAGAAAATTACCGATTTTACGTCATAACTTTTTCATACGACATACGAATTTCAAATTAAACCTACTACGTATCCACAAACTCGTTTTAACGTCCTCTATCTCGTCAAGAAATAAAATTCTCGGTCGGGTTAACTTATAAAAAGTCAACATTTGAAACCTCTGAATCATAAAACAAATTTCCGAAACGTCAAAATTACAGTAAAACTTTTAGGGGGTATTTTAAGATTCGGGTCGTTACAGCATTGCCTGAAAAATTATTTACCTTGATAGGAGATTACCTTAGATAATACAACTGCCAATGATTCTTTTGCTGAGAAGCTAATGATTAGGGGATTGAGTTTCTAAGCCTTACTTTTAGTAGATGGCAGATTTTTTCATGTCAAATATTGTGCACACATCTTGAACTTGATAGTTCGAAATGGGTTGAAAGAGATTGATTCCTCTGTCACAAAGATACGATACTTCATCAAGTATATAAAGGAACAAAAGACAGATTTATAGAGTTGTGTTTTCACAAGTTGGATTGGCCGGGAGGAAGTAGAAGGGGATTGAGACAGAATGTGCCAACAAGGTGGGACTCAAAGTGATCCGACCCGAACCTTAAATTACCTCCTGACAGTTTTACTTTTATTTTTACGTTCCGAGAATTATTTTTACGATTCAGAAGTTCTAAATGTTGACTTTTTATAAGTTGACCCGACCGAGAATCTTATTTCATGATGAGATTAAGGACGTTAAAACGAGTTCGTGGACACGTAGCACGTTTAATTTGGAGTTCGTATGAAAAAGTTACGATGTAAACTCTGTAATTTTCCCTTTTTGGACAAGTATAGCTGGGAGGAATATTTCCCGAAACGGGAAAATTCCTCTTCTTTTCTCTTTTTCTTTCTCTTTTCTTCTTCCTCCTTCTCCGACTCGGCCCGAGCTCCACCGACAACGGACGAGTATAAATATCGAATATGGTATATTGGTGGTAGCTGATGTATCTAGTCGAAAGTCTCTAGCTAGCTGTTGGTTGTCAGATTTGACAATTATTCAGGTTCCACTCTTTTCATAAGTATTTAGAATCAACTCAGCGTGTAATCCTAAAATTTATTCTAATTGGTTTAAAGACACTCAACGTAAATTTTAAACACGAAGAACACATAAGCACGAAAGTCAAATTGGAGACATGCAACATGTATGACGTCACTCATCATATTTAACATGCAAATTTCCAGAATTATCTTAACCCTATATAAACAACATAAACCGAACCAACTCAGCGTATGACTCAATCTATATTATTTTGGTGGATGAAATCGTAACTCACACAACAACTATAGTCTTAGGCCGCATGCAAGCATTGATTTTATATGCACAAATCCTAGAAACTAACCGAAATAAAATCAAGAACATAAAGAACATGCTACTGCCCGAACATCAAACATAATTTATTACAAATTAAAGTTTATAAATCGTCATACATAAACCAAATAGCATCTGAATTCATGCAAAGTTTACAAAACCAAAAACTGAAATCCATAACAATATACAATGTAAAAATCGTATATAAACAGAAAATACAAGCCATGAGATGGATAATCACACTTTGAAGATCCTTGAAAGAGGGCTGCAAAAGGTGGTGGAATTGGTGGTGAAGGTATTCGGGTATGGTGGTGCGATTTGTGGTGGTGAAGGTAGTGTTTCGGCTAAGTATTTTTCTGTATGGAATTTCTGAACTTTAGTAGAGCTTTCGACTTGTGTTTGTATGGGAGAAGTGTTGATTTTTTTGTCCACAAGCCGTGCTATATATAGAGGCAAGGATGAGAAGATTCGGTACAAATAGGATTGCATGAATCCTAGTGTTTCTCTACTTGGTCTTGCCGAGTTGCTCTCCTTATTCACTTGAGATTTCTTTGCCAATTTCTTTAAGGATTCACACGACATTACTCCTCATTGGACTCGGCATGCCTCTCCTAGATGAACTCGGCATGCATTCCTAGCCGTGAGCTTCCATAGTTGCATAAAGATTCCTTTTCTTTGTTGCATTGCATTCCTTTTCCATGATGGATTTGGCCTCTCTTCTTCTTTCCTTGTCCGAATTCTACATTGCTTGCCGAAATTCCTCTTTTATTTCCTGAAAATGAGAGAAGAAATAATATAAGTTCAAGGTAGCAACATAACATAATTTGTTGAGTATGAAGAGTCCTAATCCAATTTGGATTCCTATTAAGAGTCCTAATCTGATTTGGATTCCTATTAAGAGTCCTAATCTGATTTGGATTCCTAAATCAATAAGGTTTTCTAGTTTAATAAAGACTCCTAAATCAATTTGAACTCCTTAACTAATGAGGACTCCTAATCCAATTTGGTTTTCTTATTCCACAAGGAGTCCTACTCTAAATCAAACTCTTAACAAATTCTGCGTTTTTCTTCTTTTATAAGTACGAAATCTCTTTAACTCTACCAACACTACAAGGAAAAATACCTTAGGCGACGAAATATAAACAGTTTCCTCGCCTAAGAGTTCTTAGGAGACGAAAAAAATTTTGTCCTCTAAGCTATAAATTTCGTCGCCTAAGACTATTCTTAGGCGACGAATAATTATTTTCGTCGTCTAAGAGAACACTTTTACGACGAAAATTAATTTCGTCGTCTATGCATTTTCTTAGGTGACGAAAAAAAATTTCGTCGCCTAAGGTTTTTACTTAAGTGACGAAAAAAACTTTCGTCACCTAAGATCTTTACTTAGGTGAAGAAAAAATTATTTTTCGTCGCCTAAGTTGAATACTTAGGCGAGGAAAGTGAATTTTCGTCGCCTAAGAAAACACAAAGACGCCGACAAATATTTGTCGTTAGAGTTATTTTCTAAAACGACGAAAATTATGTTTTCGTCGCGTAAGATTTACACTTAGACGAGGAAACCATTTTTTCGTCGCCTAAGTGTGCATCTTAGGCGAGGAAAGTACCATTTCGTCGCCTAAGTAAATATTAGATCAACATTATTTAAACTTATCTCTCTCAATGGGGAGCCATAGTATCGGAAGGTAAAAGTTTCCGAATTTTTTCGTCACCAATCCCTCTTAGACGACGAATTTTATTCGTCGTCTAAGTACTTTCTTAGGCGACGAAATTTATAATTTTCGTCGTCTACTTGCTTAGGCCACAAACTTTAGACGACGAAACTTAGGTGACGAAAATTTCGTCACCTAAGTCCTTAGGAGACGAAAATCACTCTTAGGTGATGAAATTTTTTCGCCGCTTAAGATTTCCATTGTTGTAGTGCAAATGCTCATGACTCGACTCAATGACTCGATTCTACAACAATAAAGGTTAAGCAAAATACAAATGGAGGTAAAAACATGTTAAGAACGTCGCACATTGTGCTCCTATCAGAAACCTAATTCACAAGTAGTAAAAGACTAAAAACTATGAACAATAGCCGAGATCAATCAATTTGTGTGATTGACACAATTTTCGACCAAACTTTCACATGTTCATAATGCTTTAAATATGTTATTGATTGGATAGTTACTATACCTTAATTGCATATTTAAAAGAACTTAATTTTGACGAGACGTCGGATTAGGTTAGTAAAAGAAAAACATGTGTGAACTTTGCTCGCGACGATCTTTGTTTGCCAGTTGAAATCTTCTCACGACATAGTAAGGATATCTAGGGTTAATAACTTGATTAGAATGTAATTAGTGGTAGGGATTCCTTGCCTAACGTTTCATCTATTATTAGGATTAGAATTCAATAGTTAGTAATAGATTATAGATAAATTTTATATACACTCGTCAAAACTCTTAATACACACGCTCTACTCAATACACCACTGTTTTAATTTCTCATTCTAATATATTACTAAATACACTACTCAAAGTACCTAAAATGTCACTAACCATATAAAAACATAAAATACATTATTATTTGACTATATCTTATTTGACATCATATCAATATATATATATATATATATATATATATATTGATATGATGTCAATATTGATTTCTTGTGCTTTTCTTAAAAAATGATTGAAATTTATTACTGTTCTTCAAACCATATACATAAAATAATAAACACTATGAAGAATATAAAACTCAACGCCTCATGAGGTGTGTTTAGATGAAGAAGAGTCAAATGTGTATATTGATGAAGAGAAAAAGAAAAAAATTAATTAATTAAATGAGGACACAATCGATCTCTTAAGATCAATTACTTTGAAAATTGAATTAATTTGTGAAAAAAAAATGAATCGACTAATTATCTGAATATAAACTTCTATTATAATATATGTCATCTTAAATTTTAATTCCTTTATTTTACTACATTAATTAGTTTTTTAAAATTGATTTTGATTTCTGTATTTTAATTTATTTTATATTTTTTAATTTGTTATATATATGGATATTTTAGTAATTTCATATCACTATAAAATCTGATTTTAATTATAAAATATTAGAAATGTGTATTAAGTAATTAAGAGAGTGAGGATAAAACCTTAGCATGAGCAGCCGTCTCCTTTCTCTTCCAAACCCCAGCCACCATGGCATGGATCTTCGTCATCGGTGCTTGAAGTCGACGTCGGCTGCCATCTCCTGCCTCCCTCGCTCAATCTCTAGCCTTTATGGTTGGGAATCTAAGCAACGACAGTTGCCGCCAAGCGGATTCTCCATCTCCGCCTTTCGTCACCTTCTCTTAATACTACAAAATCGATTTTCGATACCTCTTCAATCAATCCAAGTGCAACCATGGCAATATGGCTTCGAGTCACGGAGGCGTCTTCCTCCTCTCATGGAGTGGTGGTTTTTTTTATTGGAACCAAAAGGAAGGTTACAGTGATGCCGTCGATGGAGGCCGGAATTGGATGCCTCAGAGTACTGACGGCGAAAGTCATGCTGGCCCTAGAGATCAGCTTTGGTTCTCCGGTGAGTCCCGATCTGGTAGAGAGGGCCACGACAGTCTGGGTAATACCGTTGGCGGTGAGTATCGTCGGATGTTTTTTGCTGTCTGCGGTGGGATCTCTGTACCCTGCGGGGAAGAGACAACAGCAGCTCTGGGCTTGGATCTGGGCCTTGGATCAGGCCGTGTGAGGTTTTTGGACCTGGGCTGGAAGAGTTTTCTTTTATAGCTGATGAGATACTTAGCCCTGATATTGCGAGTAAGGCCGCATAGTAGAAGCAAGATGCTGGGTCATCCGAGATATGTGACTGAATCTGCAGTTACATCTGAAGCTTTTCACTGTGGTGGTCATGGTCGGGGCTGGTGGGGGCACTGCTGGCTTGCTCATGCCTTAGCGAAATACAAAAAGCAATCTGCTACTGCTACTGCTACTGCTGCTAAGATTTCTGGTGCTGAGGTGCTGTCTTACCTCTTTTCTGGTCATCCTTCAAGCCCTAATGATAAGGGTAAGAAGCAAATTTAATTTTATTTATTTTTGCCTATTACAATGTTCTATCATACATTGGTAATAGGCTCGCTTTAATAAGTGCGTATGGTATCGTCTAATGATTAGTGGTTTATCCCACAGACTTTTTATCTACCCTTGATCGGTAGAGGAAGGATATGTAACGGTCTTTTCTGGCTTGAGTTTTAATACAATCAACTTGATTTCTTCAAAAAAAAAAAAGTAATTAAGAGAGTGTATTTAAAACTCCTCTAGATTATAACTCAACTTCTCAAATCCCCTTATCTCTTGTAAAATGTATTTATTGTACATATTTATTTCTAATGCATAATTAATATTAAACACCCTCAATTCCTAGTCCAGAACGATACCTTACTTTACCATATACTACAATGCACAAAAAAGGTTTAAATTGTGACATATTTATTTGCTTTGGACTCATAAATCTCTCATCAAGCTTACTTAGGGGTATTAGCAGTACCAGGCGTAGGGTCAATAAATTATCAGGCTTGTGAACCTTATGCTTTGGTTCATGTTATCCATTTTTGTTTACATGCAGATTTTACTCATGTGGTTATCAAAGGAGACTCCCAGAACGTGTTCACAGCCTTGGATAAAACTCAGGAGTGGATATCAGTTTGGATGAGGATATTATATATGAGGCTAAACAGTTAGTTCAGTATTTTACTTTTTACGGTTAGGGCTTTGCTGTTAGAAAGAGTAATAAAGTAACTCACCGAATTGCTAGGGAGGCTTAGCCTCACGTGCTAAAACACAGTTTTCCAGTTTCCACATTGTTCCTCTCTCTCGGTATATAAAAGCGCTGGCCGCACTGTCCTCCATTTTGGTATTTGTTTGAGAGACGAGGCAATGAACGTGGTGGCAACCAAAGCAGCCAACGGCGGCCGCACCGTTTTGATAACGGGAGTGAGCAAAGGGCTAGGCCGAGCACTCGCCGTCGAGTTGGCTAAGAGAGGCCACACTGTAATCGGCTGCTCCCGTTCTCAGGATAAGCTCGTCTCCCTCCAATCCGAACTCTCCTCAGACAACCACCTCTTCCTCCCCGCCGACGTCGTTCGTACTCTTCTCTCTCCTCAATTTTCCATTCAAATTTTCACTTGAATTGAATTTCACATGTTTATTTGGGGACAGAGCTCGAACAGCAGCATCCAGGAGCTGGCTCGGGTGGTGATGGAGAAGAAGGGAGTCCCTGATATCATCGT
This sequence comes from Potentilla sterilis, assembly GCA_963682095.1. Classification (NCBI taxonomy): domain Eukaryota; kingdom Viridiplantae; phylum Streptophyta; class Magnoliopsida; order Rosales; family Rosaceae; genus Potentilla; species Potentilla sterilis. The sequence goes on from OY821760.1 coordinate 21,092,433, forward strand.
AAACAATGCCGGCGTCATCAACAACAACAACAAGCTCTGGGAGGTTCCGGCAGAGGAATTCGACAGCGTCATCGACACCAATGTCAAGGGCATTGCAAACATGTTGCGCCACTTCATTCCTCTCATGCTCAAGAGGGAGTCGGCTCCGGCCACCGGCATCATAGTCAACATGTCTTCAGGCTGGGGCAGGTCTGGTGCCGCACACGTGGCGCCTTACTGTGCCTCCAAATGGGCCGTGGAGGGTCTGACCCGCTCCGTGGCCAGGGAGCTGCCCAAGGACATGGCCATTGTGGCTCTCAACCCGGGAGTCATACACACTGACATGCTTGTTTCGTGCTTCGGGCAGCAGAATATGGATAGTTACCCGGAGCCTCGAGTATGGGCTGTCAAGGCTGCTACAATGATATTGCATCTTACACCAGCTGACAATGGTGCTTCTCTCACTGTTTGAGTATGAGTTACGGATTCACTGTCAGTTTACTAATCTCTCCTGTCACTGTGAAATGATAGTGTACTAATTAGTGTTTGGATGACCACTATGACTATGAATGCTTGCTTTTACATTCAATTCTTTAGTCAAAGTTAGGAGTTGTTATATAGAGGCTTGTCCACTAATGAGCACATGTTCAATTTTGTGGTTAATTTAGCTGCCTGCACTTGTTGTTTATGGCGATTTCCAGACCATTATTACATGTGATGTTTGAAATGGTGGCAAAAGAATTCGAACGTTCTTCCCCTGGGAATGAATACTGAAACAAACTCAACACTTATGATCACTATATCATGTCTATGAGTCTATCTATCATTAGAATTTATTATTCTATTTTGCTGCACATAATATCTAAGCCAGACAAAGATGAAGCATAATGAGATCTGCAATTTGAGTTTGATCTGCTTCCCACAAGCAACTAGATAGGTTTGTGGGCTGGTCGGTCGGGTGTGTCTTGCTGCCCCATTGCCAGTTCTACCACCTCTCTAAGCCAAAGCATTCATGGAAATTGAAAAAAAAACTGAAAAAATGGTTCATTGATATGGTGAATGTATCGAATGATGATTATTGCTTCTCAATTTTTGAGTTCTTTCTAAACCCCCATGAAGCACGCCTTTGCTGCACTGTCTTCATGTTTCATCTCTGTCTTGAAGATAAGTGTATTGGTGTTTGCTATACTAAGCACACCAGCATGCATTCACTGTGACTGCACTCGGTGGACTCTCTCTCTCTCTCTCTCTCTCTCTCAATTTCAATTTGTGTCTCTTATTTGTAATTTGTTTTAGTCCACTGATCAAACTTTCTTTAGTTTACCTAGCTTGTGGGATTTTTTTTGTAGTTTTTCCTTGGTTTCTATCCATGGATTGTTTGAGCATTTAGCCAGCGTGTTATTCACACCCAGTTAATAGTGGACACTGGATTGTAGGGGAAACCAAAACCTGGAGAAGTTGTTCTGACTCCTAGAATTGCTGCTTTATTAAGGGAGATCAAGTCCGCTAGCCAAAAACAAAAATAGAAACTAATCTTTCACTTGGGGATTTTACTTTAACAGCTTCAGGGCTGAGGTGTCATCATTTCTCATCTCTATTCCCTCGTCAATCTTAGATGGTTTTTATTTTTTTTATTTTTTTTAGCTGTGCGAAATTGTTTCATTTATATTATATCTTTCTCATGGGGTTTATTTCCAGAGTATCTCAGAGGTGAACCTAGAAAGACATCACTTTTAATTGTGTCTTCCATCTATGTGGTCTCATTCACTGAGAAGGATGATGCTGTTTGGATGCTACCACCGTTGATACATATAACCCATTTCTTATGCATGCATTTCCTTAGAGCATGGAAGAGTCGGCTTCTGCAGTGAAGGTGAGCAGAACTCTGATACCATTTTCCTCTACTTTGCTTAAATATGATTGGTTGTTTGGTTAAATTGATGGTGTGGTTTTATCGCAGTATTGTCTAAATGCCCCACTGGACCTGAATATATGATTCTCTTTTAAACACTTTCATGGATAATTTATCTCTAGCTGCAGTTACAATCTAATTTCTTCACATATATGCTAGCCATTTTAGTTTTGGTTCTGTTAATTTGTAGTGAAGTATTCAAAAGTAGAAGATATTGAAGAATAAAACAGTCACTCGTACATTGTGACTTGTGTGTTTTGACAGTACGAGCTTTCATCACAGCACATCCCGTGTTGAAACCGAGAAGCACAAACTAACTGAACAGGGTTTCCTGCAGAAGAATTGGAATTCAGTACCCTCAGTACCATTGGAAGAATCAGAATTATAACAGTGTGATGCATATCCTATTTCAGATTCCTTGTCTGGAAATTTATTTGTGATTGACAACATACATGTCTAATAAAATGAATCATCGAGGTAATGCCAGTTCTGGAGGTTAGAAATGGAGAAAAGTTTTGTGGAGACTAGTTCACTATGTCAATTTCTGTATTGTGAGCAAATACATTAAACAACTAACATTTTATTAATCAATTGTTTTTGGGTGACTAATCTGTCAAATAGATATTTGCCTGATGTCATCTTACACTATAAAACCACGCCTAGTGGATGACATAACAAACCATTTTAGTATTTTTGTTTGTGTGAGCATCTGTGAGAAAACAGAAGAGATTTTTTTTTTCTTAGGGAGTATCTAATGAGTACCTTATAAATTTATAATAAGCACTAATTGTGCACTTTCAAATTCAACCATTAAAAATGACTTGGACTTTGATGTTTAAAATGTTCTCAGACTCATCCAATGGTTGACTTCAAAGTCCTCAGTGAGTCCTTAACTTCTTACTATATGGTACTCATGAGTCGTTGGAGAGAGCCCCTGTTTTCTTATACCCTTTTTTGCTTGGTTTGGGGGAAAATGAGCAAGCTTTGGCCATGGGGCCTGAAATATATGCATAATAAATCTCAGGATATTTTCATTCGTCCAATCTTGAGGCTCATACCGAGTGTTTGCCTGCAATAGTGTTACTCATAGGCATCTCAAGTTTCTACTCTACCTTTGGTTACTGTCATGAATGATGTATTTAAAATTCTCAGTGTGATCTCTCTTCAATTTTTTTCCCTGGTATACAAAAGGTACACATTAAAGTGCTAACTCATTTAGCAGTGTCACAGGAAATAGATGCTGCTGTTGAACTCATTCAAGCATAGAGAGCTCAGAGAGCTGATCTGCCTGTGGCAACTTTTAACTGCCATTGCATTGTGTTCCAAAACGAAAATTGTCATTTCCTCATGAATCAAAGTTTCTGGAAGGCCATGGAGGGGTTTCTAGTCTGTGAATCATATCAGGTGATTGCGTTTTATATATGTGGGTTGTTAATCATTCCACAGATTCACCCTGAGTCATTTTTGATTCTCTGTCTCAAAAATGATCCACTGGAAATGGAAGAGAGTTCAGAGCCGAAGAAGAAGAGGCTTAATTTATAGAGTTAGTGTGATTTTCTCTCTGTGTTTCTCTGTCCCCACAACATTGCAGAGTGAGAAAGGAGTGCGATGGTGAAGTGACAGAGTGATGCATGGTGGCATGGACTATTTTTGTGCTGCGAGCTCAGGTTGGGAGGATTGGGTGAAATAATGATAGGGAAACTGGGTGTCTACTTTGGGTTCGCCTCTCTTAAACTTACTTTCAACATACAAGTAAAAAAAAATAAAAGTATACATTAGAGTGTACTTTGGGGAAAAAAAGAAGAAGATTACAGAGGATGTTAAGTGTTTAATATCGGTGACTATCCATCAGATAAAGTTCGTGTCGGACATGCGACGCGACACCAGTATGAAGTGTTCGTCTTTTGGGAAGTCTATTGCATTAACTTGTATTTAAGGTCGAGTCAGAGCTCAAATCGGATTTAAAAGAAAAAATCAGATCAAACTCATGACCTTCTTGTTCGCCTCAACATTGACTAATGATTCGCACCCTTGGGTCATTTTATATTTGTGGACTACGAAACCAATGTCAAATTATGTAAGTATTTGGCCACAAGAAATATGCCCAAAAATCTCTTAGAGTGTGTTTGGTTGAGAGAAAATCAGGAGGAATTTAATTGAAAGTGAGGATTTCATAATTCTTAAAAGCTAATTCAGTTGTTTGACATGATCAAATAGGAAATTCTAAATTTATTTGAAAAAGAAAACGAAGGAATTTATTGTTTAAATTCCTCTATTGAATTCCTCACAAAATAGGTGTCATTTACAAATTCTTTTGAGAGTGTGTTTAGATTAAGGAAAATCAGGAGGAATTTAATTAAAAGTGAGGATTTCATAATTCCTAAAAGCTAATTCAGTCGTTTGGCATTATCAAATAGGAAATTCTAAATTTCTATGGAAAAGAAAACGAAGGAATTCATTGTTTAAATTTCTCTCTTAATTTCCTTACAAAATAGGTGTCATTCACAAATTCCTCTGCAGTGTTCAATTATCTTTCTAAAATAAGACTTTTTATATTTGATTTTTTATTAATGTTTTAAAAACTTTCATAATCTATAACACATTTCAAATTCCATATAAATATAATCAAACAATAGAATTTGCAATTGATGGATTTCAAATTGATGAAATTCAAGATGCCATCAATTATAAATTCTCATAGATTTCATTATGTTCTCATCCAAACACACCATTGCAGTGTTCAATTATCTTTCTAAAATAAGATTTTTTATATTTTATTTTTTATTAATGTTTTAAAAACTTTCTTAATTTATAACACATTTCAAATTTCATATAAATATAATCAAACAATAGAATTTGCAATTGATGAATTTCAAATTGATGAAATTCAAGATGCCATCAATTATAAATTCTCATAGATTTCATAATGTTCTCATCTAAACACACCTAATTCTCTAGAGGATCGAAAGAAGGGTTCTGGCGAAGGATCGTTCTGAACTAGTCCATCATGTTGTAGAAAAGTTATTTTCGTAACTTCCTGGATGTGTCTTGACTTAATTAGACTAGTATAGTTGATTCTGTAATAGATAAGGAATCCCTGATTTTTCGGGATACTTATTGTAATGCCTATATAAAGGCCTCTCTATCAATCAATAAACACACAATTCTCCCTATTATCTTTTCTCCTTGAACACGTTATCAGCACGTAATCTCCCTGAGCCCTAGAAAAACCCTGATAATTATTCACTTGGCCGCCAGCACGTTCGCTCGCCAGCCCGCTCGCTCGCCCGCCCGCTCGCTCGCCCGCTCGGCCTCACGCCCATTCGCTTGGCCGCCAGCACATTCGCTCGCCATCAAATTTTCAAGATAGCTCCTCCACGCGCAAGTAGAGGCTCGAGAATCAGACAAGAGTCGAAGAACAAGCTTTACGCACTCGATCTTTTGATCAATTCCAAAAGGTAACAATTTTCTAAAAGTTCCTGCTTTTCTACTATAGATATATTATATCGGGCACTATTAGCCTTTCTTCTACTCCTATTCCGGCTATTCTTAAATCGCCGATGAGACCTAGAATGGGGAATTCATCACCCCTACGGTCACAGTTTTAAGTGATGGTCCTGGGGGAATCACATTTGAAAGGGAGTTAAAAGAAAAAGATGCTTATGTGGATGTCTGAGTACGCCACTGTTTGAAAGTGCGATATGATGTCGCCGGTTTATGTATCAAAAATGCTTTTGCATTGAAAAAAAAAAATCACTTATGTGACCGAATATATCCCTTCTAATTCCAATATATACTTGATAGTACCTCTTTATGAGTGATACTAACCCGACGTTTTATTCTCTTGCAGATGTCGTCATCGTCACCGTCACGCCCTGATTTTGAGATCTTAGATCTTCAAGGCAAAGACTACCGTCGATGGGTTTCCGATGTTGAAATTGCTTTCCAAAGCAAAGGTTTTCCAGCCCTTCTGACTAATGCAGCCGCCAACAGCCCTTTTGGGGACCATACCAAGGCTTAGGCCCTCATGTATTTGAGGCGCCATATCCACCCAACTCTGAAGCGACAATAATTGTCGGAAAAAGATCCCAAAATTTTATGGGACACGCTCCAGCAACGATTCAACAATGTCCATGACATGCTTCTTCCAGAGCTCACCCTTAAATGGGAACAAATCCGTTTCTCGGATTATGACAAAGTAGACAAATACAATCAGGATATGATTAGTCTACAGGCAGATCTTGGCACGGTTGGCGTCATCAAAACCGATAAAGATCTTCTGGAGAAGACATTTAACACATTCCCCATGGCCTACGATGTCATCGGACATCAGTATAAGATCTCAGTTGATGAAGGCAGAATCAGGACATTCTCTGACCTTATGGCAATATTGGCTAAAAAAGAGCGTCATTCTGAGATTAGGCTCAATAGTTGCCAGAGACCTGTTGGTACAAAGCCAATTTCAACACCACAGGCTCATTATGGGAAGGCTTCAAAGCAGAAAAATAAAGGCCGCCATGCCCCGTACAATCCGGTACGTGGAAGAAATCAGAATGCTGGAAACAAAGTGACACGACACTCCAACACTTGGAGACAAGAAGGTGGCGAAACCGCACCACCTTCAGGGGGAGGCCGGACAGGCCACTGACCCCGTCTAGGCCCGGTACCAAACCCTCCTAGACCTCATAGCAATAACCGGAATGCCCAATTTGCTCCGTGCTACAAGTGTGGTTCCTCCAAACACTACCATCGCGACTGTCGAGTTAGTAAGGAGATGTTAAATGCCTACAAAAAGTACAAGAAGTTTCTGTCTGAAGAAAGCAATTACGCTGAGGACGAGATGATTGAAGCAAATTATGCTCATCATGTGGATTTACCAAAGGCGTAACCACAAACTCTTGATGTCCCTGATTTTGATTAGTCCATGTATTTGGCTTTTCTAGTTTATCAAGTATTGTAATGGCACTCGCCATGTTTTTATGACTCTTGTTAGTCTGTTTATTTTGGAATTAGAAGTTGATGTATTCAAGTTGGCACTAAATAAAATTTCTCTGTTTTCCCATATTGTGAGAAATTTTATGTTTTTATGCAATCAGGTTCGTGTATTAACAACTCACGTGGTTCTTATGAAGCCACCTTTGGGTCACATAGGCTCTATATTTTGGACTTTTAATCCCACCTACGTTCAATCCCTAAATAAATAAATAAATAAAAAACAAAAAAAAGGGAGGCGAACGGGCCGCCATCGGCCTATTAAGGTGAAGTAGGCTCGGCATCCGCCACACTCTAGTGCCACGACACTATGTGTCTTTGACATCCACAGCTTCGGCTGGTGTGCAGCCCGAGAGGTGTTTTAACACCAATCCTAAGAGGCTTGTCCTCGTTTTATTCCAGTTACCAAAGGTGTTCAACACCACAATGTGCGCAACTTCGGTTTCGTTTTGGTTTCTGATGATGATTACTTGGTTATGTAACATTCAACCTTGCATTTTCCGACTTTAGTCGACGTTATAATGTTCAAATGCCATGTGATACACTCGATGGGATTTATTCCCCTTTCTTTCTCTAACCTACGGCGTAGTGATTAGACTGTTCTCCCGAGAAACTAACTCAAGTTTTCTTCTCTTTGTAGATGTCTCGTGGAGAAGTTGAGTGTCTAGCTGATAGTGGAACTACCCACACTATTCTAAGGAATAGGCAGTTGTTTACGGATTTAATGCCGTATCGTTCATCTATGACAACATTGATAGGTACCTCGCCGGTTGTCAAAGGGCGAGGAACCGCTGAATTTATGTTACCAAATGGTACCGTTATCAATGTCATTGATGCTCTCTATGCGCCGAGAACAAATCGAACCCTGCTGAGTTTTAAGGATATCCGTGCCAACGGTTATCACTTGGATACCTATGCTGAGAATGGTGAAGAATACTTATGCATTACTTCTCAAGAACGCGGCCGCCGCCGTATCTTAGAGAAGATGTCGTGCATTGAAGACAATGGCTTATATCTCATTACAGCCCGTGTCTTCAAATCATATGTTGTCACTGATAATTTTTGTGACACTAATGATTATAAGCTTTGGCATGCTCGACTAGGCCACCCTAGTCGTGATATGATGATCCGGATTTTAAAGAACTCCCATGGACATCCATTTTTCAAGTCAAAAAAGAGATTGGAAGAACCTCTTACCGCGACTCAATATCGTGATGTACGCAGGAGCCAAGCTCCTTGCAAGGTCGTGGCCTTAACGCCACACTCGCCACCCCCCCCCCCCCCCCCCCCCCACCCTTCACAGGGTTTCGGGGACGCGCACCTGGCGGATGAGGAAGCGGCCTTTACGCCACACGTCGTGCCGTTCCACCCTTCACAGGGACATGGGGCGTCACCACATGTGTCCTCTTATGCCACAACGGCAATTTCCAATGCCCATCGCTCATTCTGTAAGGCTTGCTCGCTTGCTAAATTGCATGCTCGTCCTTCTTCAACTGATAATATACATTCTTACATCGAATCCAAGGTGATATTTGTGGACCAATCAAACCAGAATGCGGCTCATTCAAGTATTTTATGGTGCTAGTTGATGCGTCGATGCGTTGGTCACACGTCGCGTTGTTGTCTACAAGAAATGCTGCATTCGCCAAGCTTTTAGCTCAAATCATCAAGTTAAGGGCTAACCACTCTGACCATCCTATCAAATCTATTAGGATGGATAATGCTGGCGAGTTTACCTCCAAAGCATTTGATGATTATTGTATGTCCATTGGGATTGAAGTAGAACACCCTGTCCCTCATGTTCATTCTCAAAACGGCCTTGCAGAAGCCACCATTCAGCGACTCCAGCTAGTGGCTAGGGCATTGGTTATGGGAACCAATTTGCCAGTTTCTGCTTGGGGATATGCAATACTGCATGTAGCGATGCTTATTCGTTTTCGACCCATTGCCAACAATGCGTTTAGTGTCTACCAAATGGTAACTGGTTTTGAACCCAATCTATCGCACTTACGTACTTTCGGTTGTGCAGTTTATGTGCCAATTACGCCTCCTTTGAGTATCAAAATGGGTCCACAATGACGTTTAGGCATCTAAATTGGCTATGACTCGCTAACGATAATCCTCTACTTAGAACCAACTACCGGTGATCTATTTACTGCGCGATTCGCAGATTGTCACTTTGAAGAGACACACTTCCCGCCGTTAGGGGGAGATAGGAATGCACTCATTCCGAATGAACGTCAGGAATTGACATGGTGTGCCCCCAACGATTTGTCTCTTCATGATCCTCGCACTGCTCAAAGTGAGCTTGAAGTGCAACGCATTATCGATCTTCAGAAAGTCGCGGAATCGATGCCCGACGCTTTCACTGATATTGCGAAAGTGACAAGATCACACGTACCTGTTGCAAACGTACCGGCAAGGTTGGAGGTCCCGAATTACTGGACCGGTTCGGCTGCCCTAAGACCTAGTGCCGTCGGCATACCCTCAGAAGAGGGTGAAGCCGGTGACAGCGCCATCGTACGCCGTGGCGTCACTGTTGTTGAATCGGATCGCAACGGTGCCCTGATGGACTTTGAAGGGGCAACAGTTTCGGCCTCGGCTCCCATCAGAAAGAGGGGGAGACCGAAGAATTTTCGAGATAAAAACCCTCGAAAGAAGCGAGCGAAGGCACAAAATCCGCTCATCATCGACGATGTGAATCCATCGCATGAGATTGTCTCTGACTATAGTTATGTCCATGAGTTAACTGAATCTTTTTTGTGGGATGACACAGAACCAATGTTGACTCCAGAGAACAAAGAAATCTCGCTCAGTTTGAATAACGCGTGTCTCTTAGTGGATAGAGCCTCCACACACGTCGATGATATATATGCTTATTCCGTCGCACAAGAGATCATCCATGATGATGAAGTTGAACCACGCTCAGTGACTGAATGTCAACAAGGAGCAGATTGGCCGAAGTGGAAAGAAGCAATACAGGCCGAACTTGACTCATTAGATAAAAAGTAAGTCTTTGGATCTGTTGAATTGATCCCTAAAGGCGTTAAACTTGTCGGACATAAGTGGGTCTTTGTTCGTAAGCGCAATGAAAAGCATGAGATCTTACGATATAAGGCAAGACTCGTGGCGCAAGGCTTCTCACAGCGTCCTGGTATTGACCACGAGCAGACGTATTCTCCTGTAATGGACATCATTACTTTCCGCTACTTGATCAGTTTAGTAGTGTCCGAAAAACTGAGTATGCAACTGATGGATGTAGTTACAGCGTATCTATATGGGGATGTAGATACCGATATCTACATGAGAGTTCCTGAAGGAATTCATGTGCCCGAATCAAAAGACTCTAAACCACGGAGTGCTTATGCAGTTAAGCTGCAACGTTCACTGTATGGACTTAAACAATCGTACAATCGCCTACGTGAATACTTGATTCGGAGGGGTTACAAGAACGACGAGTTATACCCATGCGTGTTCATTAGAAAGACCGACTCTGGATTTGCTATTGTAGCTATCTATGTTGATGACATGAATGTCATCGGTACTTCAAGTGAGATTGAAGAGACAGGTTTATTCTTGAAATCTGAGTTCGAGATGAAGGATCTTGGGAAATTAAACTAAGTTCTGTTTAGGACTTGAGTTAGAGCATAGAACCAAGGGTATTCTGGTTCACCAGTCTGCTTATACGCAGAAGATGCTCAGGCGTTTCAACATGGATACATGTACGCCGTTGTCGACTCCCATGGTTGTTCGTAGTCTGGACATAAACAAGGATCCATTCCGTCCCAAAGAGGATGAAGAAGAGATTCTTGGTGTTGACTACCCATACTTAAGTGCGATTGGGGCACTTTTGTATTTGGCACAGTGCACTAGACCAGACATTGCTTTCGCTGTGAACTTACTAGCTAATTTAGCTCAACGCCTACGCATCGTCATTGGAACGGTATCAAACATTTGTTTCGTTACTTGAAAGGTTCCATTGACTTGGGACTGTTCTATCCCTTCAGTACAAAGAGAGAAAATCCCGCCAATCACCCTCCTCACACCAACGTTTTCGGCTGCCTCGGCAGTGCCATCGTACGCCGTGGTACTGTTGCTGGCACCGGCGGCGTGGAGGATGATGATGGCGACGCGTTCAGCCATTCAAATGTGCACTTCTCTGGACGTCTCCTTTACTTAAAGACTCCCAACAACGTGTTAGTTGGTTTCGCGGATGCTGGGTATCTCTCTGACCCGCATCGTGCTCGTTCCCAAACTGGTTATGTTTTTACCATGAGAAATACAGCGATATCCTGGAGATCAACCAAGCAAACTTTGGTTGCTACTTCATCGAATCACGCAGAGATCATTGCCCTCCATGAGGCTGTTAGAGAATGTGTGTGGCTAAGGTCAGTTATTCACCACATTCGTGATTCGTGTGGACTAGTGTCTACCACCGATAAACCTACGTGTATCTATGAAGATAATGCTGCCTGCATTGAGCAGATGAAGTTAGGTTTTATCAAAGGTGATAACACTACGCACATATCGCCTAAGTTCTTTTACAATGTGCAACAAGAAGAATTCTTGAACATCCAAGTTAATCAAGTGAGTTCAGATGCAAATGTTGCAGATTTGTTTACCAAGTCTTTGGGAAAATCTATGCATGTGAAACATGTGAAGAGCCTAGGCATGCGCCATATATCAGAGCTTTAAGTTTGTTAGACTTAAGGGGGAGTCTACATTACATGTTATTCACAAGTGTAGTGTTGGTGTGTTGTGCTCTTTTTCCTTCGTCCATGCATTTTATTTTTTCCCAAGAGGTTTTGTTTTGGTGGCAAGGTTTTAGTGAGACAACATGGTAAGCACCATGAAGACATTAGGCGCTAGACACAAGAGGGAGTATTGTAGGAAGGTTATTTCCGTAACTTCCTGGATATGTCTTGACCTAATTAGACTAGTATAGTTGATTCTGTAATGGATAAGGAATCTCTGATTTATCAGGATACTTATTGTAATGTCTATATAAAGGCCTCTCTATCAATCAATAAACACACAGTTCTCCCTATTATCTTTTCTCCTTGAACACATCACTAATTTTAACACCAACTAGGAAGTTACTCTACTATTATTTTGTGTATTTATCTCTTGTCTACAACAGTTGCAGGCTATACTGATATCCAAGATGGATTTCTCCGACACTGGAAAAGCACGACTTTTCTGAACTGTTCATGGAGGGGAAGACGAGATTGGCAAGAGTTCTCCCGTTGTGTGATTCATGTAGCTTCCTGATGGAGCAGTGTCTATACTGATGTAATTGTCACCTTCTGCACCATTTGTATCAGAAGAGCCTGGTATGCTTTTCCAGATGTGTTGGGGAGAAGTCTCCAGTTATACAAATTTAGTTGGCTTCATTCAGGTAATCCAAAGCACATACTACCTGTAATTATATAAGAAAACAAGCTCACATTACATATGCATGTGTTAGTTTGATCCATAGTCTACATAATCGAGTTGACGTACCTTATCCATAGTTAGTCTCTTGTTGGGGTCCCTGGTGAGACATTTTTCTGCTACCCGAACCATCCAATAGAGTTGGTGCACGTCATGCTCGTCTACATTAGTTGGATCGAGTAAACCAGGGTAATTCCTCTCCTTCAATAGTGGTCTTGCTTGAGAACAAAGTTATAAATTGGCTTATATAATGTGCACAAATGTGAAGTAAAATACTAGAAACAAGAAAGTTTTATTTCATGTCAGTAGTTAGTTTTCTTTGCTCTGCAGTAAATACTTCTTTAATTCTCATCTCAAAGGCATGTTTTAGAAAAATATATCTAAAATAAATACAGTATGGAACCTCTTACCCATCCCACATGACTTTTTCCTCTAAGCTTCTTGTCTGTAGGTCTAATTCCTGTGATAAGCTGTAATAGAATGACCCCGAAAGCATAAACATCTGTCTTGGTTGACACTTTATCTTCCTCTGGTGCCAAATATGCCAAAGTTTCTTCAACTCTTCTCGTGTCTGATGATTGATCCGAGTCTTCATGTTGAGTTCTTGCAAGACCAAAATCTCCTAACTAGTACATAGAACATGTTAGTTTGCTCAAACGACAAGTTTCAAAGTAAGAGTCTTGAATTGTAAAATTTACTGATCTCGCTGACTCAATCTCTTTTACTAAAATCCAATGCACTTGTTAGAGGAGATTACCAAACTAGTAAATAAGTGTAATCTGAAACAGAATGAATGAATCCACCTCTGACTGTAAGTAAAAATGCTATTTTGCCTGAATGAATTATCCAATTTAGTAACTACCAACTGCAGCAAGAATATGTAAAAAATAGATGATTACAAATCTTATTTCTTACACACTGTATAATACTGAAAGAAAATAGTTTCATGTTGATTAACATGCAGAACTAACTAGTTCATCTTGATATGAATGGGTAGTAGCTGCAGTCATATCCGAGTTATTTACCAGGGATTCATAATCATGCGACACGAGGATGTTATTTGGTCGCACGTCCCTATGTATGATGTTGTTCTCATGCAGATATTTTAAACCTTTTGCAGCTCCAGTAGCGATTTTGATCTTCTTATCCCATCTGAGAGGTCTGATGTTATGTGTTGCTTAAATTTAATAAATATTATTTCAGTGTTTGCCTTCTCTACTCTGTAATAGCCAGTATCGAGGGACATACTTCATGTCAATTTGCAAAAGCTAAACAATTTCAAAGTTGAATTTTTCTCTACTTTAGCATGTTTTCTTCTTACTTGATAAATGTCGATCCAACGAACCATTGCAAACATATTCGTAAACAAGGAGCCTCTGTTTTCCTTCTGAACATGATCCTAACAACATAACCAAATTTTCATGTCTTGCCTTGCTCAAGACATGATCTTCAGGCCTAAATTCTTTCTCTCCCTGGAAGTTTGCATTTTTATATCGCTTTACAGCAATCCTCACCCCATTCAATTCTCCTTTGTAGAATGAACCAGATCCACCTTCAGATAGGAAGTTTCTTGTAGAAAAGCCATCAGTAGCAGCTTGGAGTTCTGTATAAGTAAAATCTCTCTTCCATCCAATCTTTGGTCATTGATTATTGCACAATGTGCAGGTTGAATGTTTAAAGTCCTCATCTGCTTGAAATTCTCCAATCCAATCATTCTCGTAGCTGTGCTGTTTAGGTTGATATGAGCTCCCAGCTTTACGTGTTTCATTTTGATCCTTCGCTGGACTCCTTGCAGTTGGAGGAAGGACTTCTGCTTTTGCTTTTACAGTACTTGTAGCGACGTCTTCCTCTTGAAAATGACCAGAAAGAATTAAAGGCAAGGTTTCACTGTGAAATTTTTAGGACTTGAAGATTGTAAGACAAAATCCACTTTTAATCACGTTCGTGTGTTTTTAACTGTTTACTGACCGTTATGAATGTGAAATTATGCATGTTGCTGTCATTTTCTATCGAGTAAAACATCTTCAAACTCCTAATTTTATTTTAGAGTCAGAATAATTGACTGGTTAGAATTTTGGTGTCTCTGTGTAACTCTACTTTCATTTGTTTCTCATGGTACAACCACTTTGGCAATTAGCAACCTTTAAGCCTGAACTCTAAACTGTAATTCCTCATCAGTAGTAGCATGATTTTTCAAATCAGCCTAGAAAAATAATCTAAACATATGGTAGCTTGGCAGAAATTAAAATCAATGTAAATCCAAGAATCATCAGTGAAGTATCTTCTTATTGTTTCATGTAAATCGAAGATTCATCAAGTGATTTGACATTTCATCTGGTTTTTGTACTGCAAATCTTTGTTAAGAGGAATAGTTTGAAATAAGGTAAGATGACTAAGGGCTGCAATGAAATTAGGCACACTATACTCATCAACATTCTTAAAAAAAAAATTTTTAAAAGTCAGGCACAGCTACAATAACGACTATCTTTTGGTGACTGACCTATCAAGAATAATCGTTTGGCAGCATTGGCAGCAACCATTTGTGGAGACAGGCAAGCCTCCATGTGGAACTTAATCAGCAACCACTACTTTCTGAGCTTCTGTATATGTAGTTCCTTCAATGGAGTTTGATATATATACTTCACTCAGAAAAAAAGATACGTAGGGGTGAAATACAAGGACATGAAAATTTGCAGTGATTTGGAAACCAGAGTTCAAAACTTAATAGAAGTCTGTCACAGTATTTATACTACATATCTATAAGTCTTATCTTGTATATAGAGATTAGAGAAGAAACTAGCACTAATTTTTTTTTCCTTCCTGAACAAGACATGAGAAGCCAGGAAGGCATCGAAGGCGCATATTCAGATATCCAAACGGGACATGAGGATTTGTTCATCTTGTAGGGGACTAATGACAGTTTTTAATTAGCCTAATTTGTTCATCATGCGTTAACACCTATGCTTTGATGTTGATAAATGAACTGTAATTTGATGGCTTCCCTCATCAACAAGAGTTAGGAGCACTTGTGATTATCAAAACCATTAACCTGCGGATGTGTTCATCTTGTAGGGGTGTCAATAATAACAATGCTAATTTGTTCATCTTGTGTTTCACCTATGCTTTGACGTTGATGGATGAATTGTAATTGTGTGGCTTGCCTCATCAAGAGCAGTCGGGAGCACTTGTGATTATCAAAAGCATTAGATAGAGTCTCATTTGTGGGTTAGCTATTCGTTTAATATTCATTCTGAGGCCTTTGTCCTCAAGGATGAAATAGCATAAGATTAATTTACAAATAATCATGCACACGTACGAATTTTTTTGAAAAGGGAGGTCATCCATTAATGAAACTCAGCGAACAGTACAATAACGACTTGTCCGAGGGGCCGACAGAAAAAATCATCACTTAGAGCTAGAAAAACGTAACTAGTACGTTCCTCACACTAATATACCAACAAAATAAAAAAACTCAGATTACATCAACATTCTAAGACATTAAAGAAAAAACAAGAAGACATAAGCTACCACATAATAACACAAACTTGAACTGCAGTAACCTTGTCTTCATGTCGATCTTCCTTTTCTCAAGTGGATTTAGTTATAGAATCGGTCTTCACCTCTTCTATAATCATATCTCCACTGGCAGACTTTTGCACAACCTCGGAAACCCCAATAGACTTTGGTTTCCCATGATTTGTCTTCCCCAAGTTCTTTCCTTCAAGTTCCATTCCCACAATAGGAATCCATTTTGGGATTGGAATAGGAATCAGCTCTGTCTCCATTGTTTCCTTCCCAAATTCTTGTAAAAATTTCTTCCTCCCCTTCAACACAGGTCGAAGTTCCTCTTCTTTTGAATTGTTTTGTGATCCTTTTGGCCTTCCACCTTTTTTGTTTGCAGGAGGTGTCATCGTTAACCTACCTTGTTTTTGAGGTAGGTGCAAATCCAAATCAGATGTCTCATAGCCTAATTTAGCTTTAATCTTAGTCATCTTCTTTACCGGTTGGACAAGAGGAAGAGAAGCATTACGTTTCTTATCTCGCTACATTGATATTTTTGTTCAACGAGAGGAGGAATCGTAAATCTTCCTCTCTTACAAGCTTTCAAAACCCTATCAAATAACTCACTGCTAACCTGCAAATGAGGTGCCACTTGTGTCGCCGGCAGTGCAGGTGTTGTTGCCTTAATCCTTTCTCAAATCTTTGATTGAATCTCTTTGTCCTCCTTAGCTTTCGCAACTGTTGTCAGATCTAAAAAGCCACCAATCTGATCTTGCTTCCTCGGCATGAGATTCAGTCTTTCCAACGCTGCAGTCGACACACCATGCAATGCCTCATGCTCTTTCACAAAAATCCGATCACATCCCTCCACAGCATGTTCACATAAACCACACTCGTGACATAATCCATGAATTTTCTCATATTCAATCTCGGCATTCACCTTCACCGACGCAAAGCAGTATTCCCTGTAGAATCGGAATCGTTGTTGAGTATCCATAGTCACCTTCACTCGTTGTTCTTCATCCTTCCAAAACAACATTAGATTATCAAGTTTGATCACCTAGCCAATAGAAGAGCCGATCATCAATAGGGTTTTTCTGTTACGCAGAAGAGGAGGAAGTCCTCTCACCGTAACCCATGTTTCAAGAAATCGAATTCGAAGTGGGATGCTCTCCACATCAGATATTTCATCATATTTCGCAGAAACAAGCATAGCATTGTGGTAGAACCAAGGACCACCATGGATGATCTTGTTCCGAGAAGTCTCTAGGTCAAATTGATCCTTCATCGGACGGATCTAAAGGCCAGAGCATTGACGCCACACACTCGGGATAGTCCCCACAAAACCTGCGATGTGTGGACGGAGAAGTCCCACCATGTAGTGTTGAGAAGTTTGTAGTGCGGCTTCTCCCGTAGGACCAAAGTCGACGCATGCAGCATCGGAGGGGGGGCTGCTGGGTTCTCGATCCACTGAATCCGAGTTGCTGTTGCCTCCTCAGTGTTATCCCATGGCTTCCAATGTTGTTATGACGCTCCTAAGCTTAGTCTAGGCTCGTCTCATCGTCTGGGTTCAAAAGAGAGGTAGCAACTGTTGGGTTTCCAAGGCAGAAGAAAACAAGTAGAAAATGAGAAGGGAGAGTAGGTTCTAATCTTGGAGAATCAATGAGGGATTTAAGTTAGGAATTAAAAACTGAGGAAGATAATTTCCAAGGGAAGAGGATTAGGTTACCGAAGCTCTTAATCTTGCCGAGAAGGAGGACAACGGAGGTGATGCAGTAGTGACATGGCAGAAAAGGAAAACTTAGGGTTAAGCTCCGATTAATGAAATTGGAGATGTAATCGAACTGGAATAGAAGGGAAGAGGTTAAGCATACCAATAGGAGGATGAGGAGCTCACCGGAGCTCCGAGAATTTCCTGAATCAATAGAAGCTTGGTTGTCTGCTTCCTCCTCCGATTTGTTCAAAGTATGGGTGTATGTGTGATCGAAGGATATGTTTGTGTATAGAAGGAAAGAGAGGAAGAAAAAGGTGTTATTGCATGCGGAAATTCTTGCCGGACGACATCAGGAGGTGGCGATGAAGCTCTGCGTCAGTGCTCGAAATGAAGAGGAAGAGAGAGACATGTTCCTCTCTCTGTATGTCGAGGTGAAGAGAAAAGGGAGAACAAAGGAGATGAGCTAACGTGTGAGTATTTGAAGAAAAGGATGGACGGCTCATATTCAAGGGTGCTTAATTTGATGATTAAGAATTTAAGTAAAAACATTTTAGTCAATTTAAAACTTGTAAGAAGATTTTGAAGGGTGCTTAATTTGGGTAACTTCCCATACCCAAATTTCGCAGAAGATTTTGAATGAGCAGAAGTTTGTTCGATCAAATTACAGATACCGTAAAAAATAATGACAATTCTTAATGCAACAATACCTGTTTTTCGAATGCTTTCATATGCTGTACTAGCCGATTTCTTGATGATTATTTAAAAATGGGTGAGTCTACTGCGATTCCAATTTTGAAAAAATTTTGACAAGCTGTTATAGAGGTGTTTGGAGATTGGTACTTGAGAACACCTAACGCATAAGATGTAGCAAGATATCTATATATAGGTAAAGAAGGCGGGTTCCCATGAATGTTAGCGAGCATAGAATGCATGCAATGACGTTGGAAAAATTGTCCAACAGCTTGGGCAAGAATGTATGCAGGGCGTAGCAGATCACCAGCTAATATCCTCGTGGCAGTAGCTAATTATGATATTTGGATTTGACATGTAAATTTTGGTTTAACAGGCTTAAACAAGGATATCAATGTGCTTGAGGCATCTCGATCACCTATTTGCAAATCTAACAGAAGGTAAATCTCCTCCCGTTAATTATAAAATTCTAAATAAAGATTTTGACACCGGTTGTCAATGTAATAGTTCTCCATTTTATCAATTCTAGGCCCAAGAACAAAGCAATTCCCTTTTTCTTTTCCAAAAGAAATTTCATATCCAATTCCTTTTATGGAAAACCTAAAGTGATTTTCGATAATTGCAGAAAAACTGCAAGACACTCTTGTTTGGAAACTGTGACTGTATCCCTCACTTGCCAGTTACTATTCATGCTCCATATTGGCGCCGTCTTCTGACAAAGCCATATTGGAGTCCTTTTGAGAGCATTTCTACAGGGGTGGTTATGTGTACATATTCTATTTTGTATACTCCCCTATCTTCTCCGTCTATTGGCCCTCATCTCAGATTGTGGACCCGCCATGAGGTTGATATTCAGAAGTTGCATGGTCAGATACTAACTGCAGTAGATGAGAAGGTTAGATCGTACGCTTTTACCAGATCACATATCCCTAAGTGGTTTACACTTGTGCAACCTATTTATTTAAAGGTCCAAAAAAATAGTGTTTACCCCAAAACAAAAGTCATCTCGGAAGGACATTGAAGGAACATTTTGAGTTCTTCAACCACGTTGGGCGATCGTGAAGGAACAAATACAATTTTTGGATAAGTGTATTTTACATGACATAGTAACTACGTGCATCATAATGCATAACATGATAATCGAATATGAGCGTAATTTAAGTGCTCCAATCCGAGATTTAAACTCGGACCTTGCAATATTCGTTGAGGTGGTAACTAATGAATCTACATACAGTTCAAAGAGATCCTTGCTCAACATAGGAAAACGAAAGACCACTTTGGAATTCATTAATTGAGCATTAGTGGAACTGACATGGTATCCATGTGTGAAAAATGTTTGATACTTATTATCCATTGAAGTTGTTGTGTTTATTTTTCTCCGCAATTTCTTCGGGTATTTTATTTGTTTTTAATTAATAGACATAATAACCTCTTTCTTATAAATCTTCTTTGATTCCACTATTATTAATTAGTAGATAATAAAATACATCGTCTAAAAGTAAACAACAAGACGTTCTATACATTTTCGTTCCTACACCAACACAATAATATCATTGGCACTCTATCCTAGGTGGTAAGCTTTACACCACAGAAATGGAAATTTTTTAAAATTTATTATATTTTTCAAGAAGATATCATCCTACCCAGACCGTTTGATTCAAGATTGTTGATCAATCTTAAACCATTGAATCTTTATCTCAGATTTTCACATTATCCATAACTTACTTTATATTCACCCTTGCTCTACGAGTTACTCACACTATTGTTTCCACAACAATATCTTTCTATACACTTCAATGGCAGATGCAAGGTAAAAAGAAGCTCTTGGCCGTAAAGGGAATTTTTTAACGCAAAAAGATAAACTCTTATGTCATCTATATCTTTCAATTTCTGAAGATCCTATTGTAGGTATTAACCAAAAGAAGGATAATTAAATTATGGGAGAGGATAAATGATTCGTGGAATCAGGATAAGAACGAACATCAGACGCGAAGCTGCCAAGTCTCTTCAAAATTGATTTTCAAACCATACATATTATGTATGTAAATTTCATGGTGCACTTCGGTAAGTGGAATATTTAAATCCAAGTGGTGGTTCGAAGAAAGATATTCTAAGTATTAATTTATCCAAATTTTTTTAAGTCATGATATTAATTAGTCTTAACCAATTATTTTTTGTTAACAATTGTAGTATGCCAAAGCAAAACAAGATCTACTCGATGATCATACCTTCACAAAGAAGAAGCTTCAATTTGATCATGTATGGTCTAAGGATGTAGAAAAGTGGACCGATAATAGCAGAAGTTCAACTAAACCACGATAAAGAAATTACTCAAGTGAATGATATGAATCAGTCTCTCGCACATCACAATTGTCAAGTAGTATATACAAATATATGTTATCGATTTGAATGCATATGAAGACGAGCAAAACTGAAAGTCATATTTGTCCCTATGAATCAGCCCCTCATCATCTGTCTTACCTCGTCTTGCTCATTCTCTTGGCTCCAAATCCAATTTTAATTTCTTTTGTAATCAATGTGCGTGTTCAAGGAGAAATTATAATAGGGAGAACTTCTACTTTATTCATTGATAAGGAGGCCTTTATATAGGCATTACAATAAATATCCCGATAAATCAGGGATTCCCTATCTATTATATAAGCATCTAATCTAGTCTAATTAGGTCAAGACACACACTACCAGATGAGGATGAATAGCCGACGAAAAAAATTTCGTCGGCTATGGTTATATTTCGTCGGCTATACTATCTGCCGACGAAATTTTCGTCGGCTATACGTCGTCGGAACAACCCCGTCGGCTATACTAATGGCCGACGAAAAAAAAGAATTCGTCGGCTATAGTAGAGTATGGCCGACGACTTTACCGACGAAAATATTTTTCGTCGGCCAAACCTCGGACAAATTGCCGACGAACTTCGTCGGGTATTTTCGAGTATGGCCGACGAAATTCATTAAGTATAGCCGACGAAATACATACTTTTCGTCGGCTATTTTCTCAAAATATATTAATATTTAATAGGCATTAATTAGTTATAGCCGACGAAATAATGCAAATTTCGTCGGCTATACAACTTATAGCCGACGAAAATTGGTAAAATTCGTCGGCTATAGTTATTATAGCAGACGAAATAATTCCAAAATCGTCGGCTTTTCTTACATTTGGGAAAAAAAAAATTAAATTATTTTCTAAATTACCATTCCAAGCAACCTGCAAATCACAAAAACATTCCATGCATTTGCACCAACAAGAAACACGTCTAAATACCATTTTTATTAAATTCGTTCTAATATACATAAACCCTAAACCCTAATCATCACCTAAACTACTAAAGTCTAGCAGGTCATCCCCAGCATCCTGCTCTCCATCAGGCTCGTCATCCTGCTGACCGAACACGGGAGGTTGAGGCATTGGAGGTTCCGCTAACCGCTGAAACGGGGGCGGGGGTGGAAGGCCTTGTTGTTGTGCCGCGAACAGCTCATAGCACCAGTTTTGTTGGCCGTCGTAGTTGTGTTGCCGAATTCTTTCGCATTCGGCATGCCAACCGGCCACATCCAACTGATACTGCTGTGATCTGCGGCGCGTCTCCTGCTGATACTGCTGTGTGCTGCGGCGCAGCTCCTGTACTGTCTGAGACGAGGTCGCCAATTCTGAGGCCAATCGCTGCACTTCCCCCCTCATATGCTGGCTCTCCCCGCCTCCCTTCTTCTGACCTCCCTTAGTGGTCTTCAGAAGCCCTAGTCCAGCACTTCCCAAACCCAGCAGTAGTAGTTGTTTGACCGGTTTGGGAAGGCTGCGTCGAAGATCCTCGCTGCCGTTTGGACACTGGACCGGTCGACATGGCGCATGGCTTCTTCCAGATCTGCCTCTGAAATGTTCGGTTGTGTGTCCCGAACTACTTGCTGGAGCACCTCTTCTTCGGCCCGGTTGACCCTCTCCTAAGTGGACGGGAAAAAAAATTAATATTATAACAAATATATAATTAAGTAAAATTAATAATTAAAATTTTTAAATTGTAATATACGACTTACGAGCTGTTCTGTCGCTTGTGGATAAGCGATCTTGAACGTCTCCACGTACGGGTTGCTATCAGGATGATCTCTGAGCGCCTCCTCCTGATACTGTGCAAACGGCCGTGAACCAGCATGATGGGGGGTTGTGTTCCGGCGGCGGTTCGCAGAGTTTATCTGAGACCGTTCCTTCAAACAAATAATAAAATATTAGAAAAATACATCAGAAAATATTAATGTAATAATTATAATATAATTAAACTAATAATTAAAATATTAACAAAATAAACATTTTTACTGAAGTTTAGTATTTACCTGCATAACTGGGTTGTTGAAGACTACTGTCTTCAACCAACGCCACTCGTACTCGCGGAACACGAACTCCCTGGGAGTGCCCATACGACCAAGGTGGTCGTAATCGCGATAGTGGGAACGCAGCTCGTTCTTCCACTCTTTGAACCTACGAAAAAAACAAAAGTACATTAGAAATATTATTAATATCATAAAATATTAATAATTATAAGATAATTATAATATCATAAAAACAAACGTACCTCAAGGTCTGCTGGTTGTCCGCCCAATCCCGCCTGTGTTCGGCAATCTCGAAGAATGTCTGAAAAATAATATTTTATTAGTTTTACAATTGTAATAATACCGAAAATTATTAAATATTACGATAAATAAATTAAATTTTTTAAATTACTCACCGCCGCGGCAATGTTCACCTCTCTCTTGATCTCTTGGGGCACATCAGCCCACCGGGTCCACAACATAGGGACTCTGTCCCTAATCACTGACCCCACGCAACCCGAGTAGTCGCGTTTTTTCTTCCCCTGAACCTCCTGATTAGGAGGTTCGTTGATCTGGATCCTGCCGCTGCGCTCAACAGTTTTCCTGAGCGTATCAAAACAGATGACACCTCTCGTATTCCTCCGTGAACTGCTAGCGGCTGTCCCTATCACAAAAACGACGATTGGTTAATAAAATTAAATATTAGTGCGTTAATTTTAATAAAACATTTAATTAATAAAATCAAATGTTACCTGAAGTGGATGACTCGTCTGTCGACTTCCCTTTTCTCCTCGCCGAAATAAGGTGGTCAGGGTCCTCAAATGGCTGCTGCCGGTATGCCTCCGCAGCACTAACGTACTGAGGCATATCCGGCCATAAGGGCACACCCTGATAGTCGACCTCCGGTATCGCCGGAATGTTGTACGGTAGGAAAAGCTGGTTTGGGAGAGTAGGAACCTCAGTCGAGTCAGCACCAGACTGAGTCGGACTCGGCATCGGCTCCCGATGAACCTCAGGCATACGAACCTGAGGAACGTCGGCAGCTATCTCCTCGTGAAACAGCTGTCGACTAAACCTCGGAGCCACAGCGGGACCGGCATGCGGAAGTGAAGTGCTCGACGGCCGCCCCGCCTGGAGAAGGGTCTGGTGCCGAGCACTCACACTCCGTCGTGGCTGGTCTGCATCCACAGTCCTCTGCGGCTGGGATGAATCTACACTCCTCCGCGGCTGGCTAGTGGTCCTCTCAAGCTGGCTAGCGGTCCTCTCGGAGTCTGAGGAACCGCCGGAATTTCTAGAACCTCTAGATCTGCTGCCACGACGGCCTCCGAATAGGTTTCTTAATGCATCGGCCATCTAAAGCCCGAGGCATTAATACATTAATTGATATTAAATTATATTATATTAAATAAAAAATTCTAATTAATATAATAACCAATAATACTAACATATTTTAATATAACAATTTATATACTAACATATTAAATTATATTATATTAAATAACAAATTCTAATTAAATATAATTAAGCTATATATATAATTAAGCTAAATTATACAATTAAATTATACGTATAAATTATATAATTAAAATAAATTTGGAAACAATTACCTAAATTAACATAAATACCTAAAATTTATCTAAATTAACATAAATACCTAAAATTTACTTAAATTAACATAAATACCTAAATTATACCTAAATTAACATAAATACCTAAATTATAAATAAATTAACATAAATACCTAAAATTTACCTAAATTAACATAAATACCAAAATTATACCTAAATTAACATAAATACCTAAATTATACATAAATTAACATAAATACCTAAAATTTACCTAAATTAACATAAATACATAAATTAACATAAATTAACAATTATAACTAAATTAACACTTAATTAACATAAATGAAAAAAAAAAAAAAAAAAATTCCTTACATTGCTTGATTCGGGCAGAGGAGAAGGAGGCCGGCTGGAGGAGGGAGGAGGAGGCCTTTGGTCGGCACCGGAAACGGAGGAGGGAGACGGCCGGAAAAAAATGGAGGAGGAGGGAGGCAGGAGGTGCCGGGCTGCCGACGTGGAGGGAGGAGGAGGGAGGAGGTCGGGCCGGGGCTGCCGACGTGGAGGAGATAGAGGGAGGAGGGCCGGATTGCACGTCGAAGAGGAAGATTGGAAAAATGCAGCAAATGGAGGCTAGGGTTCGGCTGCAACAAACTTATACCCGATAGTATAGCCGACGAATTAAAAACATTTCGTCGGCTATACTTAAGTATAGCCGACGAAATGCTTTAATTCGTCGGCTATACTTAAGTATAGCCGACGAAATGTTAAAAAAAAATTTCGTCGGCCATAGTTTAGGCGCTCAGCAACCGTCCGATCTCCCCCATCCAACGGCGAACAATGAAAAGGCGCGGATCACTAGAGTTTAGCCAACGAAATTAAATATTTCGTCGGCTATACTTTGGAAAATCACAGCCGTTCGATCTGAGCCATCCAACGGCGGACACTAAGCGGATGGCAAGAGTTTAGCCGACGAAATATTTGATTTCGTCGGCTAAACCTTTGGTCAAACTACAAGGTCAAACCTCTAAACCCTATAAATTAAAACGAAAATTGGGCCGTCTAAATGACGTTTTTTGGCCTTATCTTCAACAGATAATAGTTTCAAATCGATGAGACGCGACTAATCGTATAAAAATTTTCCTCAAAATATTTACCGACTGTCAGGCTACCCATAGGAAAACGGAAGTAAAAAACAGCTAACCGCAACATTCGGCACACAGATTTTGCCGGAATCTTCTCATTTTTCAACCGTAGACGTATTTCAATTTTTCGGTCATATCTTATTTCACGACACATTTGCATTTGAAGAGTCTACGTATAGTAACTATTTGAAACTATACATTCACTTAAACACTTAGTAAACAAGTTAAGGAACATTAGTGCATATGTTCCGATTTTGAATCTAAAAGTTTGGAAAATCTATTCCAACCGTCAGATATCACTGTTAAGATTAAATACATGTATGAAAAAAAATCCAACTACATCTGACAACGTTAAAGGCTCGATCGGGCCGGTCAAACTGCAAAGTCAAACCTCTAAACGCTTTAAAACGGAAATTGGCCCGTCTAAATGACGTTTTTTGGCCTGATCTTCAACAGAGAATAGTTTCAGATCGATGAGACGCAACTAATCGTATAAAAATTTTTCTCAAAAGATTTACCGACCGTCAGACTTTCCATAGGAAAACGGCAGTAAAAAACAGTTAACCGCAACATTCCGCACACAGATTTTGTCGGAATCTGCTCATTTTTCAACCGTAGACGTTTTTCAATATTTCGGTCATATCTTATTTCACAACACATTTGCATTTGAAGAGTCTACGTCTAGTAACTATTTGAAACTATACATTCATTTAAACACTTAGTAAACAAGTTAAGGAACATTAGTGCATATGTTCCGACTTTGAATCTAAAAGTTTGGAAAATCTATTCCAACCGTCAGATATCACCGTTAAGATTAACTACATGTATGAAAAAAAATCCAACTACATCTGACAACGTTAAAGGCTCGATTGGGACGGTCAAACTACAAAGTCAAACCTCTAAATGCTTTAAAACGGAAATTGGTCCTTCTAAATGACGTTTTTTGGCCTGATCTTCAACAGAGAATAGTTTCAGATCGATGAGACGCAACTAATCGTATAAAAATTTTTCTCAAAAGATTTACCGACCGTCAGGCTACCCATAGGAAAACGGAAGTAAAAAACAGTTAACCGCAACATTCCGCACACAGATTTTGTCGGAATCTGCTCATTTTTCAACCGTAGACGTTTTTCAATATTTCGGTCATATCTTATTTCACAACACATTTGCATTTGAAGAGTCTACGTCTAGTAACTATTTGAAACTATACATTCATTTAAACACTTAGTAAACAAGTTAAAGAACATTAGTGCATATATTTCGACTTTGAATCTAAAAGTTTGGAAAATCTATTCCAACCGTCAATATCACCGTTAAGATTAACTACATGTATGAAAAAAAATCCAACTACATCTGACAACATTAAAGGCTCGATCGGGACGGTCAAACTACAAAGTCAAACCTCTAAACGCTTTAAAACGGAAATTGGTCCGTCTAAATGACTTTTTTTTGCCTGATCTTCAACAGAGAATAGTTTCAGATCGATGAGACGCAACTAATCGTATAAAAATTTTCCTCAAAAGATTTACCGACCGTCATGCTACACATAGGAAACCGGAAGTAAAAAACAGCTAACCGCAACATTCGGCACACAGATTTTGTCGGAATCTTCTCATTTTTCAACCGTAGATGTATTTCAATATTTCGGTCATATCTTATTTCACGACACATTTGCATTTGAAGGATGAAGCAACAGTTTGACGACAGTGATACAAAATGGAAGCTGCTCATTTTTTGTTTTTTTTTTAAATCATAGCCGACGAAATAAAACCTAGTATTCGTCGGCTATTCTTTTGTCGTTTTCGGTAAAAAATAAAATATTTATTTTTAAAAAAAACTTATGGCCGACGAAATAATGAAATTTTCGTCGGCCATTGTTCGTAAAATAATTATTTTTAAAAAACTTATGGCCGACGAAATAATGAAATTTTCGTCGGCCATTGTTGCTATAGCCGACGAAATAATGCATTTTTCGTCGGCTATTCTCAGAAAAAAAACCAAAAAAATCAGTGGTTTTACACCTCTCCTATTTCGATGTCCTGTTCACATATAACCAAAATTGAACATAAAAAACCAGAAACCCAACAGTCAACATATTTCAAATTTTTTTTTAAGGGGTTTGGAACCCAGCCTAGCTGGGAGGCTCATCCCCACGCCCGTTCATTAGAAATGAGTTGATTGCAAATCAAAGGATTACATCATTTAAATTACTTAATCCGTCGGATTGTAATCGGAATCATCGGATGAGTCTTCTTCGGTTTCTGAATTGCTCGATAGGGGTAATCTATGTCTTTCCTCACCACTAGAGTCCTCGTTAGTTTCTTCAGTTGGATCAACATTAACAAGCAGTGGCTCTTCACGTCGAATTCGCACCGGCGTGTCTAGGCGAATAAAAGAGGAGTCAGGAATACCGTTTGAGTTGGGCTCTTGATACGCGGTGCCCCCTTCCTCGTTCTCTTCAGCCACTCCAAGTGTAGACGCCCGGTAAATGTTGCGATGGTGGATAGTGTTGACTACTTTCCACGGGTCACCCTTGGCGAGATCATCAAGATAAAACACTTGTTTCACCCATGTGGCTAAAACGAAAGGGTCGTCCTCATACCATGATGTACTAGTGTTCACAGAACTTACGCCGTATTGATCGGTTTTCATGCTCTGCGGCCGTGTGTCAAACCATCTACACTTGAAAAGGTGCACTTTCATGCCTTCTCCGTAATGCAGTTCCACAACTGAATGGAGAACACCGTAATAGTCAACTCCACCATCCCCACCATGTGCCATAACCCCTGAATTTTGTGTTTTCAGTCTGAGGTCTCTGTCTTCACATCGAAATAACACACCATTCACCTTGCACGTCGTATAAACTTTTAAATAGACCGGCCTCCTCGCTAAAAGTCTGAGTTCGTGCGACCAGTTTGGGTGATTATCATTTGCAATAAGGTCCATCTGCAACCATCAGAATCAACTATAAATATGAATAAATATACACAATAATATATGAACACGTATAGAATAGTGTTAAAGGTACGTACCCAGCGGCCGAAATACTCTGCGAATGTCTGGTTGTGGTAATCGCGATCACCTGCTACTCCTTCACAGCGTAGATGTATTTTCTTCCAAAACTGAACTTCTGGACAGTTGATTAGTACCCACCAATGTGCAATGGCTACCTCATAATCTTTCAACTTGTAGGAATCTGGCATGTTTCCACCGAGTACAACATCGTCGGAGAGTATGGAAAGATTGAACTGTGACGGTACATCTTCCTGTATGCTTTCATGTAACGCTCCGAAATACAGCTTCATGTAGGTGACGCACTCGTGCGCAATATATGCTTCAGCTATACATCCTTCAGGTGCGGATCTGTTTTGGACAAAACCACCGTATTGTCCAAGTTGCCTATAAATCAAGTTTTTAAAGTGTTATGATAATACATTAACACTATATCACATATATTGATGAGGAAATTAACATAAGGTGTAAAATACGTACCTTTCCATCGGATACATCCAAGTGAAGTGCACAGGACCGGTAAGCAACAACTGCCGAGGAAGATGGATCATGAGGTGAGGCATGATGTCGAAAAAAATTTGGAGGAAATATCATCTCAAATTTACACATGATATGATCGATGTCTTGTTGCATTTCCCGGAGGTCAGATTTTCTCACTTCCCGTGTGCATACCTTCTGGAAAAATCTTGCCAACGCTACTAACGGCTCCACAACGTGACGGGGAAGGAACGGTCGAATGAAAACAGGGAAGAGACGTTGTAGCAGGATATGATTGTCATGACTTTTCAACCCGTACAGATTGTTGCATTGTCTGTTGACACACTTGGCTATATTTCCAGCAAAGCCTGAAGGATACTTGGCCCGACTTATCCAATGGAAAATTTCTGATTTATGCTCAGGCTTGACGGTGTAAGGAGCTTGAGGCATTTTTCTCTTCCCTTGTTTCAACCATAGTGGTTTTCTGATATTCATGTTTTGCAGATCAGTGCGAGCCTTAGGACCGTCTTTCGTCTTCCCCTCCAAGTTCAGCGTTGTGCCCACCACACTTTCAGAAACATTTTTTTCTATGTGCATAACGTCTAGGAAGTGACGGATCAGCAACTCACACAAGTACGGGAGTTCCCACAATATGCTCCTATGTGTCCAGAATTTGTACTCCTCAGGCCTTTCAGGTATTTCCGCTACAATATCGGGATGATTGCTGAGGGGCCCAAAATCGTACTCATTAAGTCTTGCTAAAATTTCTCTTCCTGTCCATCTTCTGGGAGCACGGCCGTGTTCTTCGGTTCCATCAAATGCGGCGGACTCGTAACGCCAGTGGTGATCCGCCGGAAGGAACACACGATGACCCATTCGGCATATCTTGTTGCAATGAGGGGTGCTCCCATAATCGCTGAGGCACTCTGGACAAGCCTTGTATCCCCTAACAACACTGCCCGACAACATCCCATAAGCAGGAAAATCACTGATGGTACCAATAACCATGGCATGCATCTGGAACGTCTCCTGCTTGTACTTGTCAAAAGTGGGATGACCAACGTCCCACAATACCTTAAGCTCTTCAATCAATGGTCTCATATACACATCGAGACATTTTCCTGGGTAACCAGGCCCCGGAATCAACAACGTCAACATATTATATTCCTTCTTCATGCACATCCACGGAGGAAGGTTGTAAGGTACCAAAACCACCGGCCATATACTGTATGAAAGACTCATGGTGCCGAAAGGGTTGAACCCGTCGGTTGAGAGCCCGAGCCTGACGTTTCTGACATCTGACGCAAAATAAGGAAACTCATTGTTTATATGCTTCCAAGCCGCTCCGTCAGAGATGTGTGTCATGATATCTGCGTCTCCCGCGTCCCGCTCACCGTGCCACCTCATCGCTTTTGCGGTGGTTTCTGACATGTACAACCGCTCAAGCCTATCTCTCAACGGAAAATACCGAAGCACTTTCACAGGTTTCCTATTGCCTGCTCCCGTCAACTTATATCGGTCAGACTGACATATCGGACATGCGTCAAGGCTAGCAAGGTCATTCCCTTCTGCATCTTCACCCCAGAAGAGAACGCAGTCAAATGCGCATGCATGGATCTTAATGTAGGAAAGCCCTAGATCTTTGAGGATACTTCGGACCTGACGGTGATTGGTAGGATTACGATGACCCTCCTCCAACAACGAAGAAGTGTACTGTAGATATTCATCCACTTGCCTGATGCTCCCTTTTGTCTCCACTTTAATCCTCATTACCTCCATCACACTTTGAAGAACTGTCTTCTCAGAACTTGAAGACACAGGGGTCTGTTGCAATGCAATCAGTTTGTTGTACTTGTCAAAGGCAGCAGTGTTGACAACTTGTGGGAACGGCTGCACCGGGTCCTGCATATATTGTTCCCCACGTACACCGCTTTCAAAAGGAAACACGTCGTTGACGAATCCCATTGTTGGATCGTTGGATGTACTACTACTCCCCGCCTCAAAATACTGCCCATGATCATGCGATCCATCTAATGATGGCTCACCGTGATATATCCAACGTGTGTACTTCGGCCAAAACCCATTACTCTTTAGGTGCTCCCATACTGTCCTAATCGGAAATCGACACATATCACTGCGACAC
Organism: Potentilla sterilis; assembly: GCA_963682095.1. Taxonomy (NCBI): domain Eukaryota; kingdom Viridiplantae; phylum Streptophyta; class Magnoliopsida; order Rosales; family Rosaceae; genus Potentilla; species Potentilla sterilis. The sequence goes on from OY821760.1 coordinate 21,123,312, forward strand.
TTACATTTCTTGCACGGGCAATAATGGTAATTCCCCTTTGCATTTTCCTCGACGAACTGCATAAAATCCACAACTCCTGTAGTGTATCGTCGGTCATGCCTTGGAAGCGAAATCCAACTCTTATCTCGATCCATATATAGCCTGATAATAATATATATGTATAACTTTAATTAATAATAAATTAATTAACACATATATATTACAATATATGTTATTATCAACATCAACTCATATATATATATATACCATTAATTAACAACCATTATTTAAGTTCATTACACTATCAACAACCATTAATTAATATATTAATTTATATATATTTTAACACTAATTAAAATAATATTATTAAATTAAAACACATAATTATACTCTAACTGAAAATCAACTCAACTACAACTCAAAATCAACATATATACATACATTCTAACACTAAAACAACAACAAAACAAAAAATCACTTACTATATCAAAATCACTAAAACTCAAAATCAACTCAACTAAAACTCAAAATCAACATATATACACATATACGTACCTATATATAGCTCCACAATGTAAGAGAGGACGGATTTCAACAATACCCACAGATTTTTCACTCTTTCTCCCGTTTTTTTTCAAATGAGCAGCTTCTGTCCAGATCTGAAAATATAAAGACTTATAGCCAACGAAATTGTCAACTTCGTCGGCCATTCTTCCAAAATTTGTATAGCCGACGAAAACTTTAAATCGTCGGCCATTATATAAAGACTTATAGCCGACGAAATTGTCAACTTCGTCGGCCATTCTTCCAAAATTTGTATAGCCGACGAAAACTTTAAATCGTCGGCCATTATAGGAGTATAGGGACGACGGAAAAATTCGTCGGCCATTCTTGTAGAATAGCCGACGATTTTTCATTTGTACCGACGAAATAAAAAATCGTCGGCCATCCTCAGAGAATGGCCGAGGAATTTTTTTTTTTTGCGACGACAAAAATTTTCATCGGCCATTCTTGGAAATAGCCGACGAAAAAGGTGTTTCGTCGGCCGTTTTTTTTTTTTTCGTCGGCAAAGCCATATTTTCTTGTAGTGACATCCAAGAAGTTACGGAAATAACCTTCCTACAACACTCCCCCTTGTGTCGAGCGCCTAATGTCTTCATGGTGCTTACCATGTTGCCTCACTAAAACCTTGCCAGCAAAACAAAAACCTCTTAGGCAAAAATAAAATGCATGGACGAAGGGAAAAGAGCACAACACACCAACTACTATTCTTGTGATTGACATGTGATGTAGACTCCCCTTGATGTCTAACAAACTTAGAGCTCTGATAACTGGCACATGCCAATGCTCTTCACATGTTTCACAAACATAGATTTTCTCAAAGACTTGGTAAACAAATCTACAACATTTGCATCTGAACTCACTTGATTAACTTGAATGTTCATGAATTTCTGTTGTTGCACATTATAAAAGAACTATGCGGGTCAGAGAGATACCCAGCATGTTGTGGATGTGAAGAGCATTGGCATTCGCACGTTGTGGATGTGAAGAGCATTGGCATTCGCAGCATGACCTTCAGATGAGCCCTTAACTTTGATGATTTATGATAAAAGCTTGGCAAATGCAGCTTGTGGACAGCAAATCGTCGTGACCAACACATCGATGCATCAACCAGCACCTTAGAATACACAAAGGGTCCGCATTCTGGTTGATAGGTCCACACATATCATCTTGGATTTGTTGTAAGAATGGTTTCTTTTGTGTCCATAACAAAGGACAACAATGGATTCATCTTTGCTAGTGTACAAGCTTTGCAATAAGAGCATTATGCATCTTAAAATACAAATTCGCGCTGAAAATCAGATTCACGCGCAGCATGACCTTTGTGTACTAAAATGATTATAACTTCTTCATTACATAAGGTATTGACAAACTGAAAAATGTTTTGGAAACTAGGCATCGGTAGCTTTCTATTGATATAAAGTACACAACGTAGTTCGAACCGAGCGGATCACAAAGCTCTGTCGAAATTGATGGATCTATAGATTTCCGGACAGATCCGTCCTACGTTGCCGAAACGACCATAACTCACTTAATATGATAGCTATGATCAAACGGTCAGTGTCTCTGGAAATTAGACACATAGACCTTTCCATTGATATAAAATATATCATTTTTGAATGAGTGAGCTATGATTTATAGGTCATGCAATATCAAAGCTTGTATGAGTCATAATATTCCAATAACAAGAATTGGAATGAGGTATTCTCATTAAATCTGACTCAACTTCTTCTCTAGAATGATTCATTAGAGGAAATACACAAGTAACTGTTACCATTCTCATATATCCAAGTGATAACATATGGCAATTAGGTTTCGGAAAACACAGCAAGATTCGATTTTTTCTTGGTGCATAGAATACATTCAATGACATCGATAACTGTACCATTAGGTAACGTAAAGTTAATGAATCCACGCTCTTTAACAATCGGCGAGGTTCTAATCGATATAGTCATTGATCATCTATATTGCACATAATACTTAAACGACTCTCTCTCCCTTAGGATAGTGTGGGTTGTCCCACTATCAGCTAGACACTCAACTTCACCGCGAGACATCTAAAGAGATGAAAAACTATGGGTGGTTTTCTCGCAGGACACAGTCTAATCACTATGCCGTAGGATAGAGAAAAAAAGGGGATGAAATCCCATCGAGTGTATCGCATGGCATTTGGACTTTATAACTTCGACTAAAGTCGAAAAGTGCAAGGTTGAATGTTACATAACCGAGCAATCATCATCAGAAACCAAAACGAAGCCGAGGCTTCTCACGTTGTGGTGTTGAACACCTTTGGTGACCGGAAGAATGGAGGCTTAGCCTCCTAGGATCGGTGCTAAGCACCTTCTCGGGCGGCCATGGAACCGAGGCCGAAGCCTCCTTGAAAGCACGGTGCCGTGGCACCTTTGTGCTGCCGAAGCCGAGGTATCATCACCATGAGGCCGACGTCGGCCACTAGGCTTGTGACGTTGAGCCTAGCTCCAATTATTCTTGTTGCAAAAACTGCATATATTTATTGTAGGCATTAATCATCTCTTTGTTAGAATTACACTCGCAATGCATATGCTTAGAGGAACCACACTTGTAAAAAGGAGCATACATACTGCTGCTAATGTTGGACGAGAAAAGAGGTGGCGTATGGCCACCTTGACGGGTTCCATGGCCGAATTGGCCTCCCCCTGAAGGTGCGGCATTGCCGCCATCTCGTCTCCAAGTGTTGGAGCGTCGTATCACACGGTTTCTATCATTTAGATTTCTTCCACATATCGGTTTAGAAACTTGTTGATACGGGGCATTCTGATTTTGATTTCTTTTATTTTGAAGCCTTCCCATAGTGAGCCTGTGGTTTCATGAATCTTCTTAATTCCAACAGGTCTCAAATATTTTTTTTTATTTATTTATTTATTTAGCCTAATCAACCGAATTTCGGTATGGGTGTCAAAAGACATCATAAGCTATGGGGAATTTATCAAGAGTCTTATTGATAAGATCTCTATCATTTTTATTATGCCAACAGTGTCAAGGTCATAATCCAAAGAACCGAATGGTTTCCTATTTCAATGAAATCTCTGGGATAAGTATGTCATGGACATTTTTTTTAATCGCTACTGGAGCGTGTCCCGTAAAATTGGATCTTTTATCGACAGATGTTGTCACTTTAGAGTATGAATATGGCGTTCTCAAAAATGAGTGCCTAGGCCTTGACATGATCCCCAAATGGGGTAGTGGCTACTGCTTCATTCAGAATGACTGAGAAACCTTTGCTTTGACAAGCAAGCTACATATCGGAAACAGATCGATGATATTCTTTGCCCTCGAGATTAAGAATCTTAAAATCGGGTCGTGACTACGACGACATCTACAAGAAAAGAGATACGTCAGATTGGTATGAATATGACATATACCATTCAAGTATGTAGAACGGAATTAGAAGGGCTATGACGTATATGGTCACATAAATTTTTCTTTTCGATGCATAAAACCGGCGACATCATATCGCACCTTCAAACAATGGCGTACTCAGACATCCACATAAGCATCTTTTTTTTTTCTTTTAATTTCCCTTTCAAACGTGATTCCCCCAGGACTATCACTTAAAACATCGACCGTAGGGGTAATGACATCCCCATCTTAGGTCTCATCAGCGATATAAGAATGGTCGGAATCAGAGTAGAGGAAGGCTAATAGCGCCCGATATATATATATCGTATATGTTCAAAAGCTGGAATTTTTATAAAATCTTACTTGCTAGTTCGCCAATGAACTGCGTTGTAATATAAAATGCGATTGAGAACTCGGTTCTAATCCTTGTGCAAATTTGAGTTTCTCTTCCATGTACGTGCAACGAATAATTCTCGCAATCCAAAACGATGCGTCGTGCAATAAATTTCATGGAAAAGAAAAACGCATATGGTTAGTCATATTCACCATATACAAGGCAGTAAAATTAATAAAGAAATACTACAGTAACTGTTTTAACCCGTAGGATAAAAACTTTTTATCTGAGGTAAGTACAATTACTGTTATGCCCCTCTTCCCATTGAATCGGGTCGCCGATTCGGGTCGGGTCGGACTCCAGGAACCGGGTCGGGTTCGACGAATCCAGGTTGGCCTGGGCTCTGGGGCATGCGCACAGAGCTGCGGTGGTCGTCGGCGCTAGGGCTGGGCCGAGAAGCGCACAACGAGGCGGCGTTAGGCTTCGTCGACGATGGACTGGGGCGGCGCCGATCGCGCACTCGATCTGGGCTTCTTCGAACACGCACTCGAGGGGTGCCGCACGGGGCTAGCGGCGCTAGACGGGGCAGGCGTCGTCGCTGGATTGAGGATCGGCGCAAGGCCACCGCGGCGGCGCTGGCTTTGGGTCCGAACTGAGATCGGAAGAGGAGGATGCAGCGGGTGGGTGCCCTGAGAATTCCAACTCTGCCGACAAAGATGTCGTCGGCAGAAGTGCATTAGGGAGTTGCTTTTCTTTGCCGACAAAAGAGTGTCGGCAGAGCTTGGTGCCATGGGAATTTTTCTTATTTCCGACAATGGGGTTGCCGGCAGAAGAAAAAGCTAGGGTTTCTGAATTTTTTTTTTTTCAGATTGGAAATCTAGGGTTTATGAATTTTTCATGGCTATTAGACGAAGGGCTAGAGCCACGTGCTGATAACGTATTTAAGGAGAAATTATAATAGGGAGAGCTTCTACTTTATTCATTGATAAGGAGACCTTTATATAGGCATTACAATAAGTATCTCGATAAATCAGGGATTCCCTATATATTATATAATCATCTAATCTAGTCTAATTAGGTCAAGACACATCCAGGAAGTTACGGAAATAATCTTCCTACAATAGTGCGTTTATAATTAGTAAATTGCATCAACTCCATTTTTCTTCCAATAATGATAATGTTTTGATACCATGTAGAAATTATTTTTTATTGATTATTCATGTTTGTCCAATCAACTAATATATATAGAGTATATCATGATTAAGAGTCAGCCGTCTAAGTGGTATCAACCAAGCCATCATCTCCCACACATGCTTCTGCTACACATAATTCTCTCTCTCTGCCAATCTCACTAACTCAAGTTGTGGACTTAGACATGAAAACCAGGCTTCGTGATGGTATTTCTAATCCCAAGCCCGAACAGATGGAACCATCAAGTATCCTATTCCTCAACCTCTTATTACTTTTATTGATGATTTGGAACCCACTTGTCAGGCATCCAAAAAGCCAGAGTGGCGTGCTGCCATATCCGACGAGATCAATGCTCATCTTAAAAATTATACATGGTATCTGGTACCTCCTTCACCTAATCAAAATACTTTTGGTTGTAAGTGGGTTTTCCATATCAAAAGAAATTATGATGCCATGGTACAGTGGAATGTTACAAAGCACCTCTTGTTGCCAAGGGCTTTTATCAACGATAAGGGATTACTCTTACTGTATCTAGAGGATGGTCTCTACATCATGTTTATGTCAAAAATAATTTCCTTCATGGGTTCCTTTATGAGGACGTTTATATGCTTCAGGCACCTGGTTTTGTTGATTCTACTCGTCGATCCTATGTTTGTAAATTACACAAGGCATTATATGGTCTCAAGCAGGCACCTTGGACTTTGTTTCATCACACTAGTGCTTTTGTTATGTTTGCAGGTTTTCGTCCTAGTCGAGCAGACTCTTCCCTCTCCTTATATCAGCATGTACCTTAAACTATATTTCTGCTTCTGTATGTCAATGATATTGTAGTTACGGAGCAACAATGAATGTGTCCTTTCAGAGTTCTATTGATGCTCTTGGCTGTGGGTTTGATATCAAGGACTTGCGTCCTCTTCACTACTTCCTTGGCTTACAAGTCACCTCCTACTCCGATTGACATCCACATTGACCAGCTCAAGTACGCTTATGATATTCTTCGTAAGCATGATCTTCTACATAGTCAGTCGTTGAGTACCTCTTTGTCTACCAAAACCGTTATCACTGCCCATGATGGTGACCTTCTTCCCAATCCTACAATTTTTTAAGAACTTGTTCGATGTGTTCAATATCTCACCATCACTCGTAGTGATATTTCCTTTCTTGTCAGCTCCATCTCCCAATTCATGAGTCCTCGTGCTCCTCACCTTATAGCAGTCAAACGTGTTCTTCGATACATCAGAGGTACGTACGCTTGATCATGGTCTTACTTTTCGTCCTTAAAGCCAACTTATTTTTCTTTCTAGCTACTTACTCTGATGCAGACTGGGCTCGTTGTCTTGATTCACGGTGTTCTACTTCTAGTAACCTTATCTATCTTGGCTCTAATGTAATCTCTTAGAGTGCTGAACTGAATATCGTTCCCTTGTACAAACATGAATAACTAATAACTACAATTTCTACACCACTAATAGGGAATCCAACTAGGAAAAACAACTCTGGAATCAACTTATATATCCCTTGTATTTGTAGACATACAGGAAAAAAAAAAAAGGGAAGCGTGAAATACTTACCACGAGAGTTGTTGGTAAGTTATATATGGGATTTTGGGGTTTAAGTGCACTTTTGTTTCTCCACACCAGTGGGCACGTCATTATAGTTAATATTTGTCCTGTCCATGTTAAGCATGGTTTAAATAAGACTAGATAGACCCATGTTTGGCAGTGTATGACTAGTTAAGAAGGACAAAAAATCAATATTTTCAACTTCAATTCTTTCTCATTGTATCTACCTCTCAATCTTCTAAAGTGTATCAAATCATTCATCCATGCAAAAAATTTTGAGAACCCATCTTGCAAAATGTTGTAGCAAGACAAAATTCACTAGTACTTTTTTTTTTTTGAAACAGAACCTTTCCCTAAGAAAAAACACACAACAAAAAGTTTCCTACCCATGGTGGGAAACTAAGTTATTAACAGAAGATAAAGAAAGTAAAGGAGCATCTTGTATGAGAAGACGATTGAAGGAGGAAGGTGGGAAATGAATCCAATCAGTTGGGCACTATCTCCTGTTAACTAACTTTGCTAAGTGATCAGCAGCATAGTTAGCTTTTCTGCTGGTCCAACTCCAGCTGAACGAACTGAGATCAATTGTCAGATTCCTAATATGAGCCACAAGAGGCAACACAACGGATGTTATGGTGGGAATTGGATTGTTGAGAAGTCTGACAAGTTGGAGAGAGTCACTTTCAAAGATGAAGTGGGTTTCCTGAAGAGTTTTTGCTAAACGAACTCCCTGTATGATTCCCATTGTTTCTGCAAATAGAGGATTTGACATACTACAAACCATGGTATTTCCTGCCACCAATGTTCCAGAAGAATTTCTTGCTATAGCTGCCATCCCTGTATTCCTAGATTTCCAAGATATGTCTGTATTAATTTTAATCTGGGAATGTAGAGGAGGAATCCAATATGGTTTGGGGGGAGGGAGAGGGGGTGTCGGGGTCTTTGATCTGGAGTAACAAAGATAGGCTTAGAAGAGGTCTGATGCTGAAGGAATTCTGAGGAAGCAGCAAAAGATTGAATAACAACAGAGCCTGGATTTGGGCTAGAGTCTTCAAAAACACAAGAACATCGATGTTTCCAAATGTTTCATATGAGAAAACTAATATGAGTGAGAATCTCATTTTTAAGAGAGATGGGAAATGATAGATTATAAAACCAAGAGTGGAAAGTAGAGAGACTTTGTATGTTGAAACGAAAACTGAGAGTCCAGGGACAAGCCAATAAAGTGTGTTCAATTGTTTCAGGGTATTGGTGACACAAAGGACAAAGAGGATCTGGTGCTAATTTTTTCCTAAAAAGGTTTGTACGGGTAGCTATAAAGTTTGATGAAGCTCTCCATAGGAAATGTTTGATTTTTGGGAGAGTGTTGAGTCCCCAAATTTTCTTCCAAAGAAGAGGATTGACCAAAGATGAAGACGATGGCCTTGAGGATGTAGTAATGTGTTTGGAAGAAGAAGAGTGAGCTGTATGATAGCTAGAGCGTACAGTATAAGTTCCTGAATTGGAAAGAGGCCATATAAATGTATCTGGGATTAAAGGAGATATCAAAGGGATTGATAAGATGGCTTTTCTTTGGGAAGAAGAAATTGTGGAACTAATTGAAGATAAATTCCATTTTGGAGAGGTCCAGTCAATGAGTGAGTTGACTGTTTGGGATTGATTCTCTGTATGATTAGAAGAGAGATGCTTACTTGGTAGAGAAGGAATCCAATTTGAGTTCCAAACAGAGATATTGTTTCTATTTCCCACTTGCCACATGATATTGGAGGATAAAAGATCTCTACACCATGAAGAAGACTTGTCCAAAGCCACGAGGGAGAAGAGCCTTTTCTTGCTGAGAGGAAATCTTCTTTAGGGAAATATCTGGACATTAAAAAACGAACCTAAAGATCAGATGGATTTGAGAGAATACGCCATCCTTGTTTAGCTAGGAGAGTTTGATTGAAATCACTCAAATCTGTAAGTCCTATCCCTCCCATGTTTTTTGGTAAACCTAAAGCAGACCAATTTAACCAGTGAATGCCTGAAGAACCATTTTTTCCCCACCAAAACTTTGCAATAATTGAGTTGATCTGGTTGCACAGAGATTTGGAAAATTTGAAACACATCATCGGGTAGGTTGGAACTGGTAGAGCGACAGATTTGATCAGGATTTCTTTTCCTGCAGGAGTTAGGAAAGCATGTTGCCAATTTTCCAATTTGCGAAGAATGGAGTCTCTAACATAACTCATTGCTGCCACTTTCGATCTACCCCATTCTGTTGGGAGCCCCAAATATGAACCAGGAGAGAGATTTGTTGTGATTCTCAAAATATTGGAAATATGCTACTTTTTAATTTCCAAAGTATTTGGGATGAAGAAAAGAATAGTTTTTTCATGGTTTATCATTTGACATGAGACTTTTTCAAGGAAAAATTGCATAAACCAATTGGACGAAATTGGTATGCATGTTCAGGGTGAAGTACCTTCGGAATTAAGACTAGAAAATTCAATAATACTTGAAGTACCCAGAAAAAATTAGAGACATAAATACCAAGGAACCCATTGAATTAGAAAAATATACCTTGAATTTTTCAAACAGAGCAACAAGAAACACCCAAGTTTATGATAGAGATTCCAATCTAAATTTATAATACCCAACTATAAATATAGAAGCCCAAGCACAATTAATCCAAATTAAAGATTACAAACCAAAAAACTCAGAAAAAGAAGCTGCAATTTGACTATGAAATGGTTTTGGTGATCCTGCACTGCAGTAAGGTCATGAAATTGGTGTTAGCATGTTCTTGGCTTTTGAAAAGTACACATTATCACGGAATACAAGTGAGTTAGTGAGGAGGCGAACCTTATGATAGGAGCACAATGTGCGACGATATTACATGCTTATGCCCTCATTTATGCTTTGTTTAACCCTTATTTGTCTAAGATAGAGTCATAATATAGTTAGTGTCATTTTTGATAGAGTTTTGGTGAAATGTGCTTAAGAATCCGAAAAATGACTAAGTATGAGAAATCTGGAAAATAGTGAAAAATGTGTCTTTTTCGTGATTTTGAGATGAGCAAAAGTATGATCTATCCTTGTCCGAATTTGGCGAAATTTGGCGTGCTTAATATTCATATGTTGAGGAATACTGTGTTAAAATTTCAGATCAATCGGAGTTCGGGAAGTCACCCAAAACTTGGCTGCAAAAGGGCAGTCCGAACATTCCAATCCAGGGGCTTCCAGGATTTTCCTGGGACTGTGTCCCAACTTCGAAAAATCATTCCCGACGACTTGCATGGAATTTGGCCGAGATATTTTATGGGGAGATGGCCATATGTGTCTAGTTTACATGAGACTTGGAATCGCATCAATAGGAGCTCCGAAGGTGGAGATATGCCGGAATTACTACGACAAGGTCAAATCTGCCGATTCCAGGAACCTACTGCCCCTTTTTCGTGTTTTCTGTTTTTGATGGACCAAATGGTGCACAAACGCATATGAGAAGATGGTTCAAGCTTTATGAAGGGAAGAGGAAGACACTAGGCCATGGCATTGAAGAAAAATTGAAGAAAGAAGTTCTCCTAGCCACACTAGGAGAAGCTGCCGAATAGAGGCAGATTGTGTGCCTTTGTGTTGCTGCCGGCAATGATGCATTTTTGGTGGATCAAAGCTTATCAATTGAAGTCCAAGACCATATAAGAAGTCCATGAAGATGTGAAGCCCAAGCCTTGAAGAAAAATCAGAAAAAGAAAACCTAATTAGACTTTGAAAAGGAAGGTTGCAAATCCTTATCCCACTTGGTTTTCTCTATTCCTTTTGCTATAGGGCAGCCGGCAGCCTCCTCTATATATAACCTCATATTCTCATTCTGAAAATCATCTCATCTGAAGCACAAAATACTAGCCAAAGCTCTACCAAGTTTCTTAAGTACCAAATACCCAAATACATAGCCAAAACACCATCACCACCACTACAAATTTCCGAATTCCCCCACCTTGTTTTCTGCCGATTCCTGCTTAGGCCGAGCACTAAGGAGCAGCAGCAAGTACCATCTTGTCACGTCTTGAGGAGTCTTCAAAGGTTCTAAAAGTGTGATCCACTCCCCCTATGGCTTTTGTATTTGTTGTAGTTTGGTTGTATTGTATTAACACAATTCGTTTCTTGGTTTTTATTGAACTTTTATGTAAACCGATTGCATGATTGATGTTTATGTTCAAGTTTTGTAATTTTAACATGTGAATTTCGTATGTATGGATAATTAGGGCAGTGGTATTAGAAGCATGTTTAGGATTTAAATTGGTTAGTGGGTTAAGGATGTTCCTTATAAACCGAAACATTAGTTGTGTTTAAGCATTTGTTGTTTGCATGTAAATCTAGGTGTTAGGTTTCATCTAACCTGAGTGGAATAAATAAAACTATAGGCCTAGCGGTTGTTTTGATTTGTTGAGCTCACCTAGGGTATAAAACCTTAGCTAATACTTGCATGTTAAATAAGATGATTGACAACCTTGCTTATTTGCATGTTTTCGATTTAAGACTCTTGTGCGTTATATGTTAAGTCTTAACCGGATTAGCATAAATATCTTTAGGGCTAGAGCGAAAGTTTGTCCTAAAAGAACTTGAGGAAGTCTAGTAACTAGGTACAGAGCGAGAGCTCTAGTTGCGGTCGAAACGAATTTAAATTGTGAACATGCTAAATACTTGTCTCTTACTTTCTTGCATGCGAATCTTTGTGTTAAAGAGTCTTTTGTGTGAACTGTTTTGTGTGAAAGATGATGATCACTTGTATATAGTAGAAATAGGATTTAAATTTCATGTCATTTAGTTCTAGGGCAGCCTTGCTGCCGACGCCATGCTTACCCCCCATTCGTGATGTTTTTGTATATTTGTACATGTGTTTTTATCTAACATTCTCATATTTCAGGTACCCTTAATCCCCGGCTAGAACGATCCCTACTTATTCTATACTACTAACGATTGTAGGGTTATTATTGCATGCGAGCTTCGGCTCACGTCAATTTTTGGCGCCGTTGCCGGGGATTATAAAATCTTGTTTTATGTGAATGTTAAAGTGTGTTAATATTTGTGATGTAAAGTTTGTTAACAATGTGTGTCTCTAACTTTAACGTATACTTATATATCCTAACTCTCTAACATGACGTTCTAACTCTTGTATTTCTTTTTTCTCTTCTAACCTTGAAAAATTTGTTGAAATCGTAGCTTGTATGAAATTGTATATTCTTGAATTTTAGTTTTTTGTTTTTGTTCGATTTGATGTGTTTTGTGTGTGTGCAGTCGAACTTGAAAGAAAAGTGCAGGAAATTCCAAGTTCTGCCCAAAGCAGAATTCGGGCAGTGCAGTCCGTCAACTTTGGAAGGCCACCGTTTTCATCTCACAGAACTTGGGAAAGTGAGACATACGCCGTTAGAAAGGTCTCTGAGTCTATTTTCTGTAGGATTTTACAGAAGTGAATTTGGAGCATCGAGTCATTCCCAGTTTCAATTTGAGTGCACGAAGGTCAATCTGGCAGAACAGAGAACTGGGCAGATCATTCGGTCTGATACAAGGCCAAAGAAAGAGTACGTCCGCTGGTCCAATTGGGACAAACCTTATACCATTGAAAAGCTCTGTGTGTGCACTACAACTTTGATTTAGAACACGTTTGCATTCGGACAATGGAGCACACCCATAATCAGGCCTCAAGAGAAGCAGACACATCTGCCGAAGACCCTGCCCCTGCCTCTGTCCTGCAGCCAACCCTGCATGCCGAGGCCAGCATACACCTAAACAATCCTACCAAGCACATTGCCCCTTCTCATGCCATAGCCAAGTTGCAGCCTCACGCTGCCAAATACCCTGCGCGCAAGCTGCTGCCCCTGCCCCTGCCCCTGCCGAAATCTGCTGCACCCAAGTTACTGAGGACACACCATTGAAGTTGAAGCCGTTTTCGGTGCCTTATGTTAACAATTTCGTGTAAGCCTTGGTCCGGCCGGTCAAGGCAGACACACCATTGAAGGCGAACCAACTCAAGAAGAATCCATGGGACATGGTCAAATTGGAGAGAAAAAGTGAGGAAACTCAAACACCAAACTGTACCCTAACAGAGTTCCGGCAGTGCAGCTCTTCTGCTTTGGATGGCTGTCATTTTTAGTTCACAACACCTGAGAAGGCGTGTGATATATGCAAAGAAAGATCTGTGAGTCTACTTTCTATAGGATTTTACAGAAGTGGATTCGGAGTAGTATGCTGTTCCCAGCTTCAGTTTGATTGCAGCAAGGTCAATCCAGCAAAGCAGGAAGCTGTGCAGACAGGTCCGATAAAACCCAAAACAGAGAATACTTCCGGTGGTCGGATTTTGGCAAACTTTATACCGTTGGAAAGCTCTTTGAGTTGGCTACAACTTTCATAATGGACACTTTTTCATTCGAGTAGCCTATCATGTAACAAATCAGGTATAAAGAGGTAAAGGTCTGTTCTGTTTTGCTGATAACTGCTGTTATTTTCAGCCAACTTTGCAGGGGCATAACTTTTCAGCTGCTTGGAGTTATGGGACGTACCACATATGTACGTGCAGCTAGTAACATGGACTTTCAATTCCATATGGTAGCTTCCCAATCCAACCGCCCATTACATTGTTATTTGCACTGGAAAACAGCTTCGTGGGACATCACCGAGGGGGGCTGCTGCCCCAACTGCGGAGCTGCACATGGCATGTTGAACACACAACACACACGGTGAAAAGTCTAAACAATGGACTATAAACACAAAGCGCTACTTGGGAGGCAACCCAATTCGATCAAAGAAAAGTGAAGGAGCCATCACCGAGAGTTTGCAATTTCCTAACCCTTCTCTTTTCATTTGATTTGTGATGATATGTTGGAATGTGTTAGACAATTGCATGCTTAGGAAATTCGTTGATATAGATTTGTGCTTACATTGAGGACAATGTAATTTTCTAAGTGTGGGGTGGGATAACGTATTCCGTTTTTTGTTTTTGTTTTTGTGTGCTTAGTTTAGAAAAGAAAAATTCAGAAAATTGTAACACAAAAATAGAGTGTTTAAATTTGTTTGTTTCGAGTCTTAGGGTGCCCCTAATATGTCAATGATGTTTTTCTCCTCTTTGCATACATAGATGATGGTTATGCATACAATTAAAATTGTGAGTTTCATGGATTATGTGCATTGGTAGGAGCATGTAGGACTTGTTGATTATGAAGCATGCATGTTTTAGCTAGTTTGTTTCCATAATAACCTATGTGAGCGTTAGTGCCAAATTGCTTTCTTCTTGAGCGATAAAAGATAAAATTCGATAGATTCGTAGGAAGCATGAAACCTCATAATTCTTTGATTATTCGATGACTATGTGCCATAGCTTTTAATGAACTCTAGTATGCTAGAACTTACTCTTGTTGATTTTCAAAACGTTTATATCATAAAATACTTTGATTTTGAATGTGATTGAATAAAGATCATTTAGGTTTACCACCATTGCCAAATAAAGCATGTGCCCTATTTGTGCCCGTCGTGGGACACCTTAGTAAACCCCTTTGAGCCTACGATTAGCCTTTTCTTTCATCACCCTTAAACATTTTCCATGAACTTAGTATAGTGATGTCTTGACCATTGTGTGTCGGCAAAGCTTGATTTTTGAAGGAGTTTTTGCGTGAAGTGATGAAGAAGAACAAGTGTGGGGTAGACTTAGCTAGAAAAGTATATGAAAAATTGTATGTGAGCCGTGCCTATGAGAAAACAAAAGAAGAAAAATTGAAATCGGACAAAAAAAAAAAAAAAAAAAAAAAAACTCAAGTCCGAAATAAAAGAAAAAGTATAGGCACGGTTTCAAAGTGTAAATTGCTAAGTCTAGTCTTGAAAAGTGTTGTGAATTTGGAGTTTTGTTTGCATGTGAAGGTCTAGCATTGTTATATTTTGACCTTTGTTCGTATTCACTATGTTGTGGGGAAGTAAAGAATGAAGTATGGGTCCAACAAGAAGAAATTCGACCCTTGGTGAGAAGACATAAGGAGATCGAGCTTTGCTAAAGGCCTTAGTGACGTCTTTGAGCCTCCTTATCCAAATATCGAATACCTCTTAGCCTAGCCCCATTACAACCCTTTTTGATTGATCTTTTTCATGATTCTTAAGATGGTTAAACTTGATTTGTGGAGATTATCTCAAGAGTAAGCATATGGTTTTGGTTCATTGGTGCATATAGTTATCATATGAGGTTTTTCCATAAAAATTCACAAAGTGCTTTCGTTTCTTTGATATATGCAAGTCACTCTTTGTAATTCATTATCTTTCGCTTGCATATACTTATGAGTGAATTACCATGTTTCGAGAGAAAAGAAGAGAGTATGCCTAGTAAGGAGGATTGGATTAGCTTAACATGTCTACATGCTTACTTTTGTTCTTATATGTTCATATTGATGCCACTTGTTCATGAAACTTGGAATTTTCGTGCTTAGCATTCTCATGCATTAACTTGAAAGCTATGTGTACATACGAGCCTGAGACAAATTGTTAGGGGCAATAGTTTGTTTTGAGTCTTAGTTTAATTTAGTTTGCTAAGGGACTAGCAAAGGATAAGTGTGGGGTAGTTGATAGGAGCACAATGTGCGACGATATTACATGCTTATGCCCTCATTTATGCTTTGTTTAACCCTTATTTGTCTAAGATAGAGTCATAATATAGTTAGTGTCATTTTTGATAGAGTTTTGGTGAAATGTGCTTAAGAATCCGAAAAATGACTAAGTATGAGAAATCTGGAAAATAGTGAAAAATGTGTCTTTTTCGTGATTTTGAGATGACCAAAAGTATGATCTATCCTTGTCCGAATTTGGCGAAATTTGGCGTGCTTAATATTCATATGTTGAGGAATACTGTGTTAAAATTTCAGATCAATCGGAGTTCGGGAAGTCACCCAAAACTTGGCTGCAAAAGGGCAGTCCGAACATTCCAATCCAGGGGCTTCCAGGATTTTCCTGGGACTGTGTCCCAACTTCGAAAAATTATTCCCGACGACTTGCATGGAATTTGGCCGAGATATTTTATGAGGAGATGGCCATATGTGTCTAGTTTACATGAGACTTGGAATCGCATCAATAGGAGCTCCGAAGGTGGAGATATGCCGGAATTACTACGACAAGGTCAAATCTGCCGATTCCAGGAACCTACTGCCCCTTTTTCGTGTTTTCTGTTTTTGATGGACCAAATGGTGCACAAACGCATATGAGAAGATGGTTCAAGCTTTATGAAGGGAAGAGGAAGACACTAGGCCATGGCATTGAAGAAAAATTGAAGAAAGAAGTTCTCCTAGCCACACTAGGAGAAGCTGCCGAATAGAGGCAGATTGTGTGCCTTTGTGTTGCTGCCGGCAATGATGCATTTTTGGTGGATCAAAGCTTATCAATTGAAGTCCAAGACCATATAAGAAGTCCATGAAGATGTGAAGCCCAAGCCTTGAAGAAAAATCAGAAAAAGAAAACCTAATTAGACTTTGAAAAGGAAGGTTGCAAATCCTTATCCCACTTGGTTTTCTCTATTCCTTTTGCTATAGGGCAGCCGGCAGCCTCCTCTATATATAACCTCATATTCTCATTCTGAAAATCATCTCATCTGAAGCACAAAATACTAGCCAAAGCTCTACCAAGTTTCTTAAGTACCAAATACCCAAATACATAGCCAAAACACCATCACCACCACTACAAATTTCCGAATTCCTCCACCTTGTTTTCTGCCGATTCCTGCTTAGGCCGAGCACTAAGGAGCAGCAGCAAGTACCATCTTGTCACGTCTTGAGGAGTCTTCAAAGGTTCTAAAAGTGTGATCCACTCCCCCTATGGCTTTTGTATTTGTTGTAGTTTGGTTGTATTGTATTAACACAATTCGTTTCTTGGTTTTTATTGAACTTTTATGTAAACCGATTGCATGATTGATGTTTATGTTCAAGTTTTGTAATTTTAACATGTGAATTTCGTATGTATGGATAATTAGGGCAGTGGTATTAGAAGCATGTTTAGGATTTAAATTGGTTAGTGGGTTAAGGATGTTCCTTATAAACCGAAACATTAGTTGTGTTTAAGCATTTGTTGTTTGCATGTAAATCTAGGTGTTAGGTTTCATCTAACCTGAGTGGAATAAATAAAACTATAGGCCTAGCGGTTGTTTTGATTTGTTGAGCTCACCTAGGGTATAAAACCTTAGCTAATACTTGCATGTTAAATAAGATGATTGACAACCTTGCTTATTTGCATGTTTTCGATTTAAGACTCTTGTGCGTTATATGTTAAGTCTTAACCGGATTAGCATAAATATCTTTAGGGCTAGAGCGAAAGTTTGTCCTAAAAGAACTTGAGGAAGTCTAGTAACTAGGTACAGAGCGAGAGCTCTAGTTGCGGTCGAAACGAATTTAAATTGTGAACATGCTAAATACTTGTCTCTTACTTTCTTGCATGCGAATCTTTGTGTTAAAGAGTCTTTTGTGTGAACTGTTTTGTGTGAAAGATGATGATCACTTGTATATAGTAGAAATAGGATTTAAATTTCATGTCATTTAGTTCTAGGGCAGCCTTGCTGCCGACGCCATGCTTACCCCCCATTCGTGATGTTTTTGTATATTTGTACATGTGTTTTTATCTAACATTCTCATATTTCAGGTACCCTTAATCCCCGGCTAGAACGATCCCTACTTATTCTATACTACTAACGATTGTAGGGTTATTATTGCATGCGAGCTTCGGCTCACGTCACCTTAACAAATGTCATTTAACTTTGTCCTGGCTGCCATATCTCACCCAACTTTTTAAGTCTTATTTAACACAGTTTTAGGCTTTTAGCTAACGAGGGAAAACAAACGTGTACTAAATGTGTTGAATAACATGCCCTGACAAACGTGTACTATATATATAGCTCCCTTCCAACGAGGGATCCCTTATTTTGATCATTTTGAGTGATTCCTCATTTAACCTACTTTTCGATAACATATTAACATCTCCACCGTTCAACATTTATGTTTATATGGGTAGATCATATATGGAAATTTTCATTCCATTCGATAATCGTGAGAGCATTGAAAATTTTAATTTACAAATAAAAACACGAACGGTTTAGGTTTGACAGATTTCATACGTCCATTGATTTCATCTAGTTAGATGCCTTAACGATCACCATTTTGGCTAAAAATTTACATGAATGATCTACACATATAAACTTAGTAATTGAACGGTGGCGATGTAAAAAATTCAATCAAAAAGTTGGCCTAATAATCAATCCCTTAAAATGAACAAAATAAGAGATCCCTTAGTAGAATGGCCCTATATATACCCATATATATATATATATATATATATATATATATATATATATTATATATGCATGCCTTGTTGGCTATGGATCTCCACACCAATCCTTATGTTGCGGATTTGATATTTTCACTAACTTTTTGATTGAATTTTTACATCTCCACCGTCTAGTCTTTAGGTACTCATGTATAGATCATCTCTGCAAATTTTCAGCCAATTTGATAACCATTAGCATATCAAACTAGATTAAAACAAATGGACAGACTGCATTTTGTCAAAACTGAATCGTTTATGTTTATTAGAGATGGGCGTTTGGGCCCGAAAACCCGAAAGCCCGGCTCGAAAATCCGAAAAAAGAACGACACGGGCCGAGCCTGAAAATTTTTAGGACCGGCCCGAGGAAAGCCCGACCCGAAAATAGTATTGTCGGTCCGAGCTCGGGCTTGAATATTTTTGGGCCCGAAAGCCCGGCCCGACCCGACCTTTTCATATATATATAAAATAAAATAAAAAAACCTCAGTTGTTTCACTTTGAGTATCCGTCGTCCTCGTTCTCTGAGACCTCGCGTCCTCGCGTCCTCGCGTCCTGCCTCCTGCCTCCTGCCTTCTGCCCAGCTGCCCTCCTGCCTCCAAGCCTCCTGCAACCCGCCTCCCGCCCTCCTCCTTCTCCGGCTTCGTGCGAATCGCCACAACCCTAGCCTCCTTCTACGACCGCATCGCCTAGCTCGGCTCTCCGATCTGCTCCAATCCGCACAGCCCCCCCACCCCCCGCACAACCCCACTCCCGCGCGCGAGCGGCCAGCACAGTGGCTCTCATCGCCCCACAGTAACTCGCTCACCCCCAACCTCGGTCGCTCCGATCGCGATTATAACAGGTTTGTTTGTGTTCCCGGTTTGTATATTTGCTTCAATTGCTGTGACGAGGGTGGTTGTGACGAGGATCACAACATGGCTTGGTTGATGCAGAAGGAGGCAGAGGGAGGAGACGAGATCGGAAGGGAAGAGAATGGGGGCAGTTGAGGAAATGGAGGGATTGGACTTGAGGGCGATGAAGGAGAGAGCGACGTCGTCGGAGCAGTTGGAGAGAGTGAGGGAAAGGAGGTGGCGGAAGGGTTTGTCAGTGTCGGTGAGGCCGGGTGGTGGTGTTGGTGTTTGGGCCCGAAAAAGCCCGAAAACCCGGCTCGGCTCAGCCCGAGGGGTTCGGGCTTTGGGTCGGGTTTTGTGATTTTTGGGCTCAGCCCGGCCCGCGCCCACCCCTAATGTTTATGCTAGATTATCGTACTTTTTAATGCCTTAACGATTATCAAATTGGCTGAAATTTTGCAGACATGATCTATATATGAGTACCTAAAGACTAGACGGTGGAGATGTAAAAATTCAATCGAAAAATTAGTCAAAATATCAAATCCGCACCATAAGGATTGATGCGGAGGTCCTTAGCTGAGAAAGTTCCTCTATATATATATATATATATATATATCTCCTATCATCAGCGAACCTTCGTTTTAAAATGAACGTGCGAAGTTACTTTTTGACACACTTTTTAGTCATATTTTAACATCTCCACCGTTCAGATGATTGAACTCAATGTATAGATCATTCTTGCAAAATTTCATCCAACTTGATAATCGTTTGGCCTTTCGTTTTGGTGATTTAGACGAACAGTTCAGATTAAACAAATTCAGTTTGACTAAAAAGTGAAGAGCGGAGCTTCTGAGGCTCAGTAGTATTGAAGCGCGGCGGAGGACGGCGGGGCTTCTGAGGCACAGTAGTATTGAAGCGCGGCGGAGGACGGTGGGGCGGTGGAGTTCTGAGGGTCAGCGGCATTAGGTTGAGTTTTGAGGATCAGTAGCATTAGGCTGAATGAGGGTAATTTTGTAATTTAAGAGTTAACTGATTCGGTTAGTTTTGGATGGAAACTTGTTAATAGTAATTTGAAAAAATAATTTTACTACTGACGTTGGTGGAAACTGAAAATAGTGGACCATGCGTATTTATATCGGGACCTAATAATTTCAGCAATAAATTATAGGATGCTGTGCACATGAGAGAAATCCACGTCATGGAAGAACCTGGTTTGGGTTGGGTAAAAAATATTTATAAATATCAGCGCAGAGTTTGATGATTAAACAAAGGAAATGGAAAAAGGGCCACTTTCCGTTACTACAATAATAATCACCAAGCCAACACGAAGGATTTAGTCAGCAGTAAAGAACAATAACTCAGATTCTCTCGCTCTCTCTCCTCTCCACCCACAACTTAACAATCAAAGTCATCACCAACCCCACTTGGGTTTTCTCCATCGATTCAGTTTGTGGCACTCAGGCACAAGTTTCACTATTCATCTTCTCTCTCGTGGGTTGTTGGTTCTGAAACAACTCGAAAACAATTGAGATTATGACTTGTTGAACAAGGTTAGAATCATTAGATGACAAGTAGTGTTTGAATGTGGAAGCCAATGGCAAGAAGCAGAGGGGAGAGAGAAACAGACTACTTGTACGACAAGAACACGGGTTTGCTCAAACTCTTGCCACTCGTGTCCTTTTTGGTTGTTTTTGTTGTGGGTGTGGTCATAGGACTGGCAACAAGCGCCCACATCAATCGTCATTTCGGTGCCCAAACCGAGATTTATTCCTTTATCAACCACTTTTCTTCTTCCCAGGGGACACCACCACCGCCGCCAGCACCACCACATAAGGCGGAGGAGGAGCCTAATTATTGCTCGGCAGTTTTGCAAAGTTGCCAGAAAGTTGATTGTTTGAGCATGGAGACATTTCTGGAGCCGAAGAACTTGACACATGGTATGCCGGATAATGAGCTGTTTTGGAGAGCTTCAATGGTTCCGGGTATGGAAGAGTATCCGTATCAGAGAGTGCCTAAAGTGGCTTTCATGTTTATGACCAGAGGCCCTTTGCCATTGATGCCATTGTGGGAGAGGTTCTTTCAGGGACATGATCACAACCTTTTCTCAATTTATGTGCATGTTGTTCCGGGGTATAGGGTCAATGCTTCAACCACTTCTCCTTTTTATCGACGCGAAATCCCCAGTCAGGTATAACATTGCCATTGCTTCTCTTGATTCTGGATTTGGCTTACATTTTCATATTGGGGAATTGAATGTTGTTGTTCTTACAATCCCATGATGTCCTAAGTTAGGATCCAAGTCAATTATCCCATGATAAAAAAATTTAAACCACAGTCGATCATTTAAGCATATGCGGCTTCCATACTAGCACTAATTCTTTCTGTGTATAATAGACTCAAGTTTGGATTGAGTGCAGGCAGTTATGATTTTTGAATGTGGATCATAATGGCTAACTTGTTGTGTCTTTCATTAATATTATTTTTAGGATTACTTTTAGGATTTAATAAACTAACTTTAAGAGGGTTTTTATCATTAGTGTTTTTTTTCGACAAGGCTTGTGCTGGCTAAAAATTGGTGACATCTTTTCTCTGCTGTCTAGACTAATTTTTCTGATGTGCTTTACAAAAGTAGAGAAAGTTGTATTTGCTAACTGCTGATTCATTTGGTATAAGCTTTGCATTAGGTGTTTATCATATTAAGAGACCTTGGCATGGATCTAAGTTTGAAGCTTTATTAGAAATGATGTTTATTGTGTTCAATGTAAACCGTATGTTCTTTTATTAATTAATTGGCTAGAAAGTTGTCAAATCCTCGCATTAATGAATAAAAAGGTGGCTGGACTTTTGTAATATGAGAACTTGTGATGTTGAAGTGTCTTCTTCTTAGTCTCTGATGGAGTTGCAATTGTTGGGGATTTAACTGGATTACCTATGGTTTTTTCAGTTTTTCTGTTTTCTTTTTGGTTCACTTCCCTTCCGATAATGGTCAACCCTCTTAATAATGGGGTACCTTAAAATGCACAACGCAGTTACTTTTCTATGTGAAATTTCATTTGATGTTTTTGCCTCGAATGGATTATGAACTAGCATAGATGCAAACAGAGAAAGCCTTGCAATTTAGGAGACTTGAGCAGCAGTATCTCCTGGGACACACTACTCCACTTTCACTCTATTATTTTATACAATACCTTGAAGGTTCACAGGCTAAAGTCTGTCTGAGACAAACAGTTATTGTTTCATCTTACTGTATTGGTTTGGCCAAGTGTTTAAACTTTAAAGTTATATGCATTGCTTAATGCCTTTAAAACCGACTTCACATTTCATGTTTTAATATGATGCATTTACAATGATTCTGCGACACTTGTGGTAAATTTGATTCATTAGTATGGATTTGTATACTAATAATATATACCTTCCTACTGAGTTACCTACTCTTTATCCTCAATTACTGTTCTATGCAGCCTGTTTCTTGGGGATCCGTTGCACTGGTTGATGCAGAGAAGCGCCTTCTAGCTAATGCCTTGCTTGATTTCTCAAATGAGCGCTTTGTTCTCCTCTCTGAGAGTTGCATCCCAGTCTATAACTTTCCTACAGTGTACAAATATCTCATTGGTTCCAAGTATAGCTTTGTTGAATCATACGACAATCCTGGACGTTTTGGCCGTGGGCGTTACAGCCGTAAAATGCTTCCTCATATTCAGCTGTATCAGTGGAGGAAAGGGTCTCAGTGGTTTGAACTTAGCCGTGCTTTAGCTACTATAGTAGTCTCAGAAGTAAAGTACTACACCTTGTTCAGCAAATATTGTTTGCCTGCTTGCTACCCAGATGAGCATTACTTGGCAACTTACTTCAATATGTTCCATGGTTCACTGAACTCTAATCGAACTGTGACTTGGGTAGACTGGTCTCTGGGAGGACCACACCCTGCAATGTATGGTGGAGATAATGTTACAGAAGATTTTGTACGGTCTATAAGGAATAATGGAGCACTTTGTCAGTACAATTCAGAGATGACATCCATTTGTAACCTATTTGCTCGTAAGTTTTCTCCAACAGCACTGGAGCCACTGCTCGAGCTTGCCTCATCCGTGATGGAATTTTGAGAACCTTGGTTCATTCGGAAGAGAATTTGTGGTAGGACTGCATTATCATCATTGTCTTCCTAATCAATTTTGTCTTGATACAAATGTACAGGTAGTTTTGGATAGAGGCATTTGGTTCCCTACCATTGGAATTCAAGAGATACTCTTGAATAAATTTAGAAATCCAGCTAGTTCTGCAAGATTGCTTCAGAAGTGCAGCAAGCATCCAGTTATATGTTTCAAGTAAAATATGATGAGTGTTTGGATGAAGAAGATGCATGACTATGTATCCATTGTCCAGCAGCAAAACCCATGATGGCAACTGATCAAAATGAATTCACCGACTTGCCAACTATGCAATAGTAACCTTCCATCACTATGATCAACAAATTGTTCATCCGGAGTTTGTATTGCTCTCTGAGCATACCTTTCCACTTCCATGTTCAAAAAAAGAGAGTTTCTACACAATTTCCTGTCGTGCAAACGAGCTAATACCTCACTAGCTTTCAGTCCTAACTGACCAACAGGATGGATAACAAGGGCTCCCAAAAACAATTCATTACTCGAAATACAGCTATGCCTCCACCTAGTCACACTATTTTCCTCGTTTGAGCATCGTTAACATTTTACGTACCGAAGCCTGGGAGGAGACAGCAACTTAGACCTCTTAATGAGTCATGCCTTTGGGGAGGAAGTCTTGAACAGTTGAAGCACTCTATATATAGCTCTTACTAGATTAAACCCGCGCGTTGCAGCAGTGTCGCGATAGTGTTATTGTTACAATGTGGAACAGACACCCTAATTTGCCCGCACGCTATAGAAGTGGAGTCGTGCTAATATATGTGTTAGATTGTGTCTCGGCACTGCAATAGATATTTTGTGATTCAGTTCTTAAAGAACCTGCGGATGCGGGGCAAAACGTAGCAGTACTTTTCTATATTCCTTTATGAATTTTGTAATTATCTAGCTATGAAAAGTTGAAAACAAAAGAAACATGCGCATAATAGTGATAAACAAAGAAGCTACATAATTTAGGATTTAGGTTTCATTCACACTTTGACGATTCTAGAAGCTGCATTTTATATGCACATGTAGAAACTATTATTCATCACAAAATTGTAGATATGATTACAGTACAGCAAATTTCTACATGAGTAGAGGCTCCCCACTTTCAGTATCCAAAAAATATGTCAGATGCTTTGCTCTCTCTCTAAATCTCCAATGCATTCTCGTGCTTGTGGGAAAAAATATGACAGCTGCATTATTGATCGGTAGGCATGGTAGCTACTCAAATCTTGTTTCCCGCCTGAAATGTCAAAACGGTAGTTGCAGTATCACGGTGTAATTACAACAATAGAGGCTATATTTTTGTAGCTTCAACATTGAATGGACGTATGGTACCCCATCCTTCAGATATGATTATTCAAAAAAGTGACTGACCTTCAGCACCATGTTCTATGTTAGAGAGGAGCGATGAGGACTGAGTCAAAAAACAAAACAAAAAGAAGAAAAGCAAAGGATTAGTAATTTAAACATAAAATAAGAGGGTATGTAAATATTTTAATATATAAAGTAGATAACAGTCTGAAAGATATCCATATTACATCTCCAGATTATGATACTCAAAAGACTAGAGTGATGTATTCTTTTTTTTTCTTCCCGTCTATATGTTGAAAAACAACTCCAATCAAACCTCAGGTTGTTTCACATTTGACAAAGCTAAAAAATTTATCATAAATTTCTATAATGTTACTAAGTTAAAATCCGGGATCCATTAACAAATAAATATTGGGATCAATATCAGTTATGAATCTCATTTATAGTAATTTAATCAAGCTAACAATCTGCGCTCTATTTCTTTCAATGATCTCTTTCTTCTCTGTTTATTTACTATGCCTCCCTCAGTCCTATTTCTTCTTATCCTTCTTTATCTTAATTTTCTCTATTCCTCACATTTCAGCTTTAGCCAAAGGGACAAAAGCTAAGCAGCACGGACACGCTGAAAGGGTCGCGTGTCTGACACAATTTGGACATGGACACGTCAGAATTCGCCCAAATACACGTGGACACGCAAATTGAGATTTCGACACGGCTTGGACACGCTCGTGTCCTCCATGGACACGCCAAATGGTGTTGGACACGGGGGTAATTTTGTCTTTTACTTCTCAAAATTGGGGGTTTAGGGATTTCGATCCCTTCTGTTTTCATTCTTCAGCCCGAGCAACATTCTCTCGTCCTGGTCTCCGCTCCGGTCCTTCGTCTCCTTGCTCTCTCGTCTTCGTCTCCAGTCCTTCGTCTTCGCTCTGCTCCGGTCCTTCGTCTCTGCTCCGCTCCGGTCCTTCGTCTCCGCTCCGCTCTCTCGTCTTCATCTCCGCTCCTTCGCTCCGCTCCGGTCCTTCGTCTCCTCTCTCTTAGGTTTCCTTGTCTCAAGTTCTTTAGCTTCTATTTTCCCTTCCTTTTTTCACTGAACATTTCTTTCATTTTTTAATATAATGCTCATTTTTCATTTTATGAAACTCTGATATTCTTTGGCTTATAGTAATTGGAACTCTGAAATAGTTGCCTAGTTTTGCATATCATTGTTCTTAATAATAACTTTTTTTGTAATCTTTACAGGTGCAGTTTTTATCTACATCCATGAGAAGGTTCAACTGTTCAGATCCTCACACAAGGAAAACTAAGTGCTCCTCGCATACTACGAATTAGGGTTGGGCATGGGCCGGGCTGAGCCCAAAATTTTCAAAACCCAACCCAAATCCCGACACCCTTGGTCCGGGCCAAGCCGAGCTTTTTCAAAGATGAGAACCGGCCCGAGCCCGACAAAGTCGGGCCGAGCCGGGTTTTCAGGTTTTCTCGGGCCCAAACTCCAACCCCCACTCCAACACCGGCCACCACCCTCTGTGACACCTCTAAGCCCTTCCGCCACCTCCTCTCCCTCACTCTCTCCAACTGCTCCGACGACGATTATATCCCAACAACTGCACAATTACACAAACGAATCAACAATCATTCCAGTTCTTATTGATCAACAAACTAACTTGCAAATCATAATCCTAGAACCTTTTTCACCAATAACCAAATTTCACCACTAACAGTAGCAATCAATCAATCTCTTTGGAGTTGCCACAGATCCAACAAAATCTTATTCAAACCCCAAAACTCAACACCAGCAAAGAAAACTAAATCCAACAACTACAACTTACCAACAAATTGCACAGTAAAGCTCACACCTTTATCAGCACCCTTAGCTTTCCCCGATCAAAGTCTCCAACTTTCCGCAAACTTTCACAAAACCCAACTCAGATTATATGCTGAGGACCAAGCTTGACCAACCTAGGTCACCAATTTGAGAGATTGAGAAGAGTCGGTGAGAGCAGCCACGTAGAAGAGACAAGAGTAAGATTTATACCAAACAAAAAAGAAGAAGGAAGACTAAGATTGATGGATAAGAATAGAATTTCTCAGAGCAAGAGAAGTAGTGTGTTCGTCATTTGAGAGAGTTCTTTTCTTCGTTGATAAATCGGTGAGCCGGAGGGCGGAAGGAGACGGACGCGCAGCGGAGCTGGAGCCGGAGTCTAAGGCTGGGACGAGGCGGAGCTGGTAGCGATTGATAGAATGGCGAAGTGGAGCCTGTGGAGGTCAGGATAGGACGTCTTGGAGAGTCGGAGGAGGCGAGGAGGAGTGGACTCAGTGGAGGTCGAAGTCGGTCCAACAGAACGAGGCTGCGGAGTGCGGAGTGCGGAGGGCTCGATTCTTTTGGTTTAGAATTCTGTTTTTTTTTAGTTTTTTATATATATATTAAAAATTCAGGCCAGGCCGGCCTTTCGGTCCTAAAAAAAATTCAAGCCCGAGCTCGGACCGACATGTACAATATCGGGCCGGTCCTTCCTCGGGCCGGTCCTAAAAATTTCAAGACTCGGCCCGTGTCAGGTTTTTTTCACTGAGCCGTGCCGGCTTTCCGTCCTTTGGGCCCAAACGTCCAGCCCTACTACGAATTCATAAGATAAAATTTTGGAGTCCTATTACTTGTGTTGCAATGATGAAAAATTTTATTCCATTACTTCTTTGAAATTGGGTCAGGAGAATTTGATGTTATATAAAATTGATGGCTGATGTTTCTATTGAGAAATATTGTTTGGTCAACTTGATGTATTATTTACAAAAAGGAACTATTAAGTTGGGTAGGTTGTTTTAAAGGTTGCACTTCATATCAAAAAGCTTTTCATTGTTTTTTTATTTTCTGTAGTCACCATTGGATCGTTAATATGTCTCTGGAATGCAACTCACATTTCAGATAAAAGCTTTGGGGTTGTATATTATATTTGTTTGACAGAGTTTGTGTTCGAGAGTTAAATTATTTTACACAGTGGCTCTCATGACTAAAAAAAAAACTTTTCCCGACGAAATAAAAAAAAAACGGCCGACGAAATAAAATTTTCGTCGGCTATTCCGAAGAATGGCCGACGAATTTTTTTTTCGTCGCTAAAAAAAAAAATCGTCGGCTATTCCCCTAGAATGGCCGACGATTTTTTTTTTTCGTTGGTAAAAAAAAAAATCGTTGGCTATATTCATATTTTGGCCGACGATTTGAATTTTCGTCGGCCTTTCTCTGAAACTTTAGCCGACGAAAATTTTTGGAAGTATGGCCGACCAGTACTAGGTTTGATTTCGTCGGCTATGATTAAAAAAAAAAAAAAACAGCTTCCATTTTCTATCACTTTCGACAAACCATTGCTTCGTCCTTCAAATGCAAATGTGTCGTGAAATAAGATATGACCGAAATAATGAAATACGTCTACGGTTGGAAAAATGACAAGATTCCGATAAAATCTGTGTGCCGAATGTTGCGGTTAACTGTTTTTTACTTCCGTTTTCCTATGGGTAGCCTGACGGTCGGTAAATATTTTGAGGAAAATTTTTATACGATTAGTTGCGTCTCATCGATTTGAAACTATTATCTGTTGAAGGTCAGGCCAAAAAACGTCATTTAGACAGGCCAATTACCATTTCTAAGCGTTTAAAGGGTTGACTCACCCGGTTGACCGTCCCGATCGAGCCTTTAACGTTGTCAGATGTAGTTGGATTTTTTTTCATACATGTATTTAATCTAAACGGTGATATCTGACGGTTGGAATAGATTTTCCAAACTTTTAGATTCAAAATCGGAACATATGCACTAATGTTCCTTAACTTGTTTACTAAGTGTTTAAGTGAATGTATAGTTTCAAATAGTTACTATACGTACACTCTTCAAATGCAAATATGTCGTCAAAAATTATATGACCGAAATAATGAAATACGTCTACGGTTGAAAAATGACAAGATTCCGATAAAATCCGTGTGCTGAAATAATGAAATAAGTCAAAACCCGGTTTACTGTAGATTTGGCGTCCGGCGTCCGAATGATGATTGTGATACCATTCCGGAAAGGGAACGACGCCAGGAATCAAACTCGTGGCTTTGCCACGATGTGTGGGCTTTTTCGGGCTTTCGAGTTCGTTTAGGGCCTCAAAACGGCAGTTTAGTATTTTTTCATAGAATAGCCGACGAAACATTGTATTTCGTCGGCTATTCTCTAAGTATAGCCGACGAAATACAATGTTTCGTCGGCTAAACTCTTGATCCGCGCCTTTTTATTGTCCGCCGTTAGATGACTCAGATCCGACGGCTGTTGATTTTCCAAAGTATAACCGACGAAATATATTAAATCATCGGCTATTCTCTAAGTATAGCCGACGAAATCTTTTAAATCGTCGGCTATTCTCCT
This sequence comes from Potentilla sterilis, assembly GCA_963682095.1. NCBI lineage: Eukaryota > Viridiplantae > Streptophyta > Magnoliopsida > Rosales > Rosaceae > Potentilla > Potentilla sterilis. Next base: position 21,152,313 of record OY821760.1, read on the forward strand.
TCTAAATCTTTTAAATCGATTCCTCCCGCCTTTTTTCTCTCCTCCTTCCCCCCCCCCACTCCTCCGGCCTCCTTCCCCTCCTCCGGCCTCCTCCTCCTTCCCCTCCTCCTCCTCCTCCTCCTCCGGCCTCCTCCTTCTCCTCCTCCTTCCCCTCCTCCTCCGGCCTCCTCCTCCTTCCCCTCCTCCTCCTCCTCCTTCCCCTCCTCCTCCGGCCTCCTCCTCCTCCTCCTTCTCCTCCTCCGATCCGGTATTTTTTTTTTGCCCAAAATGCAGCTATAGCCGACGATTTTGGCATTATTTCGTCGGCTATAATCTCTATAGCCGACGAATTTTACAAATTTCGTCGGCTATACAACTTATAGCCGACGAAAAGTGCATTATTTCGTCGGCTATAACTAATTAATACCTATTAAAATAGTAATATATTTCGAAGAAATAGCCGACGAAAATTTATGAATTCGTCGGCTATACTTAATGAATTTCGTCGGCCATACTCGAAAATACCCGACGAAAATCGTCGGCAATTTCTCCCAGGTTTGGCCGACAAAAAATATTTTCGTCGGTAAATTCGTCGGCCATACTCTACTATAGCCGACGAATTGGTTTTTTTCGTCGGCCATTGTATTACCGACGGGGTTTTCCCGACGACTTATAGCCGACGAAAATTTCGTCGGTAGAAGGTATAGCCGACGAAAAATTGGCATAGCCGACGAAATTTTTTTCGTCGGCTATTCCCTCAGATCTGGTAGTGTCTAAGCCAAAAGAGGAGGAGGGTGAGCCTCAATTGGAGGGAGAATTGTTGAATGATGGTGATGATGATATTGAAGTGGAGAACATAAAGGAGGAGGGTGTTGGAGTTGATTGAAATTATTACTTGTTTTAATTTGTGTTTGAATTTGGTTATGTAGTTTGTTTGAACCTTTGTTTGTATTAGGATTTGGATTTGGATTAATATTTTGCTAATGTATTTTGTTTGAACATTTGTTTGGATTTAGATATGAAGAAACTATTTTTCTTATGTTTATTTTTTTAAATTTATATATATATATATAATATTATTTAATTAACATATCCACCGCGTGTCCGTGTCCGACCAAAAATTGATTTTGACGTGTCCACATATCAAATCGTGTCCGTATTGGACATTTGAACTCGTGTCCGTGCTGCATAGGACAAAAGTAAGGTTTTTTTTTTTTTTTTTTTTTTTTTCAGTTTTCTATAAAGAGGAACTGATATATTCTAACCAAAACTAAGAGTCGGAACTTATAAGCCTAAAGTTCAAAATCTACTTACATTTTCAAGAGCCATTCTGCTTATGGCTATGGATTAAACCCAACAATGAGTCACCGCGTATGACAGCCTCCTGTGCGGACCAAAAATGCAAGAGATACCAGGCGTATTAGATGGAAGAACTGCGCCCCTACATGTATTATTACAGCATAAGAAATAAACTCAATAAATATAACATTCTCAAGTACAGTCATTTCCTGGTTGACTTGATGCTAGGTTGAATCAGCACAACTTTACTTCATCTTGCTATCTATGGGTTTAGTATGCATAGTCTATCTAATATTGCCATTATCTCTTGTGAAAATTTAAGGTTCGAGATGATGGAGAATATTGATCCAAGCACATTGTACCTGCAAAACAACTTCATACAAATATTACCCTCTTGTGTCATCGTTAGTATATGACAAGTAGGGATCGTTCAATCCGGGGAAATCAGGGCGTTCAATCACATAAAACATTACAAAATCATATTGGGGATTTGAAATTTGATTCTATAATCTACTGATTTTTAAGAAATTGAATCCTAAATTATATATTTACATGTGATCAACATCTTTCAAACAAAACACATCACACAAAAAAACTCACATGCACATCACAAACCGATCAAAGACAATAATACGGCAGCAACTTTATTGAATCCGATTTCATGCAATTTAGTTCCAATTATAACTAGAGCCCTTCGTGGTTCATCTAATCATTCAAAACTCCTTAATTATTCAGAATTAGCTTCGTGCATAACCCTGAACATAATGCTAATCAGTTTAAAGACACTTCGTGTAGAAATTAAACCAAGAAACACATAAGCACAATGAGTTGAATTGGAAACATGCAACAAGTATGGCGTCACCTCACCTTGCTTCAACATGCATATTTTCTGAATTACTCTACCCTTAATATCAATATAAAATAACTTAACTTCGTGTATAAATTATTTCATAAATTGATTCGGCAACATAAAGAATTAAACCCAAGATCAGCCTAGCTAAAGCTTTTCTTAACCCTAAAACTTGTTGTGCATACGAATTCAGAAAATAAACCAAATAAAATCATCAAATCATGCAACAAACGTACTGCCCTATTACCATACAATCAATTCGTCATATACATGTTCATCAATTAAACAAAAAGAAAACCAAAACACATAACAGAATTTCGGAAATCTAATGTAAAATTAATAAAACCAAATAACAAACCACAAATCCTTACAAACTTCATAGACAAAGTTAAGTAATTATACAGAAAATTACAAGCCATGAGAGATGAGTGAATCACACTTTAAAAGAAACCTTGTAGATTAATCGACAAAGGAAGATTCGGTGGGATGATGTCTTGCGATCGGTGGTGGTGATGAACTATGGAATCGGCTTGAATTTTCTATGGGATTTGTGGTGCTAATTGGACAGAGTTTTGGCTAGTGAAAAGTGAGAGAAAAGAGATCCTTTTCTGTGTAAAAATCGTCCAATATATAGAGGCAAAAGGTTGGCTGCAACTAGGGTTCACAAAACCTAGTTTTTCTCAAACTTATCTACTGGCAGATTTGACCTTCGAGTGAAGACTATGGAATCTCTTTCTCTAGAAAATAGATATTGAGGTGATTCTAGTTGGATTGGAAACTAGACTCCCGTAGCTTTCTATGCATACAAGGCTCGAATTCTGATTCATTGTGAACTGTCCGGGAGAGTCCGTGGAAGTTGAGAGATGTGCACAGGAATTTTCCCGAAATTAATCAGGATTCTTTTTCTTTCTCTTGTTATCCGAATTCTTTTCTTCTAGACTCTTCTTGGCCTTATCTTGGACTTGAATCTTCTCATTAAGTTAGTATGGACATATCTTTAGGTCCAAAATATCCGATCCATGCTTCCAAAAATCCAATGGAGAGTTATCCTGATGCAACCGGGAAAGTTGTTGTTTTCCCGGCAGAATGACCTTACTCCAGTAAATCTGGCATAACTTCCTTCTCGGAGCTCCGATTGATGCGATTCTAAGTCCCAGATAAACTAGACTCATAGAGCTTTCCAACGGCATATGGCACGTCCGATCGTTCTAAGCGATGTGTCCCACAGAAATTCTGGAAGTCAGGACACAGTCCCAGGAAAATCCTGGTAGTCCCTGGTGATCTTTGCTCAAACTGCCAAGTTGCAGCCGTCGTTTGGGTGACTTTCCAAACTCCGATTGATCTGAAATTTTGACACAATATACTTTAGCTTGCCTGTTATATGCCTGCCAAATTTCATAAAATTTGGAAAAGAATAAATCAGTCAAACACAGGCCTCAAAATCACGAAAACAACATATTTTGCACTTTTTCCTCAGATTTCTGTACTTAGTCGTTTTTCTGACAATTAAGCACATTTTTCCAAAACTCTTCCAAAATGACACTAAACTAAATTATGACTCTATCTTAGATAAATAAGGGTTAAATGAAGCATAAATGAGGACATAAGCATATTAATATCGTCGCACATTGTGCTCCTATCAAGAGAGATGTATGATTGCATTCTATTTGATGGAATTTTTTTTTTTTTTTTTTTAATCAAAGTACCCATTGGGTATATCGATCATTCATATATAACTGAGGCTAGAATGGCTCGGAGACATGCCTTCCCTTGCCTCTCATGGACAAGTTAAGGACGTGGCATGCTAGAACCACTCATTCCTGGATCTCACTCACTTATTCATACAAGAAAAAGAAAAGCAAGCCTAAATACTGCAAGATAGTAAATAGGCATAGTTCAAAACTAAAGGAAAAAGCTAAATTAGACTATATCCTTGCCCTTAGAGGTAGGGCTTGGAGGTTTTGTGAGATAGGTAAAACATTGCTAGCAGTGTAGAACATTCATCTTCCCAAAAGAAAAAAGAAAACGCAATAAAATTGTTCAGAACAGAGGAGTTGCACACACTGGAGTAAGTTTTGAAATCTAGTTTCTCAATTGAACGCTGACCAGAAATCTAAAATATCACTGTTTTGAAATAGTGGATGAACTTTCTCATTATCAACCAAACAACATAAGGGATATGGTTTTGTACTTGGTGTGAAGGTTCAACTAAGGTTTAAACAAACTAACAATATTAAATATGTCGGGCTGATTCTGTTAATAGAGAGATTCATTTAATAAGTGATACAATACAAATATTCATCCTCCAAACCAACTAAAACAAAGATTATACTGATCTGGTAATTTATTCTGGTATAGTGTGACTGTCAGTCTTTAATTCTCTCTCTCAAGCATATTGGGTTTCAAATCTTAGTTCTAGTCATCTGAGGCTCGATCGAATCCTAATGGAACTATGATCAACATAATGAATCCATGACATGAACCAATTAACTCTTTATCATTTTTTCAGATAGTTTTCAGATGATAGTTTTCAGATGATATTTTTTTTTACTACTTGAAAGTAAAAGTGAGAGTTACTGTACTTTTTGTTAGTCTCAAAAGTCGTAAGTGTACAGGTAAATAATTGAATACATACATATTATGATTGATCTCGTGATAGTCATGCACTTCATGCGTTTTTAGAGCAGGGATCAGATTTTGGAATCACATCTGAAAAATTTTGTGCGTCTCCTTCAATCTCCAGCCATTCTGTAATATGCTTAATATCGGTATACATTACCAACTACCGCATAACCCATGAAGATTGAAGCCTCACCTTACTGTGTATGGCCCTTTTTCCCCTAACAGTTGTTTCATTGGCCTGCAGCATCAAAACACACCAAACTATTAGAAGAGGGACCCAAAAACATAGTAGAAACCACATAATAAAAAATAAAACTTTTAATGGAAAAAGTTCATACACATTCATGTACATGGAAATCAATTTTCAATTAAGGTTATTTAATGATGATGATGATCTCTTTGGTTTCATGTGATAAGTTGGTTGTTTCCACATAACCATTGGGCCAAGAAAGTTCTACACCACCAGCTTATAATTAGTCTGGCAACAGTGGCAAGGTGAAGCCCATATTTAGAGTCAGAGGAGATGCCTCATTCATTTGTACAAATTCTGTAGATCTTAAACAACAGCTGAGCCTCATGATTGACTACTCTGTAATTGGAGAAGCATTTAATGATGCAAAATTTGTAGATGCCAAAGAAGGAAGCTTCTTCCATTTTATGTGTCATCTTCTATAAATGCATGAATTTTATCCCCCTGCATTTTATGGAAAAATATACTATAAGATTTCAATAAACACATAGAAATTGAGAACATTTAGTAGCAAAATAGCAAACTGAAACAACAACTCAAGAGTAAAATTATGTTATGTATGAAGTTGACTGACCATGACAAAACACAATTTGCATACAAATTGGAACAACAACTGAAGAAATAAGGTACACCATGCATCAACTTCCTTCTATACCTATAACTGTATCTTCTTGGTCCTCCTTCTCCGTAACCCAGAAATGCATAATCGACTTCCTTCTTCTACCATCTTCACCATCCTAAACCCTGCATGATCAAAATATTAAACCATTTGCCATCTTCATTCGCAATTGAAAGGGAACAAAATCCTTAAGATGTCAAAAGTTATGTCAATTAAAAACCCAAACCTGAAAAAAAAATATCACCAACAGATTAATGTGCTAATTATTCAATCCCCCTGCAAATATTCTCGGAAAAGTAGCATCCCTCTAACTTATCAAAAACTTCCAATCCTCCCTGCATATACAGAAAAAGAAGAGTTAAACAACTAATAATAAAAAAAAAAAGGAACTTTGTCAATTAAGTACATTGTGTTCAAAAAAGAAAACAAAACAGCATTATTCACTAAAAAAAAAAAATTAATGACTGAACTTTCATCCCCTTTAATAATTACACACCAGTTCATCAAGTTTTCATAGACACCAATCAGCTCAATTTACTTCTTTGTCATAAAAAAAAAAGGGAAAATGACCATTTGCACAAAAATGGTGTAAAACTTGCCCATTTCAATGTTACCTACCCACTCCAATGAATCTTGGCAAAAAAACCTAACTACCCTATACTAAACCCTAATATCCTCATTCTCCTCATCTTTTCTAACCAACAGACATCTCTCTCTCTCTCTCTCTCTCTCTCTCTCTCTCTCTCTCTCTCTCTCTCTCTCTCTCTCTCTCTCTCTCTCTCTCTCTCTCTCTCTCTCTCTCTCTCTCTCTCTCTCTCTCTGTGAACATGAGCAGAGGCACTAGAGTGGGAACCCAGGACAAAAGCCACCAACGGTTATGAATCCCAGCACGGACCCACCAAACCCGCCGCCACAGACTCAACCCCACCGACCCTCAACCATTGGCGGCGGCGGGTCCTCCTCCTCCAACATCATAGGCCGACCCACCACCTCCTCATTCCTCCCCGAGCTTCGCCGCACCAAGTCCTTCTTCGCCTCCAAAAACGAGGGATTCTCCGGCGAGACTCGCCTTCGACCTCACTGCCAACCTGTGGGTTTGGGATTACGAATGAAAGTTAGAGGTTTTTTTTTGGGTTGTGGGTTGAATTGAATTACTGAGAGTCAGTAACATGCTTATTGGGGGACAGTAACAAGCTTACTAGGGGTCAGTAACCTGATTCTAGAAATCTGGAATCTGTAACCTAATTACTGGGGGTCAGTAACATGATTAATGGGGGTCAGTAACTTGATTACTGGGGGTCAGTAACTCGATTACTAGAAATCTGAAATTTGTAAATTGCTTACTAGGGGTCAGTAACCTGAGTCCGGTGACTGAAATCCGGCAAAAAAAAAAAAACTTTTTTTGATTAAAGTCAGAGTCAGTAATTTAATATTGAAAAAAAAATTAAAAAAAATTCTGGCGAAAATAATTTGGTGACCGAAATCCGGCAACCGGACTCCAACGGCCGGTCATGGGACGCCGTCGGAGTTGGATGACCTTTCGGCAAAATTTCTCTATCTTCCACTTTCTCAGCACGTTATAATTCAAAAATCTGTTAGATAAGTCAGAAGGGCAAAAAAGGAAGAAAAAAAATTAAAACTGTACTAGAGTTGAAAAGATTTGTTCAAATGGGCAATATGAGTTGTTATCTTATATTTAATAGGGGAAGAAAATAAGATGGTCATTGGAATGGGTAATGAGGGGGCCAAATTAGTACTAAATGGACATTTTCTAAAAAAAATATCCTAGTGTTAATAACTTAATATCATTTGATGTCAGTAATATTATCACGCAGTGTAGTACTCCAATAGCAATGGTATTTTCCAGCACCACTTATATAAATTATTAGCAAACAAAAGATTAACAGAATATATATATATATATATATATATATATATATATTTAAAAAAATAAATAAATAAAATGAGGAAAAGCAGCCTACATGGAGGCCCCTCTTTACCATTATTATTTGTAATATTATTAGCCGGCACCGAGGGGGGCGTAATACCGGAACCTCGAGCCTGCCCATGAGCATTACACTTATCCTCATAGAGGACATTTTGGATGAAATCCGGGACCTCGGATAAATAAATGCAACTTCTCTATCTAGACTAGCAAAGTGAGCCAATTTATGGGGCTACACTATTTGCTTCACGATTAACAAGACTAACAAAGATGAAATCAAACAAAGACATCATAGCACGACAATCATCAAGAACCGGACTAACCTCTACCATGTCCCTGGCGTCTTTATTAAGTGTTGTGACGAGAACAGAACAGTCACTCTCCACTTCAATTTGATTCCACCCCTGCTCCAAAGCTTGACTTAGACCCAACTTACAGGCAATAGCCTCTGCATGCAGAGGTGAGGAGAGATAGTTGAACCTTCTTGACCATGCACATCTAACCCCACCAATCTCATCTCTTACAATCATACCCACCCCACCACCTCCTCCATCATGAAAAGAGCCATCAAAATTCAACTTTACCATACCACCTGCAGGGAAACTCCACTTTATCTTCACACCTCTTCTAGTTTTGACTTTAGAGGGTTTAGTAGGGTGCAGCTGCTTGTACTCAAAGAGTAAGTTCATTGCCCATTGTGCAGTTCTCACAGGATCAAAACTAGATCCTTTCCACACCACATTATTCCTCTCAACCCAGATGGCCCACAAGAGAACAAAGAAAATTTTGACCTGGTTTGTCTGCAGAGTTCGAACCATCTTCCAGATCTATGCATCCATCGTTGTAGTTGCATGGCTTCTAGCACGTAAGCCCAAAGGACTCACCAACCACATGCAGGCAACTGCCGAGCAGTCTTTCATAATATGCAAAGTGGATTCTGGCATACCCTTACAGAACGGGCACACATACTCTTCAAGATTAACATGCTTCCTGCTCAATTTCATTCCAGTAGACACAATGTTCTTGACTAACCTCCATATAAAACTCAGAATTTTTGGTTAAACTCGAACCTTCCAGATTAGATTCCACATCTCATTCTCATTATTTGGGTGAAAAAGAAGAACCAAGTGACTCTACTCTCACACTTCTATATACATGGCACCCACTCTTTACTGAATAAACACCGTGCTGGTCAAAATGCCAAACTAGACGATCCTCCATGCTACGGACACTAATAGGGATTCTCCTAATCAAGTTTGCATCATTCTCATCAAAAAGTTCAACTAATCAATCCTCCATCCACTCGAGATTACTAAAATGAACGAGAGGAGATTTAGTCATACATACCCATAATCTTTCTACTGATTCTTCTAATAGTGATTCTAGCACTATTTCTAAAATTAATCAAACATTTCAAAATCTTCAATTATCCAGGATTACCTATCCAAAGAAACGAAATCTTAAAAATTGGACAGAACGTCCTTTACCATTAGAGATACAATCTAGTAATCAATTCTCTGTCTCTTCTGAAAAAACATATGAATGGAATATAGATAATTTGTTTGAACAAGAAATTCTAAATAAATTACATCATATGTCAATGGCCGCTAATAGTTATATCACAAATCACAATTTCAGCCAGCTTGAAATTGTTGACATATTATCAACCGGATTCACCGGAATGCTTCATTCCTGGTGGGAAAAACACCTTACACCTAAATCGAGAGAAGATATTAAACAAGCAGTTCAGAAGGATGAAGATGGAAATCCCATCTTTGATGAAAGCATTGGAATAGAAGTTTTCGATGCAGTAAACACTTTATTCTATACGATTATCTAACATTTTATTGGTACACCTAGTCATATTACCTCCAGAATTCATGATCAACTTAGCAACCTTAGATGCCCAGCATTAAGTGATTTCAATTGGTATAAAAATGATTTTATATCCAGAGTCATGCTCAGAGATGATAGTAACCAACCATTTTGAAAAGAAAAATTTATAAATGGTCTACCTAAACTATTTGCACATAAAATAAGACAAGTTTTAAGTAATGAAACCGGTCATATAGATTATAATGCACTTACCTATGGAAACATTATTACAATTATTCAGAAAGATGGATTGAAAATGTGCATTGATATGAAGCTAAATACCCAAATCAAAAAAGATAAGAAAACAACTAAATACGAATTAGGAAACTTTTGTGAACAATATGGTTTACCATCTCTTCCTCCTTCTAGAAGAAGAAAGCAAAGTCATGAACCCAACTACTACCCTAGTGAAAGGAAATTTTCTCGCCATAGATTTTATTCTAATAAAAATAGTTTTACACCTAACAAATTCTATTATAAAAATAAATTCCAAAAATCTCAGCCAAATCCTCCCTATAGAAAAAAAAAGAAAATTTTTTCTAATAAATCTAAATGTTACAAGTGTAATAAACCTGGTCATTTTGCTAACAATTGCCTAGTAAAAAATCCTAGGCTATGCTTTGCGAAAGCCGGAATCGCTCTAGGGTTTTAGGAAAATTTTGTTTCCGTCCAACGGCGCGTCTATTGATGCCGCCGTCGGATGGGAGTTGTGGCGGGCCAGTTGGTGTCCTAGCATGGAGGTTGTTGGTGGTGGATCGAGAGATGGCGGTAGTTTTGTTTGCGGTCGGAGATGCTATAGGGATTCTAGTTTGCAGGGGTCGCTCTCAGTGAGGATGTTATGGTGTTGTCGTTGAGTTTCTGATCAGGTACCGGTTTTCATCGGCAGGTGGAGTTGGACATGTGCGGTGCTACGAGATGGGAAGCGAAGGCGGCGACGGCTTGCCTGGGTTGGTCTTCGAATCCGGGTCGGATCTAGCCGTCTCGTTGTTGGTTTGATTCCTGAAAGGTGGTGAGCTGCACCTCTGCCACAGACACGGGCGGTGCCTCTCGGACAGCGAATCGGTGTTGACGGCGGGGTGACGTCCTGTAGTCAAAAGTCGGCAGCGTGGTCGGCTGTATTCGTAGCTGGCTGACCTCTGGAGATTCATTGGAGGTGGGTCTAGGCTCGTTGGACCTGGGATGAGTCAATTAGCAGCCCGGAGTTTGGGCTTCATGGGCTTAGTTAGTTAGTATTTAATTTTTGCTTTACAATAACTCCCTACTTTGTAGGATGTGATGTTGGGCTTGTCTCAACCAGTAAGTTGAGCTTCGTCCTAGCGTGATGTTGGGCTCGTCCTAACTCTCATTAGTTTTTAGCACCTTCAATTTTGTATGCCTATACTATGTTATTTTCATAGTTATAGACTCACTTTCATTGTGAGCAGTAGTTTCGAGTATATGTGGTCTATCCTATGTATCATGTTGGTGTTTTATACCACGAAACTTTGTACTATCCTGGAAAGAAGTGATAGCGGGTGGATATGTAATGGCCCTCTTGGCATGAGTAATATATTGGCAATGCCTTAAGTTCAAAAAAAAAAAAAAATTGCCTAGTAAAAAATACCATTAAGCAATTAAAAATATGTTAAGAAGAACGTGATAATCTTATTCAATTACTAGAATTAAGAAATACTGATTCTGAAATTGAAAATGAATATATATTAGATGAATCAGATGAAACTCCTTCCCCTAGTTCTGATACATCATCCCCTGATATTACCTTAGGATGCAAAGATACTTGTTGTAAAACTATTAACGTCCTTTCTAAACAAGAAGAACAAGAAGAATTACTAATAGATCTAATAGGAAAAATTGATAACCCAGAACTCAAAGCTGAATATCTTAAAAAATTAAAAAAAATTAATTGCAAAAGAACATGAAGTTAACATCCAAGAACCAAAGATATCTCTTACTACAACTTTTGAAAAAATTTAAAATAAAAGGCAAGAGGTTACTCTTCAGGACCTCCAATATGAAATTAAACTTATTAAAACACAAATACAATCTTTACAAAAACAACATTTAGATCTTACTCTTGAAAACAAAGATATTAAAAGTTATCAAAACATGGTCAAAATTGATACCCAATTTCTTAAAATTCAACAAACTCCAAATAATTTCATTCCTCCAGAATTACCTATACCTCATGGTGAGGAGACATCTAAACATGCTACTATCAGTACTATTCAGCAAATTAGTCTTAAAAAATAGTATTCTACTATTCAAATACAAATTAAAGATTTCCAATTCACCACCACTGCACTTATTGACTCTAGTGCAAATCTTAATTGTATTCAAGAAGGTTTAATCCCTTCAAAATATTTTTAAATAACAAAAGAGTCACTCTGATAGGCTAATGGTACCAAAATCGATATTAAATATAAAATTTCAAAAGCACATGTTTGTTAAAACAATGTCCGCTTCAAAACCCCATTTGTCCTAGTTAAAAGTTTAACTGATAAAGTAATTTTGGGTCTTCCTTTCATTACTCTTATCTATCCATTTACAACAGAATACTATGGTATTACCACATATCCATTTGGTCAGCCAGTTAAATATACTTTCCTCTCCAATCCTGAAATCCACACTTTAAAAGCCTTTCAAGAAAATTCCATTTTTAACACTATTAATCTTATTCAGTCTAAACAAAACCAAACCTCTTATTTAAAAGAAGAAATTAATTTCAAAAGAGTTGATCAGCAATTACAGGATCCACTCTTTCAACAAAAAATTAAAGATTTTGAAAACAAAATTATTAGAGAGTTATGTTCTGATATTCCAACCGCCTTTTGGCATAGCAAGAAACATATCATTACCCTTCCTTACATTAAAGAATTTAATGAGAAAAATATCTCTACAAACGCTCGCCCAATACAAATGAATCTTGAGATAATGAAATTTTGTAAAAAAGAAATTGCAGATTTACTGGCAAAAAGAATAATTTGTCACAGTAAATCCCCTTGGTCTTGTCCCACTTTTTACGTAAAAAAAATATTGAATTAGTCATTAGTTATAAATCTCTCAACACAGTTTTAGAATGAATAAGATACCCCACTCCTAATAAAAGAGATCTTACTAGCAGGTTAAGTAATTCTGTTCTTTTTTCTAAATTTAACATGAAATCTGGATTCTGTTAAATTCAAACTAATGAAAGTGATAAATACAAATTGCCTTTGTCACCCCCTTTGGTCATTACGAATTGAATGTTATGTCATTCGGTTTAAAAATGCACCTAGTGAATTCCAAAATATTATGAACAATATTTTCAATCATTATAGTCATTTTTCAAATTCTATTGTCTATATAGATGATGTCCTCATCTTTTCACAGTCCAAAGATCAACACTGGAAACATTTAAATCAGTTCTTTCATATTATTAAAGCAAATGGTTTAATAGTTTCAGCTTCTAAGATTAAAATTTTTCAAACAAATATTCGGTTTTTAGGATTTAACATTCATTATTTGCAAATTACTCCTATTAATAGAGCTATTCAATTCACTGATAAATTCCCTGATATTATCCTAGATAAAAATCAACTCCAGTGATTCTTAGGATCATTAAATTATGTTGCAGATTTTTACCAAAATCTCCGACAAAAGTGCAAACATTTATTCGATAGATTACAAAAAAATCCCCCTCCTTGGACATCTATTCATACTGCACTAGTCCAAGAAATTAAACGTTATGTTAAAATTTTGCCCTGTTTAGGAATCCCTTCAGTAAACTCTCTTAAAATTGTAGAGACTGTTGCCTCTGATATAGGTTTTGGTGGCATCCTCAAACAACAAAATTTCTCCCTCTCAACCCGAGCAAATAGTCAGATACTATTCAGGTGTATGGAACGAATCACAACGCAATTATAGTACCATAAAAAAAAATATCTATTGTCCTTTGTATTAGTAAATTTCAAGATGATTTATTAAACCAAAAGTTTTTAGTTCGTGTTGATTTCCAAAGCGTTAAACATATTTTAGAAAAAGATGTTCAAAATATTGCAAGTAAACAAATATTTGCCCGTTGGCAATCTATTGATAATGTAGGCTGCGGTTTGGATGGCATGAGACCAGTAGCGTTTTGGAACATTGGCATGAAGCATGATAGCCCTTGTTTTCTCCAATAAATCCCTGTTTTTTCTTTCTGCAATTCCGTTTTGTTGTGGAGTTCCCACGCAACTGGTTTGATGTAAGATACCTTGATCACTTAAATAATTGCTCATTGATTTTGGGGTATACTCAGTGCCATTGTCCGATGTTAGTATGTAAACTTTGGATGAAAAATGGTTTTTGACAAGGTTATGAAAATTCTCAAAGTATTCTTGAACTTCATGTTTAAATTTCAACAGATAGACAAATGTAGTTCTTGAGAAATCATCGATAAGAGTCACATAATATTTGAAACCATCAAAAGATTGAACCTTGGCAAGTCCCCATACATCAGAATGAACTATTTCAAAAAAACTACTTGCCCTAGAGACTGAGATAGGAAAGGCTAATCTAGTGGATTTTGACTTGTGACAAGTCTCACACTCATGAGAAGGTTTATAGAAATTGGGAAACAAAAACGACATAACATGATAGGAAGGAAGTGCTAGACGCATGTACCAAAGATGTTGTTGATTTGAAGGAGGGGGATTTTTTTTGTAATCTATCGAATAAAGATTTGCACTTTTGTCGGAGATTTTGGTAAAAATTTGCAACATAATTTAATGATCCTAAGAATCGCTGCAGTTGATTTTTATCTAAGATAATATCAGAGAATTTATCAGCGAATTGAATAGCTCTATTAATAGGAGTAATTTGCAAATGATGAATGTTAAATCCTAAAAACCAAATATTTTTTTGAAAAAGTTTAATCTTAGAAGCTGAAACTACGTACTAGACCATTTGCTTTAATAATATGAAAGAACTGATTTAAATGTTTCTAGTGTTGATCTATGGACTTAGAATTCGAAAAAATGACTAAAAGGATTGAAAATATCATTCATAATATTTTTAAATTCATTAGGTGCATTTTTTAAACCGAATGGCATAACATTCCATTCGTAATCACGAAAGGGGGTGACAAAGGCAGTTTTGTATTTATCACTTTCATTAATTTGAATTTGCCAAAATCCAGATTTCATGTCAAATTTAGAAAAAATAACAGAATTACTTAACCTGCTAATAAGATCTCTTTTATTAGGAATGGGGTATCTTATCCATTCTAAAACTATGTTGAGAGGTTTATAATTAATGACTAATCGAGGTGTTCCTCTTTCTAATTCAACATTTTTTTTTACGTAAAAAGTGGGACAAGACCAAGGAGATTTACTGTGACGAATTATTCTTTTTGCCCGTAAATCTGCAATTTCTTTTTTACAAAATTCCATTATCTCATGATTCATTTGTATTGAAGAAATTTTTAAATATGACAGGAGGACCACGTGGCAATGCCTAGTGGTCCTCCCTCCCAATTAAATATCAACACGTAGAATTTTATCACAGAAATTATAAATTTATGTATTTTACTTTTTTGTAAAATGACTTTAATCAATCGTTTAGAGTTTAGAGTTTAGGCTTTAGGCTTTAGGGTTTAGGGTGTAGGGTTTAGAAAAACAATAATAAATCTAAAATGGTATTTGACAAAATAACTGAAATAATTTTCTGTCACAAAATCTCACGTTTCAAAATTTCATTGGTAGGGAGGACTACTAGGCACTGCCATGTGGTTCTCCCGTCACACTGAAAAATTCCTCTTTGTATTGGGCGAGCTTTTTTTGGGATATTTTTTCTCATTAAATTCTTTAATGTAAGGAAGGGTAACGATATGTTTCTTCCTATGCCAAATGGGGGTTGGGATATCAAAACATAACACTCTAATAATTTTGTTTTCAAAATCTTTAATTTTTTGTTGAAGTAGAGGATCCTGTAATTGATGATCAACTCTTTTGAAATTAATTTCTTCTTTTAAATAAGAGATTTGGTTTTGTTTAGACTGAATAAGATTAATAGTGTTAAAAATAGAATTTTCTTGAAAGGCTTTTAAAGTGTGGATTTCAGGATTGGAGAGGAAAGTAAATTTAACTGGCTGACCAAATGGATATGTGGTAATACCATCGTATTCTGTTGTAAATGGATAGATAAGAGTAATGAAAGGAAGACCCATAATTACTTTATCAGTTAAATTTTTAACTAGGACAAATGAGGTTTTGAAGCAGACATTGTTTTGACAAACATGTGCTTTTGTAATTTCATATTTAATATCGATTTTTGGTACCATTAGCCGATCAGAGTGACTCTTTTGTTATTTCAAAATATCTTGAAGGGATTAAACCTTCTTGAATACAATTAAGATTTGCACTAGAGTCAATAAGTGCAGTGGTGGTGAATTGGAAATCTTTAATTTGTAATTGAATTGTAGAATATCTTTTTTTAAGACTAATTTGCTTAATAGTACTGATAGTAGCATGTTTAGATGTCTCCTCACCATGAGGTATAGGTAATTCTGGAGGAATGAAATCATTTGGAGTTTGTTGAATTTTAAGAAATTGGGTATCAATTTTGACCATGTTTAGATCACTTTTAATATCTTTGTTTTCAAGAGTAAGATCTAAATGTTGTTTTTGTAAAGATTGTATTTGTGTTTTAATAAGTTTAATTTCATATTGGAGGTCGTGAAAAGTAACCTCTTGCTTTTTATTTTTAAATTTTTCAAAAGTTGTAGTAAGAGATATCTTTGGTTGTGGGATGTTAACTTCTTGTTCTTTTGCAATTAAAATTTTTTTAATTTTTTAAGATATTCAGCTTTGCGTTCTGGGTTATCAATTTTTCCTATTAGATCTATTAGTAATTCTTCTTGTTCTTCTTGTTTAGAAAGGATGTTAATAGTTTTACAACAAGTATGTTTGCATCATAAGGTAATATCAGGGGATGATGTATCAGAACTAGGGAAAGGAGTTTCATCTTATTCATCTAATATATATAGATTCATTTTCAATTTCAGAATCAGTATTTCTTAATTCTAGTAATTGAATAAGGTTATCACGTTCTTCTTGACTGATTTTTAATTGCTTAATGGTATTTTTTACTAGGCAATTGTTAGCAAAATGAACAAGTTTTTTACACTTGTAACATTTAGATTAATCAGAAAACGTTTTCTTTTGTTTTTTATGGGGAGGATTTGGCTGAGATTTTTGGAATTTATTTTTAGAATAGAATTTGTTAGGTGTAAAACTATTTTTATTAGAATAAAATCTATGGCGAGAAAATTTCCTTTAACTAGGGTAGTAGTTGGGTTCATGACTTTGCTTTCTTCTTCTAGAAGGAGGAAGAGATGGTAAACCATATTGTTCGCAAAATTTTCCTAATTCGTATTTAGCTGTTTTCTTATCTTTTTTGACTTGGGTATTTAGCTTCATATCAATGCACATTTTCAATCCTTCTTTCTTAATAATTGTAATAATGTTTCCATAGGTAAGGGCATTATAATCTATATGACCGGTTTCATTACTTAAAACTTGTCTAATTTTATGTGCAAATAGTTTAGGTAGATCATTTATAAATTTTTCTTTCCAAAATGGTTGATTACTATCATCTTTGAGCATGACTCTGGATATAAAATCATTTTTATACCAATTGAAATCACTTAATGTTGGGCATCTAAGGTTGCTAAGTTGATCATAAATTCTGGAGGTAATATGAGTAGGTGTACCAATAAAATGTTGGATAATCGTATAGAATAAAGTGTTTACTGCATCGGAAACTCCTATTCCAATGCTTTCATCAAAGATGGGATTCCATCTTCATCCTTTCTAACTGCTTGTTTAATATCTTCTCTCGATTTAGGTGTAAGGTGTTTTTCCCACCAGGAATGAAGCATTCCGGTGAATCCGGTTGATAATATGTCAACAATTTCAAGCTGGCTGAAATTGTGATTTATGATATAACTATTAGCGGCCATTGACATATGATGTAATTTATTTAGAATTTCTTGTTCAAACAAATTATCTATATTCCATTCATATGTTTTTTCAGAAGAGATAGAGAATTGATTACTGGGAATATTACTAGGTTGTATATCTAATGGTAAAGGACGTTCTGTCCAATTTTTAAGATTTCGTTTCTTTGGATAGATAATCCTGTATAATTGAAGTTTTTAAAATGTTTGATTAATTTTAGAAATAGTGCTAGAATCACTATCAGAAGAATCAGTAGAAAGATTGTGGGTATGTATGACTGAAATTCTACTCGGTTAAGTTTTTAATTCTTTTTACATTTGTTCAATTTTTTGAGTGGTGGAAGTCGGTTTGGAAATGGTTTTATTGAGATTACTAAAATGAACGAGAGGAGATTCAGACTGTTGTTTAGGGAGTATACTTACCTTAGAACAAATAGTATCTACTTTGGTTTCTATTTTATCTAACTGATGACCTATGGTTACTAAACTTTGGTTAGAATAATTATTTTGTTCAATAATCTTTTTATGGTCTGGATCATTTTTTTCATCAGGAATTTTAAAAGGTGATGCCATAATGTGTTGTTGTAAATGATCAATAACTATGTTTTCGACTGGGGGATGGGTAGAGGTGACTACAGAATAGGTAGTTTTCCATTTAGATTTTGTTAATGTTTGAAGATTTTTTTTATTTAACAAATCAATGTAATCAAGGAAAAATATTTCTGATTGAGTTTCTATCTTATAATTCTTCCATTCTTGAAATAATTGTTTCCTTTGATCAATTAAAGGATATTGCTGTCGGTAAAGATTACGACGATAAATATTCTTTTCAGATTCAAGATCTTGGTCTAACCTAGAATAATTGATTGTAAATGGCTTACTAAGGGTACTTAATTGGGGATTGATAGGAGGAATAACCTCAAAATCTGTAGCTGTAGAAGTAGGCGAAGTATCTTCTTTGGCTGGAATATCTTTCTCTGTATAGGGAAGTAGTATTAATGTTTTTAATTTTTAGTTTTTGTAATTCATCTTCTAATTCTTTGTCCTGATGTTTTTAATTTCCTTTTCCAAATCAAAATCTCTTCTGGAAGTGGATGACTCATCTAATGTAGAACCAGCAAAGGATGGTCGAGCTGTAATAAAAGAATGTCTAGAAGATTGTGGAGATTGCTGACTAGGTCTATGGGTGTGGAAATTAATTTTGATTGTGCCATCATTGTATTGTTGGATACAATTCAAATCAGATATACTATGTTGTATATTCGTAGGTTGGTTTTCACTAGTAAGGGACCATTCTGAAGGAAGATGGACATCAGACCATTTTATCTTGACTACTCTGAATTAAAAGTGTTTGATTTTTTGGGCTTTTACTAATAGCTTGAAAATTCATGTTTGTTCCGATAACTTTGTAATGGATTCTATAAATTAATGCTAAAGGTTGGGTACCTTCTAAAACATTGTAACTCGACGTTTTAATATTTAAAGTTAAAGTTTTTAATATGTGAGGATCACTAAGGCTGATTGTAAAATCAGGATAACAATCAAAATGAATTGGACCATTAAAAAGGCTTGACTCAATAATACCAAGGGTACTATCATTGAAATCTGTAAATCTTGCATCTCTAAGACAGAGAATAATAGAAGCATTAAGACCTTTTCTTGTTAAAGGCTTAAC
The DNA here is from genome assembly GCA_963682095.1 of Potentilla sterilis. Lineage (NCBI taxonomy): Eukaryota > Viridiplantae > Streptophyta > Magnoliopsida > Rosales > Rosaceae > Potentilla > Potentilla sterilis. The sequence continues at coordinate 21,171,402 of OY821760.1, forward strand.
ACCAATTTGAACTAATCCTATTTGTAAGAAATTGTGACCATATTTTTTGTGTTTTTTAATAGACTCAGGACTAAAAAGTTGACATGTTTCATGTTGTTTACTAAGAGCATAGACTTGCTCAACTGTCTTAATATGATGTTCACTTTTGAAAGAAAAAAGAGACCATTTTTTTTTTTATAAATTTCATTACTAGGGACTTTAGAGATATTCCAATCGTTAATATCTATGTTATCATTGGACTGGTATTCTATCTGTTCTTCATTGACTATATCTGGAATTCTATTGAGGGAGAACACTACCACAAAAGGGGTCATAGCCGACGATATGAAAAAAAAACAGCCGACGAAAGAGTACTTCGTCGGCTATAAGGGGTTATAGCCGACGAAGTACTCTTTCGTCGGCCACATCGTCGGCTATAATATTATAGCCGACGACTCGTCGGCTATTCCTTGACGTCGTCGGCTATAACTATAGCCGACGAAATTTTTTTGGTTATAGCTGACGAGGAGGGTCTTCGTCGGCTATAACCCTTATATCAGATCTATTCTGCACCAGCGAGCTCACTTCGTCGAAATTTTTTCGAAAAATTTCGAAAACGCTCTGAAATCGTCCAAAACCTCGGCCATAAGCTTGAAAGGTACGTATATTGCTGTGTGTGTTGATTTAGTTGGTTATATGCAGAGGTGTGTTAATTTAGAGTTTAATTAGAATAAATGTGTGATTAGGGTTTAATATATATATGTGTTGAGATGAGATTATTAATGGGTTGATATGTTGGTTAGATAGAATTGAAGTTTTGTTGAAGATTAGTGATTGATTGTTGATTTAGAGGTGATTTTAGATGAATTTGATGAAAAAATGTATATATATATATTAATTAATTTAATTGTAATTAAAAATATATTGTTGGTATATATAAAAAATATATTGTGTTCAATTAATTAGGGAGATTGACGATGTTTTAATTAATTTAGGGATGTGTATATATATATATATATATATGTGTGTGTGTGTGTGTGTGTGTGTGTGTGTGTGTGTAATGATGAATTTTTTAATTAGTTAGTACGTACGTACGTAGTACGTGCATATATGCATATCTATATATAATTATATTTATTTATTGAATTTACAGGATGGACAAGAGTTGGATTACCCTTGGAAGATGGGATCAGGCGTATCATGATGGAGTTAGGAGTTTCCTAGAATTTGTGATGGCTAACTGTGGAGACACTACACTTCATTATTGCACGTGTAAAAACTGCAAGTGTGCCAGCCCACGACAACGTTTTTTCCATAGAGAAAGTGGAGCAACACCTGGCTAGATATGGATTTTGGGTCCTATACACTAATTGGATTTATCACGGTGAACCAGAGTTTGCGGGTCCTCATGATCATGGACAATTTGCCGAGAGAGGGAGTTCGTCCAATGATCCAACAACGAACTGGATCAACGATATGTTTCCTCGTGAGAGCGGTGTCTTTGATGAAGCACCAGATGTGCAACTCCCTCCTCCGGAGATGGAGTGTTTCCCTGATATTGAGCCACTAGAGCCATTACCCCGATCACCGGTCAACACAAGTGGTATGGAAAAGTATAACAACCTAATCGCATTGCAACAGACTCCGTTGTACCCCGGATGCAGTAAGACTGTCCTTGAATCTGTCATGGGAGTGATGAAGATCAAAACGGAGAACAAAGACACTGTCAAATCGGTTGATGATTGGCTGAAGATATGGGGTGGGGCGATGCCCCCCGGACATCGGCTTCCCACCAGTCATCATAAGGTGCGACATATCCTTAAAGATCTCGGCCTTTCCTACATCAAGATTCATGCATGCAGATACGATTACGTTCTGTTTTACGGGGAAGGACTTGCAGATCTTGAATACTGCCCAGTATGCAATACAGAGCAGAGCGGTATAAGTTCACTCCTAAAGGGAACAAGAAAGCTGTGAAGATACTTCGGTACTTCCCGCTGATTGATAGGCTTGAGTAGTTGTTCATGTATGCTTTCACGGCCGAAGCTATGAGATGGTGGGCTGAGAGGAATGTGCCTGACGATGACACCCTTAGACATCCCGCCGACGGAGAGGCTTGGAAGAAGAATGTGTTGGAGTTTCCTGAATTTGCATCAGAGGTTCGAAATGTTTGGCTAGGGCTATCATCCGACGGTTTCAACCATTTTGGCAAGAAAGAGCTTCAGTACAGTGTGTGGCCAGTTATTTTGATTCCGTACAACCTTCCACCGTGGATGTGCATGAAGAAGGAATATAACATGCTCACATTGTTGATTCCAGGCCCAGGTTATCCGGGAAAGTGTCTCGATGTGTATTTGAGACCCGTAATTGAGGAGCTTCGGTACTTGAGTCTGAAAGGCCACCTGGTCTACGACCGGTTCAAAAATGAGATGTTCCGGATGCGTGCCATGCTTGTTGGCACGATCAGTGACTTTCCTGGGAGGGGTATGTTGTCGGGCAGCGTCACCAGGGGTTACAGGGCTTGTTCAGAGTGCATGACTGTTGACTGCTCCAGTCCTCATTACAGCAAGATTGTCCAGATGCGTCACCGTTGTTGGCTTCCGCATGACCATCCATTTAGGGACGATGCACAGGCTTTTGATGGGACTGAAGAAAGGGGCTGGGCACCGGAGCGATGGACAGGGGAGGAAATATTGGCAGTGTTGAATGAGTATGACTTTGGTCCGCTTAGCAATCATCCCGATGTGTTGCGCACGATTCCAGAGAGGCCCGATCGGTATAGGTTCTGGTCACACAAGAGCATCTTCTGGGAACTTCCTTATTGGTCCAGGTTGCCTATCAGACACTACCTGGATGTCATGCATATAGAGAAGAACGTGTGTGAAGCCGTGGTTGGTACAGTTTTGAATTGGGAGAAGAAAACAAAAGACACCCCCAAGGCACGCGTTGATCTGAGAAATATGGGACTGCGGGACCATTTGTGGTTGAGAGAGGGCAGGAGCAAAATGCCCCAAGCTCCTTACACCGTCACCAGGGACCAAAAACATGAAATCTTTGGATGGATGAGTAATGTCAGGTAACTTTTTATTAGGCATGTATTCCCTAAAGAATCCATCTGTTGTTGGACGACTATATATGCATGAAATCTAATTGTTGTTAATGGCTATGCAGGTATCCTTATGGCTATGCGGGTAACATAAGCAAGTGTGTTAACTACCGAGACAACAAGATGTACGGATTGAAGAGTCACGACTGCCATGTACTGCTTCAACGCCTCTTCCCTATTTTCATTCGAGCGTACTTGGAGGATGAAGTGGTTGAGCCGTTGGTGGCGTTGTCAAGATTCTTCCAGAAGTTATGCGCTAGAGAAGTTAGAAAATCAGACCTCATGAGAATGCATGAGGAAATCGTTTTTATCTTGTGCAAGTTCGAGAGGATATTTCCCCCAAACTTCTTTGACATCATGCCTCACCTGATGATCCATCTTCCCCAACAATTGTTGCTTACCGGTCCCGTACACTACACTTGGATGTATCCCATCGAAAGGTACATGTTATTCATAAATTTGATTTATACATGTTTTAAAATAAAATTTGCATGCTCTTAACATGCACTTGTTAACCTTACAGACAACTTGGAGACTACAAGAAATATGTGCACAATAAATCTGCGCCTGAGGGGTGTATTGCTGAAGCTTACATTGTGCATGAGTGTGTAATGTACGCCAAGTTGTACTTGGGAGCGATGGAGGACGCCCCACAACATCCAAGTCGAGATGACCCCGAGTTCAACCTATCTATCGTCTCCAACGATGTTGTACCATACGGAAGCTTCAAGAAGAAGGGTGTGGACAAGTTGCCTGACCATGAGGTAGGGATTGCCCACTGGTGGGTTCTAATAAACTTGATGATCCATTGAACAAAGGCACGTGGAAGGGAGTTAACCATGTGTCTCAGCGAGACATATACAGTGCTACCACACTTGGTGTGAGCACAGAGTGTCAAGAAGCGACCGCATACCAAGAGCCGGACGCCGTCGACATTCCGGAATCCTCCACCATCCGCGATAATAATGTGACGCCGGGCAGAGTGGTTCGACTTCCTAGGGGTCAGGTGCCCATGTATGATGTTAATCCGAATCGTCTATCTCAGGCAGACGATGACTCAGACGACGAGTACGAGCACCGGTTGCCAGATATTAACTACTATACTACGTCTGACTCAAGTGATGAGGATGATTCTGATTATCATCCTTAGTATACTATTTATTTATGTATTTGTGTACGATGGTGCATGCATGTATGAATCCATATTATTTAAATACATTTTTTGTCCTTAGCGTTTTCGGAGTTTATGGGGAAATTGTATTGAATTGTTTGTGCGATGTTCAGGAATTTATCAGGTGAAATAGGCAATTTTCAGGCCCTAAATGGCAAATTTTCAGAAAGATAAGCATTATAGCCGACGAAATGGATCATACTTCGTCGGCTATAATGCCTATTCTGGGTAATTTAATATGCAAGTCGTCGGCTAACGACAAAACGTTGAAGGTCGTCGGCTAAAGTATAGCCGACGACTTGCAATTCGTCGGCTATAACCGGCCCGCTCCCCGCACAGCCCATGGCCTGGCCCGTACCTCGGCCCGCAAAGCCCAACTTCGGCCCGGCCCAGATTTAGGGTCAGAGTATAGCCGACGAAATTCGTCGGCTATAGTATAGCCGACGAAATTCGTCGGCTATAGTATAGCCGACGAATTAAAATTGACATCGTCGGCTATAGTCCTTCGATTTAAATCGAAGCAGACCGCGCCTCCCTCATTTTCTCCCGGCTCCCCTCAAAACCCTAATCGCCTCCCGACCCTCCCCGACGCCGACCGGCCACCACCGACACTCCCCGAGCCCTCCCGACCCTCCCCGTCCCTACCCGACCCCTGCCCGACCCCTCCCCGTCCTTCCCGACCGTCACCGATTCGAAATCGAACCGAACGCAGCCGCCGCCCCTAGCCGCCGTCGCCGCCGCACCGCACCACCACCGGACCTCGTCCCCGTCGCACCACCATGTCAGGTAGTCCCGGCTCTCCCTCATTTGTGATTTATTGAATTATTTAGGGTTTTGATTTAGAATTTTTTTGATTTAATTAGGGTTAATTGTTTTTTAGGGTTAAATGATTTAGGTATAAGTGTTTTAGGGCTAATTGTGAATTTTGTGGAATTTTTTTTTAATTTTGTGGAATGTTTGTGAAATTTATGGAATTTATATACTAATTGTGCAGAAAACCGCCGCGCTGTAGACCGCTGGATTGCCAGACCGAGCGGAAGCGACCCCGAAGCTCAGGCAGGACCCAGCCGTGGGGGGGGCGGACCCAGCGGTAGTCGGGGCATACCCAGCGGTCGTCGGGGCCTACGCCGGCCAATGAACAGGCGCGAGGAGACGTTGATGAGATTTACCCCGAGCGATACACGTGGGGGCTCATCGTATGAGTCGACGGGAGCGGGCCCATCCTCGAGCGTCAGAGGAGGACGCACAGCCGCACCCTCCAGACCCCACTGCACTTCAGCACTGTTCCAGGATGGGCAGCCGACCCCACCGCGCGACGATCAGGACCCTCCAGAGATGCTCCCTGTCCCCCCACAGCGACAGGGCCCACCGACAGGGGGATCAGGCCCCTCAGGGTCCACGCCCCGTATGTCTCCGCCATCGGGGATGTACATGGTCCAGTTCCTCCCTGCCATCCCCAAGTACGACGCTAGGGGGAGGCAGATTTGGAGGAACGACCGGCCGCACGAGATTCCCTGGGAGGAGGCCTACGTCCACAGGAATTTCGACTCAGAGGACTGCCGCGGCCTGTGGTGTGTTCGTGAGAAGGACAAACAGTACAACGACGCAGGTAATTAGTTAGTTTAATTAATTATTTAACTACGTCAAAGCTTAGTTCATAATTAGTTAGTAAATTAAATTAGTTAGGTCGTTAGTTAGTTATTAAATTAAATTAGTTAGTTAGTAAATTATGTACGTAGTTGGTTAGTCAATTAGTTAGTTAGTACGGAATTTTTATTAGGCATGTATTCATTTTAATTATGAAATAGGCGTCCTCGTAAATAAACCCGCGGGGACGAGAAGGACCAGAGGGCCAGCGAACATGTCGACCCTGGAGAGGGAACTTGCCGGTGGGATCAAGGAGATCCTGCCCGGTCCCGGTGAGGATGGACGCCCGATCGAGAGGAGAGAAACCACGACCAAGTATATCAACGCGACGGGCATGATCGTGCGGGACAGGGTCCCAATGTTGTGGCCCGACTGGGGCTCTGTGCACCAGTTATTAAATTAAGTTAGTTAGTTAGTTACATAGTTAGTTAATTCGTTACTAAATTAAATTAAATTAAATTAAATTAGGTAGCTAGTTAGTAAGTTAGTTAGTTACTAAATTAAATTAGTTAGTTAGTTAGTTACTAATTAAATTAAATTAGTTAGTAACTAAATTAGTTAATAATTTTTTTTTGGTTAGTTCCTAATATTTTAAGTTAGTTACTAATTTATATTTGCGTTTATATGTTCGTTCTTATAATAAAGAAAATCTCGAAGACGAACAGCGACAACCGCAAGATGAACGAGCACCCCCACCACGGCGGCGCCCGCTCCTGGAGGCAGTGGGCAGAGATTGCAAGGAGGGACCGACCGCCGAGCCCGTTGTCGTGGATTCATGCGCACATGTATCCGAACCGTCCCGACCAAGTGGTAAGTATTCGCCCATCTTCAATAAAAGTGTTTCATTAAATTAATTTATATATATTTTTTTATTAATTCGTTTATTATATTTTCTTGTCAATTAGGCGAGAATAGATGCGGAGACCGACGCGATCACCTTGAGGATCGCGCGAGAGACGCTGGGGGAAGGGGCGTCCGACGAGGCGATCGTGGAGTTTGCCTCCACGATCGACACCCTTGAGCCGCGCTTGGCCTCTCAGATCATGCACGCGGCGGTAGGGACTGGCAACAACTACTTCTACCAGAGAGGCCTAGGCGCGGCGGGAGATGGGGTTCTGAAGTACACGCCGGCCAATCCCAGCACGCAGCGTGCGGCTTCGACGAGCAGAGACTTGCAGACACAGCTGCAGAGGACGCAGGCGGATTTGGCGAGGGCGGTGGAGGCGCTCCAGCAGCAGGCTTCGGTGCAGCTGGCCAGCAACGTGGCCGCGGCGGAGATGTACTGATGGATACGGCAATCTTGGGAGGCCCAGCGAGCTGGAGAGGAGCCCCCGCCTCCGCCACAGATGCCCGATTTCATCGTCCCCACTCCTCCCCCGCATCGGAGTACGCCAGGCGATCAGGGTAGCCATAGCCACCGGAACTCGAACGATCCCGTCGACGACGCTACGAGTTTAGGGGGTGATGAGTAGTTAGTAGTGTACGTAGATGGCTAGTTAGGGGGTTTGTACAGTAGGATATTACGGATGGATTGATGTGGATATTTGTTGGCTATTTGGATGTACATTTGTGGATTTTCTGCAGCCAAACCGAAGACGAAGTGGAATTGGGCCCAAACAAAATTTTTAAGAATTTTTTAAATATTTAGGGGTTATAGCCGACGAAATGGACCATATTTCGTCGGCTATAACCTCCCGGCTTCCGGCAAAAATAAGCCGTTTCCGGTGCCGGCAAATGTTATAGCCGACGATTAATTCGTCGGCTATGCCTCGACTTATAGCCGACGATAGAGTCATCGGCTATACTTCGGGGTTTAGGGGTTAGGGGTCAGGGTATAGGGGTTATGGGAGGGTTATAGCCGACGACTCTATCGTCGGCAATATTCGCATAATAGCCGACGACGCTTTGTTCGTCGGCTATACTTCGTGGTTTAGGGTTTAGGGGTTTCGGGTTATAGCCGACGACTTACCCTAAGTGTCGTCGGCTATACTATAGCCGACGGGGCATTCCCGACGAGGGAATAGGCGACGATACTTCGTCGGCTATGACTATAGCCGACGATTTAATGGAAACGGCCGACGAAATGGCGTCGTCGGCTATGACCCCTTTTCTGGTAATGGAAGGATCTAGAAGAACTAGAAGTGAATGAGGAATATCTAAATAATCTACTCATATTGGGAAATGAAAGTATGGCTGGACAAATTACGAAGTTTGAAGAATTCAACTTATCTCTACTGGGTGTCTAAGGGCTAAGATTTTCTCCGCTCCGCTCACGCCTCACCTGGGACTTATTGTTTGAACCTGGACTTATTGTTTGGTTTGAAGAAAATAATATCTAAAGGCAACACAGAAAAATAAGAGGAACTAACAAACTTAATAAAATGGGTCAGGAACACAATCACTTCGCAATATGAAGAAGATTAATAGATCAATCTCAAATACCACTTCTACGAGGTAATCCTCCACCTGGGGTTTGAGAGTTTAACAGATTAATCTCAAAGGCCACTCTTAGGCGGTAGTCCGCCACCTGGAGTCTGAGAAGGTTTTTTAATAGTTAATTGTAACGCTTATGGCTCTGATACCAGAAACCCCAGCGGAAGTCTAAAATATAAATGGAAGAAACCTTGAATAATTAATATTAAAATATAATGGTGAAATTTACTTACAAAAATTTAATGATGCACGGAGGTTTACAAAGATAAGAGGGAAGGGATTACAAAGGACTACTAATGACTAAGGCCGAGATTTTCTCAACATTTGAGATACGCTGCTATGACGTGAATGAAGAAGGAAAAACTGAGTCTTCTGATTGATGCATGTGATGTATATATATACATATAGCTGAAAAATAGAGGCATTCCCACAGAACCTTGTGAACAGTACCGGCCCCGAGGCCGAATAGTATTTAGTAAATTTCTAAGTCCTCATGAAGGTCAGTTCACTGACAGAAGATAACTTCAACCACTGTGTTTGGCCTTTGCAAATCTCCAAAGACAATGTAACACGAACTCCATCCTAGATTGAAGATTCACACAAGTCACAAATGCCATGCTTCAAAATCTTGTGCTGAAAAGTGTCGGATTTAGTACTTTTATGTTGACCATTTGTAGATATTCACCCCTGCCCCGGACTTAGATTTTGCCTCTTGAAGTTTCTCCATCTCTCACAAATTTGAATAAATTTACGTGATCCTTTCAGCCAAAGAATTTAAATTGATGAACAACGAAATTAGACGATGGTTTTCTTATGTTCTACTAGGTTGAAAGGCATTAGAAATGCATTGATTTCGTACTTAATTCTGTAGTGCTAGAGGTCAATCTTAAGGTTGCGAACTCAATGAAATAAAACAAACAAGTATATCGATGATTATGTACCTTTCATTAGGAGCCTTGATCCACTCTATACGCCTTTGTTCAGAGATAAGAAATTTAGTTCATGTAGGAGTGAAATAGAACAAGGCATTAATGATTTGAACAAAGATATCTGATCATCATGTTAGTCGTTACCAGACAGAACAATTTGATAATGAATTTATTACACAAGTTAATATAGGTTGTAATACATTTACAAATCGATCTTACTTAGTAGACGATGATGAATTGGCCAAGAACGTCAAGTCTTGGGTGAGAATCAAGGAATTTTCAGAAGCACAACTCGACGAATCCAATAAGACGGAAGCGGTACAGGTTAGATGACAAATGCATTAAGGGGGGGTGTATTGTGTATGGAATTAGTGGGAGTTTAATAGAAGTCAATGTAATCTGAAAGTCTAGGTGTATTCGATACAGACTTTTAAAAGTCCATAAAAATCTGGGTGTATTCAATTAGGATTTTAAAAAATCAATATGGAGTCTACCAAAGTCTAGGGGTATTCATTATGGACTTTTTAAAATGAATTAAAATTTTGGGGTATTCAAAATATCATTCATTTATATAGAATTGGAAAATCATGGAAAATTGTGGACTTTCTAGGGTTTAGTATAAATACAAACGCCCAAACAATTGACAGCCTTCAGAGCAAAGATTTTGAGCGAGAAAAAAGTCATCGAGGTTCCTCTCTGTACGCCAAGGTTGGTGTTCCATCCTCTCTCTTTCTTGATCACTTTTCTATCTTTTCTAATCTTCCCATTCCCATAGTTGTTTTTCATTGTGGTTTTTCATGCTGTGAAAATTCGATAGCTTGTGAAATCAACATGGTTGAGCAAATGGAGAGTAGGCAGTAGGGTTTTAGGACTATGCTGTAAAAAGTTTGATAATTGAGACCTAAGGGGCGACTGGGGTTAAATTAGGTAGTGTTCAGCAAACTGTTTTGATTAGTATGGCAGGACTTGGGAGAATGTTGGTTTCATGCTTTTCGTTGAGACTGGTCGGTTTTTCCTCTGTTCACTTGTAAATTGCTGGTTTCTGTGTTAGCAAATGTATTAGATATGTGGCTGCTCCATAGGTCCTCTGTTTCAATTGTGTATCATAGAGTATTGTTATAACTTATACACTGAAATTAGGTCTCACTGCCTACATCAGGAGGACATAATTAGGAGTAGAACTAGTAATTGATTGTGTGATGTACGAACCCATCAATTGTCCTTTATGTTAATATATAAATCAATCAGTTGTACAAAAAATGTGTTTCTGTACGTGTACCATCATTTTTTTTACTGTTTTTAATGTTTCGATTGAAAAAAGCTTGCATATATATATGATTAGTTTTAACAATTATATAGATGGGAGATTCACAAGGTAATAGTAAACGAAAAGATTATAAAACTTGGTCCGTTGGTCCGTTGAAGAGAGCAATGTTTTGCTTCAGCTCATGGTTGAGGGTGCTAAACTTGGGTTTCATGACATTAATGGTGTGATAAACAAACAAACTGTAGAGACGAAACTACTCCCTAAACTCAAGGAAAAACTCGGTTGTGAAATAACTTTCAACCAATATCAAAGTCGAGTGAAATGGTTTAAGAAACAGTACACCAATTACTCTCAGCTCATGCGTCACAGTTCTGGGTGGGACCCGGTTACAAAAAAAATCACCGCTGATGAAGACGTATGGGCACACTATTTGAAGGTGACTTTTTATTGTCTTATATCGTATTATATGTGACTAACGATTCTGACTTATTAGCATACTTACAATTTTGTTTTTGTTATTCTAGGCACATCCAACGCATGAGAACTTTCGAACATAAACTTCTCCTGACTATGAGGACTTGAAAATTGCAGTTGATAATGGCACTGCAACTAGGATGGGCTCAATCAGTCTTGCTGATGATACAAATGCCACGATATATGGAGGGGATGATGATATATCATGGTTCGATGTTTGATCAAAGTACTCACTCATTTGTACAGAGTGAAAATGAGCGATTACATCAAGAAAGCTCGCCACCACTCCCACAACAACCCTCTCAGGGTGCCAGTGTTGATGCTCCACCACATAACAGGGAACAAGCAAAAAGGAGTAGAACTGACTATGATATGAGTAGCGGTTCAAAACGAGCAACTGGTCAAGTTCAAGTTCTAGACAATCATGTACAGCTCAAAAGATAAGAAAAAAAAAACCTTTAGAATATGGACAAGTTCAAAAACAAAGAGTTTTAGCTTGAATATCATGAATTACCACAATCTAGTGATGAACAGTTTAAAGTGCTTTTTGAGAAATATTGTGCCTCATGTGCTAGAAACTGAAAAATAACAATAGCCTGCTTTCTAGAGTAAAGCCGTTACTAACATTTATATTACAATTCTCATAAACTCTATCAGTATCATTCCAGAATAGGATGAAATTACACTAAAAATAATAATAGATGAATAGTTTGCCTGCCTGCATATGACCCGATCAGTAATCCTGATGCCGAAACGAAGATCTGTAGCTCAGATGCCATAATAAATTTACCACCAGATTTCAATAAATGTTCTTCATAGACTAGGAACTATAGTCTAGTGCCTTGATTGTGTGTCGACGCCACATAGCTCAGATGCCATAATAAATTTACCACCAGATTTCAATAAATGTTCTTCATAGACTAGGAACTATAGTCTAGTGCCTTGATTGTGTGTCGACTCCACATAGCGGAATCAGGATCAAATCTGACTTCCCAGTAGTGCAAGTCCTGCTTCAGTGTTAGTACTTTAGGTTTCCCATTGAGGTGGATGGTCCGTACCCGAACAAAATCTCCATGTTCTAATTCCTGATACAATTTCAAAAGGAGCATCACAAATTAATAATTGTGAAGAAATACCAATCACTTTATGTGATTAACACCAGACACGTCCATGATATTAAGCTTCTAGACACCTTGGTACTGAATACAAAGACAATGTTTTTATATTAAAATTCTGGGCTGCTAAATTCAATTAGCACTCCACTTGGCCAGTATAGAAAAAACTCAAGGCAAGGTTTTACTGAATAAATGAACGTGTACGCAAACCACTGGCACTAAAATCCCTGCAGATAATATTATATTCTACAGACTAGGGTGATGGATATTTAAACAGGAATGGAGTACTAAATCCACACAACCGAGAATCGAATACTTTTCAAGTATTTCCTCTTAAATACAACTGAAACATATGAGCTCTTTAGTCATTTGACCATCATTCAGTTTCAACCTTCAAGTCATGTACTAGATGCACCTTACACATCAATATCCGAAAAAACAAGTATCTGAAAATGAAAAGGAACATAGGCGGAGAACAATGAAAAAAGGTACCTTTGTGACATTCAAAAAAGCATCTAAATCAGGAGTCTGTTTTCCATTAACTTCAACAATCCATTGGAGTGCATACAGGCCATATCTATGTGCTGGGCTACCATGGCACCACCTGGTAATAGAGAGGCAGATAGCATATTGAGAAAACTGAACTTCATTTAAGACCAAAAGAATATATATATATATATATATATATATATATATATATATCAGTCTCTATCCAGAGCGGGGCTCTGCTCTGAAATTAAAGAGCGGGGTTCCTTATTTGACCCACTTTCCGATCAAATTTCTACATCTCCACCGTTCAGCATTTAAGTATATGCGTGTAGATCATCTCTACAAATTTTTATCACATTTGGTGATCGTTAAAGTATCAAAATGATAAAAAATCAATGAACAAATTGAATATGTTCAGTATGAACCATTCGTGTTAATCACGACTATGAATGTTTAAACGATTATCAAATTTGATGAAACTTTGCATAAGTGATCTACACACATATACCTAAATACCGAATGGTGGAGATGTAGAAATTTGACCGGAAAGTGGGTCAAATAAGGAGCCCCGCTCTTTAATTTCATAGCGGAGCCCTGCTCTGGATAGGGACTATATATATATAATTAAAAAGAAAACCTTAGGTCAGGCCCAAAATCTTTTCAAATTGGAACCCTATATCCTGCTAAAGGACAAGTCTATTTACATGACCTTATTTTCATATCATGTCACAGCTTATTATACAACAAGAGCGATTACATTAAAACCCACAGTACAAGCATTAAGGCACTAAAATATAATATTTACAGCTGCATTCTAATATTATAGATAGTGAAAATTAAAATCATTCAATTTCCCAGAAACCCAGTTCCTCAGCCCCCCTAGAGAACCAAAGCAAATTCCCACAAACATTCCCTCTACTGTTACTCAATATGCTTCAATTGACTATCTATTTATTTAACGCAAGCAACCAATACTACGTACAAGCTAACACAATACACTCACAAAAAAAAAACTTTACAGCTTTTGTCCCTCCCCTCAACCCTATTCTGTCGCAGAAAGTGAGAAGCAATGGCTTGGCACTACCCAACTCAAATGACTCCCCCAATCGTCAGCATGAAAAATTTAAAGTGTAAATGGCATGAAACATAGGCATAATACACATTGTGGACATCTTCAACCCAAATAAAGCAGCAGGGAGAAAAAAGAATAGGGGGCCATTAATCTTGATGCTTTATGCTTTACCTTGAGGCACTAACCATGAAAATATGGAACCATTTAGATGGGGGCATTGCTTCTACCTTAAAGATACATATATTCTATCTCCTAAAATCTGGTATAGTTTGTGTGAGGGGCACAGATTCTACAATAAACATACTGATTACTTGTTATTGGGAACAGGCGAAAAAATACTTAAAGCAATCATTTACAAGTTGACCAAAAAACTCTACCTTGCAACATAAACACCATGACCTTCTGGAAGATATCCAAGAGCACGCACTGCGGGATGGGGATCCTGAACTATACAGCCACACCAATTTATCACTCGTGTAGTGCCACTCCCATCCCTAATATCTGTTTCGACAAGAATATCAATTTCACGCCCCTGGCAAATAATGCAAATGGATGTTTACAAGAGAAAATCAAATAGTGCAAATAATGCAAATAATACAAGGGAAAATCAAATAGTAATGAAAACATCATAAACTCTCTTCTCCTAAAATCATAATCCTCCGGCCCTTCCACCTAACTAGAAGAGGAAACATCTTGAAATGACAGGTAAAGGCAACCAAATACAAACTATCTTTACCTGACGGAAGATGGTCATACTAAGTTTTCCATCTTTGTTTTCATCTTTTCCCAATGCTTGACAGACATTTTCTACATCACGGAAGCATGTAACTGGCTCCTTATTGATTGCAAGGACCATGTCTCCTTGTTCTAACAGATTTTCGGCTTTAGATCCAGCTAAGCATCCTTTCACACGTAAAACCTGTCGTCTAATCGGATCTTTCTTGACAAGTGCCTACAGAAAAAACAATTGACTATTAAGCAACAAGGAAACTGCAGCGTAACAATTTTGAAAGAGAAGGAACATAATCCATAACTAAACTCCCAAAGAAAGAAACAAAAAGTACTCCTAAACTACTGCCTCTAGTTTCATATTTTCATCTAATAAAAGGAAAAAGAATAAGTATTCGGTTTCGGGAAGAAGACGTACTTGGACCCATTCATCACTCAGTCCAAAACTGCGGGCTTTTGAAAGCAGTGTAGGATATAGTTCAACCTCCAAAATTCTAACTAGAGGCATCGGCCTATTGACACGATTAATGAGAAGAGGAGGGCCTTGAGCACCAGATATGATTTGTTCAAGGACTTGACTGATTGTATATATTGGGATACCTCTTACAAATTGATGATCCTCAGAGCTACTGCAACCAAATTTCAGCTGCGAATACGAATCAATAATGAATATCAAATTACCAGAAGTATAAGGAAATACCTGAATTTTTTCTTACTTCTCTTTTTCTTTTTATTGCCGAGGAGAAAAGTATGCACCTGAGTTGAAAAGCTACCCCAAATAGCTCTGACCCTTCCATGCTCATCAGTTAGGACTCCAGAGAATGTACTGCCAAAATCTGAACAGGTAAGAAGGCAAAATTATGGAAATGATTTAAAAGAGACTGCTGGAAATAAAAAAGTGATACAAGCAATGGTAGATCCAAGTACCAGTATCAAGCTCGATCACTTCCATATTGGTTGCTCTGTAACATGGACTATCAGCAGAGCCAATATTTACAGCAGCACAGGGGTTGGTCACAATAGAGTTTCTAGATGTTGCTTGTAGGCTTCTACTTAGCCCAACAAGATGAACAGAATCCCCACGACGTACTGCAGGCTCTGCCTCACAGATAAATTTAATAAGTAAACTGTTCAGGCATATTAATGGACTACACCCCAACAGAACAGGTACAAAGCAAACCACCAAATGCAAGGACAGGAGAACTGAATCAAATAACCGTACTTTCATAATTTCACGATAATTGAAGGATATGAGTTAACAATATGCCTGTGTAAAGGCCCCCAGTTGGGGAATAACTGAATAAGCCTCCCGGGTTTGACCAAATAAAATCACATTTAAGTGCCACACAGGCCAAACTTCCGGGTATAGGTATATACCTTTTATTATAAGCTTAAAGAATTAACCCCCAGTAAAGAAGTACCTTTTTCTTTGAAATAGCAATAAATTAATTTGTACAAGATCAATTCACATGCACAGCATGTAAGCTGAAAGGGAAAACAGAAGAATGAGATAAAATGAAAATTTAACCCTACCAGGAAGCAGTTCAGCAGCACGAACAAGCGAGATACCAACAGCGCCAAGGGCCAATGGATCATATGAAATAAGAGCATAATTGTGCATAGGATGGAGAAAAACCACCTGAAATTTTAAGTTATGCAGATTGAGCAATATACAACTATTAGTGTCGGCACCCTAGACATGTCCATGTCACATAGAGGTACACAATCAATGCATGTTCACATTGCATAGATTACCTCCCCTGGAATTTCAATTGGAAATGCAGCGAATGAGAGCATCACATCAGATGAAGATATCGCAACAGTATTCTTGTCAACAGCAATCAATCCCATGTTTTGAGAATGGTATATAATGACACCAGTCCCAAAGAAATGCTGTGAATGTACACCATCAAGCATACATGATGGTGGCACATGAACCTGCAAACATATGATACCACCTTGAGATTCCAAAAGTTATCTAAATACATTTGCTTTCATGAAGAAAACTGATGCAAAACCTAAAAACGCATGTGCAATCAGTGACCAAGATGTCTATTAAAATTATATATAACTGTACAGCAAACAGCAGCTAGAAATTACCCCACATCTGTCTCCAATATACACATGCTGAAGTAATCGCTTAACACCCAAGGCATATTATATGATTTATATTTTGTCATTTTGAATACTGATTTGTATTCTAAACAACCTTGATCATCAAGATTTGCATTTTAATCATAAAGAACCTTGTATTTTAATATTGATTCGTATTACATATGTTAGAAAGAAGCTTTTTCAATATCTTATAACGATCAATTTGTGCAGTTTATGATTGTGTAACAACCTAGGCTTCAGCTCGTAAACAGTCTCATCTAAGGTTGAAGCCTCATCTTCAGATGGTAAACGTCATACATTTGTATGTACGAGAGAGAGAGAGAGAGCACCCATCCCACACACACAAGGGAGCAAAAAACAACATACAGGAAAAAAAAAAAAACAATTACAACCTAACTGACTTGATTCAAATTGTTTGTGGTCTAAGATGACATGAGAATCTAAATGCACATTTCACTTGGCTGAGAAACTACTTGGAAAAATATAAACATAGGCAATAAAACTTCCAAATGTTATGATATAAGAAGTTACCTCAAGCATAACAAGAATTGGCTCAATAATACGTTCAGCTAGTGAAGAATTAGCTGCTGCGACATTTTCACCTTGAAAATCTCTCATAACAGAGTTCTCCACAGTATTTGCATCCTCCAGATCACCTTCATTTGTTTCCAGGAAGGAACAGTCGGATACAATATTTCCATCAGAAGAAATTTCCTCCTTCACTCGACGTCTCTTTGTTTCAATATCAGATTCACCCCGAGGATAAATTCCTTCCGAACCATGTTCATAACTAGTCTCCATTCTGGTGACCCCATCAATCAATTCAGCATGGCTACTACGATGCATGTGTCCGACAGAAGAGGCCTCAGTACATAGAGGGACTGCATGACTTCGTATTCCATCAAGATCATTGATACCAGATGAAAGCAGACAAGCATCAGGCTGAAAAGCAGGCTTCACAGTCCAAAGACCAGTACTATCATCACGGGTGTATATCTGTGGAGGCGCATACCATTCATGGCGATCCACGGTGACCAGGACTGACTGCAGCCAAATAGTCAAGAAAATAGAGCTAACTGCCATCAAGAGAGGAAGAGAGAAAGAAAGATCTTATTTTGTGTATCTACCATTACATTAATAAAGAATGCCTACACTCATGCTATCAAGCACGTGAAACCTTATCCAAAAAAAATAAAAAATCTTATTATTTATGTGCTGAACAATGTGATGTTTACTGGGAAAAAGGACTGCAGTTACTTAGGCATAACAGAAGTAAGATCGTTTGACAAAGTGTTTCTATGGCCAGAAGATTGCTCAATAAAGAAAGCCCATAAGGTCATGACTCTTCGAAGAGTATTTTGCCCCTTTCCCAGCTTGGTTTGCAGGAGTCGACCAAGAGGAGGGAGTGGGAATTTGGGACGAAGAAAGGCTGCTTGCTTCTTTAGTTTCCCTGTTAACAAACTTCGAGAAACATACTATAAGGTTAAATATTCTTGATAAGGGGTTTTCTGGCTTTGTGGTTCGTTATTATCTTTGTGTTTGTTGGACCTTTCATCCACTAGGCTAGTAGTAATTTCCATAATGAACTTTGTGTCTGATTAAAAGAATAAACATTAAAAAGTAAACAGCAACTGCTGGGTTTCCACGAAACATCAGGAGTACAAGACTATGCTATTTAGTAACTAGTAGGCACCATTGTTTGCCATCGTAACTTTCTTACATATCCATTTTGTAATCTCGCAGATTATTTATGCAAACTCAGCATCTATAATCATGTATAACTTAAGAGCTTAGTTTATTTTGATAATTACTGAAATATGTTCAACAAATTAATCAATATATACCTTCCTCCGATGACGATCTGCATAGCTTACATACTCTAAAGGCACTCGAGCACCCCGAGATAGCTTGCATAGAACTGAAATTAGATCATCAAGTCGTGATATTTCCTGACCAGCAAACTTCTTAATGATTGCATGGCGAGGAACTCCAGCTCTAAAGAGCATATATCTGCAACATTTCAAGTTAATAAATCACTAGGCATTTTCAAGAGCTCAACTGCAAAAATGAAAAAATGATCGAAAAGCCTGTGATCCCTACTACATGAAACGGTTCTCTAACCTCTTAATTAAGACAACATAGCATCAGAACTTAAAGTTCCTGTCATAGAAATTATAACAATAACGTAGTGTATGAAAAAACAGCTGGAATGTGGACTTAGATGTATAACGTGGCAATCAACACCACATAAACCACAATGTAACTCGTGATCAAGCCGTATAAGAAAACAGAATTGATAGAAGAAAAACAATAGAATGGTACCAGACAAATTTGTAGCACCAAACCCAGAACCATTATTGTTATGTGAAAGAAACATTTCAAGGAATAGTGGTAAGGTCACAATATGGTAATCAAGAAAAATTCCCTATGAAATATTTATTTTTATTTTGGCTTCTAACAGGAGTTGTTCAAGTGGATCATTACATATCAATACAAGACTATTACTGCCTTCGGAGAAACAAACGGCATCCTGATATATAAACAGACACCAGCATCGCATATTATACTCTTAGTAATAACAGTAAGATAAACATGTCTACAAGACAAAGAGAACGTACCCTGGCTCCGCCACATACACAAGGCCACATTGGAAGCGAAAATTTCTGGCCTGTAGCACAAGTGTAGTTAAAGAAGCCAAATTGTAGAAATATACAGTGTTACCTTTTAAATGGAATATGATCAGGCCAATCTAGATGAAAGAAAAAGCAATGATTGCCATAAGGAGCAAAACATGATGTGTCAGGCAGGCCCCAACAGAAATACATATGGGCACTTTCTTCCATTTTCAACTAGCAATTTTTTTTATTTTTTTTACTCTTGAAAAAAAAAAACAAATTTTATGATCAATCAACAGAATAATACAATACAAGTAGACAATAAGTAACACGGACAAAAAAAAATTATGAAAGAAGAACACTGCAGGCTCTCAAGTCTTAATTTATCAACATAAAACCCCGAAGAAACAAGCCTAGACTCAGATGCCATCCAGTCAATCATAAATAAAGGACAAAATACTGGTCACTCCATATACTTTTAGAGTCTCGACAGTTTAGTCCTCGTGCTTTCAATTTCAACTTATCACTCCTCGTAGTCTCAATTTTCGACCAATTGGTCCAATCTGTCCAAAATAGTTGTTAACTATTTTCTCATTTCCTCAAATGCCCTTAGGTGTTGTTTTATTATTTTTCTTCTTATTTTCTTTCCCTTTTTCTTCAAAACCAAAACCGAAGAATACACAACCGACCATGAAAGGCTAAGTAGCCCAATTACGTTTGAGCCTTATTGAAAAAAAAAAAAAAAAACCTAGTGTAGTAGTGTTGTTTGTAAGCTTAATTATATGAAATTGTAATTATTTATATAATTTCATCAGTGGGAGCTTATTGTGCTGCTAAGGATGATGATGAGAATTATTTTAATCTCCTTTTTGTTTAAATTGATATGATGGACATTTGATACAATTTTATTTCATAGTGACTATAGTGATGTTATTTGATTTTGTTAGCAGTATGTATCAAATCAATTTGTTTTTTTTTTTTCAATTGCAATCAGTTTGCAATTGCAAAATTCTTGATTGAAGATGTCATCATAAACCCAGATATTTTGGGTCTTCTCTCTGTTATGGTTTTAAAGAAGGGAAAGTAAAAAAAAATAAAAATATTAAAACACCTAAGGGCATTTGAGGAAGTTGGAAAATGGTAAACAATCATTTTAGATGAAATGGACCAATTGGTAGAAAATTGAGACTACAAGGAGTGATCAGTTGAAATTGAAAGCAGAAGGACTAAACTGTCGAGACACTACAAGTATAAGGAGTTACCGGTAATTTGTCCATAAAGAAATGATTTAAACTCTATATTCTACTGAAACATAAGCCCATAAAGCTGCCATATACTTCACTCTAGACAAAAGTTCTTCCAACCCTACACCTCTGAGATCTTTAAAACTTCTTCTATTTATTTTCCATCTAGTGCTTCTAACCAACTCTCTCACATGCAATATACAAAACAATTTGGTTGTTAACATCATGCCGAAGATGTGTAATTTCCCCAAATCCAACCTTTACTAAGCAGACCGTAGCACCTACCTACTTGTTTGTATCATTCTCAAATACAGAAGGCAAAGAAAAATAAAAAGACAACAATGGCCAAAAAAAAAATACCTGGGCCTTCCTTTAGGAGGTAACCCAAGACAAGCTTCGTTTTGGAATCCAATTGTAGAGAGAGTTGAGAAGAGATTAGAGGGATGGAAGAAAGCATTCCTATCAAGAGGGGGTAGGCTGACTTTAATTCAAGCAGTCTTAAACAGCCTCCCAACTTATTACTAATCTTTATTTCAGATCCCGATGGGAGTGGCAAAGAGGATTGAATCTCTTCTGAAAAACTTCTTTTGGGATGGAATCGGAGAGGGTAAGAAGCACCACCTAGTCCGTTGGGAGATTGTGTCGAACACCAAAGAAAGAGGAGGGCTGGAATTGGGAATCTGGTAGCAAGAAATAAAGCTTTCCTAGGGAAATGGCTTTGGAGATTTCCGTTAGAGAGAGAGTCCTTATGGCATGCTGTGATAAGGAGTAAGTATGGTTATGATGTCAATGGTTGGGACTCGAAACCAGCTTTGGGTGAGTCAGGTAGAAGTCCTTGGAAGGACATCTCAGCCGGAATGAACAAATTTTCACTTTGCCAAAAACTAGTTGTAGGAAATGGAAGCGGGTTAGGTTTTGGGAAGACTCTTGGTTCAGGGAACAACCTCTGAATTTCTACTTCCCAAGGTTGTTCAGATTAGCAAGAGATACAAACTCTTCAGTGGAAAGTTTAGCAACTCAGCTCAATTTTCCAGTGAGTTGGGATTTCGGGTTCAGAAGAAATTTAAACGATCAAGAGGCTATGGAGTTTGCCTCAACTGCTTAAACTTGAAAATGTCAGATTAGTGGAGTCCAAACCAGATGAGAGAAGGTGGAAGCTTGAGCCTAATTTTCTCTTGCAAATCTTTTCATAGTTTCCTGATTAATGACGGATCAGATCCAATATTCGCTCCTGCAAAGTTTATTTGGAATGTCAAGGCCCATACAAAGGTGAAGATTTTGGGTTGGCTTGTAGCATTCGGGAGAATGAATACATGTGATGTTATTCAGAGGAGAATGCCAAGTTGTTGCTTCTCTCCCCATTAGTGCATTTTGTGTAAAGTTCAAGGGGAAAGTGTGGATCATGTTTTTATGCACTGTGAGGTGGTTAATTTCTTATGGGAGAAGTTATTTAGGAAGGCAAGGGTGGATTGGACAACTCCACAAGAGAGGAGTGAATTGCTAAAAGGAAATCCTCCAGCTTTGGGGATGTGGGGTGCTAGCTGTAGTGTGGGTGGTATGGATGGAAAGAAATAAAAGATTGTCTAAATCCTATGATGATGGGGTGGAGAAGGAAGACCTGTGGGAGAGAGTTAAACTCTGGGCATCATTATGGGCTTCGATTTCTAAGGATTTTAGGGATCATAATCTTTCTTCTATCATTCTTAATTGGCAAGCAGCTGTAGTGTAAGCCTTAAAAGCTTAATACTGAGGTAGCATCAACAGTAGGGCTGCTAAGCCCCTGTTTCTTTGCTTCCTCTCTAGTTTCCTAAAGCGGACTCCTTGTCCGCCTTTTTGTTCATTGCTTTTGTCTTAATAAAAGCTGTTTCTTTTTTAAAAAAACAAAAATGGCCAAAAAAAAGAATAGAAAAGATTAACGAAGGAATATTCTACCAACCTGTTGATACGAGAGAGGGTGTATCACTGCACCACTTACTTCTAAGAAGTAATTAGGGGTTATTGAGTGTAAATCCTGCACCTGAAATAAGTAGGATAACATTTTATTTATTGGTATTGATATTAGTTTGGCTAATTGTAAGGAACATATTTATAACAATGAAAACTGAAGCTGACGCAATACGACCACAGTGCAACCAAGTAAATGATACAGATCAATAAGATGCATGCCTAGATCTCAAAATTTGAATGCTAGCACACAGGAGTACACACTAGCATGCAAAGAAATAGCGTACCAAAGTGATATACGACTTCCAGAATAAGTGGGTATCAAATGAGTTTCCATGAAGTCCGAAAAATGAGAAGAATTTTCCAGAGTTTCACTGCTGCTGGATTTTTTACTCAACAGAATCCCAGATAGTTCAAATCTTTGAGAATAAAAAGGAAATCTAATAACATTCAAAATTTGCAATATATCTTATATTCAGCCGTTATATATTGAATTTCAAGGTGATGATTGAATCATGATGGCATTAAAAACCATGGGTATGGGTACCCATGGGTAAAATTTGTATTGGGTAAAATTTTTGGGTAATGGGTATTTTCAAAATACCCACGGGTACAAAATAATGGGTATGGGTAATACCCACGGGTAAAGCAATGGGTATGGCTAATACCCACGGGTATTTTTGAAACTCTTCACCCAAAATAGCACCCAAAACCTACTTCACCCAAATATCCAAATTGAAACTCTTGAAGATTAAATGTCACTGGCTCTGATCACATCTTAGACGCCCACTCCGTAATCGTAATCGAGTTTGTAGTACTACCTTCTCCCAACTCCAGCTATTCCTTCAAACCCAGTCTGCCGAAATTTTATCGATTTCCAGATTGGGTTCGATAGGATTCGCCAGTTACAAAGGTGAGGCCGTGAGGGTATGCGTGTTTTAGAAAAAAAAGAAAAAAAAAGGACTAAAACCCATATTGGGTTCAATCAAATCTCGATTTTTAATTCTGAACTTGTATCCTTGTGCCAGAAGATTAATCAGAGAAACATATTAGTGGGTATCCTACTGTTTGGTCTGAATTTTGTTGGTTTGTGTTTTTTTGTTGTGTTACAATGATGAGCTGTTGGTTAGAATTTCTTCATACTCTGTAGTTGGTTAGAATCTTTCATGTTTTGCTTATATATTTATGATCAGATATATTGGAGCTAGCTCTCTAGTTAGGTACAGTTGATAGAGCATGAACCATATCAGATAGAGTTATCAAGGCTTTCGTGTGCTTCACACCCAAATTGATCATCTTGATTCTGAACTAAGAGATTTTTAATTCTGAACTTGTATCATTGTGCCAGAAGATTAATACATGTATCTATGTATGAAATGAATCTGTACTGATCATGAATCTCTTTATAATTCTTGCAGTATGGAAGAGTATAGCTCTGCTGCTAATGAAATTATGAATGAAGATGTGGAACAAACTGTTCCAAGCACAAGAAAGAGAAAAGCACCAGTACGGGATTTTTTTTGATGTAAGAGTGATCAAAGGAGAAGAGAAAGCAATCTGTAAGCATTGCGGCAAACTTCTTAGTGCAAAGGCTGATCCTAGCACATTAGAGGATGATGTTGATGTTGATGAGGAGCCTTGGTAGTGAAGTTGATTTTACTTCATTTCAGAGGATACCTTGCGATATTGGAAGAGCACACTCTTCCCCTTTGTTTAAGTATATTGTATTCAATCATTTAAACTATCTTTTTGTGATCTTATTTGACGTTATATTAAGAAGCTATTTATTTAAAGTCATTTTAATTATTTAAATCATTGTTAAAACAAATGTAGTAATATTCATAACAAAAATATATATAGTAACAATTGTTGACATCAAAAAAGTTTTTTATTTTATTTTATGAAAGGTCATTATTATGCTAACACCAAGTAAAATAGGGTATGTTGAAAAAATAAAAACTGAAAAATGTTGAAGGAAAAACGTATTATGTGTCTTCGTCAATGTAACTGACGATAGATAATTATGTAGTCATTATTGTCATCAATGTATTTCCTATTACCGTTGTAATACTCACCCTATATAAAGGGGATTATCAATGAAATGAGTAGACCAATTTCCCATTTTCCTACAACACGTTATCAGCACTTTGCTTTAGCCAGAAAGAAGAAAAAAAAAAAAAAAAAACCCTAGGTCTTTGTTTCTGGAAAAAAATCAAAAACCCTATTTTTTCCGCCGGCAAAGAAGAAAAATCCCAGAAAAACTCTTCTGCCGGCAACACTTTCGTCGGCAAACAAGATCTCCTCCCCAGAAACTCTTTTCCCGACGACTATTTCGTCGGTAAAATCAAACCCAAGCACTCTGCCGACGACATATTTGTCGGTAGAGATGGAAAATTCTATGGGCACCCAGAAATTTGATCTGGGCACCCTCCTCTGATCCCAGACCACCGCCGTCGACGGAAGCTAGGCCCGCCCAGACCACCGCCGATCCTCCGCTCAACAGGAGACCTCCTCCTCTGCTCTGGATCGCCCCGCCACGATCACCACGCCGATCTGCTCGATCCAGTCGCCCCCGTTCCGGTTCGTCCGAGATCCCGTTTTCCCGGAAGCCGGCAAGCCCCCACCTCGCCTCGATCGGCGTCTGCACCGCCCAGTCGACGTGGCCCTCGACGACGATCCGGGTCCGCAGCTGCCCCGCCCCAGATAGCCCGACGACCTGCGCCGCCTGGACGAGATCCAGCCCCTCCGGCTGCAATCTGAAAAAAAAAAAAAAAAAAAAATACTCGCGACCCGGATATATTGGGCCTGATCCGACCCGAATCATTTGGGCTCGACCCGGATTCCTTGGGCTGACCCGGACCTGCGTGACCCGACCCACGAAAAAAAGGAATATTTACCTTTTACTGGTAAATTCAAAGGTAATTTTTCGAAATTACTGTACAGTGGATTATATTTACTGTTTTACGAATTTAATGGTAAATATGAAATTATTTAATTTATATGGTAACTGTATGATTAAAGTGACTAATCATATGAATATTGTTGTTTTTACATGTGACGTATTAACAACGATGCGACGATCAAAAATGGAACTGAGATCAAGTAATCGATTCATATGCAGTTTATTTGGCAAACTTACAAGTAATATTTACATTGACGCTCTGCTTTCATTATATTTTGTTTCAGTTATTTATATGAAATAATGCTTTATTCAATTTGATCGCATTAGTATTTTATATAAATATGAAACTTGAAACATTATATACTCATTTTATTAGTGTTAAATAATTGTTTTATTTAACATGTTATTTAGTTTGAGCATTGTCATGATAATGCAATTTCATGAGCATTGTAATATAAAGAAAAATGGACAAACCTACTACTGTGAAAAATTATTTTCACGAAGCATGAAAAATATGACCATTACAAATTTCAGTCTTGAAATCCAATTTTTATTTCTTGAAATTTTTTTCAAGATGGATATCTTATTAATTGTGTAAAAAGCAACGATAATGAAATTTCATTAGCTTTACATGCAATGAATATAGAAAAATCAAAATTTTATGTGATAAAGTAATTTCACAAAGTATCAGATTTACTATAATGTATCTTGATTTATTTTAGTTGTCGTGAATGTTATTTAGACCGCGAAACTAATTCATTTTCTCCTTCTCTTATTTTATAGATGGTTTAATTAACCATCACAGTTTAGTTTTGACATATTGGACTCTGAAGAACTTGAGTACCAAATTCCCCTATTGAGCCAACTAAGACTTGAGCATGGTATATTTATGCAAAGTCATACAACAACCCTAAACCAAAGGGCAATGACAATGTAAGGTCTGATAAAAAAAATAAATTTCCTAAAACAAATTATGCAAAGTCATGCAACAACCCTAAACCAAAGGGCAATGACATTAATGTAAGGTATGAGAAAAAGAAATTTCCTGGAACACATTTTGCAAAGTAATGCCACAACCCTAAATCAAAAAAAACAATGACGATGTAAAAGTCTTAGACAAATATATATATATTCTTGAACAAATTGGGCAAAGTAATATAACGACCCTAAAACAAAGGGTAATTACCATAGACGTAAAAATTCATATAATCATCCAAAAGTAAGTGGAAACAATGTAACATTTAAAAGATGACATAGGGGACATGTCATGTGCAGTGAAGCACTCTGTCATTGTTGTAATTCAATGAACTATTGATACGTACATTATACGCTAGCAAAGAATTAGCTACGACTTTCAATAAATATGAAGAATCATATAAATACGCGGATTTTGGAAAAGTATCTTCAATATCCAAACAATAACATTGAAAATGAGTTTACAACTAAAAACATAACATCTGGGAAGAATATGTCAAATGACACATCTCATCATTGCAGCTATTAAAAGAGCAAAAAGGATCTGGCTCAATCGAAGATAGACTTTGATCAGTCTACTTTTAAACTTACAAGATATCCTTATAAAGGCTATTACGCCTAAATACGACTTTTAGTCCTAAATTAGACTTTTTGGTCTTAAAGTTTCTCTCTCTAAATTAGACAAGACTAAATGTAATCGTTGGCACGTTCATTTTTGAAATTTCTCTAAAGGAATTGAGATTATTCAAATTTTATTCATAATATACATGATTCAATTTTCTATATCTAACTTTGCAAAGTATTGCATAAAGAAAAACAACATATCATAATATAGGCATGACACAAAGAACTGTGTGCAAAGACATAATATAGGCATGACACAATGGACTGTGTGCAAAGAAATGCACTATGTACTCCCTAAAATAATTGTACTGAAGGACAATAGTACTAATATATCACAAAAAATAGCATAATAGTACTAAAGAACTATAGTACTATAATGAAAGTGATAAGGATCTAAATATCTGTTCCTTTGGGATTCATAATGCAATTGCCTAATTGGGATTACAATACTTTTTATTATAATCCTCATCGAGTTACTCTAAGGAACTTGAGTTACGTTTCGATGTATATATTGAGCATATGTCAAATTGACAATTTATGCGATAAAATAAAATTGAATTTATTCCACATTTTAAAGAAATTTCTGCCACGATGTTCATGTAATAAGACATAGATGAGAATTTCATCTGAGCTCCTTTGCATTACCTCTAATGACTGCGGATGAAAACGAGTATTAGAGTAGTTTATATGTCAACTTAGTGGGTTATATGTAACCGCTAATTGAATCCAAAATCATAAGAAAATGATATTTTGGAATTTTGACATAGATTGGCTTTGATATGGTGATCCGTACATTAAAGAAATTACTATGGACACCCATATTTTGGATGAATAGAAGCAAACACCAGAAGAATATGGTTCACACACGAAACTGAGGACGATCAAAGAACATTTTACCCTCAAATATTATTTCGATACAATCCATGTAGGGTTGAAGACGTGTGTTCAAACCCTAGATTCCACCACTCCCCTAAGGTGGCATTATGATTGATGCACAAAGTACATGCACTTATACCCTGTTATGCTTCTGATATCCATCGTGATTTTATGAATAAAAGTACATCATTTAAAGCCTACTCGTAAAATTATGATTGACACCATCATATGCAAAGGAAACATGTGTTCTCATTATGTTTTTATATTGAATCCAAAGATGATTCAGTGGACTGATTCAACCAACTTGCGGACACCTTAGATATTTTAGGGTGTTGGTTGTTGTGTCGACACGCTGGTCACGTGTCATGACACCATCCACAATTAAAATTTATGCTGCTTATGCTAGAAAGTCAAAGCACCTAGGCCGGGTTAATTTCCGTAGGTGTGATGATTTTATGACTTATTATATGGGATTTGTAATGGACATCATATTCCGATATAAAAACCCAATTGGTCTCACGGAAAACGACTACAGTAATAGTCTTAATATTGGTAAAGCACACCAATACTTCCGTTTTGGGTTATGCAATTTTTGCATGCAGCGTTACTTTTTCATCTATGGCCATCATCATTGAACTAATTTACACCATAGCTAGTGACTATGTGTGAGGATTTTAAAGGATTTCAAACGAACTGGTAATCCTTGAGCTCTTTTGGATTGACACGGATCTACAATCCTTGAGCTCCATTAAATGTTTTTATGTGCCAAAATTGCGCCGCCACAGCGCACAATGATGGGTTACTTTAGATGAATAAATATTTATGATGGATATGAACTTCCAGCTAGTCCGCTATGTCGAAACCTTGACAGGCGATCTCTTCACCGCTAGATTTGCGGAGTGTCACTTTGATGAGACAGTCTTCCCGTCGTTAGGGGGAGATAAGAACAAGCATGTTCAAGTGGAACGACAGGAATTGTCGTGGTTTGTCCCCACTATGTCTCATCTCGATCCCCAAAAATCACACAAACTAAGGTGTGTAGATATCTTATACATTAAAGTGACGAGATCATATAAACCTGCTGCAAATATACCTGCAAGGATTGTGTTTTATCAAAAGGACATGGTATCACCCAAGAGGAATTGGGTATTGCACTACCACCATGGATAGTGGCATGGTGACGCCATAAGTGGCATAAATGGTGTCACAGGCCGTGGCTCTCCAAGGAAGAGGGGGAGGCCACCTTAAGTTCGATACATACTTGTGTAAAGGAAGAAAACAAGTTTGGCACAACCTGATCTATTGATCAGTGATACTCAAATCCGTCTCATGAGAATATTTATGGATTGTGGTTATCATTGGGGGACGCCTCAAATATTAGAACCAATCCTTAAAGTATAGAGATCTCTACAAACACATTACACTAGTGTACATGAGGACGTGGAATAATGAGTCTACTATCGAACCATAGTTCGTTGAAAATGTCAACGTCGTAAACTGACCTAATGGAAAGAAACGATCCAGTATAAACAAAGAGATATGTATTTGGGCAGGTGACGCCGACACCGCAAATATAAACTCTATCAAATATATCTTTGTTAGAATACGTAATGAGAATAATAGTATGCAGACTCACCTTATGGCGCAAGGTCTCTCAAAAACGCACTGGAATCGACTACGAGGAGATATTCCCTCGTAATGGACTACGATGAGACAATCTCTCGTAATGGATGTCATTGCACTCCACTACCTTGTCAGTTTGGTAGTTTCCGAAAAACTGAACATGCAGCTTACGAAAAGTGATCAAAACATATATCTCTATGGGGATCTAAATTAAGAGATATACATGAGAATCCTAAACGGACTTCATCCACCCAAATCAAGTGACTCTAGATCACATGAGTACGTTTGCAAAAAAAATTGAAACGTTCACTAAAGTGACTACTTGATTGGGAAGAGATTGGTGAATTATGTCATTGCGTGCTCATTATGGATATACACAGACTCTCAATGAATTAAGAGATACTCTATATATTGTAAATCCTAAGTTAAGAATGAAAAGATCTTGAGAATACACAGTCTTGAAATGAAACTGAAACACTGTAATGATTGTGACCATACATCAATCGGCTTAGGCACTCTAAAGAATAAAGTGAGGCCTACATATACTCTCATGATCAGTCGAAGTCTTTACTCTAACAATAGATCCGTTTTCATCTAAATGAAGATGACGAAGAAGTATTGGGAAATGAAATTCCTATACAAGTGCAATAACGCATGATTGTACATAACTATGCTAATGTTACTGAAACTCCCTTGATCAAATGAAAGAATCAGGGAGAATCCCATGATTAATGTAAAAATCAGGAGGAGGTGCAGACATCAGGGGGAGTCTAGCACATACATGTTGTTTTCAAATGTAATAGGTGCGCTGCGCTCTTTTTGTCCTTCGACCAAAGGTTTATTTTCTCCCATTGGGTTTTTGTTACTTGGCAAGGTTTTTAATGAGACAACACCATATGCACCATTTTATCTTTGACTCGGCACAAGGGGGAGTGTTGAATGAAAAACGTATTATGTGCCTTCGTCAATGTAACTGACGATAGATAATTATGTAGTCATTATTGTCATCAATGTATTTCCTATTACCGTTGTAATACTCACCCTATATAAAGGGGATTATCAATGAAATGAGTAGACCAATTTCCCATTTTCCTACAACAAAAAAAAAAATTACAAAAAAAATAATAAGGTGCCCATATTAAAAACGGGTAATTTGGTAGGTAATGAGTGGGAATTACCCATACCCAGCAGATCATTAAACAGGTATTTACCTAATGGGTATTACCCGCGAATCTTTTATGGGTGGGTATTACCCAGCGGGTATACCCAATGGGAGGAAATGCCAACCTTATGATTGAACACTGGAACTCTGATACTTGTACAAAGAATACAAAGAATATAAGTCAAGAAAAGTACGCAGCTGTGCAAGATATTGCAAAATAGTGCACCAATTGATAGATGATGCACCCAACTTCTGAGACAATACAGAGACTCTTCGGTAGTAAAAACATGAAACAAGAAGAACTCTCACCAGCAATTTTACAGTTAATGGTGTGCCACCCCTTTCAATCTGTATTTCAATTTTCTGATTTACACTATCATCAAGTAATGTCTCCATTTTTAGGAATTGGGTATTTACCTGCACACGGAATTTAATGTGTCAGTATTACTTGATTATATATTTCAAAGGAAAATTGTTAATTGTTTTCCCAACATTAAAATGGATCCAAAACCAAAGAAAATATATTAAGTTGATCCTACAATACATCCTGATTTAAGAGGCAGATAACTCTGACTCTCAATTCAATCCCTACAATACATCATGAAATTCAACATGAGAGGAAGAGCATAACTTGCCTCCCCATTGATGCAAACAAGAACATCACCTGGCTCCAAACACTTATGAGCTGGACCGCCTGGCACGTGAAACAAGTCCAGACTCATCTCAATAAAATGAAGCATTACACCACACCAAAATGAGTATACATATCTTTATTAATTAAGCCAATTTGGCTTATGTGACCGTCAAACAGCTAATACCTGCAACTACCCTTCGATTATAAAATTATTTATGTAAAGAAATTTTCGTATACAGGGTAAAAAAAGTAAAAAAATAAAATTAAAAATTAAAAAAATTAAAAAAGAGAAACCACTTTCTGTCAGTTTTCTTCTCTCCTACAAATTCTCCCCAACTTCATCACGTACTTCTAACTTCCCCAACCGGTCTACCTTATCATCATACAATATTTGAGATTATAAAGAGAGGGAGACAGAACGGGAAGACAATGGAGTGAGAGACATGGATTTTGAATATGCAAGTCCCTATCAACCACTCGAAGGAAGCTATTTGTTTGTTATGAGGCAATGGAGTGGGAGACAAGGTTCCTAATTTGTTTTGAATTTCATATACAGGCATGTTATAATTATGTATACCTGTATTGAGTTTGTTTGGGTTTGGACCTCATTAAATCCTCTTATTGCAATTTTTAAATGTTAACAACTTTTCTCCATTACTCTTTTGGGTTTTTCTTTTGGTTAGGTTTAGCTCTGAAATGCAATCTTAGGGGTTTATAGCAAGTAATCTATTGGTTTTTGTTTTTATTGTGCTTATTTCTATAGACAGCCATAATGAGTGTAGTGTATTAAGATGGCCAAGTATAAACTATAGAGTGATGAACTAATTGATGTTAGCATACAGCAGTACGAAAGAACTAAAACAATAATCGAAGATATGTTGTTGCCAAATTAGAAACCAAAATATCAGCATGAAAGTAAATAACATAGACCTAATCGCACGCGCACGCGCAAGCGCAGTCCTTTCGCACGCACATAAAGCGTGTAGGAATGATATATAGTTAGTTCTTATACAGAGCGAACCTTCGCTTTGAACTTACAGTGAGAAGTTCAATTTTTGGCACACTTTTCGGTCATATTTTAACATCTCCACCGTTCAGATGTTAGAACCTAACGTATAGATCGTCACTGCAAAATTTCATCCAACTTGATAATCGTTTGGTCTTTCGTTATAGTGATTTAGACGAACAGTTCAGGTTGAACAAATTCGGTTTGTTCATTGATTTAATATAGTCTCTATACCATAACTATCACAAAATTGAATGAAATTTGACAGGGATGATCTATACATTAGGTTCTAACATCGTAACGGTGGAGATATTAAAATATGACTAAAAAGTGTGTCAAAAACTAAACTTCGTACGGTAAGTTCAAAGCGAAGCTTCGCTCTAGATAGGAACTGTATGTGTGTGTGTGTGTGTGTGTGTGCATATTACTTATGTATTAGAAAAGAATAAAGCCTTTTGGCTTGGTCAATATTCATTTTATTTCATCTTTCGGCCTTAGTCCGTTCGGTCATGCAGCCAGACTTACCACTGATTCAACAACTAGCATTCCAGTTTCACCCTGCGGAGATGCATGTCGAACTCTCTGAAAAATCAAATGCATGAGTCGGTTGAGGCACACACTTTTCATGGAAAATATGAAAGATGGGGAGATTATACAAAAAGATAAAAGACCTGCTCCGTCTCAGTTTGAAGACCAAGTCGCCGTGTTTCATCAAATCCTTTGTGGACAAAGGTCACCTACATCATAAAGTACATCAAACGGGTCAAAATAACAATCGTGAAACACAATACCAACAACCTTCCAAATCGAAAATAATGTCGAACAAAAAACACAAATCTGAATATCATCTTAGTATGATAAGTCTACAACTGTCATAGAATAAGAGAAAAAGGAACAAAACACGAACACACAGACACACACTTCAAGATCAGGCACTGTTCATCTACATCAGGAATTTAATGGAACTTTTAATCTTAGCATGGCAGCTGATGAAAGAACTGACTCAATAAAAAGAAATGACGCCAATCACAGGAGAACAAAACACCAAGCTTAATTAACTAACTGCAGCTGTCCAAACTAAACTGCTGACCTAGATTAAAATATTGTTCACTTCTTGTGAAAACATGAAGGATGAGTAAGAGTATAACTGTTAAGAGGTCAATGAGGTTGACACCATAAAAGTTAGGTAGGTATTCCTGATAGTTAATAAACCAGAATGTTTTCGATATTTCATTTCAATGAATACAATTCGTTTAACACATCGTCATCTGTAGCAACTCCAGCCACTAGCAATTCCAACCAGATTTAACCAACCAGGTCGTG
This sequence comes from Potentilla sterilis, assembly GCA_963682095.1. Lineage (NCBI taxonomy): Eukaryota > Viridiplantae > Streptophyta > Magnoliopsida > Rosales > Rosaceae > Potentilla > Potentilla sterilis. Next base: position 21,204,856 of record OY821760.1, read on the forward strand.
AAAAATTCACCATAGGTAAACAGCGGTAGAGATATACAACAAACAATTTGTAAAAAACAAAACATTTAATTGAAGTGAATTACTTGGATGGAATTTAAATACAAACCTGAAGTGTACCACGCAGTATGGAAACTGCCTCCCATTTTTTGACAAAAAAATCTCTGCCATTTTGAAGAAACCTCAATGCCCTCACAACCTGGAAGTTTAAACAAATTGTGTCATTGTTGTCCAAATTTGAATTATTACATCATGTAAACCTAGTATTTCAGTATATATGAGTTCAATGATGATTGCACCCACTTTGTGGTTGCGAATATCATTTTGCACTCCGATATTGCTTAATGGTCAATTTACACACCATTCGAGGGTACGATTTTCAATTTGCACCATCTCCATCACTTCCAACACTACTATCCAATATGTCTTCACGCACCAATTTCATGATGGGTATTTACAACATTACAAGTCAGAATTTGACTCTATACCGTGAATGTCCCTCTTGAAATGAGTAAATCTGCTTTCATCACTTAATTCACATGGTATGAGGAGAGGAAGATGTGAAGTGGAACCCAAACGGTAAAGACTCAGACCCAGACTTTGAAATGACAAAAAGTATTTATCACACATCTTGACATTGACAGAGAGGGGTGCAGTGCAGATTGACCATTTAGCAAGGTCATGGTGTATAAAGAGATTTTGAGCCAAGATAAGGCTGACCATTTAGCATTTTTACTCGTTCCAGTGGTAGAAAAAATGCTGATGCACTTGACGACTTGCTACCAGCATTCAAAGCCACCGCCCTACCTAGCCAATCAATCACAGGAGACCCGCTGGACCCACCTTTAGTACCAGATGCAGCCTATAGAAAAACCATTAATGAGTATAAGAATGGAAGTTTAGGCTAAAGCTGCAATAACACCAAAACATACATTTCCCAATGAATGACAGCAGAAACTGAAAATCATCTTATCTTAGACAATCAATGATGGTTACCGCTATTTCGGGAATATATCTATTATTTTGAATCTGTTAGCCTTTGTAAAGTGAGACTCACTTCTTGTGTGGCTGTAAGCGTCTTTGTTTCTATATCTTTAATATTTCCTGTCCTAAGACTTGGGTTTTTTAACCACTCCTTGTATCAGTCTCTTCTGTCCTAATAAATCATTTTTTCTTCTAAATATATATACATATGAAAGAATGACCGTTCGTATTGCATGTTTGTGTCCATTTTACATCCTCATACCTTTCGCAATGCAACATAATATCAACATCTAAACTCTGGTGGATTCAAAGAAAAGAAATAGTTACGCCATCAACAGAAACTATTTAGACCTTTCAAAACAGCTCTATTTCTTTTTTGAAAAAGTAAAATTCCATTGGAAAAGGAAAAAAGTCAAAACAGCTCTGGACTAGAAGTTCCAAGGAACCAAAAAATTAAAGAGTAAGGCTGTATTTTATAATCTTCGATTGCCCATCCCTGTCACTCCCTTCTTTTTTTATGTAGATCCCTTCCCACGGTCATCACAACCATCTAAACGAAAATCTCTCAATTATGTTTACTTTTCTAGCAACCCTAGAAATCTACGACGAGATAACGAGGTCTTGAAAGTTGGACCAACTTAGATAGACAAAAGGATGAAGCAATAGATTGTCATCTTACGAGGAGTTTTCACTAATGTTCTCTTGTGAGAATTATGCTCCAACACCGATAATAAAGTTCACATGAGAATCTAAAATACGATACTAAATTGTATTTTGTTGAAACTAGATACTAATTTGTCTTTATCGAAAAGACATGATAGCTTTGCATCAGCTTTACACGAGTTTCACTTACTTCCCTTGAAACAAAATTGTTGTCAAGTTTTATACATCTTATACAATTTATCAAGGAATGCAGCAATGTTCTTTTTCCACGAATGAAGAGGGCATACAGCACTAGGCAAACCACTCCCAGAAATGGTTGATGCATTTCAAATTTGTATCCATAGGGAAAACATGTCCAGCATATGGTGGGGAGGACACAGGACATTTATAAGGGCATAAATGCCCACAACACAGATAATGTCACATATGTCTATTTACTTTAAAAGCATCTACTTCCTATAGAAAAACAAAACCGATCTGCACAACTAGTGCAGCTCCTTTTAGAAAGCCATTGATACAGGAGTCATTGGAAACTGTCAAACTAATGCACTGGGGAATAATCTATGACATTTGAAGAACTGAACAATATGGACCTTGAGGCAAACCAAAGAACAGCTTTTAATTAAATGGTTCATATATGAAACAAAATTTTATTAAAAATTTTAGCAGGAGGTCCACAGAAAAACTCGACCTCCACTTGGCTCCCACATCTCTCCCTTGGCTGCAAAATCATGACCCCAAGTTTAACATGAGACGCCCTTCCATTTACTAAACTGAAGATGGATCTACAAGATCTCCCACCACGGATGAAACATCAGGAACGACACTCTAATGCGTTAAAGAACATTCTTAATTGCCTGGTGCTTGGTAATTTAATGAAATTATGAAGTGATTTAACATTTAAACTTGGCACCCACCTCATCCATCCAGAATTTTCCACATGTTACGGTTCATTAATAAATTGTCTTCTAAACATAAATCTTTTTTTTCTATTAAATTATCCATTATAACTATTTTTCTAATAGAATTCGCTTTTTCTTTATCTTTGATCTATTCTCATTGAACACCGCAGAAATATAGCCAATAAATGACCGTTCGAAAGAAACAGAAACTCTCACATGACCGTTGGATATAATACAGACAAGACTCCATCACTATTCAAATTTATCCAGCGGCTGGACGATCATAATACTGGGGGTGCTTATGATATGTCGTCAGAGTTTCCAACACAAGAAATACTACACACGATTCCATTGACTAAAGACATTAAACCGAAAATTTAATCCAGCAGAGGAATGTATTGAAATATAAATAATTATAGAAAGCTATATGGAAGTATAATATAAATAATTAAAAACAAAAACAAAAACAAAAAGATAGATATGCATAAGTATATTTTAAATATTCCACTTACTTGCATGTAGAATGTATTGAAATCATTATAGCCATCCCTGCGAGAAAACACAATCACTCATCAGAAAAGCAGTAAAAATCAAATCATGTACATTGCACTTAATAAAAGGTAGGTCAATACAATAGTCATATAGTTTGGATTAGTTTTAATATGCTGTATCATGTACTTGTAGTTAATTCGAGTTTGAGATTATAAGGTTTTCTTGTATTGCAAGAAAGGATATAAGTGTGAACTGCTCGGCTTAAAGAGCTAAGTGTGATTTTCCTGAAAGAATCTGAAGTAATGTGTGCATATAAAAAAAAGCATTCAACAGATAGCACGTTGAACTGCTCGGCTTAAAGTGCTAAGTTGGTAAGAATATAAGAGTCTCCATTGCTTGAAAAGCTCCTACTTCTGTTTCTTCAATTGTTTCTTTTTAACGAAATAGTTGAACAAAAGGTTTACGGCTACACACAGCCATCAGAGGGATTTGAAGTCCCTTAGATGCATCAGATAGACAGCTTTCTGAAGTTCACTTCCCCTTGGGTAGTGCTCTGTCACTTTTCCGATCCTGCTTTGTCCCAAACATTTGGACGCTAAACATTCAAGTCTTCTTCATAAAAACACGCATCACTTTGAGCGTTTCTCGTGCTATTGAATTATAACCCCTCAGTGCTTAAGGAGTTCCTTGTTTCCTTTCAAAAAAAAAAAAAATTAATGTATTCCTTGCTTGATCCAAAAAACCTTTTTTTTTTGTCGTTTACCGGAAACAACGTGGTACCATTTAAATCGAAGAAACTATCTGGGAGTGAGTAAAAGAAAAGCACCCATATCATATGGACTCCCAAGTCCAAACAGAAATCAATCTGAAAAACATTTAACCCATATCATACCACAGCAGTAGAACTAAGCCCGTGCTTTGACCTCCATCCCTTCTTATAATTGACTTCCGGACAACAGAGCATTACAGGTAATTTGGGGTAAACTGGAAGAAAAAATGGATTCTATGAAAATATGGAGCATCAGTTGTATTTTGAGTTACGGTCTAGTTTATCAGCTATTCTGTATTTTCCTTGTGAGGTGGTATTACATGTTGACTACTTGATCTATTCATTTAATTTGATTAATAATATATGAAAATATATCATACAACCATAAGTAGACTTCCTAAATATATTAAGATGCAAAAAAAAATCACAAAAGTAAGACAAAAGCTGATACGTACTTTTAGTAATGAGGAGCATCTCTATCCAAACGAGCAAGAGTACCAGCCAAAATGGAGACCTAAAAACAAAAATGAATCAATCAAAGGACATTGCAACTGTATAACATCGCCATGAAACAATTAAGAAACATCATCATGGCAGAAGTGTCCACAAAAAGACACATGTACACACTAATTTTACCACTAAGCCAGTATTCGAAATCTAACATCAATTTATCATAAAAGCATGATTGGTAGTATCAATCATAATAGGGGAAGAACTGTATGGTCCTTGGTAATTTACTACCATTGCCTTTCCTCCAGTCAAAAGCATCAATGTTAGATCTAAATTACCAGGAGCGAAGAAGAATGAACATGGTCTCTTAGTACAACTGGAGCAAAGGAGCCAAGAGATAAGTAATTTATTTTTACTAGTCAGTGGAGGTATAACTTTCTTTTATCAGAAATAGACTTTACTTGATAAAAAGGAATTACAAGGATTGGAAAAGTCCCTTTTAACAGCCCTAGAATCAACAGCATAAACAATATCAAGAAAAAGAACGTGCACAGCCGAGACTAAATAATAAGTGGAAGTGAAATTAAAACTTCATTGTCAAATCCTATGGAAATGCATCCAGTCAGATGCTCAAACTATAACTCCACAACAAAAATTGATCTTAGCTACAAGTAAAAAATCAAGCATATGGATCATAAGCAAGTGTTTGTAATGTATGTATAAATTGGATGCTATTTAACGAAACCCTTGCACTATAACTCCCTAACAATATCGTAAAGTCAAAGCACAAGTGTGATGTTTCTCACCTTCTCACCACTATCATTACCAACAACCCTGATTTCTAATCCAACGGAAGCAGCCTCAGGTGCAAGAGGAATCTCTTCATACTTCAGAAACTGTATTGCACCAGGATCATAACAAAAGAAGCCAAAATCATGGACCTGTTCAGGAAGACAATATATTAGTCAATGAATAGACATATGATGTTCAGACCAATTATGAACTGTAAAGTCATCTATGTGTGTGCTGAGGAAAAGGGTCCACACGTTTGTTTTAGGATACATGTGAAGAAGTATTTGATGATCCTGTTTAGAATGAAGATCTGCATCTTAAATGCACCAAAAACTAAGGAGGAATGCTTTTGCATCTGCATGACTTGCCAGTTTGTGCATTGCTGACTCTATATGATGAAGTTGGTCAAGAAAGGAACCAAAAAGAAAAGTAATGAATACATTTTTCATTATATATCCAATTTTTCATTTTCTACTCAATTCCTATAAGAGATCTGAACATTTTTGGACATCTAACAAAAAACAAAATGACAATTAGTGAGCCCCAAGACAACCTCTCAAATGTGGTGTAACATGAGCCAAACACTTGGGCAAAATTTATTAAAATGGGGCATCTGTCGGCATAACCTTGTCGGCATGAATAGATGCACTCTAAGCAGATATTCATAGTGTTGCCGGTCACAAGAAAAAAGGTACACCCTAAACAGTTGGTCATCGGCCGGAAGAAGATGGATGTTGACCATGGAAACCTTCAAAAGAACCCCTTACCTCTAGCGATAAGGGGTCTATGCACATTCGGAAGGCAATGGCATCACACACACACAGAGAGAACTGACCGGATCCCTGTAAATAGGATATACTGGAACTTCTTCACGATTCACAAACATAGCTTCTGCAACTACAGGTCCTGCACAATCAAATCGAATAAAAAATAATGAAACAAAAGCAATGTAGGTTCAAGACTTGAATAATTAATCACAGTCTAAAAGCTAGGAGCAGTTGAAAAGCAAGAAACAGGGCTAATGGTGTCCTCTCCAGACTCGAATAATTAATCACAGTCCAAAATTAGAAATTTCAGATATTTTCCATGATACAATAGCAGACTCGTTCCAATCAACTTTCAAAACAGACGTTGATCAACTGTAATTGCATTTCATACAGAGATTTACAAATTCCAAAGCAAAATTGAATGCGAAAATTGTAAAGAAAACAACAAGAAGAAGCAGAGTGAGAATTATACCAGGCTTGACGACATGGCGATTGGTGAGGATGATGCCGCGGCGCTTATCGATGACAAAGCCGGTGGCATAGCTAGCACCGGCGGCCTCAGTATCGAACTCACGACACGCCGTAGTCCTCAAAACGACGACGGCAGGGACGACCTTGGCGAGAGCCTTACGCCAGTCCTCCGTCGTGGCGGTGCTTTCTCTGAAGGGCGGGTCGATCTCCATGCACAGCTCGTCCTCCTTTAGCGCCGACGATCCTCTGGCGTCGTCCTCCAGAGGCTGATCGGCCATCGCCAAATTAGGGTTTGGTTTTTGGTTTCAGTGAGAATGAATGGGAGGGAAGGATGGAAGTTTGACCTGGGTTTGTTGGAAGTTGACTGTAAAACTTCAGTTTGAACATCAAATACTGTAAATACTCATCTCTAAATGTCACAACACAAATCTTTTTTATCTTTTTATCTTTTTTCTTTACCAAAGACAAAAAGAAACTCGGTACAAAAAAAAGAGGGAAAATGTCCACAAGCCTAGATTTTGAGAAAATCTTTTCCCCCAATAAAATAAGATTTGAGAAATTCCCACCCGCACAAAATACTATATGAGAGTGTTCCCACTTACCCACTTTTTCATTTTTTTCATATTTCTCGTGTCCAAAATACCCCTCTCAATTTTTCATTTCTCAATGGTCAACAGTCAACGGTCAACAGTCAACCCTCTATTACCCTAATAAATGTTTATTTTAGATTTATTTAGAGTTTATGGTTATCAAGATTCTATTGGAGAGCAGTATGGTTCTATTAGGGGGCAGTAGGGGACTATTGCGGGCCAGTAAGGGGTCTTATTAGGGGGATAATACAGGTCTTATTGAGGGACAGTATGGGTCTATTGGGGGCAGTAGGGGTCTATTGGGAAGCAATATAGGCAGTAGGAATTCTATTGGGGGGTAATAGGAGGTTTGTATGGGGTCCATGGTCAACGATCAATGGTTAATGATCAACCGTCACCGGTCGCCAGAATCTAGCCACTTTCCGAGACCGGTCAACGGTCAACAGTTAACAGTCAATAGTCAACAGTCAACCCTCTATTACCCTAATAAATGTCTATTTTGAATTTATTTAATTGATCGAGGGTATTATAGTCTTTTTCATCTTTTTGGGTTGATGAGAATTTTTCCAATCTTATTTTGCTAGTGGAAACAAAATTTCTAAAATCTAGACTAGTGGTCACTAACCCAAGAGGATAATTGGTCTTAGTATGGATGTCATGAGATATGGGATGTCCAGGTGCAATCTCTAGTCTCTCTCATACTCTCTCTTGAGTTTAATTTTCACCACTCTCATCTAGGGGTCGTCAACGGGCCGGGCCGGGCCCAGCCCGGCCCATTCATAACGGGCTTGGAGCGGGCCGGGCCGGGCTTTACAATGTAATTTAAAAATAGCGGGCCGGGCCGGGCCGGGCTTTTTAAAAATTTCTAGGATCCAAGCCCTTCAATATACGGCGGGCTTAACGGGCTTTTGCGGGCCGGGCCGAATGGCCCACGGCGGTTTGAGGCCGGGCCGGGCTTTAATTAAAATAAATAAATATCCGATATTATTTTTCAAAAAAAGGTTTGGAACCCGGTTCATAACCGGGAGGCTCATCCCCACGCCTATATATATATATATATATATATAGTTGTCATATTAAAATACAATCATAACAAATTCAATCATAACAAATACAATCATAATAAATACAATCATAACAAATATGATGAAATACAGTGATGGTAAAAAAATCACTTAAATCCGACAAAATTAGAACCCCGATCGGTGCGGTCAACCTTATTTAAACTTATATCTCTCTATGGGGAGCCATAGTATCGGGAGGTAAACGTTCCCAAATTTTTACATGGCTGATTACGTCTCATTTATTTAAGAGTTTAATGTTTGGAAGAGTCGACGAAACAAAATCATCTAAAGGTACCTAGTAGCGTTTTCGTGTGATAAGTTTTATGAAAATATGGTTGACCGTTTCGATCGAGCATCGAACGTTCACGAAACGAGTTGATTTTTCTCCTCTACTCATATTTAACTATAACGATCACATCAGACGGTCAAAATTTTCATTTTGTTAATTTAGCCATTATAATGACAACATGCTTACTAATGTGGTATAACTTGATTAGTAGATTATACTCAAGTGTACAACTTTTCAAAACAACTATATAAAAGAAGTCAAATTTTGAAAAAATTTATGAAATAGAATTTGATCGTTATGATGAAATACGGTGATGGTAAAAAAATCACTTAAATCCGACAAAGTTAGAACCCCGATCGGTGCGGTCAACCTTATTTAAACTTATATCTCTCTATGGGGAGCCATAGTATCGAGAGGTAAACGTTCCCAAATTTTTACATGGCTGATTACGTCTCATTTATTTAAGAGTTTAATGTTTGGAAGAGTCGACGAAACAAAGTCATCTAAAGGTACCTAATAGCGTTTTCGTGTGATAAGTTTTATGAAAATATGGTTGACCGTTTCGATCGAGCATCGAACGTTCACGAAACGAGTTGATTTTTCTCCTCTACTCATATTTAACTATAACGATCACATTAGACGGTCAAAATTTTCATTTTGTGAATTTAGCCATTATAATGACAACATGCTTACTAATGCGGTATAACTTGATTAGTAGATTATACTCAAGTGTACAACTTTTCGAAACAACTATATAAAAGAAGTCAAATTTTGAAAAATTTTATGAAATAGAATTTGATCGTTATGATGAAATACGGTGACGGTAAAAAAATAACTTAAATCCGACAAAGTTAAAGCCTCGATCGATGATATATTTACTTCGTGATTTTTAGACTATAATTTAAAATTCTTAAAAATATTAATATAATAATTATTTTTAACGAACTTAAATGATAAAATAAATGAGTTTAATAAAAAAGATGATCCATATTGTGCTAGTGAAGTGTGAATATCCATTAAAGTGTGTGAAAATAAAGATCTAATTAATATATTAATGTGTCAAAAATATAAAATAACTCTATATGGGGGTAACTTATTCTTTAATTATTGAGGTATGGATTTTAACGGGCTTTACGGGCCGGGCTTTTACGGGCTTTTGATGGAGCGGGTTTGACGGGCTCTTAACGGGTCGGGCCTACGGGCCGGGCCGAGTTTCTAACCCCTAAACTAAGCCCGGCCCTCTACCCACCGGGCCCGGGCTTAAGCGGGCTTTTAGACGGGCCGGGCCGGGCTTGAAGTCCATCGGGCTTGCGGGCCTCCATCGGCCCACTTGATCCGTGGGCTTAATGATGACCCCTACTCTCATCTACAACCTACATTGCACGGACACGGCAAAATGGTGGCGTATCCCGTATCGGACACGGACAAGCATACGATACAGTGAAATACGGCTAATTACTGAGAAGCATGTCTCCGATTTAAGACTTTCCTGCATAATTACTTCTTGTGTTTGTCTTCTACGATTGTGTTTTCAAATATGATTAGTATAATTTTAGGATTCTACGATTGTGTTCTCTAAAATACTTAAGAAGTCTAGTAACGATTAGATGACCGATTGGCTCTAATTGAAAATTAGAATTGAGTAGAGTCTAGTTAACTTGAACAATGTTGCCGTGTGTTTTGCATGTTATTCTTGTGTGTTCTTGTGTGTCTTTTTGTGTGTTATGCTTTGTGTGGAAAGATGTCGACCAAGTTGTGTATAGTAATTTAGGATTTTAAATTTTGTGTCTAGGTCATTAGGGCAGCCTTGCTGCCGATTCTATTTCTAAATCCCCAATCTGTTTTATGCTATGTAAATATGTGAATATGTGTTTCTAACCTTTTACATGTCAGGTACCCTTAATCCCCGGACTGAACGATCCCTATTTATCATATGCTACTAACGGTTTACAGGGTTTATTTTTGCATGCGTGTTGTTACCCCGGTTATGGCACTCGTCAATTTTTGGCGCCGTTGCCGGGGATTATAAAAGCTTGATATGTTTAAAGTGTTATTTGTGGTGTTAATTTCGTGTGTTGTAAATTTTTGGTAATTTTTTTGTAAAGTAGAAATATGCTTCGGCATGTAGAGTTTAATTTCCGAAAGTTGTATGATGAATGCTGAATGTATGCTTGTAAAAACTTAGTTAAATTGTTAGGAAGTTTAGAGGTTTATTTGTGTCGGACTTATTTTGAGTTTTGAAGGGAAGGGAATAGGCAATGTCACTTTTGTTAATATTAGCCTTAACCCTTCATGTTATCTCTCGAGGTCTCATTAGGTGACGAGTTGCGTAACCGGGGTTCCACAACGCGCACAAATAATACCGTACAAAATCATCGTTAGTATAAAACAAGTAGGGATCGTTCTATCCGGGAATTAAGGATACCGGACATGTAAAAGGATAGAAACATTTATTCACAAATATACACATGTATTCACAAACATTAAAACAAAAACATGGGGGATTTAGAAAGGATTGGATTGGCAACAAGCTGCCCTTAAACTATCTAAACACGAATTTAAATCCTACACTACTATATACAAGTTGGTCGAGACTCCTTCACAAAGCACATAGCACAAAAGCAATCAAAACACACAACAAATAGACAAACAAAGGACTCGACAATAACATTAACATGTTCTAGACTCGACTTAGTTCCAACCTAACTAGTGCCGGAAGAGGTTCACTAATCGATTTTAAGGCTTCTTAAGTACTTAGGATTTTGACAAGCGCATTACCCTAATCTTTATGCTAATCTTATTTTAATGACACAAAGAGTAGACACTAAAACAAATTAACACTTAAGAACATAAGTCTTTTTTTTAGTCGGAGACAAATTAACAAGCAAGGCGTCACTCTTCTTATTAACAAGTAAGTTTCTTTTAGACTACTCTAACCCTTATGAAACAACACAAATCAAGACCGCGAAGAGCTAGACTCGACCTATATTAATTTCGACAAATACAAGACCGATACTCAAAACACATTGCACTTGTGTTAAGCATCAATCTTTGAGGCACACGAATCTAAAGAACTAACCAAGAACAAATTTAAAACCAAGTTAACATGCTTGCTGAACCTAAATCTATCTTTTTGTACAAATTTTCTTTATAATTTTAGCATGCAATTCGAAACTTAAACCTAGAAAACCTTACAGACATATTAAGCACAAACTGAACATGTATTTTATAAAACCAAATTCGCAATTGTTTCACACAGACATGCAAACAATAACCAAAAATACACACAAGTTACATAAACAAAACGTTGCATAACTACATAAAATTACACAAGCTTTGAGAGAGGGGCGGATCACACTTTGTAGACACCTTGAGAGTAGCTTCAAAATGTGACAATGGATGCTCGGATGATGGCTAAAGAGATAGTTCGGATACGGCAGGAATTTGAGGTGGTGATGGGGTGTTTCGGCTTGCTATTCTATGTAGGACTTGAGGCTGAATTTTGGTAGAGCTTAAGGCTAGATTTTTGCTTTGGGATGTGACAAATTTTCTGTAGAGAGGTTGGCATCTATATATAGGGAGAGAACTTGAAGAGGGTCGGCAGAATCCTTGTTGCAAAACGGCAAGGAAAACCTTTTCCTTACCGGATTAGATTTTCTTCCTTTGTTCTTCTAGGACTTCTTCTTCTGCCGAATTCTTCATGGATCAAGGCATGATGGACTTCTTCATGGATCAGCAACATTCCTTGATGGATAAATGGTCCAAGACGCAGCTACAAGGTTCCCTAATCGGGCCAGGAAATCCTTCTCCTAGAACCGACAATAATGCTTTCCTTTTCCTGGCGGGACTAGGAAACTTCTTCTTTCCATATTTTGCACTTCTTTTTGGCATGTCCGACTCCCATATGGTCTATGTAGCTCAGAAACTTTCATTTGGTGAATTTAGAAACCATTTTGGTGCCCAAATATAGAAATCTGTGAAAAGAGGCAGTAGGTTTCTTTCTCGGCAGGGCAGTGACCTTGCTGCGTTGTGACTGACATAACTTCCTCCATAGAACAGCTTTTGATGCGATTCCAAATTCTGTAGAAACTAGACTTGTAGAGCTTTCCATGAATATATGGTACACCTTCTATTTCCTTGTGAGTCGTACTGGAGAAATTCTGGAAGTTGGATGATGTGCCCAGGAAATTACTGAAGTTACTGGATTTTTGCGATAAGCTTTCACTTGTAATTCCTGGCATCTTCTTTTGCTCCGATTGGTATAACTCCTTCCATTTCTAAATCATTGAGATGTCTCCTACACATAAGAGAAGAAAAATTTATCAAATATAAAGTCGAGATTTTACAGATCCAACGAAACATCTCTAAGACTTCATAAATCGGCTTTTGACATTTTTATACATTTTTATCTATACTTAGCACGATTTTTATGTAACTCTACCAAATATTCATGATTTGTCTAAATGACTCGATACTACAACAATAAGGGCTAAAGCAAAGTATAAACGAGGGTAAAACATATTAAGAACGTAGCATTTTATGCTCCTGTCAACTACCCAACACTTATCTTTTTCTAGTCCCTTAGCAAAACTAAATAAAACCAAGACTCTAAACAAACTATTACCCCTAATGAATTGTCTCAGGCTCATATGAACACATAGCTTTCAAGTTGATGCATGAGAATGCTAAGTACGAAAATTCCAAGTTTCATGAACATGCGACATCAATATGAATATGCAAGAACAACATATAAGCATGTATACATGTATAGCTAATCTGATCCTCCTCACTAGGCATACTCTCTTCTTTTCACTTAAGACATGGTTATTTACACATAATTATATGCAAGAGAAAGATGATAGAACACGAAAAATATCTTGCATATGTCATGAAAAACGAAAGCACTTTGTGAAAATTTGATAGAAGAACCTCATGTAACAACTATGTGCACCAATGAACCACAACCATATGCTTACTCTTGAGAAAGACTCCACAAATCAAAGTTAACCATATTAAGAATCATGAAAAGATCAATAAAGGGAGTATAATGGGGCTCGGCTAAGGCATTCGAATTTTTGGATAAGGAGGCTTAAAAATGTCTCTACAACATAACAAATCTCGAATCTCCTTATGTCTTCTCGCCAAGGGCCGAATTTCATCTTGTTGGACCCCTTCTTCATTCTTTTTCTCCCCTAACATCATTGTGAAAACGAATAAAGGTCGAAATATATACAACACTAGACCTTCACATGCATACAAACTCCAAATTCACTATATTTTTCAAGATTAGACTTGGCAATTTTTCTTTTGAAGCCGTGCCTTTTTCAATACTTTTTCTCGGACTTGATTTTTCTTTCTTTTCTTTTCTTTTCTTTTCTTTTATTTTATTTTTCTGTCTGAATTCATTTGTTTTTCTGTTTTTCTTTTAAGTCTACCCCACGCCAATGTGATTTGTGAAGGGCAAGACAATATTCTTGTTTGGTTCTAAGTTTCTCGGCTTCAAGTTTTTAACTTCAACTTCCAGAATTGTATTTATGCACTTGTAATGACGTCTGTTTGGTTATGTGCCTTCAAACATGGTATTGATGAATAGGTAAAAGGATATTCAAGAAAATTTAAAAATAAAAGATTCTGTTCAAGTGTTTGTGAATTGTGATTATAGAAAAACGATACGTATTTACATATACAGAATTAAAAGCAAAATTTCCTACAATGTACACTGCGCATGGTGGGGAAGGGCCGAAGGGGGAAAACACCGAGCGACGAGTAAAACTTGATCTGTGAATGTTCATGTTAGATGACATACAGCATGTTGTCCATCAAACGTATCAAAGCCAAGAAGTTGCACTTCACAGAAATTCGACATCTTCTTCCTGATCTTCCAGGACGATAGTGGCAAGAGCTAGTCTATATGCTGAGGATCTTAACTTCCTCACAAGGACATATATTTCCTTCCGTCTCCGTTTAGCTGGCATCATATTCCATTGTTCCCCTCTAATATGAGCAAGTAGAGCTGCCTCACAAAAAGCTTGTGCTACTGTCTTCTTGCTGTAGAAGGAACAATAATAATGAACATACGGTAAAATGGGAACAATAGTTTATAGATGAGATGTAGGAAAAGGCCTATACACTAACCTCCCTCGAACAAAACCAGTGGTCACAAAACCTATAGGCCAACGATGAAATTCTCTACTGATGGTGTCCTCTGGTAATTGGAGTTCCCACTTACCAGGAGACAGCTCTTTGAAATACGATGTCACAGCTGATTGAGGAACTTGAAGTCCTCCATCAGAACTCTCTAATGACCTGCAACACATGCACATACGTGATTATTACTATGAACGAATAATAAAAGCAATAATAGTTACAGTTCATCCCCTGTTGTCACTAATAACATAAAATTTCCCTAAACATGAAGAAGCTAGTTGGTAATTAAGCGTGCAAGTTGAAGTTTTCATATTGCCCTTGAACATACAACCTTTATCATTGTCCATACACATGAGAGCGTACACATTCAATCAACTTTATCACAACCAGAAAATGAGAACACCTATGTTAGAAAGGACAAGATTAGAACAGAGTTCCAAGTAAAAGAAGAAGAAGAATTTTCTACCTTGTCCAGAGTGAGATGTCAGTCACTTGAGGTGCACAAACTACCGCTCCCTCTTCCAAAAACCCTTCTTTGTAAGCATGGAGAAATACCCTAACAAAGCATAACTTGTTGTTGTTACTGAATTTGGTAATCCCAATTTGGCCTTGGCCAGGCTTGCTTTCATCCCTCATAAACCTAGTAAAGCTAGTTGGTTCATCGGTCACATGAGGACATAGGCGTAAATTAAAGCCTTGGAATTCCTTCAAGAAATTCGTCAGTGAAAAAGTTGTACGTGCTACAAAACCATCAAACAATGTACCAGGACAGAATGTAGCATCAGAATTTTCACACTCCAAGTTAGACGTTGAATTGCTTCTGACCCTGTGTCCCGGTCTATAAGTTTCAGCATCTTTCATATTGGTGGGTCCTTCCCTCAAAGAAACTTGGATACTATTCCATGGGGGTAAAATGGGAACCCTCAAAGGTCTTTGTGCTGGAGGACGAAGTTCCTCTTTAACATTGGAGGCAGCACTTTCATTTTCTTTAAGGCACAAATAAGCACTGCAATCAGGGAAATCCGAAGGAAAATATGGCAACCCTACCTGCAAAAGAATAGAAGACTTACTGCAACAGATGAGCTAATATTAAAGATTATACATTTGAAGTGCACATGCTTACGTCACTTGAAATCCAATGCTTCTCTCTCAAACCTATCACATGAGCCCCCTTGGAGATGAGAGGAACCCAAAATGCCCTGACCCAGCTCAAGGGTAGAATTACAGACCATCTGTAAGGAAATAAGAGATAAGAGTTTAAGAGTACATATAAATAATTAAATCTGTAATTTTATCACACACACACACACATGCTCTATATAAGTATGTTGGAGTGAGTAGTGAACATTGACGTGATTATTGCACAAATTTAGAATATACAGCTGCCAATTATTGCACAGAGTGATTAGTAAATATTGAAGCTATGGGGTTCATGTTTCAGAGAAGCTAAGATATAGAGCACTAGTTTGCATAATCAAATTACGAGGAAAACAATGAGACCCTAGAGAAATTGATTTTATAGAAACATTTAGACTCATTATAATTGAAATTACAAGCATGAAATTCAGAAGACATAGTGATGAATAAAGTCTATATTTACGAGCTAACCATAGATATAAGGATTCAGTATGATGGATGGATTATTAAACCAAGTAATGCTACACCAGAAGCATAAACAAGGAAAAAAATAATTTTACCCAATATGCAAGCCCCGTCCGTCGTCATTTTTCAAAAGCAGAACAGGACAAGATCTTGAGCACTGCAAATTGGTTGAAGTATTTATTACTCTTGAACTTGATTCATCAAGGCAGAAGAATTTTTTATTCTGGTCATATCGTTCCTGGCAAATAACCATCTCTTCCACTGGAGGACTTATACCATTGTTAATATTCCACAAGTTCTTTTCTGTGAGCATGCTAGTAGCTTCAAGTTCTGACCCCATCAAGGACAGTAACTCTTTTTTCTTGTATAAATTATTTCCATTAACAGCATGCTCTCTGTCTTCAGTTCCTTGTACATCAGTTAGTAAGCTAGCAGAACCCGACTCTGGAGCATTGGCGGTCGTTTGTTTCTGTATGAACATGCGAGGATCCTTGACTCTAAGAGACAACACTGCATGAGAAGGAATGTCTTCCTCATTTTCAAGTACAGGTTTAGATTCAGAATCATCTGGAGGTTCAGCAACTGAATGTTTCTTCAATGCCCAAGCAGGATCTTGACTTCTGTGCAGCCAGAAAATTTAGTAAGTGATTTTTAGCTTCACACATGATTAAGAGAATCTCATAGTCTGTAATTCACCTTGTAACAAGGCCCAATGTCCTTTGGAGGAGTTGAAATGCTTTTGATCCCATAACTTCTATTTTCGCTAGTTGGCCCTCAAGTGAGATACAGCTAATCATGCTGCCGCTCTCTTCCATCTGAGATAATACATGAAGATGTAATCTAAGCATCCCAACAATAGTAAGTTTGGTAATCTAACATCTTATACTCTTAACTAGAACAACATTTATTTCCAACAGGCACAGAACAACAACAACCAAGGTCTCATAGAAGAAGATTGTTACTTCTCATGACTTTGAGAAACATATACACAATAGTTATAGATGCGGACTATCTTCTTTGAATCATCATGTAAGCAGAACTTGAGAATAGCATTAATACATCACAGAAAATAAGACTCCTAACATATAAAACAAAGAAGAAGAAGAAGAAATAGTGGAATTCAGATGGCTACCCAGGCTCCAATTACTAACCTCGTCTACCATAGGACCTTACTGTATAAAGCTTGAACGTGAGCAAAGAGAAAGCATGCTTACCTCTATTTGGCAAGCTGATTTGAGAGCATCATATCCTGCAGTGAAAGCAGAAGCATGTATCCAAATCCAAAGTTGGCGCAAGGTAGAAGAGCGCTCTGTAACCTCTAGTCCATCACATGCACCACCATCATAGACAGCAGAAGCATCAACATCTCTATCTCGTTGGGGAGAGGGTCGCCACATATATGTCACAGGTGCAATTGGGGTCCAACATGGTGCTCCAAACTCATGAAGCTACCAAAATGTATAAAACAGTTAATATCTCAAGTCCCCATGCCATGCAAGACAAAAGTGCAATAGGACATTACCATTGCAGTATCATAGATGGCCCCAGAAATAATGGAACGGGAAATATTTTCAGAACGAGCTGATGGAGAAGGCACCAGTACCATTCTTAACACTGATAGTAATGATTCCTGAAAGCATATGAAATAACAAAAATTTAAAAACGGAAATTTAGCAATGGAAAACAACCTATTTGCTCCACCATTTCATATATGAGGAAACAAAAAATGATAAGTTTAAGATAATGATAAGATAGAAAGTAAATATCTTGCCTCTGTACCCTCCAATTGCATAGATACATGATAGCTTGCATCATGGACGAGCACTCCATCTTTGAACCACTTCAGGACAGCTCTGGAACCCCTTCCCCTAAATGATTTTAGGAAGAAAAAAACATCCTCAATCAGGAACTATGAGCGTGATGCAACAAGAGAAAATGAAATTATAAACAATAATGCACTACCTGCCCTGCAAACCTTGGGGAAGAGAATAACCCCAAAGTTTTGTCATTGTGAACCGCTTTGCATGCCAAACATGTGTTCTAAGCCTCTTTGTTCCATCCCCTGAGGTGCAAAAACCCTTTTCAAGGTTCTTTTTACGCTCAGCTCTCCGACGAATGCGACGAGGAACACTCTTGTCATCTTTCTCTGCAAGCAAAGCATCGCTTTGACCAACGACTCCATGCTTTCGCTTTTTTCTACTTCTCTTTTTCGCGGCTTGATTGTCATAAGCAGTGGTTCTTCTTCTCTTGCTCCTTTGAGACCGGAAATCATTGTTCAATCGGTTCGATACAATTGTGTGAAGTGTCTCGAGTTCTGAAGCTCGCACCTCCGCAAAATTTTCGACACTAATTTTTCGAGGCGGAGCTGATGAAACTTGCGACCGTTTGTATCCATCGATTGCCATTAAACTGATTCAATCTTCTTCAGCTCCAGAACACAATATTATAATAAAATTAAAGTAGCTTCTCTGTATTTTCTCATTGCACTACTCCGTTACTCTGAAATGTCCAAATAATTAAAAAAAAAACTTTAAGGTAAGCTATGTAAGAAACTTTGGTTACCACAACACTATGTTTGAAATACAAGAAATCCACACTGATGTTTCCAGAACAGCAGTAAATTTTTTTAACAAAAACACCAATTCCCTTAATCAAGTCCAAAAATCATTTTCTAAGTTTTGATGATACTGATAAATAACTATGAGGATGACTTCCCAAGTACCAATTGAGAATTCAAACAATAATGATTATGGAAGATAGTTTATAGTTCCTTTCTGTTTTCCCAGAGACCAGAGTTGTACAAATTTTTCATAATGTTTCCTTTTTTGGGTAAACAATCATGTAAAAAACTAGATAACATTTATGGGTCATCAATGTCGGAACAATTCTTCTGGAAAGCTATAGAATCTAAAAGAAGCAACAATCCATCATTACGTACAATGCACTTAGCTGAAAATAGGAAAGACAACAAAACCCTAACCAAGTATAGACCATAACTGCTTCGTGTCAAATGGGTTGCCTCAATTCTGTGTTCGGTGCAGCTGGGCTTTTAAGAAAAGCTGGCTATTGCTTATTTTTTAGAATAAGTAGCTGAAAAGCAAAGCAGGTGAGTGTTTGGTAAACTGGATTTTGTTTGGAACACCAAGAAATTGCTGCCTCTTCATTGGGCAACACAATTTGACACCTAGTCACAAACTGTTGGCAAGTAATACTGTGGTTCCAAATGAATAAAGAAAGATCACTCTAGATTTTTTTCCAGTGAATGATGAGTGACCACAATGCTGCCTATAAACTCAATGGACATGATGAGTGACCATGTTGCCGGGACTGTTAATCAAGGCATACAAAACAAGAAACGCTCTAACAACTTGATTGATACGATACAAGATGGCCCTGAGAGTTTCTTCAACCTTCTAATCTACAAGTTGTCAACATCGAGAGGTATACAACGAGTGAATGCCTAGAAACAATTATAGGCTAAGATGTAGATGTAGCATTGGACTGCGAACAAATTGTGATCACAGCAGCAAGAGAAGGACCAAAAAGACCTGCACAACTATTTGTTGCATCTGTTAAAAGACCCCTAAAATGCAAAGTACTAGTTCATCTTAACCATAGTCAACTCTATCCACTCTCTCACTCCCCATTACAGAGCTCTCATGATTCTCTTCAAAATTTCACCTCTTCATACTCCCTCTTCTCTGTTCCGTAAAACTTGATACTAGCAAAAACAAAAACGAGTTTAATAGCTAGACTTGAAAACTCTTGATACTTAATCACACTTTCCCAAATCAAACTATACTACAAAAAAAGAACAGTTAAGCTTTAACTTAATCATTCAGGCTCAAAAGTTCTCACCATACAAATCAACACCAAACAGGGCGATATCAAAATATTTAAGGCACTCAATAACTGCACAAGACCCAAAATTTGATGAATTATTTAGGAACTTTACCTGGGTCGGACCAAGAGCAATTCCGCAGCTTTATGAAAGAATTCTCTGGGTTCAGGGTTTTAGATATCTAAAGCCGGGTCGGGTCGGGTCGACTAGTTTAATCTTTTCTATTCGGGTCGGGTCAACTAGTTTAATCTTTTCTATATGGGTCGGGTCAACTAGTTACCTTTTCTGCTGCCTTTTGCAGTTCTACATTGACATTATGAATCTTGACAGAGTTACAAAGAAGCTCTAATCCTCCACTGCATAAACCAAATTTGATTTTACTCAGGTCCATAATGCACAAGGTTGAAACATATGATTATCACACAATAACAATGAACCAGTTAACAAAAAGGACAAGTTGCAAGACTCAAACTATTGGATACCTTATAAATGGTTCATGGGTATATACATCCTTGTATGAATCTAAACCAACCAGGCAACTATAGGTTTGCATGGTTTCAGAGAATTTATCATACTGTGTCATTTAGAGTTTAGAGTAAAGTAACACCATGTTCCAAATTGGAAGCCTAAGAAAATGTGAGAAGGATCTATTCTGTTTTCTTGCACACCTCAACTAATGTTAAAAGCTAACTAGAAAGCATCAAGTCATCAAGAGTGCCAAGTTCTCCTGGAAACCATATAACTATGATTAAACTTAAACTTCTTAAGTCAATGAACCTCCAATTAAAATTGAGGTAACTTCCATGAAAAGCTAACCACTTAAGTGACTTGCAAAAGCATATAATCAGAAAATAATCGTATGAATCCAAAAATATCCATCATAATCTCTAAATATGAGATAAAATACTCTTGAGATGGACCAAAAAGAGTTTCAAACTTTGAGTGAATTACAAATGCCAACAAAGCTAGGTTCTTACAGACAGCAGAAAACTGAGGTAGGTGAACTTTATCCAAAAAGGAGAACTTAACATCACAAGAAAAAGGGTGGGAGTAGCAATTTTTTTTTATTAATTGTAGAATCAAGACCAACCTCACTATTGCAATATCAAAATAAAACTAGAAAGATCTTGAGAATAGAAAAACCCAAACCAGTACAGTTCAGAACAATGAAACATTCTAAAGTTTTGGGAAATCAATGATAAAATAAAATAAAACTAATTACCCGAATTCTACTGTCAGCTGCATACTGGAAAGCCTGCAGAGGTTTCTGGGGATTTCTGAGAACCAAAAAAAAAAACTATATTAGACTGCAATTTAAGGATACTAATCAAGATTGCAGAAGTCAAGCATCAGAGAGAAGAGATTTCTTCTGCATATATATAGCAGGGAAATAAGTACTATGATAGCTACTATCCAGTTGATTCACAAACACCTTCCGAAACTTAATGAAATCGATCCATAGTAAAGAACTAAATCACTAATCAAATAGAAGAAACAAAGAAAAGAAACCTGATAAGAACAGTACAAGATTGAACAAGAGAAATAGTCTACTTAAACTAAACCCCAAGAATATGCAGCAGCCACAACTTGGTTAAAAGAGAATATACACTTTGGAAGCCTGATACTAAGCCCAACACTTTTTGGTCCAAAGTAAAGTCTCCGTGGTGGTTTAAGGGTATTGCAAGAGTCATCATTTCAGTTTTATGAAGAGAAACCACGAGTCCAGTGTTCTTAAGAGTCTACTAAGTCTTAGGCCTCACTCACGAGTCTTATTATTAACAAGTCTTAATTGTGTCTTCTGGTGTGGTAGTAGTCTAAAGGTTATCCATTTTAAGCCTGTAAAGTGTAAACATAGCTACTATTTTTTAACCCAAATCAGATAAAGGAAAGCTTGGTGCCTTGGTTTTTGTTGCCCTACCCTATTCTCTGTTCTTTCCCATAACCTCCCTCGTTCTATTTCGCCCTTCTACAGCTACAAAGCCTCTGGTTCTTCTAAATTCCTTCTGCTTTCTTAATCTCTCAAACCATCCTAATCATACTTGCATCGTGGAACAAGAAGATGTCTACTCAAGTTATAAGCAGACTCGGGTATCAGTACACCAGAACACAGTTTTTTTTTTTTTTTTTTTCAATAAAAATAGTCGGTATACAAATTATTGCCATGTTCCAAGGGCAAGATAAACCCCTGATGATAATCGAAAACAGACAATCCAACTTAGCATTGATCCTTAGTACATGATTTTCCAGAACTAAAAGCACTAACTAACTGTTGCATATATTTTAACATCTTAATAGCACGGCTCTAATTCTAGACTGAAATTGTTGGCAATTGTTCATATCAGTCTAACTAAAAGTGCCCAGAAAAAAAACACACGAATTCAAAGATCAATTGATGAAAGACAGCCCATGAATAAGCCTTCATCACTAAGCTTTATTAAATCCATTTCAATTCTAAATGAATGAATAGAACAGTTAAACAATTGAAGCATCTAAGAAACTATAACTAATCAAAAGTCTCTTGGAAAGAGGAAGTGGAGAGGAAATGGGGATACCTGTAGTGCTGTGGTGTTTTGTTTCTTATTCTCTCTGATCTCAATCGATCTTGTATTCCCAGTTTGTGTTTTCTTCAATTGAAGCAGTTAGAATAACTGAAACCCTAAACACTGTTTGTTTCTTTCTTTTGAGAAAGTATTTTGTGGTGAAGGAGAATAGAATAACAATTGGACGAAAACGCTTCTTTGTTAGCGTTGTTCTTTCTTCTTCCAAAGTATTTTTCTATACTAACGAGTTGAGGACTTCAAGTCAATTGTTTTAAGAGACCCAAATTTTGATCACATTTTTTTATTTTTCTTTTTGTAATTTTTATTCGAGCATCTAGTTCTTCCTCTATTGAAAAAAAATTAAAAAAATGCTTCATTGGTTTGAAAAAGTTTATATACTTTAGGTTTTGGGTGTTTAGTTCGTCTTAGCTTTATTTACGAACTAAGACTAGTTACTTATAAAGTTGACAACTTGTAGATTAGAAGGACTCTCAGGGCCATCTTGTATCGTATCAATCAACACTACCAGAAAAGGGGTTATAGCCGACGACGCCATCTCATCGGCCGTTTTCATTAAATCGTCGGCTATAGTCTTCGTCGGCTATTCTCTCGTCGGGAATGCTCCGTCGGCTATAGTATAGCTGACGACACTCATGGTAAGTCGTCGGCTTATAAAACACGCGGTATAGCCGACGAATAAAGCGTCGTCGGCTATACTTCGAACATTGCCGACGACAGAATCGTCGGCTTCAACAATTACGTAATTGCCCCTAACCCTGAAGTATAGCCGACGACACTATCATCGGCTATACGTCCGGCATAGCCGACGAATTCATCGTCGGCCATAACAATCGCCGGTACCAGGAACGGCTTTTTTTTGCCGGAAGCCGGGAGGGTATAGCCGACGAAATATGGTCCATTTCGTCGGCTATAACCCCTAAATATTTAAAAAAATTTAAAAATTTAACTCGGGCCCAATTTCACTTCGTCTTCGGTTTGGCTGCAGAAAATCCACAAACAAACATCCAAATATCCAACAAATATCCACATCAATCCATCCCTAATATCCTACCTACTGTACAAATTAACCCCCTAACTAGTCATCTACTCATCATCACCCCCTAAACGCGTAGCGTCGTCGACGGGATCGTTCGAGTTCCGGTGGCTATGGCTACCCTGATCGCCTGGCGGCGTACTCCGATGCGGGGGGGAGTGGGGACGACGAACTGGGGCATCTGTGGCGGAGGCGGGGGCTGGAGTCCAGCCTGCTGGGCCTCCCAAGATTGCTGCATCCATCGGTACATCTCCGCCACAGATGCGTCTCTGGCCTGCTGCGCCGAAGCCTCCGCGGCCCTCGCCAACTCTGCCTGCTGGAGCGCCTCCACCGCCCTCGCCAACTCCGCCTGAGTCCTCTGCAGCTGTGTCTGCAAGTCTCCTCTCGTCGAAGCCGCACGCTGCGTGCTGGGATTGGCCGGCGTGTACTTGAGAACCCCATCTCTCGCCGCGCCTAGGCCTCTCTGGTAGAAGTAGTTGTTGCCCGTCCCTACCGCCGCGTGCATGATCTGAGAGGCCAAGCGCGGCTCAAGGGTGTCGATCGTGGAGGCAAACTCCGCGATCGCCTCGTCGGACGCCCCTTCCTCCAGGGTGTCTCGCGCGATCCCGAAGGTGATCGCGTCGGTCTCCGCATCTATTTCCGCCTAATTGACAAGAAAATATAATAAACGAATTAATAAAAAAAATATATAAATTAATTTAATGAAACACTTTTATTGAAGATGGGCGAATACTTACCACTTGGTCGGGACGCCCCGGATACATCTGCGCATGAATCCACGACAACGGCCTCAGCGGTCGGTCCCTCCTCGCAATCTCTGCCCACTGCCTCCAGGAGCGGGCGCCGCCGTGGTGGGGGTGCTCGTTCCTCTTGCGGTTGTCGCTGTTCGTCTTCGAGATTTTCTGTATTATAAGAACGAACATATAAACGCAAATATAAATTAGTAACTAAATTAAAATATTAGGAACTAACCAAAATAAAATTATTAACTAATTTAGTTACTAACTAATTTAATGTAATTAGTAACTACTTAACTAACTAATTTAATTTAGTAACTAACTAACTTACTAACTACCTAATTTAATTTAATTTAATTTAATTTAGTAACGAACTAACTAACTATGTAACTAACTAACTAACTTAATTTAATAACTAATAACTAACTAACTAATTAATTTAATTAAGTAACTACATAATTTAATTATTAAATAACAGTAAAAAGTTATATACTAACAGGCTAAATTTTCTTACCGAGACTCTGTCGCTCCCGAAGTAGGCTACCAGCCATAGCCACTCATACTCCCTGTACCGGAACTCGTGGGAGGTTGCACCTCGCCCCAAGCCCTGCTCCACATGGTACGTCCTGTAGTGCGTCGACAGCTCGTTCTTCCACTCGGAGTACCTATATTAACAAAACACAACTGTTAGATATATTCGTACACTGCCAATAAATATATTTATACAAAAAAAAGCGAAACACATAACCTGTTCTTCAGCTGCTCGTCTCTCCACCAGTCCAAGGTAGGATGGACTCTAAACCATTGCTGCAATATTATAAATTAATTAGAAAATATTTTTATATAGTTATAAGGACTGAATTCATAAATGTTTATTTTCTATAATAAAAATACGATTTGACTCACCGACAGTGCATTGTACACTCGCGCCTTGATGTCATCGGGCACAGAGCCCCAGTCGGGCCACAACAGTGGGACCCTGTCCCGCACGAGCATGCCCGTCGCGTTGATATACTTGGTGGTGGTGTCTCTCCTCTCGATCGGGCGTCCATCCTCACCGGGACCGGGCAGGATCTCCCTGATCCCACCGGCGAGCTCCCTCTCCAGGGTCGACATGTTTGCTGGCCCTCTGGTCCGTCTCGTCCCCGCGGGTTTATTTACGAGGACGCCTGTTTCATAATTAAAATGAATACATAGTTAAATAATTATTTAAACTAACTAATTAAATAATTAATTAAACAATCTAAATAATTAATTAAACTAACCAATTACCTGCGTCGTTGTACTGCTTGTCCTTCTCACGAACACACCACAGGCCGCGGCAGTCCTCTGAGTCGAAAGGCCTGTGGACGTAGGCCTCCTCCCAGGGAATCTCGTGGGGCCGGTCGTGCCTCCAAATCTGCCTCCCCCTGGCGTCGTACTCGGGGATGGCAGGGAGGAATTGGACCATGTACATCCCCGATGGCGGAGACATACAGGGCGTGGACCCTGAGGGGCCTGATCCCTCTGACGGTGGGCCCCGTAGCTGTGGACGCTGTCGCTGTGGGGGGACAGGGAGCATCTCTGGAGGGTCTAGATCGGCGCGCGGTGGGGTCGGCTGCCGATCCTGGAACAGTGCTGAAGTGCACTGGGGTCTGGAGGCTCTGCGTCCTCCTCCGACACTCGAGTCAGGGCCCGCTCCCGTCAACTCATACGAGGAGCCCCCACGTGGATCGCTCGGGGTCAATCCCATCAAGGTCTCCTCTCGTCGACTCATAGGCCGGCGTAGGCCCCGACGACCGCTGGATCCGCTCCCCCCACGGCTGGGTCCTGCCTGAGCGTCGGGGTCGCTCTCGGTCGGTCTGGCAAGCCATCGGTCTACAGCGCGGCGGTTTCCTGCACAATTAGTATATAAATTCCATAAATTTCACAAAAATTCCACAAAAAAATTAAAAACTTTATTAAATGTATATATACCTAATTATATATATACCTAAATATATTTATACCTAATTATATATATATATATATATATATATATATTCCGAAGCTCTATATATATAGATATATATATATAGATATATATATATATATCCTCCTACAAATCGTTGTTAATTCCACAAAATTAAAAAAAAATCCACAAAATTCCATAAATTTCACAAAAAAATAAAAAACTTCATTAAATATATATATATACCTAATTATATATATACATAAATATATTTATACCTAATTATATATATATATTCTGAAATATATATATATATATATATATATATATATATATATATATATCCTCCTAAAAATTACACAAAATTAACAAAAATTCCACAACATTAAAAAAATTTACACAAAATTCCATAAATTTCACAAAAAAATAAAAAACTTCATTAAATATATATATACCTAATTATATATATACATAACTATATTTATACCTAAATATATATATATATATATATATATATATATATATATATATTCCGAAAAATATATATATATATATATCCTCCACAAAATTCCACAAAATTCCACAAAATTAACAAAAATTCCACAACATTCCATAAATTGCACAACAACCCTAAATTCCACATAATTTCACAAAAACCATAAAATTTCACAAAATCCCTAAATTCCACGAAACCACAAAATTCCACAAAATTTCGAAAAACCATAAATGAGGGAGAGCGGGACTACCTGACATGGTGGTGCGGCTAGGGGAGGTGGTGCGGTGCGGCGGCGACGGCGGCTAGGGGCGGCGGCTGGTGGCGTTGCCGTTCAGACAGTATTCGGGTCGGGGAGCGCTCGGGAAGGAGGGGGCCGGGGCGGGGAGGGGTCGGGTGGGGCCGGGGATAGCAGATCGGCGTCGGCTTGTTCTGGGTCGATCGGTCGATCGGGTGGGGGGGAAATTAGCTAGGGTTTTCGTTGCAGAAAATGACGGAGAGGCGCCTCTGTTGCGGTTTAAATCGAAGGACTATAGCCGACGATATAATTTTAATTCGTCGGCTATACTCTGACCCTAAATCCGGGCTGGGCCGAAGTTGGGCTTTGCGGGCCTGTTATAGCCGACGAAGAATGAATTTCGTCGCCTATAGTGTGAAAATCGAAGGACTATAGCCGACGATATAATTTTAATTCGTCGGCTATAGTATAGCCGACGAAATTCGTCGGCTATACTCTGACCCTAAATCCGGGCCGGGCCGAAGTTGGGCTTTGCGGGCCGGTTATAGCCGACGAAGTATGAATTTCGTCGCCTATAGTATGCATATCGTCGGCTATACTGCACGCGCTCAGCAGCCGTCAGATCTCCCCCATCCAACGGCGGACAATGAAACGGTGCGGATCGCAAGAGTTTAGCCGACGAATTTCAGTATTTCGTCGGCTATTCCTTGGTCAAACTGCAAAGTCAAACCTCTAAACGCTTTAAAACGGAAATTGGCCCGTCTAAATGACGTTTTTTGGCCTGACCTTCAACAGAGAATAGTTTCAAATCGATGCGACGCAACTAATCGTAAAAAAAATTTCCTCAAAATATTTACCGACCGTCAGGCTACCCATAGGAACACGGAAGTAAAAAACAGCTAACCGCAACATTCGGCACACAGATTTTGTCGGAATCTTCCCATTTTTCAACCGTAGACGTATTTCAATATTTCGGTCGTATCTTATTTCACGACACATTTGCATTTGAAGGGTCTACGTATAGTAACTATTTGAAACTATACATTCACTTATACACTTAGTAAACAAGTTAAGGAACATTAGTGCATATGTTCCGATTTCGAATCTAAAAGTTTGGAAAATCTATTCCAACCGTCAGATATCACCGTTAAGAGTAAATACATGTATGAAAAAAATTCCAACTACATCTGACAACGTTAAAGGCTCGATCGGTACGGTCAAACTGCAAAGTCAAACCTCTAAACGCTTTAAAACGGAAATTGTCCCGTCTAAATGACGTTTTTTGGCCTGACCTTCAACAGAGAATAGTTTCAGATCGATGAGACGCAACTAATCGTATAAAAATTTTCCTCAAAATATTTACCCAACGTCAGGCTACCCATAGGAAAACGGAAGTAAAAAACAGCTAACCGCAACATTCGGCACACAGATTTTGTCGGAATCTTCCCATTTTTCAACCGGAGACGTATTTCAATATTTCAGTCGTATCTTATTTCACGACACTTTTGCATTTGAAGGATCAAGCAATGGTTTCGGTCAACATCCGGGCCAGGGGTTATAGCCGACGAATTACAGGTCGTCGGCTATACTTTAGCCGACGACCTTCAACATTTTGTCGTTAGCCGACGACTTGCATATTAAATTACCCAGAATGGGCATTATAGCCGACGAAGTATGGTCCATTTCGTCGGCTATAATGCTTATCTTTCTGAAAATTTGCCATTTAGGGCCTGAAAATTGCCTATTTCACCTGATAAATTCCTGAACATCGCACAAACAATTCAATACAATTTCCCATAAACTCGGAAAACGGTAATTAAGGACGAAAAATGTATTCATACATGCATGCACCATCGTACACAAATACATACATAAACAGTATACTAAGGATGATAATCAGAATCATCCTCATCACTTGAGTCAGACGTAGTATAGTAGTTAATATCTGGCAACCGGTGCTCGTACTCGTCGTCTGAGTCATCGTCTGCCTGATATAGACGATTCGGATTAGCATCATACATGGGCACCTGACCCCTAGGAAGTCGAACCACTCTGCCCGGTGTCACATTATTATCGCGGATGGTGGAGGATTCCGGAAGTTCGCCGGCGTCCGGCTCTTGGTATGCGGTCGCTTCTTGACACTCTGTGCTCACACCAAGTGTGGTAGCACTGTATATGTCTCGCTGAGACACATGGTTAACTACCTTCCACGTGCCTTTGTTCAATGGATCGTCAAGATAAAAGACCTTTTTGGCCGCTGTGGCGAAAACAAAGGGGTCATCTTCATACACACTAGTGGCGGTATTCACCGAAAGTATGCCGTACTGATCGATCCGTATGCGGTGCGGCCTAGTATCAAACCATCGACACTTGAACAAGTGGACTTTCATGCGGTTCCCATAAATGAGTTCAACAACTGACTGTAGGACACCGTAAAAATCCACGCCCCCCTCTGCACCATCGACCATCACCCCACAATTCTGTGTTTTGCGTTCCCCGTCTCTAGCTTCACATATATACTTAACGCCGTTGACATCACACATTGGGCGGACTGTGGAAGATATCGGCTTCATCAACAACAGCCTCAATTCCTCTGAGTAATTTGTATGACCACCCCTCGCAGCCACTTGCATCAGCTGAAAAATATAACTCAAATCACTTGGTGTGTTTATGATTAAAGAATAGCGAACTGTAAAAGAAAGCCATCTAATATATATATTTATACATTTACCCATTGTGGAAAATAGTCTGCAAACGTCGTGTTGTGGTACTCGACATCACCGCGAACTTCCTTGCAGTGAAGATGGGTTCGTTTCCAAATACTGTACCTCCGGACAGTTTATTAGAACCCACCAGTGGGCAATCCCTACCTCATGGTCATGCAACTTGTCCACACCCTTCTTCTTGAAGCTTCCGTATGGTACAACAGAGTTGTCGACGATAGATAGGTTGACTTGGATGTTGTGGGGGGTCCTCCATCGCTCCCAAGTACAACTTGGCGTACGTTACACACTCATGCGCAATGTAAGCTTCAGCAATACACCCCTCAGGCGCAGATTTATTGTGCACATATTTCTTGTAGTCTCCAAGTTGTCTGCAAGGTTAACAAGTGCATGTTAAGAGCATGCAACTTTTATTTAAAAACATGTATAAATCAAATTTATGAATAACATGTACCTTTCGATGGGATACATCCAAGTGTAGTGTACGGGACCGGTAAGCAACAATTGTTGGGGAAGATGGATCATCAGGTGAGGCATGATGTCAAAGAAGTTTGGGGGAAATATCCTCTCGAACTTGCACAAGATAAAAACGATTTCCTCATGCATTCTCATGAGGTCTGATTTTCTAACTTCTCTAGCGCATAACTTCTGGAAGAATCTTGACAACGCCACCAACGGCTCAACCACTTCATCCTCCAAGTACGCTCGAATGAAAATAGGGAAGAGGCGTTGAAGCAGTACATGGCAGTCGTGACTCTTCAATCCGTACATCTTGTTGTCTCGGTAGTTAACACACTTGCTTATGTTACCCGCATAGCCATAAGGATACCTGCATAGCCATTAACAACAATTAGATTTCATGCATATATAGTCGTCCAACAACAGATGGATTCTTTAGGGAATACATGCCTAATAAAAAGTTACCTGACATTACTCAGCCATCCAAAGATTTCATGTTTCTGGTCCCTGGTGACGGTGTAAGGAGCTTGGGGCATTTTGCTCCTGCCCTCTCTCAACCACAAATGGTCCCGCAGTCCCATATTTCTCAGATCAATGCGTGCCTTGGGGGTGTCTTTTGTTTTCTTCTCCCAATTCAAAACTGTGCCAACCACGGCTTCACCCACGTTCTTCTCTATATGCATGACATCCAGGTAGTATCTGGTAGCCAACCTGGCCCAATAAGGAAGTTCCCATAAGATGCTCTTGTGTGACCAGAACCTATACCGATCCGGCCTCTCTGGAATCGTGCGGAACACATCGGGATGATTGCTAAGCGGACCAAAGTCATACTCATTCAACACTGCCAATATTTCCTCCCCTGTCCATTGCTCGGGTGCCCAGCCCCTTTCTTCAGTCCCATCAAAAGCCTGTGCATCGTCCCTAAATGGATGGTCATGCGGAAGCCAACGACGGTGACGCATCTGGACAATCTTGCTGCAATGAGGACTGGAGCAATCAACAGTCATGCACTCTGAACAAGCCCTGTAACCCCTGGTGACGCTGCCCGACAACATACCCCTCCCAGGAAAGTCACTGATCGTGCCAACAAGCATGGCATGCATCCGGAACATCTCATTTTTGAACCGGTCGTAGACCAGGTGGCCGTTCAGACTCAAGTACCGAAGCTCCTCAATTACGGGTCTCAAATACACATCGAGACACTTTCCCGGATAACCTGGGCCTGGAATCAACAATGTGAGCATGTTATATTCCTTCTTCATGCACATCCACGGTGGAAAGTTGTACGGAATCAAAATAACTGGCCACACACTGTACTGAAGCTCTTTCTTGCCAAAAGGGTTGAAACCGTCGGATGATAGCCCTAGCCAAACATTTCGAACCTCTGATGCAAATTCAGGAAACTCCAACACATTCTTCTTCCAAGCCTCTCCGTCGGCGGGATGTCTAAGGGTGTCATCGTCAGACACATTCCTCTCAGCCCACCATCTCATAGCTTCGGCCGTGAAAGCACACATGAACAACCACTCAAGCCTATCAATCAGCGGGAAGTACCGAAGTATCTTCACAGCTTTCTTGTTCCCTTTAGGAGTGAACTTATACCGCTCTGCTCTGTATTGCATACTGGGCAGTATTCAAGATCTGCAAGTCCTTCCCCGTAAAACAGAACGTAATCGTATCTGCATGCATGAATCTTGATGTAGGAAAGGCCGAGATCTTTAAGGATATGTCGCACCTTATGATGACTGGTAGGAAGCCGATGTCCGGGGGGCATCGCCCCACCCCATATCTTCAGCCAATCATCAACCGATTTGACAGTGTATTTGTTCTCCGTTTTGATCTTCATCACTCCCATGACAGATTCAAGGACAGTCTTACTGCATCCGGGGTACAACGGAGTCTGTTGCAATGCGATCAGGTTGTTGTACTTTTCCATACCACTTGTGTTGACCGGAGATCGGGGTAATGGCTCGAGTAGCTCAATATCAGGGAAACACTCCATCTCCGGAGGAGGGAGTTGCACATCTGGTGCTTCATCAAAGACACCGCTCTCACGAGGAAACATATCGTTGATCCAGTTCGTTGTTGGATCATTGGAGGAACTCCCTCTCTCGGCAAATTGTCCATGATCATGAGGACCCGCAAACTGTGGTTCACCGTGATAAATCCAATTAGTGTATAGGACCCAAAATCCATATCTAGCCAGGTGTTGCTCCACTGTCTCTATGGAAAACCGGTGTCGTGGGGTGGCACACTTGCACTTTTTACACGGACAATAATGAAGTGTAGTGTCTCCACAGTTAGCCATCACAAAATCCAGGAAACTCCTAACTCCATCATGATACGCCTGATCCCATCTTCCAAGGGTAATCCAACTCTTGTCCATCCTGTAAATTCAAGAAATAAATATAGCTGTATATAGATATGTATATATGCACGTACTACGTACGTACGTACGTACTAATTAATTAAAAAATTCATCATTACACACACATATATATATATATATACACATGCATCCCTAAATTAATTAAAACATCGTCAATCTCCCTAATTAATTAAACACAATGTATTTTTTATATATACCAACAATATATTTTTAATTACAATTAAATTAATTAATATATATATACATTTTTTCATCAAATTCATCTAAAATCACCTATAAATCAACAATCAATCACTAATCTTCAACAAAACTTCAATTCTATTTAACCAACATATCAACCCATTAATAATCTCATCTCAACACACACACACACACATATATATATATATATATATATATATATATATAAAATTAATCACACATTTATTGTAATTAAACTCTAAATTAACACACCTCTGCATATAACCAACTAAATCAACACACACAGCAATATACGTACCTTTCAAGCTTATGACCGAGGTTTTGGACGATTTCAGAGCGTTTTCGAAATGTTTTCGACGAATGAGCTCGCTGCTGCAGAATAGATCTGATATAAGAGTTATAGCCGACGAATACCCTCATTGTCTGCTATAACCAAAAACTTTTCGTCGGCTATAACTCTTATAGCCGACGAATACCCCCCTCGTCGGGTATAACCAAAAACTTTTCGTCGGCTATAGTTATAGCCGACGACGGCCGAGAACTCGTCGGCTATAATATTATAGCCGACGATGTGGCCGACGAAATAGTAATTCGTCGGCTATGACCCCTTATAGCCGACGAAGTACTGTTTCGTCGGCCGTTTTTTCCCATATCGTCGGCTATAACCCCTTTTCTGGTAGTGCAAGTTGTTAGAGCGTTTCTTGTTTTGTATGCCTTGATTAACAGTCCCGGCAACATGGTCACTCATCATGTCCATTGAGTTTATAGGCAGCATTGTGGTCACTCATCATTCACTGGAAAAAAATCTAGAGTGATCTTTCTTTATTCATTTGGAACCACAGTATTACTTGCCAACAGTTTGTGACTAGGTGTCAAATTGTGTTGCCCAATGAAGAGGCAGCAATTTCTTGGTGTTCCAAACAAAATCCAGTTTACCAAACACTCACCTGCTTTGCTTTTCAGCTACTTATTCTAAAAAATAAGCAATAGCCAGCTTTTCTTAAAACCCCAGCTACACCGAACACAGAATTGAGGCAACCCATTTGACACGAAGCAGTTATGGTCTATACTTGGGTTTAGGGTTTTGTTGTCTTTCCTATTTTCAGCTAAGTGCATTGTACGTAATGATGGATTGTAGCTTCTTTTAGATTCTATAGCTTCTCCAGAAGAATTGTTCCGACATTGATGACCCATAAATTTTATTTAGTTTTTTACATGATTGTTTAGCCAAAAAAGGAAACATTATGAAAAATTTGTACAACTCTGGTCTCTGGGAAAACAAAAAGGAACTATAAACTACCTTCCATAATCATTATTGTTTGAAATCTCAATTGGTACTTAGAAAGTCATCCTCATAGTGATTTATTAGTATCATCATAATTTATTAAGGTAATTTGGTGTATTTGTTTTAATGCCTTATTTGGACATTTCATCCTAGCCAAAAGTTTGTTTCTTGGAAAATAAATGTATGGAATTCATGGAGTACAAGAATTCATTTATCATCATAACACAATTGTATGGAATTGTAGCAGTCCGAAATTAAATTATAAACACAGGAAAATTAGTCTGCTATTAGATTCATGAACTTATATCGGAACATACTAATTAATTAACTAATAGCATTGGCAAGCCAACAGTCCATACCAGAAACACAAACTTGAAACTACATTGCCTACAAGGTACAGAAGCTCATTTTAATAGATGAGGTTAATCACTGACCAACTGTATGGATCGAGATGGAAACCAACTAAGCGGCCACTGGTGCTTCCAATAGGTTCTTAAAACTAAATCTTAATATTAATCAAATAGGAAATGGAAGTATTCCAAATATTCCAAGATATAATAAATAGACGAAATATTATTGGGTGATTTTCTTGTAGTAAACGAATGGCTACAATTCATCATTTTCAGTATATGCATCTTTGGTAACTACTAATATCTTATCTGATTGCTCACATTCTCATCAAAACTATGTTAATGTATATTTGAAGCAGCTGCAAGAGACAGTGTTGCTGTAACCTATTGGAAAGAGAAAAAACCGAGCTGTTAATTTCACAAATTCTAGAACAAAGAAGAATTCATGTAGCAATTAAGAAAATCAAAGATTTTTTGGTTGATTGATAGGACTCGACTACAATGAGAAGGAGAAGTAATGTCAAGTAAACCAGCACCCCTCACAATTTTGTATGGTCGATCTCCATATACTGGTCATTCAGAACCCAACCAAGAACCCATAAACAATCAAATCGATAAAATATCAGAATAAACAAAATTAAGCACAACGATTTACAAGAACAAGAATAAAAACCCAACCATAAAATTGATCAATTCATAGCATACCCATACACCAAATCCTTAATCAATCCGCAAAAAAACTACAACCCATAAACATTCTTCAATAGATAATCAATCTTTGTTGAATTTTCAGATCGAATACGAAAAAGAGAGGCAAAGAAGACGGTTGTAGACGAGAGTGGTGAAGATTAAACTCAAGAGAGAGTATGAGAAAGACTAGAGATTGCACCTGGACGGGAGTAGTTCAAGAATTTGGAGCAAAACGGAGGAGAGGAGTTTCAGGCTTGGGAACGACTACAGAGCGCCTCTTCTCTTCGATAAGACCGTGCTTATGGAAATCAAGTGTTTTGGTGTCTTTATGTAAGACTGCCTCCAGCACCTTTTTGGGCTTCAGTAGTCCATTAAAACTAGTC
The DNA here is from genome assembly GCA_963682095.1 of Potentilla sterilis. Classification (NCBI taxonomy): domain Eukaryota; kingdom Viridiplantae; phylum Streptophyta; class Magnoliopsida; order Rosales; family Rosaceae; genus Potentilla; species Potentilla sterilis. The sequence goes on from OY821760.1 coordinate 21,240,148, forward strand.
CATACTTCAGCCGAACACAGGACAGCTCTTATTTTGCTATGCAACACAATCCCATCCCATCCAAACTAACGTACCAAACGCTCCCGTAGTAGTAGTTTTTAAAAGAAGAAGCAGATGCGTGATGTGAAATCTGTTTATTCACTAAACCAAGTCGTCCTCTAGCTCTCGATTCTTCGTCGACCCAAAATTGGGCGTCGTCAAAGATGCCTATGTTAGAACCGATCGGTATGGGGCATATAAACAGTTTATGTATATAATTAAATACTATCAATTCTACTAACAACAATCAAACAAATTAAAATTAACAACGAAATTGAATTAGATATTTACTGACTTGATCAGATTGAGGTCTGTTTTGCAGTGTCCTTAGACAGAAATTCGTCCCCACTCGTGCTGTAGTTTCAGACGTCTATCTAGAAGATTCAACAATCTAAACAAGTTCTTGCACAAGAACTTGTTTCTGGCGAATATACTTTGTGTATCTCTGAAGAAGAAGAAGAAGAAGAAGAAGAAGAAGAATGTTTTTCGTGGTTTTCAGCGAAGACCAATCGTCAATATATAACAGTCTAATGAAAAGATATAACTGATCGAACAGTTATAACTGTTCCGAACAGTTGTAACTGTTTGTAAGATAATATCAATTCAAATTTCAAAAATTAAAAAATTATTTTCGAATTTAATCAACTATTAAATATATATTTAATTTATGTGCAATTCTATTGAAAATTCAATAGAAAAGCCCACAAAGCCCATTCTCTCACACTTCATCCATTTAATAGACTAAATGGGTTAGTCCTTATAAAGGCAAAAACTCTTTCTACTTCTTCAATGTGGGACTAAAGTCCCACAAGTTCCTACAACCTCTTCACTCTCACTACTACTCCTCCTCGCCGCTGTAGCCTCACTGCTTTCCACAACCGCCTTCGTCGATTCAATCCGCGGCTGCGGTGGCTTCGTCGAGGTAAACATCACTCTCTTCAACACTTGATTTCGTAATTTAGGGTTTTGTGAACTGATTCGAATTCTGATTTTGTAGGCGAGCTCTGCTTTGATCAAGGCCAGGAAGACGACTAATGCTAAATTGGACTATTCTCACATCACTGTACTACTCATTTTTCCAATTACTACTGCTGCTTCAGATTGCTATGTTTTGAATTTATGATAATTAGATGACGTTTGTAAACTTTATTGTAGTATGACTTCTGTGAAGTTTTGAAATGCCATTGTAGTGACATTTAGCAAACGTCATTGATATAATTTTAATGGCGTCATTGATAAAGACGTCAAGGAAAAGATGACGCTCCTATACACAGCGTCTGGGGATGGCATTCAAAAACTCATGGAAGACATTCAAAAACTCATGGAAGACATTCCATGACGTTTTCAAACTTCATTGATGTGTTTTTGTGTAGTAGTGTCAATTTAAAGATGTAAATTACTATAAGGGAGATTCTATTCACAGTACTTGGACCTCCTTATTTTTTCAAATTGGTATTGACTTTATCAATGCATGTGAATTTATCAAAAAATTATCTTACCAAAAAAGAATATCCATCTAATTAAAAAAATTCTCACCTTACTAAAAAATCGCACCTTACCAAAAAAAAAATCTCACCATACAAAAATAAATTAATTAATTAATATCTCACCTCTTACTATTGTCCAAGAACGATAAATCCATAATCATCCACAATCGACGGTGAAGTAAAATTTTATGTAAATTTTGAAAGATGATGCAATTTGTATTAATTTTATCTCTTTTTTTTTTTCGTTAGATTATTTTTTGGTTTCGCTTACTTGAATGCATTTATATAATCAACGATTAGAGTAAAGAACGTATAAATAGTTGTACAGTGATTATGAATAAACAAGCTTCACAGTCTCAACAAAATTAATAATGGATGAGAAAATATGATTATTAGATGTTCAAAAATTGAAAAAGAACTAATTACAGATTTCCTTTAGAATCTTCTAAAAAGAAAATTTTTATTAATTTTTTGGAGCTATGGATATTTTAGGAAGATAAAGGAGTTTTAAATAGTATTTTATTTCGTTGAAAAAGTAAATTAGAGGTCTATAAAGCAAAGAGGTTCAAATGTTGTTTTTGAATGTATTAATAAAAGCTCCCTTACTATAAAATAAAAAATATTGAAGGAAAAACACATTATATGCTTTCGTCAATGTAACTGACGAGAGATAACTATGTAGTCATTATTGTCATTAATGTATTTACTATTACCGTTGTAATACTCACCCTATATAAAGGGGATTCCCGCGCCCAGGGCCTAGCAACAAGCCAATCTGCTCTGGGCACCCAGCGTCTTCTCCGATCACTCCAGACGAACCCGGCAGTTCCCTCTCTACACCCATCGTCGATGCTCCTCTGCACAGCAGCTGCAGCAGAGCTGCTCAGCCCAGCATCGATGTCCTCCACCTGGCCCTCGACGCCCCAGCCCACCGATGCTGCTCAGACCCGATCTAGTGGGTAAAGGAACCACCAGCATCAACCCCAACGCTCGCTCCGCCCAGTGCCGACAACGACGAAGCCCGGAGCTTTTGACCCGAGGCCAAAGATCTGGCCACGTCTCGGCACCACTGCCCAGTGCTTCGTCCCAGATCCAACCGTCCTCGCCTCTGCACCGACGAACCAGGGCCACCGTCGCCTACCAGCCCAGCATCGACGACGCCGATCTGCGACTCCGATTTGGCTTCGTCCTCGACGCCACCCACGCTGGTGAATCCCAAGCCGGCCTTAGAGGGGGTTTCGTCGGCCCTTGGCGGCCACCTATGCCTTCGCTTGCTCGCCACATGCCGGCTGACGCCGCCCTCCACTCCGCCTCCACTGCGATTTGAAAAGATAAAAAAACCGACCCCGACCCGGCTCCTTTGGGCCTGATCCGACCCGGTTTTGATCCACCCGACCCGCAAAAAAAGAAGAAGGATATTTACCTTTTAAATTCAAAGGTAATTTTTCAAAATTACGAGACAGTGAATTATATTTACTGATTTACGAATTTAATGATAAAATACGAAATTACTTAAATGTGAAATATATATGATTAAAGTGACTAATCACATGAACATTGTTTGTTTTTATGTGACATATCAATTACAATGCGACGATCAAAATGAAACTGAGATTAAACAACCACTTCACACGCAATTTATTTGGCAAACTAACAAGTAAGATCTAATTAAAGTTATCATTTTCATTAAATCGTTAATGATATAATGCTCAAATTGATCTTATCATATTATGACATATACTTATGAAATTTGAGCATCATTATATGTCTATTTTATTACTGTTAAATAATTGTTTTATTTAACATGTTATTTTGTTTGAGCAATGCCATGATAATGCAATTTCATGAGCATTGTAATATAAAGAAAAAGGACAAACCTACTACTGTGAAAAAACATTTTCACGAAGCTAGAAAAATATGACCATTACAAATTTCGGTCTTGAGATCCAATTTTTATTTCTTGAAAATTTTTCAAGATGGATATCTTATTAATTGTGTAAAAAGCAACGATAATGGAATTTCATTAGCTTCACATGCAATGAAAATTGAAAAACCAAAATTTTACTATGATAACGTAATTTCACAAAGCATCGGATTTATCATAATGTATCTTGGTTTATATTAATTGTCGTGAATGTCATTTAGACCGCGAAGCTAATACATTTTCTTCGTCCTATATTTTACAGATGGTTTAACCATCACATTTTGGTTTTGACACATTGGACTCTGAAGAACTTGAGTAACAAATTCCCCTATTGAGTCAACTAAGGCTTGAGCATGGTATATTTATGCAAACTGTTTTATGTAAATAACTAAGAAATAGTTACAATATCTTGAATGATGATGTAAGGTCTGAGAAAAAGAAATTTCATGAAACAAATTATGCAAAGTAATGCAACAACCCTAAAACAAAGGGCAATGACGATGTAAGGTCTGAGAAAACAAAGGGTAATGGCGATGTAAGGTCTGAGAAAAAGATATTTCTTGGGACAAATTGTGCAAAGTAATGCAACAACCCTAAAACAAAGGGCAATTACCATGGACGTAAAAATTTCTATAATAATCCAAAAGCAAGTAGAGACAATGTACCATTTGAAAAGATGACATAGGGGACATGTCATGTGCAGTGAAACACTCTGCCATTGTTGTAAATCAATGAAGTATTGATACGTATATTACAAGCTAGAAAAGAATTAGCTGTGATTTATAATAACTATAAAGAATCATACGAGTACGTGGATTTTGAAAAAGTATGTTCAATATCCAACAAGAACATTGAAAAATGAATTTACAACTAAAGGCATACCATATGGGAAGAATATGTCAATGACACATCTCATCATTGCAGCTATTAAAAGAGCCAAAAGGATTTGGCTTCATCCAAGATAGACTTTGATTAGTTTATTTTTAAAATTTTCAAGATATCCCTATAAAGGTTATTATGCCTAAATTAGACTTTTGGTCTTAAAGTTTCTATCTCTAAATTGGACAAGACTAAATGTAATCGTTTGCATGTTAATTTTTGAATTTTCTCTAAAGGAATTGAGATTATTCAAATTTTATTCATGATATACATGATTCAATTTTCTGCATCTAACTTTGCAAAGTATTGCATAAAGTAAAGCAACATATCATAATATAGATATGACACAAAGAACTGTGTGCAAAGAAACGCACCATGTAATCCCTAGAATAATAGTACTGAAGGACAATGGTACTAATATATCACAAAAATAGCATAATAGTATTGAAGAACAGTAGTACTATAATGAAAGTGATAAGGATCGGTATATTTGTTCATTTGGGATTCATAATGCACTTGTCTAACTGCGATTACCATAGCTTTTATTACAATCCCCATCGAGTTACTCTAAAGAACTTGAGTTACGTTTTGCTGTATATATTGAGCATATGTCAAATTGACAATTTATGAGATAAGAGAAAATTGAATTTGTTCAACACTTTAAATAAATTTATGCCACGATATTCATGTAAAATGACACAAGTGAGAATTCATTTGAGCTCCTTTGCATTACCTCTAATGACTACTGATGTAAACGAGTATTAGAGAAGTTTATATGTCAACTTAGTGGGTTATATGTAACCGCTAATTGAATCCAAAGTCATAAGAAAATAATCTTTTGGAATTATGACATAAATTAGCTTTGATCTGGTGATCCGTACATTAAAGAAATTACTATGGACACCCATATTTTGGATGAATAGAAGCAAACACCAGAAGAATATGGTTCCCACACGAAACCGAGGACAACCAAAGAACATGTTATCCTCAAATATTGTTTCGATACAATTCATGTAGGGTTGAAGACGTGTGTTCAAACCCTACATTACACCGCTCCCCTAAGGTGGCATTATGATTGATGCACAAAGTACATGCACTTATACCATATTATGCTTCTTATATATCTATTGTGATTTTATGAATCAAAACACATCACTCAAAGCCTATTCCTGAAATTATGATTGAGATCATCATATGCAAATGACACACATTGGTTTCTCATTATGTTCTTATATTAAATCCAAAGAGGATTCAGTGGACTGATTCAACCAACTTGCAGACACCTTAGATATTTTATGGTTTTGGTTGTTGTGTCGACACGCTGGTCACGTGTCATGACACCATCCACAATTAAAATTTATGTTGCTTATGCTAGAAAGTCAAAGCACCTAAGAAAGCACACCAATACTTCTGTTTTGGGTTATGCAATTTTGCATGCAGCGTTAATTATTCATCTATGGCCATCATCATTGAACTAATTTACACCATAGCTAGTGACTATGTGTGAGGATTTTAAAGGATTTCAAACGAACTTGTAATCCTTCAGCTCTTTTGGATTGACACTGATCTACAATCCTTGAGCTCGATTAAATGTTTTTATGTGCCAAAATTGCACCGTCACAGCGCACAATGATGGGTTACTTGAGATGAATACATATTTATGCTGGATATGAACTTCCAGCTATAGTCCGCTATGTCGAAACCATGACAGGCGATCTCTTTACCGCTAAATAAGCGAAGTGTCACTTTGATGAGACAGTTTTCCGGTCGTTAAGGGGAGATAAGAACCAGCATGTTCAAGTGGAACGACATGAATTGTCGTGGTTTGTCCCCACTGTGTCTCATCCTTATCCTCAAAATCACACAAAGTAAAGTGTGCAGATGTCTTCACACAAAGTAAAATGTGCAGATGTCTTATACATTAAAGTGACGAGATCATATAAATCTGCTGCAAATATATCTGTAAGGACTGTGTTTAATAAAAAGGACATGATACCACCCAAGAGGAATTGGGTATTGTACTGCCACCATGAATGATGGCATGGTGACGCCATAAGCAAGGATTAAAATGTCGATATTGGTAGAGATATCGGTCGGCCGAAAAAAAGAGATATCGGAGATATTCGGAAAGAAATTTTTTTTTATTGAAATATGAAATTTATTCATTTTACACATAAAATCATAAATACATACAAATAATAGATTCATTTAGTACCAGAAAGAGACTCTAAGTGCTTCAAATTCCCCACGTTGATCCACGAAAGTACAATAATCTGACCAAGACATTTGACCCATATAGTATGAATTGTAGTGAGTAATATGATAATCATATATCTCTTTGGAACTGCCGACGGTATCTCCTATAATGGATAATAAGGATGAATCCAACTATATGATTGGTCATGCACTTCTCCATATTGACCATATTCAAAAATATTATAACCAAATTGATTGTTGCCTTCATGCGATTCATTTGACGTCCCATTACGCTTTGTGCCTAAACTGATAGAATCAAAACTTAAGGCAACTGAAGCAACATCTGATGGGATACTTTGATCATCAATTACACATCTAGTCCTGCTGCCATGTCGATTCTGCTTTTGCGCACCATGACGAGCTTCTCTAGATCCGTGGTCTTCATCTTGGGTAACATGATCAAAATTACTTTCATATGTAAACTGGTTTATGTCTCCACCCACAGAAGATTGTCCATATTGGAACCCTGTATCTCCACCACTTTTTCCGCTTCCACCATCATCATCATTTGAACTATCCGAGTTGCAGTGCCCCTCCAGGCAGCATCACTATTAGAATGATCTCCTTGGTTTCCAACATCTTCAGATAATACCTTATTCACATTAATTCCGCTGTCAGTTGCAGTTTCTACCACTTGTGGACAAGGGTTGCCATCTTCATCATCGAGGTGTGCAAGCATAATCCAATCATGAAGTGGATCAATGCCATTTTCCAGTGGTTTACTAGCAATATGAAGAAGATCGATGTAGTTGTTTTCATTTATCATACTCTCTACTTGTTTATCACGTACTCGTAACTTCATGTTGTAGTAGCAATATACAAGCTTTTCCAACTTCTTATATGCAAGAGGGTTTCTTTGCTTCGTATGAATAAGAGCAAATGTACTCCAGTTTCTTTTACAAGCTGAAGAAGAGGCCGTTTGTGCTAAAATACGCATTGCAATTTTTGATATGTTTGGTGCAGAATAGCCCCGTTGTGCCTACCAATCAGCTGTAAATAAACTAAAAGAGTTAGTTTTGTAGTTCATCAACTGTGTCTAATAATGAATGTTCATATAACCTACAAACCTGAACTTCTAGTCTCTCTTGTTTGCTTTGCAATGCTAGAGCCAAATGATCATTTTGCTTCTCTAAAGCATACAATCTGAATGAACCGTTTAAATAGTAATCGTATATAATGCCAAACATTCTTTAAAAAAAAATGTCAACAATTTACCTCATCTACAAAAGTATCCACATCAGCAATGCTTCTGTCAATTGTGTTGAATTGTTCGAACACTACTCCAATTGCTTGTGAAATTTTTTTGTTATGACCAACCCCAAGTCGATATTGAAAATTCGGGTTTAAGAAATATGCTACAAACAAGAAACCAACAAATTATATAGTAATATACCAACTTAATAATTAGAGTATTGGACAATATAAATATTGGTAGATATATAAGAATAGTACAAACCTGCTGCATGCAACGGTTGACTTAGTGTTTTGTCTCATCGATCATTAATGATATCAAGCACCCATTTTTTTTTCCATTCATCTGTGATACTTGTTGTTTCATTCTTTGAAACATATCATATAATATGGGCATGGTCGGTTGAATTTCTGTATCAACAATTTGAAAAATCTCATACAGTGGGTTGTAATTTTGATGGACTGTTTCCATGCCTTCTCAAAAACTGGAGTCTAAGATTATTCTTTCTACCCCATTGTCTTCTCTAGTTCGGCTTGCTGCATTATGATTCCATGCGCTGCTTGTAAACAATCTTCTCAAATTTGCTTTATTTTTCAGTATGCTATTGATGGCGATGTGATTTGTTGTAAATCGAGTTTTGCCAGGTCGAACTAAATCCCCATGAGTGATGCTCCTCATTTATGCAAGTACCCAACTATGATTGTAGATATAGTTAGTTACAGTTTGAGCCATTTTAATTGTACTGCACACTGATTTTCTCTTCCCAATATCTTCAAATATCAAATCAATGCAGTGAGCAGCACATGGAATCCAAAAAATGGGGTATTTTTTCTCCAAGTCTCTTCCGGCCTTTTTAAATGCTGATGCATTGTCAGTGACAATTTGAACAACATTTTCTGCTCCAATATCTTGGATAATCTCATCTAACATACCATATATGTACTGAGCAAATTTTTTTACATGGGAAGCTCTACAGATTTCAGAAACACAGTTGCACCTTTCGAATACACCATAAAATTTATAATAGATAATTTCGTTGGCCCAGTCCATCCATCACACATGCATCCAAATAATTTCCAAGATTCTCTATGCTTATCCACATACCTTTACATTTCTGTGTACTCTACCTCCAGACAAGGACCTTGAATTTCATATGGGGTTGGAGACTTTATGCCAGGACCTATAAACAAGAAACGATATATTTAATAAAATTGGTCAGTATGTATATTCTACAACAAGTGCATTAAAGTATTAAATATTTACCACAATCTCCTACGACAGAAAGCATCTCCTTAAAATGTGGGGAGTTTGCCTTGTTTGCAGCAATACCAGTATATATGAAAAATCTTGCAGTCGATTTTAGTAAAGTTTCTCTCGCACCTTTAAATATTCCTTTAATTGTGCTTTGCTTTGATCGACTACCCTTGTATGACATTTCTACTGGAAGTTCAGGAAATTGATATTGATGACTATGAGGTTTTGATCGATCAAATTGTTGAGTTTGACGATTTCTAATACCACCCTTCGATCTTGTTGGAAATCTCAAACTTGCACTCCTTGTAAATTGAGAGTTATCACGATCTACAGTTGATCGTCTTATTGCTTCCCGATAATCTCCTTGTTCAGAACGATGCATGTCTTGAGGATATTGATATCCATCATCGCCATCACTCCCATCATCTTCATTGAGATTTTGTTCACTCCCAATATATTCATTTCGGAGTTCTTCTCTGATATCTTCTTCCACAGCTGTCTTTCCTTGTTTCATAGCATATTTTCTCTTGATCCATGATATCACCTCTTGCTTTACATCGGGTGGCACCTTATCACATTTTTTAACACCCCTGTGTGGATCATAACCTGATAAATGACTCTTCAATCTTGTAATTCCCCCACTTTGAAATCTACTAAAACAAAATTTGCAGATTGTGCCACTTTTATTTCCTTCAATAGCAGTTGCATACTTCCATGCTGGATCATTTCCACGTCCACTACCACTTGCCATTATTGATCTAGCACATAATAATACTCAACATCAGTTAAACATTTAGTATAAGTGTAGTATGTAATAAGTAATAACTATAAAATTAAAGAGAAAATTTTTCTTATAAGGAGATTTAGTTACCTGAATTCTACAACTACTTTTCGTAAGGAGAAGAAGAATGCAAATATGCTTGCATGTTGAAGTACCTACGCATGCGATCTCTTATATAGATTCATCACCAGCCTTGAGTCATCAGTAGTTCAATACTTTGCCATGTATCTTCATTATTTTGTTGAATAAAGTGAATGACATTACGTGTGTTTTGTTTTGGTCGGGTTAAAAATAAGTTTACTTTTTACATTTTTGGGCTCTTCCTATAATTGAAGGAAAGAGGAAAACACTAGTTGACTTGTCTTCTGTTGAATGAATTGAATGATAATACACAACTTTGTTTTTATCGGGCTAAAAACAAGCCTATGTTTTGCATTATCAGTTTTTTCTTACTAGTTACTAGTCCTAGCCGATACTAGACATTCATCACCTTCCAATCTGCTCGAGGGCATTTTCAATATGCTCGGAGGCATCTTCGAATCTCATCAAGGTCTCTAGTTGTTCTCATACAATTGCGAAACAACATGCTAAGATCATCATTGATCTCTTTGACATCCACATTTTCTCTTTTCTTTGTAATCCAACTATTGATTTTATTTGTGTTATTTTATCAATTATGAGTAGCTAAACTCCTTTGTTAAGAAGATGGACTTACTACATTCATTTAATATTGTTGCGTCCACTATCGATTATTGATCACAGTTTTTCTGTTCTATCACTTCTATGACTTCCATCAAGAATTAATTATATTAGAACAAGTTGTTGATTGATCGTTCATCACAACTTTTGCATATGTCTTTATTGTTGTGTGGAACCAAGTAATATTATCGGGCTAAAACAAGCCTTATTTTTTCTTCGAACACTCGAGGCGATTACTTTTTCGAGAACTCGAAGCGATTACTAATTATGAGTCCATCAGACGATTGCTTTTTCAAGAACTCGATGAGATTACTTATTCGAGCACTCAAGGAAATCATTTATTCGAGAACTCGAGGCGATTACTTATTTGAGCAATCGAGGTGATTACTTTTTTCATACTTTCTTACATATTCCTCGAGGAGAACACTCCTCACCAATATTTATCAAGATTGTCTGCCACTTCTCTCATCCGGATATCCTTTGAGGAGAATCCAGAGTACTCATTTTTTTTATATCCCTCGAGGTGATCACTGATTACTTATTCAATTACTCTTCTCTTAAACATTCTCGAATCTCAAAAAAAAATTAAAAATTTTTTTTTTACAGATATTTCGTTAAATTATCGGAGATATATCGCAAATATCTTAAATATCAGAGATATTTTAAGGTATCGGAGATATATCGTAGATACGGGAAAAGAGAAGATATTTACCTCAAAGATATATCGGTTGGCCGAAAAAAGGAGATATCGGTGGAGATATCGGATATATCGCAGAGATTTTAAACCCTGGCCATAAGTGACATAAATGGTGTCACAGGCCGTGGCTCTCCAAGGAAGAGGAGAAAGCCACCTTAGGTTCGATAATTACTCACCCAAAGGAAGAAAGTGAGTTTTGACACAACATGATCTATGGATCAGTGATACTCAAATCCGTCTCATGAGAATATTTCTGGACTGTGGTTATCATTGGGGGACGCCTCAAATGTTAGAACCAATCCTTTGAAAGTATAAAGATCTCTATAAACACATTACACTAGTGTACATGAGGAAGTGGAATAATGAGTCTAATATCGAACCATACTTCGTTGAAAAGTGTCAACGTAGTAAATTGGTCAAATAGAAAGAAGCGATCCAGTATAAACAAAGAGATAGGTCCTTTGGGCAGGTGACGCCGACATCGCAAATATAAATCCTATCAAATATATCTTTGTTAGTATGCGTAATGAGAATAAGAGTATGTACACTCACCTTATGGCGCAATGTCTCTAAAAAACGCACTGGAATCGACTACGAGAAGATATTCTCTCGTAATGAACCACGAGGAGACAATTTCTCGTAATGGATGTCATTGCACTCCACTACCTTATTAGTTTGGTAGTTTCCAAAAAACTGAACATGCAGCTTATGAAAGTGGACAAAACATATATCTCTATGAGGATCTAAATTAAGAGATATACATGAGGATCCTAAATGGACTTCATCCACCAAAATCAAGTCACATGAGTACGTTTGCAAAAGAAATTGAAACGTTCACTAAAGTGACTACTTGATTGGGAAGGGATTGATGAATTATGCACTTGCGTTTTCATTATGGATATACACGAACTCTAAATGAACTAAGAGATACTCTATGTATTGTAAATCCTAAGTTAAGAATGAAAAAGTTCTTGGGAATACACAGTCTTGAAATGGAACTCAAGGACTGTAATGATGGTGACCATCCATCAATCGGCTTAGGCACTCTAAAGAATAAAATGAGGCCTACATATACTCCCACTACCAGATCTGAGGGCATAACCGACGGAAAAAATTTCGTCGACTATGCCGAATTTTCGTCGGCTATTCATTCTGCCGACGAAAATTTCGTCGACTATGCCGAATTTTCGTCGGCTATTCATTCTGCCGACGAAAATTTCGTCGGCTATACGTCGTCGGAAAAACGGAGTCGGTAATACCAATGGCCGACGAAAATAACGAAATCGTCGGCAATTCTCGGGTATGGCCGACGACAGTGCCGACGAAAATTAATTTTGTCGACCAAACCTAGGCAAAATATCCGACGAAATTCGTCGGCTATGCTCGAGCATGGCCGACGATATCGTAAACTATAGCCGACGAAATTCGTCGGCTATTTGTTCTGAACTATAACCGACGATTCCATCTATTTCGTCGGTTATTTCGTCAGAATATATTAATATTTTAATAGGCATTAATTATTTATAGCCGACGAAATAATGTCATTTTCGTCAGCTATAAAAGTTATAGCCGACGAAATTTGGTAAATATCGTCGGCTATAGCACTTATAGCCGACGAAATAATACCAATATCGTTGGCTATTCTTACATTTGGGGGAAAAAAAATTAAATTAATTTCTAAATTACCATTCCAAGCAACCTGCAAATCACAAAGACAATCCATGCATTTGCACCAACAAGAAACACGTCTAAATGATTTATTATTTAATTTGTTCCAATATACATAAATTATAACCCTAATCATCACCTAAAGCACTAAAGTCCACCACGTCATCCCCAGCATCCTGCTCGTCATCATCGGGAGGTTGAGACATTGGAGGTTCAACTAACGGCTGAAACGGGGGCGGGGGTTCAAGGGCGTGTTGTTGTGCCGCGAACATATCACACCACCAGTTTTGTTGGGCGGCGTAGTTGTGTTGCCGAACTCTGTCGCATTCAGCATGCCAACTGGCCAGATCCAAATGATACTGCTGTGTTCTGCGGCGTAGCGCCTGTGATCTCTGGGACACGGCCTTCAATCTTGCGGTCAATCTCTGAACTTCCCCCCTCATCTGTTGGCTGTCCCCGCCTCCCTTCTTTTGACCTCCCTTAGTGGTCTTCAGGAGCCCTATTCCAGAACTTCCCAAACCCCGGCAGTAGTATTGGTTTGACCGGTGTGGGAAGGCTGCGTCGAACATCCTCGTTGCCGTTTGGACATTCGATCGGTCGACCTGGTGCAGGGCTTCTTCCAGATCTGCCTCTGAGATGTTCGGTTGTGTCTCCCGAACTACTTGCTGGAACACCTCTTCTTCGGCCCGGTTCACCCTCTCCTAATTGAACGGGAAAAAAATAATAATTAATATTCTAACAAATATATAATTAAGTAAAATTAATAATTAAAATTTTAAAATCGTAATCAACGACTTACGAGCTGTTCTGTCGCTTGTGGATAAGCGATCTTGAACGTCTCCAGGTACGGGTTACTATCAGGATGATCTCTCAGCGCCTCCTCCTGATATTGTGCAAACGGCCTAGAACCACCATGATGGGGGGTTGTGTTACGGCGGCGGTTCGCAGAGTTTACCCGAGACCGTTGCTTCAAACAAATAATAAAATATTAGAAAAATGCATCAAAAAATTTTAGTGTAATAATTATAAAATAATTAAACTAATAATTAAAATTTTAACAAAATAAACATTTATAGTTAAGTTTAGTATTTACCTGCATAAGTGGGTTGTTGAAGTCTACTGTCTTCAACCAACGTCACTCGTACTCCCTGAACATGAACTCTCTGGGAGTACCCATACGACCACGGTTGTCGTATTGGTTAAAGTGGGAACGGAGCTCGTTCTTCCACTCTTTGAACCTACGGAAAAAACAAAAGTGCATTAGAAATATTATTAATATCATAAAATATTTCGAATTATAAGATAAGGAATTCCCAACATACCTCAACGACTGCATCGCGTCCGCCCAATGCTGCTTATGTTCTGCAATCTTGAAGTATGTCTGAAAGATATTATTTTATTAGTTTTACAATTATAACAATACCAAAAATTATTAAATATTACGTAAAATAAATTAAATTTTTTAAATTACTCACCGACGCAGCGTTGTTCACCTCCCTCTTGATCTCTTCGGGCACATCAGCCCACCGCGTCCACAACATAGGGACTCTGTCCCTAATCAGTGCCCCCACGCAACCAGTGTAGTCGCGGCGTTTTTTCCCCTGAACCTCCTGATTAGGGGGTTCGTTGATCAGGATCCTCCTGTTGCTCTCAACAGTTCTCCTGAGCGTGTCAAAACATATGACACCTCTCGTATTCCTCGTTGAACTGCTAGCGGCTGTCCCTATCACATAAACGACGATTGGTTAATAAAATTAAATATTAGTGCGTTAATTTGAATAAAACATTTAATTAATAAAATCAAATGTTACCTGAACTGGATGACTCGTCTGTCGACTTTCCTTTTCTCCTCGCCGAAATCACGAGGTCCGGGTTCTCAAATGGCTGCTGCTGGTATGCCTCCGCAGCACTCACGTACTGAGGCATATCAGGCCATATGGGCACACCTCGATAGTCGACCTCGGGTATCGCAGGAATGTTGTACGGGAGGTAGAGCTGATTTGGGAGAGTAGGCCCCTCAGTCGAGTCAGCAGCAGACGTCTTCGGACTCGTCAACGGCTCCTGATGAACCTCAGACATACGGACCTGAGGAACGTCTGCAGCTATCTCGTCCTGAAATAGCTGCCTACTGAACCTCGGAGCATCTGGCCCAACAGGGGGACGTGAACTGCTCGACGGCCGCCCTGCCTGGAGAAGGGTCTGGTGCCAAGAACTCACACTCCTCTGAGGCTGGGATGAATCCACAGGCCTCCGCGGCTGGGTGGTGGTCCTCTCAGGCTGGCTAAGGGTCCTGTCGGACTCTGCGGAACCGGCGGAACTTCTAGAACCCCTAGATCTGGAACGACGGCCTCCGAACAACTGTCTGAATGCATCAGCCATCTGCAGCTTGAGGCATTATTACATTAATTAATATTAAATTATATTACATTAAATAACAAATTCTAATTAATATAATAACCAATAATACTAACATATTTCAAAACATACTAACAAATTAATATTTAAATTTGTACTAATTTCAAATAATACTAACCATTAACCTAAATATAACTAGTTATATACAAATATAACTATATTTCATTATTAACATATATATAAATACAAATAACCATTTATATATTAACAAAAATATATAACAATTTATATAATTAAAATTAAATATATAACAAATATATAACAATTTATTATATAACAATTTATATAATTAAAATTAAATATATAACAATTTCTATACCTAAATTATAACAAATATATAACAATTAAATTTATTAACAAATATATAACAATTTATATAATTAAAATTAAATATATAACAAATATATAACAATTTATTATATAACAATTTATATAATTAAAATAAAATATATAACAAATATATAACAATTTGTTAAAATTAAATTTATTAACAAATATATAACAATTTATATAATTAAAATTAAATATATAACTATTTATAAAATTAAACTAAATTGAAAAAAAAAAATTAACCGGATCGGAGGAGGAGGCCGGAGGAGGAGGGGAAGGAGGTCGGACAAGGAGGGGAAGGCGGAGGGGAAGGAGGAGGAGGAGGAGGCCAGCGCGGCTTGGAGGAGGATTTGAGGAAGAGTTTGGATCGGAGGAGGAGGAGGAGGAGCCGCCGAATTGAGGAGGAGGAGCAGGAGGAGTAGCGCGGCGGAAACGAACGGGAGAGCGGCAGATTGGAGCAGCAGCAGGAGGAGGAGGAGGAAGAGAGGAAAAATTCGGCTAGGGTTCGACAGTTTCTGCTTTATACCCGAAAGAATAGCCGACGATTAAAAAAGATTTCGTCGGCTATTCTTCACTATAGCCGACGAAAACTTTAACATCGTCGGCTATACTTTGATTGTCGTCGGCTATTCTTTGAATGTCGTCGGCTATTCTTTGAATGTCGTCGGCTATACTTTAGGAGATCAGCGGCCGTCTGATCTTAGCCATCCAACGGCGGACAATGAAATGGCGCGGATCGCAAGAGTTTAGCCGACGAATTCAAATATTTTGTCGGCTATACTTTGGAAAATCAGCAGCCGTTGGATCTGAGTCATCCAACGGCGGACAATAAGCGGATCGCAAGAGTTTAGCCGACGAATTCAAATATTTCGTCGGCTGAACTGTTGGTCAAACCAGTAAGTCAAACCTCTAAACACTTGTTCAAAGCGAAAATTAGTCTAGTTAGACGACGGTTTTTGGCCTGACCTTCAACAGATAATAGTTTCAAATCGATAAGACGCAACTAATCGTATAAAAATTTTCCTCAAAATATTTACCGAACGTCAGGCTACCCATAGGAAAATGGAAGTAAAACACAGTTAACCGCAACATTCGGCACACAGATTTTGTCAGAATCTTGTCATTTTTCAACCGTAGACGTATTTCATTATTTCAGTCATATCTTATTTGACGACATATTTGCATTTGAAGAGTGTACGTATAGTAACTATTTGAAACTATACATTCACTTAAACACTTAGTAAACAAGTTAAGGAACATTAGTGCATATGTTCCGATTTTGAATGTAAAAGTTTGGAAAATCTATTCCAACCGTCAGATATCACCGTTAAGATTAAATACATGTATGAAAAAAATCCAACTACATCGGACAACGTTAAAGGCTCGATCGGGACGGTCAACCGGGTGAGTCAACCCTTTAAACGCTTAGAAATGGTAATTGGCCTGTCTAAATGACGTTTTTTTGCCTGACCTTCAACAGATAATAGTTTCAAATCGATGAGACACAACTAATCGTATAAAAATTTTCCTCAAAATATTGACCAAACGTCAGGCTACCCATAGGAAAACGGAAGTAAAACACAGTTAACCGCAACATTCGGCACACAGATTTTGTCGGAATCTTGTCATTTTTCAACCGTAGACGTATTTCATTGTTTCGGTCATATCTTATTTGACGACATATTTACATTTGAAGGATGAAGCAATGGTTTGTCGATAGTGATAGAAAATGGAAGGTGGTCTTTTTTTGGTTTTTTTTTTAATCATAGCCGACGAAATCAAATATAGTACTCGTCGACTATATAGACTTATAGCCGACGAAAATGTCAACTTCGTCGGCCATACTTCCAAAAATTTTCGTCGGCTAATGTTTCGGAGAAAGGCCGACGAAAATACAAATCGTCAGCTGAAATATGAATATAGCCGACGATTTTTTGAAAATACCAACGAAAAAAGGTTTCGTCGGCTATGGTTAAACTATGGCCGACGATTTTTTTTTTTTACCGACGAAAAATAAAATCGTCGGCTATTCCTTAGAATTACCGACGAAAATTTTAATTCGTCGGCCGTTTTTTTTTTTTCTTCGGGAAAACCCTTTTTTCTGGTAGTGTCCCATGATCTGTCGAAGTCTTTACTCTAACAATAGATCCGTTTTTCATCTAAAGAAAGATGACGAAGAAGTGTTGGGAAATGAAATTCCCTATACAAGTGCAATAACACATGATTGTACTTAAACTTAATATGTAAGACTCGACCTCTCATTCGATGAACATTTGTAAAGCTATGTTTAGTTCTGCGCCCACGCAACATAAATGGTTCTTTCAAATACTTAAATATATGAAAGATTTGGGCTTATTCAACCTCTACATAAAATGTGACATGATAAAGAAACTATCTACGTCATAGTTAACTATGCGTAAAGAAAAACGCATTAAAGGTGAAATAAGAAAATCTGTTATTACAGATCAATTTTAAATCTCTTAACGGTTCATCCATACTCTAGACGAAGTTATGATTGTTTTGTTATATGAAGGTCATACCACGAGTGAACCTGATGTTCAATATGAACCTATTTGTTTGGTTCATGAACAACCTTATCCTCAAGATCAAAGTAAATCAAGTTGGATCTGAGGACGATGTGACAAGATTTAGTTACTAAATCATTGCTCAAAGTTATATTTGGAAAAACATGTGAAAATGCATAACTATGCTAATGTTACTGAAGCTCCCTTGATCAAATGAAAGAATCAGGGAGAATCTCATGATTAATGTAAAAATCAGGGGGAGGTGCAGACATCAGGAGGAGTTTAGCACATATATGTTGTTTCCAAATGTAATAGGTGCGTTGTGCTCTTTTTGTCCTTCGACCAAAGTCTTATTGGGTTTTTGTTACTTGGCAATGTTTTTAATGAGGCAACACCACATGCACCATTTTATCTCTAACTCGGCACAAGGGGGAGTGTTGAAGAAAAAACACATTATGTGCCTTCGTCAATGTAACTGACGAGAGATAATTATGTAGTCATTATTGTCATTAATGTATTTACTATTACCGTTGTAATACTCACCCTATATAAAAGAGATTATCAATTAAATGGAACAGATCAATTCCCATTTTCCTATAAGTGCATGTTATTTAACCTCTAGGTGCATGTTATTTGACTCGACCAGGAATCTTCTTGCCACGTTGAGACGTTATAACGAATTAATGGACACGTAGCACGCTCATTTTGGAGTTCGTATGTAAAAGTTATAGTAAAAAAATGAAAGTTTTCAATTTTAATCGATGGTATAATTAGTGGAATTGCCTAAAAAGGAAACATAAATTCTTTTTTTTTCTTCTTCCACCTTGGAACCGCCTCCATCATATTTTTCTCTCGACGACCCGACCCGACCCGACGTGACGACTTCCTCCGCCGATATCTCCGCCGTCCGGTGACACTTTTGGGTGTAGTTAGGGGCATCGAACTCGTCTCTTCATTCTCCATCGATCTCTGGTGGCCTTGCTATACATTTCAAGCCGTAGAAAATCCAGAACACGAAGAACAGTCCGGCTTCAGACCCGATCGGAACTCCACGTTCCAGCTTCGAGCTGGTGCAATACTTACCTTTTCTTGAAGTTTTGAGAGACGTGTGACAAACCCTCCAAATAGTTTAATCCAATTTGTAACAGGTAAGGAGAAATTTGAATTTGAATTTGAATTTTTTTAGGGTTTTGAGAATTTCGGTGGTGGTGATTGAAACGGTGGAATTGGTGAATTTGGAGGTTGAATTCACACTCATGACGCTAAACAGTAAATAATTGGGTGTGTTGAGCAATTTCAGTCGTAAATTGGTTTGAGTTGACGTGTAATTTTATTTGGGAGCGACTCATACCTGTACCGATAATAAGAAACAGATTTGGGAGATTTGTGCGAGTGAATACGTCTGTAAATTAGACTTTTATAATTTATTTTCTGGGTTTGGAGTTTTCTTAATATATTTCTTTACACGCTGAGAGGAGACTCGATGTGAGAAGAGCTCAGATCAGCGGCAGATTTAGCCGTATTGCGAGTGGACTTTTATTTTAAATAAATGCATGCCCAAATATTTATATAATGTGGAGTTTATATTTAGTAATTATATTTCGAGCATAATTCAAATTATTGAGGATCGATAATTCATATTATTTATTGATTTCCTTTATGCTCGATTTTTAAATGAATTACAGAATTAAGTCAATTAGTTTTGATTTATTGATTTATATATAATTATATATATTGATATAAACTGGAAATGACATTTCCGGAAATTGAATGATTTCACTTTTTGTGAATATTACGGCATATGGGACATGTCGATTCTATTTATTTTCTGTCGATGTTATTATGTTATTTAATTATATTTATAAGCCTCAAATGTGCGGTTGGGGCCAAACTGATTTCTGATTTGTTGAGGGAAAAGTATTTTCGGTTTTGTTTTTGGATTTTATCCACCATATTAGGGTGTGATATAATATATATATATATATATATATATATAGCTAGTCTATACGGATGTATGCCTTGTGCCCACCCACACGAGGGATGATTTGACCAGATAGGTTAGACTCGCCTCGGTGGTCAACATATTGAGGATACACTATTTACCTTATCCCATGCGAGGTGACGACTTGATCTCTTAGGTCAGATTCACCTCAATTGTCGACGTGTCGACATGTAGCGTGGGATGCTAGCCTAGGAGGCTCTGACCCTTAGCCTGGGAGGCACATCATTATATGGTGTTCAACGTTCCCCTGTTTTTATTCGATTGTACTATACGGCCAATGAGATTGGCCAGTTATTTTATATTTGGTTTTCGGGAATATTTTCTCTTCTGAAAATTTCTTTTATTTAATAAATTCCCGAACTAGCGGGGCTGGGTTATTATGTTAAGAATATCTGGAAGTGAATGTTTCAATAATGCATGCATCATGGTTTTATTTTATGAAATATTGGGAAAGTAATACAAATTACTTTTTATTAAAATGTTAAATTATTTATTTTTGTCCACTCACGCTAATGTTTTTAAATTACTTTCCCTGGGCCCTTCGTTTTAAATTCCTCAGTTTGCAAAGTTGTTCGACACTAGTAGTAGGCAAGGCATAGAGACCATCTTCCACTGTCAGTTATCGTAGGTTACTTGTTTAACCTATTTATATCATAGTTCTCTTGTATAGTTGCTCTGATGTCCATAAAGTGTTGTGGTAAACTCTTACTGTTTACTTACAGGTTGTGACCCGACGACTCTAGTTGTTGTGTTGTTTTTATTTCCACATTATCTATCTGAACTTGAGTTTCTTATTTCCTGTGGAAAATGTTTGATTTGGGGGAGCATATGACTCCAGGAGTCATGGTGGTTATATTTTAGAAGTGTTTTGTTATTTTCTTACAGTTTTGGGTTGTCCATTACAAGACAGGTCATGTCGATTTATCGGTAAAACCTCTCTTGAGGTGGTCCCTGCAGGATTCACTCTGGATATCAGGGTAATATCAAGAGCGGGTCATGTCAGTTTTTCTTCCTTGAACCTCATCATATAAGCTCATAAAATATGTATGCTATTTTGTATGTAATCATCTAGATATTCTCATGCTATGTTTGTAACTAGGGTTGGGCATTTGGTTCCGAAATTTCGATCCCGTCCCGATCCCGTCCCTAAATTTGCCGGGACGAGACGTGATTCATGTTTGAAAAATACATATTCCGTCCCGTTCCGATCCCGTTTTAAAACAACGGGACGGGATCGGGATCAGCTAAATGAATCTCGTTGCGTCTCGTCCCGTCCTGTATTAAATATAAAATTAAAATAATTACATTATATATATTTTTTGACTTGATCTCAGCCGTTGATATCATAAAAACTAAAAAAAAATTCAACCGTTTGATCAATTTCTTCACATTCTCAGTCTCTATGTCAGACAGTTTCTTCCTTTATTATACCAAATTCACAGGAAAGTCTGTAAACAGAGAACAATGATACATACAAAACAACAGCTCGTACTACTCGATACAAATTTATTCAGCTGCATTTCTTATCTTAGTAACTAAATCCTCTTCACCGATACCAAGTCTAGAGTAGCATCATATGTTATGTACAAGGCTTCCGTGCACCAGGCGTGACCATCATCAATTGTTGGCATTCTCACGTCCAAGACATGACTTATTAGAAGATGAGAACCTGACATTAACACAACAGCCATAACTCTTAGAATATTCGAAGTATCGATGTCCTTCATTTTATTTGTGGAACTCCTTTGGGGGCTAGAGGAATCCCCTCAATCTTGAAGTATCCCAGCAAATGATTTTCTTCCAGCTTGTTGCCTTCACCTTCCAAACATTTATAAGTGCCTGCACTTGATTATGATGAGCCGTTGTGAATAGCATCTCTCTTTGCGTTAGTATTCTGGTGTTTCTAGGTATGATATGCACCACGTTGTTTCCATCCGCTCGAATTCCGATGGAAAGAGGTGTGACCTGAATACATAGCAGATACATGGATTCGAAGGGATCATGAACTCCTGAGGCTACATATCCCTCTAGTGTCGCGCCAGAGTCAGCAGCTTCCAATGGGTTTATTCCTTCATAAAGCTGCTCTTTTTTGCATATACTCGGGACAAGGTTTTTTATGATACCTGAGCTTCCGAGAGGAGGCGACTGAGGTAGCGGTGTTGGTGCAAGGAGAAAGCAGACTCACAGAAGAAGCTGCCAGCGACGGGATCCTGTTTTGGTCCCGGTCTCGTAGGGGATACGAGCCTAGCATGATCACTTTTCAAAAAGTCTAATCACGTCCCGTCCCTTTTAAAATCTCACGGGACAAGAGAAGGATAAGGTGAATCTCATCCTATCCCGTCCCATGCCCGGCCCTATTCGTAATCGTTCTCACTGATGTAGGATTTTGGGCCATACAAATCTTAAGTAGAATATTATTCCAAACTATTTGAGTTGAATAATTAATAGTTGACTTTTTACATGTCTCAGAGCATACTGGTACATTAGGTATCAGTGAGGTTTAAAATCTTTCACTGTATCTACTATATTTCTCCGATAACGTAAAATATCTCCGATATTTAAGATCACTACTACAAATATAGTCATTGATGGCATTTTGAGGATGACATTTTTATGTAAAACGTCATGGAAACAACATTCCATGGCTTTTTTTTTTTTTTTCTAAAAAACGCCATTGATTTTTTAAGTACAAATTTTAAAGTTACATTAATGGCGTTTTTTAAACGCCATGGAATGTCTAAAGTTTTAATGGCGTTTTCTAAACGCCGTAAAAATTCATGACACTTTTTATAAGATTTTTCATGGCGTTTGGAAACGCCGTAGATGATTTTTAATACTATGGCGTTCGGCTGCATCCTAACGGAGCGCCATGCCTGAAAATTAGATATTGAGCGGGTAATTTTTTTTCCAATTTGGCGCCTCTAAGTCTGAAAAGGGGAACTTAACCCTTTGTAATTGAAAGAGAAAAAAATTCAGAAACTCTACTCTCCCACAAAAACTCTTTTCTCCAAAAACCCATCTTCACCTTCACTATCCTCCCACTGCCGAACCACCCTCCTCCCATTGCCGCCGGAGCAGGTCTCGCCGAACTACCCACCACCCACTAAATCTCAGCACCCACCGGAGCAAGTCTCGCTGTTTGCCACCAAACTGCCACGCACCGCTCCTCTTTGACGACATCCTCGACGCCGACCAAGACCCTCATTCTCCGCCGCCGCAGCCCAACCTCCCTCCCCTACGCCTCTGCCGCGAAACCGTAGTCTGAAACCAGAAGCGAGGTTTACGTTCTAATTCTACCCATCTTTTGAACTATTCATCTTGGGTGCTCTAGCTTGTTGTAGTAGTAATCAAGAGATTGTTTAATGTATAAATAGGTAATGCTTTGAGGTTGGAAGGAATGGAAGTAATTTCTTAGGCTTGGAGTTCAGTACTACTGGGTCCAAAATGTTAGTTTGATGTCTATATAGGCTATGAATACGGTACTCAAGGCAGGCACTTGTTCGGGGATGACGAAGGATCTCGGAAAAGGTATTGATTAGTAAAGTTGGATTGTTGTAGTTTTGGATGAACTATAGATTTGTGTATTGAAGATGGAAAAATATGTTTTACTCTTATGATATAAGAAGCTCATTGCTTAGAAGACATATTAGCTTGATTAGTCTCACTGGGTGTTGACGTGGGCGGGGTTTGGATCTTGCTTTCAGCTCCCAGGTCTCCATATATCACTATTCTTGCCATTACATTAAAGAAAATAGCTGCTACTATTATTATTGCAGCCAATATCCTAACCTAGACAGATAGCCTTTTGCTTTACTCTTATGACAACAAAGAGTAGCAATATCCCTATCGGACACTGATACATGTGTTTCTGAAAGCTACATCTGAGAATTCTAAAATACGAGATTATCTTTAGCTTTATACAAGTTAGTTGATGGACAAAGATATGTAAGATTTCCGTACGGAGGCAATTGAATAAATTACTTTTTTTTTTAATCTTCCCTCATTCATTATAGGAATCAACTGGTTTTAAGCATATTTAGATTAAGCATATTTTCTGCAAAAATGGCATTTTGTGAAATAGGGTTAGAGGGGATATGATCTGGATTTGGGGGTTTCTATCCAACTAGGTAAAAGGTAAAACTATATTTATGTAGTTGTTGTAATGCAATTTGCTTGTGTATTATACGATAAGCTATAGCTATAGCTTAATTAGGGAAGTAGCTATAACTCGGCTCTATCTGCTGGATTTTTGAAAAGCTCTAGACTGCTGAGTTTGCATTATGAGTTCTGAAGAGTTGTTTATGCCTTTCTCTCTCGTCTTACTGATTAAATTATTGTACTGTCACCTTTAAATATTCATTAGATCTTTTGTTGTTATTTGGCAGTCAAGGAAGAAGGCTCTTGTTGACTTACATCAAATGCAAACTGTTCATGTAAGTATATAAGCTCAGAAGGAATTCATTCATACATGCATGCACATCGTCTACACATACTTGTATCAGCCGATAAACATACACAGCATACATGGACATACATGTGCGATCTTCAATTTATGAGTAACTGAATAGTCATGCTTCTATCAGATCGGTGAAGTTAAAAGTCTGGACTATATTTATATTTTGCATATCAGAACTATTTTATTGAATTTAATGAGTAAAATGCTAAATAACATGCCGAGGATAAAGATGATGGATCAATATGTGAAAATATTGCACTGATTCTAGATGTAGGTGTAAGGGAAATGTGAAGTTCATTTATGATTAATTACCACACACATGATGAGTTGTTTTTCACTTCAAGCTCTGTACTTCATTGAATATATAATAGTGAAAACTAGTTATGTTTTGTAGTCTTGTTGATATGAGTTTGGAAATGAGTTGTGAGGTTGTCTGATTAGGAACATTTGAAACCTCTTTTATCAAATGTCAGGACTGTTTCAAGGCTTCATGGAGCTCGCATAAATCGGTTACATGCTATATTGTATGAGGAAAGGACAGAGTCGATTATTTTGATTGGACTGGGTATGTTTCTTTTCGTTAAGGTTGATTATCATAACTGGGTATGACATCATAGATACTGCTATATATTAAAAGAATTAGTAGTTGTGGTTGCTTGCACCTTGTTTATCATGATTTCAGTTTAGTACTTGTGGAATTAGTTTAGTCTACTTATAAATTCCCTCAAAATTGGTGGGCTAGTTCCTTTAATTCCTTTTACTTGGCGAATACTAGCAAAGTATAATTGCATTTTGATGTTCAGTTTCATTCATTGATTTACTGAAATGTCAATATTTGTGAAGCTTAGGGTTTTAGTTTTTCAAGCAAGAGTTCATGCCTATGTAATAATTAAATGCTTGTTCAAAAAATGTTTGTTAGTATAAGGGCAAAACAAACTATAACCCACACAATGAGTCGACAAGGATATGCAAGGCTGGAAGAAAAACACATAAGTCACCCCTAGACCTACAAACTATACTTAAATGTATGATGATTTGTAAGATACTAATATCAATTTGCTACTGAATTTTATTTTCAGAACAAGAATCACCCTAATGAGCCTTTGACAAAGCCAAAACTTTGGATCAAAGGACATGAGCAAAAGAAAAAAAATAATCCGGTCGTCGCTGCTAAAATTGTATGCGATCTACACCTCATTTATTATCATAACCAAGCTATCTTGCGTTGCTGCTGCATATTTGTGCTTGGCTAATTATATTGTTTTTGTGTAGGCTGAGATACAATCCAAACTGGATGAATCTCAACCTACTGAGGAAGATCCACAACAAGAAGAAATTTTAACTCAAGTCCTTGGTAAGGAACGCCCTGGTCGTATTAGAGGTCTTGGAGCAGGGGTCAGTAAAACAAAGCTATATGCTCAGACACAAAATGACAGAAAATATGAACAATTGAGTGCTGAATTGAGGAAAGAACGTGCCCGCAATGTGAAATTTCAGAATGCAATAGCTGCAAAACTAGGGATAAACTTGGTAAGTTTGTACTCAAAAACTTGGTATTTTTTTTTATCAGAAATTTGAGAAATGCCTAATAAATAAATAACTGTATACATGTATAGAGTTCACTTGCTGATGAGGATGATGATTGTGTTGATGATGAAAGTGGGCAACATGCTTGTAAGGAACATGGAGAACAAATTTCCAAGGTATTTTGTAATGACCCGGTTTTATTAATTTAAACTGTATTTGGAATGTCGGAATGTTGGAATTTTGTAATGGAGAACAAACTTGGTGTATCTGTGTTGGAATGTTTCTTATGCAGCCTTCCTTGATTTCTGTTCTTTTTGTGAGTGAAACTCTACTTACCAATGGACACTTGAGAACTAATTTGGTGTCATTTGAATTTGAAATGAATTTCTAGTGATTTATCTAAGTTAACTTTGCTGCTGTCTTATTCTTCTGAAAAACTGATATTTTCAGCCAGATTGTGTTCTATTTTTACCTAACTTCTTGAACTCTGATTTTCTTGAAATTTTAATATATTCCTCTCTCATGTGTTTACAATGAAACTGCAAATTTTCAAGTCCATCCATTGATTAATGAAAGTTTAGTGAATTTTTGAAGCCAAATCTAATAGTCAAGTACTCTACTTTTGCTTGTGTTACTTCAATACTGTTTTCTTTCTCTAAAAAATGTCCAGATTCAGCTATATATGTTAACTGATGTATTTGGTACAGAAAAGGGTTGCGGTAGTACTAGTATGTCCAGATTCAGCTGTGTATCTCTTGTTTCTTTCAAGTGCAAACTAATAACCGAATAATTTCAGCTCACTAAATATCAGTCTAGGTTCTACTTTTACTAAGTTTTAGTTGCTGTAATGGACTTCATTCTTTGGCTTGGTCATGTTTTTGTTTTGTTATTGACCATGAAAGTCTGGTCTTCTTGCTTCAGTCCAATTCCTGAAAGTAACTTCTGTTATGAGTTATTTATTCTTGTATCTCTTTCTTTTCAGCCCTTATGTTCTTCTTATGTGTGAATACTTATTTAGTTTCATTAAAATTTAGATTCAAATCCAATGTAATGCAAGTGCAACTCGAGAGGCTATTGCTACCCCAAGGGTATGACCTCTTGTGTTTGCTTAAATTTGTTTCCATATCTCATCATAATGTTATTGACTTTATTGAGGTATTGGAAATAACTCGATGTAACTAAGTGTTATATTTTGTAGTCGGGGCAGGGTAGCACTCATCTGCCTTCACTTGCTGACAAGTGCAAGTTGCTTAACTGGAATGGCAATGGTGAAGTAGTGCAGTAGGTACTCTTTCGGCAATAGATCCAAACTCAAAGGTGCATGGATACACACTAGGACCTGATTGTTACCGGGTTTTCGTTGATGATGTATTTGTGGAAACAACAGAATTCTATAGGACTGAGCCTGAATTTGCCAACATGGAAGATGCGCGTGGAAGCACAATAGCTTGGCCGATAAAATACCTCGACTTTGATATGGAGTAATAATGTATACAATACTGTTGTTTTATTCTACATTGTAGCTAATTTGTAGTAACCAGTTACCTAAGGATTGATTCATGAATTCTATTAATTTGCGAACCTTTACTTTGCATGATTTTTATGTTCATGTGTTTGAGATATTATTTTCTGTGTATATCAAGGTATATAAGGTATGGATAAAAAGATAAGGTGAATGTTAGTCTGTTTTGGATTTTGAAATGCTAGATTTCTGTAGCAATCAAACCTGACAATAGCATATCGATGTTCTCTCAGCTGGCATCACCATCGCGGAATTATTAGGTTATCTAGCAATCAAATCTGACTATATACAGCTGCTACGTACTGCAGTTTGATGAGCCAATATGACTTCCACTTTAGTAAACTGCTGCATCTTGAAACTGTCTATACATATTGATGTTTATGACAACAGATAAAAGGCATGTCTTTTGACTACATATAGCATATAGGTCAAGGTTCTACCCCAATTGTACATTACGAGGTGATCTTGAATTCTTGATTGATCATAGATGCTTATTGCATGCATGCAGCTCTTCTTACTCGCCTAGTACTTAATTAAGCAGCTGGAAATTTTGGAATGGGTTGAACTTGGAGGATTAGTAAATGTGTATGTTGGTATATGCAGGCTGGATTTGGAGGCTAGGTTGGAGCATGATATGTGTTGATCATGATGGATATGGTGACCCTCTCTCTTTTCCAGAAGTTTACTAGTTGTATGCATATTTCTTTGGTGTATTAGTTTGAACATATATATAACAGAACTCTCTCTAGCTACTTATTTGTGGTCTATGTAAGGATTTGGTTATGCTAAGTTAATCATGAAAACAATGTTGGAACTCTGATTTGATCATGGTTGCTGATTTTATGGAGTGAATTATTGTGCCCAGATTTTATGCAAAAAAATTAAATATATATTTTTTTATCCACATAAACATTGATGGCGTTTGAAAACGTCATTGTATGTGTTTTCTATAGCATTAATAAACACCATAACAAAAAAAGCATGACGTTTAGGAAGTGCCATAGAATGGAAATCAATGGTGTTTTACAAACGCTATCTTAGTATAGTTCAATGACGTTTTTAAAACACCATGTATGATCATACAATGGCGTTTTTGAAACGCCATGAAATAACATTCAATGGCGTTTATCAAACGCCATGTCTATGATCATACAATGGCGTTTTTCAAATGCCATGAAATAACATTCAATGGCGTTTTTCAAACGCCATAAATTGCCTGAGAAAAGGACGGTGTCGGTTTCCACGACGTTTGACCATGGCGTCGAAAAACGTCGTAAAAAACTTTCCATGGCGTTTTTCAAACGCCGTTGATGTGTCTGTGTGTAGTAGTGGATATTTGCGATAAATCTCTGATATTTTAACGAAATATCTGTAAAATTTTCCAAATTTTTTTTTCTCGAGATTCGAGAATGTTTAAGAGAAGAGTAATTGAATAAGTAATCAGTGATCACCTCGAGGGATATAAAAAAAGTGAGTACCCCGGATTCCCCTCAAAGGATATCCGGATGAGAAAAGTGACAGACAGTCTTGAGAAATACCGGTGATGAGTGTTCTCCTCCAGGAATATGTAGGAAAGTAAGAAAAAAGTAATCGCCTCGAGTTCTCGAATAAGTAATCGCCTCGATTGCTCGAATAAGTAATCGCCTCGAGTTGGAAAACTGGGAGATAATTCTGACAGTGATGGTGCATGGGGGGGGGAGGGGCACTGCAACTCCGGATAGTTCAGATGATGATGGTGGTGGAAGTGGAAAAAGTGGTGGAGATACAGGGTTTGAATGTGGACAATCTTCTGTGGGTGGAGACATAAACCAGTTTACATGTGAAAGTAATTTGGATCATGTCACCCAAGATGAAGACCACGGATCTAGAGAAGCTCATCATGGTGTGCAAAAGCAGAATCAGCATGGCAGCAGGACTAGATGTGCAATTGATGATCAAAATACCTATGCCTCATCATTAAGCCCGCGGATCAAGTGGGCTGATGGAGGCCCGCAAGCCTGATGGGCTTCAAACCCGGCCCAGCCCGTCTAAAAGCCCGCTTAAGCTCGGCCTGGTGGGTAAAGGGCCGGGCTTAGTTTAGGGGTTAGAAACTCGGCCCGGCCCATAGGCCCGGCCCGTTAAGAGCCCGTCAAGCCCGCTCCATCAAAAGCCTGTAAAGCCCGTTAAAATTCATACCCCGGGTCTCTACGGGTTATCACACGAAAACGCTATTACGTACCTTTAGATGACTTTGTTTCGTCGACTCTTCCAAACATTAAACTCTCAAATAGATGAGATGTAATCAACCATGTAAAAATTTGAGAACGTTTATCTCCCGATACTATGGCTCCCCATAGAGAGAGATAAGTTTAAATAAGGTTGACCGCATCGATCGGGGCTTTAATTTTGTCGGATTTAAGTGATTTTTTGACCATCACCATATTTAATCATAACGATCAAATGCTATCTCATAGCATTTTTCAAAATTTGACTTCTTTTGGTATAGTTGTTCTGAAAAGTTGTACACTTGAGTAGTTATTCCGCATTAGTAAGCATGTTGTCATTATAATGGCTAAATTCAGAAAATGAAAATTTTGACCGTCTGATGTGATCGTTATAGTTAAATATGAGTAGAGGAGAAAAATCAACTCGTTTCGTGAACGTTCGATGCTCGATCGAAACGGTCAACCATATTTTCATAAAACTTATCACACGAAAACGCTATTATGTACCTTTAGATGACCTTGTTTCGTCGACTCTTCTAAACATTAAACTCTCAAATAAATGAGACGTAATCAGCCATGTAAAAATTTAGGAACGTTTATCTCCTGATACTTTGGCTCTCTATAGAGAGATATAAATTAAAATAAGGTTGACTGCATCGATCGAGGTTATAAGTTTGTCGGATTTAAGTGATTTTTTGACCATCACCGTATTTCATCATAACGGTCAAATTCTATTTCATGGCATTTTTCTAAATTTGACTTCTTTTATATAGTTGTTTCGAAAAGTTGTACATTTGAGTATAATCTTCTAATCAGTTATACCGCATTAGTATGCATATTGTCATTATAATGGCTAAATTCATAAAATGAAAAATTCCATAAGCCGCATATTTATAGGGTATATTTATAATAGAAAATCAATTTGAATTTAGAGTTTAGAGTTTGGAGTTTAGCGTTTAGAGTTTATATTGCAAGGGCAAACTAGACTTTCTTTACACATAGATTGTATTTGTTATGATTGTATATATATATATATATATATATATATATATATATATATATATATATATATAATAGAAAATCAATTTGAATTTAGAGTTTAGGGTTTAGAGTTTAGAGTTTAGAGTTTGGAGTTTGGCGTTTAGAGTTTATATTGCAAGGGCAAACTGGACTTTCTTTACACACAGATTGTATTTCTTATGATTGTATTTGTTATGATTGTATTTAAATATATATATATATATAATTATTATTATATATATATATATAATTATTATATATATAAGCGTGGGGATGAGTCTCCCGGTGATGATGCCGGGTTCCAAACTCTTTTTGAAAAATAATTTCTGATATTTATTTATTTTAATTAAAACCCAGCCCGGCTTTAAATCGCCGAGGGCTATTCGTCCCGGCCCGCAAAAGCCCGTCAAACCCGCCTTATATGGATAGGCTTGGATCCTAGAATTTCTAAAGAAGCTCTGCCCGACCCGGCCCGGCCCACTATTTTTAAAATACATTGTAAAGCCCGGCCCGGCCCGCTCCAAGCCTGTTATGAATGGGACGAGGCCTAAAAATACCCCATCAGATGTTGATTCAGTTGTCTTAAGTTTTGATTCTATCAGTTTAGGCACAAAGCGTAGTGGGACGTCAAATGAATCGTATGAAGGCAACAATCAATTTGATTATAATATTTATGAATATGGTCAATATGGAGAAGTACATGACCAATCATATAGTTGGATTCATCCTTACTATCCCATTCTAGGGGATACCGTCGGCAGCTTCAAAGAGATATATGACTATCATATTAATCACTATAATTCATACTATATGGGTCATATGTCTTGGTCAGATTATTGTACTTTCGTGGATCAACGTGGGAAATTTGAAGCACATAGAATCTCTTTCTGATACTAAATAAAGCTATTATTTGTATGTATTTAAGATTTTATCTGTAAAATGAATAAATTTAATATTTAAATAAAAAAAATTCTTACGGCGTATACCGGGTGTATCTCCAATATATCCGATATCTCTTTTTTTCGGCCGACCGATATATCTACCGATACCGATATTTTAATTTTGGCATAATAGCTAAAATGCACCATGAACTTGGCTTAAATTGTCAATTTGCTCCCCGAACTTGTAATTGCGAAATTTTACCTTCTCAACTTGTCAAAAACTGCCGATTTGCACCCCACCCCCTCTGTCAAATTTAACGGTTTTCATCCAATTAAGAGTCACATGCCTTGCACATGAGGGGTATTTTCGTTATTTTATATTTATTTCATTTTATTAATAAACATACACAAGAAATTTATTTTTGTACAATATTTTCTACAATTATATCATTGTATTTGTGACCTAAAGATTACTTTTATTGAGATATTTGAGTTATTTAGTCTTAGACAAATTATATCATGTTTCTTATTAATTAAAATAGTGGTTCGACAATTCAAATTTAGTTATCTACATAATTTTTCTTATTGACAAATTATATCACGTAAGGTATGCGTTATTTTGAAATAAAAAAAATGAAAAAAAAAAAAAAAAAGAATATTATGAGTAAGTAGACATAATTGTACAAAAAATAAATTCCTTTTGTAATTTATTTAAAAAATGAAATAAATATAAAATAACGAAAATACCCCTCATGTGCTAGGCATTTGATTCTTAATTGGATGGAAACCGTTAGATTTGACGGAGGGGGTGCAAATCGGCAGTTTTCTACAAGTTGAGGAGGTAAAATTTCGCAATTACAAGTTCAGGGTGCAAATTGACAATTTGAGCCAAGTTCATGGTGCATTTTGACTATTATGCCTTTAATCTTTGGGTATCACCCATCAAGAGACCCATCAATGAGCAAAAGATGTGTGCGGTTTTTGACAGCTTCTTAATATATTTATGATCATCTTGGACTGAAAATAAAATAGGATATAAACCCTCAAATTATAAAATCGTGTTTAGTTGTAAGAGAAGAACAAGATTTATCTATATAGATCTGAGCCAAGAACTGCACCATTGAATACAAAACCTAGAGTTGTAGTCCCCTTGCGCTTGCCTAAATAGACGAAGGTGATCAGATTGGAGTAGTGGAGAAAGATGGAGGGGAGGTTTCTAGTAGAGATTGGAGAGGGCTTCGGTGAAAGTGAAAGGGGGTGTAAAGAGTTGAAGGAGAGACACCACATTTTCCATCAACCATTTCGTTGCGTTTTGCATTGTCGAGTTTCAGAGAGCTAATTAGTGGCATGTACTTAGTTTTAGCTGATAATCTCAGTTCAAAGACTTCACAAGCGCCCTACTATACTTGTGAAAATTGAAGCAATTTCCTTTTTAATTTTATGTTTGATTTTTAATTTGTAAATTACACCGTTTTTTCTATTTATCTTCAGTAAATATCGTGTGTGACTGTAAAAAAAATTACCAATTGATGCCGATGACATTTTATCTACTATATGTCATTGATGCTTCAAAGATCCTTAACAATAGTTAAACCGATTTTGATGGTTGATTTTCATAATTAACCGTTCTTGACACACAAAATTCTAAATATGTAACGATTGTTTGAAGTATGAAATTGATTTTTTTTAAAAATTTAGATTTAATTTTTTATTAAATAACTCACAAACCCTTAATTATATCAGTGAAATTTGAATCTATAACCTTAACGTAAAGAGTTAAATTATGTTGGAGCCTATAACAATGAAATCCATTATCTACGTCAATTAAAGCATCCAAATATCCGTTTCAAAAAAAAAAAATTCAATTATTATTGGGTTAATAGACACATCTACGACAAAGGTTCTACACATAAAATCCTCGAGTACATGCCTTCCGATTTGTTTCACTACAAGAAGTCCATGACCAAGTCAAAGAAAGGCTTGGACACTTCAGTTGTCAAGATATTGTTTCAGCAGTTGCTTAATGCACTTGTGTAATTACATGAGAAGGACATCAACCATAATGATATCAAGCCACAAAGAGGTACTGATCGACTTTGGACTTAGTACTTATGGGTCTCACCACAAAGAGGTACTCTATCCTACGTACCTCCTGAGGTTCTAACTCGTCAAGACCTGGTTAAAGGTAGTGTTGATGATTGACGTGCTGGATGCATGTTGGCTTTTATGTTGAGCGGGAAGGATAATTGTTTACATGCACCTGGAGATTTAAACAGTGAAAAAGATGTTCACAGGATGTTGGAGAAGATCTATAGGATATTTAGCATCTCCACAAAGCTCTATTGGTCTGAGGGACATTCTTACCGCAAATTGCCAACGGTGAAACTTCAAGATTTGATGTATGACCCACAAAAGTCACCAAATCGTCTGAAAAAAAATAAAAAAATTTGATCTGATAAAATAAATCTGCATGCGATGTTTTGTATTTTGTATTTTACTTTTTAAAAAGATGATCTAAGGGTTTTCTATTTTACTTTTTATAAAGATGATCTAAGAGTTTCACACCTACTTTCATGATGTGACTAGAACTTAGGACTTAATAGCTTACTTCCTAGATAATGGTGCTCTTGCCACTTAAGATATCCCATTTCGTCATAATCTGCATAGACTTGCTGAAGAAGATACTAGAGTTTGACCTTAGACGAAGAATCTCGATGACTAATGCTTAATAACATAATTTTTCTATGATGTTTCCACCCATTAAGTTCGCAAGATTGGAAAGTAAGGTTCAAGACTCATCCAGTTGATACGCGCCTCAAAATAGAGAGTGATAAATTTTTGATGTTTTATGCTACACTTTCTGTTACTGTTAAGAACTTTACAGATAGATATATCACAAACCTCACGTCATCATCCTTACAAATAAGCTAAAAAACCCAAAATAGTACCTGAAATATGGCTGAATGTGTTGGAAACATGTCGATTTAGTGTACTTAGTTTTCGTAGAATTAAATGTATTATCTTGGAGAATAAGATAATATATTCTTCAGGGTTTATTTATAGATTTAATATTATAATATCTCATGTAAAGTACCGGAAGTACCCATATGTAATCCTTTATATATAGAGACCCTTATTCATATGTGAAATAAAAAATAAAATAAAAAAACAGTTAAACTACTTAACCAACCAGGTCACGGCTCACCGACCATGATTTTGGCACTTTCGGGTCAACCATCAAAACGGGTTTAACCATTGTCGAGGATCTTTAAAGCATCAAACTCAGTTTGCAAACAATCTTGATTTATTTATGGAAAACCGGTTAAAAATAAGAACTCTTGTATCTCCTTTCCTAAATCTACATTCTTTTCTTAAATGGAGTTGATTTTTTTTTTTCGTTAGTATGATCTAATAAATTAATTGTATATTTGAATGATCAAGACTAGACCAATGTCAGAGGTGAGAGATAGAGCGCTCGCTACTCCGTTTATGTTGAAATTGAGAAATAGAGCGCTCGCTACTCCGTTTATGTTGAAATTGAGAGATAGAGCGCTCGCTACTCCGTTTATGTTGAAATTGTCAAGTATGACCGTGCTACGCTGCTGGTTAATGGTTAGGCTGCAGATGTAATACAATAGCATTTGAACAAAGACCCAAACCTAAATTGAAAGTTGAAGCTGCGCGCGCTGATTAACATAAATCTATCATATCTATCAAATCCGAAATTACTATTTTACAAAGGACATGATCACCATTTCACTTGAACTTCAGTAGAGTCAAAAAGCGCCTGACAACTTTCATATATGCCAATAACATTCAACAGCAAACTCTAGCCTCCACATTCCTCAAACTGTGCAGAAATCCAGGAAATAACAATAACTCAGAACTCATAATGGTAAGTCCATGACCGGAATGGCTACTATCTTGTAGAAGTATACTTAGCAAATAAAAAAAAAACATTTTCTTTCTTCACCAGATTCACGATTTCTGTGAGAGAGGGCAGAAGCCAAAGGTCGTAGCAAAGATGACGCAGAAAAAGTAGGAGTGCAGCTCAAATCCTCGGTCAAAAAACAATGCCAAATGGAGCCTAACGGGGATGTGATCACCTAGTATGCATCAATTTTAGTGTATGATCACCAAGGACTTGAAAGAAAACAATTATCTGAAAAAAATAATATCAAGAATACACCCTACAGATGCCATGTGCCTACACAAATATGTAATTTGCGCAGGACTTCACAATTAAAAAATGTACCCGTAAATGAAAGTATGAATTAATCTACGCAGTGACTGAACAAGAATAATGTAGTCATCATATTAATTGCTGCATAACTTATGAAAAACAACTAATAGTTGCAGGAGCCTCTCCTATCACCGACTCGAAAACACCATTCTTACACTCGAGTCAATATAACACACACCACCAGTGTGTGAGACCGAGAAACTTAGATTAACAATAATGAAGCACTGGTCAACTCAAAATACAAACGTATAGGCCTCTCATCAATAACATAATACCTAAGAATCAAGCAGTTGCAACATGTTCCATCATTTGAGGGCTCCCTGATGGGGATTGGTGTGATACAGACCCTTGAGCTGGTCCAGACAATGGCTGATATGGTCCAGCCATGTGAGAGGGAGCTGATGATGGGAGTCCCAGTCCTGCAATTTGAGGTGATCTTATGGGTGGGAATTGCCGTGGCTGTGCCATTCTAGGAGGTGGCATGTACCTAGTCTCAGTTAATGTTCTCTCAACCTGTCCACCACGCCCAGCTTTTTCGAAAACCTCGTATACAAATTGCTTCAGTGCAGGGGAGACTCCAACACCATATCTCACCATTTCGGTCAATAAATCAAGGCTTGAGTCAAGTTCACCTTCGGTGCAAAGCCCCCTGATCACAACTTCATAGCAACTGGCATCTGGTTTAGGATCTTTATCTCCCATTTTCTTCAAAATTTGTGCACAGTCCACAGCTTTCCCATTCTTAATCAACTCAGTAAACACCCTGTTACCAAAACTAGCAACCACCCGCAACCCAACATCCACCATTCTGTTAAATACCTTAAGAGCATCATCTATCCTCTCAACATTCAAATATGCATCAATCAGAGTCCTGTGAGTTGTAACGTCTGGGGTCAGCGACTTTGACGACAATTCTGTAAATAGTTCATCAGCCTGTGATAACATCCCATTCTCACAATACCTAGCAATGATATTATTATACCCCGCAACGTCCATGGAGAAAGGCTTTGACTTCACATTCGTTCCCACCTTCTTGAAGGTGTCGAACGCCTCAGAAAACTTCCCAAGCTTAAAACACTCATTGACCATTATATTAAAAGTCTCGGAATTAACTGCCTGGAAATTGGGCGGGGTGTGATTATCCAGCATTTGATCGAACAGAGCCCACGCCTCCTTCTTCTTGCCATGCTTAAGTAACACTTCCAAGAGCACATTGCAGGTAGCTGGGATCATTCTAAACTGCTTATCAAGCAAGGACCTGTATGAATCCATGGCCTCCTTCTCTTTCCCCTGATTGAAAAACCAATCCATAAAGGTGGCATTGACAACCCCATCATACACCAAACACCTCTCTTTAAGCTCGTCGAAAAGCTCATTGGCCTTGTCCAAATTCCCCAACTCCAAGAACCCTTTAATCAAGTTATTGAAAACCAGAGAATCGGCACCATTCCCCTTATTCAACATCTCCCTCAACAAGTCGACGGCGTCGCCTATCCTACCGGCATCAATCAACCCTTTAGTCAAATGCCGGTACGTCACCGGCGAGGGACTAAAGGGAGCAGTGGCAATAATGTGGCGGTAAATCTCAAGACCCACATCGACACGGCCCTCATCACAATGAGTATTAATCAGATTATTATAAGAGACAATGTTGGGAACAATGTTGGATTGGTTGAAGAAGAAGTGGAAGAGGGCAATAGCGTCATTGTACCTCTTGCCGCGGTACATGGCGGCGATGATGGCGTTGCAGGTGAAAACGGTGGGGCGCGTGTTGGAGTAGACCGACTGACGCGCCACGGCGGAGGCGGCGTCGAGGTCGCCGGCGCGTATGAGGGACTGGACGCGATTGTGGAGGTTGAGGCGAGGGCCGACGAGGGCGGAGGTGGTGTCGGGGAGGCGGGGGGCGTTGGGGTCACGTGGCGGCGGAGGGCCAGAGTCGCGACGGAGCGCGTGGAGTGGGGGCTCGATGCGGAGACGGCGTTTGCGGCGGCGGCGCTCTGCGGCGGCTTCTTCGGCATTGGAATAGGCGAAGGAGCGGGTGGTGGTGAGATGGTGGGGATTAGAGGAGTTAGGGTTTTGGAGGGTGAGGGAGGTTAGGGATTGTGGAGCGGCGGTTGGGCGGCGGAGAGAGCGGATGACTAGGCGGTAGAGCGACATGTCGTTTGGTGAGGGAAGAGTGTTCTGGTGGTAGAAGTGGTGCTTAAACCCTAAATGGGAAATGGTGAGTTTTGGTTCCACCTTATAAACGTCCGAGGTTTATCTCCTCTGAAACGCGGGGCTCTAATGCGTTTCTTTTCTTTTAGTTAAGGAAAATGTTTTGGTGCCTTATTAAGGCCTAAAAATTTTGGCCTTAATTTTAAGTGGCGTGCCACCTCATCAAGACACATCATTAATATTAAAAACATTGTTATGTCATATTAAGGTTAAAATACAATCTTGTCCTTTCAAATCCAATGGCTTTAGATTATTGTCATTTTTCAACCCTTCATAAAATCTAATTTATTAGCAAGAAACTCAATTAAAATATTTACCCGTATAAAGTATTAAAGGTATAATATTTTCTTTCCATTTTGCGAATTTAATCTAAGTTTTGACTTTTATGATTAACCTAATTTACAGATGGTAATATAAATATATGGGGAATATTTGAATGTTGTCTTAATACAAAGCAGTAATTACGATGACTAAAAAAAAGCAATAATTACGAAATATAATTTACTCATAACTACCTAATTAATAGTCATTGTAAATTGGGCAACAATTACAACCAAATTATGTTTTATTTTAGATGATTTTGTTACTTATTTTGAGTTGACTACATGAAATTTATTTCTTGACACAATTACGATATTTGACATTAAAACATTCTATATTTGTGAATCAAATTCAATGTTGAATTTTCTTTTGACTCTTAATCAAAATTTAGATTTAGAATTATATATATATATATATATATATATATATATATACATATCTATCGAATTTTAGAAAAATAAAAATAGATAAAATAAATTTATATCGAATTATATATATATATATATATACACATATATACATATCTATCGAATTTTAGAAAAATAAAAGTAGATAAAATAAATTTCTATCGAATTTTTTAGATGAATTATATATATATATATATATGAAGTTTATTTGGACATTGATATAGTGTGTTGAAATTTTTTTTTTTTAAATAGTATATGTGTGTATGTATGTATATATGTGTGTGTATATATATATGTATGTATATTCACTTAAATTTATATTTTTGAATAATTATAATTTAAAAAATTATATTTGATGTTTAAATTTAAAAACAAGTGTAATAAAAAAAATTGGCTTGAAAAATATTTTTCTTTTCTTAAAATTATTTTTATTTTTGAAAAATAACAAAATAATCTAGAGCCATTGGATTTCAAAGGACAAGATTGTATTTTAACCCTAATATGACATAACAATGTTTTTGATATTGATGATGTGTCTTGATGAGGTGGCACGCCACCTAGGATTAAGGCCAAAATTCTTAGGCCTTATTAAGGCCCCCTATCACTACCCTTTAGTTAATTTCTTTTTTCTCATTTCCATTTTTCACCTAAAATAGATATTTTGATCTCCGATTATTTATCTATACTATTATTAACAGAAATAACTCTAAACTATTAAAATAGTTTGATATAGAAATAATCTGTAAGGATAAAATAATAATTTAAAAAATTTAAAATTTAAAATAAAATAATAAAAGATGGTGGTTACTTGAAATTTCTTCCCTCTACTCCTAATTTCTCTCCACATCCTCCACACACGTAGGTTGTGTGGGTTAAGCTAGTATAAATAACTAATACGTTATATTATATTCTCTAATTGACTTACGAATTCTAGTGCTCTATTAAAATCTTTTGATGTATCAATGAATATGTATTCGAGTGTAAACCAACTACAATCGTTCAACCATTTAACTGAGCTTATCAACATGAACATGACCCCTACAGCGTCGATAGTGTGTTCATTTACCAGTCATGAGATTTTGTATATAGCTACCTTTTGTCGATCAAAAATTATAGTTGTTCAGTGCATTTCAATCAACTTACCTTGTAGTTGTCATTATGTGAAATGGGAAGGCAATTTTGTTGCTCACCGTTTGGCAAAAAAAGTTTTAAAGTTGAGTCTGCCGTTTGTTGCTCCATCAATCTGTCAATATGGATATTCATAGAGGAGTCTAGTTGGGTTTTGATCGCTTGATTATATCACTAAGTTGATGATTAATCTTCAGTTTTATATATATATATATATAGTCCTTATCTAGATAGAGCGAAAGTTCGTTTTGAAATTATCGTGTGAAGTTCTTTTTTTGACTCACTTTTCGGTCACATTTTCACATCCCCACTGTTCAGATGTTAGAACCTAATGTATAAATCATCTATGCGAAATTTCATCTAATTTGATGATCGTTTCAGTCTTCTTTATGATGATTTACACGAACATTTCAAGTTGGACATATTCGGTTTGTTAATTGATTTAATACAATTTGGATACCTTCAAGATCATCAAATTGGATGAAATTTTGCAGAGATAATCTATACATTAGGTTCTAACATCTAAATGGTGGAGATGTGAAATTGTGACCGAAAAGTGAGTCAAAAAAGGAACTTCACACGATAATTTCAAAGCGAACATTCGTTCTGGTTATGAACTATATATATATATATATATATATATATATATATATATATATATATATATATATATATAAGCATATGTGAAAATTTTCATTCCATTTGATAATCGTTAGAGCATTCAAAATTGTGGCTAAAAGCTTGAACGGTTCAGCTTTAACATATTTCATACGTCCATTGATTTAATCTAGTTAGAAGCCTTAACGATCTCCATTTTGGCTAAAATTTTACATGAATGATCTACACATATAGACCTAGTAATTGAACGGTGGAGATGTAAAAATGTGATTAAAAAGTTAGTCTAATGACCGATCCCTCATATAAACCAAAATAAGGGATCTCTTAATGGAAGGGCCCTCTATATATATATATATTGTATGAATATATATACATATAGTCCATTTCCAATGAGAGATCCCTCATTTTGGTCATTTTGAGGGATCAATCATGTAACCTACTTTTCGTTCACATATTAACATCTCCACCGTTCAACTTTCATGTTTATATGAGTAGATCATATCTGTAAATTTTCATCCCATTTGGATAATCGTTAGAGCATTCAAAATTGTAATTTATAAGTAAAATGAATGGTTCAGGTTTGACAGATTTAATACGTCTATTGATTTAATCTACTTGGATATCTTAACGATCACCATTTTGGCTAAAAATTTACAAGAATGATCCACACATACAAACCTAGTAATTAAACGGTAGAGATGTAAAAATAAGATCAAAGTTGGCCTAATAATCGATCCCTTAAAATGAACAAAATAAGAGATCCCTTAATGAAAGAGCCTTATATATATACACACACTCAACTTAATCTATGAGTTTTTTTCCGATTGAACTTTATCTATGAGTTGTAAAACTTGAAAGACCTCAAACTGATGAGCAGGAGATGCTGTAATAGCAAATATGCACTATTACTTGGTATTTGATGAAAGAAGTAAACGAATGTATACAAAGAGAAACACATTAGGATGTGACGATGTTGGGTTTGAAACTTTTTGAGTACAATTGTTATTTTTATTTTTAGAATGGAAAATTTTAAGTATAATTTGAGGAAGTGACTCTTAGAAGCCATCTCCTAGAAGGTTATTCAAGCGAGGAGGGATATCTCAATGGAGATTCAAGTGAGGAGAAATCTTCTCGATGAAAAATTTCCTCTAGAGAGATTCAAGTGAGAAGAAATCTCCTAGAAGAAGGATCCTGGTGAGGAGGCTACCTTGTCCATTCAATATAAGTATATAAGGGAGAAAATGATGGTATAGCAATAAACATGGGACGATAGTAAGAAATATGGTCTGAAGAATCTTGTGCCTTTTACCTAGTGTCCTAGTGCTTAACCTCTATGATACTACATATAAAAAAAAATACCGTGACCTATTTTTTCTCTCCCTCTCCTCTCTAGCGCCTCCGCTCCTAGGGTTAGGGTTTTCAGGAAAATTCTTAGTTGTGCAGCGAGCTCTCTTTCATGGCTACATCTGTAGCTTTAATGACTACAAGACTGGCATCGAAACTGTCTATCTCCCACCACGATGAACCGGTGGATCTTGGAAACCTGAAGTGTCCGGAAATTTTTTTTGGAACACCGAGGTTCTACCTCGTCAGCAAACTCAACACAGCCAACGCTGTGGCCCTGGCGCGTTTCGAAGTGCTATTCGAGCAATGTGGAAACTTGACAGGCCTGTGGGAATTCAGGCCAGAGAGGACCGATTCTTGTTCACCTTAGTCAACGAGCGCGATGGTGCTCGGGTCAAGCAGGGAGGTTTGTGGGGCTACCAACGTGCCATGCTTCTGATCAACGATTACGACGGCTTCTCTAATATCATGGCGGTGCCTCTAGATTTCGTCTGGATCTGGGTGGAGATAAAACAGCTTCCAGCGACATTGATGACGGCCGCCATTGTGATAGGAGCACAAAGTGTTGCATTCTTAATGTGTTTATGCCTATATTTACGCTTTGTTTAACCCTTGATGTTGTAGAATCGAGTCATAATTTAGAGTATAGAATCTTTGGTAGAGTTACATAAAAATCGTGCGTATAGGTAAAAATGTAGAAAAATGTTACAAGCTGATTTTGGATTCGTAAGTGATGTTTCGTCGATTTTGTAAAGCTTCGACTATGCTTTTGGTGGATTTTTCTTCTCTTATATGCAGTAGACATGTTGATGATTGAGTAATGGAAGGAGTTAAAGAAATTACACAATTATCAACATGTCTACTGCATATAAGAGAAGAAAAATCCATCAAAAACATAGTCGAAGCTTTACAGAATCGACGAAACATCACTTAAGAATCCAAAATAAGGCTGTAACATTTTTCTACATTTTTACCTATACTTAGCACGATTTTTATGTAACTCTACCAAAAACTCTATACTCTAAATTATGACTCGATTCTACAACATTAAGGGTTAAACAAAGCGTAAATATAGGCATAAACACATTAAGAATGTAGCACTTTGTGCTTCTATTAACTACCCCACACTTACCTTTTGTTAGTCCTTTAGCAAAACTAAATTAAACTAAGACTCTAAACATACTATTGCCCCTAATGATTTTTCTCAGGCTCGTTTAAACACATAGCTTTCAAGTTGATGCATGAGAATGTTAAGCACGAAAATTCCAAGTTTCATGAACATGTAACATCAATATGAACAAATAAGAACAACACATAAGCATGAAAACATGTAAAGCTAATCCGATCCTCCTCACTAGGCATACTCTCTTCTTTTCACTCAAGACATGGCTATTCACACATAAGTATATGCAAGGGAAAAATATATGGCACAAAATCAACTTGCATATTTCAAGAAACGAAAGCTCTTTGTGAAAATTTAATGGAAAAACCTCATGTAACAAGTATGTGCACCAATGAACCAAAACCATATGCCTCCTCTTTTATGAACCAAAGAAACGAAAGCTCTTTGTGAAAATTTTCACATGTTAACTTTGTATATTTGTGAAAATTTCGTATAGCTTTATTTTCGATTTTGTATAAATTTTCTCTAACTTTGCTAATTCATGTATGTAATGTAGAAATTTTTCGACGCTAACTTTAAACTTGTAACTTGATTCTAACTTGTGATTGTTGCTAACCTCTGCTAACTTTAGCATATTCACTCAT
The DNA here is from genome assembly GCA_963682095.1 of Potentilla sterilis. Lineage (NCBI taxonomy): Eukaryota > Viridiplantae > Streptophyta > Magnoliopsida > Rosales > Rosaceae > Potentilla > Potentilla sterilis. The sequence goes on from OY821760.1 coordinate 21,283,948, forward strand.
ATTATCTAACTCATTCTTTTCTAACTCAACCTTTTTACCTATATATATATATATTTTGTTTGTTTTTATATGTCTCGTATGTGTGCTGGTCCAATTGGAAAGAAAAAGTGCAGGAAATACCAACTTGTGCCTAAAGCAGAATTCTGGCAGTGCAGTTCTTCACCTTTGGATGGCTTCCGTTTCCAGCTCACAAAACCTAGGAAGACATGTTATATATGCAAAGAAAGCTCTCTGAGTCTATCTTTTGTAGAATTTTACAGAAATGAATTTGGAGCCTCGAGATGTTCCTAGTTTTAGTTTGAGTGCAGCAAGGTCAAACCAGCAAAGCAGAAAACTGTGCAGATAGGTTTGATAAAAGGCAAACCAGGGAATACTTCTGGTGCTCAGATTGCAACAAACTTTATACCTCTGGAAAACTCCATGTGTCTGCTACAAAATTGCTTTATAACACTTTTACATTAGGATATTGGAACACACCCAAATTCGGGCCTTAAGAGGTAAAGGTTCAGCCTGCTTTACAGTGTGTTTTTCTCTAACTATGCAGGAGCATATCTCTCAAACCGCTTGGAGTTAGAAAACATGCCACGTAAGAACGAACAACCAGCAATATCAACTTTTAATTCCATGTGGTTTTTCGATGAGCCTTATGGACGAGCAGCCTGCCGAGCACCCTGCCGAGAAGCTTGTTTCTACCGAGAGAAGCTTCCTTCTGCTGAGAGAACCCTGCCGAGAAGCTGCTGCCGCATCAATTGCTGAGCCAAGCATCATAAGTTCATAACACATGGATGAAGACATAAACAAAAGTCTAGGCTAAAGGACTATAAAAAACTAAGTGCTGCATGGGAGACAACCCATTTCACCTATGAAAAAATGAAGGAGCCATCTACGAGAGTTTGCAATATCTAAACCCTTATCTTTTTTCATCGGTTTGCGATGATATGTGTGAAACGTGTTTAGCTATTTGCATGCTTAGGAATTGCATTATATAGTTTTATGCTTACATTGAGGACAATATACTTTTCTAAGTGTGTGGTAGGATTACATGTTTCGTTTATATTTTATAGAATAGATAAACATGCAACCCATGTTTCGTGTGCTTAGGATAGAAAAGAAAATTTCATAAAATTGTTTCACAAAAATAGTGTTTAAATTTTGTTTTGTGTGATTTATTTTGAGTCTTAGGATGTCCCTAAAGAGTCTATGATGTTATATCTTTGAATACATAGATGATGGTTGCACATACTTTAAAAATTGTGAGTTTCATGGATAATGTGCATTGATATGAACACGTGAGACTTGTTGTTGATTCTAGCATGCATGTTTTGGTTAGTTTTGTGTACATAACAACCTATGTGAGCTTTATAGCCTATTTGCTTTCTTTTTGAGTGTTAAAAGATCAAATAGGTAGAGATATAGGAAGCGTGAAACCACATTATTCTTTGCATATTCAATGACTATGTGCTATAGCTTTTTGATAGATTCTAGAATTACTAGAACTTGCTCTTGTTTATTTTCAAAACGATTTATCATGACAAAAACCTTGATTTTGAAAAAGATTGAAAAGTCTAGGTTTACCACTAGCCAAATAAAGCATGAGCCCTATTTGCGCCCGTCGTGGGACACCTTAGTTAAATCTCTTTGAGCCTACATTTAGCATTTTCTTTCATCACCCTCATTAAATTCCTTGAGCTTAGAATAGTATATCCTTACCTTGTCACGTAGACTCGGTAAAACTTGATTTTGATGGAGTTCTTGATGTGGAGTGATGTAGGAGAATAAGTGTGGGGTAGACTTAGCCATAAAATATATGTGTATGCCGTGTGCCTAAGAAAAGAAAAAGAGAAAAAAAAATGTCGGATCAAAGCAAAAGAAAAATAAAAGAAAAGAAACGAAAGTTATCCGAAAACAATGAAAAGAAAAAGGGCACGGTTTTGAAAATTTTTAGCATGATTTTTAGTCTTGAAAAAGTGTTGTGAATTTGGAGTTTTATGAGTATTTGAAGGTGTAGCATTATTAAAATTTGATATTTGTTCGTATTCACAATGTTTGGGGGAAGAGAAGAATGAAGTATGGTTCCAACAAGATGAAATTCGGCCCTCGGCGAGAAGTCATAAGGAGAGTAAGCTTTGCTAGAGTCATGGTGACGTTTTTAAACTCCTTGTCCATAAAATTCATACCTCTTGAGCCGAGCCCCATCATTCCCTTTTAAAGATCTTTCATGATTCTTAAGATAGGTTAATTTTGATATAGGGAGATTTTCTTAAGAGTAAGCATATGGTTTTGGTCAAATCGTGCATATAGTTGTTACATTAGGTTTTTCCATTAAATTTTCACAAAGAGCTTTCGTTTCATGAAACTTGAAATTTTCGTGCTTAGCATTCTCATGCATCAACTTGAAAGCTATGTGTTTAAACGAGCCTGAGAAAAATCATTAGGGGCAATAGTATGTTTAGAGTCTTAGTTTAATTTAGTTTTGCTAAGGAACTAGTAAAAGATAAGTTTGAGGTAGTTGATAGGAGCACAAAGTGCTACGTTCTTAATGTGTTTATGCCTACATTTACGCTTTGTTTAATCCTTAATATTGTAGAGTCGAGTCATAATTTACAGTATAGAGTCTTTGGTAGAGTTACATAAAAATCGTGCTAAGTATAGGTAAAAATGTAGAAAAATGTTACAAGCCGATTTTGGATTCTTAAGTGATGTTTTGTCGATTCTGTAAAGCTTCGACAATGCTTTTGATAGATTTTTCTTCTCTTATATGCAGTAGACATATTGATGATTGAGTAATGGAAGGAGTTAAAGAAATCAGACAAAGAAAAGATGCCAGGAATTGCAAGTGAAAAGCTATCGCAAAAATCCAGAAGTTCCAGTAATTTCCTGAGCACATCAACCAACTTCCAGAATTTCTCCAGAACGATTCACAAGACTTGAGATAGCTAGCCATATATGCATAAAAATCTCTTTGAGTCTAGTTTCTACAGAATTTAGAATCGTATCAAAAGCTGTTCTGTGGAGGAAGTTATGCTAGTCGCAACGCAACAAGGTCACTGCCCTGCCGAGAAGAACAACCTACTGCCTATTTTTGCACTTTTTTGTATTTGTGCACTAGATTGGTTTTTAAATCCATCAAATGAAAGTTGCTGAGCTACATGAAGCATATGGGAGGCGACCATGCTAAAAAGAAAGAAGAAAATAGGAAATAAGGGTTTTCCTAGTCCGAGTAGGAAAAGAAGGCATTTCTGCCGGTTCTAAGAGGAGCTTTCCTGGCTCGACAAGGGAGGCTTGCAGCTGCGGCCATGGACCATTATCCATTAAGCAATGTTGCTGATCCAATTAAGAAGACCTTGAAGCCTTGATCTAAGAAGAAATCGGTACAAGAGGAGTCCTAGAAGAATCAAGAAAAGCAAGAAAACCAAAACCTGCAAGGAAAAGGTTTTCCTTGCCAATTTACAAGAGGATTCTGCCGACCCTTTCACAGCCCTTTCTCCTATATATAGAGGCTAATTCCATACAGAAAAATAATCTCATCTCAAGCACAAGTATTAGCCTAAAACTCTACCAAGTTTCTCAAGTACCAAACAGAAAAATATATAGCCAAAATCCCTTCCACCATATTCCATAAAATCCGTACCTTCACCCTTGCTTCTTGCCGAACTTCTCTATCAACACTTGCCGAAGTCTTCAAGGTTTTTAAAGTGTGATCCACTTCATCTATGGCTTTTGTATTCATTCTAGTTTGTGTGACTTGTATGAATTCGATTTGTTTCTTGGTTTTTGTTAAACTTTTGTATGAATTCGATTTGAAGTTTATATAAGTGTTTTCCGATTTTAACATGTAAATTTAGTGTGCATAGATAATTAGGACAGTGGTATTTGATGCATGTTTAAAGCTTAAAATTGGTTAGGTCTAAGGGCATTTAAACCGACACACTAGTTATGTTTAAAATATGTAATTCTAAGGGCTATGTTTCATAAGTTAGAGTAATTTGGTTGAGTCATACTCGTAGTTTTCTTAAATCACTTTGCTCGCGTAGAGTTAATAACCTTAGAACTTACATGCTAAATAAGAAGATTGACAACCTTACTTCTTTACTTGTCTTTGATTTTGATTCGTGAGCTTAATTGTTAAACGTATAAATTCGGTTAGCACAACCTTAAGATTATACTCGTAGTTGATTCTAAGAACTTAAGCAATCTAACGATTAGATGACCTCGTAGGCTCTAGTTGTGGTTGAAACTAATTTAAGTCTAAGATGTGTCAATACTTGTTCCTTACTTTCATGTATGCGAGTCTTGCATGTTAAATAGTCTTTTGTGCTAAATGTTTTATGTGAAAGATGATGATCACTTGTAAATAGTAATTTAGGTTTAATTTCGTGTCTTAGGTTATAGGGCAGCTTGTTGTCGATCCTTTTCAAACCCCTTTTCATGTGTTTTTGTGTATTCACATGTGAATATTTGTTGCTAACCTTTTAATATTTCAGGTACCCTTAATCCCTGGCTAGAACGGTCCATACTAATCATATACTACTAACGTTTCTTGTAGGGTTATTATTGAAGATGTGCTTAGGCAACTCGTCACACTGCTCAACTGATCGACGAGACTATCGGCCCGGTCATCCGGGTTGATACGACAGGGTTTCACAAAGGGGTGGTTAGGGTTAGGTTAACCCTACCACTGCATGATCCAATCCGACTTGATCGGAGGCTTCGTATCTCCCCTTCTGATGTCATCTCTGTGGAGTATCAGTATGAGCCCCTTCTTGGCCGTTGCCGAACTTGTATGATGGTCAATCATGGTGGCCTCCCATGCCCTAGAGAGACTGAGAAAGAAACATAAGAGCCGGAGTCCCAAGCTGTGCATCTGACAGCTCCGACACCTACAATGGTTTTTAGGGCTAATAGCCAGCCACAGCTGGTGATTCCATCGATATCGGTTCCTCCTCTCCCTAAGGAGAAACGACAAGTCTGCATTCAAGAGCATGCTGAAATCTCATCCCCTCCTAGGGTTTCAGGTGGCCGGCGTCGTCGTAAGGATGGAGAAGGTTCCTCAGACAAGGAAAGCAAGGATAACCTCAACCTAGGGTTGGGGAATATCACGCCAACTAAGCTTGGATTGAAACCCACAGCTTCTGGTGCCCTAGGTATCAAGAAAACCGGAATTTCTCCGGTCAAATATGGCAGACCCTGAGGTAGCCGGAATCATAAGCCAACGACGTAACGCCTACTCAACTCTGAGGTGGTGATGCTGGCGAAGCTGGTGGCACAGAACAAATCCGGGTCAGAGCATGTAGTGGGGGAGAAGGAGATGGACTCGGATTCGGGTTCTATAGGCGTTGTGATTGGTCTCGGCAACGAGGCCAGTGATGAGTAATCTCCTAGTAGGACTAGGAAATATCCCTTTCATGTTCAAACTAGTTTAACTTCTCAATGAAAGGTACACCAACTGAGGTCCTTAGGCCTGATTCGAGGTTTGGTTTCTCTAGTTTGGTCATGTAAGATTACCTGCTTTCTCGTATTTTATTTCTTCGGATAGTTTCGGTCCGCTTGCTTTGGACATCTTTGAACTTTTAGTTTTCAATAAGCGCATTTAATTTCTTTGTAAAAGCTTTAGCTTGCATGTGAGATGGCTTGTCATCTCATGTGTTTGATCCTTGTGGTCGTTATGACTTTCGTCAATGGACGTGAATCATTTCCCCTTAAAAAAAAAAAAAACCTCTCTGATACTACTTTGACAAAATGCAAGCGTAATCGATACTGCTGAAAACTAACTTTCAGAGAATAGATTAGAACTAAATTCTAATCAACGTAGCTTGATTAGAAACCAAAAGTCATTGGAATTTTATATCTAGATTGTTACCAATTAACTTTTAAAAAAAAGAAGAGAAAAGTGCAACACGAGGCATTTCCAAAAGAGTACCCATCTTAGTACTACTTTCGCCTAAGTAAGCTTAACTTCGGAGTTAAGATGAGATCCCGTGCATTATTACTGGTAGATTGTTACCAACTCGATCATTGTATTTAGCTCTTGTTAGTTTAATACTCAAAAACATCACAATAGGAGATTGTTTGACTTGCTATTGACGTCATTTGCATAACCGATAATAGTGTGGTAGTAGTTAAAAATAACAAAGAAACAAGTATAAAAGGAAGCCCTTTGCACCATTGTAGCAGCTAATAATTTGAAATATCCTTGTTATGATAACATGGAAAGTTGCTACATCTGAAACTTACGTGCTTGTATCTATAATCCTCCTGCTAGTTGCTTTCTCCTAGCTCATGCATATCAAATTTGGCAGCATTTATTTCAGATAAATGACTACCAGGATCTATTCCCTCTTTCATGTCCCTCCTAGTTTTCTCTATTTTGTGAAGTACCCCCTTAACTGCTATGTCAAATGCATCTTCAAGCTTCTCCAATCTAGATGCCCTTGGATCTGCATAATTTATTTTTGGAATCAACCGTATGACCTCCTCTCTCATAGCTTTTACTTGATGCTCGGGAACTCTAAGCAATGTCTCATTAATAATCACTTTTTGCTCCTTGACATCATTTTCTGATATGAAGACAGAATAGTTGGATATGTTTCTGGGAAAATGCCAAGTATACTGAACATAAGCTGAACCAGGATGAAAGAAAACTGGAATGCAGCCTGCCAAAATGGAGTCAAATATTGAACCACGTGTGAATGAGTCACCTGTAGGCTGCAAACAGAAAACTGATGATTCAAACACCTTCATGACATAGAAGGGATCTTCACACTTGTTTGCACCATGATGACTCTGTACAAGTTTGCAGTATTTGGTTGAAGACTGGCATTGCTCTATAAGCATATTACGAATATTTGGTTTGTAATTTGATCTTGGAGAACCAGCAAAGGTGAAAAGGTATTTCCTCTCTTGCTTTCTCATTCTTGCTTGCCAATCAAGAACTTGGCTCTTCTTTGAGGGATGGAAGTAGGTAGGGCATCGCCTGCTCGTTTTTCCAAGAGCTCGATTCAATTGACAACAATGTCATGTTCTTGGATTCTGGTAAAAAAAAATTAGCGTAGTTCCCCAACCAGATTCATCATCCGGTTGTCTCCTAAAATCCCAAGCAATTCTGCCTCCAATTAAGAAATGGTCTTTACCCCACATTGTTTTCCATTCAGGTCTATCTGAAAGCCACTTCACCAATTCTGTAGGAGAAGCATCTCTAACTGAAGTGTTGTATCCCCAATGGTACTGACCAATATCAAGGCCAGCATAAAAGGGCACAAAGATTGCGGAGGCAAGTGATGAATCATTGGTTACACACTTGTATTGCCTCATCCTATTATGAAAAATAACTTCCAATGAGAACTGATTTGTAGCAAACCAACCATTATCGGACAATTGATGGCGAGCATGATCATGTGTTTCAGAATATTTGTCAATTAGTTCAGGACCAAGACCCATGTTAGACATGTAGGGGCACATATCAATTTGAAGGGAATGGCAATTCTTGAGCAAATCCTGGTTGAACCTTTTTGGAAGATCATAAACATAAATGTATTGACCCAAGCAAGAATCAGAATCAGGGTTTTGGTGGCTGGAGTCATAAACATGCTTAGGTATAGGTTGTGGTGGATCATCAATGACAATATTAATCTTAGTGTCATTGATCTCTTTGGGGTTGCTGGTAGAATGTGGTTGTACGGCTTGGCAAAGTGGATATGCAGAAGTGCTATTAGTATCTATAGAACTATAATTCGTAATGTTAACGGTACTATATAGCTCCATATCACTGATTTCTTTGGATATTCGAGAATCAATAATTCGATTGTCAGAAGGAAGAATGGAATTTGTTGGGTAATTATTACATTTGCAAAGTTTGTGATGAAGAAAGCCACCCGAATGAGACTTGTTCCGGCACTCAGAGTGGAATACTCTGTTAAAATCAGTAAAAAGAGAAAAAGAAAGGAAGCAATTAGGACAAACCAGAGTTGACTGGGGCACTTTCCATTATTCCATTGAGATCTCTCCATTCCAGTCTGCTCTCAGCACCCAGCTAGCCTCTTCGTATCGATCAAGAAACTGATAAACAGTAGTATAGCAATAAGCACTTATTCAATCGGCAGAAATATCACTTTGGTCATCGAAGTTTGTTTCGCTCGACACTTTGGTCATCAAACTTTTAAAAATTTCATTTTGGTCATTCAACTAAACCACCGTTTATCACTTGGGTCACTCTGTCTCTTTTCTCTGTTAACTCAATGGTAATTTGGGAATGAAGACAAAAACATATTTCACAGAGAAAAGAAACGAAGTGACCAAAGTGATAAACAGTGGTTTAGTTGAATGACCAAAATGAAATTTTTAAAAATTGAATGACCAAAGTGTCGAGCGAAGCAAACTTCGATGACTAAAGTGATATTTCTCTCTATTCAATCAAACAATGTGATGAAATGAATGAGAACTCAACTGCACCAAAGTGAAGTACAAAGAGAAGCTGGATTAACAAAAATTGGAGCTGATTGAAGAAGTTGTAAGAAATTAACGAATTGTTCAAAGAAGAAACTGAAGTGATCATATGGAGTATGGTGTAGGTAATAGACTAATAGGTTGCTGCTCCATTGACCATGGCATGCATGTGAATCTCTAAAGGTAAACTACTTAACTACATATACTATGCTATATAATGGAAAGTGAAGTCCTCACAAAATATAATATTGGCACAGCCATATATGGATTCTACGTTTTGAGATTCTTTTAAAAGAGACGAAATGACTTGGTCTTCACTTAAGATATGAGAGATTCCGGAGATGTAAATAGCTTACTGGGCACTTAAAGAAGTGTTCCATATAATAATAGACAGATTTCAGTTTCCACAAGGATTAAGGTAGGAAACATCTCTATAATCATCTAAATATTCAGAAAACTAACATGTGTAGTGCACATCTCTCGCTCATGCTTCTTTAGCCATACATTATGTCTTAAATGTATTGAAAGTCGAGTGTGATTTTGCAGTTGACCTTTTAACAGGATGATTGAACAAATAGCACACACACATATATAAAAGTGAGTAGCTTGTATACTGAATTACTGATCTTCCTCCCTTTACTATTTTGTAGTCCTAAAGTTCATGTTTTACCATAATTTTGTACTTGTGAAAAAGCATTACCAGAATTCTTACCTTTTACTATGTCTCATATTGATTGTCTTGTTCCATTGGTAGATACATATAGAGGATTATACCCACGAACTCATTCAGGCATCTTAAACACCCAAGTAAACAGGAACTTTATGCACAATTGAACTTTGGCAAATATATAACTTTATGAAGAAAAGATCTTCAACTCAAACTATCAATTTTTTTTTTATGATTAAAAAAACAGAAAAACTACAACAAAGGGGCGCCCCTCCCCAGCTGATCCAAATGGAACGCTGGGAACACAGACAGGAGAAGAGTATGGAACCAAACTGAAGGATCAGGAATCTGATGTTCTCGCACAACTAATTTATCAGCAGCGAAGTTTGCCTCACGATGTACATGTCTAAAATTTATTGATTGGAACTGTGCAGCAAAATGAGTAATGTCAAGATATAAAGACTCTACTCTCCAAGGAATTTGAGCCTTTCCAGTAAGCGCATCAATGAGTAATTACTTGGAATCGCCTTCCACAATAATATGAGGAAAATGGTTGAGCAGCGCAGTATGAAGGCCCTTCCCGCAGTGCCAAGGCCTCCTCATCAACTAAAACTGAAACATGTCCAACAAACTTTGAAGCAACAACTTTGCACTGGCCAGAATGATTTCTAATAAGAAACCCAATACCACCAAGACCTTGTCTCACGGAACCATAAAAATTCAGCTTCACATGGTTTTGATCAAGAGGATACCACTTGATCATACAAGATTTGGCGAAGGCAGAGGACATCGGCTTAGCATTTGCTAAATTATAATTACCTCCCATCGTGCTAGCTTGATAATAGACTTGAATAGGATCCACCTAATTATTTCTGAAAGCCACTGTAATAACCCGTATTTTAATTTTAGTTTCTTGTTATTTCTCAAAATTAATAAAAGGGTGAATTGTGCGAATTTTTTATTATGTACTCCTTTAATTAGTTGTCATTCGAAGTCAAAATGATTTCGATAATTAAAATCTTGAAAACGTTTAAGTCCTGAATGTTAAAAGTTAACTTTTTAATTTGTTAGGTATTTCAAAATGTTTCCTTCATGAAAATTGTAGAACTCGGCGATATGAGTTCGTAGACATGCAGCTTGCGTGAAATGAACTTCATACAGAAAAGTTATGACCATAAGAAGTTTATTTGGTCTCGAAAAATTTAAAGTATAAATAAAAAAAAATAAAAAAAGGAGGAATCCCTAGAAATATCAAAATAGTAAATTTCTCCTATAGTACCTGACGTATGGCTAATTAGACACTTTAGTACTAAATTTTTCAAATAGGACAGTTTGGTACCTGAAATTAGGTTTTATGTGACACTATGGTACTTATGTTGACTTTTTGTTAAATATAAGGGGTGAAATTGATATTTAATTATTATTTATAAAAATATAATTAAAAACATGAGTGGTATGGTTATCACCTTAATATTCATAATTTTTTTAATTTTTTGGGAGAAAATAAACATGAACTAATTTTCTGTAAAAAAGGAAGTCAAACAGCCGCATGAGCGACTGCTCATCTCCCTCTCTCATTTCGACGCCGAATCTTCTCCAGCCTTATTCTCCACCGTCCAGCTACGCCACAGTTCGTGCCATATATCAAAAAACTCGTCTCAACGTCCTCTTTCATTTGATATAAGACCCACGTTGAGCCGACCACCGTGTGCGACGCAGCGGAGCCCGAAAGCCGCTGCCAACGTCGACGTCGAAGCAGCATGTTTTTCCAGCGAGACCGACATTCAAGGCTTGCATCCACGGGACAATCTCTTGCTTCTAAACATGATGGTGGCAATCTTATTGCTCGATTTGGAGAGTTAGGCGGCTGTGTTGAGCCACAACCTTGAGGAGGCAATTCCGGTCACTTTCCGACCGATTTGGGACAAATACCAGGTACTAGAATGCTTCCCTTTCTCTTATCTTCATGTTGGACGTTTGGGTTTGTGAGAATTCGTTGGTTGAGTGTGGCGGCGCGTCCAGCTGTCTTTAGACCAGACGTGTGCTCTATGATCTTACACTCGTTATTACGAGCGTGTGTATATATAATTTGTAGTTTTTTATGGTCATTTGAGCATGTAGTGTTTCAGATTATTCGGTTTCTTTTTCTTAGGAGTCCAAACCTCGAACCATTGCATAGGTGGTTTTAGCGGATTGTTAAAATGATCCAGTAACCTCGAGAGGTCTCGGAGGAAGAGTTGTATCGAGTGACAAGTCTTCGGGTTAGGTTTTGTGTGTTCGTTCCAAGTTGAAGTCTTTTGTTTCGTATTGTTGTTAAGTTGAGGTTATGAAGTTTAGGTGAGTGGAGGAGCGTGTGTATCTCATCTTTGGTTGATTGCAGACGCAGCGGGACTAAGAGGTGAGTAAACCTCACAACATTCTTCATGAACAAGTTATCTTATAGTTATTGAATCGTTAAATGTGAAATTGTTTTATGAAAATAAATATTTATTTATACTATTATTAAAGAAACATGGTTTGCTTGCCAAAACATAATTTTTTTTACTTTTATACCCTTGAAATATTAAATAACTTTATGAATGTATCTAATTGTTAAGGATAATAACGTAAAAGTCATGAATAATTTTTCTCTTATTTTTCAGAAATTAACTCCCCACTTCTAGGCAGTTAACTACCTACTTCTACACAGCCTATGGGTGTGAGCAGTTTCTAGTTTTAAATAATATGAACTTGATCGGCTACGGTTCATGGGTAAGTAAAATAATTTTTAATATAAAAATGATTTTTAAAGAGTTTTTGCGATCAATGAACTATAGGTGGTAGTGGACTATTTCTGAAATATATATATGGGTTTAGGGTGGTAGTAGTGAATGTCTACGTGTATATATATATATATATATATATATATATATATATATATATATTTTTTTTTTTCTTGGCTAAGGACGTCTGCACCGTAAGGATTGGTGCAGATTTGATATTTTGACTAACTTTTCAAATGAATTTTTATATCTCCACCGTCTAGTATTTAGGTACTCATGTATAGATCATCTCTGCAAATTTTCAGCCAATTTGATAATCGTTAAGACATTCAAAAGTGCGATTTTCTATCATAAACATGAACGATTCAGTTTTGACAAAATGCAGTCTGTCCATTTGTTTTAATCTAGTTTGATATGCTAATGGTTATCAAATTGGCTGAAAATGTGCAGAGATGATCTATACATGAGTACCTAAATACTAAACGGTGGAGATGTAAAAATTCAATCGAAAAGTTAGTCAAAATATCAAATCCGCACCATAAAGATTGGTGCGGACGTCCTTAGCCAAGAAGGCCTATATATATATATATATATAGAGACATTCACTACTACCACCCTAAACCCTAAACCCACAAATAACACATATTTCACGATGCCACATCATCAATACATATATTTTACGTATATATATATTGATGTCAGTAATATTATCACGCAGTGTAGTACTCCAATAGCAATGGTATTTTCCAGCACCACTTATATAAATTATTAGTAAACAAAAGATTAACAGCCTCTCTATATATATATATATATATATATATATATATATATATATATATATATTACCAGAAAAAAGGCTTTTCCCGACGAAATAAAAAAAAACGGCCGACGACATAAAATTTTCGTCGGCTATTCCCAAGAATGGTCGACGATTTTTTTTTTCGTCGCTAAAAAAAAAAAATCGTCGGCTATTCCCCTAGAATGGCCGACGATTTTTTTTTTCGTTGGTAAAAAAAAAAAATTCGTCGGCTATATTCATATTTTAGTCGACGATTTGAATTTTCGTCGGCCTTTCTCTGAAACTTTAGCCGACGATAACTTTTGAAAGTTTGGCAGACGAAATTGGCATTTTCGTCGGCTATAAGTCTATATATTTTCAGATCTAGACAGCAGCTGCTTATTTAAAAAAAAAATGAAAAAAAACAGGAGAAAGAGTGAAAAATCTGTGGGTATTTTATACGATTAGTTGCGTCTCATCGATTTGAAACTATTATCTGTTGAAGGTCAGGCCAAAAAACGTCATTTAGACAGTCCAATTACCATTTCTAAGCGTTTAGAGGTTTGACTGATCCGGTTGACCGTTCCGATCGAGCCTTTAACGTTGTCAGATGTAGTTGGATTTTTTCCCATACATGTATTTAATCTGAACGGTGATATCTGACGGTTGGAATAGATTTTCTAAACTTTTAGATTCCAAATCAGAACATATGCACTAATGTTCCTTAACTTGTTTACTAAGTGTTTAAGTGAATGTATAGTTTCAAATAGTTACTCTACGTAGACTCTTCAAATGCAAAAATATTGTGAAATAAGATATGACCGAAATAATGAAATACGTCTACGGTTGAAAAATGACAAGATTCTGATAAAATCTGAGTGCCGAATGTTGCAGTTAACTGTTTTTTACTTTCGTTTTCCTATGGGTAGCCTAACGTTCGTTAAATCAATTTTGTAAAATTTTTATATGATTAGTTGCGTCTCATTGATTTGAAACTATTATCTGTTGAAGGTGAGGCCAGAAACTGATGTAGGAAGGATGGCAGCAAACATTGAAGAGCAGATTGACCGTTGCAAGTCAAAACCCGGTTTACTGCAGATTTGGCGTCCGGCGTCCGAATGACGATTGTTATACCATTCCGGAAAGGGAACGACGCCAGGAATCAAACTCGTCTCTTTGCCACGACGTGTGGGCCTTTTCGGGCTTTCGAGTTCGTTTAGGGCCTCAAAACGGCAGTTTAATATGTTTTCAAGATTTAAGTTTTCTAATTTGTTTTGGATTCGTTTTGTTTTAATTCCTTGGGCTTTTAGGTTTCCTTGTTAGTTTCCCTAGGGTTTCTTTTCAGTATTTAAGCATCCCTTTGGGATCACATACAATTAATTAATCATATTTTATCAAAACCCTAAGAGTTTTCTCTTGATTCCTGGTGGATTCCAAACCTGTTCTTTAGAGTACGACGTTGATTGTACTCTCCATTCATTGAGGGTTCGACGTTGATCAACCCTTCCACACTTCTACTGCGTCAGAAACCGTCGTTTAACTAGACTAATTTCTGTGTTTAAGCGTTTAGAGGTTTGACTTAGTGGTTTGACCTATAGTTTAGCCGACGAAAATTATATTTCGTCTGCTAAACTCTTGCGATCCGCGCCTTTTCATTGTCCGCAGTTGGATGGCTCAAATCCGACGGCTGTTGATCTTCCAAAGTATAGCCGACGATGTTCATAGAATAGCCGACGAAATATTGTAAATCGTCGGCTATTCTCTAAGTTTAGCCGACGAAAATTCTATTTCGTCGGCTAAACTCTTGCGATCCGCGCTTTTTTATTGTCCGCCGTTGGATGGCTCATATTCGACGGCTGTTGATCTTCCAAAGTATAGCCGACGAAATCTTTTAAATCGTCGGCTATTCTCTCTGCTTTAAATCTTTCAGCCCGCCTTTTTTCTCTCCACCTCCGGAAAAACTCCACCTCCGCTCTCCTCCGCCGATCTGCGTCTCCAATCCGCCGCTCTCCTCCTCCTCCTCCTCAAATCGGGGCCGGCGTCCTCCTCCTCCGGCATCCTCCTCCTCCTCTGGCATCCTCCTCCTCCGGCCTCCTCCTCCTCCTTTTCCATGGAAGTTAGACATAACTATGGAAGATTGCATATTCAGTTGAACCAAAGCATAATTTAATTTTTTTTCCCCAAAATTTAAGAATAGCCGATGAAATTGACCTTATTTCGTCGGCTATAACTGTTATAGCCGACGATTTTTACCAAATTTCGTCGGCTATAACTTTTATTACCGACGAAAATCACATTATTTTGTCGGCTATGCCTCTTAAAATATTAATATATTTTGATGAAATAACCGACGAAATAGACAAAATCGTCGGCTATATTTAAGAACAAATAGCCGACGAAATTGATTTGCTTCGTCGGCTATAGTTGCCAAAATCGTCGGCCATACTCGAAAATATCCGACGAATTTCGTCGGATATTTTGCTAAGGTTTGGCCGACGAAAATTCATTTTTGTCGGTGATAATTTTGGAATGGCCGACGATTGCGTTATTTTCATCGGCCATTAGTTTTACCGATGGGCTTTTAACGACAACTTATAGCCGACGAAATTTTCGTCGGTAGAAGGAATAGCCGACGAAACTTTTGAATAGCCGACGAAATTTTTTTCGTCGGCTATTCTGTCAAAACTGGTAGTGATTGATGATGTGGCATCGTGAAATATATGTTATTTGTGGCTACTTTGGATGGTGATCTTGTTGTGAATTATCTTATTAAGGAATAGACATATCATGCCTTGGGTTGATATATTTTGTGTCAAAGAGTAAATTGAATTTGTTTATGAGAGTCATGTGAGACTCTCAATATTTTTGGGGTGCAATATACATCATAAGATGGATTGATTATATTGTACGTGTTGAATTTAACATTTAAGTCAAACTATATGTTTTCTGGTCTTCGGACCTGGATCACAGTTGTGACAGAGGTAATTATATCGGGAACCAAGCGTTTGGCCTGGTGATTGATTACGATCAGTTAGAGCTCTAGTTTGTCTGTCATTGTACGTGGGGGGGGGGGGGGGGGGGGGGGGGGTACCACATGAGGTACCTGGGTCCTATGAGTACACACATGTCATCAGAGGTAACCATGTCATCAAGGTCTCATGCATGTGTGCGTATTTTTAAAAGAGAGTTTAATGGTGTTCTTCTGTTGTTGTCCAAGAGGGACATGTCTTTCTTATCTTCAAATGTTAATGTGATAGCATATGATTTTGTCACTAGTTAATGTGTTTTTCTTATGAGCAAAAGATATTGAGTTTTAAAAGAAAACAAGGTACTGTATGAGTCGTTTTTCTTGAGTTTTAAATGGTGATTTCTCGGCTTCAATTTGAGCTGGTAGATTTCTTATTTACATTCCATTGTTTTGAACTGTGTGATTTATGCGTGGTTTCCTGAACTAAATCATACGCAGGGATTACGATGATTTTTCTTTATCTAATTTTAAATATGATTTCCTGAACTACTCTATATGCAGGAGTTATTTTGATTTTAATTGTATGCGGTAGGTAAATTCTTGAACTATATTTCTATGCAGGAAAAACTTACCTTTACCTTTTTTTGTGTGTGGTTGTGCTTTGTGTGTTTAAATGTTGTTGCTTTTAGCTGAAGATTTATAAGCATGTGTTGCCTGAGTAATTGCTTTTAAGTTTACTCATACGTGTTCATAAAGCAACCGAGTTCGTTGTTTACAACCCGATGCACCAATTCATGGTATAGGGGTTAGACCTGCAGGTGGGGATCAGCTTGAGACGACGATTGATAGTTACGGCTATTAGGTGTTGATATTATTTTTAGCTTTGCATTCTCTAAGTGTGTGGTGGGCTATGAGTGAACATTTAAATTGTCCAATATTCGAGTAAACAGTGGTAATGTAATATTCGAGTTCGCCTGAGTCACATATTTTGGACTTAGTTTCTTTAATACTCGGTAAATTGTAATTTAATTTTATAGTTAATTGGAATTATTGAATTATCAAGCTTTTAAATTTTAATTTTATCCCTTCATAATTCGGGGTGTGACAACCACCGTATTTCGAGCATGCCATAACGACTAGCAAATCAAAATAACATTCTGGAGAGCATCCTTCCCAAAATATGGAAACTTTGCTTACCTCCGAAAGTCAAAATTTTTGCTTGGTTGCTTATTCATAATCGCTTAAATACTCGTGATCATTTATCTCATTATATACATGGTACGTTGCCTCCTGTCCACTTTGTCAGGATCCTTTAGAGACAGAGAAGCACTTATTTCTTCATTGTCCCTTTGCTATTCAAGTATGGAATATATAGGACTCCTTTTCCTACTCCTCAAAATTGGCAGGGTTAAACTTTTTCTTAGTTGCTACATATTATAAATGGCTACATATTCTACTTTCATTACCCTGTATGTTATAGATTTCACCAGAGAAGATTCTTAACAAATATGTCAAAACATATTTTGATAATTCTTGGTAGCTAAAGTAAAAGATTTTGTGGTAGTTAGCATTCATCAGTTTGAAATGTGACAGCTAAAGTTGTTGTATATAAAATTTTTGTGGTTCTGTGTAAGAAATTTTGCGTACGGGCTGCATGGTTGGGACGGAGTAGGAGTTGGAATTCGGAAACTTGCAGGGTTGTGGGATTCAAATCCTCAGTTCATCATCACGAATTTAGGAAAGAGTTTCATGAAGCTGTTGTGAGTTCAAATTCAAGCTTGAACTTAACTGTGCAAAACAGACTCGTGCGAGGTAAAATTGAAGTTGTGCTCTTTACTTTTGTACCTTGGACAATCTGTTTGAACTATGGTGTTGTGGTTGAAATTGGATAATTTCTGTAGTTGTAGTGAGTTATTTTTTTATTTTATTTTTTTCTCAAATTTTTTTTAAAAAAGAATTTTATTAATTCACCACATTGTTACACAAGTCAATAAAAATTGAACTCGATCATAACCTCTACGGTGTTTAAATGGTTGATGCGAACGTGTTGATGAATATGTTATTGGTGTTAGCGTGCGTCATGTAATGTAATTTATGAATGTAAATCAGGTAGTTAGTACTTACCTATTCTGTATATGTAGTACGTAGGGTTGTAGTACATCTTGTATCCTATTTATATAGCCTCCAATGTGAGATGAATAACATATTAGAAAATTCATTCATCTAGTTATATTTGAGTTGGTATCAGAACAAAGATCCGAGAGGACTTTGTCTCTTTGTTGTTTATTTTCAACTAAACCCCATTGTTAGGGTTTATTGTCTCAATATTATCATATCGTTGACGTTTGTTTTTCAAAACGGCATTACCTCTGTCTGGCATAGGCTCCTTGTCAGACTCACAGCTGCTGTCCTTAACTCCACATCCGCTACTTATTTTCCAAACGGGTCAACTGCTTCCAAACGGGTCAACTGCTTCCGATCGGCTTCAGTACCCAGGCGTGTCGACTCTCTCCGATCCAGCGCGTTGTCCTCAGGCGTGTCGTCTCTCTCCGATTTGGCCGGCGCGATCTGCTCAACCTCAGGCGTTGTCCTCAGGCGTCGTCTCCGAAACCCTAGAAAAATTCAACCCAATTTGTCAGCCGAGCTTGGGTTGAAAAGAATTGAAAGTTCCGGCGTCTCTCTACAATTCGAAGCTTCCAAAGCGTGAATCGAGCAGAGTAGAGATTCAGATTGGAGAATCGACGGAAACATGTTGCAATTTTCAGCCTGACCCGATTCCTGGTGTGTGACCCAGTTCTGCTATCCGACCCGGTTTCGGCCCAACCCGTTTTCTGCTATTCGACCCATTTCTACTATCTGACCCGGTTATATCAGTTTTTTTGTTGTTTCCACTGCATAACTACTGATTTGGTGTTTGTTTTACAATGGGCTCTGGAAAAAACGAAAGTTCTCAAGTCAACGATGTTCAGAAGTTTGAAGTATCTGTCAAGAATTTTGAAAGTAGTTCGTTTAGGGGAGCCAAACTCAATGGAACCAATTTTCGTTTATGGAAGAAAATCATGACAGCTCATCTCCGAGGAATGCACAAGATGGGGCATGTAACTGGGACGATTAAGGTCTCTAGTGAAGATGATGTTGGTGCCTACACTAAGTGGGAAGACGATGATGGTCTTGTAATGTCAACCTTATACAAAGCCATGAATGAGGATATGGTAGACCTTGTGGAGCAATGTGATACTGCGCAGGCAATCTGGAATGAGGAAGATCTATACACTAATGAGTCTGATTTCATACAGGTTCATGAGTTAATGTGCACAGCTTCAGCAATGCAACAGAATGGGCAGCCACTGGCGCAGTATATCACCGAGCTGAAGAATATTTGGGCTGAGATTGATATGAAGCGTCCTTGCAAGATCAAGAACCAGGAGGATATTGTTTGGTACCAAAAGGAAAAGGAGCTTGAGCGTGTTCACCATTTCCTAAGAGGGCTTGATGCAAAGCATAACTGCGCCAAAGGAGAACTGCTCAGAATCACGGAACCCCCGAGCTTGACTACCGTTTTCACATATATCCGTAAGGAGGAGTCCTAGCAGGAAAGTCTTAATCAAGCACAAGTTGAAGTTTCTAGCCTCACTGTTCAGGCGAGATCTCCAGCACCACTCCTTCAGCAGTCAAACTCAGTTCCACTTCATAAGAAAGGACCACCACCAGGCTTTGGGAATCAACCCCATCCTCCTTGCTCTTATTGCAATGATACTGGCCATGCTCGTGAGACTTGTTGGAAGTTATATCTACACCTTAGGCCTAAGAGGTCTAATTATCGTCCTAAGGTGAAAGCAGCTATTCAGTTGGTCCAAGAACAGATATATATGGTGTGGTCGGACATGATCATCATACAGCAGGAGGAGTAGCACCCACGACATCCATAGCTGGTCGTGGTAAGATAGGTATGGCTTTAAATATCTTTAGCTTTGTTGGGTATGATACATGGATTATTGATTCTGGTGCCTCAGATCACATGACTTATGACAAATCTTATTTTACTGAATTGTCCTCTCCACTAGTACCTTATGTTACTAATGCCAATGGTGAGACCTTCCCTGTGTTAGAAAAGGGGTCAGTTCATATCACTCCCACAATAGAACTTTATAATGTGCTATATGTACCTGTTTTATCTCATCATTTGATATCTGTCCCACAGTTGAATACTGAAGCCAAATGCTCTGTGACATTCTTTCCCATGTATGTGATATTTCAGGATCTTCTCACTTCTGACAAGCTAAGTAAAGTTTGGTTATGGCACTGTCGCTTAGGGCATCCATCTTTTAGTATTATGAAAAAATCCATGCCTACTTTGTTTATTGGTGTGGATGAGTCAGTCTTACGTTGTGAAACATGTGTTTTGGGCAAGAGTCATCGAACTACTAATTCCCCTAGTATTTCTAATAAAAGTGTCGTTCCTTTTGAATTAATTCATTCTAATATTTGGGGACCTTCGAAAGAACATAATGTGTCGGGTATGAGGTATTATGTGTCGTTTATTAATGATTGCACATGTCTTACTTGGATTGTTCTTCTTAAAACCAAGGATGAGATCTTTCTGACATTTCAAGCCTTCTATACCAACGTCTAAACACAATACCATGCCACAATTAAAGTTCTTCGTTCTGATAATGGGGGGGGGGGGGGGGGGGGGAATATGTAAACCGTGTCTTTCAGGAGTTTTTTTTAAAACACATGGGATTGTTTATCAAACAACGTGTCCTTACACACCTTAGCAGAATGGGGCATCCGAAAGGAAAAATCATCATTTACTTGATATGGCTCGTTGTCTTCTTTTTAGTGCCCATTGCCCTAAATATCTTTGGGGTGATGCTGTCATAACCTCTGCCCATCTCATTAATCGTCTTCCATCTAGTGTCCTCCAGGAAAAAGTACCATATGAGGTACTTGCATCTCATGTCTCTTTACCCTCATTTCATAATCTCCCTGCTCGTGTTTTTGGTTGTGTCACTTTTGTCCATATTCCAAAGAGTCAGAGGACAAAGTTGGATGTCCGGGCCCTTAAATGTATGTTTGTTGGTTATGGAGGACATCAAAAAGGGTACAGGTGCTATCATCCACCTACCAGAAAATACTATGTCACTATGGATGTTACCTTTTTTGAGGACATGAGCTATTTTACCTCTTCTGATACTGCTCTTCAAGGGGAGCATTCATACTTTGAATAGTTGTATCACGGAGAGGGGGAGATAGGCCAGACAGGAGATATCATGGTGACAGGTTCAGTTGAGATTACTAATGCATCCATTTCACAGGCACCACCAGATGATTCTGGTATAGTTGCTCCAGAGATTCAGGTTCCAGAAGCTGACAACGCAACTGCCCCTCCTACCTCACCTGCTGTTATTGATACCCCTGACCAATGTCTCCCTGGTACAGAAGATGACTCATATGAGGTTAGTCATTCTATTGGGGTTAATATTAGTGAGACTAATAATGGACAATATGTATCATCAAATAGGTCTAATCGAGGTCAATCAGCAAAACAGTATGAACCTACCTATCAGGGCAAAGCTAAATATCCTGTGGCAAATTTTATGTCCACCAAAAATTGTCTAAGTCATATGAATCGTTTATGAATCAAATATCTGCTGTATCAGTACCTAACAAAGTGCAGGATGCATTGGGAAATCCAAAATGGAGGAAAGCAATATGGAGGAGGAGATGGAAGCATTACAGAAGAACAATACTTTGGAGCTTGTGTCCCCACCACATGGAAAGAAGCCTGTGGGATGTTGCTGGGTGTTTACAGTGAAGCATAATCCAGATGGGTCAATGAGTCGGTATAAAGCACGCCTAGTAGCAAAGGGATTCACTCAGACATATGGCATAGACTATGATGATACGTTTGCACTTGTTGCAAAGATGAACACTATTCGGATATTGCTTTCTTTTGTTGCTAGCTTAAACTGGCCTCTTAAACAGCTTGATGTGTCAAGAATGCATTCCTTCATGGAGAACTCAATTAAAGAGGAAGTGTATATGGATCTTCCGCCTGGATATGTAGCTGCTTCTCCAAGTAACTTCGTATGCAGATTGAGAAAATCGTTGTATGGTCTTAAACAACCACCTCGTGCTTGGTTTGGAAGGTTTTCATCATTCATGAGGAAGATTGGCTACAAACAGAGTAATTCAAACCACACATTGTTTCTCATACACCAACAAGGGAAGGTAACAACCCTAATTATATATGTTGATGATATGCTAATTACTGGTAATGATACTGTTGAGGTGGATAGATTACAGAAGCAGCTAGCCACAGAGTTTGATACGAAAGATCTAAGTACACTCAAGTACTTCTTGGGCATTGAGGTAGCCAAGGGGAGTGAGGGAATCTATCTATGTCAGATGAAGTACATCCTTGATCTACGAGCAGAGACATGTATGTTGAATTGCACTCCAATTGACACGTCTATTGAGTAGAATCATCGATTAGCTGAGTATCCAGATCAGGTGCTTACCGACAAGACTCGCTATCAGAGGTTAGTTGGATGCCTAATTTATCTGGCACATACCAGACTAGATGTTGCGTATGCAGTAAGTGTAGTAAGCTAGTTCATGCATAATCCAAGTGGGGATCACATGGATGCTGTTGTGAGGATTTTGAGGTACTTGAAGTTAGCTCCAGGTAGAGGAGTAATGTTCTCTAATCACAATAATATTCTTGAGGTTTGTGGCTTCACATATGCAGACTGGGCTGGAAACATTACAGATCGAAGGTCTACATCAGGGTACTTTACCTTTGTAGGAGGTAATCTTGTTACATGGAAGAGTAAGAAACAGAAGGTGGTGGCTCGGTCTAGTGCTGAAGCAGAATATAGAGGTATGGCTCATGGAGTATGCGAGTTGTTGTGGCTTAGAAATTTGCTACGAGACTTGGGTGTTAAACCCAAGTGTGTTATGCAGCTGTACTGTGACAACAAGGTGGCTATTGATATTTCACAAAATCCTGTGCAGCATGATTGTACTAAACATGTGGAGGTTGATAGTCATTTTATAAAGGAAAAACTAGATGCTAAGATCATTAGTTTTCCGTTTGTCCCTTCAGAAGAGCAACTTGCAGATATACTCACAAAAAGAGTGTCTAAGAAGGCCTTTTATGACTCACTTAGCAAGTTGGGCATGGTTGATGTGTATGCGCCAACTTGAGGGAGAGTTTTAGCGTGAGTCATGGAATGTAATTTAGGAATGTAAATCAGGTAGTTAGTACTTACCTATTTTGTATACGTAGTACGTAGGGTTGTAGTACATTTTGTATCCTCTTTATATAGCCTCCAATGTGAGATGAATAACATATCAAAAAATTCATTCATCTAGTTATATTTGAATATTGGTATTTGGTCTGAAATTGCTGGTCTTGTGTTGTGCCTACGGTAGATTTGTTCCAGATTCCTTTTACTGACAGAATTGGGCAGACCTTCCCAACTACCTATCCGGTCATAAAAAAGCCCAAGTAAGTAAGTTACCAGATGTGGTCTGATTCTTGTTTACTTAAAACATGGAATTGAGCTCTGAGTTATTGTTATGATACTTGAGAGTTGAGACCTAGTCGTAGGCATGGGGCTTGTTGTGAAAAGGAAGTTATATTAGGTGCCCTTAGTATTTTGGGTGCGTCTCGTATGGATTTATTTTTGTTACCATAAAGGAATTGGCCTAAATTTTAGATAGGGTATGTTCCATTCATTTCGCTTACTAAATTACATTTGATGATTTTCGATAGCTAAAATGGTGATCAGGTGAGCTATTATTTCAGGGTCAGAAGCAATTTAGGTATGACCCTCCCGAAGGTATGTTTTTAACAAGTTGAGGTTTGAACTAAGGACATTCTATTATCAGGAGAAGCCTTGCAACGTCCGCCCCACTTCCACCCCAACATGCTTTCACTAGACCAACCTCATAAGGTCTAGATATTGTTTATTAATTCCGTGAATTTTTTTATAGAAAAAATAAATAAATAATTATACACAATTTAGATCGCTATAAACAAATTATAAGCACATCATATTTATGACTGTGGTTAATCCTCTCCAGAAAATTGAGAATATGAAACAAAAGCACGATCCCAACTAAATATGTGATGTCGTATAACTGGCATATTACATATGTACGCATTTTCAAACGGGTAATGTGTACATATAACTGTGGAGAAAAACCATAAATATGATGCCTAAGTGCAACGTTGACAGTCAACCATTTGCCTCAAAGGCAATGGGTAAACATGAGACCTTCTCAACGCAACAAGGTGAATGAAATTGAAACAATCACCCTAGAAACTAGAGGAGTTTAAAGTCATCCTCGTGTTATTTCATT
The DNA here is from genome assembly GCA_963682095.1 of Potentilla sterilis. NCBI lineage: Eukaryota > Viridiplantae > Streptophyta > Magnoliopsida > Rosales > Rosaceae > Potentilla > Potentilla sterilis. The sequence goes on from OY821760.1 coordinate 21,307,938, forward strand.
GTGAATTGACAATTAGTATATTTTAGTAGTATAGCTTCTAGTCTTAAATATATTAGTGATTACACCCAAATGACCCTGCAGGAAGGAACTACTTGTTAGGAATTCACCCTAGAATTCCTCTTGCGGAAGCGTCAAATGAGAAACAATATACATAAACGATCGAGAAACAAACACACACGTTTACGAGGTTCAGCAATAGCTTACGTCCTCGGGCTGCTAGGGTTTCACTATAGAAGAAGAAGAACACAAACCAGAATACAAGATCTCACTTATGAAGTTCTCTCTTAACCTCTATCAACTACTACTACCTACGCCACTATTTATAGATGTCTAACCTGAATCTATAAGCCATTGGTAATCCTATTCCCAATAGGCATAGTAATCTATAACTAAGTAGGATACAACCAAAGCTTTCTTACTTTGATCAGGACTAGTAATCCTAATGCTAGGTGGAATCGGATCCACAATCTTAACAATCTTCCACTTGGAGCCGATTACGCCAGTAGCCATTACACCGTTCTTCAATACTCTTCAGACATAGCACACGAAACCCATCATCACAACCAACGTCTCCATCTTCAAGCTTGGAGACCAACTGAAGCCAAGCACAGCTTCAGCTTACCTAATGGCACAGACTTAGTTAACATATCAGCAGGATTCTTACTTCCTTGAATCTTCAATAATTGCAACACTTCATCTTCAACAAGCTCTCGTATGTAGTGATACTTCATAGGAATGTGCTTAGTCCTTGAATGAAAAGCAGGGTTCTTAGCCAAGTGAATTGCGCTTTGACTATCACTGTGCAATGCACAATTCTCCTTCTTTTTACCCAATTCCTCCAACAGACCTTTTAGCCACACCAATTCCTTACCAGCCTCCGAGACTGCCACATACTCAGCTTCCGTTGTAGACAGGCTTACTTGCCCTTGCAAATTTGAGACCCAAGATACGGCAGCACCACCCACAGTATACACATAACCAGTAGTACTCCGACAAGTATCATTATCTCCCGCCAAGTCTGCATCTACGTACCCTTGTAATTCAGCACTACCTCTCTTGAAACAAAGAGCCATATCAGTAGTACCCCGAAGATACCTCATGATCCACTTCACAGCCTCCCTCCCTGGATTACTTGAGTACCTACTCACAACTCCAACTGCATGCGCAATATCGGGTCTGGTACACACCATAGCATACATTAGGCATCCAACTGCCGATGCATAAGGCACTTTCTTCATAGCTTCCTTTTCCTCTTCGCTCTTGGGTGACTGCTCCTTTGACAACTTAAAGTGTGCCGCCAATGGTGTGCCAACCGCCTTTGATTCATCCATATTGAATCGCTTGATCACCTTTTCAACATACTCTGCTTGTGAAAGCTTCAGAGTACCAGCCACTTTGTCACGAATAATCTTAATCCCTAAGATTTTCTTCGCCTCACCCAAATCCTTCATTGCGAACTGATTTGACATCTCTCTCTTCAACTTCTTAATCTCGTTGAAGTCTGCCCCAACTATCAACATATCATCCACATATAGTAAGAGTATGATATAAGATTTGTCAAACCTCTTGAAGTAACAACAGTGATCCGATTGACATCTTGTGTATCCACTTTTACACATGAAAGCATCAAACTTCTTGTACCACTGTCTAGGGGCCTATTTCAAGCCATACAGGCTCTTCTGCAGTTTGCATACCAAGTCCTCATTACCAGGTGCTATGAAACCTTGTGGTTGCTTCATGTATATGACCTCCTTCAAATCTCCATGAAGGAAAGCAGTCTTGACGTCTAGCTGCTCCAAATACAAACCTTCAGCTTCCACTAAACCAAGCACTACCCGGATTGTTGTATGTTTAACAACCGGAGAAAAAATCTCATCAAAATCGATGCCCTCTCTTTGCTGAAAACCTTTCACTACTAGCCTTGCCTTGTAACGTTTGCTCCCATCAACTTCTTGTTTAATCTTGTAAATCCACTTGTTATGCAATGCTTTCTTGCCCGCTGGCAACTCAGCTAATTCCCAAGTATTGTTGGACATGAGAGAGTCCATCTCATCTCGCATGGCAACCTCCCACTTAGCTGAATCTTTATGTTGCATTGCTTCATCATAACTTACGGGTTCACCACAATCAGTCAATAACAAATAGTTGGCACAAGGTGAGTATCTATCCGCCGGTATTCCTTTGTTACTCCTCGACGATACTCTAGGCACAAAAGGAGGTGTCGCTGGCTCATCACAAGGAACTTGTTCAGGTTGTGCGACCTCAGGAGCCTCTCCTTGTTGTCGTTCCTTCGTTACCAGGTCATGACTTTGGCTATCCGCCATAGTCCTCGGCCATCCGCCACGGCCATGACATTGGTCATCCGCCATAGGCTTTGAACATCCGCCACGGCTTTGGTCATCCGCCACATCTTCATTGGATATCTTTTCCAATCTCGCAAACTGCCGATCTTTTCTTACAGGACTCTCAGGCTCTGCTGCTTGCCTGTTCTTATACATCACCTCTTCATTAAAGATGACATTCCGGCTCCTTACAACTTTCTTTTTCTGCATATCCCAGAACCTATATCCAAGTTCATCACCACCATAGCCGATGAATATGCACTTTCGAGACTTAGGATCTAACTTGCTTCTTGCACTGGACTCAATGTGAACATATGCCACGCAACCAAACACTCTCAAATGCGATAGGCCTATCACTTTTCCACTCCATTTTTCCTCAGGTAGGAGATTTTTCAATGGCGCTGACGGTCCACGGTTAATTAAGTAAGCAGCAGTACGTATTAACCGCATCAGCCCAAAACATGTCTGGCAATCCTGCGTGTATCCTCATGCTCCTTGCGCGCTCATTTAGAGTCCTATTCATGCGTTCAGCCACTCCATTCTGCTGTGGAGTTCCAGGAATCGTCTTCTCCATCCTAATCCCGTTCTCCGCACAATACTGTTTGAAGGCATTATTAGAGTATTCACCTCCATTATACGACCTCAGACATTTGACCTTTAATCCGGTCTCATTCTCCACGATTTCTTTCCACTTCTTGAAAGTCTCAAATACTTCCCACTTATGTTTCATGAAGTAAACCCATAACTTTCTTGTGGAGTCATCGATGAAAGTCACATAGTACACTGAGCCACCTACTGAGAGTTCAGATGCAGGTCCCCACACGTCAGTGTGAACCAACTCCAGTTTTGTATCTTTTGGCGCTCTGCCACCTTTTGAGAAACTCACTACCTTTTGCTTCCCAAATATATAGTCTTCACAAAGCCCAATCTTCACTGAGTTCACACCATGTAGTTTACCCTGCGACTGAAGTACTCCCATACCTTTCTCACTGATGTGCCCAAGTCTACGATGCCATAAGTTTGCATCTTCATTCTTCTCAACGATCGTATCGCCTTCATTGTTCTCAACAACAGCGATTATATTCAAGGTCGTATAAAGTGATCCTGTTTTGAGTCCTCGAGCTAACACCATAGCTCTTCTACTCACCTTCCACGTACCTTTTTCAAAGGTAGTACGACATCCTTCATCATCCAACTGACCCACAGAAATCAAATTTCTCGTTAACCGCGGTATGTGTCTAACATTGGTCAAGGTCCATATTCCACCATTCCCGAGCGAGATCTTCACATCACCCCGTCCTACAATCTCCAAGGCTCTCCCATCAGTAAGAACCACTCTCCCAAAATTACCATGCCGGTAATTCACCATGAGCTCGCCTTGTGAAGTTGAGTGAAAAGATGCTCCAGAGTCCACAATCCATGTCTCTAATGGTGTTTCCGAAACGCTCAATACAAGTGCATCCGAATCATATTCAGTTGTGTTTGCCATCTTTATTGTGTCCTTCCACTGGTTACAATCTTTCTTGAGATGTCCGGTCTTCCCACAATGCCAACACCCATCAGACCACTTTCCTGTTTTTTACACGCTTCGACCTTTTCCTGGTACCCTAGACTTCGACCTCCCACGATTACTGCTTGAGTTCTTGTTGAACGTTCTACCTCTATTCTCCATAGATAGCGCAGAACTTGAAGGATCATCAAGGTTATTCACTCTTCGCGCCTCCTCATTTAGAAGAGTATCACGCACTTCATTAAATCCCAACTTCTTCTTAGTCCCAGCTCCGCTGCATATCGAGTTTACAGTTACATCCCAATCAGAAGGCATAGAAGTCAACAACACCAACGACTTGATGTGTTCGTCGAATTCAACATCCACCGAAGCCAGTTGCTCGATAATATCACATACTATCCCAACTTGCTGGCGAACAGATATACCCTTACCCATCTTCAGAGTGAACAGTCGTCTCATCAAGTTGAGTTGTTGAACAGCATTTGGCTTCTCATACATGTCGGATAAGGTATCCAACATTCCCTTCAATGTATTCTCCTTGATGACGAATCACCGTACTTCATTTGAAAGCGATAGCCGAACTGCTCCAAGGGCCATCCTATCCATCTCGACAAAGTCTTCCTCATCCATGCCTTTTGGGAGCTTGCCGCTCAAAGTTTTAGCAAGCCTCTTCATGTTCAAGTAATCTTCGATCTGCGACCTCCATAAGCTGTAGTCATTGCCGTCGAACTTATCGACCCTCTTCTCAACGTCTTCTACGCTCGTTGTCCCCATTCCAGAAACCTTGCTCTGATACCAAACTGTTAGGAATTCACCCTAGAATTCCTCTTGCGGAAGCGTCAAATGAGAAACAATATAGATAAACGATCGAGAAACAAACACACACGTTTACAAGGTTCAGCAATAGCTTACGTCCTCGGGCTGCTAGGGTTTCACTATAGAAGAAGAAGAACACAAACCAGAATACAAGATCTCACTTATGAAGTTCTCTCTTAACCTCTATCAACTACTACTACCTACGCCACTATTTATAGATGTCTAACCTGAATCTATAAGCCATTGGTAATCCTATTCCCAATAGGCATAGTAATCTATAACTAAGTAGGATACAACCAAAGCTTTCTTACTTTGATCAGGACTAGTAATCCTAATGCTAGGTGGAATCGGATCCACAATCTTAACACTACTTGCCCATATCACAAACGGCAAATTTTTGTGCTTTTAGGCCACGTTTGATAACCGAAAAGGAAAGGAATTGAAATCAATTATTTCTTATTTCCCTAAACATGGGAAATTGTAATTTCTGTAAATTTCTCTTACAATTCTTTCTTATTTCCCTAGACATGATTGCTGTAAATTTCTCTTTCCAGTGTTTGGAAATGATAGGAATATAGACAGAATGCATCTGTTATACTTTCCATTGCAATGTTTGGTGGTAGTAAGGAAATGAAACAAATTCCTATCAATTTTTCCATAATACCCCCTCATATTATTCACAAAACTTGTTTCAAAGTTCACAAACTTCTACAGTTTTGCTGCAAACAAATTCATGACTTTAAGTTTGTTCAGTGTTCGCAAGGAAAGACCAGCTATTTATCTCATGGCTTTAATTGTCCACATTGACCAAGTTTCGAAGGTAATTTTTGTCTCCTAATGGTTTTGGCTTCAGTAGTACTACATTATGCTTGACAACCAACTCAGATTTTAGGAAAACTACAATTTGTTGTTGGCAAAACGTGGTTGTTTCTATAAGACCTGTGTTGAATTTGCAAGGGGTAACATCCAAAGAGACAAAGTGCATAAATATAACCAACTTAACCCATATATGATCTACTCAATATCTTTAAGAAGAAAAAAATATTAACTCTTGATATCATACCAGTATAGATGAGAAAATCACCAAGTAAACATCAAAAGATAAAAAAATCTGAAATAACAAAATTAAAATAGATAGTGAATTCTAATATCACAGCATAGTTAAAAGTTAAATTACATAATAATTTCTAACCGAAGTTTGATCAAAATATACATTAGGTTGAGCCATCGTCCACAATCCCAAACTAGAAACAAAAGCATTAAGGCCAACATTAGTCTTCAACATCTAATTCTCTACTGGTTAAAAAATATTATGAATCCACTTATACTTAAGATTTTCAGGAAAGTTGCAAGAGCTCAATTTTGGAGTCATCGCCAATGATGGCAGAAGCAGCATTAAGCACATCCAAATCATTCAAACATTTAATTTTCTGTATCTCTTCAACAAGTTTACCTCTTTTAGTAGATGTTGCCAAAAACACTTCTTTCATAGTCTCCACGTATGTTTTTGTCACGTCCACAAAGGAACGTAGTGTGCTAGCCATGTCTCCCAGACAATGAGCAAAAGCGTCCCTTGGTCGCTTTCTAGTTCGAGTCGAATTAGAAGTAGAAGAAGGTGTCTGAGTAGCAGGTGTAGGAATAGTGTTTTCAGGCTGGTCATCTCCTTCAAGAACAACAAATTCACTATCATTATTTAAATCTTCATCCACTTCCGCAGGTCCTTCAGATCAACCCATTGGCGCGATCTCTCCCAAAATTTCGACCAAACTATCATAATGAATGAATAGTTTAAGTCTTAGCCCTTTCGCATCCTTGTGAACTTGTAATATACAATATAACTAGATGTTGAGATTAAATTATTAATATGTAACCTAAGAACAGATAACATAAATAAAACAACTATGTCCTTAAAAGAACAATAATCGAGCAACGATGTCTTTATCAAAAATGTTTTGTCCAACAAATTCATCATTCTGCATAGCTTAATTTCTTCCCATATCAGAACAACTATTAATATACATGCGCATAAGACTTTCTCATACAAATTCATCATTATGTATAGCTTAATTGCTTCCCATATCAGAACAACGATTAATATGGAAGTATATATTATATATCAATCTACTGCATACATTATTTGTTTTTGAATGCCCAATACAAAATACAAAAGAGAATTCACAACAAACTATCATATAACAAAAACTAAAATCACATATGAAATCAATCACCAAGCACAATGCTTATATATAAAAGAAACGAGAAACCTATAAACAAGAGAATGCTAACATGATCCAATCATATATACTGAACCAATTATTAAGAAGAGAAGAAGAAGATATAATAAGTACCTGGAAGCTGTTATGCAAGGAAGAGGAGAAACAAAATGAATTTGGTTGTAGAGTGCTTCAGGTCTACTACTCTTCTCTGTTTCTAAAATAACATTTGGGTTGGAGGCATAGAAAAAACAATTTATTAGAATAAAGGACCATCTCACTTTGAAAATAAGAAAAAAAGCCCATTGTTTTCCACTTTATAAAAAAGGACATCATTTTAATATCTTTATCACAAAATGGGCCATTTCTATTGCACTAATTAAAAAAAGTGGCTGTTTTTCATTTTCAGATTGACGATTTTACCCTTCCTTTCTAACAAACTTCCCGTTCTGTTGAATTTTGTTTTCCCTCCTGCTTTCTCTCTGGGCTTGGTTTTCTTTTTCTTCGTCTCAGTGCCGGCCCTCTCTCTCTCTCTCTCTCTCTCTCTCTCTCTCTCTCTCTCTCTCTCTCTTCCGCCGATCTCTTTGTCTCTATCTCATTTCCGCCGATCTGCAATTGTTTAGTTAAATTATTCATTCTGCGATTCCGATTTGCCTCTGAAGCTTAATTCTTCTGTATCGGTTTTGATTCATTGAAATAAGGTATCTTAAGGTTTTGCAGTTGTTCATATCTCCTCTTTACCTTTGAATCAATTCGTGTTGTTTTTTATGTTATAGTTCTTCAGTTGTTTTTGATTTGAATGGTTAAAATTTGTGATTGCCTATTCCACCTCCCGATTTTTCATTCTTGATTTAGTTCCTTTCGACTTTAATTCATTGCTTTTCTGTCCTGCATTTTTTTATTTTTCATAGTTACTTTGCTAGTTACTTCATCTACTTACTTGTTGTTGACAGTAGCCGCAAGGTGGTTACCTAGGCCCACAAACCCGCTACCAGAGCCCCCAGGCCCGGTCTAGGGGTCGGGAACGGATCAGGGGCATGCCAGCTCTCCATCCAGCAGGTCGGTCCCGGGATGTGAGCCCGGGAGCTGGGAGCACTGGCCTGGTTAACAGAGGACCAGGGCACTCCTACATCTGTCTTCAGTAGGGAGCAAGTCCCACATCGAAGAATGAGGCCAGCCCTCATGCCTGACAGCCTATATAAGAGAGGCAACCACTACCATTAAGAGGTAATCAATACTCCAACTAACTTATTCCCGCCATAAGCATTCAGTTTATCCCAACTATACTGACTTAAGCATCGGAGCAGAATAGACCGGCCCGCCCGGTATTCCCTTAGTTAGCAGGTTTTGCAGGATGGTTACATCAGGATCCATCGGTATATGTGAGTCTCCGGATTCGGACAAAAACATTTGGCACCGTCTGTGGGAAGATTTCAAAAGGCTACGACGTCGCTTTACCGGCAAGTTAGGACCAAGCGACAATCCCAAACGAAGCTATAACCGGTAGTATGACAAGAAAGTCAGGATTGAAGGCCAGAAAGTGGGGACCGGAAGGAGTGCGCCAGGCTCAAGACACTGGGACCAGTCGCGGAGCGACCCCTACCCCAGTCGTAGAGCAGGGTGGGGCCCCCAAACCCAGGGCCAGGGCAGGGATCGCCAACTCCGACCGACATAATGTGGCGAAAGAAATAGAGAAAATGAAAGCAGAGGTCGAGCGGTTGTGGGGTGCCGGCGACAAAGATCGGATCAGGGCGGAGTCCTGATATAAAAAAATGGAAGCAATAAATGCCACGCTGCTGGCGGTCTTGGAGAAAGGACAACGACATAATGCCGTCTTGGCAAGGGCATTGGCTGCAGCCGGGAAAAGGCCAGAGTTCCCGCACTTAGAGGTGGGACAACCAACAGGAAGAAAAAAGACTCTGCACCTACTAGTGGAGCTCTTCCCGGAGACCCTAAAAGATTTCGGTCCCCCCGAACCCCCACAACTGGCCGGGATAAATCTGGATAAGCGGAGCAGTACAATGACAAAGACGCTCCAGGCACTATCCACATCATTATCCGATATGAAAGCCTGGGAAGAGGCCAATAAGAAGAAAGCAGAAAGGACATCAGTAAGCGCGCTTTCGCTGAGCGAGCGGGACCACTCTCTCACGAGATGCTAGAAGCCGGGAGAGCCAACATGCGGAAGCCATTGGGTTTAACATACGCTGGAACGGGATGTCCTTTTCAGCACCTGGACAGCTTCAGGTCGCAGACCGGCGCTACGGGCTACACAGACGCCGCTCACTGTAGTGTATTCCAAGAAACACTGTCGGGGGAGGCATTGAGCTGGTTCTACGAGTTATCAGCAAACTCAATACAATTATTTGAGCAGCTGGCGGATAAGTTTGTCGGCCAGTTCATCCTTAGAGCCAAGGGAGCCCAGACGTCGACGGTCCTCTTCGACTGCATGCAGGTAGATGACGAGGGGCTACGAGCATTCGTTAACCGATGGCAAGTCGCCACGGCCGGGGTCTGGAACCTCAATAAGGGGATAGCCGAGATGGCGTTCAAGCAGGGATTAAAACCCGGAGAATTCTCGTTTGCCGTATGAGTAGAAGAACTGTGTGAATACGAAGAACTGATGGCAATGGCGCTCAGACATGCACAGGCGGGACAAGAAACCTACGGGAACCGGCAGGCGAAACGGAAGCCTGAGGTACCATTTTCTTCCCAAAGAGAGAACCGAAACTACCCACAGGACCCGGGGAATCGAATTTTTCCTATGGGGAGAGGTATAGGCGGGGAGAGTCATAGGTCCCGAAGAGCTGGGGCCGGAGGGTCATGGAACGGTGGCAGACCCGCACCCCATCGTCAGCCAGCACCTATGCCTGTCGCGCCGGCTGACCGGCGAGAGCAACCTTTGGCTGTCATGCCAGCGGGGAAGGACAAGAGCCCAGGATCACTCACCGCCTCCTACGAAACTATCTTCAACGATAATAAGGGAACCATTCCCCAACTGGAGGCTAGGGTACAAACAAAAGGAAACCCCATTGGGACGCAAACCGGGAGGTACTGCTCTTACCATGAGGAGGCAACCCACCAGACCAACGATTGCCACGCCTTAAGGTTGGTGATAGATGACCAGGTCCGAGCAGGAAAGTTGCAACAGTACAGGGGGGATGCCCGGACCGTGGGGACCATACAAACTCGAATCCCTAGGCGGATCGAGGTGCATGGAAGCATAAATGTAATACATAGGGGGGGGGGGGCATATTGATCAGCTCACCCGAAGTGCAAAGAAGTGATGCCTGAGGTCGATCCGAGGAAAGGAAGTATATGCCTTCGGGGGAGGAAGCGATCAGGCCACTAGGACCGGATGGACATCTGTCACATTCTAGGAAGAAGAAGAGCTAGAAGAACTTATACAACCACATAACGATCCCTTTCTTGTTACGGTCCAAATAGACCACTGGATTACCAGCCAGATGTTGATCGACACCAGGGCTTCTGTCAACGTAATGTTCCGGGAGGCATACAAGGGACTCAACCGGAGAAGGGACAAATTATCCCAGGACAACGAGCCGCTAATCAGCTTCTCCGGGGAAGTGGTCCAGCCTTTGGGTTCCGACTATTTACCCCTAATATTTGGCGAGGGAGACCACATCAGGAAGGAATAACTCGAGTTCATCATCGTGGATTGTGTGTCCTCGAACAATGACATCATTGGCTGGCCAGGATTATGGAGGCTAAAGCCATTTATAACCATCCACATGTTGATGTTGAAGATGCCTTCCCCCACAGGATTCATTACCATCCGCGGAAACCAGAGGGTGGCCCGCAAATATTACGCAGAGTCAGTGGCCTACGGTATGAAAAGGTCTGAGGTCTTCACAACCCTCAGCAGGCGCTCGTACCCTACACGGGCCTCGATCCCCGGGACGACCCGGTCACCAAGGAGGAAAAATTGAAACACCCGTCCGCGGAAGAGGAGACCGAGGCGATCTCTATATCTACGGAACACCTGGATCAAATAGTGGTGATAGGAACGAAACTTGCGCCAGACATTAGAGGGGACCTCATCGATCACTTTCCTCCTGGAGCACAACTCTGTATTCGTCTGGTCCTATGAGGACATGCCTGGCATATCCCCGGAGATAGCAACCCACGCACTAAACATCTTGCCTGGTCACGCATCAATTAGGCAAAAAAGAAGATCCTTCAACCCGGCGAAGTATGAGGCAATCAGGAAGGAAGTACAGAAACTGCGGGGAGTAGACTTCATCTGGGAAGTCCAGTATCCCCGCTAGCTATCTAATGTAGTCATGGTCCCAAAGAAGGGAACCGACCAATGGCGCATGTGCGTTGACTTCACCAACCTCAACCGGGCATGTCTGAAGGACAGCTTCCCACTCCCCCGAATCGACCAGCTTATAGATTCAACCTCTGGGTTCAAACTGCTAAGTTTCATGGATGCCTATGCGGGATACAACCAAGTCAGGATGAACCCGGACGATGAGGAGCATACATCATTCACAACAAATCAGGGACTCTACTGCTATAAGCGGATGCCATACGGGCTGAAGAACGCCGGGGCAACATACCAGCGAGTGGTAAACCGCATGTTAGAGAAGAAAATTGGGAAAACAGTGGAAGTCTACGTGGACGACATGCTACTCAAAAGCCTGATTGAGGGCGCCCACGCACGAGATTTGGCCGTTGTAATCAGCAAGATGCTCAAGTACGGGATGTGCCTGAACCTAAAGAAGTGTATATTCAGAATCTCAGAGGGTTTATTCATGGGTCACGTCATTAGCCAGCGGGAGAGCCCGAAAGAACGCAACTAAGTCCAGACACTAACCGGGTGATTAGCAGCCCTGGCCAGGATCATATCCCGGTTAACCGATAAGTGCACCCCGTTTTTTAAACTACTCAAGGCACAACAATTCAAGAAAATCATCTGGGCAGCAGAGCATGAGGCAGCCTTCCAGTCCATCAAGGCATACCTATTAGCAGTACCCCTACTATCCAAACCGGTGCCGGGAGAGATGTTGTACCTCTATATAGCCCCGTCGGCAACGGCTGTCAGTGCAGCGTTAATCAGGAAAGAGGGCACATTGGAGCTCCCGGTGTACTACATGGGAAAATGTTTTGCTGGAGCTGAGAGTCGATACCCGTATATCAAAAAGCTAGCTTTGGCCTTAATAGTTAGCGCCAGGAAGCTCCGGCACTATTTCCAAGCCCACTCCATCACCTTGTATACCAATCACCCCCTACGGCAGATCCTTCAAAAACTAGAGACCAGCGGCAGGCTGGTGCGATGGGCAATTGAACTAGGGGAGTTCGATATAGTATACACCCCGCGAGCGGCAATCAAAGGGCAGGCTGCGGCAGATTTCATCTGCGAGCTCACGCCAATGGTAGAAGAAGAAACCAACCGGGCAAACAGCAGCCCAACGCCAGGGAGCATCAAGATCGAGACAGATCTTCCTAGCGGCTGGAAGCTCTACGTCGACGGCTCCGTCACAAGTAGGCGGAGCGGAGCCGACGTCATACGAACAACACCAGACGGCCAATCCTACTAGTACGCACTAAGGTTCCAGTTCAACACATCCAACAATGCCGCCGAGTATGAGGCCCTCATAGCCGGTCTGCAGTTCGCTAAAGAAATGGGAATCCCATCCATGGAGGTACTCAGTGATTCCAGCCTTGTGGTCAACCAAATGAACGGAACATTTGAAGTCAAGGAACCCCAGCGGGCTTCCTACCAAGCACTGGCCAGCGCCATGATTCAACGATTCTAAGGGGCAACCATCCGACACATCCCCCGGGAAGAAAACACGCAGGCAGACGCCTTGGCAAGACTGACTACCGGGGATTTCCCGCCGGAATACCGCAGGGCCAAAATTGAAACCTTAGAAAGGCCGAGTATAAGCAAGACTATTGTTGAGATTTTTGCGGTCGAGGAGGCACCGCCGAGTTGGATGGATCCAATTAGGAAGTATCTAACCGACAGGGTCAGCCCGAAGGATAAAATAGAGGCTAGAAGACTGCACCTCAGATGCGCCCGTGATAGGAGCACAATGTGCGACGATATTACATGTTTATGCCCTCGTTTATGCTTTGTTTAACTCTTATTTGTCTAAGATAGAGTCATAATATAGTTTAGTGTCAATTTGGTAGAGTTTGGCGAAAAAATGGTTAAGAATCCGAAAAATGACTAAGTTTGAGAAATCTGGAAAATAATGCAAAATATGTCTTTTTCGTGATTTTGAGATGAATGCAACTATGATCTATCCTTGTCCGAATTCTATGAAATTTGGTGTGCTTAATATTCATATGCTGAGGAATGTTGTGTTAAAATTTCAGATCAATCGGAGTTCGGGAAGCCACCCAAAACTTGGCTGCAAAAGGGCAGTCCGAACATTCCAATCCAGGGGCTTACAGGATTTTCCTGGGACTTTGTCCCAACTTCGAAAAATCATTCCCAACGACTTGCAAGGAGTTTGATCTAACTGTTTTATGGGGAGATAGCCATATGTGTCTAGTTTATCTGAGACTTGGAATCGCATCAATCGGAGCTCCACGGAGGGAGATATGCCGGAATTACTGCAACAAGGTCAAATCTGCCGATTCCAGGAACCTACTGCCCCCTTTTTGTGTTTTCTGTTTTTAATGGACCAAATGGTGCACAAATGCATATGTGAAGATGGTCCAAGCTTTATAAAGGGAAGAGGAAGACACTTGGCCATGGCATTGAAGAAAAGCATGAAGAAACAAGTTCTCCTAGTCAAACTAGGAGAAGCTGCCGATTCTGGCAGATTGTGTACCTTTGTGTGCTGCCGGCATTTGGGGCATTTTTCGATGGACCAAGACATGTCAAATGAAGTCCAAGATCATATAAGAAGTCCATGAAGATGTGAAGCCCAAGCCTTGAAGAAAAATTCAGAATAGAAAACCTAATTGGACTAAGAAAGGAAGGTTGCAAAACCTTAATGAACTAGGTTTTCTGAACTCCTTTTGTAATAGGGCAGCCGGCACCCCCTCTCCTCTTTATATACCCCCACTTTTCATTCTGAAAAACGATCTCATCTCAAGCTAAACACAAGGCCGAAACTCTACCAAAATTCCCCAAACTTCCTAGACAAAAACCTAAACCCGAAACCACCATCCACCACCAACCAAGTTTCTGCCGAAACTTGGAAAATCCCTGCCGAGCCACCTTAGCCGTGCAGCCTCATCCCTTCACCTACACAGCACCGGATCCACACCAAAAGAAGCTCTCAAGGTGTCTCAAAGTGTGATCCACTCCCCTCTTTCGGTTTAGTACTTTTTGTTTAGTTATGTTTGATTTTGTCTATGAAACATTCATGTATGTTTTGGTTTGGTTTATGTGTCTATGTGTAAACCGATTTTGGTTTTATAAATTATATGTTAAAGACTTGTTTAAATCGATGCTTAGATTTATGTTTAGGTTTCGACAAGAACAATGATTTTGCATGCTAATTTGTAATATGTAACTTGTAAATTCGTATGTTAGATAATTAGGACAGTGGTATAGATGCATGTTTTAGGTTCAAAATTGGTTAGAAATCTAAGGAGTGGGACTTAAAAACCGAAACATTAGTATTGGCTTGTAGCATGTAAATCTAGATGTTAGGTTTCATCAAACCCGAGTAATAACAAATATGGCTAGATACTCAAAAGGTTGCTTTGATTTGTTTTGCTCACCTAGGGTATAATACTTTGGATTTCTTACATGTTAAAATAAGATGATTGACAACCTTGCTTGTTTTGCATGTCTCCAATTTAGATCATTGCGCACAATTGTTAAGTCTCAAAAGGATTAACATAACTTTAGGGCCCATAACCAAAAGTTCGGTCTTAAAACTTGAGAGGTCTTACAACGAAGTTGTAGTTGGAACTAATTTTGAACTTGAGCATGTTGATACTTGTTCCTTACTTTCTTGCATATGAACTTATTCGTTAAAGAGTCTATGTGCTAAATGTTTTGTGAAAGATGATGATCACTTGTACATATTAGACCTAGGATTTATTTTCTGCTTTTATGTTGCCGTGCCTAGTATTAGGGCAGCCATAGGGCTGCCGAACCATTTTATACCCCCATATGTGTGTGACGATTTTGTATATATGTATATTTGTTTGTCTAACAATTTCATATCTCAGGTACCCTTAATCCCCGGCCTAGAACGATCCCTACTTGCTTATACTACTAACGATATTTTGTAGGGTTATCATTGTGTGCGAGCTTAGTCTTCCACCAATTTTTGGCGCCGTTGCCGGGGATTATAAAAGCTTGTTTTATGTTATTGTTGTGTATATAATGTTGCTGGAAATTTTTGTTGTGAATGTGTAAAGTGTAAATTTTAAGTTTATTTTGGGATTTTGTAAAGTAGAAATATGCTTCGGCATGTAGAGTTTAAATTTTGGAAGTTGCATGATGTATATTGATGTATGTTGGTAATCACTTAGTTTAATTTCTAGGAAGTTGATAGTGTTGTGTATGTTTGAGTTTATTGTAGTTTCTAAAGTGTAACATGTAGGTGAAGCCTCTTTTGTTGATCATAACCAAAACCCTTCATACGAGTGATGCCATGTTAGGTATGTTTTTGTGTAGATTGGGAAACGGGCCCTGCAATGTTGGAATTAGTCCATCGTTGGCCCCCCACGCATAAAGACGCTAACTTGGTATTATTTTTATGAGGTTGAGGGCGGTTTTAATCAACACTTGAGACCGCTAGGGATCCGTGTTTGTTTTACAAAGTATGGGGAAGTTATGATCATAGATATGGTTCTCAGGTTTGTTTAACTGGATCTCAAGGCCCATAGACTGATGTTCATTCTCGGTGAGTGAGTCGATAGGGGGTTCGCCCTCCATGGTGTCCAACAACGAGTCCTGCCTGGTTCCTGTAGGGGGTTCGCCCTCCGTGATTTTAATGACCTTTGAAACGTAAAATCCGCACGACCTAGTCGACAGCTTGTGCCGAAGCATCACCTCACTTTAGACGCTAGAACATAACTTGACATATGTGGCCTATTTTCTTCAAAGATAAAACATGTTGCGTGGTTCAAACTCTTGAGGTATATCGGATTAAGCATGATACTACCGGGGGCTGTATCAGTCCATTGCACCGTTATCTCCTCTGCTCCACGTACTTCGAGAGTTAGAACAAACTTAAAAGAAATTAGACTTAGCAATTACATGCTCATGAACTTTCCGATTTTTGATCACTTGTTGCCGATTGTATATGTTTGTTCTTTGCCGAAATTTTGTGCCTTTGCCGAATGTTTATATATGTGTATCATTGTTGAAATATGTTGTGTAATCGCCAATGCCGTGGCTTGTAATGATGTATATTCTTGTTTTCTATTTCTTTACGATGTTCTAACTTGTTTAAATGTTGCAAATTTCAGAAATAATGCATGTCCGAATCTAGTATTTGGACAAGAGATCTTCAAGGCCGTTTGCAACGTTTAGACCAAGAACTCGCTATTGCTCGTTTTGTGCCATTACCACCATCGTCACCAACCAGTTCATCAGTAGCATCATCCGTACCATCCTCCCCTATTGTGCCGTCAGTATCAGATAGTGTGCCGAGCTCCCCATCATTTGTTTCGTCGTCTTGTGATCTTCAGAATCCAGAGTTTGAGGCTTTTGCCGAATTAGAAGAAGAAGAAGAGATCATGGCATCAATCAGATCACAGAATGGTCATGTCGCTGGAGCTGGAGTTGCTCCTTCTAATATTACTTATCCTCCCTTGGAAACTGACAAGACTGGAGAGATTGAATTGAGGAGTGGATTCCTCCATAAGCTGAAGTCATTTTATGGGATGCCAAGTGAGGACCCTAATAAGCATCTACAGTGGTTTAACTTCACCACGGAGTCTATGTGTCCAAGAGGGACCGATTTGCAACACTTCAAAATGAAGGCATTTCCGTTTTCCCTAGAAGATCAAGCGAAGGAGTGGTTGTTTGAGGTGCCTAGTGGTCGCATTGTTTCGTGGAGTACTATGATGGATGAGTTTTTACTCAAGTACTTTCCTGCTTCACGTATCACTGATCTGAGGAAGCAAATTACAAGTGTGAAGCAAGCCGGAGATGAGACTTTCTTCGACTACTACAAGAGGTTCAAGTCCCTAGTTTCTTTGTGTCCATCGCATGGCATTAGCGATGGGCTCTTGCTACAATATTTTTATGAGGGATTGCGCGTCATGGAGAGAGAGTTTCTTGACTCGGCCGCGGGAGGTAGCTTTTTGGAGTTGAACGCCGGAGCGGCTAGAAGTTTGTTGGAAGTTCGTGCATTGAACAACCAACAATTTGGCATGGCACGAGGCAATGTGCAAAGAAATGAGAAAGTACATGAGACGTCTTCGAGCTCAAAGTTAGAAGATAAAGTGGACAAGCTCACCGACTTGGTGAGTAATTTGATGAAGAAGCGTGCTAGTGTTTGTGGAATTTGCACCGAGGGCCATGAGACCGAACAATGCCCTCAATTTGGAGTTAATGAGGGAGTAGAGGAGTGCAATGCAATTGGTTTTCAAGGAGGCCAACGATTTGGTAATTTCAATCCAAGGTTCAATGATCATCCGAACTTTCGATGGGCGAACAATGATAACGTGCTTAGGGCACCTATGCAACCGAGAGAGGGAGGAGCGCCATTTGTACCGAGGCCACCATTTGTGCCTCGGCAGCCATACATGCCGAACCAAGGACACTTTGCTGCATTGCCGAACCAGCCACAAGGAGGGCCGAGCCAAGGCCAAGGCCAAGCTTCGCCAAGCAATCCGAACTATGATGCTTTAATTCAATCTTTGTCAAGTGCTACTCAAGCATTACTCGCGGGGCAACAAAATCATCAAAAGGACATTGGTGAGCTCAAGACTCAAATGGGCCAAGTTGTAGATTTTATGGGAAGATTTAATGAGCAAGGGAAGTTGCCAAGCAATACTATTCCCAATCCGAGGAACGAGCAAGCCAAAGTGATTCAAACTCGTAGTGGAAGAGAGTTGTTTCCACCAACAAGTCCAAAGAAGAAGCGAGTGACTTTCAAGGGTATTAAGGATGATGAGAGGGCTGCCGGACCTGACATTGCCGGCAGCCACATGCATGAAGCCGAGAGGGGCACAACCGGCAGGGCTGCAGCCGGCAACAATGGTGATGCCGAGAAGGAGGAAGCTGCCGAACAAAGGCATGGTGCCGGCAACACTAATATACAAGACAAGGGGCTGCGTAACGAGCTTGAATACGATCCCGCCACATCAAAGAATGAGTTATTGCCGAGCCAAGCAAGCAAGGGAGGTGTGCCATCATCTAGTGCTCCATTCCCTTCACGCTTTGCTAGAACAAAGAAGGACAAGTCCGATGAGGAAGTGTTGGAGATTTTCCGGAAAGTGCAAGTCAACATCCCTTTGTTGGAGTGCATTAAGCAAGTACCAAAGTATGCTAAGTTTTTAAAGGAGCTTTGCACGGCGAGAAGGCATACTAGAGAGACTCGTGTGGTAACCATGAGCGAGACGGTGTCGGCCGTTATTCAAAGGAAGTTGCCACCAAAGATGAAGGATCCGGGGAGCTTCAATGTGCCTTGTGTCATAGGCAATACACGATTTGAGGATGTTATGTTGGATTTGGGAGCATCGATCAATGTCATGCCACTCAATGTGTATCAAACGTTGAGTATAGGGCCTCTCAAGAAGGATAATGTCATCATTCAACTTGCGGATCGCTCAAGCAAATATCCGGAAGGCTATGTTGAGGATGTGTTGGTGCAAGTCAACCAATTGATATTTCCCGCCGATTTTTATGTGGTTGAGATGGAGGATTCGCCGGTCAACAACACTCAATTGCTTCTAGGGCGACCATTCATGAGGACCGCGCGCACAAAGATAGATGTGGCCGAGGGCAACCTAACTATGGAGTTTGATGGTGAGGTGATCAAGTTCAATGTTTTTGATGCCATGAAATTCCCCAACGTTGATTTGAAGGAGGGTTGTGCCATTGATGTTTTGGAGGAGGTCGAGCAAGTTATGTCGACCTCGCTTGACGCATAGCAATTAGCGATTGAGCAAGGGGTCGGATTTGACAAGAGGGGAGAACGAATCGTGCATAAGAATGAGGAAGAAGGGCCGGCCAAGTCAAGAAGTGCCGAGCAAGGCACCATTGCCGAGCCATTTATGATAGAGCCAAGTGTGATGAAAGTTGCTGCCGAGCTAGAGGCTCGGCCTTATTCCAAGGTATTTGATTCGTTCTTGTCAATTCCAAGCGCCACAACAAAATTTCGACCAAGTGTGGAAGAGGCCCCAAAGTTAGAACTAAAAGAGCTCCCTAGTCATTTGAAATATGCTTATCTTGGAGAAGGAGATACACTACCGGTTATTGTGTCTTCAATGCTTAGTGAGAAGCAAGAGGAGGATTTGATTTGTGTGCTTAAGAAGTACAAGACCGCCATAGGTTGGACCTTAGCGGACATCAAGGGAATAAGCCCTACTACTTGTGTTCATCGTATTTTGTTAGAAGAAGGAGCTAAGCCGACAAAAGAAGCTCAACGTCGACTTCACCCTCCCATGATGAAAGTTGTGAAAGAAGAAATTATCAAGTTGCTTGATTGTGGGGTGATCTACCCAATCTCGGATAGTAAGTGGATATCTCCCGTACAAGTAGTGCCGAAGAAGAGTGGTGTAACGGTTGTCAAGAATGAGAAGAATGAGCTTGTGCCACAAAGACTTGTAACCGGTCATAGGATGTGCATCGATTATAGGAAGCTCAATGCTACAACGAGGAAGGATCACATGCCTTTGCCGTTTATGGATCAAATGCTAGAGAGGTTGGCCGGTCATTCTTACTATTGCTTTCTTGATGGATATAGTGGCTACAATCAAATCATGATACACCCGGACGATCAAGAGAAGACCACTTTTACTTGTCCATTTGGCACGTTTGCTTATCGGCGGATGCCATTCGGACTTTGCAACGCACCCGGCACTTTTCAAAGATGTATGTATGCTATCTTCTCGGATTTTATTGAAGACATTATCGAAGTATTTATGGATGATTTTAGTGTGTATGGAGGAACCTTCGATGCATGTTTGGGGAACTTGGAGAAGATACTTAAGAGGTGTGTAGAGACAAATCTCGTGCTCAATTGGGAGAAGTGTCACTTCATGGTCACGCAAGGCATTGTTCTAGGGCATATAATTTCGGCAAGAGGCTTAGAGGTTGACAAAGCCAAAGTGGAGCTAATACAAGCATTGCCGAGCCCTAGGTGTGTGAAAGATGTGAGAAGTTTTCTTGGCCATGCGGGGTTCTATCGACGATTTATCAAAGACTTCTCTTCAATTGCCAAGCCATTAAGCAACTTGTTACAAAAGGAGGTGACGTTTGAGTGGTCGGAAGCATGTGAGAGAGCCTTTTGCCGTTTGAAGGAGTTATTGTGCTCGGCACCGATTTTGGTTTCCCCTAATTGGGACGAGCCGTTTGAGTTGATGTGTGATGCTAGTGATTATGCACTTGGAGCGGTACTTGGACAACGAATTGAGAAGAAGCCATGCGCCATTTACTATGCTTCAAGGACTCTCAACGATGCACAACTCAACTACACAACAACGGAGAAGGAACTCTTAGCGGTAATTTTTGCTTTGGAAAAATTTCGATCATATCTTTTGAATTCCAAAGTTATTGTTTATAGTGATCATGCCGCTTTGAGATATCTTATGACGAAGAAGGATGCTAAGCCGAGGCTTATTCGATGGATTCTTTTGCTTCAAGAGTTCGACATTGAGATTAAAGACAAGAAAGGAGTAGAGAATGTTGTAGCCGATCATTTGAGTAGACTTGTGCAAGAGGAGGATCGGCTACCCCTATTAGAGACCTTTCCGGATGAGCAACTTTTTCGACTTGAAGTACTTGAGCCTTGGTATGCCGACATTGCCAATTTTCTTGCCACAAACCGATTTCCCAAAGAGATGCCGAGCCACCAACAAAAGAGAATAAGGAAGCAAGCTCGACACTTCTTGTGGGATGATCCGTACTTATGGAGGCAATGTGGTGATCAAGTTATTAGAAGATGTGTGCCGGAGAATGAGCATCGATCCTTCCTTGCTTTTTGTCATAGTGAAGCTTGTGGTGGACACTTTGGACCAAAGAAGACGGCTTTGAAGGTACTTAATTGTGGATTCTTTTGGCCTACGATTTTTAGAGATGCATTCATGTTTTGCAAAGCATGTGATAGATGCCAAAGAATGGGGAACATTGGAGCTAGAGACCAAATGCCGCTCACGCCTATCATTGAGGTAGAAATTTTCGATTTATGGGGTATTGATTTCATGGGACCGTTTCCTTCAAGTAAGGGTTTTCTCTACATATTGCTTGCGGTTGATTATGTTTCAAAGTGGATCGAAGCAAGGGCTACACGCACCAATGATGCCAAGGTGGTAGCCGAGTTTCTCAAGACCAACATCTTCTCACGTTTTGGAGTTCCAAGGGTCTTGATTAGCGATGGAGGATCCCATTTTTGTAACCGCACTATTGAAGCCTTATTGAGGAAGTATGGAGTCACACATAAGGTATCTACACCTTATCACCCCCAAACGAGTGGCATGGCCGAGGTGAGTAATCGAGAGATCAAGCAAATTTTGGAGAAATCGGTTGGACCTTCAAGGAAGGATTGGAGTGATCGTCTCGATGATGCTTTGTGGGCTTATAGGACTGCATACAAGACACCGATTGGTATGTCCCCTTTTCGGTTAGTTTATGGCAAAGCATGTCACTTACCGGTTGAGCTAGAGCACAAGGCATGGTGGGCAATCAAGGCCTTCAACATGAACATTGATGATGCCGGTCTTCATAGAAAGCTTCAACTCAACGAACTTGAAGAAATCCGTAATGAAGCCTATGATGCCGCATGGATCTACAAGGAGAAGACTCGAGCCTACCATGATAAGATGATTCGAGGGAAAAAGTTTCAAGTTGGACAAAAAGTTCTCTTATTCAATGCAAGGCTTAAACTTTTTCCGGGTAAGCTTCGATCTCGTTGGTTTGGACCATTCATTGTTACTAAAGTTTTTCCTCATGGTGCCATCAAGATTCAAAGTGTGGTGTCGGAAGAGACATTCAAGGTTAATGGACATCGTTTGAAGACTTACTACGAGCCCTTTCTACACCCCACAATCGAGGAACTCAATGTGCAAGACAAGCCAAATGCCGGTCTACTTACACCAACCGAGCCTATTCCATCACCACCACAACTTGAGGCCGAGCCACCTACATATACTGCTGCTGCAACCGTGCCACCACTACGTCAAGATGCTGCCGGACCTGCAATTGCCGGTAGCACCCACACAAGGCCGGATACGGACCTAGAAGCCAACAAGCCGGACACGCCTCAACTTGATACCGAGCAGCCATCTTTCACCCCTGCTGCAAGAGAACTCCCTGCCGGACCTGCCATTGCCGGCAGGGTTGACACAAGGCCACAAGAGGCCGGACGCATGCCGGATACGCCAGCTACGGTGGCGGACAAGCCGGATACGCGGCACGTATCGGATACGCAGAATAGGACAGATTCGGATCCGACATGCCAAAGTCTTCTTATCGATCTTCTTCTTGCCGATTTGAGTTGTTTTGGAGCACGATGAACACATGCAAAACACGGTGAAAAGTCTAGGCTATGGACTATAAACACAAAGCGCTACTTGGGAGGCAACCCATGTCGATCAAAGAAAAGTGAAGGAGCCATCACCGAGAGTTTGAAATTTCTTAACCCTTCTCTTTTCCTTTGATTTGTGATGATTTGTTGGAATGTGTTAGACTAGTGCATGCTTAGGAAATTCATTGATATTGTTTTGTGCTTACATTGAGGGCAATGTAATTTTCTAAGTGTGGGGTGGGATAACGTATTCCGTTTTTGTTTTTGTTTTTGTGTGCTTAGTTTAGAAAAGAAAAATTCAGAAATTCAGAAAATTGTTCCACAAAAATAGAGTGTTTTAATTTGTTTGTTTCGAGTCTTAGGATGCCCCTAATATGTCAATGATGTTTTTCTCCTCTTTGCATACATAGATGATGGTTGTGCATACTTTTAAAATTGTGAGTTTCATGGATTATGTGCATTGGTAGGAGCATGTAGGACTTGTTGATTATGAAGCATGCATGTTTTAGCTAGTTTATTTCGATTATAACCTATGTGAGCATTAGTGCCAATTTGCTTTCTTCTTGAGCGATAAAAAGATAAAATTCAATAGATTCGTAGGAAGCATGAAACCTCATAATTCTTTGACTATTCGATGACTATATGCCATAGCTTTTTTATGAACTCTAGTATGCTAGAACTTACTCTTGTTGATTTTCAAAACGTTTATATCATAAACTACCTTGATTTTGAATGTGATTGAATAAAGATCATTTAGGTTTACCACCATTGCCAAATAAAGCATGTGCCCTATTGGAGCCCGTCGTGGGACACCTTAGTAAACCCCTTTGAGCCTATGTTGAGCCTTTTCTTTCATCACCCTTAAACACTTTCCATGAGCTTAGAATAGTGATGCCTTTACCTTGTGTGTCGGCAAAGCTCGATTTTTGAAGGCGTTTTCGCGTGTGTGATGAAAAAGAACAAGTGTGGGGTAGACTTAGCCATGAATTTATATGAAAAATGTATATGCATGCCGTGCCTTAGTAAAGAAAAGAAAAGAGAAAAATTTAGCTCGGACCAAAAATAAAAGAAAAATATGATGCCGAAAGCTATGATAAAAAGGGCACGGCATAGGCATAGAAAAGAAAAATTTTGTGCATGGCTATTGTCTAGATTATTGTTGTAATGTTATGGAAGGAAAAGAATGAAGTATGGGTCCAACAAAATGAAATTTGACCCTTTCGGCGAGAAGACATAAGGAGATTCGAGCTTTGCTACGGCCGTAGTGACGTTTCTAAGCCTCCTTATCCAAATATCGAATACCTCTTAGCCTAGCCCCATTACAACCCTTTTATTGATCTCTTTCATGATTCTTAAGATGGTTAAATTTGATTGTGGAGATTATCTCAAGAATAAGCTTATGGTTTTGGTTCATTGGTGCAGATAGTTGTCATATGAGGTTTTTCCATAAAAATTTCACAAAGTGCTTTCGTTTCATGACATATGCAAGTTACTCTTCGTAATTCATTATCTTTCACTTGCATATACTATTGAGTGAATAACCATGCCTCGAGAGAAAAGAAGAGAGTATGCCTAATGAGGTGATTTGAATTAGCTTTTAACATGTTTACATGCTTACCTTTTGCTCTTATATGTTCATATTGATGTCGCATGTTCATGAAACTTGGAATTTTCATGCTTAGCACTCTCATGCATTAACTTGAAAGCTATGTGTACATACGAGCCTGAGACAAATTGTTAGGGGCAATAGTTTGTTTAGAGTCGTAGTTTAATTTAGTTTGCTAAGGGACTAGCAAAGGATAAGTGTGGGGTAGTTGATAGGAGCACAATGTACGACGATATTACATGTTTATGCCCTCGTTTATGCTTTTTTTAACTCTTATTTGTCTAAGATAGAGTCATAATATAGTTTAGTGTCAATTTGGTAGAGTTTGGCGAAAAAATGGTTAAGAATCCGAAAAATGACTAAGTTTGAGAAATCTGGAAAATAATGCAAAATATGTCTTTTTCGTGATTTTGAGATGAATGCAACTATGATCTATCCTTGTCCGAATTCTATGAAATTTGGTGTGCTTAATATTCATATGCTGAGGAATGTTGTGTTAAAATTTCAGATCAATCGGAGTTCGGGAAGCCACCCAAAACTTGGCTGCAAAAGGGCAGTCCGAACATTCCAATCCAGGGGCTTACAGGATTTTCCTGGGACTTTGTCCCAACTTCGAAAAATCATTCCCAACGACTTGCAAGGAGTTTGATCGAACTGTTTTATGGGGAGATAGCCATATGTGTCTAGTTTATCTGAGACTTGGAATCGCATCAATCGGAGCTCCACGGAGGGAGATATGCCGGAATTACTGCAACAAGGTCAAATCTGCCGATTCCAGGAACCTACTGCCCCCTTTTTGTGTTTTCTGTTTTTAATGGACCAAATGGTGCACAAATGCATATGTGAAGATGGTCCAAGCTTTATAAAGGGAAGAGGAAGACACTTGGCCATGGCATTGAAGAAAAGCATGAAGAAACAAGTTCTCCTAGTCAAACTAGGAGAAGCTGCCGATTCTGGCAGATTGTGTACCTTTGTGTGCTGCCGGCATTTGGGGCATTTTTCGATGGACCAAGACATGTCAAATGAAGTCCAAGATCATATAAGAAGTCCATGAAGATGTGAAGCCCAAGCCTTGAAGAAAAATTCAGAATAGAAAACCTAATTGGACTAAGAAAGGAAGGTTGCAAAACCTTAATGAACTAGGTTTTCTGAACTCCTTTTGTAATAGGGCAGCCGGCACCCCCTCTCCTCTTTATATACCCCCACTTTTCATTCTGAAAAACGATCTCATCTCAAGCTAAACACAAGGCCGAAACTCTACCAAAATTCCCCAAACTTCCTAGACAAAAACCTAAACCCGAAACCACCATCCACCACCAACCAAGTTTCTGCCGAAACTTGGAAAATCCCTGCCGAGCCACCTTAGCCGTGCAGCCTCATCCCTTCACCTACACAGCACCGGATCCACACCAAAAGAAGCTCTCAAGGTGTCTCAAAGTGTGATCCACTCCCCTCTTTCGGTTTAGTACTTTTTGTTTAGTTATGTTTGATTTTGTCTATGAAACATTCATGTATGTTTTGGTTTGGTTTATATGTCTATGTGTAAACCGATTTTGGTTTTATAAATTATATGTTAAAGACTTGTTTAAATCGATGCTTAGATTTATGTTTAGGTTTCGACAAGAACAATGATTTTGCATGCTAATTTGTAATATGTAACTTGTAAATTCGTATGTTAGATAATTAGGACAGTGGTATAGATGCATGTTTTAGGTTCAAAATTGGTTAGAAATCTAAGGAGTGGGACTTAAAAACCGAAACATTAGT
Organism: Potentilla sterilis; assembly: GCA_963682095.1. Lineage (NCBI taxonomy): Eukaryota > Viridiplantae > Streptophyta > Magnoliopsida > Rosales > Rosaceae > Potentilla > Potentilla sterilis. Next base: position 21,333,833 of record OY821760.1, read on the forward strand.
ATTGGCTTGTAGCATGTAAATCTAGATGTTAGGTTTCATCAAACCCGAGTAATAACAAATATGGCTAGATACTCAAAAGGTTGCTTTGATTTGTTTTGCTCACCTAGGGTATAATACTTTGGATTTCTTACATGTTAAAATAAGATGATTGACAACCTTGCTTGTTTTGCATGTCTCCAATTTAGATCATTGCGCACAATTGTTAAGTCTCAAAAGGATTAACATAACTTTAGGGCCCATAACCAAAAGTTCGGTCTTAAAACTTGAGAGGTCTTACAACGAAGTTGTAGTTGGAACTAATTTTGAACTTGAGCATGTTGATACTTGTTCCTTACTTTCTTGCATATGAACTTATTCGTTAAAGAGTCTATGTGCTAAATGTTTTGTGAAAGATGATGATCACTTGTACATATTAGACCTAGGATTTATTTTCTGCTTTTATGTTGCCGTGCCTAGTATTAGGGCAGCCATAGGGCTGCCGAACCATTTTATACCCCCATATGTGTGTGACGATTTTGTATATATGTATATTTGTTTGTCTAACAATTTCATATCTCAGGTACCCTTAATCCCCGGCCTAGAACGATCCCTACTTGCTTATACTACTAACGATATTTTGTAGGGTTATCATTGTGTGCGAGCTTAGTCTTCCACCAGCCCGCTACAGCCTGCTAGGTGGGAAGTTGTATCGGAGAGGTCGTACTTTCCCTCACCTGAAGTGCGTAACGAATGAGGTCGGGGAGGCTATCATGCGGGAAATCCATGAAGGAGTTTGCGGAAACATTCCGGGGCCCGATCCTTGTCACACAAATCACTCCGGGCAGAATATTTCTGGCCGGACATGGTGGCGGCATCAAGGAAAATTTCGGGGAACTGCCACAAGTGTCACATGTATGCCACTGCAACGCATGCCCCGGCAATCGCCCTGTCAATCCTGATTGCGCCATGCCCATTCACACAGTGGGGACTGGACCTGATCGGTCCCTTCCCAACGACCATAGGACATTACAAGTACGCCATCGTGGCCGTTGACTACGAGACCAAATGGATAGAGGCGGAACCCTTGATCAAAATAACCGGGGAACGGGTAAAAAAGTTCCTATGGCAGAACATCTACTGCCGGTTCGGTGTCCCGCCGACCATAATCACGGACAATGGGATACAATTCAACAACGCCGACCTCATCCAGTATACGACATCTATGGTCACCCGGATGGTATTCGCCTCAGTAGCTCACCCGCAGACCAACGACTAGGTTGAAGCGGTCAACAAAATTATCAAGAACCTCCTTTAGAAAAAGCTGGACAACAAGAAGGGGTTATGGGCTGAGGAACTATCAGCGGTCTTGTGGGCAATCCGCACTACAACAACAGAGGCAACAGGAGAAACACCATTTTGTATGGCGTTTGGTAGCGAGGCGGTGCTACCGGTGGAAACCGAATTTCCCAGCGGTACAGTTGAGCACTACGAAGCCGAAACGAATACCCAGGGCATACAACTTAACCTAGATCTAATTGAAGAGCGGCGCGACCAGGCACACTTGTGAAATCAAACGTATAAACAACGCGTGGCCCGCTACTATGACAAGGGGGTGCGGGAGAGAAAGTTGCAAGTAGGGGACTAGGTGATGAAGAAGGTGCAGAAGAAGGCATTGGCCTTGGAACCAACATGGGAAGGACCCTACCAGATCACCGCGGCCGTAGGACCGGTAACGTTCCACATCATAGACACCAATGGCGTCCATTCAACCCGCCCATGGAATATCGAGCACCTCCGGTACTATCCTAAGTAAGATCCTAGGCGGACCGCTGTGACGGGCTAGGCTGTAAAAAAAAAAAAAAAAAAAACCAACAAGCATACAGCAAAATTACACAATCGGTAATAAGTACCCTACTGCTACAACACCGTAATTATTACTCAGCCCCACCGGTGCCGTCCCTCCCAAACCTTGCTCCCGCATCAACGGTTCCCGAACCGCTGGCCCTCAGGCATCGCTCCTGCTCTAGCCGTTCTTCCTCGAGCACGTCGGCCTCCATCTTCTCAGCATCCAGCCACCCTTTCTCCCTCCATTCCAGATAAGCCTCATTTATGTCTTTCTCCCGTGCAGCCTCTAGCATATCATCAAACTCCACTGATTCCAGGAATTCCGATACGCCTCTATCAGCGGCCTCCACTAGCTGGGAGTTTGAAAAGATGACCATCATTTGTCGACCTGACCTCACTTGATCCCCTAGCTCCAGATTTTTCACCTCCAATTCCACCACCCCCGCCGAAGATTCCTCAAGCTTGGCCTCTAGATCAGTGGACCGCTGGAGCGCATCGACAAGTTTGTTCTCCAGTTCCCTGATCTTATCATCCTGAGCGGTCGCTCGTTCCCTTGCCTGTTTCGATACACTCCTGGCATGGACTCTTCCTTCCGCCAGCTTGTTTTCCAGCATCGCCTGCTGCCTTGTAATATCCGCCACCTGCCTCCGAAGGACCGGCCCTTCCTCGTTCACTTCGACAGCATAGAGGCTATGCATCAACTGAGAAGGAAAGTAACATGCAAGGTCAGCTCGTTAAAAATGTAGGCACCTCTGTAAGAATACAGATGGGAAGGCTTACCCGCACGGCCATCTCCATGGCTGCACCCCGAGCTTCGCCCGGCCGCACCCTGGCAACTCTGCTGTCGAGACCCAGGTCCTGAACTTTGGCTACCAGGGAGTGCACAAAATCACCACCCTCGGCACCAGGTCCACTTGCAGGTACTCCCCCGCTGCCGCCCCGGCGGCCTCACGCGAACATGACGCCCCGGTTTCGGAATACCTTGCCCTCTTGGCAGGACCCTCACCGGCTCGCCCGACATGCCGTAACTGTCCCTCCGAGGTCGCAACACTACCTCGAGGTACCTCCCGAATGAGCGGGGCCCATCGTCATCACCCCGGGCCTCACGACGGTAGAAGGCATCCGGAAATATCATGGGTACCGGTCTATCGTGTCCCACCCTTGTTCCAGACACAGGATCTACAACGATTTTCGAGGCAGCCTCCCCTATCTCCATCAACCTCTGGGCCACAACCCCATCATCCACCTCGATGGTATCCCTTGCCCGGAGGGTCATTCGTGGAATGGTCACTGCAAAACAATAGTACCAACGGTTATAGCAAAACCCCAAGTATGGCAACGGCAGCAACAAATTGCATCTCACCCGGTTATACCAACAGTTATAGCAAAAAAATTAATAAAAATAATCGGGCATGGCAAACTGCATCTCACCAGGTTTCCTCCCCATCCCGCACACTTCCAGCACACCCCACCAGATGAAGTTGTAGGAATTCCGGCTTAACGCATTCCAACAGGCAAAAATCTGGGCAAGCCGCCGCCTCTCCAAGTCCACTAGGTGGTACGACTGATCCTCGATGGCTTGGTAAGCCCCAGGAACTCTGAATCTCTTCTAGTAGCATTGCCATTTCCCCTCAACCATCATGACCTGCCTCCTCCAAGAGTCTGAAATGGAGGAGGGTAGATGTGTGATGGCAGGACTGTAGTCCCGGGCGAAAAAATTCACACACCCGTTGGTCCCAACCTTCTTGCAGTACGAGAGCTTGTACAATGCACGAAACTCGTTTACTGTCGGCCAGTCCATCCCGCAATGATTAAACAAGCACCCAACCCCGAGCAATTGCCGCCATTGGTTGCTAGGAAGCTGTGCAGGAGATATCTTTATGCTAGCCAGCAGGTACTGAACAAACTTGGGAAGCGGCAACGATAAGCCATGTCGCAGTTAATCTTCGTAAACCGCAACCCAACCTTCTTCTGGGTCGCAAGCCAGCTCCCCGGGACTTAGAGCCCGGAGCTTTATGGAATCAGGGATGCCCCAATTCCTCCTAAACTTTTGTATCTCCATGGAAGTCATGCTTCGGCCAGGTTCATCACAAGATATATTCCTGTCACCATCCGACAGTACATACAATCTACTCGGCCCACCGCCGGGAACCCTTCCACGCTCAACTGTTCGACTATGCTCCATAACTCAAAAGCAACCCCCACGAGCGGTTCCTTTCTCGGCAACGAAAGACGGCGACTCAAGCTTAAAAAAAAAAAAAAAAAAAAAAAACCGCCACCAAAGACGGAACACCACCCAATCAACGCTAGAGTGCAACTCTAATCCCTGAGTGCAGATTACTTCGATCAGTGGTTCTTTTTCCGTAAAATCACGACAAGGGGGAGGGGAGACGGAAGGTTTAGGGATCTTATAGGTGATTCCCCCCAAAAGTACAACTAGGGCATTCTAAAGAGCAAAGCGATCTCAACCACAAATCACCACCGCACAAACTAACCCACGTCTCCCATCAGCGATAACTTCCCACGTAATCCATCACACCACAAGACTAATGGACTCCTACATTAAATGTAGCACGTCGCTCGAAAAGCCACTTGTCTCGCATGCCGAGGCAGACGACCTCTAGCCTATATGAAAATTCAGACATCCTACCTCCGCGACCGCCACCATAATTTCCCCATCAGGTAACAGGCAATACATCGAGTCACAGGCAGTCCATCGAGTAAACATGCAATACATCGGGTCACAGGCAGTCCATCGAGTAAACAGGCATTTCATCGGACACCAGGCAACCCACCGGGAGAATTGTTCCTCTAGCACAGGACAAATATTCCCGCAGGCTAGAAACCGTGCACATACCTAATGCTTAAAACGCCAAAGGTTAGAAAATAGTGGGAGCAAAAACCCCTCCGGGAGAATTGTTCCTCTAGCACAGGACAAATCTTCCCGCAGGCTAGAAACTCTGCACATACCTAATGCTTAAAACTCCAACGGTTAGAAAATAGTGGGAGCAAAAGCCCCACCGGGAGAATTGTTCCTCTAGCACAGGACAAATCTTCCCGCAGGCTAGAAACTCTGCACATACCTAATGCTTAAAACAGCAACGATTAGAAAATAGTGGGAGCAAAAACCCCACCGGGAGAATTGTTCCTCTAGCACAGGACAAATTTTCCCGCAGGCTAGAAACCCTGCACATAACTAATGCTTAAAATAACAACGGTTAGAAAATAGTGGGAGCAAAAACCCCACCGGGAGAATTGTTCCTCTAGCACAGGACAAATCTTCCCGCAGGCTAAAAACCCTGCATATAGTTCACACAAGATTGTGAACAGATTTAGGCCGGCACGCGATATCATTATATGGCCGGGCCACCCCGCTGGGAACTGTTGTTCAATTCACTTCCCACTGGTAGCAGGGTACCACAACATAAACAAATACGAGCCAACTCAGGGCAGGTTTCATCTCCGCTTGGGGATTTATTCCATGCACTCCACCGGTTTTCCCCGGTCCGCACACATGGCAAGGCCGATCACCACGCCACATCATCACTCCATACATTTCATATTTAAACATATGTCATGCACCATCATAAAAGTGTGCTCACATCACCACATGTTTTAGACAGATCCCCTCGAATGCTCGGCCAAGCCCAATCTTCAACGCAGACTTGGGGGGCTAGGGTACCGTTGGGTTTGTATCCCAACGGGTCTGCGAGCCTGCAGAGTAAGACATTAAGTCCCCATTCAAGATTGCACTTGACCGGAACTTGGGGGACTTGTTGACAATAGCCGCAAGGTGGCTACCCAGGCCCACAGACCCGCTACCAGAGCCCCCGGACCCGGTCTAGGGGCCGAGAACGGATCAGGGGCATGCCGGCTCACAATCTAGCAGGTCGGTCCCAGGATGTGAGCCCGGGAGCTGGGAGCACTGGCCCGGTTAACAGAGGACCAAAGCACTCCTTCATCCGTCTACAGTAGGGAGCAAGTCCCACATCGAAGAATGAGGCCAGCCCTCATGCCCGACAGCTTATATAAGAGCGGCAACCACTACCATTAAGAGGTAATCAATACTCTAACTAACTTATTCCAGCCTTAAGCATTCAGTTTATCCCAACTACACTGACTTAAGCATCGGAGCGGAATAAACCGGCCTGCCCGGTATTCCCTTAGTTAGCAGGTTTTGCAGGAAGGTTACATCAAGATCCATCGGTGTCTGTGAATCTCCGGATTTAGACAGAAACACTTGTGTACTGCATTGTGTCCTGCATTTTTTATCATGATAGTTACTTGTATAGTTACTTAGATAGTTAATTCTATATTTCTCTATTTTGAACTCACATGAACTGTTAAATGGATAGTTACTTTGATAGTTACTTGGATAGTTACTAGTTACTTTGATAGTTACTCATATATTTCTCAGTTTTGAACTCACAGGAATTTTTAATTGGATAGTTACTTGAATAGTTACTGAGGGTAGCACTGTTTTGTTTTTGTTGTTGTCAAATTTCATAGTTACACTCATTGTTACTTGATAGATACTGTACATTTACTAAAGTCACATGGATATGCTCATTGATGTTAGGATGATTTTCTCGGTAGGTGCAATGGACAGTTGCTATACTGCTAAGCTTGTGTATTCTGGTGAAGGAGCAGCACTTTCCTTTGGTCATAATTGTACTTTTGTTGATTTTTGTCATCGGATACGAGATCGTTTTCCGGAGTTGGACAGATTGGTTTTCAAACTGAAGTATAATGTTTATCCGGATCCTACCGTTTACCATCTTGAAAATGAGGTTGATATGAGCATGATGTTTAGAGTTTTGGGATGGTATAAATCCGATTTTGTTGATGTGGATGTTCATTGTTTGGATGCCAGTTGTTCTGTTTCGGAAAGTGTAGTTAGTAATAATTTCAGCGAGGAGACTAGTGTTTTGGTTGAAGATAATGAATATTTTGGTTGTTATAGGCGTGAAGATCCGAAAATGTATCTTTCTAAAGGAATGAAGTCACTCATTCATTCTAAGGGTCAGATTTTTTAGGTTGGGGTGAAAGAGTTTAGGCTGAAGTTGCGGGATGTATGCCGTGGAGGTTAGTTTTTAGTATGATTTTGAGAGAAATAAGCCAGAACGTGTTGTTGTTTTCTGCAAGAAAAAGCATGCTGAAGGTTGTAATTGGTGTGAGAAGGCATCTTTATGCAGGTATAGTTACATTAGCTAGTTACTTGTATAGTTACTTCTATATTTCTCTATTTTGAACTCACAGGAACTGTTAGATGGATAGTTACTTTGATAGTTACTTGGATAGTTACTAGTTACTTTGATAGTTACTCCTATATTTCTCAGTTTTGAACTCACAGGAGTTGTTTATTTGACAGTTACTTCGATAGTTAGTAGTTAATTTGATAGTTACTTGTATAGTTAGTAGTTACTTTGATAGTTACTTTGATAGTTACTATGATAGTTAATAGTTACTTTGATAGTTACTATGAAAAAGTATATATGTTGATTGAGTTTTGTACCTTTTATTCAGGTATAATGGTTTCTTTGTGATTAATGAACTGGTGGACAAACATAAATGTCGTTGTGTCATCCGGCTTCAAAAGAGTAAGATGATGTGCAATAACATTATAAGGGGGGTGATGCTCGACAGGTTCGTGAGAATCCCAATAAGAAAGCTATTGATATACTGCAATACATAAAGCTAAACTACGGCTTAGATGTCCCTTATCATACTGCTTGGTATGGGAAAGAGCTCGCGAGGGAAGCTGTGCTTGGTGTTGAGTCTGAATCTTACCAGATTTTATCATGGTTTTGCCAGCGTACATATGAATCCAACCCATATTCTAGGCTAGCTGTAGAATACGAATCTGAAACAAGAAGGTTCCAGCGTATGTTTGTTACGTATTCTACTTGGATGAATGATTTTCAGTCTTGCAGACCAATTCTCTTTATTGATGCTACATTCATCACGAATAAATACAAAGGCATGCTTCTTGCTGCTTCGACAAAGGATGCAAATTGTGGTACATCTCTTTCTTCATTTTTGTTATTAATTACTGTCATTTCTGTTGTTTTTTTCCTTTCTTCAATGTTGTTGTTTTTCAATTTCATTTACATGACTTCCAGACCAACATTTACTTTGGATAGATACTACTGTAGTTACTAAGATGATAGTTACTAAAATAGTTATAAAGATGATATTATTACTCATATGATAGTTACTACGATAATTACTAAGATGATAGTTACTAAACTAGTTACAAAGATGATGTTATTACTCATATGATAGTTACTACGATTGTTACTAAGAGGACAGTTACTAAAATAGTTACTAATGTAGTTACCAAAATAATTACTAGCAAAACTACCTTGAAATTGAAACACATTATAATTACCTTTGAGTTTTCTTTTTCTCTTGCAGACCAAATATTTACTTTGATAGATACTAGTAGAAATATTTTTATAGTTACAGGAACTTCCAAAGCAAATAGTTACTTTGATAGATACTAGTGCAGTTACTTTTATATTTATATGAAACTGACATTATTTTTTGTTTTCTTTTGTTTAGGATTATATGCAGTTACTTATGCTATTGTTGATTCTGAAAATGAGAGCAATTGTACCTTCTTTCTTAAGATGTTGTCTGAAGAGCTGTCAAGATATTCTACAAGGCAAATTACTTTCATATCTGATCGTAATATTGGTCTTCTAAATGCAGTTCGTGTAGTTTTTCCCAATAGTCCATATGGATTTTGTTATAGGCATCTCAGGCTAATCTGAGCAACAAGTTTGCATGTAGTTCTTACCTGATCAAAATGATTCCATTGTTGTTTATGATGTGTGCTTATTCTCGCACTCGTGAATACTTTGAGATTAATTTCCAGAAGTTGAAGAATGAAGGTGGTGAAGTTGTTGACATGTTTTTGAAGGATCTTCCTTTGGAAACATGGGCTTCTTGTTTTTTTAATGGTGAAAGGTTTGGGAAAAGGACAAATAATTTGGCTGAGTATTTCAACAATTGGGTGAAGGAGTTGCAGAGCCTTCCCATTATTCAATTAAATGAAGGTATTCGTCTTAAGTCTATGGCTTTAATCGCTTCTCGGAAGGAAGAATCAGCTGGATGGGTTACTGAGTTGTGTCCAAAGTTTGAAAAGAAGTTGGTTGACAACCTGGATTTGGGAAGACACTGGTTAGTCAGTAGATCTAATACATACATTTATGAAGTTCAGTGCCAAAAGTATTTTCTGATGGTAAACTTGGAAGAATTCTACTGTTCATATGGAGAATGGCAAGTTCACGGATTCCCTTGCTCGCATGCCCTTGTCGTGATTCATAAACACGGTTCTGATGTGTACTCATTTGTCGACCCAATTTTCAAGGTGCAAAACTTATCCTAAATCCAACATTACTTAGACAGTTACCCATGTAGTTACTTAGATAGTTACTTCAGATTAAATAGTTACATTGACAGATACTAGTGAAGTTACTTGTATGGTTACATGAAATTGACATTATATCCTTATTTTTCCTTTTTTTTTTCCTTTGTATAGGTGGATAAATATCGCGAAACATATTCTTTCTCAATCAACCCAATTCCTACTATTTCAAAGCCGGTGGATCTAGCTCAGCCTGCATTGTTAGTGCAACCACATTTAACAAAGAGACCACCTGGGAGACTAAAATTATAGAGGTATAGAAGTAAAAATGAAGTTAAAAGGACTATCAGGTGCAGCAGGTGTAACAAATATGCTGGTCACAACAGAACAAGCTGTAGAGAAATTATATAGTTCCTTAGATAGCTATTCAGTCTGTGCTACTTTGTTTTGAAAGTTACATTGAAAGTTATATTGGAATGTACATTGATTGTTTTGTGGTTTTACAGTTATTGAAAGGTTACTTTTTTTATTATTGTTCATGTTTATTTCGACAGCAGAACGTTGTTGTGGTGCGGTGCAGCGGCACGCTGCATTGTGTCCTTCATTTTTCATTCTTGCTTTCAATTTTAAGCTCTTGCTTTTCTGTCCACCATTTTTTTTTCATAGTTACTTAGATGGTTAGTAAGATAGTTAGTAAGATGATAGTTACTCAAATGATAGTTACTTAGATAGTTACTAAGTTAGTTAGTAAGATAGTTAAAAAGATGATAGTTACTAAGATGACAGTTACTTAAATAGTTAGTAAGATAGTTACAGAAAATGTTACTTTGATATTTACGCTGTCGTGGTTTGGTGCAGCGACACGGTGCATTGTGTCCTTCATTTTTCATTCTTGCTTCAGTTGCTTTCGATTTTCAGCTCTTGCTTTTCTATCCTCCATTTTTTTTTCATAGTTACTTAGATAGTTAGTATGATAGTTAGTAAATTGATAGTTACTAAGATAGTTAATAAGATCGTTACTAAGATGATAGTTACTTAGATAGTTACTAAGCTAGTTAGTAAGATGATAGTTACTAAGCTGATAGTTACTTAGATAGTTACAGAAAATGTTACTTTGATATTTACGCTGCCGTGGTGCGGTGCAGTGACATGATGCGCATTGTGTCCTTCATTTTTCATTCTTCCTTCAGTTGTTTTCGATTTTCGGCTCTTGCTTTTTTGTCCTTAATTTTTTTTTTTCATAGTAAGATAGCTACTTTTTTGAAAGTTTTACATTGAAATTTCTATTTAAATGTACATTGATTGTTTTTTGGTTTTACTGTAATTGAAAACTTATTTTTTAAAAATTGTTGATGTTTATTTCGGCAGCGTGGAGCGGTGTAGCGGCACGCTGCATTGTGGTCTGCATTTTTCATTTTTGGTTCAGTTTCTTTCTATTTTAAATTCTAACTTTTCTGTCCTGCATATTTACTTAGATAGTTACTAAGGTAGTTACTAAGATAGTTACTAAGATGATAGTTAGTAAGATAGTTAGTAAGTTAGTTACTAATATGATAGTTAGTTTGATAGTAAGTAAGATAGTTAGTAAGATAGTATTTTTCTGGAAGCAGAATTTCCACTGAAGTCTATTCAATTACAAACCATTTTATCACTGTAAGAACAATCTGTTTCAATCAGCCTCTTCCTTCCGAAACTTCTTGAACAATAAAAGAAAAAGGATTGAAACTTTAACATGTTTTGGATTGAAAAATGAGAAAGAAAGCAATCAGAACCATACCCAATTCAGCTTAACATCATTCATTCATTCATTAGATTAAAAAAAGATTCAAGAAAAACATAAAAATAAACAGATTACAGATACACAGAAACATCTACTTCTGATTTTTCATGATGATTGCTTGGAGAGAGATCACTTGTTCTTGAAGAAGAACTTGTTGCCTAGTAAGATTGTCCAACCGGTCCAAAACATCTTTCGCCTATCCTCTCATGTTTTTTTCCAACCCTACGAGATACGCTCCAAAATATTCCATGGTGTCTTGTTCAACAGGAATTGGAGGACGCCATGACTCCCCTTCAAACTTTGCTGGAGGGATAGATCCAGTGTATCCTTCCATTTTAGGAGGGGGAGGAATGCGAGGCTCAACTGGAGGTAGAGGAATGCTCGGAGGAAATATGGGTAGATCCTTATAAGAGTGAGGCGGAGGACCTATAAGAGTGAGGCGGAGGACGAGGAGGACAGTCGGATGAATAAGATGATGAAGAGGAGGAAGAAGAGGAAGAGAGACGAGGGCGCTTGCTAGCAGATGATTCACCAGTAGTCATTCTCGTGGTCTTTAACGCTCTCATAAATAAGCCTCTAGACACAGAGAGAAGAGAAAATTACAGAGAATATGAGCAGTTAGTGTTAGAGTTCATCATGCGAGAAAGATGGGTTATTTAAAGAGAAGCACAGATAACCAACCGTCATGTATTGGATTCGGAGCAGGAAAAAGAAACAGTCATCTATTGGGACAATCAACCGTCAATTATCAAGTTTAAAGACGCAAAAACCAACCGTCATGAACAGTTGTTTTGATAGTTACTAGGCTAGTTACTAAGATAGTTACTGAAATTGTTCTTTTGATAGTTATGAGTTTTGAAGAAACAAGAACAGTTGATTTTATAGCTACTAAGATAGTTACTGAAAATGTGATAGTTACTAAGATAGTTACTACGCTAGTTACCGTCAAAATCTTTTTGAAGAACCAAAAAACAGTTGTTTTGATAGTTACTGGGCTAGTTACTAAGAGAGCTACAATGATACTTACTGAAAATTTGATAGTTACTTTGGCTAGTGAATTAGATAGTTACTAAGATAGTTACTGAAAATGTGAAAGTTATATTGAAATGTACATAGATTAGTATTTAGATAGTTAGTAAGATAGTTGGTGAATTGATAGTTAGTAAGATTATAGTTAGTTTGATAGTTAGTAGTATAGTTAGAAAGATAGTTAGTAAGATGATAGTTAGAAAGATAGTTACTAAGATGATAGTTAGTAAGATAGTTCGTTTGATATTTAGTTTGATAGTTAGTAAGATAGTTAGTGCGATAGCATCTTTTGGAAGCAGATCTCCTCTGAAGCCTATTCAATTGCAAACCATTTTTCACTGTAAGATAATATCAAACATTTTTCCAATGTATCAAAGTATATGTCTGCAGGTAAAGGATCAACTTGATCTGTACTATGCACAGAATCACTTCTCTAAAGCATAAACAACAGTCTTTTGAAATAAAGCATTACCAATCTGTTCAAATAACAATCTGTTCAAACAACAATCTGTTCAAACTACTTGACATGTTTCCTATACATGAAACTTACTAAATTTTCCCAACATTCTGTTAAAAAAGCTATATGTTCTAACAGTCTCTCCAACTATGCCGATTTTCCGCATACCTCTTTAGAATGTGAGCTCTATACCTGTTAGCCTCTTCCTTCCCAAACTTCTTGCTTATATCACTTTGTGACATGATAACGCTCATAAAGTACATTACATATATCCCACAGTCCACACTGTTTTGTCACAATAAATAGATTATTTAAAGTCAGACAGTTAGAAACATAGTTACAAATATGATAGTTACTAAAATGGTAGTTACTCAGATAGTTACTAACCTAGTTCCACAGATAGTTACAAACATGATAGTTACTAACATAGTTAAAGACAGTTACTAAGATGCTGGGTTTAGAACTTACGAATCATCTTTTTGTTGAGATAATTTCCCAGAGAATGAATTGATAGGCATTTTGGTCCTTTAGTTGTCATTGATCCACCTTATGGTTTGAATTTAAGCTTCTGTAAGAGCCTCTTCTACCATCTTCAATTCTGTGCTGGAGCTGTTGTTTGTGTCGATTTTATATCGGCAACCTTGATCCAGCATATCATCTAATTGATCAAGGACAACACTCATCCATATATCAATCATTTCAACCTGTTAATAACATAGTTAGTCAGATAGTTACAAAAAATTATAGTTACTAAGATAGTTACTAACATAGTTACACAGACAGTTACTAAGATGATAGTTACTCAGACGATTACTAACATACCATTTTGCTAGCATCTTTAAAACTTTGGCCGGAATTTTTTTTCTAGGTCTCATGGAATCGAAGTGGAAAAATTTGCAAGACTCTTTGTCAAACACCAGAAGAGTATGGTGAAAGTTCCTCTTATGTGTTAGCGGAAACATAATGATGTCCGCTTTACCAAGCTTCTCATATAGTGGTTCACATAGGAACTGATGCATCGGTTTTGCTTCAAGATCTTTTGTTGACATCTGTTTTTCAAACAAAACCAATGATTAGTTTTATCTCTAAGGTTTTCTACAAAAATATAATTTATTCTTTTTAATTAGTATCTTACCCAGGAGTGAGTCTGCATAATTTCAATTCTAGGTGCATCTGCATCGTCCTTGTCAATCATTTCTCCATGTAACAGAGCCGCAAATGCATCTATCATATTGTTTGCCACTTCAATTCCAAACACCACTTGTTCTATTTCATATTTTGAAATTTTCGTTCTGACTTCTTTTCCCTCTCAGAAAAACACTATGCGCACATAATAGTAAATCAGATGATAGTTGCACTCAGATGATATTTACTAAGATGATAGTTACACTCAGATGATAGTTACTAAGATGATAGTTACTCAGATGATACTCATATGGTAGTTACTAAGGTAGTTACACAGATAGTTAGAAAGTTAGTCAGAAAGATAGATACTTAGTTGATAGTTACTAAGTTGATAGTTACTAAAATAGTTAGTCAGAAAGAAAGAAAGATAGATAGTTGATAGTTACTAAGATAGTTTACTAAGTTAATAGTTAGTAAGATATTTAGTCAGAAAGATAGATACTTAGTTGATAGTTACTAAAATAGTTACTAAGATAGTTACTAAGTTTAGTTATTAAGATAGTCAGAAATATAGGTACTTAGTTGATAGTTACTAAGATACTTAGTTGATAGTTACTAAGATAGTTACCCAGACAGATACCAGGACAGATAGTAGGAAACACAGTTACTAATTCAAATACCAAGACAGATAACATGATAGATATTATGATAAATCAATTTTATGGTTACCCGCTCGGTGCCTTGTTCCAGTATTCTTACAGCCTGAGCTTTGTGTTGTTGTCCATGTAATCTCTGTACACTCTATGTTCATCCCAGTCCAGCACCTCTCTTTGGCTGGGTTGAGAAGGTTCCTCTGAATCACCAATTATGCATATTGGTTCACCCTCCTCTGTCAGCGCAGCTACGTCATCAAATAACATAGTAACAGATACATATTCAATTTGTTCTGTTTGCCCAACCTTTCTCACACTTTTCTCTTTCTTTTTGCGCATTTCTTCTTCGAGCTTTTTTCTGTTCTGTTCATGCCTTTTTCTTCTGATTTCGCATTCAGCTTTGACATCGTTCCACCAGTATATGTTGTCCTTTTTTGAAATCATCTTCCTGTTTTTTATTCGAACAACATATGAATACATTCCCAGGGATGCTGCTGTACTTCCAGAGTGCATTTCATCAATTGGAAATTCTGTCACATTTTTGTTTGACTTGAAATGCACTTTTTTCTTCTTTTTTTGCTTCAAATTGATTGAAAATAGGCATGGGAACCGGTGACTCAATGATTTCAAACTTGTGAGGTTTCGCTATCATGTCTCTGAGAGTCGGTGATATGGGCTGTGGTGCTGGTGTTGCTGGTGGTGAGCTCATATTTGCTGCTGAGATTTGTACTGGTTGTTGCGGTGATTGAGCGGGAGTGTTGTAAGCTCCCCATGGAGATATGATCCCCGGCAAGATGTTGAAAGAAGGTAATTCTGTCAGTGGTGTCTTTGGTGACCATCTTGCCTCGTCTAGAATTTTTCGATGATATGTTAAAGTTTCTCTCTTGTCAGTTGCGCGATAGGAAAATTCTGTGAGATAACTGTTACTATTATAGTTACTGTTATAGTTACTAATATAGATACTCAGATGATAAAAAAAACAGATGATAGTTACTCAGTTCAGTTGATAGTTACTCAGATAGTTACTAATATAGTCACACAGATAGTTAATTGATGCGACCAAATTACATGCACAATTTGTACCTGCAAAATAATCTCATACATATATTACCCTTCTTGTGTCGAGTGTAGTATTGACAAGTAGAGATTGTTCTATCTGGGGAAATCAAGGGCATTTAATCTCATGAAGTATTACATAATAAAGGGGGATTGGAAATTTGTATCTATATGCTACTGAAAATTTACGAAAACAATATAAATATAAAAACCTAAACTAATATTTACACATGATCATCATCTTCACACATAACACATCACACAGAACTCACATAACATGTAACGAAAACAAACAAGGAATCATAACATAAAATTCAGCAAGCCTCAAAGAAAGTATTTTAGTTCCAATTTAATTAGAACCCTTCGTGGTTCATCTAATTAGCAAAACTCATTAATTCTTTAGAACCAGCTTCGTGCATAATCCTAAACATAGTGCTAATCAGTTTAAAGACACTTCGTGTAGAAATTAAACCAAGAAACACATAAGCACAATGAGTCAAATTGGAAACAAGTAACAAGTATGGCGTCACCTCACCCCATTATCATGCATATTTTCAGAATTACTCTACCCTTGGAATTCATACAAGATAAACCAACTTCGTGTATAATTTACCTCATACCAATTTGGCAACATGAAGAATATACCCAAGAATCTGCCATGGCCTAGGCTGCCCTCAAGTATACAACTTGTTGTGCATACGAATTCAGAAAATAGACCAAAACATAATCAAGAGAACTTACAAAAATTATATACAAACCATGATTAAATTTCGAAACTTGTTATGAACAGAAATCGGAAATTAAACAACAAACATGCATATTCAAAAGTCTAAATTCAGATTAGTAAAACTAATAAAACATCCACAAATCCTTAGAAACTTCATAGACAAAGTTAAGTAATTATACAGAAAAATAAAAGCCATGGAAGAAGAATTGATCACACTTTAAGAAACCTTCAAGGAAGCTTTCGGCAAGGATGATCCAATGGTGATGAAGGATGCGATTTGAGTGTAGTGGTGAAGGGGGATTTAGGCTTTATTTTTCTTTGGATATTGTGGTGGTATTTCGGCAGAGCTTTGGCTATGTGAAAGTGAGAGATGAGATAATCATTTTAATGGTGATGCCGAACTATTTATAGGAGGAAGAGAGAGCTAGGGTTTCATCTCTTAAAACATTCGGCAAGGGGTGCATTAGGGTTCGGCACAAAGTTTTTGTGCCGAATTTTTCTTCCTCTTTTTCTTGCTTGGTAAGTCTTATATTATCTCTTTAATTCCCACCGAATTTCCCTTGATATTTACTGAAAAATTCCCCTTTTCTTCCTGAATAATTCGGCATAAAACCTAAATGAACTTGCATGGAATCAAGTCTAAATTCATTTAGGTTTTCTTCTTTTAATTTCAGAAACAAGCTTTCCTTCTTTGATCCGAATTCTTCTCCTCCTCTTTGTATAATTCGGAATTAATTATCTTTCTTACTTGCCGAATTCTTCTCTTGCATTGCATGTGTACGGCATGCATTCTTTCTTTCTTGATCGACAAGCTTCATTGGCATGTGCTCGGCATGCTTTTCATTTAATCCAATTTCTCTTCTTTTAATTCCCTGAAAATAATAATAAAGAAAATAAATATATGTTAGGGAAATAATATTATGTATGCCGAATTTGATTAGAGTAAGAGTTAGATTCCATTTAGGTTTCCTGGTTCAACAATGAGTCCTACTTTGAATCAAACTCTTGAATTAAGAATCCTAGTTCAACTAAAACTCTTCACAAATTCAGCCTTTTTAGACGTTTTAGCTCTTTTCACAAACCGACTCTACCAAAGACTCCGACTCAATTAAACGACTCTATAAAACAATAATAAAGGATAAACAATTGCATAAATGAGGGTAAAACACTCTAAGAACGTCGCATTTTATGCTCCTATCAAACTACCCCACACTTAGCTTTTGCTAGTCCCTTAGTAAAATAAAATAAAAGACTCTACAAAAACAAACTGCTGCCTCTAAATAATTGTCTCAGTATCTTTCAAACACATAGCTTTCAAGTTAAGCATCTGAATGTAAGCGCAATAATCCCAAGCGTCATAGACATGTTTCATGGCATGAATAAGTAAGAAGTGAGAAAATAAGCATGTCAACATATCAAGTTAATTTGATCCTCCTCACTAGGCATACTCTCTTCTTTTCACTCATGATATGGCAAAGTATATGCAAGAGAATAGATTGTTTTCTTTTCTTTTAGGCACGACATTTAATCAATTTATTAAACATTGCTAAGTTCACCCCACACTTGTTTCACAATATCACTCCAAGTTATAATTCCATGATAATAATCTTTACCAAGTCTTGACAACAAAGGTAAAGGTATAGCTATTCTAAGCATATCAAATGTGTATAAGGTGATGAAAGATAGGCTCAATGTAAGCTCAAAGAGGTTAAAACTAAGGAGTCCCACGACGGGCACAAATTAGGCACATGTTTTATTTGGCTTTGGTGGTAATCCTAACAAGATCTTCTCAATCATATTCGAAATCAAGGCATAGTCATGAATAATAGTCTCAAAAATCATCAAGAGTGAGTTCTAGCATTCTAGAGTTCATTAAAATATATGGCACATAGTCATTGAATATTCAAAGAATGATGAAGTTTAGAATAAATTTCTGTCATTTATCATATTAATCGCACAAGAAGAAAGTATTTAGCACGAAAGCTCACATAGGATATTATGGAAACAAATTAACTCAAACATGCATGCTTTATTGTATGTCAATCATAATCTCACATGTTCATACCAATCACAATGTCCATGAAACTCACAATTTATTTTTATGATCATGCAAAACAATCATCTATACATTCAAAGATATAATCATCATCGACTCATTTAGGGGCATTTAAGACTCAATCTTAAACTAAAAACAACGAAATCTTTAAATTTATCTGAATTTTTCCGATTTTTCTTTTTTCTTGACTCGAAACAACTAAATAAATAAACAAAGCATTCGAAACAAATCAAACAAAATATTCGAAACAATTGAAAATAAATAAAACAAAACATGGAAACATGTATCACTACCCCACACTTAGAAAATTACATTGTCCTCAATGTATATCAAAATAATGTTGTAATTTCTAAGCACATGATAATTCTCATATCTCCATTTATACAATTCAACCAAAAAGAGTTTAGGGATTTAGAAATTCCAAACTCTCGTTGATGGCTCATTCACAATTTTGGTTGAAATGGGTTGCTTCCCATGCAGCGCTTAATTGTTTATAGTCCTTTAGCCTAGACTCTTCACATGTTCACTTTGATCTTGGGGCGTCCTCCACATCTATTTCCTCAAGATGCTCCTCATAAGGCTAGTAATAAGGCTTTAATCGATGACCATTCACCTTGAATTCTTGACCTGTAATATCACTTTTAATTTCAATAGCACCATGAGCAAACACATTAGTAACAATATAAGGACCAACCCATCTAGAATGTAATTTTCCTGGGAATAAACGAAGACGAGAATGATATAATAGGACTTTTTGCCCTATATGAGACGTTTTTCCTCTCAAGTGCGTATCATGGTACACTCTTGTCTTCTCCTTGTAAATCCAAGTCGCATCATATGCATCATTTCTGATTTCTTCCAGCTCGCTCAATTGCAATCTCCTATGAAGACCTGCCTTGTCTAAGTTCTTGTTGAACTCTTTAACTGTCCACCACGCCTTGTGCTCTAATTCCACTGGGAGATGGCATGCTTTGCCGTAGGTAAGCCTAAAGGGAGACATCCCTATAGGCGCCTTGTAGGCTGTCCTATATGCCCACAAAGCATCATCCAGCCTGTCGCTCCAATCCTTCCTTGTTGAGCCAACAATTTTCTCCAATATGCTCTTGATCTCCCTATTTGAAATTTCTGCCATTCCACTTGTCTGAAGGTGATATGGTGTGGAAACTTTATGGGTGACTCCATACTTCTTGAGCAATGCCTCAATCGTTCTGTTGCAGAAATGAGAACCTCCATCACTTATAAGCACTCTTGGTACTCCAAACCTAGAAAATATGTTAGTCCTCAAGAATTCTGCAACAACTTTAGAATCATTAGTCCTTGTGGCTTTCGCCTCAACCCATTTAGATACATAATCCACAGCCAATAAGATATATATAAAGAAAGCCTTTGGATGATGGAAAATGTCTCATAAAATCAATACCCCAAACATCAAATATTTCAACAACAATAATAGGGGTTAGGGGCATTTGATCTTTAGGTCCTATATTACATGTTCTTTGGCACCTATCACATGTCTTACAAAATATGTAAGCATCCTTGAAAATCGTGGGCCAATAAAATCCACTATCCAATACCTTAAGGGCTGTCCTCATTGGTCCAAAGTGACCTCCATACGCCTCAGAGTGACAAAAGGTGAGAATCGGCCTATCTTCATCAAGTGGGACACCGTCTAATAATCTGATCACTACAATGCTTCCAAAGGTATGGATCATCTCAAATGTAGTGTCTTGCCCACTTTTTAATCCGTACCTTAGCTGCCTGCGAAACTGTACTAGGAAAAGTCTTAGTAACTAAATAATTCACAATATCAGCATACCAAGGTTCATGTGTCACCAAACGAAAAAGCTGCTCATCCGGAAAAGACTCATTTAAAGGTAACGTCTCCTCATTTTGCACAATTCTACTCAAGTGGTCAGCTACCACGTTTTCACTTCCCTTTTTGTCTTTGATTTCGATGCCAAACTCTTGCAATAAGAGGATCCATCGAATCAAACGTGGTTTGACATCTTTCTTCTTCATTAAGTACCTGAGAGCTGCATGATCTGAATACACAATCACTTTAGAGTTCAAAAGATAAGAACGAAATTTCTCTAAAGCAAAAATAACAGCCAAAAGCTCTTTTTCTGTGGTGGAATAATTAAGTTGAGCATCATTTAAAGTTCTAGAGGCATAATATATGGCATTTGGCCTCTTCTCATTTCATTGTCCAAGAACTGCTCCAACGGCATAATCACTTGCATCACACATGAGTTCGAAAGGAAGCTCCCAATTAGGTCTTTGAGCTTCAAAAATGCTGCCTCACATGCTGCATTCCACACGAATGGTACGTCTTTCTGCAAAAGAGAACACAAGAGTTTTGCCACCAAAGAAAAGTCTTTGATGGACCTCCTATAGAAACATGCATGGCCAAGAAATGAACGTACCTCGCTCACAGTTGTGGGGGAGGGTAAGTGAAGCATAATATCTATCTTGGCTCTATCAACCTCTATCCCCTTAGCAGAAATTATGTGTCCTAAAACTATCCCTTGTTTTACCATAAAATGACATTTCTCCCAATTTAATACAAGGTTAGTTTTAACACATCTTTCCAAGATTAATTCCAAATTCACTAAGCATGTATCAAAGTCTTTCCCATATATGCTAAAATCATCCATAAGGACTTCAATAATGTTCTCAATGTAATCAGAGAATATGGAATACATACAACGTTGAAATGTACCTGGTGCGTTGCATAAACCAAAATGCATGCGTCGATAGGCAAACGTACCAAAGGGACATGTAAACGTCGTCTTCTCCTGGTCATCTGGGTGGATGCATATTTAATTGTAACCGTTGTACCCATCTAAGAAACAATAGTACTCGTGTCCAGCTAATCTCTCCAACATATGATCCATAAAGGGTAGAGGCATGTGATCCTTGCGTGTAGTTGCATTCAACTTCCTGTAATCGATACACATCCTATATCCTGTAACCAATCGTTGTGGCACGAGCTCATTCTTGTCATTCTCAACAACTGTAACTCCACTCTTTTTGGGTACAACCTGAACGGGTGAGATCCATTGGCTATCCGAAATGGGATAAATTACGCCACAATCCAAAAGCTTGATCACCTCGTCCTTTACAATCTTCATCATTGGAGGGTGTAAACGTCTCTGTCCTTCCCTAGTTGGCTTGGCTCCTTCTTCTAACAAGATCCTGTGAACACAAGTAGTAGGGTTGATTCCCTTGATGTCCGTCAAGGTCCAACCAATGGCGGTCTTATTTCTCTTCAGCACATCAATCAATCTTTCCTCTTGCTGCTCACTCAGCTTTGATGACACAATAACTGGTAAGGTGTCATCGTCTCCTAAGAATTTGTACTTCAAATATTTTGGTAGATCCTTAAGCTCTAATTTTGGGGCTTGTTCCACAGATGGTAACAACTTATTAGTGCTAATTGGAATTGACGTATAACGTTCATACCTTAGTCGAGGGGCTGCCTCGAGTTCGGCAACAACTAATGCTATGCTCGGCACAAGTTCAAGCCGAGTCTCTTTCAAATCCGTCCCCTCCTCTTCAGCATCAATTCCGGCCTCCATATCAATAGCTCGTTGCTATTGATCCAAAGTTTCTGACAAAACCTGTGCAACAAAATCAACAACATCAATAACATAGCATGGTTTTAAGTCAGAAATTGGATACCTCATGGGTTCAAACACGTTGAAGCTAATAACTTCACCATTAAATTCCATGGTGAGATTCCCTTCTGCAACGTCTATCTTCGTTCTTGCTGTCCTCATAAATGGTCGCCCCAACAAAAGTTGAGTGGAATTAAAGGGCGACTCTTCCATGTGAAGTACATAGAAATCCGCAGGAAAAATCAGATTATTTACCTACACAAGAACATCCTCAACATATCCTTCAAGATATTTGTTAGACCTATCAGCAAGTTGAATTATAACATTGTCCTTTTTCAACTCTCCTAAACCTAGGGACTTGTAAACATTGTATGGCATTACATTTATGGATGCCCCTAAATCTAGCAAAACTTTATCAAAATAACATTGTCCAATTTTACAAGGCACAGTAAAGCTGCCTGGGTCTTTTATTTTTGGTGGAAGCTTTCTCTAGAGTACAGCCGAAACTGTCTCACTCATTTTCACCACCTGTTCCTCCCTTGTATGCCTCCTTGTGGTGCACAACTCTTCAAAAATTTTGCATACTTTGGGATCTGCTTGATGCACTCCAACAATGGTATGTTGACTTCCACACTCCTGAATATGTCAAGTACCTCCTCATCTGACTTGTCCTTCTTAGTTTTTGCAAACCTGGAGGGAAATGGTAGAAACGAATTTGGGTTAGTATTAACTAAACCATTTGAGTAGGGTCGTTTACCTTTGGTGCCTCAAGTTTGGAGGTAGCAGGATCCTTCTCAAGGTCTCTTTTCTTCATTGCCTCGAGCTCATCCTTACTTACCTTCTGCTCGGCCTCATTGCCGTGTGTCTCTAGCTTGCCTAGAGCCTCCATTTTCTCGTCCTCCTCATCATCATGCACGGCTGCCCCCATCTTTCTTAGGGTAGTTCTCTTCTTCTCAACTCTTGGAACCGGCCCCTCAAGAATTTTACCACTCCTTGTGGTTATGGCTTGAGCTTGTTCCCTTTTGAGGTTCTTGATCACATTGGAGGGTAGTTTCCCTTGTTCGTTGAACTGCCCCATGAAGTCTACCACCTGCCCATTTGATTTTTCAACTCTGAAATATCCTTGGCGTTTGTCTGTTGAGATGCCAACAATGCTTGGGTGGAAGTGTTGAGTTGATTTTGCCCCATAGCTAGTGATTTCAAGACATCATCAAATGGAGTAGGAGCTGCCATTTGTGTAGGTGCGGCATAGGGAACTTGAAATGGAACTTGTGTCCTTTGAAAAGGTGTGGCTGCCCTCGGTTGGTAGGATGTATTCTGCTGAACATTTGGCTTAAGAACATTGTCATTATTGGCCCATCTTAAGTTGGGATGATCATTGTACCTGGGGTTGAAGTTGGTAAAGGTGTTGGGACGTTGCTGCCCTTGAAAACCAATAGCCACTACCAGAAAAAAAGGTTTTCCCGACGAAAAAAAAAAAACGGCCGACGAATTAAAATTTTCGTCTGTAATTCTAAGGAATAGCCGACAATTTTATTTTTCGTCGGTGAAAAAAAAAAATCGTCGGCCATAGTTTAACCATAGCCGACGAAACAGTTTTTTCGTTGGTATTTTCAAAAAATCGTCGGCTATATTCATATTTCAGTCGACGATTTGTATTTTCGTCGGCCTTTCTCCGAAACATTAGCCGACGAAAATTTTTGGAAGTATGGCCGACGAAGTTGACATTTTCGTCGGCTATAAGTCTATATATTTTCAGATCTGGACAGCAGCTGCTCATTTTAAAAAAAGGGGAAAAACGGGAGAAAGAGTGAAAAATCTGTGGGGTATTGTTGAAATCCGTCCTCTCTTACATTGTGGAGCTATATATAGGTACGTATATGTGTATATATGTTGATTTTGAGTTTTAGTTGAGTTGATTTTGAGTTTTAGTGATTTTGATTTAGTAAGTGATTTTTTGTTTTGTTGTTGTTTTAGTGTTAGAATGTATGTATATATGTTGATTTTGAGTTTTAGTTGAGTTGATTTTGAGTTTTAGTGATTTTGATTTATTAAGTGATTTTTTGTTTAATTTGTTGTTGTTTTAGTGTTAGAATGTATGTATATATGTTGATTTTGTAAAAGTAAATCGCAATGTGTCTACTCATTTCATTAGAGAATCATTTTATATAGGGTGACGATTACAATGGTAATAACAATTACATTGATGATCATAATCACTGATTGAAACGTTACAACTTATTGATAACTAATTACCTAATTTACTATCGTCATTACTTTGACGAAGGCACACAAAAGGTATTTTCCTTTAACACTCCCCCTTGTGCCGAGTCAAAGACGGAATGGTGCATAGATCGTTGCCTCATTAAAAACCTTGCCAAGTAACAAAACCCAGTGGGACAAAATAAAACTTGGACGAAGGGAAAAAGAGCACAACGCACCTTTAACCTTTGAGGATGACATGTGTGTATTAGACTCCCCCTGAAGTCTACATCTCCCCCTGATCCTTACATTAATCAAGGAAGCTTTGAAAGCTTTCGCATTCCTATGTTTTTCACATGTTCCTCGAATATTGCTTTGGGTAATGATTTGGTAAACAAATCTGCTACATTCTCCTCAGACCTTACTTGATTCACTTGAATGTTGAGGAGAGCTTGTTGTTGCTGATTATAGAAAAACTTTGGCGATATGTGTTTTGTATTATCACCCTTGATATAACCTAGCTTCATCTGTTCGATGCAAGCTGCATTGTCTTCATAAATGCAGGTAGGCTCTTCAGTGGTAGTACTTAAACCACTAGTCCCTCGAATATGTGTAATGATGGATCTCAACCATATACACTCACGAACCGCCTCATGTAGAGCTATGATCTCTGAGTGGTTCGAGGAGGTAGCCACAAGGGTTTGCTTGGTTGATCTCCAAGATATCGCCGTATTCCCAATGGTGAATACATAACCAGTTTGAGAACGACCTTTATGTGGGTCAGAGAGGTACCCAGCATCAGCAAACCCAATTAATACATTATTTGGGGTTTCAGTGTGGGGGGTGGTACCTTCTCTATCTACATTTCCTTTAGGGATTACATTTTCATTTGTGTTCCCTTTTGCCTTTGTGTAGGGATAGAATGGCCCAAGTCAATGGTTCCTTTTAGGTATCGAAATATGTTCTTAATACCATTCCAATGACGCTGCGTTGGCGCTGAGCTAAATCTAGCTAACAAATTCACTGAGAATGCAATATCAGGTCGAGTACATTGAGCTAGGTACAATAATGCGCCTATTGCACTCAAGTAGGGAATTTCGGCTCCCAATAGCTCTTCGTCATCTTCCTTTGGACGAAATGGATCTTTCTTTACATCCAAACTCCGACCAATCATGGGAGTGCTAACAGGATGCGCTTTGTCCATGTTAAATTGCCTGAGTATCTTTTGGACATACGCAGACTGGTGGATAAGTATTCCACAAGCTCGGTGTTCTAGTTCAAGACCTAGACAAAACCGAGTTTTCCCAAGATCTTTCATCTCAAACTCGGATTTCAAATAGCTCGCGGTTTCTCTTATTTCATTAAGAGTACCTATTATGTTCATATCATCGACATACACAGCTACAATTGCAAATCCGGAACTTGTTTTCTTTATGAATACGCAGGGGCATAGTTCATCATTCTTATATCCCTTCCCAATCAAGTAGTCACTTAGACGGGTATACCACATCCGCCCGGATTGTTTTAATCCGTAAAGTGAGCGTTTCAATCTGATTGCAAACGCACTCCGTGGTTTAGAGTCACTTGATTTGGGCAATGGAAGGCCATCAGGCACTTTCATATATATCTCTGAATTAAGATCCCCATAGAGATATGCTGTAACCACATCCATGAGCTGCATTTCCAATCCTTCGGAAACTACCAAACTAACTAAGTAGCGGAACGTTATAACGTCCATTACGGGAGAGTACGTCTCCTCATAGTCAATTCCAGGGCGTTGTGAGAAACCTTGTGCCACAAGGCGAGCCTTGTACCTTAGGACTTCATTCTTCTCATTACGCTTTCTGACAAAGACCCATTTATGTCCTACAGGCTTTACACTTGGTGGGGTTAGCACTACCGGACCAAATACCTGTCTCTTTGTCAGAGAATCTAGTTCTGCCTGGATTGCTACTTTCCATTGAGGCCAATCTGCTCTTTGTTGACATTCTGCAACAGAGCGTGGTTCGATATCATCGTGCTCTATGATTCCTTGAGCAACAGTGTATGCAAATACATCATCAATGTACATGGAAGATCTTTCCATCAAGTATGCCTCCTCATAATCCATTGAGATTTCTTTGTTCTCTGGAATCATTTCAAACATCGGAGCGTCCTCCAGTATTGATTCATGGACATAACTATAGTCAGAGACAATCTCATGTGAGGGATTCTCTACATTGATGATTAATGGATCGGGTTGTGCCTTACTCTCCCTCTTTTTCCTTGGGTGAGTGTCAGTCGAACCAAGTGGCCTTCCCCTCTTCCTTTGGGAAGCCACGGCCTCAACCACACCTCCACTAAGTGTGGTTCCAATGCCTCTATCTGCGGCATTGTGCCCCTGTTTGGGGACTTCTAACCTTGCAGGCACATTTGCAGCTGGTATATGTGATCTTGTCACTTTAGCAATCTCAGAAAACGCATCAGGCATCGAATCAGCTACGTTCTGAAGATTGATTATTCTTTTCACTTCACTTTCACATTGTGAAGTGCGGGGATCAAAATGAGACTGAGTGGGGACAGACCACGACAATTCCTGTCGTTCCCTTAGAAAATCCTTTTTCTTATCTCCCCCTAACGACGGGAAGATAGTCTCATCAAAGTGACAATCCGCAAATCTAGCGGTAAAGAGATCGCCTGTCAAAGGTTCCAAATAGCGGATAATAGTTGGGGATTCATATCCAACATAAATACCTAATCATCTCTGAGGACCCATTTTAGTGCGCTGTGGGGGCGCAATAGGCACATATACTGCGCAACCAAATATGCGTAAGTGTGAAATATCAGGCTCATATCCAGTGACCAACTGGTACGCAGAAAATGGTTGGCTAGCAGTGGGTCTGAAACGAATAAGTAAAGCTGCATGTAATATTGCATAACCCCAAGCAGATATAGGCATGTTGGTGCGCATAACCAGTGCCCTAGCCACCATCTGTAGCCTTTTGATGGTGGCCTCTGCGAGACCATTTTGTGTATGCACATGGGGTACAGGATGCTCTACATCGATCCCAATTGACATGCAATAATCATCAAATACTTTTGATGTGAACTCTCCAGCGTTATCAAGCCTTATAGACTTAATAGGGTGATCAGGGTGGTGAGCCCTTAAACGTATAATTTGTGCTAAGAGTTTTGCAAATGCAGCATTTCTTGTGGACAATAATGTGACATGTGACCAGCGTGTCGAAGCATCTACCAGAACCATAAAGTACTTGAATGGCCCGCATTCTGGATGGATAGGTCCACATATATCACCTTTTATCCTTTGTAAGAATGGAATGTTTTGTTTCATGTTTTTAGCATAGGAAGGTCTCGATCCTGTTTTTGCTAAAGAGCAGGCTTTGCAAAATGAGTGATGTGCCTTTGAAATAGTCAATGAGGCAGAGGGACACAGCGCTTCTGGTGCTTCAGAAGATAATGGGTGTGTTGAAGTAGTACTACGACCGGCACTTTGCATTGTGTCGGATCTGTGTCCCATTTTATTTCTTCCTCGGAAGAATGGATGTCCGTGTGAGTTCTTTAAAACACGAACCATCATGTCCCGACCGGGGTGTCCTAGTCGGTCATGCCAAAGCCTGTATGCGTCAGTGTCCCAAATTTCTTTGTTGGTGACAGCATAAGATTCGATAATCCGGATGGTAGTTAAATATAATCCATTATCTTGACGCATTAGTTTCTCTAAAATGCGTTTTCTTCCGCATTCATAAGAAGTAATGTTCAAATATTCAATTCCATTCTCACAGTAAGTTTGCAAATGATAATTGTTGGCACGAATATCTTTGAAACTTAATAAGGTTCGATTGCCTCTAGGTGCATATAGGGCGTTTGTGACTTTTATCATTGTGCCATTAGGCATCAAAAAGGAGGCCTTTCCTCGCCCCTGTATTACTTGGGATGATCCCTCTAACATAGTCACAGATGTGTTATAAGGAATTAATTCAACAAATAATTGTCGATTCCTTAAGATAGTGTGAGTAGTCCCACTATCAGCTAAGCACTCTATTTCTCATCGATACATTCCTACAATTAAATGGGATGGGATTATTATATAAAGTCGAAAAATATATCTCATATTCTTTAGAGTATGATATTCTTTTCATTCTCATAATATTTTCTTTTATTTGCTAGATGTATTGCTTCACATCATAATAGTGCTATTTTCGAGCCATGTATATATATAGGAAAAATCGAATAAAATTCAATACTTTAGAATAAAATCCGAAATTTATTAATAAGCCAACAATAATCAAATCAAAGTCTTGGACATC
Source organism: Potentilla sterilis (assembly GCA_963682095.1). NCBI lineage: Eukaryota > Viridiplantae > Streptophyta > Magnoliopsida > Rosales > Rosaceae > Potentilla > Potentilla sterilis. Next base: position 21,362,038 of record OY821760.1, read on the forward strand.
AAAAACCAATTCAACAGGCCATTATTCAAATAAACTTTAAGACCAAAAAACCATAGTCTAATTAAAATTAAGCAGATCAATCAAAGTCTGGAACATCCATAGACTGAGCAGGGTTCATGTTGTCATTGAAGTCTGCAATTGTGAGGTTGACATCAGCGTCATCGCCTCCATCTTCCATATAGTGAGCCTCTTGTTCTCTAGACTCCCTATACCTCTTGTAATTGGCTGCTACTTTGTTGCTTGCCTGGCAGTTCTTATACCAATGCTCAGTAGCTCCACACCTATAGCAAGGTTCATTTCCAACTCTATCCCTTCTGACTGCAGGGTTCTTGGGTGCTTTTTGCACCTTTGTCCTAGGACCACCATGGCCACTAGGACCAGCACCACCCTCTCTGCGCCATACGTTAGGAGGGCCTCCACGGCCCATCCCATGGCCCATACCACGGCCCATGGGTGCCTTACCACGTGGTATATTGTGCCCACGTGGGTAGGGCTCAGCACGTCCAACCCCCTTTTCTCTGGGGTTCTTTCCACCTTTTATCTTGCCATAGTTGACCTCAGGAATTTTCTTTGTCCCAACAGGTCTGGCATTATTATTCAGAAGAACTTGATCATGTCGCTCTGCCACTTGCAACATATTGATCAGTTTGTTGAAAGTTGTGATATTTTTCTTGTCATACTCCAACCTATACTGGTTCGCTAGTATAAGAGCTGAAGTAGGAAAGGTGGAAAGAGTTTTCTGGATCATATCATCTTCTGTGAGTTCCTTGCCACAGAAATTAAGGCGTGCTTTAAGGCGCAACATTTCTTTGTTAAATTCATTAACCCTTTTGTTGTCAAGCAAACGGATTTCATTCCATTGAGCAGTCAGTTCTGGGAGTAAAGTGTCATGAATATTCCCAAAACGTCCCTTCAGGGCATCCCACAGTTCTTTGGGTGATTTTAACTGAAGGTACTCCCAGCGTAAGCTGGAGTCAATATGTCGCCTCAGAAACATTAAGGCATTTGCTTTGACTTTTGCAGACGGTTCTTCGTCTTTAGGGTCGGTGGAGGGGTGGATAGTGAAAGTATAGTCTTTTGCAATAAATGCAGTTTCCACATCCGAAACCCATCGGTGGTACTCAATTCCTTCTGAGTCCAGTATTTCAAATTCGGGTCGAGTTGGATCAGCCATCTACATAAACAAGAGTGAAGAATATATTAATTATGTAGTCGTAAGACATCCACAATAATTAATTGCCAATAATGTGAATTGGATTTTGAGACCAGAATTCATAGTGGTCACACATTTTCGATGCTTTGTGAAAGTACTTTATCACATGGTAAATTTGTGCTTATTTTGTAACGCACATGAAATTTCTTTATCATGGCATTATACTAAACATAATATATGCGGAATAATTCAACATTTAACAAAATACATATAGCATGCGTGATAATTAATTAACAAAAAATAGCATACAATATTCGCATATAAAAACGATGTCATATTAATTTCGAGATATATAAATGAAAAATATTGCATAAAATCTACCACTTATAAATTTTAATGCTTAATTTACCACACATATATATATAAACATTTATGTAGGCAGTAAAAAATACCAAATATACAATCAAATTTCGCATTTACAATTAATTGCATTAAACAGTAATAGTAAACAGTAATTATTTATTTTATACTTCAGTAAGTTTTCAGAAAACTAACCTTAATTTACCAGAAATGGTAAATATTTGTTTTCTGTTCGCGGGTCGGGTCGGGTCGAGGGAAACAACCGGGTCGGGTCGCACAATCTCTGCCGACGAATTTGTTGTTGGTAGAATCTTCTGGAGCAGCCTTTCCCGACGAGTTATCGTCGGTAAAAACGGGATCGGCTGTGCTGCTGCTGCGGCATGGCTCGGGTGGGGCTGCTGCTTGGACCGGCGTCGAGGGGACCGGATCGGCGACGGATCGGGGCTGGGCAGTCGTCGAGGGGACCGGATCGGGGCGCTGATCGAGGGTAGAGCCGGATCGGGGCGGATCGAGGGGGGGACCGGATCGTGAGGTGGTGGCGATCGAAGGGGAGGGACCGGAACGGGAGGTGGTGGCGAGGCCGAGATCGGAGAGGGATCGGATCGAAGGGCAGCGACGGCGATCGAAGGGGATCGGATCGGGGGGGGGGGGGGGGGGGGGGGGCGCGATCGGAGGGGATCGGATTGGAGTGGGAGACGCCGATCGAGGCAGTGGATCGGGATCGGGGCTTCGGATCGGAGCAGTGGAAGGCCGGTGGATCCGGTTGACTTCGGGCGGGGCTGCGGCTAGGGACAAGAGGGGCAGCGGCGGCGACGGCCTGGTGGAGGGCTAGGCGGTGGAGGCAGAAAAAACAGAAAAATTAGGGTTTTTTTTTTCTCTGTGTTGTTTTTTTTTTTGTTTTTCTCTCTCTTTTTTTTTTCTTCTAAAAACTCAGGGTTAGGCAAAGTGCTGATAACGTGTAAAAGTAAATCGCAATGTGTCTACTCATTTCATTAGAGAATCCTTTTATATAGGGTGACGATTACAATGGTAATAACAATTACATTGATGATCATAATCACTAATTGAAACGTTACAACTTATTGATAACTAATTGCCTAATTTACTATCGTCATTACTTTGACGAAGGCACACAAAAGGTATTTTCCTTTAACAGATTTTGAGTTTTAGTTTAATTATGTGTTTTAATTTGATGCTATTTTAATTATTGTTAAAAATATATATATATATATATATATATATATGTTAATTAATAGTTGTTGATAGTGTAATTAACTTAAATAATGGTTGTTAATGGTATATATATATGAGTTGATGTTGATAATAATATATATTATAATGTAATTAATTATTAAAGATTTATATATATATATATATATATATGTATGTGTTAATTAATTTCTTATTAATTAAAGTTATACATATATATTATTATCAAGCTATATATGGATCTGGATAAGAGTTGGATTTCGCTTCCAAGGCATGACCGACGATACACTACAGGAGTTGTGAATTTTTTGCAGTTCGTCGAGGAAAATGCAAACGGGAATGATTACCATTATTGCCCGTGCAAGAAATGTAAGTGTCGCAGTGATATGTGTCGATTTCCGATTAGGACAGTATGAGAGCACCTAAAGAGTAATGGGTTTTGGCCGAAGTACAAACATTGGATATATCACGGTGAGCCATCATTAGATGGATCGCATGATCATGGGTAATTTTTTTAGGTGGGCAGTAGTAGTACATCCAACGATCCAACAATGTCATTCGTCAACGATGTGTTTCCTTTTGAAAGCGGTGTACGTGGGGAACAATATATGCATGACCCGGTGCTGCCCTTCCCACAAGTTGTCAACACTGCTGCCTTTGACAAGTACAACAAACTGATTGCATTGCAACAGACCCATGTGTCTTCATGTTCTGAGAAGACAGTTCTTCAAAGTGTGATGGAGGTAATGAGGATTAAAGTCGAGACAAAATCGACTATCAGGCAAGTGGATGAATATCTACAGTACACTTCTTCGTTGTTGGAGGAGGGTCATCATAATCCTACCAATCACCATAAGGTCCGAAGTATCCTCAAAGATCTAGGGTTTTCCTACATTAAGATCCATGCATGCGCATTTGACTGCGTTTTCTTCTGGGGTAAAGATGCAGAAGGGAATGACCTTGCTAGCCTTGACGCATGTCCGATATGTCAGTCTGACCGATATAAGTTGACGGGAGCAGGAAATAGGAAACCTGTGAAAGTGCTTCGGTATTTTCCGTTGAGAGATAGGCTTGAGCGGTTGTACATGTCAGAAACCACCGCAAAAGCTATGAAATGGCACGGTGAGCGGGACGCGGGAGACACATATATCATGACACACATCTCTGACGGAGCGGCTTGGAAGCATATAAACAATGAGTTTCCTCATTTTGCGTCAGATGTCAGAAACGTCAGGCTCGGGCTCTCAACCGACGGGTTCAACTCTTTCGGCACCATGAGTGTTTCATACAGTATATGGCCGGTGGTTTTGGTACCTTACAACCTTCCTCCGTGGATGTACATGAAGAAGGAATATAATATGTTGACGTTGTTGATTCCGGGGCCTGGTTACCCAGGAAAATGTCTCAATGTGTGTATGAGACCATTGATTGAAGAGCTTAAGGTATTGTGGGACGTTGGTCATCCCACTTTTGACAAGTACAAGGAGGAGACGTTCCAGATGCATGCCATGGTTATTGGTACCATCAGTGATTTTCCTGCTTATGGGATGTTGTCGGACAGCGTTGTTAGGGGATACAAGGCTTGTCCAGAGTGCCTCAACGATTATGGGAGCACCCCTTATTGCAACAAGATATGCAGAATGGGTCATCGTGTGTTCCTTCCGGCGGATCACCACTGGTGTTACGAGTCCACCGCATTTGATGGAACCGAAGAACACGGTGGTCCTCCCAGAAGATGGACGGGAAGAGAAATTTTAGCAGTGCTTAATGAGTACGATTTTGGGCCCCTCAGTAATCATCCCGATATTGTAGCGGAAATACCTGAAAGACCTGAGGAGTACAAATTCTGGACACATAAGAGCATATTGCGGGAACTCCCGTACTAGTGTGAGTTGCTGATCCGTCACTTCCTGGACGTTATGCACATAGAAAAAAATGTTTCTGAAAGTGTGGTGGGCACAACGCTGAACTTGGAGGGGAAGACGAAAGACGGTCCTAAGGCTCGCACTGATCTGCAAAACATGAATATCACGAAACAACTATGGTTGAAACAAGGGAAGAGAAAAATGTCTCAAGCTCCTTACACCGTCAAGCCTGAGCATAAATCAGCAATTTTCCATTGGATAAGTCGGGCCAAGTATCCTTCAGAGTTTGCTGGAAATATAGCCAAGTGTGTGAACAGACAATTCAACAATCTTTACGAGTTGAAAAGTCATGACAATCATATCGTGCTACAACGTCACTTCCCTGTTTTCATTCGACCGTTCCTTCCCCCTCACGTTGTGGAGCCGTTAGTAGTGTTGGCAAGATTTTTCCAGTGAGTATGCACACGGGAAGTGAGAAAATCTGACCTCCGGGAAATGCAACAAGACATCGTTCATATCATGTGTAAATTTGAGATGATATTTCCTCCAAATTTTTTCGACATCATGCCTCACCTCATGATCCATCTTCCTCGGCAGTTGTTGCTTACCGGCCCTGTGCACTTCACTTGGATGTATCCGATGGAAAGGTACGTATTTTACACCTTATGTTAATTTCCTCATTAATATATGTGATTTAGTTTTAATGTATTATCATAACACTTTAAAAACTTCATTTATAGGCAACTTGGACAATACGGTGATTTTGTTCAAAACAGATCCGCACCTGAAGGATGTATAGCTGAAGCATATCTTGCGCACGAGTCCGTCACCTACATGAAGCTGTATTTAGGAGCGTTACAGGAAAGCATATCGGAAGATGTACCTTTGATAGGAGCACAATGTGCGACGATATTATATGCTTATGCCCTCGTTTATGCTTTGTTTAACCCTTATTTGTCTAAGATAGAGTCATAATATAGTTTAGTGTTAATTTGGTAGAGTTTGGCGAAAAATGGTTAAGAATCCGAAAAATGACTAAGTTTGAGAAATCTGGAAAATAGTGCAAAATGTGTCTTTTTCGTGATTTTGAGATGAGCAAAAGTGCGATCTATCCTTGTCCGAATTCTATGAAATTTGGTGTGCTTAATATCCATATACTGAGGAATGTTGTGTTAAAATTTCAGATCAATAGGAGTTCGGGAAGTCACCCAAAAGTTGGCTGCAAAACGGCAGTCCGAACATTCCAATCCAGGGGCTTACAGGATTTTCCTGGGACTTTGTCCCAACTTCGAAAAATCATTCCCGACGACTTGCAAGGAATTTGGCCGAGATATTTTATGGGGAGATGGCCATATGTGTCTAGTTTACGTGAGACTTAGAATCGCATCAATCGGAGCTCCGAAGGTGGAGATATGCCGGAATTACTGCGACAAGGTCAAAGCTGCCGATTCCAGGGACTGATTGCTTCCTTTTCACAAGTGCTTCATTTCGATGGACCATATGATGTACAAGAGCATTTGTGAAGACATCCCAAGCATATGGAAGGAAGGAGAATGACACTTGGCCATGGCATTGAAGAAAAACTTGAAGAAAGAAGTTCTCCTAGTCAAGCTAGGAGAAGCTGCCGATTCTGGCAGATTTGGTGCAATATTGTGCTGCCGGCATTTTGGGGCATTTTCGATGGATCAAGACCTGTAAATTGAAGTCCAAGACCATACAAGAAGTCCATGAAGATGTGAAGCCCAAGCCTTGAAGAAAAAATTCAGAAAAAAGAAAACCTAATTGAACTAAGAAAGGAAGGTTGCAAAACCTTATCCCATTAGGTTTTCTGAAATCCTTTTTGCAAGAGGGCTGCCGGCAACACCCTATTCTCTATAAATACCCCCACTTTTCCTACAGAAAAATCATCTCATCTCAAGCATAATACACTAACCTAAAGCTCTACCAAGTCCTTTCAAACACCAACACATAAATACCTAGCCGAACCATCACCACCATAACCATATAGCCGAACCCTTCCACCTTTGTTTCTGCCGATTTCTGTTCTTGCCGAGCACCAAGGAGCAGCAGCCGAGCCACCTTGTCACCTTTGAGGAATCTTCAAGGTTCTTAAAGTGTGATCCATTCCCCTATGGCTTTTGTATTTATTTATGTTTGGTTGTTTTGTACGAATTTGTTTCGATTCTTGGTTTTTCTTGAAACTTTGTATGAACCGAATATTGTATGTTATGCATGGTTTTTCTGAAATTTAACTTATGGATTTTGTATGTTGGATAATTAGGGCAGTGGTATTAGAAGCATGTTTAGGATTTAATTTGGTTAGTAATCTAAGAGTGTGCCTTATAAACCGAAACATTAGTTGTGCTTAAGCATTTGTTGTTTGCATGTGAATCTAGGTGTTAGGTTTCATTTAACCGAGTAATATGAATAAGTCATACGTTGGAGTAGTTTGTTTTGTGTTGCTCACCTAGGGTAAAAACCTTAGATTACTTGCATGTTAAATAAGATGATTGACAACCTTGCTTGTTTACTTGTTTTCGATTTAGACTCACATGCTTAAATGTTAAAACACGTAAAACCGGATTAGCATCACCTTAGAAGTCATACGTTGGAGTAGTTTCTAAGAAATTAAGAAGTCTAACAATTGGAAAGCCGTTGGAGGCTCTAGTTGTGTCGAAACTAATTTAGGTCTTGAACATGTTAAATACTTGTCTCTTACTTTCTTGCATGCGAATCTATGTGTTAAAGAGTCTTTTGTGTGAACTGTTTTGTGTGAGAGATGATGATCACTTGTATATAGTAGTTTAGGTTTTGTTTTCTTTTTATTTTCGTGTCTTAGATATAGAAGCAGCCCTTGCTGCCAAGCCTTTTATCCCCCATAATTTTGTGTGTGAATATGTATATATGTATATAAGTGTGACAATTGTGTGCATATATGTTTGTGAATATTTTTGTTAACATTCTCATATTTCAGGTACCCTTAATCCCCGGCTAGAACGATCCCTACTTATTCTATACTACTAACGATTGTAGGGTTTATTATTGCGTGCGAGCTTCGGCTCACACCAACCTTCACAGTTCAATCTTTCCATACTCTCCGACGATGTTGTACTCGGTGGAAACATGCCAGTTTCCTACAAGTTTAAAGATTATGAGGTAGCCATTGCACATTGGTGGGTACTAATTAACTGTTCAGAAGTTCAGTTTTGGAAGAACATGCATCTAAACTGTGAACAAGTAGGAGGTGATCTCGATTACCACAACCAGACATTCGCAGAGTATTTCGGCCGCTGGGTTCGTAACTTTAACATTATTCTATACGTATTTATATATTATTGTGTATAATTATTCATATTTATAGTTGATTCTGATGGTTGCAGATGGACCTTATTAAAAATGATAATCACCCAAATTGGTCGCACGAACTTCGACTTCTGGCGATGAAGCCGGTCTATTCAAAAGTTTATGCCACATGCAAGGTGAATGGTGTGTTATTTCGATGTAGAGAGAGACGTCAGACTGAAAACACAAAATTCAGGGGTTATGGCACATGGTGGGGATGATGAAGTTGACTATTACGGTGTTCTCCATTCAGTTGTGGAACTGCATTATGGGGAAGGCATGAAAGTGCACCTTTTCAAGTGTAGATGGTTTGACACACGGCCGCAGAGCATGAAAACCGATCAATACGGCATAACTTCTGTGAACGCTAGTACATCATGGTATGAGGACGACCCGTTCGTTTTAGCCACATGGGTGAAACAAGTGTTTTATCTTGATGATCTCGCCAAGGGTGACCCGTGGAAAGTAGTCAACACTATCCACCATCGCAACATTTACCGGGCGTCTACACTTGGAGTGGCTGAAGAGAACGAGGAAGGGAGCACCGCGTATCAAGAGCCCAACTCAAACGGTATTCCTGACTCCTCTTTTATTTGCCTAGACACGCCGGTGTGAATTCGACGTGAAGAGCCACTGCTTGTTGATGTTGATCCAAATGAAGAAACTAAGGAGGACTCTAGTGGTGAGGAAAGACATAGATTACCCCTATCGAGCAATTCAGAAACCGAAGAAGACTCATCCGATGATTCCGATTACAATCCGACAGATTAAGTAATTTAGATGATGTAATCCTTTCATTTGTAATCCACTCATTTCTAATGAACGGGCGTGGGGATGAGCCTCCCAGCTAGGCTGGGTTCCAAACCCTTTAAAAAAAAAATTTTGGTTACATTTTGGTTATATATGTTGAGTGCAGGGTTTCTGTTTTTTTAATGTTCAATTTTGGTTATATATGAACAGGACATAGGAATACGAGAGGTGTAAAACCACTGATTTTTTTATTTTTTTCATAGAATAGCCGACGAAATAATGCATTTTTCGTCGGCTATACTGATAATAGCCGACGAAAAATGCGTTATTTCGTCGGCCATAACTATATTGAAAAATACATATTTTATTTTAGACAGAAAACGACAAAAGAATAGCCGACGAGTACTAGGTTTGATTTCGTCGGTTATGATTAAAAAAACAAAACAAAAAAAGACCAGCTTTCATTTTCTGTCACTATCGACGAACCATTGCTTCATCCTTCAAATGCAAATATGTCGTCAAATAAGATATGACCAAAACAATGAAATACGTGTACGGTTGAAAAATGACAAGATTCCGACAAAATCTGTGTGCCGAATATTGCGGCTAACTGTTTTTTACTTCCGTTTTCCTATGGGTAGCCTGATGTTTGGTAAATATTTTGAGGAAACTTTTTAAACGATTAGTTGCGTCTCATCGATTTGAAACTGTTATATGTTGAAGGTCAGGCCAAAAAACGTCATTTAGACAGGCCAATTACCATTTCTAAGCTTTTAAAGGGTTGACTCACCCGGTTGACCGTCCCGATCGAGCCTTTAACGTTGTCAGATGTAGTTGGATTTTTTTTCATACATGTATTTAATCTTAACGGTGATATCTGACGGTTGGAATAGATTTTATAAACTTTTAGATTCAAAATCAGAACATATGCACTAATGTTCCTTAACTTGTTTACTAAGTGTTTAAGTGAATGTATAGTTTCAAATAGTTACTATACGTACACTCTTCAAATGCAAATATGTCGTCAAAGAAGATATGACTGAAATAATGAAATACGTGTACGGTTAAAAAATGACAAGATTCCGACAAAATCTGTGTGTCGAATGTTGCGGTTAACTGTTTTTTACTTTCGTTTTCCTATGGGTAGCCTGACGTTCGGTAAATATTTTGAGGAAAATTTTTAAACGATTAGTTGCGTCTCATCCATTTGAAACTATTATCTATTGAAGGTCAGGTCAGAAACCGTCGTTTAACTAGACTAATTTCCGTTTTAAAGCGTTTAGAGGTTTGACTTAATGGTTTGACCAACAGTTTAGCCGACGAAAATTATATGTCGTCGGCTAAACTTTTGTGATCCGCTTATTGTCCGCCGTTGGATGGCTCAGATCCAACGGCTGCTGATTTTCCAAAGCATAGCCGACGAAATATTTGAATTCGTCGGCTAAACTCTTGCGATCCGCGCCTTTTCATTGTCCGCCGTTGGATGGCGGAGATCAGACGACTGCTGATCTCCTAAAGTATAGCCGACGATGTTTAAAGCATAGCCGACGACATTCAAAGAATAGCCGACGATTTTAAAGTTTTTGTCGGCTATTTTGAAGAATAGCCGACGAAATCTTTTTTAATCGTCGGCTATTCTTTCTGCTATAAATCAAAAACTCTCGAACCCTAGCCGACTTTTTTCTCTCCTCCTCCTTCTCCTCCAGCTGCTGCTCCAATCTGCCGCTCTCCTGCTCCAATCCGCCGCGCTGCTCCTCCTCCTCCTCAAATCGGCGGCCCCACACTCCTCCAATTCCGGCCTCCTCCTCCTCCGATCCTCCTCCTTCCTCAAATCCTCCTCCAAGCCGGCCTCCTCCTCCTCCTCCGATCCTCCGCCTTCCCCTCCTCCTCCGGCCTACTCCTCCGATCCGGTTAATTTTTTTTTTCTTCAATTTAGTTTAATTTTATAAATTGTTATATATTTAATTTTAAATATATAAATTGTTATATATTTATTAATAAATTTAATTTTAACAAATTTTTATATATTTGTTATATATTTTATTTTAATTATATAAATTGTTATATAATAAATTGTTATATATTTGTTATATATTTGTTAATAAATTTAATTGTTATATATTTGTTATAATTTAGGTATATAAATTGTTATATATTTAATTTTAATTATATAAATTGTTATATAAATTGTTATATATAAATTCTTAAATTAATTATATATATAAATTGGTAGTCTAATTATAACCATTTATATATTTTTGTTAATATATAAATGGTTATTTGTATTTATATATATGTTAATAATGAAATATAGTTATATTTGTATATAAATAGTTATATTTAGGTTAATGGTTAGTATTATTTAAAATTAGTTAAAATTTAAATATTAATTTGTTAGTATGTTTTGAAATATGTTAGTATTAATGGTTATTATATTAATTAGAATTTGTTATTTAATGTAATATAATTTAATATAATTAATGTATTAATGCCTCAAGCTGCAGATGGCCGATGCATTGAGACAGTTATTCTGAGGCCGTCGTTCCAGATCAAGGGGTTCTGGAAGTTCCGCCGGTTCCGCAGAGTCCGACAGGACCCTTAGCCAGCCGCAGAGGAGTGTGGATTCATCCCAGCCGCGGAGGAGTGTGAGTTCTCGGCACCAGACCCTTCTCCAGGCGGGGCGGCCGTCGAGCAGTTCACGTCCCCCTGTCGGGCCAGATGCTCCGAGGTTCAGTAGGCAGCTATTTCAGGATGAGATAGCTGCAGACGTTCCTCAGGTCCGTATGCCTGATGTTCATCGGGAGCCGATGACGAGTCCGGCGACGTCTGCTGCTGACTCGATTGAGGGGCCTACTCTCCCAAATCAGCTCTACCTCCCGTACAACATTCCTGCGATCCCCGAGGTCGACTTTCGTGGTGTGCCCATATGGCCTGCTATGCCTCAGTACGTGAGTGTTGCGGAGGCATACCATCAGCAGCCATTTGAGAACCCTGACCTCCTGATTTCAGTGAGGAGAAAAGGAAAGTCGACAGACGGGTCATCGAGTTCAGGTAACATTTGATTTTATTAATTAAATGTTTTATTAAAATTAACGCACTAATATTTAATTTTATTAACCAATCGTCGTTTATGTGATAGGGACAGCCGCTAGCAGTTCAAGGCCGAATACGAGAGGTATCATATGTTTTGACACGCTCAGGAGAACTGTTGAGAGCAGGGGGAGGATCCAGATCAATGAACCCCCTAATCAGGAGGTTCAGGGGAAAAAACGCCGCGATTACGCGGGTTGCGTGGGGGCAATAATTAGGGATAAAGTCCCTATGTTGTGGACCCGGTGGGCTGATGTGCCGGAAGAAATTAAGAGGGAGGTTAACAACGCGGCGTCGGTGAGTAATTTAAAAAACTTAATTTCTTTATCGTAATATTTAATAATTTTTGGTATTGTTATAATTGTAAAACTAATAAAATATTATCTTTCAGGCATACTTCGAGATTGCCGAACACAAGCAGGATTGGGCGGACGCGATACAGAACTCGAGGTACGTTGGGAATTCCTCATCTTATCATTTGAAATATTTTATGATATTAATAATATTTCTAATGCACTTTTGTTTTTTCCGTAGGTTCAAAGAGTGGAAGAACGAGCTCCGCACCCACTTTACCGAATACGACAACCGTGGTCGTATGGGTACTCCAAGAGAGTTCATGTTCAGGGAGTATGACTAGCGTTGGTTGAAGACAGTAGAGTTCAACAACCCACTTATGCAGGTAAATACTAAACTTAACTATAAATGTTTATTTTGTTAAAATTTTAATTATTAGTTTAATTACTTTATAATTATTACACTAATATTTTTTGATGTATTTTTCTAATATTTTATTATTTGTTTGAAGAAACGGTCTCGGATAAACTCTGCGAACCGCCGCCGTAACACAACCCCCCATCATGGTGGTTCTAGGCCATTTGCACAATATCAGGAGGAGGCGCTTAGAGATCATCCTGATAACAACCCGTACGTGGAGACGTTCAACAAGGCTTATCGACAAGCGACAGAACAGCTCGTAAGTCGTTGATTACGATTTTAAGATTTTAATCATTAATTTTACTTAATTATATATTTGTTAGAATTTTAATTATTTTTTTTCCCGTTCAATTAGGAGAGGGTGAACCGGGCCGAAGAAGAAGTGTATGAGCAAGTAGTTCGGGAGACACAACCGAACATTTCAGAGGCAGATCTGCAAGAAGCCCTGCGCCAGGTTGACCGATCGAATGACCAAACGGCAGCGAGGATGTTCGACGCAGCCTTCCCACACCGGTCAAACCAATACTACTGCCGGGGTTTGGGAAGTTCTAGAATAGGGCTCCTGAAGACCACTAAGGGAGGTCAAAAGAAGGGAGGCGGGGACAGCCAACAGATGAGGGGGGAAGTGCAGAGATTGGCCGCAAGATTGGCGGCCGAGTCTCAGAGATCACAGGACCAACACTGCATAACACAGCAGTATCATTTGGATATGGCCAGTTGGCATGCTAAATGCCAGAGAATTCGGCGACACAACTACGCTGGCCAACAAAACTGGTGGTATGATATGTTCGCGGCACAACAACAAGCCCTTGAACCCCCGCCCCCGTTTCAGCCGTTAGTTGAACCTCCAATGCCTCAACCTCCCGAGTTCGTTCAGCAGGATGACGAACATGATGGAGAGCAGGATGCTGGGATGATGTGGTGGACTTTAGTGCTTTAGGTGATGATTAGGGTTATATTTTATGTATATTGGAACAAATTAAATAATAAGTCATTTAGACGTGTTTCTTGTTGGTGTAAATGCATGGATTGTCATTGTGAATTGCAGGTTTCTTGGAATGGTAATTTAGAAATTAATTTAATTTTTTTTCCCCAAAATGTAAGAATAGCCGACGAAAATAGCATTATTTCGTCGGCTATAAGCGCTATAGCCGACGATTTTTACCAAATTTCGTCGGCTATAACCGTTATAGCCGACGAAAATGACATTATTTCGTCTGCTATAATTAATTAATGCCTATTAAAATATTAATATATTCTGACGGAATAACCGACGAATTTCGTCGGCTATAGTTTACGATATCGTCGGCCATACTCGAAAATAGCCGACGAATTTCGTCGGATATTTTGCCCAGGTTTGGTCGACAAAATGAATTTTCGTCGGTAAAATCGTCGGCCATACTCGAATATAGCCGACGATTTCGTTATTTTCGTCGGCTAATGATTTTACCGATGCCGTTTTTCTGACGACTGATAGCCGACGAAAGTTTCGTCGGCAGAAGGAATAGCCGACGAAAATTTGGCATAGGCGACGAAATTTTTTTCGTCGGCTTTTCTGTCCGATCTAGTAGTGAGCATTAGCTTCCTCAACATTCTCATTCGATCCCAATTGAGGACACACGTCAGTTGCATGTCCTTCCATACTACAAACCCCACAGACTTGGGCTTGCTTCTTTTTCATCATTTGAGACAACATCTGTGTCAGCTTCCCAACGTCTTCCCTCAGTTCCTTAACAGAATTTGACTCCTCAAAACCACTAACCTCACTTACACGCTTGGAAGAAGTAGACCCGAACTGTTGTTGATTAGTGAAATGCATCTCCAACAAATTCTTAACTTCCTCTTTGCTCTTTTCCATTAGTGATCCTCCAGCAGCTGAATCAAGAAATCGACGCTTCATAGGGCGTAAACCCTCATAGAAATACTGTAATAGAAGTCCCTCACGTATCCCATGATTAGGACACGTTTCAACCAAAGCCTTGTACCTATCATAGTACACATCGAAACTTTCATCTGGTTCTTGTCTTATCGATGTAATTTCCTTCCTAATCTGCGTCACCCATGATGAGGGAATGTATTTCGTGAGAAATTCTTTTACCATAGTATTCCATGATGTCATCTTGCCAGGTGGGATAGCAAAGAACATTCTGCTGCCTTGTCTTCAAGTGAGAATGGAAAAGCTTTCATCCTCACATGTTGCAAATCTGCTCCAGTTGGGCACATGGTTTCACATATGAATTCAAACTTCTGAATATGACGGTTTGGATCCTCTCCACTGAGTCTATAGAACTTAGGTAATTGGTGAATGAATCCACCCTTTAGCTCAAATTCTGCCGACTTGCCAGTTGCAACGGTCGGGTATGTGACATTACTTGGCCTCACCGTTCCTCCTTGTGGTGCATCAACTTGACCATTCTCCTCCCTTAATGAAGTCATTCTGAGTTCTGGATCAGGTAGGTCAAAGTTCTGAAAGTTAATTGGAAAGGAGCTTTGTAACAACTCGAACTCTGGATCTTCGTGAAACAAAGGGTTAAGTTTACATGAAGCTTCTGAGAGAAATGGTGATGGTGGTGCAACGAAATCTCTATCAAAAAGTGATGAGGTGGGAGATACAAACTGATGCTCTGATGGTGGCGTGCTAGGTGGTATTTGTTCCTCTTCTTCTCGGTTACAAGTTCGGTTCAATCTCTCCTCAATCTCTTGTGTCCAACCAATATTCATGTACAAAATTATTCATGTACCTGACAATTTGAAGATCAAGTGTTTAGGCAGGGAATTCAAAAGAAAAGCAAAAATATGATGCATAGTTAGAGTTAGGGTGTAGTAAAATGAGTTAGTGTTATTAAGACAAATATGTAACTAAGTGTTAATAAATAAGTAACGAAATTTACATCAACAACGTATGAGAGTAAACAAATAGAAATGAGTATTGAAGTATAAAAACAAAGTATTACTATCACAAAAATTTCGAACAAGTATATAACAAATAAGGTATAAGTATCACAAAATTTACAAGTAAATAAGAACTCGGGTTAACAACAATAAGGAACGAAATTTAACTTTGCAATAATTCCTAGAAATATCAAAACATAATAAACATGTTGAACACTTAGTGTCTAATTGCTTTTATTCAAAATTTTAAAATTCGAGGTACGTGGAGCAGAGGAGATAACAGTGCAATGGGCTGAAACAGTCCAAGGTAGTATCATGCTTTTATCCGATATACCTCAAAAGTTAAAGGTAACATTTTAATTCAAGCTTTAAGACGTATTCATGCTCAATCTACTTTAGGTTTTGAAGCTCGGCGGTCGTGCGGCCTAGGTGCTATCGTCTAGACACAAAATTCTGTGGTTTCAGAAGGCTAGAACGAAAGTTATATCATGGAGCAAGGCAAGACTCGTTGTTGGTTACCACGGAGAGCGAACTCCCTATCGCCCCCTTCACAGAGAAGAGATAGCAGTTTATAGGCCTTGAGATCTAGTTAAACAAACCTTGACAACATAATAGAGACAAACGAACTAATAGGCGAACCTTTTTGCCCCTTACTCAGTTTGGAATAATGTGTTGACAGTACCACTATTGTCTAATAAAAGCCGTCCTCAACCTCATAAAAATGGATTTGCCAAAGCATCGCTCGTATGAGTTGGGAGGGCACTACCCTGTTTCCCGGTTGTTCATAAAAGTGGATTTGTTAAGGCATCATTCGTATGAAGGGTTAAGGCTATAAATTGACAATAGCGACCTTACCTATTCCTTCTTCCCCTCAAAAACTAAAGTAAATAAATCACAAATAGACCTTTAGACTTCTAGCAATTTAACTAAGTGTAACAAACATATATCACATGATAACTCAAAAATTTCGGCAAAAATTATAAAGCAAAAATCGAAACCCTAATTACTATTACAAACCCGAAAGCTTAAAGAAAAATTAAACAAGTCCAAAAATTATACAAAACCGAAAACATTAGAAAAATTATGAACAATTCGAAATATACAATGATACAAAGTAACACAACATGAATCAAATAGTTATAATTTCCCCGGCAACGGCACCAAAAATTAATGGGACCAAATTACATGCACAATTTGTACCTGCAAAATAATCTCATACATATATTACCCTTCTTGTGTCGAGTGTAGTATTGACAAGTACGGATCGTTCTATCTGGGAAAATCAAGGGCATTTAATCTCATGAAGTATTACATAATAAAGAGGGATTGGAAATTTGTATCTATATGCTACTGAAAATTTACGAAAACAATATAAATATAAAAACCTAAACTAATATTTACACATGATCATCATCTTCACACATAACACATCACACAGAACTCACATAACATGTAACGAAAACAGACAAGGAATCATAACATATAATTCAGCAAGCCTCAAAGAAAGTATTTTAGTTCCAATTTAATTAGAGCCATTCGTGGTTCATCTAATTAGCAAAACTCCTTAATTCTTTAGAACCAGCTTCGTGCATAATCCTAAACATAGTGCTAATCAGTTTAAAGACACTTCGTGTAGAAATTAAACCAAGAAACATATAAGCACAATGAGTCGAATTGGAAACAAGTAACAAGTATGGCGTCACCTCACCCCATTATCATGCATATTTTCAGAATTACTCTACCCTTGGAATTCATACAAGATAAACCAACTTCGTGTATAATTTACCTCATACCAATTTGGCAACATGAAGCATATACCCAAGAATCTGCCATGGCCTAGGCTGCCCTCAAGTATACAACTTGTTGTGCATACAAATTCAGAAAATAGACCAAAACATAATCAAGAGAACTTGCGAAAATTATATACAAACCATGATTAAATTTCAAAACTTGTTATGAACAGAAATCGGAAATTAAACAACAAATATGCATATTCGAAAGTCTAAATTCAGATTAATAAACCAATAAAACATCCACAAATCCTTACAAACTTCATAGACAAAGTTAAGTAATTGTACAGAAAAATAAAAGCCATGGAAGAAGAATTGATCATACTTTAAGAAACCTTCAAGAAGCTTTCGGCAAGGATGATCCAATGGTGATGAAGGATGCGATTTGAGTGTAGTGGTGAAGAGGGATTTAGGCTTTATTTTTCTTTGGATATTGTGGTGGTATTTCGGCAGAGCTTTGGCTATGTGAAAGTGAGAGATGAGATAATCATTTTAATGGTGATGCCGAACTATTTATAGGAGGAAGAGAGAGCTAGGGTTTCATCTCTTAAAACATTCGGCAAGGGCTGCATTAGGGTTCGGCAAAAAGTGTTTGTGCCGAATTCTTCTTCCTCTTTTTCTTGCTTGGTAAGTCTTCTATTATCTCTTTAATTCCCACCGAATTTCCCTTGATATTTACTGAAAAATTCCCCTTTTCTTCCTGAATAATTCGGCATAAAATCTAAATGAACTTGCATGGAATCAAGTCTAGATTCATTTAGGTTTTCTTCTTTTAATTTCAGAAACAAGCTTTCCTTCTTTGATCCGAATTCTTCTTCTCCTCTTTGTATAATTCGAAATTAATTATCTTTCACTACCAGAAAAGGGGTTATAGCCGACGATATGGGAAAAAACGGCCGACGAAATAGTACCTCGTCGGCTATAACCCGTTATAGCCGACGAACTACTATTTCGTCGGCCACATCGTCGGCTATAATATTATAGCCGACGACTGCCGACAACTCGTCGGCTATAACTATAGCCGACGAAACGTTTTTAGTTATAGCCGACGAGGATGGTATTCGTCGGCTATAAGAGTTATAGCCGACGAAAAGTTTTTGTTATAGCCGACGAGGGGGGTATTCGTCGGCTATAACTCTTATATCAGATCGACCTTCTGCATCAGGGAGCTCATTCGTCGATGAAATCGTCCAAAACGCTCTGAAATCGTCCAAAACCTCGGCCATAAGCTTGAAAGGTACGTATATTGCTGTGTGTGTTGATTTAGTT
This sequence comes from Potentilla sterilis, assembly GCA_963682095.1. Taxonomy (NCBI): domain Eukaryota; kingdom Viridiplantae; phylum Streptophyta; class Magnoliopsida; order Rosales; family Rosaceae; genus Potentilla; species Potentilla sterilis. Next base: position 21,380,472 of record OY821760.1, read on the forward strand.
GGTTATATGCAGAGGTGTATTAATTTAGAGTTTAATTAGAATAAATGTGTGATTAATTTGATATATATATATATATATATGTGTTGAGATGAGATTATTAATGGGTTGATATATATGTTGTATTGGTTAGATAGAATTGAAGTTTTGTTGAAGATTAGTGATTGATTAATGTTGATTTATAGGTGATTTTAGATGAATTTGATGAAAAAATGTATATATATTAATTAATTTAATTGTAATTAAAAATATATTGTTGGTATATATAAAAAATACATTGTGTTTAATTAATTAGGGAGATTGACGATGTTTTAATTAATTTAGGGATGCATGTGTATATATATATATATATATATATATATGTGTGTGTGTGTAATGATGAATTTTTTAATTAATTAGTACGTACGTAGTACGTGCATATATACATATCTATATATAGCTATATTTATTTCTTGAATTTACAGGATGGACAAGAGTTGGATTACCCTTGGAAGATGGGATCAGGCGTATCATGATGGAGTTAGGAGTTTCCTGGATTTTGTGATGGCTAACTGTGGAGACACTACACTTCATTATTGTCCGTGTAAAAAGTGCAAGTGTGCCACCCCACGTCACCGGTTTTCCATAGAGACAGTGGAGCAACACCTGGCTAGATATGGATTTTGGGTCCTATACACTAATTGGATTTATCACGGTGAACCAGAGTTTGCGGGTCGTCATGATCATGGACAATTTGCCGAGAGAGGGAGTTCCTCCAATGATCCGACAACGAACTGGATCAACGATATGTTTCCTCGTGAGAGCGGTGTCTTTGAGGAAGCACCAGATGTGCAACTCCCACCTCCGGAGATGGAGTGTTTCCCTGATATTGAGCCACTCGAGCCATTACCCCGATCTCCGGTCAACACAAGTGGTATGGAAAAGTACAACAACCTGATCGCATTGCAACAGACTCCGTTGTACCCCGGATGCAGTAAGACTGTCCTTGAATCTGTCATGGGAGTGATGAAGATCAAAACGGAGAACAAAGGCACTGTCAAATCGGTTGATGATTGGCTTCGGCTATGGGGTGGGGCGATGCCCCCCGGACATCGGCTTCCTACCAGTCATCATAAGGTGCGACATATCCTTAAAGATCTCGGCCTTTCCTACATCAAGATTCATGCATGCAGATACGATTGCGTTCTGTTTTACGGGGAAGGACTTGCAGATCTTGAATACTGCCCATTATGCAATACAGAGCGGTATAAGTTCACTCCTAAAGGGAACAAGAAAGCTGTGAAGATACTTCGGTACTTCCCGCTGATTGATAGGCTTGAGCGGTTGTTCATGTGTGCTTTCACGGCCGAAGCTATGAGATGGTGGGCTGAGAGGAATGTGCCTGACGATGACACCCTTAGACATCCCGCCGACGGAGAGGCTTGGAAGAAGAACGTGTTGGAGTTTCCCGAATTTGCATCAGAGGTTCGAAATGTTTGGCTAGGGCTATCATCCGACGGTTTCAACCCTTTTGGCAAGAAAGAGCTTCAGTACAGTGTGTGGCCAGTTATTTTGATTCCGTACAACTTTCCACCGTGGATGTGCATGAAGAAGGAATATAACATGCTCACATTGTTGATTCCAGGCCCAGGTTATCCGGGAAAGTGTCTCGATGTGTATTTGAGACCCGTAATTGAGGAGCTTCGGTACTTGAGTCTGAACGGCCACCTGGTCTACGACCGGTTCAAAAATGAGATGTTCCGGATGCATGCCATGCTTGTTGGCACGATCAGTGACTTTCCTGGGAGGGGTATGTTGTCGGGCAGCGTCACCAGGGGTTACAGGGCTTGTTCAGAGTGCATGACTGTTGATTGCTCCAGTCCTCATTGCAGCAAGATTGTCCAGATGCGTCACCGTCGTTGGCTTCCGCATGACCATCCATTTAGGGACGATGCACAGGCTTTTGATGGGACTGAAGAAAGGGGCTGGGCACCGGAGCAATGGACAGGGGAGGAAATATTGGCAGTGTTGAATGAGTATGACTTTGGTCCGCTTAGCAATCATCCCGATGTGTTGCGCACGATTCCAGAGAGGCCGGATCGGTATAGGTTCTGGTCACACAAGAGCATCTTATGGGAACTTCCTTATTGGGCCAGGTTGGCTACCAGATACTACCTGGATGTCATGCATATAGAGAAGAACGTGGGTGAAGCCGTGGTTGGCACAGTTTTGAATTGGGAGAAGAAAACAAAAGACACCCCCAAGGCACGCGTTGATCTGAGAAATATGGGACTGCGGGACCATTTGTGGTTGAGAGAGGGCAGGAGCAAAATGCCCCAAGCTCCTTACACCGTCACCAGGGACCAGAAACATGAAATCTTTGGATGGCTGAGTAATGTCAGGTAACTTTTTATTAATTAGGCATGTATTCCCTAAAGAATCCATCTGTTGTTGGACGACTATATATGCATGAAATCTAATTGTTGTTAATGGCTATGCAGGTATCCTTATGGCTATGCGGGTAACATAAGCAAGTGTGTTAACTACCGAGACAACAAGATGTACGGATTGAAGAGTCACGACTGCCATGTACTGCTTCAACGCCTCTTCCCTATTTTCATTCGAGCGTACTTGGAGGATGAAGTGGTTGAGCCGTTGGTGGCGTTGTCAAGATTCTTCCAGAAGTTATGCGCTAGAGAAGTTAGAAAATCAGACCTCATGAGAATGCATGAGGAAATCGTTTTTATCTTGTGCAAGTTCGAGAGGATATTTCCCCCAAACTTCTTTGACATCATGCCTCACCTGATGATCCATCTTCCCCAACAATTGTTGCTTACCGGTCCCGTACACTACACTTGGATGTATCCCATCGAAAGGTACATGTTATTCATAAATTTGATTTATACATGTTTTTAAATAAAAGTTGCATGCTCTTAACACGCACTTGTTAACCTTGCAGACAACTTGGAGACTACAAGAAATATGTGCACAATAAATCTGCGCCTGAGGGGTGTATTGCTGAAGCTTACATTGCGCATGAGTGTGTAACGTACGCCAAGTTGTACTTGGGAGCGATGGAGGACCCCCCACAACATCCAAGTCGAGATGACCCCGAGTTCAACCTATCTATCGTCGCCAACTCTGTTGTACCATACGGAAGCTTCAAGAAAAAGGGTGTGGACAAGTTGCCTGACCATGAGGTAGGGATTGCCCACTGGTGGGTTCTAATAAACTGTCCGGAGGTACAATATTGGAAACGTCACCATCTTCACAGCAAGGAAGTTCGCGGTGATGTCGAGTACCACAACACGACGTTTGCAGACTATTTTCCACAATGGGTAAGTGTATAAATATATATATTAGATGGCTTTCTTTTACAGTTCCCTATTCTTTAATCATAAACACACCGAGTGATTTGAGTTATATTTTTCAGCTGATGCAAGTGGCTGCGAGGGGTGGTCATACAAATTACTCAGAGGAATTGAGGCTGTTGTCGATGAAGCCGATATCTTCCACAGTCCGCCCAATGTGTGATGTCAACGGCGTTAAGTATATATGTGAAGCTAGAGACGGGGAACGCAAAACACAGAATTGTGGGGTGATGGTCGATGGTGCAGAGGGGGGCGTGGATTTTTACGGTGTCCTACAGTCAGTTGTTGAACTCATTTATGGGAACCGCATGAAAGTCCACTTGTTCAAGTGTCGATGGTTTGATACTAGGCCGCACCGCACACGGATCGATCAGTACGGCATACTTTCGGTGAATACCGCCACTAGTGTGTATGAAGACGACCCCTTTGTTTTCGCCACAGCGGCCAAAAAGGTCTTTTATCTTGACGATCCTTTGAACAAAGGCACGTGGAAGGTAGTTAACCATGTGTCTCAGCGAGACATATACAGTGCTACCACACTTGGTGTGAGCACAGAGTGTCAAGAAGCGACCGCATACCAAGAGCCGGACGCCGGCGACATTCCGGAATCCTCCACCATCCGCGATAATAATGTGACGCCGGGCAGAGTGGTCCGACTTCCTAGGGGTCAGGTGCCCATGTATGATGTTAATCCGAATCGTCTATATCAGCCCGACGATGACTCAGACGACGAGTACGAGCACCGGTTGCCAGATATTAACTACTATACTACGTCTGACTCAAGTGATGAGGATGATTCTGATTATCATCCTTAGTATACTATTTATGTATGTATTTGTGTACGATGGTGCATGCATGTATGAAAATAATTTTTGTCCTTAATTACCGTTTTTCGAATTTATGGGAAATTGTATTGATTTGTTTGTGCGATATTCAGGAATTTATCAGGTGAAATAGGCAATTTTCAGGCCCTAAATGGCAAATTTTCAGAAAGATCAGCGTTATAGCCGACGAAATGGACCATAATTCGTCGGCTATAATGCCCATACTTTAGCCGACGACTTGCAATTCGTCGGCTATAATGCCCATACTGTAGCCGACGACTTGCAAGTCGTCGGCTAAAGTATATTGACCGAAACCATACGTAGACCGTTCAAATGCAAAAGTGTCGTGAAATAAGATACGACCGAAATATTGAAATACGACTACGGTTGAAAAATGGGAAGATTCGGACAAAATCTGTGTGCCGAATGTTGCGGTTAGGTGTTTTTTACTTCCGTTTTCCTATGGGTAGCCTGACGGTCGGTAAATATTTGGAGGAAAATTTTTATACGGTTAGTTGCGTCGCATCGATTTGAAACTATTCTCTGTTGAAGGTCAGGCCAAAAAACGTCATCTAGACGGGCCAATTGCCGTTTTAAAGCGTTTAGAGGTTTGACCAAGCAGTTTGACCGATCCGATCGACCCTTTAACGTTGTCAGATCTAGTTGTATTTTTTTTCATACATGTATTTAATCTTAACGGTGATATCTGACGGTTGGAATAGATTTTCAAAACTTTTAGATTCGAAATCGAAACATATGCACTAATGTTCCTCAACTTATTTACCAAGTGTTTAAGTGAATGTATAGTTTCAAATAGTTACCATACGTAGACCGTTCAAATGCAAAAGTGTCGTGAAATAAGATACGACCGAAATATTGAAATACGACTACGGTTGAAAAATGGGAAGATTCGGACAAAATCTGTGTGCCGAATGTTGCGGTTAGGTGTTTTTTACTTCCGTTTTCCTATGGGTAGCCTGACGGTCGGTAAATATTTGGAGGAAAATTTTTATACGGTTAGTTGCGTCGCATCGATTTGAAACTATTCTCTGTTGAAGGTCAGGCCAAAAAACGTCATCTAGACGGGCCAATTGCCGTTTTAAAGCGTTTAGAGGTTTGACCAAGTAGTTTGACCGATCCGATCGACCCTTTAACGTTGTCAGATCTAGTTGTATTTTTTTTCATACATGTATTTAATCTTAACGGTGATATCTGACGGTTGGAATAGATTTTCAAAACTTTTAGATTCGAAATCGGAACATATGCACTAATGTTCCTTAACTTATTTACTAAGTGTTTAAGTGAATGTATAGTTTCAAATAGTTACCATACGTAGACCGTTCAAATGCAAAAGTGTCGTGAAATAAGATACGACCGAAATATTGAAATACGACTACGGTTGAAAAATGGGAAGATTCGGACAAAATCTGTGTGCCGAATGTTGCGGTTAGGTGTTTTTTACTTCCGTTTTCCTATGGGTAGCCTGACGGTCGGTAAATATTTGGAGGAAAATTTTTATACGGTTAGTTGCGTCGCATCGATTTGAAACTATTCTCTGTTGAAGGTCAGGCCAAAAAACGTCATCTAGACGGGCCAATTGCCGTTTTAAAGCGTTTAGAGGTTTGACCAAGCAGTTTGACCGATCCGATCGACCCTTTAACGTTGTCAGATCTAGTTGTATTTTTTTTCATACATGTATTTAATCTTAACGGTGATATCTGACGGTTGGAATAGATTTTCAAAACTTTTAGATTCGAAATCGGAACATATGCACTAATGTTCCTTAACTTATTTACTAAGTGTTTAAGTGAATGTATAGTTTCAAATAGTTACCATACGTAGACCGTTCAAATGCAAAAGTGTCGTGAAATAAGATACGACCGAAATATTGAAATACGACTACGGTTGAAAAATGGGAAGATTCGGACAAAATCTGTGTGCCGAATGTTGCGGTTAGGTGTTTTTTACTTCCGTTTTCCTATGGGTAGCCTGACGGTCGGTAAATATTTGGAGGAAAATTTTTATACGGTTAGTTGCGTCGCATCGATTTGAAACTATTCTCTGTTGAAGGTCAGGCCAAAAAACGTCATCTAGACGGGCCAATTGCCGTTTTAAAGCGTTTAGAGGTTTGACCAAAACTTGACCAGGGAATAGCCGACGAAATCCTGAACTTCGTCGGCTAAACTCTTGCGATCCGCGCCGTTTCATTGTCCGCCGTTGGATGGGCGAGATCTGACGGCTGCTGAGAGCGTAAAGTATAGCCGACGAGATTCATATTATAGCCGACGATGTGCATATTATAGCCGACGATAGACTTAACTTCGTCGGCTATAACCGGCCCGCAAAGCCCAACTTCGGCCCGGCCCGGATTTCGGCCCGGCCCGTCAGAGTATAGCCGACGAAATTCGTCGGCTATAGTCCTTCGATTTAAACCGAAACAGAGGGCGCCTCCCTCATTTTCCAGAAACCCTAAATCCCTAAATCCCCACTGCCGCAGCCGCCCGTCCCTCCCCGACGCCGACCGACCACCACCGACGCCGACCGAGCCTCCCCCTCCCTACCCTCCCCCTCCCCGCCCCCTCCCCGTCGTGCCCGACCCCTCCCCGTCGTGCCCGACCCCTCCCCGACCCGAAACCCCCTGCCGCCGCCGCCCCGAGCCGCCGCCCCGAGCCGCCGTCCCGAGCCGCCGTAGCCGCCCCTGCCGCCGTAGCCGCCCCTGCCTTGCGTCGCCTCTGCCGCCCCTGCTGCAGCCGCCCAGCCGCAGCCGCCCCTAGCCGATCCGAAACCCCCTGCCGCCGCCGCCGCCGCACCGCACCACCCGTCCTCGTCCAGACTGCACCACCATGTCAGGTAGTCCCGATCGAGCCTCATTTACGGTTTTTATTAATTTTGTCGAATTTTGTGAATTTTAGGGTTTTTGTGAATTTTTTGTGGAATTTAGGGTTTTTTTGAAATTTATGGAATTGTGTGGATTTTTTGTTAAATTTGTTAATTTTGTGGAATTTATATACTAATTTTGTGGATTTTTTGTTAAATTTACGGTTTTTATATACTAATTGTGGAATTTTGTTGAATTTATATACTAGTATACTAATTTATATACTAATTTATATATAATTAGGTATAAATATTTTTTTTTCATTTTTATGACGATATATATATATATATATATTTTTCGGAATATATATATATATATATATAATTAGGTATAAATATAGTTATGTATATATATAATTAGGTGTATATATATTTAAAAAAGTTTTTTATTTTTTTGTGAAATTTAAGGAATTTTGTGTTATATTTCGGAATATATATATATAATTAGGTATAAATATATTTAGGTACGTATATATATAATTAGGTATATATACATTGAATGATGTTTTTAATTTTGTTTTGTGGAATTTTTGTGCAATTTATGGAATTTATATACTAATTGTGCAGGAAACCGGCGCTTTGTAGACCGATGGCTTGGCAGACGGACCGAGAGCGACCCCGACGCTCAGGCAGGATCCAGCCGTGGGGGGAGCGGATCCAGCGGTCGTCGGGGCCTAGGCCGGCCTTTGAGTCGACGAGAGGAGACGTTGATGGGATTGACGCCGAGCGATCCACGTGGGGGCTCCTCGTATGAGTCGACGGGAGCGGGCCCTGACTCGAGTGTCGGAGGAGGACGCAGAGCCACCAGACCCCAGTGCACTTCAGCACTGTTCCAGGATCGGCAGCCGACCCCACCGCGCGCCGATCTGGACCCTCCAGAGATGCTCCCTGTCCCCCCACAGCGACAGCGTCCACAGCTACGGGGCCCACCGTCAGGGGGAGCAGGCCCCTCAGGGTCCACGCCCCGTATGTCTCCGCCATCGGGGATGTACATGGTCCAGTTCCTCCCTGCCATCCCTGAGTACGACGCCAGGGGGAGGCAGATTTGGAGGCACGACCGGCCTCACGAGATTCCCTGGGAGGAGGCCTACTTCTACAGTCCTTTCGACTCAGAGGACTGCCGCGGCCTGTGGGCCGTTCGTGAGAGGGACAAGCAGTACAACGACGCAGGTAATTGGTTAGTTTAATTAATTATTTACATTGTTTAATTAATTATTTAATTAGTTAGTTTAAATAATTATTTAACTATGTGTTCATTTTAACAGGCGTCCTCGTCAATAAACCCGCGGGGACGAGACGGACCAGAGGGCCAGCGAACATGTCCACCCTGGAGAGGGAGCTGGCCGGTGGGATCAGAGAGATCCTGCCCGGTCCCGGTGAGGATGGACGCCCGATTGAGCGGAGAGACACCACCACCAAGTACATCAACGCGACGGGCATGCTCGTGCGGGACAGGGTCCCACTGTTGTGGCCCGACTGGGGCTCTGTGCCCGATGAGATCAAGGCGCGAGTGTACAATGCACTGTCGGTGAGTTAAATATGATTTTTATTATAGAAAATAAACAATTATGAATTCAGTCCTTATAACTATATAAAAATATTTTCTAATTAATTTATAATGTTGCAGCAATGGTTTAGAGTCCATCCTACCTTGGACTGGTGGAGAGACGAGCAGCTGAAGAACAGGTTATGTGTTTTGCTTTTTTTTGTATAAATATATTTATTGGCAGTGTACGAATATATATATCTAACAGTTGTGTTCTGTTAATATAGGTACTCCGAGTGGAAGAACGAGCTGTCCACGCACTACAGGACGTACCATGTGGAGCAGCGCTTGGGGCGAGCTGCAACCCCCCACGAGTTCCGGTACAGGGAGTACGAGTGGCTATGGCTGGTAGCCTACTTCGGGAGCGACAGGGTCTCGGTAAGAAAATTTAGCCTGGTAGTATATAACTTTTTAATGTTATTTAATAATTAAATTATGTAGTTACTTAATTCAATTAATTAGTTAGTTAGTTAGTTATTAGTTATTAAATTAAGTCAGTTGGTTAGTTACATAGTTAGTTAGTTCGTTACTAAATTAAATCAAATTAAATTAAATAAAATTAGGTAGTTAGTAAGTTAGTTAGTTACTAAATTAAATTAGTTAGTTAAGTAGTTACTAATTAAATTAGTTAGTTAAGTAGTTACTAATTAAATTAAATTAGTTAGTAACTAAATTAGTTATTAATTTTATTTTGGTTAGTTCCTAATATTTTAATTTAGTTACTAATTTATATTTGCGTTTATATGTTTGTTGTTATAATACAGAAAATCTCGCGGACGAACAGCGACAACCGCAGGAGGAACGAGCACCCCCACCACGGCGGCGCCCGCTCCTGGAGGCAGTGGGCAGAGATGGCGAGGAGGGACCGACCGCTGAGGCCGTTGTCGTGGATTCATGCGCAGATATATCCGGGGCGTCCCGACCAAGTGGTAAGTATTCGTCCATCTTAAATAAAAGTGTTTCATGAAATTAATTTATATATATAATTTTTAATTCGTTTATTATATTTTCTTGTCAATTAGGCGGAAATAGATGCGGAGACCGACGCGATCACCTTCGGGATCGCGCGAGACACTCTGGGAGACGGGGCGTCCGACGAGGCGATCGCGGAGTTTGCCTCCACGATCGACACCCTTGAGCCGCGCTTGGCCTCTCAGATCATGCACGCGGCGGTAGGGACGGGGAACAACTACTTCTACCAGAGAGGCCTAGGCGCGGCGGGAGATGGGGTTCTCAAGTTCACGCCGGCCAATCCCAGCACGCAGCGTGCGGCTTCGACGAGAGGAGACTTGCAGACGCAGCTGCAGAGGACTCAGGCGGAGTTGGCGAGGGCGGTGGAGGCGCTCCAGCAGGCGGAGTTGGCGAGGGCTGCGGAGGCTTCGGCGCAGCAGGCCAGAGACGCATCTGTGGCGGAGATGTACCGATGGATGCAGCAGTCTTGGGAGGCCCAGCAGGCTGGACTCCAGCCCCCGCCTCCGCCACAGATGCCCCAGTTCGTCGTCCCCACTCCCCCCCCGCATCGGAGTACGCCAGCCGATCAGGACAGCCATAGCCACCGGAACTCGAACGATCCGGTCGACGACGCTACGCGTTTAGGGGGTGATGATGAGTAGATATATATAGTGGGTTAATTTGTACAGTATGTAGGATATTAGGGATGGATTGATGTGGATATTTGTTGGATATTTGGATGTTTGTTTGTGCATTTTCTGCAGCCCCCGAAGACGAAGAGAAATTGGGCCCGAGTAAAATTTTTTAATTTTTTTAAATATTTAGGGGTTATAGCCGACGATATTGGCATTATTTCGTCGGCTATAACAGTTATAGCCGACGATTTTTACCAAATTTCGTCGGCTATAAGGGCTATAGCCGACGATGTTTACCATATGTCGTCGGCTATACCCTCCCGGCTTCAGGCAAAAAAAAGCCGTTCCTGGTACCGGCGATTGTTATGGCCGACGATAGTGTCGTCGGCTAAAACGGACGTATAGCCGACGATAGTGTCGTCGGCTATACTTCGGGTTAGGGGCAGTTACGTAATTTTTAAAGCCGACGATCTTCTCGTCGGCAATGTTCGAAGTATAGCCGACGACGCTTTTTTCGTCGGCTATACCTGGTGTTTCATAAGCCGACGACTTACCCCGTGTGTCGTCGGCTATACTATAGCCGACGGAGCAATCCCGACGAGATAATAGCCGACGATACTTCGTCGGCTATGACTATAGCCGACGAATTAATGGAAACGGCCGACGAGATGGCGTCGTCGGCTATGACGCCTTTTCTGGTAGTGTTTCTTACTTGCCGAATTCTTCTCTTGCATTGCATGTGCACGGCATGCATTCTTTCTTTCTTGATCGACAAGCTTCATTGGCATGTGCTCGGCATGCTTTTCATTTAATCCAATTTCTCTTCTTTTAATTCCCTGAAAATAATAATAAAGAAAATAAATATATGTTAGGGAAATAATATTATGTATGCCGAATTTGATTAGAGTAAGAGTTATATTCCATTTAGGTTTCCTGGTTCAACAAGGAGTCCTACTTTGAATCAAACTCTTGAATTAAAAATCCTAGTTCAACTCAAACTCTTCACAAATTCAGCCTTGTTTCTGCACAAACCCGTAGGCCTAGTGGAAACTGATGAATCTAGATGTGATCTCCTCCTGCGAACCAGCTAACTAAGGGGAATACCGGGCGGGCCGGTCTTCTCCTCTCCGATGCCTAAGTCAATACAGTTGGGATGAATAGATAACTTAAGCAAGAGTGATAAGCAGTTGGAGAGATCAGTTACCTATTAAATAGGGTAGTTGAGGCCCTTATATAGGTGGTCGAGCGTGAGGTCTGGTCTTACTCTTCGATGTGGGACTGGCTTCCTTCTGTTCGTACATAAAAGGGGAGCTCTGGTGGTCTGTTCTGCAGGCTGGCGTCCCCGGTTCCCGGACTCCTGGTCACAAGGTAGACTGTTGGGCCTCGGGTCCGGGTGCTGGTGATCCTGCTCCGGGCCTTAGTCCGGCCCCGGGCATGCTGGCTGCGGGTCTGTGGGCCTGTGTAGCCCCTCTGTGGCTACTGTCAACAAGTCCCCCAAGTTCCCGGTCAAGTGCAATCTTGAATGGGGACTTAATATGTCTCGCTCCTGTCCCACAGACCCGCAGGGTAACCGACCCAACGGTGCCCAGTCCCCTAAGTCCGCATTGAAGATTGGGCGTGACCGGGCGTTCGGGCAGAGAAGGCGTGGTGATGTGAGTACCTATTAATGATGACGTGCGACAGTTATGAGTATGTTTGCAATACTAATGGTATTGTGCTCAAGCGTTGTCGTGCCATGAGTTTGGAACGGGGTGAAACCTGGACGAGTGCATGGGATGATGATGTGGCGTTGAAGTCCGCCATGCAATGAGTATGGTGCGGGATGAAACCCGAATGAGTGCATGGGATGCTGATGTGAGGACTCGACCGGTGGACTGCCATGTCGGGACGAGTCCCCCAAGTTCCCAAGGTGAAATTGCTGCCAACGGTGAGGCAGGCCGGGGAGTAGCCCGGTGGTTCGGCCCAGCTTGTGTTGGAATAAGCGTGGGGTAATGTATAGGGTTGCTCGCCTGCGGAGAGGCCTGTTGGAGCGTGGAATAAGCCAACAGGTACCCCGGTGGGGTGTTGCGGCCATGTTGAAGCACCGGTTAACACCTGCTAGTTCTTCTCAGCTTGTGTTGGAATAAGCGTGAGGTAATGTGCAGGGTTTTTAGCCTGCGGGGAGACTTGTTCTGTGTTAGAGAAACAATATGCCCGGTGGGGTGGCGTGGAGATAACAAGTCTCGCCATGGATCCCCAAATTTATCACAGTTCAGTGTGATGCAGGGTTTTTAGCCTGCTGGAAGAGTTTGCATGTGTTAGATGTAAACTCTCCCGGGTTTATAAAGCCCATGTGTTTGAAGCCTTGGGTTGTTGCTGGCTTGTCCTTGCCCGCAAGGGCGAAGGATAGTGACTAAACCGGTGGAATGCCATGGAGCCGGTTGAATGCTAAATAACCGGTGGGATGCCATGGAGCCGGTTGAATACTACATAACCGATGGGATGCCATGGAGCCGGTTGAATACTAAATAACCGGTGGGATGCCATGGAGCCGGTTGAATACTACATAACCGGTGGTGTGCCTTTCCTTGATTTGAGGTTGACTCTTGGGGAAGTGGGGGGGCTGGACGCCTCGGTTCTCGCTCCTACCTCCCCTAATTGCCGCTTGTAGGCGGGACAGGTGGCTGACATGCAATGAAGGAGAGAGCCCATCAGTCCCATCAGTTATGATGGTGTGGGAACTTTATCGATGCTGGGACACGTGCCAGTAGGGAGCGGTCTGAGATGGAGGGAATCTGCGGCTGGGGTTGCCTCTCCTTTTTGATTGCCCTAATTATTAACAAGGTGTAGTTTTGCCGCCTATAAGATGCTTCGCACCCCCCTCCTCTCTTCCTGTCCTATTTTGTTGAAGCTCGGCTCCTCGTTTGTCGTCTGTCTATGTTGTTATCTTGCTACACAACTAAATGGGCGTAGGGTAAATTCTGTTCTTAGGTTTTATGGAATCTGGGAGATCAGCTAATCCTGTCGGTGTCGGCCGTGCGTCGACGGGAGGGTCCGTGAGGTACCAGCTGTTGGATGGCGACAGGGTGATTTTTTGTGACGAGCCGACCAGAAGCATGACTGCTGGCGAGATAAGGGATTTTCAGGCGAAGTGGGGCATTGACTCCTCCGTTAAGCTCCGGGGCCTGCATCCAGGGGAACTGGCCTGCAACCCGGAGGAGGGTTGGGTTGCCATTTTTGAGGATCAATTTCGGCACGGGCTATCTCTGCCACTGCCGAAGTTTGTCCAGTACGTGCTGAGCTTGATAAATGTCTCCCCCACCCAGCTTCCTAGCAACCAGTGGAGGCAGTTGCTTGGTCTCGGGTGCTGTACAAGATTCTCTACTGCAAGAAGGCCCAGGCCTCCAGCTGTGTCAATTTTGCCGTGCGGGACTTTGATCCTCCCATCACTCACCTGCCGTCGTCGGTTTCGAATGTATGGAGGAGACAGGTTGTGATGGCCGGGGGTAGGTGGCAGCGTAATTCGAAGAGCTTTCGGGTGCCCGAGGCTTATCAAGCTATGGGGGATCAGTCGTACCGGTTGGTCGACTTGGAGAGACAACGGATAGCCCGGCTTTTTGTTTGCTGGGACAGTCTGGGCCGGAGCTCTTACAATTTCATCCGGTGGAATGTGTTGGAGATATGCGAGATGGGAAAGAAACCTGGTAAAGTGCCTTGCACTGTTGTTTTGTGCGGTCGTATTTTATTCTAACCGCTCGGTTTATTGATTTGCAGCTAATGCCCCCCGGCTCGCTGTTCGGAGCGAGGAGACCGTCGAGGCGGATGACGAACTTGTGGTCCAGAGGTTGATGGAGATGGAGGAGATGGCCTCGAAAACTGTTGTAGATCCGGACACCATAGAGAGCACGGTGCATAGTAATCATGTGCCGCTCATGTTTTTGGATTCCCACTACGGTCGGCGGCCGGGCGGTGAGGAGAATGCCCCACTTGTTATTCAGGATGCAGGACCGGTGGGCTCACCAGGTCCGGAACCTCTAGCGCGGCCTGTGGGGATACGAGCCCCGCGGGAGAGAGAGGCAGCGGAGATGACTTGGTACCGCAGAAGCGGTCTTGGCGAAGCTCCGGCCAAGAGGGTGAGGATGTTTGATACCGGGGCGTCAAGCTCGGCCCGGGGGGGGGGGGGGGGGGGGGGGGGTCAGCATAGGTTCTGGCGGAGGGAACCGGTGGCCGAAGGAGTAGGGAGACCGTTGAGCCGGAAGCCGATCACGGCTCTGGTGATGGTGGTTTTGGTAGGTTCGTGGCATCTACCATCGAGGCCTTGGGACTTGATCAGGAGGCCCCCGGAGAGGTGCGGCCGGGCGAGAGCAGGAAGAAAGCTATGGAATTGGGTCTGCGGGTAAGTCTGATCGCGTACCTGTGTGGCACTGAGGTTCTTCTGCGCTCCCTCTCCCTTTTTGTGTTACGAGCTGATGTTCTGCTTTTGTGTACTTGTACCAGCTGGTTCATAGCCTTTACGCCGCTGAGTCTAGTGAGGGGGCTCCGGTTCTGGAGAGGCAGGTGGAGGACCTCACCATGCAGCTGTCATTGACGGAGGCTAAGCTTGCGCAGGAGAGGGAGGAGGCCGGTCGACTGGCGGTCGCTCGGGAAGAGAGGATTATGGAATTGGAGGCGAAGACTTTGGAGCTGCAGACCTAAGTAACAGCAGTCCTCAAGGGAGGGGAGAAGCTCGTAGAGTCCCAACTTGCCGAAGCTGCTGATAAAGCTATTGACGATTTCCGGGAGTCGGTGGAACTTGCAGAGATGCTGGAGACCGCTCGTGCGAAGGGTATAAATGATGTGTATCTGGAGTGGAGGGAGAAAGGGTGGCTTGATGCCGAGCGGATGGAGGCTGAGGTAGCCTTGGCCGAGAAGTTGGAGCAAGAGCGGTCTCTCAAGGCTGGTGGGTCAAGGATTAGAGGCTCCGGCGGCGCTGATTAGTGGGGTTTTTTTTTTTATATATATATACTTGGCAGATGTATCTACATTGCAACCAGCTGTAGTTCATTATAGAGGCAGTGACTATCTGTATTGCAACGTTGGTACTAAATACAGTACTGTCCACTTTTAAGGCAGTAATCTCACTTAGGGTAGAACCGCAGATGCTGGATATTCCATGGGCGGGTGGAGTAGATGCCTTCGGTGTCTATGATGTGGAATGTCGCCGGACCTGCGGCTGCGGTGATTTGGTAGGGCCCTACCCACGTTGGCTCCAAGGCCAGTGGCTTTTTCTGAACTTTCTTCATCACCCAATCCCCTACTTGCAACTTCCTTTCCCGGACCTTTCTGTCATAGTATCGAGCGACCCGTTGCTTGTATGTTTGGTTTCGCATATGCGCTTGGTCGCGCCGCTCCTCAATGAGATCCAGGTTGAGTCGTATGCCTTCGGCGTTTGTTTCAGCGTCGTAATTATGTCGGTCTCTACGAGGAGTACCGCTTCGCTCCCGAATGCCATGCAGAACAGGGTCTCCACTGTTGCTGGGGTTGCTGTCGTCCGGATGGCCCATAGAACCGTGGGGAGTTCCTCAGCCCAACATCCTTTTTTGTCATCGAGCTTCTTCTTGAGGAGACTTTTGATAATTTTGTTGACTGCTTCAACCTGGCCGTTGGTTTGCGGGTGCGCCACTGAGGCGAACAACATCCGGGTCCCCATGGAGGTCGTGTACTGGATGAGATCAGCATTGTTGAACTGTGTCCCGTTATCCGTCACTATGGTCTGCGGCACCCCGAACCGGCAGTAGATGTTCTTCCATAGGAATTTTTTTACCCGTTCCTCGGTAATCTTGACTAGGGGCTCCGCCTCGAACCGGCGTCTAATAATCAACGGCTACAATGGCGTACTTGTATTGTCCCACAGCTATTGGGAAAGGGCCGATGATGTCTAGCCTCCACTGTACGAACGGCCATGGCGCCAATAGAATTGACAACGCGATTGCCCGAGCATGAGGTGTAGTGGCATACATGTGGCACTTGTGGCAGCCGCCTGATATTTTTCTCGACGCTGCTGCCATGTCTGGCCAAAAGTATCCTGCCCGTAGCGACTTATGAGACAGGGATCGGGCGCCATAATGGTTACCGCACACTCCTTCATGGATTTCTTGCATGATGGCTTCTCCCGCCTCTTTAGTTACACATTTCAGATGGGGAAAGTTGTGCCCTCTTCGGTACAACTTGCCGCCGAGGAGGCTGTACCTGGCACACCGGAGGTGTAGCCTCCTAGCCTCTACTTTATCCTGGGGGCTGGTTTTGTCAACCAGGTATTTAATTATCGGATCCATCCAGCTCGGAGATGGTCTTGCTTATGCACGGCTTCTGGAGGGTTTCGATCTTAGCTCTTCGGTACTCTGGTGGGTAGTTTCCGGTCGCCAACCTTGCTAGGGCGTCCGCATGCCTATTTGCCTCCCGGGGTACATGCTGAATCGTTGCGCCCTGGAATGGCTCGATCAGGGTTTTGGCCAAAGCCTGGTAGGAGGCTAACTGGGGTTCCTTGACTTCGAATAGCCCGTTCATTTGGTTTACCACCAGGCTCGAGTCGCTGTATATTTCCAAGGATGGGATCCCCATTTCCTTAGCTAGCTGCAAACCGGCTATGAGGGCCTCATATTCAGCGGCGTTGTTGGAAGTGTTGAAAAGGAACCGCAGGGCATACTCGTATGACTGGCCATCGGGTGAGGTTAGCATGACGCCGGCTCCACTCCGCTTACTCGTTACAGAGCCGTCCACATAAAGCTTCCAACCGCTGGCGAGGCCTGGTTCGACCTTTATGGCTTGAACTGTTTCGGTGCCCTCGGACCGGCCGGAATGTGCTTCTACTGCCATCGGGGTGAGTTCGCATATGAAATCCGCAGGGCCTGGCCCTTGATGGCCGTTCGTGGGGCATAAGTTATATCGAACTCTCCCAACTCGACTGCCCAACGTACGAGCCTGCCGCTAGTATCCGGTCTTTGCAGGATTTGCAGTAGAGGGTGATTGGTATACAAGGTGATGGAAATAGTGTCGGAGCTTCCTGGCGCTGACGATCAGGGCCAGAGCGAGTTTTTCGATGTCAGGGTATCGGCTTTCGGCTCCGGTAAGTCCCTTCCCTACATAGTATACCGGGAGATCGAGTGTGTCCTCCTTCCTGACGAGAAACGCAGAGACGGCTGTTTCTGATGCAGCTATGTAGAGGTATAGCATCTCACCCGGCACCGGTTTGGATAAGAGAGGTACTGCAGACAGGTATGTCTTGATGGATTGGAATGCCGCCTCGTGCTCCACCGCCCAGTGAATTTTCTTGAACTGATGTGCCTTGAGCAGTTTAAAGAACGGGGCGCACTTATCGGTCAGACGGGAGATAAATCTGGCCAGGGCGGCTAGTCGGCCGGTCAGCATCTGGACCTAGTTTCTTTCCCCTGGTGTTTCCATGTCTAGGATCGCTTGGACCTTCAGTGGGTTAGCTTCTATCACCCGCTGGCTGATAATGTGGCCTAGGAACAGGCCCTCTGAAATTCCGAAAATGCACTTCTTCGGGTTCAGGCGCATCCCAAACTTGAGCATCTTACCGACGACTACTGCCAAGTCTAGGACGTGGGCCCCTGCGGTCAAGCTTTTGACTAGCATGTCATCCACGTACACTTCCACCGTTTTACCCATCTCATGCTCCAACATGCGGTTTACCATCCGTTGGTATGTGGCCCCGGCGTTCTTTAGACCGTACGACATCCTCTTATAGCAGTAGGTCCCTCGGTCAGTTGTGAACGAGGTGTGCTCTTCATCGTCCGGGCTCATCCTTATCTGATTGTATCCGGCGTAGGCATCCATGAAGCTGAGTAGTTTAAAACCGGATGTGGAGTCTATAAGCTGGTCTATTCGGGGGAGCGGGAAGCTGTCTTTTGGGCACGCCCGGTTTTGGTTGGTAAAATCAACGCACATGCGCCACCGGTCGATTCTCTTCTTTGGGACCATAACCACGTTGGCGAGCCATCGGGGATACTGGACTTCCCAGATGAAACCTATGCATCTCAGCTTCTGCACTTCCTCTCTGATCGCCTCATACTTCGCCGGGCTAAAGGACCTCCTTTTCTACCTCACCGGGAGAACGTTGGGCAACGAATTTAGCCGGTGGACGGCTATTTCTAGGGATATGCCTGACATGTCCTCGTAGGACCATGCGAACACTGAACTGTTGTCTCAGAGAAAGGTGACGAGCTCATGCCTGACAGCCTGGGCGACACTACCAGATCGGACAGAATAGCCGACGACAAAAATTTCGTCGACTATGCCAAATTTTCGTCGGCTATAATTCGTCGGTAAACCGGAGTCGGTAAAACCAATGGCCGACGAAAATAACAAAATCGTCGGCTATTTTCGAGTATGGCCGACGATATTACCGACGAAAATTCATTTTGTCGACCAAACCTTAGCAAAATATAAGACGAAATTCGTCGGATATTTTCGAGTATGGCCGACGATATCGTAAACTATAGCCGACGACATTCGTCGGTTATTTGTTCTGAAATATAGCCGACGATTTCATCTATTTCGTCGGTTATTTCGTCAGAATATATTAATATTTTAATAGCCATTAATTAATTATACCCGACGAAATAATGTCATTTTCGTCGGCTATAACGGTTATAGCCAACGAAATTTGGTAAAAATCGTCGGCTATAGCACTTATAGCTGACGAAATAATGCTATTTTCGTCGGCTATTCTTACATTTTGGGGAAAAAAAATTAAATTAATTTCTAAATTACCATTCCAAGCAACCTGCAATTCACAATGACAATCCATGCATTTACACCAACAAGAAACACGTCTAAATGACTTATTATTTAATTTGTTCCAATATACATAAAATATAACCCTAATCATCACCTAAAGCACTAAAGTCCACCACGTCATCCCCAGCATCCAGCTCTCCATCATGCTCGTCATCCTGCTGAACGAACTCGGGAGGTTGAGGCATTGGAGGTTCAAGGCTTTGTTGTTGTGCCGCGAACATATCATACCACCAGTTTTGTTGGCCGGCGTAGTTGTGTCGCCGAATTCTCTCGCATTCAGCATACCAACTCGACATATCTAAATGATACTACTGTGTTCTGCGGTGTTGCTCCTGTGATCTCTGGGACTCGGCCGCCAATCTTGCTGTCAATCTCTGCACTTCCTCCCTCATCTGTTGGCTGTCCCCGCCTCCCTTCTTTTGACCTCCCTTAGTGGTCTTCAGGAGTCCTATTCCAGAACTTCCCAAATTCCGGCAGTAGTATTGGTTTGACCAGTCTGGGAAGGCTGCGTGGAACATCCTCGCTGCCGTTTGGACATTCGATCGGTCGACCTGGCGCAGGGCTTCTTGCAGATCTGCCTCTGAAATGTTCGGTTGTGTCTCCCGGACTACTTGCTCATACACTTCTTCTTCGGGCCGGTTCACCCTCTCCTAATTGAACGGGAAAAAAAAATAATTAATATTCTAACAAATATATAATTAAGTACAATTAATAATTAAAAATTTTAAATCGTAACCAATGACTTACGAGCTGTTCTGTCGCTTGTGGATAAGCCTTCTTGAACGTCTCTACGTACGGGTTGCTATCAGGATGATCTCTAAGCGCATCCTCCTGATATTGTGCAAATGGCCTAGAACCACCATGATGGGGGGTTGTGTTACGGCGGCGGTTCGCAGAGTTTATCCGAGACCGTTCCTTCAAACAAATAATAAAATATTAGAAAAATGCATCAAAAAATATTAGTGTAATAATTATAAAATAATTAAACTAATAATTAAAATTTTAACAAAATAAACATTTATAGTTAAGTTTAGTATTTACCTGCATAAGTGGGTTGTTGAACTCTACTGTCTTCAACCAACGCCACTCGTACTCCCTGAATATGAACTCTCTTAGAGTACCCATACGACCACGGTTGTCGTATTCGGTAAAGTGGGTACGGAGCTCGTTCTTCCACTCTTTGAACCTACGGAAAAAACAAAAGTGCATTAGAAATATTATTAATATCATAAAATATTTCAAATTATAAGATGAGGAATTCCCAACGTACCTCGAGTTCTGTATCGCGTCCGCCCAATCCTGCTTGTGTTCGGCAATCTCGAAGTATGCCTGAAAGATAATATTTTATTAGTTTTACAATTATAACAATACCGAAAATTATTAAATATTACGATAAAGAAATTAAGTTTTTTAAATTACCCACCGAGGCCGCGTTGTTAACCTCCCTCTTAATTTCTTCCGGCACATCAGCCCACCGGGTCCACAACATAGGGACTTTATCCCTAATTATTGCCCCCACGCAACCCGCGTAATCGCGGCGTTTTTTCCCCTGAACCTCTTGATTATGGGGTTCGTTGATCTGGATCCTCCCCCTGCTCTCAACAGTTCTCCTGAGCGTGTCAAAACATATGACACCACTCGTATTCGGCCTTGAACTGCTAGCGGCTGTCCCTATCACATAAACGACGATTGGTTAATAAAATTAAATATTAGTGCGTTAATTTTAATAAAACATTTAATTAATCAAATCAAATGTTACCTGAACTGGATGACCCGTCTGTCGACTTTCCTTTTCTCCTCGCCGAAATCAGGAGGTCAGGTCTCTCAAATGGCTCCTGATGGTATGCCTCCGCAACACTCACGTACTGAGGCATATCAGGCCATATGGGCACACCACGAAAGTCGACATCGGGTATCGCAGGAATGTTGTACGGGAGGTAGAGCTGATTTGGGAGAGTAGGCCCCTCAGTCGAGTCAGCAGCAGACGTCGCCGGACTCGTCATCGGCTCCCGATGAACCTCAGGCATATGGACCTGAGGAACGTCTGGAGCTATCTCGTCCTGAAATAGCTGCCTACTGAACCTCGGAGCATCTGGCCCGAGAGGGGGACGTGAACTGCTCGACGGCAGCCCCGCCTAGAGATGGGTCTGGTGCCGAGAACTCACACTCCTCCACGGCTGGGATGAATCCATCCTCTGAGGCTGGCTGGTGGTCCTCTCAAGCTGGCTAAGGGTCCTCTCGGAGTCTCCGGAACCGGCAGAACTTCCAGAATCCCTAGATCTCGAAGAACGACGGCCTCCAAATAACTGTCTGAATGCATCGGCCATCTGGAGCTTGAGACATTAATACATTAATTAATATTAAATTATATTACATTAAATAACAAATTCTAATTAATATAATAACCAATAATACTAACATATTTTAAAACATACTAACAAATTAATATTTAAATTTTAACTAATTTTAAATAATACTAACCATTAACATAAATATAACCATTTATATACAAATATAACTATATTTCATCATTAACATATATATACATACAAATAACCATTTATATAATTAGGCTACCAATTTATATATATAATTAATTTAATAATTTATATATAACAATTAAAATATACATTAACATATAACCAATATTAACAAATATATAACAATTTATATAATTAATCTACAAATTTATATATATAATTAATCTAACAATTTATACATATAACTAATATATATAACAATTTAACACACACTTAAATATCTAAATTATATACCTAAATTATAAAATTAAAATAAATTGAAAAAAAAACCTTCGGGATCTGTTTTGGAGGAGGAGGAGGACGGGATCTTGCCGGCGCTGATTTGAGGAGGAGGAGGAGGAGAGCGGCGGATTGGAGGAGGAGAGCGGCCGATTTGAGGAGCGGAGGAGGAGTTTTTGCGGATTTAGGGTTGAAAAAAGTCGGGCTGACTGCGGCTTTCAGCTTTTATAGCAGAGAGAATAGCCGACGAATTAAAAGATTTCGTCGGCTATTCTATGAGAATAGCCGACGATTTAGAATATGTCGTCGGCTATTCTTTGAATCTCGTCGGCTATTCTATGCACATCGACGGCTATACTTTGGAAGATCAACAGCCGTCTGATCTGAGCCATCCAACGGCGGACAATAAAAAGGCGCGGATCGCAAGAGTTGAGCCGACGAAAATTATATTTCATCAGCTAAACTTAAAGCATAGCCGACGATTTAAAATGTTTCGTCGGCTATGCTTTGGAAAATCAGCAGCCGTTGGATCTGAGCCATCCAATGGCGGACAATAAAAAGGCGCGGATTGCAAGAGTTTAGCCGATGACATATAATTTTCGTCGGCTAAACTGTTGGTCAAACCAGTAAGTCAAACATCTAAACGCTTAAAAACGGAAATTAGTCTAGTTAAACGACGGTTTCTGGCCTCACCTTCAACAGATAAAAGTTTCAAATCAATGAGACGCAACTAATCGTATAAAAAGTTTACAAAATTGATTTATCGAACGTCAGGCTACCCATAAGAAAACGAAAGTAAAAAACAGTCTACCGCAACATTCGGCACACAGATTTCATCGGAATCTTGTCATTTTACAACCGTGGACGTATTTTATCATTTCGGTCATATCTTATTTCAAAACATTTTTGCATTTGAAGAGTCTACATATAGTAACTATTTGAAAACAATACATTCACTTAAACACTTAATAAACAAGTTAAGGAACATTAGTGCATATGTTCTGATTTTGAATCTAAAAGTTTATAAAATCTATTCCAACCGTCAGATATCACCGTTAAGATTAAATACATGTATGAAAAAAAATCCAACTTCAGATGACAACGTTAAAGGCTCGATCGGAACGGTCAACCGGGTGAGTCAAACCTCTAAACGCTTAGAAATGGTAATTGGCCTGTCTAAATGACGTTTTTTTGCCTGAGCTTCAACAGATAATAGTTTCAAATCGATGAGATGCAACTAATTGTATAAAAATTTTCCTCAAAATATTTACCGAAGGTAACGCTACCATTAGGGAAACGAAAGAATAAAACCTTTAACCGCATCTTTCGCCGCTCAGATTTTATCAGAATCTTGTCATTTTTCAACCGTAGACGTATTTCATTATTTCGGTCATATCTTATTTCACAACATTTTTCCATTTGAAGGATGAAGCAATGGTTTATCGTTAGTGATAGAAAATGGAATATGATCATTTTTTGTTTTTTGTTTTTAAATCATAGCCGACGAGAGACTCATAGTCGTCGGCTATTCTTTTGTCTTTTCCTGTCTAAAATAAAATATGTATTTTCTAATATAGTTATAGCCGACGAAATAATGAATTTTTCGTCGGCTATTATTAGTATAGCCGACGAAATAACGTGTTTTTCGTCGGCCATTATATGAAAAAGGTAAAAAAAAATCAGTAGGTTTACCCCTCTCGTATTCCTATTTCCTATTCATATATAACTTAAATTGAACATCAAGAAAACAGAAACACAGTAGTCAACATATTTCAAATTTTTTTTTAGGGGTTTGGAACCCAGCCTAGCTGGGAGGCTCATCCCCACGCCCGTTCATTAGAAATTTTGAGATTACAAATGAAAGGATTACATCATCTAAATTACTTAATCCGGCGGATTGTAATCGGAATCATCGGATGAGTCTTCTTCGGTTTCTGAATTGCTCGATAGGGGTAATCTCTGTCTTTCCTCACCACTAGAGTCCTCGTTAGTTTCTTCATTTGGATCAACATCAACAAGCAGTGGCTCTTCACGTCGAATTCGCACCGGCGTGTCTAGGCGAATAAAAGAGGAGTCAGGAATACCGTTTGCGTTGGGCTCTTGATACGCGGTGCCAACTTCCTCGTTCTCTTCAGCCACTCCAAGTGTAGACGCCCGGTAAATGTTGCGATGGTGGATAGTGTTGACTACTTTCCACGGGTCACCCTTGGCGAGATCATCAAGATAAAACACGTGTTTCACCCATGTGGCTAAAACGAACGGGTCATCCTCATACCATGATGTACTAGTGTTCACAGAAGTTATGCCGTATTGATCGGTTTTCATGCTCTGTGGCCGTGTGTCAAACCATCTACACTTGAAAAGGTGCACTTTCATGCCTTCCCCATATTGCAGTTCCACAACTGAATGGAGAACACCGTAATAGTCAACTCCATCATCCCCACCATGTGCCATAACCCCTGATTTTTGTGTTTTTAGTCTGACGTCTCTCACTACCAGAAAAGGCATCATAGCCGACGATATGGGAAAAAACGGCCGACGAAATAGTACTTCGTCGGCTATAATGGTTCATAGCCGACGAAATAGTAATTCGTCGGCCACATCGTCGGCTATAATATTATAGCCGACGACTGCCGACAAGTCGTCGGCTATAACTATAGCCGACGAAACGTTTTTGGTTATAGCCGACGAGGAGGGTATTCGTCGGCTATAAGAGTTATAGCCGACGAAAAGTTTTTGGTTATAGCCGACGAGGAGGGTATTCGTCGGCTATAACCCTTATATCAGATCGATCTTCTGCAGCATGGAGCTCATTCGTCGATGAAATCGTCCAAAACGCTCTGAAATCGTCCAAAACCTCGGCCATAAGCTTGAAAGGTACGTATATTGTTGTGTGTGTTGATTTAGTTGGTTATATGCATAGGTGTGTTAATTTAGAGTTTAATTAGAATAAATGTGTGATTAATTTGATATATATATATATATATATATATATATATGTGTGTGTGTGTGTTGAGATGAGATTATTAATGGGTTGATATGTTGGTTAGATAGAATTGAAGTTTTGTTGAAGATCAGTGATTGATTGTTGATTTAGATCGGTGATTTTAGATGAATTTGATGAAAAAATGTATATATATATATATATATATATATATATATATATTAATTAATTAATTTAATTGTAATTAAAAATATATTGTTGGTATATATGAAAAATATATTGTGTTTAATTAATTAGGGAGATTGACGATGTTTTAATTAATTTAGGGATGCATGTGTACATGTATATATATGTGTGTGTAATGATCAATTTTTTAATTAATTAGTACGTACGTACGTACGTACATACGTAGTACGTGCATATATACATATCGACAGATATATAGCTATATTTATTTCTTGAATTTACAGGATGGACAAGAGTTGGATTACCCTTGGAAGATGGGATCAGGCGTATCATGATGGAGTTAGGAGTTTCCTGGATTTTGTGATGGCTAACTGTGGAGACACTACACTTCATTATTGTCCGTGTAAAAAGTGCAAGTGTGCCACTCCACGACACCGGTTTTCCATAGAGACAGTGGAGCAACAGTTGGCTAGATATGGATTTTGGGTCCTATACAGTAATTGGATTTATCACGGTGAACCAGAGTTTGCGGGTCCTCATGATCATGGACAATTTGCCGAGAGAGGGAGTTCCTCCAATGATCCAACAACGAACTGGATCAACGATATGTTTCCTCGTGAGAGCGGTGTCTTTGATGAAGCACCAGATGTGCAACTCCCTCCTCCGGAGATGGAGTGTTTCCCTGATATTGAGCCACTCCAGCCATTACCCCGATCTCCGGTCAACACAAGTGGTATGGAAAAGTACAACAACCTGATCGCATTGCAACAGACTCCGTTGTACCCCGGATGCAGTAAGACTGTCCTTGAATCTGTCATGGGAGTGATGGAGATCAAAACGGAGAACAAAGGCACTGTCAAATCGGTTGATGATTGGCTTCGGCTATGGGGTGGGGCGATGCCCCCCGGACATCGGCTTCCTACCAGTCATCATAAGGTACGACATATCCTTAAAGATCTCGGCCTTTCCTACATCAAGATTCATGCATGCAGATACGATTGCGTTCTGTTTTACGGGGAAGGACTTGTAGATCTTGAATACTGCCCAGTATGCAATACAGAGCGGTATAAGTTCACTCCTAAAGGGAACAAGAAAGCTGTGAAGATACTTCGGTACTTCCCGCTGATTGATAGGCTTGAGCGGTTGTTCATGTGTGCTTTCACGGCCGAAGCTAGGAGATGGTGGGCTGAGAGGAATGTGCCTGACGATGACACCCTTAGACATCCCGCCGACGGAGAGGCTTGGAAGAAGAACGTGTTGGAGTTTCCTGAATTTGCATCAGAGGTTCGAAATGTTTGGCTAGGGCTATCATCCGACGGTTTCAACCCTTTTGGCAAGAAAGAGCTTCAGTACAGTGTGTGGCCAGTTATTTTGATTTCGTACAACTTTCCACCGTGGATGTGCATGAAGAAGGAATATAACATGCTCACATTATTGATTCCAGGCCCAGGTTATCCGGGAAAGTGTCTCGATGTGTATTTGAGACCCGTAATTGAGGAGCTTCGGTACTTGAGTCTGAACGGCCACCTGGTCTACGACCGGTTCAAAAATGAGATGTTCCGGATGCATGCCATGCTTGTTGGCACGATCAGTGACTTTCCTGGGACGGGTATGTTGTCGGGCAGCGTCACCAGGGGTTACAGGGCTTGTTCAGAGTGCATGACTGTTGATTGCTCCAGTCCTCATTGCAGCAAGATTGTCCAGATGCGTCACCGTCGTTGGCTTCTGCATGACCATCCATTTAGGGACGATGCACAGGCTTTTGATGGGACTGAAGAAAGGGGCTGGGCACCGGAGCGATGGACAGGGGAGGAAATATTGGCAGTGTTGAATGAGTATGACTTTGGTCCGCTTAGCAATCATCCCGATGTGTTGCGCACGATTCCAGAGAGGCCGGATCGGTATAGGTTCTGGTCACACAAGAGCATCTTATGGGAACTTCCTTATTGGGCCAGGTTGGCTACCAGATACTACCTGGATGTCATGCATATAGAGAAAAACGTGGGTGAAGCCGTGGTTGGCACAGTTTTGAATTGGGAGAAGAAAACAAAAGACACCCCGAAGGCACGCGTTGATCTGAGAAATATGGGACTGCGGGACCATTTGTGGTTGAGAGAGGGCAGGAGCAAAATGCCCCAAGCTCCTTACACCGTCACCAGGGACCAGAAACATGAAATCTTTGGATGGCTGAGTAATGTCAGGTAACTTTTTATTAGGCATGTATTCCCTAAAGAATCCATCTGTTGTTGGACGACTATATATGCATGAAATCTAACTGTTGTTAATGGCTATGCAGGTATCCTTATGGCTATGCGGGTAACATAAGCAAGTGTGTTAACTACCGAGACAACAAGATGTACGGATTGAAGAGTCACGACTGCCATGTACTGCTTCAACGCCTCTTCCCTATTTTCATTCGAGCGTACTTGGAGGATGAAGTGGTTGAGCCGTTGGTGGCGTTGTCAAGATTCTTCCAGAAGTTATGCGCTAGAGAAGTTAGAAAATCAGACCTCATGAGAATGCATGAGGAAATCGTTTTTATCTTGTGCAAGTTCGAGAGGATATTTCCCCCAAACTTCTTTGACATCATGCCTCACCTGATGATCCATCTTCCCCAACAATTGTTGCTTACCGGTCTCGTACACTACACTTGGATGTATCCCATTGAAAGGTACATGTTATTCCTAAATTTGATTTATACATGTTTTTAAATAAAAGTTGCATGCTCTTAACATGCACTTGTTAACCTTGCAGACAACTTGGAGACTACAAGAAATATGTGCACAATAAATCTGCGCCTGAGGGGTGTATTGCTGAAGCTTACATTGCGCATGAGTGTGTAACGTACGCCAAGTTGTACTTGGGACCGATGGAGGACCCCCCACAACATCCAAGTCGAGATGACCCCGAGTTCAACCTATCTATCGTCGCCAACTCTGTTGTACCATACGGAAGCTTCAAGAAGAAGGGTGTGGACAAGTTGCCTGACCATGAGGTAGGGATTGCCCACTGGTGGGTTCTAATAAACTGTCCGGAGGTACAATATTGGAAACGAACCCATCTTCGATGTACGGAAGTGAACAGTGATGTCGAGTACCACAACACGATGTTTGCAGACTATTTTCCACAATGGGTAAGTGTATAAATATATATATTAGATGGCTTTCTTTTACAGTTCCCTATTCTTTAATTATAAACACACCAACTGATTTGAGTTATATTTTTCAGCTCATGCAAGTGGCTGCGAGGGGTGGTCATACAAATTACTCAGAGGAATTGAGGCTGTTGTCGATGAAGCCGATATCTTCCACAGTCCGCCCAATGTGTGATGTCAACGGCGTTAAGTATATATGTGAAGCTCGAGACGGGGAACGCAAAACACAGAATTGTGGGGTGATGGTGGATGGTGCAGAGGGGGGCGTGGATTTTTACGGTGTCCTACAGTCAGTTGTTGAACTCATTTATGGGAACCGCATGAAAGTCTACTTGTTCAAGTGTCGATAGTTTGATACTAGGCCGCACCGCATACGGATCGATCAGTACGGCATACTTTCGGTGAATACCGCTACTAGTGTGTATGAAGACGACCCCTTTGTTTTCGCCACAGCGGCCAAAAAGGTCTTTTATCTTGACGATCCATTGAACAAAGGCACGTGGAAGGTAGTTAACCATGTGTCTCAGCGAGACATATACAGTGCTACCACACTTGGTGTGAGCACAGAGTGTCAAGAAGCGACCGCATACCAAGAGCCGGACGCCGGCGACATTCCGGAATCCTCCACCATCCGCGATAATAATGTGACGCCGGGCAGAGTGGTTCGACTTCCTAGGGGTCAGGTGCCCATGTATGATGTTAATCTGAATCGTCTATATCCGGCAGACGATGACTCAGACGACGAGTACGAGCACCGATTGCCAGATATTAACTACTATACTACGTCTGACTCAAGTGATGAGGATGATTCTGATTATCATCCTTAGTATACTATTTATGTATGTATTTGTGTACGATGGTGCATGCATGTATGAAAACATTTTTTGTCCTTAATTACCGTTTTCCGAATTTATGGGAAATTGTATTGAATTGTTTGTGCGATGTTCAGGAATTTATCAGGTGAAATAGGCAATTTTCAGGCCCTAAATGGAAAATTTTCAGAAAGATCAGCATTATAGCCGACGAAATGGACCACAATTCGTCGGCTATAATGCCCATACTGTAGCCGACGACTTGCAAGTATATTGACCGAAACCATACGTAGACCCTTCAAATGCAAAAGTGTCGTGAAATAAGATACGACCGAAATATTGAAATACGTCTACGGTTGAAAAATGGGAAGATTCCGACAAAATCTGTATGCCGAATGTTGCGGTTAGGTGTTTTTTACTTCCGTTTTCCTATGGGTAGCCTGACGGTCGGTCAATATTTTGAGGAAAATTTTTATACGGTTAGTTGCGTCGCATCGATTTGAAACTATTCTCTGTTGAAGGTCAGGCCAAAAAACGTCATTGAGACGGGCCAATTGCCGTTTTAAAGCGTTTAGAGGTTTGACTTTGCAGTTTGACCGTCCCGATCGAGCCTTTAACGTTGTCAGATGTAGTTGGATTTTTTTTCATACATGTATTTAATCTTAACGGTGATATCTGACGGTTGGAATAGATTTTCCAAACTTTTAGATTCGAAATCGGAACATATGCACTAATGTTCCTTAACTTGTTTACTAAGTGTTTAAGTGAATGTATAGTTTCAAATAGTTACTATACATAGACCCTTCAAATGCAAAAGTGTCGTGAAATAAGATACGACCAAAATATTGAAATACGTCTACGATTGAAAAATGGGAAGATTCCGACAAAATCTGTGTGCCGAATGTTGCGGTTAGGTGTTTTTTACTTCCGATTTCCTATGGGTAGCCTGACGGTCGGTAAATATTTTGAGGAAAATTTTTATACGATTAGTTGCGTCTCATCGATCTGAAACTATTCTCTGTTGAAGGTCAGGCAAAAAAACGTCATTTAGACGGGCCAATTGCCGTTTTAAAGCGTTTAGAGGTTTGACCAAAAGTTGACCAAGGAATAGCCGACGAAATACTTAACTTCGTCGGCTATACTCTTGCGATCTGCGCCGTTTCATTGTCCGCCGTTGGATGGGCGAGATATGACGGCTGCTGATATCGTGAAGTATAGCCGACGAGATTCATATTATAGCCGACGAGATTCATATTATAGCCGACGATTTATTAACTTCGTCGGCTATAACCGGCCCGCAAAGCCCAACTTCGGCCCAGCCCGGATTTCGGCCCGGCCCGTCAAAGTATAGCCGACGAATTTCGACTATAGCCGACGACTTAAAATGACATCGTCGGCTATAGTCCTTCGATTTAAACCGAAACAGAGGCGCCTCTCCCTCATTTTCCAGAAACCCTAAAACCCATAATCCTCTGCCGCCGCAGCCGCCCGCCCCTCCCCGACGCCGACCGACCACCACCGACGCCGACCGACCCTCCCCCTCCCTACCCTCCCCCTCCCCGCCCCCTCCCCGTCCTGCCCGACCCCTCCCCGACCCGAAACCCCCTGCCGCCGCCGCCCCGAGCCGCCTCTGCCGCCCCTGCCGCAGCCGCCCCTACCCGCCCCTGCCGCAGCCGCCTCTGCCGCCCCTGCTGCAGCCGCCCCTAGCCGACACGAAAGTCCCTGCCGCCGCCCCCCCTGCCGCCATCGCCGCCGTCGCCGCCGCACCGCACCACCGGTCCTCGTTCAGACTGCACCACCATGTCAGGTAGTCCCGATCGAGCCTCATTTAGGGTTTTTATTAATTTTGTCGAATTTTGTGAATTTTAGGGTTTTTGTGAATTTTTTGTGGAATTTAGGGTTTTTGTGAAATTTATGGAATTGTGTGGATTTTTTGTTAAATTTGTTAATTTTGTGGAATTTATATACTAATTTTGTGGATTTTTTGTTAAATTTACGGTTTTTATATACTAATTGTGGAATTTTGTTGAATTTATATACTAGTATACTAATTTATATACTAATTTATATATAATTAGGTATAAATATTTTGTGTAATTTTTAGGAGGATATATATATATATATATATATATATATATATATATATATTTTTTTCGGAATATATATATATAATTAGGTATAAATATAGTTATGTATATATATATAATTAGGTATATATATATTTAAAAAAGTTTTTTATTTTTTTGTGAAATTTAAGGAATTTTGTGTTATATTTCGGAATATATATATATAATTAGGTATAAATATATTTAGGTATATATATAATTAGGTATATATACATTGAATGAAGTTTTTAATTTTTTTGTGGAATTTTTGTGCAATTTATGGAATTTATATACTAATTGTGTAGGAAACCGCCGCTTTGTAGACCGATGGCTTGGCAGACGGACCGAGAGCGACCCCGACGCTCAGGCAGGAGCCAGCCGTGGGGGGAGCGGATCCAGCGGTCGTCGGGGCCTAGGCCGGCCTATGAGTCGACGAGAGGAGACGTTGATGAGATTGACCCCGAGCGATCCACGTGGGGGCTCCTCGTATGAGTCGACGGGAGCGGGCCCTGAATCGAGTGTCGGAGGAGGACGCAGAGCCACCAGACCCCAGTGCACTTCAGCACTGTTCCAGGATCGGCAGCCGACCCCACCGCGCGCCGATCTGGACCCTCCAGAGATGCTCCCTGTCCCCCCACAGCGACAGCGTCCACAGCTACGGGGCCCACCGTCAGGGGGAGCAGGCCCCTCAGGGTCCACGCCCCGTATGTCTCCGCCATCGGGGATGTACATGGTCCAGTTCGTCCCTGCCATCCCTGAGTACGATGCCAGGGGGAGGCAGATTTGGAGGCACGACCGGCCCCACGAGATTCCCTGGGAGGAGGCCTACGTCTACAGTCCTTTCGACTCAGAGGACTGCCGCGGCCTGTGGGCCGTTCGTGAGAAGGACAAGCAGTACAATGACGCAGGTAATTGGTTAGTTTAATTAATTATTTAGATTGTTTAATTAATTATTTAATTAGTTAGTTTAAATAATTATTTAACTATATCTTCATTTTAATTATGAAACAGGCGTCCTCGTCAATAAACCCGCGGGGACGAGACGGACCAGAGGGCCAGCGAACATGTCGACCCTGGAGAGGGAGCTCGCCGGTGGGATCAGAGAGATCCTGCCCGGTCCCGGTGAGGATGGACGCCCGATTGAGAGGAGAGACACCACCACCAAGTATATCAACGCGACGGGCATGCTCGTGCAGGACAGGGTCCCACTGTTGTGGCCCGACTGGGGCTCTGTGCCCGATGACATCAAGGCGCGAGTGTACAATGCACTGTCGGTGAGTTAAATCGTATTTTTATTATTGAAAATAAACATTTATGAATTCAGTCCTTATAACTATATAAAAATATTTTCTAATTAATTTATAATATTGCAGCAATGGTTTAGAGTCCATCCTACCTTGGACTGGTGGAGGGACGAGCAGCTGAAGAACAGGTTATGTGTTTTGCTTTTTTTTGTATAAATATATTTATTGGCAGTGTACGAATATATCTAACAGTTGTGTTCTGTTAATATAGGTACTCCGAGTGGAAGAACGAGCTGTCCACGCACTACAGGACGTACCATGTGGAGCAGCGCTTGGGGCGAGCTGCAACCCCCCACGAGTTCCGGTACAGGGAGTACGAGTGGCTATGGCTGGTAGCCTACTTCGGGAGCGACAGGGTCTCGGTAAGAAAATTTAGCCTACTAGTATATCACTTTTTAATGTTATTTAATAATTAAATTATGTAGTTACTTAATTAAATTAATTAGTTAGTTAGTTAGTTATTAGTTATTAAATTAAGTTAGTTGGTTAGTTAAATAGTTAGTTAGTTCGTTACTAAATTAAATTAAATTAAATTAAATTAGGTAGTTAGTAAGTTAGTTAGTTACTAAATTAAATTAGTTAGTTAAGTAGTTACTAATTAAATTAAATTAGTTAGTAACTAAATTAGTTAATAATTTTATTTTGGTTAGTTCCTAATATTTTAATTTAGTTACTAATTTATATTTGCGTTTATATGTTCGTTCTTATAATACAGAAAATCTCGCGGACGAACAGCGACAACCGCAGGAGGAACGAGCACCCCCACCACGGCGGCGCCCGCTCCTGGAGGCAGTGGGCAGAGATGGCGAGGAGGGACCGACCGCTGAGGCCGTTGTCGTGGATTCATGCGCAGATGTATCCGGGGCGTCCCGAACAAGTGGTAAGTATTCGCCCATCTTCAATAAAACTGTTTCATTAAATTAATTTATATATATATTTTTTAATTCGTTTATTATATTTTCTTGTCAATTAGGCGGAAATAGATGCGGAGACCGACGCGATCACCTTCGGGATCGCGCGAGACACCCTGGGAGACGGGGCGTCCGACGAGGCGATCGCGGAGTTTGCCTCCACGATCTACACCCTTGAGCCGCGCTTGGCCTCTCAGATCATGCACGCGGCGGTAGGGACGGGGAACAACTACTTCTACCAGAGAGGCCTAGGCGCGGCGGGAGATGGGGTTCTCAAGTACACGCCGGCCAATCCCAGCACGCAGCGTGCGGCTTCGACGAGAGGAGACTTGCAGACGCAGCTGCAGAGGACTCAGGCGGAGATGGCGAGGGCGGTGGAGGCGCTCCAGCAGGCGGAGTTGGCGAGGGCCGCGGAGGCTTCGGCGCAGCAGGCCAGAGACGCATCTGTGGCGGAGATGTACCGATGGATGCAGCAGTCTTGGGAGGCCCAGCAGGCTGGACTCCAGCCCCCGCCTCCGCCACAGATGCCCCAGTTCGTCGTCCCCACTCCCCCACCGCATCGGAGTACGCCAGCCGATCAGGACAGCCATAGCCACCGGAACTCGAACGATCCGGTCGACGACGCTACGCGTTTAGGGGGTGATGATGAGTAGTTAGGGGGTTAATTTGTACAGTATGTAGGATATTAGGGATGGATTGATGTGGATATTTGTTGGATATTTGGATGTTTGTTTGTGCATTTTCTGCAGCTAAACCGAAGACGAAGTGAAATTGGGCCCGAGTTAAATTTTTTAATTTTTTTAAATATTTAGGGGTTATAGCCGACGATATTGGCATTATTTCGTCGGCTATAAGTGCTATAGCCGACGATTTTTACCAAATTTCGTCGGCTATAACGGTTATAGCCGACGAAGATGACATATGTCGTCGGCTATACCCTCCCGGCTTCCGGCAAAAAAAGCCGTTCCTGGTACCGGCGATTGGTATGGCCGACGATAGTGTCGTCGGCTATAACGGACGGATAGCCGACGACAGTGTCGTCGGCTATACTTCGGGTTAGGGGCAATTACGTAATTGTTAAAGCCGACGATCTTGTCGTCAGCAATGTTCGAAGTTTAGCCGACGACGCTTTTTTCGTCGGCTATACCTAGTGTTTTATAAGCCGACGACTTACCTGGTGTATCGTCGGCTATACTATAGCCGACGGAGCATTCCCGACGAGAGAATAGCCGACGATACTTCGTCGGCTATGACCATAGCCGACGAATTAATGGAAACGGCCGACGAGATGGCGTCGTCGGCTATGATGCCTTTTCTGGTAGTGTCTCTCTTCACATCGAAATAACACACCATTCACCTTGCACGTCGCATAAACTTTTGAATAGACCGGCTTCATCGCCAGAAGTCGGAGTTTGTGCGACCAATTTGGGTGATTATCATTTTTAATAAGGTCCATCTGCAACCATCAGAATCAACTATAAATATGAATAATTATACACAATAATATATAAATACGTATAGAATAATGTTAAAGTTACGTACCCAGTGGCCGAAATACTCTACGAATATACGGTTGTGGTAATCGAGATCACCTCCTACTTGTTCACAGTTTAGATGCATGGTCTTCCAAAACTGAATTTCTAAATAGTTAATTAGTACCCACCAATGTGCAATGGCTACCTCATAATCTTTCAACTTGTAGGAAACTGGCAAGTTTCCACCGAGTACAACATCGTCGGAGAGTATGGAAAGATTGAACTGTGAAGGTACATCTTCCGGTATGCTTTCCTGTAACACTCCTAAATACAGCTTCATGTAGGTGACGCACTCGTGCGTAATATATGCTTCAGTTATACATCCTTCAGGTGCGGATCTGTTTTGGACAAAATCACCGTATTGTCCAAGTTGCCTATAAATGAAGTTTTTGAAGTGTTATGATAATACATTAATACTAAATCACATATATTGATGAGGAAATCATAAGGTGTAAAATACGTACCTTTCCATCGGATACATCCAAGTGAAGTGCACAGGACCGGTAAGCAACAACTGCCTAGGAAGATGGATCATGAGGTGAGGCATGATGTCGAAAAAATTTGTAGGAAATATCATCTCAAATTTACACATGATATGAACGATGTCTTGTTGCATTTCCCGGAGGTCAGATTTTCTCACTTCCCGTGTGCATACTCACTGGAAAAATCTTGCCAACGCTACTAACGGCTCCACAACGTGACGGGGAAGGAACAGTCGAATGAAAACAGGGAAGAGACGTTGTAGCAGGATATGATTGTCATGACTTTTCAACCCGTAAAGATTGTTGAATTGTCTGTTCACACACGTGGCTATATTTCCAGTAAAACCTGAAGGATACTTGGCCCGACTTATCCAATGGAAAATTTCTGATTTATGCTCAGGATTGACGGTGTAAGGAGCTTGAGGCATTTTTCTCTTCCCTTCTTTCAACCATAGTTGTTTTCTGATATTCATGTTTTGCAGATCAGTGCGAGCCTTAGGACCGTCTTTCGTCTTCCCCTCCAAGTTCAGCGTTGTGCCCACCACACTTTCAGAAATATTTTTTTCTATGTGCATAACGTCTAGGAAGTGATGGATCAGCAACTCACACCGGTACGGGAGTTCCCACAATATGCTCTTATGTGTCCAGAATTTGTACTCCTCAGGTCTTTCAGGTATTTCCGCTACAATATCGGGATGATTGCTGAGGGGCCCAAAATCGTACTCATTAAGCACTGCTAAAATTTCTCTTCCCGTCCATCTTCTGGGAGGACCACCGTGTTCTTCGGTTCCATCAAATGCAGCGGACTCGTAACGCCAGTGGTGATCCGCCGGAAGGAACACACGATGACCCATTCTGCATATCTTGTTGCAATGAGGGGTGCTCCCATAATCGCTGAGGCACTCTGGGCAAGTCTTGTATCCCCTAACAACGCTGCCCGACAACATCCCATAAGCAGGAAAATCACTGATGGTACCAATAACCATGGCATGCATCTGGAACGTCTCCTCCTTGTACTTGTCAAAAGTGGGATGACCAATGTCCCACAATACTTTAAGCTCTTCAATCAATGGTCTCATACACACATCGAGACATTTCCCTTGGTAACCAGGCCCCGGAATCAACAACGTGAACATATTATATTCTTTCTTCATGCACATCCACGGAGGAAGGTTGTAAGGTACCAAAACCACCAGCCATATACTGTATGAAAGACTCATGGTGCCGAAAGGGTTGAACCCGTCGGTTGAGAGCCCGAGCCTGACGTTTCTGACATCTTACGCAAAATGAGGAAACTCATTGTTTATATGCTTCCAAGCCGCTCCGTCAGAGATGTGTGTCATGATATATGTGTCTCCCGCGTCCCGCTCACCGTGCCATCTCATAGCTTTTGCGGTGGTTTCTGACATGTACAACCACTCAAGCCTATCTCTCAACGAAAAATACCGAAGCACTTTCACAGGTTTCCTATTGCCTGCTCCCGTCAACTTATATTGGTCAGACTGACATATCGGACATGCGTCAAGGCTAGCAAGGTCATTCCCTTCTGCATCTTTACCCCAGAAGAGAACGCAGTCAAATGCGCATGCATGGATCTTAATGTAGGAAAGCCCTAGATCTTAGAGGATACTTCGGACGTTACGGTAATTGGTAGGATTACGATGACCCTCCTCCAACAACGAAGAAGTGTACTGTAGATATCCATCCACTTGCTTGATAGTCGATTTTGTCTCGACTTTAATCCTCATTACCTCCATCACACTTTGAAGAACTGTTTTCTCAGAACTTGAAGACACAAGGGTCTGTTGCAATGCAATCAGTTTGTTGTACTTGTCAAAGGCAGCAGTGTTGACAACTTGTGGGAAGGGCTGCACTGGGTCATGCATATATTGTTCCACACGTACACTGCTTTCAAAAGGAAACACGTCGTTGACGAATGCCATTGTTGGATCGTTGGATGTACTACTACTGCCCGCCTCAAAAAACTGCCCATGATCATGCGATCCATCTAATGATGGCTCACCGTGATATATCCAACGTTTGTACTTCGGCCAAAACCCATTACTCTTTAGGTGCTCCCATACTGTCCTAATCGGAAATCGACACATATCACTGCGACACTTACATTTCTTACACGGGCAATAATGGTATTCATTCTCGTTTGCATTTTCCTCGACGAACTGCAAAAAATTCACAACTCCTGTAGTGTATCGTCGGTCATGCCTTGGAAGCGAAATCCAACTCTTATCCAGATCCATATATAGCCTGATAATAATATATATGTATAACTTTAATTAATAAGAAATTAATTAACACATACACATATATATATATATATATATATATATATATATATATAAATCCTTAATAATTAATTACATTACAATATATATTATTATCAACATCAACTCATATATATATACCATTAACAACCATTATTTAAGTTACACTATATATCAACCATTATTTAAGTTAATTACACTATCAACAACTATTAATTAACATATATATATATATATATATATATATTAACACTAATTAAAATAACATCAAATTAAAACACATAATTAAACTAAAACTCAAAATCAACTCAACTAAAACTCAAAATCAACATATATACATACATTCTAACACTAAAACAACAACAAATTGAACAAAAAATCACTTAATAAATCAAA
Organism: Potentilla sterilis; assembly: GCA_963682095.1. NCBI lineage: Eukaryota > Viridiplantae > Streptophyta > Magnoliopsida > Rosales > Rosaceae > Potentilla > Potentilla sterilis. The sequence continues at coordinate 21,418,300 of OY821760.1, forward strand.
ATCACTAAAACTCAAAATCAACTCAAATAAAACTCAAAATCAACATATATACATACATTCTAACACTAAAACAACAACAAAACAAAAAATCGATCACTTACTAAATCAAAATCACTAAAACTCAAAATCAACATATATACACATATACGTACCACTATATATATATATATATATATAGCTCCACAATGTAAGAGAGGACGGATTTCAACAATACCCACAGATTTTTCACTCTTTCTCCCGTTTTTCCCCTTTTTTTTCGTTTTTTTTTTAAATGAGCAGCTGCTGCCCAGATCTGAAAATATATAGACTTATAGCCGACGAAAATGTCAACTTCGTCGGCCATCACTACCAGTTTTGACAGAATAGCCGACGAAAAAAATTTCGTCGGCTATTCAAAATTTTCGCCGGCTATTCCTTCTACCGACGAAAATTTCGTCGGCTATAAGTCGTCGGTAAAACTAATGGCCGACGAAAATAACGAAATCGTCGGCCATTCCAAAATTATCACCGACGAAAATGAATTTTCATCGGCCAAACCTTGGCAAAATATCCGACGAAATTCGTCGGATATTTTCGAGTATGGCCGACGATTTTGGCAACTATAGCCGACGAAGAAAATCAATTTCGTCAGCTATTTGTTCTTAAATATAGCCGACGATTTTGTCTATTTCGTCGGTTATTTTGTCAGAATATATTAATATTTTAAGAGGCATAGCCGACGAAATAATGTGATTTTCGTCGGTAATAAAAGTTATAGCCGACAAAATTTGGTAAAAATCGTCGGCTATAAAGTTATAGCCGACGACATAAGGTCAATTTCGTCGGCTATTCTCAAATTTTGGGGATAAAAATTAAATTATGTTTTGGTTCAACTGAATATGCCGGAGGAGGAGGATGAGGCCGGAGGAGGAGGATGCCATAGTCATAGTCAACTAAATTAAATTAAATTAAATTAAGTTATGTTATGCCATGGAAAAGGAGGAGGAGGAGGCCGGAGGAGGAGGGGAAGGAGGAGGGGAAGGAGGAGGAGGACGCCGGCGCCGATTTGAGGAGGAGGAGGAGGAGAGCGGCGGATTGGAGAAGCAGATCGGCGGAGGAGAGCGGAGGAGGAGGATGCCGGAGGAGGAGGAGGAGGACGCCGGCGCCGATTTGAGGAGTAGGAGGAGGAGAGCGGCGGATTGGAGACGCAGATCGGCGGAGGAGAGCGGAGGAGGAGTTTTTCCGAAGGTGGAGAGAAAAAAGGCGGGCTGAAAGATTTAAAGCAGAGAGAATACCCCGACGATTTAAAAGATTTCGTCGGCTATACTTTGGAAGATCAACAGCCGTAGGATCTGAGTCATCCAACGGCGGACAATAAAAAGGCGCGGATCGCAAGAGTTTAGCCGACGAAATATAATTTTCGTCGGCTAAACTATAGGTCAAACCACTAAGTCAAACCTCTAAACGCTTAAAAACGGAAATTAGTCTAGTTAAACGACGATTTCTGACGCAGTAGAAGTGTGGAAGGGTTGATCAACGTCGAACCCTCAATGAATGGAGAGTACAATCAACGTCGTACTCTAAAGAACAGGTCTAGAATCCACCAGGAATCAAGAGAAAACTCTTAGGGTTTTGATAAAATATGATTAATTAATTGTATGTGATCCCAAAGGGATGCTTAAATACTGAAAAGAAACCCTAGGGCAACTAACAAGGAAACCTAAAAGCCCAAGGAATTAAAACAAAACGAATCCAAAAAAAAAAACTTAAATCTTGAAAACATATTAAACTGCTGTTTTGAGGCCCTAAACGAACTCGAAAGCCCGAAAAGGCCCACACGTCGGGGCGAACAGTCGAGTTTGATTCCGAGCGTCGTTCCCTTTCCGGAATGGAATCACAATCGTCATTCGGACGCCGGACGCCAAATCTGCAGTAAACCGGGTTTTGACTTGCAACGGTCAATCTGCTCTTCAATGTTTGTTGACATCCTTCCTACATTAGTTTCTGGCCTCACCTTCAACAGATAATAGTTTCAAATCAATGAGACGCAACTAATCATATAAAAATTTTAATAAATTTTACCCATAGGAAAACGAAAGTAAAAAACAGTTAACTGCAACATTCGGCACTCAGATTTTATCGGAATCTTGTCATTTTTCAACCGTAGACGTATTTCATTATTTCGGTCATATCTTATTTCACAATATTTTTGCATTTGAAGAGTCTACGTATAGTAACTATTTGAAACTATACATTCACTTAAACACTTAGTAAACAAGTTAAGGAACATTAGTGCATATGTTCTGATTTTGAATCTATGAGTTTAGAAAATCTATTCCAACCGTCAGATATCACCGTTTAGATTAAATACATGTATGGAAAAAAATCCAACTACATCTGACAATGTTAAAGGCTCGATCGAAACGGTCAACCGGGTCAGTCAAACCTCTAAACGCTTAGAAATGGTAATTAGACTGTCTAAATGACGTTTTTTTGCCTGACCTTCAACAGATAATAGTTTCAAATCGATGATACGCAACTAATCGTATAAAATACCCACAGATTTTTCACTCTTTCTCCCGTTTTTTTTCATTTTTTTTTTTAAATAAGCAGCTGCTGTCTAGATCTGAAAATATATAGACTTATAGCCGACGAAAATGCCAATTTCGTCGGCCAAACTTTCAAAAGTTTTCGTCGGCTAAAGTTTCAGAGAAAGGCCGACGACATTTCAAATCGTCGACTAAAATATGAATATAGCCGACGATTTTTTTTTTTTAGCGACGAAAAAAAAATACGTCGGCCATTATAGGGGAATAGCCGACGATTTTTTTTTTTAGCGACGAAAAATAAATTCATCGGCCATTCTTGGGAATAGCCGACGAAAATTTTATGTCGTCGGCCGTTTTTTTTTATTTCGTGGGGAAAAGCCTTTTTTCTTGTAGTGCATACTTCCAAAAATTTTCGTCGGCTAATGTTTCGGAGAAATGCCGACGAAAATACAAATCGTCGACTGAAATATGAATATTGCCGACTGTTTTTTGAAAATACCAACGAAAAAACAGTTTCGTCGGCTATGGTTAAACTATGTCCGCCGTTTTTTTTTTTTTTCGTCGGGAAAGCATTTTTTTCTGGTAGTGCGAGCTTCGTTCCTATCACCACTTTTCGTTCCTGGTGATCCTCCGAAATGGAGATTGCTTCGGTTTCTTCCACAGCCGACGGTCGTTTTAGCTTCTCGTCGTCGGAGTCGGTGTCATCACGGGGGTCAATACTCGGATCCGGTACTGGCGCTTGTTGAGTAGCCGTGAAGACCTCGGTCCGCTTTCTCCCGTGGGCCAGGGCCTCCGCATAATATCTGCGAGCGATCTTCTGGTCCCCGCGTATGGTAATGACGCCGGCGGGTGAAGGCATTTTTAACATCAACATGTGGCCGGCTATGAATGTTTTCAACCTCCACAGCCCCGGCCGACCGATTATGTCATTGTATGAGGACAGGCAATCCACGATGATGAACTCCATCTGTTCCTTCCTCGTCCTGTCTCCCTCGCCGAAGATTAGCGGCAGGTAATCCGATCCCAAAGGCTGGACCACCTCGCCGGAGAAGCTTATCAGCGGCTCGTTATCCTGGGATAACTTGCCCCTTCCCCGGTGCTGCCCCTTGTATGCCTCTCGGAACATCACATTGACAGAAGCCCCGGTGTCGATTAACATGCGGCTGGTTATCCAATGGTCTATTTGGACCGTAATGAGGAATGGATCGTTGTGCGGTTGGATCAGATCCTCGGGTTCTTCTTCCTCATAGAACGTGACCGAGTTCCATCCGGTTTTAGCGGCCTGGCCGCTTCCTCCCCCAAAGGCATATACTTCCTTTCTCCGGATCGACCTTAAGCACCGCTTCTTCGAGCTCCGGGTGAGTCTATCTATGTGGTCCCCACCATGTATCATATTTATGCTTCCATGCACCTCGATCCCCCCGGGGACTCGGGTGCGTATGCTTCCTACTTCTCGGGTACCCCGCTTGTCCATTTGCGGGTCATCTGTCCGGACTCGGCCATCCACAACCGTTCTCTGGGGTCGGTGGTCGTTAGTCCGGAGGGTTGGGTCATCAGGTTTTCCTGGTGGCATAATGGCCAGGGCCCGCGGTTATCGCCCCGCTGGCGCTGCTGCCATGGGCTGTGCCGGTCGCAAAGGCGGTGGTCTTCCACCTGCCCATGAACTCCCGTTGCTGCTCCGGCGAGGTCGCCAATCCTCCCATACTTCGGCTTTCTTACTGGTCGTAGGCGTATGATTGCGATCCTGTCGCCCGGCCTTGTTTTCATAGGAGGGTGTTGGTGATAGGTCGCCCGACCTTCGCTTGGGCATCTTATTCCCATACGTCTCATGTTCCGCTTAGGCGTGCCTGACGGCTACGGCCATCAGCTCGTCGTACCCCAGTGGCTCTTTTACTCGCAGGGCGTACAAGAGTTCCCCGGGCCTTAACCCCTGCTTGAATGCCATCTCAGCGATCCTTTTATCCACGTTCCTGACCCCGGCCGTGGCGATATGCCACCGGTTAATGAAAGCGCGCAGCGGTTCGCGGTCAGTCTGCATGCAATCGAAAAGGATCGTTGACGTTTGGGCCGCCTTGGCTCTAACGACGAATCGGCCGACAAACTTATCAGCCAGCTGTTCGAATGGTTCCACCGAGTTTACTGGCAGCTCGTAGAACCAGCCCAATGCCTCCCCTGATAGCATCTCTTGGAACACATTACAACACGTGGCATCTGAGTAGCCCTTTGTACCCGTTTGTGACTTAAAACTGTCCAGGTGCTGGTATGGGCAGCTTGTTCCTGAGTACGTCAGTTTCAGGGACTTTTGGTTACCAGATCTTCCGAATTCCTTAACCCGGTGTGGAAAAGGTCCAGTGCGTTCGTTGAATCGCGCACTGTCCTGCAGTCGCACTGTCCTTTTCTCGCTGGCCTCCAACCGGTCCTTTATGTCCGACACCGAGGCGGAGAGCGTCTGAAGCGTCCTCGCAGTAGACCTGTCCTGCTCGCCCGATGCCAAGTTCGTTCGGTATGGCGGCTCAACCGGCCCGGAATTCCTCAGAGCTTCCGGAAAGAGTGGCGTGGGCAAATGCGCAGTCTTTCTCCTTCCCGTAGGCTGTCCCACTTCTAGGTGCGGGAACTCGTTACCTTTATTTGCGGGCCGTGATGCCTCCCGAGAGGTGTCCTGCCGGTGTCCTTTCTCCAGGGCCGCCAATAAGGCGATGTTTACCGCTTCCAACTCTTGGCACCGGGGATCCGTCCTTAGTCGGTCTCGATTGCCCTCCTCTCGCAATCGCGCGACTTCTGCCTTCATCTTTTTTATCTCTCTCTCCCCCCCCCCCCCCCCCCCCCCTCATCGTATTGGTCAGGGTTGCCTGAGCCCCGGCGATCGAGGGTTCCGTCCCGGTTGGGAGAAGAGACAAACCTCGCATTGACCTCAGTTTAGGGTTTTGGGCCCGGTCGGGGACCCGGACTCGCTCTTTCAGCCCTCTCCCGCCAACTTTCATCTTCCTTCCCTCCATGGCCTCCGGATCGTGGACTTGCTTTCAAACTGCCTTCCAAAGGATCGATCGGGATCTACCCTCCGGTAGAGCAACGCTACTTTTTCGTGGATCAAATGCTTCCCACAGACGGCGCCAATTGTTTCTGCACAAACCCGTAGGCCTAGTGGAAACTGATGAATCTAGATGTGATCTCCTCCTGCGAACCTGCTAACTAAGGAGAATACCGGGCGGGCCGGTCTTCTCCTCTCTAATGCCTAAGTTAGTACAGTTGGGATGAATAGATAACTTAAGCAAGAGTGATAAGCAGTTGGAGAGATCAGTTACCTATTAAAGAGGGTAGTTGAGGCCCTTATATAGGTGGTCGAGCGTGAGGTCTGGTCTTACTCTTCGATGTGGGACTGGTTTCCTTCTGTTCGTACATAAAAGGGGAGCTCTGGTTGTCTGTTCTGTAGGCTGGCGTCCCCGGTTCCCGGACCCCTGGTCACAAGGTAGACTGCTGGGCCTCGTGTCCGGGTGCTGGTGATCCTGCTCCGGGCCTTAGTCCGGCCCCGGGCACGCTGGCTGCGGGTCTGTGGGCCTGTGTAGCCCCTCTGTGGCTACTGTCAACAAGTCTTTTTAGAAGTTTTAGCTCTTTTCACAAACCGACTCTACCAAAGACTCCGACTCAATTAAACGACTCTATAAAACAATAATAAGGGATAAACAATTGCATAAATGAGGGTAAAACACTTTAAGAACGTCGCATATTATGCTCCTATAATTAATCACATAATAGTTAGTCAGATAATTACTAAAATACTTAAACAGATAGTTACTGAAATGATAGTTAGTAAGGTAGTTACACAGATAGTTAGTAAGATAGATACATAGTTCATAGCTACTAAGATAGTTACTAACATGATAGTTAATAAATAGTTTGTCAGATGATAGCTACTAAGATGATAATTACTAAAATTGTTATAAATATAGTTACTCAGATAGTGAGCTCTACAGTTACTGAAAAAACCCACTGACAATTAGTAGTTACTAGTGTAGTTACCAAAAGAATTACTATCTGGAAATTGAAACAAATTTTAATTACCTTTGCTTTTTTCTTCCTCTCTTCTTTTCTTTTCAGCGTCTTCTTCCTGTTCTCTTTGTTCATCCAGCTGACGATTTCTTTCTATTTCTTCCTCCACTATTCTCAAAGCGTCCAGCTGATCTGCTTCAAGCTCTTTTTCTTCTTCATTTTCTTGACTGGTTTCCTCCACTTGAGCTTTCTGACCTTCTTGTTCGGCTTCATTTGCCAAGTTTTCCAGGCCATCTGATTGAGGTTCTTGTGGTGTCATCTCCATTGTGTCAGAGAATTGAGTTAGCGCGGCCACAATTTTCTTCTGGCTTTCCAAGTCAGCCTTTAATTTCTCATTTTCCATGTTTTGTGTCGTTGCAGTCTACTTTAGCACCACAATATCCAGTTCTGCAACTTCTAATTGTTTTGATAGCTGCGCCAATCTGCTCTCTCTTTTCTTTAACTGTCTCTCTAGATCTGCTATCTTCTTCTGCTTTAATCTGAGCTGTTTTGAAAATTCCTCGCTCAGCATTGGTGGTTGTTTTTGCTCCCTTTCAGTTTGCTCATTCTGTTGAGTTTCATCATCATCATCACTGCTGCTCCCCTCTAGGTCTTCATTGCAGTTTGCAAAATATTTCTGAAAAAAATAAAAGAACAATTACTGACACAGTTAACATATATCTGCAGTTCCTAACACAGTTACTAAAATGATAGTTACTAAGATAATTACTCAGATGATAATTTCTCAGATTATAGTTACTTTACTAAGATGATTGTTACTCAGATGATAGTTACTCAGATTATAGTTACTCAGATTATAGTTACTAAGATAGTTACTACTCAGATGATAGTTACTCAAATGATAGTTACTAAGATAGTTACACAGATGATAGTTACTCAGATGATAGTTACTAAGATAGTTACTACTCAGATGATAGTTACACAGATGATAGTTACTCAGATGATAGTTAATAAGATAGTTACTACTCAGATGATAGTTACTAATATAGTTACTAAGATTATAGTTACTCAGATGATAGTTACTCAGATAGTTACTAACATAGTTAGTCAGATAGTTACTAATATGATAGTTACAAAGGTAGTTATTAATATGATACTTACGGACAAGTCTTTGAGCTGATACTTCCACATTTTTTTCTTCAACTGCTCGAGGTCCCATTTTCTGATCAGATGATGTTCATCCTCCCTCCCTGGAATCAGCTGCACCATTTTTTTTTTCATGCACAACCAATACTGTTTTTATAAAATGAATGTTAGTTTATAATCAGCAAAATGAAACATTACAAAAAAAAAAAGAATAAAGGAAGACAAAACTCGCACACTTACCAGAATGACATAAATACTTCTTCATGTATTATTCGATGCACTGTTCGATTTCTTGTATTTACTGAGACATCTTTTCAAGAGGATTTTGACTTCTTTTGCCCAGGCATAGTTAGAAGTCTCACCTAAATCCTCCACAGCTCTTAGCATATCTATATGGACGGTTCCTTTTGCATTTGGGAAGAGAAGCTTGATTAGAATGTCAATGATTATCAGCCTTACTACATTCTCATCTCTGCTCCGTCTTTCCTCTTCAGATTGAGGATTCTTGTTCAATTCTGCTGCGATGGCTTTATTCACTGTCTTTTTATTTACTTCCTTCGCTTGTCCGAAAAATCTCATCACAAAATCAAAAAGGGGGTCGCTTTTCTCTCAATGTAGGTTCCTGTACGGTTCAGCCCCAGAATTTTTGAAACATCTGATGATTTGATTCGGAACCTCTTCCCAGCAAACTGAAACTCATCTCTTACGTGATCGTAAACTTCCTACACCATCCCCACCTGGTTGTTTGACTTTGAACAGTAAACAAGGTTCTGGTGGAGTGCTTGAAACAGCTTTGCAAACAGAGTGCTCTCAATCAGCTCTACTACTGCTTGAGGAATTTGGCATCCGTATTCTTTAAAATTCAGTATGGTGTTTCTGAATTGTACGGTCTGCACCTGTTTCTTCTGTTTTTGCTCATTTTAAAACACAATTACTATGATAGTTGAATAATAGTTATTATTATATTTAATAGTTACTTTTGATAGTTACAATGATAGTTACTAGTTACCTTTTGATAGTTTCTATGATAGTTACTAGTTGCTTTGATAGTTACTATGATAGTTACTACCTAATTTGATAGTTACTATGATAGTTACTAGTTATTTTGATACTTACTATGATAGTTAATAGTTAGGTGAGATAACTATCATAGTTAGTTACTAGTTTCTAGTTTATGTGATAGTTGCTATGATAGTTACTAGTTACTGTGATAGTTACTATTATAGTTACTAGCTAATTTTGATAGTTACTATGATAGTTACTAGTTATTTTGATAGTTATTATGATAGTTAGTAGTTACAGTGATAGTTACTATGATAGTTACTAGTTACTTTGATAGTTACTTACAGGACTTTGCAGTTGATGTTCTTCTCCTTCTTGTTTTTTTTTTATCACAACAAGCTTCTTTGAATATTTATCATCATCTTCATCTTCATCAATTTCATACTCAGATTCACCAGCAGTATTAGATGTATCATCTTCATTTTCATTATCATCATCACCCTCATCCTCTTGTTGTCGTTTTCTTTTCTTAGCTTTACTTGCTTTTTCTTCCCTTATCTGCACATTTGATAAGCAGAGTTACTAAGATATTTACTGAAAAGAAACACAGTTACTATGACAGTTACTTACTGATTGTCGTGCTTGCTTTCCTTTTCTTGCATCAGCAGCATCTTTATCATCATCGCTTTCATTATCTTGTTTTCTTTTTCTTTTGCCAGCTGCCACTACCTTATCTTCTACTTGTTCTGCTTTGTTCTTATGTGCTCCCATTAATTCATAGTTAGATGATTTATACACTAACATTTGCATTACCAACTGCTTAATACACTACCAGATCCGAGGGCATAGCCGACGAAAAAAATTTCGTCGACTATGCCGAAATTTCGTCTGCTATACCTTCTGCCGACGAAATTTTCGTCGACTATACTTCGTCGGAAAAACGCCGTCGGCTATACCAATGGCCGACGAAAAAAAGGAAATCGTCGGCTATATGCGAGTATGGCCGACGACTTTACCGACGAAACATCATTTCGTCGACCAAACCTTGGCAAAATATCCGACGAAATTCGTCGGGTATTTTCGAGTATGGCCGACGATATCATAAAATATAGCCGACGAAATTCGTCGGCTATATGTTCTGAACTATAGCCGACGATTTCATGTATTTCGTCGGTTATTTCGTCGAAATATATTAATATTTTAATAGGCATTAGTTAGTTATAACCGACGAAATAAGGTAATTTTCGTCGGCTATAAGACTTATAGCCGACGAATATGGGTAAAAATCATCGGCTATAGTTCTTATAGCCGACGAAATAATGGCAAAATCGTCGGCTATTCTTACATTTGGGGGAAAAAAATTAAATTAATTTCTAAATTACCATTCCAAGCAACCTGCAAATCACAAAGACAGTCCATACATTTGCACCAACAAGAAACAAGTCTAAATGACTTATTATTTAATTCGTTCCAATGTACATAACATATAACGTAACCCTACTAATCATCACCTAAACCACTAAAGTCCACCACGTCATCTCCAGCATCCTGCTCTCCATCATGCTCGGTATCCACGGGAGGTTGAGGCATTGGAGGTTCAACTAACGGCTGAAACGGGGGCGGGGATTCAAGGTTTTGTTGTTGTGCCGCGAACATATCCATCCACCAGTTTTGTTGGCCGGCGTAGTTGTGTTGCCGAATTCTCTCGCATTCAGCATACCAACTGGACAGATCGAAATAATACTGCTGTGTTCTGCGGTGTTGCTCCTGTGATCTGCGTTGTTCCTCCTGTGATCTCTGGAACTCGGCCGCCAACCTTGCATTTTCTTCTACCAATCGCTGCACTTCCCCCCTCATCTGTTGGCTCTCCCCGCCTCCCTTCTTTTGACCTCCCTTAGTGGTCTTCAGAAGCCCTAGTCCAGAACTTCTCAAACCCCAGCAATAGTAGTTGTTTGACCGGTTTGGGAAGGCTGCGTCGAACATCCTCGCTGCCGTTTGGACATTGGACCGGTCGACCTGGCGCAGGGCTTCTTCCAGATCTGCCTCTGAAATGTTCGGTTGTGTCTCCCGAACTACTTGCTGGAACACCTCTTCTTCGGCCCGCTTGACCCTCTCTTAATTGGACGGGAAAAAAAAATTAATATTATAACAAATATATAATTAAGTAAAATTAATAATTAAAATTTTAAAATTGTAATGAACGACTTACGAGCTGTTCTGTCGCTTGTGGATAAGCGATCTTGAACGTCTCCACGTACGGGTTGCTATCAGGATGATATCTAAGCGCCTCCTCCTGATATTGTGCAAACGGCCTAGAACCAGCATGATGGGGGGTTGTGTTCCGGCGGCGGTTCTCAGAGTTTACCCGAGAACGTTGCTTCAAAAAAATAATAAAATGTTAGAAAAATGCATCAAAAAATATTAGTGTAATAATTATAAAATAATTAAACTAATAATTAAAATTTTAACAAAATAAACATTTGTACTGAAGTTTAGTATTTACCTGCATAACTGGGTTGTTGAAGTCTACTGTCTTCAACCAACGCCACTCGTACTCCCTGAACATGAACTCCCTGGGAGTACCCATACGACCAAGGTTGTCATATTCGTTATAGTGGGAACGCAGCTCGTTCTTCCACTCTTTGAACCTACGAAAAAAACAAAAGTGCATTAGAAATATTATTAATATCATAAAATATTAATAATTATAAGATAATTATAATATCATAAAAACAAACGTACCTCGAGTTCTGCACGGTGTCCGCCCAATCCCGCTTGTGTTCGGCAATCTCGAAGAATGTCTGAAAAATAATATTTTATTAGTTTTACAATTGTAATAATACAGAAAATTATTAAATATTACGATAAATAAATTAAATTTTTTAAATTACTCACCGACGCGGCGTTGTTCACCTCCCTCTTTATCTCTTCAGGCACATCAGCCCACCGGGTCCATAACATAGGGACTCTGTCCCTAATCAGTGCCCCCACGCAACCCGAGTAGTCGCGTTTTTTCTTCCCCTGAACCTCCTGATTAGGAGGTTCGTTGATCTGAATCCTGCCGCTGCGCTCAACAGTTCTCCTGAGCGTGTCAAAACATATGACACCTCTCGTATTCCTCCGTGAACTGCTAGCGGCTGTCCCTATCACAAAAACGACGATTGGTTAATAAAATTAAATATTAGTGCGTTAATTTTAATAAAACATTTAATTAATAAAATCAAATGTTACCTGAACTGGATGACTCGTCTGTCGACTTTCCTTTTCTCCTCGCCGAAATAAGGTGGTCAGGGTTCTCAAATGGCTGCTGCTGGTATGCCTCCGCAGCACTCACGTACTGAGGCATATCAGGCCATATGGGCACACCACGATAGTCGACCTCCGGTATCACCGGAATGTTGTACGGGAGGTAGAGCTGGTTCGGGAGAGTAGGACCCTCAGTCGAGTCGGCAGCAAACGTCGTCGGACTCCTCATCGGCTCCCGATGAACCTCAGGCATACGAACCTGAGGAACGTCTGCAGCTATCTCGTCCTGAAATAGCTGCCGACTGAACCTCGGAGCATCTGGCCCGACAGGCGGAAGTGAACTGCTCGACGGCCGCCCCGCCTGGAGAAGGGTCTGGTGCCGAGAACTCATACTCCTCCACGGCTGGGATGAATCCACAGTCCTCCGCGGCTGGGAGGAATCCACACTCCTCCGCAGTTGGCTGGTGGTCCTCTCAGGCTGGCTAAGGGTCCTGTCGGAGTCTGCGGAACCGGCGGAACTTCCAGAACCTCTCGATCTGGAACGACGGCCTCCGAAGAACTGTCTGAATGCATCGGCCATCTGCAGCCGCGGGCATTTTAAATAATACTAACCACTAACCTAAATATAACTATTTATATACAAATATAACTATATTTCTTTATTAACATATATATATATATATATATATATATAATTAGACTACCAATTTACATATATAATTAATTTAACAATTTATATAACAATTTATATAATTAAAATTAAATATATAACAATTTATATACCTAAATTATAACAAATATATAACAATTAAATTTATTAACAAATATAGAACTGTTGTAGGAAAATGGAATTAGTCTACTCATTTCATTGATAATTCCCTTTATATAGGGTGAGTATTACAACGGTAATAGGAAATACATTAATGACAATAATGACTACATAATTATCTATCGTCAGTTACATTGACGAAGGCACATAATACGTTTTTCCTTCAACACTCCCCCTTGTGCCGAGTCAGAGATAGAATGGTGCATGTGGTGTTGCCTCATTAAAAACCTTGCCAAGTAACAAAAACCCAATGGGAGAAAATAAAACTTTGGTCGAAGGACAAAAAGAGCGCAACGCACCTATTACATTTGAAAACAACATGTATGTGCTAGACTCCCCCTGATGTCTGCACCTCCCCCTGATTTTTACATTAATCATGGGATTCTCCCTGATTCTTTCATTTGATCAAGGGAGCTTCAGTAACATTAGCATAGTTATGCATTTTCACATGTTTTTCCAAATATGACTTTGAGCAATGATTTAGTAACTAAATCTTGCCACATCGTCCTCAGATCCAACTTGATTTACTTTGATCTTGAGGATAAGGTTGTTCATGAACTGAATACATAGGTTCATATTGAACATCAGGTTCACTCGTGGTATGACCAAAATAGTCATAACTTCGTCTAGAGTATGAGTGAACCATTAAGAGATTTGAAATTGATTTGTGACAACAGATTTTCTTATTTCACCTTTAATGCGTTTTTCTTTACGCATAGTTAGCTATGACGTGGATAATTTCTTTATCATGTCACATTCTATGTAGAGATTGAATAAGCCCAAATCTTTCATATCTTTAATGAAAGAACGATTTGCGTTGCGTAGGCGCAGAGCTAAACATAGCTTTACAAATTTACATCGAATGAGAGGTCGAGTCTTACATATTATGTTTAAGTACAATCATGCGTCATTGCACTTGTATAGGAATTTCATTTCCCAATACTTCTTCGTCATCTTCCTTTAGATGAAAAACGGATCTATTGTTAGAGTAAAGACTTCGACTGATCATGGGAATATCTGTAGGCCTCACTTTATTCTTTAGAGTGCCTAAGCCGATTGATGGATGATCACCATCATTACAGTCCTTGAGTTCCATTTCAAGACTGTGTATTCCCAAAATCTTTTTCATTCTCAACTTAGGATTTACAATACACTGAGTTTCTCTTATTTCATTTAGAGTTCATATATATCCATAATGAAAACGCAAGGGCATAATTCATCAATCCCTTTCCAATCAAGTAGTCACTTTAGTGAACGTTCCGATTTCTTTTGCAAACGTACTCATGTGATCTAGAGTCACTTGATTTGGGTGGATCAAGTCCGTTTAGGATCCTCATGTATATCTCTTAATTTAGATCCCCATAGAGATATATGTTTTGATCACTTTTCGTAAGCTGCATGTTCAGTTTTTCGGAAACTACCAAACTGACAAGGTAGTGGAGTGCAATGACATCCATTACGAGAGTTTGTCTCATCGTAGTCCATTACGAGAGAATATCTCCTCGTAGTCGATTCCAGTGCGTTTTTGAGAGACCTTGCGCCATAAGGTGAGTTTGCATACTCTTATTCTCATTACGCATTCTAACAAAGATATATTTGATAGGGTTTATATTTGCGGTGTCGGCGTCACCTGCCCAAAAGACCTATCTCTTTGTTTATACTGGATCGCTTCTTTCCATTAGGCCAGTTTACTAAGTTGACATTTTTCAACGAAGTATGGTTCGATAGTAGACTCATTATTCCACGTCCTCATGTACACTAGTGTAATGTGTTTGTAGAGATCTCTATACTTTAAGGATTGGTTCTAACATTTGAGGCGTCCCCCAATGATAACCACAATCCATAAATATTCTCATGAGACGGATTTGAGTATCACTGATCAATAGATCAGGTTGTGCCAAACTTGTTTTCTTCCTTTACACAAGTATGTATCGAACTTAAGGTGGCCTCCCCCTCTTCCTTGGAGAGCCACGGCCTGTGACGCCATTTATGCCACTTATGGCGTCACCATGCCACCATCCATGGTGGCAGTGCAATACCCAATTCCTCTTGGGTGGTACCATGTCCTTTTGATAAAACACAATCCTTGCAGGTATATTTGCAGCAGGTTTATATGATCTCGTCACTTTAATGTATAAGATATCTACACACTTTGCTTTGTGTGATTTTGGGGATCGAGATGAGACACAGTGGGGACAAACCATGACAATTCCTGTCGTTCCACTTGAACATACTTGTTCTTATCTCCCCCTAACGACGGGAAGACTGTCTCATCAAAGTGACAGACTGCAAATCTAGCGGTGAGGAGATCGCCTGTCAAGGTTTCGACATAGCGGACTATAGCTGGAAGTTCATATCCAGCATAAATATTTATTCATCTCAAGTAACTCATCATTGTGCGCTGTGGTGGCGCAATTTTGGCACATAAAACATTTAATAGAGCTCAAGGATTGTAGATCCGTGTCAATCCAAAAGAGCTCAAGGATTACAAGTTCGTTTGAAATCCTTAAAAATCCTCACACATAGTCACTAGCTATGGTGTAAATTGGTTCAATGATATGGTTATAGATGAATAAGTAACGCTGCATGCAAAAATTGCATAACCCAAAACAGAAGTATTGGTGTGCTTTACCAATATTAAGACCATTACTGTAGTCGTTTTCCGTGAGACCAATTGGGTTTTTATATATAGGAATATGATGTCCATTACAAATAGGGGCAGCCGACTTTATCAAGGACTTCTCTTCAATTGCCAAGCCATTGAGCAACTTGTTACAAAAGGAGGTGACGTTTGAGTGGACAAAGGCGTGTGAGGATGCCTTTTGCCGATTGAAAGAAAAACTATGTATGGCGCCGGTTTTGATGCCACCAAGATGGGATGAGCCGTTTGAGTTGATGTGTGATGCTAGTGACTATGCACTTGGAGCGGTACTTGGACAACGAATTGAGAAGAAGCCATGCGCCATTTACTATGCTTCAAGGACTCTCAACGATGCACAACTCAACTACACAACAACGGAGAAGGAACTCTTAGCGGTAATTTTTGCTTTGGAAAAATTTCGATCATATCTTTTGAATTCCAAAGTCATTGTTTATAGTGATCATGCCGCTTTGAGATATCTTATGACGAAGAAGGATGCTAAGCCGAGGCTTATTCGATGGATTCTTTTGCTTCAAGAGTTCGATATTGAGATTAAAGACAAGAAAGGAGTAGAGAATGTTGTGGCCGATCATTTGAGTAGACTTGTACAAGAGGAGGATCGGCTGCCCCTATTAGAGTCCTTTCCGGATGAGCAACTTTTTCGACTTGAAGTACATGAGCCTTGGTATGCTGACATTGCAAATTTTCTAGCCACACGCCGATTTCCCAAAGAGATGCCGAGCCACCAACAAAAGAGAATAAGGAAGCAAGCTCGACACTTTTTGTGGGATGATCCGTACTTATGGAAGCAATGTGGTGATCAAGTTATTAGAAGATGTGTGCCGGAGAATGAGCATCGATCCATCCTTGCTTTTTGTCATAGCGAAGCTTGTGGTGGGCATTTTGGACCTAAGAAGACGGCTTTGAAGGTGCTTTCGTGTGGATTCTTTTGGCCTACGATTTTTAAAGATGCATTCATGTTTTGTAAAGCATGTGATAGATGCCAAAGAATGGGGAACATTGGAGCTAGAGATCAAATGCCGCTCACGCCTATCATTGAGGTTGAGATTTTCGATTTATGGGGTATTGACTTCATGGGACCGTTTCCTTCAAGTAAGGGCTTTCTCTACATATTGCTTGCGGTTGATTATGTGTCAAAGTGGATCGAAGCCAAGGCTACACGCACCAATGATGCCAAGGTGGTAGCCAAGTTTCTCAAGACCAACATCTTTTCACGTTTTGGAGTTCCAAGAGTCTTGATTAGCGATGGGGGATCCCATTTTTGTAACCGCACCATTGAAGCCTTATTGAGGAAGTATGGAGTCAAACATAAGGTTTCTACACCTTATCACCCCCAAACAAGTGGTATGGCCGAGGTGAGTAATCGAGAGATCAAGCAAATTTTGGAGAAATCGGTTGGACCTTCAAGGAAGGATTGGAGTGATCGTCTCGATGATGCTTTGTGGGCTTATAGGACCGCGTACAAGACACCGATAGGTATGTCTCCTTTTCGGTTAGTTTATGGTAAAGCATGTCACTTACCGGTTGAGCTTGAGCACAAGGCATGGTGGGCAATCAAGGCCTTCAACATGAACATAGATGATGCCGGTCTTCATAGAAAGCTTCAACTCAACGAACTTGAAGAAATCCGTAATGAAGCTTATGATGCCGCTTGGATATACAAGGAGAAAACAAAGGCTTATCATGGTAAGATGATCCGAGGTAAAAAGTTTGAAGTTGGTCAAAAAGTTCTCCTATTCAATTCTCGACTTCGACTCTTTCCGAGTAAGCTTCGTTCTCGATGGGTTGGTCCTTTCATAATCACTAAAGTATTTTCACATGGAGCCATTGAGATCCTTAACCCGAGCACCAACAAAGAGTACAAGGTTAACGGGCATCGCTTGAAGCCGTACTATGATTCATTCCAAGAATGCACCATTGCTTCCCAAACCTTGGATGATCCCGTGCCACCACCACCACACCTAGAGGCTGCCGGACCTGCAATTGCCGGCAGCATCACCAAGAGACCGGACACGGATACACAAGCCACACCCGATACCATCCTGCCGGATACGAACCGAGCTGCCGAGCAAGGCATTCTGGAACTGCTGCACCACCACCCCCTGCCGGACCTGCCATTGCCGGCAGGGTTGACACACGGCCACAAGAGGCCGAGCACAAGGATGACACGCCCTCGGATACGCCAGATACGGCAGAACCAAGGCCGGACACGCCAACCGAACCGGATACAAGAACTTGGACAGAATCGGATACAAGTTGCAATACACTTCTTCTTGAACTTCTTCTTGCCGATTTGAGTTGTTTTGGAATGCGATGAACACATGAAACACGGTGAAAAGTCTAGGCTATGGACTATAAACACAAAGCGCTACTTGGGAGGCAACCCATGTCGATCAAAGAAAAGTGAAGGAGCCATCACCGAGAGTTTGAATTTTCTTAACCCTTCTCTTTTTCTTTGATTTGTGATGATATGTTGGTATATGTTAGTCGATTGCATGCTTAGGAAATTCATTGATATTGTTTTGTGCTTACATTGAGGGCAATGTAATTTTCTAAGTGTGGGGTGGGAGAACGTATTCCGTTTTTGTTTTATGTTCTTGTGTGCTTAGTTTAGAAAAGGAGAATTCAGAAAATTGTAATACAAAAATAGAGTGTTTAAATTTGTTTGTTTCGAGTCTTAGGATGCCCCTAATATGTCAATGATGTTTTTCTCCTCTTTGCATACATAGATGATGGTTATGCATACAATTAAAATTGTAAGTTTCATGGATTATGTGCATTGGTAGGAGCATGTAGGACTTGTTGATTATTAAGCATGCATGTTTTAGCTAGTTTATGTCCTAAATAACCTATGTGAGCTTTAGAGCCAATTTGCTTTCTTCTTGAGCGATAAAAAGATAAAAATTCGATAGATTCGTAGGAAGCATGAAACCTCATAATTCTTTGATTATTCGATGACTATATGCCATAGCTTTTAATGAACTCTAGTATGCTAGAACTTACTCTTGTTGATTTTCAAAACGTTTATATCATAAAATACCTTGACTTTGAATGTGATTGGATAAAGATCATTTAGGTTTACCACCAAAGCCAAATAAAGCATGAGCCCTATTGGAGCCCGTCATGGGACACCTTAGTAAACCCCTTTGAGCCTACGATTAGCCTTTTCTTTCATCACCCTTAAACACTTTCCATGAACTTAGTATAGTGATGCCTTTACCTTGTGTGTCGGCAAAGCTTGATTTTTGGAAGCGTTTTCGCATGTGTGATGAAGAAGAACAAGTGTGGGGTAGACTTAGCCATGAATCTATATGTAAAGTGTACTAGATGCCGTGCCATAGAAAGAAAGAAAAAAAAATGCTCGGATCAAAAGAAAAAAAAAATGCCGAGAAAAAGAAAGAAAAATATGAGATTGAAGGGCACGGCATAAGGTTTGAGAAAGAAAAATTTTGTGCATGGCTATTGTCTAGAGTATTGTTGTAATATTGTATGGGAAGAAAAGAATGAAGTATGGGACCAACAAGATGAAATTTGACCCTTTCGGCGAGAAGACATAAGGAGATCGAGCTTTGCTAAAGGCCTTAGTGACGTCTTGAGCCTCTTTATCCAAATATCGAATACCTCTTAGCCTAGCCCCATTACAACCCTTTTATTGATCTTTTTCATGATTCTTAAGATGGTTAAACTTGATTTGTGGAGATTATCTCAAGAGTAAGCTTATGGTTTTGGTTCATTGGTGCATATAGTTATCATATGAGGTTTTTCCATCAAAATTTCACAAAGTGCTTTCGTTTCTTTGATATATGCAAGTCACTCTTTGTAATTCATGATCTTTCGCTTGCATATACTTATGTGTGAATAACCATGCTTCGAGAGAAAAGAAGAGAGTATGCCTAGTGAGGTGATTTGAATTAGCTTAACATGTTTACATGCTCACCTTTTTGCTCTTATATGTTCATATTGATGTTACATGTTCATGAAACTTGGAATTTTCGTGCTTAGCATTCTCATGCATTAACTTGAAAGCTATGTGTACATACGAGCCTGAGACAAATTGTTAGGGGCAATAGTTTGTTTAGAGTCGTAGTTTAATTTAGTTTGCTAAGGGACTAGCAAAGGATAAGTGTGGGGTAGTTGATAGGAGCACAATGTGCGACGATATTATATGCTTATGCCCTCGTTTATGCTTTGTTTAACCCTTATTTGTCTAAGATCGAGTCATAATATAGTTAGTGTCAATTTTGGTAGAGTTTTGTGAAAAATGGTTAAGAATCCGAAAAATGACTAAGTTTGAGAAATCTGGAAAATATTGCAAAATATGTCTTTTTCGCGATTTTGAGATGAGCAAAAGTATGATCTATCCTTGTCCGAATTCTATGAAATTTTGTGTGCTTAATATTCATATGTTGAGGAATGTTTTGTTAAAATTTTAGATCAATCGGAGTTCGGAAAGTCACCCAAAAATTGGCTGCAAAATGGCAGTCCGGACATTCCAATCCAGGGGCTACAGGATTTTCCTGGGACTTTGTCCCAACTTCGAAAATTCATTCCTGACGACTTATATGGAATTCGGCCGAGATATTTTATGGGGAGATGGCCATATGTGTCTAGTTTACGTGAGACTTGGAATCGCATCAATCGGAGCTCCGAAGGTGGAGATAAGCCGGAATTACTGCAACAAGGTCAAATCTGCCGATTCCAGGAACCTACTGCCCCCTTTTTGTGTTTTCTGTTTTTGATGGACCAAATGGTGTAAAAATGCATATGTGAAGATGGTTCAAGCTTTATGAAGGGAAGAGGAAGATACTAGGCCATGGCATTGAAGAAAAACATGAAGAAACAAGTTCTCCTAGTCAAGCTAGGAGAAGCTGCCGATTCTGGCAGATTTGGTGTCATTGTGAGCTGCCGGCATTGTGGGGCATTTTCGATGGATCAAGACCTATCAATTGAAGTCCAATGATCATACAAGAAGTCCATGAAGATGTGAAGCCCAAGCCTTGAAGAAAAATTCAGAAAAAGAAAACCTAATTGAACTAAGAAAGGAAGGTTGCAAAACCTTATTGCACTAGGTTTTCTGAACTTCTTTTTGCAAGAGGGCTGCCGGCAATCACCCCCATTATTCTCTATAAATACCCCCACTTTTCCTACAGAAAAATCATCTCATCTCTTGCAAAGCACTAGCCAAAACTCTACCAAATTTCCTACCAAAGTTCTAACCCGAAACCCTAAAAATACCAAGTCACCAATTCACCACCACCAATCACCACCGATCCCAATCCCTAGCCTAGCTGCTGCCGAATCTCTTCCACCACACCAAGACGAAGCTCTCCAAGGTTTCTAAAGTGTGATCCATCCCTATGACTTGTATTTTTAATTTCGGTTTAGTCACATATTGTTGTTATAAAAATACTTTGTTTCGTTTGGTTTTGTATGATGAACATGAATTACGATTTTATTTGGAATTTATGTGATGACTTTTGCAATTTTTAATGCATGGATTTCATATGTATGATAATTAGAGCAGTGGTATTAAAAGCATGTTTAGGATTTAAATTGGTTAGACCTAAGGTGAGGGCTTATAATCGGTACTTAGTGTTGTCTTTGAACATGATCTAGGTATTAGGTTTAATTTGCTTGAGTTATAATGAACTAAGTAGACGTATGATCACTTTGATTTGTTGTGCTCACCTAGAGTGGTTAACCTTAGGACTTGCATGTTAAATAAGAAGATTGACGACCTTACTTGTTTACGTGTTTTCGGCTATAGACTTTTGTGCTTCAATGCTATGTCTTGTATAAGGTAGCATAACCTTTAGGATCACCATGCGAATAGCTCGATCTTAAAACAATAGAAAAAGTCTTACAACTAGGTAAAAATCGGAAACGTTCTGGTTGTAGGTTGAAACTAAGTTAAGTTTTGAGCATGCCAAATACTTGTCTCTTACTTTCTTGCATGTGAATCTTTGTGTTAAATTGTGTTTTGTGCTATGTGATGCGTGAGAGATGATGATCAAACTTGTATATAGTAGCCTAGGATTTATTTTCTGTTTTTATTACCGTGCCTAATAAAGGGGCAGCATTGCTGCCGATTCATTATTCCCCATATGTGTGACGTTTGTGATGTATATATGTATATATGTTTGTCTAACAATTTCATATCTCAGGTACCCTTAATCCCCGGCCTAGAACGATCCCTACTTACTCATACTACTAACGATATTTTTGTAGGGTTATTATTGCATGCGAGCTTCGGCTCCCGTCCACCTAAGTGCTTTGACTTTCTAGCATAAGCAGCATAAATTTTAATTGTGGATGGTGTCATGACACGTGACCAGTGTGTCGACACAACAACCAACACCATAAAATATCTATGGTGTCCGCAAGTTGGTTGAATCGATCCACTGAATCCTCTTTTGATTCAATATAACAACATAATGAGAAACTCATGTGTCCTTTGCATATGATGATCTCAATCATAATTGCTTTAACGAATAGGCTTTGAATGATGTACTTTTATCCATAAAATCATGACAGATATGAGAAGCATAATAAGGTATAAATGCATATGCTTGTGCATCAAATATATTATAATGCCACATTGGGGGAGCGGCGGAATTTAGGAATTGAACATACGTCTTCAACCCTATATGACAATATTTGAGGATAAAATGTTCATTGATCGTCCTCAGATTCATGTGTGAACCATATTCTTCTGGTGTTTGCTTCTATTTATCCAAAAATATGGGTGTCCATAGTAGTTTCTTTAATGTATGGATCACCATATCAAAGCCAATCTATGTCAGAATTCCAAAAGATCATTTTCTTATGACGTTGGATTTAATTAGCGGTTACTTAGAACCTACTAAGTTGACATATATTCTTCTCTAATACTCGTTTACATTCGCAGTCATTTAGAGGTAATGCAAAGGAGCTCAAATGAATTCTCACTTGTGTCTTTTTCACATGAAAAATCGTGGCGTAAATTTCTTTATAATGTGGAAAACAAAATTCAATTTTCTTTTATCGCATAAATTGTCAATTTGACATATGCTCAATATATACATCGAAACGTAACTCAAGTTCTTTAGAGTAAATCGATGGGTATTGTAATAAAAGGGTATTGTAATCCTAGTTAGGCAAGTGCATTATGAATCCCAAAGGAACATATATTTAGATTCTTATCACTTTCATTATAGTACTACAGTTCTTCAGTACTATTGTGCTATTTTTATGATATATTAGTACCATTGTCCTTCAGTACTATTATTCTAGGGATCACATGGTGCGTTTCTTTGCCCACAGTTCGTTGTGTCATGCCTATATTATGATATGTTGTTTTACTTTATGCAATACTTTGCAAAGTTAGATGTAGAAAATTGAATCATGTATATTATGAATAAAATTTGGATAATCTCAATTCCTTTAGAGAAATTTCAAAAAAATTAACATGTCAACGATTACATTTAGTCTTGTCCAATTTAGAGAGAGAAACTTTAAGACCAAAAGTCTAATTTAGGACAAAAAGTCGTATTTAGGCGTAATAGCCTTTATAAGGATATCTTGTAAATTTAAAAGTAGAATAATCAAAGTCTATCTTGGATTGAGCAAGATCCTTTTTGCTCTTTTAATAGCTGCAATGATGAGATGTGTCATTTGACATATTCTTCCCATATGTTATGTCTTCAGTTGTAAATTCATTTTCAATGTTATTGTTGGATATTGAAGATACTTTTCCAAAATCCGCGTATTTATATGATTCTTCATATTTATTGAAAGTCGTAGCTAATTCTTTGCTAGCGTATAATGTACGTATCAATAGTTCATTGAATTACAACAATGACAGAGTGCTTCACTGCACATGACATGTCCCCTATGTCATCTTTTAAATGTTACATTGTTTCCACTTACTTTTGGATGATTATATGAATTTTACGTCCATGGTAATTACCCTTTGTTTTAGGGTCGTTGCATTACTTTACCCAATTTGTTCAAGAATATATATATATATATATATATATATATATATATATATATATATATTTTCTAAGACCTTACATCGTCATTGCCTTTTGATTTAGGGTTGTTGCATTATTTTACAACATGTGTTACAGGAAATTTCTTTTTCCCATACCTTACATTGTCATTGCCCTTTGGTTTAGGGTTGTTGCATTACTTTGCATAATTTGTTCAAGGGAATTTCTTTTCAGACCTTACGTTGTCATTGCCCTTTGGTTTAGGGTTGTTGCATTACTTTGCATAATTTGTTCCAGGGAATTTCTTTTCAGACCTTACGTTGTCATTCAAGATATTGAAATTATATATTTAGCTATTTACATAAAGCAGTTCGTATAAATATACCATGCTCAAGCCTTTGTTGGCTCAATAGGGGAATTTGGTACTCAAGTTCTTCAGAGCCCAATGTGTCAAAGTCAAACTGTGATGGTTAAACCATCTGTAAAATATAGGAAGAATAAAATATATTAGTTTCGCGGTCTATGACATTCACGACAACTAAAATAAACCAATATACATTATGGTAAATCCGATACTTTGTGAAATTACGTTATCACAGTAAAATTTTAGTTTCTCCATTTTCATTGCATGTGAAGTTAATGAAATTGCATTATCGTTACTTTTTACACAATTAATAAGATATCCATCTTGAAAAATTTTCAAGAAATAAAAAAAAATTGGATTTCAAGACCGAAACTTGTAATGGTCATATTTTTCTTACTTCGTGAAAATACTTTTTCACAGTATAGGTTTGTCCATTTTTCTTTATATTACAATGCTCATGAAATTACATTATCATGGCAATGCTCAAACTAAATAACATGTTAAATAAAAATAATTATTTAACATAATAAAATAGACATATAATGATGCTTAAATTTCATAAGTATATGTCATGGTCTAATAAGATAAGTTTGAGCATTATATCATTAACGATTTAATGAAAATGATAACTTTAATTAGATCTTACTTGTTAGTTTGCCAAATAAACTGCATATGATATAATTGCTCGATCTCCGACTCCAAATAATCGTCACATATTGATCGTCGCATCGTAATTGATATGTCACATAAAAACAAACAATATTCATATGATTAGTCACTTTAATCATATATATTTCACATTTATCATATAAATTAAATAATTTCATATGATTTTCACATTTAAACAATATCGATATAAATAGTCACACAGTAAATAGTCATATAGTGAATATAAATTACTGTGTGGTAATTTCAAAAATTACCTTTGTATTTTATCCCAAAAAAAATCCTTTTTTTTCTTCTTTTTTTTTTCGGGTTGGGTCAGGCCCAAGGGGCTGGGCCGGGTCGGATCAGGCCCAAATCCGGGTCGAGATCAAGCTTCTGCCGACGAAGCTTTGTCGGCAAAGGTCGAGTCCGATCTGAAGGCAGGAGCGGCGGAGGCGTCGCGGCAGAGGGGCGGAGCCGAGGGCAAGCCGGAGTCGTCTCTGCAGAGCAGGGGTGCGATCGGGGGTCGTCCGAGCAGTGGACGATCGTGGCGAGGCGATCGGGGCGAGGCGATCCGATCCGGGGCGAGGTCGAGCGGAGGTGGTGAGGCGATGCGTCGACGGATTCGTCTGGGTTGACCGGCGACGGCGTCGGGGCTACGGGGTCGTGGCTTCATCGGCGAGCGGCGATGGTGGCTGGGCTGCCGTCCGGAGCTGATCTGCTTGATCAGAGAAGAGTGATGGGTGCCCAGAGAAGAATTCTGGGTGTCGAGTCGATGTGGGCTGGCGTCGTCGGCGCTCGGCGCGGGGGGGGGGTGCTGCTGCCGGCTAGGGATTTCTCTTTTCTTTGTGTTTTTTTTTCTTTGGCTATTACTGCTAGGGTTTTTTTCTTTCTCAGCGAGTAAAGCTACGTGCTGATAACGTGTTGTAGGAAAATGGAATTAGTCTACTCATTTCATTGATAATTCCCTTTATATAGGGTGAGTATTACAACGGTAATAGGAAATACATTAATGACAATAATGACTACATAATTATCTATCGTCAGTTACATTGACGAAGGCACATAATACGTTTTTCCTTCAACAAGAACAAATATATAACAATTTATATAATTAAAATTAAATATATAACAAATATATAAAAATTTATTATATAACAATTTATATAATTAAAATTAAATATATAACAAATATATAACAATTTGTTAAAATTAAATTTATTAACAAATATATAACAAATATATAACCATTTATATAATTACAATTAAATATATAACAAATATATAACAATTTATTATATCACAATTTATATAATTCAAATTAAATATATAACAAATATATAACAATTTGTTAAAATTAAATTTATTAACAAATATATAACCATTTATATAATACAATTAAATATATAATAATTTATTAAATTAAATTAAATTGAAAAAAAAAATTACCCGTTCGGATCGGAGGAGGAGGAGGAGGAGGAGGAGCCGAATGGAGGATCGGAGGAGGAGGAGGAGCAGCGGCGGCGGAATCGGAGGAGGAGGACAGTTCGGCAGCAGCTGCTAACGGCGAAGGAGGAAATGAGCAAAACGGAGGCTAGGGTTCGGCAGTTTCAGACTTATACCCGATAGAATAGCCGACGATTAAAAAAGATTTCGTCGGCTATTCTTTACTATAGCCGACGAAATCTTTAATATCGTCGGCTATTCTTTGAATGTCGTCGGCTATACTTTAGGCGCTCAGCAGCCGTCCGATCTCCCCCATCCAACGGCGGACAATGATAAGGCGCGGATCGCAAGAGTTTAGCCGACGAAATATTTGAATTCGTCGGCTAAACATTTGGTCAAACTGCGAAGTCAAACCTCTAAACGCTTTAAAACGGAAATTGGCCTGTGTAAATGACGTTTTTTTGCCTGACCTTCAACAGATAATAGTTTCAAATCGATGAGGCGCAACTAATCGTATAAAAATTTTCCTCAAAATATTTACCGACCGTGAGCCTACCCATAGGAGATAGTTTCAAACCTGTGGGACATTGGTCATCCCACTTTTGACAAGTACAAGCAGGAGACGTTCCAGATGCATGCCATGATTATTGGTACCATCAGTGATTTTCCTGCTTATGGGATGTTGTCGGGCAGCGTTGTTAGGGGATACAAGGCTTGTCCAGAGTGCCTCAGCGATTATGGGAGCACCCCTCATTGCAACAAGATATGCCGAATGGGTCATCGTGTGTTCCTTCCGGCGGATCACCACTGGCGTTACGAGTCCGCCGCATTTGATGGAACCGAAGAACACGGCCGTGCTCCCAGAAGATGGACAGGAAGAGAAATTTTAGCAAGACTTAATGAGTACGATTTTGGGCCCCACAGCAATCATCCCGATATTGTAGCGGAAATACCTGAAAGGCCTGAGGAGTACAAATTCTGGACACATAGGAGCATATTGTGGGAACTCCCGTACTGGTGTGAGTTGCTGATCCGTCACTTCCTAGACGTTATGCACATAGAAAAAAATGTTTCTGAAAGTGTGGTGGGCACAACGCTGAACTTGGAGGGGAAGACGAAAGACGGTCCTAAGGCTCGCACTGATCTGCAAAACATGAATATCAGAAAACCACTATGGTTGAAACAAGGGAAGAGAAAATGCCTCAAGCTCCTTACACCGTCAAGCCTGAGCATAAATCAGAAATTTTCCATTGGATAAGTCGGGCCAAGTATCCTTCAGGCTTTGCTGGAAATATAGCCAAGTGTGTCAACAGACAATGCAACAATCTGTACGGGTTGAAAAGTCATGACAATCATATCCTGCTACAACGTCTCTTCCCTGTTTTCATTCGACCGTTCCTTCCCCGTCACGTTGTGGAGCCGTTAGTAGCGTTGGCAAGATTTTTCCAGATGGTATGCACACGGGAAGTGAGAAAATCTGACCTCCGGGAAATGCAACAAGACATCGTTCATATCATGTGTAAATTTGAGATGATATTTCCTCCAAATTTTTTCGACATCATGCCTCACCTCATGATCCATCTTCCTCGGCAGTTGTTGCTTACCGGTCCTGTGCACTTCACTTTGATGTATCCGATGGAAAGGTACGTATTTTACACCTTATGTTAATTTCCTCATCAATATATGTGATATAGTGTTAATGTATTATCATAACACTTTAAAAACTTGATTTATAGGCAACTTGGACAATACGGTGGTTTTGTCCAAAACAGATCCGCACCTGAAGGATGTATAGCTGAAGCATATATTGCGCACGAGTGTGTCACCTACATGAAGCTGTATTTCGGAGCGTTACAGGAAAGCATACAGGAAGATGTACCGTCACAGTTCAATCTTTCCATACTCTCCGACGATGTTGTACTCGGTGGAAACATGCCAGATTCCTACAAGTTGAAAGATTATGAGGTAGCCATTGCACATTGGTGGGTACTAATCAACTGTCCAGAAGTTCAGTTTTGGAAGGACATACATCTACGCTGTGAAGGAGTAGCAGGTGATCGCGATTACCACAACCAGACATTCGAAGAGTATTTCGGCCGCTGGGTACGTACCTTTAACACTATTCTATACGTGTTCATATATTATTGTGTATATTTATTCATATTTATAGTTGATTCTGATGGTTGCAGATGGACCTTATTGCAAATGATAATCACCCAAACTTGTCGCACGAACTCAGACTTTTAGCGAGGAGGCCGGTCTATTCAAAAGTTTATGCGACGTGCAAGGTGAATGGTGTGTTATTTCGATGTGAAGACAGAGACCTCAGACTGAAAACACAAAATTCAGGGGTTATGGCACATGGTGGGGATGGTGGAGTTGACTATTACGGTGTTCTCCATTCAGTTGTGGAACTGCATTACGGAGAAGGCATGAAAGTGCACATTTTCAAGTGTAGATGGTTTGACACACGGCCGCAGAGCATGAAAACCGATCAATACGGCGTAAGTTCTGTGAACACTAGTACATCATGGTATGAGGACGACCCTTTCGTTTTAGCCACATGGGTGAAACAAGTGTTTTATCTTGATGATCTCGCCAAGGGTGACCCGTGGAAAGTAGTCAACACTATCCACCATCGCAACATTTACCGGGCGTCTACACTTGGAGTGGCTGAAGAGAACGAGGAAGGGGGCACCGCGTATCAAGAGCCCAACTCAAACGGTATTCCTGACTCCTCTTTTATTCGCCTAGACACGCCGGTGCGAATTCGACGTGAAGAGCCACTGCTTGTTGATGTTGATCCAACTGAAGAAACTAACGAGGACTCTAGTGGTGAGGAAAGACATAGATTACCCCTATCGAGCAATTCAGAAACCGAAGAAGACTCATCCGATGATTCCGATTACAATCCGACGGATTAAGTAATTTAAATGATGTAATCCTTTGATTTGCAATCAACTCATTTCTAATGAACGGGCGTGGGGATGAGCCTCCCAGCTAGGCTGGGTTCCAAACCCCTTAAAAAAAATTTGAAATATGTTGACTGTTGGGTTTCTGGTTTTTTATGTTCAATTTTGGTTATATGTGAACAGGACATCGAAATAGGAGATGTGTAAAACCACTGATTTTTTTGGTTTTTTTTTTCTGAGAATAGCCGACGAAAAATGCATTATTTCGTCGGCTATAGCAACAATGGCCGACGAATAATGAATTATTTCGTCGGCCATAAGTTTTTTTAAAAATAATTATTTTACGAACAATGGCCGACGAAAATTTCATTATTTCGTCGGCCATAAGTTTTTTTTAAAAATAAATATTTTATTTTTTACCGAAAACAACAAAAGAATATCCGACGAATACTAGGTTTTATTTTTTCGGCTATGATTTAAAAAAAAAAACAAAAAATGAGCAGCTTCCATTTTGTATCACTGTCGTCAAACCGTTGCTTCATCCTTCAAATGCAAATGTGTCGTGAAATAAGATATGACCGAAATATTGAAATACATCTACGGTTGAAAAATGAGAAGATTCCGACAAAATCTGTGTGCAGAATGTTGCGGTTAGCTGTTTTTTACTTCCGGTTTCCTATGTGTAGCATGACGGTCGGTAAATCTTTTGAGGAAAATTTTTATACGATTAGTTGCGTCTCATCGATCTGAAACTATTCTCTGTTGAAGATCAGGCCAAAAAACGTCATTTAGACGGACCAATTTCCGTTTTAAAGCGTTTAGAGGTTTGACTCACCCGGTTGACCGTCCCGATCGAGCCTTCAACGTTGTCAGATGTAGTTGGATTTTTTTTCATACATGTAGTTAATCTTAACGGTGATATCTGACGGTTGGAATAGATTTTCCAAACTTTTAGATTCAAAGTCGGAACATATGCACTAATGTTCCTTAACTTGTTTACTAAGTGTTTAAATGAATGTATAGTTTCAAATAGTTACTAGACGTA
Organism: Potentilla sterilis; assembly: GCA_963682095.1. Lineage (NCBI taxonomy): Eukaryota > Viridiplantae > Streptophyta > Magnoliopsida > Rosales > Rosaceae > Potentilla > Potentilla sterilis. The sequence continues at coordinate 21,448,085 of OY821760.1, forward strand.
GACTCTTCAAATGCAAATGTGTTGTGAAATAAGATATGACCGAAATATTGAAAAACGTCTATGGTTGAAAAATGAGCAGATTCCGACAAAATCTGTGTGCGGAATGTTGCGGTTAACTGTTTTTTACTCCCGTTTTCCTATGGGTAGCCTGACGGTCGGTAAATCTTTTGAGGAAAATTTTTATACGATTAGTTGCGTCTCATCAATCTGAAACTATTCTCTGTTGAAGATCAGGCCAAAAAACGTCATTTAGACGGGCCAATTTCCGTTTTAAAGCGTTTAGAGGTTTGACTTTGCAGTTTGACCGGCCCGATCGAGCCTTTAACGTTGTCAGATGTAGTTGGATTTTTTTTCATACATGTATTTAATCTTAACGGTGATATCTGACGGTTGGAATAGATTTTCCAAACTTTTAGATTCAAAATCGGAACATATGCACTAATGTTCCTTAACTTGTTTACTAAGTGTTTAAGTGAATGTATAGTTTCAAATAGTTACTATACGTAGACTCTTCAAATGCAAATGTGTCGTGAAATAAGATATGACCGAAAAATTGAAATACGTCTACGGTTGAAAAATGAGAAGATTCCGGCAAAATCTGTGTGCCGAATGTTGCGGTTAGCTGTTTTTTACTTCCGTTTTCCTATGGGTAGCCTGACGGTCGGTAAATATTTTGAGGCAAATTTTTATACGATTAGTCGCGTCTCATCGATTTGAAACTATTCTCTGTTGAAGATAAGGCCAAAAAACGTCATTTAGACGGCCCAATTTTCGTTTTAATTTATAGGGTTTAGAGGTTTGACCTTGTAGTTTGACCAAAGGTTTAGCCGACGAAATCAAATATTTCGTCGGCTAAACTCTTGCCATCCGCTTAGTGTCCGCCGTTGGATGGCTCAGATCGAACGGCTGTGATTTTCCAAAGTATAGCCGACGAAATATTTAATTTCGTCTGCTAAACCCTAGTGATCCGCGCCTTTTCATTGTTCGCCGTTGGATGGGGGAGATCGGACGGTTGCTGAGCGCCTAAACTATGGCCGACGAAATTTTTTTAATTCGTCAGCTATACTATCGGGTATAAGTTTGTTGCAGCCGAACCCTAGCCTCCATTTGCTGCATTTTTCCAATCTTCCTCTTCGACGTGCAATCCGGCCCTCCTCCCTCTATCTCCTCCACGTCGGCAGCCCCGGCCCGACCTCCTCCCTCCTCCTCCCTCCACGTCGGCAGCCCGGCACCTCCTGCCTCCCTCCTCCTCCATTTTTTTTCCGGCCGTCTCCCTCCTCCGTTTCCGGTGCCGACCAAAGGCCTCCTCCTCCCTCCTCCAGCCGGCCTCCTTCTCCTCTGCCCGAATCAAGCAATGTAAGGAATTTTTTTTTTTTTCATTTATGTTAATTAATTGTTAATTTAGTTATAATTGTTAATTTATGTTAATTTATGTTAATTTATGTATTTATGTTAATTTAGGTATAATTTATGTATTTATGTTAATTTAGGTAAATTTTAGGTATTTATGTTAATTTATGTATAATTTAGGTATTTATGTTAATTTAGGTAAATTTTAGGTATTTATGTTAATTTAGGTATTTATGTTAATTTAGGTATAATTTTGGTATTTATGTTAATTTAGGTAAATTTTAGGTATAATGTTAATTTATTTATAATTTAGGTATTTATGTTAATTTAGGTATAATTTAGGTATTTATGTTAATTTAGGTAAATTTTAGGTATTTATGTTAATTTTGATAAATTTTAGGTATTTATGTTAATTTAGGTAATTGTTTCCAAATTTATTTTAATTATATAATTTATACGTATAATTTAATTGTATAATTTAGCTTAATTATATATATAGCTTAATTATATTTAATTAGAATTTGTTATTTAATATAATATAATTTAATATGTTAGTATATAAATTGTTATATTAAAATATGTTAGTATTATTGGTTATTATATTAATTAGAATTTTTTATTTAATATAATAAAATTTAATATCAATTAATGTATTAATGCCTCGGGCTTTAGATGGCCGATGCATTAAGAAACCTATTCGGAGGCCGTCGTGGCAGCAGATCTAGAGGTTCTAGAAATTCCGGCGGTTCCGCAGACTCCGAGAGGACCGCTAGCCAGCCTGAGAGGACCACTAGCCAGCCACTCCGAGGAGAAAAGGGAAGTCGACAGACGAGTCATCCACTTCAGGTAACATTTGATTTTATTAATTAAATGTTTTATTAAAATTAACGCACTAATATTTAATTTTATTAACCAATCGTCGTTTTTGTGATAGGGACAGCCGCTAGCAGTTCACGGAGGAATACGAGAGGTGTCATCTGTTTTGACACGCTCAGGACAACTGTTGAGCGCAGCGGCAGGATCCAGATCAACGAACCTCCTAATCAGGAGGTTCAGGGGAAGAAAAAATGCGACTACTCGGGTTGCGTGGGGTCAGTGATTAGGGACAGAGTCCCTATGTTGTGGACCCGGTGGGCTGAAGTGCCCCAAGAGATCAAGAGAGAGGTGAACATTGCCGCGGCGGTGAGTAATTTAAAAAATTTAATTTATTTATCGTAATATTTAATAATTTTCGGTATTATTACAATTGTAAAACTAATAAAATATTATTTTTCAGACATTCTTTGAGATTGCCGAACACAGGCGGGATTGGGCGGACAACCAGCAGACCTTAAGGTACGTTTGTTTTTATGATATTATAATTATCTTATAATTATTAATATTTTATGATATTAATAATATTTCTAATGCACTTTTGTTTTTTTCGTAGGTTCAAAGAGTGGAAGAACGAGCTGCGTTCCCACTATCGCGATTACGACCACCTTGGTCGTATGGGCACTCCCAGGGAGTTCGTGTTCCGCGAGTACGAGTGGCGTTGGTTGAAGACAGTAGTCTTCAACAACCCAGTTATGCAGGTAAATACTAAACTTCAGTAAAAATGTTTATTTTGTTAATATTTTAATTATTAGTTTAATTATATTATAATTATTACATTAATATTTTCTGATGTATTTTTCTAATATTTTATTATTTGTTTGAAGGAACGGTCTCGGATAAACTCTGCGAACCGCCGCCGGAACACAACCCCCCATCATGCTGGTTCACGGCCGTTTGCACAGTATCAGGAGGAGGCGCTCAGAGATCATCCTGATAGCAACCCGTACGTGGAGACGTTCAAGATCGCTTATCCACAAGCGACAGAACAGCTCGTAAGTTGTATATTACAATTTTAAAATTTTAATTATTAATTTTACTTAATTATATATTTGTTATAATATTAATTTTTTTTTCCCGTCCACTTAGGAGAGGGTCAACCGGGCCGAAGAAGAGGTGCTCCAGCAAGTAGTTCGGCACACACAACCGAACATTTCAGAGGCAGATCTGGAAGAAGCCATGCGCCATGTCGACCGGTCCAGTGTCCAAACGGCAGCGAAGATCTTCGACGCAGCCTTCCCAAACCGGTCAAACAACTACTACTGCCGGGGTTTGGGAAGTGCTGGACTAGGGCTTCTGAAGACCACTAAGGGAGGTCAGAAGAAGGGAGGCGGGGAGAGCCAGCATATGAGGGGGGAAGTGCAGCGATTGGCCGCAGAATTGGCGACCTCGTCTCAGACAGTACAGGGGCTGCGCCGCAGCACACAGCAGTATCAGCAGGAGACGCGCCACAGATCACAGCAGTACCAGTTGGATGTAGCCGGTTGGCATGCCGAATGCGAAAGAATTCGGCAACACAACTACGACGGCCAACAAAACTGGTGCTATGAGCTGTTCGCGGCACAACAACAAGGCCTTCCACCCCCGCCCCCGTTTCAGCGGTTAGCGGAACCTCCAATGCCTCAACCTCCCGTGTTCGGTCAGCAGGATGACGAGCCTGATGGAGAGCAGGATGCTGGGGATGACCTGCTAGACTTTAGTAGTTTATGTGATGATTAGGGTTTAGGGTTTATGTATATTAGAACGAATTTAATAAAAATGGTATTTAGACGTGTTTCTTGTTGGTGCAAATGCATGGAATGTTTTTGTGATTTGCAGGTTGCTTGGAATGGTAATTTAGAAAATAATTTAATTTTTTTTTCCCAAATGTAAGAAAAGCCGACGATTTTGGAATTATTTCGTCGACTATAATAACTATAGCCGACGAATTTTACCAATTTTCGTCGGCTATAAGTTGTATAGCCGACGAAATTTGCATTATTTCGTCGGCTATAACTAATTAATGCCTATTAAATATTAATATATTTTGAGAAAATAGCCGAAGAAAATTATGTATTTCGTCGGCTATTGTTAACAACATATAGCCGACGAACATTTATTAATTCGTCGGCTATATGTTGTTATCAATAGCCGACGAAATACATAATTTTCGTCGGCTATACTTAATGAATTTCGTCGGCTATACTCGAAAATACACGACGAAGTTCGTCGGCAATTTGTCCCAGGTTTGGCCGACGAAAAATATTTTCGTCGGTAAAGTCGTCGGCCATACTCTACTATAGCCGACGAATTCTTTTTTTTCGTCGGCCATTAGTATAGCCGACGGGGTTGTTCCGACGACGTATAGCGGACGAAAATTTCGTCGGCAGATAGTATAGCCGACGAAATATAACCATAGCCGACGAAATTTTTTTCGTCGGCTATTCATCCTTATCTGGTAGTGTATAGTTCCATGCAGATAACACAGTTTCATTCATTCACACACACACAAACACATAATTATTAGTGCTCAAGTAAAATTCAAAATAAGTAGTTACTTTGACAGTTCCAACAATTTATTCTTGAACAAAATGTTCTATAACATCTATAAACACTGTATATATGTATTAAACCTAAAATCATCTTGCAATGTATCATCTAATCAACTCAGTGTAAACATCTCAGATTTCTCAGCCCCTTCTTCAGATTTCTCATACTCAATCAATCTACTCAGTGTAAATCATCTTAGATTTCAAGGACATGTTTAAATTTCAGGTACAATATCACCAATTGGATTCTATATTTGCTCAATTTTGATTTCAAACTTCAAAAATTCAGATCTCATCGATTTTGTTTTAAAACCGGACAAAAAAGTATGTGAAAAGTTTTCTATGTTTGTTACCTGTAACTAGATCAGACCTCCTGCACGACGAGGTGGAGAAGCAACGGTGGAGAAGCGACGCAACGGTGGAGAAGCAACTCGACCGTGGATAAGCAGCTCGGTGGAGAAGCAGCGGTGACGGTGTAGATTGATTCGGAGAGAAGGAGACGTATGAGGATAGAAGGAGACGATGTTGATTCAGAGATGTATAAGGAGAGAAGGAATCGAAGAGAATGTTTGGCAGAGAAGGAGAAATGTAATAGTAGTAGAGTGAGGAAGTTCAGTCAGTGGGAATAGTAGTGTTGCTATGTAACCACCCAACGGGATATTCTACCCACTCCGTTTTCAGTAACGGATCAGTTCTAATTCCGTCACAGTGGCATATTTCGTAATTGTGTGATATTTTATGGTTATTTGTTAAACAGTGTCTTTTTTTTATGAACTGGCCAAAGTTTAGGCATTTTTTTTTCTAATTTTAGACCTTCAAAAGCCCTAAATTATAAAAAGCCCTAGGTAGGTTTGATACAGAGTTCTAAAAAGTGTGGATAAAACGAGAAATAACGATTTAAGGAGGGATTAGCATTAAATGCTGGAATATGAGAGGGGAACTGAATCTTTTAGGTGGGTGGAGGGAAGTATTTTCCGCCCAATTTTCCTTTCATTTGTGGGAACCACTTTCCTTTCCCACTCTTTTTTTGGAAGCCCAAAAAAAGGAAAGCAATGACTTTCCCTTCCTAATGGCTTGATTCCATGAACGAAACACAGCCTTAGGGTTGAAGTATAGGTTGCTTTTATGCATCCATTAGTTAGATAAAATAGTTTATCATCTACTTACTCCAAGTTACTTTTGTGCATCTGTCAAGTATAAAAATATCATATCATCTACTCACAAAAAACAGAACAAAATTGTCTAACATTATTGAAAGACAAGCCTATGGATATTTGTAAGAAAGGTTGTACAAGTTTCTCATCTGATCTTATCTATACTATTATTAAGAGAAGAGGTTTTGCTCACCATAACTGAATTTTTTTACAGTTTTAATTCTCAAATATTAAAATACTTTATAAAACAATTTAATTACAAGGTTAAACATGTCAATAACAAAATAGATTTTCATTAAAAAAATTAAAACAATTATCGAACATTCCATTTTTTTCTCCCATTATCTCTCTGCAATAACCATCTTATTTAATCTTTTTTTTCTTTTTCTTTTTTTTAGATTAAACGATTACATGCAGAGCATGTACGAGTAACTAGTGTTTAGTAAAAAGGTTAATTGACCAAATGGTGTCTGACATTTTAGTCATTCTAACCTTTAGTGTCTCAACTTTGTAAAATATCAAAATAATGTCTCAAGTTCATACTCAGGTAGAAGATTGGTGTCTAGAGACGTTAGTAAAGAATATTATGTTAGAATATTCTGTTAATATTGTGAAAAAGACCAGAATATCCTTATTTACTGTTTTTCTTAAATTTTCTTTATTTTACATTTTGACGGAGCGTCGTGGGCCCATGAATTTGTTTATTTAGCATACTACAAATATATAATCTATCATCTATACTCGAATGTAAACAGTTAATTTAGTCATTAATGATTTTCTCTCAGAGATTAATTTATTTATTAAATATTAGAGAAACTGAACAAGACTTAAAAAAAGCGACAAAAACTAAGAATATTAAAAAACTTCAGGGAAAAGCTTAATAGAAATAGAATAGGTTATTGGAATTAAATTTTTAGATTTACAAAAGGTATCTATATTCTAAAAAATCAGATTGCAGATCTTAAACAAATACATCTTTGGAAACAAAAATTGGCATGTTGAAGGCTAGATATTAGAATTGGTAAGTAATTAAGTTTTAGTAAGCAAATAAGTGAGTGAGTAAGTTAAACAAAAATATTATAAAAAAATATAAAAAATTCAGTATTATTTAGGAAAAAGGGTATATTGGTCAGAAATGACAACATAACAAACTTCATTAGGGATTTAACGGCTCTAAGTACTAAGGTTAAGTCAAGGTTAAAAGGTGAGACACCATTTTGAAGTTTTGGAAACGTGAGATACCGAAAGTTAGAAAATAAAAAAGGTGAGACATTGTTCAGTCTATTTTCCCTTAATAAAATAATACGTTAACCGGATGCTTTTATTGTAATATTAATATATATTTGATTAAATACATATTACTCTTTTTATTTTATTTCATAAAACAGTTATTAGGAGTTCAAGACCAGCCTAGATGAATATCTAGGGAGACTTACTCATTGTAACGCTCGAGCAACATAACTGCAGGTTATTATAGAGGCAGGTAGGGGGATTAATTGTAAGGGCGTGCATAACATGGTCAAACAAGTAAGGCTAACAATACTACCAAAACCGAAGCAGAACCAAAACACACGACAAGCCAATGACATTGACAATTTGACAGGTCAAGAAATATGGGTAGTTCACTTCATTCATACTTGATACAGTAGTATTTTATGAGAAGCAACTCATCACTGACTCTGTTGCTTTGCAAAATTCCAAAAACCGTTTTCAGAATTATTTTCTACCTCATAACTACTTTTCTCTCATATAGTTCTTTCCAGATTTCCCCTAATTCATTTTCAACTGAGTAGCTTAGCTAGCTAATTTACTTCTAAATTTCTTCTCTTTTGCCTTTCAATGGAAACTAACTGTACTTCCAAGACTGTAAAGATGCTTTCCCTCTTAGCTGAATGACTGACTGGCCCAGTTTTTCTGCATCACATAAAAACCATGGTGGTGTCGGTTTTGGTTAAGCACTTCCTTGCACATTTTGCCAAGTCTCTCTGATTTAAGTAGAGCCTACTCCAAGGAAATCAATGAATGGCAGCACACTCATCTTGTCATTTTGATCTTCTCCGGACATGGAAGAAACATTGTTGTTGTTGGTCCTATAGGTGGTAAGAACTGATTCATCTCCAGAAATTTCAGAGCTTGAATCAGATGACCGACCGTCATTGCCCTTGATTCTGCCAGAGTCTGCAACTACAATATACAACAAGTAACAAGGTTTTGATTAAAACACAAAACAAACGAAGCTATATATGAAACTAAAGAAGAAGAAAACAATTAGTATACATTTGATAATGTGCCTAGGAGTGGTAAAAGAAACGTACCCATTCGGGATCCAAAGGTTTGGTGTTGCTGAAATGGATTCATGTTCTTGAAAAAGCTCGGAAGCAGTGGTCTGTTTGAGGGAGTGAGGGAGAGATTAGTAGTACATACTGAGGCCTCTGCAGAGCCAGATTCATCATTACTGGTGTTGATTGAGATTGTTGAACGATCAATAGAGGCATTATTCTTAGTGCCACCTTCTCGCTGACGATCATGATGAGGAATATTAATAGGCTGAGAATGAAGGTAGGATCTTCTTCTCTTGTAATCACTGGAAGATTGCTCTCTTTGCTTTCTAGCCGTAATGACATGCCAGTGGTTCTTGACAGCATTATCAGTCCTTCCAGGGAATTGCCCAGCAATCATGGCCCATTTGTTGCCATAAACTTTACGAGCAGCTAAAAGCTTCTCTTCTTCTTCCTCACTGAAAGCACTTCTGTTGATCCGTGGATCTAGCTGGTTAAACCACCTCAGTCTGCAGCTTTTCCCTACACAAGAACAAAATTAGTCTCACATCAGCATACATTTCAAATAAAATCAAAACAAGACTGCAACTTTAACATGAAACTAGTTTGATCATTTCAATTACCTGATCTGCCTTCAAGATGCTCAGCAATTGAGTTCCAGGATTGAGGACCAAACTGGGCCACAAGTTCCATTAGTTTGGAATCTTCAGCTGGCCTCCAATGGCCTCTAACAAAAACCTTAGTGTTGCCATCATGAGCAGAATCGTCTCCAACAAGACTGAGAGGCATGGTGCTCTTTCTCTTTCTGTCATGAACACCATAACCCATTTCAGAATTAGCCACGACTCCTCTAAAGGTGGTGTTTGAGAGACACAGTTGATGAGATGGAGTAAAGTTCAAATCTTGACGATAACTAGTCATTTCTCATCTGGGGTTGTAGTTGTTGAGGACCCATTAATTCCCACACGCGCACTCACACCAGAAAAACCAAACCCCCTAAAACCAACATGAACAAGCAAAGATAGATCAGAAAACTAACTAAACAGGGTACTTGTAGACACAACCAGAGCAATGGGAACAATGAACAAGGGGGAGTTGGTTTTTCTGTTAGACTCAGAACCACAGAAAGAACTTGAAGGGTTTTTTTAGGCAGAGAAGGAAGTGAGAGATGGAAGATATGATGAGGAAGAAATCAGAAAATGAAAAAGAGGGAGAGGAAAGTCGGAAAGAGGTCATCAAAGTGGGAGGTATGAGAGGGGATCTTATAGAAAATGTGAAACAAGGGAAAGAGCAGAGTTCATGCACAAAGATTGAGAGGCACTCGTGTGGGTGGTGGGGACTTGAAAACAAAACATATGCTTTGGTTTGGTCTTTGTTGTTTGCTTTGTTCTTAGAGAAGAGCTTGTCCTCATTCTCCCTCGGTCTTTGAGGAAACCAGAATCTGTTTGTCCAATTCAAATAACGGAAATTTTCAAGGAACAGTCTTACTTTGATGCGCATCACCCACACCATCTGCCAATCCCCTCTTAGTTTCCATAACTGAATTTCACTTGTTTATTGTTTTCTTTCCCCCATTTACTTTTGTACCCTGGTACAATTTAAAATTTGAAGTCCAATTCCTACTTGTTATTCAATTATATTTTGTGCTGCCATTTTGAACTATGTATGTCGGTTTCACGAATGGAATACTATGCTAATATACTATATTTCAGAATAATTAAGGTTTTTTTTATTTCAAATTTGGCAAGTTTTGATTATTTGGATAGTGCATGCACCGGGTGGGTACGTGGAGTTTTCCGAACCGACAACTAGTACCTAATATCCTGAAAAATAACCCAAATCACACCGATTTAATACTTGTATTTGGTTAGCCCTTTTAATACATTGGAAAGTAACGGAATTAAACAGATATTAAATTATTTGATGAAATTGATATTCATATTCACATTATATGATATTATATTCATTACTCTAATTTATTTATTTTTGAACCAAGGCGATTCATTACTCTAACTTGGTTGAAATAAAATAATATTGTGATAGCAGAAAACCCTATTGGAGAGAGAGCGACGACAACTCTCTGTTGACTAATAGGTTTCTCTCTTGTCCAGTAGCCCTCAGTCTCGCGACCGCCTCTAGCTTCATTCTTGGGGTTTGCAACCGAAGGATTGTGTATCATTGAGGTCGTGGGTTGCTCCGAGAGAGTTGCGTTCGGGATTCCTAGCAGTGGCTTGGGTTCGTGCCTTTTCCTTTTCTTTCCGGTGGCGTGTGCGTGTTGAATTTGGGCCGACGTTGCTGTGGTGGTCTAGTTCGACATGATGGTGGTCGTGGAGGAGTGGATCAGAGTCCAGATCGTGCGGCGGTGCTGGTGCATGCGGGTTGAGGTGCACGTCCGGGTGTCTAGAATGCTGGGTCTCGAGGCAATCTTCTCATTGGGTGTTGCTAGGCTTTGTATTTTGGGCTTTTTTTCTTCAAGCATGTTTTTGTTTTTGTTTTTGTTTATTTTTGGGGTGTTCTATTTGCACCTCTAAAAGGGCTGTGTATACCTCAGCTAGTTTTTTATTTTATTTTGACTTTATCAACTCATATGAAATGACAGATAATGACCTAAATAAAATAAAATAAAATAATTTTTTATTTTTGGAGAGAAAGAGAGAAAAATTATTGAAACTAGTTAAATAGGCATGTATAGCTAATGAGAGGAGAAAAAATCATGCCATATGCAGATCAAAAGAGAGAGATTGGTGATGAATTAGTAGCCATTTTTTGAGAGAAAGAGACAAGGAGAGAGTTTGGTCGTGTCGAGTCTACGAAACAAATTCGGTATATATAGAAATAGGTGTAGGGCCATTATAGTAAAAAAGAAAAAGTACACTTAAGTTTTCTTATAAGTTAAAAAGTGAAATGGATGTATATTAAGTAGTAGAGTTATACACAACACTTTTGGAGATGCAAATACAACCCCTTTTATTTTTACCTATGGTTGCTTTTGGGTTTAGGAGATCTTATTTTAGCCAGTGGCTTGTATCTCTAACTAGGGTTATAGGTGCTTATTGGGGAATCCCGCTCTCCATAGGGTGGTCACACAAGTGACACGTAAGTTGGGATGGGTCTATGACCCAATTGTGTGCGTATGACATGTGAGAAATAGATGTCGTAATAAGTAATTTTTCTTTTTACCGAATTATAGAACTTTTATTAATAATAATTTAAGCTATACGACGATGTGTGTATAAACCATTATCTCGCGTATTATTATATAAATCTTCAAAGAGAACATCCTCAATAATTGAGGGAGTCTCTCCAACCCAAAATTCATCGACATAAGAACAACTAGCAAAGTGGGCAAGACGATGTGCCACACTATTCGCTTCTCTACGAACGTGACGAACCTGGATGTCGAAATTAGTGATAGGATGTGAGTCTCTTTTAGGCTTAGTTTAGTATTACAGTGGGGAAATTTAATTGTAAAAAAAACTCGATTTTAAATAAACAACCTTTCACCTGCTTTCTAAAAACATGGTTATTTAACCCAAATTTTTAAAATAAGCACTTTATAAAATCTTACCAAATAGATAATCAATGCAGAATGGAAATTATAAGCGATTTTAGGCTCCAAAACTCAATACTGAACTGGATTTGTATTTTGCTTACAATTATGCGAGTTGATCTGCTGTAATGAGTTGATACCTGAATAGGTTTTGGTTATTCAACCGTTAATATTCTCATTTACGGTGTAGCTAGTCTCTGAACTTTGTGATTTAATATAATGAATTGAACTTTAATTATAAAAACATTTGTCCACTATCTACATATATGCCCTTGAGTATATCTTTTCCTTTCAATTACATATAAGCAAAATCAACATCAACAAAAATAACGTATCAAAACAAAACAAAAAACATCAACAAGAATAAGATAAATGAGAAGTAAACCTTAAAAGTACTCACACAATGATCTCATAGATAACTAATTTTGTTTAAGTTGGTTATACAGAAGCGAAAATACTTAAGATTGATCAACAAAAAAAGAAAAAGGAAGACAACACGAAGAGAAGCAAACCTTAAAAAGCTCGCGCGCACAAGATCTTCTAGGTGTGCAACTTCATCCAAGTGAACTAGGGGAGCAAGACTCCATGGCTCCATGAAATCATCTATTTATTCATAATTTTGGACGCAATTACATCTTTTCTATTTTGGAAATGATTTCTAATTTGGAAAAGAAAAGACAAAAGTTTCAAATTGAATACAATATGACAAAAAGAGGAAGCCCTGAAGGAATTAAAATGGTATAATTCTACAATATTGGGTGTCAGATTCTCTTATTATTACATTTATTCAGTTTTTGTAATTTTGTGATATTTCTATACTCTAGATTTGAGTTGAACAAAAATTTGGTGTAGTTAAAGTTACGAGAACTCAACGTAAACTCTCGCTTAAATAAAGTGTCATATTAATTAATCTATCAAACTAAAATCGGTAAAATAATCATAGATAGAAAAAAGAAAATATCAATCGAAAATACCAATTGTATTTTTCTACGTGATCACAACCATCACTCAACTCGGTTCTTGCTTTACTTGAGTTTTTTTTCTTTCTTTTAGTTGTGAGACTTACGCTTACGCACACGCTTGGTCCCTCTCTGATCAGTAAGATGCCTATCTTGTTTCAGAAGGAGAAGAAAAGTGTTACTATTCGCTCGATCTCAAACCCAAGTCCCTTTAGAACCTGTGTAAGGCATGAGGCGACCTCGAGAAAAATGAAGATGATATTGTTGGAAAGCGTACCAAATATAGCTTGGCTGTGATTCTGAGTGAGCGGTTCACCATGAGGATATAGGCTTCTCCATGACCCTTAATATGGAATGGCGAACTCGGGTTCATATTCTATTGTGATTAAAAAGGAACCACATACTTCAATTTCAAAGAAAAACTTCGCTTTAAATAAGATATGTAGAGAAGCACCGATAAAAGAAAAAAGAACAAAAAAGAACAAAAACCCTAAGCGCTACTTGAAATGGCGTCGATAAGCACCTCTGGTGCCTCCAAATCATGTTCTAAGGCAAGATCCTCTCATAGAATTGTCGTGGAATCGTGAATAGTGAGACTCAAAGAGCCCTTGGTGATTTGGTTCAAACTCTCAAACCCAGTGTTATTTTCCTTTCGGAAACCCTAGCTCAGAAAACTCTCATCGATGGCCTGACCATACGTCATGGTTTCAAAGATAATCTTGTCTTCGCTCACAGTCATGGTGCACAAGGAATCGCGCTCCTCTGGAATGATGATACTCATGTCGAATTTCGCTCCTCCTCTGCTAATCATCTTGATGTTATTGTTGGAAAACCAGAACATCACAAATGGCGATTTACAAGGATGTATGGAGTGGCCGCCAGGGGTGATAGGCAAGGAATGAAAAATCGATATTATCGCCGATATTTCGGCGATATTATCGTTTTTCCACCCAATCGATATATCGATTCATTTCTGCCATTTTCTCGTTGAAATTTCCCGATATTTTTCAATATTTCGCCGATATTTCTGATATTTCCGAAATTGACTAACCTACCTTTTAAGAACTAATAACCTACCTAATTTTCAACACGTATCTTACTGAGGAACAACATTATACACATGCAACTCAAGATGACGACCATGGTGACAGAAAAGCAGGTCATGGATGCAATAGTGGTGTCACAAGAGGTAACTTTAATACAAGACAAAGGGGTGATGGTAGTCTATCAAGAATCGCAAAAGATTCTTTGTTCACTAATTTTTACTCAATAGGTATGGATTACTGATAAGAGCACAATGTGCGACGATATTAATGTGTTATTACCCCTTATTTGTGCTTTGTTAAGTCTATTTAGAGTAAGATAGAGTCATAATATAGTTTAGTGTTGCTTTGGTAGAGTTTTGGAGAAAATTTGCTTAATTGTCAGAAAAAGGACTAAGTATAGAAATCTGAAGAAGAAGTGTAAAATATGTTGTTTTCGTGATTTTGAGGCCTGTGTTTGACTGACTTATTCTTTTCCAAATTTGATGAAATTTGGCAGGCATATAACTGGCAAGCTGGAGTGTATTGTTTCAAAAATTCAGATCAATTGGAGCTCGGAAAGTCACCCAAAAGATGGCTATAACTTGGCAGTTTGAACAAAATGATCCAGGGACTAACAGGATTTTCCTAGGACTGTGTCCTGACTTCCAGACTTTATTTCGGACGTTTCACTTGGAATTTGAGGAAGCCCTTTTACATAGAGAAATCCCTGTGAGTCTAGTTTCTCCAAAACTTGGAATCACACCAATCGGATCACTGTGGAATGCGTTATGCCAGATTTACTGGAGAAAGGTCAATCTGCCGAGAAACATAGTGGTTTTCCGGTTGCGCAAGGAAAGTTTTCCTTTAGAATTTTGAAGCGTGGATCAGCTGTAATGGACCTAAAAACTTATTGGACATGTCCATACTAACTTAATGAGAAGATTCAAGTCCAAGATCAGTCCAAAAAGAGTCTACAAGAAAAGAATTCGGATAACAAGAGAAAGAAAAAGAATCCTGATTAATTTTGGAAAAATTCATGTATACATTATCCAACTTCCACGGACTCTCTAGAACAGCTCATAATGAATCAGAGTTCGAGCCTTATATGGATAGAAAGCTACGGGAGTCTAGTTTCCTAATCAATTGGAATCATCTCAATAGCTATTTTCTAGAGAGAGTTATGATGTAATCAATGCACGAAAGTCATTCTGCCGAATTCAGAAAATCAAGGAAAACCTAAACCAATTCGGTTTTGGTTTGTGGCCGGCTTCTCTATGTTATTTCCTCTATAAATAGCCATGTAATAGTCAGAAAAAGATATCTTCTCTCTCTCACTTTCACAAGCCAAAGCTCTGCCAAAATAGCACCACACTTCCAAAGAATAATACAAGCCGAAACCCTCTCCATCACCTTATCAAATTCGCACCTCCACTTCCACCGAATCCACACCATTGCCGAAGCTTCCTAAAAGATTTATCAAAGTGTGATTCACTCTTCTCTCATGGCTTTTATTTTTCTGTATAATTACAATACTTTGTCTATGAAGATTGTAAGGATTTGTGAATGTTTATTTGGTTTCATTAATTTAAACTTAGACTTCCGAATTTGTTATATGGTTGTTTAAAGTTTCGGTTTTGTTCATAATGTATTGCGATTTCTAATGAGGGTTTGTATGTGAGCATGTTTTAATTTTTGTTCTTTAATTATGTTGGTTTATTTTCTGAATTCATATGCAGCACAAGTTAATGCATGAGTTCGGCCTTGATCATAGCCGAAACTTGTGTATTTACTTCACATGTCGAATACTACATGAGGTTGATTATGCGCAAAGTTGATTTGCCTCATGTTGGTTCAAAGGGCTAGAGTAATTCTGAAAATATACATGATAAAGCAAGGTGAGGTGACGCCATACTTGTTGCATGTCTCCAATTTGGCTTATTGTGCTTATGTGTTCTTCGTGTTTACTTTCTACGCCAAGTGTTCTTAAACCGATTAGCACCATGTTTAGGATTACTCCCCAAGATAATTCTAAATACTAAAGAAGTCTTAACGATTAGATGAGCCGCCAATGACTCTAATTAAACTTGGAACCAAATTGAATCTTGATTTATTGTCATATTGCTGTCGTAAATTCCTTGTTTGATTTTGTTACATGTTTTGTGTGAGAGATGTTGATCATATATATATATACTTAATTAGGTTTTAATTTTCGTAAAATTCAGTAGGATTTAGAACAAAATTCCAAACCCCCATTTAAATTTGTGATGCTTCATGTGATTGAATGCCCTTGATTTCTCCAGATAGAACGATCCCTACTTGTCAATACTACTATCGACACAAGAAGGGTAATATATATGTATGAGATTATTTTGCAGGTACAAATTGTGCTCGTAATTTGGTCGCATCAATTACTGTAATTATCAACCCTACTGGTCAGAACTTTACAATACCTTATCCATCATATTACATGCCTTATGGTATGTCATCCAGTGATAGTTCATGGTCACAGACACAAACTAACCCAGATGCTGATAATCATAGTGCAACGCGTGGTCCATACTGTGAGTCCCAGAATCCTCAAAGATCGTCAATTGACCCATATGGTTAGCATGTAAGTCAATATATGCAGAATTTTAGAGGAGAGCAATCATTTAACAAATATTCTTCGCATTTCACTCATGACTCTACACAAGACGATGAAGAAGGCAGTGCGAATTTCGAACCTCATCGGTCTTCTGTATGGTTTTAAAAACTTCATGTAGTTGCTTTTTTGAAATATTATGTACAAATAATGTTAAAGGGTGTGATGGTCATATTTCAATATATATCAGCTCTATTCACGTAGTAATTCATATAACATTTCAATAAATTGATATATATTTGAGTTTATTAATATTTTCTTTTCACATATGATCGATAACATAGCATAAAACAACCTTAGAAAGATTCAATATAAATTTTCATGTATTTCTTATAGTTTCCATCGTTTTTGTCAAAATTTCTAATGGATCGATATTTTATCGATATTTTCGTCGAAATATCCGTATTTTAAAACGTCGATATTTCCTCGATATCCAATATTTTACTCCTTGGTGATAGGCATCATACCTGGACTCTAATTAGAACCCTAGCAACGCAGGACAATGCTATGCCTTGGCTTATGGTCGGAGATTTTAACGAGCTTATGTCCAATAGGATAAATCGGGAGGGCCTCCTCGTGTTGCTGCTCCTATGGTGACATTCCGCTGAACTATGGCTGGTTGTGATTTGATTGATATGAGATTTTTTGGGTCTCGGTACACATGGAGCAACAAGAACACTAAGGAACGTCTTGATCGAGGTTTTCAAACACCTCTCTGGCGCTCTTTGTTTCCATATAGCAGAGTCATCACGTTAAATCCATCTGAATCAAATCATAATCCTCTCTTGGTTGAAGTCAGCGCTGAGAAACTAATTCTGTATCAACGGAAGAGACTGCTTCGTTTTGAGGAGTGTTGGTAGGATAGTCCTCGATGTAGTGATTGTTGACAGTAGCTAGAGAGAGGCTACCCAGGCCCCCAGACCCGCCACCAGGAGTCCCGGACCCGGTCCAGGGCCCGGGGGCGATCACGGATGTCCGGACCTGTGGCCCAGCAGGTCTTACTAGGGCCCGGGGACCGGGGGCGCCAGCCCGCTAAACAGGGAACCATAGCAACCCCATAATATATACAGAAAGGGGTCAGTCCCACATCGAAGGGTGAAGCCAGTCCTCACACCCGGCCGCCTATATATGAGCATTAACTACCCTCATTAATAGTTAATCGATACTTCAATTACTCATTCCCGCTTAAGTTATCAGCTTATCCCTACTATACTGACTTAAGCATCAGAGCGGAATAGACCGGCCAGCCCGGTATTCCTTTAGTTAGCAGGATTTACAGGAAGAAATCACACCAAGATCCATCGGTCTCTGTGAGTCTCCGGACACGGACAAAAACAGTGATGTTATCCAGCAAGCATGGAATGATCATACTATAGGCAACGCCATGCAGTAATTGTCCAGCAAGATTCACCGTAAAGGGATAAACTTAATGAACTGGCAAGCTACTGAGTTTGATAACCAAAAGGTTGAGTTACGAGTGATTCAAGAAAAGCTCAATGACATTATGAAATGTCATTTCTCATCTGAACAATATGAGGAGCAGTGTCAATTACATGTACGGCATAGTCAAATTCTTGCTACCCAAGAAAAGTACTGGAGACAACGATGGAGAGCTCTCTGGCTTAAAGATAGGGATCAGAATTCGGTGTTCTTTCACCGAAAAGCTAGTAATCGAAAAAGCAGAGAATAATAATGAGCACGGGGAATGACAAGTAGAGAATGCTGAAATTCAAGGGATATTACTTCAATATTTCTCTTCAGTCTTCACCTCTGACGATACTAATACTGAGGCATTGAATGCTATTATTGAAGCTACTCCCACTAAAGTGACAAGCGAGATGAATGAGCATCTTCTACAACCTTAATCAGATGAGGAGATTAAAGCAGCATTATTTCAAATGCATCCTTCTAAAAGCCCTGGTCCTGATGGTATGTCCCCTTTCTTTTTTAAGAAGAATTGGTCTATTGTTGGTACTGAGGTTTGTTTAGCCATTCGGGAGTTTCTGGAATCAGGGCAAATGCACCCTGAAACAAATCACACTTACTACTTGCCTCATACCAAAGGAAAAAACTCTGAAAGAAGCTGCCCAATTTCGCCCCATTGCACTCAGCAATGTCTTTTACAGAATCTGCTCTAAAGTTGTTGCTAATCGTTTAAAAATGTGGTTGCCTCACATAGTTTCTCCTCTTCAAAGTGCTTATATGTTTGGTCGAATTATCTCAGATAATACTCTCATTGCAAATGAGGTTGCTCATTTCATGCATAAACTTACTACACCATTGTCTGGTTTTTTCTCTCTCAAGCTGGATATTAGCAAACCATATGATTGGTTGGAATGGAAGTATTTGGAGGCTATTTTCTGTAAATTGGGATTCCATGCGACTTGGATTCGGATGATTATGAATAATATTATGACTGTGAGTTACTCTATTTTACAGAATGGTCAACCTACTCCTCGGATTGTACTGACACGAGGAATCAGACAAGGTGATCATCTCTCATCATATCTCTTCATCCTCTGTGTTGAAGGTTTATCTGCCCTCCTATCCTCTGCAGCATATCATAATATCATTACAGGTTTGTCTATGTGTCCTCAAGCACCCAAGCTGCATCACTTGTTCTTTGCTAATGATAGTTTGCTATTTGGTCAAGCCACTGATGAGGAATGTGAAGCGTATAAAAAAATTCTGCATCTTTATGAATTGGCATCAAGTCAGTGTGTTAATCATGACAAGATCAGCGTAGTGTTTAGTCGCAATGTTCAGCATCATCTTGCGTCTATCCTTGCAGTCAAACGTGTGGAGGAGCATGACAAATATCTTGGTTTACCGCTGAGAGTTGGTAACTCAAAAACTGCTAAGTTTGCTTACATTAAAGAAAGGCTGACTAAGAAGTTAATTAATTGGAAAGCAAAAATTCTCAGTAGTGCAGGGACGGTTGTTCTTATAAAAACAGTGCTCAAACCATGCCTCTCTATGCTATGCATTGCTATCTTCTGCCCAAGGGTTTATGTGATGATATACATCAACTCTGTAATTTATTTTTTTCTGGGGTGATACTGATTATAAGAAGAAAATTCATTGGCGCAGCTGGGACAGATTATGTCTACACAACCATGAAGGAGGTTTGGGTTTTAAAAATTTATATGTATATAATTTAGCAATGCTTGCTAAACAGGGGTGGCGACTGATTACAAACCCTCAGTCTTTGCTTGCCCAACTGTACAAGGCTCGTTATTATCCTACTTCAACAATATGGGAGGCATAGCTTGGGGACATGCCATCATTCTCTTGGCGAAGCATAATGACGGCTTTGCCAATTCTTAAAGCATGAATTTAGTGGAAAGTTGGTAATGGTAAGACTATTCATCTCTGACAGGATAAATGGATCCCAATAACCCCCTCATATCAAGCTATTAAACCTTCTCACACTTCATGTGAGTATGTGTCTGATCTTATTGATGAGGAGTGCAAACAATGGAATGATGAGGTTGTGCAAAATTTGTTTCCAGCTCATGTTGCCACTAAAATTTTATGCATACCTATTGCTCGAAATGATACTGAAGATCAACTTGTTTTGTTGCCTGAGAAACGTGTTTTTTTCTCTGTTAAAACTGCTTATTTTATTGCCCAAGCTGATGTCCTGCAAAATGTGCATACTTCTAGTTCTTCAGGTGATTCCTTTTGACAGGACCCGCCCTTGATTTTACCCTAAAATCCGGATAAGATCCTGCAGCGACCACCTTAAGAGAGATTTTACCGAAATTTCGGCATGACCTCTCTTAAAATGGACAACCCAAACCTGCTAAACAACACAAAAACACTTCAACTATATCCATCCTGACTCCAGGAGCCACCTGCTCCCCCGTAATCAACCACTTCCACAATTTTTTTACAAAAACTAAATTCAATCAAATTCAAATCCATCAAGCAATCTAATAACGAAGTGGAGATGCAAGTATAAAGGAAAATAGAATTTATAAACCAAACAAAATAAATTCCTGTGCTCCCATACCGCAGCCTCCCACCCACTGGGAACAAGTACAAACATAATTCTCAATTTAACTCAAGTGATGTATTCATAAAAAGATCAAGCTTTACTAATAAGTCATATAAATAAAAGAAATATTTAGTTTTACTTTCAAAACAATATACTTTTTAAAATCGAAGAATAATGTTTCACGACCAATCCTATTGGTCATATAGAAATCAAACTCCACTAATTCGGGAATTTATTAAAATGACAGAAAGTCTCCCAAGAGAAATATTCCCGAAACTCAAATAATATACAATCATGACCAATCCCATTGGTCATATAATAAAATAGGGGAAACGTAATTACCACCATTTAATAGTAGCCTCCCAGGCTAAGGGTCAGAGCCTCCAAGACTCTCTATAGCGTCCCACGCTAAACCTCTACACCACACTCCACCACCGAGTGCGAATCTGACCTATATGGTCAAATCGTCATCTCGCGTGGGATGAGGTTAATAAGCTAGCTAGCATCAATGTATACCTGGTCTTCAAGACCATATAGCGTCCAACGCTAAGCCTCTACACAACGCTCCGTCGACCACCGAGCGTGAATTTGACCTATATGGTCAAGTCGTCACCTCGCGTGGGATGAGGCTTTATGCTAGCTAGCATCAATATATATCTGGACCCTGATATGGTGAAAATCCGAAAACAAAACCGAAAATACGCTTCTCCTTATATATAAAATCCGTACGGTCCCCGACCACACATCTAAGGCTTATAAATATGATAGTTACAATAATAGCCTCGAAAGATATCCATATATAACCGACATGTCCCACATGTCATAAAATAATAGTGAAATTAATATATAACATCGACATGTCCCACATGTCGGGAAATCATTATAAATAAATAAATCACAAAATCATCGGAAATCTCATTTCCGGCTAAAATACGTGCTACTAAAATAGTAGTAAAATATATAACCTCAAAACCATATTTCTCTTTAAATATTAAATGACCAAAGATCATAATCATAATTCGATAATCGAGAAATCATAAAATATCTGAAAATCCATATTGATACCAGGATTTAATAAACCTTATTTTCCGTATCAAAAATCACATTTCCAAAGGGTAGAAAATTTCAATATCAAATCAAAAGACCATGGAACGTATTTCAATTATAAATGTCAAGATAATCACTTAAAACATAATTGCATGCACATTTATTTAAATAAAAGTCCACTCACCCTATACGTATTTTCATACAAATCATTTTGTATGAAACGATAAATATACTAAAATTAAACTCGTATACACTATTACTACAGTGAGGTTTACTCACCTTAATTTACCAGAAGTGGTAAATAACCAATTAGAGTCGCTTCGGACCGCTACAGGATCTCGTCGGATCGAATCGCTGCAATTCCGGAATCGGGTCAACTCCGGTTAGCGGTCAACGCAGGTCAACGGCCTGGTCAAAGGTCCAGTCAACGGCCTGGTCAACGGTCCGGGTCGGTCAACGTGGGCCGGGTCGGGTCTGGGCTGGGCCGGATCGGGTCTGGATGCTGGAAGCGGGTCGGGTTGACTCGATTGGGGTCGATTTTTCTCGGCTTCGATCCGCTCGCCTCGGCCTGAAGTGGCCGTCGCCACCACGCCAGAACGGACCGCCAGGGGAAACCCTGCCGAACGGTGGGTGGCGCACCCCCGGGCGTCGCCTGCAGCGCCCCCGCCCACGGTGGCAGTTCTTCTAGTCGCAGCCGCTCCCTCCTCCGGGCTCCGCTGATGCCGATCCTTGGCTCAAAAGGAAGAGGAGGCCGAGACGCGTCGATTGCTGGGTGGCGCGCGAGCTAGGGTGGCCGGACGACGGAGATCAGCGCGGCGGCGATCCGGATCGGGATGAACTGTAAAAATGCTACAGTAAATGTGCACAGTAATTGGTAAATGCCCGAAATGGAAAGTTACCATTTCCCGAAAAATTTCCCTTTATATAGTAACTTTCTGAAATAGTAACATAACTTCTACAGGTCATAACTTCTTCCTACTACCTCCGTTTCACGCGTGCCACATGTCTACAAACTCGTATCGTCGCGCTCTATAATTTTCGTGAAGGGAACTTTTCAAATTTCTCAACGGATCACAAAGTCAACTTTCCCCCCTTAAAACTAAAAACATTTTTCAAATTTAACTTTCAAATATACTTCCGACATCAAGTGAAAACTAAAATAAAGCATACGAGATTCCAACATCCATAATCCAGTTAATTTGGGGTCGGGATGTGACACCTTTAAACCACTCTGGAAAGCTATATGGAAAGCCAAGGTTCCTGAAAGAGTGCAAGTATGTGTTTGGCGTGCTTGTCAAAATTTGCTTGCCACTAAAGATCGCTTGCTTACGAAAGAATATGATGGAGAGGTACGTTGTATGCTCTGCCCTCATAACTATGAAGATGTGAGTTATCTGTTTTGTAAGTGTCCTACTGCCTACAACATTCTCACTATTGCCCCTTTCCATCTAAAAGATACTTTATTGCCTTCCCTAAATTTTAAGGAATGGATACTTGAGAGAGCTACTTCTATGTCCATACAGAGTTTTGCACAATTGCTTATGATCATCTGGTCCTTATGGAAGAACAGAAACAACAAGTTCTAGTCTAATTTCCAACAGACCTCTATTGATATCACTCTCAGTAGTTTTGTTTGGCTTGGGGAATTTCACAGAGCTTGCTCGTCATCTGCCAAGCAAACTAAACGGACTGTGAAGCATTGGCAACCTCCTCCTGCTGGTACACTCAAACTCAATGTGGATGCAGCCTTTTTCCATGCTCTTAATCAAGGAGGAACTGGTGGAGTTTTATGTGATCATAGATGACAATTCATAGCTGTTTTTGCCAAACTAATTACCCACTCAGCTTCAGCTAAGCAGAGTGAGTTATTAGCTCTTCGGGATGGACTTGACTTTCTATACTCTCTTCAAATATCAAATGTGATTATTGAAAGTGATTGCACTGCAGTTATAAGTGGGGCTGGCATCAAAGATCATCAACTCTTACCCAATGGTGCTCTGATTGATGATATTCAACATACTTTGAATAAACTACAACATGTCTCCATGAGTTATGCTCCTAGGGAGTGTAATAGAGTCGTTGCCCATAGGATTGCTAGCATTGGTTTTGAGTCTCCTGGTGGCAATATTTGGTTTGGTCATATTCCATCTTGTATTACTAATGTCATTCAGTATGACTGTAATCATCTCCTTTGAGATCACTTCCCTTTTATAAAGTTCTTTCTTGATTAAAAAAAAAAAAAAAAGATATGTAGACATTTATTTTGAGTTCGATTATTTTAGCTCATAATGCGATTAGAAAAGAACCGCATTAATATTTATGTTAAGTAGCGGTAAACGTGGCTTCTGACTTACTACCATAATGATTTATTGTAGAGTTTTAACTTAAAGGCTTCCTTACAATTTGAAATAAGCTACTCATGACTATAAGATTTATTTTATCTCAATCACTTTTCTTACGTGTGATCTTTATTCTCCAACAATTAAGAAGCATTTCGACGAGTTTTAGTTGGACCCTTACCGATTCCAAGAGAGAGCTCTTGATCTTCAATTAAGTGTGACGTGTGGTTCTTTACCGACGATTTTAAGGAGCATATGGCTGCATTTGAGTTTGTTTATGTGCATGTCTTTGTATTGCCTTGGCTTGCCTACCAGTATGAGACTAATTAAGAATCGAAAATGGAGACTCCCTAATAGGAAAGACATACATTAACATAGAATTTGCCTACGGAATATAACGAACTTGGTTTTGTTTCCAAATGGTGGTCGCTTTCTCTGCCAAATTAAAAGGGCAAATTGTGTTGGCCACTTTGTTGGTTAACTGTATAATTGTGACTCGTGGTCTCTCCTAGGGGTCAAAAATTTTAACACACACTAATATGGTTCGTCCATGCAATGCATGCAACAAATTAAAGGTCATCTATCACCCCACAGAATACAGAAACAAAGGGCATGAAAAATAATAGACAAAAGAGATAATTGTGTATGAGAGGGACATCAAAGCTAATTATGTTGTCGCACTAAGATGGATGGTGATCGACCAAACTAAACAAACTTGCTTAACGGAATGATCGATCTAAACTACATTATGTGCTACAAGGTATATAGTTCTCGTTGATAACTAAATACAGAGGCAATAAATAAATTGCTTAGTTAGTTATGAACTCGACCAATGAACTTTCTGTTAAATTAACTAACCAAATGATGGTGACAATCCTAGTTGTTAACAAAATTAGAGGGATATTATTGTCGACGATTCTATTTCGATGTATCCAATCCTAGTATTTGGATACCATAACTACTTTTAACAAATTGTAATTATAAAACTAATGGTATAACTAACCAAGCAAACATAGGTTCTTCTTGTTATTGTACGTGGTCTCTTAGTAAATGATGTTCTTTTGTTGTATTAGGAAAAGTTTCTTTGTTGTATTTGGAAAAGTTTTGTGATAAGTCAAATAAAGTTGGTGAGTGGAGAGAGATCCACTATTTTCTCAACAAAGGCTGCTCTTTTTGACCAAAATAGGTAAAGTATAGGTTAGTCATTTACCCATTGCATTATAAAGCAAAATCAAACTATAGATTGAGCAAAGCTGGTTAAATTGGTAAAAGTGTTAATGTGAAAATCTCTCGTACCTAAATTTGAATCCCACCAACGTTAATTGAAGTCAAATTTTAATTTATTCTTAGTGGTCAGGGCTGACAAGATCTTCTGCGGATTAGTGTTTAGGTCTAAAGAGTCTTTGAGAATGTAGAATGAGTCATATGTTTATACTTGTATTAATGTCGAGTTTAATGATGTATATGCATTCATAAGAAGCTAAGAATGTGTCGGCAAAAATGTTTGGTAAATTATAGCAGTAGTGAGAATGAAAAATGGAAATATGATGATAGAGAGGCTAGAATGATGATGGAGTTAAAATGGGTTAAATATTTAATCTCGGGGGTCCGGTCGTCGAAGGCGCACGGCTGCAGCACCAGGAATGAAAAAATGCATTTGAGGAGCACAGAAGGACATTATCGTCCACCCATGTAACTTTTCTCTCAACAACCCTCTGCGCAGCGCGGGACCCACTATCTTCACAGATTTCGTTACCCTTCACGTGTGCCCTTGCAACAATCCACCCGCACGTGCAACTTACTCAACCCACGAGGCGAACGGCTTTGGGAACAAGACAAACTGCTCCGTTTCCGTTACATTTTTTTTTTCTTATTCTTTTTCGGTCAAAAAAAAAATTCATCATCAGTAGTGTAGTGTTCAGTATTCACCTGGTCAGTAGTTATGTTTGAAGCATTAGTAATCGAGGGGAGCGGATTTCTCACACTAATGTGTACTTATACAAATAGCGTTCAAGTCATTTACATTGTCATTTTTTCAATTCTGTTGTGTATTCTCTTAACGCCTCAATAGCTGGGTATTGTGGACGCAACTTTTTATGGCATTTTTTCTTGCGATTTTTATTGTTGCTAATCTTGTTGACATTGTGGTTCCTCTCCAATTTGTTTTAATTATAGTATTTTATAACTTTATCTTCACTCACCATTCGAATATTAGGGTCATGTGAATAATTGGTGATTAACCGAATGGTTAAAATTGTATATTTGAGTGTCGGTTCACTTGCACCTCGGTATGTAGAACAATTTCCCGTAATCGAGCATATAATTAGTTACCCACTAGATGAATAATTTCATATTAGATTTGTAAGTGAAAAAAATTGTAATTAAAGACGGACTAGTTGTTAACAGAGACAATAATGTCGGTGTATAAAATAAAAAATAAATATTATTTAAATAAATAAAATATTATCTAAGTACACGACAAGTAAGTTATCGGTTATGTTGAAAGTTGGCTCCTGATCGAAAATTTTTGGTGAAAACATGCTACAGGTATGCTTTTATTAGTTATTCCAGTTATCACCCTATCCTTCAGAATATTGGTACAGCTTTTTAGAAAAAATTGTGGAAAACTAATATTTCGAATACGGCAAAAGTACATGCCTGGAGGGTGAGTCTAGACATTCTTCTATCATTGGGAAGCTTGACATCGAAGAGGGTGCTAGTAGATGGCACTCAGTGCGTGTTATGTGGATTGCTAGGTGAGTCGACTTTACACTTGTGCAGGGATTGTGTATTTACTAAAACAATTATTCAGTTCCACCCTATCCTCAAAAATGTTTGTTATCGCTAGAGTAGTTTGCATGAGACTTCGGTAGAATGGTTAGTCATTGTGCTAGTGAACTCAGTTTGACACATTTTGAGGAACTTCTTTTCATTCTCTGGTCGGATTGGAAAAAGAGGAATGACAGGGTTTGGAATAATAAGTCGATGTTGGCTACGGATGTTAGTGCACAGCAAGCTGTGCGCCTTAAAGATTTCGGAGCTCATAACTTGGTTGTATCTAAACAGGCTTCGAGGAGGAGTTCAGTGAAGTGGAAAGCCCCGTCTCTTGGTCTTTATCAGATTAATGTTGATGAAGCATACCACCAGGTTAGTCGAAAGGGTGGATGGGGTTTTGTTATTCGTGATCACTCGGGTAAGATGTTGGCGGGAGGTGCAGGTACTATTACGAGGTTGGTGTTGGCGGAACATGCTGAGTTGGTAGCATGTTGCAAGGTTGTTGCTTTAGGGTTTAGTGCATTATCTAGCAACACAATTTTATTTTTTTATGCCTTTTTTTCTTAAACCTGCTATTGCAGCAGAGCACTGTACTGTTTAATTTTTATTCTCTCTAATAAATTCTTGTCAACTGATTAAAATAAAAATAAAAAAAAATCTTCCTCCCTACTCCATATATCTTCCTACACGCAGTGAGTGAGGGCCTGATGGTTTTTTTAGTTGAAAAAGTCGTATATTATGAAATTATTTAGCAAGCATTATAATGTCTTTTTCTTCTACCACGAGATCTGTTATCTCTTCTTTCTTTCGCTTTTCTTTTTGATCATTGGTTTTTAGTCTTTACTTTTCAGTGGGGGAATAATGTAATCATGCCGGGTATTGTTGTAAATTCAAACTTTCTCTTGTTTTGAGAACGTAAGGCGGTGGAAAAGAAGACACCACCAAGGCTGCAATCAACATTTCCTAATTTGGATCTCTCTTATTTTTTTTGACTGGCTTCAATTAATTAGATAAAACATATAAAGACGGCATCCAAAATAATAATTTGTTTGCCTGAATGAAGCCTCTTTACAATTTTTTTTCAAGTATAATAACCAAATATTCATATTAGATGTGTTACGAAACCAAACTAGAAAGTCGAAAAATGTTCCAAGGTGTGGTCCATATTGGAGCTTAGAAATATTACTAATAAAAAAAGTATCATCGTACAAGTGAATCAATGTGAATTGACCAATAAAGGTCTACGCAAAATCTAGCAACGACCTCAGTCATCTCCATCACATATAAAAAATGACCTCACTCCTAATGTATTTCTTAGTTTTTCCATCTCATACTCTCACTTGAAATGATAATTGTTTTTAGTTTTAGTTAACTTGAGTGTCGGATTAGCGAAGTTTGGGTAACTCTGGACTTCCTCTTAACAATATCTTATAGTTTTCTTTGTTTATAGTTTTCGGAAAGTTCGGAGCTAAGCGAGCCCATGCTCAACGAGAACATCTTCAGCACAGGCAATCCCGACAAGGTCACACCTCAACAACAATTGTGATACTAACAAAACACCACTTCCTAGATAGAAAACAAATAGGATGAACTTTTTTTCCATAAGCCGCTTAATTTAAGTCGTGAAAGATCCTCCGTTTAAATTATTTACTGTAAATTTAAAAAAACTACCATTGCAACTATAGTTGCCAGATCAAACAAGACCAAATATATCATCCAATTATAACATAACTGACACCATAGAGGTCATTACTTGACATTTTTAGGGGTAAGGTGAGTGAACCGAATTCAATAAAAAAATAATAATAATAAAAAAAAAGCATTGCATGAGTATAGGGAAAATAAAATAATAAACAAGTGATATTCAGTTATGAGAAGCAAGAGGTGATTGGGAGGTGCTGGGAGAGTGATGCGAACTGCTCCTTGAAAATTTCAGTTATTTGAAAAAAAGAAAGCAGAGAAACGTTTCGGAAATGGACAAACAGATTCTGGTTTTCCCCGAAGCCCGAGGGAGAATGAGGACAAGCTCTTCACTAAGAACAAAGCAAAATAACAAAGACCAACCCAAAGCATATGTTTTGTTTTTCAAGTCCCCACCATCCACACGAGTGCCTCTCAATCCTTGTGCATGAACTCTGCTCTTTCCCTTGTTTCACATTTTCTATAAGATCCCCTCTCATACCTCACACTCTGATGACCTCTTTCCTCTCCCTCTTTCTCATTTTTCTGATTTCTTCCTCATCATATCTTCCATCTCTCACGTCCTTTGTCTGCCTCAACAAAACCATTTAAGCTCTTTCTTTGGTTCTGTGTTTTGTTTACTAGTCTAACAGAAAAACCAACACCACCCTTGTTAATTGTTGCCATTGCACTGGTTGTGTCTGCAAGTACCCTGTTTAGTTAGTATCTGATCCGTCTTGCTTGTTCATGTTGGTTTTAGGGGGTTTGGTTTTTCTGGTGTGAGTGCGTGTGTCTATTAATAGGTCCTCAACAACAACCCCAGATGATGAGTGACTCAAGTTATCGTCAAGATTTGAACTTTATTCCATCTCAACTGTGTCTCTCAAACACAACCCTTGGAGTCGTGGCGAATTCTGAAATGGGTTATGGTGTTCATGACAGAAAGAGCACCTTGCCTCTGAATCTCGTTGGAGACGAATCTGATCAGGAAGATGTTATCCAAAGCCTTGCTGCTGGGAAAACTAAGCTTTGTGTTAGAGGCCATTGGAGGCCTGCTGAAGACTCCAAACTCAAACAACTTGTGGCCCAGTTTGGTCCTCAGAACTGGAACTTAATTGCTGAACATCTTGATGGCAGATCAGGTAATACAAATAATAAAACTACTTTCATGTTAAAGTTACAGTTTTGTTTTGGAAATGTATGCTGATGTGAGACTATTGTGTTCTTGTGTAGGAAAAAGTTGCAGACTGAGGTGGTTTAACCAGCTAGATCCAAGGATCAACAGAAGGGCTTTCAGTGAGGAAGAAGAAGAGAGGCTTTTATCTGCTCATAGACTTTATGGCAACAAATGGGCTATGATTTCGAGGCTCTTCCCTGGAAGGACTGATAATGCTGTCAAGAACCACTGGCATGTCATCATGGCTAGAAAGCAAAGAGAGCAATCCAGTGTTTACAAGAGAAGGAAGACCTCTTCTAATGCTCAGCCTATTATGATTCCCCATCATGATCAAGAAGATGGGACTAAGAATAATGCCTCCAGTGATCGTTCAACAATCTCAATCAACACCAGCAATGATGAATCTGGGTCTGCAGCCTCTGCCTCAACTTGTACTAATCTCTTCCTCACTCCCTCAAACAGTCCACTGCTGCCGAGCTTCTTCAAGAACATCAATCCATTTCAGCAATACAAAACCTTTGGATCACAAAAGGGTATGTTTCTTTTTCCACTCCTGCGTCATAAACTCCAATGCACACTAATGGTTTTCTCTCCTTGCAAAGTTTCGATTGTTCTTTGTTTTAATCAATACTGTGCTACTTATTGTATATTGTAGTTGCGGACTCTGGCAGGATCAAGGGCAATGACAATGGTCAGTCATCAGATTCAAACTCTGAAGATGAATCGGTTCTTACCACCTATAAGACCAACAACAATAATGTCTCTTCCATATCTGAAGACGATCAAAATGATAAGATGAGCGTGATGCCATTCATTGATTTTCTTGGAGTAGGCTCTACTTAAATCAGAAAAATCTGGCAAAAATGTGCAAGAAAGAGCTTAAATGAAATAGAACACCACCATGGTTTTTGTGTGATGCAGAAAAAATGGGGGTGGGCATCTCTACAGTCTTGAATGTACAGTTAGTTTCCATTGAAAGGCAAAAAGAGAAGATATCTGGTAGTAAAATAGCTAGCTAAGCTACTTGGTTGAAAAAGAATAGGAGAAATCTAGAGTAGTATGAGTGAAAAAAGTAACTGTGAGGTTGAAAATAATTCTGAAAACGGTTTTTGGAATTTTGCAAAGCAACAGTCAGTGATGCGTCTTGTGTACATGGGGCAAATCCAAAGACACAGTTGCTTCTCATAAACTACTGTTGGATCATGTATGTGCTTGTATCATATGAATGAAGTAAACCTGCCCATATTTCTTGACTATGGTTTTTAGATTCTACTGCTTAATTTGCATTTCAAATTGTCAACATCATTGATGTCTCATGTGTGTTTCGATTTCTGCGTTTTGGTAGTATTATCACTTGTTAGCTGTCTTACTTATTTAACCATATTTTACGGGCTAGCTCAAGTCTCAAAATTATAAGTTGAGATTTGGCCCGTAGAATATTCTAGTTTATTTAATTTCATTAGTTGTATATGTGAATTGTTCTGTATAATCATATGATATATTTTCCTTGTAGGTGTAGAATTGTATCTCTATATATACCTCCTCTATGGAGAAAAATAAATCATTGAAGCATTAAACCCAAATCATATTCTTATTTTCTACTTGACATCAGAGAAAAACCAGGTTCGATCCTTGAATTTGCACCCAAAACCTAAATCCCAAATCAAATTGCAAACCGATGCGTACTATTATCACTTAAATCATACCGAAATTCACAAATCATCCCATGTCATTCCTGAATCCCAATTTTCAAAAACCCTCAAATCAAATATCAAAACCCTTGAATTCCTATAAAAAAAATTAATAAATAAATAAAAAAAAAAACCTTGCATCAAACCGATTTGTAGCATCTGCCGCGGGACCCACAAGCAAACGAAAAGCACATCAAAGCAGACCTTACACGCATACTTTGCAAATCAAAGCCTCCCGTTCCCTTTCTTATTTCAATGGAACATAACATATACCATACCACCGTACCATGTCACTATTCAGGCAAACTAAATGCATATGCTAACACAAAGTGTCGACTTTGTGGATATTTTGGTCATAGCAAGTAAATGTGTTGTGAGTAATCGGATACCCTGATTGGTGGGATTTCGCCAAAAAGCTACGTAAGAATTTTGGACAAGCTATCGTGACTCCCATAGAGGAAGAGCATCCATCCAGTGCCTCTGCTAATGTAGCACAATCAAGTATGAGTGCTAAGACCATTTTGAATAATACTTTGATAATTGATATAGGTGCATCGGACCACATGACTAATGACTATAGTCTCTTGACCACAATTAAACCTTCCTCTCAAAATATTGTGTCTACTGCTGATGGTACACCACCCCGGTTATTGGAGAAGGTTCTGTTATCTTATCTGAAACTTTAACTCTTGAGTCTGTCTTAGTTGTCCCATCACTAGCATATAATCTCCTGTCTGTTGGTCAGATTATTATAGCTCTTGCATGTATTGTCACCTTCTATCCATCTTTCTGTGTATTCCAAGACATTCTGACCAGGCGAATTCTTGATTATGGTGTAAAAAGGGGGAAATTATACTACCTGGATCTGACAGAGACTGGAGAAAAACATAAACATCTTTTCGGACAAGCTAGTCAGGTTCATGGCGTCGTAAGCAGAAGAGAAGCTGTGTAGCAATGGCATCGTCACCTAGGCCACATAAACTTCCATTATCTCAAGAAGTTGCAACCTCAGTTGTTTCCCGATATCAACGTTTCAGATTTCCATTGTGACACTTGTGAACTAGCCAAGAATCACCGTGTCCCATATTCACCAAGTCTTCACAAAAGTCAAATTCCCTTCATGAAGATTAATTTTGACGTTTGGGGACCTGCAAAAAATCCCTTCACTTTGTGGCGCTCGATATTTTGTGATATCTATTGATGATTACACACGCATGACATGGGTGTCTTTATTGAAAAACAAGAGCGATGTCTGTTCCTATTTAAAGAGTTTCACAAGATGGTGTCTACACAATATCAACAGACTATTCGTGTTTTTCAATCTGATAATGGTGGAGAATATGTTAATGGCCCTATACAAGAGTTCACACAATCTCAAGGAATTCGACATCAAACTTCAAATTCCTATACTCCTCAGCAGAATGAATTGGCAGAATGGAAGAATCGGCAGTTGCTTGAAGTTGTTCGTGCCTCATTGTTTGGCATGAATGAGCCTCGTGAGTATTGGGGAGAAGTCGTGAAGTCTGCTGCATATTTCATCAATTGTACTCCTTCTCGGGTGATTGAGTTTCAAAACCCTCAACAACAACTTCACAAGATTTTTTCGGTTCCCTCTATGCCCAATTTGGAGCCCCGTGTATCTGGATGCACAGTGTATATATGTTCGTATTCCCAAGCCTCAACGAAGCAAGCTTGATCATCGTGCAAGAAAATGTATTTTTGTGGGCTATGTAGAGTTTCAAAAGGCCTACGGATGTTATGAACCGCGGATCGACACTATACATACATCTCTTGATGTTTCTTTTCGTGAATTTGAGCCATACTTCTCAACGGGAGCTTTGGAGTCCTCCCTTCAGGGAGAGAGAGTCAGTAAAGGAAATCCTCAAAATAGATTTGATTTCGAAGAATTTGAAGAATTAGAGGCACTAGAATTGATTTTTGGAATCGGCACATTTAAAAATCAAGAAATAAGTAATATGGGAGCAAAAGAGTCGGAACAAAATCAAATGGAGCAAAGTCATGTAAGAATAGGTCAGCCGGCCACATCATCAGGTGAACCTGATCACTCAACATCATCACATGGGCCTCAGACACATAAGACAGATGCTGAGCCGACCCAAGCTGCGAAACTGACTCATCAGACTGAGCCGAGCCAAGCCACTGAACAGACTGATCAGTCTAAGCCGAGCCGAGCCGAGCCGAGCCATCTGGGTTGTCTAACCCACACACTGACGAGTCGCCATCTAAAAGGGAAGAAGGGCAGGTGTCGAACATAGTGACAGCTGCGATAGAAATTATGCAGAGTATATCTGGTGACATTCAAACCCCAGGGACCTGCGCATCTTCATCAGATTTTACATCAGTGATTCAAAACCTTCACTCGTCAGATATATTTCCCCTCTCAACATCATTAACTGAAGATTTTGTTGTGAATGTTCCTCCTCAGGTACCTTTAAATTCAAATAACATTGAACCTAGGAGATCACATAAGACTACTAAGGGTGTTCCTAAAAAACACTATGAACCAGATGTCAAAGCCAAAGTAAAATATCATATAGCCAATTATATGTCTAATCATAGGTTGTCTGGGTCACATGCACTTGTTGTCGATCAATTATCTTATGTATGTATTCTGAGTAGTGTACAAGATGCATTGACAGATCTCAAATGGAAACAAGCGATGAATGAAGAACTTGAAGCCTTCCTCAACTTGGGATATTGTGGCTATGCCACCGGGAAAGAAGATTGTTGGATGTCGTTGGGTGTATACAGTGAAACTCAAAGAAGATGAGAGTATTGACAGATATAAAGCCAGATTGGTTGCCAAATGATACACCCAGCTCTATGGAATTGATTATGAAGACCTGTAGCGAAGATCAACACTATCCGAATATCGATCTCACTAGCAGCAGCTAGAGATTAGCCTCTTCGCCAATTTGATGTGAAGAACGCATGCCTCAATGGAAACTTAGAAGAAGAAGTGTACATGGACATACCAGCAAGAGTCAAAAATAAACATTGTGATGCTATCTGGCAATGTTTGCATATTAAAAAAGTCTCTATATGGTCTAAAACAATCTCCTAGAGCATGGTTTGGGAGATTTTCCAAATCAATGAAGGCGTTTGGTTACAGACAGAGCAACTCAGATCATACTTTGTTCATTAAGCGTAGTCAGGGTAAGATTACTGCTCTGATAGTATATGTTGATGATATGATTGTAATAGGAGATGTCCTGAAAGAGATGGAGGCCCTACATAAATATCTTTTGAAGGAGTTTGAGATGAAAGACCTTGGGCAATTGAAATACTTTCTTGGTAATGAAGTTGCAAGATCTAAGAAAGGAATTTCTTTATCCCAATGTAAGTATGTACTCGACTTGTTAGCTGAGACAGTGATGTTTGATTGCAAACCAGTTGAGACACCGATTGAGATGAATCACAATCTCGCCATGTATCCTAATCAGGTTCCAACAGATAAAAGAAGATACCAACGTCTAGTAGGGTGACTCATTTATCTTTTTCATACTAGACCTGATATTGCTTATGATGTGAGTGTGGTTAGCCAATTTATGCATTGTCCTAGTGAAGAGCATATGGATGCAGTATATCGTATTCTGAAGTATCTCAAGAAGGCACCTGAAAAAGGTTTGTTGTTTGAAAAGAAGAATGAATTAGAAATCGTGGGATACACAAATGTTGATTGGGCAGGTGATAAGATTGATAGAAGATCTACATCTGGATACTTCACTTTTGTTGGAGGAAATATAGTGACTTGGCGTAGTAAGAAACAAAAAGTTGTTACTAGATCAAGTGCAGAAGCCGAGTAACAATACTATTGCAAAGATCTCTCTCTCTCTCTCAAAGATAATTAATGCAAAAGGTTAATTTTATTCTTTGATCTCTAGGTCAATAAGTTCATGGGAAAATAAAACTGATGTGAAAACAAACTTATTATGAAACACATGGACTTTTGAAAACAATGAGAAATGAAACCTGGGGGAGATTTAACAAAGCTTTTGAGCTTTTATTCCACACCATGGCTTTCAAAACCGGCAGTAAGTCAGTTACAGTTACGAGAGATTTCTCCCTCAAGATTCCATATCTATTGATAGATATTTAATTTGGACATAGATAGAAATCCAGCGAAATTTGACACATCTAAAAAGGATAGAAAAAGAAACAAGTCATTCACAAACCAAACATGAAATTACCTTCAATCTTTGATTAGTACCAAAGGGAGATTGAAGTTTTCCAAAAAATTCCCAAGATATTTTTAGTAAAGAGAAAAACAATCTAAAATTGTCTCCTTTCTTGAAATCCAAGAAAAGGTCCAGATTGCTGGCACAAGGCGCTGAAATATTCACAACCACCGTTCCAATGTTTGCAGCCTCACTTTTCTCCTTGACAACATCCATCAGATTGAGAACGTTAATGACACTTCTGCAGAGCCCTTCACATTAAACAGAAAGGAAAAAAAAATGAATTAAGGATATCACAGTATTATGCCGGGAGTGCGTTTGTTCAATTTCATCTTTTGACTAAAACCTTTTTTCTTTCTCAAAAAAAAAAAAGTATTATGCCAAAATAATCACACACGAGTATTTACGCATGCAGTAGTATTGCGTCTCATGAACTTAAAATCAGAAAGTAAAAGGCTTTACCTGGCTTCCATATGTCTGGTTTGCATGGAAAGAAATATGATATTTCATGACTATCAGTTTCCCTCCAAGAGATGACCTCCCGTCTCGGGCCCCGTGTGAAAACTGAGGTCCATTCTGGAGTGGCTGCTGGAAAAATTGTACTACTTTGGCTTGATCCTGAGGTTGAGAAAAGTTGGAATGATTAAGCCTTTCGAAGCCACCAATCGCACTACTGGTTCATTGCCCCGACTCAGGTCTTGATAGGAATTGATCCAGAAGGATTGGACCGTGTTTGTTGATTCACAGAATTAAATGCATGCTCAGTTGAAATTTTCCGGTCCAAGTATGGCTGTTCCAGTATTTTGTTAAACTACATTTCATGAGTCGAACTTCTTCTATCAATTAGTTAGGCTAAGCCTCTATCTTTGTCAAATGTCGGTGGGTATGGTCAGTTGATGGATTTTGATTTGATACGTTTGCATGACAGGTACGTACAAGCCTAGCCTGCAACCACATAGATTTACAGTGTCCAATCTTATCTATTATTATCATAGTCAGGTGTTCTACTGCGACTTGCTTCATGTATATATGGCATGTGTATATCAGTGTTTTAAAAAACGCGCCTCAGGCGCGCCTTCGGGCTCAAAAAGCGGTAGGCATTGAAGAAAAAGCCTCTGCCTAGCTGCCTAGGCGTACAGGCGCTGCGCAAGGCGTCCAAGGCGTCCGAGGCGTCGTGAAAAGCGTTTAACGCGCACGCCCAGAAAAAATTTTCCGGTTTTCTTTTTCCGTCGAATAGCAAATATTCAGGAGAGAGAGAGAGAGAGAGAGAGAGAGAGAGAGAGAGAGAGAGAGAGAGTGGAATGGTTGAAGAAGAAGACGTGAAGGAAATTTCAAAAAGAATCTCTTT
This sequence comes from Potentilla sterilis, assembly GCA_963682095.1. Lineage (NCBI taxonomy): Eukaryota > Viridiplantae > Streptophyta > Magnoliopsida > Rosales > Rosaceae > Potentilla > Potentilla sterilis. The sequence goes on from OY821760.1 coordinate 21,484,700, forward strand.
GAAAATAAATGGGTTGATCTCGCAGATCTTGTACCATGCCCAAGATGAAGATTGTGAATGTGAATCTCTTTGAATTCCAAAGCTGGCCAAATGGGTATGGTTCAGATTTCTGGTGGTTGTTCGGTTGTTCCTACAGGTTTTGAGGATCAGTCAATGAAATTTTACAAGGAACAAAACACCTCAATGGAACCCAGCCCCAACTTAAAGCAATCAAATGATTGGCAAACCCAAATTCAGAGAGAGATTTAGTTGACATTTATCTGAAAAGAGAGAAGTTAATTTGGTGGAAGAGAATAGGCAGGTAGCAGAGGAAGGGAAGATCGGTAGGGAGGAGAGAGATACAATAGTTTGTGTTCGTGAGAAAGAAAAGAAGTATGGGAGTAATGTTGTTTGATAACGTTTGAATTACCAATAGATAATAACTCTACTATTAAGTGGATAATAACTATCAAATATTGGGAATTGTCCATATACATGTTAGTTTGAATTGATGATTAATATGATAGTATTAACTATTAAGTTTTAAAATTGAATCTCATATTTATAAAAACTCTTTTGTGGATTTTCATGTGTTATATATGTATCTTATATACATATATGTTCTTATACACATATAGATACACACACACACACACACACACACACACACACATATATATATATATATATATATATATATGTATATATTATCTCGTAAGGCTCACGCCTTATACGCCTCAAGTCTCAAGGCGGCAAGGCTCTCCCGAGAACGCCTCGACTACGCCTTAGCCTTTTAAAACCTTGGTGTATATAGCCTGTTATCAAGTTTTAATCTTTCTGCAAGACTGTGTAGTTCCTAATACTGTTGAAGTTAATGCTTTCTTGGTTAGACTAGGAAACTGTCTGAAAAAGATGATATGCTTTCCAGCAGCTGCTTCACTGTTTACTCCACTCAGATTTTCTGCTAGATATTTGTAGTATCAAATTACTATAATTTGTCAAGTTGATCTCTTACTTAGATATTTTGTAGGTTGCTTTGCTCCCTATAAAAGGGAAGTGTTGTAGTAGTAATCTAAAAGAATTCTAGATTGATCAAAAGCTGCATAAGTTCAGTTTGTTCAAGTTCATCTATTGTTCTTCAATTCTCCATTTGCTATAGCAAATCAATCAGATACAAAAGTTGATCTTGATTGTACTTTGTTCAAATACAGAGTAGGAGTTCAGATTCTAACATGGTATCAGAGCCCTGTTGATCAATATCAACTGGGGTGTGCCATCTGTTGGATCAGAAACAAAACAAAAAACAAATACAAGTCTTTATTTTTTTCTACTACTGATATGGCTACATCAGGAGGTATTTCAGAAAGCAGAGTTCCTATCTTTAATGGAGAGAACTTTGATTTCTGGATAATCAAGATGGAGACCACGTTCATCTCAAGGGATCTATGGAATCTCGTAGAAGAAGGATACACAAGACCAGATGCAGCAGAAGAGATGACAATTGCACAAATGGCTGAACTGAAGTCAAACATCAAGAAGGATGCTAGAGCACTCAATATCTTGCAGACTTCAGTTACAGATGAGATCTTTCCAAGACTCTCAAATGAAAAGACAGCCAAAGCAGCATGGGATGCTCTTAAACTCGAGTACAGGGACTCAGACAAAGTCAGAGCTGCTAAGGTACAATCTATAAGAAGAGATTTTGAGTATACTAGAATGAAAGATATTGAGTTGTCAAGTGATTACAGTACTAGGCTGACTGATATTGTTAATCAGATGAGAACCTACAATGAACCATTAGATGAGACGAGAATAGTTCAGAAAATCCTAATGAGCCTGAATAGGAAGTATGATGCTATAGTCAGTATTATAGAGGAGACTGGGGATTTGAAAACTCTAGGAGTTCAGAATCTGATGGGAACATTGAAGGTTTTTTATCATAGGTTGACAAGTCATGATGAAGAAACTGAAAAAGCCTTCCAAACACTCAACCTTAAATCAAATAGGAGTGAGCCATCTAGTTCAAATTCTAAACAGAAAAAGAACTGGAAAGGAAAAGGAAAAGGAAAGAAGTGGGAGGGAAAATCAAATCAGCAATCAAATGAGAAGGGTAGTAACTCAGGATAAATGTTCTATCTGTAATAAGCTTCATACAGGTGAATGTTGGTTTAAAGGGAAACCAAAATGCTCAAACTGTGATAAGTTTGGTCATGTCAAGAAGGATTGTAATTACAAGAGAAATCAACGGGCTAACAACATAGAGGAGAGTGACACAAACACGTTCTGTATTACTCATGCTGCAAGTGTTGCAGTAGAGGAGAATGTGTGGCTTGTTGATAGTGCTTGCAGTAATCATATGACAGCAAATGCCAGCCTTCTATATGACATTGACTACAACAGCATTACAAGAGTGAAGATGGGAAATGGAATGTTGGTGGATACAAAAGCCAAGGGAAGCATTGCTGTTGAAACCAAGTCTGAAAAAATGTACATCAGAGATGTGATGCTAGTTCCAACTCTTGATTCCAACTTGTTAAGTGTTGGACAGCTTATTGAGCACAAGTATCATCTACATTTTGGTGATGACACTTGCAAAATCTATCAGAGAGGGAGCAGTAAAAACCTAATGGTGGAAATCCAGATGAAGAGGAACAGAAGTTTTCCTCTGACTCTCAATTATGCAACTGAGAGTGCAAGAAGAATGGAGCTGAAGGATGATCCTTGGCTCTGGCATAAGAGGCTTGGACATTTGAAATTTCAAAGTCTCAAGTTGCTGCATCAAAAGGAAATGGTGCAGGGACTGCCAAAAATATCAGTTGTAAATGAAGTGTGTGAAGGATGTGCATTAGGGAAGCTACACACTCTCCCATTTCCAAATGGAAAAGCATGGAGAGCTAAAGTACCTCTGGAGCTAGTACATTCTGATGTCTGTGGTCCAATGAAAACCACAACTGATGGAGGAAACAGATACTTTCTGACCTTCATTGATGATTACACAAGAATGACTTGGGTTTATTTCCTGAGGCAGAAGTCTGATGTGTTCACTGTATTCAGAAAGTTTCAAGCTATGGTGGAAAGACAATCATGTCTTAAGCTAAAGAGGTTGGATCAGATAGAGGAGGTAAATATACATCAAATGAATTCAAGAAGTTATTTGCGGACATTGGTCTGGAAAGGCAGCTCACAGTGAGCTACACACCTCAGCAGAATGGTGTAGTTGAGAGGAAAAATAGAACAATCATAGAGATGGCCAAGTCCATGCTACATAACAAGAAAGTTCCTCAAGAATATTGGGAAGAAGCAGTTAATACTGCTGTGTACTTAATGAACAGACATCCAACTGTTGTTGTGCAAGGCAAAACTCCATTTGAAGCTTGGAGTGGTAGGAAGCCAAGTGTAAATCACTTGAGGATGTTTGGTTCAATTTGCTATGCACATATCCCTGAAGAGCTAAGATATAAACTGGATGAAACTAGTGAAAAGTGTGTGCTCATGGGGTACAGTCTACACACAAAGGGTTATAGGCTCTACAATTTACAGAAGAATAAGTTAATTATCAAAAAAGATGTTCTATTCAGTGAGAATTCATCATGGGATTGGAACCAAGGTTCAGTCCTGAAGCAAGGAGTGCCAGAAAATATTGTTCAAAATGAACAAGAAGATCCAGAAGAGCTGGAACTCAATCCACCACAACAGTCTCCACCTCACAGTCCTCAATCACCCTCACCAACACCTTCAGAAGCTCAATCAACACCAAGTTCTACACCAGTAAGGATGAGAAGCTTGAATGAAGTGTATGAAAGCTGCAATACATGCTTGTTTGAGCCAGAAAGATTTGAAGAAGCAGTGAAGGAAGATGAATGGAGGTCTGCAATGCAAGAGGAGATCAATGTGATTGTCAAGAACAACACATGGGACCTAGTTGACAAACCAGACAACAAGGATGTCATCGGTTTGAAGTGGATATACAAAACCAAGCTGAATGCAGATGGTTCTGGGCAAAGAAACAAAGCAAGACTGGTGGCAAAGGAATACTCACATATTCCTGGAGTTGATTTCAATTAAACCTTTGCACTTGTGGCAAGACATGAGACCATAAGGGATCTGATTTCAATTGCGGCACAAAAAGACTGGTATCTACACCAGCTTGATGTCAAGTCTGCATTCCTAAATGGAGTGCTGAAAGAATAAGTATTTGTGGAACAACCACAAGGTTTCATCATCAAAGGCAAAGAGCATAAAGTTTACAAGCTGAAGAAAGCTCTATATGGCCTGAAGCAAGCCCCAAGAGCTTGGTATGGTGAGATTGATTCCTATTTCACTCAGAGGGATTTTTAGAGAAGTGAAAATGAACATGTCCTCTACACCAAGACTAAAGGTAAATCAAACATCCTTATTGTCTCCATATATGTTGATGATCTGGTTTTTACTGGAAGTCGTGATAAAATGATTTCAAATTTCAAGTCTGATATGATGATGAAATATGAAATGAGTGATTTGGGAATATTGCATTACTTTCTGGGAATTGAAATAATTCAAGCAGTGGAGGGAATCTTCATTACTCAGAAGAAATATGCAAAGACTATCCTGGAGAAGTTCAAAATGCTAAGCTGCAATTCAGTTGCAATACCTCTAGTAGTCAGTGAGAAATTCTCTAAGGAAGATAGAAGTGGTTCTGCTGATGAAAGTTTATATAGAAGCTTAGTGGGAAGCTTGCTATACTTGACTGCAACAAGACCAGATATTATGTATGCAGCAAGCTTGATGTCCAGATTCATGCACAATCCTACCAAGATACACTATGGAGCTGCAAAGAGAATCCTGAGATACATCCAAGGAACTATGGACTTTGGAATTTTGTATGAGAGGAATGTGGAACCAAAGCTCTTTGGTTTATGTGATAGTGACTGGGGAGGGAGTGTTGATGACTTAAAGAGCACATCTGGATATATATTCACACTAGGAACAGAAGTGTTCTCCTGGGCTTCAAAGAAGTAGAAATCAGTAGCATTGTCCACAGTTGAAGCTGAGTATGTAGCAGCTTCAATAGCCACTTCACAAGCAATATGGCTCAAAAGAGTCATTGAAGACTTTGGTGAGCAAAATGGAACAGCAACCACCATTCTTAGTGATAACAAGTCTGCAATAGCAATGAGCAAGAACCATGTCTATCACAGTAGGGTCAAACACATTGCCTTGAAGTTTCATTACATCAAGAATGCAGTTGAAGAGAATGAGATCGATTTGGTGTACTGCAACACAGATGACCAAGTTGCTGATTATTTCACCAAAGCTCTGCCTAGAGAGAGGTTTGAATACCTCAGAGGCCTGCTCGGAATGATGAGGTAAAGCATTAAGAGGGAGTGTTGAAGTTAATGTTTTCCACGTTAGACTAGGAAACTGTCTGAAAAAGCTGATATGTTTTCCAGCAGCTGCTTCACTGTTCACTCCACTTAGATTTTCTGCTAGATATTTGTAGTATCAAATTACTATAATTTGTCAAGTTGATCTCTTACTTAAGATATTTTGTAGGTTGCTTTGTTCCCTATAAAAGGGAAGTGTTGTAGTAGTAATCTAAAAGAATGCTAGATTGATCAAAAGCTGCATAAGTTCAGTTTGTTCAAGTTCATCTATTGTTATTCAATTCTCCATTTGCTACAGCAAATCAATCAGATGCAAGAGTTGATCTTGATTGTACTTTGTTCAAATACAGAGTAGGAGTTCAGATTCTAGCAGTACCTGTGCATCTGGTGATATTCTGTGAACTGGAAGTTTATTTTTTCTGTTGTTCTCATCTTTAGATCAAATTATCTTGCTCATGATTAAACAGTTAAACCCATGTCCTCAGCGAATACAGAAATTTCAGATTTTTTTTTTTTTTGTTTTGTTTATTCAAGAGTTCCTAACAGTTCTCCTGTTGGAATAATTTCTACTTCTTGTGTTTCATATAATTAGGAAATTGATAATCCAGAATAAGCGCTTGCTAAAAATTTTGCATCTGCAAAAAGTTGTAATGAGTATGGTGCATGCTCTTACACGGTGCATGCATAACTTGCCTTCTGAAGCACAGATTCAGGTCTGCCATAAACGAACCTAAAGGACTTTTTCTAGAACTTGATCAATGGCGTCTAGCTTTAACATACATATTGAGAATTTCCTCTGCTAGCTAGACTTTATTATTCTTCATTTTTGATCATTTGTCTTAAATTATCTGTAAAGAAAGACTGAGAAATAATCACCACTTTGAAAGAAGCATATCGTGCATAATCTATCATGGCACGTTTAGAATAGAGTGAATTTAAAGATATTGACAGCAAAACTCAATTAAACACATGTACAACTTAGCAAACTAAGGTGATAATTAAGTTGACTTGGAGAATCATATGGTGATGTTAATAAAAGGGAGAATTATGGCCTTTTCTTATTATTTACTAAATATAATAACTATCCCACAATGAAAGAAAACTGAAGAAAAGATAGAGAAATGAAGAGAAAGGAATAAGATGAGGATATGCCTTCTTCTTTTTTGAGGGTGGATATGCTGTTTATCATAAGGCTAGCTATTCACCTCTTTATAAGAGGGATCTCCTTTCATCTGCTTTTTTTCTTCTCTTACCTTCAATGCGTGGACATTAAGAGTGGAAGAATCTGTTATTTGTTGAAAGATCATTTTCAAGGCTCAAACAAGGAGCTGATCGGAAGTTACATTTAGCAGCAGAATTCGGATATCCTCATCACCCAAAAAGCAGCTGAGATGAATGTTCACAGCATAATTCTATTTGTAGCAGTCACCTGGTTTATTCCATCTCCATCTCTTGGAGCCTCTATTCCTAGTGGAGCACTTATATATATAGGTTGAGCCGGAACCCCATTGAAACCAGACTAGAGCTACACTCCAACTATCTTGAAGAAGAGAAGTTGTTAATAAGTAAGCAAACCAGTCATAGGGCTCCTCTCTTTTGGCAGGCAGTAGTGATTGGTGTGACATAGAGGTTTACAATGACTTTCATTCACGACCTGCCAAGAAAGAGTTGCCCTGCCATTGCTTTAGTTTAACAACCTTGCAATCACAGTTCAGTCCAGCCCTGAATCTCCATTCGAAATGCGCCAACATATCTTGCATTGGTACTCCAATAAGCAAAGATCAACAATGCTTTAGCTACTGAAGTTTCCTTATTTTGCTGATATTGAACTTCTTTATGATTATAGTACTCGCAAACCAGCTTATCATGTGGTTTCAGAAATGGCGTCGTGCCCTGATATAGGGAAAACCAGTTCCCAATTTTTCAGAGTTCGAGAAGATTCTCTTGTTAATTTGTTATTATGTCATATATACGTGTTTGATAAATTGCTCACGGGTTTCTTTGATGAAAAGTAATTAGAATTTCTTGTATGTAGGAGGTGATTATCACCGTACATAGGATGTGGCAAAGACAACAGGCATCTACTAAGTCTGAACTCCAAAAATCGTTTCTCTGATGTGTTGCCGGTCTCCAGTACTCGGCGGTTCTCCTTTATGTGCTAAGATTGCATGTAGGGGTAGAAGAGTTTTTGCTCAACTGCCCCTAAATCGGTTACTTGTCTCTCAAGAAAGACCAGATTTTCCCAAGACCAAAAGGCCAGCAGCACAAACAACAGCCAAGGATTCAGTTATCCAACAGGACTTGACAAAGTGAGCTGGCCAAGCAGCCATCCCAACCATCAGTTAAATGAAGCACTGTGAAAGATTATACAGACTATGAGTGCGTTTGTAAGCAAGAGATAGAAGGCTATATATTTATGTACAAAAGCTCGATACACCATGTCTTTGATAACAAACAAAATTATAACATCAACGAAGGAAAAGCATATACCCCTCATTTTCATACACAGCAGGAAAAACTTTGGTAGCTACAGGTGCCCATTCAAGCAACCACCATGAGATCCTCGTGGATACACTAAACTAGACTATTTCACAAACAAAACAACAGTATGCTGCTGTCGCAAGCAGCTACTCCAAATTGCACTCCCTCCGTTTCAACATGTTGGAAAACTGTACCAGTTAATCCGGCATGACTATTTTGTCCATACACAGCATCATCCAAGCAGACATTCTCAGGTGAGTCGTTTCTATACTTTCAATTTCAATTTCTTCTAGTAATTTTCTCTTTCCATGCTCTTCATATAGCTAGATCCGTGCTAGCGTATCAATATGCCGGCCCCACGATGGATGACCCGTCTTCCGTGTTAATAGCTGCCTCAGAATCTTGCTTATTGCCTTGTTTAGCCTCTCCACCTACTGGAAGTTTGATCTTGGGTGACAACCTCTTCACTTCCTCCGCTGTATAGATGAAAATCTTCCTTACCATGCTGCAGAACTCACTACCAAAAAAAAAAAAAGATTTTAAAGGAATACCACATTTCATTTCAACAACGAGAGCAGACAAAGTTGATGATTATTTCTTCGAAAATTTTATTCAGTAAACCAAGTACTTGTAGCGAGGAGAAATATAACAAATCGGATTAGATACTATCTAATCATTTCCTAACTTTAAAATCACCGTTGGTCACAATTGAAGTGCTTGAGGATTCATTTTCTGGTGTGAGACTAAAATGGAGAATTATAGGTGGTTTGATCACTTACTGCCATGGGTCATCCCCAACCATCATCATGTCATCCTCATCATCAGTGTAGACAACTTGCCATTTCTTGGTAGATCCACTCAGCTTATCTTCAATATCAAACATCTGTTCCAGTTTCTTAAGCAGGTCATCATATCCCTCAAACCGTGTCAAATCTACAGCTCTTCCTACCGCAATCCCTTGCATATGAACCTAAGAGCAAAACAGATAAACAAAGACGTCACATCTTAACCAATAAAACCCAAATTACTTATGTCAAGGATAGAAGTCATAGAACAGGATCCATCCAACTACTTCAAACAGGTTTTCATTTGGTCAAATAGCAACCTCTCTTATACAGACAAATCACCCATAGCACAGAGAACCAAAAGCTTCCCCCAAAGGCAGTAAAAAAGACATCATTTACTTAGGGGCTAAGGGGAGATAAATACCTTTGTGCAACTCCGAATTTGCCTGCTTTGCGATTCCTGAGGTGATCTGAGGGAAGATTTCTCAGCGTCACAACTTCCTGAAGGAAGATCAGATCGGTTGACATTTGATGGTTCTGAGTGTTGGTCAGATTCAGCATCAAATGAAGAAATTGGCTGAACATCCCCCAGCTTTCCAGACACTACCATGGGTGAAGTCTCTTCCATATTAGAGTTGTCAAGCAACTGAATTCCAAAAAGCCGACAGCCATTCACAGTGCTTTGTCTCCTTTCCACTGAATCTTTCATAACCGGTGAAAAAGACTCTGTTACCGCTTCAACTCGATTGGACCAAAACATTGGATTCCCAGAAACAGCAGCTAGAGAATTATTGCCCGTAAAACAAAGAGAATTGGCTTTTGAAGCAGAACTATACTTGGGTGACGGATAGAGGTCTCTACCACGCTGTGGGTCATTATAAGAGAAACCCGAAGGAGATTCTACTTGGGATTTCCACTCACCTAATACCCAAAGACGATACAGAATTAATTTTGAGTGAAAAGTCTACATGAAGACAGATCAGAAATGATGTATCATTAAGAACACAATCATACCCAGTGAAGAGAGATCTGGGGATGAGGAAGGTATAATGGGAGCTCGTGCCCGCTTGTTTCTCAGTGCAGGTTGGGAGTTTAGTGGAGTAGTAGCTACCAGTGGCTCCAATTCCCAAGGTGAGACTCTCTCTGGCCGCAGTATAGATGAGGGTTCATCCCATTGGACCTGGAAAAAAAAAATGTACATATAAATCAGCACTTGATGGCAATGTAATTTCAAAGACTGAAAGTAAAATCAAGTGAAAACAACATATTACATGCCCATCAGAGTATAAAGGAAATAATAATAAATACATAATTGCAAAGAACTTGTTCCACATTTGATTACGGACTGCCACAGGTGCTAAAGAAATAGTCACACATAAAATTACACTCTTCATACCTAAAGAATAAGCATCACATGCAATACTAAAGGAGCAACTAACTTCTTGCTCCCCCTGCTTAGCCAAAACAAAACATAAGGATAGCCATCACAACGTGATAGTATAATCAGTAGTGACCAATATCAGAATTCTTAGGTTCTTTGGCTGGAGAGGAACAGAAGATTATATGAGTTATAAGTGGGGGAGTACAAGGCTGTTATGGGATGGTATAGTTTTTGGCATCTCGGATACCTCTCAGAGAGATTGGTCTGCAATGAGATGTACTTCAAATTGATTTAGACTTCAGCAAGAATTTATTCATCTTCAAATTTGTGGCATCCCAAAAAAACTCACTGACAATTAGAAAAAATCAAGCTGCATTGACTTGAGAGGGAACCTAGTTTTGTAAGTAACGTCTCTTCATATTTGATACATGCTCCACATGCACTGAGAGCTAAAAGTTAAAGACACTACTGTAACAGGCAGGACCTTCACACACGCACACAACACATCCACCCCAAAAAAAAAAATCCATACATTGTCTGATGTTATTCCCCTTCCATTAAATCAAGAGATATAATTCTAATTTCCAAACTAAATTAAAAACTGGTATTACTCAAAAACTTATCACTCTATAGAAAATATGTTGTTGGAACTGGTTGACACCAATTAGGAGCATCATAAGAAAAAATATAGAACCTTTAGTGATCGCCACTCAGAATTTGACCAGCCAGGTGATGTATTATCCCCTACACCAACAATTGTGCCGCTGAACCTGCAGTAGTTCAGTAAAATATTTTAGGTGAGAAAATGCTAGAGGAAAGTTTTAACAGAAAAACTATGCATTGCAAATATACCTTCTTTCAGGAACTTCCTCACCCTCAAATCTCATCTTAAACCTCATACCAACAGAGAGTTTGTGACTGCGAGCTTCAAGGTACTTGTTGACACTTACAAGAAACTCCGACCGACTTGTTCTGCACAATTGGAGCCAAAAAGAATATTTTACTTTAAGACATTTTATATATATATATATATAAGAAGTACAAAGAGAAACGAATGACAAGTACTGTTCATTTTTCTGCATTTTTTGGTTTTCCGGCCGGCTGCCGGCGATGGAGCTCGGGCCGGCACAGACGTGGTCGCCGGCCACCGGGGAGCAAAGCCCAGTGGCCGGATACGGCGTCGCCGCCTCGCCGGTGGCCGGAAACGCCGCATCCGCACCGTGAACAGTGCGTGCGGACGTCCGCACAGGAAAATGACTGTGTATATATATATATATATATATACAGTCCGTCTCTGCAACGGACGGCCGCACGGTGCGGATTCGCCGGAAATGGCCGCCGCGGCAAGCCGACGACGGCGAGGATGGTGCCGGCCTGCTCCTCCCCTCCCCGCGCTCCTTCCCTCCCGGCTAGAGCTCCAGCACCGGCCCACGGCGGCCGAAATCTGGAATTTTCAAGTTTATGGGCTGCAACTTGAAAATGGAAAATTCCAGATTCCGGCCGCCGTGGGCCGGTGCTGGAGCTCTAGCCGGGAGGGAAGGAGCACGGGGAGGGGAGGAGCAGGTCGGCACCATCCTCGCCGTGGCGGCCGTTTCCGGCGAATCCGTACGGTGCGGACGGCCGCACCTGAGAAATTTCCTATATATATATATACATATATATACACACACATATATATATATATAGAAGAAACACAACAGTCTGGAAAGAAGAAACTATAGTTAGATTAAAAGAACAGCGGAAACACATAAGAAATACAGCCTCCGTATGTAAAAGAGGCAAGACCTTGGCTTGTAGAAGACCGAAAATAGTGTCCCAGTTGCAATGGCATGAGATGCAGTAGCTAGGACTCCAAGATGCATACTGTGGCTAGAAATAACAGAAGATGGCATATTGCTCGGTTGTCTCATGAGTCTCCTGACACCAACACGCAGCTCTCCAGTCTCACCTCTGGAACACAGATGTAACGCATAAATAAACTATGCAAATCTTAAAGTAAAAAAGGGAAGAAAAAAAAAATACAGTTCTTCATTTACCAGACTTGCCTTAGGAATATAAACGCATCACCAGCTACTAATTTTTTGGAGCTAACAAAAACACTCCATCCAGTTGTGAGTAAGTGGCGCCTAGGTTGCCCTGGATTGTTTTGAGGGGATAAAATAAATAATTTAGAAACACTATGAAAGTGAAAAGAAAAATAAATCTAAGGTTTAGTAGCATAATATCTCCGAATCCAAGGCAAAAGGACATATATGGATATGATATGCATGCTAGATATCAAACAGGAAGGTCTTTGAAAAAATGGGTACAATAAATACATAATGACAAGTCAGTTCAGGAGTGCAAACTCCCAAAAAAAAAAAAAAAACAGAAAGTGATGCAGGAGCATCCAAATGAAACCCCTAAATTAAATTAGGAGTTTATTGTCATTCATTGCTGTTTTAAGTCTTTTAAAATTCTTGCTGGTTTTTCATTTATTTCTGCTTTCATTAGGATTACCGTTACAATTGTTAACTAGAATATTTAGGTGTCTTTGGAGTCTTTGTAGGGGGTGCCTATTTTATCATTGCTAATAGAATATACAGAGTTTCTTGGGATTCTTTGCCCATAACTCAAATAGATTCGTTCCTTCTTAGTCTTACAGCTGCTATATCTCTTTGTTCTTGTGCGTTTCCGCTGAGTTCTTTGTTCCTTAGTGTCATTACCCTAATCTAGCCTATAGAGCAGAAGCTACTAGCTTCTGCCTTGCATTAGTTGGTATCAGAGTAGAGCTCTGGGCCTGCAAAATGGTGGGTCGTGGTAGAGGACGTGGAAGAGGTGCTTCGGAGGATCAACAAATAGAAATGGCTGAGATGCGCCGTATGATTGAAGACCTGACAAGAGCGGTGCAAGCTCTTCAAGGTCAGGAGCGTGGGGAAGCCCGTATGGAGAATCCGGAAGGCAACCTCAATCCCTCTGGAGATGAACTGGAAAGTCATTCCGAGGATGAAGAGTCTGTTGACAACCCCTTTCATAATGTTGAAGGTGGTGGAAGACGCCCAAATCACAACAGATTGGAAGAGCGGTTGGTTCGTGCATTGGATTTGAGTGGTGGAGGAATTAAAATCGAAGTTTCTGATTTTTCTGGCCAAATGCATGCTGAAGACTATTTGGATTGGGAGGTCAGTTTGGAAAATTACTTTGAGTGGAAGCCCATGGCAGAAGACAGGAAGGTGTTGTTTGTGAAGCTTAAATTGAAGGGTACCGCACTTCAATGGTGGAAGAGAGTTGAAGAGCAGCGTACCAGGCAAGGAAAGCAGAAAATCAACACATGGGCACAGATGAAATCAAAGTTGCGTAAGCAATTTCTGCCAGCTGATTATGCAATGGAATTGTATGAAAAATTTCATTCCTTAAAGCAGCTGAATTCATCTGTTGAAGAATTCTCTTCAGCATTTGATAATCTCTCAATTCGGGTCGGATTAAATGAGACTAATGAGCAGTTGACCTCTCGTTATCTCAGTGGATTGCACCCATCCATAAGAGATGAAATGGGGGTTGTTCGGCTGTACAATTTGGAAGATGCTCGGCAATATGCCTTGATGGCAGAAAAGAGGCTACAACGTCGTGGAGTCGGGAGATCCACTACTGGACGTTTTGATGGTGTTTGGCAAAAGAATTCTGCTACAGTTCGTGGGGTAAGCAAAGACCAAGTGGTTGGTCCAATGACTCAACCAGGTGGTAAGAATGTGGGTATTGAAAAGAATGACAAAGGAAAAGAAGTAGCACGGTATGGGTTTCAAGATGCTGGTGCAGGAACTCCAAAAGCTGGAAATTCTGCCCAAATTCGTTGTTTTACTTGTGGAGAAAAGGGACATACTTCTTATGCATGTCCACAAAGAAGGGTGAACTTCGCAGAATATGAAGGTGATGATTCAGATTTCATTGAACCAGTTTTTGATGATTATGATGATGAAGAGGAAAACATTGATCTTTTGCCCGTAGAAGGAGAGTCTCTGGTTTTGAGGCAAGTGATGACAGCATCCAAGGCTGAAGAAGAAGATTGGAGGCGGCGTAGCATATTCCGCACACGTGTTCTATGTGGGGGAAAGGTCTGCAACTTGGTTCTTGACGGGGGTAGTACTGAGAATGTTATCTCAAAGGAGGCGGTAAAGAAGCTGAAGCTGCCATTGGAGAAACACCCCAACCCTACAAAATTTCGTGGTTTAAAAGAGGTAATGAAGTACCAGTAACTTCACGTTGTTTGGTCAAATTCACTATAGGAAAATCTGTTGATGATGAAGCTTGGTGTGATGTTGTTCCTATGGATGCGTGCCATATACTACTTGGAAGGCCATGGCTGTATGATAAAGACATGGTTCATCATACTAGAGCTAATACCTACTCATTTCAAAAAGATGGAAAGAAGATGACTTTGCTACCACTTAAAGAGTACCTTACTAGTGAGTCCGATAAAGTTGCTGATGCTTTAAGTCATAAGATCCTAATGTTGAATGTTAAGAGTACTCAGATTGTTGGCCTTGAGGAACTGAAGAATCAGTATGCTGCTGATCCTTATACCAGCTCAACAATTGTTGAATTTCAAGGTCCTACAGATTGGAAGATGTTGCTATTTAAGATGCATGACGGGTATCGGTTTAAGGACGACTTGTTGTGCACTCAGGCAGGCTCTTTAGACGATCAGATCATAAGAGAGCTTCGTGGGAATGAGCTAGGAGGACATTTTGGTGGGGGTGTTATGTTCACAAGTCACTTTTGGAAGATATTCTGGAAAAGGAGTGGGACTGAATTAAAGATTTCTAGCATTTATCATCCTCAAACTGCTGGTCAGACACTAGGCATTAACCAACAATTAGGAAATGTGTTGAGGTGCCTTGTTGGAAGCCATGCGAAGACGTGGGATGAGATAATTCCACAAGCTGAATTTGCATGCAACAATTCAGTGAGTTGTAAAGAGCTGGGCACGTATAGTAAGTTAAAAACAAAGAAGTTTGGGCCGTGTGAAGAATTGAAAAAGATAAGCTCAAATGCATACATAGAAGAGTTTCTATTTGAGTTTCTAGTTAGCACGGTGTCAGATTTGTATGCCTTTGTCGGTGTTGATGGTGAACTGGTGTCGGTAGCGATACAAATTCGCCACATTCCTAAGCCTCAACTTGCAGTTGTTGAAGATGCGTTGGATGTTAAGGAAGTGAAGTCTAGGAGGGGTAACCAGTACAAGCAATTCCTAGTGAAGTGGTTGGGTAAAGACCCTAATGCTGAGAGTACTTGGGTTACTGAAGAAGAGTTGCAGAGGATTGCTCCAAAGATTTATGCTCAAGTTTTAGAAGTTTTCTCGCCGGAGTCGAGTTCTTCCCAACCCGGTGGAGTTGATGCAGGAGCATCCAAATGAAACCCCTAAATTAAATTAGGAGTTTATTGTCATTCATTGCTGTTTTAAGTCTTTTAAAATTCTTGCTGGTTTTTCATTTATTTCTGCTTTCATTAGGATTACCGTTACAATTGTTAACTAGAATATTTAGGTGTCTTTGGAGTCTTTGTAGGGGGTGCCTATTTTATCATTGCTAATAGAATATACAGAGTTTCTTGGGATTCTTTGCCCATAACTCAAATAGATTCGTTCCTTCTTAGTCTTACAGCTGCTATATCTCTTTGTTCTTGTGCGTTTCCGCTGAGTTCTTTGTTCCTTAGTGCCATTACCCTAATCTAGCCTATAGAGCAGAAGCTAGTGCATTAGAAAGTCCAGCCGATAAATGTCACTAAAATTTCTGTTTTCCCATGGCAAGGAGCATTTTGAGGACTAACTTGCCATGGTAATGAAGAAATACATATGATGTGATGGATGAAAAAAAACGAACAAACACAAAGAGAAGCGTTATCCAGACTCTGGCATCACACCAGAGTGAGACAACATATTGTCCCTTGGACTCACTCGAACAGTGAGACAACTTATGCTCGACACATCAGAAAAAAATCTAAAAGAATTTCGACTGTTCTTTTTAAAATCATACTTCCATAAAAGAGAACAACAAAATATCAATAGCTGGGACTAGAAGTCCCCTGTTAAAAACACACACACACACACATATATATATATAATAATTAAAACATGACAACACTAAATGTATGAGCTACATAACCAAAAGAAAACTAGACACTAAGACACTTGCATGAAATAAATACCACCTAAACTCGGAAGATACTACTGATGACTAAAAAGAGGGCCCAAAATGGTATCCACTGTCCTCTGGATTTCAAAGCTTACATAGGGACTATTGGTATATAAATGAACGGAAGACTCGATCTAAAGACTTCAGAAGTCGAACACATGACTCAAGCTACCTAGGTTTTAATCACCGCTTTATCCCATCAGAACATAGGACAATTGCACAAATGAAATGTCTATTCTGCACCAATCACAGGGGTCAACCCATGTGGTGTTAATTTAGATTTAAAACACACTCATTGTCTGTGACACAAACACTAATGCAAGCATGAAAAAATCCCAGTTAACCAGAATGTTCATAACAATTTAAAACATAAATTAAAAAGCAATGAACCTCGAAATATGTGCCGAAAATGCCATTCATTTCCATGCAGATCAGTTGCAACTAGTTCTTGCCAAGGAGGCTGCTGAGACATATCCTAAAAAACAAACAAAAAACTTTAATTTAGGCTAGGCATAGAGAAATGAGCAACCTACCGTAGCAGAAAGAAAAAACAAACATGTGTATATATACATGTGTACATATATTTATATATACGTATGTATAAAGTATGTAACCAAGATAGAACTTTATTTTAATAAAAGGTTAATAACTGAAAACAATATATGATGCTAACCAGTGGCGGCAGACAATCATCAGCATGCCTCCGAAGCACAGAGAATCCTCCATGTGTGCTTGTGTCAGAAGCAGTAAGTGTCTTGCAAAATGAATGGACTGTACAGCGCGGAGTTTCTGGGAGAGGAGGATCTGGGCTTGTTACCTCGCTTTGCTGATTCATTAAGGTTAATAAGTTAAACCAAAGAGGAACGAAAGGATAAGGTTGGGATCAATTTCAACTAGATACAAGATGTAACTATGAATACATACTTTCACAAATGACTAATAGAATTACGGGTTACATTATCTGGAGGGAGAGATAACTCACATCAGTTTCTGGTAGCAGAGTAACTTGCGCATAAACTTCATCGGTTTCTGGTTCAGCCTACACAGGTTTTGGAACTAATTATAAAACTAAAAGGACGAAAGTAGGCCAAGTATTGGCCCACACCTAGCAAAAAGAAGATCCACCACAGCAAATACAATAAGCATGATGCACTCACCCGAAGCTGAACATTAACAACTTTACATAGAATTTTGGATGGTAGATTGAATGAAGGCATTTGCTGCTCCGACATCTGATGCATGGACGCCTCCAGCTGAAACAAGATGCACCCACATAAATATATTGAGGTAGAAAAAGTAAAATGATTGAGAAAACAGAAATTAGACAATTCTGATTTGACTTTATGATGATAGAAATTGTCTCATAAGGAGAACTTACAAACGAATGACTGACAGCACTAGGAGAAAGACAACGACAGATTAAAACCCCTAAACCCTACTATTATTACTTAAGAGAACAGGTTGCTTATATATACTCTAGGAAGCAAAGCAGAAAAACAAATTTACCTTACAAATTTACCTTACTTAAGAGAACAGATGGTACAAGCTAAAGCCTAGTTGAACTCAACTTCAGGTCAAAATTATTAAGAGAATATGAATACAGATACCCGACAAGTCACGAGCATATAATTCGGATTCACTTTACCAGTTAAACTTAAGGTAAACTTACTATAACAAAAAGACATTTGGACATGAGAACGCGTAAAGTTATATAAAAAGAAATACAGGTAAAGTTAAATATAGGTAAAATTATATAGGTAAATTATATAAAAACAAAAAGGCATTTGGATATGATGCATCGTGTCTTTTCTTTACAAGAAAGAGGACCAGTTATTAACTCAATATATTAATTTCCATAACATGATTCTTTTTTTTTTCTTTACTTTTTTTTTTTTCATTTTAGCAGCTATATATACATTATTCAGGAACCCATGCTATTCATAATTTGTCACTGGTAGTTTTAAGAAAAAGACGTTTCTGAGGAGGAAGTTCCACAAACAAAACCCACAATAACCCAAAGGACCAAGGATGAAAATCACGGTGAAAACATGAGACAAACTTAGAATTCCACCTTACCTGTTCCATATGTCCCTGTGGATAGTAATAAACTCGCTCCCCTTCACGTGGCAGGGTGACAAGGGGTCCAGCACAAGCATGCCATAGCTCCTTAAACAAAGCATCACTTGTCCCTAAAAAACAGTTGACAAAATTAAGCCTTGACACACCAATAGTGAGGCAAACACATTTCTATTGAATACAGAACATCAGAAAGCATCCCATCAACTCCTTTTTGCTTAAACTATTGTCACGTAAGGTTTTAAAATGATGTCTAAAGTGAAGGGACAATAAAAACTCATTTAGAGCATTTATATTAAGGTTCAGCCTTCTAAAAGCAAACTCAGTAAAATTTTGAGTCAAATGATGAACCTATCCCTCCTTGGAAAATTAAAAACAGATCTATCATGAAACATGAGCATCAATAAAATTATCATTATTTTAAAATCACAATGAAAGCAGTGTCTCAACAAAATTTGCATCATTAACAGAATGAAAGTCGAAGTGTTGATCCCTCAGGTTGATATATTGAGACATCCTTTTACATTCTCTGATAATATATTTTTCCGTTCAGTAAAATACATAAACCAAAAGAGAGCAACTTGATCAACATTGCACCTTCCATTTATGTATACTATATGTATAGCAAGCATACCATCAGTTACAATAATGATTACTATTAACGGGAACTCAAACCTGGACGGGAAATTCCTGAGGGATGATTTGAAGCCGAGAGAACCATAGCAAAACTAACTGAATATCCTCCGACCACCAAAGCTTGATTCTTTGAAAACCCTACTGTTAGAAAGCTATTTATATATAAACAAGGAACAGTGGCAACATATAAAGAAATGAAAGTTTTTTTTTTATACCAGATTGCCGTGGTTAAAGAAATGAAAGGTTCTCAAAGATTATAATAGCAAAATAACGTAGCACCTTTTAAAAGCGCACATCCAATTTCAAAAACCTCTGCCTCTGTCTCTAAACCCCCGAAATCATGAAACCCAAAACCCCAAGGTATAATCCCCAAAACCCAGAGACATATTTAGAGTTTTTCTTACTAAATTCGTTAACAAAGCTTTGTAATCGAATGGGGGAACCCCAAGGTATAATCCCCAAAACCCAGAGACATATTTAGAGTTTTTCTTACTAAATTCGTTAACAAAGCTTTGTAATCGAATGGGGGTATAGTCTCATTTCTCAATAGTGAGCACAAAAATTTGTCTACACAATATGTCCCCAATGCGTGGGAATACATAAATTTTGCATTCTACCATGAACTTCACGCAGCAACAACTCAGACCTACAAACAATCCTTCTACTCTCACAAACTATACGCTCAATCATCTCATGTCTTTCTGCCGGTCGCAACTGTTTCAACAACAAATGTGTTCTCCCCACCGTTTTCGATCTGTTACCGTAAACCTCTCTCATCGGCACCACATGGTTCCACCAAAAATCCTGAAGAGCATGTTCCAACACCCCAATACTCCCTATCCCTATACAGCTTAAACAAGCTGCACCCAATAATAGTCCACACATAGAAATGCATCCACTCCTTGTCAAGAATCTCCATCAGCCCCTGCGCCTGGGGGACACACTGCGCTGGAATGCGCAGCCAAGGACACACTGCGCTGGAATGCGCAGCCACGGCCACGCCCTGCTTTTCTCTCCATCGAAAAATGGGCACCTGATTTCCAGTACTCCACTCGATTCGATTAACCCGTCGGGCCAATTTGCTTTGCTATGAACTCGAAACCCAGCAGGGGAAACATTGTGTTGGGTTATCATCTTGTACCTTTGGAGCGCTTCTTCTTCTTTGATGTTACTCCAGGAGGTTGATAGGTTTCCAGAAAAGGGCTTGACTGCTCCAATCTTCGCCGGACCCTCTGGCGAGGCCAGAACGCCGCCGCAAATGTGCTTGCCGTCAGTTTGTCTTCTCTGAGCTGTTGCCAGTTTTTGGAGGGGTTTTGGAGACTAATTGCATAAGCAGAAGAGAAGCTTCGTCAAATGATGTGTTTGTAGATAACAGCAAGCATTACTAGGATGAAGATTACCGAGACATCTCTGGGTTTTGGGGAATATGCCTTGGGGTTTTGGGTTTCATGATTTCGGGGGTTTAGAGACAGAGGCAGAGGTTTTTGAAATTGGATGTGCTCTTTTAAAAGGAGCTACGTTATTTTGCTGTTATAATCTTTGAGAACCTTTCATTTCTTTAACCACGGCAACTAAACTAAATGATCAATGCAAATGAAAACACATATTAACCTAGCCAGCACAAGATACTTGGAGCTTTAAACCTCAAACCTGCAACTTAAAACTTGCAAATCTTTTTCAGTAAAGTAAATTCGAGAATGAACTTTCTTTTATAGAATTGCAAAAATAGTAAATTAATAATGCAACACAAAATCAATAAACTTTTACGATCTAAACCACCAATTCGCCTATTTTATCTTCATAAAGAAAAATAATAAAAAATTGAAGGATGCCATTTTGGGACCAAGCAAAACAAACGCCTCAAACTCTGTAGATCTCTTATATATTCTAGTTTCCCAGTAAGGACCAGACCAAATCCCCAAACCCCAAAACCCCGATTTAACCGAGCAAATCTCATCTTAAATGTAAAAAAAAAAAAATCAAAGCTTTTACCTGTAACAAGAGTGTAGCTACCTAAAGGCGGAGATAGAGAGAGAGAGATTAGTCGCCGGAATAAGTTAATTAGGGTTTGAGAGAATAAGAGATCGAGAGAGATCAGAGGAGGAGAGAGAGAGAGAGTTTGGATGATAAGGTCGTGTTTGGTTGAAGCCGACACCAGCCCCTCCTCTTTGTCTGTCTTTTTATTTTTCATATATTAAAATAAATATATTTCATGAGTCTGTAATTAATTATTGCTGGTTTCTATTAATTACTTTGCGCACCCAAAGGTGGAGTTGGCTTTAAATAAACACGAACAGTCGTTTTTATGTGGAGTGATGTGGTTGGTTGGTTGGGTGGGTGTGGTGGATTAAAATATTAATAAAAGTTGGGGCAGGGGGAGAGTGGGATGAGGAGGGAGGGATCGAACAGCGATGCCATTCGTACCCTGAAAGCCCTACAGCTTACGTCTTCTGTCTCCCTCTCCTTCCCTGTCGCTTTCAATTTCCCACCCTTTTTATTAATTACCAGTTATTCTTATTATTAATACTCATCTCTTTATGCCTATGTGGTTAGGGCTGGGCGTGGGCCGGGCCGAGCCCAAAATTCCCAAAGCCCGACCCAAAGTCCGACCTCGTCGGTCCGAGCCGAGCCGGGCTTTTCCCGATATGAGGACCGGCCCGGGCCCGAGCCCGACGGGCCGAGCCGGGCTTCGGGTTTTTTTCGGGCCCAGGGATCGGCGAGGAGGAGAGGAGGAACGGCCGCCGTGGCGTGGGGCCGACTGTGACCGGACTGTGCGGATCGGAGACAAGAGGAGATTGGAGAGCAGGCGATGTGAGGAGGAGCCCGTTGATGTGTGGCTGGAGGAGAAGACCGGTGGGGGGAGCGGGCTGTGCGGATCGGAGACCGGAGGAGATCGGAGAGCAGGCGATGCGAGGAGGAGCCCGTTGATGTGTGGCTGGAGGAGAAGGATTGCTGACGACGACTGGAGGTGGTGGTGCGGTGGCTGGAGCAACACGGAGGGGGGGGGGGGGGGGGGGTTGGGGTTTGGTGTTCCGCTGGAGAGAGAGAGAGAGAGAGAGAGAGAAGAAGAAGAGAGGGGGGGAGCTTTCAGTAGGAGGGTGCGACTGTGAGAGAGAAAGGGGGAGGGTAGGTTAATTAGGTTTGGATCTGTTTTTTTTTTTTTTTTACATATATATATTAAAAAGTTCGGGCCGGGCTGGGTTTTCGGGCCCAAAAAAATTCAAGCCCGAGCTCGGACCGAATTTCCTATTTTCGGGCCGGGCTTTTTTCGGGTCGGTCCTTTAAAAAGTTGGGCTCGGCTCGTTTTGAGCTTTTTTCGGGTTTTCGGGCCGGGCTTTCGGTCCTTCGGGCCCAAACGCCCAGCCCTATATGTGGTATGTCTAGATGACTAGATGGTCTTTATTAAATATTGTTATTATTTCACAGAAATATGAAGTAGGGGGACTAGATATTTCTCACTCTATAAAATATATATATTTATGAGAAGTATTTTTAAAAACTTTCTAACGAAAAAATATAAAGACTTTAGTTTCAATATAATAAAATAAAAACGTGAGAAAGTTTAATGCAGCCTTAGTTATAGATACAAAAGACATTTAAAAGCATAAGTAGAACTGCTATCATGAGTGGGAGCGACGAGAATTAAGAAACCTTTGGGATCGAAACGGCCCATATGTCGAGGTCGTCGTGCCAGTGGATTTTGAGTTGATTCATTGATGCAGCCTGATTAGGCTGGTTCGCAAGTTGGTCACATATAAAACCTCAAAGTTCAAATTAGCTTTTATTGCATCTAAGAGTGTTCATCTTTGTATTTATTCTTATAAAAGGGCAAAAATCTTTATTAAGAAAAATAAGAGAAAAAAGAACGGTCTAGATTTGAAAATGAGAAAATTTAGAATTTAAATTAATCAGAAAACTGTTGTAGGAAGGTTATTTAGGTAACTTCCTGGATGTGTCTTGACCTAATTAGACTAGTATAGTTGATTCTGTATTAGATAAGGAATCTCTGATTTATCGGGATACTCATTGTAATGCATATATAAAGGCCTCTCTATCAATCAATAAACACACAGTTCTCCCTATTATCTTTTCTCCTTGAACACGTTATCAGCACGTGACCTCCCTGAGCCCTAGAAAAACCCTAATAACTTTTTCCTCCTCCTCCATCCCTTCCGTCGGCCGCACCTCCCTTCTCGGGACACGTGCGACCTCGGTCTCTCCTAGACCGCAGCCCTTGCCCGGCCGCCTGCTAACCGGCCCGCGCGCTCGCCAATTTAATCGCTCACCAACCCGCGCGTTCGCCAGCCTACTTGCTCGCCAAGCCCGCTCACCAATCCGCTGGCTCGCCAGCCTGCTCATTCGCCAGCCTGCTCGCTCGCCCGCCAACTCGCCCATTCGCTTGGCTCGCCAGCCTATTCGCTCACCATCAACTTTTCAAGATAGCTCCGCCAGATTACTTGCGTCGGAAGCGGATCGAGAATCAAACAAGAATCGAAGAACAAGCTTTACGCTCTCGTTCCTTTGATCAAAAGGTAAATTTTATAAAAGTTCCTGCTTTTGAACTATAGATATATTATATCGGGCGCTATTAGCCTTTCTTCTACTCCGATTCCGGCCATTCTTATATCGCCGATGAGACCTAGAATGGGGATTTCATCACCCCTACGGTCGCAGTTTTAAGTGATGGTCCTGGGGGAATCACGTTGAAAGGGAAATTAAAAGAAAAAAAAAGGGATGCTCATGTGGATGTCTGAGTACGCCACTGTTTGAAGGTGCTGTATGAAACCGCCAGTTTATGCATCAAAAGAAAAAAATTTCGCATCGAAACTAGTTTTCATGTGACCGAATATATCCCTTCTAATTCCAATTTATACTTGATAGTATCTGCTTAAAGCGATACTAATCCGACGTTTCATTCTATTGTAGATGTCGTCGTCGTCACCGTCACGCCCTGATTTTGAGATCTTGGATCTTCAAGGCAAAGACTACCATCGATGAGTTTCCGATGTTGAAATTGCTTTCCAAAGCAAAGGCTTTCCAGCACTTCTGACTGATGCAACCGCCACCACCCCTTTTGGGGACCATGCCAAGGCTCAGGGCCTCATGTATTTGAGGCGCCATATCCACCCGACTCTGAAGCGACAATATTTGTCGGTAAAAAATCCCAAAATTTGATGGGACACACTCCAGCAGCGATTTAACATGCTTCTTCCAGAGCTCACCCTTAAATGGGAACAAATCCGTTTCTCGGATTATGACAAAGTAGACAAATACAATCAGGATATGATTAGTCTACAAGCAGATCTTGACACGGTTGGCATCATCAAAACCGATAAAGATCTTCTGGAGAAGACATTTAACACATTCCCCATGGCCTACGATGTCCTCGGACATCAGTATAAGATCTCAGTTGATGAAGGCAAAATCAGATCATTCGCTGACCTTATGGTAATATTAGCTAAAAAAGAACGCCATTCTGAGATTAGGCTCAATAGTAGCCAGAGACCTGTTGGTACAAAGCCAATTCCAACACCACAGGCTCATTATGGGAAGGCTTCAAAGTAGAAAAATAAAAGCCGCCATACCCCGTACAATCAGGTACGTGGAAGAAATCAGAATGATGGAAATAATGTGATACGACGCTCCAACACTTGGAGGCGAGACTGGCCACGGACCCCGTCTAGGTCCAGTACCAAACCCTCTTAAACCTCATAGCAATAACCGGAATGCTCAATTTGCTCAGTGTTACAAGTGTGGTTCCTCCAAACACTACCATCGCGATTGTCGAGCTAGTAAGGAGATGTTAAATGCCTACAAGAAATACAAGAAGTTTCTGTCCGCAGAAAGCAATTATGCTGAGGACGAGATGATTGAAGCAAATTATGCTCATCATGTGGATTCTCCAAAGGCGCAACCACAAACTCTTGATGTCCCGGATTTTGACTAGCCTATGGCTTTTCTAGTTTATCAAGTATTGTAATGGCATTCGCCATTGTAATGACATTCGCCATTATAATGGCACTCGCCATGTTTTTATGACTCTAGTTAGTCTGTTTATTTTGGAATTAGAAGTTGATGTATTCAAGTTGGCACTTAATAAAATTTCTCTGTTTTCCCATACTTGTGAGAAATTTTATGTTTTTATGCAATCAGGTTCGTGTACTAACAACTCACGTGGTTCTTGTGACGCCACCTTTGGGTCACATAGGCTCTATATTTTGGACTTATAATCCCACCTACGATCAATCCCTAAATAAAAAAAAAAAAGGGTGGCGAACGGGCCGCCATCGGCTCAATAAGGTGAAGTAGGCTCGGCATCCGCCACACTCTGGTGCCACGACACCATGTGTCTTTGACATCCACAACTTCGGCTAGTGTGCAGCCCGAGAGGTGTTTTCACACCGATCCTAGGAGGCTAGACCTCATTTTATTCCAGTTACCAAAGGTGTTCAACACCACAATGTGCGAAACCTCGGTTTCGTTTTGGTTTCTGATGATGATTGCTTGGTTATGTAACATTCAACCTTGCACTTTCCGACTTTAGTCGAAGTTATAAAATCCAAATGTCATGTGATACACTCGATGGGATTCTCATCCCCTTTCTTTCTCTATCCTACGGCGTAGTGATTAGACTGTGTCCCGCGAGAAACTAACTCAAGTTTTCGTCTCTTTGTAGATGTCTTGCTGTGAAGTTGAGTGTCTAGCTGATAGTGGAACTACCCACAGTATTCTAAGGAATAGGCAGTTGTTTACGGATTTAATACCGTATCGCTCATCTATGACAACATTGATAGGTACCTCGCCGGTGGTCAAAGGGCGAGGATCCGCTGAATTTATGTTACCAAATGGTACTGTTATCAATGTCATTGATGCTCTCTATGCGCCGAGAACAAATCGAACCCTGCTGAGTTTTAAGGATATCCGTGCCAACGGTTATCACTTGGATACCTATGCTGAGAATGGTGAAGAATACTTATGCATTACTTCTCAAGAACACGGTCGCCGCCGTATCTTAGAGAAGATGTCATGCATTGAAGACAATGGCTTATATCTCACTACAGCCCGTGTCTTCGAATCATATGCTGTCACTGACAATTTTTGTGACACTAATGATTATAAGCTTTGGCATGCTCGACTAGGCCACCCTGGCCGTGATATGATGATCTGGATTCTAAAGAACTCCCATGGACATCCATTTTTCAAGTCGAAAAAGAGATTGGAAGAACCTCTTACCGCGACTCAACATCGTGATGTACGCAGGAGCCAAGTTCCCCGCCAGACTGTGGCCTTAAAGCCACACTCGCCACCGCCCCCCCCTTCACAGGGTTTCGGGGCCGCGCACCTGGCGGATGAGGACGTGGCCTTTACGCCGCACGTTGTGTCGTCCCACCCTTCACAGGGACATGGGGCGTCACCACATGTGTCCTCTTATGCCACAACGGCAATTTCCAATATCCATCGCTCATTTTGTAAGGCTTGTTTGCTTGCTAAATTGCATGCTCGCCCTTCATTCGCCAAAGCTTCAACTGATAATATATCATTCTTACATCGAATCCAAGGTGATATTTGTGGACCAATCAAACCAGAATGCGGCCTATTTAAGTATTTTATGGTGCTGGTTGATGCGTCGACGCGTTGGTCACACGTCGCGTTGTTGTCCACAAGAAATGCTGCATTCGCTAAGCTTTTAGCTAAAATCATCAAGTTAAGGGGTAACCACCCTATCAAATCTATTAGGATGGATAATGCTGGCGAGTTTACCTCCAAAGCATTTGATGATTATTGTATGTCCATTGGGATTGAAGTCGAACACCATGTTCCTCATGTTCATTCTCAAAACGGCCTTGCAGAAGCCCACCATTCAGCGACTCCAGCTAGTGGCTAGGGCATTGGTTATAGGAACCAATTTGCCAGTTTCTGCTTGGGGATATGCAATACTGCATGCAGCGATGCTTATTCTTTTTCGACCCATTGCCAACAATGCGTTTAGTGCCTACCAGATGGTAACTGGTTTTGAACCCAATCTATCACACTTACGTACTTTTGGTTGTGCAGTTTATGTGTCAATTACGCCTCCTTTGCGTATCAAAATGGGTCCCCAACGACGTTTAGGCATCTATGTTGGCTATGATTCGCCAACGATAATCTGCTACTTAGAACCAACCACCGGTGATCTATTTACTACGCGATTCACAGATTGTCACTTTGAAGAGACACACTTCCCGCCGTTAGGGGGAGATAGGAATGCACTCATTCCGAATGAACGTCAGGAATTGACATGGTGTGCCCCCAACGATTTGTCTCTTCATGATCCTCGCACTGCTCAAAGTGAGCTTGAAGTGCAACGCATTATCGATCTTCAGAAAGTCGCGGATTCGATGCCCGACGCTTTCACTGATATTGCGAAAGTGACAAGATCACACGTACCTGTTGCAAAAGTACCGGCAAGGTTGGAGGTCCTGAATTATGGGACCGGTTCAGCCGCCCTAAGACCTAGTGTCGTCGGCATATCCTCAAGTGAGGGTGATGCCGGCGACGGCGCCATCGTACGCCGTGGTGTCGCTGTTGTTGAATCGGATCGCAACGGTGCCCTGATGGACTTTGAAGGGGCAGCAGCTTCGGCCTCGGCTCCCACCAGAAAGAGGGGGAGACCGAAGAATTCTCGAGATAAAAACCCTCAAAAGAAGCGCGCGAAGGCACAAAATCCGCTCATCATCGACGATGCGAATCCATCGCATGAGATTGTCTCTGACTATAGTTATGTCTATGAGTCAACTGAATCTTTTCTGTGGGATGACACAGAACCAATGTTGACTCCAGAGAACAAAGAAATCTCGCTCAGTTTGAATAACGCGTGTCTCTTAGTGGATAGAGCCTCCACACACGTCGATGATATGTATGCTTATTCCGTCGCACAAGAGATCATCCATGACGACGAAGTTGAACCACGCTCAGTGACTGAATGTCAACAAAGAGCAGATTGGCCGAAGTGGAAAGAAGCAATACAGGCAGAACTTGACTCATTAGACAAAATGCAAGTCTTTGGATATGTTGAATTGATCCCTAAAGGTGTTAAACCTGTCGGACATAAGTGGGTCTTTGTTCGTAAGCATAATGAGAAGCATGAGATCTTGTGATATAAGGCAAGACTTGTGGCGCAAGGCTTCTCGCAGCGTCCTGGTATTGACTACGAGGAGACGTATTCTCCCGTAATGGACATCATTACTTTCCGCTACTTGATCAGTTTAGTAGTGTCCGAAAAACTGAGTATGCAACTGATGGATGTAGTTACAGCTTATCTATATGGGGATCTAGATACGGATATCTACATGAGAGTTCCTGAAGGAATTCATGTGCCCGAATCAAAAGACTCTAAACCACGGAGTGCTTATGCAGTTAAGCTGCAACGTTCAATGTATGGACTTAAACAATCTGGAAGGATGTGGTACAATCGCCTACGTGAATACTTGATTCAAAGGGGTTACAAGAACGATGAGTTATGCCCATGCGTGTTCATTAGAAAGACCGACTCTGGATTTGCTATTGTAGCTGTCTATGTTGATGACATGTGTTTCTGCCTAAACCCGGGGGTCTTGGTAGATACTTGATGAATCCGACTCGATCTCCTGCAATCCTGCTTACTAAGGGGAATACCGGGCGGGCCGGCCTTCACCTCTCCGATGCTTAAGTTAGTATAGTTGGAATATATATAACTTGGGCACGTATGTAAGCAGGGAGGGA
This sequence comes from Potentilla sterilis, assembly GCA_963682095.1. Lineage (NCBI taxonomy): Eukaryota > Viridiplantae > Streptophyta > Magnoliopsida > Rosales > Rosaceae > Potentilla > Potentilla sterilis. The sequence goes on from OY821760.1 coordinate 21,513,312, forward strand.
GACAAGTTACCTATTTATGGTGGTAGTTGAGGCCCATATATAGGTGGTCGAGGGTGAGGGCTGGCCTTACCCTTCGATGTGGGACTGGTTCCCTTCTGTTTGGATATTCTGGTGCCCTCTTTGGCAGGCGGGCGCCCCTGGTCCCAGGATCCCTGGAGGCAGGATAGACCGCTGGGGCCCGAGGCCTGGTGCTGGTGGTCCGATCCTGGGTCGTGGTCCGGGCTCTGGTGCGCTTGCTGCGGGTCTGTGGGCCCTGGTGTAGCCTCTCTGGCTACTGTCAACAAGTCCCCCAAGTTCCCGGTCAAGTGCAATCTTGAATGGGGACTTAAGATCTGTCTTGCTCTTGGCCTGCAGACCCGCAGGGTTACCAACCTACCGGTGCTCAGTCCCCCAAGTCCGCGTTAAAGATTGGGCGTGACCGAGGTGAGTATCTGGATCTTGAATGGGCGTTCCTAAAGTATCGAAACGAGTCCCGGATGAACCATATTGGTGCGGGGCGGAGTTCACGGGAGCTCGACGGGCGTCCTGCCGTATCGGAACGAGTCCCGGATAGACTTGCAGACTAGCCTTCGGGGAGGCCTGTTGGTGCGTGGAATAGGCCAACAGGTGCCCGAAGGGTGTTATGGCCGCGCTGAGGCGTTGTTTTAACACTTGCTAGCTCTTCTCAGCTTTTGTTGTTTAAGCGTTGAGGTAATGTGCAGGTTTGTTAGCCTGCGGGGAGACTTGCTCTGTGTTAGAGAGACAATCTGCCCAGTGGAGTGGCGTTGAGATAACGAGTCTCGCCATGTATCCCCAAGGGTATCACAGTTCAGTGTGATGCAGGGTTTTTATCCTGCTGGACAAGAGTACATTGGTTAGATGTAAGCTCGCCCGGGTTTATAAAGCCCATGCGTTTTGAAGCCTCGCGTTGTTGCTGGCTCGCCCCTGCCCGTAGGCGTAGGGAATGACATCCGGTAGAATATTTTGGAGCTGGTTGAATGTCACATGCCCGGTGGAATGCCATAGTGCAGGGCGGATCTCGATCGGGCGGGCTGCCATATCGGGGTAAGTCCTCCAGTGAACTGGCATTCAGCCGGTGTAAGTAACCGTGACACGTCATGGTGTCGGGTTGATTCGAAGTTTGACCTTTGTGGAGCGAGGAGAGGGGACGCCTCGTTGCGTGCTCCTTGCTTACTAACTGTTGTTTGTGGGTGGGGTATGTGGCTGACATGCAATGAAGGGGGAGCCCATCAGTTCCATCAGTTATGATGGCATGGGGTCCTTTATTGATGCCGTGGACACGTGTCGGCAGGGGGCGGACTGAGATGGAGGGGATCGACGGCTGGGGTTGCCTGACCTTTGTTGTTGCCCTATTTATCGTCTCATCTGCTTTCTTCCTGCCGCACTTTGCTTTCTGCTCTCCTCTTCCATCTTTCGGCAGAACTGAACTTTTGTTTTGAGGTTTAATGGCGTCTGGGAGGTCTGCGCATTATGGCAGTGGCGTTCGTGGGCCTAGGAGGCACGAGCTGCGGGATGGTGATGGGACGGTTGTCTGCGACGAAGCAGTCAGAAGTATGGACGAGAGGGAGATTAGGGAGTTTCGGTCGAGGTGGGATATCAACTCTTCCGTTAAACTTCGAGGCTTGCATCCTGGCGAGCTGGCCTGTAATCCGGAGCCGGGCTGGGTCGCCGTTTTTGATGACCAGTTCCGCAACGGTCTATCGCTGCCGTTGCCGGGATTTGTCCAGTACATGCTGAGCTCACTGAATCTTTCCCCAGCCCAGCTTCCGAGCAATCAGTGGAGGCAGTTGCTTGGGCTTGGGTGCCTGTTCTGTTTGAGTTATATGGACTGGCCCACAGTGAATGAATTTCGGGCGCTGTACCGGATTTCTTACTGCAGAAAGGGCCAGTGCCGTGGTTGCGTGAATTTTGCCACGCGGGAGCATGGTGCTGCCATTACACATCTGCCGGCGACGGTTTTGGATGGCTGGAGGAGGTCGGTGGTGCTGGCCGGTGGTAAGTGGCAGCGGACCTGGAGGGGTTATCAAGTGCCCGGGGCATATCAACCGATCGGGGACCAGACCTATGAATTGGAGGACCTGGAGAAGCAACGGTTATTCCGTTTGTTTTATGGCTGGGACCATGATAGCCGGAGCACCTATAATTTCACTCGGTGGAATGTGCTGGAGGTGCTGGGGATGGGGAGAAAACCTACCAACGGTCCTCGGCCCGCGCTTAAAGTTGAGGAGACTATCGAACCGGATGAGGAGCTGATAGCAGCGCGGTTGATGGAGATAGGGGAGGAGGCCGCAAAAGTCGTTCTTGACGTGGCTACCCAGAAGCGTACGGAGCATGCAAGGCCAGTGCCGCTAGTGTTCTCGGACGCGCATTATGGGAGGCGGCCGGGCGGTGAGAACAATTCTCCACTCCGTATTCGGGAAGTGCGGGCGGAGGGCCTCCCGGGGCCAGACCCTGTGGCGCGGCAAATGGCAGTGCGTACCTCGCGGGAGAGGGAATCGGTGGTTTTGCCCGAGAACCGTCGAAGCAGCTACAGTGAAAGTCCGGCAAAGAGAGCGAGGGTATTTGATGCGGGGGCGTCAAGCTCAGCTGGGCCGACGGGGCGAGCCATAGTCCCGACTGTGGAGGCGGGTGGTCGCAGGAGTCAGGGACCGGAATCCGTTCGTAGCTCTGGTGGTGGATTTAGCAGGCTTGTGGCTGGTATAATCGAAACCTTGGGGCTCGACCGGGAGGGGTCCTGGACTGAAAATCCGGGTGAGAGTATGACGGAGCCCGTGGGGCTGGCTCTACAGGTAAATGTGTTTCTGTGAGTCCTCTTCCGTGATGTGACATGAGCTGATGCTCCTTTTGCTTTCTTTTTGGCAGCTGGCTCAGAGGTTTTATGTCGCCGGCCCCAGAATGGAGGCTGCCGCTATCCTGGAGAAGCGGGTGGAGGAGCTGGATGTTAAGGTGGGTGTGGCGGAAGCCGAGCTTGCGAAGGAAAGGGAGGAAGGCGGCCGGCTGAGCGCGGAACTCGTGCGGGAGAGAGAGGAAGCCAGCCGACTGCTTGCCGCCCGTGATGGGAGGATTGTTGAGTTGGAGGCAAAGGTTTTGGAGCTGCAGGCCCAAATGACGGCGGTCGTTCGGGGACGGGAGAGGCTGGTGGAATCCGAACTTGCTGGAGTGGCCGATAAGGCCGTTGACGAGTTTCGGGAGTCGCCAGATTTTGAGGAGATGCTGGAAAAGGCTCGTACGGAGGGTATAAGTGACGCCTATCTGGAGTGGCGGGAGAAAGGGTGGCTCGACGCCGAGCGGATGGAGGCTGACATAGCCCTGATCGTGATGAGGGAGCAGGAGCGGGAGCTAAAAGGTGGCGGGTCGGGGGTTGTGGGTTCCGGGAGTGCTAGCTAGGGGTGTGTTCTGTACATATATCCTGTATTTGGTGTAGTCTCTTTAATGTCATAACTGCACATTGCAATGCTTGCCAACTACACTTTCGTTCCTTTACTATTGCTACTATTTAGGATAAAAGCGTAGGTGTTCGATATTCCACGGCCTGGTAGAATAGATGCCCGTTGCGTCTATGATGTGGAATGTTGCCGGGCCTACGGCCGCGGTGATCTGGTAGGGTCCCTCACATGTTGGCTGCAAGGCCAATGGCTTTTTCTGGACCTTCCTCATGACCCAGTCGCCGACTTGCAGCTTTCTTTCCCGGACCCTTCTATCGTAGTACCGGGCGACCCGCTGCTTGTAGGTTTGGTTTCGCAGGTGCGCTCGGTCGCGCCGCTCCTCGATGAGGTCCAGATTGAGTAGTAAGCCGTCGGCGTTTGTGTCGGCGTCGTAATTCTCGACCCTGCCGCTGGGTATCTCAGTCTCCACAGGGAGCACTGCTTCACTCCCGAATGCCAAGCAGAACGGGGTCTCTCCTGTTGCCTCTGCTGCTGTTGTCCGGATGGCCCATAATACCGCGGGGAGTTCCTCGGCCCAGCATCCCTTTTTGGCATCCAGCTTCTTTTTAAGAAGAGTTTTGATAATCTTATTGACCGCTTCTGCCTGGCCGTTAGTCTGCGGGTGTGCTACCGAGGCAAATAGCATCCGGGTCCCCAGGGAGGCTGTGTACTGGATGAGATCTGCGTTGTTGAATTGCGTCCCATTATCCGTGATAATAGTCTGCGGCACCCCAAACCTGCAGTAGATGTTTTTCCACAGGAATTTCTTAACCCGTTCCTCAGTGATTTTTATCAACGGTTCTGCCTCGACCCATTTAGTTTGGTAATCCACTGCCACAATGGCGTACTTGTATTGTCCTACTGCCACGGGGAAAGGGCCGATGATGTCTAATCCCCATTGTGCAAAAGGCCAAGGTGCCAACAGGATTGATAATGCGACTGCCGGGGCACGAGGTACCGAGGCGTACATGTGGCATTTGTGGCAGCCGCGTGATATTTTCCTGGATGCTGCCGCCATATCGGGCCAGAAATATCCCGCTCGGAGTGATTTGTGGGATAATGACCTTGCGCCGGAGTGATTACCGCATACCCCTTCGTGGATCTCTCGCATGATTGCTTCTCCTGCCTCCTTAGTCACACACCTCAGCTGGGGGAAGCTGTGGCCCCTTCGGTACAATTGGCCGTTAATGAGGCCATACCGGGCACACCGGAGGTGCAGCCTCCTGGCTTCCACCGCATCCTGGGGGCTGGTTTTATCGGTCAGATACTTGACTATTGGGTCCATCCAGCTCGGTGGTACCTGCTCTACCGCGAATATTTCGGAGATGGTCTTGCTTATACTTGGCTTTTGGAGGGTCTCGATTTTAGCTCTCCGGTACTCTGGGGGGTAGTTTCCGGTTGCTAGCCTCGCAAGGGCGTCTGCATGCCTATTTGCATCCCGGGGAATATGTTGGATCTTGGTGCCGCGGAAGAACCCGATCAGTGTTTTGGCCAAAGCCTGGTAGGAGGATAGCTGAGGATCTTTAACCTCGAACACCCCGTTCATCTGGTTGACTACCAAGCTAGAGTCGCTGTATATGTCCATGGATGAGATTCCCAGCTCCTTGGCCAGTTGCATACCGGCTATGAGGGCCTCGTACTCGGCAGCGTTATTGGAGGTGGTAAAAAGGAACCGTAGTGCATACTCGTACGATTGGCCGTCGGGCGAGATTATCAGGACCCCGGCCCCACTCCGTTTGGCGGTTACGGAGCCATCCACGTAAAGTTTCCAGCCGGTTGGCAGGTCTGGTTCGATCTTGGCGGTTTGTTCTGCCCCTGCGTCCTCGAGCGGGGCGGGATGGTCTTCTACCGCCATTGGGGTGAGCTCACATATGAAGTCCGCAGCAGCCTGTCCCTTGATGGCTGTTCGTGGGGCATAGGTGATGTCGAATTCCCCTAATTCGACTGCCCATCGCACGAGCCTCCCGCTGGTGTCTGGCTTTTGCAGGATCTGCCGCAGGGGGTGGTTGGTATATAAGGTGATGGAATGAGCCTGGAAATAGTGCCGGAGCTTCCTGGCGCTAACAATCAAGGCTAGAGCCAATCTCTCTATATCGGGGTACCGGCCCTCGGCTCCTGTAAGTCCCTTTCCCGCGTAGTATACCGGAAGTTCGAGCGTGCCCTCCTTTCTGACGAGAGCGGCGGAGACGGCGGCTGCGGATGCGGCTATGTAAAGGTACAACATTTCTCCCGGCAGTGGTTTGGATAGGAGAGGAACTGCAGCCAGGTATGCTTTGATGGACTGGAACGCTGCCTCATGCTCCGCAGCCCAGAGTATCTTCTTGGTTTGCTGTGCCTTGAGCAGTTTAAAGAACGGGACGCACTTATCGGTTAAACGAGAGATGAATCTGGCCAGGGCGGCCAACCGGCCGGTCAAGATCTGGACCTGGTTTCTCTCTCCTGGTGTTTCCATATCAAGGATTGCCTGGACCTTCAGCGGGTTGGCTTCTATCCCTCGCTGGCTGATGATGTGCCCTAGAAAAAGACCCTCTGAAATCCCGAAAAGACACTTCTTTGGGTTCAAGCGCATTCCGAATTTGAGCATTTTACCGATGACCACGGCCAAATCCCGGACGTGGGCCCCCGCAGTTAAGCTTTTGACCAACATGTCATCAACGTAAACTTCCACGGTTTTGCCCATCTCTTGTTCCAGCATTTGGTTCACCATCCGTTGGTAGGTGGCGCCGGCGTTTTTTAGACCGTACGGCATCCTCTTATAGCAGTAGGTGCCTCGGTCGGTTGTGAATGACGTGTGTTCTTCATCATCCGGGTGCATCCGTATCTGGTTGTACCCGGCGTAGGCGTCCATGAAGCTGAGCAGCTTGAAGCCGGATGTGGAGTCAATGAGCTGATCAATCCGAGGGAGCGGGAAGCTGTCCTTTGGGCATGCCCGGTTTAGATTAGTGAAGTCCACGCACATACGCCACTGACCGGCTGCCTTCTTCGGTACCATGACCACGTTGGCGAGCCAGCGCGGGTACTGGACTTCCCGGATGAAACCTATGCCCATGAGTTTCTGCACTTCTTCTCTAATCGCCTCATACTTTGCCGGGCTGAAAGATCTCCTCTTTTGCCTCGTCGGGGGGACGCTGGGTAATGAGTTTAGCCGGTGAACGGCTATCTCTGGGGATATGCCCGGCATGTCTTCGTAGGACCATGCGAAAACCGAACTGTGGGCCCGGAGAAAGGCGATGAGTTCTTCCCTGACGACCGGGTCGAGTTGTGTCCCTATCACTATGCTTCGGTCCGGGTGGTCTTTGGAAATACAGACGGCTTCGGTTTCCTCCACGGCCGAAGGTCGCTCTGGTTTCTCGGTGAACGTGAACCGCCTGACTCTACCTGGAGCGATGTCATCACGGGGGTCAAGACTCAGATCCGGCGCTGGTACTTGCTGAGCGGCTGTAAAGACCTCGGCCCGCTTCCTCCCGTGGGTCAGGGCTTCTGCGTAGTACTTACGGGCGATTCTCTGGTCCCCGCGTATAGTTATAACTCCGGCTGGTGAAGGCATTTTCAACATCAGCATGTGGCCGGCAATGAACGTTTTGAGCCTCCATAACCCTGGCCGACCGATTATACCATTGTACGACGACAGGCAGTCGACGATGATGAATTCCAAATGCTCTGTTTTCGTTCTGTCTCCCTTGCCGAAAATGATTGGTAGGTAATCGGATCCTAGAGGCTGGACTACCTCACCGGAGAAGCTTATCAGCGGCTCGTTATCCTGGGATAACTTGTTCCTCCCTCTTTGCAATCCCCGGTACGCGTCTCGGAACATTACGTTGACAGAGGCTCCGGTATCGATCAGCATACGACTGGTTATCCAGTGGTCTATTTGGACCGTGATAAGGAAGGGGTCGGTGTGCGGTTGGATCACATCCTCCGGCTCTTCATCCTCATAGAAGGTGACCGAACTCCATCCGGTTTTAGCGGCTTGGACGCTTCGTTCTCTGAAGGCGTAAATCTCCCTCCCCCGGATTGATCTTAGGCACCGCTTTTTTGAGCTCCGGGTGAGTTGACCGATATGGTCCCCACCGTGGATCATGTTAATGCTCCCGTGTACCTCGATCCACCCGGGGGTTCGCGTGCATATGGTCCCTATCGGCCGAGCTCGCGGTCGGTCCGCCCTGGGGCTGTCGGGGCGGGCTTGGTCTTGTACGACCGTCTTCTGCGGTTTCCGATCTGGGGTCCGAAGGTCCGGTTCATAGGGTCTTCTTGCTGGCGATGGAACCGGGGCCCGTGGTGTCCGCTCTGCTGACACGGCTACCTGGATCCGAGCTGGGCGCCCAAAAGGTGGTCCTCTTCCTGGTCGGGGATCATTGTCGCTGCTTCGCCGGGGTTGCCACTCCTTTCGCGCTTCTATCCCCCTGGCGGCTACAGGTACCCGGCTGATATGTAGCCGCCCGGCTTTGCCTCCGTGAGTGGATGGCGGTATGCCATCTGAGATCCGCTTGGGCGCCTTGTTCCCATATGTCTCTTGTTCTGCCTGAGCATGCCTAACGGCCACGGTCATCAGCTCGTCGTACGCCAGCGGCCCCTGCGCTTGTAAGTCGTATGAAAGTTCCCCAGCTCTTAATCCTTGCTTGAAGGCCATCCCCGCAATCCTCTTATCCAAGTTTCTTACCCCGGACGTGGCGACCTGCCACCGGTTAACGAAGGCGCGTAATGGTTCGTGGCTAGCCTGCATGCAATCGAAGAGGACCGTCGATGGCTGGGCTGTCGTGGCTTTAAGGACGAACCGGCCGACAAACCTATCGGCCAACTGTGCGAAAGTTTCGACCGAGTCCATCGGTAGCTCGTAGAACCAACCCAGTGCCTCCCCTACGAGCGTTTCTCGGAACATGTTGCAGCTCACGGCATCCGAATAGGCCCTAGCGCTTGTCTTCGACCTGAAGCTATCCAAGTGCCGGTACGGGCAGCTTGTTCCTGAGTATGTTAACTTCAGAGGCCTTTGGTCGCCAGATCCCCCCGTTTCCCGGATCCGGCGTGGGAAGGGTCCAGTGCGCTCGGTAAACCGCGCGCCGTCCTGCGGTCGTCCCGCCTTCCGCTCGCTGGTCTCCATGCGGCTTTTTATGTCCGATACCGAAGCGGAAAGTGCCTCGATCGTTCGCGCGGTGGAGCTATCCCGCTCATCTGAGGCCTGATCTGCGCGGTACGGGAGCTTGACTGGGCCGGAATCTTTCAGAGCCTCTGAGAAGAGGGGTATGGGCATATGGACGGTCTTCCTCCTGCCCGTAGGCAGCCCTATCTCGAGATGCGGGAATTCGCTAGCCTTGCTCGCCGTGTGCGAGGCCGCCCGAGGAGTACCCAGCTGGCCTTCTCGTTCCAGGGTCGCTAACAGTGCGGTGGTTACCGCCTTCAGTTCCCGACTTCGGGCCTCTGCTTTTAACCGATCCTGATCGCCCTCCTTTCGCAATCGCTCAATTTCTGCCTTCATCTTTCTTATTTCCCCCGCTCCCACTGGGTCGGGATTCTCTGAGACTTGACGATCGCGAGCCTTGTTCTGAATAAGAGGAAGTGCGAACCTCGCACCGACCTCGGCCTTTATGCTACGGGCCGGGCCGGGGAACTGAATTCGCGCTTCCGGACTTCCTTTGCGGTCGGGGGAAAGAACGAACCTCGCACCGACCTCGGCCCCTGCGTGCGGGGCCCGGTCGGGGAACTGAATTCGTCCTTTCGATCCTTCCGTGTTCGTCTCTATCTTTCTTCTTTCCATGGCTTCCGGACTGTGGTTTTAGCGATCTCTTTAAAGGGTCCCCAGGGCCCTGCTTTCCGGCACAGCGACACTGACTTTTTGAACGAGTTCCCACAGACGGCGCCAATTGTTTCTGCCTAAACCCGGGGGTCTTGGTAGATACTTGATGAATCCGACTCGATCTCCTGCAATCCTGCTTACTAAGGGGAATACCGGGCGGGCCGGCCTTCACCTCTCCGATGCTTAAGTTAGTATAGTTGGAATATATATAACTTGGGCACGTATGTAAGCAGGGAGGGAGACAAGTTACCTATTTATGGTGGTAGTTGAGGCCCATATATAGGTGGTCGAGGGTGAGGGCTGGCCTTACCCTTCGATGTGGGACTGGTTCCCTTCTGTTTGGATATTCTGGTGCCCTCTTTGGCAGGCGGGCGCCCCTGGTCCCAGGATCCCTGGAGGCAGGATAGACCGCTGGGGCCCGAGGCCTGGTGCTGGTGGTCCGATCCTGGGTCGTGGTCCGGGCTCTGGTGCGCTTGCTGCGGGTCTGTGGGCCCTGGTGTAGCCTCTCTGGCTACTGTCAACAACATGAATGTCATCGGTACTTCAAGTGAGATTGAAGAGACAGTTTCATTCTTGAAATCTGAGTTCGAGATGAAGGATCTTGGGAAGACTAAGTTCTGTTTAGGACTTGAGTTAGAGCATAGAACCAAGGGTATTCTGGTTCACCAGTCTGCTTATACGCAGAAGATGCTCAGGCGTTTCAACATGGATACATGTACGCCGTTGTCTACTCTCATGATCGTTCGTAGTCTGGATGTAAGCAAGGATCCATTCCGTCCCAAAGAGGATGAAGAAGAGATTCTTGGTGCTGAGTACCCATACTTGAGTGTGATTGGGGCACTTTTGTATTTGGCACAATGCACTAGACCAGACATTGCTTTCGCTGTGAATTTACTGGCTAGATTTAGCTCAGCGCCTACGCATCGTCATTGGAACGGTATCAAACATTTGTTTCGTTACTTGAAAGGTTCCATTGACTTGGGACTGTTCTATCCCTTCAACATAAAGAGAGAAGATTCCGCCAAACACCCTCCTCACACCAACGTTTCCGGCTGCCTCGACAGTACCATCGTACGCTGTGGTACTGCCACTGGCGCTAGTAACGTGGCGGATGATGATGGCGAAGCATCCGGCCATTCAAATGTGCCCTTCTCTAGACGTCTCTCTTACTCAAAGACTCCCAACAACGTGTTAGTTGGTTTTGCAGATGCTGGATATCTCTCTGATCCACATCGTGCTCTTCCTAAACTGATTATGTTTTTACCATGGGAAATACAGCGATATCCTGGAGATCAACCAAGCAAACTTTGGTTGCTACTTCATCGAATCACGCGGAGATCATTGCCCTCCATGTGGATGTTAGAGAATGTGTCTGGCTAAGATCAGTTATTTGCCACATTCGTGATTCGTGTGGACTAGTGTCTACCACCGATAAACCTACGTGTATCTATGAAGATAATGCTGCCTGTATTGAGCAGATGAAGTTAGGTTTTATCAAAGGTGATAACACTAAGCATATATCGCCCAAGTTCTTTTACAATGTGCAACAACAGGAATTCCTGAACATCCAAGTTAATCAAGTGAGTTCAGAGGCAAATGTTGCAGATTTGTTTACCAAGTCTTTGGGAAAATCTATGCATGTGAAGCATGTGAAGAGCCTCGGCATGCGCCATATATCAGAGCTCTAAGTGTGTTAGACATCAGGGGGAGTCTACATCACATGTTATTCGCAAGTGTAGTGTTGGTGTGTTGTGCTCTTTTTCCTTCGTCCATGCATTTTATTTTTGCCCAATAGGTTTTTGTTTTGCTGGCAAGGTTTTAGTGAGGCAACATGGTAAGCACCATGAAGACATTAGGCACTCGCCACACGGGGGAGTGTTGTAGGAAGGTTATTTAGGTAACTTCCTGGATGTGTCTTGACCTAATTAGACTAGTATAGTTGATTCTGTATTAGATAAGGAATCCCTGATTTATCGGGATACTCATTGTAATGCCTATATAAAGGCATCTCTATCAATCAATAAACACACAGTTCTCCCTATTATCTTTTCTCCTTGAACAAAAACAATTTAAAAACATTTTGTAAAACAATTCAAAACACTAAAACTTTGAAAATTCACAGAAAATAAATCGAGTATTAGAAAAATATTCTGCGAATACTCCCGTGCTTGTGATGACGTGTAGTTTAATGTCGACGCACTAAGGGTGGGTTTGATGTAGTTGGGATTTTAAGTAAAAGTTGACTTATACTTATAAGTATAAGGTGGGTAGGAGCAGCTTCTCATTTTCTATTAAAAATTATCCATATGTTTTCAAAACCTACTGACATGTTGTGTTACCAAACAGAAAACCCTTCAGTGCTTATAAGCGGAGGAGCTTATAAGCTCCCCCAAACGCAACCTAAACTACGTACTCGACTTTTCGAAAAAATGTCAAACATAAAATATAAAGGTCGGAAAACTAAACGGAAAAAAGTCGGGGTTCCACATAGTGCCAGAGAAGTTAGTGGGTTGTGGGTTTTCTTTTTTTATTTTGCTTATAAAAATATATATTTTAAAATGTAATAATATTTTGGTGCTACTAAATATACCCATTAAATTTTTTTAATATTCTCAGCATTTCAATATTTAGCATTATAAATTCTCTAATATATATATATATATATATATATATATATATATTTGCCATTGTATTTCCAATATTACCATTTACTTTGACAACTTAAAGTGTAAAAAATAAAAAATAAAATAAAAAAAAAGAAGAAGGGAAAACTCAGTCTCTTCTCCAAACATCAACGACCCCAACCTCCATCTTCTCATATTTGCCAGTTCTTTTGAATTTTAACATTCATTTATACATTCATACAATACATAATTAAATTTTGATAAATTCTACGATAGATTAAAATATTTATGTTTCGATTTTTCAATATGGAATTTCTTCTTCTTCCATTTTCTTTCCGTTGAAATTGCTTGTTGTTTGATTTCATAATAGAAACGTGAGGAACCAAAATTGTTTTTTTTTTTAACTGATAAGATTGTATTGCTAAATCAATGCTCAGAAGACACGTTACATCATATGTCGTCCTCATGCTAAGCAAGTTAAGCATGGAGGCTACAAGCACCATGACCGACACGTTCATTGATTACATATTAAGCTCAGCAAAAGATAAAATAACCTTACTATTTAATTCCCTGTTACAGAATACTAGCTGCCTAAGACCTCAATTGGTGTACACCTAGTAGACTAAGAATTAAATAATAAGATTACATCTGATGCTTAGCTGGAACAGCCCGAGCCCTAAGTCTTGCCATAGCCCTTGGTAGTAGGGCGAGTCAACACTTCATCACTAGCTGCAACCAGAGAAACAACCATCATGTCTTTGACCTCAAATCCAAAAGCCCAAACCCTAGATTTGACCTCGAATCCATGCCCAAAGACCTGGGTCCAAACATGATGGAGCTTATTATCCAAGCACATTGTACCTGCAAAACAACTTCATACACATATTACCCTATTTGTGTCAATTGTAGTTAGAACAAGTAGGGGTCGTTCTATCAGGGGAAATCTAGGGCTTTCAATCACATAAAGCATTACAAAATCATATTGAAGATTTGATATTTGAATCTAATACCTACTGAATTTTATGAAATTAAATATAAATTATTATATACAATTGATCATCATCTTCACACACATAGCTTAGTACGAAATTGCTCAATAACATGCAATACAAGAATTCACAACTCACGGCAGCAAGTATTTCACATAGCACTTAAACAAATTCAATTCCAATTCTAATTAGAGCCCTTCGCGGTTCATCTAATCGTTAAGACTTGACAAGTATTTAGAATTAACTTCGCGTATAATCATAAACATGGTACTAATTGGTTTAAAGACACTTCGCGTAGAAATTAAACACAAGAAGCACATAAGCACAATAAGCCAAATTGAAGACATGCAAACATGTAATGGCGTCACTCATCATATTTGAACATGCAAATTTTCAAGGTTATAACAGCCCTAATTAAACAACCTAGACCACAACAACTTCGCGTATGATGCAATCTAAACTATTTTGGTAAGTAAAATCGGCACTTAAGGAGAAGCCACAAAGTCAGCCCTCAAGCACACAATTTGTGATGCACGAACTCATGAAAATTAATCAAATCCATACAAGAACACATGTGAACCTACTGCCCTAAATCACAAACTCAAATCATACATGTTACTGTTCACGAATCAAACAAAAAGAAAACCAAAACACATAACAGAATTTCGGAAATCCAATGTTAAATTAATAAAACCAAAACAACATACATCCATCCATTCAATCTTCATAGACAAAGTATTGAATTTATACAGAAAATAAAAAGCCATAAAGGAGTAATCACACTTTTGAAGAACCTTGCAAGACTTCAACAAAGATGGATTCGGCAAAAGAGGTATAGTACGGCTGCTCTGGTTTCTGTATAGGATTTTTGTGGAATTATTTTTGGTAGAGTTTCGGCCTTGCTTGAGCATGATAAGAGAGATTTTTTGCTGTATAAAAGAGAGCTATATATATAGGAGAACAAAGGAGGAAGAGGTTTGGCAGCTTTAAGTCTTCAAATCCGAGTTGAACTATTTTCGGCAGAATGACCTTTTTGTGATAAAAACAAAATATCTCTCTCTAAAAAATAGCTATTGAGGTGATTCTAATTGGGTTGGAAACTAGACTCCCGTAGCTTTCCATCCATCTAAGACTCACTATCTAGTTCAAAGTGAGCTGTCCAGGAGAGTCTGTGGAAGTTGGATGACGTGCACAGGAATTCTGCCGAATTTAATCAGGATTTGTTGTGATTTTCTTCCTCTATTTTCTGCCGAAAATTCCCAAGATAATGGCTGAATAATTGAGCAATATCTCTTTAAGTTTTCCATGAATTAATTCAGCCAAAAATCTTGCACAAATGATGGAATTCAGTCCATATTCGTAAGCCAACTCCATGTTGAATTCGGCTTAGTTCTTCTTCTTTACCATTCCGAATTCAACTTTCTTTTCTTCTTTAATTCAGCCGAATTTTCTATGGATCAGAACTTCATGGACTTATTGATGGACTAGGCTCGTTCCATGTTGGACAATTTATCCAAGAGCTGGCCATAGCTTTCCCTAGTTGGGCCGGGAAAACTCAAACCTTTGCGTCTTCTTTTCCTTCTCGTACTAGGGAAGCATTTTTCTTTAATTCTCCGATTTTCTTCTTGCTAGGATGACTCCCTAATACTCCATTATATTCAGTAGCTCTTCAATAATGATCTTGGATACGAACTTGGTGAATAAAAACTAAAAACTCTAAAATCGGACAGAAGGTTTTCTTTCTCGGCAGTTCTGACCTCCGTGCATTCAAACCGGCATAACTTTTTGCTCAAGAAAGCTTTGCTGCGATTCCAATTGCATATGAAACTAGACACACAGGGCTTTCCATCCATATATGATTCGCCTTCTGCTTCCTTGTGAATCATCGGGAATAAATTCGGGAAATTGAGTGACATGCACTGAAATGTGCTGAAGTTTCTGGTTTTGCATCCGATTTAAACTTGTGATTCTTCACATCTTATTTTGCTCCAATTTCAGTGACTACTTGCCTTTCTCAATCCGTTATGTGTCAACTGCATATGAGAGAAGAAAAATCTATCAAAAGCAAAGTTTATGTTTTACAGATTCAATAAAACATCTCAGAGACTTTTCGAATAGGCTTTTGATAATTTATGTCCAAATTCTTCTATTTAAGCACATTCTCACATTAAACTCAACCAAAACTCAAGACTCAATTATATGACTCTATCTTACAACAATAAGGGTTAAGCATTGGATAAATAGGGGTAAAAACATATTAAGAACGTCGCATTTTATGCTCCTATCAAAACACGAGAAGGGCGTCCTCTCTGTATACTCGCAGTCTTTGGTGCCGACTCCCACCCCCGGCCATCCCGAGATGCCGGCAGCCAAACCTTCAGCGTGAGCCTCCTCCTGCTAATCTCTGGCCTAACCAAAGCCGGAACTTGCTCGATCTCTGCTTTGGGAGACGGAACATCTCCCAACACCCTCAAATCGTAACCGGCGCAGCCCGATCTGGACTTGTACACCCAAAAGGTTTACTCCCACCATCGCCGTTTGAGAAGACACTTCTCTGAGACCATGGCGCTGCTATCTTGTTACTGTTAAATCGGGGAAACACGAGGCTAGCCCCCGACGTGGAGAAACTAAAGTTTCGTATTGTCAGGGTACTCCGCAAGGGTCGGAGTATTAGTTGATGAGAAAGAGAGAGATCTCATGTGGTGGCCTGATGGCATGGGTGAGGTAGAGAGATTGAAGGTCGACGAGGGGATCGTCTATGAAATCCGGAGGCAAGCCGGTTGAAGGGGTGGCTGCGAGAGGGTTTTCCCCTCTCTAGGGTTTTCATACTTAACGGCTGAGGAACCAAATTTGTTATTCATTAGCCTGTAAATTATATCTAATAAAATACAAATATAAAAAAGTACGAAGGAAACAAATCCTACATGTCTGGAATGGATGACGGTGGATAAGGAGAATGTCTCAAAGTGATGTGATCCGACCTCAGCGAAACGTTCTACTTGGGCAAAACAGAAAACTAAAGAGCACCGAGAAAAAACATAGGAAAACGTGAGACAAGCTCAATGAGAGGACAAAAATATAGTTATAAACATTCCTTTAGAAAATCAATTTCATTAAAACCATTTCTCTTTCGCAAACCTTTGTGTATGCAATGAGCGACAATTGTAGAAACAATGTGGAATTACAAAACATGTGAATACTTGAAGAATCGAAACATGAGGAAAATTCATAGTGAAAATAAATATATCTCGATAAAATTTCATAAGAAATGAAAGTAAAAACTGAGGGTGAACACGATATTTTCTTGCAAACTCAATCAGTGCAATTAACTCATAAACTTGAAACTTTACCAAACTAGTACCCAAAACTAAACTGGTCATACACTTACAATGAACTAAGTCAGAATAGGCAGAGCGTGGCGGACAACTGGTCATACACCCCATGTTAAGAGAACTTAATATGAGCAGAGCGAGGAGGGGGAAGAATTGGTCGTACACTTGTGCGCATCAGGCAAAGCGAGGGAACTGGTCATGCACTTGTTCGTCCGCCAGTACACAAGCAGAGCGTGGAGGTATACGTGAACGTAACTGGAGTAAATGAGGCGTCGTATCGTATAATCACTAGGGTTGGGTACTCGTACGTAGGGTAAATAAAAATCTCATATATATATATATATATATATATATATATATAGTTCCTATCCAGAGCGAACCTTCGCTTTGAACAAACCGGTTGAAGTTCAGTTTTTGGCACACTTTTCGGTCATATTTTAACATCTCCACCGTTAAGATGTTAGAACCTAATGTATAGATTGTCTCTGTAAAATTTATGTAGAATATTCTAAGATATTTACTTTCCTTGTATGTATAGATAAATTAATTAGGATATTCTTAGAATATATTTTCCTTTTAGATATAGTTTTGTATCACTATATATACCTCATATATGGAGAAGAATAAAGTATCAAACCATTAAAACCAAAATCGTATTCTTATCTTCTACTTGGTATCAGAGCCAGCACAAAACAAAACCCTACCATCACATAATTTTTCCGCTGCACTTCTCACAAAAACTCAAACCCAAAAATCCCAAACACACAACCCCAAACACAAAGCACACATCTTGTAACCCACATTAAAGCACACAAAGCACACATCCTGTAACCCACATCAAAGCACAAAACAAACAGCACATTTTTACATACAGAGGAGCAGCATCTGGGCCCAGCAATCCAAGCCGAGCCCAGTCGTCCAAGCCGAGCCGCGCCGCACCGAAGCCCAGTCTCATCCTGACCACCAGCAGGCCGTGTCAGCTTGTTGTCTAGCAGCACATGTTCCCACCAGTAGCATCCCTGCCGGCGTGTCTCTCTGCTCCACTGCTCCAACATTAGTCCTCTTATACACAGGACGTGCGGACCCACCCACAAACAACATCACAAGCTTTTCTTCATAATCCTCTGCCCACGTGCTCTTGTCACAAAGCATATTTTTCACACAAATCACACCCAATGGAATACCATACCAACCATACCGATTATTTTACCAGAACATCTTGCACACCAAACTCATATGTCAACACAATGTGCCCGCTCTGTGGATATTTCGGTCATAGCAAACAACGGTATTTTGAAGTAATTGGATACCTGGAACGGTGGGATTTCACGAAGCGACCTCGCAAAAATCATGCAGCAGTTGTCATGCCTACTATAAAGGACGATCATTCATCTCATGCTTCCACTAATGTAGCACAGTCAAATGTGAACGGTCAGACTATTTTGAATAATACTTGGATCATTGATACAGGGGTATCAAACCACATGACGAATGACCCTAGTCTCTTGACCAGAGTTAAACATTCCTCTCAAAATGTTGTGTCTACCGCTGATGGTACCCCAATACCAGTTATTAGAGAAGGTTCTGTCGTCTTATCTAATACCTTAACCCTTGAATCTGTCTTGGTTGTTCCATCACTGGCATATAATCTCTTGTCCGTTGGTCAGATCATTCTAACTCTTGCATGTATTGTTACCTTCTATCCATCATTCTGTGTGTTTCAAGACATTCTGACCCGGCAGATTCTTGGTTATGGTGTACGAAGAGGGAAATTATACTATCCGGATCTAACAGAGACTGGAGAAAAACATAGACATCTTTTGGGGCAAGCTAATCAGGTTCATGGAGTCGTGAGTGGACGAGAAGCTGTGTGGCTTTGGCATCATCGCCTAGGCCACCTCAACTTCCATTATATCAAGAAGCTACAACCTCAGTTATTTTCTGGTGTCAACGCTTCAGACTTCCATTGTGACACTTGTGAATTGTCCAAAAGTCACCGTGTTTCATATTCACCAAGTCTTCACAAAAGTCTAGTTCCTTTTATGAAGATCCACTTCGATGTATGGGGCCTTACAAAAATCCCTTCACTATGTGGCGCTCGTTATTTCGTCACTTTTATTGATGACTGCACCCGAATGACTTGGGTATCTCTCTTGAAGAACAAAAGTGACGTTTGTTCCAGGTTTAAAGAGTTTCACAAGATGGTGTCTACACAATATCAACAGACTATTCGTGTTTTCCAATCTGACAGTGGTGGAGAATATGTTAATGGCCTTATGCAAGAGTTCACACAATCTCATGGAATTCGACATCAAACTTCAAATTCCTATACTCCTTAGCAAAATGGATTGGCAGAACGGAAGAATCGGCAGTTACTTGAAGTTGTTCGTGCCTCGTTGTTTGACATGAATGTGCCTCGTGAATATTGGGGAGAAGCTGTGAAGTCTGCTGCCTATCTCATCAATCGTACTCCTTCTCGGGTGATTGAGTTTCAAAACCCTCAGAAACAACTTCACACGCTTCTTTCAGTTCCATCATTACCTAACTTAGAGCCGCGTGTATTTGGCTGCACAGTGTATGTTCATATTCCAAAGCCTCAACGAAGTAAACTCGATCATCGTGCAAGAAAGTGTATCTTTGTGGATTACACAGAGTTTCAAGGGGTTACAGATGTTATGAACCCCACACTGACACAATACACACATCGCTTGACGTTTCTTTTCAGGAATCTAAACCTTATTTCTCAAGCGGAGTTTCAGCGTCTTCCCTTCAAGGGGAGCAAACTTGTGAAGGGAATTCCAGACATATATTTGAATTAGAGGTGTTTGAGGACATAGAAGCACTAGAAGAAAATTCAGTACATACACAAAAGCTAGAACATTAAAGAGCATAAGGGACTGCCGAGCCACCAAGTGTCACAGTCGGACCTCTCTCTCCTGCCGAGCCACGTGCTGCCACTGCACCCTCTGCCGAGCCGCCACGTGTCGTCCCTCCTTCTCCTGCAGCCTCTGCCGAGCCACCACATGTCGCTCCTGCTCTCTCTCCTACCGAGCCGAGCCGCAAGCCATCTCTTCCAGACGAGCCGGCCCCTCCTGCTGCACCAACATGTGCTGACCTCCGTGCTGACGTGTCCAATACATCACAGACACATTCTGAATCCAGTCCTTCTATTGACTTGTCTGATGTGCCACATACCACTTGTCCAATTGAAGAATCTGCTGCAAATGTTCCTCATTAGGTACAATTATTTTCCAATGAACCCAGAAAATCTCATAGAATTACTAAGGGTATTCCTCCAAAACATTATGAGCCAGACATCAAAGCCAAAGCAAAATACCCTATAGCCAATGTTATGTTTAATCATAGCTTGTCTGAGTCACATGTATTTGTTGTCAATCAACTATCTTATGTATCTATTCCGAGTAGTGTACAAGATGCATTGGCAGATCCTAAGTGGAAACAAGCGATGAATGAAGAACTTGAAGCCTTACAGAAAAATTCAACTTGGGATATTGTGACTATGCCACCTGGAAAGAAGACTGTTGGATGTCGTTGGGTGTATACAGTGAAACTCAAAGCAGATGGGAGTATTGACAGATATAAAGCCAGATTGGTTGCCAAATGATACACACAACGCTATGGAATTGATTATGAAGAGACATTTACACCTGTAGTGAAGATCAACATTGTCCGAGTATTAATCTCACTAGCAGCAACTAGAGATTGGCCTCTTCGCCAATTTGATGTGAAAAACGCATTCCTCAATGAAAACTTAGAAGAAGAGGTTTATATGGACGTACCACCAAGAGTCAAAAATAAGCCTTGCGATGCAAGCAAGGTTTGCAAATTGAAGAAATCATTATATGGCTTAAAGCAATCACCCATAGCTTGATTTGGAAGATTTTCAAAATCAATGAAGGTGTTTGGTTACAGACAGAGCAACTCAGATCATACTTTGTTCATTAAGCATAGTCAGGGTAAGATTACTGCCCTGAGACCTCTCCCAGCCCTCTCTCTACCACATTCTGCCTCGGAGCCCTAAAAATCACTCCAATTCGAGCACAATAATCAATTCGCAGTCTTTCGGAGTTTTAAAGCCAGCCAGATCTGATCAGATCTCTGCTGTAAACCAAGAACCAATCTCAACGACAAATACTTAGCAGAAGGGGGATAGGGTTGGTGAGGTGAAGACTTAGTAGACGGTCGACAACCACCATGAAGGTCGGCAACCTCCGATTCGTTGACGCATTCTCCCACGGCCTGCACCAGCGGCGGCGGCTCGAGCAACGCCGGCTAGGATTCGATTCGGATTATCGATGGCGGAGTGCAGGAAGATTCGAGTGGTAACGAAAAGATGGCGGCCGTCGCGCCTTGGTGAGGTGAAGACTTAGCAGAAGGTCGCCGCCGTCATGGTCTCCGATTCGCAAACCTCGATCCGCCGTCGCTGCTCTAGATCGGATTTAGGGTTTCATGATGAAACTGAGGTTGAGAAAGGGGGAATATATAGGATGGCATAGGTTGTAATTTATCAATTTTCAGGGTTAATTATGTCATTAAATAGTGGACGGGTTAACAGCCCATTACTGTTAATTCCCTGCTGATGGTATAAAAAAATTAGGTCTTGCTATTGGTAAATATCACCACAAAATTGTAGTTATTGGTAATTATATATATTTAATTTTAAATGATGACTCATATGGTAATTAATTTTTTTTTACCACTTTAAGGGTTTATGTTACCATTTTATAGAACTCATTTGATATTATTATTATTATTATTTTCAGGTAAATTGTATGGATCTCATGTATTTAACATATTGAGAAGTTCTACAGAGAGGTAAAAACCAAGGTGTTCTAAGAGAAAGATTACAAATTCAATAGACTATATTACCATTTTTGGTTTCTGTCACGACACCGTAATTAGTTTCAATCGCATTTTCATATTTGAAAGTCCCTTTTGGTTTACAAAATTAGAGCATTGATAGATAAAACTTCATAACTTTCATTGTCTTATCTAACCCTGAAAGCAATCACTTCTATTTTCCGCGAGCCAAACGAGACCAAAGTATATTGCCTTGAAATTACGGAAAATTATTCTACACACCGAGGTGAAAGTGAACCGGCTGTCAATGTAATCTCAGCTATTCATTTAATTACTAAATATTTACATAGTACTAATATCCGAGGAGGAGTGGGTGAAGATGAATTTGTACAAAAAAAAAGATGAAAATATTATAATCCTAGAGAAAAATATCAGATTTGTAAAGGAGCCACAATCTCAGTATAATCATCAATAATAAAAATCACAAGAATAAGGTAAAAAAAAGACAGTGTCAAAAGACCCAATAAGTGAGATGTCATGGAACACTAACATGAGTAATAGAATATTAAAACTAGGGCTGGGCATAAATCCGAATTTGGCCCGAATCCGAACCGATCCATCCGAAATTTCCGGGTTGGATAACCGATCCGAAATATTTGGGGTGAGAAAAATAATGAACTGATCCGATCCGTTTTAAACCAGGTTGGATTTGGATCAACCTCATAAACCATCCGAAAAAAAGCGATCCGATCCGAATTTTTTTAATTTACATTTATATACTTTTTACATACGTATAGCATTATTATTCGTTGGTTCCATGTCTTTACCATGTACTCTCCAACACTTAATCTAATGATCTATCCATATAAAATCCGTAACACCCCAATTCATTCTCTCATGTCAACCCTTTATGATAAATTTAAATTTGGTTATGTACTAAGTATAGAATTATAGTTATGGTGATGGATTTTATGATTATAGTAATTGATTTTAATCATTTTATGGAATTATGATTATGGCTTGTTTGATGCATTTTGAAATTTTAATTCTTAAGAAAGTAGGCTTTTTGAATTCGGATAAAAACCGAATTCGATCCGAACCGATCCGGAAATCCGGATTGGTTTAATATTCGGATCGCTATTTTAAAATTCGGATACGGATGAAGAAAATCTCAAACCGAATAATTCGGATTGGATATGGATTTGCTTCAAATCCGATCCGAAATCCGGATGTCCAGCCCTAATTAAAACAAGTGCATTTTGGTGCATGGAATTGTGAGAAAGGGTAATGCAGACAACAAAAGAGTCCCTGGTTCGATCCATAGTGTAGTTGGTATACAAAACCATAAACATTCCACGATTGAGCAAACAAGTCTCGCATCTCAAAAAGAAACAATAAATAAAGAGCAAATATCCTAGTTTAAAAAAATTAATAAAAAAAACAATTTATTTAACAATATTGAAATGACCATCACAAAAAACCGGGAACGACCTTCTCCTCCCATTCGCCCATTCTCTCAGCTCACCAATAAAACCTCCAGTCCCACTCAGACTCTTCTTCCTCTTGTTTTCTCTTCTTCTTCTTCTCCGCACCAAACCAAACCAAACCTCAGCGAGAGAGAGAGAGAGAGAGAGAGAGAGAGTGTGTGAATGGCGAAGAACGACGCGTCGTTGCTGGAATCGGTGGACGAGTTCCTGAAGCGGTGCGAGCAATCGGGCGACGCGGCGTACGGCGCACTAAGATCAGTGCTGGAGCGTCTCGAGGATCCGAAAACCCGAAGTCGTTCTCGGATCTTCCTCTCGGAGCTCCAGAGGCGCTTCCCTACCAAACAAGACTGCGATCACTGCTTCCGCACTTATCATTTTCAGATTGAGGACATCTTCTTCGATCAGTATGAAGGTCTCTCTCTCACTTTTCCTACATTGCTCTCTGTGTTTTGCTTTGAGTTCTCATTTTCTTTGTTTGCGTGCTTGAATTTCTTGGCGCTTTGGTAATGGCTGAAAATAAATTGCATATGCATTACTCTTCTTGTCACTATGTTAGTAGCCAATCGCATTATGTTAGGTTTCGATTCTCAACAATCTATGAGCTTCCAGGCCAATCGCATTAGGTTTTTGGTTCCGATTCTCAAACAAACTAGGAAATAGTCACTTTTTTGCTAGCCAGTACTGAGTTTTGCTGAGTTGACTCTACATGTTGTATATCTAGATATAGAACAACCAATATTTTATGAGCTTATGTATTTTGTGAGCAGAGTCTTCATATAATGAGGATAACGCTGTCAAGTCATGTGGACATGATTTTTCGGTTTTCTATATGTTAATTTCGTGCTTTGTTCTCATTAGAATGACTGATTGGCTGTATTTGTAAAGCAGACATGCTGTTTGCACTACTGAATAGTACAATCAACTATCAATGGTTCATATGGCTAAAAGAGTTTGTTGCTGTTCTTGTGCTATTGCAGGTTACCAAGGAAGGAATAAATTGACGATGATGGTGATCCCTAGCATTTTCGTTCCAGAAGATTGGTCGTTTACTTTTTTCGAAGGACTAAATAGACATCCGGACTCTATTTTTAAGGACAAGACACTTGCGGAGCTTGGTTGTGGAAATGGCTGGATATCCATTGCCATTGCTGAGAAGTGGTTGCCATCGAAGGTAGACTTTGTTTTATTTGTTTTGTCTTCCTTTACCGAATTTGATCTCTGCTTCTCCGAGTGATAAAAGGATTTTATTTTACAGGTTTATGGCCTTGATATCAATCCCAGGGCAGTCAAGATGTCATGGATTAATTTGTATCTAAATGCTTTGGACGAGAAAGGTCAGCCCATCTATGATGCAGAGAAAAAGACCTTGCTGGACAGAGTTGAGTTTCATGAATCAGATCTCCTATCTTATTGCCGAGACAATGATATTCAACTAGAACGAATTGTGGGTTGCATCCCTCAGGTATTGTCAACGATTACAATTGAAAGGGTGCTGCTGGGATAAATCTTTTGCTTGAATCAACTTAGATATTTCTTTTGATAGCCCATTTGAAGATTCATATTATAATTATTCTTTGTTGCTCTTTCAGATTCTTAACCCAAATCCAGATGCAATGTCTAAGATGATAACTGAGAATGCAAGTGAGGAATTCCTACATTCATTGAGCAATTATTGCGCGCTTCAGGTCAGTACATATTCTTGATAGCGTATTTTCCGTTCTATTACAAGAGGCATCCAGTGCTACATAGACATCATAAATTAACTTAGTTTCTTTTCAGAAAAAGAGAAAACTAAAAAGCAATTTCTACCTCATATAAACTGCTTGTCAGTTATATGTGCTATTCCTTTTTTACTATTACTTTATACTGTTCCAGTTATGTAATATTTTCTTCTCTATGTAGGGTTTTCTTGAGGATCAATTTGGCTTAGGTCTAATTGCTAGGGCAGTGGAGGAAGGAATAGCCGTCATTAAACCTATGGGGATAATGATCTTCAATATGGGGGGACGTCCTGGACAAGCTGTTTGTAAACGCTTGTTTGAACGTCGTGGCTTCGAGGTTAACAAGCTTTGGCAGACTAAAATTCTACAGGCAAGTATACCCTTCTTTGTTTGGTAATTTGATTTTTCTTCGAAGTTAATATCTTGAAGAAATGTTTTTTTTTGTTTTTTGTTTTAAAGGCTGCTGACACAGATATATCAGCATTAGTTGAGATAGAAAATAACAGTCCACACCGTTTTGAGTTCTTCATGGGACTTTCTGGAGATCAGCCTATTTGTGCTCGAACAGCATGGGCATATGGAAATGCCGGTGGCCGAATCTCGCACGCCTTATCAGTTTATAGCTGTCAACTTCGACAACCAAATCAGGTATGCACTTCATTCGTCTGGCTTATCAGAGTGGATCTTTATCTTCATATGCAATGTTCATTACACTTATAGACAGAAACTAAAAGGCCACTGGTTAAATACACTGGCAGGTGAAGACAATTTTTGAGTTTCTTAAGAATGGCTTCCACGACATCAGCAGTTCTTTAGATTTATCGTTTGAAGATGATTCTGTGGCTGATGAGAAGATTCCCTTCCTAGCTTATCTTTCCAGTGTTCTGAAAGGGAGTTCTTTCTGCAAGTTTGAGCCACCAGCTGGAAACAAACATTTTCGTAATCTCATTGCTGGATTTCTGAAAACCTATCACCGGGTTCCACTCAATACTGATGTAAGACAGTTATTCATGCTTTCTTTTGGATTATTTCCTCTAATTAGCAACGTGTCTCATCCGTCTACTCTCTCTGTTTTTTCATGTCTTCTATTTTTGGTAGATTATTGGTCTCCTGGTTCCTGATTTTTCCCTTGTTTATTATTGTTTTTTTGTTGAAGTTTCTCCCATGGCCTAACAAAAAGAAACTAGTATCTCAATTTTTTTCATGTAAATCATGGGGACAACAATTTCGGTCATGTCTTTTTGTTCTTATTCCTCACTTGTTAACTGATTTAATTAAAGTAAGTTTATGATGCATCAGGAATTCAAGGTGTTAATAACCAAAAAAAAAAAGAAAAGGAATTCAAGGTGTTGGGTGGAGATATCATTACACATAGATTGTCTAGGCTTTCATCCACGTTGACCATGATCGTACTTGCTGGAATACCTAGTGTCTTAAGTAATTCGTTTTTATAAATTGTGTAACGATCATGTCACTGTTTACAATGTGGTAAAGCCAATAGTGAAGTTTAGTGGAAAGTGAAAACATAATTGTTCTTTTCTGCTGCCATAACCGTAAATTATACGTCATGCTCATGCTTTTTCCTGTCCTGTACTCTAAACTGCATTTCTGACTCATCTTATTTCATTCCTTGTACAAGAACGTTGTTGTCTTTCCTTCAAGGGCTGTAGCAATTGAAAATGCTCTTCGGTTGTTCTCACCTCGTCTTGCAATTGTTGATGAACATCTGACGCGCCACCTTCCAAGGAACTGGTTAACGTCTTTAGCAGTTAAGGTAATATGTTTTCAATGTTGTACATTCAATCTTTAATTTTTTCCTTTCATTGTTAATTGGTATTAGATTGGCCCATTCATGCTCAAGACAGAATATATTGTGAATCTAGAAGTATTTCCTAGACAGTGTAGCATGGTTAGTGGTATAGTGACCAATGTTTAGTGGAATAATTAAAAGTTTTGTGGAACCACACATCTGAGTCTCAAGATATTTTGTAATTTCAGTTGGTCAAATTTATGTGTTAGAAGAGGATACGGATACATGAAAAGAAAAGCAAGAAATTTCAAAGTTTAGTTTTCAACATTAAAGATTGTATGAAGTAGCTTTCTGGTCTATGGGTAATGAGTATCACAGTTCTCTTTATTGTTTCCTTGTGTTAGTGATACATTTGTCTTAACTATATGTTGAACTGTAGTGTGCAGGAACTGATAATCCTGCAGAAGATTCACTCACAGTTATTGAAGCGCCTCGACAATCTGATTTGATGATAGAGCTTATAAGGAAGTTGAAGCCACAGGTGGTGGTTACTGGGATAGCTGATTATGAGTCCGTCACTAGTTCAGCCTTTGTACACCTTTTAGATGTTACAAGAGAAATTGGATCTCGTCTTTTCTTAGACATATCTGATCACTTTGAGCTATCCAGCCTTCCAAGTTCCAATGGAGTCCTCAAGTATATAGGAGGGACTGTTCTGCCATCTCATGCAGCAATTATATGTGGCCTAGTGAAAAACAAGGTATGAAATTCTTGTCCCATTCATTCAGAAAATCCACAAGTTAGCTAGCCATAATAAGAGAAGGCTTTCGATGTATCTAATCAAATCAAAGCCATACAGTAGCTTGGGAATATTTTCTCATGAATTGAAGTTGAACAATCTTTTCAGGTTTATTCAGATCTCGAAGTAGCTTTTGTTATTTCAGAGGAGGAGAATATTTTCAAAGCCTTGTCAAAGACCGTTGAACTACTAGAAGGGAATACAGCACCAATTAGTCAATGTTATTATGGTTGTCTTTTTCATGAACTTTTAGCCTTTCAACTTGCTGACAGACACGCACCTCCACAGGTATGCCGATCCGTTTTCTTATCTTCATGTATTATTTATATTTCTGATATCTGAGAATATACAATTATACCATGTATGAGATCTAAATTTTCCAAAGATATTTATAGAATGTTCTGGTTGGATGAATAAGGTGATTCAGCCTATCTGTTGGAATAGTTGGTCTTTTTGCCATTATTGATATTGGAAGGGGACATGGAATGTTTGATGTTGTTTAGCATGCACTTTGTGCCATAGTTAGATGTAGATTAGTCATGACAGTCTGCGGTCTACTGACTATAGTCAGACAGCTTCAGAAATAGATATGAACATTCTCATATAATTTAATGTCAATTTCACTAATGTCAGTTATTAGTCTTCGGTCTTCCCTTGAGAGGATTTTGAAATCTGTTTCCTGTTTATCTAATGTCGATTATTCTTTTGCACCAGCGGCGTGGTTGTTAGTTGTTGATTGCTTTATGAACTTCAACATGCTTATTTTGTTCATGGATTTGCTTATCATATTGTTTTCATGTATATTCATCAGAGGGAATGCACATCAGTTCAATCAGCAGAGATGATTGGTTTTGCTAGTTCAGCGAACTCGGTCCTTAATAATGCAGAGCTGGCAATTAATGAGGCTGGGAACTCTTCCCTGATTCATATGGACGTGGATCAAAGTTTCTTACCTGTTCCATCACCTGTCAATGCTGCAATTTTTGAAAGCTTTGCCAGACAGAACATATCTGAGTCAGAAATAGATGTCACCAGTAGCATTAAGGAATTCATAAAGAGCAATTATGGTTACCCACTTGATAGCAGCACCGAGTTTATATATGCTGATAGCTCGCTAGCTCTGTTTAACAAGTTGGTTCTTTGTTGCATTCAAGAAGGGGGGACGTTGTGCTTTCCTTCCGGCTCAAATGGAAACTATGTCGCTGCTGCAAAATTTTTGAAAGCAAATTGTGTAAATATACCTACAAAGATTGAAGAAGGCTTTAAACTAACAGACAAGGGTCTCTCTGGAGTCCTAGAGACTGTGGTTAAACCATGGGTATACATTTGTGGACCAACAGTTAACCCAACTGGTGCGCTATATAGCAACAAAGAGATTGAAAGTTTACTGTTTACCTGTGCCAAATTCGGGGCTAGGGTTGTGATTGACACTTCATTTTCTGGTTTGGAATTTGAGTCTGAGGGTTGCGGTGGCTGGAATCTAGTGGATAGTTTGTCAAAGTTATATTCTTCTAGTAAACCATCCTTTTGTGTCTCTCTGCTTGGGGGATTGTCTTTGAAGATGCTGAGTGGGGGGCTCAAATTTGGGTTTCTGGTTCTGAACCAGTCTGCTGTGGTGGAAACATTTTATAGCTTTCCAGGATTGAGCAAACCTCATAACACTGTTAAATATGCTGTCAAGAAGCTACTGGGTCTGAGAGAGCAAAAGTCTGGAGCTCTTTGGGATGCCATTGCAGAACAGATAAGAAATTTGAAGAGTCGATCCAAGCGCTTGAAGGAGGTGAACTCTCTTTCTCTCGTTTTTTCCTATGCTCTTTATTATTATTCAATCACTATACATCTATTTTATATATTCTGAATGAAAGCTGATCTCAAGTTATGATTCAAGATATTGAAGGCATTTTAACCATGGAAATCCAGTTTGAACTCAATTTTTTTATTAGTATATGTCGTTGGATGCTTTTCTCATGTGCTTCAAGTATAGTTATGGTATGTTTTTCCTGCATGATTCATTCTAATTTCCATTGTCAACTACTTTTGGTTACAGACACTGGAGAAGAGTGGATGGGATGTGCTTGAATCCTGTGGTGGTGTTTCCATGGTGGCCAAGCCCTCATCTTATTTGAATAAGACTGTTAAGTTGAAGCAATATAAAGATGGAGGTAGCACCGAAGATGGAACACTGTATGAAGTTAAGCTTGATGACTCCAATATCAGGGAGGTTGTTCACAAGGCTACTGGCTTATGCATCAATAGTGGCTCCTGGACCGGAATTCCTGGCTATTGTCGTTTCACAATTGCTCTTGAAGAAAGTGAATTTGAGCGGGCATTGGATTGCATTGTTCAATTTAAGAAGGCCGTCAGCAACTGAATGTCTGTATCAGTCTTGCCTACAGTCTGATTCATATTTTCATTACTTGATTGAGCTTGTCGGTCGCAACTCGCAAGCGAATGTCAGTTTTCAAAATTCCTTGCAAGTATGCCGTCAATTTGTGGTTTTCCCTTGCACTGTACCAAACAGAGCATTCTTCTCTCTTTGTTGATTGAGAGCTCGGGCTGATATTTATCTCATTTGTATTACATGAAACCTCCTCACTCAATAACATTTATCTTGTTGATGTAGTTGAGTATAGGTATAGCATCTCATCTTTCATGGATTTGATCTTATGTTTTCTGTCTTGCTCCTTTTGTTTTACCCAACAATTTGTATGATCTCCATAGTTAAGATATAAAAAGGTAATGTCAATTCAGTTAACAATACATACCACAACTTCAATACCTTAATGAAAAACCGAACAATCAAAATTTATGCCAGTCAGACCCAACAGCCATACTAGCTTCTGTGGCTTGCTATGCTGAACTACCGGGCGCCTTTCTTACTTCTCTTAGCTTTCTTGAGATTGACTTCTTCACTCTTCAACCGCACAGGCTCGATCTTCCTCTTCTCCTTCTTCCCTACAGCCTCTCCACCTTTGCCAGACAACTCGTCTCCTTTCTTCTTTGTAACATCATCTTTTTTCTTGTCTTTCGCAGACAAGAAATCGTTCTTATGCTCGACAACGCCAGTAGCATCATCTTTAACCTTACCTGACTTATTCAACGGTTTATCCCCATTCAATGTAACCGACTTTGTCACCTGTTTCACACCATCTTCACCTTTCACCTTACCCAACTTGGGATTAACCACCTTCCTCGTAGGCTTCTCAGCAATTTCCAGCTTAGCTAACTTCTCCATCTTAGACTCAACAACAACCTTCTCCTTGTTCCTCTTCGACTTCCTCAACTCGCCACTACTAACTTTACCATTAGACTCATCGATAACCTTTTCCTTCTTCCTCTTGCCCTTCTTCAACTCACCACCACCACCACTCACTTGCTCATTCTCATTCGCATTAGCCTCACCAGAATTGCTATCCAAATATCTCACTTCCTGAATCATCCCCTTCTCCTTCCCCACCTTCGATTCCTTACTCTGCGCCTCCTCCTTTACAACTTGCTCCACAACCTCGTCATCCCCCTTCACCCCCTCATCCGGCACAGTCTGATACACGGGCAGCGCAATCGACTCAAACAGCTTCAAATGCAGCGACCTCACCCAGCCCCAACCCCCCGGCACAACCTCCACAACCCCCTCAATCGCCTTAACCACATTCCCCACAATCTCCTCCTCACTCATTGAAGTCCTGGCAACCCTCACCACACAACAAGTCCCAGTACTCAAAAACAACAACGCGGAGCCGCAAACCCTGTCAATCTGCTCCTTCCAGTTCTTCTTCAACAAGTCCACCGGGACCGGAATCCTCTTCCTCTTGAAAAACTCCTTCCCCAGCAGCCTCGGCAGCAGGGGCACAATCTGCTTGTCGGCCAGGAACATATCATACGAGCTCAGCAGCTTCCTTTTCGACTCGAAAGCATTGTAATCCGACTTGAGCTTGGTGTACTTTATAATCTTGACAACGGGGAGATTGTGGGCTTTGATATTGGACTGAATATGGGCCTTGGTGAGGTTGGACTTGGGGCGGTCGTCGTAGATGAGGCAGAAGTGGGTGAGGTGGGAGTGGAGGGGAGTTGGGAGGGGGAGTTTGAAGGCGTTGACGCGGCCCTTGGGTGGGATATTTTTTAGGGTGACGACCAGGTAGAGGAGCTCGTCGGACTCGAGGAGATCGGGTTTCGAGGCCGCCAACTTGGAGTTTCGCCATTTCAGGAGGGCCTTCACGGCATTTCCGGCAGGAGCTGCGGCCATCGAGGTGGAGGGGTTTAGGGTTTAAGAGGAGGGAAGTGAATGTTACAAAAGCTCTGGGCTTTTCTGACCTGCTCTGTTTTGCTATTTATATACGGGTAAATTTCTCCTATAGGACTTATGTATGGTTTACCGGACATTTTGTACCTAGAGTTTCAAAGAGAACAGTTTATACTTGAAGTTAGTTTTTGTGAGACATTTTTGTACTTATATTGACTTTTCTAATAAAACTGAGAGTAAAATTGACATTTGGGTATAATTTTATAAAAGAAAAATTATAAACATGAGTTTTATGGGTATTTATAAAATTAAAATTTCAAATAAATTTTTATGTATAAAATAAAATTAAAATAATACTACTGGCTATTATTTTAGTATATATAAATTTTTATTTCTTCTAAGAGAAAATAAATATGAATTTATTTTTTGGGTTATGTTGATGATGAAAATAATTAGATTTATGTTTAGGAAATCTAGTATTCGTAATTTGAACAACCAGCGGAATGTTTTTCGTTGATTATTTATAGTTTCGTGGATTAGTCTAGTGAGTGTTCACATCACCGTGATTGAATTTCTTAAATATAGGGTAAATTTTAAAAACAGTACATGAGGTATTGGTCACTGAAAACTGAGGTTATTTTACTTTTTAAAACATCGTATTGGTACATGGCTTTTCAAATTTGCTACAATTTTAGTGTATGTATAGCAACGTTATTCTTCATGCCATTAGGCATTTTTCAAAGGGTAATTTGATAATTTGCAACTCTTTTGCCCGACAACCTCCCGTCGACCCAGCTAGGTTCATAAGTTGCCCTTAATTTGCAGTTCTGGTCGGAGAAAAGCTTCTCCAATGGTGGCCAGCTAGTCAGCTTCAACTTTTTCAGATCTAAATTCGAGAGTCAGCTATACTCAAGACGAGAGAACCAATATTTGTTTCTCATTTAGTTCGGATGATGATTGGAAATTGCAGAAACTTTGACGAAAAACCCGAAGCACTCGGGCTTCGATTCTCTCTCCTTGCTCGCCGGGCTTGAATTAATAACCGTGCCACACCATTTCTTCATACCAAAACCTTCGACATTTTAAACCTTCATCGGCAACCTTAACACCGAAAACCCAGTCCTAGGCCATAATATTATATTCAGTATATGTGCAAAATCCATATAGTTTTTGATGTGTTGGTCAAAGAAGATGGAATCCGTGTGTGGTGGTCAAAGAAGATGACTGAGAGAGGAATAATGGAATGGGAGAGGCTTTGGCGGCAGAGGAAGAAAGAAAGCAATGGAGATTGGGGCATTGGGCTGGTCTCCATTCTCTGTTTTTTGTTTCGTTTTTTTTTCTTTAGATAATTACCAATAACTACAATTTTGTACTCATAATTACCAATTACAAGGTCTGATTTTTTTATACCACTAGCAGGATTTAACACTAACAGACTTTTAATCCGTCCAATGTTAAATGACATAATTAACCCTGAAAATCTAAAAATTACAACATATGCCATCCATATATATATTAAAAAAAAAAAAAAAAAAACCACAAACTCAGAACTCTTCTCTTCTCCTCTCCTCTCCTTCCCGACCAAAATTCCTAACCTAATCTGAGATACGGTGGCGGCGTGAAGGCGCGAGGCAGCGGAGGCGCGAGGCGGAGGACGACGACGACGAGGCAGCGGAGGCGGACGACGACCGGAGCGGATCGAGGTGCGAGGCCGGAACAGATCGAGGAGCGAGGGCTGAGAGGCGCGAGACCGGAGCAGATCGAGGCGCGAGGAGGCATGAGGCCGGAGCAGATCGAGGCGGAGACCCGAGGCAGCGAAGGCGCAAGGTGGACGGAGGAGGTGGACGACGACGCGAGCGGAGTAGGACGACGACGACGAAGACGAGAGGCAGACGGAGGCGCGAGGCAGGCGGAGGCGCGAGGCCGGCGAAGGCGCGAGGGGAGGTGGACGACGACGCGAGGGGAGGAGGCGCGAGGTGGACGGAGGCAGAGGAGGCGTGCGAGGCAGAGGAGGCGCGCGAGGCCGGAGGCTGGAGGTGCGAGGCAGGAGGTCCGATCTGGAGGCTGGGCGAGGCCGGAGGTGACGAGCGGCGAGGCTGGGAGGCAACGAGCGAGGAACAACTCCGGCCTGTACAAGCTCAGCTCCGGCGCACCATGAAATTGACGACCTCCCTCTCTCTCTCTCTCTCTCTCTCTCTCTCTCTCTCTCTCTCTCTCTCTCTCTGAGTTTGTGTTGGTTTTATTTTATGTTGGATTGATTTTGTGTGGTGGGATTTGGAGGCAGGAGAGGGCCATGGTGGTTGAGATTGGATCGGTGGAGGCCGGTTTGTGGAGGGGTGAGAGATCTGGAATTTTTTTGAGGGAATTAGGGTTTTAAGTGGGAGATATTGAGGGTCAGTAGTATTGGAGCGCCGCGGAGGACGGCGGAGGACGGCGGAGGACGGCGGAGCTACTGAAGGTCAGTAGTATTAAGACGGCGGAGCTACTGAGGGTCAGTAGTATTAAGACGGCGGAGCTACTGAAGGTCAGTAGTATTACGACGGCGGAGCTACTGAGGGTCAGTAGTATTAAGACGACGGAGCTACTGAGGGTCAGTATATTAGGTTGACTTCTGAGGGTCAGTAGCATTAGGCTCACTGAGGGTCAGTAGTATTAGGTTGAGTTCTGAGGATCAGTAGCATTAGGCTTAATGAGGGTAATTGTGTAATTTAAGACTTAACTGATTCTGTTAGTTTTGGATGGAACCTTGCTAATGGTAATTTAAAAAGGGAACCTTGCTATTGGTAATTATGTACTCAAAATTGTAGTTTTGGGTAAAAAACCCTTTTTTCTTTACATTATTACTGAAAGTGACGGATATGCCCTAAAAAAATTGACGGAAACCAGGTAGACGGTCAAACTAACCGTATGTATATAAGTTGGGTTGAGTTTTGAACCTAATGTACTATTGTGAAATTTTGTAATGTAAATTCACCTTAATTCTCAGTGGTGTGTACCTCATGTACTGTTTTTAAAATTTACCCTTAAACAAAATATTCACTTATGATTTCATTATGACCCAAAAACCTACGTAGCACGGAATCGGGTACGGGTACGCAGAAACGAACGTTTGGAAACGCGAAAACGTTTTTTTTTAAAAAAAAAAAATTAGAAGCGGGTGCATTTTAGAAGCGTCGGAATAAAATACTATATATTATATAATTATATATTAAAAATTATATGCAGTTTGTAAGCATATCATCAGAAGCTAATGGCTACAGTTTGTAAGCATATTCAGCAGCTATATATTGAAGGGTCATTATTGTTTAGGAAAGACCTCTTAAGACAACTATGAAGGGTCATTACACTAATGGAAAAACTTAATGGCCTGGAATTTTCTAATCAGGTTAGACTAATGGCTGCAGTCTGTAAGCATATCAGCAGAAGCTATCCGTAATTCATTGAATCCACACAATAAATGAAGAAGCAAGATTAAGTTCATATTCATTCTCACATTATCGGCATCTTCTTTCATATAAGATCAACACAAACCCAAAACGTAACGTTTCTTTCAATTTCAATCTCTCAAAATAGTTTCAACACAAACCCAAAATAAGATCAGCACATTCGTTCTTATGATTAGATCAACAATGATATTGCAGCTACTTAGGTCTTTTACACGAATGAGATTGTACAGCAGATGAAATCAATTTTTTGGTATTCTTAAGAGGATCAGTAAGTTGTGCAGCAGATGATAGAGAAAGACATGAACTGGATGCGAATTTATAATGGAAGATGTACCTGATGCAGAATTGCAGAGTAGTTGCTTGGTCCCCCCACCCCCTCGTATGGGCGCACACGAGGCTGAACTGTGAAGCCGCTGAGTCGTTGACGCCGAGTCGGCCGCCGCACCAAACATAGCAGAAAAGGCAAAAGAGACTGGGGAAGTGGGGAGGTCGAGCAGACGAGCAACAATTAAGTTTTGCCATAAGTGTTTGCAAATACAATTTTGCCCACGACCCACGTTTCCTACGTGCTTCCAATTTTGGAAGCGGCGTTTCCGTCGCGCTCCCAAACATCACTTTTCTCGGAATCGCGTTTCCGAGTGATTCCGGCCGCTTCGCTTCTGCTTCCGAAGCGCGAAAC
This sequence comes from Potentilla sterilis, assembly GCA_963682095.1. Taxonomy (NCBI): domain Eukaryota; kingdom Viridiplantae; phylum Streptophyta; class Magnoliopsida; order Rosales; family Rosaceae; genus Potentilla; species Potentilla sterilis. Next base: position 21,548,416 of record OY821760.1, read on the forward strand.
GCAAGGCCGACGGTGCTTCCGTGCTACGCAGCCAAAAACACTAAATTAAACTTAAAAACATTAATTTGAACTCATAAAACTCCTTATTTTGTTTTATTTTTATCAATATATACTTAAATGTCAATTTTACCCTAAGATTTATTAGAAACAGTCAACATAAATACCAAAATGTCTCACAAAACCTAACTTCAAGTATCAAACTGTCTTCTTTGAAACTCTAGGTACCAAAGTGTCCAATTGACCATATATGAGATACCATAAGAGGAATTCACCATTTATATATCGGGTTAACAGCTTCCTTTTTAATATTTATTATTATTTTCTTTTTAAGAAAAAAAAATCATTTTCCTTAATAAACATCGGGTTATTTGCGAATATAAATTATCAAAAATTTGCAAATTTTCGGCGAGAATGGTAAGCTTCTCTTCTTCATTTTATCTTCTTGCTTTCAAATTCTGTATATCTAAGTGAAATTCTAGACAATTGGAAATGCCCAAGCTTTAAACTTTATGATTATATGTGTTAGTGTGTAATTGTTTGTTCTGTATTGTTTCTCTACTAAGTGTTTAGTGAGTAAAGGGTGTATTGTTTTCGAAGAGTCATACAAGTCTAGTGTGTAAAGGTGGAAATGAGTTTTGGGCTATCAAAAATTCAAAATCTCATGCAAACCCTAGGAGCAAGTCCAAAAATTTCTCTAAAATGGGGAAACAAACCTCATTTTCTCTATAACTTTTTGCTCTAATTCTAATAGATTCCCTATTTTGCAGATTTTGACATTTATAACACAATAATAAATACAAGTTATTAGAATAAAGGACCATTTCACGTTGAAAATAAGAAAAAAAAACCCCTTATTTTCCACTTTATAAAAAATGACATCATTTGAATATCTTTATCATAAGATAGGTCATTTCTATTTCACTAATTAATAAAAGGGGCTGTTTTTCGTTTTGTTCGTGAGCATAATACTTTTTTCTTGTTTTCTTTAAAAACATGATCCGGGATCATGATACTCTTTCTCTCCCCTCTCTATCAAAACACTCTGTCTCTCTCTCTCTCCAGAGAGATCAAGACCTACCCGCTCGACGACAAGGTCAAGGTTCGCCTCGTCGGCCAGGAGAGCTACGCCAGCAGCGGCAGTGACCACTACTCCGCCGACGACGACGTCTTGCCTTGTCTCTCCGAGCTCGTGCACATCTTTCTCGAGGAGGATGAATCGTCGTCGTCATCGGAGTCGAGATGGCCGCACAACGACGAAGACGATGACTACGACTCGGACCGAGTCGATTCATTCTCGGACCGCCCCGGCGCGGTCGACTGCATTTTGAGATCGTCGGCGGCGGCGGCGAATGTGGACCCCTACGGTAAGGTGCTGGTCGCTGACGTGGCAGAGGCGGTGGAGGCGTTCTCGTGCCTTAGATCGGTCGACAAGTCGGCGCTGCAGCGGCGATCTACAAGACCAAGTGGAGCTCCGCTGGCAGCACCACCGCGGGCCACTACGACTTCATTGACGTAATCGTCAGCTCCTCCGCCACGTGGTAAAACCAGAAGCAGATCTGAAAGGTTTGAGCACTACCGCTGCGACCGGACCATCTCCATGGGGATGAACCTGGGGAACATGTCCAAGATGCTAAAGTGCGCCGGCAACGATGACATCATCACCATCAAGGCTGACGACGGGAGTGACACTGTCACCTTCATGTTTGAGAGCCCCAGTATGTTTCTTTATTTCATTTTTGCCCCCCTTTTAATTGAATTAGGGTTTTTGTTGAATAATTGTTCTGTTAATTGTGCTCTTATATATAAAGAAATCGGCTTTTGAAAATGAGGAGTGAGGGGTTGAAGCCGGACAAGGAAAGTGTTGTGGCGGTTTTGGGGTCGTGTGCTAGTGCCGGAGCTGTGGAGGAGGAGCTGGCATTGTTTGAAATGATGGAGGATGAGTATGGGATTGCGCCGGAGATTGAGCATTATGTTGGGGTTGTCGATGTGCTTGGGAGGCCTGGTCATTTGAAGGAAGTAGAGTGCTAGAGTGGCAGTGAATACAAAATTCAAATTGGTTCAGATGTCCAAGTGGCTGTGAAGAAGCTCAACTGTGTTATACAAGATGGTGAGAAGGAATTCAAGTCGGAACTGAACATAATTGGTCGGACACATCACAAGAATCTGGTTCACCTGGTTGGATATTGTGATGAGGGACAACATCGATCACTAGTATATGAATTCTTGAGCAATGGAACATTAGCAAGCTTCCTTTTGGTGATGAGAAACCCAGTTGGAGGCAGCGAATGGAAATTGTGATGTTGCCAAAGGGCTTCTGTATTTGCATGAAGAGTGTACCACGCAACTCATCCATTGTGATATAAAGCCTCAGAACATTCTTCTTGATGATATTTACATTGCTCACATCTCCGATTTCGGCTTGGCGAAAATTTTGATGATGAATCAGAGCCAGACGCATACTGCCATTAGAGGAACAAAAGGGTATGTTGCACCTGAGTGGTTTAGGAACATGGCAATCACTACCAAAGTTGATGTGTATAGCTTTGGCGTTGTGCTGCTAGAGATCATTTGTTGTGGGAGAAGTGTTGATATGGAAAATAGCTGTAAAGAGAAAGCAATTTTGACCGATTGGGTTTATGATTTCTACCGAGAGGGAGTATTAGAGTCGATTCTGGATCACAAAGTTGACGCCTTGGAAGGTGAAATGAAGCTGGAAGAAACTGTCATGCTTTGGTGTATTTAAGAAGACCCATCTCTTTCGACCCACGAAGAGGAAGGTTGTGTAGATGCTTGAAGGATTAGTGGAAGTACATGTTCCACCATGCCCATCCCCATATAACAGTGTCGTGAAACGTGTTTAATTTGTGTTGCAGTCAACAATTTATTTTCAGTAGTCAGTACTAGCTCACTTTTCATGTTTACTTACTGTGTTTTCTTCTGTGTGTTTAATTTCTAGCTTTGTTCTGTGATAATTTGGGTTCTGTTTGTCCTTCAACATAAGAGATCATTATGATTTCTCATTAAGTTTAATAAGGTGTGTTTGTAAAACATATATATGCAAGTTATCTTTAGAGATTAGAGCTTCAAGCATATATGTTTGAAGTTGAGGTTTCTATTTTAATCTCTGGTCTAATTCTCTGTTTCAATTGTTACAGTTTCCTTTTGTTGTATTATGTTTTGCTTTCATTTGAAAATACTTGTGGAATGACCTAGCACTCTAGCAGGGTATATCTTTTAAGACAAGTAAACACCATTAGGCTATGCAACCCAAGTTACTAATTGGGTTGTTATTCAGATAGTTACTTGGATAGTTACTCAGATAGTTATGGATAATTTTAGTAACTATCAGTTGAGTAACTATCAGCTGAGTAACTATTTTATGTAACTACCTTAGTAACTATCATCTGACTAAACTATTATGTGTAACTACCTTAGTAACTATGTTAGTAACTATCATTTGAGTAAACTATTTTGTGTAACTACCTTAGTAACTATTAATTTTGTAACTATATGTGTAACTACTTTAGTAACTATCTTAGTAACTATCATCATTGTATCTATTATGTGTAACTACCTTAGTAACTATCATATGAGTAAATTATTTTGTGTAACTATGTTAGTAACTATCAATTTTGTAACTATTTGTGTAACTACTTTAGTAACTATCAACTTTGTAACTATATGTGTAATTACCTTAATAACTATCATCATTGTACCTATTATGTGTAACTATCTTAGTAACTATCAATTTTGTAACTATCTAACTATCGTAGTAACTATCTTCTGAGTAAACTATTCTGTGTAACTACCTTAGTAACTATCAATTTTGTAACTATCTCTATAACTAACTTAGTAACTATCTTAATAACTATCATCTGAATAAACTATTCTTTGTAACTACCTTAGTAACTATCATTTGAGTAAACTTTTCAGTGTAACTATGTTAGTAACTATCTTAGTAACTATCACTATAATTATATTAGTAACTATCATCTGAGTAAACTATTATGTGTAACTACTTTAGTAACTATCAATTTTGTAACTATCTGTGTAACTATTTTAGTAACTATCATCTGAGTAAACTATTCTTTATAACTATCTTAGTAACTATCAACTTTGTAACTATCAAAATAGGGCGAAAATGTAGGGATTTGCAGCCTCAGACAAATTAAAATTCGAAAACGGTCAAAATGGACAGGGATTCAGGAAACAAACTATAAAATAGATACTACTTGAATAAGACTCCTTTGACCAACTTCATGCAACAAATGTCCATAAGAAAATAAATTAGAGGTTACATAACTGCAGAAGTAGCTTATAATGTCCACACTAGCAAATGGATAAAACAACAGAAACCAGATTCTATATATAGAAAAGCCGACTGAGTGCCTAAGTTGACCAAAATTGTCGATTTGCCAGTCACTACAAGTTCCTTAATCCTCACTCTTCTTCTTTTTCTTCTTCTCTTTCTTCTTGCTTGGAGCTTCAGAGTCTTCCTCTTCTTCGGCGTGTTTCCTTTTCCTTTTCTTGGATAGTTACACCATTATTGTGCTTGAACCAACAAGCACCCAACAATTGCCGAAAGCCATTGCCAGTTTCTCGTTGTGCCCGCGGAGTAAAGTTTCTTTCTCGTCCTCATCAACATCAGGAAGTACACAAGAAGTATCAGGAACATTAACCCTCCTTTTTCATCCTTTCCCCAGCCAAAAACTTATGTACCTCATCTTCAAACTCAATCCAACTACAACCAGGCTGTTTTCTCTCCACCCCCCCCCCCCCCCCGTTCCTTCATTTTTCTCTGGATATCCATGGCCTTCTCCCAAAATTAGCTGCAATTTCTCCAATCTCTACATTCTGGTGAAGTCGACAAGCACCAAGCAAGTCAACATGCATTTATAATCCAGTCAAATCAATGAAGTCAGCATGCTCTCATACAATTTCTAGATCACAAGTCAAAACAGTCAAGCATACATCCAATTCCACCTACAACCAACACCATCGCATATCACCTAACCTAATTCAACACCAATCAAAACTTAAAACAAGCAACCGTCCAAGCCAGAAACAACAGTACTAGAAATCCAGATCAACCACCACAGCAACAATTAGCAGTAAAATTGAGAAGTAAAATTGTATAAAAATCAAACCCGTAGCTAAAAATTTACAGAGAAAACAAAGCAGCTGGAAAGATAGAAATCGGTACCCGTTTACGGATTTGGTGACGACGCTGAAAGTGGAGGCTATGGAGGCTCCTCCGCCGCCTTGCTTGGGATCATTGGGCGCCATCTCCGATTCAAAAACCCTAAGTCTCGTTTGAGTCGCTCTCAAATCTTCGCGCCTTTGCTGCTCCTCCTCGAGGTCGTCGGCCTTGGAAGACGACCATGACGCGGCGGCGGTGTCACGCTCCTCCTCGATCATGAGCATTCTCAGCGGCAGATGACGCGGCTTTGTAACCGAATCCGCCGACCGATTCTGCGAGCTTCTGGCCGAGCTAGATCCCAAGTAGCAGGCGCGTGAGGCGGTGGAGAGTTCAAAATTGGACGTGCAGGTCCAGTTCGGCCGCCTCAAGGCCTTAGCGCACGAGGCGATTAAGATGCGCGACGAGTGGGGGCGAAAGAGAGATGACGCCGTGAGAGAGAAGGAGGAGCTTTCCAGAATAGCGGCGGCGGAGCCTTGACGACAGCTTTAACGGCGACGCTGACGAGATGTGGTTGTACTTCTCCACCGTGTGGGATCTGACGAATATGGTGGCGCCGACGGAGACGGTGGCGAGAGAGAGAGAGAGAGTTGGATTTTAGAGAGAGGAAGAGAGGATTGGGTTTTTAATCTGAGAGGGGCGGCCGGTGTTAGTTAGGTTTCCTTTTAATTAAAAGAAATATAAATGGGAGAATGGCAAGATTATAATTTCTTGATATTTTAAGGGAAAAAGATTAGACATGTCTTTTTTTATGATCAACACAAAGTTAAGACCTTTTTTTATAATTTTACGCCTTCAAATGCCCTAAATTATAAAAAAAAAACCCTAATAAATATTCAACATTTATTGTAAATTGTAATTATTGATTACTTTTAAATTATTCTATAATAATAAATTTATTTATTTTAAATAGAATTCAAGATATAGGGATGAATATATTCTATCTCATTAATGATTACTTTTAGTTTTCTGTGTCAAATTGATTTGTTTATTAATTTTTCATTCTGCAAATTTTTCTTTCTCTCTCATCCAAATCTCAATTTTAGAGAATGAGATGGAGAATCTGTTGGAGCCCAAGATCCCCAGTAAAATCTCTATTATAGGGAATCTGTTGGACTTGCTCTAAATCCCTTATATTATTGCAATTTTTTTTTATTGTTCTATTGGACAAAAATATTGTTTAATTTAGGCAATCCTAGTACATGACTTCTTTGATTTGGTGGGAAAAAAAATTGTTGAGATAAAATAGAGGTTGTGGGAGATGGTGATGGAAGCTACTAAAATTCCTCGAGCTATATCAAGATTACATCAGTATATACAGTAAAATATACCAGAGATCATGGTAGCTACTAAGCCAAACCAAGAATGAACTCAAGTTTCTGAACAAGCAAACAGACAGGTTATAACAAAGGGAACCGTCTGGATAGTTCGTCCAACAATAGACCCTAGTCTGTCTCAAACATCATTGTCAGAAACATGTTTGTCCAAAAATGACTTGGCTAGATTGCTGAAGCTGACACCTGCTGCTGCGTATCTCTTCATGATGTCGACCACTTCTGGCTTCATAATCACTTCCTTATTGGATGTGTTGCAGAGATAATAGAGCGATCCAATTGCATAGTTCACGGTGTTTCTAACTGGGCTTGATAGACATTGAATAACGAGGGGTATCCCACCACACTGGGTGACAATTGCTGCATTGGCCGGATCAGGACAGCAATTGCAGATCCCGCCTACCCCAAATTCCACAAGTTTCTCATTTGGTTCTGTTATGCAGTCCAGAAAAAGTTCCACCACGTTGAGCTGGCGCAAATAGGTATAATTGTAAGGATCATAAGCAAAGTTCGCCAGATTAGCAACAATCTTCTCGTTTGATTCTTCACTGGTAGTACTCTGAAATTGAGTCACCACTTCCTGAAGGTACTGCAGCCTTGAAGTACCATATCTCCCAGTTCTCTCTTCCTGCCTCCTATCATTGGTAAACATCTGTTGAAATGGTGAACCTTGCTGATCTTTTGCTCAGTAAAGTCCTTGCTTAGTTACCTTAGTCTGCTCGTGCATTGCCTGAAACAAATTAATTTGGTTACACAAGCCTAACTATATAAAACAGCTTTTCAGTCTAGTTAAGGATGAACTCTGCCCTAAGTGGATTTTTTCAAACCCAAACATCAAATAGAATAGAATCAGCTACTTAAGGAGCAATGAGATATAACATTATTCCAATGAAGCGATAACAGAACTGTAAATTAAAATATGAGTTAAAATACATGCAACAGTTGCACCAAATCATCAATGCTTCAGCTGCAGTACTCTCTGCATATACGGACGTCCGTATTTTAAAGTTCCGTGCGGATTTTTACTTTTTGTTCCACTTCCCGATCAAATTTCATCAAACTTTCTTCTAGACTTATCTAGATTATGTTGTGTAGATCATCTCTGCAAAATTTCAGCCAATTTGGTGATCGTTAAGGCCCTCAAACTTCAGTTTTTCTGTTATATATCAAAACCGGGCAGATTTCAGACCGTCCGGTTTGTTTTTTGATTTTGAGGGGCTTAACGATCACCAAATTGGCTGAAATTTTGCAGAGATGATCTACACAACATGATCTAGATAATTCTAGAAGGAAGTTTGATGAAATTCGATCGGGAAATGGTGGAAAAATGGAAATCCGTACGGAACTTAAAATACGGACGTCCATATTTGAAAAGCTCTGTATGTGTATATATATATATATACACATACAGAAATGAATATATCATACATACATACATACATATATATATATATATATATATATATATATATATATATATATATATATATATATGATGAAACTGCGTGTACAATTGCATCCAAGAAATGAATAGAACAAGACATCATCAACTAAATATGAATGTTAAACACTCAAGCCTTCGATCACCAGATGGACTTAACACTTTCATTTCTATCCTGGGCATTTTCCTGACATATCTCCCCAGATTGTCTGTGGAAGGTATCGCCTGAACAATAACCAATGCTCTCCACCCAACCAAACCCCACTTCATTTCTAAATCTCCTATCTTTCATACAGTTCCTTATGTTCGCCACAATTTCCCATTCCCGTTCTCTGCATACAAGTTAAACAACAACATATTTACTTAGCCCTAGTCCCATCAAAACATCTGCTGCTCGCTGAACCCAAGAAAGCTTTGCAACAGAGAACACTGTCTGTCCTGGAATCTGACCACCAATTTCTCTGCTTTCTCCAATTTTCTGTGCCTCTAATCTAAACTTATGTAAAGGAGATGGTTTTGTCCAATAATCTTTGACCATCTATTGAAAGAGCTGATGGTCAATCTCAACCACTCCCGTTCTAACCACATGCAGTCAATACAGAAAGAAATGTGACTGAATCAGGTCTCATCCCTTCTTTTAACATCCCCTTGAATATTTATGTCACCGAGTTATATTCTCCATGCCCAGCATATGCAGAGTACTGCAGCTGAAGCAAATTAATTCTATGAGGCCTGACACTCAAAGTTCTTTGGGACTCGGAAATGCTTCCTCACTTTGCATACACATCTAGTCACACACAAACTTAGCAGTCGATAGTTCAAGCTTTATCAGAAAAGAGTGGCATTTGTTGGCTGTACTTCATAGAATTAACCTAAGCACGACCCAAACCTTAAGAGACGACCAAATCCACCTCAAGAGAGATTTCGCCTTGAGAAATTTCACAAATGAGTTGGCCACTTGGCAGCCTGCCGGCTTCTCTATCCGCCTATTTCTTGACGAGAACCTGATCTCGCCTCACCCAGATCCACATTGAGTGGATTGTCTTCGAGGGAATTTCTTGAATAAGTCAGGCTCTATGAAGCACGGACACAGACACGTGTGTCCAATACGAACTCGATACGATACATGGATACGTCAAAATCAATTTTTTTCGGACACGGACACGCGGTGGAAACGTTAATTAAATAATATTGTATATATATATAATTAAACAAAAAAATAAACATAAGCAAAATAGTTTCTCCATATCTAAATCCAAACAAAGGTCCAAACACGTCATATTTAGTCGAGTTGATGAAGCTAAATGAAGGGTCTAATCATATTTGGATGTAATGAAAGAAAAACAAAATGTCACCAAAATTTGATTAGGAATTAGATATCACCTGATTTTCTAGTGTGGTACCTAATTTATAGGTGGCTTGACATTTGTGGTTTCTCATAAATGGAGACAGAAGAGATGGTAACTTGATCAAAACCATCGTCAGAATGCTGTTCATGGAACCAATCTCATTTTTCGCACAAAAGTGGACAAATAGTAAAGGGACTGAAGAGACTGGTAAAGCAACTCAATATGATTCATCTGTAACACACTTATTTGCTTCTTGTGAACAGGCATGGGAAATCCACTAGGTTGGACTATTCAAATAAAATTGAGCACGACCACAACTTGCACATGGAAACATACCCTAAACTTGATTTTTCACTTCTGATTGAGATGAAGCTATATAGTCTATATAGCTTCATCTCAATCAGAAGTGAAAAATCAACTTTAACACAGCATTTTCTCACTAAACTTCCAATCATGAGGTAAATGATACACAGTCTAAACGAGGATGAAAAACACGTACTATTATGTAGAGGTTTAGAAACAAGAGTGTGTTATCTGCAACTTATCCTCAACTAACATCAAAATGAAATACGTCTGTACTAATCAAAGTATCAAACTCTATATAGACCTCACCTCTGTGTTTGTCTACATATATATGGTACATAGAAGGGTGTAAACAAATTCCTAATCAAGAACTGGTCAGAGGACAAGCAGCCTGACCTAAGAAGCATGGACACGCCATTCTCCTCGCGTAACGAGTATCGGACACGCAAGGACACGAAGGAATATGCACGGACACGCGAACTGTTGTTTAGACACGGCTTGGACACACGCGTGTCCTCCATGGACACGCATAATGGGGTTGGACACGTACGGGGGGTGGTTCTGTCTTTTACATTACAGAAAGGGGGTGTTTACTGGTTTAGGGCTTTCGATCCTCTCTCGTCTCTTCAACTATGTTCGTTTTCCTCTAGCTGAATTCGCTCTCTTTTCTCTCTCTCTCTCTCTACTCTACTCTCTTCTTCTTCTTCTCCTCCTTCTCCTCCTCCTTCTTCTTCTTCTTCCTTCTTCTCCTCCTCCTCCTCCTTCTTCCTTCTTCTTCTTCTTCTTCTTCTCCCTCTCAGTCTCCTAATATCAAGTGGGTTCTGATTTGTTGTATGTTTCGCATAACAGTTGCATTTGCTCCTTATTCTAAAAATAGTTTCGGTTTTCTTTTCTTTGGCATGATTTGAATAGATAGCTTCATTAGCCATTCGAATGGGCTTCTCTTGCAATCTTAAAGGTATGTTTTCTTCAATCTTTTAATAGAATCTCCCAAATGAACTAAAGTAATGTACTAGTGTGTTTTCGGCGTTGGGAATGACTTGTTAATTGTTATCGGATGCTACTTTGAATTTGGCATTTGGTGGTTAAACTTAGATGACATCTTAACCACCATGTTTCGATCTTAAGCTGTACAAGTGCGACCAGTGAGCTTTGCTGAATTTACTATGTGGGTTTTACATATTCTTCAAAATGTCTGGAAAAACTTACAGAGAATATATTGATTCTTTGTCCGCTGTGACTCCATCCAACTGTCAAAACTGAACAATACCCCAGCCAAATGAACCGAATTTGATTTGCAACCAATATTTAAGCACCAGCTGCCATAGTGGAAGATCAATTACACAAACAAAGTCGAGAATACCAAATGTATTGTATGTGACACAATAAAGATGTTAAAATTAATATTCCTAAAATTGTTAGAAACATGCAGTTTCTTTTCCTCCATACCTTTGTAAGTCTTATCGTTAATATCAGCAGGATATATACATGAGAATATGAGACTGCAACTGAAAACTGCCATGTCTAACAATATCAAAATGATTAACAATACTGAAACCACAAACCATCAAGACATAGCTGATCAAAAATGCAAAGAAAGTTGCAGCAGAGAACATCAGCAAGACAGCAAATGATTTATATTCTGGAAACAGTATAATTTTTACTCGAATTACACAATATTTAGTAGCTTTCAAAGGGTGACGAGGCGTCAAGTTTGACAAAGAACATGAGGGAGACTCTGCACTATTGTAAGGCAGGAGGGACTTGTGTAAGGTATGATGTAAATGATCTTATTCTGTTTGTTTTTGGTCAACTAAAGAGAGCTCCCAGCCTCCCATATATGTTTTGTGGCAAAATGGACCAACTACACATTGCATCTTAGCTCTGTATATTTTATTAGTAAGAAGATAAATTCACTAATATGGCTTAGTATAGTTGTCTCCTACCTAGCTACCAAATGATCTGTGATTAGAGTGTGCTAAATATATTAAACCTTATATTCCTAGAATTGGTTTTAATAACAACCTTGATGATAATAACAATGCAAATCTGGATTAGTAGTACAACGGTTGGAGGCGAATAAAAGGAATATTAGTTTGTAATAGCATACAGAAGAGAGTATCATAGCTCGAGTTGGGAAGAATTTCTTGTTATGTGTTGATATTATGCTTATTTTGAAAGTTGATCATTTATAAATCTTAAACAGGAGAAGTGTAGGAGTGGGACGCAGATTCCAACTGACTAGGTAAACTAAGTAGCTGCAAGTATTTATGCAGCAGCTCAAGTTTTACCAAATCTTGATGCAGCAACCAATCATTTAGGCTTACTTGTTGAACAGTCATTTTCAAATTCAATTGGACTTAAACAATCAAAGCCAACAGTCATTTTCAAAGATCTTCTTCACACCCCAAAGTCATTATCACCCAAAATTCAAAACTCAAAATTTTTAGCATAAGTTTCACGAAACTTTCTATAGGAAAACCTATGTTGCATGGACACGGACACGGCGACTCGACACGGCGCGACACGGCGACACGGCAAATCCCAAAAATCGATCATTCGACACGGCTTGGACACGGCAAATAAATAATAATTTATATATCTTTAATACATAAAATAAATTGATAATATTACTATAAGTTGTAAATTCAATCCATAATTTATAAGAAATAACATCAAAGAGTCAAATGAATGTGACCCCATGAACTTGACTTTGCAGAAATTACAAACAAATAAAACATTTCCTCCTCCTCCTCCTCTAACAATGTCACCATTATCATCAAACACTGCCTCCTTAGTGACATATCTCCAAAAGAGGAGTAGTTAGATTTCCTAAATCAGTTGATTCAACACTAGGTTCGGTTGATGCAGCACTTGAACTCATCCTATTCAACAATCAAATTTTATTCATTAATCATTAATCATTAATCATCCTATTCAACAATCCTATTGAACTCATTACTGTTCATTCAAAACACCAAGCATCACTCTTTGAATTAAACACCAGTCATTTCCCAGACTACCATAGTTCTTGTCAAAATCAAAACTAAGAAGAATCGACAACATGAAGAGCTAAACTAACATCGAACACACATATGTCCAACTAAACTAGTTTAGATAGCAGATCCCAAAAGCACCCAATCTCCAAGCAATCAAACCCAATATGGCAATACATAATTTCCATAAATACATCAAAACACTAAAAACCCAGAAAGAGAATCATCTAAAAATTAAGTCTTTACAGTTCTCCATACCTGAAATCCTCTCAGTCCGAGCTTGCTCCCCAGAACCAATCTCCAAAACCAAAGCAGCCCAGACAAGCCCAGCAAAAACCCGAGGAGGAGGAGAGGAGGAGGAGGGCCGAGCAGCGGAGCAGGAGGAGGAGGAGGGCCGAGCGGGCAGGGCTTGGGTCTAGGGAGGGAGAAGAAGAAGAAGAAGATCTGCAAAGTGTAAGAAAAAGCGGCTGAAGAGGTGAGTTAGGGTTTTTTGTTTTCTGACGTGGCGTGTCCGAAAATGAGGTGACGTATCGGTCAAAGTGTCTAAAAAGTCAACATTAGTCGATACGCCAGATGGTGTGTCCGACACCCTATTTGCCGTGTCGTGTCGTGTCGCCGTGTCCGGCGTGTCAGACACTCCGATTCGGCGGGTTTTGCCTTGTCCATGCAATAGAGAAAAACAGACCAAATTAAGGAAATGAAGTTGTCCTTCATAACTGCTTCGAATCATTAAAGTGCAAGTTAGCATGGCTTTCAAACAGTTTGATTGAACTATTGAAGCACTATAGCTGAGACGAATTAATTACAGAACCCAAAATAAAAACAAACAAAGAAAAAACAGGCAAGGACTTCCCTTCTGGAAATGAACCCAGAAAGTTACAGCAGAGAACATCAGCAAGACAACAAGACAAGAGTTTCAAACACAATGCAATCAGCACTAAAGGGAAAAAGAGAAAGAGCATCTGAATAAGAGAAACCAAACCTATAGTACATAGAATGCATGATAGGAGCACAATGTGCGTCATTCTTAATATGTTTTTACCCCCATTTATCCAATACTTAACCCTTATTTTTGTAAGATAGAGTCATATTTTAGTTTAGTGTCCCTTTGGTAGAGTTTTGGAGAAAATGTGCTTAATTGTCAGAAAAATGACTAAGTAAAAAAATCTGAGCAAAAAGTGCAAAATATGTTGTTTTCGTGATATTGAGGCCTGTGTTAAACTGATCTATCCTTTTCCAAATTTGATGAAATTTGGTATGCATATAATTGGCAAGCTAAAGTATATTGTGTCAAAATTTCAGATCGATCGGAGTTCGGGAAGTCACTCAAATGAAGGCTGCAACTTGGCAGTTTGAGCAAACCAATCCAGGGGCTACCAGGATTTTTCTGGGACTGTGTCCTGATTTCCGGAATTTCTGTGGGACACATCGCTTGGAACCAGAGAACGAGCCATACGCCCTTGGAAAGCTCTACGAGTCTAGTATCTCTAGGACTTGGAATCGTAGCAAAATATTTCCTGAGAAAAAAGTTATGCCGGTTTGAATGCACGAAGGTCAAGTCTGCCGAAAGAAGAAAACATAAACCGAGTTCAACATGGATTTGGCTTACGAATGTGGAATGAATTCCATCCTTTGTGCAAGATTTTTGGCTGAATTAATTCATAGAAAACCTAAAGAGATATTGCTCAATTATTCAGCCATTATCTTGGGAATTTTCGGCAGAAAATAGAGGAAGAAAATCGCAACAAATCCTGATCAAATTCGGCAGAATTCCTGTGCACGTCATCAAACTTCCACGGACTCTCTCAGACAGCTCACAATGAATCAGAGTTCGAGCCTTATATGGATAGAAAGCTACGGGAGTCTAGTTTCCAATCTAACTGGAATCACCTTAATATCTATTTTCTAGAGAAAGATATTCCATAATCTTCACTTGAAGGTCAAATCTGCCAGCAGAATAAGTTTGAGAAAAACTAGGTTTTGTAAACCCTAGCTGCCTCCCTTGCCTCTATAAATACCACAACATAATTTCAGAATAATCATCTTCTCTTCCTCACTTAAACTAGCCAAAACTCTGCCGAATTGCTTCTAAGAATTCTCACCAAGAACATAGCCGAACCATACTCCACCACCTTTCATAAAATCATTCCAATCATCAACACCAATCCACTTGCCGAATTCTTCAACAAGGTTGTCACTTGGATTGTAATTTCAATGACTTTTGTTTCTTTGTATTTATACATTAATTTGTCTATGAATTATGTATTGATTCTTGGATCCAATTTTGGTTTTGTTATTTATTCATGGGATTTCCGAATTCTTGTTATAATTGTTTGGTTTTCTTATGTTTAATTGCCGAATTATGCATGTTATTTAATTGAATATGGTATGATGGGCAGTAGGTTTTTGCATGTTTTCTTGATTTAATTAGGTTTATTTTCTTAATTCGTGTGCAACCGAAAGAGATGTCTAGATGCATTCGAAGGCCATGAGTGTTATCTAGATGTTGAATTCACTTGCCGATTTAATACATGTTGGATCATACGCGTAGTTGATTTTAATGTGTATTTATCTAAGGGCTAGAGTAATTCTGGAAATTTACATGTCGATGTGGGATGAGTGACGCCATACCTGCTAATATGTTCCAATTCAACATACTGTGCTTATGTGCTATTTGTGTTTAATTTCTACGCGTAGTGTTATTAAACCGATTAGTACCATGTTTAGGATTACAAGCGTAGTTGATTCTAAATACTTGTGATGTTTTGAATAATTAGATATACCGCGTTGACTCTAATTAAATTGGAACTTAATTGATCTTGAATTCGATATTTGCTTGCTGCCCCTATTACTTGTTTTAATTTCGTTGCATGTGTAATGAGTTTTGTGTCTTGTGATTGTGTGGAAGATGTTGATCAATTGTAAATAATAATTTAGGATTTAAATTCGTAAAAAATCAGTAGGCAATTAGATAAAAATTCGACACCCCCCTTTCTATGTGCAACACTTTGTGTGATTGAAAGCCCTTGATTTCTCCGGATAGAACGATCCCTACTTGTCCTAACTACAATTGACAAAAGAAGGGTATTATGTGTATGAAGTTGTTTTACAGGTACTTTGTGCTTGGATAACATCTCCATCAATGCAATCAAAACATAGAGAAAAGATGAAGAAATAAACCCATAAAAACTATAGAGATGGAAGGGAGAAAGGTTCACCTACAACATGCAATCGTGGGTTTGCACTCCTGCTATGCGGCGATAGTTTCTTCGAGAAGGAGGTGCAGATGTCGGCTGGTTTGGGTTTTTAGCTTAGGTTTATATAATGGTAGTCTTGTAATTAGTGCACATTGGCAAGGATACCCATTGTCATTTTTAAAATTTCATTAATTCGCGAAAATGAAAACAAGGTGACTTATAAGCGTAAGGTGGGTGCTCCCAGCTTCTCATTTTCTTTAGAAAATGACTGTTACTTTTTTAAAAAACTACTGACATATTGTTTTACCAAACACCAAATTCTTTTGTGCTTATAAGCTCCCCCAAACGCAACCTAAGACTACTGCTTCAAGGCTATATTATGAAAAGTACTACTGTTGATCTCTTATCTGTACAAAACCAATACAAGATTCTGTACTGATGAAAAAGAAAAGGGATATATTTCTGCTGATGATATGTGAAACATAGAATCATCAATCATATTGGATAATAGATCTAGTGGCACAGCTGGAAGCATTCTTAAGGATATGAGAAGGACATGAATGTTTCTTTTTCTTTCTTATTACAAATTTACAATTAACTAGAATCTACTCGAGTATTGCTCATAGAGAAATTTACAAATTTATTAGCATACCCCAGACAGACATTAAATTGGTCCTTAGGCACATAGAGAAACGTTGAATCAGATACAATGTCTGCCAAGGAAATTCAGGATTAGCTCATTTATTTTCTCTGGAAGTACTTCTTGCACAAAGTGACCCCCTTCTGCAATGAAGGTAATGTCCAAATCAGGCACAATGTGCTTAATTTATTGCCCCAGATCGTATGTAGTCCTCAGTCCCCGGAAAGTTCAAGAGGTAGTCTTTCTCACCCTGGATAAGCAGTGTTGGAGCTGAGACTTTTGGATCGGTATAACCTCAATCCACTGTTAAACTCCTGCATCAACGGAAACATTTTCTATTACAATTAAGTATGCTTATGGCCATTCAAAAAAAAAAAAAAAAAAACGTGTGCATATGGACATGATACATTGTTCTGTTGAGGAGAATGTGGAAATGGTTAGATACTAGTGTTGGAGAAATGAGTGCAACAAGTTTGTTACTTGTTATCACTTCCCTACCTGTATGGTACTCTCAAAGGAAAACGGAAACCAGACTTCTCATACAGAGATGCATAGACCGAAAGATCTTCCTCTGACAGCCCTGGTGGTAGAGGAGTATCTGGATCAAACAAATCCATGATTTCTTGATCCTTAGCAGCTGTGGGAACCTCACTTTTGGAGCAGAGAATGTAGATGTTCCTAACCACCGACTTGACATCAAAGCGGCCAAAATCTGCTTCTGCCCTCCCTGGCTCCTGTAATTTTGTAACTACATTATTTAACATACAACAATTCCATAGCTCATGATTACAACTGATACAGGCCAGGGAAAAGCATTGCCGATAATGAAAATGATCATATATATGTGATTTATACCTGCCACCTTGTTATGTAGAATCCTTCAGGAAGAAGATGATTTTGGACAGCAGAGGGACCTGGCAGCACGAAAGGGATACCTAGTGATATGAGGCCAGATATTCTCTCGGGATAAGCAACAGCTACGAGGTATTCAGTTATAGATCCAAAATCCTTCCCAACGAGGAAAGCCTGGTCAAGTATCAAAGCTATAATGTGTGAATATGATCAACTTCAAGTTCTCTTGTACCAAAATGTACTTCAAGAGTTACCATGTAATTTCATAATTACATAGATGATGTACTCCAAAAACATTGTAGTTTCCAAACAGCATTTTCAACAGTTTGAGTTATAGCTAGCGAAAGCATGTTGTTTATCGTGTGGGATATAAACGTTCCTATTTATTTGCACTGGCAGAATAATCAGCTGTACTTGACTGATCATTTTAGAGTTGTAATTCAGGTACAGTAATTCATATATTATTTGCACTTATCATTTAGCTTGTAGCACTCAAAACTTGGTTTTAAAATTAAAGACAGTTCCCTTACTTCACTTGGTTCTAAGATATCTGATTAACATATTGACAGCTTAAAGAGTTAGTCAATTAATGAATCTTTTCTTGGTGAATAACATTGTGGGATGAGACTCACATACATCAACAAGTGATAGGGAATTCTGGATGACCAGGGGCCAGGGCTCTTTACAATCAGACTAAAACGAAAAATTTATCTACGAACACATAATACCTTGTCAATGGCCAAAGCATCCAAAACTCCAACAACCTCGTCTACAAGATCCTTGAAAGTTGCCTTTTCAGGCTCAGCTGGCAGCTCAGATAGTCCATATCCCCTGCAATCATAGGCAATTGCTCGATAGCCAGTGTTGGCCACAGCAATCATTTGGTGCCTCCACGAGTACCATATTTCTGGAAATCCATGCAGGAAAACCACCACCTTTGGACCTGCGTTCGATATAAGTAACTACTTGTCATTACTTATTTTTTATCACTTGTAAATTGATAAATGGAAACACTCAAACAGCTGGGAAATTTGGACAATATACATGTACTTACCACTTCCGATTGCAGCTACATGAAGCTTTACTCCTCCTACTTCCACAAACTTGTGCTCGATCTTTTCCATGACAGATAGTAAAAAACTCGAACCGCGTTTGATTGAGCTAGTGCAGAGAAATGAAGCAAAGGAGATGGAATACAATTGAGCAATTGCTTCCTGAATTTATACTACTCGCCTAATTTGATATATAGAGCTTAAATGATGATTTTGTCCTTTCAGAATTGAAGTATTCTGAAAGAATATGCTGAGATCATGGAAGCTACTGCACAGTCTGCACCCTAGCATGTACTCTATGGTGCATCAAGTCACCCAAAGCTAATAAAAGAAGGAAAAGTTTATTAGGTACCATATGTGAAGTCATCTGAAAACAAGTACAAAAGACCTTTTCTGAAGACACAAAAGAAATTTATAATGAAGGAGACTGCTTAACAGTGTATTTAGTACTTTCTCTTTGGTAAGAGCGAATTAGTTTAGCAAATAGGTTGGTGGATTGAGTGAATAATGGTTAATAATAAAGTATTCTTTTGTTCTTTCTCTTTTTTTGTTCTTTTTTTTAAGTAGGCCATGATTGTGTAGTACACTGGTGTGTATTTGAGGACAAGTTTAAAGGTATGGCATCCAAGAAAATTGGCCGGCTTCTCTACTAATTAGTCAGTTTAGAATGGAGAGAGTGGATTAATTCAACCTTTTTTTTTTTTTTTTTTTTTGAGAAAGAAGATTAATTCAACCTTCAAAACATCAGTTCCATCAAATTGCAGGATATGAAACTTGAAGAGGATAAAGAAGTGACAAAATCAGGATGAGTATTAATAAATGAATGATTCCACAGAAGATGTTATTTCTAGCTAGCTAGCTGCTACCATGGTGATAGTGTAGGTAGTTTTTTATTCTGAAAGGCAATGAGAGCGCGCTAACGATATTTCAAATCAAAAGGCTGAGTGAATGGATATACGTACCGATTGATGGTCTTCACATTGTTATATGTTCCCAAATGTGATGGTGATTTGGGAATCAGACTTTTCATATCAGTCACATAGAGTCAGAGAGATAATACAAAGGAGGGGGAAAATTACTTCCTGAATAAGGAAGAGCACCCAGTAGATACTCACATTCGTATTATCGTTAACTACCAAACAAAACCGAAAAAAAATTCATGCTTATATCAGCACAATGTACTCGAACCTTGATCATTATAAACAATCACTTGATCAAATTTATATTACTGGTAGTTTCAGGAATTACCACTTGGATGACATCAGGCCGAGCTCCTCTTGAGGTTAAGGTACTAAGTCCATAAGCTTACTGCATATGAACTGCTAATTAACAGTGCTCGTCATGCATGTAATATACCATGCTTGAATGAAGAAGAGAAGCAAATACTCGATACAGTTAAGCTGCTATAAATCTGTCTTTCTCGGTGGCTAATTTATTGTTCTTATATATAGTTGCAAGGTTATCTCAAGGCCATTTTTGGTTGGAAAATTGGACCAAGGTAGGAGAAAATGTGAGCTTTGATCGATCTTTTGCAGAACAGATTGATGTTTTGATATATTGGAAACATGATATGGATTATGATGTTGTAAACAACATTGACTTCAAGATCAAGTTTCATAAAGGTAACTCGAAATTGCACAAAGACATTCATTTATTGAAATCATTAGCATATTGCCTACATTCAAGATTAGATCTCAACCAGAATTCGAAGTCCTGATTATATCCATCCTTGCCTATGTGTGGAATAAGTATTCTTATACAAATTCCCCATAAATAAGGATTCATATCCGTAGCCTGAACTTATTCCTCAGGAACAGTGCTCAAATACAGATGTCCTTGTTTATAAACATAAAGTTCTCGGAACAAGAAGAATATCAGATGTGGATTACAAGATTTATTTAGCAATGAAAATAGTCCCCTTTTCCCAAATATGCAATGTAATTCAGGTGCCAGAACATTAATTTTCTCCATTGAATTCTCCAGGCACTTCAAGCAATATAGAATCAGATACCATGTTTTCCAAGGAAAGTAAGAATTAGTTGATTAATTTGCTGTGGAAGTTGTTCTTGCACGAAATGATTCCCTTCTGCAATGTACTTAATGTCCAAATCAGGCACAAAATGCTTCACTGCCCCTGTCCGTATGTAATCTCCCATCCCCGGAAACTTGAAGAAATAGTCTTTCTCACCCATTACAAGCAGTGTGGGAGCAGAGACTTTTAGATCAGTATAACCACAATCAATTGCTGAAGCCCTGCATCAATGGAATCAATTCTAATACAATTAACGAATGGCGATACTCTATTCCATGTACAATTATGATCATATTACTGTATTATTCTTGTAATTAGGACTGAGTGAATGCAAGAGTTATGTTTTCTTCCTACCGGTATGGAATTTGCAATGGATAAAGAAATCCAGACTTCTCATAAAGAGATGCATAAACTGAAAGATCATCTTCAGAGAACCACGGTGGTAGAGGAATAGCTGGATCAAACAAATCCATGATTTCTTGATCCTTGGCAGCCACTGGAATCTCACTTCCAGAAAAAAGAATGTAGATGTTCCTTATCACTGACTTAACATCAAAGCGGCCAAAATCTGCTTCAGCCCTCCCAACTGGCTCCTGAATTAGGTAACAGCTTAATTAGTTTCGCCCTTGAAATGATCCAAACTGATGCAGGTCTACGGAAAAGTGTTATCGATCAAGAAACTGAGAAGTTGTTTTATACCTGCCACCTTGACATATAGAAACCTTCAGGAAGAAGATGATTTTGGACAGCAGCTGGACCTGGTAGCATAAAAGGAATACCTAGTGCTATGACACCAGCTACTCGATCAGGATGGAGAGCAGCTACTATGTATGCAGGCAAAGCTCCAAAATCCTTACCAACAAGGAAAGCCTGGTCATCATGCAACTGGTTTAGAATTATTTTGGCTATGTGGAATTTAAACCTTCTTCAACTACGTCATGACGTATCATGCTTAAGTACTGGTTTGAATACAAATCACTTTTAAGAACCACTACTAGGCACACACAGATAGATACACATTACCTTTTTAATTGCCAAACAATCCAAAAGGCCTACAACTTCTTCAACAAGGTCATTGAAAGTAGCCTTTTCAAGTTCAGCTGGCTGCTCAGAAAGACCATATCCCCTGCAATCATAGGCAATAGCCCGGTAGCCATTGTTAGCCACAGCAATCATTTGGCGCCTCCAAGAGTACCATATTTCTGGAAATCCATGCAGGAAAACCACCACATTTGGACCTGCATATCAGAAATCAATGCATATCATTATTATTATTTGTTGTACTTGTGGAAAAACCGGAACGATATAATAGAGATCTGAGCTGGGAATAATAGTACTAGATCATACGTACCACTTCCAATTTCAGCTACATGAAGCTTTAGTCCTCCTACTTCCACGTACTTATGCTCGATCTTTTCCATTAGAGATTGACAGAGGAACACTCAAATCTCGTTTGATCCAGCAAGAGCAGAGGAATAGAGCAAGAATCAGACTAGTAAAGGAGATTGAACTCTTAGAGTCAACCTGCAGAGCTTAGTTCCCCTTATTTTTTTTAAATAATTTTGTCCTTCATAGAAGTTGGTACCCGAAAACAAGGCGTTGGAATCTTTGAACCCCATCAATATGCATTGGCTAACCTCTAGTCTATGGTAGATGAAGTAGATCACATTCAAAGCTAACAAGAGTAAGAGGGAAAAATGTAATATAATAAGTACCATGTGGAAGGCCATCCCCAGAAAACAATGGAAATAAATCAATCTAAAATGAATCATAGCAATTAATTAATTATATATATATATATATATATATATATATATATATATTTGTTTTCTGAATGCCGGCCAATTTGGGAGTTAGTTTAAACTCTATTTGTCATGCAATATTAGAAGCCAGATATTGACCATATATTATATATATTGTTATATGATATATATATATATATATATATATATATTTTTTTTTATTATTATTGTTATATGATATAATTGAATAGAGAATGAAAGAAAGAGGGAGAAAGAACTTTAGCTGTAGCCACTACTAGAGTTATAACCCAAGAAAATTTACGTAAAAACATATTGACGTACATGTGTATATTAGACTAACTGATAATATGCAAAATTATACAAGTTTTTATTCAGTAGTCTCATTGAGTTGTTGTCTTTATATTAATCTCCTACTCTAATCAGCTAATCCTACTACGTACCACTCTTGCTGTTGTGAGTTTTCAGATCAACCTCCCACTTTCCGACTCCCTAAGAACCTAAAAAACTTGGTCTCGCATTCATTTGCACAATTTTGATGATAAATCTCAACACGTACACATATTTTAAGGAAAGTAGAGACTTATATTGAAATCCACAAAAAAAAAAAAAATTAATATTTGCGCTTCGCGCAAATAAATTTCTTTATTTTTTTTTGCCCCCACTCACATAATTTTCTGCGTCCGCCACTGCATATATAAATACTTTGGCTTTACAAGAATATGGTGTTGCTATACGATGAAGGTGCAGTGCCTAGCTAAAATGGATTTACCAACTGTTAGTCTGCATACACTCATTTTGCTAATTATTAACCTTTGTAATTTTCACTATGTTACTGAAATTCAGATTTTTTTCTCTTTTTTCCAGAGCAACCCCAGACAACCAAAGAGGTATATATTATGAGCAAGGAGTAAAATATCAGATGTCGATGAAATATCAGCGTTTCAAAATACGGATATTTCAACTGAAATATCGATAAAATATCGAATATCGATGGAAATTTTACCAAAAATTTATGTAAAAATTGTATATTTAGATAAAAATAGACTAAAAGTAAAATATCGGAAAGATATGAGTATTAATATCGATGTTTGAAAAAAACGGAAATATCGAGGATATTTTATTCCTTGATTATGAGGGAGAGTGGGACACAAAGGTAACTCAATGAAAAAGACACCCACCAGTGGACAACTATAAGAACTAGTTTTGATCACATGCATTAGATCGAGCTCCGATCCTCTAATGGTTTTACTGCAGAGAAGCATTTCATCAAACAATTTATCTTACTGCAGAGAAGAATGCCTTCAGTCATCCACCATAAACGACTTCATTCAAATTAATAAGTAGGTTTTCTGTCTGACAGAGAGATTAGGCGCCAAATTATTCCTATTACAGTATATTATAGTGTACGTCTCTTTCTTTTATTGTTTCTCTCCTGGTTGCAGCAAATTTTCATCTTCTCTACTAATTGTTCTGATAAGGGAATTTGCCTGATAATGCCATAAATCGGCTATCAATAAAACCTTGTCAATAGTAGTATAAGTAATAAGAAATGGGTCGTATGGAGCCAGGGATTGTAAGGGACACCTACACTAAAAGGTCTTTAGTTTCAAACAATTATTCACAAATAAAAATCAGCAATTATTGTTTACATTTATCTACACTTGATAAATATATTTATCAATTTAATTTTTCTATGCAACTAACTATTAAATAAATACCACATTTTAGAAAAAAAGGGCTATCTACCTTTGAAAATTAGAAAAAAAAAACCCCTTCCTTTTCACTTTATAAATAAGGACATGGTTTTAATATGTTGATCATAAAAAACTCCATTCAATTTCACTAAACAATAAAAAGTGGCTGTTTTTCACTTTCAAAGTGACGATTTTACCCTTCCCTAACAAACTTTCTTTTTTTCCCGTTTTGTTACTTTCCCTCATTTCTCTGTTAATTGCGATCTTCGTTTTCTTTTTCTTCGTTTCAGTGCCGTCTCTCTCTCTCTCTCTCTCTCTCTCTCTCTCTCTCTCTCTCTCTCTCTCTCTCTCTCTCTCTCACTTCCGATCTGCAATTCCAATTTGCCTCTTTCGCTGCCAATTTGCAATTCTGATTTGCCTCTAAAGCTTTGTATCTACGATTCCTCAGTTTTGATTCATTGAAATAAGGTATGTTAAGTTTTTGCAGTTGTTTTAGAAGTAAAAATGAAGTTAAAAGGACTGTCAAGTGCAGCAGGTGTAACAAATATGCTGGTCACAACAGAACAAGTTGTAAATAAATTATATAGTTCCGTAGATAGCTATTCAGGCAGTTACAACAATAGCTACTTTCTGTTTTTTTTTTCGGTGTAGCAGCATATATAGCTGTTTTTTACAATTACCATTATGGTTAGTTAAGAATGTTTTTTGAAAGTTACATTGAAACTTATATTGAAATTTACATTGATTGTTTCTTGGTTTTACTGTTATTGAATTGTTGCATTTTTAATTTTGTTCATGTTTATTTCGGCAGCAGAACGCTGACGTGGTGCGGTGCAGCGGCACGCTGCATTGTTTTATGCAGATAGTTATCAAGATAGTTACTAATTTAGTTACACATATAGTTACGAAATTGATAGTTACTGAGGTAGTTACTAATATAGTTACACAGATAGCTTTCAAAATTGATAGTTACTAAGGTAGTTACACAGATAGCTTTCAAAATTGATAGTTACTATGATAGTTACTGAGGTAGTTACACAGATAGCTTTCAAATTTGATAGTTACTATGATAGTTAAACAGATAGCTTTCAAAATTGATAGTTACTATGATAGTTACTAAGGTAGTTACACAGATAGCTTTCAAAATTGATAGTTACTATGATAGTTAAACAGATAGCTTTCAAAATTGATAGTTACTATGATAGTTACTAAGGTACAAGGATGATAATTACTAAGATAGTTACTTTGTCATTTACTTGATAGTTACTTGATAGTTACTGGGCTAGTTACCAAAACTGTTCCTTGAATAGTAACTTTGATAGTTACTCAGAAACAATCTGCTTAACTTTTCATGAAACAATCTGTTCAAATAAAGCATAAACAATCTGTTCAAATAAAGCAAAAAATTTCCTATACTTTAAACTTCCTAAATTTTCCTAACAATCTGTTCAATCGATTTAACAGTCTCTCCAACTATGCCGATTGTCCGCAAAACGCTTCAGAATGTAAGCCCTAAACTTGTCAGTCTCTTTCTTTCCAAACTTCTTGTTGAAATTGTCTTGTGACATGATAACGTTCATGAAGTATATGACATATATCCCACAATCGACGCTGTTTTGTCACAATAAATAGATTAATAAAAGTCAGGCAGTTATAAAGATGATAGTTAGTGATATAGTTACAAACATAGTTGCACAGATAGTTACAAATATGATATTTACTGAGATAGTTACTAAAATAAAAACACACAGTTACAAGATGATTGCTACTAAGATGTTGGAATAAGAACTTACGAATCAGATTGTTGTTGAGGCAATTTGACGCTGTACGAACTGACAGTCAAATTTGACTTATAATTCTCCTTAATCCACCTTATAGATTGAACTTCATCTTCAGTAAGAGCTTCTTCTACCATCTACAATTCAGTGCTGGTGCTCTTGTTGCAGTCTATTTTGTACATGCATCCTTGCTCCAGCATGTCATCCGATTGTTCAAGCACAGCTTTCATCCACAAATTAATCATTGTAACCTATTAATAGCATAGTTAGTCAGATAGTTACAAAAAATAATAGTTATTCAAATAGTTACTTTCATAGTTAGTCAGATAGCTAGCAAAAATTGATAGTTACAAAGATATATAGTTACTAACATAGTTACACAGATAGCTTTCAAAATTGATAGTTACTAACATAGTTACACAGATAGGTTTCAAAATTGATAGTTACTTTGATAGTTACTAATACATAGTTACACAGATAGTTTTCAAAATTGATAGTTACTAAGACAGTTACTAATGCATAGTTTACACAGATAGTTTTCAAAATTGATAGTTACTAATATTATAGTTACTAACATACCATTTTTTGAGCATCTTTAAAACTTTGCCCGGTTTCTTTTCTTCTTGCCCTCATGGAATCAAAGTGGGCAAATTTGCACGCTTCCTTGTCAAACACCAGTAGAGTATGGTGGAAGCTCCGCTTATGCGTAAGGGGTATCATAATGCACTACCAGAAAAAAGGGTTTTCCCGACGAAAAAAAAAAAAACGGCCGACGAATTAAAATTTTCGTCGGTAATTCTAAGGAATAGCCGACGATTTTATTTTTAGTCGGTAAAAAAAAAAAATTCGTCGGCCATAGTTTAACCATAGCCGACGAAACCTTTTTTCGTTGGTATTTTTAAAAAATCGTCGGCTATATTCATATTTCAGCCGACTATTTGTATTTTCGTCGGCCTTTCTCCGAAATATTAGCCGACGAAAATTTTTAGAAGTATGGCCGACGAAGTTGACATTTTCGTCGGCTATAAGTCTATATAGCCGATGAGTACTATATTTGATTTCGTCGGCTATGATTAAAAAAAACAAAAAACAAAAAAAAACCACCTTCCATTTTCTATCACTATCGACAAACCATTGCTTCATCCTTCAAATACAAATATGTCGTCAAATAAGATATGACCGAAATAATGAAATACGTCTACGGTTGAAAAATGACAAGATTCCGACAAAATCTGTGTGCCGAATGTTGCGGTTAACTGTTTTTTACTTCCGTTTTCCTATGGGTAGCCTGACATTCGGTAAATATTTTGAGGAAAATTTTTATACGATTAGTTGCGTATCATCTATTTGAAACTATTATCTGTTGAAGGTCAGGCAAAAAAACGTCATTTAGACAGGCCAATTACCATTTCTAAGCGTTTAAAGGGTTGACTCACCCGGTTGACCGTCCCGATCCAACCTTTAACGTTGTCAGATGTAGTTGGATTTTTATTCATACATGTATTTAATCTTAACGGTGATATCTGACGGTTGGAATAGATTTTCCAAACTTTTAGATTCAAAATCGGAACATATGCACTAATGTTCCATAACTTGTTTACTAAGTGTTTAAGTGAATGTATAGTTTCAAATAGTTACTATACGTACACTCTTCCAATGCAAATATATCGTCAAATAAGATATGACCGAAATAATGAAATACGTCTACGGTTGAAAAATGACAAGATTCCGACAAAATCTGTGTGCCGAATGTTGCGGTTAACTGTGTTTTACTTCCGTTTTCCTATGGGTAGTTTGACGTTCGGTAAATATTTTGAGGAAAATTTTTATACGATTAGTTGCGTCTCATCGATTTGAAACTATTATCTGTTGAAGGTCAGGCCAAAAAAATGTCATTTAGACAGGCCAATTACCATTTCTAAGCGTTTAAAGGGTTGACTCACCCGATTGACTGTCCCGATCGAGCCTTTAACGTTGTCAGATGTAGTTGGATTTTTTTTCATACATGTATTTAATCTTAACGGTGATATCTGACGGTTGGAATAGATTTTCCAAACTTTTACATTCAAAATCGGAACATATGCACTAATGTTGCTTAACTTGTTTATTAAGTGTTTAAGTGAATGTATAGTTTCAAATAGTTACTATACGTACACTCTTCAAATGCAAATATGTCGTCAAATAAGATATGACCGAAATAATGAAATACGTCTACGGTTGAAAAATGACAAGATTCCGACAAAATATGTGTGCCGAATGTTGTGGTTAACTGTTTTTTACTTCCGTTTTCCTATGGGTAGGCTGACGTTCGATAAATATTTTGAGGAAAATTTTTATACGATTAGTTGTGTATCATCGATTTGAAACTATTAACAGTTGAAGGTCAGACCAAAAACCGTCGTCTAACTAGACTAATTTCCGTTTTAAAGCGTTTAGAGGTTTGACTTAGTGGTTTGACCAACAGTTTAGCCGACGAAAATTATATGTCGTCGGCTAAACTCTTGCGATCCGCTTATTGTCCGCCGTTGGATGGCTCAGATCCAACGGCTGTGATTTTCCAAAGTATAGCCGACGAAATATTTAAATTCGTCGGCTAAACTCTTGCGATCCGCGCCTTTTCATTGTCCGCCGTTGGATGGCTCAGATCAGACGGCTGCTGATCTCCTAAAGTATAGCCGACGACATTCAAAGAATAGCCGACGACATTCAAAGTATAGCCGACGACATTCAAAGTATAGCCGACGATGTTAAAGTTTTCGTCGGCTATAGTTAAGAATAGCCGACGAAATCTTTTTTAATCGTCGACTATTCTTTCGGGTATAAATCAGAAACTGTCGAACCCTAGCCGACTTTTTCCTCTCTTCCTCCTCCTCCTCCTGCTGCTGCTCCAATCTGCCGCAAAGAGTTCGTTTCCGCCGCGCTGCTCCTCCTCCTCCTCAAATCGGCGCCTAATCTCTCCTCCAATTCCGGCCTCCTCCGATCCTCCTCCGATTCTCCTCCTTCCTCCTCCTTTTCCGGTCGGCCTCCTCCTCCTCCTCCTTCCCCTCCGCCTTCCCCTCCTCGTCTGACCTCCTTCCCCTCCTCCTCCGGCCTCCTCCTCCGATCGGGTTAAATTTTTTTTTTTCAATTTACTTTAATTTTATAAATAGTTATATATTTAATTTTAATTATATAAATTGTTATATATTTGTTAATAAATTTAATTTTAACAAATTGTTACATATTTGTTATATATTTTATTTTAATTATATAAATTGTTATATAATAAATTGTTATATATTTGTTATATATTTAATTTTAATTATATAAATTGTTATATATTTGTTAATAAATTTAATTGTTATATATTTGTTATAATTTAGGTATAGAAATTGTTATATATTTAATTTTAATTATATAAATTGTTATATATTTGTTATATATTTAATTTTAATTATATAAATTGTTATATATTTTTGTTAATATATAAATGGTTATTTGTATTTATATATATGTTAATAATGAAATATAGTTATATTTGTATATAAATAGTTATATTTAGGTTAATGGTTAGTATTATTTGAAATTAGTACAAATTTAAATATTAATTTGTTAGTATGTTTTGAAATATGTTAGTATTAGTGGTTATTATATTAATTAGAATTTGTTATTTAATGTAATATAATTTAATATTAATTAATGTATTAATGCCTCAAGCTGCAGATGGCCGATACATTCAGACAGTTCTTCGGAGGCCGTCGTTCCAGATCAAGGGGTTCTGGAAGTTCTGCCGGTTCCGCAGAGTCCGACAGGACCCTTAGCCAGCCTGAGTGGACCACCACCCAGCCGCGGAGGAGTGTGGATTCATCCCAGCCGCGGAGGCCTGTGGATTCATCCTAGCCGCGGAGGAGTGTGAGTTCTCGGCACCAGACCCTTCTCCAGGCGGGGCGGCCGTCGAGCAGTTCACGTCCCCCTGTCGGGTCAGATGCTCCGAGGTTCAGTAGGCAGCTATTTCAGGACGAGATAGCTGCAGACGTTCCTCAGGTCCGTATGCCTGAGGTTCATCGGGAGCCGATGACGGGTCCGACGACGTCTGCTGCTGACTCGACTGAGGGGCCTACTCTCCCAAATCAGCTCTACCTCCCGTACAACATTCCTGCGATACCCGAGGTCGACTTTCGAGGTGTGCCCATATGGCCTGCTATGCCGCGACTACACGGGTTGCGTGGGGGCAATAATTAGGGACAGAGTCCCTATGTTGTGGACGCGGTGGGCTGATGTGCCCGAAGAGATCAAGAGGGAGGTGAACAACGCTGCGTCGGTGAGTAATTTAAAAAATTTAATTTATTTTACGTAATATTTAATAATTTTCGGTATTGTTATAATTGTAAAACTAATAAAATATTATCTTTCAGACATACTTCGAGATTGCAGAACATAAGCAGCATTGGGCGGACGCGATGTAGTCGTTGAGGTACATTGGGAATTCCTTATCTTATAATTCGAAATATTTTTTGATATTAATAATATTTCTAATGCACTTTTATTTTTTCCGTAGGTTCAAAGAGTGGAAGAACGAGCTCCGTTCCCACTTTAACCAATACGACAACCGTGGTCGTATGGGTACTCCCAGAGAGTTCATGTTCAGGGAGTACGAGTGGCGTTGGTTGAAGACAGTAGACTTCAACAACCCACTTATGCAGGTAAATACTAAACTTAACTATAAATGTTTATTTTGTTAAAATTTTAATTATTAGTTTAATTATTTTATAATTATTACACTAAAATTTTTTGATGCATTTTTCTAATATTTTATTATTTGTTTGAAGCAACGGTCTCGGGTAAACTCTGCGAACCGCCGCCGTAACACAACCCCCCATCATGGTGGTTCTAGGCCGTTTGCACAATATCAGGAGGAGGCGCTTAGAGATCATCCTGATAGCAACCCGTATGTGGAGACGTTCAAGATCGCTTATCCACAAGCGACAGAGCAGCTCGTAAGTCGTTGATTACGATTTTAAAATTTTAATTATTAATTTTACTTAATTATATATTTGTTAGAATATTAATTATTTTTTTTTTCCCGTTCAATTAGAAGAGGGTGAACCGGGCCGAAGAAGAGGTGTTCCAGCAAGTAGTTCGGGAGACACAACCGAACATCTCAGAGGCAGATCTGGAAGAAGCCCTGCGCCAAGTCGACCGATCGAATGTCCAAACGGCAGCGAGAATGTTCGACGCAGCCTTCCCACACCAGTCAAACCAATACTACTGCCGGGGTTTGGGAAGTTCTGGAATAAGGCTCCTGAAGACCACTAAGGGAGGTCAAAAGAAGGGAGGCGGGGACAGCCAACAGATGAGGGGGGAAGTGCAGAGATTGACCGCAAGATTAGAGGCCCAGTCCCCGAGATCACAGGAGCTACGCCGCAGAACACAGCATTATCATTTGGATCTGGCCAGTTGGCATGCTGAATGCGACAGAGTTCGGCAACACAACTACGCCGCCCAACAAAACTGGTGGTGTGATATGTTCGCGGCACAACAACACACCCTTGAACTCCCGCCCCCGTTTCAGCCGTTAGTTGAACCTCCAATGCCTCAACCTTCCGATGATGACGAGCAGGATGCTGGGGATGACGTGGTGGACTTTAGTGCTTTAGGTGATGATTAGGGTTATATTTTATGTATATTGGAACAAATTAAATAATAAATCATTTAGACGTGTTTCTTGTTGGTGCAAATGCATGGATTGTCTTTGTGATTTGCAGGTTGCTTGGAATGGTAATTTAGAAATTAATTTAATTTTTTTTCCCCCAAATGTAAGAATAGCCGACGATATTGGCATTATTTCGTCGACTATAAGCACTATAGCTGACGATTTTTACCAATTTTCGTCGGCTATAACTTCTATAGCCGACGAAAATGACATTATTTCGTTGGCTATAACTAATTAATGCCTATTAAAATATTAATATATTCCGACGAAATAACCGACGAAATAGATGAAATCGTCGGGTATATTTCAGAACAAATAGCCGACGAATTTCATC
Organism: Potentilla sterilis; assembly: GCA_963682095.1. Lineage (NCBI taxonomy): Eukaryota > Viridiplantae > Streptophyta > Magnoliopsida > Rosales > Rosaceae > Potentilla > Potentilla sterilis. The sequence continues at coordinate 21,580,070 of OY821760.1, forward strand.
GGCTATAGTTTACGATATCGTCGGCCATACTCGAAAATATCCGACGAATTTCGTCGGATATTTTGCCCAGATTTGGTCGACGAAATTAATTTTCGTCAGCACTGTCGTCGGCCATACTCGAGAATAGCCGACGATTTTGTTATTTTCGTCGGCTATTGGTATTACCGACGGCGTTTTTCCGACGAAAATTTCGTCGGCAGAAGGAATAGCTGACGAAAATTCGTCATAGTCGACGAAATTTTTTTCGTCGGCTATTCCCTCGGATCTGGTAGTGATGGCATCTGCTTTAGCTAGCTTCTCATACAGAGGTTCACGTAGGAACTGATGAATTGGTTTTGCTTCGAGGTCTTCTGTCGACATCTGTTTTTCAAACCAAACCTATGATTAGTTATCTCATAATGTTTTACAAAAATATAATTCTCTTGTTAATTAGTATCTTACCCAGGAGTGAGTGAGCATAATTTCTATTTTTGGTGCAACTGGATCGTTGATGTCCTTCATTTCGCTATATAACAAAGATGCAAATGCATCAATCATGTTATTTGCGACTTCAACTCCAAACACGACTTGTTCAATTTCATGCTTTGAAATTTCTGTTCCCACCTCCTTTCCTTCCCAGAAGAACACTCTGCAGACATGATAGTAAATCATATGATAGTTACTAAGACAGTTACAGTCAGATTATAGATACTGAGATAGTTACTAAAATAGTCACACAGGTAGTTAGTCAGATAGTTACTCAGAATGATAGTTACTGAGGCAGATAGTTAGAAAGATAGATACTAAGATGATAGTTATTGAGATAGTTACTGAGATAGTTACTTAAGAAATTATCCAGACAGATACCAGGACAGATTGTAGGACAGACAGTTAATAAGATATATACCAAGACAGATAGCAGGACAGATTGTAGGATAAATGAATATTATGCTTACCCGCTTGGCGCCTTGTTCCAGTATTCTCAAAACCTTTGCTTCGTGTTTTCGTCCATATGATCTTTGTAAACTGTGTGGTCATCCCAGTCCATCACCTCTCGTTGGCTAGGTTGATAAGGTTCCTCTGAATCACCAACAAGGTATATTGGTTCACCCTCCTCTATCACCATAGCCACATCGTCAAATGACGTCTGAACAGCAGTTACTGATTCAACCTGTTCTGGTTGCACCACATTTCTCAAACTTTCCTCCTCTTTCTTTTTCCGCCTCTCTTCTTCAAACTTTTTTCTGTTCTCTTCCTGCCTCTTTCTTTTGATTTCCCGTTCAGCTTTGACTTCACCCCACCAGTATATGTTGTCCTTTCTTGATGTCCACTTTCTGTTTTTTATGCGCACAACATATGAATATATTCCCAGCGATTCTGCTGAACTCCCGGAGTGCATTTCGTCAAGCGAAAAATTCGTCACATTTTGGTTTGATCTGAAATGCACTTTTTTCTTTGTTTTTGCCTCAGCTTGGTTGAAAACAGGCATGGGAACTGGTGACTCTATGATCTGGAACTTGTGAGGTTCAACTATCATGTCACCCAGAGTTAGTTTTCTGGCTTGTGGAGTAGGTGGAGTCCTCAGATTTGTTGTTGAGATTTGTTTTGGTTGCTGCGGTGATTGAGTGAGAGTGTTGTAAGCTTCCCAAGGAGATATAATCCCCGGCAAGATGTTGAAAGAAGGCATTTCCGGCATTTCCGTCACCGGTGTCTTGGGTGACCATCTTGCTTCATGTGGGATTTTTCTACGATATGTTCTTGTTTCTTCCTCATCACCTGCGCGATAGGAAATCAGATGATAGTTATATTTACAGTTATAGTTACTAATACAGATGCTCAGATGATAGTTACTCAGTTCTGTTGATAGTTACTAAGATAGTTACTAAGGTAGTTAAACAGATAGTTTTCTCAGATGATAGTTACTACGGTAGTTGCACAAAATAGGTACAAATATGATAGTTACTAAGATAGTTACTAACATAGTTACACAGAATAGTTTTCAAAAACAGATACTTACTAACATAGTTACACAGATAGTTTTCAAAATTGATAGTTACTAAGACAGTTACTAAGATAGTTATTCAAAATTGATAGTTACTAAGATAGTTACTAACATTGTTGCACAGATAGTTTTTAAAATTGATAGTTAATAACAAATTTTTATTACCTTTGCTTTTTTCTTCCTCTCTTCTTTTTTCAGCCTCTTCTTTTTTCTTCCTTTCTAATTCTTCCTCAACTTTATTCAAAGCGTCCAGCTGATCTGCTACAAGCTGTTCTTCTTCTTTTGCATTTTTCTGACTGCTTTCCTTCACTTCAGTTGCCTGCCCTTCTTTTTCGGCTTCAGTCGCCAGTTTTTCCAAGCCATCTGATTGAGATTGTGGTGGTGTCATCTCCATTGGGTCGAAGAATTGAGTCAGTACAGCCACAATTTTCTTTTGCCTTTCCAACTCAGCCTTTAATTTTAAATTTTCCAGCTCTTGTGTCGTTGCACTCTCTTTCATCACCACAATTTCCACTATGGCGTCTTCCAAATCTTGTGACATCTGTGCTAGATTTTTCTCCTTTTCTTGCAATTTTTTTTTTCAAATGCTCAATCTGCATTTGCTTTTTCGTGAGCTGTTCTGAATTTTCTTTGTTGATGATTTCAGGTTGCATTTGTTCTATTTCAGTCTGCTCAGCTGCTTCTGGTTCATCCTCATCCTCACTTGTCCCTTCCAGGTCTTCTCTGCATTTTGCGAAATGTTTCTGAAAAAGTTAAAATAACAATTACTCACACACTTACTGACATAGTTACCAAAATGATAGTTACCAAAATATTTACTAACATAGTTAGTCAGACATAGTTACAAAGAAGATAGTTAGTCATCTTTGATAGTTACTACGATAGTTACTAGTTACTAACATAGTTAGTCAGACATAGTTACAAAGATAATAGTTAGTTAGATAGTTACTAACATACTTATACAGATTGTTTACAAAATTTATAATTACTGAGATAGTTACTAAGATAGTTACTAAGATAACTACACAAATAGTTTTCAAAATTGATAGTTACTAAGGTAGTTACTAACACAGTTACAGAGATAGTTATTCAAAAATGATAGTTACTAAGATAGTTACTAAGATGATACTTACTGACAAGTCTTTGAGTTGATACTTGCACATCTTTTTCTTCAACTTTTCCAGGTCCCATTTCCTGATATGGTGTTGTTCATTGTCCCTCCCTGGAATTGGCTCCACCAAGTTTGTCTTCATGCACAGCCAATATTGGTTGCAAAATGAATGTTAGTTTATAAGAAGCAAAATGATATAACATAAAAGAATAAAGGAAGATAAAACTCGCGCACTGCTTACCAGAATGACATGAACACATCCTCCTGTATTCTTTGATGCACGGTCCGATTTCTTGTACTTTGTGAGACATCTTTTCAAGAAGATTTTGACTTCTTTTGCCCAGGCATAGTTAGATGTCTCATCTAAATCCTCCACAGCTCTGACAATGTCTATATGGAGGGTTTCCTTTGCATTTGGGAAGAGAAGCTTGATGAGAATGTCGACAATAATCAGCCTTGCTATATTTGCATCTCTGCTTCCTTTTTCCTCATCAGATTGAGGATTCTTATTTAATTCGGCTGTTATGGCTGTATTCACCATCTTTTTATTGACTTCCTTTGATTGTCTGAAAAATCTGATCACAAAATCAGAAATGGGCATCTCTTTTCTCTGAATGTACACTCTTGTACGGTTCAGCCCTAGAATTTGTGAAACATCTGATGATTTTATTCGGAACTTCTTCCCAGCAAACTGAAACTCATCTCTTACGTGATCGTAAGCTTCTAGCACCATCCACAATTGGTTGTTTGACTTTGAACTGTAAACACGGTTCTGGTGTAGTGCTTGAAACAGCTTGGAAAATGGAGTCCTCTCGATCAGCTGTAGTACTGCCCCCATATTCATTGAAATTTGGTAGGGTGCTTCTGAACTGTAGGGTCTGCCCCTTTTTCTTCTGCTCATTTGAAAACACAATTAAAACAAAATTAGTATGACAGTTGATAGTTACTAGTTACTTTAATAGTTACAATGATAGTTACTAGTTACTTTCATAGATACTATGATAGTTACCTTGATAGTTACTAGTTACTCTCATAGTTACTATGATAGTTACTAGTTACTGTGACAGTTACTATGATAGTTACAATGATAGTTAGTAGATACTGTGATAGTTACTATGATAGTTACTAGTTACTTTGATAGTTACTAGTTACTTTTCATAGATACTATGATAGTTACCTTGATAGTTACTAGTTACTTTTATAGTTACTATGATAGTTACTAGTTACTGTGATAGTTACTTTGATAGTTAGTAGATACTATGATAGTTAGTAGATACTGTGATAGTTACTTTGATAGTTACAAGTTTTTTCATAGATACTATGATAGTTACTTTCATAGTTACTATGATAGTTAGTAGATACTGTGATAGTTACTTACAGGATTTTGCAGTTGATGTTCTTCTTGTTTTTCTATCAGTACGATCTTCTTTGCACCTTTATCATCATCTTCATCAGTTTGATAATCAGATCCACTACCACTACTAGATGTATCATATTCAGTTTCATCACCATCATCCTCTTGTTGCCATTTTCTTTTTTTATCTCTAGCTCCCCTTTCTTCCGTTATCTGCACATTTGATAAGCAAAGTCACTATGGCAGTTTTTTCAATTATAACACAGTTAGTAAGATAGTTACTCAAAAGAAAAACAGTTACTATGACAGTTACTGATGTTCGTGCTTGCTTTCCTTTTTTAACATCAGCACCATCATCGCTTTCATCATCTTGTTTTCTTTTTCTTTTGGCAGCTGCCGCTACCTTATCTTCGCTTATTTGCACATTCGATAAACACAGTTACTAAGACACTTTTTCAATTGTAACATAGTTACTGAGATAGTTACTTATAAGAAATATTGTTACTACTATAGTTACTAACTAATTGTGTTGTTTTCCTTTCCAGTTTCTGTTATAGTTTTTCTTTCCCTTCTATTTCTTCTGCTTTTTTCTTCTATGCTCCCATCAACTCATAGTTAGATGATTTATACACTAACATTTGCATTACCAACTACTTAATAGTTTCACTAACAGTTACAGAAAAAATAAAATTTCGATTACAACAATAGATAACCTTTCGCTGTTTTTGTTTTGTAGTCTTCTTTTCTAGATTGTCCTCATTCCTTTTTTTTGTTCGTAGCTCGTGTTGTCTATCATCCTCACTTGAAGTAACCTCTTTTGCCGGACTATTTTTCAGTTTTGGTGCCATGTTCTGCATATGTGAGGGAAAAAAAGTTATAACCTGATACAATCATAAACTCAAACAGTTCACATATATTTCCATCACCAAATTTCACAATTACTAATACAGTTATGCAACACTGAAACAATATAATTTCATTAACATAAACTCAAACAAGATAGTTACTAGAATAGTTTCTGTTATTGTTCCTTGCACGTAACACAGTTACTAGAATAATTTATGTTATAGTTCTTTACACATAACACAATTACTAGAATAGTTTCTATTATAGTTCCTTGCACATAACACAGTTACTAGAATAGTTTATGTTATAGTTCCATGCACATAACATAGATTCACATACACACAAGCACTCAGAATTTTTAGCACCCAAGCAAAATTTAAAAAAATAGCAGTTACATAATAGTTACTTTGATAGTTCCAACCATAACAAGATAGTTAGTAGGATAGTTACTGCTATAGTTACATCCATATAACACAGTTTCATCTATTCACACACACACAAACTCTCATAATTTCTATTGCTCATGCAAAATTTAAAAAAAAAAAAAGTAGATACTGTTTTAGGTTATTTATATTTAAACCTAAAATCATCTTCCAATTTATCATCCACTAGTACAGAAATCGATTCAGATGACGGTTTTTAACCGTCATCTCATATGCTCCCAAACTGTCATCTATCGCAATGTCATCTGTTAAAACGCATTCAGATGACGGTTAAGACCCAAAAAAAACTGTCATCTACCGATCATAAGGATGACAGTTGTGTATTCAGATGACGGTTGGCATTCATGGTGCCAACTGATGTCAACTTACGTGCGCATTTTCAGTGATGAATGACATATATTGAGATGACAGTCGACTGTCATCTAATGCTACTTTTTATGTCAGTCAATATATCAAAGCAAGCGTCGTGTGATATCTTCTCAGACGTCATCTTTCATTTTTAATGACTGTCATTTACATCTTCTAAGGATGACGGTTGTACGTTGTTCATATGACGGTTGGCATTCATGGTGTGCGCATCTTGTGTCTGATGGCATGTAACCTGATGACACTCAAACCGTCGTGTAAAGTGCAATGTAACGTCGGTCATATTGTCAAGGCGAATGTCATCTGAATTTTGAACAGATGTCATTTACACTATCATATAGTATGTCATCTAAGCTCTCTTAGACATCAATCTTGCATAATGTTGTTTGTGTCATACGATTTTGGTTCAGATGTCACTCGTTTGTGTCATATGAATGTGTTTCTAACGTCAGTTATTTTATGACTGAGTCTGTCATTTGAGTTCTGTCATTTGAGTTCATTTGATATGTTACCAAATGAACAGTACTGACCAAATCCACAGTACAAGAAACCATATAATTGACTAGAGAATAATCTACATTAAACTTTATCCAGAAAAGAGGACATCAACTGGAAAATTACACGTGTGAAAAGAGCCTCAGGAGCCTGGAACCTTTCAGTGCCGACTTTGATCACCCTTCCATCTGGCAGCTGATTATACCAACATAAATATCAGTGAAGTGAGATCAATAAATTGGTTGAAGCTATAACAACTGCAAACCAAACAGAAGAGTGACCTACTAAAACAAAATTCAATGACCAATGTTTATTGGGAAAGTAATTTTATCAATGCAAAGTTGCAAACTAAGAAACATTACAGGCACTACATAGAGCAACATAAATAGAAATAGGCAGATAAGACCATGTGTCTACAGTCGAGTCATGTTTTGAAGAATTGCTACCACAGTGTAGTCATGTTTAAGAGAATTGCTACTTTTTGGGTACTTGAAAACCAAATGATTGTATAAACACTGATGAGATGCCAAAGAGAATTCAACTTACAGTGTAATTGTTTACAAGTATGGTTGTCTCCAGTCCCAATTGATACTCTCTTTTGTAATCATAACTGCACCAAATGGGAAATATGATGAATAATATAATCAATAAGTTCCATAAGATAAGAATAGCGCATAAGACTTGTTCACCTTATATAGCAGAGCTTCTCTTTGATTTCCCTAACACTCTCAAAGTCAGCTGTCCTATTCATTGCGTACCTAAAAGATAGTACAAACTTTTCAAATCAAATTAGTTTCTTTAGATAACCATGAAGTAGATCAAACAATATTGATGTTACCAAGTTACGAGCAATTGGTTCTCACCCCCTCCGTGAGAGCAAATCAACAAGATAGGAAGTTATGTGCCTGCCAGCTACATTCATACGCTTTGTGAGATGAGGAAATGAGTAGCCATCAACAACTGGAACCTGTTGAAGCCAAAACAATTTAGACATAGTACAGAGTTCAAGCCAATGATTACTGCCATGGTCTATTTGTTTGCACTCTTTGATAAGTAATCAGCTTAGATTTGTACTTAAAAAAGTACACCACACAAACTGATCCAGAAGCTCCTAATTGGCTAATTCATAGTGTCAAAGTTGGTATTCGGGTATTTACCACATGAGTAACGCCATCACCAGAGTCAATCACTAATCCTGTCAGCAATCCTGCAGAGTGAAAAGGAAAATGCTGAAGCACATGTCAAAAAGAAGCAAAAGTTTAAACATAAATCCCTGTTAGCAAGTATTAATACTAAGTGCTAACACTTTTTTAATGTATCCACATAGCTCAAAGTGCAGCATTCGAACCATGCTTTTTTGTACAAAAAACAAACGAATTGGGCTAAGAACAGCAATATAAACATTTAACCTTTAATCATCTCTATAAGCACCTTGAGCATACAGTGTTAAAACAGCTTGAATTTGAATGAAGACGCCAGCGAAATTGTACTTCTCAAACATGGTCTCAATCTGAAACATTGAATCAAGCCAAATCATGAAAAAAAAAATTAAAAATTAAAATTCATTACAGTACACACATAAATGAACCAAACTAGGCTACTGCCTAATAAAGACACTGCAAAACAGACCATCTTCTCGCGGTTCTTTGAGGGATTGAGAGGAGGGTCTGTGAGCAGTATATGGCATTCAGTAGGATCTATCTGTTGACAAAGAACATGAATCAAAGTTACCACCATCGGAACAAAACTATAAGATTTCAGATTGCGAAAAAACAACCAAATGAAACAATAAGTATACCTTGAGCTCACTGTAGAAGGCATGGTCCCTTGAGCTCTACGACGTCGTAGCGCTTCGTGTCCAGTCCCTTCATCAGCCGGCACCCGGCCCACCCCGTCCCCAGCACCACCACCCTCGGCTTCTCCCCAGCCTTCGTCGGCCTCAAGCCGGAGTATACCGCCGGCGGCGGCGCCGCCTCGGTGGTGAAGCATGAGGTGAGAGAGTAAGAGAAAGGCTCGGTGATTCTGGATTTGGTTGTGGGAGATGGTGAGGCTCTGGCTGTGACTCTGATGAGTAGACTCTAGTGTTGAATATCAGAGAGGGAAAAGAGAGAGGTCGAAGAAGAAGAAGAAGAAGAAGGAGATGGATTTAGATCTGAGGGGAGAGTGAAAAACAGAAAACTAATAAGGGGGAATGGTTTGTGGGGTGTGTTATTTTTACTGGCATAGGTTTATAAGAGTTAATTTACCGCAGTACCCCTAGTATCTAACTATTTTTTACTTCTGTTTTCCTATGGGTAGCCTGACGGTCGGTAAATATTTTGAGGAAAATTTTTATACGATTAGTTGCGTCTCATCGATCTGAAACTATTCTCTGTTGAAGATCAGGCCCAAAAACGTCATTTAGACGGGCCAATTTCCGTTTTAAAGCGTTTAGAGGTTTGACTCACCCGGTTGACCGTCCCGATCGAGCCTTTAACGTTGTCAGATGTAGTTGGATTTTTTTTCATACAAGTATTTAATCTTAACGGTGATATCTGACGGTTGGAATAGATTTTCCAAACTTTTAGATTCGAAATCGGAACATATGCACTAATATTCCTTAACTTGTTTACTAAGTTTTTAAGTGAATGTATAGTTTCAAATAGTTACTATACGTAGACTCTTCAAATGCAAATGTGTCGTGAAATAAGATATGACCGAAATATTGAAATACGTCTACGGTTGAAAAATGAGAAGATTCCGACAAAATCTGTGTGCCGAATGTTGCGGTTAACTGTTTTTTACTTCCGTTTTCCTATGGGTAGCCTGATGATCGGTAAATATTTTGAGGAAAATTTTTATACGATTAGTTGCGTCTCATCGATCTGAAACTATTCTCTGTTGGAGATCAGACAAAAAAACGTCATTTAGACGGGCCAATTTCCGTTTTAAAGCGTTTTAACAAATTTCCCACCCAAACATTAGATGACGTGCAACCGTCGTCTGATGTTTCAACCTTTCAATTTTTGATGGCATACCTAGGCTGAGTTTGGGAGGGAATTTTCCCGCTTATAACTTGGTAGAAACCCTAAACCCTCAGATGACAGTCAACCGTCATCTGAATTAAGTATAATTTTTGAACGATGAGTTTTTGAGATGTCTACCATTGCCAATACTAAATTTTGGATGTTTTCCTCATAAACTGAGAAAATGTGATGGCATACCTAGGCTGAGTTTGGGAGGGAATTTTCCCGCTTATAACTTGGTAGAAACCCTAAACCCTCAGATGACAGTCAACCGTCATCTGAATTAAGTATAATTTTTGAACGATGAGTTTTTGAGATGTCTACCATTGCCAATACTAAATTTTGGATGTTTTCCTCATAAACTGAGAAAATGTGATGTCTAAAAGCGATTCAGATGACAGACAAACTCGAACCGACGTCTGATTATTTCAAAATCAATCAGATGACGGTTAATTTTTTTGCGTCATCTGAAGGTGTTTTTGTAGTAGTGATCTAATCCCCCTAAACCTAAAATCATCATCCATCCTCCACCTTCTTCCCCTTCACTCTCTGGAACCCAGTCTAAACATCTCAGATTTCTCATCCTCTTCTTCAGCAAATACTGAATCATCATCATCATCTCATGTCATGCATCATCAAAACTCTTTTTGAATCTCTAAAAGAAGGTGAAATATCTGTTACCTGAGCAGCTGAGATTTGTTTGTACTGCGAGCTGTCGAGATTCGCCATCGGAGAAGGACAAGAGAGCAGTGGACACTCGTCGACGGAGAAGGAAATGAGGACGGTGGAGAATAGAACGGTGGAGATTCGGCGTCGGAGAAGGAGAAGATAGAAGTAGAGAATCAGAGTTAGAGAATGAGAGAATGAGAGAAATTAAATCAGTGAATGCGAATGAGAAAATGAGAATTAGAGAGAACGAGAGAATAGTAGTGGAGAGAGGGAATAGTAGTGGAGTTAGGGCCATGTAACTACCCAACGGAATAATGTAACCACTCCGTTTTCAGTAACGGAGCAATTCTAAAACTGTTACAATGGCATATTTTGTAATTATTTCATGTTGTATGGTTATTTGTTTAACTGTGTCATTTTTTATAAGCAGCTTAAAGTTAAGGCCTTTTTTATAATTTTGGGCCTTCAAATGCCCTTTTTTATAAATGCCCCAAATAAATATATATACACAATTAACAACCCATCTCAAATTAAATTAAGCAATTAACACTTTACCTCAACGAAATCACATAGCCATACCTTGCTTGAAAATATAAGGATTGAACTTAAGTGAAATTGCCTCGGTTTTATTCCACTTAACGATACTTTTTATGGTGTCTCAAAAAATTAAATAACAATTATAGACAACCGTCCAAAATCAAATACTTGTTGTAGGAGAAATAGATTGATAGTAAACTGTGTCTTTATTGATTGATAAGGAGACCTTTATATAGGCATTACATCAAGTATCCCTGTGAATAAGGATTCCCTATCTAATAAAGAATCTAGACTACTAGCCTTATTAGGACAAGACACACCACGGAAGTTACGGAATTAACCTTTCCTGAACACTCCCCCTTGTGTCGCGTCCTCAATGGTGCATGAACTGTTGCCTCGTTAAAACCTTTGCCAGCAAACAAAAACCTCTTGGGCAAAAATAAAAGCATGGTCTAAGGGAAAAGAGTACAACGCACCAACTACAAGTATGTGAGACATGCATAACTAGACTCCCCCTGAAGTCTAGACGAGAACTCCCCCTGATAGTCAATCAGTTTTTGAGTTCGGATAAGCGACACATACCAATGCGCTTTACATGCTTCACAAATATAGATTTGGGTAGAGACTTGGTGAACATATCAGCTGCATTATCTTCAAATATGCAAGTTGGTCCCATCGTAGTAGACTCAAGTCCACTAGACTCTCGAATGTGAGATATAACTGAGCGAAGCCAAACACATTCTTTGACTGCTTCATGTGGTGCAATAATCTCAGCATGGTTCAAGGAGGTAGCAACAAGGGTTTGTTTAGTTAATCTCCAAGATATCGCCGTATTCCCAATGGTAAAAACATAACCGGTTTGGGAACGTCCTTTGTGTAGATCTGACAAATATCCAGCATCAGCAAATCCTACCATCACATCATTTGGTGTATCTGAGTAGGAGGGGGTATCGCCAAAGCCGTATTGGGACCACGACTTAGCATCCTCGGGTCCGGATATGTTGGCGGATATGTTGGCGGATATGGCTTTCGGATGGCGGATGGCTGAGCCGCGGCTTGTTGTGGCAAGGCAGGGTGCTGCTGAGCCAAAGCCAGTCTTGGCGGCTGACCGGTGGCGATCCGAGCCACGGTTTGTGCTGTTGGATGCAAGAGATCGACTAGGTGTCGAATCCTGATGAGTGTATCGATAGTACAAGCCCATGTCAAGGGTTCCTTTAAGGAATCGAAAGATGTTCTTGATTCCAACCCAATGACGTTGTGTTGGCGTAGAGCTAAATCTAGCTAACAAGTTCACTGAGAAAGTAATGTCTGGTCTAGTACACTGAGCTAGGTATAACAAAGCTCCAATTGCACTAAGATATGGATATTCAGCTCCCAAGACCTCTTCGTCATCTTCTTTCGGACGAAAGGGATCTTTGTTGATATCCAGACTTCTAACGACCATGGGAGTGCCTGTAGGATGCATAACTTTGTCCATGTTAAATCGCCTGATCATCTTTCGGACATATGCAGATTGGTGTATAAAGATTCCACCACTTCGGTGCTCTAGTTCTAAGCCTAGGCAAAACCGAGTCCTTCCCAGATCTTTCATCTCGAATTCGGATTTCAAGTAGCTAGCTGTCTCATTGATCTCATTCAGAGTTCCAATGATGTTCATATCGTCAACATAGACGGCTATAATGGCAAATCCTGAACTTGTTCTCTTTATGAACACACAAGGGCACAACTCATCATTCTTGTATCCTTTCCCAATCAAGTAATCACTTAACCGTGTGTACCACATCCTACCAGATTGTCGGAGTCCATATAGAGATCGTCTCAACCTGATAGCAAATGAACTTCGTGGTTTTTGTTCACTTGACTTGGGTAACGAAAGTCCTTCTGGCACTTTCATGTACATCTCTGTATCTAGATCCCCATAAAGATACGCTGTTACAACATCCATAAGCTGCATATTGAGTCTCTCTGAGACTACCAAACTGATTAAGTATCGGAAGGTAATAGTATCCATGACAGGAGAATACGTCTCCTCATAATCAATTCCAGGGCGTTGAGAAAATCCTTGCGCCACGAGTCGAGCTTTATATCGCTGGACTTCACCATTCTCATTGCGCTTTCTGACAAAGACCCATTTATGTCCAACAGGCTTCACGTTCGGCGGTGTAGGCACAACCGGTCCGAATACTTGCCTTTTCTTTAGAGAGTCTAGTTCAGCCTGGATTGCTTCTTCCCACTTCGGCTAATCCGCCCTACGTTGACACTCATCAACAGTGCGGGGTTCCATATCGTCGTCGTCAATGACTTCTTGAGCAATGGCGTAGGCGAATGCATCATCGATATACATGGAATTCATTTCCATAAGATTGTGCATGCATAAGTAGTTTAGTGAGATTTCCTTGTTCTCCAACATCAACGGTGAGTCTGAGGCGTCCCCCAGATGATTCAAAGTTGATTCTTGAACATAGGTATAGTCGGAGACAATCTCGTGTGACGGCGTCACAGTATCGATGATGAACGGATCGCTTTGTGCCTGGACACATGCCCTCTTTCTAGGTACATTGTCCTTGGAACCGATTGGCCTTCCCCTCTTTCTAGGAGGATCCGAAGTCGACGTCGGCCCTCCACTTGGAGGTGCCGAGCCTAGGCTGCCGATGGCACCTAGGGCTGCGGGTCCGAGACCGGCGGCGCGTGCTCGCGCGTGGCGAGGAAAGTTGAGCCTTGCAGGTACATTCGCAGCAGGTATGGTTGATCTTGTCACTTTCGCAATATCAGTAAAGGAGTCGGACATCGAATCCGCCACCTTTTGTAGTTCTAATATGCGTTGTATTTCAGTCTCACACTGAGACGTACGGGGATCATAATGAGACATAGTGGGAGAGAACCAAGTCAATTCCTGACGTTCACTAGGGACGGATGCGGCCCCATCTCCCCCTAACGGCGGGAAGGATGTCTCATTAAAGTGACAATTTGCAAATCTTGCAGTAAACAGATCACCTGTCAGAGGCTCTATGTAGCGGACAATTGTTGGTGCTTCATATCCAACATAAATAGCTAATCGTCGTTGTGGACCCATCTTGGTACGTAGTGGAGGCGTGATAGGCACATATACGGCACAACCAAAAGTACGCAGATGCGAAATATCAGGCTCGTAACCAGTTACCAACTGGTACGCACTAAATGGTTGACTATCTGTGGGTCGTAGACGAATAAGCATAGCTGCATGTAATATTGCATATCCCCATGCCGAAACCGGCAAGTTAGTGGCCATGACAAGGGACCTAGCAACAAGCTGTAGTCTCTTAATAGCGGCTTCTGCAAGATCGTTCTGAGAATGAACGTGGGGCACGGGATGTTCAACTTCAATCCCAACTAACATGCAATAGTCATCAAAACACTTTGAGGTACACTCTCCAGCATTATCCAGTCTGATTGACTTAATCGGATTGTCCGGGTGGTGAGCCCGAAGCTTAATGATCTGAGCTAGGAGTTTAGCAAATACAGAATTCCTCGTGGACAACAACGCTACGTGTGACCAACGCGTTGACGCATCAACCAGAACCATGAAATATCTAAATGGTCCGCATTCTGGTGTTATAGGTCCACAAATATCACCTTGTATTCGTTGTAGGAACGGAATATTCTGTTTATTATCAATAGCAAAAGATGGTCTTGCTTGAAGTTTTGCTAGTGAACAAGCTTTGCAAAATGAACGATGAGCATTAGACGTCGCTACAGAAGCATGAGAAGCAGGAGGAGGCCGAACCTCTCCTTGGAGCCGAGAGGCGGCTATCGACGGCATGGCGGCCGAACCGAGGCCGAGGCGCCCTCTGTGCTTTTGTGATCTGAAAAACGGATGACCGTGGGAGCATTTCAGAATACGAATCATCAGATCACAACCCGGATGACCGAGTCTCTCATGCCAAAGCTTGTAAGCATCTGAATCGCATAAGACAACAACATGAGATTCATTGGCTCTAATGGTTGTGAAATACATGCCATTTCGAACACGCTTACACTTCTCCACAATGCGAGTACGCAAATTCTCAGTGGAGGTGATCAACAGATATTCAGTTCCATTTTCAACATAAGTGCTGAGGTGATAGTCGTTGTCACGCACATCCTTGAAAGCTAGCAAGGTTCTTGGCGCCTTAGGCGCATATAGGGCGTCCTCTACCCGAATTTCAGTGCCATTTGGCAATAAGAATTGAGCAGTGCCACGACCCTTAATGACGGGTCCGGTTCCTGTCATCGTAGATAACGACGATTCTCTTGGCGAAAAATCCGAAAACAATTACCGATTCCTCAGAATCGTGTGAGTTGTTGCACAGTCCAACAAACACTCAATCTCGCCTTGATACATCTACAAAAACAATGTAAATTGAATCAATAGTCTACTTTAGACTTTGGCGAACACTTTAAAGTAAGTGTACTGAAGCAATATATCATCACAAAATGAAGTGCATCAAGGCCAATAACATAGCCATGGCATCGACATAACTTGAGAGAAAGAGATAAGCCTTATTTTAATCACCGAATACCAACATTGAGAGTTAACATAGCCTAGGTCAGAGATTGAGACCGGACGCCATCGTAGGTGGCGTGGCCGAGCCAAGGCCGAGGCCAAGGCAAAGCTGAAGCTGTGGTAAGGCCGAAGCTACCCTGAGGCCGAGCATAAGCAAGGCGAGTGGTGAGGGCCGGTCGGGTATTGAGGCAATACGATGCGACGGTTGAGCTAAATCCGAAGCATGGCGAGTCCGAAGACACGTCGTTGCCGAGCCATTGATGCAAAAGTTGCATTTGTTCGATAGGCTATCGATGTTGGTTTCAAAAACCGGATTCAGTGTTAAGCCAAGCTGGCGAGTGGCCATGGCGAGCGAGGCCTAGTGGGCGAGGCCTGGCGAATCGCAGCCAAGCGGCTGAACGGCTTTGGCGAGCGAGGCTTGGCGAGTCGCGGCCAAGCGGCTGAGTGGCCTTGGCGAGCGAGGCCTGGCGGATCGCAGCCAAGTTAGCGAGTGGCCATGGCGAGCGAGGCCTGGCGGATCGCAGCCAAGTTGGCGAGTGGCCATGGCGAACGAGGCCTGGCGGATCGCAGCCAAGTTGGCGAGTAGCCATGGCGAGCAAGGCCTGGCGGATCGCAGCCAAGTTGGTGAGTAGCCATGGCGAGCGAGGCCTGGAGGATCGCAGCCAAGTGGCTGAGTGGCCTTGGCGAGCGATGCTTGGCGAGTCGCGGCCAAGCTTCTGCCGATAGGCTGGCCTAATGTGCAACGCGATTTCTCGCGAGTCTCTCATTTTGTCTTTGTGATCTTATTTAGGATTTGAGTTAACATCACCAGAATCGTGGTGAACTCAAAATAATTTTGCCATTAAGAATTGGACGCAGTGAATCAATTTTGCTTTCAGGGATGTAAAAATCTCGAATCATTCTTAGAATGAGAGAAATATTATTGATGACAACTCAAAAGTACATCAAGGATGTTCTAAATCAAAACGACTTATCGAACAAAGTCGTGAATTATGACTAAAGAAAGCCAAAATTAACAATCAAAATCAAACTTGAACAGGTATCTCATGACCTAAGTCAAATACTTATTCATAATCCGGAGTATCATACTCCTGAGTCCTACGTTTCTTGGTAGGTTGGAAGTCATCGATGGTGAAGTTGGTATCTTCCTCATCGTATTCTTCTTCCTCAAAGTCTCCTACATAGTTTGTTTCTTGTTCTATGTATTGTTTGTGTTTCTTGTAAGCGGCTTGAATCTCTCTACTTGCTGTGCAATTGCGTTGAAGATGATTCATGGAGCCACATTTAAAGCAAGGCACTGAAGCAGAGCTTGAGGCGAGGCCACCACGTCGAGGGCCGGAACCGGGCCGGTTCCCTCCTCTAGGAGCGGCGGCGCCGCCACCATCCCTTGTCCAAGAAAGCTGTCGGCCACGGCCGATGCCTCTTCTCCCTCCTCGTCCACCACGTGTTGCTCTTGGCGTACGTGGTGGTGGTGCTTGACGTTCATGAGGTTGATGCTTTTGCTTAGAAGCCTTACCACGGGCTTGATGAGATTCCGCAATGAATTTCGGTTCTCGAGGCCTCTTATTGGTGGTAAGAATCAACTCATGGTACCTCTCCTTTCTTTGAAGCACATTCATCAAATCACTGAGTGCCTTTCTCACGGAGATCGCGGTACTGATGCGACAACATGGACGCAGATTCTGGGAACGTCGTGAAAGTCTTCTCCATCATATCGTCATCGGTCTTTTCGACCCCACAAAAGCTCAAATCAGATTGTAAGTTTAGCATAGTCTGATGATATTCCTAGACGGAATCAAAATCCAATAAGCGGATTTGCTCCCAATCGGACATGAGGTCTGGGAGTTGTGCGTCATGCACATTGTCGAAGCGGTCCTTGAGGATATCCCATAGCTCTTTGGGATCGGTTTTCCTCAGGTATTGCTTCTTGAGCGTTGGATGGATATGGCGCCTGAGAAACATCAGGGCTTGTGCTTTCTGTTCAGGAGAAGCTTGTAAGCTTGCATCCTCAGGAGGGTTGATGGTGGCGGTAAATCTTTTACCAATGAAGGTGTTCTCTACATCTGAGATCCACCTCTTGTATTCCTTGCCTTGGACATCCAAGATGTCAAATTCTGGACGCTGAGTGTTAGCCATCTAGAGAACACAAACAGGGAGACGTTAGTATATTTGAATACTAATCAAGTTTGATTGTTCTTTTAGAACAGTGCCAAGATATATCATGGTCACATAAATCGATGCTTAACGTGACTTCAAGTCACAATCGATAACTTCCCTTTGTTTTCTTATAAAAAGAATACGTTATGGTTCACAGTGACGTCACAGTCACAAGCATAACGGTGGCCGGTAACATCACAGTTACCCCAAAATACGTTGGTACCGGGGTGATTAAATCCCCGTATACCGTCCCGAGAAGAGATAGAATCGGGATGAAGAAGCAGGGACACGGAAAGGTCCCGGAAGAAAAACAAAACCCAACTATTGAAAATTCAGAAGCGGGAACGTTTATAAAATATTTACCTCTTCAAGAGAAGCTTGATCAAACGAAACTTGACTTTTGGGGAAGCTTGTTTTCTTCGATTCTTCTTGATTTCTTCTCAACAACGAACTAGGCTTCAAAAGCCGCTTGCTTGGCTTGCGAGCAATTTTGAATCTTCGGGTATGCGTGCAAGTTATAGCATGCAAGGGAGGGGGGGGGGGGGGGGGGGGGGGGGCAGGCGGGCAGTGCAGGTGCTGCTGAGAAGAGGCCGACGGTGCCGAAGGGAAGAATCGGCGGCCGACGGTAGGTTAGGGTTTCGAAAAAAAATTTCGGAATCAGGGTTTTTTTTTAGGGTTTTAGGGCTATTAGACGGGAGGCTAGAGCAACGTGCTGATAACATGTTGTAGGAGAAATAGATTGATAGTAAACTGTGTCTTTATTGATTGATAAGGAGGCCTTTATATCGGCATTACATCAAGTATCCCTGTGAATCAGGGATTCTCTATCTAATAAAGAATCTAGACTACTAGCCTTATTAGGACAAGACACACCACGGAAGTTACGGAATTAACATTCCTTGAACAATACCTATTTAACTTGCAACATATCAAAACCTTTAATCAATACATAAACAATTCCCACACTCGCAATCATATTTATACGCAAAATTCGATCAACTCTAGATCACAACCGCAATCTCGCTCTCATAAACAACGATCGCTTGTTTAGAAGATCAAATTCTAGCCAATAAACATACACATTAACTCGGCTAAATCCTAATAAAATGCATGCTATAACCCATTGAATTGAAATCATGAGCAGACTCTGAATCACCGACAATATATATAACTTGCAACCTAGCAGCCTGAGATAACTGCTTACGTTTCCAAGATGAAAGCCGACATCTAACCTTGTCTGCAATTGCTTGAAAATGAGTAGCCTTTGGACGGCCCTGGAAGATAGGAACTCCGAGATATGTAAAGGGAAAATGAGCTTGTCGAATACCCAATACATGCTGAATTACAATCTGGCGCCTGATCGCATACTTTCCAATAAACTTCATTAGGTTGCGAAGACTCCGAGGATTACTTTGCATGAAGATCATTACATCATCTGCAAAAAGGACATGCAAAGGAGGGCTGACCTTCTTAGGAGCCGTAATACGAGTAATTTGACCTCTAGAAACCAGCTGAGACAACCCCCTACTCAAAACCTCCTCAGCCATGCAGAAAAGTAAAGGTGATAACAGATATCTTTGTCGAACCCCACGGGAGCCTGAACAAACATACACGATTGGTCATTCACTTGAACTGACAGCCAAACAGATTGCATGACTTTTTCAATCCAATGTATTAAAACTTGATCAAACCCAAAAGTTTTCAGAACACGAAGCAGAAAGCTTCAATCCAAGGTGTCAAAGACTTTGCTAAAATCTAACTTTAAGGCTATGTTGCCCCAATTAGATTTTTTTCTAGAACGTTGACACACTCAGAAGTAAGAATAATTGGGTCTGTTATTGAGTGGCCCTTGATGAACCCACTTTGATTGGTAGAGACAATGCGAGAGGCCACTACACCCAGCCTGTCAACTAAAATTCTCGCAATAATCTTAAAGACAAAACTAGCCACAACAATCAGCCTGAAATCTGAGATACTGTATGCCGCCTCTTTCTTGGGAATCAGAGTTACCAGATTGGAATTAAGATGCGGCAGAATAAAACCATCCTAAAAAAAGCTAACAACCGCTGCCACAGCATCCTCAACAACTATCCCCCAACAAGAATGAAAAAAAAAACACCCATTATAAGGAACCTCCGCTGCATCCAGACTCATAACAGCCTTGTGAACCTCCGCTGCATCAGGCTTACTAGTGAGACAATCATTTTCCGTCACAGTCACAAGAGAAGGAATAACACGTTCCACCAGCCTAGAATCTACAATATTAGTCCCTAGAGAACAAAAAGATGAAGTGATCAATCACGTGGGAGGCAATCTGATCATGACCATGTAATCTCTGTTGTCCCACCTTAAGAGAGACTAAGGATTTATGAACCCGCTGGACCTTCAACATATTGTGAAGAAAAACAGTATTCCTATCACCCTCCACTAACCAACGCACTCTTGTTTTACTTCTAAAAAAAGACTCTTGCATGGACAAAACACTCTGATTGTAACATCCCGACCCTTAGTATAATTAAATTATCTATAGTAGTTGTGGTTGCTGCGAGTAATTTTCCCGTGTTACCAATTAAAGAGCTAAAAATTTATTTTTGTAGGATAAATAATTTGGAAAATTTTATTCGAGGTAGTCGAAGAGTTTGTCGTTACGAACTCATCGGTATATTATTCGTGGTAATCGGAGTTAGAATACAAATGTTGTGACGTAAAGATGGTAGTTTCCGTTTTTATCGCAGGTATAAAAGGTAAATGGTGAGGGGTAATATAGTAAAAAAGTCAAAAATCAGAATTTTTTCTCCCTTCCTCTCTCTCCCCTGAGCCCGATTCCTCCTCCCCCCGTCAGAGGTCTTTTCACCGCTGCACCGCCGTCCGGCCACCATTGGTGGCATTCTTGGTAACCTGACGAAGCATTCTTCATCTTCTACAAGTCTAGGTAGGTATCTCATCCCCTTTCGCCGTCGATTGAAAGGAATCAATCAAACTAGGCCGATTACTGTTCATTTACTTTTTTCGTCGATTCTCTCTTATCAAGTTGTTTTTGATCGAGTTCTTGGTATTGAATTGAAGCTTATGTCGTCATGAACAACCCCTCCAAAGGAATTGACACAATTTGTAGTAGGTAAGGAGAAATTGAAAAATTTAATTTCTAGGGTTCTTGAAAAGTGAAGATTTGGGGGTTTTTGTAAATTGACCCCTTTAGGCTTGAAATTGGTGATTATTTGATGAGTCGCCGAAGCGAGCATCAAGCAATAATAACCCTACAATCGTTAGTAGTATAGACATAAGTAGGGATCGTTCTAAGCCGAGGATTAAGGGTACCTGAAATATGAGATTGTTAGACAAAAATATATACATATATACATTGAAACGTCACAATGGGGAATTTATATGGATCGGCAACTTATTGCCTTCTAATGCTAGACACAAAAATAAAAGCTGAAAATAAATTCTAGACTACTATTTACAAGTTTGATCATCATCTCTCACGTATCACATAGCACAAAACACACAATTTACACACAAGAATTCATGCAAGACTCGGCAATTTAGTTCAAGTTTCTTAGACTCTATTCAATTCCAATTTCAATTAGAGCCTCAACGGTCATCTAATCACTAGACTCTCTCTTAAGTATTTTAGAAAACACTCAACGTCGAATCCTAAAATTATACTAATCATGTTTGAAAACACTCAACGTCGAAGACAAACACAAAGAGTAATTAATCACAAAAGTCTATAAATTGGAGACATATCTTTAGGTATGGCGTCACTCATCCTATCAATATACAAGTTCATGAATTAAGTAACCTTGATTTTAACAACCTAGAATTCAGTTCGATCATTGCCTAACTCAATCCCAAATTATTAAGTTGAATAAAATCACAACCTACACAAGTGCTAAGGCCCTAGCATCATGTAAACATTGATTTTTATGCACAAATTCAAGAACTAATCAAATAAAAACTAAAAAAAAACAAGAACATGTTATTGCCCTAATCTAGCATACGAATTCAAGCATGCAATTGTTTGCAAAATTCATCACATAAATTCCAATGAAAATCGCAATTCATGTTCATCATACAAAACCAAACGAAAACAAAGTATTTTTATAACAACAATTGTGACTAAACCAAGAATAAAAATACAAGTCATAGGGATGGATCACACTTTAGAAACCTTGGAGAGCTTCGTCTTGGTGTGGTGAATGAAGATCGGCAGTGGCTGAGGCAGGGAATGAAATTGGTGGTGAATGGTGGTGGAATCGGTGGACTTGTGTTTTAGGGTTTCGGTTTAGAACTTTTGTAAAGAATTTGGTAGAGTTTCGGCTAGTGTTTTGCAAGAGATGAGATGATTTTCTGAATGACAAAGTGAGGCTTTATATAGAGGAGAGGGGTGCCGGCTGCCCTAGATGCTCAAGGAAACCAGGAAACCAAGTGGGATAAGGATTTGAGACCTTCCTTTCATAGTTCAGTTAGGTTTTCTTTTTCTGAATTTTTCTTCAAGGCTTGGGCTTCACATCTTCATGGACTTCTTGCATAATTATTGGACTTCATTGCATAAGTTTTGATCCACAGAAAATGTATCCAATTGCCGGCAGCAACCTTGTGGCACGAATCTGCCTCATTCGGCAGCTTCTCCTAGTTTGACTAGGAGAACTTATTTCTTCATATTTTTCTTCAATGCCATGGCTAGGTGTCATCCTCCTTCCTTCCTTAAGCTTGGACCATCTTCACATATGCATTTGTACACCATTTGGTCCATTGAAAACAGAATTTGCAAAAAAGAGGCAGTAGCATCCTGGAATCGGCAGACTTGATGTTGTTGTAGTGACTCCGGCATATCTCCCTCCTCGGAGCTCCGATTGATGCGATTCCAAGTCTCAGATAAACTAGACACACATGGCTACCTCCATAAAACAGTTCGATCAAAATCCTTATGAGTCGACGGGAATGATTTTTCGAAGTTGGATCAAAGTCCCAGGAAAATCCTGGAAGCCCCTGGATTGATTTGCTCGGACTGCCGTTTTGCAGCCAACTTTTGGGTGATTTCCCGAACTCCGATTGATCTGAAATTTTAACATAACATTCCTCAGCATATGAATATTAAGCACGCCAAATTTCATAGAATTCGGACAAGGATAGATCACAGTTTCACTCATCTCAAAATCACGAAAAAGACATATTTTGCATTATTTTCCAGATTTCTCAAACTTAGTCATTTTCGGATTCTTAACCATTTTTCGCCAAACTCTACCAAATTAACACTAAACTATATTATGACTCAATCTTAGATAAATAAGGGTTAAACAAAGCATAAATGAGGGCATAAGCATATAATATCGTCGCACATTGTGCTCCTATCATTGTTGTAAAAGGGAAAGCTGTTAGAAATGTTGAGATGAAGCTACTGTTGAATTTTGGTGATTTTTGGAGGCGGTGGCAGTGGTTGACCGCCGTTGACCACCACTGCCGGCAGCGGTGCAGCCGCCGTGGATGGTTTTTTAGGTTGAATCTGGGATAGTTCTGAGGAATGTAGAATTTTGGCATATATTTTAGAATTTTTAGAGGAGTTTAACAAGGGGTGAGCTAATTGTTTAAATTTGGAATAAATAATTTTGTGGAGGATTAAAGGCTTAATGTTGGTATTATTCTTGAAGTAAGAGGAGGATAAATGAGAACTTAAGGTCTAGAGACTGATTTTATTAAAAAGAATATTAAAGCTAAGAGGCAGGCTAGGTTATGGCATGCGTTAGGATGATTTAAATATGTTAATATGTTGAATTTTCTTGTACATTTGAGAAAGAGGGGAATTGATTGTATAATCTATACAGGACGTGAGGACGCTCATATAGAAGAGACTTCCGAGAGCCGTCGTGCATAGCCGGTTATAGTGAGTGGACTTTTAGTTTTAAATAAATGTCCATGCATCTATTTTCTTTTAAATGTTTCATTTGATATTCACGGAATGAATAGTGAATCGTATGGTTTTAATTGGTTATTTTTGATACGGAAAAATATGATTTATTAAATCCTTGGAGGATTTAATCGATTTTTCAGAGATTTCACGGTTTATGATTTATGAATTTCATGACATGTGAGACATGTTGATTATATACATTTATTTACTTTGAGGCTGCTATTTTAATTGATTATATTTATAAGCCTCAAATTTGCGGTCGGGGACCTTATGGATTTTTGATTAAATGGGGAGAAGCGTGTTTTCGGATTTGATTTTGACTTGTTTTTACACCACTTAGTGGGTCGTCTTATTTGTTAGCTAGTATTAGCGTGAGACGCTATTTTAGAAGCCCTGGGAGGTTCCGACCTGAGCCTGGGAGGCTCTTGTTCATGGTGTAAACACTTTCCCATTGTTCGCTTGTTGGACCAATGATTTTGGCTTTTCGTTTTTATTTTGATTGGCTTGATTGGTTTATTATCGTCTTATGGGAACTATTTATTGCATGCACTATGATTTTCATGGAATATAAAAATTGGGAGAGCATTTATAAAGTTTATTGGCTATTTTTTTTATAATACTCAAACTTTTTGAATACTGATTTTGTCCACTCACGCTAATGTTTTAAATGTTTCTCCCCTGGGTCCTTCGTTTTAAAATGCCCAGTCTGCAGTGATCGTTCGGCGACTTTGGAGCGAGGCATAGCTGCTATTTTCCCCAGTTTTCACCACAGGAGATTACTTGTTAATCTCCTTACATGTTATTTTCCGCTTCTAGCCTAAACGCTATGATAACCAAGGGTCGTAGATATTCAGATGTAGGTGAAAACTTTAGGTTTCCCTTTGGAACTTAGTTCAGATGTATTATGTATGTGTTGACCATAAGAATTGAAGTTACTTAATTATGGATTGGAGAATCTTTTTATTTGTTGTGGTGGTGGTTGAATTGGGGAGAAGAAAGCTCCAGGAGTAAGGTGGACTATTGTGAGAAGTGTTGGTTGTGTTTTCTGCAGGTAGATTTGTCTATTTTTAAGGGAGGTTATGTCCAAAAAAATATGGTATAATTTTTCCCTTAAAGTGGACCCTGCAGGATTTACTTTGAATTTAAAGTGGAAAATCCGGGGTGGGTCCTGACACTGATACTCCACAACCTCATCCTCTCTTCTCAAGTGATCTTCAGTTGACCCCAAATATGAGATTTCCATCTGCACATAATCCAGCATTTGCTTTGCAGAATTGACCCGAATGTTTATATCCCCAAAAGAGCTTAAATTACATTCCTTCAACCACCCCTTCAAGGCTCGTAATTTTTTAGCCAAGACATACATAGGACAACTAGAAACAGATTGAGTATGCCAAAAATTTCTTACCATGTCAATGAAACATGGGTGCTTTAGCCACATACTCTGAAACCGAAAAGAAGCTTTGGGCACGAAAGGCAATCTGGAGCAAGTCACCAAGAGAGAGGATGATGATCAGAAGTGGCTTTGGTGAGAGTCCGGCATTCAACTGACATCCATGCTTCAAACCATTTTAGATATGCAAAAGCCCTGTCCAACTTAACATATGTAATGCGGTTCGTCCAAGTGAAGAAAACTCCCTTAGTGTCCACCTCTAACAAACTACAAGACTTACACATTAACTGAAAATCTCGGCAAGCAGTAGCACTAGGCACGTTGCCACCTCTCTTTTCATGAGCTCTAAGGACATAATTGAAGTCTCCTAACACCAGCCATGGGCCCTGAACAAAAGTCTGCTTAACAATCATTAAGTCATCCCACAAAAGTTGTCGACCTCTAATAGATGTTTTAGCATAAACTGTTGTTATCAGACACTGCACCCCATCAATAGAACATGCAACTGTCACTTGTTGATCAGTGGAGGAAAGCAACGTAGGCCTGATAATAACATGGCATAATAACCATAGATTGGGGTCTTGCAATCCCCGATCATTAGCAGCAAGAAAAGACAAGTTCAAAGACCTCCAAAACGAGGCTTGAATAGCACCCGACAAAACAAAAGGTTCAGAAATACAAGAAAACAAAGGTTTATGAGTACGCACCAACTTCTTAAAGGCCCTCTGCATGTCCTCATTACCGAAGCCACGGGCATTCTAGTAAAGAACTGACATTAAAACTGAAGATTCTTTGCACCCTGCTGAACACGAGCACGAACTGATAATGTTTCATGGACTTTACGCTTCGATTTCTCACTTTTCTCAACTTTTTTCAACTGTTTCTTCAACTTCTTGGAAATAACCGGAGTGAACTCCCCTTCTTCTTTACCCACTTCACTATCATCTTGAGTTGAACTTACTTCAGTAGCTTCATGTAAAGGTGTGACTTCCGAATCAGCCAAATCGTTATGCTTCCTCTGGAATCCATGTGGGACATTGTCAATAGAGGAAGATTGGTCATCCTGTATCTGTATTGGCGCAATAGGTTCATCCAACCTCACCAATTTCTCTAGCACATGTTGTGACTCTATGATCTTTTGCCCCTCCTCCAACACCGGCTGCTCATGTACAGCAGATGTAGGCAAGTTGAGATGAGCAGCCTCATTATTATCATCCACCCCATGACACGGCAAGTGGTGATTCCTTGAAACTGACTTTCTTCTTCTAACTTTAGAACGAGTACGAGACCGAGCACGATGTGTACCTTCTAAAGCTACCACATGTTTGACTACTCGACAAGTATCTTGCGCATGACCAACCAAACCACACTGAGAACAAACATTTAGTAAAGCCTCATACTCCACACTGACAAATATGTGGTCCCCATTCTGACGATTGACTTTAATCTGCTGCAGCAACGGTTGATCAAGACAAATCAACGTCAACTAACACCCGGGCATACAAACCTACACTTCTGTCATCTGTCCTCGGATCAATCTTTAATGGCACCCCCATACCTTTTGCAATCTCAAACAAAGTTTGAGGTTCCCATAATGCAAAACTGAGGTCCCATAGCCGAACCCACACCTATGCAAATGTGTTCTTATAGGTAGAAGGAGAAAAACTTAGAGTCCACTTGATTAATCGCAAGAAATCCTTAGCCAAATTGAAAGAGCCTGACGCCCAAACTGATTGCATGTCATCTATACTCTGAAACTGAACCATGAAAAATCCTCGACTCAATGGAGAAAGCGACCAACCCTGTAAACTCGGCCATCGAGCCACCAATTGCGAAACCAATTCATGTGTTTTGATTAATGTCGAATTACGTGGAAGCACTACCTTTGCCACTAGGCATGATTTTGCACCTCTCCAAACCCCGGAGAAAATGAGCCTCAGATATACATACTGAGACTATGTCATTCTCAAGGTATGGCGAAGGAAGATCATCAATGTTAAAGCCAAGAGGAAGACTGGGCTTGGGCGCCATTACAGAAGCAAAGGACGGCTTCACATGAGGCGTGGGCACCACAGAGTCAGCAGGGGCTGCTGTGGCAGCGGCAGCAATGGCGGTGACAGCAAAAGTAACAGCAGCAGGGGCTGCTGTGGCAGAGGCAACGACAGCTGCATTGGAGACTGCCATAGTAGAGACAACAACGGCGGCAGAGGCAGGGGTAGGGGTAGCAGCAGAGGTTAGGGCGACGTGGCCAGGAGCACCGAAGAGTGGCCTGGATGCATAAGCCAATTTCGAGGATGACGGCTTCAATCCCGGCTTTGTCGCGGCATAGAGGACGACTACGCCGGAAGGGACGACGACCATCAAAGTCGAAGCCGATGCCGGACTGGGCTTCTGCAATTGGTGCGATACTGACGAGGAACAAAATCTTGAGGACAAAATAGTATTCACTGCAGAGGCAGCCTTGCTTGCACCGGAGGAGACGACCTTCATCAGAGGCGGAGCGAGCGCCGGCAGTCGCGAGCAGAACCCTAGGTCGCGCGCGTTCTCTTCAATTTTTTTTTTTTCATATTCTCTATCGATCCAGTCCTCTAGTTGTCGTCTAATTTTCTACCCTTGAATCCTTGATCTCCTGTTCCAATCTTGCTAGCAGCTATGCTATTTTTATTTTTATCGTTTTCTTTTCAACATAATTTTCATATGCATGGTTTTAAGAGATACTAAATTATAGTTAATTCTAGATTAACTTTACAATTTTTTGTATAGTTATAAAATATCATTTCATTTTTCAAAATTGTAATTATCACATTAAACCTAAAAAAATAAAAATTGTAAACTGTTAAAGGAAAAACACATTATGTGCTTTCGTCAATGTAACTGACGAGAGGTAATTAGGTAGTCATTATTGTCATTAATGTATTTACTATTACCGTTGTAATACTCACCCTATATAAAGGGGATTATCAATGAAATGAGTAGACCAATTCCCATTTTCCTACAACACGTTATCAGCACTTTGTCTAACCTAGAGTTTTTTTTAGTCTAAGAAGAAGAAAAAAAAACAGACAGAAAAAAAAACCCTAGTTTTTTCCCCCTGCCACCGCCACCGCAGCTAGCATTGCTAGCAGCAGCCCCGCCCGAGGCCAGCCTTTCTCCGATCGGCGTCTGCACCAGACCAGCGTCTACGACGAACACAGGATCTTCTTCGATCGCACCTAAGCCCGGAGTTCTTGACCCGTGGCCAACGAACCCGGCTCCCAGAATTTGATTTGGGAACCCAAAGCATGACATCACAGGCGAAAGACGCACCAGCAGCGCCGTATCCGCCCTAGCCCAGCCTCGTCGGCTCCTCCAGAAAGATGCCACCTCTGATCGAGACCCTCGCACGAAGCCCTAGCGCGCCGCCGCCAGCCTAACCCAGCCTTGAAGAGCTGCCGATCGGCCGCCACCACACCTAGCAGCATCGTCCACGATCCGGCCACCCTAGCCCGATGTCGCCGCCGTCCCTCCCCCCCCCCCCCCCCCCCCCCCCCGGTACGCAGCGCGGCTCCTCGTCTGACCCCTACGCCGTTGGATTTTCTTCCGCCCGCCACGTCGACTCAGCAGCCCAAAATTCTTGACCCGAGGCTCCCCACCGACGACAGTTCGTCGGCAAAAGCTGCTTCCTCCTTCTACCGACAACATTTCGTCGGAAAATGTTCCCTCCAGAAAATTTGTATTTGTCGGCAGAGTTTGTTCAACCTGTTTTCTGCTTGACCCGACCCGGTTTCAACCCGGATCTTTGGATCCGACCCGCAATAAATAAGTTACTACTCTTATGAAAATTAAAAGGTAATTTTAAAAATTACTAATTATATTACTATTTACTGTTTTACGAATTTAATAGTAAATATAAAATTATTTAATTTATATAGTAAATGTGCAATATATATGATTAAATTGACTAATCATATGATTATTGTTTGTTTTTATGTGACATATCAATTACGATGCGGTGATCAATATGCGACGACAATTTGGAGTCGGAGATCGAACAATCGCTTCATATGTAGTTTATTTGGCAAACTTACAAGTAATATTTACATTGAAGTTTTGCTTTCGTTATATTATATATGTTTCAATTATTATATGATATAATACTTTATTCATTATTGATCGCATTAGTATTTTATATAAATGTGAAACTTGAAGCATTATATTTTCATTTTATTAGTGTTAAATAATTATTTTATTTAACATGTTATTTAGTTTGAGCATTGTCATGATAATGTAATTTTATGAGCAGTGTAATATAAAGAAAAATAGACAAACCTACTACTGTGAAAAAACATTTTCGCGAAGAATGAAAAATATGACCATTACAAATTTCGGTCTTGTAATCCAATTTTTCTTTATTGAAAATTTTTCAAGATGTATATCTTATTAATTGTGTAAAAAGCAACAATAATGGAATTTCATTAGCTTCACATGCAATGAAAACAGAGAAACCAATGTTTTACTGTGATAACGTAATTTCACAAAGCATCAGATTTACCATAATGTATCTTGGTTTATATTAGTTGTCGTAAATGTTATTTAGACCGCGAAGCTAATACATTTTATTCTTCCTAT
Organism: Potentilla sterilis; assembly: GCA_963682095.1. Classification (NCBI taxonomy): domain Eukaryota; kingdom Viridiplantae; phylum Streptophyta; class Magnoliopsida; order Rosales; family Rosaceae; genus Potentilla; species Potentilla sterilis. The sequence goes on from OY821760.1 coordinate 21,609,471, forward strand.
ATTTTACAGATGGTTTAACCATCACAGTTCGACTTTGACACATTGGACTCTGAAGAACTTGAGTACCAAATTCCCCTATTGAGCCAAATAAGCCTTGAACATGGTATATTTATGCAAACTGCCTTCTGTAAATAAGCTAAGAAATAATTATAATATCTCGAATGACAATGTAAGGTCTGAGAAAAATAAATTTCCTGAAACAAATTATGCAAAGTAATGCAACAACCCTAAAACAAAGGGCAATGACGATGTAAGGTCTGAAAAAACAAAGGGTAATGACGATGTAAAGTCTGAGAAAAAAATACATCTTGGAACAAATTGTGCAAAGTAATGCAACAACCCTAAAACAAAGTTCAATTACCATGGACGTAAAGATTTATATAATCATCCAAAAACAAGTGGAGACAATGTACCATTTGAAAAGATGACATAGGGGACATGTCATGTGCAGTGAAGCACTCTGCCATTGTTGTAAATCAATGAAGTATGGATACGTATATTACAAGCTAGCAAAGAATTAGCTGTAACTTATAATAAGTATAAAGAATCATACGAGTACGCGGATTTTGGAAAAGTGTCTTCAATAGCCAACAAGAACATTGAAAATGAATTTACAACTAAATGCATACCATATGGGAAGAAGATATCAATGACACATCTCAACATTGCAGCTATTAAAAGAGCCAAAAGGATTTGACTCCATCCAAGAAAGACTTTGATTAGTCTATTTTTAAATTTCTAGGATATCCTTATAAAGATTATTACGCCTAAATTAGACTTTTGGTCTTAAAGTTTCTATCTCTAAATTGGATAAGACTAAATGTAATCGTTGGCATGTTAATTTTTAATTTTCTCTAAAGGAATTGAGATTATTCAAATTTTATTCATGATATACATGATTCAATTTTCTGTATCTAACTTTGCAAAGTATTGCATAAAGTAAAGCAACATATCATAATATAGGCATGACATAAAGAACTGTGGGCAAAGAAACGCACCATGTAATCCCTAGAATAATAGTACTGAAGGACAATGGTACTAATATATCACAAAAATAGCACAATAGTACTGAAGAACTGTAGTACTATAATGAAAGTGATAAAGATATAAATACATGTTCCTTTGGGATTCATAATGCACCTGCCTAACTGAGATTACAATACATTTTATTACAATCTCCATCGACTTATTCTAAAGAACTTGAGTTACGTTTCGATGTATATATATTGAGCATATGTCAAATTGACAAATTATGCCAAGAGAAAATTGAATTTTTTCCACATTATAAAGAAATTTATGCCACGATTTTCATGTGAAAAAGACACAAGTGAAAATTCATTTGAGCTCATTTGCATTACCTCTAATGACTACGGATGTAAACGAGTATTAGAGAAATTTATATGTCAACTTAGTGGGTTATATGTAACCGCCAATTGAATCCAAAATCATAAGAAAATGATCTTTTTGAAATTCTAACATAGATTGGCTTTGATATGGTGATCTGTACATTAAAAAAATTACTATGGACACCCATATTTTGGATGAATAGAAGCAAATACTAGAAGAATATGGTTCACACACGAAACCGAGGATGACCAAAGAACATTTTATCCTCAAATATTGTTTCGACATAATCCATGTATGATTGAAGACGTGTGTTCAATCCCTAAATTCCACCGCTCCCCTAAGGTGGCATTATAATATATTTGATGCACAAGTATATGCACTTATACCCTATTATGCTTCTAACATCCATCGTGATTTTATGAATAAAAGTACATCATTCAAAGCCTACTCGTAAAATTATGATTGACACCATCATATGCAAAGAAACATGTGTTCTCATTATGTTCTTATATTAAATCCAAAGATGATTCAGTGGACTGATTCAACCAACTTGCGGACACCTTAGATATTTTATGGTGTTGGTTGTTGTGTCGACACGCTGGTCACGTGTTATGACACCATCCACAATTAAAATTTATGCTGCTTATGTTAGAAAGTCAAAGCACCTAAGCCGGGTTAATTTCCGTAGGCGCAATGATTTTGTAGCTTATTATATAGGATCTGTAATGGACATCATATTCCTATATAAAAAAAAAAACTCAATTGGTCTCACGGAAAACGACTACAGTAATAGTCTTAATATTGGTAAAACACACCAATACTTCCGTTTTGGGTTATGCAATTTTTGCATGCAGCGTTACTTTTTCATCTATGACCATCATCATTGAACCAATTTACACCATAGCTAGTGACTATGTGTGAGGATTTTAAAGGATTTCAAACGAACTTGTAATCCTTGAGCTCTTTTGGATTGACACGGATCTACAATCCTTAAGCTCCATTAAATGTTTTATGTGCCAAAATTGCGCCGCCACAGCGCACAATGATGGGTTACTTGAGATGAATAAATATTTATGCTGGATATGAACTTCCAACTATAGTCCGCTATGTCGAAACCTTGACAGGCGATCTCCTCACCGCTAGATTTGCGGTGTTTCACTTGGATGAGACAGTCTTCCCGTCGTTGAGGGGAGATAAGAACAAGCATGTTCAAGTGGAACGACAAGAATTGTCGTGATTTGTCCCCACTGTGTCTCATCTCGATCCCCAAAAATCACACAAAGTAAGGTGTGTAGATATCTTATACATTAAAGTGACGAGATCACATAAACTTGCTGCACAATATACCTGTAAGGATTGTGTTTTATCAAAGGACATGGTACCACCCAAGAGGAATTGGGTATTGCACTGCCACCATGGATGGTGGCATGGTGACACCAGAAGTGGCATAAATGGTGTCACAGGCCGTGGCTCTCCAAGGAAGAGGGGGAGGCCACCTTAGGTTCGATACATACTTGTGTAAAGGAAGAAAACAAGTTTGGCACAACCTGATCTATTGATCAGTGATACTCAAATCCGTTTCATGAGAATATTTATGGATTGTGGTTATCATTGGGGGACGCCTCAAGTATAGAGATCTCTACAAACACATTACACTAGTGTACATGAGGACGTGGAATAATGAGTCTACTATCGAATCATACTTCGTTGAAAAATGTCAACTTAGTAAACTGGCCTAATGGAAAGAAGCGATCCAGTATAAACAAAGAGATAGGTCTTTGGGCAGGTGATGCCGACACCGTAAATGTAAACCCTATCAAATATATCTTTGTTAGAATGCATAATGAGAATAAGAGTATGCAGACTCACCTTATGGCGCAAGGTCTCTCAAAAACGCACTGGAATCGACTACGAGGAGATATTCTCTCGTAATGGACTACGAGGAGACACTTTCTCGTAATGGATGTCATTGCATTCCACTACCTTGTCAGTTTGGTAGTTTCCGAAAAAACTGAACATGCAGCTTACAAAAGTGGTCAAAACATATCTCTATGGGGATCTAAAATAAGGATCCTAAACGGACTTCATCCACCCAAATCAAGTGGCTCTAGATCACATGAGTACGTTTGCAAAAGAAATTGAAACGTTCACTAAAGTGACTACTTGATTGGGAAGAGATTGGTGAATTATGCCCTTGCGTGCTCATTATGGATATACACAGACTCTCAATGAATTAAGAGGTACTCTATGTATTGTAAATCCTAATTTAAGAATGAAAAAGATCTTGGGAATACACAATCTTGAAATGGAACTCAAGGACTGTAATGATAGTGACCATCCATCAATCGGCTTAGGCACTCTAAAGAATAAAGTGAGGCCTACATATACTCTCATGATCAGTCGAAATCTTTACTCTAACAATAGATCCGTTTTTCATCTAAAGGAAGATGACGAAGAAGTGTTGGGAAATGAAATTCCCTATACAAGTGCAATGACACCTGATTGTACTTAAACACAATATGTAAGACTCGATCTCTCATTCGATGAAAATTTGTAAAGCTATGTTTAGCTCTGTGCCCACGCAACGCAAATGGTTCTTTGAAATACTTAAAGATATGAAAGATTTGGGCTTATTCAATCTCTACATAGAATGTGACATGATAAAGAAATTATCCACATCATAGCTAACTATGCGTACAGAAAAACTCATTAAAGGTGAGATAAGAAAATCTGTTATTACAAATCAATTTCAAATCTCTTAATGGTTCACCCATACTCTAGACGAAGTTTATGACTATTTTGTTATATGAAGGTCATACCACGAGTGAACCTGATGTTCAATATGAACCTATGCGTTTGGTTCATGAACAATCTTATCCTCAGATCAAAGTAAATCAAGTTTGATATGAGGACGATGTGACAAGATTTAGTTACTAAATCATTGCTCAAAGTCATATTTGGAAAAACATGTGAAAACACATAACTATGCTAATGTTACTAAAGCTCCCTTGATCAAATGAAAGAATCAGGGAGAATTCCATGATTAATGTAAAAATCAGGAGGAGGTGCAGAGATCAGGGGGAGTCTAGCACATACATGTTGTTTCCAAATGTAATAGATGCATTGTGCTCTTTTTGTCCTTAGACCAAAGTTTTATTTTCTCCCATTGAGTTTTTGTTACTTAGCAATGTTTTTAATGAGGCAACACTACATACACCATTTTACCTCTGACTCGGCACAAGGGGGAGTGTTAAAGGAAAAACACATTATGTGCCTTCGTCAATGTAACTGACGAAAGGTAATTAGGTAGTCATTATTGTCATTAATATATTTACTATTACCGTTGTAATACTCACCATATATAAAAGGGATTATCAATGAAATGAGTAGACCAATTCCCATTTTCCTACAACATAAACATCATTATTAGAAATTCTACTCGAGAAGAATTACATTTGTAATAAAATGTGATTTTGCATATAATATATTTTTGTTCTAAGTTGATATATTTTCGTGCCCCAGTAGACTTAAAGTTTTGATTGGCTGCGCCACTACATTAGGCTAAGGCTAAGCCTTTTCCCCTTTTCATTGAAAGAGACCAGTCGCTTCTAGTATTTGGTCGTAAGACATCATGTCGTTTCAATCCGTTCAAAATCTACTCGATATATATAAAAAAAAAATAACAAAAAAAATAATATTCCAATATCAATTTATGAAAATCTGATGTACATAAGCCCTTGCCGGTGGAGCTCGGCTAAAAGCTCTACGATATTTCTGGGAAGCCCATCTTCAAATCTGCACAAGCCAATCTCGTATTTGAGGGAAGTCAGAAAAATTAATTAATAAATATTTCTCAAGAAGTGAAAATGCCAAAATGGAAGAAAAAAAAAACATAAGGCAATGAGAATGGATAATTTTATTGATCCAAGAAGAATGTCATTGTGATGTGTATTGATTTGATGTTGCACATGCGTATATAGGATGGATGAATATATCCAATTTTTTTCGTAAACATGGTAGGCATCCCACCGACACAACTTCATTTCAAGGGAGAGCCTTGTCTGTGGACTTAAATCTTCAAGGTGAAATTAGGTTAGCTTTTACATATGCATTTGGCAGCGATTATCAACATCGTGAAAAAGAAAGCAACGCAACTTTGTTGTTTCCGATTGGACTTGCCTAGTGAATTGGGAGAACCCACAGACTACAACGTACTTTGTGCATCTTGAGGATCACAAAATTTGTCTCATTTGATCAAATCTACCAAAAGTTGCTAGGATATCAGCAATACAACTTTTAAAGAATATGAGTTAGAGAACCATAAGTTGAATGTAGTTTTTGTAATATTTACTTTCGATTGATCAGATGACTGTTTTTGAGGCTTCAACTATATATTGAAGTCTTATCGGGTATCATAGTACTATACCAGAGATGATTCTAGTAATTACCCAGAGATACTAGGGTGTTTTATGTTTCAGTTTTCTATTATCTTAGAGCTCCTAAAAGGTTTAGATATTTCAATCAACATTTAGAATTTTTAATTAAAAAAATAAAGAAAAGAAAATAATGTGTCTTAACTTTGACTAGTTTCTAGAAAATTGAATTCAAAGTAAAAAAATAAAAATAAGACATGCGGAAGAGACAAAGTTAAGCACTGATAAAATATTAATTTCCTACACTTAGATTTTTTTTATTTAAAAAAAAAATCGTAACTAACAACTTGGACATAACACTTAAAAAAAATTCTCCACAAATTTTCCACACAAATTTGACCTACCACCATACTGGGGAAGATAGAAAAATTAGAAGACGTATCACGATGATGAATTTGACACATTTTCTGATAATGTCACTAAAATAGATGAAAATCACTAGAAAACGAAAGAATATCATACCAAACTTATGACAAACATATTTTCTATGAAAGTCAATAAGTCAAGAATATAAGAGTTTTCCTCATAAACGCGAGTCAACTAGGGTCTACACCTATCAATGTCGGTCAACGTCGACTAACTTACGATAAGATGGTTGTAAGCGATCAACTCATCATTTGGCTCAACAAGAAGTATAAAAGATGTAATTCAAATTTCAACTTATGGAAGTGGCTCCCACAAGTGCACCTTATCTCTTTGTCTCTCACTATCTTGTAAATTCTAATTCATACCTTTACTTTATTTACCTAGATAAAATTGTCTAAGACTGCTCTTGGAAGTCAAATAAAATAGTACAAAGCATGATCCATGATTTATGCTTACACATATCATCTCCACCCTTCAATATTTTGAATCTCTACTCTCACTTTTCTTTCACCTTAGGTAGGTGGGACCAATTATGTGAGAAAAAAGATTAGGTGGGATTAGAATAATTTTATTACAATTCGATCAACTTGTTGAAGCAAAAAGTCACGACCCCACTATATATACTCAAACCCCTTCTCAATTCTAAGGTCTTTGTGTTCTTCTTGTGTTTCTTATGTGATCGACAATTAGATGTGGCATTTCCTCTGTCACAGATCAAGAAACATTTATATACGCTTCCTATTAGCTTAAATTATCAGTACTCTTTCTTTCACTGATTGTGATTCAAATTTTTCTTTACACTTTGTTGTAATGAATTTGGTGCCAGAAATCCCTCTTTAAACCCCAGACTGGTCTTGGAAGTTAAGAGATATAATACAAATTAAGCTTGATCCATGATTTATCTATGCTTAAACAATTCATCTCCACCTTTCAATCTTTTGAATCTCCTCCCTCACTTTTTTTTCACCTTAAATAGGTGGGACCAATTATGTAAAAAAAAAAGATTAGGTGAGTCTCTTTATTATAGTCTCTTTGAAGCAAGCAGTTGTAGTCTCTTTATACTCCAACCCCTTCTCAAATCTACACTCACCATGTTTCTTCTTGTGTTTCTTATGTGATCAATGACTAGATGTATCATTTCCTCTTTATCACGGATCGAGAAACCTCTATATACGCTTCCTATTGACTAAAATTAGTTGTACTCTTTCTTTCGCCGATTGTGATTCAAATATTTCATTACACTTTGTTGCTATGAATTTGGTGAACCTAGAAATCCCTCCTTAAACCCTCAGTCTCTATCTCGACTGATAAAAGAACAAGACATAATAGCAATTCGATAAAAGACAGAGAACAAGATGATTCAACAACAAAATACTGCAAAACCCTTGGCTGCAACATCAATCAAATTATTGCGGGGCCGAAACCTATATTGATGAAATGAATATACATCCTCATCTTCTGTCACTCGGCCGAAACCTATTTTTTCCTTCTTAGGGATCTCGTTGCTTCGTCTAGCGGCTCCAAGCTTCATTCATGTCACTACCAGAAAAGGGGTTATAGCCGACGATATGGGAAAAAACGGCCGACGAAATAGTACTTCGTCAGCTATAAGGGGTCATAGCCGACGAATTACTATTTCGTCGGCCACATCGTCGGCTATAATATTATAGCCGACGACTGCCGACAACTCGTCGGCTATAACTATAGCCGACGAAACGTTTTTGGTTATAGCCGACGAGGATGGTATTCGTCGGCTATAAGAGTTATAGCCGACGAAAAGTTTTTGGTTATAGCCGACGAGGAGGGTATTCGTCGGCTATAACTCTTATATCAGATCCATTCTGCAGCAGCGAGCTCATTCGTCGAAAACATTTCAAAAACGCTCTGAAATCGTCCAAAACCTCGGCCATAAGCTTGAAAGGTACGTATATTGCTGTGTGTGTTGATTTAGTTGGTTATATGCAGAGGTGTGTTAATTTAGAGTTTAATTAGAATAAATGTGTGATTAATTTGATATATATATATATATATGTGTGTTGAGATGAGATTATTAATGGGTTGATATATATGTTGGTTAGATAGAATTGAAGTTTTGTTGAAGATTAGTGATTGATTGTTGATTTATAGGTGATTTTAGATGAATTTGATGAAAAAATGTATATATATATTAATTAATTTAATTGTAATTAAAAATATATTGTTGGTATACATAAAAAATACATTGTGTTTAATTAATTAGGGAGATTGACGATGTTTTAATTAATTTAGGGATGCATGTGTATATATATATATATATATATATATATATATATATATATGTGTGTGTGTGTGTGTGTGTGTGTGTGTGTGTGTGTGTAATTAATGATGAATTTTTTAATTAATTAGTACGTACGTACGTACGTAGTACGTGCATATATACATATCTATATATATATATAGCTATATTTATTTCTTGAATTTACAGGATGGACAAGAGTTGGATTACCCTTGGAAGATGGGATCAGGCGTATCATGATGGAGTTAGGAGTTTCCTGGATTTTGTGATGGCTAACTGTGGAGACACTACACTTCATTATTGTCCGTGTAAAAAGTGCAAGTGTGCCACCCCACGACACCGGTTTTCCATAGAGACAGTGGAGCAACACCTGGCTAGATATGGATTTTGGGTCCTATACACTAATTGGATTTATCACGGTGAACCAGAGTTTGCGGGTCGTCATGATCATGGACAATTTGCCGAGAGAGGGAGTTCCTCCAATGATCCAACAACGAACTGGATCAACGATATGTTTCCTCGTGAGAGCGGTGTCTTTGAGGAAGCACCAGATGTGCAACTCCCTCCTCCGGAGATGGAGTGTTTCCCTGATATTGAGCCACTCGAGCCATTACCCCGATCTCCGGTCAACACAAGTGGTATGGAAAAGTACAACAACATGATCGCATTGCAACAGACTCCGTTGTACCCCGGATGCAGTAAGACTGTCCTTGAATCTGTCATGGGAGTGATGAAGATCAAAACGGAGAACAAAGGCACTGTCAAATCGGTTGATGATTGGCTTCGGCTATGGGGTGGGGCGATGCCCCCCGGACATCGGCTTCCTACCAGTCATCATAAGGTGCGACATATCCTTAAAGATCTCGGCCTTTCCTACATCAAGATTCATGCATGCAGATACGATTGCGTTCTGTTTTACGGGGAAGGACTTGCAGATCTTGAATACTGCCCAGTATGCAATACAGAGCGGTATAAGTTCACTCCTAAAGGGAACAAGAAAGCTGTGAAGATACTTCGGTACTTCCCGCTGATTGATAGGCTTGAGCGGTTGTTCATGTGTGCTTTCACGGCCAAAGCTATGAGATGGTGGGCTGAGAGGAATGTGCCTGACGATGACACCCTTAGACATCCCGCCGACGGAGAGGCTTGGAAGAAGAATGTGTTGGAGTTTCCTGAATTTGCATCAGAGGTTCGAAATGTTTGGCTAGGGCTATCATCCGACGGTTTCAACCCTTTTGGCAAGAAAGAGCTTCAGTACAGTGTGTGGCCAGTTATTTTGATTCCGTACAACTTTCCACCGTGGATGTACATGAAGAAGGAATATAACATGCTCACATTGTTGATTCCAGGCCCAGGTTATCCGGGAAAGTGTCTCGATGTGTATTTGAGACCCGTAATTGAGGAGCTTCGGTACTTGAGTCTGAACGGCCACCTGGTCTACGACCGGTTCAAAAATGAGATGTTCCGGATGCATGCCATACTTGTTGGCACGATCAGTGACTTTCCTGGGAGGGGTATGTTGTCGGGCAGCGTCACCAGGGGTTACAGGGCTTGTTCAGAGTGCATGACTGTTGATTGCTCCAGTCCTCATTGCAGCAAGATTGTCCAGATGCGTCACCGTCGTTGGCTTCCGCATGACCATCCATTTAGGGACGATGCACAGGCTTTTGATGGGACTGAAGAAAGGGGCTGGGCACCCGAGCAATGGACAGGGGAGGAAATATTGGCAGTGTTGAATGAGTATGACTTTGGTCTGCTTAGCAATCATCCCGATGTGTTGCGCACGATTCCAGAGAGGCCGGATCGGTATAGGTTCTGGTCACACAAGAGCATCTTATGGGAACTTCCTTATTGTGCCAGGTTGGCTACCAGATACTACCTGGATGTCATGCATATAGAGAAGAACGTGGGTGAAGCCGTGGTTGGCACAGTTTTGAATTGGGAGAAGAAAACAAAAGACACTCCCAAGGCACGCGTTGATCTGAGAAATATGGGACTGCGGGACCATTTGTGGTTGAGAGAGGGCAGGAGAAAAATGCCCCAAGCTCCTTACACCGTCACCAGGGACCAGAAACATGAAATCTTTGGATGGCTGAGTAATGTCAGGTAACTTTTTATTAGCCATGTATTCCCTAAAGAATCCATCTGTTGTTGGACGACTATATATGCATGAAATCTAATTGTTGTTAATGGCTATGCAGGTATCCTTATGGCTATGCGGGTAACATAAGCAAGTGTGTTAACTACCGAGACAACAAGATGTACGGATTGAAGAGTCATGACTGCCATGTACTGCTTCAACGCCTCTTCCCTATTTTCATTCGAGCGTACTTGGACGATGAAGTGGTTGAGCCGTTGGTGGCGTTGTCAAGATTCTTCCAGAAGTTATGCGCTAGAGAAGTTAGAAAATCAGACCTCATGAGAATGCATGAGGAAATCGTTTTTATCTTGTGCAAGTTCGAGAGGATATTTCCCCCAAACTTCTTTGACATCATGCCTCACCTGATGATCCATCTTCCCCAACAATTGTTGCTTACCGGTCCCGTACACTACACTTGGATGTATCCCATCGAAAGGTACATGTTATTCATAAATTTGATTTATACATGTTTTTAAATAAAAGTTGCATGCTCTTAACATGCACTTGTTAACCTTGCAGACAACTTGGAGAGTACAAGAAATATGTGCACAATAAATCTGCGCCTGAGGGGTGTATTGCTGAAGCTTACATTGCGCATGAGTGTGTAACGTACGCCAAGTTGTACTTGGGAGCGATGGAGGACCCCCCACAACATCCCAGTCGAGATGACCCCGAGTTCAACCTATCTATCGTCGCCAACTCTGTTGTACCATACGGAAGCTTCAAGAAGAAGGGGGTGGACAAGTTGCCTGACCATGAGGTAGGGATTGCCCACTGGTGGGTTCTAATAAACTGTCCGGAGGTACAATATTGGAAACGAACCCATCTTCACTGCAAGGAAGTTCGCTGTGATGTCGAGTACCACAACACGACGTTTGCAGACTATTTTCCACAATGGGTAAGTGTATAAATATATATATTAGATGGCTTTCTTTTACAGTTCCCTATTCTTTAATCATAAACACACCAATTGATTTGAGTTATATTTTTCAGCTGATGCAAGTGGCTGCGAGGGGTGGTCATACAAATTACTCAGAGGAATTGAGGCTGTTGTCGATGAAGCCGATATCTTCCACAGTCCGCCCAATGTGTGATGTCAACGGCGTTAAGTATATATGTGAAGCTAGAGACGGGGAACGCAAAACACAGAATTGTGGGGTGATGGTCGATGGTGCAGAGGGGGGCGTGGATTTTTACGGTGTCCTACAGTCAGTTGTTGAACTCATTTATGGGAACCGCATGAAAGTCCACTTGTTCAAGTGTCGATGGTTTGATACTAGGCCGCACCGCATACGGATCGATCAGTACGGCATACTTTCGGTGAATACCGCCACTAGTGTGTATGAAGACGACCCCTTTGTTTTCGCCACAGCGGCCAAAAAGGTCTTTTATCTTGACGATCCATTGAACAAAGGCACGTGGAAGGTAGTTAACCATGTGTCTCAGCGAGACATATACAGTGCTACCACACTTGGTGTGAGCACAGAGTGTCAAGAAGCGACCGCATACCAAGAGCCGGACGCCGGCGACATTCCGGAATCCTCCACCATCCGCGATAATAATGTGACGCCGGGTAGAGTGGTTCGACTTCCTAGGGGTCAGGTGCCCATGTATGATGTTAATCCGAATCGTCTATATCAAGCAGACGATGACTCAGACGACGAGTACGAGCACCGGTTGCCAGATATGAACTACTATACTACGTCTGACTCAAGTGATGAGGATGATTCTGATTACCATCCTTAGTATACTCTTTATGTGGAATTTGTGTACGATGGTGCATGCATGTATGAATACATTTTTCGTCCTTAATTACCGTTTTCCGAGTTTATGGGAAATTGTATTGAATTGTTTGTGCGATGTTCAGGAATTTATCAGGTGAGCAATAGGAAATTTTCAGGCCCTAAATGGCAAATTTTCGGAAAGATAAGCATTATAGCCGACGAAATGGACCATACTTCGTTTGACCGTACCGATCGAGCCTTTAACGTTGTCAGATGTAGTTGGAATTTTTTTCATACATGTATTTAATCTTAACGGTGATATCTGACGGTTGGAATAGATTTTCCAAACTTTTAGATTCGAAATCGGAACATATGCACTAATGTTCCTTAACTTGTTTACTAAGTGTTTAAGTGAATGTATAGTTTCAAATAGTTGCTATACGTAGACCCTTCAAATGCAAAAGTGTCGTGAAATAAGATACGACCGAAATATTGAAATACATCTACGATTGAAAAATGGGAAGATTCCGACAAAATCTGTGTGCCGAATGTTGCGGTTAGCTGTTTTTTACTCCCGTTTTCCTATGGGTAGCCTGACGTTCGGTAAAAATGTTGAGGAAAATTTTTATACGATTAGTTGCGTCTCATCGATCTGAAACTATTCTCTATTGAAGGTCAGGCCAAAAAAACGTCATCTAGACGGGTCAATTTCCGTTTTAAAGCGTTTAGAGGTTTGACTTTGCAGTTTGACCGTACCGATCGAGCCTTTAACGTTGTCAGATGTAGTTGGAATTTTTTTCATACATGTATTTAATCTTAACGGTGATATCTGACGGTTGGAATAGATTTTCCAAACTTTTAGATTCGAAATCGGAACATATGCACTAATGTTCCTTAACTTGTTTACTTAGTGTTTAAGTGAATGTATAGTTTCAAATAGTTGCTATACGTAGACCCTTCAAATGCAAAAGTGTCGTGAAATAAGATACGACCGAAATATTGAAATACGTCTACGGTTGAAAAATGGGAAGATTCCGACAAAATCTGTGTGCTGAATGTTGCGGTTAGCTGTTTTTTACTCCCGTTTTCCTATGGGTAGCCTGACGTTCGGTAAAAATGTTGAGGAAAATTTTTATACGATTAGTTGCGTCTCATCGATCTGAAACTATTCTCTGTTGAAGGTCAGGCAAAAAAACGTCATCTAGACGGGCCAATTTCCGTTTTAAAGTGTTTAGAGGTTTGACTTTGTAGTTTGACCAAAGAATAGCCGACGACATACTTAACTTCGTCGGCTAAACTCTTGCGATCCGCGCCGTTTCATTGTCCGCCGTTAGATGGGCGAGATCTGACGGCTGCTGAGAGCGTGAAGTATAGCCGACGAGATTCATAATATAGCCGACGAGATTCATATTATAGCCGACGAGATTCATATTATAGGCGACGACATAACTACTTCGTCGGCTATAACCGGCCCGCAAAGCCCAACTTCGGCCCTGCCCGGATTTCGGGTCAGAGTATAGCCGACGAATTAAAATTAAATCGTCGGCTATAGTCCACACTATAGGCGACGAAATCCATACTTCGTCGGCTATAACCGGCCCGCAAAGCCCAACTTCGGCCCGGCCCGGATGTCGGGTCAGAGTATAGCCGACGAATTTCGTCGGCTATGACTATAGCCGACGAATTAAAATTAAATCGTCGGCTATAGTCCTTCGATTTAAACTGAAACAGAGGCGCCTCTCCCCCATTTCTGCAGAAACCCTAAACCCCAAAATCGCCGCCCACCCCTCCCCGAGCCTCCCCGACGCCGACCGAGCCTCCCCGACGCCGACCAAGCCTCCCCGGCCCTACCCGACCCCTCCCCACCCCGTCCCCGTCCTTCCTGAGCCCTCCCCGACCCGAAGCCTCCCCGAACGCCGCCGTCCTCCCTAGCCGCCGTCGCCGCCGCACCGCACCACCGCTCCTCGTCCCCTAGCCGCACCACCATGTCAGGTAGTCCCTCTCTCCCTCATTTAGGGTTTTTGTTAATTTTGTGGAATTTTGTGGTTTTGTGGAATTTAGGGATTTTGTGAAATTTTATGGTTTTTGTGAAATTATGTGAAATTTAGGGTTGTTGTGCAATTTATGGAATGTTGTGGAATTTTTGTTGATTTTGTGGAATTTTGTGGAATTTTTAGGAGGATATATATATATATATATATATATATATATATTTCGGAATATATATATATAATTAGGTATAAATATATTTATGTATATATATAATTAGGTATATATATATTTAATGAAGTTTTTTATTTTGTTGTGAAATTTATGGAATTTTGTGAAAATTTTGTTAATGTTGTGGAATTTTTGTTAATTTTGTGTAATTTTTAGGAGGATATATATATATATATATATATATATATATATTTCGGAATATATATATAATTAGGTATAAATATATTTAGGTATATATATAATTAGGTATATATATATATTTAATGAAGTTTTTTATTTTTTTTGTGAAATTTAAGGAATTTTGTGGAAATTTTTTTAATTTTGTGGAATTAACAAGATTTTTTAGGAGGATATACATATATATGTATATATCTATATATATATATTTCAGAATATATATATATATATAATTAGGTATAAATATATTTAGGTATATATATAATTAGGTATATATACGTACATTGAATGAAGTTTTTAATTTTTTTGTGGAATTTTTGTGCAATTTATGGAATTTATATACTAATTGTGCAGGAAACCGCCGCGCTGTAGACCGATGGCTTGGCAGACGGACCGAGAGCGACCCCGACGCTCAGGCAGGAGCCAGCCGTGGGGGGAGCGGATCCAGCGGTCGTCGGGGCCTACGCCGGCCTATGAGTCGACGAGAGGAGACATTGATGGGATTGACCCCGAGCGATCCCCGTGGGGGCTCCTCGTATGAGTCGACGGGAGCGGGCCCTGACTCGAGTGTCGGAGGAGGACGCAGAGCCACCAGACCCCAGTGCACTTCAGCACTGGTCCAGTTCCTCCCTGCCATCCCTGAGTACGACGCCAGGGGGAAGCAGATTTGGAGGCACGACCGGCCCCACGAGATTCCCTGGGAGGAGGCCTACGTCTACGCGCCTTTCGACTCAGAGGACTGCCGCGGCCTGTGGTGTGTTCGTGAGAAGGACAAGCAGTACAACGACGCAGGTAATTGGTTAGTTTAATTAATTATTTAGATTGTTTAATTAATTATTTAATTAGTTAGTTGAAATAATTATTTAACTATGTATTCATTTTAATTATGAAACAGGCGTCCTCGTCAATAAACCCGCGGGGACGAGACGGACCAGAGGGCCAGCGAACATGTCGACCCTGGAGAGGGAGCTCGCCGGTGGGATCAGGGAGATCCTGCCCGGTCCCGGTGCGGATGGACGCCCGATTGAGAGGAGAGACACCACCACCAAGTATATCAACGCGACGGGCATGCTCGTGCGGGACAGGGTCCCACTGTTGTGGCCCGACTGGGGCTCTGTTCCCGATGACATCAAGGCGCGAGTGTACAATGCACTGTCGGTGAGTTAAATCGTATTTTTATTATAGAAAATAAACATTTATGAATTCAGTCCTTATAACTATATAAAAATATTTTCTAATTAATTTATAATATTGCAGCAATGGTTTAGAGTCCATCCTACCTTGGACTGGTGGAGAGACGAGCAGCTGAAGAACATGTTATGTGTTTCGCATTTTTTTGTATAAATATATTTACTGGCAGTGTACGAATATATCTAACAGTTGTGTTTTGTTAATATAGGTACTCCGAGTGGAAGAACGAGCTGGCGACGCACTACAGGACGTACCATGTGGAGCAGCGCTTGGGGCGAGGTGCAACCCCCCACGAGTTCCGGTACAGGGAGTATGAGTGGCTATGGCTGGTAGCCTACTTCGGGAGCGACAGGGTCTCGGTAAGAAAATTTAGCCTCCTAGTATATAACTTTTTAATGTTATTTAATAATTAAATTATGTAGTTACTTAATTAAATTAATTAGTTAGTTAGTTATTAGTTATTAAATTAAGTTAGTTAGTTAGTTACATAGTTAGTTAGTTCGTTACTAAATTAAATTAAATTAGGTAGTTAGTAAGTTAGTTAGTTACTAAATTAAATTAGTTAGTTAAGTAGTTACTAATTAAATTAAATTAGTTAGTAACTAAATTAGTTAATAATTTTATTTTGGTTAGTTCCTAATATTTTAATTTAGTTACTAATTTATATTTGCGTTTATATGTTCGTTCTTATAATACAGAAAATCTCGAAGACAAACAGCGACAACCGCAAGAGGAACGAGCACCCCCACCACGGCGGCGCCCGCTCCTGGAGGCAGTGGGCAGAGATGGCGAGGAGGGACCGACCGCTGAGGCCGTTGTCGTAGATTCATGCGCAGATGTATCCGGGGCGTTCCGACCAAGTGGTAAGTATTCGCCCATATTCAATAAAAGTGTTTCATTAAATTAATTTATATATTTTTTTATTAATTCGTTTATTATATTTTCTTGTCAATTAGGCGGAAATAGATGCGGAGACCGACGCGATCACCTTCGGGATCGCGCGAGACACCCTGGGGGAAGGGGCGTCCGACGAGGCGATCGCGGAGTTTGCCTCCACGATCGACACCCTTGAGCCGCGCTTGGCCTCTCAGATCATGCACGCGGCGGTGGGGACGGGCAACAACTATTTCTACCAGAGAGGCCTAGGCGCGGCGGGAGATGGGGTTCTCAAGTACACGCCGGCCAATCCCAGCACGCAGCGTGCGGCTTCGACGAGAGGAGATTTGCAGACGCAGCTGCAGAGGACTCAGGCGGAGTTGGCGAGGGCGGTGGAGGCGCTCGAGCAGGCGGAGTTGGCGAGGGCCGCGGAGGCTTCGGCGCAGCAGGCCAGAGACGCATCTGTGGCGGAGATGTACCGATGGATGCAGCTATCTTGGGAGGCCCAGCAGGCTGGACTCCAGCCCCCGCCTCCGCCACAGATGCCCCAGTTCGTCGTCCCCACTCCCCACCCGCATCGGAGTACGCCAGACGATTAGGATAGCCATAGCCACCGGAACTCGAACGATCCGGTCGACGACGCTA
Source organism: Potentilla sterilis (assembly GCA_963682095.1). NCBI lineage: Eukaryota > Viridiplantae > Streptophyta > Magnoliopsida > Rosales > Rosaceae > Potentilla > Potentilla sterilis. The sequence continues at coordinate 21,626,865 of OY821760.1, forward strand.
CGCGTTTAGGGGGTGATGATGAGTAGATGACTAGTTAGCTAGGGGGTTAATTTGTACAGTAGGTAGGATATTAGGGATGGATTGATGTGGATATTTGTTGGATATTTGGATGTTTGTTTGTGGATTTTCTGCAGCCAAACCGAAGACGAAGTGAAATTGGGCCCGAGTTAAATTTTTAAATTTTTTTAAATATTTAGGGGTTATAGCCGACGAAATGGGCCATATTTCGTCGGCTATAACCTCCCGGCTTCCGGCAAAAAAAAGCCGTTCCTGGTACCGGCGATTGTTATGGCCGACGATTAATTCGTCGGCTATGCCGGAAGTATAGCCGACGATAGTGTCGTCGACTATGCCGGACGTATAGCCGACGATAGTGTCGTCTGCTATACTTCCGGGTTAGGGGCAATTACGTAATTGTTGAAGCCGACGATCCTGTCGTCGGCAATGTTCGAAGTATAGCCGACGACGCTTTATTCGTCGGCTATACCGCGTGTTTTATAAGCCGACGACTTACCCTCAGTGTCGTCGGCTATACTATAGCCGACAGAGCATTCCCGACGAGAGAATAGCCGACGATATTTCGTCGGCTATGAGTATAGCGGACGATTTAATGAACACGGCCGACGAGATGGCGTCGTCGGCTATAACCCTTTTTCTGGTAGTGTGTGGTGTGGTGCTCGCCTCCAAATCACTAGTACAAGGTAAATACAAATGACTCTTTTCATGATAGTGAACATGCAGGGTACTATTGAGTTTTTAGAAATAATAACTCTTCTTTTCTCGGAGCTTTTGTTGGTAAGGTGAAGGTGCCTTGGGCAATTGATGCAAAGTTATTAGCGGTCGTTGAGGCAATTCATGTTGCTTGTAAGAGAGATTGGTTTACTTTGTGTATTGAGATAGACTCCATGCTAGTGTTACAATACTTCAAGAACTCAGAATGTGTTCATTGTAGGCTTCATGCCTGTTGGAAGAATCGTCTTGAGTCCATAAGACAGTTGCAGGTTCATATATCCCAACTATTCAGAGAGGGAATCCGGGCTGCAAACAAGCTAGCGAACTATGGTGCCATGGGAGTGAGATTGGTTTGGTGGGATACGATTCAACAGTTTTTAAATGGTTCTTTTGGTCATGATTTTACTGCTCGGATTGCCTACCAGTTTGCCTAGTCTGTTGAGTTGATGTATTCTATTTTCATGCTTTGTGTTGTTTGTTAATTAGTTTGTTACTTATTTTTATGTAACATTCTTTGGTCTGTCAGCTTGTATTTCCTACTGGCAAGGTTTTGGCCTTGTTCCCCTTGTTTTGTACCCCTTTTATTTCTATTTAATAAAATTTCAGGTAAGAGCGATGAGCTAGCTCTTACACCACTTACCTAAAAAAAAAATGAAGGCAAATGATTATTAATTAGTGGAATAAAAATCACAAACAATTCCTGAAATATGAGTCATTTGACATTTTTCTAACATTCTGAAAAAATATCACACTGTTACCTCAAAACTAACCGTGACATACTTTTAGTACTCCCCATTAATAACAGTATTCACTCCTCTCACCATCAAATGGTATAAATATATTATTTACAATGACTTATATATATATGGCTAAATGATATGGTGACTTATGCACTTTCAGTTACTGAAGAAAAAAATTGTACTATCTAGGAAAAAGCTGTCATACGTATAGAGTGGGAAAAAGCTCTGTGTGAGGGGACTTTGTCACTTCTACCCTAACCCGATTCTTTTAATAACTAAGCAACACAGGTTCACATCATGTTGGCGAATTGACATACAAATCATATGAGTATACGTGACAAAAAATTTAAAATATGTTGATAACAATTGAACATAACCTTACTAATGTTTAGGGCATTATATATATATATAGAGAGAGAGAGAGAGAGAGAGAGAGAGAGAGAGAGAGAGAGAGAGAGAGAGAGAGAGAGAGAGAGAGAATGGTAATTGTATCTCATTCATAGAATACTAGCCTTCCATCGCGCGTGCGTTTATTTATTTTTTGATAAATACGTTAAACAAATACATAGTTTAGCCTTCCATCGCGCGTGTGTTTATTTATTTTTTGATAAATACGTTAAACAAATACATAGTTTTCCCTCTGTCATTATGATTCAAATATCCTTTAAGATTTTTTTTTATAAGAAAATCTTGCAAATTAACTTACTCTCACGCATGCAATAGACATAAATTAAACACCTAACCAGGAAGGCTAGTCTTAGCGCGTGCGATTTATTTAGTTTTGTTAAGTATGCTTAATTTTGTTTTCAACTCTGTCCAATTATATATATATATACTACCCAAGTATTTAAGGTATCTAAATACAAAGATATTCCCAGATGACAATTCAATATAAAAGTTTTGGAGTTTAAGCCATCATTCTGCAGACTCCTTCACTAACCCAATACATTTAAAGAAAAATAATTCAAAGGTTTCTTGGACAGAAGCCGATCGAGTAAGAGTAAGAAATCAAAATTAAAAAATATAGTAACAAAGATATAGTGTTAATGATACCTCCAAACCCTTCAATCCCATCAAGATATTCCCAAGCAACAACTTTGCCCTGTCTTCCCTCTCCAGCTCCCCGTTCCTCCAGTATGCATTATTGATTTCATCATCATTATCTTCCTGTCTTCAGAGAAATTAGCTGATGACAAAAAAAATCTATTTATACCTTCTTTCATGATAGTCATAAAAGATGATAACAAAGTGTCAAACAAACAAAATAAAAGGAGAACCAAATAGAACAAAAATTGAAGAACCAAAGGTGAATCCTGCATTCACCGATTTTCATACTATTTGGGGTTAGTTTTGCTCTTTTCCTCTGTGTGTTTATTTTTTCCTTTTATTCTTCTCCCTCCACGTCCTCTTCAGTCTCTGCTCATGCACCCTAGCGGTTATTCTCTCCTCTACTTTTCGTGGTTTACTGTTGACGACCTCTTTTTCTTTATTTTTTATTTTATGTTTTACCGTATTATACATGCAGCATGATTGCTCTTCTGTTAGAACAATTTAATCAAGGAAGGGCAAGTACGGAAAGAGAGGGTTGACAGTTTTATAAGCCAAATTGGCTTAATTAATATAGATATAAATTACAAATACATCAAAAGCTAAAATAAAATTGGCTTCCGAAAACCTAACATGTGCAGTTAAGGCTGCGTAATTGTTTGTTTATGATTGTAACTATATATGTTATAAATAATATAAGTGAATTAGAAATACATACTAACAGGATCCGGGGCGGGTATGGGTACTTCATCTCCAAAATGTCTTTTGACACCAATTATGTATCAACTTGATCCTCATTTATATTATGTCGTGCATTGAATTCACTCTCTGGACTCCATACAGTCCCATTTGCATACGGGTCGCCATCTAACCCGTTTTATTTGAGTGGAGACGGGTCGCCATTCAACCCGTTCTATTTGATATGGGTGTTTTGGAACCCGAACAAAAAAAAGCTATTTAGCTTCGGGAAAGAGGAAAGAAAGCAATCGACTAGAGTAGACAGAGATGGAGGAAGAAACCCTAAACCCTGAACCAGAGATCGCCGTGACCTCTCCACCGAGCAACAACGGAGACCACCAACCCATGCCGGATGTCGCTGACCACAATCCTAACTCCTCCGGCTCCGATTCCGATTCCGATTCCGACTCCAGCTCCGACTCCGGCGAACACCAAGCGCAGCAAAACCTGGAGATTCAAACACTCGAAGCCGAGCTCGCTACCAACCCCTCCAACTACGACGCCAATGTCCAGGTGAGTGTCCTCTCTATTTCATTCAGCTCATTTGCCCTATGGTTTAGTTTGCTGAGTAAATTGAACTGTGAATTTGTTGCAGTACATTAAGATTCTGAGGAGAATGGCGGACATTGAGAAGTTGAGGCAAGCGAGGGAAGCTATGAGCAACTTGTACCCGTTGACACCTTCTATGTGGCAGGAATGGGCCGAGGATGAAGCTGCTATGAGCTCCGGGTATGCACGCAGCTCTATTAGCTTGAGTCAAGTGTTTGCTTGAAATTTTGTATGTTTATTGTTGATTTCTCGAATGTGCAGACCCGAGACTTTCGCTGCAGTCCAGAAGCTTTATGAGCAAGGGGTCTTTGATTATCTGGTTCGGCTCTGACTTCTGTACTTTAGTGTCATAAGTGTTTAAGGTTGAAAATCAAATCAATAGTGTAATGTGGGCTATTTGGTGCTGTTTACTGTTTGTGTAAATCATAATTTTATAGGCGTTGCGACAATTAAAATATGGAAGTATAAAGGATCGACTTAGTATGCTCATGTGATTTTAACTATTGAATGATCGGTCGGTTGTAACCTTGACTGTCAATTACATCATCTCAATGCAGTCTGTTGCTCTTTGGTGTGACTACTTAAAATTTGTACAAGAAAATGAACCCTCCGTAAAAGAAGTTTCACCTGCTGGTATTTCGAAGGCAAGAGATTTGTTTGAGCGTGCTCTTACTGCAGCGGGTTTGCATGTATCTGAAGGTAATAAGATATGGGAAGCTTACAGGGAATTTGAGCAAACGATACTACATACTATTGATGGGACTGATGCTCAGGTTAGTAGGTTGTACTCTTCAGTCTTCTTTTGATTTGCTCAGATGTTGCTTATTAGTTTTTTTCTGCTGTTATTATTATGCGATTGACTAGTACAGCGTTGTTTTTAATTGTTTAAATAGATTTGGAGATCTGAATGCTTCTAACATAGCAGGCTAGGGAGAAGCAAATTCAGCGCATTCGTGTTATATTCCAGCGTCAGCTATCAGTACCCCATGTTGATATGAGATCAACACTTTTGGCTTACAAGGCATGGGAGATGGAACAAGGAACCATTGTTGACACTGGGAGCGGTGATCAGGATGGTATTCCAACTCATGTTGCCTCAGCATACCAAAAGGCATTGGACATCTACAGTGCCCGTGTTCATTTTGAAGAACTAATCAGTCAGCATGATATGCCTGATGGAGAAAGACTTAAACAATTCACGGTAATAATCTGCTAAACTTTCTGCTTCCTAGAATCTAGAAACTAGTGCCGTTTATTTCTGGAACTACATTATCCCTCCTTTACATTGGTGGGTGTGCCTTTCAATATTCGTCTACCTTGTCTGATTTTTTTTCCTTTTTTTTTTTGAGAAATAAATGATTTCTGATGAAAAATAAATAAGTACAAATGTAGACGGTAAGATATGACCGAGAAAACAGCAGAAAATACTCTTGGTGTTGTTCCACTCTTTTGCGTGGGTTTTTCAATGTGATGCTCCATTTATAAATCTACTATGCTAAACTTTGTCAGTTTTGGGGGTGATTAATTTATGTTTCCTTTTTTATAGAACTACTTGAAATTTGAACAATCTTCTGGAGATCCTGCTCGTGTCCAAGTCCTGTTTGAACGCGCTATTACAGAGTTTCCTATAGAGTGTCAGCTCTGGCTTGATTATACTCGTTACTTGGACAAAACATTGAAGGTTGTTATTTATCTCATAATATCTTTCCTGCTCTGCAGGCAACCATTTGCTGTTCAAGTAATTTTGTTACACGTTTTCCTCTCAGGTTGGCAGAATTATAAGCAACGTGTATTCCAGGGCCGTTAAGAATTGCCCTTGGGTTGGAGAACTTTGGGTCAGATATTTACTTTCCTTGGAGCGTGGCCATGCTTCTGAGAAAGAGATTGCAGCTGTATGTTTCAAGTGTTAACCTTCTTGGCTAGAGCATTGTCTTAGGGGTTTCTGTTTGATTACTATTCTTTCTATAATGATAACTATTGTTGGAAAACTTGTTTCTAATTTGATAACTAAGCTACTTTAAACATTATGCATCTATCAAATGGAAAATTGTTATAGCTGCCTAGTTAATATAAAGATTTCTCAAGCCATAAAATAGAAATTAAAACAAAAAAGTAGAAGAATAAGATAAAAAAGCTATTATTGAACAGACTGTGTCACACTCTTTGCTTACATTGTTACCCTGCCTCAGCTATATCAAATCCTAATTTTGCCAATTTCTATTTGTCCGGAAGTGAATTCCTGTTAAATGTATTTTTTACTCCCTTTTGGGTTCTTTGGTGCTCTCTATGAAATGCTTTCATATTTCTAGCTATTATTCCTTAAATTCATATACATAGTCTCTAGCTATCAAACCCTCAGTTTAAAATATAAAAAGTTTATAGCTGTCACTTTGTAGTGTGCATTAGTGAAGAAGGGAAGTGGGTTCCAATTTGGGTTTCGTTTACAGGAATAGATGATTAACATTCTTGGTTTCCGATTCTGAAGACATGCCAAAAGAGGACTTCACAGACATTGTAGTGTAAATGACCACTGAATTCTTTGAACTATAAATGCAATGCTAGTTGCATAATTTACTTCTCATTACAGTTAGTCTTAACAAATTATTTGCATATATAAAGAATGTTAGTCCCTTTAGTAAAACACAAGGTGGGGAAAAAAACAGTTACTTTGTATTAGTAATTGTATTGTTTCAGTATCCATTCTGCTTCTCTTTTGTGCTGTTCTCATCCTCTTAAATTTTGTTTTTCATTCAGGTGTTTTACAAGTCCCAGCAATGCTCCTTTACAACCCTTGATGAGGTAACTGTTCATGTTATATTTGAGCTTTCAGTCTGCTATTTGCAACTTAATTTTCTGAGATGTGATAAATATAGATTTGACTATTGGACCTTTTTGTCTCAGTATGTGGATTTGTTTCTCACCCGCATAGATGGTTTAAGACGAAGACTCTCATGTCCCATTGAAGGAGAGAACGCCTTAGATTATTCATTGTTAAGGGATACATTTCAGGTTTGTTCTCTTTTGCTTGTGTGAAAAAAGTAATTCATTGCTCAAATCTTTAGCATTGAGAGGGAAAAGGATCTCGTGTTTAAACTTCTAGTTACTTATGAGCAAAAAATTTCTTGCAATTCCATTCTTTTTTATATTTCATGAAAGGAAAGGCATGGATGCGGGGCCATTCCTTGTGGTCTAACGATCTGAAGCCTCCAATTTATAGGTTTCCAGGCTAGATTCTGAAACCATTCGATCATCTAACAATTTGCATCTTCTAGATAGTATTGTTTGTACTAAGGTTACTTGGGACGGGGGTTGGTTTTCTATTAATGGAGGAATTTACTGTTCTCGTTGATGGTCCGCTTTTCGATTTTACATGTACTCTCTTAGTTTCTGCTAATGAAAAAAAACCACAAATTATTGCTTCTACATATATTTAAATTCTAACAATTTTTACTTTCCAGTGTGCATCAGATTACCTATCACCACAAATGAAGAACACAGATGGCCTGTTACGTTTGTATGCTTATTGGGCCCGCCTAGAGCTACATCTGGGAAAAGATATAGTTGCTGCTCGGGGGGTTTGGGAAAGTTTACTGAAAAACAGGTTCGGCTATTCTAGATTTTGGAAACTTTATTTTTACAATGACGGGCTTGTTAAAAAATAACATCATGCTTGTTATTCTATTTTTCTATTAGTGGTACGATGATGGAAGCCTGGCAAGGTTATATAGCAATGGAAATTGAATTGGGTCATGTGAATGAAGGTCGGTCCATATATAGGAGATGCTACAGTAAAAAGTTTTCCGGCACTGGTTCAGAGGTAAGGTCTTCTTCTTTCCTAATTCGTCATGCAATCAAAAATTTTGCATGGTTTCCTTTTGGGTCTTATATTGATTCTTGGTCTTTCTATATCACATGATCAATTTAATAGGTGACAGTATCATGAATGCATAATGTCTTTTAGGATAAATATCGTCACTTGGCTTATAGCTGTTCCTATTTTTTTTTTGTTAAGTTACTGGAGTATTGGTTTTGCTGGTAGACTACACTTGTTGACTATGTTTTCATCTAAGGGCTGAGATTAATTTCTGTTAGGGGTATTTTAAGTCCTTGTAACACAGAGAAAGCAGGCATGACATATTTGGTTTATTTTTTATTTTATAATGCATTTCAATAGAAATTCTAGAGGGACTTATTTCAGATGATATCCTTGTTCATCATTTGATTTTGGGTCTGAGATTGCATCAGATTTATTATTAAGTAGAAGTTCAGTCACTTGCTACATAATTTATTTCTGTATTAGATGATGCCTGCACCCCCCTAAAAAAACAGAATAATTCAGGACATCTGCTACTTGTGGTTGCGCTTTGAGAGGGAGTTTGGTTCGTTGGATGATTTCGACCATGCAGAACGAAAGGTATATCTGACACTCGGCACCATTATGACGGAAATGTTCATACTGAGGATAGGCAGTTTTTCAAAATTCAAATATGACTTGTTTCATTCGGTACAATTATTTTTAATCCCCTAAGCTCTTCTGTAGCATTATTTTTGATCTGCTAAGCCTTTAGTCCTAGCTGCCCTCTTTAGTTATTCAAAGTGGACTCCTTGTCCACCTCTTTGTACTTTGCTTTTTGTTTTAATACAGAGCTGTTTCTTTTAGATAGAAAATGAATACACGTACATTATGTCTGAAGATTTTGCAAAGTTTTCCTTATAAATTTTATCTTAAAGTATGACCCAGAGAACAGTCTAGCAATAAAATTTTGTCAGCATGTTTGCTGTTGAGGGTTGTGGTTCCTAAGATTCCTGGAACCCACACAACTTAAAAATCCATAATGGAGATATATTAGTGAACAAATAAAAGTTGATGGAATATATTAACTATTAAGAGGATAGAATGCGTCCTCTCTATGAACGCCAGTCAAAACATTACTACTGCCTGTATATCTTTTATTTACCTCTGCAAGAAATAAATGAAATAAAATTTACAATGTCCTGTGTCGCGGAACCATGACGCCTGCAAACAGTTTTGTTTTTCAAATGCCATCTTGTTGTATCAACTGGTGTGTTCATTTTATTGCTCACAGAATACATGAATTAACTTATCATGATAACTGATTGAATGCGTCAACTTGACTTGAAATTTTTTGTTAGGTTGCGGCCCGTCTTCAAGAGCTTCAACTATTAAGGTCCAAGCAAGAATCCAAAGTATCTGAAGTGAGGGATAATTCTTTCGAAAAGAATGTGCGTGACAAGAGAAAGCAAGCTTCAGATGTAAGTTTTGAACAACCTCCAGCAAAGAGGCAAAAGGATGCAGGTCAAAAGAAAAAGAAGGAACATGAGGCGCAGAACTCAGCTGAACAAAATGAAGGGAAAGAGATGAAAGCCAAGGGTGTCAGAGATGTACAAAATGAGATGAAAGAGCCTGTTCAAGAGAAAACAAAAGTATATGCCAACCAATGCACTGCTTTTGTTTCAAACCTCAACTTTAAGGCAAGTATACACCCCCAGCATCCCTCCATATGCTCTTGTATGTAGGGCACATGCATGATTTTAACACTGCTGGTGATAACTTTTGCAGGCAAGTAATGAAGATCTTCGTAAGTTCTTCAGTGATGTTGGAGGAGTTGTTGCTATTCGAATACTGAAGGACAAGTTCACTGGAAAGTCAAGGGTCTCTCTCTCTCTCTCACTCTCTCTCTCTCTCAGCTGTAATTATTTTCCTGTCTTCGTACTTTGGCGTGAAGGTTTTTTCACTGATATATTATAGTCTAGCACCTAGATGTCATACATTCTTGCATTGATATGAGTCTTAAGACACATTCACAAGGATGCTAGCTTGTCTGATGTATTTATTAGTCTGATACAAAAGTACTGGACTGACCTAGGTGCAAAGATCATGATTAGATTAGGATTAATGAGCTGTAGATCTGCTGTATAAGGGATAAGAGAGCAGACTTTATTATGTTGGCCATTATGCTTACATCAAGTTGCATTGCTAAAAGTCTTGTCTCATTTATCTTACCACTGGAGCACCTCCAGCGTTTAAAAATAAAAAGAAAAGGCATCAGATATCTGTAATACTGAAAACAGAAGCAAGTACATGCAGGCTATGTTTCTATTCTGCTATCTTATCCCTTACACAGCAGAGCTACAGCTCATTAGTATTCTGGTCTGTTATCCTCTTCTCTACAATATATATGTTTCCACTTTCCATTCATTTGCTGTTTTTCTTTTTTGCTTTTGTTTTAGTTTTTTGTTTTAAGGGTTCTGAATTTATGATTTCCTCTTAATTTGACTTATGAAGGGACTGGCATACGTGGACTTCTCAGATGATGCACACCTTGCTGCAGCTGTCGTGAAAAATAAGCAGACACTCCTTGGGAAGAAGCTGAGCATAGCAAGATCAGATCCAAAGCGCGGGAAGAAAGAACATGGTAGGTCACATGAGTTATTCTACTTTCCTTCTTCTTTCTATGCACATTTTAATCTGTGCATAACCATGCTGATGAGCAGCGTACAACCATGATTTCGTTTCCATATCTAAACTGTTTGGTGTGTACTAGGCTCTACATCTTCGGTTTTGTGTCTACTTTTTTGGTTTGATGAATTATTTGGGTATTCAAGTCCTGGATCACAATATATATATATAGAAGATTCAGATAGTAGTGCTTGAAAATAGTTCAAAGATTTTAACGGAAACCAAAGTCTATGTAATTTTGGTCCTGAAAATTACAATTAGAATCTACAATGGTTTTGAGGGTATGAAGTCATGGGTTTTAGGTGGTTTCTGTGTCACATATGGGAACACAAAAGCTCTTATATCTTATTTCATTATCCTGATGAAGCAATATTAGGTCTGAATAGTGGTTCTCAAACAATGAAAAAAGTCTCCAGTGCGATAGCAGTAGAGTTAGGAATTGAGTTATTTATTTTGTTTTTTGTTAATTTTGTTTATTTAGCTAATTTGTTAGTTTTGTTCTGGCTATATAGTGCTTGCTGATTCAGAAGATGTTTCAGTTTCTTTTATTTTTTGTGGATAACAATAGATTTTATTTATTTATTTATTATTATTATTTTTTAACAAAAGCAATAGAATTATATTGAAGCTAGGTAATCCCAGTAAGATTAGTCTTGCAGAAATTACATTGAAGTTTGGAAATGGGACTTTCATCATCTTCAATAGTGGCTTTCCAAGTTTTTGTGGCAATTTTGTTTTGCTAAACATTACTTGAAAATAGAGTTTGAGAAATGCACGTGGATAGGCACGACTAAACAAATGGCCTGTTGATTAGGATTTCATGTTATATATGAAGACTAGCTTAGTTTCTAACTCGACATGCATTTCTTGGATACGTACCTAACCGTCAGTTTGATTTCAAACCTTTTGCTGGGATGAGATTTATATTGGAATTTCTTTTCTGCCTTGCGGCCATGATGTGTTTTCCAGTTTCATGTATCTCTAAGTATGTTGACTTGTCACTTACAACTACAAACTGACGGGGCATACTGATAAAACTGGTGCAGCCAGTGGATCTGGGGAGGCCTCCAATGAACCAAGAGCACGCCAAGGAAGCGACACTGCAATTAAGGGGAAGAACACATTTGCGGTTCCAAGGAATGTTGCTGCACTTGGTTGGAGCACAAATAAGCCAAAAAATGAGGATCCGGATGATGAAAAGCCAAAATCTAATAATGAGTTCAGAAGCATGTTCCTGAAAGGTTAGAAATATGTTGTTGGGTTTAGGAGATGCCTGTAATCTGCATCAGGGACACATATCAGACCAACTTTTGCCATGCATAGGGTTAGTTTTGGGATTAAGAGCTTTCAGTTTCTTGATGTACGGACAGCCGAATAGGGTCTGTTATCAGCGTCAGGATGTATAGGGCAAATCTGATTTTGCTAATACACAATACATAAGATCTTTGTGACTTGTTGATTTTTGATGGCCTTTGGATTTTCGATCTCGCATTTTTATTATATTCATGCTTTGTTGTATACTTTTCTATATGTAAGAATCCGTAGGAAAAGCATTTTGTTATGGGGTGCCCGAACAATTGCAGGGTCTTCAATATCGCTTCCTTCCCTCGAGCTTTTCGATCCATGTGGAGAAAAAGAGGATCGTTTCATGTTCACTTTCACAAATGGCTCGACTCTAGAGATTTGAGATAGTATCATAGTAACATGAGCAGCTACCATGTGTGCTGCCATGTTTGCTTCTCTACGAACATGGACCAATTTCTCATTTGGAATAGATAACATCTCTTCATAGAGATCATCATATAGTCTCCGAAGAGTTGATAAGTTTTGCCTTCTGCCTTTACCAAGGTGTTGCTGAACAATGAAACAATCAGTCTGCAAAAATCACCGGCTGAAGAGCATTATCTTGTGCATATTGGTTGCAGTCTTTGAAAGCACTCACAACACAAATAACTTCTCCACAAAATGCTTGAACTATTAACCAGTCAAAGACGATTCAAAAGCAAAAGAATTTCATTTCATTTATTTTCTCTCAATTTCATGTATTCCAATTTTAAAGCTTTTATAGGCATACAAATTATACAAACACTATACATTGAATTCATCACATTGCAATAAATTTGGAACAGAGATGTTAAAATTGAGTTAATCTAGGAAGCCTAAAATCGAACCCAGCAACGGGTGCATTGTGCTATACAATCTCCCTTGCAATCAACATTGTACCCCAACACTCTTGGATTTCGAAGGAGGAGGTTTCGCAGTGATTTTCCTTTTATTCCCCATTGCTTTTCCAAAAGTTGGACATTGGTTTTCATCTCATGTTCAAGGTCACATCCAAGAACTTCTGGGAATTTTTTTAGCAACTTACTCAGATCATCGTCAGACAGATTTAAACTCCTAAGGTAGTCCATCTTTTCGCATACAATCTCAAAATTTGGAACTTTGTTTTTTCTTTCTTCACCCCAGTAGGGTGAATGAATCAGACCAAAAGCTTTCCCAAGTATCTTGTCTCCCTCTTCATTACTGATACTCAATGCAGACAGAGCATCACGACAAGCTTCTAATGTCTTCCTGTCATCATCAGTCAAAGTCGCATTTCCAAATTCTGCAGTTGAATGCAATACCCATTTCTTCTTAAAAATACTTGGTGCACAAGCTGCTCTATTCAGGTGTGGTGAAAAACAATTCACATGTACTGATCCGATATTTGGCGCAGCAGTTATAATATCAGGCTGCATAAGATTCACAATATATTAAGTAAAGCAACTGATTTTTTTAAGAATAAGATCGGAAAACCTTTAAGGTAAAATTAGAAGCAATTTGTCATTGCCTTGCAGACCATAAGCTGACAACTTGAACTACAAATATAATGACAAGTCAAAAGTAACAATTTGAATTGATCAATCTGCCATGCATGCATACACCAGAAATTTGTTCGCATTGCTACTACTTGTGAGGCCAAAATTCTTGCCTCGAGGGGACAACCAAAGATCTCTACCTTCCCATTGCTTGGATAGCCACTTTTGTGTGTGTGTGTGTGTGTGTCCAAAACATGTGTTATCTAAGGCTGTCTTCATTTCATAAGACGCTTTTGGCACATCACACAGTGTTACTTTAATTTAACGGAAATCCTTATGGACCAAACAAAGTAAGAGATGAAGGCATTAACACCACATGCAGCAGGCAAATCCGAAGGGCAAAAGGACACTCGGGGAACTGATACTATCTATTTTCATAGCTTTTCACCCCTTAACACGTCCAACTTCATAAAAATGCCTCAAGACATAGTAGGTTCAAAATTGAGAACGAAGTCAATGATATCGTTGATGCTAAGCTAGGCTGTATATAGAGTGAAACTTTTTTTATAGGCAGTACACAGCAAACTGAGCATAATTACAACAGTAAACTAGTGATCACTGAATACTCCACATCCTAACAGAACAGGAGAACATTTAAGATAAAGCAGCCCCATCAGTCCACATTCAAGAAAGAAATAGGAGATATTTGAACTTGTTAGAGACTGAAGTCATGATGATGCACTGATGCCCAAAATCTAACTTGGTCCTATAGTAAATCCACTTCCTCAACACCTTTGCCATCAGAAATATTATTGTTCCTTTCCAACCAAGTAATTCTGAAAACTACCAATCAGACTACAATTCCATAAATCTTTGAAGTTTTTCCTTCCAACAATAGCACAATACTTCTCAAGACAACAGAAGATGGAATGATCAAAGTCAACCCTCTTTACTGAACTAACTACTACAACCTCAAAGTGATGCACCTGAAGATGGAATGACCAAAGTCAACCTTCTTTACTGAAATAACTACTACAACCTCCAAGTAAACTGAAAAAGGCAGATCAGCTGCCCCTTTCCAGTTTCCATATGGTAGACCAGTAAGGTGATAAGCGAATATTCAGTATTTCTTTTCTTTAACATGACTGGCCTTTACGTTTCCCTGATCAATATTCTAAACAGCTTCTGCCTTACGGTGTACTTACGCCTTCTAAATCATCACATTGGGTTGAACACTGAAAGAGTTGGATCATAAATTTTAACTCCAAAACAAGACTGAAGAGAAGTTCTAGATAACAATATTCCAAAACATAAATATCTGACATTTAAATTCAACAACTTTCATGAAAGCTTGAACAACTTCAATATCATTCAAGTTTAAGAAGAAACTGTGAACCCATAAAAGAATCCTACTCTCTGTATGTCTAGGGGTAATTCTTGTATTCTTCTCAGAAAAATAAGGGGGCATTTCTTTGTATGTCTACGATAAGCTAAATCAACAAACAAATTAAAAAAAAGCTGAAGGAGAAGAGGGGACCAAAAAAGGTAAATACAACGAGTTCAAACATTTACAAACATAAAAGCCATTTATGTCCCTAAGCTATTACAGAGTAAAGCATTAGCAGATTTCATAACACAATAACACCAAAAATGTTCATTTCGAAATTGTACTTACAGTGGTAAAGCAACAGCGTATTGCATAATCATTGGCTAGCAATGGAGAGGCTAAGGATCGTCCGAGCATCCTCGACCTATCAGAAAATTAAAACAATAAGTCAATGAGGTCAGGAAAACAAGATACACCCATCAGATAGTTCACCATGTTTATTTGTTGAGAGGGAAAGTTGGAAAAAAAAAAAAAAAACAAAGAATGATTTCATCTCTTTAACTATCTAGTAGACTAAGTATGAGTAATAACAGAAGTATTATGCAGTTAGAACAGTTGAAACAGTTAAACCAAGTAATTTTGTTATGAATCCACTGAAAGTCAATCTCAAGTATTGTCAGAAGAAAATGGGCAAAACCCAATAGCATTCAGCAAGCATTTCATACATGTAATATATATCTTGAATCCGAATCTCTTTGGATTAGTCTGAGAAAGATAGTCTTGGATTCAACCAAATTCAGCAGCCCAGAGCTTCATTTCATTTCATACATATGCAAGTTGGAAAGTAGAGATAAAACAACATAGGGCAGCAAACAAGCAATCAAGTGTTGTTTGGATTCGGTATTTGATGTTGGAGAACTGAAGATAGAAACATTACCCGGTTGGAGTTGGGTCAGCTCTGCTCTGCTCTCTATCTCTCTCTGCTTCGGAACGTTGGAGGAGACAACGTGGCTTTCCGGAGAGGAGAGGAGAAGAGAAGAGGAGGAGAGGCAAATATGTATGGAATGGAATCGAATTGGTTATGCGCCACTTATTTATTTATTTATGCTCTTTTTTTCACTTCCCTCATTTACTTCTCTCTCATTATTTACTTAAACAGCACTCACTCTCATTGGTTATGGACTCCTATTTGAATTAAAATATAAGTCAAATAATTTACAAAAGAAAAATTATTCTAAGTTGAACCGCCCAGTACCATTTGATTTAGTGACATAGCTTACTCATTATAAGTGAGAGGTTGTGAGTTCGACTTACACCAGACTCGTTGTAACATTTGAGTTGTTTATTAGATGAAAAGAAAAGATTTACGTTGAACCTCCCAGTACAATTTGTTCTAGCGACATAATATTTTCTTAATAAATTTGACTTACGAAATATTTGAATGGGTAGTGTATTAAATATGTATGTGTATTAAGTAGTTTGGGTAGTGTATTTAAAACTTCTGTTACATGTAAAACTAGAAATCAGGAGACATTCTATTCAAGAATTACCGGAAACAGGCGATGACATTAGACAGGGGTGTGAAGATGTATTTGTTACTAAGGTATAATAATAATAATGATCATCATCATCATCATCATCATCATCATTGCTATCTCTCTTTTCTCTCATCTTTTGCCTCAACATCTTATTCTTGAAAACTTCAACTTGTGTGGAGAAATCACTAGCCTGCTCAAGCAAAAAAAGCGTTAGAAGCAATTACCAATATAATGAAGTAGCTACCTAGCAAAAGTAATATGATTTATACGTATCTTAGACTTGATCCATGATAAAAACCCTTCTACATGTCGTTTGAACCATTGAGTTGATTCGACATGCTTTCATATTTGGATTACAATTATGGAAATTCTTCTATGTACGGCCGTATATGTACACGATGCAATCTTAGCCATTTATATGCTTTGACCACTGTGCATCTATATTAACGTCATAAGTTTTAAACCATTCATAATGAGTCGTATATGTACACGCCGTGCACTGAAAACTCTATGTTACAATTACTTGTACAGTTCATCACAATTGTTTTTCTTTTAGTTCTTATCAATGCATGTCCTGTTTAGTTTGTTCATGTTGCAAAGATTGCAATTATACCGTGATAACCAGCTGGATTTTCTTTAGAAACTATATACTTATATATGTTTGATGTTATTTTCAAACCACTAGGATGCTGTATTGGAGAACTATTATTCTAAAGCCACATTTAGTGAGCTGCAACTTCAAAACATTGACAGACCTATAACGTCCTTAGTTGTAAGATCTCATTTCCACTTACAACTGAGTAGCCAAACCACAAAAAAAATCGAAAGTCTTAAATTGTGTCCCTTCTTTAAGGAAACCAGAGATCCAACACATGCATTACAAATTCACCCAGCAAAAACAGCAAAGCAGCCAAAATTGAAGAACAAAATTTTACCCTAGAAAGCTAGCAAATGAAATTAGAGAGATTACAGAACCTGAGGCGAAAAGCGCAGGCGGAGGCGGAGGGGGCAGACTTCTTGTGGAGGTGGAGGTGGAGGCGGAGCGGAGGCTAGGATGACTTACGAAGAAATGAAAATCAGTTCGATGGATTTAGGAATTTTTAGTGGACTTTAAGCGACAGATATTGCCTAACCCCGTCGCTTAAGAAGTTTTACAATTTCCCTGAAATATTTAGCGGAAAATATTGGCGCCCTAATTTTGGTCTTAAGCGACGAAATTTGCATTCTGTTGTTGCTTAAGAGAATGTTTAGTGGACTTTAAGCGACGAACATTGCCTAACCCCGTCGCTTAAGAAGTTTTACAATTTCCCTGAAATATTTGGCGGAAAATTATTGGCGCCCTAATTTTGCTCTTAAGCGACTAGATTTGGCTTATCTCATCGCTTAAGTACCTTCTTAAGCGACGCTATAACACAAATGTCGTCGCTTAAGATGATAAATTAATTTTGACATCAAACGTTAATATGGTTGACCGCTTCGATCGAGCATCAAACATTCACGAAACGAGTTAATTTTTCTACTGTACTCATATTTAACTATAACAATCACATCAGACGGTCAAAAATTTCATTTTGTGAATTTAACCATTATAATGACAACATGCTTACTAATGCGGTATAACTTGATTAATCGATTATACTTAAGTGTACAACTTTTCTTGCAAGTGTATAAAAGAAATCAAATTTTGAAAATCGCTGTGAAATAACATTTAATCGTTATGACGAAATACGGTGATGGTAAAAATATCACTTAAATCTGACAAAGTTAGAGGCCCGATCGATGCGGTCAATATTATTTAAACTTATCTCTCTCTATGGGGAGCCATAGTATCGGGAGGTAAACGTTTCTAAATTTTTACATGGCTGATTACATCTCATCTATTTGAGAGTTTAATGTTTGGAAGAGTCAACGAAACGAGGTCATCTAAAGGTACGTAATAGCGTTTTAGTGTGGTATGAATTTTTACATGGAATTCACTTTAACGACGTATATCGAGATTATACATTGCTTAAACTCTCTAAAGCGACTGCATTTGTCAATGTCCGTCGCATAAGTGAATCTCTACTATTCACCATTCATCCATAAAACTGTAAAAGGACATGTTAGTAATATATATGGTGTACCGCCAAGCACATCCGGCGACCTCGTAGACCGTGTAACCGGTGTCATAGGTCCTACTTCCGGCATCCATCGGGTAGACCAGCACTCCGACTACATCTCCATTGTTCCACATCACTGGAACCGCACTCGGAAGCCGTGCCACTGAGCTCTTGAAATAGCTTCGTGAGTAGGAAAAGTGGGTTTGCATCCCACATTGGAAACATTGTAAAGGAGGAAGCCTTCCTTCCTTATAAATAGAAGGCTCCCCCCCCCCCCCCCCCCCCCCCCCCCCCCCCCTTAGATAAAAGATAAGTTGGTTCCAAGGCATTCCACCCTTGTAACACCGATGGCTTATTAGCCGGCTATAGTATATTCTAAGTGGGCGTAGTCATGCCCACTGATGGCATGGCGAACCACTATAAAACCTTTGTGTCAACCTTTATTATTGTACTTCTGTCAGGCCTACGGGCTTGTGCAGAAACAGGACATTTAAACAAGGCTCTGTAGTGAATAGTAGAGATTCACTTATGCGGCGGAGATTGATAAATACAGTCGCTTTAGAGCGCTTAAGCGACGTATAATCTCAATATACATCGCTTAAGTGAATTCCATATGATATATTCTCCATATACGTCGGTTATTAAGTTTATTAATTCATATGATATATTCTCCATATACGTCGGTTATTAAGTTAATTTTAATAACCAGCACTTAAGCGACGGATATAGAAAACTCACGTCGCTTAAGTTGTGTTAAGCGACGAATGTTGGAGAAATCCATCGCTTCAAAATAAACTTGTTTTTTTTTTTTTAGCCATTAAAAATTGTATGCAATAAAAGTAGGAGGCGATAGTTATATGTGCAATAAAAGTAGGGAACTTTAGTGGACTTTAAGCGACGGAAAGAATAGTACGTCGCATTAAAACCTACCTTTTTTTTTTTTTAATATTGGGCAATAAAATTGAAATTTAATTACCAATCGGTCATGTATTGCTTAATTAAGGTTTAGAAATTAGAGTTTACATAAAACACTTAATGAAATTATCAATTTTCATCAGATAGTTCTTCCTCATATTTAGCATAATCATCCTCTCTATCACTTTCGCCTTCATCTTCTTCGTCATTGTCGCTTTCATAATCGTCAAACCCGTATTCATTCTGATCATCATCATCCTCGTCATCTTCATCATTGTAATATTGAATGGGAACATCTATGTGTGGAAGAGAACCGAAGTCGATGGTGAAACAAGATATAGAAGTTGTTGACAGTAGCCACAGAGGGGCTACAACGCAGGCCCTCAGACCCGCAGCCAGTGCACCCTGGGCCGGCCTAGGGCCCGGAGCAGGATCACCAGCACCCGCCCGAGGTCCAGCAGTCTACCTTGTGACCCGGGGCCCGGGGACCGGGGACGCCAGCATGCCAAAGAGGTCACCAGAGCTGCCCTTTGGTGTGCAAACAGAAGGAAGCCAGTCCCACATCGAAGAGTGAGGCCAGACCTCACGCCCGGCTACCTATATAAGGGCCTCAACTACCCTCATTAATAGGTAACTGATCTCTCCAACCGCTTATCATACGTGCTTAAGTTATCTATTCATCCCAACCGTACTAACTTAGGCATCAGAGAGGAGAAGACCGGCCCGCCCGGTATTCCCCTTAGTAAGCAGGTTTACAGGAGATCACGCTTGGATTCATCTGTCTCTACCAGGCCTACGGGTTTGTACATAAACAATTGGCGCCGTCTGTGGGAAGAGATTTGAGCCACGAGAAAAGTAGCGTTGCTCTACCGGAGGGTAGAACCCGGGCGATCCTTCGAAAGGCAGTTAAATCCACAATCCGGAGGCCATGGAGGAAAGGAAGATAAAAGCCGGCACGGGAAGGTTGAAAGAGCGAGTCCGGATCCCCGACTGGGCCCAAAACATTAAATCTGAGGTCAGCGCGAGGTTCGTCCCTTCTCCCGGCCGAGACGGAACTCACGATCGCCAAGGCTCAGACAATCCTGACCAATACGATGCGGGAGAGGAAATAAAAAAGATGAAGGCAGAAGTCGCACGGTTGCGAGAGGAGGGCGATCGAGACCGGCTGAGAGCGGATGCCCAGTGCCAGGAGTTGGAAGCGATGAACATCGTCTTATTAGCGGCCCTGGAGAAAGGGCACCAGCAGGGCCCTTCTCGGGCAGCGTCGCGACCCGCAAACAAAAGTAACGAATTCCCGCACCTAGAAGTGGGACAGCCTACGGGAAGGAGAAAGACTGCGCATGTGCCCACACCCCTCTTTCCGAAAGCTCTGAAGAATTCCGGCCCGGTTGAGCCCCCATACCGCGCGAGCCCGGCATCGAGCGAGTAGGACAGCTCCACCGCAAGGACGCTCCAGACGCTCCCTGCCTCGGTGTTGGACATGAAGGACCGACTAGGGGCCAGTGAGAAAAGAACGGGGCGACCGCAAGACAGTGCACGATTCCACGAACGCACTGGACCTTTTTCACACCGGGTTAGGGAATCAGGAAGATCTGGTAACCAAAAGCCCCTGAAACTGACGTACTCAGGAACGAGCTGCCCATACCAGCACCTAGACAGCTTTAAGTCACAAACGGGCACAAGGGGCTACTAAGACGCCACGTGCTGCAGTGTATTCCAAGAGACGCTCTCGGGGGAGGCGTTGAGTTGGTTCTACGAGCTGCCAATAAACTCGGTGGAAACTTTCGAACAGCTGGCTGATAAGTTTGTCGGCCGGTTAGTCCTTAGAGCCAGGGCGGCCCAAACATCAACGATCCTTTTCGATTGCATGCAGACTGACCACGAACCGCTACGCGCTTTCGTTAACCGGTGGCATATCGCCACGGCCGGGGTCAGGAACTTGGATAAAAGAATCGCTGAGATGGCATTCAAGCAAGGGTTAAGACCCGGGGAACTCTCGTATGCCCTGCTACTAAAGGAGCCGTTGGGGTACGACGAGTTGATGGTCGTGGCCGTCAGGCACGCCCAGGCGGAGCATGAGACGTATGGGGATAAGATGCCCAAGCGAAGGTCGGATGACCTACTACCACCGTCTTCCCTTGAAAGCAAAGCGGGGCGACAGGATCGCAACCGTACGCCTACGACCAGCAAGAAAGCCGAAGTATGGGAGGATTGGCGACCCCCCTGAACGGCAACAACAGTTCACAGTCAGGTAGAAGACCACCACCTTTGCCACCGGCACAGCCCATGGCAGCGGCGCCAGCGGAGCGACAACCGCGGGCCCTGGCCATTATGCCAGCAGAAAAACCCGAAGACCCAGTCCTTCGGACAAGCGACCAACGACCCCAGAGAACGGTTGTGGACGGCCGAGTTCAGACAGATGACCCGCAAAGGGACGGGCAAGGAGCCCGATAAGTAGGGACCATAAGCACCCGAGTTCCCGGAGGGATCGAGGTGCACGGGAGTATAAATATGATACACGGTGGGGACCATATAGATCGACTCACCCGGAGCTCGAAGAAGCGGTGTTTAAGGTTGATCCGGGGAAAGGAGGTGTATGCCTTTGGAGGAGGAAGCGGCCAGGCCGCTAAAACCGGATGGAACTCAGTTACGTTCTATGAGGAAGAAGAGCTGGAGGATCTGATCCAACCGCACAACGACCCCTTCCTCATTACGGTCCAAATAGACCACTGGATAACCAGCCGCATGCTGATCGATACCGGAGCTTCTGTCAATGTGATGTTCCGAGACGCATACAAGGGGTTGCAGCGAGGAAGGAGCAAGTTATCCCAGGATAACGAGCCGCTGATAAGCTTCTCCGGTGAGGTGGTCCAGCCTTTGGGATCAGATTACCTACCGCTAATCTTCGGCGAGGGAGATAGGACGAGGAAGGAGCACCTGGAGTTCATCATCGTGGACTGCCTGTCCTCATACAATGGCATAATCGGTCGGCCGGGGTTGTGGAAGCTGAAAATGTTTATAGCTGGCCATATGCTGATGTTAAAGATGCCTTCACCTGCCGGCGTCATTACCATACGCGGGGACCAGAAGATCGCTCGAAGGTATTATGCAGAGGCCCTAACCCACGGGAAAAAGCGGACCGAGGTATTCACGGCTATTCAACAAGCGCCAGTGCCGGATCCGAGTATTGACCCCCGTGATGTCACCGATTCCGACGACGAGAAGCTAAAACGACCATCGGCCGTGGAAGAAACCGAAACAATCTCCATTTTAGAGGATCATCAGGAGCGAAAGGTGGTGATAGGAACGAAGCTCGCCCCGGCTGTCAGGCAAGAGCTCATCACCTTTCTCTGAGACAACAGTTCGGTCTTCGCATGGTTCTACGAGGACGTGCCAGGCATATCCCCGGAGATAGCTGTCCACCGGCTAAATTCGTTGCCCAACGTTCCCCCGGTGAGGCAGAAGATGAGGTCCTTCAGCCCGGCGAAATATGAGGTGATCAGAGAAGAAGTGCAGAAGCTGAGAGACATAGGTTTCATCCGGGAAGTCCAGTATCCCCGATGGCTCGCCAACGTGGTTATGGTCCCAAAGAAGGGAACCGACCTATGGCTCATGTGCGTTGATTTCACCGACCTAAACCGGGCGTGCCCTAAAGACAGCTTCCCGCTCCCCCGAATAGACCAGCTTATAGACTCCACGTCCGGTTTTAAACTATTCTGCTTCATGGATGCCTACGCCGGATACAATCAGATAAGGATGAGCCCGGACGACGAAGAGCACACCTCGTTCACAACTGACCGAGGCACCTACTATTACAAGAGGATGCCCTACGGTATAAAGAACGCCAGGGCCACATACCAACGGATGGTGAATCGCATGTTGGAGCAGGAGATGGGTAAAACGGTGGAAGTGTACGTAGATGACATGCTGGTCAAGAGCTTGACCGCAGGGGCCCACGTCCGAGACTTGGCAGTAGTCGTCGGTAAGATGCTCAAGTTTGGGATGCGCCTGAACCCGAAGAAGTGCATTTTTGGGATCTCAGAGGGTTTGTTCCTAGGCCATATTATCAGCCAGCGGGGGATAGAAGCTAACCCGCTGAAGGTTCAGGCAATCCTAGACATGGAAACACCAGGGGAAAGAAACCAGGTCCAGATGCTGACCAGCCGACTGGCCGCCCTGGCCAGATTTATCTCCTGCCTGACCGATAAGTGCGCCCCATTCTTTAAACTGCTCAAGGCACAGCAGTCCAAGAAAATTCACTGGGCGGCGGAGCACGAAGCGGCATTCCAGTCCATCAAGACATACCTGTCTGCAGTGCCTCTCCTATCCAAACCAGTGCCGGGCGAGATGCTATACCTCTACATAGCTGCATCAGGAATGGCCGTCTCTGCGGCTCTCGTCAGGAAGGAAGGCACGCTCGATCTCCCGGTATACTATGCAGGGAAGGGACTTACCGGAGCCGAAAGTCGGTATCCTGACATTGAAAGACTGGCTCTGGCTCTGACCGTCAACGCCAGAAAGCTTCGGCACTATTTTCAGGCTCATTCCATCATCCTATATACAAATCACCCTCTGCGGCAGATCCTGCAAAGACCGGATACTAGCGGCAGGCTCGTACGGTGGGCGGTTGAATTGGGAGAGTTCGACATCACTTACGCCCCGCGAACGGCTATCAAGGGTCAGGCCGTTGCTGATTTCATATGCGAACTCACCCCGATGGCTGTAGAAGCGCACTCCGGCCGGTCCGTGGGCACCGAAGCAGTTCAGGCCATAAAGATTGAACCAGGCCTCCCCAGCGGTTGGAAACTTTATGTGGACGGCTCTGAAACGGGTAAGCGGAGCGGAGCGGAGCCGGCGTCATGCTAACCTCGCCCGATGGACAGTCGTACGAGTATGAGGCTCTCATAGCCGGCTTGCAGCTAGCCAAGGAAATGGGGATACCATCCTTGGAAATATACAGCGACTCGAGCATGGTGGTGAACCAGATGAACGGGCTGTTCGAAGCCAAGGAACCCCAGTTAGTCTCCTACCAAGCTTTGGCCAAAGCCCTGATCGAGCCATTCCAGGGCGCCACAATTCAGCATATACCCCGGGAGGCAAATAGGCATGCAGACGCCCTAGCCAGGTTGGCAACCGGAAACTACCCACCAGAGTACCGAAGAGCTAAAATCGAAACCCTCTAGAAACCGAGCATAAGCAAGACCATCTCCGAGATATTTGCGGTAGAGGAGGCACCACCAAGCTGGATGGATCCGATAGTTAGATACTTGGCTGACAAAACCAGCCCCTAAGATACAGTGGAGGCTAGGAGGCTACACCTCCGGTGTGCCAGGTACAGCCTCCTTGGCGGCAAGTTGTACCGAAGAGGGCACAACTTCCCCCAGCTAAAGTGTGTGACTAAGGAGGCGGGAGAAGCCATCATGCGAGAAATCCACGAAGGAGTATGCGGTAATCACTCTGGCGCCCGGTCCCTGTCTCACAAGTCGCTACGGGCGGGATACTTTTGGCCAGACATGGCAGCAACGTCGAGAAGAATATCAGACGGCTGCCACAAGTGCCACATGTACGCCTCTACACCCCATGCCCCGGCAATCGCGTAGTCAATTCTGTTAGCGCCATGGCCGTTCGCACCGTGGGTGCCACATGTACGCCTCTACACCCCATGCCCCGGCATTTATGCTTTGTTTAACCCTTATTTGTCTAAGATAGAGTCATAATATAGTTTAGTGTTAATTTGGTAGAGTTTGGCGAAAAGTTGGTTAAGAATCCGAAAAATGACTAAGTTTGAGGAATCTGGAAAACAATGCAAGTTGTCTTTTTCGTGATTCTGAGATGAGTAAAAATGCGATCTATCCTTATCTGAATTTAATGAAATTTGGTGTGCTTATTATTCATATACTGAGGAATGTTGTGTTAAAATTTCAGATCAATCGGATTTCGGAAAGTCACCCAAAAGATGGCTGCAACTTGGCAGTCCCAGCAAACCAATCCAGGGACTTCCAGGATTTTCCTGGGACTGTGTCCCAACTTCGAAAAATCATTCCCGATGACTCATAAGGAATTTGATTAAACTGTTTTATATGGAGGTAGCTATGTGTGTCTAGTTTCTCTAGGACTTGGAATCGCATCAATCGGAGCTCTGAGGAGGAAGTTATGCCGGATTTACTGGAGTAAGGTCATTCTGCCGGGAAAACAACAACTATCCCGGTTGCACAAGGAAAGCTTTCCTTTGGACTTTTGAAGCATGTATCGGATATTATGGACCTAAAGATATGTCCATACTAACTTAATGAGAAGATTCAAGTCCAAGATAAGGCCAAGAAGAGTCTAGAAGAAAAGAATTCAGATTATAAGAGAAAGAAAAAGAATCCTGATTAATTTCGGGAAAATTCCTGTGCACGTCTCTCAACTTCCACGAACTCTCCCGGACAGCTCACAATGAATCAGAATTCGAGCCTTATGTGGATAGAAAGCTACGGGAGTGTAGTTTCCAACCCAACTGGAATCACCTCAATATCTATTTTCTAGAGAAAGATATTCCATAATCTTCACTCGAAGGTCAAATCTGCCAGCAGGATAAGTTGGAGAAAAACTAGGTTTTGTGAACCCTAGTTGCAGCCACCCTTTTGCATCTATATATTGGACGATTTTCACACAGAAAATATCATCTTCTCTTCCTCACTTGAACTTACTAAAACTCTGCCGAATTTCCACCATAGCAATCCTCACATAGAGCAAAGCCGAACCATCTCCACCACCTTTCCTAAAAATCATTCCAAACACCATCACCAATCCTCTTGCCGAATTCTTCAACAAGGGTCTCAATTCGGATTGTAATTTTCGATGGCTCTTGTCTCTTTGTACTTATACATTATTTTGTCTATGAAATATGTATGGATTCTTGGTTGTAATTTTGGTTTTGTAAATTATTCATGGGGTTTCCGAATTCTTGTTATATTATTTGGTTATCTTTGGTTTAATTTCTGAATTATGCATGTGGTTTAATCGAATATGGTATTATGGGCAGTAGACTTTTGCATGTTTTCTTGATTTAATTAGGTTGATTTCCTGAATTTGTATGCATAAAAATCGTATGCATGGAGGTAGTCTTGGCCATGACTATCCTTTGTGTGTTGGTTTCACATGCCGATTTCATACATGTTGAATCATACGCGAAGTTGGTTTTAATTTGTATTAATCTAAAGGGCTAGAATAATTCTGGAAATTTGCATGTCGATGTGGGATGAGTGACGCCATACCTGCTAACATGTTTCCAATTCGACATATTGTGCTTATTTGCTATTTGTGTTTAATTTCTACGCGAAGTGTTTTTAAACCGATTAGTACCATGTTTAGGATTACACGCGAAGTTGATTCTAAATACTTGTGATGTTTTGAATAATTAGATATACCGCGAAGGCTCTAATTAAATTGGAACTTAATTGAATCTTGGATCCGATTTTAGCTTGCTGCCCCTATTACTTTGTTTAATTTCGTTGCATGTTTAATGAGTTTTGTGTTTTGTGATTGTGTGGAAGATGTTGATCAATTGTATATAATAATTTAGGATTTAAATTTAGTAAAAATCAGTAGGTAAATTAGTTATAAAAATCGACACCCCCTTTATTTGCAATACTTTATGTGATTAAATGCCCTTGATTTTCCCGAATAGAACGATCCCTACTTGTCAATACTACAATCGACACAAGAAGGGTATTATGTGTATGAAGTTGTTTTGCAGGTACTTTGTGCTTGGATAATAGCTCCATCAGGACTGGGTCATGAAGAAAGTTCAGAAAAAACCACTGGCCCTGGAGCCAACTTGGGAAGGGCCCTACCAAATCACCGCAGCCACGGGTCCGGCAACATTCCACATCATAGACGCCGAAGGCATCTACTCCACCCGCCCATGGAATATCCACCAGTTGCGGTTCTATCCTAAATGAGATCAGTCTTAGAGGGACAGTAATGTATTTGGTACCAACGTTGCAATACACAGTCACTGCCTCTAGAATGAGCTACAGCTGGTTACAAGGTATATACATCGGCCGGGTATATATGTAAAACAAAAAAAACAAAAAAAATCGCTAATCAGCGCCGCCGGAGCCTCCAATCCCTGACCCGCCAGCCTTGAGAGACCGCTCTTGCTCCAGCTTCTCAGCCTCCATCCGCTCAGCATCAAGCCACCCTTTCTCCCTCCACTCCAGATAGGCATTATTTATACCCTTCGCACGGGCGGCCTCCAACATCTCTTCAAGCTCCACCGACTCCCAGAAATCGTCGATAGCTTTATCAGCGGCTTCGGCAAGTTGGGATTCTACGAGTTTCTCCCCTCCTTTGACGGCAGCTGTCATTTGGGTCTGCAGCTCCAAAACCTTCGCCTTCAACTCTGTATTCCTCTCTTCCCGAGGGGCCGCCAGCCGACCGGCCTCCTCTCTCTCCCGCGCCAGCTCAGCTGCCAGCCGACCGGCCTCCTCCCTCTCCTGCGCAAGCTTAGCCTCCGCCAATGACAGCTGCATGGTGAGGCCCTCCACTTGCTTCTCCAGAGCCGGAGTCTCCTCACTAGGCTTAGTGGCGTAAAGGCTATGAACCAGCTGGTACAAGTACACAAAAGAAGAACATTAGCTCGTACCACAAAAGGGGAGAGGCAGCACAGAAGAACCTCAATTCCACACAGGTACGCAACCAGGCTTACCCGAAGACCCAACTCCATAGCCTTCTTCCTGCTCTCGCCCGGCCGCACAGCCCCCGGGGCCTCCCGATCAAACCCCAAGGCCTCAATGGTAGATGCCACAAACCTACCAAAACCAATACCACCAGAACCGCGATCGGCTTCCGGCTCCCGACTCCTTCGGCTACCGGTTCCCTCTGCCAGAACCAGTGCTGACCCCCCACCAGCCGAGCTCGACGCCCCGGCATCAAACGTCCTCGCCCTCTTCGCCGAAACTTCGCCAAGACCGCTTCTGCGGTACCCAATCATCTCCGCTGCCTAACTCTCCCGCGGGGCCCGTATCCCCACCGGGCGCGCTAGAGGTTCCGGACCTTGTGAGCCCACCGATCTCACTTCCCGAATAACAAGTGGGGCGTTATCCTCACCGCCCGGCCGCCTACCGTAGTGGGAGTCCGGAAACACGAGCGGAACAGGGGTATTATGCACCGTGCTCTCTAGAGTGACCGGATCTACAACGGTTTTCGAGGTCATCTCCCCCATCTCCATCAACCTCTGGACCACAAGCTCGTCATCTGGCTCGACGGTCTCCTCGCTCCGAACAGCGAGCCGGGGGGCATTAGCTGCAAACCAATAAACCGAGCGGTCAGAATAAAACGCGACCCCACAAAACAACAGTGCAAGGTACCTTACCAGGTTTCTTCCCCATCTCGCATATCTCCAGCACATTCCACCGGATGAAATTGTAGGAGCTCCGGCCCAGATTGTCCCAGTAAACAAAAAGCCGGGCTAACCGTTGCCTCTCCAAGTCGACCAACCGGTACGACTGATCCCCGATAGCTTGATAAGCCCCGGGCACCCGAAAGCCCCTCCAGCTACGCTGCCACCTGCCCCCGGCCATCACAACCGACCTCCTCCATACATTCGAAACAGACGACGGCAAGTGAGTGACGGCAGACTCGAAGTCCCGCGCGGCAAAATTAACACAACCACAGGCATGGGTCTTTTTGCAGTAAAGAATCTTGTACAGCGCCCGGAACTCATTTATCGTGGGCCACTCTATGTTGCTCAGACTGAATAAGCACCCGAGACCAAGCAACTGCCTCCACTGGTTGCTAGGAAGCTGGGCGGGGAAGATATTTATCAGGCTCAGCACATACTGGACAAACTTCGGCGCGGCAGAGATAGCCCGTGCCGAAATTGATCATCAAAAATGGCAATCCAACCCTCCTCCGGGTTGCAGGCCAGTTCCCCGGGATATAGACCCCGGAGCTTAACGGAGGAGCCGATATCCCACTTTGCCCGAAAATCCCTTATCTCGTTAGTAGTCATGCTTCTGGTCGGCTCGTCACAGAAAACTGCCCTGTCGCCATTCAATAGCTGGTACCTCACGGGCCCTCCCATCGACCCACGGCCGGCACCGACAGGATTCGCTGATCTCCCAGATGCCATAAAACCTAAGAACAGAATTTAGCTCTGTAGCAAGATAACAGTACAGACAGACGGCAAATAAAGAGCCAAGCTTCAGCAAAATACGGCAGGAGGAGAGGAAGGGGGGGCGAAGCATCTTATAGGCGGCAAAACTACACCTTGTTGATAATTAGGGCAAGCATAAAAGAGAGGCAACCCCAGCCGCAGATCCCCTCCATCTCAGACGGCTCCCTGCTGACACGTGTCCCAACATCGATAAAGCTCCCATGCCATCATAACTGATGGGACTGATGGGCTCTCCCCTTCATTGCATGTCAGCCACCTGTCCCACCTACAAGCGGCAGTTAGGGGAGATAGGAGTGCAAGCCGAGGCGTCCACTCCCCCCACTTCCCCAAGAGTCAACCTCAAACCAAGGAGCAGCATCTCGCCGGTTATGAAGTATCCAACAGGATCCGCAGCATCTCACCGGTTATGAAGTATCCAACAGGATCTGCAGCATCTCACCGGTTATGAAGTATCCAACCGTCTCCACAGCATCTCACCGGTTATGAAGTATCCAACCGGCCAATCCAACCGGTTTCATGGCACCTCACCGGTTCTGTAGCATTCAACCGGTTCCATGGCATTCCACCGGTCATGTGACATTCAACCGGCTCCAAAGCATTCCTCCGGTTTAGTCACTTTCCTTCGCCTGTGGGCAGGAACGAGCCAGCAACAACTCAAGGCTTCCAAACGCATGGGCTTTATAAACCCGGGCGAGTTTACATCTAACACATGTACTCTTGTCCAGCAGAATAAAAACCCTGCATCACACTGAACAAGTCTCCCCGCAGGCTAACAAACCTGCACATTACCTCACGCTTATTCCAACACAAGCTGAGAAGAACTAGCAAGTGTTAACCGGTGCTTCAACATGACTGCAACACCGGGGTACCTATTGGCTTATTTCATTCACCAACAGGCCTTCCCGCACACTAGCAATCCTACCCCACGCTTATTCCAGCACAAGCTGGGCTGAACCACCGGGCTACTCGCCTTGGAAACTTGGGGGACTCGTTCCGACATGGCAGAACGCCCGGACGAGATCCTATGCACTCTCCGACTCGTTCCGACGTGGCAGAACGCCCGGACGAGATCCCATGCACTCTCCAACTCGTTCCGGCATGGTACTCACCACGCCTCCTCTGACCGAACACCCGGTCACGCCCAATCTTCAATGCGGACTTGGGGGACTAGGCACCGTTAGGTTGGTAACCCTGCGGGTCTGCGGGACAGGAGCAAGACATTAAGTGGTAACCCTGCGGGTCTGCGGGACAGGAGCTAGACATTAAGTCCCCATTCAAGATTGCACTTGACCGGGAACTTGGGGGACTTGTTGACAGTAGCCACAGAGGGGCTACAGCGCAGGCCCTCAGACCCGCAGCCAGTGCACCCGGGGCCGGCCTAGGGCCCGGAGCAGGATCACCAGCACCCGGACCCGAGGTCCAGCAGTCTACCTTATGGTCAGGGGCCCGGGGACCGGGGACGCCAGCATGCCAAAGAGGTCACCATAGCTGCCCTTTGGTGTGCAAACAGAAGGAAGCTAGTCCCACATCGAAGAATGAGGCCAGACCTCACGCTCGGCCACCTATATAAAAGCCTCAACTACCCTCATTAATAGGTAACTGATCTCTCCAACCGCTTATCATACGTGCTTAAGTTATCTATTCATCCCAACCGTACTAACTTAGGCATCGGAGAGGAGAAGACCGGCCCGCCCGGTATTCCCTTTAGTAAGCAGGTTTACAGGAGATCACGTTTGGATTCATCTGTCTCTACCAAGCCTACGGGTTTGTGCAAAAATAGAAGTGTAAGTTGGGATTGAGTCCGCGGTAGGTTCTTGATAGGGTTCATCAACTTCATTCCTCCTAGGAGGTCTGTTAGTTTCATCCCTTGCAAGTGTGCTAGCACTGTACGTACCTCTGTGTGACATCACTTAACGACTTTCCAAGGTTCACCAGCTTTCAGGTCATCTAGATAAAACACTTGTCTTGTCGTGGCGGCAAGAATAAATGGTTTTTCCTCATACCAACTGGTAGATGTGTCCACTGATAAAAGATCGTAATCTAATTTGACGCTCTCATAAACGGTAGGGTCAGTATTGTACCATTTACACTTAAACAAAACAACCGGCATGCCTTCTGCATATACTAGTTGGACCACGACCTCAAGAATCATGTAGTATGTGATGCCTTCCGCCTCTACCATGACACCACTATTTTGAGTCTTCAATTTCTGGTCTCGCTGCCATGTGACAAACTTAACTCCGTTCACATAACATTGTGAATAAATATTGTGCTTGAGGGCGGCAGGTCAAAATGTGCAGTTCAGGCGTATAATACTAACTTCCTTCTCTTAGCAGCCGAATGACCTGAAACATTAATATAAACCATTAGTGCAATGTAATATAAATGTGCAACTGTAGATATTGATAAAAATATAGTGATTGTATACCCAATCTTGAAAGTATGGAAGAAAGCTTTGAATACGTTGTTCATCATTCATGGTTGGATCTGTTTGAATCCATTCCTTTCGATGAAGCTCAATGAAGTCAGCCGCTTCTGTACAATGCTCCATCACATTCCAGTGAGCCTCATACAGTTCTTCCCTACTTAAGCGAGCATTTGATACGAAACCTGCGGGCTTCATGAGTTCAGAAACAACAGAGATATTGAATCGAGGTGCACTAGCGACGTTTTGCATCTCCTGTAGCATCATCCATATAAAAACTGCAGTATGTCACCACTAATGTGTAATGTATTGCTCAGCAATACACCCCTCTAGGAAACGTGTGTTTCTAACAGTCTTTTTATAGTCCCGGAGTTGCCTGTCAAATATTATAGTTAGTACAATATATAAATATATAGAGGATCATGTAGTTAAAATGACAAAAATAACGCAGCACCTTTCCATGGGAAACATCCAGGTAAAATGTACTGGGCCGGTAAGCAGAACCTGTTCGAGAAGGTGAATCATGAGATGGACCATGATGGTGAAGAAAGCGGGAGGAAAGATCATTTCCAGTTTACAAAGAATCATGACTATTTCTTCCTTCATATGACGGACGTCCTCTTTCTTCAACTCTCTAGCACATAGTTTCTGAAACCATCTGGACAACGCTATTAACGGCTCAACGACATGATATGGTAGATATGGTCGGATAACCACTGGAAGAAGACGTTGGAGCAGTACATGGCAGTCATGCGTCTTCAATCCATAAGACTTTTTATCATTCACATTTATTCTTCAAATTTCCCGCATAACCATAAGGAAACTATGCATCTTTAATCCATTCGAAAATCTCGCTCTTTGCTTCTAGAAGAACTGTATACGGTGCTTGAGATAATTTTTCTTTCTTTTTACTTGACCCGGGTTTCATTTTTTTTCCACAGCCTCTTCTGTATCCCTAGTTGTTCCAGACCTTCACGAGCTTTTGGATCGTCCTTGGTCTTTCCTTCAAGACCGAAAATGGTTCCACTGATGTTGTCGTACACATTCTTCTCAATGTACATGACATCTAAGGTATACCTTATTCTCGATGTGGTCCAGTATGACAGCTCCCAAAATATACTCACGTGAGTCCAACATAGTTTCTCTCTAGTTGCTTTGGGCTTGAACTTGGGATGCAAACTCAGTTCAGGGTAGTCATGAGAGAGAATACTGCTATAAATCTCATCCCCAGACCAAGAGCGTGGTGTTTCTCTTACCTCAACCTTCTCATTAAACTTATCTACTGCTTGACGCCATGGATGCCTCCGGGGTAGCCATCTGCGGTGACCCTGGTATGTCATTCTCCCTGTCAAGTGGCTTGAATCAACATCTTCCAAACAAATAGGACATGTTTTGTAGCCTTTTGTCTGGATGCCTCCCAACATCCCTAATTCGGGAAAGTCACTAATGGTCCACATCACTGCTGCTCTCATTATGAATGATTTTTGCTCGTGTCGGTCATAAGTCTGAACTCCAATACTCCACAACATCTTTAGCTCATCGGTCACTGGTCACATAAACACATTCAAACACTTTCCTGGAGACTTTGGACCAGATATTAACAATACAAGCATGCTAAACTCCTTTTTCATACACATTGAAGGAGGCAAATTGTAAGGCATCGCCACAACATGCCAAGTGATGTGACAAAGCCCCGTTGCACCAAAAGGATTGAACCCGTCTGTAGCTAGTCTGAGGCGCACATTCCTAATGTCGTTGGCAAAATCTGGAAAGTCCTTATCAAACTCTTGCCATGCTTCCCCATCTGTCGGGTGTTTAAGAAAATCTGGATCTGAAATCTTTTTCCCGTGCCACCGCATTTCCTTTGTTGTGTGCGGCGACATATATAGGCGTTGCAACCTGGGTGTTAGAGGGAAGTAACAAACCTTTCTTACATAAA
The DNA here is from genome assembly GCA_963682095.1 of Potentilla sterilis. NCBI lineage: Eukaryota > Viridiplantae > Streptophyta > Magnoliopsida > Rosales > Rosaceae > Potentilla > Potentilla sterilis. The sequence continues at coordinate 21,660,358 of OY821760.1, forward strand.
CTTTTATACCCTGTTCAGAATATTTCCATCTTGACTCTTTGCATATGGGACAGTTGTCTAGGTCTGCATTCTCTTTGTAAAAAAACGCACAACTATGCTCGCATGCGTGGATGATCTCATAATCCAAACCCATGTTCTTTAGGATCTTTCTTACAGTTCGGTATGAATCAGGATACTTGTTTCCTGGAGGAAGCACGCTCTTGATCAACGCACAGTTCTCATCAAAACTTTTATACGACCATCTATTTAGCGTTTTTATCTTAATTGTTTTAAAGATGATGGTTAAAACAGTCTTTTCACTACCATCATACAACGAAGTCTGGGCTTCTAATACAAGCTTTTTATACTTGTCATAAGCATTTCTGGCAATAGGATCTAAATCATTTACATCATTTTCATCATTTAAACCATCAACATTCTCTGGCTCATAAAATCTATCAATATATGGAAAAACATCATACAGAATGTCCATATTGGGGTTTATCTGAGGATCCACACTACCACTAGAAGACGCTATCTGCTCAAGGTATTGTTTCCTCTGCTCATACAATGAAGGAATGTTTGACACCTCACCGTGACATGTCCATGTAGTATAATCATCCATCATACCGTTCCTCCTCACGTGCGTAAACATCTCATCCACTGTTAGCCTCTGCTTTTGCAACAGACAACGCTTGCACGGGCACCTGTGCAATTCCATCTCATTACTGCTATTCTGTTTGACAAACGCACATAAATCTATTATCCCCTAAATAAACTTCGGATCACCTCTAGATAAGCCGATCCAACTCTTGTCCATGTTGCCTATCATAACATAAACATACAATATGCGTAAGGTTAGCACACAACATTTATGATACAATCAAAATCTGTCCCAACACTTTTTCTCCTTATGCCTCTAGGTCGTTGGGTCATATCCCCTTCAGGAGAACACGACTTTTGTTAACCCTCTTGCACCCATGTGGTTTCTGCTACAGTTTTGGAAAATTTCGCCAGCATCTCCCTACAGTTCCTCAAGTGCACAAAAATCTAAACAACCTAATTTGCACTCGAGGAACATTGTAGAGAGACACTGTCGAAACTATATCCCAAAACTGAAACTGAAACCACATGAATTGAAAAAGGATCAACAAAGTCGTGTTCGCCTAAAGTGTCCAAAAAATAGGACAATTCGAGAATTAACAACTCATCTCGATCAACTAGATGAGTTGAAGATTCTCAAACGGGAGTTCTAAGCTGATAAACACCACAATTATGTATAATATGAAACCATAAATTTACACACGGCACCACACTCACTCACAAAGCCACTCGCATGTTTCAGAAAGCCTAACTACCACAATCCACACACAACACAAACCAATTACATTATTAATTAATAATTTCAACCTAATCTACCATAAAATTCTAATTTCACTAAATTTCACAATTTCACAAACTAACCAAATCTCAATTTCACCAAAATCAACACTAACTCCATCATATATTCAAACACCCAACACTAAAAACAACACAAAACACATTATAAACCAAATCCAAATTAAGATATGAATCACTAAATTCAACCAATCAAACCCAAATATGGTGATTACAATGAAGATGAGAGATTATACTAACCTACAAAGCAATTGGAAGAGAAAACCCAAGCTATTTCACTCCGAAATTGATCAAATCAGACGGTTTTGCAGATTGCAGCAGCAGCACAGCAGTTTTTTCTTTTTTTTTCAACTGTTCTACAATCTGTTTAAGTCGAGGACTTTATAACAGATTTTAAAACTTAAATGACGGACATGTTCTTTCTCTGTCGCTTAAGCTAATCTTAAGCGACGTACATGTGTCGTCGCCTTAGTGTCGTCGCATTAGAGTCTCTTAAGCGACGGACATATGTCTTCGCCTAAGTCACGTCGCATTAGAGGTTCTTACGCGACGGACCGACTTTCCTGTGCGACGGAAACTTTGTCCGTCACATAAGTGACTCTTAAGCGACGAACGTATTCAATGTCCGTCGCTTCACCCCCATATATGGCATAGTGATAGGAGCTGCATGCCGTTGTGAATTCTTTTATACTACTACCAGAAAGGTAATTCTAAATCTTCAGGACCGTGCGGTTTGCCCCGGGTATGTTCAACTATAGGGTAGGAAAGAGTTTCATGGACAGAATTTATGGAGTTCATGGAACAATTATAGTTGGATTTTGACCAAAGAAGAGTTTGATTTGATTGGCTTTGCGACCTTGGAGGACCTGACATGACAGAAACAACATGATCCATGATAAAGAAGTAAGTAATATATTGAAAGGTTTCTTAATCGAATGTTGTGCAATACTACAATGGATCTGTAAGCTATGTCCATAATAGAAAAGGGTGTGAAGGAGAAAGCAAAACATTGGAGACCACCTTCAACTGGAGAAACTAAGAAAATGTGAGGCGCTGGAGAAAGTAGAGTGGTTCATTAGTACCATTCCTCTACACAGTCTTATCTAATCCTACACATTCATCTTGGCAATCTCATGCATGGGAGCTACAATTGCCATGAGAGCTTGGTTTTTCTTAACTTGTACTGGAATCTGATGCACAAGAAATAAGCCCAAAATCTGAAGAAACATCATGTTGAAGTTTCAAAATAAGTTGAATACACTGCAACTTCTCAAGTGCTTCTCCACCGGCCAGTTAATTATTGCAATAATGTATGCCCTCTTAAGGCTTAAGGGAGCAATGAAAATAAAGATGATTACCCACATCCCTACCTGTACGTAGTATCTGTAAAAGCAGTTTACACATATATACCATTTTAATATATACAGTAACAAATTAAAGCCACATTGAAAACTGCCAATAGCTAGCAAAGTTAACAAAAGGCTTGAACTTGATTCAAAACTGGAAACACATGCACTAGTTTAATGATGATTTCCAGAAAAATGTCAACTCTTCAAGACAACGAACGAATGGTAAAAATGTGCAACACCAGATGTAAAAAGCACATCCATGGTGATCCAACAAAAACTCAACTACATTTTCGTATCAAATTCTAAAATGTAATGCAAAAATCCCCTTTCTCCCCTCAATTATTTTCGATTTTTTCTGGTTTAAAAACTATTCCTCAACCTTCCATGGAGGTTTTATTTAAGAGTTAGACAGCGTAGTTGATTTCTTTGGCCGTGCGCGTGTGGCGGGTAAATTTGAACACAATTGTTAAATATCTATACTATTATTAAGAGAACATAAGATTGAAACGTACCTAGGTTAATGAGGTGTATATATGTATATTTATGCATGAGAACATACTTTTTTTTTCTTTCTTTTGAATTTTTAAGTTTAAAAAATTATCAATAGATACAATTCTCAGTCTATAATTACCAATAGGAAGATTTTTTTTAAAAATTATCACTAGCAGGTTTCCATCAATTACTAACAGAATCTGTTAATTCATAAATTATGAAATTACCCTTTTTTATTACGACACTACTGCATGTCAGTAGCATTGCGCATTTCTGATGGTCAGTAGAATTACACATTTTTAAGAATCAGTAGTATTCTACCAACGATATTGAGCCTCAATAGCTTTAAAATTACTCATATATTGGCATAAAAGATATGTACCTCAGAAGCATTGTTTTAGCTTACAATAGTATTTCTGTAAGACTATTTATTTACCTTACAACAAGTTATTTACCCAACAAATACTTACATCAGTGTACTACTAAGGGTCAATATACTATCGAGCGATAGTATATAATTAATTATATATCGGTGTAATACTACTAACCATCAAAAATCACATAATGCTATTGACTCAAAAAAATCGCGTAATACTATTGTCCCTCAAAATCGCATAATAATACTGACCCTCAACAATGTCGTAAAAAAGAAGAAGGTAATTTCGTAATTACCATTTAATAAATTTTGTTAGTTAAATGGATGGAAACCTGTTAGTAGTAATTTTAAAAAACAGACTTAGTAGTTAGTATTAGTAATTATGAGCTCAAAAGTGTAGTTATTGGTAAAAAAAACCATTTAAATTTTGACACAGAGAAACAACGTAACTGACAGGACTGGCCTTGTACATTATTCCTCTGTGTTAAGTACTGGCCACATCTCAAAGAAAACTATAGATCGAAAGATCTTACTTAAGTCGACGTACGATGTAGCTCGCTCTAGATACCTGATCGAATTTGAAGCTTTATGTACAAGAGATTGCAAATACTGATCAGTGCCTTTATTTGAATCACATGTCGTTTAGGGTATAAGTGAATCAAAGGCATGAAAGTAGTAGATGCGGCTGGTTTAAGACACGTCGACATTATTGTGGCTGTGCTCAATCACGGAAAATTTGACAAGAGAATTGCAGGATAAACAAGAGAATGCATTTGAGTGCAAATTGAGATATATATTTAGAAACTGAATGATGGTCTCTGTGCAAGTTTGGGGTCTGAACAGGTTAAAGTTCATCCTGAAGAAAAGCAATTGCTATTTTCTGCCCTAAAGGGAACCAAACAAATATAAAGAGCTTGCTGGGGCTGCTGTATATACTTTAGAAAAGAGTACTGGATCGCATGCCATATTTTTAAGAGAGGTATGAGATGATAAAGAAGAAGCGAAGCAAAGCAAAGGGTAAAAAAAAAGTGATACTGGAGAGAATGAGTATCAAGTTAGCAAGCTTAGAATGATTCATATGTTGGTTTTATAGTACTAGAAATGGTGGTGGTGGAGGTGGAGGTGGTGGTCAGCTTCAGTTTGGGCAATGCATTGATTTCTATTGCAGTAAGTATAACATGCAATTGTCCATCAAACGACAAAGCTACTCTTTGGGTTGGTACTTAATTGGTAGTTAAAAGGACTATCTAGTTTTGGTGATGCACAAGTTCAGTTGAAAATCATAAAATTCTATATGTATTGTAATAATTAAGCTATATGCTCTCTATGTATTGGAAAGAAAAACAAAAAAAAACAAAAACTTATAAGCTCTCTGTCACTCCCTTGCATCCACTAATGATGAGGCCGGGCAACAGCAATTAAGATCTACTGTCAGTAAAAATAAGACGTACTAATTTAGTACACAAAACTAGATATAACAACCTAGTATAATTTGGTTTAGTAAATTGAAGGCAACCAGATTCATCTTTCACTAACCATAAAACAAACAACCTCAATTTGAGGACCAAAACGGCCTTATGAAACACAAAGGGAGAGATAACGATAGAGAAGCCCTAGTACGACGTCGTCTCGAAGTGAAAGTACCCCATGGCATACCCACAAGGTTCTCTAAAAAGTGGCCATCATAATTTGTGTATTACAAATTAAAACAAGAAGATAACATAAAATGTCATGTCAATATATCCTTTTAAGCTAGAAGTTGTTGTCTTCATGATGAGGAGCACCTCTAAGCGGAGAACCGTGTAATTTGATCGATTTGGGAATCGAACTATGATTGGTTTCCTAAGACAAAGCATGCAAGAACCTTTGGAAAGAGTTGAGACAAGTGAATGAGAGATTATTAGAATAAACCATAAAGTTTTGGTATCTTAAAAAGTGAAATTGGTGAGGGACAGCTTATTGTGTTTTATTATATGTATGATGAGGATGAATTCCAATCTAGTTGACCAAGAATATAATTTGCTTTTTAGTGTAACAAAAAGTTTTAGTGTTCATTTGAGATAAACTAAAGTGAATATTAGAATCATCTTTTTACATTATTTCTCTTTAGTTCTTTGTTTTGTAGCTATGGAAAGTAAAGCAAAGATGAAAAAAAGTTAGGGAAGAGTACTTAAAAATGAAATTCTCTAAATCACTTTAGATCATATCATCCCCACATACATTCCATTCCATTCTTCAAAAAAAATTAAAGACACAGAATATTTTTTGTTCTCGACCAAATGACTTGGATAAACAGCTCGTGCATGGTATCATCTATATTTTGCATTATATTTTGACTCTTACATACTTGTTTATGTTATTTTTATCTAGATAATATCAACTGTTAATGATTTGTAGACTTCTCTTAACTGAAATAATGAAACCTTGTGTTTTGGGTGTGCTGTACGATTACCTTAACATGTTGTTTGAGTCTTAACCCTTAGTAATGAGCATTATACTAATGGCACGTTTACTTACTTGGACGCCTACACAGTTATCACCACCTGTACTCGAATTCACAACATTTCTGGCTCATTTGATGACGCGATAAATCCTAACTTTAGCGTCAAATGGCGCCTGAGCCTGAACACAGGTGGTGACAACATTTCTAACCGTAAATTCTCTATATAGTTAAAGTAAATATGTCGGATGTAATTTATTAAATGGAACAGTGTAAGAAGTGTATGAGGGTTCAAAATGAAGCAGGCAGTGACGGAGATGGGAAGGATGGAAGCATGTGTTTTTCCCAAAGAGAAGAAAAGAAAAGAAGAGAATTTTTGGGGTCCGAGACATCTTGAAAATTGTGATCAAGGCAAGACAAGGCTGTAATGTACATTCATGTCTTGTCATCAACTCCATTTATTTTGTGGACCAATTTCTTGCCATAATTAATCCTTCTGCTTCTGCTCCTCTCTCCCTCAACATACTCAGTTAATTTTCATATATGAGTCAAAGTTTACATCATTACATACTGAAATGGAGTTGGGAAGAGAAAAAATAAATCATTTTTAAAAAAAATTGTTCCAAATTTTTTAACTTTATTTTACCTTTTTTTATGATATTTAGTCCTTTTAAAAACAAAAAACATAGTGTTTTACTATGAAGCATGAACATGAGAGGGTTCCAAACTTGGAAAGAAGAGTAGAAGACAAAGCAAAAAAGAAAAAGTAATGCAAAATATTGCCAAATCTAGAGACAACAAACATAAAAAACAAAATAACTAAAGATTGATAAAGTGCTTAAATGTGGTGTGGATAGAGGAATAAAGAGGTGATAATAAAAATAAAATAAAAAAAGAATAAAGTGTTGAAGGAAAAACGCATTTAATGAGTTACTGAATATATAAAATTATGATATTATCAATCAAAGTATGTAACGAATCAATCAGTCATTATTGTCATTATGTACGTTGTAATTACCATTGTAATCTTCATCCTATACAAAGAGATTCTCTAATGAAATGAGTAGACTAATTTTCATTTTACTTTTACACGTTATTACCACTTTGTTTTTATCTTGAATTGATAGTCAAAAAAAAAACCCTGATTCTGCCGAGAAAGAAAAAAAAAAAACCTTTGTCTCTCCTTTGGGCACCCAGAATTTTACACTGGGCACCCATCATCTTCTCCTCCAGTAAGCTTCGACCACGTCCCGGCTCTTCGTCCTCGATCCAGCCCTCCTCGCCTCCTGGTCGACGAACCAGGGCCGCCGCCGCCTGCCTAGCCCAGCATTGATGACGCCGATCTGCGGCTCCGATCGGGCAATCTCGAAGACCAGATTGTTTAATCAGAGCAGCTTCGATTGACCAAGAACACACGCGCTCAACACGGAAATGCAACATCGAGCCTTGAACAACGTCTATTCTGCTGACCCGCAAGCGCCGCCTTCGATTTACACCGTGCCACTGACGCCACAGCACCGATCTGGCTTCGTCCTCCAGACGCCGCCGCAGGTCTCCACCACCCTTGGAAGGCGCCCTCGGCGCGCAGCCTCTACCTGAGATTGGGCCTGCGTGGTTCTCCCCAGCACCGAACGACGTTCCAATGCTGCTACTTGCTCACCACCGCCGCACGACCCGGATTCAACGATCCTCTCAATCCGGATTTGATCGACCCGTGTGGTCGACCCGGTATGGCCAACCCGACCCAAGTCGCCAGTCCTCACACCCGATTCCCCACCCGGATCCGCGTGACCTGACCCACGAATTTTTTATTTTTTTTATGTAAAGGTAATTTTTCGAAATTACTGTACAATGAATTATATTTATTGATATACGAATTTTATGATAAAATATGAAATTTTGTTTAATTTATTTTATGCTAAATTGTATTTATATAAAATGATTAAATGTGACTAATCATATGAACATTGTTTGTTTTTATGTGACGTATCAATTACGATACGGTGATCAATATGCGACGACAATATGGAGTCGGAGATCGAGCAATCGCTTCATATGCAGTTTATTTGGCAAACTGACAGTAAGAATTTTGCCGCTTTCGTTAAATTCCGTTTAAATTATTCTATGATATAATGCTCTTATTAAATCGCATTAATATTTATTTAAATGTTAAATTTAGAACATTATATGTTCATTTTATTACTGTTAAATAATTATTTTATTTAATGTGTTATTTAGTTTGAGTATTGTCATGATAATGCAATTTCATGCGCATTGTAATATAAAGAATAATGGACGAACCTACTACTGTGATCAAGTATTTTTCACGAAGTATGAAAAATATGATCATTACAAATCTTGATCTTGAAATCCAATTTTTATTTCTTGAAAATTTTTCAATATGGATATCTTCTTGATTGCGTAAAAAGTAACGATAATGAAATTTCATTAGCTTCACATGCAATGAAAATGGAGAAACCAAAGTTTTATTGTGATAACGTAATTTCACAAAGCATCGGATTGGCCATAATGTATCTTGGTTTATTTTAGTTGTCATGAATGTCATTTAGACCGCGAAACTAATACATTCTCTTCTTCTCTATTTTACAGATGGTTGAACAATCACAGTCTGATTTTGAAATATTGGACTCTGAAGAACTTGAGTACCAAATTCCCCTACTGAGCCAATTACGGTTTTAGCATGGTATATTTATTCAAACTGCTTTATGTAAATAGCTGAGAAATAATTAAAATACCTTGAATACCGATGTAAGGTCGGAGACAAAGAAAATTTTCTAAAAGCAAATTTTGCAAAGTAATGCAACATCCCTAACAATACGGACAATTACCATGGACGTAAAACATTTCTATAATCGTCCAAATACAAGCAGTGGTAACAATGTATCATTTGAAAGATGACCTAGGGGACATGTCAGATGCAATGAAACACTCTGCCATTGTTGTAAATCAATGAAGTATTGATACGCACATTACAAACTAGTAAAGAATTAGCTGCTGACTTACAAGCAGTATAAAGAATCATACGAGCACGAGGATTTGGAAAAATATATTCAATATCCAACAATAACATTGAAAATGAATTTACAACTAAAAACTTATTATATGGGTGTTTCTGTCAGAATCCGGAGACTCTAACAAAAGCACAATAAAGATAGTTCGACACAAGGATTTATACTGGTTCACCATGCCTACGGCGAGCATGGCTACGTCCACTTAGGAATATACTATGATCTGCCAATAAGCCATCGGGGTGGTTACAAGAGTAGAATAGCAAGTATCCAATTATCTGATATCTAAAGGGGAAGCCTTCTATTTATAAGCAAGGAATGCTCCATCCTTTACAATGTTTCCGATGTGGGATGCAGTTACACTTTTCCTACTCACGAAGCTTCTTGCGGAGCCCGGAGGCATGGCTTCCAGATGCGACACCGGTGGTCTTCCACAATGGAGATGTAGCCAAGGTGTCGGGCTACCCGATGCATGCCGGAAGCAGGACCTATAGCGCCGGTTGTCCGGTCTACGAGGTCATTAGATATGCTTGGCGGTGCACCATATCTATTATCAACAAGTCCCTCAAGTTCTCGAGTAAGAGGACAATCTTACTTGGGGAGTTAATATAATGTACCACCAAGGGTAGGTGACGACTGAGTGACGTCACCCCCACTAGTCCCCCAATTCCCTAAGTAAGATTGAACTCATTACCGGGCGTTCGAATACCGAGTCTCCCAGGTTTCCCGGTGGAATGCCTTTGCCGTTGGTTGATATGTACTTCAGAAAAGAAAAGAAAAAATGAACAATTAATTAGAAATGAAGCTACTTACAACAAGCACAGAGTTGTTATACTATGCTTGTGAACACGTTGACTGCCCAGTGATACGAATGCCATGCTTACGGACATTAATTGAACACATATATAATCATGTATCGAATGAAGGCATGCATTGCTTGAAGATGTCATGCATAGTCTTTCGTTGGTGTTGGCTTACCCGTTGGAATGCCTCAGCCTTAGTTGTTATTGGCTTACCCTTGGAATGCCTCAACCGTTGTTATTGACTTACCATTTCCCGGAGAAAAAAATCCAGAGGATATAACTCGGCCAGTCACACACGAAAAACTATATGCTATGCACCAACAAGCTAAATATTACCGGTGTAGCAGGTAATCATGCACATTCATTAGCCGGTACAAAAATAACCATGTGTTTAGCAAGGTACAACATGCTTATACGGTTATATTACAGCGGAAAAACAATTCTTAACATACTTGCCAAATAAATATAGAGCACAGTACTTGCATAAAGGTGGAGCAAACATAATTGTGAGAGTTAAAGACTTAGCTTTACTGGAAGTGATGCAGTTTGTTTTGCCGCTCGGAGCAGTGCCATTGCCCACTTGTTTGAACTGTGGAAAGGATCGGGTGCCCAAAGGAGATTGGTGGGTGTCTAGAGAAGCTGGCTTCCGGTCAAACCAGTGTTGACCCGTGCCCAAACCAGGCCCAAACCTGCTGACCCGCTAAGCCCGTTGACCGGGCTGATGACCTGCTGACTTTTTTTTTTCTTTTTTTCAGGCGGGGTTTCTCTCTCCTGGCTTCTCTTTCTTTCCCTCACTTTTTCTCTTCCTTCTGCTCTTTCTTTCTTCTCTCTGCTCAACGAGAGCACCATCTTTCTTTTCTTTCTCATTCTTTCTTTTGCTTTTTCTTTCTTTCCCTCTGGTTTTCCTCTTCCTCTCTCTCTTTCTTCTTTCTGGTCTCTCTCTTCCTCTTTCTACTTATGCCCGGAGAGGAGGAGACGACCCGCACCGCACCGCACCGGAGGAGACGACCATACCACACTGGAGTAGGAGACGACCGCACCGCACCGGAGGAAACGACCCGCACCGCACCGGAGTAGGAGACGACCCGCACTGCACCGGAGGACCTGCTGACCCGTGTTACCCGGGTCAAAAATGTGCCCGCCTGGCAATCGACCCGCTGACCGAGCGGTTGACCTGCTGACTAGCTGGACTGGGCTGCTGACCCGGATGAGATAAGTGGAGGTCCACCTGGCCCGTTGATCACTTTTACCTGCTGACTTGGGTAGCACAACCAGTAGAGCACTATGAACTTTTTGAAACGATTCCCATAGATGGCGCCAATTGTTTTTGTCAGAATCAGGAGACTCTAACAAAAGCACAATAAAAATAGTTCGACACAAAGATTTATAGTGGTTCACCATGCCTACGGCGGGCATGGCTACGTCCACTTAGGAATATACTATGATCGACCAATAAGCCATCGAGGTGGTTACAAGCGTAGAATAGCAAGTATCCGATTATCTGATATCTAAGGGGAAGCCTTCTATTTATAAGCAAGGAAGGCTCCCTCCTTTACAATGTTTCCGATGTGGGATGCAGTTACACTTTTCCTACTCACGAAACTTCTTGCGGAGCCCGGAGGCATGGCTTCCGGATGCGACCCCGGTGGTCTTCAATAATGGAGATGCAGCCAAGGTGCTGGGCTACCCGATGCGTGCCAGAAGCAAGACCTATCGCGCCAGTTGGCCGGTCTACGAGGTCGTTGGATATGCTTGGCGGTGCACCATATCTACTGTCAACAATGGGAGAAGATGACGATGACACATCTCATCATTTCAGATATTGAAAGAGCAAAAAAGATCTACCTCAATCCAAGATATACTTTGATTAGTCAATTTTTCAATTTCCAAGATATCCTTGTAAAGGCTATCATGCCTTATATTTAATTAATTAAACCTTTGGTCTTAAAGTTTCTATTTTTAAATTGGACAAGACAAAATGTAATCGTTGGCATGTTAATTTTTGAATTTTCTCTCAATGAATTGAGATTATCCGAATTTTATTCATGATATACATGGTTCAATTTTCTACATCTAACTTTGCAAAGTATTGCATAAAGCAAAACAACACAATATAATATCGGCACGACATACAGAACTGTGTGCAAAGAAACGCACCATGTAATCCCTAGAATAGCTGTACTGAAGGACAATTGTACTAATATATCACAAAATAGCATAATAGTGTTGAAGAACAGTAGTACTATATCAATAGATATAATAAAAATAACAAGGATCGGTATATCTGTTCCTTTGGGATTCATAATGCACCTGTCTTCCTGGGATCACCATACCTTTTATTCAAATCCCATCAAGTTACTCTAAAGAACTTGGGTTACGTTTCGATGTATATATATTGAGCATATGTCAAATTGATAATTTATGCGACAAGAGAAAATTGATTTTTTTTCCACATTTTAAAGAAATTTATGCCACGATTTTCATGTGAAAAAGATGCAAGTGAGAATCATTTGAGTGTCTTTGCATTACCTGTAACGACTACGGATGTAAACGAGTATTAGAGCAGTTTATATGTCAACTTAGTAGGCTATATGTAACTGCTTATTGAATCCAACGTCATAAGAAAATGATCTTTTGGAATTCTGACATAGATTGGCTTTGATGTAGCTACTCATGATCTAGTGATCCGTACATTAAAGAAATTACCATGAATAGAAGCAAACACTAGAAGAACATGGTTCACACATGAAACAGAGGACGACAAAAGCACATTTTATCCTCAAATATTGTTTCGACACAATCCATGTAGGGTTGAAGACGTGTGTTCACTCCCTACATTCCACCGCTCCCCTAAGGTGGCATTATGATGTATTTAATGCACAAGTATATGCACTAATACCATATATTGCTTCTTACACCCGTTGTGATTTTATGGATAAAAGCACATCATTCAAAGCATATTCGTTAAAGCAATTATGATTGAGACTATCATATGCAAAGGATACATGTGTTCTCATTATGTTCTTATATTGAATCCAAGGAGGATTCAATTGACTGATTCAACCAACTTACAGACACCTTAGATATTTTATGGTGTTGGTTGTTGTGTCGACACGTTGGTCACGTGTTATGACACCATCCGCTATTAATACTTATGCTGCTTATGCTAGAAACTCAAAACATCTAGGCCAGGTTAATTTTCGTAGGTGCGATGAATTTATAGCTTATTATATGGGATCCGTAATGGGCATCAAAACCCCATATAAAAACCCAATTGGTCTCACGGAAAATGATTACAGTAATAGCCTTGCTACTGGTAATGCACACCAATACTTCCGTTTAGGGTTATGTAATTTTGCATACAGCGTTACTTATTCACCTATGTCCATCATCATTGAACTAATTTACACCACAGCCAGTGACTGTGTATGAGGATTTTAAAGAATTTCAAACAAACTTGCAATCTTTGAGCTCTTTTGGATTGACACAGATCTACAATCCTTGAGCTCAGTTTAATGTTTCTATGTGCCAAAATTGCGCCGCCACAACGTACAATGATGGGTCACTTGAGATGAATAAATATTTATGATGGATATGAACTTTCATATATAGTCTGATATGTCGAAACCTTGACAGACGATTTCCTCACCGCTAGATTTGCGGTGTGTCACTTTGATGAGACAGTCTTCCCGTTGTTAGAGAGAGATAAGAACAAGCATGTTCAAGTGGAACGACAGAAATTATCGTGGTTTGTCCCCACTGTGTCTCATCTTGATCCCCAAAATCACACAAAGTAAAATGTGTAGATGTCTTATATATTAAAGTGACGAGATCACATAAATCTGCTGCAAATATATTTGCAAAGATTGTGTTTTATCAAAAGAACATGGTGTCACCTAAGAGGAATTGGGTATTGCACTGCCACCATGGATGGTGGCATAGTGACGCCATAAAGCAGCATAAATGGTGTCACAGGCCATGGCTCTCCAAGGAAGAGGGGGAGGCCACCTTAGGTTCGATAAATACTCACCCAAAGGAAGAAAGTGAGTTTTGGCACAACCTGATCTATTGATCAGTGATACTCAAATCCGTCTCATGAGAATATTTATGGATTGTGGTTATCATTGGGGGACGCCTCAAATGTTAGAACCAAATCCTTGAAAATATAGAGATTTCTATAGACACGTTACACTAGGGTACATGAGAACGTGGAATAATGAGTCTAATATTGAACCATAGTTTGTTGAAAAATGTCAACGTAGTAAATTGGCCTAATGGGAAAGAAGCGATCCAGTATAAACAAAGAGATATGTTTTTGGGCAGGTGACGCCGACAACGCAAATATAAACCCTATCAAATATATCTTTGTTAGAATGCGTAATGAGAGAATGCGTAATGAGAATAAAAGTATGTAGACTCACCTTATGGCGCAAGGTCTCTCAAAAACGCACTGGAATCGACTACGAAGAGATATTCTCTCATAATGGACTATGATGAGACAATCTCTCGTAATGGATGTCATTGCACTCCACTACCTTGTCAGTTTGGTAGTTTCCGAAAAACTGAACATGCAGTTTACGAATGTGAACACAACATATCTCTATGGGGATCTAAATTAAGAGATATACATGAGGATCCTAAACGGAGTTCATTCACTCAAATCAAATGGTTCTAGATCACATAAGCGCGTTTGCAAAAGAAATTGAAATGTTCACTAAAGTGACTACTTGATTATGAAGGGATTGGTGAAATATGCCCTTGCGTTTTTATTATAGATATACACAGATTCTCAATGAACTAAGAGATACTCTATGTATTGTAATTCCTAAGTTAAGAATGAAAAAGATCTTAGGAATACACAGTCTTGAAATGGAGCTCAAGGACTGTAATGATGGTGATCATCCATCAATCGGCTTAGGCACTCGAAAGAATAAAGTGAGGCCTACACATACTCCCATGATCAGTCGAAGTCTTTACTCTAACGATAGATCCATTTTTCATCTAAAAGAAGATGACGAAGAAGTGTTGGGAAATGAAATTCCCTGTACAAGTGGAATGACACATGATTGTACTTAAAACACAATATGTAAGACTCGACCTCTCATTTAATGAAAATCTGTAAAGCTATGTGTAGCTCTGCGCCCACGCAATACCAATGGTTCTTTCAAATACTCAAAGATATGAAAGATTTGAGCTTATTCAATCCCTACATAAAAGACGACGTGATGGAAAGAAAACTATCCACGTCATAGTTAACTATGCGTAAAGAAAAACACATTAAAGGTGAAAATCTGTTATTGCAGATCAATTTCAAATCTCTTAACGGTTCGTCCATAACTATGCTCTAGATAGAGTTTTTGACTATTTTACTTCAAGAATGTCATGCTTAGCATAAACATGATGTTCATTACGAACTTATGCATGTGTTCAGTTCATAAACAACCTTATCCTCGAGATCAAAGTAAATAAAATTAGATCTGTGGATAATGTGACAAGATTTAGTTACTAAATCATTGCGTAAAGTCATATTTGAAAAACATGTAAAAATGCATAACTATACCAAGGTTATTGAAACTCCCTTGATCAAATGCAAGAATCGGGGAGAATCCCATGATTAATGTAAAAATCAGGGGGAGGTGCAGACATCAGGGGGAGTCTAGCACATACATGTTATTTTCAAATGTAATAGGTGCGTTGTGTTCTTTTTCTCCTTCGACCAAAATTTTATTTTCTTCCATTGGGTTTATGTTATTTGGCAAGGTTTTTAATGAGGCAACACCTCATGCACCATTTTATCTTTGACTTGGCACAAGGGGGAGTGTTGAAGGAAAAACGCATTTAATGTGTCTTCGTCAAAGTAACTGACGATAGGAAATTATGATATTATCAATCAAAAGATGTAACGAATCAATCATTCATTATTGTCATTATATACGTTGTAATTACCATTTTAAAATTCACCATATATAAAGGGATTCTCTAATAAAATGAATAGACCAATTCCCATTTTAGTTTTACATAAAGTGTTTTATGTTAAAAATATTTTTATGTGTGACAACAAGCTAGTCTTATTGTAACTGAAGTTTTGAGCTTGACATACAATAATTTTGCATTTACTTATTCGTTTGGGAGAGGACGTTTTTAAACTCTTAAATTGAAAATATTTTTATTTTTAGTATATGTATTTTGATAATTTAAACCAAGAGTAGTATTAAATACACTTTCTTAACTTCTTGATACACATCCCCAAGTACTAAAAATAGTCTTAGCTAAAAAACCATAAAATATCATATTATTTAATATAATTAATATATAATGAATATTTTTTAATATTTTCAGCGTATTTTAAACATACTTTCTATTAGTTTCATCTATAAAGTTTGTTCTATTTTCAAATAATTTTGGTCAATTGAGAATTGTTGTTACAACTCTAATATCAATCAATAAGTCAGTCAAAATAAAATTTCAAAATTAAGACATCTAATTCTTAATTTCTACTAGTCCTTTTTTTTTAAAATAAAAAAAGATTTATATTTAGGTTTACGATGTACAATAGTGCGCCATAATAGATGTCTGTTTTGATCATTTAACCTATTTATAGAATCTTATTTAAGATATAAAATAAGAGGAGTGTGTATTAAGTAATTTAATTGTGGAGTGTATAAAAAATTTATCGTGATACACTCTCTTAACCTCTTGATACACTCTCTTAACTCACTACCAGATCCGAGGGAATAGCCGACGAAAAAAATTTCGTCGGCTATTCCTTCTGCCGACGAAATTCACATCGGCTATAATTCGTCGGAAAAACGCCGTCGGTAATACCAATGGCCGACGAAAATAACGAAATCGTCGGTTATATTCGAGTATAGCCAACGACTTTACCGACGAAAATTAATTTCGTCGACCAAATCTGGGCAAAATATCCGACGAAATTCGTCGGATATGTTCGAGTAAGGCCGACGATATCGTAAACTATAGCCGACGAAATTCGTCGGCTATTTGTTCTGAAATATAGCCGACAATTCCATCTATTTCGTCGGTTATTTCGTCGGAATATATTAATATTTTAATTGGCATTAATTAGTTATAGCCGACGAAATAATGTCATTTTCGTCGGCTATAACGATTATAGCTGACGAAATTTGGTAAAAATCGTCGGCTATAGCACTTATAGCCGACGAAATAATGCCAATATCGCCGGCTATTCTTGCATTTGGGGGAAAAAAAATTAAATTAATTTCTAAATTACCATTCCAAGCAACCTGCAAATCACAAAGACAATCCATGCATTTGCACCAACAAGAAACACGTCTAAATGATTTATTATTTAATTTGTTCCAATATACATAAAATATAACCCTAATCATCACCTAAAGCACTAAAGTCCACCACGTCATCCCCAGCATCCTGCTCGTCATCATTGGGAGGTTGAGGCATTGGAGGTTCAACTAACGGCTGAAACGGGGGCGGGGGTTCAAGGGCGTGTTGTTGTGCCGCGAACATATCACACCACCAGTTTTGTTGGGCGGCGTAGTTGTGTTGCCGAACTCTGTCGCATTCAGCATGCCAACTGGCCAGATCCAAATGATACTGCTGTGTTCTGCGGCGTAGCTCCTGTGATCTCTGGGACTCGGCCTCCAATCTTGCGGTCAATCTCTGCACTTCCCCCCTCATCTGTTGGCTGTCCCCGCCTCCCTTCTTTTGACCTCCCTTAGTGGTCTTCAGGAGCCCTATTCCAGAACTTCCCAAACCCCGGTAGTAGTATTGGTTTGACCGGTGTGGGAAGGCTGCGTCGAACATCCTCGCTGCCGTTTGGACATTCGATCGGTCGACCTGGCGCAGGACTTCTTCCAGATCTGCCTCTGAGATGTTCGGTTGTGTCTCCCGAACTACTTGCTGGAACACCTCTTCTTCGGCCCGGTTCACCCTCTCCTAATTGAACGGGAAAAAAAAATTAATATTCTAACAAATATATAATTAAGTAAAATTAATAATTAAAATTATAAAATCGTAATCAACGACTTACGAGCTGTTCTGTCGCTTGTGGATAAGCGATCTTGAACGTCTCCACGTACGGGTTGCTATCAGGATGATCTCTAAGCGCATCCTCCTGATATTGTGCAAACGGCCTAGAACCACCATGATGGGGGGTTGTGTTACGACGGCGGTTCGCAGAGTTTACCCGAAACCGTTGCTTCAAATAAATAATAAAATATTAGAAAAATGCATCAAAAAATTTTAGTGTAATAATTATAAAATAATTAAACTAATAATTAAAATTTTAACAAAATAAACATTTATAGTTAAGTTTAGTATTTACCTGCATAAGTGGGTTGTTGAAGTCTACTGTCTTCAACCAACGCCACTCGTACTCCCTGAACATGAACTCTCTGGCATACGACCACGGTTGTCGTATTGGTTAAAGTGGGAACGAAGCTCGTTCTTCCACTCTTTGAACCTACGGAAAAAATAAAAGTGCATTAGAAATATTATTAACATCATAAAATATTTCGAATTATAAGATAAAGAATTCCCAATGTACCTCAACGACTGCATCGCGTCCGCCCAATGCTGCTTATGTTCTGCAATCTCGAAGTATGTCTGAAAGATAATATTTTATTAGTTTTACAATTATAACAATACCGAAAATTATTAAATATTACGTAAAATAAATTAAATTTTTTAAATTACTCACCGACGCAACGTTGTTCACCTCCCTCTTGATCTCTTCGGGCACATCAGCCCACCGTGTCCACAACATAAGGACTCTGTCCCTAATCAGTGCCCCCACGCAACCCGTGTAGTTGCGGCGTTTTTTCCCCTGAACCTCCTGATTAGGAGGTTCGTTGATCCGGATCCTCCCGCTGCTCTCAACAGTTCTCCTGAGCGTGTCAAAACATATGACACCTCTCGTATTCCTCGTTGAACTGCTAGCGGCTGTCCCTATCACATAAACGACGATTGGTTAATAAAATTAAATATTAGTGCGTTAATTTTAATAAAATATTTAATTAATAAAATCGAATATTTAATTAATAAAATCGAATGTTACCCGTCTGTCGACTTTCCTTTTCTCCTCGCCGAAATCAGGAGGTCAGGGTTCTCAAATGGCTGCTGCTGGTATGCCTCCGCAGCACTCACGTACTGAGGCATAGTACGCCATATGGACACACCTCGAAAGTCAACCTCGGGTATCGCAGGAATGTTGTACGGGAGGTAGAGCTGATTTGGGAGAGTAGGCCCCTCAATCGAGTCAGCAGCAGACGTCGTCGGACTCGTCATCGGCTCCCGATGAACCTCAGGCATACGGACATGAGGAACGTCTGCAGCTATCTCGTCTTGAAATAGCTGCCTACTGAAACTCGGAGCATCTGGCCCGACAGGGGGACGTGAACTGCTCGACGGCCGCCCCGCCTGGAGAAGGGTCTGGTGCCAAGAACTCACACTCTTCCGCGGCTGGGATGAATCCACAGGCCTCCGCGGCTGGAATGAATCCACACTTCTCCGCGGCTGGGTGGTGGTCCTCTCAGGCTAGCTAAGGGTCCTGTCGGACTCTGCGGAACTTCCAGAACCCCTAGATCTGGAACGACGGCCTTCGAAGAACTGTCTGAATGCATCGGCCATCTACAGTTTGAGGCATTAATACATTAATTAATATTAAATTATATTACATTAAATAACAAATTCTAATTAATATAATAACCAATAATACTAACATATTTCAAAACATACTAACAAATTAATATTTAAATTTGTACTAATTTCAAATAATACTAACCATTAACCTAAATATAACTATTTATATACAAATATAACTATATTTCATTATTAACATATATATAAATACAAATAACCATTTATATATTAACAAAAATATATAACAATTTATATAATTAAAATTAAATATATAACAAATATATAACAATTTATTATATAACAATTTATATAATTAAAATTAAATATATAACAATTTCTATACCTAAATTATAACAAATATATAACAATTAAATTTATTAACAAATATATAACAATTTATATAATTAAAATTAAATATATAACAATTTATTATATAACAATTTATATAATTAAAATAAAATATATAACAAATATATAACAATTTGTTAAAATTAAATTTATTAACAAATATATAACAATTTATATAATTAAAATTAAATATATATAACAATTTATAAAATTAAAGTAAATTGAAAAAAAAAAAATTAACCGGATCGGAGGAGGAGGCCGGAGGAGGAGGGGAAGGAGGTCGGACGAGGAGGGGAAGGCGGAGGGGAAGGAGGAGGAGGAGGAGGAGGCCGACCGGAATTGCTTGAGGAAGGAGGAGAATCAGAGGAGGATCGGAGGAGGCCGGAATTGGAGGAGAGATTAGGCCCCGATTTGAGGAGGAGCAGCGCGGCGGAAACGAACTCTTTACGGCAGATTGGAGCAGCAACAGGAGGAGGAGGAGGAAGAGAGGAAAAAGTCGGCTAGGGTTCGACAGTTTCTGATTTATACCGGAAAGAATAGCCGACGATTAAAAAAGATTTCGTCGGCTATTCTTAACTGTAGCCGACGAAAACTTTAACATCGTCGGCTATACTTTGAATGTCATCGGCTATACTTTGAATATCGTCGGCTATTCTTTGAATGTCGTCGGCTATACTTTAGGAGATCAGCAGCCGTCTGATCTGAGCCATCCAACGACGGACAATGAAAAAGCGCGGATCGCAAGAGTTTAGCCGACGAATTCAAATATTTCGTCGGCTATACTTTGAAAAATCACAGCCGTTTGATCTGAGCCATCCAACGGCGGACAATAAGCGGATCGCAAGAGTTTAGCCGACGACATATAATTTTCGTCGGCTAAACTGTTGGTCAAACCACTAAGTCAAACCTCTAAACGCTTTAAAACGGAAATTAGTCTAGTTAGACGACGGTTTTTTGCCTGACCTTCAACAGATAATAGTTTCAAATCGATGAGACGCAACTAATCGTATAAAAATTTTCCTCAAAATATTTACCGAACGTCAGGCTACCCATAAGAAAACGGAAGTAAAACACAGTTAACCGCAACATTCGGCACACAGATTTTGTCGGAATCTTGTCATTTTTCAACTGTAGACGTATTTCATTATTTCGGTCATATCTTATTTGACGACATATTTGCATTTGAAGAGTGTACGTATAGTAACTATTTGAAACTATACATTCACTTAAACACTTGGTAAACAAGTTAAGGAACATTAGTGCATATGTTCCGATTTTGAATCTAAAAGTTTGGAAAATCTATTCCAACCATCAGATATCACCGTTAAGATTAAATACATGTATGAAAAAAAATTCAACTACATCTGACAACGTTAAAGGCTCGATCGGGACGGTCAACCGGGTGAGTCAACCCTTTAAACGCTTAGAAATGGTAATTGGCCTGTCTAAATGACGTTTTTTTGCCTGACCTTCAACGGATAATAGTTTCAAATGGATGAGACGCAACTAATCGTATAAAAATTTTCCTCAAAATATTTACCGAACGTCAGGCTACCCATAAGAAAACGGAAGTAAAAAACAGTTAACCGCAACATTCGGCACACAGATTTTGTCGGAATCTTGTCATTTTTCAACCGTAGACGTATTTCATTATTTCGGTCATATCTTATTTGACGTCATATTTGCATTTGAATAGTGTACGTATAGTAACTATTTAAAACTATACATTCACTTAAACACTTGGTAAACAAGTTAAGGAACATTAGTGCATATGTTCCGATTTTGAATCTAAAAGTTTGGAAAATATATTCCAACCGTCATATATCACCGTTAAGATTAAATACATGTATGAATAAAAATCCAACTACATCTGACAACGTTAAAGGCTCGATCGGGACGGTCAACCGGGTGAGTCAACCCTTTAAACGCTTAGAAATAGTAATTGGCCTGTCTAAATGACGTTTTTTTGCCTGACCTTCAACAGATAATAGTTTCAAATGGATGAGACGCAACTAATCGTATAAAAATTTTCCTCAAAATATTTACCGAACGTCAGGCTACCCATAGGAAAACGGAAGTAAAAAACAGTTAACCGCAACATTCGGCACACAGATTTTGTCGGAATCATGTCATTTTTCAACCGTAGACGTATTTCATTATTTCGGTCATATCTTATTTGACGATATATTTACATTTGAAGGATGAAGCAATGGTTTGTCGATAGTGATAGAAAATGGAAGGTGGTTTTTTTTTTTTTTTTTTAATCATAGCCGACGAAATCAAATATAGTACTCGTCGGCTGTATAGACTTATAGCCGACGAAAATGTCAACTTCGTCGGCCATACTTCCAAAAATTTTCGTCGGCTAATGTTTCGGAGAAAGGCCGACGAAAATATAAATCGTCGGCTGAAATATGAATATAGCCGACGATTTTTTGAAAATACCAACGAAAAAAGGTTTCGTCGGCTATGGTTAAACTATGACCGACGATTTTTTTTTTTTTACCGACGAAAAATAAAATCGTCGGCTATTCCTTAGAATTACCGAAGAAAATTTTAATTCGTCGGCCGTTTTTTTTTTTCGTCGGGAAAACCCTTTTTTCTGGTAGTGACTATTGACTAACTACCTACATATATATGAATTACACAAATATTGACTAACTAACTACCTACATATATATGAATTACACAAATAATTAGTCAGAACGGAATACATTTTAACCATATAATCAACACTGTTTAAAATTTTTAATTTTATTGAACAGTCTACATTTGTTTGGACGATTTTGAATGAACAAATAAATATAGAGTTAGTTGATTTTCTCAAGCATCATTCTTGCATGAGAATATATGATTTGAAGTCATTAAATTAAATAATATACTAGTATAAGATATTAAAAAATTCTTAAATTTTGAAAGTAAACATGTCCTTTCTTGATTCTCTCCCTCAATAGTTGGGTATTGTGGTCGCTGTTTTTTATGGTATTTTTTCTTACAATTTTTATTGTTGTTAACCATGTTGACATAGTCGTTTCTCTCCAATTTGTTTTAGTTATAGTATTTTTCTACTTTATCTTCATTCACCCCTTGAATATTAGAGGTATATGAATAGTTAGTGATTAAATAAATAGTTAAAATTATATATTTGAGTGTCGGTTTACATGTTTAATTTTCCATATTTTATAAGCTATTATATAAGCTTAATAGCTTATGATTCGAGAGAGAGAAAGTAGCACTATATAGGTCACTGTTACGTACCCTAAGATTGATTAGTTAATTAGAATATCAAAAAAGATAGATTAGGCAATCATGAAATCACTAAGATTGATGGTACTAGGCTTGCACACTAGCTATTGGATTAGACTGATCGACAAACAAGTGTTTACTCTCTCACACTCTCACTTTTCATGTGATTGTGTTGAATCCGATCGAGTGAAATGCCTTTATTTCTCCAACGAGACATCATTATTGCCATATTGAGTAATCCCCTATTGGATGCATGATCAAACCTCAAGGGTTTCTTGTGAATGGCCACATCTTATTAAGGTCTCTTAGCTTGTGAAAATAAATATCAACTTTTATTATGGTAAATCACTTTCTCTCCGGATCGGAGTAAGACTGGACAGTGAAGGAATTACCCCACTAACCATTGCCTTCCTTTCTCAGGTATTACCCCTAGATTTAATTTCTTTCATGCACCTTTAATTATCGCCTCCTAAGTTTATTTTATTGGATTCCATAAATTTTACGAGAGATTTAAATTTTAACATAAAAAAAGTTGATATTTTTTTTAACATAGATTTTACACGTATGTCATATTTTAATATCATTATCTCAGCACTACATTTGTCAAAATAAAACTTCGTTGATCTCATTAATTTGTTGCAGGGAGCCTAATCCTATGTATGCATGGCTGCATCAACATTACACTCCATGGAGAGAGTTTTCCCATTAATAGAACAAAATACTCAAATACAATAATTAGTTTGTTGTGAGTCAAAACTCACGATCTTCCACCTATAAATGAAAGACTTGTGCCACTAGACCAAATGGTACTAAACATTTACTTCCACTGTTTTATTTATGATTCCATTTTGAAATTTCAAACAAATAATTAATTTTGAATTATTGTTGTTAATTCTCTTAACTTAATTTTAGACTAATTTTATACATAAAAATGTTCGATGAATTCTCTCGGTGGCATTAGCAGAAAATAAACTCAAAACTTATAAAACCGATTAACAGAAGATCAGGGGTTTTGCCGATTTATTTCATTAGGAGGATCATTTCTTTTCATAATTCCTTTTGGGGTACGGTCTCTCTCTCTCTCTCTCTCTCTCTCTCTCTCTCTCTCTCCTCTGGCATGCAATGCAATGGCTTCCTTTGTCCACTCCACTCTCTGACACAATATCAGTGCTGCTGTGGATGCGTAAACTTGCCTGATAGTGCAAGCAAAGCAAGCACCCCACTTTTCCCTCTTGACTCTTTCAACTTCATCGCTAGGCTAAGCTTCGATTCTCCTCCCAAAACTCACTCCCAGTTAATCTCTCTCTCTTTGATCTGTAATTTTTTTTTTCTGCTTTAGTTTCTTTATCTCTCTTTCTCTTCTCTCGTCTCTCCTAATTGGGCCCCTCATCACTACCTATCACTCTGTAAGCTCTCTCTTATTTAGTGCTTCACTAGCTTAAACCCACCTTCAAAACTCTCTCTACCAGCAGCAGCTACTACCAACCTTGCTCAACTTATTCTTGCCTCTCTCTCTCCAGACCCTCTTCTCTCTTTTCTTCTTCTTCACCACCCATTAACACTTAATCACTCCTCTCCATCCAAATTTAGCCAAACACTATCTCTGTGTTTTTCCTTCCGACTTGTCCTTGACAATTAGTCTGCTATGGAAGGTGTTCAGTAATGTTTTAAGACCTGCAGCAGTTTCAAAGGGAAGTTAACCTCCTCCTCCTATTCCCCCTCATCCTGCTTTCTTTCTTCTTTCTTTTTTGCCTTCTATCCATTTTTATTTCTAGTTTTGAAAAAGAAGAAACCAAGTTTTCTGCTGCTGCTACTACTAGTCATACTAGATCCATCTTGTTTCATTCCCTTTCTTCATAGAAATGCATAAAGACCATTAATTGAGTTTATTTGCTTGAATTGGGTTTCTTTTTTTGCCCACTTCCTCCTGGGCATGCACAGTAGTATATTTTCATTCTCTGATCAAAGTAGGGGTCGTTGAAGACAGACCTTTTGGAGTTTTGACACTTTGTTCTTTGATCAAAGGATTATTAATTGGCCCCATATATACATTTAGAAGGCAGGAGATTAATCTCCTAGGTTTGAGGTCACTTTTGAGTTTTAATCATTAATTTAAGCCTCTCCTAGTACTGGCTAATTTTAAATTTTTTTTTTTTTTGTGTGTCTGTGTCTAATTCTCTTTTGGTCTCCAACCAAACATACAAGATCCAGTCTCACTCACCCAATAAATAAAATAATAGCTTGAGAAAAAAGGATATGGAACTTTCAAGTCATCAAGAAGGGCAGATCCCAATCTCAATCCCAATCCAAATTCCAATCCCAATAAATAGTTCTTCTTATGGTGCTGGTGGCCATGGCCATGGACACATGATCCATCCTCATCATCATCATCATCATGAGCCTGCAGCACCACCCAATACTCACACCCTCATCCACAACAACCACAATAACCACCTCATTACCTCCTCAGCACCACCAGTAGTAGCACTACCATCACCACAGAATCAAATCCCTGCTTCCATTAACAATAATGGGTCCTCCATTCCCACAACCACAAGCCCAGATCAGGAGGATGAGGAGGAAGATGAAGATCATGTCAATCATGTCAATGTGGCCTACAACCACAACAACAACAATAACCACAGCAGCAGTAACAGCAAGAAACTGGTGAACAGCAGCATCAAGTACAAGGAGTGCCTGAAGAACCATGCAGCAGCCATGGGAGGGACTGCAACTGATGGGTGTGGTGAGTTCATGCCCAGTGGAGAAGAAGGCACCATAGAAGCTCTCACCTGCTCTGCCTGCAACTGCCACAGAAACTTCCACAGAAAAGAAGTCGAAGGTGATCATGGACTGTCCTCATGGGATGTCAACAGCAACAGCACTAGGGTTGGGAGGAAAGTTCTGCTAGGCCATCCCAATGGGCACAAGAACATGAGTATACTAGCCGCTGATGCCTTGGGTTTCCACACAGCTGCCAATCCCACAGGAGGCTTCATACCCTCAAGAACTGCACCCCATCACCACCACCACCACCACCCCCACCAGATGATAATGTCTTACAATAACAACATGGGCATGGGTGGGTTGATGGGGTCCCATCTCCCTTCAGAATCTGATGAGCAAGAACAAGATCAAGTTCATCATCATGGCCATGGTGGTGGGGTTAATGTGGCAAGTAGGGCACCAGTACAGCAGCTTGTGAAGAAAAGGTTCAGGACAAAGTTTACTCAGGAACAGAAGGAGAAAATGCTCAACTTTGCAGAGAAAGTTGGATGGAAGATTCAGAAGCAAGAGGAGTCTGTTGTACAAAACTTCTGTCATGAGATTGGTGTCAGGAGAAGAGTTCTCAAGGTTTGGATGCACAACAATAAACACAATCTGGCCAAGAATAAGTCCCAACCCCCACCCAGTACTACTGCTTAATTAGTTAAACTTGGTAGTTTACTTTATTACTATTTAGTTTGCATGGGCTTAGTTAATTAGCTTAATTGAAGTGATTATCATCTCTAGTTTACACATTCTCTTTTTTCTTTTTTCTTTTTTTTAGTTCTCTTAATTATATATGTCAAATAACATGATTTCTGCAATTAATAGACGTAGTTTAGAAAATTAAACTGAGTTCTTGTACTCAAATCCGTTCACCATGGAAATGGAAATGGATTAGTATACCAACACTTAGTTGCAGTAGTGGAAATGAACTAGTGCAGCTTAAGCAAGGTCTCGGGTTCGAAACCTTGTGGATGCAGCACTGGGTGTTAGGAGAGCTTCCCCGCCACGACGGTCCGACCCGGCTCGAGGGGGGGGTGTAGCTGCGTCTTTGGCGTGCCACTGCTGAGACTTCGGCACAAAAGGATCAGGTTAAACACCTGAGAGCCTGTTTGTGGTCTCTTCCCAATACCCTCCTTTTTTTTAAAAAAAAAAAAAAAAAAGGAAATGGATTAGTATAGAATTGATCGAGGTACTGCAATTGTTGTACTAATTGGAACTTCAAAATTCCTCTATATATATCAAAGAGCTTTTAATTTTAGCCAAACAAGGACATTCTATATATGAATTTGTCCTGCAATTTGATATTGTAAAATACACTATCAAATTACAAGGGAGCTTCTATTCATACCTCCAAAAACAGTACTTAGACCTCCTTATTTTTTCAAATTGGTATTGGCTTTGTCAATGCATATATGTGAATTTACAAAAAAATCATCTTACCAAATAATTACTCTCACCTTACCATAAAAGAATATCAATATAACTAAAAAAATCTCACCATACAAAAATAAATAAATTAATTAATATTTCACCTTACTGTTGTCCAAGAACGATAAATCCATAATCATCCACAATTGACGGTGAAGTAAAATTTTATGTAAATTTTGAAATATGATGCAATTTAATTAGTTTTAACTTCTTTTTTTTATATATTAATTTTTGGTTTCGCTTGCTTGAATGTATTTGTTATAATCAACGATCAGTGTAAAGAACATATAAATAGTTGTACAGTGATTATGAATAAACAAATTCATAGTCTCAACAAAGTTAATAATAGATGAGAAAATATAATTATTTCTGTTAAAAAATTGAAAAAGAACTAATTACAGATTTCCTTTAGAATCTTTTAAAAAGAACATTTTTATTAATTTTTTAGAGCTATGGGTATTTTGGGAAAATAAGGGAGGTCTAAATAACATTTTATTTCATTGAAAACGTAAATTGGAGGTCTATAAAGTAAATAGGTCCAAGTGTTGTTTTTGGAGGTATGAATAGAAGCTTCCAAAATATAACATGTATGAGAAATGTGCTTGTATGAATCATAGCGTGTTCTTCATTTTAAATAGGAGGAGAAACAGGTATAATTAATGTTAACTTTGCTTAACTGTAACATTGGTCCTAAAAAAATATATATAAAAAAATATATATAAAAAAAAAACTGCAATATTGGTATCTATTATTAATTTTGGGTTCACACACCCTTTTTTATTATTAACACACTTTATTATTAACACTTTAAACTTAATTCTGATCGCTCCCATAATAGATGTGATGCGTGAATAACAAAAAGGGAAAATGACTATTTGTAAAAAAATGGGGTAAAACTTGTCCATTCCAATGTTACCTACCCACTCTAATGAATATTGACAAAAATACCTAACTACCCTATACTAAACCCTAATATCCTCATTCTCCTCCTTTTTTCTAACCAACAGACCTCTCTCTCTCACTCCCCCTCTCTCTCTGAACATGAGCAGAGGCACTATAGAGTGGGAACCCAGGACAAAAGCCACCGACGATTATGAATCCCAGCACGGACCCACCAAACCCGCCACCACAGCCTCAGCCCCATCGACCCTCAACCTCCTGCGACCGCCACCTGGAGGAGAATTTCACCGACTTCTGCCCCTCATGCCTCTGCGAACGACTCGCCGTCTTACATCCTTCCAACACCGCCTCTACTTCTTCCCGCAAACCCCCCACTTCCTCCACTGTCGCCGCTGCCCTTAAGGCCATCTTCAACACCCCCCCCCCCCCCATTGGCAGCGGCGAGTCCTCCTCCTCCAACATCATAGGCCAACGTCCTTCTCCACCTCCTCATTGATTACTGGAAATCTGGAATCTGTAAGTTGCTTGCTGGAGATCAGTAACTTGATTACTAGAAATCTGAAATTTGTAAATTGCTTACTAGGGGTGACTGAAATCCGGCAAAAAAAAAATTGATTAAAGTCAGAGTTAGTAATTTAATATTGAAAAAAAAAATTTTAAAAAATTGTGGCGAAAAAAATTTGGTGACCGGAATCCGGCGACTTGCCATGGGACGCCGGCGAAGTTGGGTGACCTTTTGGCAAAGTTTCTCTATCTCCACTTTCTCAGCACGTTATAATTCAAAAATCTGTTAGATAAGTCAAAAGGACAAAAAAGGAAGAAAAAAATTAAAACTGTACTAGAGTTGAAAAGATTTGTTCAAATGGGCGATAAGAGTTGTTACCTTATGTTTAATAGAGGAAGAAAATAAGATGGTCATTGGAATGAGTAATGAGGGGGTCAAATTAGTACTAAATAGACATTTTCTATAAGAAGAAAGAGTGTATAATAACACCACCCTTAATTTTTAGTGCAGTTTATCTGATTTTCTTCTAATTCACAAGTAGTGATTGCCTAGCTAGCTACTTCCTTTAAGTGATTAAAGTAGTTTAATATGACGGTGACAAAACAATGTGTTGAATTTTGTTCTTTTCTCCCACGACTTTGGATTCTATAAACTAGTGTGTTTGTACTCGACTCTTTGCAACCGAGGAGCCAATTTATACATTCTTTTTAGGTGTGTTGTTCCTAAATAGAAACAATGCAATGCTAAAAGTTTGTTCCAAACTTCCAACGTCTAAGTTCTTCCTTATCCACTGGTGACAATTTAGTGTTTCAGATTCTTTCAATTTTTTTTTTTAAAAGCTTACTCAGCCATTAAAATTTTATTTTAAAAAATAAAAATAAAACTTCTATTCATATGTCTAAAAACGTCATCCGGATAGATTGCCAATCACAATATATAAACATATGTGCTAATATATATAGCAACCATTCTCACAGTATTATATGGAGGCGTTAGGCTCATTTTGGCCCCTCCTTACTCATATAGGCATATAGCAACTATTCTCATCTCCAACAATGTGGTGTTATATAGAGATAATTAATATTTTCACTATTTCTCGAACGTCAACTTTATAATTGTTGTCTAATTTTGTAAAACGACAATATTTAGGATAGACTAATTTGCATATCCATTTTTCAGTTTATTCTAGAGTTTTCAATAGAATCAAGCGTTTAAAACTTTGTACAAAATTTGTCTACTTTAGTTTATGCATTAACTTTGGTAATCTATCCCCTATAGTTGCATGTGTCTTTATTAGTTTTGCCCAACTCCATGATGGTTGACTAAGAGTTTTTTGGTGAAAACTAATTGCATTCTTTTACTCAATGAGTTTTAATCGGTGTGTTTATATAGGGTATTCTTCTATAGTAATTCTGTGAAGTGAAAACCACAAGGATATTTTCATAGTGAATCATTCTACGTACTCGGCCACACTTGTATTCCTATTGCTATTCCTTAGGTTAAGTGCTAGTGTATACCCAGTACGTTGCTCGAAATGAACATAACTTAATTGACTTATTTGTTCCTTAACTACACAATACCGTTCCTTTGGAAGAAAGAAAAGGATCTCTAGTTTTCATTTTTCAGTGCACAAACAAGTACAACATTCATTAATTCACAACTAAAGGAAC
Source organism: Potentilla sterilis (assembly GCA_963682095.1). NCBI lineage: Eukaryota > Viridiplantae > Streptophyta > Magnoliopsida > Rosales > Rosaceae > Potentilla > Potentilla sterilis. The sequence goes on from OY821760.1 coordinate 21,690,732, forward strand.
ACTAGCTACCAGTGTGCAGCAAAACCCTGTGCCATATAAATATAAGTCGAGAACACGAAACCATGAGAAATAAGAAGAATGTCATTTTGGGGTTATATTTGTCGTCAACACTTACTGATCCTGTTAGCATTTCAGACCAAGAAACAAATTAGCCGATCTGTATCTTTTACTGTAAGGTGGTGTTGATTAATAATTGCAACATATAATCATCACATTTTCAAGCACAAGCTGTAAACCCCATCACCAAACAAAAGTGATATAACAGTTAGCTCAAGTCTCACGAGAACAAAACTAGTTCATAAAGCTAAAAGAAATAAGATTTTTCAATGTACATTCTGACTAGCAATTCTCCAAAACTCAAGAATTAAGACGGATCTACCTTCAATCATTCATAGAAAAACAACAATTAGCTCACAGTCATTACAGGGGAACAGATCCATAAAAAACTACTTCGGCTGGGCCAGTCATGTAAATATGATTGTCCTCCTCTCTCCACTCAATTTGCAAAGGTCCTCCGGGTAAATCAACAGTGCAATTCTGTAACCAAGAACAAAACCATAAATCTGTGAGCATACAGGCCTGCAGGAAACAGAAACTGGAGTAGTGAAGAGGTTAAACTAGTTTATAGCATTCAAACAGTAATGCAGTTAACAGAAACTGCAGTTAACGATGAGGTTAAATTGCATTTAATGGAGATTACCATAGAATTCCACTTCTCTACTACCCAAACTGGAAGTTGATCACATTTTAATTGGCTACTTTTAAAATTATTTTGGTCTCTCCAAAAAAAAGAAAAAAAAAAAAAAACTAATTTGGTCATATGCTACGCCTACACGTATCACAGTACCCAGCTCTGCCTTCCTTCCCATGGATGGATACTGCTTATGTCAGGCTATCATGCTTACACAGCAGTGATACGAATGTGTAAGATAACTAGTTACTTAGTCTAAAATAAACGATGTTAATGAATGCTAGAGCATATGGCAAAAATTCATTTCCATGTGAAATATTATACCATTACTCTTCTAAAAAATAGCCAAAAACTTACTCGTTCGGCACAACCCTCAAGAACTGCTGCTACAACTACAGCACAAGCACCAGTTCCACAAGCCAGTGTTGCTCCTACAATCAAAAGTATTTAAGCCTCTCACTCAATAAAAGGGCTTTGTATCAGATCACGTTCTACTAAGATTTTCTTTTGCTGGCAAAAGAACTAACCTGCACCCCGTTCCCAGACTTGCATTTTAAGGTGTGAAGGAGTGAAAACTTGCACAAATTCTGCTAATCACAATAAAATTAAACTTATGAATACAAAACCATTATAATGACCAATGGAAAACAGAATACAATTTTAGAAGAAAGGAATAATGAATCTATGAAAACCTATAAGAAACAATCATTTAACTCAGTAGACTATAGAATACATATGAACAAGTAAGTAGGTAGCTGTTTACCAACCCTACTAAAGAAAGAGTAGGGTGTCTGGAGATATGTATCATATGTGAATAGCAACATGACATAAGTTTGTTTTAACTTTAGACCAAAACATACAAGTGCTTGGCATCATTTTGTAGCTGTGAATCAAAACCCAACCTTGTAAACTGAAAGAAAGGGTTCACACAATTGAAACAATACAATATTCCCAGCATATTTCTCAAAATCTAGAAGCACAATCCAGACCAGGAGTTTCATATGGTTCAAAACTTCAATGCATTCCCATCTTCTATCATCGTCATAAGGCATAAACAATGACTACATATAAATATATAGGAAATTTCTCAGGTGCGGACGTCCGCATCGTACGGATTCGCTGGAAACGGCCGCCACGGCAAGCCGACGACGGCGAGGATGGTGCCGGCCTGCTCCTCCCCTCCCCGCGCTCCTTCCCTCCCGGCTAGAGCTCCAGCACCGGCCCACGGCGGCCAGAATCTGGAATTTTCCTGGAAAATTCAAGTTGCTGCCCATAAACTTGAAAATTCCAGATTCCGGCCGCCGTGGGCCGGCGCTGGAGCTCTAGCCGGGAGGGGAGGAGCAGGCCGGTAACATCCTCACTGTCGTCGGCTTGCCGCGGCGGCCGTTTCCGGCGAATCCGCACCGTGCGGACGTCCGTAGCAGAGACGGACTGTGTATATATATATATATATATATATATATATACAGTCCTTTTCCTGTGCGGACGTCCGCACTGTTCACGGTGCGGATGCGGCGTTTCCGACCACCGGCGACGCCGTATCCGGCCACTGGGCTTTGCTCCCCGGTGGCCGGCGACCCCGTCTGTGCCGGCCCGAGCTCCATCGCCGGCCGGCAGCCGGCCGGAAAACCCAAAAATGCAGAAAAATGACAAGTACTGTTCATTTTTCTGCATTTTCGGGTTTTCCGGTTCATTTTTCTGCATTTTCGGGTTTTCCGGCCGGCTGCCGGCTGGCGATGGAGCTCGGGCCTGCACAGACGGGGTCGCCGGCCACCGGGGAGCAAAGCCCAGTGGCCGGATACGGCGTCGCCGCCTCGCCGGTGGCCGGAAACGCGACATCCGCACCGTACGGACGTCCGCACCTGAAAAAAACTTTATATATATATATATATATATATCACAATAATAAAGTAAACACCAACTTATTCCAAACTTCTCAACAGAGAAAATATACTCTGACCTGCGTTAGTTCTTGCTGGAAACACCTCATGGTGCTCAAATTTTGGACCGATTTCAGCTAGATTCAATTCATCCACCTGCAAGCTCTGTTCCATTACACCCACAAGTAACAAGTTACAGTGAGCAATGATGGAATTGGCAAGATATAGTACTTACTTGCAAGTTAAGGTTTTTAACACCACTAAAAGACTCAGAAAACAACCAAAATACACATCAAGGTCAACAAGCATAAAAGCTGCTTATAACTGTTCTTGTCCATTTTTAGAATCATTCATAAGAAACTAATATAAACCTAATAAGACAGAAGTATTCTCTTGGATAATTGATATCTTTACTACTGCCAAATCACTTGTCAAAAATACATATAAGAGAAAGTTATCAGAAGGTATGATAAGAGACAACTCAACAAGCAGACCATAGAAGTGAATTGTAATGTCTGAAGTTCTACTAATAGTTACCTGGCCTCCTTCTGTACCAAAAGTTACACAATGAGGATTTCCCATACTGACACAAGTTACATTCCAGGTTACTCCATCAACATCCAAACCTGCCTTAACAACAGAATGATCTTTGATTGGGGGTAATTTAGTGGGTATATCTGATGCTTTAAGAATTGGCTGCCCAATATCAACTTTAACCTGCAATAAAAATATACAATGTCCGCTAAATTGAAGATGAAACATGCAATAGCAGAGGGATGACTAGTCATCAAGAGAAGGACTTTGTACATTGTACTGACACTTTCTAAGTTGCATACTTTCTGATTGTTTGATGTTTAATGGGTCCGTCACGTCTTAACCACAGTTTCCTATAACAGAAATATAGGCTAACAAGCACATACCTTCCCATCATCTACAATTTCTGGAACAATTAGACCAGCACTGGTATGTACTGTAAAGCTGCAATGATTTACATATGGATTAAGATATTGTTCCAAATGCAAATGAAAACTCAAAAAAAAAAAAAAAAGGTATAAATAATAAGTAGGAGTTGGTTTCCTCTCAAACCCCATACCGTTGCTTTCCATGCAAATTCTCAAGCTCAGTGATGAATCTCGCAAAGCACCGAACTCCATTACCACACATCTAGACGATAAAGTTTAACATCACATATTTGAAACATAAGAAATTACATTCCTACACACAGACACACACGGGCATAATGCAAGGCAGTACATGCAACGAATTCATCTCCAATAAAATGCAGTCATCACAGAAACAAATAAAATTCAAATAATCAAGTGAACAAAAATCTGTGTAACATGTGATTCACCTCCGGCTCGCTCCCATCGGAATTAAAAATCCTCATAGTATAATCAGTTCCATCTATGCCAGGGAGAGCGAAGATGACTCCATCAGCGCCAATCCCAAAATTACGATCACACAGCCTCACTGCTTGCTCCGGAGTAACCTTAGGCTCCGAAGAGTCCCTATTATCCACCTACCACACACAACAACTAAGAGTCAAAACCAAACTTACTAACCCTAACCAATCACATAGCCTCATTCTACTTCAATGATTTCAATATATTCCAAAATCTGCAGTGAAATTAATTACCAGGATGAAGTCATTGCCAAGGCCATGGTACTTGACATTCAGGCCCCTCTCTGGTCCAAAAAAGAAGCCAGAGACGCCTTTTCAGCTGCTTCAACGCTCGTTGAAGGCGCCGCCACCATCAGAGGGCTACAGTTTTTTTCTGAGAGAGCTGAATTTGAGAACAGGAGGAGTAGATGATTGATGAGGAAGAAAGCAGGTGAATGATCGATGTGTTGGGGATGTGAGAGACACCGAAATGGCAGTGGATATTGCAGCCATGACTCTGACGCCTAACAGGCTGAGTAGATCAGATTAACGAGCCATAAGATTTTTAGGTTCGAAGTTTGATCATTAACAAATCATGATGTTTCATTCATATAACATCAACTTAAAAAAGTAACACAAACAGCACAGATATATCGGATTAGTCAAACAAATGTACAGAACATCTGATATATATATATATATATCATCTGTAGGAAAAGGAAAAATGCCTGACAAATCAAATGCTTCCTCTCTAAACCATAAGAAATAGACCAAAGACTCTGGCATCACAAACCAGTATTCTACAAAGCCCAACTCTGTAACTTGAAACAATACAAAGTTTGAACATCAAAATAAATCATGATGGATTTCATTCTCATGAACATGCCAAATGTGATTGTTGAAGAGGAAACCAACAGAAGCCCCCATAAAGGAAGACCAAATTGTAAAACACAAAACAACAACTGATGCAAGAACAACATGTGTCATAGCTGTCATTTCCAGAATCGTCCAAATCAACAAATAAAGTACAATAACTGCATTAGTTGATTTACAGAGGAAACCAAAGAAACACCAAATTTTGGTGCTAAATTCATTCTCTACACTACGATTACTGGATTACACAACTAATGGCTACCTAACCAGAAAGAACCAAAAACAAAGACACAGGCTCCAGGGACTTGATGGCTTACCTGGACCCTGAGGGAACTCCGAGGGCGGTGATGGCAATTACCGGTGGGAGTCTAGAGAGGTTTAAGTAAGAATTAACTCTCTCAAACCAAAAACCTTTAAAATCCTACTAGTTTACCATCAATCTATTCGGTTATCTGACACATATTTTATTTGTTCATAGTTAATGCATGGTTCAGTGGAGTGTGGAGGTTTATGCACGCCATGGCAGTTCCTTATAGAAGTCTCCCGTTGTAGTTTTATCTTGTTCTTTTCTGGAATAACTACTTGTAAACAACAGCCCAACATTTCCTAAACCCCACCATTAAAAAAAAAAGAAGCAATCCTATCTCCTAACACAAGCTTATAGTATAGCAGACAACATAAACTCAATCTATACACACATACAACTACCATAGAGCATCATATATCCAGAATCGAACCATATAGATAAAATGTGAAATGTGTATAAAAACATGTACATAGTTCTAAACTCCCATTCTTATTCAATTTTATACAAGAACCAAAAACACTAAAGTCGTCGGAAACTTAAAGTTTATAAGCAATGATTGCATAGTCTCTTATTCGATAATTAAAACAATGAAAGGTTAAATAAGAAGAAAAGGGTGAGCTTGAGGAACTAAACTCCAGCTCTGGGACTCAATTGACAAGCTCGATACTAACCGCGCCGAAGCAATTGCAGAGTGCAATCAATTCCAATGGTAACCTAATAGTCAAGCACACAATCATTGTGGGATTCCAGATTTGCCCCCACCAAACCCAAATGAGAAATCGGAAGCGGGTGCCACCGGAAAGTGAAGGCTGGATTTGAGAGACGACGTCGTTTTAGTGAGGCTGTGAGTGAAGCTAGAGTAGAAGGCCATTTTGGGATTTTGAGGGACAAGAGAGTCGAAGGTAAACGACGTCGTTGTACTTGAGAATATATATATATATATATATATATATTAAAGCGGGAGATAAACGGACCTTATAATACCCGAACCCGAACCCGAGCCCGATTCAGCATCCACATTAGCGAGGTGTCTTGACTTTTGGTTTCTTTTACAACTTGTGACTTGTGAGTGAGTGGCTTCTCTTTTATTTTGATTATTTTCTCTATGTTTTTAATTTATGGTTTTTCTATTTTGATGTAGTGATTGTCATTCTATTGATACTGGTGCTATGTGGTTTTCATGTTTTTTTTTTTTTTGTGTGTGTTCTGAAGTATTGATACTTTGGGTTTAAAAACGAATTAGTATGCTTGTGTATCTTGGTTTAAAAACGATAATGTAGAATCTACAATCAACTTGTGCTTAATCTTGTAAACTTTATGAAAACAATTATGATGGGTTTGTCTTGGCATTTTTTTATCACGCTGTTGGCGTATTAAAACCAATACATGGCATTTTGCAGCTGTTCTTTGTCTTTTCAATCACTTTAAATTGAGTTCCATTTAGTCGACCGCCCTCAATTTGATCTTATCTTGTACCATAGGCTCTAATTGATTTGAAACTCAAGCTCTGCTACCCTATTGAGTTTCTTCCACAATAGGGTACGGACGATGACAACGCGCATAAGAAGTCATCTCTTTGTTGACGAAATGAGATAACACAAGTGGTAAGAGCACTATTACCTAGAAAGCAGGTTATTAGGGCCGGATTCAAGTCACCATAGAAAGTAGGTGTGAAAAACTGAGATCCTCTTTAAAAAATAAAAAATAAAAAAGTGAGAAATAACTTGTTCAATGTCATGGAAACCTTTGGCCTTAAGTTATACATGTACACTGTTTGAAGTTTTCCCAGTGAGCGTATGCAATGGTCATTCATAGGAAGCATTTTTCCACAATTTTGGACTCAGAAGTTTTTGCTTCATTTATTCACAATTGGTTTTCGATACGATGTATATTTAGGGAAACTTGAGATTGTAGGACCAAGAATCAGGAGCCAGCATACATGGAAAGAAAAAGAGATAGGATCCTAGTTTTCATGTGTTCTTTAATTTATCATCTTCAACAGACAATACATGGACAACATGTCCTATTTGTTGAGGAAACGTTATTTGGTTTGGCTAAAACATTTCTCTTTGTACTGGGAAGTTACTGATAGTGTCCAACACAAGAATTGACAGAGGGCCAACACTCTTGACTTTTTCAAATCATTGTTGACCTTGTGAAAATGATCTTATTCTGTGCCCGGCAAGAATGGTTTCGTCTGTAGTAGTGACAGTTAATATGAGATTGGTTTAGGTTCCGGTATCTGATTAGAGCAGATGTTATGATCCTCCTTTTTCTAATGGTCATTTGGATTGACAGTCAGTCGATCGACATTTAGCGATGCACATACATCAAATGTGATGGTGATTGCAAGTGTTGCAAATTTACTGGACTTGACTGCAAGACATAAGAGGTAGAAAGAACCCTATCTTATAGGTCAAGTTTGGGGAGGACAAGTATAACCCTTCTTTCTTAAGTCCTGAGAATTTTGCAAAATAAGCATTAGAAAACAAAAACTCAAAAGTGGCACACAAGCTGGTCTTAGAGTGCCCATAGTGTCTTTTTCTTAATCAAAGAACAACAGACCACTTTTGACCTCTTTGCCTCTAAACAAAAAAAAAAAAAAAAGAGGACAGAAGAACCACATCGGATTTGTTCTACAAATTGTACATTGTTGAAGGAAAAACATTGTTGACAGTAGCCATAGAGAGACTACCCAGGCCCCCAAACCCGCAGCCAGCAATCCTGGACCCGGCGCAGGGCCTGGAGCCAGAGCATGAACACCTACACCCGTGCCCGGGCAGGTCTTACCTGTGACCACTGGGAGGACACCGATTCCGACGACGAAAAGCCAAAGCGCCCCTCGGCGGTGGAGAGAACTGAAGAAATTTTCATCTCAGAGCTCCACCTGGGGCGAACAGTGGTAATAGGGACAAAATTGGCACCGGATGTCAGGAAAGATCTCATCACCTTCCTCCAAAAGAACAGTTCGGTGTTCGCATGGTCCTTTGAGGACATGCCGGGCATATCCCCGGAGATCACAGCACACGAATTAAACATCCTACCCAGTAGTATACCGGTGCGACAGGAGAGGAGATCTTTCAACCCGGCAAAGTAAGCGGCAATCAGGGAGGAGGTGCAAAAATTAAGGGGAATAGACTTCATTCGTGAGGTCCAGTATCCCCGATGGCTCGCCAACGTAATTATGGTTCTAAAAAAGGAAACCGACCAGTGGCGCATGTGCGTAGACTTCACAAACCTCAATCGGGCATGTCCAAAGGACAGCTTCCCACTCCCTCGAATTGACCAGCTGGTAGACTCAACCTCCGGGTTTAAGCTGCTAAGCTTCATGGACGCTTATGCCGGATACAACCAGATACGAATGAATCCGGCCGATGAAGAGCACACTTCATTCACGATCGACCAGGGGCTGTATTGCTACAAGAGGATGCCTTACGGGTTGAAGAACGCCGGCGCCACTTAACAAAGGGTGGTTAACCGCATGTTGGAACAAGAAATGGGCAAAACGGTGGAAGTCTACGTGGATGATATGTTGGTCAAACGTATAACCGCCGGCGCCCACGTACGAGACTTGGCCGTGGTGATCGGGAAGATGCTGAAGTATGGAATACGCCTGAACCCAAAGAAGTGTATATTTGGGATTTCGGAAGGGCTGTTCCTAGGTCACGTCATTAGCCAGTGGGGGATCGAAGCCAACCCACTCAAGGTGCAGGCGATCCTAGAAATGGAGACCTCGGAGGAACGAAACCAGGTCCAGACCTTCACCGGGCGGCTAGCTGCGTTAGCCAGATTCATCTCCCGCCTCACTGACAAATGCACCCCGTTCTTCAAACTGCTCAAAGCCCAACAATTCAAAAAGATCCATTGGGCCGCGGAGCACGAGGCGGCATTCCAATCCATTAAGGCATATCTGTCAGCGGTTCTGCTCTTATCCAAGCCAGTACCGGGAGAAATGTTGTACCTCTACATAGCTGCGTCGGACACGACTGTAAGTGCAGCTCTCATCAGGAAGGAAGATACGCTAGAGCTCCTGGTGTATTACGTGGGCAAGGGGTTCACCAGGGCTGAAAGCCGATACCCGGACATCGAAAAGCTAGCTCTGGCACTGATCGTTATTGCCAGGAAGCTCTGGCACTACTTCCAGGCCCACTCCATCACCTTGTACACCAATCACTCTTTACGGCAGATACTGCAAAAATCCGAAACCAGCAGCAAGCTGGTCCGCTGGGCGGTGGAGTTAGGTGAATTAGATATAACGTATACCCCCCGGACATCTATCAAAGGACAGACCGCTGCAGATTTCATATGTGAACTCACGCCTATGATGAAGATAGAATGTCCGGACCACGCGGGAAGCAGCCAACCAGATATCATGGTCAAGGAGGAGCCAGGATTGCCCAGCGGGTGGAAGCTTTATGTCGATGGCTCTGTCATGAGTAAGCGGAGCGGTGCTGGCATCATACTAACCGCCCCGGATGGCCAGTCGTATGAATACGCTCTGCGGTTTATGTTCAACACCTCCAACAATGTCGTTGAGTACGAAGCGCTAATAGTTGGCTTGCAGTTAGCCAAAGAAATGGGGATCCCATCCATGGAAGTGTACAGTGATTCAAACTCGGTAGTCAACCAAGTAAAATGGGTGTTTGAGGCGAAGGAGCTGCAGATGGCCTCGTACCAGGCATTGGTCAAGGCCATGATGGAACCATTCAAGAGAGCAACCATTCAGCACATCCCCCGGAAGGAGAATAGGCATGCGGACGCTCTGGCCAGGCTGGCCACCGGAAACTATCCATCAGAGTACCACAGCTCCAGAATTGAAACCCTAGAGAAGCCAAGCATCAGCAAAACCATCTCTGAGATTTTCGCCATAGAGGAGGCACCTCCTAGTTGGATGGACCCGATCCGCAAATATCTAACTGACAAGGTCAGCCCGGAGGACAAAGTAGAGGCCAGGAGGCTGCACCTCAGGTGCGCCAGATACAGCCTACTGGGCGGCAAGCTGTATCGAAGGGGACATAGTTTTCCCCACCTACAATGCGTCACAAAAGAGGCCGGTCAGGCCATCATGCGGGAAATTCATGAAGGAGTCTGCGGTTACCATTCCGCTGCCCGATCCTTATCACATAAAGCGCTTCGAGCGGGATATTTTTTGCCAGACATGGCGGCTACTTCAAGGAAAATATCAGGCGGCTGCCACAAATGCCATATGTACGCCACCGTACCACACGCCCCAGCGATGGCCCTTTCAATCCTGTTGGCACCACGGCCGTTTGCACAGTGGGGCCTGAATATAATCGGGTCATTCCCAATGGCTATAGGCCAGTTCTAATACGCTATCGTAGCCGTTGACTACGAGACTAAGTGGGTCGAGGCAGAGCCCCTAATCAAGATAACAGAGGAAAGGGTGAAGAAGTTCTTGTGGAAAAATATTTATTGTCGGTTCGGTGTCCCGCAGACTATCATCACGGACAACGGGACACAGTTCAATAATACTGACCTCATCGAATACACAGCTTCTTTGGAAACCTGGATGGTTTTCACATCAGTAGCCCACCTGCAAACCAACGGCCAGGTTGAGGAGGTTAACAAGATTATCAAAACACTCCTAAAAAAGAAACTAGACGACCAAAAAGGCTTGTGGGCTGAGGAGCTATCGGCGGTCCTGTGGGCAATCCGCACAACGGCAACGGAGGCAACAGCAGAGACCCCGTTTTGTATGGCATTCGGAAGCAAAGCGGTACTGCCTGTTGAGATCGAGATACCTACCGGTAGGGTTGAGAACTATGAAGCTGAACGAAATGCCGAGGGCATACGGCTTAACCTGGATCTCATCGAGGAACGGCGCGATCAAGTGCACCTACGAAATCAAACGTATAAGCAGCGGGTGGCTTGGTACTACGACAGTAAGATCCGAGAAAGGAAATTACAAGTGGGCGATTGGGTGATGAAGAAAGTACAAAGAAAGGTGCTGGCCTTGGAGCCAACGTGGGAATGGCCCTACCAAATTACAGCGGCTGTAGGACCAGTGACCTTCCACATCATAGACACCGATGGAGTCTACTCCACCCACCCGTGGAACATCCAACACCTCCGGTATTATCCTAAGTGAATCGCACTTTAGCGGATTAACGGGACATTGTTGTTTTCCTTCCAGTGCTATTAATTCAATAAAGGACACTATTCCAAAGGAGTTAGTACACAAATCCAATTATTATCAGACACAACACCATCGGTGATTACCGGTTCCCCCAATACAATCAGTATGGAAAAAAAATGTGTACAAGAAAAACAAAACCCCCCACAAAACTCCTAGTCGGCCACATGGGCACCAGCGGTTCCTGAGCCACCAGCCTTAAGAGACCGCTCTTGTTCCAACCGCTCAGCCTCCATCACATCTGCCTCCATCCTCTCGGCGTCCAGCTACCCTTTCTCTCTCCACTCTATGTAAGCCTCGTTTATACCTTTCTCCCGGGCGACATCCAGTATGTCATCAAACTCAATCGTTTCCATGAACTCACTGATAGCCTTATCCGCAACAGTCCCCCGTTCGGCTTCAGTTAACTTCTCTACACCCTACCAGACCGACACCATTTGACCTTGCAGCTCCAAATTCCTCGCCTCCAGATCCGTCACCCGACCTGAGGAATCAGCAAGCTTGGCTTCCAAACCAGAGGACCGCTGGACAGATTCGATCAGCTTCGACTCCAGTTCCCTGATTTTCTCATCCTGGGCGGCCAGTCGGGCCTTTTCCCGCTTGCTGTGCTCCTCGGCCAAGGCCCTCTCCTTCACCAGCTCGGCCTCCAGCATGGCTCGGTGCCTCGTAACATCCGCCACTTGCTCCTTTAAGGCCGGACCCTCCTCACTCACTTCGGCAGCATAGAGACTGTGCACCGCCTAAAGAAGGCCGCAAAGGAAGCGTTCAGTTCAAACAACAAACAACAAAAAAGCAGTGGGCCCGCAGTGAAAAAATAGATACTCACTCGTACAGCCATTTCCATGGCGTTCTTCCGACGCTCACCAGGCATCACACTGCTAGGTAGCTCGCCATCTAGCCCAAAAGCTTTGACATTGGCTAACAATGACCGCACGAACCCCCCATCCCCAACACCTCTCACTTGGTACTCTCTTGCGGCGGCTGTTTGCGGGATTTGCAGGGAACGGGAGGTCCCAGCGGTTGAATCAGCGGCACTGGGCCCAGATACCAGCGCCCTCTTGGCGGTGTCTCCACTAACTGTACCGCCACGGAACAGAACAAGATTAGTCACCGTCGAGCTATCAAAATCTCGCTTCCCCACCTGCCGCACACTAGCGCCCTCAGTAGATGCCCCCGGTAAGGGCTCTCGAACACGCAGCGAGGAGAGTAGCTCCACATCCGTAACCAACATACTTGCCCCACTAGCCCCACCTCCTGGGCCAGGGCGCCCACCGTACATTTCGTCCGGAATGTCCATCCCTACCGGCTTATCATGCACGGTTTTCTCGCTAGTATAGGGATCCACAATCGTCTTAGACGCCATTTCCCCAATCTCCATTAGTTTCTGGGCTACAAGCTCATCGTCCACATCGATGGTCTGATCCAACGGTAGCGCCACCAGCGGAAGAACAGCTGCAGGCCAATTATCCAAACGGTTAGCACGCAGAAATGGCCCACCGATAGCCCTAGAACAATATATATATATATATATATGTGTGTGTGTGTGTGTGTGTGTGTGTGTGTGTGTGTGTACAAACTAAAGCAAGAGAAAAGTTTGACGGGGCACCCACCGGGTTTCTTCCCCAACCCGCATATCTCCAGGACGTTCCACCGGATGAAGTTGTATGAGCTCCGGCTCATTCCATCCCAACAACCAAAAATATGAGCTATCCGCCTCCTCTCCACATCGGTCAGACTGTACGACTGATCACCGATAGCTTGGTAAGTCCCCGGGACGCGGTAAAACCTCGAGTTACGCTGCCATCTTCCCCCAACCATCACCACCTGATTCCTCCACCTGTGTGCGGTCTAGGACGGCAGATGAGTGATGGCTGGATTACAATCCCGCGCACCAAAGGTCACGCAACTGCTGGATTGAGTCTTTCTGCTGTAAAAAATCTTGTACAGCGCCCTGAATTCGTTAACCGTGGGCCACCCCATATTGCAAATACTGTACAAGCATCTGAGGCTGAGCAATTGCCTCCATTGATTGCGAGGAAGCTGGACGGGAGAAAGGTTTATCATGCTCAACACGTACTGAACAAGCTGAGGCAGTGGCAGAGAGAGGCCGTGACGCATCTGGTCTTCAAACACGGCAACCCAACCTTCCTCCGGGTTGCAGGCCAGTTCACCAGGATAGAGCGCCCGGAGCTTTATCGACCGATCGATACTCCACCTCGCCCGGAAGTCCTCTATCTCGCCAGGGGTCATACTGCGGCCAGGCTCATCTAAAAAAAAATGCCATCCCACCGTTTGATATCGTGTGCTGACTTGCTCGCCCTCTCACCCTATCGGCGGCACCCAGCGTGGCCGGATTTACGGGGTTACCTGACTCTCTAGATTCCCTGTCTAGCCCAGGAACGAAATTTGTTGCAGGGGTTGTATTCATCTGGACGGGTTCTCGGCGCATGGACACAATGGGCAGAGCAGAGGGAAGATTGAAGGATCTTATAGGCGACACAACCAACCCCCGAATCCCTCCCAAAAAGCAATTAGGGTATTCCAAAGGGCAAGGCAATCACAGCCACAGATCTCCGCCAAAGAGGTCAGTCCACGTAACTCACCATGGACACCTCGACAATCCCCCAGCCGTCAGATGACAAGATTGAGGGACTACATCATTTAAAACGTCATAGTGCTACAACAGCCACCTGTCTTGCATGCAAAGTCTGACGGCACCTAGCCTACGTTTTATCTCACCGCCAGCCGAATGACTAAAGCCAATTGACAACGGCTCGGTATTCCCCGGAAGAACTCTTCCTCTAACCCAAGAGACTTCTTCTCGCAGGCTAGAAACTCGGCACGGTTATTATTGTTACCGGAAATATTCTAACAAGTACGGGGCAATCTAACATATATCCCAACGGTACGGAGCATTCCACCGGATGAATTTATTTCACATTTACAGCCAAAATAAAAAACGGCTTGGTATCCCAACGGGAGAAGTCTTCCTCTAGCACAGGAAACATCTTCCCACAGGCTAAAAACCCTGCAACAATATTACGTACAGGCTACGATATTCCAACTGTAGTGCCTGCTCCAGTTTAACGGTTTCCCAGTCCTCAGACCATCCATATTCGACTATCGGATGTGGTATCGGACCGGCCATGATGGCACTTGCTTATCGCTCTCCTATGGAATAACCGGTTCAGCGAACTGAGACATTCCTACGGACAGCTGTGTACGACCTAAACAGATTCAATATACCACCGGGCTTTATAAACCCGGGAGACTTGATCCTCTAACATAGGACAACTCTTCCTGCAGGCTAAAAACCATGCATACATCCCACCTGCAGGAACAAATACAGCGACGTGGGGACGACTACCAAGGAATACTCCGGGCCACGCCACCCACCGGGAGACTTGATCCTCTCATACAGGACAACTCTTCCCGCAGGCTAAAAACTCTGCACATACCTCACGTTTGTACGACCAAAGGGTATGAAACGATCGGGGATGTCTCCAGTACCAACACGGGACCGCTTCACCCCGGGAGACTTGATCCTCTCATACAGGACAACTATTCTCTCAGGCTAAAAACCCTACACAATACCACAGGCCTGTAAGAACAAAGGCTGGAAAACCAATCGGGAATGTTGACCGGTGCCAACACAGGACCGCTTCACCCCAGGATACTTGCTCCTCTCATACAGGTCAACTCTTCCCGCATACTAAAAACCCTGCACATCCTATATGCCTGTAGTAACAAAAGCAGCAAGAAACGACAGAAACGGCCACCGATGCTCTCTCGGCCACGCCACCCACCGGGAACTCCTCTAACACAGGGCAAGTTTCCCGATTTTACATTTCACCACGTCACCCACTGTTTACGACAACTGATGCCCTCTGCGGCTACGGTCCTCAAACTTAGGGGACTCGTTCATCCCATTCGCTATATCCACTGGGTTTTCCCCGGAACATAACATGGCAGATTTCAACGCCACATTATCATCGCACGTACTACATCTTGTACTCATATGCAACTGTCAGCATCAACATCATAACCATGCACTCATCACATTAAGCACCAGCATAACAGGTTTATTCAAACGCCCGGCCAAGTCCAATCTTAAACGCGGACTTGGGGGGCTAGGGTACCGGTGGGTAAGTACCCCAGCGGGTCTGTGGGCCTGTAAAGCAAGACATATATTAAGTTCCCATTCAAGATGACACTTGACCGAGAACTTGGGGGACTTGTTGACAGTAGCCATAGAGAGCCTACTCAGGCCCCCAAACTCGCAGCCAGCATTCCTAGACCCGGCCCAGAGCCCTGGGCCAGAGCATGAACACCTGCACCCATTCCCGGGCAGGTCTTACCTGCGACCTAGGCCCGGAAACCGTATATGGCAGCTCCCCAAACAGGGGTCAGAACAGTACTATAATATGTGCAGAAGGAGGCCAGTCCCACATCGAAGGGTGAGGCTAGTCCTCACACCCGGCAGCCTATATAAGGGTCCCAACTGCCATCATTAAGGGGTAATCAATACTCCAACTACTCATTCCCACTTAAGTTATCAGTTTATTCCAACTATATTGACTTAGGCATCATAGCGGAATAGACCGGCCCCGCCCGGTATTCCTTTAGTTAGCAGGATTTGCAGGGAGGAGTCACACCAAGATCCACCAGTATCTGTGAGTCTACGGATTCAGAAAGAAATAAACACATTGTGTGCTTTCGTCAAAGTAACTGACGATAGGAAATTAGGATATTATTAATCAAATGATGTAACGACTCAATCAGTCATTATTGTCAATATGTACGTTGTAATTACCATTGTAATATTCACCCTATATAAAGGAGATTATCAATGAAATGAGTAGACCAATTCTCATTTTACTTTTACACGTTATCAACACGATGCTTTAGCCAAAGAAAAAAAAAACTTAGGTTTTGCTCCTGAAAAACAAAACCAAAACCCTAAATTTTCTTTTATGCCGGCAACAGTTTGTCAGAAGAGAAGCCCCCCCCCCCCCCCCCCCCCCCCCCAGAAACTCATTTTCCCGACAACCTCTTCGTCGGTAAAAGAAAACTCAAGCAATCTGCCGACGAGCAGAGAATGTCAATACTCAGGGCACCCAGAAATCTACTCTGGGCACCCATCATCTTCTCCTCCAGATAAGCTCCGCCACCACTGCCCGCTTCGTCCCCGATCCAGCCATCCTCGCCTCTGTGCCGACGAACCAGGGCCGCCGCTGCCTGCCTTGCCCAGCATCGACGACGCTGATCTGCGGCTCTGATCGGGAAACCTCGAAGACCAGATTGTTTGATCAGAGCAGCTTCGATTGATTGAGAACACACGCGCTCAACCCGAAAATGCGACATCGAACCTTGAACAACGCCTCTTCTGCTGACCCGCAAGCACCGCCTCCGACTTACATCGCGCCTCTGACGCCACAACACCGATCTAGCTTCGTCCTCCAGACGCCACCGCATGTCTCCACCAGCCTTGGATGGCGCCCTCAGCGCGCAGCCTCTACCCAAGATTGGGTCTGCGCTGTTTTCCCCAGCACCAAACAACGATCCAACGCTGCCGCTTGCTCATCACCGCCGCACGACCCAGATCACAATTGGATCTGCGTGACCTGACCCAAAAAGAAAAGAAAAAAAATGATTTTGATCTCTTTTGATAAAATTCAAAGGTAATATTTGAAATTACCACATAGTGATTCATATTTACTGTGTGACCATTTACTGTTTTGTGAATTTTAATGGTAAATACAAAATTACTTAATTTATATGGTAAATGTGAAATATGTATGATTAAGGTAACTAATCATATGAATATTGTTTGTTTTTATGTGACGTATCAATTACGATGCGGCGATCAATATGCGACTACAATATGGAATAGGAGATCAAGCAATCGCTTCACACGCAGTTTATTTGGCAAACTGACAGTAAGATCTAATTAAAGTTGTTGCTTTCGTAAAATCTCGTTTAAATTATTCTATGATATAATGCTCTTATTAAATCGCATTAATATTGATTTAAATGTTAAATTTAGAGCATAATATATTCATTTTATTACTATTAAATAATTATTTATTTAACATGTTATTTAGTTTGAGCATTGCCATGATAATGCAACTTCATGAGTATTGTAATATAAAGAAAAATAGACAAACATATGATAGGAGCATAAAATGCGATGTTCTTAATATGTTTTTATCCCCATTTATGCATTTCTTATCCCTTATTGTTGTATTATAGAGTCATTGAGTCATGTTAGAGTCGTTTGCAAGTGTTGGTGAATAAATTGAGCTAAAATGCAGAAATGTCGATTTTTGAAGAGTTTTAGTTTGAGTAGGACTCCTTGTTGTACTAGGAATCCTGTTTGGACTAGGAAACCTGTTTTGACTAGGAATCTTGTCGGAATTGATTTCTTTATCTTTCGTCGTTTCTAATATTTGTGTGGAGTCCTTATTGAACTAGGATTCCTAATAAGAGTTTTAATGTGACTAGGACTCCTTTTTCAAGTAGAACTCTATTTGGAAAAGGAATCCTTACTAAAGTAGGAATCCCAGTTGAATAAGGATTCTACTAGTTTGAGTCCTAATTGAATTCTACGAATCTAGGAATTTTAGTTGAACAAGGAGTCTACAAATGCTCGACGTTTTTGAATCGTCAAAAGAATTTCATTGAAAATACAACTCCTTGTTGGACTAGGATTCCTTATATATCTAGGACTCTTACTCATGATAATTGTGCTATATATTTTTGTCTTCTTCTTGATTTATTTCATGATCATATTTTCAGGAAATCATGAGAAGACAAAGGGAATTTTCGGCAAGAAATGAGATCCCTTGCCGTGTGGAATAAGAAATATAAATCCAAATTGGATTTGGAAACTTTCCTAATCTAATAATCTTATCTATTACATATATGTCTTTTTAAGACATCATTTGTCTAGATTAGGACAAGTTTAATACATGGATTAATTGTGTATTTCTTTTCTTTATTTTCAGATTTACTTGGAGATAAAGGAGGAAATATTATCTTTAAATCAAGATAATTTTCGGCAAAGAGGAGGAGTTGTTGCCGTGTACTTCAAGAAGGAAAAGATGGTTAAGGAGACTTCAAGGCCGGCCAAGGAAGATTTAATTGAAGAATTAATTCTATTATTTTTGATAGAATTTCGGAAAAGAAGAAAAGAAAGGTGGAGACTTGGCGTGAAAGAAAAGAAGTTGAAACCAAATTGGTTTTGGTCTCCTTATGCCGTGCTTCAATTCAGAAATCCTAAAGGATTTAATTCCGATTTTTGCTTGGAATATATCATTGGATAATGCACGGATTAATTGAAGAAAAGGAGGAAGAATTTCGAAGAAGAATCAAGGATGAAAAGCTTGCCGAATGTGGACATTATTTGAAGCAAGGTTCATGATAATTTTGCTGAATTAATTCAAGATTAAATCTAAGGATATTGTGAAAGATTAATTCAGCTATTATCCTATGATTTTCAGCAACACATATTGGAGAAGAAAAAGAAGACTTGTTGCCGAATCCAACAAGTAAAAGATTTCGGATTCTAGAGATAATTCTTTGCCGAAAGTAATAAGGTTTTGGTTTTCTTGGAGAGCACTTCTTTGCCGAACCCTAGCTCCTCCTTTGCCTCTATAAATACCACACTTGGTATTCAGAAAATTATCATCTCTCCCTCCGCAAAAAGCTGCCGAATCTCTGCCCAATTATTCCCTCAAATTTCATACCAAGGAGCAAAGCCGAATCCACCACCTTTCCATCATTCGATCACCATCTCACCAATCCTTGCCGAATCTTAACCAAGGTTGTAATATGGATTGTATTATTTTGGTTTTTGTTACTTTGTATTTAAACATAACTTTGTCTATGAAGTATGTTTTGGTTTTTGGTTTTAATTTCGGTATTGATAATCATATATGGGATCTTCGGATCTTTGTTATAATTGTTTGGATATTTTATATGTGATTGCCGAATTATATATGTGATGTGATTAAATTTGTATTATGGGCAGTAGCTTTAGCATGTTTCTTGATTTTAATTAGGTTTATTTCCTTAATTCGTGTGGAACCGAAGGAGATATCTAGATGCATTCGCAGGCCATGAGTGTTATCTAGATGTTGAATTCATATGCCGATTTAATACATGTTGATTCACACGCGTTGTTGGTTTTAATATGTATTAATCTAAGGGTTAGAGTAATTATGGAAATTTACATGTCGATGCGAGATGGGTGACGCCATACTTGTTAACATGTTCCAATTCGACAATATGTGCTTATGTGCTTTTTGTGTTTAATTTACATGCGTTGTGTTATTAAACCGATTAGTACCATGTTTAGGATTACGCGCGTTTCGGATTCTAAATACTTATGATGTCTTGAATAATTAGGATAAGCTGCGTTGGCCCTAATTAAATTGGAGCTTAATTAATCTTGAAATCGTTTTATGCTTGCTGCCCCTATTACTTGTTTTAATTCTATTGCATGTGTAATGAGATTCGTGTTTGGTAATTGTGTGAAAGGTGATGATCAATTGTATATAATAGTTTAGGTTTTAAAATTTGTAAAAATTCAGTAGGTAATTAGACATAAATTTCGACAACCCCCCTTTTTATGCAATACTTTGTGTGATTGAAAGCCCTTGATTTCCCCGGATAGAACGATCCCTACTTGTCAATACTACACTCGACACAAGAAGGGTATTATTTGTATGTAGTTGTTTTACAGGTATTTATGCTTGGATAACACCTCCATCAACATACTATTGTGATAAAGCATTTTCACGAAGCATGAAAAATATGACCATTACAAATCTTGGTCTTGAAAATCCAAATTTTATTTTCTTGAAATTTTTTTTCAACATGGATATCTTCTAGATTGCTTAAAAAGCAACGATAATGAAATTTTATTCGCTTCGCATGTAATGAAAATAGAGAAACCAAAATTTTATTGTGATAATTTAATTTCACAAAAGCATCGGATTAGCCATAATGTATCTTGGTTTATTTTCATTGTCGTGAATGTCATTTACAGGGCCGGTCCTGTGTCATAGGCGGCGTTGTGCCAAAAAAAATTGGCGGCCTTGGTACATATATATTATGTGTAAGAAAAATTTGTCAACAAACAATACATATAGCTTTTTGAAGAAAATGAATTCATATTGTTATAACTCTTAAAGTAAAAACCAAAAATAAAACGAGAGAGCAAAAATCTCATGTTAAGCATATTTCTTAAGTTCTGAAGGTAAAAAAAAATAAAATCTATAGTATAAAATGCGAAGAACCTGCAAACTCGTACTACCAACATACAACCGAAATGCATACTGACTCTACAACCAACAGTGAGAAGAATAATAAAGAAACCTGTAAAAAAGAGCAATTTAGCTACGGAACCAATGTAATGAATTTCCAAACTTGATAAATGGTAACACAGTACAATCTTACCTGGAAACTATATATAAAGCTTTCCATTGGATCATTATAATAAACTGAAACTATCACAAGACTTTTGCCAAAAGGAACAGAACAGCGAGCGCATTAGGGCATTCTAAACATTGATCTTCTAGCATTCTTACAAGCAGCAAAATCATCAATTAATTTTTCATAATCATGCTTTTCTAAAAACTCATTTTCAATTGAAATCAAAGCCAATGAATTTAATCTTTCTTGCGACATTGTTGATCGTAAGTACAACTTTAAAATTTTTAGTTTTGAAAAGCTTCTCTCTGCTGATGCAACTGTAACAGGAATAGTTAATAAAATTCTATATCAATATTATCCCAATTTTCTAGGATCATAGATGTTCAAGGGAATATCACCAACATCATCACCATTAGGCTCTATATATTCTTCTCTAGGTACATCAATATCTTCATCTATAAGTTCCTCCTCTAAAAGTTCCTCCACATGTACATCAACATCTATTGTTGTTGCCTCTGTAGGTTCCTTGTCTATAGGTTCCTCTTCCTCCACAGATACATCAACATCTATTCTTGTTGCATCAATGTCTATAGGTTCTTTACCTTCCTCTTCCTCCACAAGTACATCAACATCTATTCTTGTAGCATCAATAGGTTCCTCCACATTCTGCTCTACATGAACGGATTCCTTATTGGTTTGACATCGTGGTCGTTTGATAATAAATTTTTCAATAGATCATCTTTGGCTTTCAACCATCTGAACATCTCTTTTTGTTCTTTTTCGTTTGGTATGACCTGAATCATTCTTTCCTCCTACCAGCATTCTACTGATTATAACAAAAGGAAAGAAAAAAAATTCATATATATATTCATATGATCATTGATCAATTAAAGACAATTATCAAGAAGACAATATATTATATTCATATGATCATTGATTCATTGATCCATTATAGCATTATTCAATTATATTCATATTGATCAATGATTCAATTATATTCCTATTGATCAAGTTCACCAAAAACAGACTAAACCTAACACCCTAGACTGAACGATCAAATAAATTCAATTAGATTGATCAATGTGTGAATTCATAATTTCATATGATCAATTAATGAAAGATAAAATATATCAAAAATACAAACTAAAGCATCAAAGCAAAATTACAAACGATTACAGAGTTGATCTCTGACAATAGAAATAAATTAAACAAAGATTGAAAGCAAATAATATTACCTCTGACAATTGAAATTCTTGATAATTTGGAATGGAAGTTTTGATTGATCTTTTAAATATTTCTTAGAGCCTCAGTTGAATCACTATAGTTCTCCATACACCTCTGTTTTACAAGAGATCTCTAGATCGTCATATTTGCTATTAGAACACGAAACGTCCAAACTTAAAACAATCCTAAAACAATTTAAAAAAAAAATCGTAGAAATAATCAATTATAAAAAAAACGTCCATGTTGGGGTTCAAACCCCTACACTACCCCAAACAACTTGTTTTTAATTACAAGCCTTACCAATTGTGCTAGTGTAACACTTGTGTTTTATATTTCTGTGTTTTTACTTAACTTAATTAACTTTTAATTAATATTATATAAAAAAAAAATTGGCGGCCTCCGCCGCACAACCGGCACAGGCCAAAGGTCGACCCTGGTCATTTAGACCGCGAAACTAGTACATTCTCTTCTTCTCTATTTTACAGATGGTTGAACTATTACAGTATGATTTTGAAATATTTGACTCTGAAGACCCTGAGTACCAAATTCCCCTACCGAGCCAACTAAGGCTTAAGCATGGTATATTTATGCAAACTATGTAAATAGCTGAGAAATAATTAAAATACCTTGAATGACGATGTAAGGTCTGAGACAAAGAAATTTTCTAAAAATAAATTATGCAAAGTAATGCAACAACCCTAATACAAAGGACAACTACTATGAACGTAGAAATTTCTATAATCGTCCAAAAGCAAGTGGAAACAATGCACCATTTGAAAGGTGACCTAGGGGACATGTCATGTACAGTGAAACACTCTGCCATTATTGTAAATCAACGAAGTATTGATACGCACATTACAAGCTAGTTGAGAATTAGCTGCGACTTACAAGAAGTATAAAGAATCATACGAATACGATGATTTGGAAAAGTATCTTCAATATCCAACAATAACTTTAAAAATTAATTTACAACTAAAGGCTTACCATATGGGAGAAGATGGTGATGACATATCTCATCATTGCAGTTTTTAAAAGAGCAAAAATGATCTAGCTCAATCCAAGATAGACTATGAATAAGTCTACTTTTAAAATTTCTAAGATATTCTTTTAAAAGCTATCACACCTTATATTTAATTAATTAGACATTTGGTCTTAAAGTTTCTATCTCTAAATTGGACAAGACTAAATGTAATCGTTGACATGTTAATTTTTTTTGGAATTTTCTCTCAATGAATTGAGATTATTCGAATTTTATTCATGATATACATGGTTCAATTTTCTGCATCTAATTTTGCAAAGTATTGCATAAAGCAAAGCAACACAACATAATATAGGTACGTCATACAGAACTGTGTGTAAAGAAATGCGTCTCTAGAATAATAGTACTGAAGAATAATAGTACTAATATATCACAAAATAGCATATAATAGTATTGAAGAATAGTAATACTATATCAATTAGGCCTCGTCAACGGACCGGGCCGGGCCGGGCCCGGTCGATTCATAACGGGCTTGGAGCGGGTCGGGCTTTACATTGTATTTTAGAAATAGCGGGCCGGGCCGGACTGGGCTTCTTTAGAAATCTTAGGATCCAAGCCAATCTATATAAGGCGGGCTTGACGGGTTTTTGCGGGCCGGGCCGGATAGCCCTCGGCAGTTTGAGGCCGGGTCGGGCTTTAATTAAAATAAATAAATCTCAGAGATTATTTTTCAAAAGGGTTTGGAACCCGGCATTATCACCGGGAGGCTCATAAATACAATCATAACAATTAGAAGATTATACTCAAGTGTACAACTTTTCGAAACATTTATATAAAAGAAGTCAAATTTAGAAAAATGCTATGAAATAGAATTTGATCGTTATGATGAAATACGGTGATGGTTAAAAAATCACTTAAATCCGACAAATTTAGAACCCGATCGATGCGGTCAACCTTATTTAAACTTATCTCTCTCTATGGAGAGCCAAAGTATCGGGAGATAAACGTTCCTAAATTTTTAAATGGCTGATTACGTCTCATTTATTTGAGAGTTTGATGTTTGGAAGAGTCGACGAAACAAGGTCATCTAAAGATACGTAATAGCGTTTTCGTGTGATAAGTTTTATGAAAATATGGTTGACCGTTTCGATTGAGCATTCAACGTTCACGAAACGAGTTGATTTTTCTCCTCTACTCATATTTAACTACAACGATCACATCAGACGGTCAAAATTTTCATTTTGTGAATTTAGCCATTATAATGACAACATACTTACTAATGCGGTATAACTTGATTAGTACATTATACTCAAATGTACAACTTTTCGAAACAACTATATAAATAAGTCAAATTTTGAAAAATGCTATGAGATAGAATTTGATCATTATGATGAAATACGGTGATGGTCAAAAACTCACTTAAATCCGATAAAGTTAAAGCCCCGATCGATGCGGTCAACCTTATTTAAACTTATCTCTCTCTATGGGGAGCCATAGTATCGAGAGATAAACATTTTCAAATTTTTACATAGCTGATTACGTCTCATTTATTTGAGAGTTTAATATTTGGAAGAGTCGATGAAACAAGGTCATCTAAAAGTACGTAATAGTGTTTTCGTGTGATAAGTTTTATGAAAATATGGTTGACCGTTTCGATCGAGCATCGAACGTTCACGAAACGAGTTGATTTTTCTCCTCTACTCATATTTAACTATAACGATCACATCAGACGGTTAGAATTTTCATTTTGTGAATTTAGCCATTATAATGACAACATGCTTACTAATGCGGTATAACTTGATTAGTAGATTTTAATAAAATGTACAACTTTTCGAAACAACTATATAAAATAAGTCAAATTTTGAAATATGCTATGAGATAGAATTTAATCGTTATGATGAAATATGGTGATGGTAAAAAAAATGACTTAAATCCGACAAAGTTAAAGCCCCGATCGATACGGTCAATCTTATTTAAATTTATCTCTCTCTATGGGGACCCATAGTATCGGGAGGTAAACGTTCTCAAATTTTTACATGGTTGATTACGTCTCATCTATTTGAGAGTTTAATGTTTGGAAGAGTCAACGAAACAAAGTCATCTAAAGGTATGTAATAGCGTTTTCGTGTGATAATCCGACCCGAGGTAGAAATTTTAACGGGCTTTACGGCCGGGTTTTACGGGCTTTTGATGGAGCGGGCTTGACGGGCTCTTAACGGGCCAGGCCGAGTTTCTAACCCCTAAACTAAGCCCGACCCTCTACCCACCGGGCCTGGGCTTAAGCGGGCTTTTAGACGGGTCGAGCTTGAAGCCCATCGGGCTTGCGGGCCTCCATCGGCCCACTTGATCCGCTGTCTTAATGATGAGGCCTAATATCAATAGATATAATAAAAGTAACATGGAACGGTATATCTGTTCCTTTGGGATTTATAAATGCACCTGCCTTTCTAGGATTACCATACATTTTATTGCAATCTCCATCGAGTTACTCTAAAGAACTTGGGTTACGTTTCGATGTATATATGTTGAGTATATGTCAAATTGACAATTTATGCGAAAAGAGAAAATTGAATTTTTTACACATTTTAAAGAAATTTATGCCACGATGTTCATGTGAAAAGACACAAGTGAGAATTCATTTGAGCTCCTTTGCATTACCTCTCACGACTGCGGATGTAAACGAGTATTAGAGATGTTTATATGTCAACTTAGTGGGTTAAATGTAACCGCTAATTGAATGCAATGTCATAAGAAAATGATTTTTTGGAATTCTGACATAGATTGGCTTTGATGCAACTACTCGTGATCTGGTGATCCGTACATTAAATAAATCACCATGGACACTCATATTTGGATAAATAGAAGCAAACACCAGAAGAATATGGTTCACACACGAATCCGAGGACGACCAAAGAACATTTTATCCTCAAATATTGCTTCGACACAATCCATGTAGAGTTGAAGACGTGTGTTCAATCCCTACATTCCACCGCTCCCCTAAGGTGGCATTATGATATATTTGATGCACAAGTACATGCACTTATACTGTATTATGCTTCTTATATATATTGTGATTTTATAAATCAAAGCACATCAATCAAAGCATATTCGTGAAATTATGATTGAGATCATCATATGCAAAAGAACCATGTGTTCTCATTATGTTCTTATGTTGAATCCAAAGACGATTCAGTGGACTGATTCAACCAACTTGCAGACACCTTAGATATTATGGTGTTGGTTGTTGTGTCGACACGATTGGTCACTTGTCATGACACCATCAACTATTATACTTATGCTGCTTATACTAGAAAGTCAAAGCACCTAGGTCGGGTTAATTTTCGTAGGCGCAATGATTTTATAACTTATTATATGAGATCTGTAATGGGCATCATATCCCTATATAAAAAACTCAAATTGGTCTCACGGAAAATGACTACAATAATAGTCTTGATATTGGTAAAGCACACCAATACTTCCGTTTTGGGTTATGCAATTTTGCATGCAGCGTTGCTTATTTACCTATGCCCACCATCATTGAACTAATTTACACCACATCTAGTGACTGTATGTGAGGATTTTAAAGGATTTCAAACAAATTTGTAATCCTTGAGCTCTTTTGGATTGACACGGATCTACAATCTTTGAGCTCGATTAAATGTTTCTATGTGCCAAAATTGCGCCGCCACAACGCACAATGATGGGTCACTTGAGATGAATAAGTATTTATGATAGATCTGAACTTCCAGCTAGTCCGCTATGGGGAAACCTTGACAGGCGATCTGTTTACCGCTAGATAAGCGGAGTGTCACTTTGATGAGCCAGTCTTCCCATCGTTAGGGGGAGATAAGAACAAGTATGTTCAAGTGGAATGACATAAATTGTTGTGGTTTGTCCCCAATGTGTCTTATCTTGATCCCCAAAATCACACAAAGTAAAATTTGTAGATGTCTTATACATTAAAGTGACGAGATCACATATACCTGCTGCAAATATACCTGCAAAGATTGTGTTTTATCAAAAGGACATGGTGACGCCATAAGTGGCATAAATGGTGTCACAGGTCGTGGCTCTCCAAGGAAGAGGGGGAGGCCACCTTAGGTTCGATAAATACTTGCCTAAAGGAAGAAAACAAGTTTGACACAACTTGATCTATTGATCAGTGATACTCAAATCTGTCTCATGAAAATATTTATGGATTGTGGTTATCATTGGGGGACACCTCAAATATTAGAACCAATCTTTAAAGTATAGAGATATCTACAAACACATTACACTAGTGTACATGAGGACGTAGAATAATGAGTCTAATATCGAACCATACTTCGTTGAAAAATGTCAACGTAGTAAATTGGCCTAATGGAAAGAAGCGATCTAGTATAAACAAAGAGATAGGTCTTTGGGCAGGTGACCCCGACACCGCAAATATAAACCCTATCAAATATATCTTTGTTAGAATGCGTAATGAGAATAAGAGTATGTGGGCTCACCTTATGGTGCAAGGTCTCTCGAAAACGCACTGGAATCGACTACGAGGAGATATTCTCTCATAATGGACTACGAGGAGACAATCTCTCATAATGGAAGTCATTGCACTCCACTACCTTGTCAGTTTGGTAGTTTCCAAAAAACTGAACATGTAGCTTACGAATGTGGACACAACATATCTCTATGGAGATATAAATTAAGAGATATACATGAGGATCCTAAACGGACTTCATTCACCCAAATCAAGTGGCTCTTGATCACATAAGTGCGTTTGTAAAATAAATTGAAACGTTCACTAAAGTAACCACTTGATTGGGAAGGGATTGGTGAATTATGCCTTTGCGTTTTCATTATGGATATGCACATACTCTCAATGAAGTAAGAGATACTCTATGTATTGTAAATCCTAAGTTAAGAATGAAAAAGATTTTGGGAATACACAGTCTTGAAATGGAACTCAAGGACTGTAATGATGGTGACCATCCATCAATCGGCATAGGCACTCTAAAGAATAAAGTGAGGCCTACATATACTCCCATGATCAGTCGAAGTCTTTACTCTAACAATAAATCCATTTTCCATCTAAAGGAAGATGACGAAGAAGTGTTGGGAAATGAAATTCCCTATACAAATGCAATGACGCATGATTGTACTTAAACACAATATGTAAGACTCGACCTCTCATTCGATGTGAATTTGTAAAGCTAAGTGTAGCTATGCGCCCAAGCAACGATATGAAAGATTTAGACTTATTCAATCCCTAGATAGAAAATAGAAAATAACATGATAGAATGAACACTATCCATGCTATCACTAACTATGAGTAAAGAAAAACGCATTAAAGGCGAAATAAAAAAATTGGTTATTGCAGATCAATTTCAAATTTCTTAACGATTCGTCCATACCTATACTCTAGATAGAGTTTTTTACTGTTTTTCTATAAGAAGGTCATGCTTAGCATAAACATGATGTTCATTATGAACTTATGTGTTCAGTTCATAAATAACCTTATCATCGAGATCAAAGTAAATAAAGTTGGATCTGAGGACGATGTGGCAATATTTAGTTACTAAATCATTGCTCAAAGTCGTATTTGAAAAACATATGAAAATGCATAATTATGCTAAGGTTATTGAAACTTCCTTGATCAAATGAAAGAATTGGGGAGAATCCCATCATTAATGTAAAAATCAGAGGGAGGTGCAGACATAAGGGAGAGTCTAGCACATACACGTTGTTTTCAAATGTAATAGGTGTGTTGTGCTTTTTTCTCCTTCGACCAAAGTTTTATTTTCTCCCATTGGGTTTTTGTTACTTGACAAGGTTTTTAATGAGACAACATCTCATGCACCATTTTATCTTTGACTCGGCACAAGGGGGAGTGTTAAAGGAAAAACACATTATGTGCCTTCGTAAAAGTAACTGACGATAGGAAATTATGATATTATTAATCAAATGGTGTAACGACTCAATCATTCATTATAGTCATTATGTACGTTATAATTACTATTGTAATATTCTCCCTATATAAATAGGATTATCAATGAAATAAGTAGACCAAGTCCTATTTTACTTTTACATACACATCCATTTCTCTTATTCTATCTTTTATTGCCTTATAACCCCTTATTGGTGGTTTCTAGTTCCACCTATATTTGTGTTTATTATATTTTCTCTTGGAATATTTCTAAGGGTAGTGAAATTTACACACCCTAAATTACAATTCACACACCTTGTGTCACTTTTTCTATAAAAATGTAAGAAACAATCTCTATTTGTTTCTCTTTAAATTATTTAGATGGGGATATGTTTGACATTTTCATTGTTAAAAGTGGGGGTAGAGAGTAGATTGTAGTTTATGGTGTGTAAATTTCACTACTTATTTTAAAATCTTATTCGAATTGGACAACTTTGCCGTAAGACGATAATAATGCTGTTGAAGATGAATATGGTGAATGTGTGGATTGTGGAGGTTACAAAATAAAATACTAGTAAAAGTTACTATACCCGGTTTAAAAGTACATCATATTTTTGCAAAGTTTAGTAATTGAAACGACGAGTTTATTAAGCGGAGAAACCGCAATGTCCCTTGCTGAACAAGTTACAAAAGTATTAACTCACAACCATAGTGAAACTTATATTCGAAGCAATTTGATACTTTCACAAGTCATTATTGTGTGGATTAATAGCCTATTCTGCGGTTCTCATAGAATGATAAATAATAAGTAGTCAAATAAGAGAAGGAAAAAAATATTAAGATCAATTCAACATACACTGCATTCTAACGCCACGTATGTTAAAGAGACCGTATCAAACTGTAAACGCGCGACACTCCGAAACAACCTCATTGTAACTTTATTTCTATCATAAGTTGTTATTTTTAAAAAAATTCAAAACTCGGCTCATGATCACTACTTTAAATTATTGTCTAAAATGTTGGTGGATGATCACTACTTTAATTAATTTCAAGGCAGTTTTGGTAACCTTATTTATTGATTTCCAATTATGTATACGTATAATTTAATTTCCAAAATTACAAAGTAGTGTAAACACAAAAGGCATTCCACATTGACTCTCTCTTTATTCCTCTTTATTCCTTTTCCTCTATTTTCATACCCCCCATCGCTTTCCACAAATCTCTTCTTCTTCTTCTTCTTCTGCCCCACTCAGAGAGACTCTGGAGATTACCTGAAACCGTTCGTAAGTTTGTTGCTTCATTTTGTTGATACAATCGATAGCTTAATCGAAAAGAAAATGAATTTTGATCGAGGATTCTGATGTTCTTGGAGCTTCATTGCGTTGCGTTTTCTTCTCGGCGGCAGTCACAGTCCCCGGCTCATGAAATTTAGGGTTTCTCAGAGCTTCTTCATTGCTCGCCCATGGCTGAGATAAGAAAGCACCTCCCTAATCAGCAACTAGGTTTGCTTCTTCTCCTCGCATTTGTTTTCCATAAATTTGAGCTTTTAATTTGTTGATTATTTGATAAGTAATCGGATTATTAGCAGCTCCTATTCTCACTCCCTTGTTTGGTTGAGGTTTCGAATTGATGTAAACAATTAGTTTTTATGCATTGAATGGTTAAATTAATCTATGCTGCATTTGCATATATGCATTGTCATTGCATTGAGCGGCATTTGCATAAGGTGCTTGTAAGATTTTATGATGGTCTTATGTGCATCAGATGCAGTGGTCGTTCCCCTGTATTGAATTTGTTTTTTTTTTGTATGAATATATATTTAACCATTTCACTACTTTCTGGAATTTAGCAGACCTTTTCAAGATATTGCAAGAATCACAGCAGCGATGGCTCCGACCGACTGAAATTTGTGAAATACTGCGCAACTACCAAAGGTTTCAGCTAACCCCAGATCCGCCCGTCAGGCCTCCAGGTTGTCCATGTCATATTTTTGTTTTATGGCTACATTTGGATGTTGAGTGTGTGATCACTTTGTGTTCTGCCTGAATATATTAATTTCCATCTTCAATTAGTTAGTTAGTAGATTTCATAGTTGAAACTGGTTTGAGTTTGTTAGGAAGCCCATTTATTAGGTTTTGGGATGTGAACTTGATTTACTTGTAGAATATGAGAAGTCCAAGAAAGTGCCATAAGAACCATTTCAATTATCCTTGCAATTGGAGAAGGAGCTGCACTACATTGCTATCGCTCTCATTTATGATTCTTTTTTATTGCATTGGAAATTTGTAACTCATGAAAACAATAAGAAACCTACAGAAGTTATATGTTGTAAATCAAATAGAGAAGTCTCTTAACCATACCACAAGTACGTATGCCATTTCAATTTTCAGGATTACCACAATTAGACAGAAGTATAAGAAATTCTCAAAAAAAAAAAATATAAGAAAGAAAGAAAGAAAAAGGTCTGAGCAATTATTCATTACTTTCTAAGAACTTCAGAATCACAAATTTTAGGTGTTAGGATTAATAACCAAATGAAACCGAGGAATTGAAGAAAATTAAAGGTGCATTGCATTTTAATTTTCAGCATGCCCTCTGTTAACCAAGGGAAATAAAACAGCATGACTTCCGATCATCTCCCAAAGTACTACTTTTATCGGCATTGGGATAAAAGAGATTGCATATACTTGTGCACTGCTATTTGTCCTGCATACAATCTGAAAATATATTTATTTATTTTTCCAGCTGGTTCTTTGTTCCTCTTTGATCGTAAAGCACTGCGGTATTTTCGTAAAGATGGTCATCGCTGGAGGAAGAAGAAGGACGGAAAGACTGTCAAAGAAGCGCATGAAAAGTTGAAGGTGTGCTGTTCAATCTATTATTAGTAAGTTCACTTTTTTGTTGGTCCTAAGAAATAGAGTTGTGTTGTTGCCTGGTTATTGTCTTTTGGTCTTGGTCATCTGTCTTTTAGCTGGTTATAGTTTGCCAGGCAACACAGGAGTTATGGAGCACTGGGTTGCAGAGAAGTTTCTTAGTTAATATTTTTGGGTCCAAGGATAGTGCTTTAGTGGACCTTTGGAATTGCAGATTTGATTCTTTATTTGTATTGTCTATTTCACACATTAAAATAAGAAAAGCATTTATTGTGTTATACTTTCTGCCAATTGGTCTAAATGAGTTTAGATCAATATGGACCGTCACTCTAGGGTAAATAGAGCATCCTGATTTTTCATCACCCCATCTCTTCGGTTTATTGTTAGCTGTTGGTCTTCTCTTTTCACTTATCATGAATTTTCATGCGTATTTTACTTAGACCACTGCTGGGATTCGCAAATTGTCAATTTCTAATCGCTCTGGCAGATAATGGTCATTTAAGCTCTTTTATTCCCATGTTTTAACGTTTTATAATTTTTCTCTTTTCCCATTGTATTTAGGGTTAGTTTGCTTGTAAGATAGACTTTTTAGTTTCTTCTCGCTTCACTATTTCGGTTGGGTTGGTTTTTGTCAACTTGGTTACTTTCTGTCATTTCCGGTTTGATGCACTGGAAATTTCTTTTGTTGTGAGTGAATTCAATTAAATTTTGTTGTCATATATCGTCATTGCTAAGGCGTGATAAATGTCTGTTGGTTTTTGGTATGCTGTAGGCTGGTAGTGTAGACGTTCTTCACTGTTACTATGCCCATGGGGAGGACAATGAGAATTTTCAGCGGAGGAGTTATTGGATGCTTGATACGTGAGTTTCCTGTTTCTTTTCTTGTTTTTGAGGGTGCAATGTTTCGATAGCTTGTAAAATAATGTATGGTATGGGGTAATAAATTGCTTAATTGGCGATTAGATTTGGTATTGTAAAATTCGTTGGAACTTATGGTATTCAATAGTGTGCATTATATACAATGACAGAGAAATTGTTTCCTCCTCCTTTTTGGAAGTTATGTTTATAAATGCTCTATTAAGTACATTCTCTTTTCTTTGTTCGGATTTTGGTATCACTATTCTGATCATTTTTTTTTTGCTTGCTTTTCAGTCATTTACAGCACATTGTTCTTGTGCATTACAGATTGGTCGAGGTAATGTGTCTGTTTTTTGCAGATGGGTAATAAAATGTTTCACAGCTGTAATTTATTAAGACCCGCTGTCCTCGTTCAGTGGAATGAATGAACTTTCCTTCATATAATATGCTTGTGCTCTATGGTTTGATGTGAGGCTTTGCAGGGAAACAAGTCTGGTGTCTCCCGTTTGCTGGTCGATCCAGGAACGCAGGTTGGAAGCCCTCAAAGTGCTTCAGCACCTTTCTCTGTGCAAGCAAATTCACCTGCCCCTACAGTTCAAACATCTTTTGCTTCAAATCCAATCAAGGTTGACTGGAATGGACAAACAAGATCTACAGAATTTGAGGATGTGGATTCTCAGGGTGATGCTGGAGCTTCGTCTGTTGCCCAACCTATGCCTGGTTCTTTTCTGAATGCTTGTCTACAGTCACCAGAAGTTGGACGTAAGATTATGCAGGATATGTTATTCCAAAATATGTCTTATACATTGAATCAGTGTATCATACGTTTTTAAATTTCTTGTAGCATTTTTGTTTCGCTAGTATCAAGTACCACTGTATTTCTACAATGGTTCTATATATTTTCTTTTTTTAAATGATAACACAGTTGCTGTTTGGGTTGTCCAAGCACAGGTTATTCTGTCTATGGTCTCTTAACAGGAACCCATTCCTTCTATATTGCTTCTCTCTGTTTTGTCTCTTTCAGTTTTTTTTTTCTTTTCCTTTTAAAATTTGTTTGTTTCACTATTGATTTTCCTTTTGCCATTATAAGTTTGAAAGGTACAATATGTGATCAGTCTCTGGTTTTTTCCAGGTCTTTCTGAGTCATTCATGAATCTTTCTGGTACATGGTATGCTGAACCTAAAGATTATCAAAGTGCTGGTTCATCCAACTGGGCCATGCACAGATCTACAAGAACTGAGTACAGCCTGCAAGACCAAAATCTTTTTGTTGAAGACGTAAAGAAAAATCTCTTTGAAGAACTTCATGGATCAACTCATAAGCTAACAGATACTAGACTGGATGGTAAAAGGGAAGTCAAAGATGTAACTTGTGAAGATAGGATGACCACTAACGTAGATGCACAGGCTGTCACAACCCCTTCTCAGAGAGAGGCTCAGGTCAGTGTTCCACAGTCAATTATATATGCTTCTGTTTTTGCAACGTCTCTCTTATATAATTTCATTTTATGATGCAACTAATACTATACTCGATTGTTTTCTAAAATAATGCTTTTTTGAAAAAATTATGTGTAAACTTCCTTGTGATACTCAAACCTTCGTGCAAGTGCCAAAGGATTTTAACTTCAATCTGTTTCATTCTCAGTTTCAGGGTTATTCTGATTCTCACACAGTAGATTTTTCTACTGCCCATGTTGAGAAGACTTCTGGAGATGGTGGTGTACGTAGAGGTGGGCCAGTAGAGCTGAAGAAACTTGACAGCTTTGGTAGATGGATGGATAAAGAAATTGGTGTGGATTGTGATGATTCGTTGATGGCTTCAGACTCTGGCAATTACTGGAGTACACTTGAGGCTGAGAATGGTGATAGGGAAGTTTCTAGTTTGTCAGGCCATATGCAGCTAGATGTTGATTCACTTGGCCCTTCTCTTTCCCGGGAACAACTGTTTAGCATCTGTGATTTTTCACCAGATTGGTCTTATTCAGGAGTTGAATCAAAGGTCTATATTTCATAGAGTTTGTATACTGCTATTGAACACAAACATTGTTCCTATTAACTATTTATATGTGATTACATCTTGATCATTAATTTTTCATTTCTTCCTCGTTTTCAGGTCTTAATAGTCGGAAGATTTTTAGGAGGCAAGAATAATTCTACTGAGACTAAGTGGGGATGCATGTTTGGTGAAATAGAGGTTTCTGCTGAAGTTCTGACTGATAATGTTATTCGATGTCGAACTCCTTTACATGCTCCTGGGTGTGTTCCATTCTATGTGACTTGCAGAAATAGGTTGGCCTGCAGTGAGGTGAGGGAATTTGAATATAGAGAAAAACCTATGGGGATAGCTGTAAACAGCGCTGGAGAAGATGAGTTGCGCTTTCAGATACGTCTTGCAAAATTGTTGAACTTGGGATCAGAGAGGAAATGGTTGGAATGTTCTGCTTTGGATTGTGATAAATGTAAGCTCAAAAGTTCTCTGTGTTCAATTAGAAGCAGCAGCGGTAGTGATTGGGTGATAGCTGATGGAGCTTCTAGCAAAAGCGGCCAGTTGACCCACAGAGATGTATTGATTCAGAATTTGCTGAAGGATAGACTTTTTGAATGGCTAGTTTATAAAGTCCATGAGGAAGGTAAAGGACCGCTTGTTCTGGATAATGAAGGCCAAGGCGTTGTACATTTGACAGCTGCTCTTGGTTATGAATGGGCGATGGGCCTCATAGTTGCTGCTGGTGTCAGTCCTAATTTCAGAGATGCCCGTGGAAGAACCGGACTTCACTGGGCATCATATTTTGGAAGGTAAACTTTGTAATTATACGTTTTCCTCTTTCTAAGCTATTGTACTCACTATATACTATTAAACTTACTAATGTTAATCATCATCTTATTTTATCTTTGTATGGAGAATTAATATATTCCTTCAACTCTTCATTTGTGGGCTTTTTCTTTTATTTTCTATGTTGCTTGACTTTCTTTTGGCAAGAATGCTTTGTATTATTATGAAGCTTCTATCCCTTCACCATTATGAAATGCATATGAATTGCTTTCTCTGCTGTGAAGATTTTATTTATACTAGTATTTTTGAGGTTACCGTTCCTTTATGTAAATCTTGAAATTATGGTTGAAATGCCTCTGTGCCTGTAATTTGACAACACTGCTATCCTTCCCTATGCACCAGCCCTTATAATATTTTGTCTGCTGATTTCAATGACTTCTATTGCAAATAATCTGTATGCTAACTAGCCATTGTTTTCCTATCCTTTTCCAGAGAGGAAACAGTCATCACGTTACTTGGATTGGGTGCTGCTCCAGGTGCTGTTGAGGACCCAACACCAGCATTTCCTGGAGGACAAACAGCTGCTGATCTAGCCTCAAGTAGAGGCCACAAAGGGATTGCTGGATATTTGGCAGAAGCTGATCTAACCAGTCACCTGTCATTGTTGACCGTCAATGATAAAACAATGGACAATGTTTCTGCAACTATTGCAGCTGAGAAGGCTATCGAGACTTCAGAAGCTGTTACATCTGATGTGACGATAGATGATGAAAACTCTCTGAAAGGCTCTCTAGCAGCAGTTAGGAAATCGGCCCATGCCGCTGCTCTGATTCAAGCAACTTTCCGTGCTCGTTCATTCCGCCAGAGACAATTAACTCAGAGCGGCAATGATATTCCTGAAGCTTCTATTGACCTAGTTGTGCTTGGTTCCTTGAAGAGAGTTCAAAAGTTTAGTCACTATGAAGATTATCTGCATTCTGCAGCAGCTCTGAAGATACAAAGAAAGTATCGTGGTTGGAAGGGGAGAAAGGAATTTTTGAAGATACGTAACCGTATTGTTAAAATTCAGGTACCTTCAGTTATTACTTAAAAATGCGCATGTCAGTTTCCACGCCGGTGTGCACTGATAATGTTACTTTCTGCATTGTTATCCATTGTTTTCTTGAACTGTTATTGTTTTTGACTTTGCTACTTTTACACTATGCCAACTATAGATCAGTAGTTAATTCTGCATGTCATTTTTAGGCTCATGTGAGGGGACATCAGGTTCGTAAGAATTACAAAAAGCTTGTTTGGTCTGTTGGTATAATGGAGAAAGTAATATTGCGTTGGAGACGAA
This sequence comes from Potentilla sterilis, assembly GCA_963682095.1. NCBI lineage: Eukaryota > Viridiplantae > Streptophyta > Magnoliopsida > Rosales > Rosaceae > Potentilla > Potentilla sterilis. The sequence continues at coordinate 21,727,407 of OY821760.1, forward strand.
AACGACCTGGTTTGCGAGGGTTTCGGGTGGAAAAAGCTATTCAAGATGCATCTTCAGAGAATAAAAGAAGTGATGACTATGAATTTTTGAGTGTTGGGAGGAAGCAGAAATTTGCTGGAGTTGAGAAAGCTCTTGCAAGGGTACTGTCCATGTCTCGTCACCCTGAAGCACGTGAACAGTACATGAGGTTGCAGTTAAAGTTTGAGAAGCTTAAGGTAATTTTACATTCTATTTCCAATTTTTCACTCGTCACTTATCATCTCTTTCACGTTGGGTGAATGTCCTTTGAGAAGTGGATGATGATAATTCATGTTGTATGTTTCTCCTCCTCTTTTTGGGTTCTGAGGTTTCTTTGTATTGTCAACAGATGGCTGATGGGAGTGGTGCCTCGAACAGAGTTGAAGGTCAGTGAATACAATAAAAGAGGAAGACCTTGTTGCATTCACTGAAGGTCACTGATCAACTCTATCTTGTCACAAGTACTTCAATGGAGTTGAGCTTTTTGGTACTTATCAGCCTTAACCCATAAATTTTTGCCTGTAAATAATGTCTCATGCTTTACTTGGAGGTTGTGTCAACTGCAGAAAGGAAAAGAAAAGGGATAGGCAACACTAACGTTATACAGACTAAGGTTTTCTTCTTCTCTCAGTATAGCCTGTAGTCGAGTTTTGTTTTGTCTGACCTAGGTGTAGGATTATGGAAATGGGCAGTTCACAGTGAAACTTGAGAACAGTTGACATATTATATAAGTTATTCTTGCTGCTATTATTTGCACACCTCTGCCTTTCATTTTTCTTTTTACTTGTCTATTCCTTTTTATCCTCTAATTTTGTCGAGCAAGGATTTTATACTAGAAGAAGTCTTAGAATTAGGGCTTATTCCAAATGGTTGAGGCCTCGAGGGGCAATCGTTTGATTATATCAGTAAATACATTACAAAACTGTCTGAAGGGCTTTACAGTTTATCTATAATTCCATTAGACCAAACAGTACAATGATGTCAAACAAAGGAATTGTGTGGCATTTTATACCCTATCCAGATACTAGTTTTTCATGCACATCAATCTACTGTTACAAGTCACCTATTGTCTATACTGATCATCACCGGATTTGAAGCCATGAAAGTGAGAATTGCGGCCATGAAATGCTTAAAATAAAACTAGAATAATGACTCCACTGCCTTTCATTTGCCGATCAGCAGCCAGTGCCTCGATCCGAAGCTCCTCCACATTTATTTGCTGAACCAAACTCGATTTGCAGATCAATGTTGCATCTGTGGTAATTGAATGTCTTTTCTGATTTTACTTCACTTACTATATTGTTCAAAAAGTCTTTGCAACAGCTTCAATTTTAGTGAGTTACTAATGTTTTCAACACGATAAGGCACTTCCGGGAGAGCTTCATTGAGGTATAAGTCTTACATTTATAGTGCATTTCCAATGAGTGCATAAGTTACCAGTTCGTAATTGTAAATATAAAATGATAAACGCAGTGTAACTGTGAAGACTGATCCAACTCCTGCTTAAACAAAAACTGATCTAAAATGGAATATTTGCAGTATCGAATAGTGTAAAAGCCAACGCTTTTTTGTACTTTCATTTCTACGCATTTATACATGTACGTTAGAATATGGAGAGCATTATAACCTACAATTTTGTGATCCACTTTCACCCCTTACAAATTGAATCGTTACATGTTAGTCTTTTAGTTCACTGCATTTGCTAGCTACAGATCCATCGTTCTTGTTATAACCGTAGACAACGTACAATCTCTATCTGGATCTGAGTTCAACAATGACCGAGGTTTCAATGGTTACAGTAGGTGCTGTGTTGCTAGGGGTGTTGATAATGGCGGTTTCTTCGTATGGTTGCGCGCATAGCGGTGTAGCTTATTCGGTTGGAGTGGGAGACCCTGTGTGTTGGTCCATCCCTCCTCGACCGGATTACTACACCAACTGGTCGGATTCTCATTTCTTCAAGATCGGCGACACTTTAGGTAAGCAACTATATATGCATATATATTAATTTGATATAATTCATAGAACTCATATATGTACATCATGTTTATATAGTTTTAAGCGTAAAAAATGACCGAATGATCGATTAAACTGATCGAATCTGCGTTGAATGGGGTTGCAGTTTTTAACTTTGAAGGGGGGCTTTCGAATGTGGTGCAAGTGACAAAGCAAGACTACGAGAGCTGCACAGCTTACAAGCCCTTTCAAATCTTCAACAACGGTCCTGCAAATTTCACATTGTATGATAAAGGCGTATTGTACTTCATTACAAACGTCTCAAACTACTGTAGTCTAGGGCAGAAGATTTCCATTTCTGTTCACGATTGCGCCTGCCCCGTAAATGAACCGCTAAGTGCCCCTTTAGTTTCTTCACCTCCTGCTGCAGTTCCTCCATCTTCGATCAGTCCGAATAGGTCGACTCAGCCTCCTGCAGCACAAGTTAAAACTCCGGCGGGAGCTCCGTCCCCATTAGGGTATAATGGTTCCTCCCCTCAGACTTATCCTGCTGTGAGGTCTGCAGCATCAATGTTACAAAAACGAATGATGCTTGGTGTTCTTCATGCAATCTTATTTGGCTCGGGGACGTTTGTTTTTTGGTCCTCTAATTAAGAAACTCATTGATGATTTCAACACAGATTTCAACTAGATAGCTGCTAAAGTGAGTGATCTAGATGTTCAGTTTTAGGTGATGGATTGAACGATGAATCTCTGTATGGTCTTGATTTCATTCAAATAATAGCATTGCTTGATTTCCCATTAATTCATTATTAATTGTTATCATATATGAATATTTTTAACAAATATATATAGTAGTCAAATTTAAACCTCTTTGTTACAGTTACTCCGATCCTTTCACAATAGGGATAGTACGTACTAGTACTCAAATTATTTGTAGTATATACCATGACTTAATTCAATGAAAGATATTTGCTAGTTGACGTGGAAGACATGACCGCACACTACCAGATACGGAAGAATAGCCGACGAAATTTTTTTCGTCGGCCATTCTTTTTTTTCGTCGGCTATAACCTCTGCCGACGAAAATTTCGTCGGCCATAAGTCGTCGGTAATACGCCGTCGGTAATACCAATGGCCGACGAAAAAAAAAATTTCGTCGGCTATAGTTAAGTATGGCCGACGAGTCAAAAAATTCGTCGGGCAAAGGTGGGTGAAATAGCCGACGACTTTCGTCGGGTATTTTTGAGTATGGCCGACGAAATCCATTAAGTATGGCCGACGATTTACTAAAATTTCGTCGGCTATGGTGTTTTAACTATAGCCGACGATTTACCAAAATTTCGTCGGCTATGATGTTTTAACTATAGCCGACGATTTACCAAAATTTCGTCGGCTATGCTGTTTTAACTATAGCCGACGATTTACCAAAATTTCGTCGGCTATGCTGTTTTAACTATAGCCGACGATTTACCAAAATTTCGTCGGCTATGGTGTTTTAACTATAGCCGACGATTTACTAAAATTTCGTCGGCTATGGTGTTTTAACTATAGCCGACGATTTAATAAAATTTCGTCGGCTATTTCATCGAAATATATTACTATTTTAATAGGTATTAATTAGTTATAGCCGACGAAATAAGGCAATTTTCGTCGGCTATACAACTTATAGCCGACGAAAAGTGGTAAAATTTGTCGGCTATACTTGTTATAGCCGACGAAATAATGCAAAAATCGTCGGCTATTCTTGCATTTGGAAAAAAAAAATTAAATTATTTTCTAAATTACCATTCCAAGCAAGCTGCAAATCACAAAAACAATTCATGCATTTGCACCAACAAGAAACACGTCTAAACACCATTTTTATTAAATTCGTTCCAATATACATAAAATATAATCCTAATTATCCCCTAAACAACTAAAGTCTAGGATATCATCTACAGCATCAGGCGCATCATCCTGCTGACCGAACTCGGGAGGTTGAGGCATTGGAGGCTCCACTAACTGCTGAAACGGGAGCGGGGGTGGACGGCCTTCTTGTTGTGCCGCGAACATCTCATAAATCCACTGTTGCTGGCCGTCGTTGTTGTATTGCCGAATTCTGGCGCACTCAGCATTCCAACGGACCATATCCAACTGATACTGCTGGGACTGATATTGTCTGCGGCGCAGCTCCTCTACTGTCTGGGACGAGGTCGCCAATTCTGCGGCCAATCGCTGCACTTCCCCCCTCATATGTTGGGTCTGGCCGCCTCCCTTCTTTTGACCTCCCTTAGTGGTCTTCAGGAGCCCTTGTCCAGAACCTCCTAAACCCCGGCAGTAGTACTCGTTGGACTGGTGTGGGAAGGCTGCGTTGAACATCCTCGCCGCCGTTTGGATATTGGTGCGGTCGACCTGGCGCACGGCTTCCTCCAAATCTGCCTCTGAGATGTCCGGTTGTGTCTCCCGAACTATTTGCTGGAGCACCTCTTGTTCGGCCTGGGTCACCCGCTCCTAATTGGACGGGGAAAAAAAATTAATATTCTAACAAATGGATAGTTAAGTAAAATTAATAATTTAAATTTTAAAATCATAATGAACGACTTACGAGATCGTCTGTCGCTTGTGGATAAGCGATCTTGAACGTCTCCACGTAGGGGTTGCAATCAGGATGATCTCTTAGCGCCTCCTCCTGATATTGTGCAAACGGCCTTGAACCGCCGTGATGGAGGATTGTGTTACGGCGGCGGTTCTCCGAGTTTATCCGAGACCGTTCCTTCAAACAAATAATAAAATATTAGAAAAATGCATCAAAAAATATAACTGAAATAATTATAAAATATTTAAACTAATAATTAAAATTTTAATAAAATAAACATTTATAGTGAAGTTTAATATTTACCATCATAGCCGGGTTGTCGAAGACTACGGTCCTCAACCAACGCCACTCGTACTCCCTGAACATGAACTCTCTGGGAGTACCCATACGACCACGGTTGCCGTACTCGTTATAGTGGGAACGGAGCTCGTTCTTCCACTCTTTGAACCTACGAAGAAAACAAAAGTGCATTAGAAATATTATTAATATCATAAAATATTTCTAATTATCAAATAAGACATTCCCAACGTACCTCGAGCTCTGTTGGGAGTCCGCCCAACCCCGCTTGTGTTCCGCAACCACAAAGTATGTCTGAAAGATAATATTTTATTAGTTTTATAATTATAAAAATACCGAAATTTTTTTAAATATTACGATAACTAAATTAAATTTTTTTATTTACTCACCGACGCGGCGTTGTTCAACTCCATCTTGATTTCTTCGGGCACATCAGCCCACCGAGCCCACAACATAGGGACTCTGTCCCTAATGAGTGCACCCACGCAACCCGAGTAGTCGCGTTTCTTTTTCGCCCCAACCTCCTGATTAGGAGCTTCGTCAATCTGGATCCTCCCGCTCCGTTCAACCGTTCTCCTGAGCGTCTCAAAACTGATGACACCTCTGGTATTCCTCTGGGTTGAACTGCTAGCGCCTGTCCATATCACATAAACGACGATTGGTTAATAAAATTAAATATTAGTGCGTTAATTTTAATAAAATATTTAATTAATAAAATCGAATGTTACCTGAACCCGATGATTCGGTTGCCGTCGACTTTCCTTTTCTCCTCGCCGAAATCAGGAGGTCAGGGCTCTCCCATGGCTGCTGCTGGTATGCCTCCGCAGCACTCACGAACTGAGGCATATCAGGCCACTGGGGCCGACCCTGATAGTCGACCTCGGGTATCGCAGGAATGTTGTACGGGAGGAAGAGCTGGTTTGGGAGAGTAGGCCCCTCAGTCGAGTCACCAGCAGACTGAGTCGGACTCGGCATCGGCATCGGCTCCCGATGAACCTCAGGCATACGAACCTGAGGAACGTCGGCAGCTATCTCCTCGTGAAACAGCTGCCGACTAAACCTCGGCGCCACAGAGGGACCGACATTCGGAAGTGAAGTGCTCGACGGCCGCCCCGCCTGGAGAAGGGTCTGGTGCCGAGCACTCACACTCCGCCGCGGCTGGGCTGCATCCACACTCCTCCGCGGCTGGCTGGTGGTCCTCTCAGGCTGGCTAGCCGTCCTCTCGGAGTCTGGGGAACCCGCGGCATTTCCAGAACCGGCGGCATTTCCAGAACCTCTAGATCTAGAACGACGACCTCCGAACAACTGCCTAAATGCATCGGCCATCTAAAGCCAGACGCATTAATACATTAATTAATATTAAATTATATTATATTAAATAACAAATTCTAATTAATATAATACCCAATAATACTAACATATTTTAATATTTACCGATTTATATAATAACCAATTTATACATATAAATTATACAATTACACCTAAATTATATACAATTAAAATAAATTTTACAAAAATTACCTAAATTAACATAAAAACCTAAAAACTACATACATTAACATAAAAACCTAAATTATAACTAAATTAACATAAATACATAAATTATACCTAAATTAACATAAATACATAAATTCTACCTAAATTAACATAAATACATAAATTATAACTAAATTAACATAAATACATAAATTATATCTAAATTAATATAAAAACATAAATTATACCTAAATTAACATAAATACATAAATTAACATAAATACATAAATTATACACAAATTAACATATAAATACATAAATTATACCTAAATTAACAATTATATATAATTTATTAACCATAATTTAATTTATTAATAATTAAATAACAAAAAAAAAAAAAAGGGGGCCGGCCGTTACCGAATCGGGGAGGAGGAGGAGGGGGAGGCGGCCGGAACAGAGAGGAGGAGGAGGAGGGTCGGCCGGGGCTGCCGGAACAGGGAGGAGGAGGAGGAGGAGGGGCGGCGGATCGAACCAAGGAGGAGGAGGAGGAGTCGCCGGGCTGCCGAACCAAGGAGGAGGAGGAGGAGGCGCCGGGCTGCCGGAATAGGGAGGAGGATCGACGGATGAAGGAGGGCCGGATTCGAGGAGGATAGGGAAAATCGGGCAAATGGAGGCTAGGGTTCGGCTGCATTTTACTTATACCCGATAGTATAGCCGACGAAATCGCTTTATTTCGTCGGCCATGATATAGTATAGCCGACGAAATAAAGTAATTTCGTCGGCCATGATATAGTATAGCCGACGAATACAGTGATTTCGTCGGGCATACTATGTCATAGCCGACGAAATCATTTTTCGTCGGCCATGGTATGGCATAGCCGACGAAATTACATAATTCGTCGGCTATAGTCTTCGTCCCTCAGAATCCGTCCGATCTCCCCCATCCAACGGTGGATAATGGGAAGGCGCGGATCACCAGACTTTAGCCGACGAAATATAACTTCGTCGGCTATACTTTTGGTCAAACTACAAAGTCAAACCTCTAAACGCTGTAAAACGGAAATTGGGCCGTCTAAATGACGTTTTTTGGCCTGACCTTCAACAGAGAATAGTTTCAGATCGATGCGACGCATCTAATCGTATAAAAATTTCCCCCAAAATATTTACCGCCCGTCAGGCTACCCATAGGAAAACGGGAGTAAAAAACAGCAAACCGCAACATTCGGCAAACAGATTTTGTCGGAATCTTCCCATTTTTCAACCGTAGCCGTATTTCAATATTTTGGTCATGTCTTATTTCACGACCCATTTGTATTTGAAGGATGAAGCAATGGTTTGTCGATAGTGATAGAAAATGGAAACAGCTCTTTTTTTGTTTTTTTTTTAATCATAGCCGACGAAATCAAACCTAGTATTCGTCGGCTATTGTTTTGTCGTTTTCTGTTAAAAACTTATGGCCGACGAAATATATAATGTTCGTCGGCCATTGTTCGTAATATTATTATTTTTTTAAAAACTTATGGCCGACGAAATAGTTAGATTTCGTCGGCCATTGTTCGTAAAATATTTTTTTTTAATAAATTATGGCCGACGAAATAATTAGTTTTCGTCGGCCATTGGTCGTAAAATATTTTTTTTAATACATTATGGCCGACGAAATAATGCATTTTTCGTCGGCCATTTTCCGTTTAGCCGACGAAATAATGCATTTTTCGTCGGCCATTCTCTGAAAAAAAAACCTAAAAATCAGTGGTTTTACACCTCTCCTATTTCGATGTCCTGCTCACATATAACCAAAATTGAACATAAAAAATCAGAAACCCAACAGTCAACATATTTCAAATTTTTATTTAAGGGGTTTGGAACCCAGCCTAGCTGGGAGGCTCATCCCCACGCCCGGTCATTAGAAATGAGTTGATTACAAGTGAAAGGATTACATCATTTAAATTACTTAATCCGTCGGATTGTAATCGGAATCATCGGATGAGTCTTCTTCGGTTTCTGAATTGCTCGATAGGGGTAATCTATGTCTTTCCTCACCACTAGAGTCCTCGTTAGTTTCTTCAATTGGATCAACATCAACAAGCAGTGGCTCTTCACGTCGAATTCGCACCGGCGTGTCTAGACGAATAAAAGAGGAGTCAGGAATACCGTTTGAGTTGGGCTCTTGATACGCGGTGCCCCCTTCCTCGTTCTCTTCGGCCACTCCAAGTGTAGACGCCCGGTAAATGTTGCGATGGTGGATAGTGTTGACTACTTTCCACGGGTCACCCTTGGCGAGATCATCAAGATAAAACACTTGTTTCACCCATGTGGCTAAAACGAACGGGTCGTCCTCATACCATGATGTACTAGTGTTCACAGAACTTACGCCGTATTGATCGGTTTTCATGCTCTGCGGCCGTGTGTCAAACCATCTACACTTGAAAAGGTGCACTTTCATGCCTTCCCCGTAATGCAGTTCCACAACCGAATGGAGAACACCGTAATAGTCAACTCCACCATCCCCACCATGTGCCATAACCCCTGAATTTTGTGTTTTCAGTCTGAGGTCTCTCTCTTCACATCGAAATAACACACCATTCACCTTGCACGTCGCATAAACTTTTGAATAGACCGGCCTCCTCGCTAAAAGTCTGAGTTCGTGCGACCAATTTGGGTGATTATCATTTGCAATAAGGTCCATCTGCAACCATCAGAATCAACTATAAATATGAATAAATATACACAATAATATATGAACACGTATAAAATAGTGTTAAAGGTACGTACCCAGCGGCCGAAATACTCTGCGAATGTCTGGTTGTGGTAATCGCGATCACTTGCTACTCCTTCACAGCGTAGATGTATGTCCTTCCAAAACTGAACTTCTGGACAGTTGATTAGTACCCACCAATGTGCAATGGCTACCTCATAATCTTTCAACTTATAGGAAACTGGCATGTTTCCACCGAGTACAACATCGTCGGAGAGTATGGAAAGATTGAACTGTGAAGGTACATCTTCCGGTATGCTTTCCTGTAACGCTCCGAAATACAGCTTCATGTAGGTAACGCACTCGTGCGCAATATATGCTTCAGCTATACATCCTTCAGGTGCGGATCTGTTTTGGACAAAACCACCGTATTGTCCAAGTTGCCTATAAATCAAGTTTTTAAAGTGTTATGATAATACATTAACACTATATCACATATATTGATGAGGAAATTAACATAAGGTGTAAAATACGTACCTTTCCATCGGATACATCCAAGTGAAGTGCACAGGACCGGTAAGCAACAACTGCCGAGGAAGATGGATCATGAGGTGAGGCATGATGTCGAAAAAATTTGGAGGAAATATCATCTCAAATTTACACATGATATGAACGATGTCTTGTTGCATTTCCCGGAGGTCAGATTTTCTCACTTCCCGTGTGCATACCTTCTGGAAAAATCTTGCCAACGCTACTAACGGCTCCACAACGTGACGGGGAAGGAACGGTCGAATGAAAACAGGGAAGAGACGTTGTAGCAGGATATGATTGTCATGACTTTTCAACCCGTACAGATTGTTGCATTGTCTGTTGACACACTTGGCTATATTTCCAGCAAAGCCTGAAGGATACTTGGCCCGACTTATCCAATGCAAAATTTCTGATTTATGCTCAGGCTTGACGGTGTAAGGAGCTTGAGGCATTTTTCTCTTCCCTTGTTTCAACCATAGTGGTTTTCTGATATTCATGTTTTGCATATCAGTGCGAGCCTTAGGACCGTCTTTCGTCTTCCCCTCCAAGTTCAGCGTTGTGCCCACCACACTTTCAGAAACATTTTTTTCTATGTGCATAACGTCTAGGAAGTGTCGGATCAGCAACTCACATCAGTACGGGAGTTCCCACAATATGCTCCTATGTGTCCAGAATTTGTACTCCTCAGGCCTTTCAGGTATTTCCGCTACAATTTCGGGATGATTGCTGAGGGGCCCAAAATCGTACTCATTAAGTCTTGCTAAAATTTCTCTTCCTGTCCATCTTCTGGGAGCACGGCCGTGTTCTTCGGTTCCATCAAATGCGGCGGACTCGTAACGCCAGTGGTGATCCGCCGGAAGGAACACACGATGACCCATTCGGCATATCTTGTTGCAATGAGGGGTGCTCCCATAATCGGTGAGGCACTCTGGACAAGCCTTGTATCCCCTGACAACGCTGCCCGACAACATCCCATAAGCAGGAAAATCACTGATGGTACCAATAACCATGGCATGCATCTGGAACGTCTCCTGCTTGTACTTGTCAAAAGTGGGATGACCAACGTCCCACAATACCTTAAGCTCTTCAATCAATGGTCTCATATACACATCGAGACATTTCCCTGGGTAACCAGGCCCCGGAATCAACAACGTCAACATATTATATTCCTTCTTCATGCACATCCACGGAGGAAGGTTGTAAGGTACCAAAACCACCGGCCATATACTGTATGAAAGACTCATGGTGCCGAAAGGGTTGAACCCGTCAGTTGAGAGCCCGAGCCTGACGTTTCTGACATCTGACGCAAAATAAGGAAACTCATTGTTTATATGCTTCCAAGCCGCTCCGTCAGAGATGTGTGTCATGATATCTGTGTCTCCCGCGTCCCGCTCACCGTGCCACCTCATAGCTTTTGCGGTGGTTTCTGACATGTACAACCGCTCAAGCCTATCTCTCAACGGAAAATACCGAAGCACTTTCACAGGTTTCCTATTGCCTGCTCCCGTCAACTTATATCGGTCAGACTGACATATCGGACATGCGTCAAGGCTAGCAAGGTCATTCCCTTCTGCATCTTTACCCCAGAAGAGAACGCAGTCAAATGCGCATGTATGGATCTTAATGTAGGAAAGCCCTAGATCTTTGAGGATACTTCGGACCTGACGGTGATTGGTAGGATTACGATGACCCTCCTCCAACAACGAAGAAGTGTACTGTAGATATTCATCTACTTGCCTGATAGTCAATTTTGTCTCGACTTTAATCCTCATTACCTCCATCACACTTTCAAGAACTGTCTTCTCAGAACTTGAACACACAGGGGTCTGTTGCAATGCAATCAGTTTGTTGTACTTGTCAAAGGCAGCAGTGTTGACAACTTGTGGGAACGGCTGCACCGGGTCCTGCATATATTGTTCCCCATGTACACCGCTTTCAAAAGGAAACACGTCGTTGACGAATGTCATTGTTGGATCGTTGGATGTACTACTACTGCCCGCCTCAAAATACTGCCCATGATCATGCGATCCATCTAATGATGGCTCACCGTGATATATCCAACGTGTGTACTTCGGCCAAAACCCATTGCTCTTTAGGTGCTCCCATACTGTCCTAATCGGAAATCGACACATATCACTGCGACACTTACATTTCTTGCACGGGCAATAATGGTACGGTCCTTTTGCATTTTCTTCGACGAACTGCATAAAATCCACAACTCCTGTAGTGTATCGTCGGTCATGCCTTGGAAGCGAAATCCAACTCTTATCTCGATCCATATATAGCCTGATAATAATATATATGTATAACTTTAATTAATAATAAATTAATTAACACATATATATTACAATATATATTATTATCAACATCAACTCATATATATATATACCATTAATTAACAACCATTATTTAAGTTCATTACACTATCAACAACCATTAATTAACATATTTATATATATTTTAACACTAATTAAAATAACATTATTAAATTAAAACACATAATTATATTCTAACTGAAAATCAACTCAACTACAACTCAAAATCAACATATATACATACATTCTAACACTAAAATACAACAACAAAACAAAAAATCACTTACTATATCAAAATCACTAAAACTCAAAATCAACATATATATATATACACATATATATATATACATACCTATATATAGCTCCACAATGTAAGAGAGGACGGATTTCAATAATACCCACAGATTTTTCACTCTTTCTCCCGTTTTTTTTTGAAATGAGCAGCTTCTGGCCAGATCTGAAAATATAAAGACTTATAGCCGACGAAATTGCCCACTTCGTCGGCCATTCTTCCCAAAGTTATATAGCCGACGAAAACTTTAAATCGTCGGCCATTATAGAATTATAGCCGACGAATAAAGCTATTTCGTCGGCCATGATATAGTAAAGCCGACGAAATAAAGCTATTTCGTCGGCCATGATATAGTAAAGCCGACGAAATAAAGCTATTTCGTCGGCCATAGTTTTATAGCCGACGAAAAACTTTAAATCGTCGGCCATTCTATGTGTATGGCCGACGAAATAATGAATCGTCGGCCATTCTATGTGTATGGCCGACGAAATTTTTTCTTTGGCCGACGATTTTTAATTTTTACCGACGAACTAATTAATTTTCGTCGGCCATAAATGTAATATTTATTTTAAAAAAACTTATGGCCGACGAAATAATTAATTTTCGTCGGCCATTATTATTATAGCCGACGAAATGATGCATTTTTCGTCGGCTATTCTATGAAAAAAATAAAAAAATAATGATGATGTTAGTGACACTTCGGGTAGCATAAGTTCTCTTTCTCGTGTTTCGATGAAAGGAAAACAGAATGCCAAGCTCTCTGGAGTTTTTATCAAAACAGAATGATGATCAGAAGATGATCCAGGCTACTAAAATGTTCAAACCGAAAGATCCTTTTTTCGCAGTTATCTTGTAACCATTCGACTTCATTAACTACTTAATCCTCACCAGATAACAGTTAATGAAGTTGAATGGTTGCAAGATAACTGCGAAAAAAGGATCTTTCGGTATGACCAATTTAGTAGCCTGGATGACCTTCTGATCATCATTCTGTTTTGATAAAAGCTCCAGAAACCGTCAGATATTCTGTTTTCCTTTTATCGAAGCACGAGAAAGAGGACTTATGCTACCCGAACTGTCACTAACATCATCATTATTTTTTTAACACTAATTAAAATAACATCAAAACCGATTACTCTTTAGGATTAAAATAACATCAAAACATATATTAAAACTCAAAATTAACTCATGCAACTAAAACCCAAAATCAACATATATACACATGTACGTACCTATATATAGCTTCACAATGTAAGAGAGGACGGATTTCAACAATATCTACTGATTTTTCACTCTTTCTCCCGTTTTTTTGCAAATGAGCAGCTGCTGGCTAGATCTGAAAATATAAAGACTTATAGCCGACGAAATTGTAAAATTCGTCGGCCATACTCCAAAAGTTATATAGCCGACGAAAATATTAATTCGTCGGCCATTATTGGAGTATAGCCGACGAAAAGAAAAATCGTCGGCCATTATTGGAGTATAGCCGACGATTTTTACTTTTTACCGACGAAATAAAAATCGTCGGCCATTCTATAGGAATGGCCGACGATTTTTTTTTTTTACCGACGAAAAAAAATTTTCGTCGGCCATTCCTGGGAATAGCCGACGAAAAATCATTTCGTCGGCCGTTGTTTTTTTTTTTCGTCGGCACAACTTATTTTTCTGGTAGTGGCAATCAAGCAACACCAGAAGCATATCGGTTTCCTTGTATTCAGCCAAAGAGCAGCAACAAGATGTTGAGTTTCCATACTGGCGCTTTACTTTGGAATAAGCAAGCTTCAGGTAACTAGCTAGTTATAGTGGCTTCATCAAGTCCAGCTCCACCTTCAGATTGTTCAATACTACTGCTGGTTTGGTCACCGGCTATGGATGAGGAGTCGGATGATCAGTGTGCGCGTTTATTTGACATCATTGTTCACTCCTTGCGTATACATCACTCGTTGATGATTGTTTGTACTATTCATATTCAATAGTTTTCTCTTCATATCAAATTTAGAGTTCAGTACTTGCTTAGCTGAGGTATAACTTATAAGTCTTCACTGAGGTATAACAATAATTAATTTTTTTTTTTTGGTGAATAACAATAATAATTTGGAAGAAGTGTTGAACTACATGCAATTTAAGAAGCCGAGAGTCTCCCACAGTGGCTCAAAAATAGTCCACACCTCGTTGGCAACCTGCGGAAGGTAACAAGATGAAACTGAATGTGGACGGGGATTTCTTAATAGCCTTCACTAACCATGGTGGTCTGGGAGGTGTTCTTATTTAGGAATGCAGAAGGCCAGTTCGTGGCTGCCTTTGCTCGGTCAGTGCAGTGTGTTTCCTCAGCTAAGCAAGTAGAGTTGCTTGCTATCAAGGACGATTCAGACTTCAATCGGATGATGCAGCTAACGCGGCTTATCATTGAAAGTGATTGTCTAATTTGCAGTACAAAACATTAGGCAGGACAGATGATCTCTCTGAACATTATGGCTGCCATCGCTGAGCCCTACAGAGCTTGATGTTGTTTTTGCCTCAAAAACTTTTAACCAGGTAGCTCATGGACTAGCTAATATTGATTTCATATCGGAGCTTTGGAGGACAACATAAAGTGTCTTTTAACTGAGTCTAGGATTCTTCTTCTTCTTCTTTGACAATATATACTGTATGGTTGATGCTGACAAGAATTGGCATTCCGTTGGTGTCGAGCCCTTTCAAGCTTGAGATTCTATTGGAGTTTAAGCTATTATAAGTTCCACTTGCTCAAGTTGTCTAGTTGCCCCTTCAGCTCCAACTGAGCTACTGCTGATGTGACTCTCCTCCTTCAGTTGCTTTCTGCTGCTCTGCTATAGCGCCTCCTACGGCGCCTTTTCTACTCCTCTACTCACTCTAATATACTGTAGTTGTACCTTGTATATTATTCTACTCCCACATGGTTGTTATTGTGGTTAACAACACTTAGTTTAGTTGCATATATATACTTGTAAACTCTCATTGTTCAGATTATCAAGAAGAATATCAGAAAAGCTTCCGCAATCTTTGTGTTAGATTTCTTTATGGTATCAGAGTAGGAACTATAGTGTCCTGTCTCTTTTGCTTTTGTTCTTGATATGTTCAAGAGTGTTCTCTTTCTGTTCCTCAAGCTAAGATGGCTGAGATCAGTTATGAGATTAATCCTTTTGGTACCAATATGAGTCCAACCATTTCTAGTGTTTCAGATGTTGAAGGTAATCCTAATCAACGTCTTAGTTCTACTTTGTTGAATGAATTCAACTATGTATCTTGGGCTAGAGCAGTCACCCTTGCTCTTGGAGGAAAGTCCAAGTTAGGCTTTGTTAATGGAGTTGTTGAGAAGCCAGAAGTTGGCTCTCCTACATTTGATTCTTGGTCATGCAAGGATCAACTTGTTATGTTTTGGCTACTCAATTCTATGGAGAGCAAGATCGCTGAAATTTTTAATTTCTTTGAATCTTCCATGCATCTCTGGAAACATGTTAAGGAGATGTATAGAAATCAGAATAATGCGGCTCAAGTTTTTTTTTTTTTAACTCAAGCATGATATTTCAGATTTGTAGCAAGAGGGGAAGTCCTTCGTGCAACATCTTGGCAGTCTAACAACCATGTGGAATGAGCTTGATGTTTACCGCCCTCATACCACAGATGCTACTGTTTTGCTCAAAAGAGCTGAGGAAGAAAAAATATTTCAAATGCTTGTAAGCTTAAACTCAGATTATGAAGATTTGAGGAGTCATATCCTCATGAGTTCTGAGCTGCCATCCTTCACAAGTGTGTGTGCTACTATCCAGAGAGAAGAAGTTCGAAGGAAAGTGATGAACATAGAAACAAGGCCAGCTCAACCTGAAGCCAAAGCATACTCATCAAACAATTGGCAAGATGGAGAGAAAGCTTACAAAGGCAAGAGGCCTGAGATAAAGTGCAACTACTGTGGGGCTCTTCGTCATTTCAGGGATAGGTGCTGGATTCTCCATCCTAAGCTGAAGCCAAAACATTTGAAAGAGAAACAAGGTGTTAACAAACGCTAGAGTGATCCCTCACATAAAGCTAACATAACAACTGCCTCAAGTTCTTCTTCTTCTTCAGATGGTATGTTTGATTTCACTTCAAATCCCTCTGTTTTGATCAATGAGTTTGCTGCTTATATCAATGACAAGCAGAGGCATAGTGGAAGAAAAGAAGCAGGTACATCTGGGAGTGAAGACCACACTGCTCTCCTTGGAAAGTTCGTTGGTTTTCTTGCAGAATCTGCCCATGTTCCACAAAAGGATGTTTCAGGTATCTTGAAATTCTTCTCCACTGCTCTAAGTGTTTGTGCTATGGATGATTATTGGATTATAGACTCAGGGGCTACGGATCATATGACTAACAAACTTCAAAACTTGCATGATTTCCAAAAACTCTCTGTCCCTTCCAAAGTTTCTGTAGCAACTGGCAAAGGACTCTCTGTTTTAGGAAAATGAAAAATAAAATTGTTGTCTGACATTGTTGAGTCTATTTCTCTCTATGTTCCTTCCTTTCCCTTCCAGCTTCTTTCAGTTGGCAAAATTATTCACAGTCTTAGATGCCTAGTAATCTTCTCGTCTTTCAATGTTATATTTCAGGATCCTATTACCAAGAAGACGATTGGTGAGGGTTTCTTTTTAAATGGATTGTACTATCTGCCCAAGAACACTTTTGCTTCCAAGGTTTTTCAAGTCAGCTCAAGCTTAGCTCAAGATTATCATCTCTGGCATAAGCGTTTGACTCATCCCTCTGAAAAAGTTCAGTTTGTTTTGTTTCCAAATATGTGTAAGACACATGATCAATGTGATGTGTGTCATTTGTCAAAGTCATCAAGACTGCCATTTCCCTCTTCCTTGTCTAGGGCTAGTAGACCTTTTGAAATCGTTCATTCTGACATTTGGGGTTCAGTTCATGAATCTCATGATGGATTCAAGTATTTTGTAACCTTTATTGATGATTTTACGAGGATTACCTGGTTGTACCTTCTTAAATTCAAAAGTGAAGTTGTTAATGCTTTCAAAGATTTTCATAAGTTTATTAGCACTCAATTTTCCTCTCAAATCCAAACCCTGAGATCTGATAGGAGCACAAAGTGCTACGATATTAGTGTGTTTATGCCTCCATTTATGCTTTGTTTAACCTTTATTTACTTAAGATCGAGTCATATTAGAGAATAATGAATATTTGGTAGAGTTATGAGAAAATATGCTTAAAAGATGGAAGTTTGCAGAAAATTGACAATGTGTGTTAGAAATCGAAGTCATTTTATGTTTCGTTGATTCTGTAAATCTTCCAAAGTGCTTTTGATGAGTTTTTCTTCTCTTATGAGCAGTATACATATATCTGATCGAGCATTGGAAAGAGTTAAAGGAATTGGAGCTTAAGAAGCTGCCGGAAATTGCTATGCAAATTCGGATTCAACAAGTTTCAAGATTTTCCTGAACACATCACTTGACTTCCAAGAATTCCTCAAGTTAGCTTATTTGGAACTAGATAGTCTGCCTTACATGCATGGAAATCCCTATGAGTCTAGCTTCCATAGGATTTGGAATCGCATCAATAGCTGCTTCAAGGAGGAAGTTA
This sequence comes from Potentilla sterilis, assembly GCA_963682095.1. Classification (NCBI taxonomy): domain Eukaryota; kingdom Viridiplantae; phylum Streptophyta; class Magnoliopsida; order Rosales; family Rosaceae; genus Potentilla; species Potentilla sterilis. Next base: position 21,745,148 of record OY821760.1, read on the forward strand.
TGCTCGATTGAATACGCAAATGTCAGATCTGCCGAGAGAAAGTCAGAAAGTTAGCATAGTCCCTGCTGATAGGCTGCAATGCCAGCTTTGCCAATTTGCAGCCTCTGCCGCAGCGCAGCACACGAATTATGCACGCCAAGCTGCCGAGACGTATCGGACACGGGCATGACATATCTAGGCCGTATCCCAGAATGAAGCAGCCGTATCTGATGGCTTATCCAAGACGTATCCGGCGAGGTTCAAACCTATTTCATGCCGTATCAGATACGGGCATCACGTATCCGATACTGGCATCTCTACCACTGCACCCGCATCCACACGCCATGATCTGCTGATGCTGCCAACTTAGCCTCGCCAGCAGTAAGCTTTGCCAACTTAGCCTCGCCAATAGTAAGCCTTGCCAGCAGTAAGCTTCGCCAAACTTAGCCTCGCCAGCAGTAAGCTTCACCAAAACAGCCTCGCCAACGATAGGGAAATCAGCCTCGCCAGCGATAGGGAAATGAGCCTCGCCAGCATTCGGCCTGTTAGCCTCGCTAAGGAATTCTACTGCGCAAGCACCAGCTGCTACCGAGAAGCCTACATTCGGCCGGGGAAGGATCCAAGAAGGTTGTAAGGTGATCAAATCGTGTCCTAGGTGTGTCCTAGACCTGCAAAGAAAGAAGAGAGCATGCAAAGCATGTGCAACCAAACCTAGGCCGATCAAAAGGAGAATGCCTAGTCTAACTAGGGAATGAAAACCTAGTCCAAATCGGTTTGTAAAATACTCTCCCAAACCGTGCATCACTTTCTCCTATAAATAGAGGCCGACACCATGAAGAAAAGGTGTCACATCTTAAGCCAAAACACAAAACCATAAACTCTACCAAAATTTCCCAAGAATCCTACATTGAAGAGTTAGCCGAAACACATCCTCACCTTCACCAAAAATACTCCAACCGTGCCTCCATCATTGTCATTGGATCAACAAGTCTTGAAGCCATCAAAGGTGTCTGCAAAAGTGTGATCCACTCCCTACTTTCGGTGTAACAATTTATTCTTTGTAGTTATGTTTAGTTTTGTCTATGAAACTTGCATGTATTCTTGGTTTCGAATTGTATGTCTATGTATGACTCGGATTGGAATTTGGTTTTATAAATTTCATGTTAAAAACATCTTTGATTCGATGCTTAGGTCTAGGTCTAGGTTTCAGATTGATTGAGTCTTTGCATGTTAATTTTGTAATATAAAACATGTAGGAATTTCATACACTTAGATAATTAGGACAGTTGGTATAGATGCATGTTTATGATTCAAATCGGTTAGTAATCTAAGGGTGTGACTTAAAAACCGAAACATTAGTGATGTTTGACAAACCTGTAAATCTAGATGTCAGGTTTCATCTAACCCGAGTAGAACGAATAAAGATTAAACATATGTTGCTTTGATTCGATTGTGCTCACTTAGGATATAACCTTAGCTAAAACTTGCATGTTAAATGAGATGATTGACAACCTTGCTTGTTTACATGTCTTCGATTATAGACTTTGTGCTTCAATGTTGCGAGTTGTATTACGGTAACATAAACTTTAGGGTCCATAACGTATGTTTGGTCTTTAAAAACATTAGAAGTCTCACAACTAGGTAAAATCGGTTTCCCGTTCTAGTTGTTGGTCGAAACTTGTTTGAATCTAAAGCATGCTAAATACTTGTTCCTTACTTTCTTTTGTATGAGTCTTACTTGTTAAAGAGTTATGTGCTAAGTGCCTTGTGTGAAAGATGTCGACCAAAACTTGTACATAATAGTTTTTAGGATTTTATTTCGTGTCTAGTTTAGAGGGCAGCCTTATGGCTACTGAATCTCATCCTAAATCCCCCATTGGAAACGTGTAATTGTGTATATACTTGTGAATATTTGTGTTAACATTCTCATATTTCAGGTACCCTTAATCCCCGGCTTAGAATGATCCCTACATATGTTTATACTACTAACGATTGTAGGGTTATTATTTGTGTGAGCCTCGCGGCTCACACCAATTTTTGGCGCCGTTGCCGGAGATTATAAAAGCTTGTTTTATGAAGAATGTGTTGTATATATGTGCTTGAAATTTTCGTATATAATAATTTTTGTAAATTTTCGATTTTTGTTGGGACTTGTAAAGTAGAAATATGTTTCGACATGTAGAGTTTAAGTTTCGAAAGTTTGTGTGATGTATACCGATTGTGGTTTTAATAACTTAGTTTAAATTGCTAGGTAGTGTAGAGATTTATTTGTGTTAATTTGCTTTGAATTCTGAGGGGAAGAGGAAGTAGGCAAGGCCACTTTTGTTGATATCAGTTTTAACCCTTCATACGAATGATGCCTTTTTAGACCCGTCTTTTATGAGATTGAGAAACGTGGCCCTGATCAATAATAACATTTTCTATTGTTGGCCTCTCAACTCTCATAAGAGTGATAACTTGGCAGATCCGTTTTTTTTATGAGGTTGAGGGCAGCTTTTATTAACACTTGTGGTACTGTCAACACGATTGTTCTCAACTGAGTAAGGGGCAACAATAGCCTTTTGAAAACACAGAACGATTGTGTCTAGACGATAACACCTAGGCCATATGTCCACTGATCTTCAAGGTTCAAAGTAAATCGGCATGAGTAGGTTTTTATGCTTGAAATAAAACGTTTTGTGTGGTTCAAACTCTTGAGGTATATCGGAAAAAGCATGATACTACCGAGGGCTGTATCAGTCCGTTGCACCGTTATCTCCTCTGCTCCACGTACCTTGAGAGTTAGAACAAACTTAAAAGAAATTAAACCTAGAAATTTCATCATCACTTTAAATTTTTCGTCACTTACTCTATAATGCTGATTGCCTATCTCGTCTTTACCGATTGTACATATGTGTGACATTTTTCGAAACATGATCTTGTAATCGCCAATGCCGTGGCTTGTAATGATGTATATTCTTACTTTTAATTTTTTTACGAGAGTTCTAACTTCTTTCATGTTTTGCCTCACAGAAAATAGTGCATGTCCGAATCTAATATTTGGATAAGAGATCACCGAGGCCGCTTACAACATTTGAACGAAGAGCTCACTATCGCCATTACTACACCACTGCCCCCATCCGAGCCTTCTAGCTCGGCATCATCTTCACCATCGTTTCCATCATCACCTATTTCAACCTCGCATATCTCATCATCGTGTGACTTGGAGGAACCAGAATTTGAAGTCCTTGCCTAGCCACATATTGAAGAAGAGTTTGTCATTACCGAGCCACCTATTGAGCCACCAAGGATGACTTCGATTAGAGCTCGAAATGGTCATGTTACCGGAGGAGGAGGAAGGGCACCCGCCAACATCACTTACCCTCCTTTGGAAACTGACAAAACCGGCGAGATTGAGTTAAAGAGTGGATTTCTCCACAAGTTGAAGTCGTTTTATGGTATGCCGAGTGAGGATCCAAATAAACAGTTGCAATGGTTCAATTTCACCACCGAATCAATGTGTCCTCGAGGGACCGATATGCAACACTTCAAGATGAAGGCTTTTCTATTTTCATTGGAAGATCAAGCTAAGGAGTGGTTGTTTGAGTTGCCAAGTAGAAAGATTAACTCGTGAAAAACTATGGTGGATGAGTTCTTACTCCGGTACTTCCCCGCTTCTCGCATCACAGATCTAAGAAAGCAAATTACAAGTGTGAAGCAAGCCGGAGATGAAACTTTCTCTAGTTATTACAAGAGGTTCAAAGCCCTAGTCGGATTGTGTCCCTTGCATGGCATTAGCGAGGGGCTCTTGCTTCAGTATTTCTATGAGGGGCTTCGTGTTATGGAGAGGGAGTTTTTGGATTCGGCGGCCAATAGGAGCTTCTTGGAGATGGAGTCGGGACCGGCAAGGAATTTACTAGAACTTCGAGCTTTAAATAATCAACAGTTTGGCATGTCGCGAGACAATGTCAGAAGGAGTGAAAAGGTGCATGAAACTTCAAGTTCGAAATTGGAAGACAAAGTCGACAAGCTAGCCGACATTGTGGCCGGTCTAGTAAAGGGGAAAAGAGCTTTGGTTTGTGGCGTGTGCACGGAAACTCATGAGACCGAGCAGTGCCCTCAACTCTCATCAAGTGAGGGGCAAGAGGAGGTCAATGCCATCGGTTTCCAAGGCAGACAAAGGTTCAGAAATTTCAATCCAAGGTTCAATGATCATCCAAACTTTCTTTGGAGAAACAATGACAATGTACTTAGGGCACCAATGCAACCGAATTATCAACCAAGGGCGCAACAAGCCTTTGTGCTGAACCAAGTCATGCAGCCGTACCAAGCTCAAGCACCGGCCGCACCTTTCCAAGCTCAAAACATGCAAGGTCCGACTAATTATGATGCGGTTATTCAATCTCTTTCGAGTGCTACTCAAGCATTACTCGCAAGTCAACAAACTCACTCGAAGGATATTGGGGAACTTAAAACTCAAATGGGACAAGTTGTGGACTTCATGGGAAAGTTTACCGAGCAAGGGAAGTTACCGGGAGGAGTTATAAAGAATCCAAGGAATGAGCAAGCTCAAGCTATCATGACACGGAGTGGGAAGGTTCTAGTCGAGCCACAAGCAAGGAAGAAGAGCAATGAAGCTCTCGATAGCAACCTTCCTGCCGAGCAGCCTCTCGGTCACCAGGACGGAAGCTTGCCCGCTGCCGCATGATGGAGCTATTATCCAAGAACATTGTACCTGCAAAACAACTTCATACAAATATTACCCTCTTGTGTCATCGTTAGTATAGGACAAGTAGGGATCGTTCAGTCCGGAGAAATCAAGGGCGTTCAATCACATAAAGCATTACAAAATCACATGGGGGTTTGAAATTTGATTCTAAAACCTACTGAAAATTACGAAAATAAAACCTAAATTATATATTTACATATGATCAACATCTTTCACACAATACACATCACACAAAAACTCACATGCACATAACAAACCGATCAAAGACAATAATACGGCAGCAACTTTATTGAATCCGATTTCATGCAATTTAGTTCCAATTATAACTAGAGCCCTTCGTGGTTCATCTAATCATTCAAAACTCCTCAATTATTTAGAATTAGCTTCGTGCATAATCCTAAACATAGTGCTAATCAGTTTAAAGACACTTCGTGTAGAAATTAAACCAAGAAACACATAAGCACAATGAGTTGAATTGGAAACATGCAACAAGTATGGCGTCACCTCACCTTGCTTCAACATGCATATTTTCTGAATTACTCTACCCTTAATATCAATACAAAATAACTTAACTTCGTGTATAAATTATTTCATAAATTGATTCGACAACATAAAGAATTAAACCCAAGATCAGCCTAGTTAAAGCTTTTCTTAACCCTAAAACTTGTTGTGCATACGAATTCAGAAAATAAACCAAACAAAATCATCAAATCATGCAACAAAGTTACTGCCCTATTACCATACAATCAATTCGTCATATACATGTTCATCAATTAAACAAAAAGAAAACCAAAACACATAACAGAATTTCGGAAATCCAATGTAAAATTAATAAAACCGAATAACAAACCACAAATCCTTACAAACTTCATAGACAAAGTTAAGTAATTATACAGAAAATTACAAGCCATGAGAGATGAGTGAATCACACTTTAAAAGAAACCTTGTAGAGGAATTGGCAAAGAGGATTCGGTGGTGATGATATGCGATCGGTGGTGGTGATGAACTATGGTGGATTCGGCTTGTAAAAGTGTATGGGATTTGTGGTGCTAGTTGGACAGAGTTTTGGCTAGTGAAAAGTGAGAGAGAAGAAGATATTTTCTGTGTGAAAATCGTCAAATATATAGAGGCCAAAGGGTGGCTGCAACTAGGGTTCACAAAACCTAGTTTTTCTCAAACTTATCCTGCTGGCAGATTTGACCTTCGAGTGAAGATTATGGAATACCTTTCTCTAGAAAATAGATATTGAGGTGATTCCAGTTGGGTTGGAAACTAGACTCCCGTAGCTTTCTATCCATATAAGGCTCGAACTCTGATTCATTGTGCGATGTCCGGGAGAGTCCGTGGAAGTTGGATGACGTGCACAGGAATTCTGCCGAATTTGATCAGGATTTGTTGCGATTTTCTTCCTCTATTTTCTGCCGAAAATTCCCAGGATAATGGCTGAATAATTGAGCAATATCTCTTTAGGTTTTTCATGAATTAATTCAGCCAAAAATCTTGCACAAAGGATGGAATTCAGTCCACATTCGTAAGCCAAATCCATGTAGAACTCGGTTTAGGTTTTCTTCTTTCGGCAGACTTGACCTTCGTGCATTCAAACCAGCATAACTTTTTGCTCAGGAAAGATTTTGCTACGATTCTAAGTCCCAGAGAAACTAGACTCGTAGAGCTTTCCAACGGCATATGGTTTGTTCTCTGGTTCCAAGCGATGTGTCCCACAGAAATTCCGGAAGTCAGGACACAGTCTCAGGAAAATCCTGGTAGTCCCTGGATTGGTTTGCTCAAACTGCCAAGTTGCAGCCTTCATTTGGGTGACTTCCCGAACTCCGATTGATCTGAAATTTTGACACAATACACTTTAGCTTTCCAATTATATGCATACTAAATTTCATCAAATTTGGAAAAGGATAGGTCAGTCAAAAATGGGCCTCAAAATCACGAAAACAACATATTTTGCACTTTTGCCTCAGATTTCTATACTTAGTCATTTTTCTTACAATTAAGCACACTTTCTCCAAAACTCTACCAAATTGACACTAAACTAAATTATGACTCTATCTTAGGTAAATAAGGGTTAAACGAAGCATAAATGAGGGCATAAGCATATTAATATCGTCGCACATTGTGCTCCTATCACCGCACACCCGGACGAGGAGCACACTGCCGAGCAGCCTGTGCCCGTATCGGACACAGTGTTGTTCCCTGCTGATACTCCTGCTGTCGATACTGCTGCCCCCAAGCCGAGCTGAGCTGCCTTGAGCAAGAATGAACTTGAATGTGTTCCCGCAACTTCGACGAAGGAATGTGTGCCGAACCAACCAACTAAGGGAGGTGTGTCTAACTCTTGCATACCCTTCCCTTCACGTTTTGCAAAGTCTAAAAAGGAGAAATCTGATGAAGAAGTGTTGGAGGTTTTCCGGAAAGTTGAAGTAAATATACTTTTGTTAGATTGCATTAAGCAAGTGCCGAAATATGCTAAGTTTCTTAAAGAGCTATACACCACACGAAGGCATACAAGGGATGCAATATAAAACATGTAGGAATTTCATACACTTAGATAATTAGGACAGTTGGTATAGATGCATGTTTAGGATTCAAATCGTTTAGTAATTTAAGGGTGTGACTTAAAAACCGAAACATTAGTGATGTTTGACAAACATGTAAATCTAGATGTCAGGTTTTATCTAACCCGAGTAGAACGAATAAAGATTAAACGTATGTTGCTTTGATTCGATTGTGCTCACTTAGGGTATAACCTTAGATAAAACTTGCATGTTAAATGAGATGATTGACAACCTTGCTTGTTTACATGTCTTCGATTATAGACTTTGTGCTTCAATGTTGCGAGTTGTATTACAGTAACATAAACTTTAGGGTCCATAACGTATGTTTGGTCTTTAAAAACATTAGAAGTCTCACAACTAGGTAAAATCGGTTTCCCGTTCTAGTTGTTGGTCGAAACTTGTTTGAATCTAAAGCATGTTAAATACTTGTTCCTTACTTTCTTTTGTACGAGTCTTATTTGTTAAAGAGTTATGTGCTAAGTGTCTTGTGTGAAAGATGTCGACCAAAACTTGTACATAATAGTTTTTAGGATTTTATTTCGTGTCTAGTTTAGATAAGGCTGCCGAATCTCATCCTAAATCCCCCATTGGAAACGAGTAATTGTGTATATACTTGTGAATATTTGTGTTAAAATTCTCATATTTCAGGTACCCTTAATCCCCGGCTTAGAACGATCCCTACTTATGTCTATACTACTAACGATTGTAGGGTTATTATTTGTGTGAGCCTCGCGGCTCACACCAAGATCCGATAATGGTTTGGAGTATATGTCCAAAAGCATGTCTCAATATCTGAGTTTGCATGAGATTTTACATCAAACAAGTTGTGTTGGCACCCCTCAGCAAAATGGAATTGCTGAAAGAAAGAATCGAGATCTTCTTGAGAAAGCTAGAGCACTCATGTTTCAGATGAATGTACCTAAGAAATTTTGGTCACACAGTGTTCTTACTGCCACATATCTTATCAATAGATTACCAAGTCGAGTGCTTGATGAAAAGTCTCCTCTTGAGGTGCTAAAAGGAAGAAAAATTGACTTCTCTCACCTGAAAGTTTTTTGTTGTACTTGTTTTGTTCATATTTCAAGCTCATCAAAGAGATAAACTTTCTCCTAGAGCTGTCAAGTCTTTTTTGGGTACTCATCCACTCAAAAAGGCTACAAATGTTACAATCCTTCCACTCGAAAGATCGTTGTCTCCAGGGATGTTAGATTTGATGAGACTACTCCCTACTAGGGGTGGGCGCGGGCCGGGCCGAGCCCAAAATTCCCAAAGCCCGACCAAAAGCCCGACCCCTTCGGTCCGAGCCGAGCCGAGCTTTTTCCAAGACGAGGACCGACCCGAGCCCGAGCCCGACGGGCCGAGCCGGGCTTTCGGGCTTTGACGGGTTCGGAGGAGAGGCGATCGGAGCAACCGGGGATGAGCAGGCTGAAGGCGAGGAGGAGGAGCGGGGGGAGGGGGGCGCCGCTCGGGTCGGGTCGGCGGAGACCTGGGGTTGGCTGGGGGTGTTGTGCGACTATGCGGGGAGGAGGAAACCGGCGATGGGGTTGAAGTAGAGGCGAGGTCGTCGTTGGGCCGGAGACGAGGACAGGAAAAGGGGGCCGAGAGAAAGAGGAGAACGTGGTGGAGAGAGAGAGAGAGAGGGAGAATGGGGGGAGAAGAAAAATTGGGAGAAGAAGAAGGGGGGGCCAGTTGAGAGAAGAGGAGGAGGGTCAGGCTGGAGACGAGGACAGGTAGAGAGAGAGAGAGAGAGAGAGAGAGAGAGAGAAGGGGTGGGGGTAGCTGATAGAAGGGAGAGAGATAGAGGGGGGGGGGGGTTGTTCAGATAGGATCTAGGGGACTGAACTGAAAGAGAAATCCCAGGCAGATGGACGATCAGCAAGAAAGAGAAGGGGAAAGAAGAGAAGGGGAACTGAACTGGTTTCAGTTTTTTTTTTTATATATATATATTAAACCAGTCGGGCCGGGCCGAGCTTTCGGGCTCAAAAAAATTCAAGCCCGAGTTCGGACCGACAATACCATTTTCGGGCCGGGCTTTTCTCGGGCCGGTCCTAAAAATTTTCGGGCTCGGCCTGTGTCGGTCTTTTTTCGAGTTTTCGGGCCGGGCTTTCGGGTTTTCGGGCCCAAACGCCCACCCCTACTCCCTACTACACTGGAAAGTCAGATAGTTACAGTCAGGGGGAGTCATTGTTTGATTTATTTCCCTATCCTAACATTCCAGTTGATGAGGATACCAGCTTGCCTTGCAATCCTACTGCTGCAGTTCCAGAAACTCAAGCATCAAATCTTGATCCTGAAGTTGATCAAGCTGATGCTGAACAAGTCCAATCGTCTCCAGTGGCCATTCTCCAAGATAATGTTGAACAAATTCAACCACATTCAGCACCTCCAGTTGTCATTCGCCGAAATCTTCCACGAGAAAGAGGACCTCCAGCAAGGTTCAGTGACTATGAGACATACACAGCAAGGTATCCCATGACTGCTTACATTTCTTACAAGAAATTTTCTACTTCACATACTGCTTTTCTGAGCTCCCTTGATGCTGCTCATGAACCTCAAAGTTTTGATGAGGCAAATAAATATGAAGTGTGGAGGCAGGCTATGGCAGATGAACTTCAAGCTCTTAATGAAAATAAAACTTGGAGTGTGGTCCAGATTCCTCAAGGAAAGAAGGCAGTAGGCAGCAGATGGGTGTATAAGACCTAGTTTCACTCAGATGGCACTGTGGAAAGACATAAGACTCGTTTAGTAGCACGAGGCTTTACTCAGACTTATGGAGTTGACTACAAATAAACATTTGCTCTTGTTGCTAAGATGAGTACAGTTAGGGTTCTTCTTTCAGTTGTAGTGAATTACTCTTGGCCTCTTTATCAGATGGATGTTAAAAACGTCTTTCTACATGGTGATCTTAAAGTGGAGGTGTATATGAGATTGCCCCCAGGTCATTCTCAAGCGCCTGATTCAAGCATGGTATACAAGCTTCACAAAGCTATCTATGGTTTAAAGTAGTCTCCTCGAGCCTGGTATGCCAAGCTTAGCTCTGTTCTTGAGAAAGTTAGTTTCCACAGCAGCAATGCAGACTCATCACTAAGCAACAAGTTTGCTATTAAAGATTTGGGCCCCCTAAAGTATTTTCTTGGTATTGAAATGACCACTTCTCATAAGGGGCTGTTTCTAAATCAAAGAAAATATGTTCTTGATCTATTGAAATAATCAGAACTATGGGATTGCAAACCAGCCTGCACTCCTCTTGATAGCAAGCTTTAACTTGAGACTTCAAATCTGTTAATTTCATATGTGACTTCATATCAAAGGCTGGTTGGTAAGCTTATCTATCTCACTATCACTAGGCCAGACATTGCTTTTACTGTGAGCATTGTTAGTCAGTTTATGCAAGCTCCTACTCAAGCTCATCTTCATTTTGTCAAGAGAATCCTTCGTTACCTAAAGGAATCTGCTGGTAGAGGCATATTATTGAAGAACAATGGCAGTACAGATATCATGGCATACACTGATGCTGATTGGGCAGGTAATTCTCTTTATCGAAAGTCTACTACTAGTTTCTGTACTTTTGTGGGAGGGAACTTGGTTACTTGGAAGAGCAAAAAGCAAACTGTTGTTGCTCGTTCCAGTGCAGAAGCTGAATATAGGGCTATGGCTGCTACTGCTTGTGTGCTTATTTGGCTGAAGGGATTGCTATCTGATTTGGGATCCCCCAGTAGCCAACCCATGTCTCTTTACTATGATAACCAAGCGTCCATGCATATAGCCTCCAATCCTGTTTTTCATGAAAGAACAAAGCACATCGAGTTGGATTGTCATTACATTAGGGCTCAAGTTCAGTCTCAGATCATTGTCACTGATTATACTCGAAGTTATGACCAGTTAGTTGATATTTTCACTAAGTCTCTCTCTCTCTCTCTCTACACCTAACTTTCGTCATATATTGGGCAAGATTGGCTCAATGGATCCCCTTGATCCAGCTTGAGGGGGAGTATTGGAGTTTATGCTATTATAAGTTCCACTTTAGTTCCACTTGCTCAAGTTGTCTAGTTGCCCCTTCAGCTCCAACTGAGCTACTGCTGATGTGACTCTCCTCCTTCAGTTGCCTTTCTGCTGCTCTGCTATGGCACTTCCTCTACTCTACTCACTCTAATATACTGTAGTTGTACCTTGTATATTAATCTACTCCCACATGGTTGTTACTGTAGCTAACAACCCTTAGTTTAGTTGCATATATATACGTGTAAACTCTCATTGTTCAGATTATCAAGAAGAATATCATAAAAGCTTCCGCTATCTTTGTGTTAGATTTCTTTAGATTCTGCTTTCCCTAGTTTACCAACAAAATTAGAACGTGGAAGCTGTTGAAGGCGTTGAAATAATTGCAAGATTTTTATTGCATGCATGGAAACGTAACAGGCCCAATATTATGACGAATCAAGCTAGTACGTTAAGCAAAGAGAGATTATGCGGGATGGGAAGAGCTTCTTCCAGAAGCTGGTGGCCGGTTTGGTTAATTAGCGTACGTACGTACGCGATGATATATCGTCTGTATCTAGCTAGCTAGTTTTGCGTAAACAAATTGTCTAGATACGTTGACATCGTTTGCCTATTCTTCATTCTATATATTATTCAAATACAAACACGTTAAGCAATTAAACACACCATTTTGTGTGTATATATATATATATATATATATATATATATATATATATATATATATATATATATATATATAAAAGCTCGAAATCGAGGATTGAACATGTAAAAAGCTTGACCTATCAGGAAGCTGCATGGAAATGAGAAGCAACAACTAATCTTCCTCTCGATCTTATATGTTTCGTCAACCTTAATCGATCCTAGCTTCATAAATGTACAGCGCAAGCTGTGTCTGTCTCTATATATATTATATGTTTCGCATCTGCAGCTACGAACCTCGGACGATCGATCATCTCAATTCAAGAACATGTCTCTGAGACCAACTAGATCAGCGGCACGGAGATCAAACTCAAGCAGCGACGATGAGGACAGGCGGCAACCCGTGCAGGACAATCAGGCTTCTTCCATGTCGCAACGCGCCATCTCTCAAACTCTAACGAGCACAGCCAACCTAGCCAACCTGCTCCCCACGGGGACCCTCTTGGCCTTTCAACTCCTCATACCGGTTTTCACCAACAACGGCTCCTGCGACGCCGCCACGCGTCCAATGACCGTGTTCCTGCTCCTCCTCTTCGCCCTCTCCTGCTTCCTTGCCTCCTTCACCGACAGCGTCAAGGGCTCTAACGGACAGGTGTACTACGGCATGGCCACTCCCAGGGGCCTCTTTGTGTTCGACTCATCCTCCTCAGCAGCAGTAGCCGGTGATTTGAGCAAGTACAAGCTGAGATTCATTGATTTTGTTCATGCCTTTCTCTCCGTCTTGGTGTTTGGTGCTGTGGCTTTCCGGGACAAGAACGTCGTGGGCTGTTTATATCCCATGCCTGCTCATGAAACTCAGGAGGTTTTGGACATTGTTCCTATTGGTGTTGGCCTCCTTTGCAGTTTGCTCTTTGTTGTTTTCCCCACCACAAGACATGGCATTGGCTACCCACTCTCACCTGGCAAACCCTAATAGCTAATTTTGATCTCTTTTCGTTTCACTAGTTTTCTTGTATGTTTCGAAAGTCGTCCGGTCTCTCTCTCTCTCTGTACATTGTGAATTGAAATGTCTACTTTGGCTGCTGAATAAATCAATTACGTAAACATTATTATGTCATTCCGGTTGCATTATAAAAAATAAAAAAGACAAATGCCCTTCATTTAGGGCAATAAACTGCATTTAGAAATGTTAACATTGTTGCCAATATTGAGGGGCGTTACCACAAGTTTTTTTTTTTTTTCAACACAACCTCTCACTTAATATACATTGTATAATAACTGATAAAATTGTAAAAAAGAATCAATTAGGGTGTTATTTATTAGTTCACAGGAGTCTATCAATACAACATACAGTATTAGTTACTTGTACTTCACTAGCTATGTTTTTATTCTTCAACTACAAGGATTCCTTGCAAGTACACCATATAAGCAACTAAATATTACGATTTTAGGTTACAATGCATATATTGAATTAGATCCGAGTTGGAGAGCACACCGTGTTCTTCAATATCAACAGGCACCACATAATGACAATTCTGTTCCTCCATGAATCCAAAACATTCATTTCCAGTATCGTAAGCCAATTACTTCCAGCCTAGTAAGCCAATGACCAAAGCCATGAATTCATTAAATTAGTTGCTGTAACGAGTTGGGAGATGACATGCAGGTAGGTGCAGATGCTACACGTAGACCATTTTATTACTTGCGAAAAATGGCATTTCATTCACTTGTGGAGATGACCACAAAAACATCATCGTGAGACCATTTCCGTACTGCTGATTTCAGTGATGGGTTGATTATGGCCCGCTCCGTATTTGCAAGGCGATATCCAATCACAACATCCCGCCTTTGACGACCCCTAACCATTAAATCATAAAAGCAGAGCTCTTCTTGGTCATATAAATAGAGTTCAGCCGGTTTTATGCACATCTCATTTCCCTGCATCCAACCACACAATAATCCAAGCCTATAGAGTTTCAGTTCTTAATTTCAACCACTTGTCAAAACAGAAGAATAATCAACTACGAAAGTCGAAACTACATTATACAAAGAACAGCAGTAAGCTTAGCACAGAAATTTCAAGTAAACTACTGGCTTTTTGTTAACATATTTACATATGCTTAACAGAGCTACTAGTTTAAAATCCTTCTACTGTTCTACGTTACATCAAACTGATACAGTGCTGCTTAAACAGATAGGGAAATAATGACTATGCGGAAATAGAAGTAAAATGAACATGTAGATGTCCATATCATCAACTGTGTGCAACCCAATGTTGACTTTAGCTTTAAATTTATGTGTGAATTATGTACCAATCCCTGAACGATTATTTAAAACTTAAATCTCACCAAACATGTCATGGCCCATATTTTAAAATTTGGTTTTCTCCAATGTGTATTAATTATTTAAGAAATTAAAACATTCATATTGTATGCCACTAAACCCTGGTAGCGTGTTTTTACCTAAACCTTTTAACGGAAAACTCCTAAACCCAAAATCATGCTAACCTTTTTAGATTTTTCTATTCAGAGCCTACAAAATCTTGCACAGCAGTGTTCATTTTTTTTCGTTCTGTTTTCCGAATGCACATATAAACTACCACAGCATGTTCATATAAAATAAATTCCAGAAAGACTTGAGTACCTCCTCCGCAAATAGCTCTTCAAGAACGCGATTGATTTGCTTATCTTCAGCTACCATCGCCAGTGCCATACTAACAAGTTCATTTGACAGCACATAATCACTGATTCTGGAAACAGAGACCAGGTTTCTAGTCCTAGAATCGAGAATTTCACTTATTATTATCGATTTATCTGAAGCTTGCTGCATTTCACGAATCCAGGAGCTATGCGAAAATGCAGATAATCGTGAGGAAGTTGGCTTTGTTTCTTTGTAAGGAAGACGCTTTGACTGCAACCCAAACCAAAGAATTATCATCATTTAGTAATAAAAGACAGTGATTCAACTTTATCAAATTTATGATAATGCTTTAACAGTTCTTTCAGTGATCCATTAAGCAAGCAAGAGTGATAATTTTTTTTTATCGGTGACGGATCAAGCAAACAGGAGTGACAAACTTAGATATGATACGAGTGGAAGTGGTAGGGTAACCATTTTTATGACCTTTGGCACGCAAGAGAGGATAAATTAGATGATTACTTGGTAACATATCACATTCAGGTGTAGAGAAAAAATTAAAACAAACTACTCTAGTATAAAGTCAGATTCCAAGGGTGATTCTTTAAGGGAACTTATTAATAATTAATTGCTTTATTCGACCAACTGTAGTGTGGGCCCAAACATGTAGCCCCTTTCTAAAGGACTCCACTTTAGAACAAAGCAAAATATTATCACAGGTTTTGCTAAGCAATTATGTAAGCCTTTTATATTTTATCCTGTGACATGTCTTGTAGGATGCAGCAATTAAAGTTACCTGTATATCTCGTATAAGGAGAAGAGTGGCAAGGGATCTAGAGTCAGAATGCACAACAGAGTCCTCTAGTGATTCATCTGCAAGAATTAATATCTGTCGGCTTAGAGTTAGCTATCAGTTAAAAAAGTCTTAAGGATACTTTGTAATAGACTCAATTGGCATAGCATTTTATTGTATATGAACCAGTGTCAATGGTAAAGGATGGTGGTTTATACTGCATTGTTTCGTCTAACGATAACCAGTTATGCATGATGAGTGCTACAATTAACAGTTAAGCTCCAACTGAAAACAATATGCAGGTGGTGACCAACTTCTGAAATATGAGGTGTGATTGATACATACAGAATCAAAAGTCTCCAAGGGAAGACTCTCTAGATGCCGTCTTATCACAGCATTTCCTTCTCTGTGAACGAGTTTTATGTTCTCCAATCGAGAAATATCAAGTCCACCCTCAGTAAGTTTCCTCTCTCTTTCATTTTCTGGAACCTCATTAAACATCCAAAGTTCTGAACCTAGAGGCAAGAATGCCTCTAGAACCTGAAAAATGGAAAATCAACAGATCAAGTTAAGAGTTGAAACCTGAGTTATTCGTGGAATCCTATTTTCCACTTGATGACCTTTTATTTCTTTTATCATATTATTGTTTATTATTCATCAAGTTTGCTTTGTTTATATCCCAATGGTAAAAAGATGGTATGATACTCAGCATAAGTATTGTACAACAAATACACAGTTACAGAGAGAGAGAGAGAGAGAGAGAGAGAGAGAGAGAGAGAGAGAGTGAGTCACATAGAATGCAATGCAAGGATTTCAGTGGAAACAGATTTCCTGTCACTCTTAGGATAAGTAACTTGTTTCGCGTCCCACATACACAGTTACAGAGAGAGAGAGAGAGAGAGAGAGAGTCAGTCACATAGAATGCAATGCAAGGATTTCAGTGGAAACAGATTTCCTGTCACTCTTAGGATAAGTAACTTGTTTCGCGTCCCACATAAACCAAAACTATTTTGTTCCTCAGGTACACCTAGACAAACAAGGTTGTGTGAAAAGGAAAATATTGTATTAATGGAGTACCAGTATCATATCGTCTATGTCACGACGCCAGCCACAGAACAATATCTTCTCAGGGTATTTGGGAGGTTCAACAGTGTTTGGACATAGGCCCGCACATACCTGCCGAAAGGACAAAACAGCAGCTAAGGCATGTTCGATAGGAAATTAAAAGTATATTCTCTTCACTTTTATTTATAAAGGACTAAAGGAAAATAAAATATTGATTTCTTGCAGCAAATGAGTAACTATAGACACACTATTAGTATTACTGTTGCAAAATTTTGATTTCATGAGAAACATAAGAGTTAATAAATGGACACAGTCCATATATGATTTACTGACAACTAGAAACTGTGCCATAATTTTGACAAGTAATTATGACCGACCAACATAGTGCGCATTACAGCTACACTCATACAGAGACAGAAGGACCTTTCAAAAAAAAAGACAGAAGGAGAAAATAAAGATGCTTGAAACATTAATCACAGCATAATAGCATATCCAACCCCCATTAAAAAGTGTCAAAACTAAACATGTTCTTTGCGTAACAATTGGCTGAGGAACGATATGGTACTAAAAGTTACCTTCCAACTTATCAAGTCTTTGGAACCAATGAACATTTCCTTTTGACTATAGGGTCCTCAATACATTTTATTTTTTCTTTCCTAAGACAATCAGATTCACTTTTCACTATACCTTTCCAATAGTTTTGAAACACCAGGAAAAAAAAAACACTACCATTCATGACCCACAACCATGTTGTCTCAGTAATCTACTATTTGGTTACAGCCCACCGAACCATTGCATGGATGTGAGTGGGCTACCACAAACTAAAGATGAATCGTTCAACAGTTCCCCACCCGAGTATTGCATGATTCCAGCTGAACTTTGCCAAACGTTCTCACAATTTTGAGTTTTAGTTATATGATATATGGTTGCTACAGACAAATATAGATTTTAAACTTCATGATGGTTTCTTGCTACATAGAGAAGAGATCAATAACCTCTGGAATGGCAGATGGAGCGTAAGTGTCGTCATCTTCAGCTATAACAAGAACTTCATCCCCTTCTTTCATAACATATTTATCATCTGGATTCAAATTTATCTTTCCACCATCTGCGGCAACCTTAATTCCACAGGGAATTGCATCAGGAAATGAAATAAGCACATTTTCGAAACGAAGACCATCTAACTGAGGCCACCTCTTGATGTAAAACTCCGCATTCTCAAATCCCAATACATCCTCCCATATCTGACCAAAGAAATTTAATGCATTAGTAATAAAATTCATATTCTCACCAAAGAAAGTCTTTATAAATAGTTTTCCAGAGCTGGAAAACTGATATCATACAGTCTAATGATTGAGAAACGACATGAGAAACAATGATCAAGCAAGTACTCGTACATGTGGGTGTGCGTGTACTCCCAAGTCTCATGTCGCATGGAATATGTAGTATACATTTACATAGGCAACCTATCCTTGAAACCGGTATTAAAGGAAAAATTCCACCGAGTTACACCCACCTATAAACTAACAACGAATATATGCACCAGGAAAACCAAGAGGAACCGTTTTATCCGGCCCACTTTCCTAAAAAAAAATTCATAGAAAACTTTATAACCATTTCATTATCATCATACCATTCCAGTGTTTATCAAATATTGAGTAGGACTGCAATTCAATATCGAAGTCATTTTCAATTTGGGTAAGGTTAGCATTGCTGATACTTGAATGAAAAGTAAAAAAGTAGACAGTTTTAAACATTCAAGTACATTGAGAAGTGGAACCAAGAAGACGTCAAGACTGGAAATCCCTAATGTTACATTTTCATTGTTATAAGTCAAATGTTTTTCTTTATGAAGGCTAGTTCTTTAAAAACTGGGGATGCCTATTCAATAAAACATCCTGCTAAAAGTATGATGAGAAATGCCATAAGACTTCTCTCATAACTCCCTTCCTTTAATACTTATTTTTGTTAATCATCAACTCAATAACTTGTGGTAAATACAACTTTAAGATTACATCAAGATAACTGGAAAAACTGCCAAATTCAAAAGCAGTGCAAAAGCAACAGGCCGAGAAGAGCAAATCCGCAATAGCAAAGTGGACAAAAGCCGCACAAAGTTTACAAAGCCCACATCAGCAAATTAAAACACGATCCCTAGCCAAGCCCACTGAATCAAAACAATCAAAACTCTACAAGAATCTATAAAACTAAATCATGACTACAGCGACAAACTGAAGCCGTACTAAAACCCACTACATCTCCCCAACCAAGAAGAAATTGCAGATTGAGCACATAATAGTGAACCCAACAAACCCTTAATCACACAAGAATCAGATGAAGATTGCCAAAAGAAAATCGGGGATACAAAAAAATTATAGAGAAAGGGTTTTGGGGGAAGGATTGACCTCACTGATAAGGGAAAAAAGATATGACAAGGGATCAGATAAATTCAGCACAAGGGACTTGGTGTTCACTACAAAAGACTTAAAACAAAGGAGAAAGGAACATAAAAATGAAGAAATAATTAAGTTTAGCTTTCATTTTTATTTAATTTTTTTCAATTTTTTCCTACGATAAAGTAGCACCTATGACAACGTGGGTTTTGGGACCTTCCCAAGCCATATATTGTTAAGGTACGCACACAGAAGTTTGCACAACCATATAGGTTCACCCTCCTCATATATGAGACCATGTAATCCATGGCACAAAAAATGGGCCCAACTTAGCCAGCGTATCCAACCCACGCCATTCCACATGTGGTCATACGACGGAACTCTGTTGCACTATGCAGGTTTACTTAAGATTGGAATAAAATCACATCTATACAACTCAGGGAAACAAACATTTTACCTACAGTCAAATCTACTCTTATTAGTCATTTCTGCGATTATCAGGTCCTTTAAGAAGTACAGCTAACAAGAATACCTGTGCAAGACCAGGCTGCAGAGCACACTGTATCATTAACCGCCCAATCACATCATGTGCTACTACTGTTTCAATGAGCTCTCCTCCAACAAGCTTCACCAGAGGCTCATTATCGAGGTCACTCATCTCTACAACAACATGTCCCCTCAAACCCTCTTTCACCCCAGTGAGGCTGAGAACAACCCTCAGAGCACGTGCATCACTCTGAAATAGAAACACCTCAAGTGACTAAAGTTTCTCATGGGGTAATGTAAGAGGGCATTCGCAATGGAATTAACCTGATCTGCGTTTTCATCGGATGCCAATACAATGATAGCACGCGCCTTTGAAACTGAGACCTGGAAATGAGAAACCAAAGCTGATCTGAACAGCAAAATATAGTTTCTTAAGATGCAAAATATCTACAAGTAGTTGGAAGAATGCGCATAGATAAAACTGGACACTCAGTAAGACTAGAAACAGATGAAAAAGTAGCAGGGGTACATGAATATAATATCAAAGGTACCCCAATGTACCTTCTTTAGGTCAGCAAGTATAAGAGGACTGCCACTTCTGCAAATAACAGACGTGCCCATGAAATCAAATTCAAGTTTTGCAATATCTATCTCCATTTCCTCCTTGTCTCTTTCAGCAAGTACAACTACAACACCACCACCAACACTCTTGTTTGCTATAGCAAGCTGCTTGAGAAGCGAACCCTGCAGAGAAATGACGGTTTAGTTTTCCCTTTAACTTTTACGTATGAGTTCTTAGTCCTTACTAAAAGCACCGGTAGAGACCATTTTTTCTTTGTTCTGAAACTAGGGTGTCCGGATCTTTTGACCCGATTAATCCCTAGCAATTGCTAGGTGGGTATCATGGGAGAGGATTGAACCCCAGACCACTTGGGAGCAAACCAAGTGTCTGACGGCTATACCAGCAACTCTTTGGTGGGAGAGACCCTTTTTTATGACTAAACTAAGGAGAACAAAAGAGCAATCAAGGGAACTCCATGCTATTTTTATGGAATAAGTATAGGATTATGAAAGAAGTGTTTGTTAAACAAGGTAAAGATAAATACAGAATTAAACTAAGATGTTATAGGCTAAACATCACATATGGTCACTCAACTTAGACAAATCCGACACTTTGGTCACTGAACTTGATGTGGAATTGTGGATTAGATGAAAAATAATCATACATAATCACATAAAAACAGTTTACCAAACACTTAGACTGCTACTCCTCGCAGCAAAACTAAAATCAATTTTGGCCATAGCAAAACCAACAGCAATTGCTCACAGTACAGCTATGCCAAACTGGGCCAGCCTTAATCACCATCTTTCACTTTAGTCACTATCTTTAAATTTGTCGTTATAGCCGTCAAAGTAGGCCACTTTTGTTAGATAACTATATTTTGTAAAACTGTATTACATATTGAACAACAATTATGATAACAAAATTATTTGTAGGACATTTTTAATCTGTAAACTGTAGGAAAGCTTATATGTAATTGTAATTAGGGGGTTGCTGTTGCAGAATAAGTAACATTGGTTTTGGAGAATAAGTACAAGGAATTTGGAACATAAGTTTAAGTGTTAGTGGTTTGAAATTGTAATTAGGGGGTTGCTGTTGCAGAAATCAACAACAACAACCTTAACGTTGTTTGCCAAGCTCTTAGATCAGTGAATTTATTTCGCTTTCTTCTAGATCCAGGACCAAGACGACAGTGTGCTTTAATTTTGGTTTTGGTTGAACTTTTGGATGATTGGGTATATACTGTGGTGGGAATAATCAATGATCAACTGAGGGGGTTAGTGTTGAAGGGAGAAATTAGATAAGTGAGTGAAGTGACTAAGGGGAAAGTTAGTGTTTAAGTTGAGTGACAAAAAAAAAGTGATAATTGTGAAAATATAGTGACTAGAGTATTGAACAAAGCAGACTTGAGTGATTCAAGTCGTCATTTTGCCTAACTATAAGCAGTCTCCAGCTATAACTACTGGGCTCTCATAACATACTACTTCAAAGCAGAACTCCAAAAACATGTTAAAGAAGATAGAAATGTCAGTAATACTAATTATTTTCATGTAAAGAGCTAATTTTCTGGTCCCTGTGACAATAAAAAGATTCGGAGTGAAAGCTGGATGGATGTATCACTTGAAGATGAGTACAAATGAATAATTTGATACAGGAAGTGTATCTTAATGTAAAGATGATCAAACTTACCAGTTTATCACTCCATCCAAGAATGAGTATGTGATTCCTTTCAATGACTTCGCTCTTCCCTTTCCTAAGTGAGTCAACCTTCTCTGATATAGCATCAGAAACCAGCCCAAGCATCATTGCGAATATCAGCATGCCTCCTGAACTAATAGAGACAGATACTATCCTTGGCCCAATGCCCTCTGTATCAGCATGGTTTCCAGAATCAGCAACGAAAGTCCATGAAAGCCAAAGAGCTTCAGCTAAGCTATTTTTATTGACGGCATACAATGCCAATCCACCAAACCCTATTAGTAATATTGTTGCAAATAGAAGTGCCAGTAGTTTGGCATATGGATATACAGAAAAGCACACATCCACCGTATAGGCTATCCTCTTCTTCAAGGGAACCTCCTCTTTGTTATTCTTCTTTCTTGAGAGGCTTGTCAAACAGGAAAAATAATCAAGATGTCTGTACAACACAAATGGCATGGCTAGTGTAAAGAGCACAGTATACAAAACAAGAGTTCTTCTTTCGGCATTAGGAAAACTCAAAATTGTGGGATTCTTATCAGACAGCGAAGCCTCGATATTGTCATATGTACCAATATTTTTATCGATACAAAATTCCTGAAAGCATCAGAATATAGTATTAGATTAATGTAGTATAGCAAGTAGAAAGAAGAGTTAAATGGGAACTTAGGAGAACCATGGGACATACCTCAAGTTTTGCAACTCTTTGCCGCAGATAAACTGCATAAGTTAGAGATAATATACAAATGAAAATGAGCTGCAACAAGAGAAGTTAAATGCAAATGATCAAAGAAATCCAAATAATCTAGTCACAGATTTAATTTCTTACACAGGAACAATGAGCCATTAAATGACTTAAAAGTATGACAATGGCAGCAGTATTCAACGCTAAATACATACCATGCTAATGTTTCTTCATTATCCGTTATATCATCTTATGAACCGAAAGCGCAAATGAAGCATGTGAAGTGTAAACCTATCTAGTTACAATTATAGTGGGAAGATAGCAAACTAGTAAGGAATTAAGAGTGCAAATACAATATAAAAGTAAGATGCATAATTGTTACTTTTTAACTAAGGAAGGTGGATACAAAGAAAAAGGGAAATTACCAAAAATAACAAGAGAGAAGAAGAAGGAGGAGGAGGAGGTCGAGGCCGGGTCCGCGAACTCGGGCGAGTCAACTCGGTGGGGGTGACCAACTTAATTTTGTTCCTCTCAGCAGGAGCAGGAGCAGGAAGCTGAGGTGCAGAAGAGGTGGATGCGGCGCTATGCTTGTTACTGCTTCTTTTGGAATGAGTCTTCTGAGGAAGCACAAACGACGGAAAGACCCAATCACGCTGGTCCGACGAGGAGGCGTTGCGTCGAACAGCAGGGAACAGTGGGCCCGGGAAGATTGGGTTCGCATTGTCGTCGCTGGTTATAGTTCGTGATTTCTTCAGCTGCGGCGGCCACTCTTCGTTCCGATCAACCATACTTGTCACACTAACTCACCCTTAAACCATGTTTTGTTTGGTAGCAGCAACACTACTCAATCTTGTTCGGGCATTCAATTCAGCATCTTGAAAAGAAAAATCCAAACAAACAAAGCCAAAAATAGTACTACTGACTGGTGTAATCGATCCCTCATTCGTCTCCGGGAGCAATGAAGACGTTGATCGGAAAGTGAGCGTCGACCAGATCTGGGTAATAATGACAGATCTGGGTAATTATGATCTTTCTTCATTTAATATTTAAAACCAAATATGAATTTGGGGTATATGTTTACTACTATTCTATATGGTATGTAATTTTACCCCAAAATCAGATTTCCGGAAATAGTATGATTTAATAAATCATATTTGATCGTTTTGAATGTATTTATATTTAAAAGACCGGAAATGAGATTTCCGGTGATTTTTATGATTTCATAATATGTGATTTCACGACATGTGACTAATGTGAGACATGTCGATGTTATATACATATTTCTTTCGAGATTATTTTACGGCATGTGGGACATATCGGTTATATATTTTATTCGAGGCTATTGTTCTATTTATGATGTTTATAAGCCTCATATGTGCGGTTGGGGATCGTACGAATTTTGGATTAAATGGGGGGAAGCGTGATTTCAGATCTGATTTGACTTGTTTTTACACCACTTATTGGGTCGTCATATTTGCTAGCTAGACTTAGCGTGAGACACTACTTCAGAAGCCCTGCGAGGTTCCGACCAGAGCCTGGGAGGCTCCTATTTATGGTGTAACCATTTCCCCATTGTTTCGTTTGTTGAGTAAATGAGATTGGCTTTTCATCTTTACTTGGTTTTCAGGAATATTTTCTTTTATGATAATTTTATTTATTTAATAAATTCTCGAACCAGTGGGACTGACTTTTTATATGAACAATGGAATTGGTCGTGATATGTTATTATTTGATTTTCACCAGTATTCTTTTTGAAAATATAAACAAAGCATTATTTGTTTATTTGATATATCAGCGGGGCTGATTTATAATTAAGATTTTTTTGAAACGTGAGACGTTTTATTAAAATGCATGCATCGTGATTTTCATTTATAAAATGTTGGGAAAATAATATAATACTTTTTATTTAAGGTATTATACGAAATTGTTTTTATCCACTCTTTCTAACGTTTTTAAATTACTTTTCCCTGAGCCATTTGATTTAAATTGCCTAGTGTACAGATTAGTTTATCAGAGGTCAAGAGTACTCGGAGTCAAGGCATAGTCGTCATCGTGCTTACGTTCGCTTAGTGAGATATGTTGATCCTTTACCCTTTTATTTCCAGTTCATAGTATTAAATTGCTCTGATTACCTGTGAACCAGTTGAGTATAAGTTGAGTTAGATTTTGTGTTTAATTGTGGTGGTGGTTGTGATTTGGGGGAGCAGATGGCTTGAGGTGTTGAGGTTGAAACTGGATTCAGAAGTGTTTTTGTTCGTTGTAGATTTTAGGGTTGTCCATCCTAAGATTGACTTATCGATTTATCGATAGAGTTAGTCATAAGGTGGTTCCCGCATGACCTTATCTGGATTTCAGAGTGAAATCCGGGGCGAGTCCTGACAGTTTGGTATCAGAGCACTAGGTCCTTTCATTCCTTGTGTCATGTTGTCCTTTATACTTGATGACGCCTAGTATTCTTTGAGTGATGGTCCGACCGCGGCGGATTTCCATCATATATTTTGATGCTAGTGTGTTCATTAAGTGTGTGAGTCATATTCTGTGGTGTCTTATTATGTACTCCGTAGAGTATTATTCTATTATGTTATTTTATATGTTTGGTAATGCTTAGTACCTCCGACTGATGGATCCGACTGCAGTGGATACATACCGTGCTCCTTGGTGCTAATGTCATTATTAAATATGTAAAGTACATTCCAGGTATCGAGTTGTATCTTTTAGACTATGCCTCGAGTACATCGACCTCTTAGGGCGTTGTCCTTGCATACGTAATAGGTATGTGAGTTATACCTATTCAGTCGTGCGTTTGACGCTTATCTGCCGTTCTAGCGTCAGGTTACGAGTTGGGAACTCGGATGTTTTGGCCCTATCTCTTTTGAGATGGAAATGTGTTATTCCTGATAGGGCTACACATTGAGATTTTGGTCTCTTATTCACGTTGTGTTCTGGGAGTGGCCCTAGCTTTTGAGCAGCCTATTTAAGTGATTGGTTTTCACAATTGTTGGCAAGGCAAAAGTGAGATGATTGTCGTTGTTGCGACTTTGCAACAATGATTGGAAAAATTGAATATGTAACTTTCTGAATGTTATTTCAGATTGTTACGTGTGTGTTAGAGCCACTCATAAACTATATTTGTGGATTGTCCAATGAATTTGGCATATGTGGAGAAAATGAGTCGGTTGACGTTTAAGTGGCAGTGTACATGTGTAGTACCTGTAAATCTTTTAACTGATTTATTGTTGAGGTTGAGCATATCAGTTATAAAAAATACGTGGTAGTTGAGATGAAAATGATTTGAAGATGTGGTCATGGTAACATTGGAAGATTAGTATGAAATCTAAGTGGGTTGGCTATGGTGAATCCTAGCAACGTAAGTATTGTGATATAGTCATTGTGACTATAGAATTATCGAGTTAAGGTAAAGTGTGGTTAAGTCTGGCCATAAGGCTTTACCGCGTGAGCAGCTTGAGATGATATCCGAAATACCATTATCAGGGATCTATTTGACCATTTTATGGTTAACTCGGTAACTCGGATAAGAAGATTCTGGTAGTTGCACCAGAGTTGACAAGTGACTTTCTTCGACTGGTCATTTTATAAATATTTATATTTATATTTGATTGGCTACTTCTTTCGTTCCATTGTGTTTCTTTTTCGAAGATTTGCGACGAAACTTCAACAGATCATAACTTTTGATCCGTAATCCCGATTCAAGATCCATGAATGGCTTCTGGTTTGTATTGAAGTCACATGCTTATCTATGGTGGTTGGATTGAAATCCAACGGTGACTTCCAGGAAGCATTTTTCGAACTCTAGAGTTATTTTAGCAATTTTTAATAGTTTAGTCGGAATTCTATCTGCTACCGTTGAAGCGATACCTTTTGATTTTTGAACATTTATCTGGCTAATGGCGAATGTTAGCACATACTATTTAGTTAGTCGAGAAACACTTGTCAAGCAAACATCAGCTTTATTCTTAATTCGACAAGTGTAAAAGGCGTGTGGATGGTTGCATATCAGATTGTTGTGATTGTAGAAGTAGAGATTTCGACGCCAAGGGGTTAGCGATATTGAAGTCTTTAGATGCATCATGGAAGAATAATTGAATGGTGTGACTCAATCGGAGGACGCTAATAAATCAAGTGACTTAATTAAGTGAAGTGAATCTCGAGAACGGTGAGGTGAGTCACGAGTATTTATTTTGTACTGGTTTTGCAGGGCAATGCCAAGTGATTTGTTCGAGACGTTTTATTTCACTTATAGTATAGCCCTATGGGAAAGGGGTTTTCATGTTGACTCAGGAAGTGTTTCGAGTCAAGGCTTGTGTAAGGAATGTTGTGACGTGAGTAGTGCATATTCTTATAAATTGGACGACGTGTTGTTAGTGGGAGAGAATTTCTTTTGGGATCACTTACTGATTCAGAGATGACTTGAGAAGTCATTATTTTTGTAAATGCGTGTTGGTGTTTTCGTTGAATAAATCATTGATTCGAGTTTATCTTCATGTCAGTTCTCGTGGGACGAGATATTGACTGAAACCTCTATAGTTAAATTGAGGTTTCGAGAATCTTATTTCTCGAGGATTTCTTGTCTTTGATGCGTGTTAATGGAGGATATTGGATATTTGTTGGCTCGAGCAATTCAAGTTGTGAGGTTTAATTTGTGAATTCAGCGAGTCTTTTGGTACTTGAGATATTTTCTCTCGTGTTTAAGATCATATCCTGAAATTCAATTTTGTTGCGATGCTGTTTTTGATAATGGTCAATTTAACAATTCTAGTGTTAGTCGTCGGTTATGAAAATTGATTTTGACATCCGCAAGATTTCATGATGTCCTATCATATCTGGTTTGGTGGTAATAGCTGACGTACCTAGTTGGAAGCCTCAATTAGTTGTCACTTTTGACGATGGCTTAAGTCACTACCAGAAAAAAGGGTTTTCCCGACGAAAAAAAAAACGGCTGACGACCTAAAGTTTTCGTCGGCTATTCCCAAGAATGGCCGACGATTTTTTTTTTCGTCGGTAAAAAAAACAAATCGTCGGCTATTCCCATAGTACGGCCGACGATTTGTTTTTTCGTTGGTAAACAAAAAAAAATCGTCGGCTATTCTCACAGAATAGTCGACGATTTAGATTTTCGTCGGCCTTTCTCTGAAACTTTAGCCGACGAAAACTTTTGAAAGTTTGGCCGACGAAATTGGCATTTTCGTCGGCTATACGTCTATATATTTTCAGATCTAGACAGCAGCTGCTCATTTAAAAAAAACAAAAAAAAAGAGAGAAAGAGTGAAAGAGGGTAAAATCAAAGTCAGGTTTCACCTGTTCAGAATTTTGTCACTCTTTACTATAGCAACTTTCCCCTCTTTTTAAGTATCTGCATGACTCCTCTAGGCTTCTCCACTCTTCAGTATCTCCTCACCAACCAACTCCGAAGGTACTATCTTCACTCTACAAACTCTAACACAGCTTTACTGTACTCATAATTTAACCATTATGCATTTGTTTCTCCATATTCTGGAATCACTTTGTCAGAAAGTTTTTTCCTTTTCAATCTTAGAGAACTCATGAGAGAAGGGGTAGCCTTGGCTCTTTTGATATGATCAAAAGAATTGCAATGTCGGTGTGTTACTGTGTTTGAAACATGATGTTGGAGTTTGTTCAAGGCTTTGAAAGTGCCTTATTGGGATACTGCGGTGATCTTTGCTCTCAGTAATCACTAAAATCGGAAAGTTGATTACCTATCATAGGATTTTTGTTGTGTTTTGTGTTTATGTAGTCTTGAGTATGTTTGCTTTGAAATTAAAGCCTTATAGCACACATCTTTGTTGCTGATCATCTGTATGTGAAGCCAGTTGAAGTCCCTGAAATGACTCAATCCTCATCGAATTCTGTAATTGAAGTGAATGGAGATGAATTCTTGCCACTTTCTGGGAAACTATTTTTTGATGTCATACTCACAAAATCACATGTGAAACCCATTTACCAACTGGTAACTATCCCTTCAAGCTCCTATAAAATTACATAGATGGTGAATTCTTCCTCCTCTTTGAATCAGTTGAAATACTATTGGAGTATAGGTGCATGTGCATATGATCATATTTGATGAAGTTCTTGAAATAAGGATATTCCATTTTCTATCACTAACGATAAACCATTGCTTTATCCTTCAAATGTAAAAATGTTGTGAAATAAGATATGACCGAAATAATGAAATACATTTAGGGGTTGAAAAATGATAAGATTCCGATAAAATCTGTGTGCCGAATGCAACATTTAACTTTTGCCATTTGAGTCATCCATTTTTTCATTTGAGTCAGAGGGTTTCCAGTCCTTCGAGACAGAGTACAGTTTTCGGTGCAGATAAACAACACTGCCAACTGAACTTTGCTTGAACAGCACTGCAGATAAACAGCACTGCCTACTGCAGATAAAATCTGTGCTTGAACTTCCTTGCCAACTGTTTTTTTTTTTTTTCATATAATAGCCGACGAAAATTTTTTATTTCGTCGGCTATACTCTCAATAGCCGACGAAAAATTTGTTATTTCGTCGGCTATAACTATATTGAAAAATACATATTTTATTTTAGACAGAAAACGACAAAAGAATAGCCGACGAGTACGAGTCTGTCGTCGGCTATGATTTAGAAAAACAAAAAACAAAAAATGACCATATTCCATTTTCTATCACTAACGATAAACTATTGCTCCATCCTTCAAATGCAAAAATGTTGTGAAATAAGATATGACCGAAATAATGAAATACGTCTACGGTTGAAAAATGACAAGATTCTGATAAAATCTGAGTGTCGAAAGATGCGGTCAAAGGTTTTATTCATTCGTTTCCCTAATGGGAGCGTTACCTTCAGTAAATATTTTGACGAAAATTTTTATACGATTAGTTGCATCTCATCGATTTGAAACTATTATCTGTTGAAGGTCAGGCAAAAAAACGTCATTTAGATAGTCCAATTACCATTTCTAAGCATTTAGAGGTTTGACTCACCCAGTTGACCGTTCCGATCGAGCCTTTAACGTTGTCAGCTGAAGTTAGATTTTTTTTCATACATGTATTTAATCTTAACGGTGATATCTGACGGTTAGAATAGATTTTCTAAACTTTAGATTCAAAATCAGAACATATGCACTAATGTTCCTTAACTTGTTTACCAAGTGTTTAAGTGAATGTATAGTTTCAAATAGTTACTATACGTAAACTCTTCAAATGCAAAAATATTGTGAAATAAGATATGACCGAAATAATGAAATACATCTACGGTTGAAAAATGACAAGATTCCGATAAACTCTGTGTGCCGAATGTTGCGGTTAACTGTTTTTTACTTTCGTTTTCCTATGGGTAGCCTGACGTTCGCTAAATCAATTTTGAAAATTTTTTATACGATTAGTTGCATCTCATCGATTTGAAACTATTATATGTTGAAGGTCAGGCCAAAAAACATCATTTAGACAGCTTAATTACCATTTCTAAGCGTTTAGAGGTTTGACTTACCCGGTTGACCGTTCCGATCGAGCCTTTAACGTTGTCAGCTGAAGTTGGATTTTTTTCCATACATGTATTTAATCTTAACGGTGATATCTGAAGGTTGGAATAGATTTTCTAAACTTTTAGATTCAAAATCAGAACATATGCACTAATGTTCCTTAACTTGTTTACCAAGTGTTTAAGTGAATGTATAGTTTCAAATAGTTACTATACGTAGACTCTTCAAATGCAAAAATGTTGTGAAATAAGATATGACCGAAATAATGAAATACGTCTATGGTTGAAAAATGACAAGATTGCAATAAACTCTGTGTGCCGAATGTTGCGGTTAACTGTTTTTTACTTTCGTTTTCCTATGGGTAGCCTGACGTTCGTTAAATCAATTTTGTAAAATTTTTATATGATTAGTTGCGTCTCATTGATTTGAAACTATTATCTGTTGAAGGTCAGGCCAGAAACTGTCGTTTAACTAGACTAATTTCCGTTTTTAAGCGTTTAGAGGTTTGACTTAATGGTTTTACCAATAGTTTAGCCGACGAAAATTATATATCGTCAGCTAAACTCTTGCGATCCGCGCCTTTTTATTGTCCGCCATTGGATGGTTCAGATCCAACGGCTGCTGATTTTCCAAAGCATAGCCGACGAAATATTTTAAATCGTCGGCTATGCTTTAAGTTTAGCCGACGAAATATAATTTTCGTCGGCTAAACTCTTGCGATCCGCGCCTTTTTATTGTCCGCCGTTGGATGACTCAGATCAGACGGCTGCTGATCTTCCAAAGTATAGCCGACGATGTTCATAGAATAGCCGACGACATTCAAAGAATAGCCGACGAAATCTTTTAATTCGTCGGCTATTCTTTCTGCTATAAAAGCAGAAAAACGCAGCAGCCCGACTTTTTCAACCCTAAATCCGTAAAAACGCCTCCTCCGCTCCTCAAATCGGCCGTGCGTCTCCTCCAAGACCATTGCTCGTCCTCCTCCTCCTCAAATCGGCGCCGTTCTTTCCCCTCCACCTCCATCCGGCCTCCTCCTCCATCCGAACAAAATCTGGCCTCCTCCGGTCCTTCCCCTCCTCCTCCGCCAAAACAGATCCGAAGGCAATTACCATTTTTTTTAATTTATTTTAATTTTATAATTTATGTATATAATTTAGGTATTTATGTTAATTTAGGTATAATTTAGGTATTTATGTTAATTTAGATATTTATGTTAATTTAGGTAATTTTTTTAGGTATAATTTATGTATTTATGTTAATTTAGATATAATTGTTAATTTAGGTATTTATGTTAATTTAGGTAATTTTTTAAGGTATAATTTAGGTATTTATGTTAATTTAGATATAATTGTTAATTTATGTATAATTTAGGTATTTATGTTAATTTAGGTAATTTTTTAAGGTATAATTTATGTATTTATGTTAATTTAGATATAATTGTTAATTTAGATATAATTGTTAATTTAGGTATTTATGTTAATTTAGGTAATTTTTTTAAAATTTATTTTAATTGTATAATTTAGGTATAATTGTATAATTTATACGTATAAATTGGTAGCCTAATTATATAAATGGTTATATTTATGTTAATGGTTAGTATTATTTAAAATTAGTTAAAATTGAAAAATTAATTTGTTAGTATGTTTTAAAATATGTTAGTATTATTGGTTATTATATTAATTAGAATTTGTTATTTAATGTAATATAATTTAATATTAATGAATGTATTAATGTCTCAAGCTACAGATGGCCGATGCACTCAGACAGTTATTCGGAGGCCGTCGTTCTTCCAGATCTAGGGGTTCTGGAAGTTCTGCCGGTTCCGCAGACTCCGACAGGACCCTTAGCCAGCCTGAGAGGACCACCAGCCAGCCGCGGAGGAGTGTGGATTCATCCCAGCCGCGGAGGACTGTGGATTCATCCCAGCCGCGGAGGAGTGTGAGTTCTCGGCACCAGACCCTTCTCCAGGCAGGGCGGTCGTCGAGCAGTTCACGTCCCCCTCTCGGGCCAGATGCTCCGAGGTTCAGTAGGCAGCTATTTCAGGACGAGATAGCTTCAAACGTTCCTCAGGTCCGTATGCCTGAGGTTCATCGGGAGCCGATGACGAGTCCGGCGACGTCTGCTGCTGACTCGACTGAGGGGCCTACTCTCCCAAATCAGCTCTACCTCTAGTACAACATTCCTGCGATACCTGACCTCCTGATTTCGGCAAGGAGAAAAGGAAAGTCGACAGACGGGTCATCTAGTTCAAGTAACATTTGATTTTATTAATTAAATGTTTTATTAAAATTAACGCACTAATATTTAATTTTATTAACCAATCGTCGTTTATGTGATAGGGACAGCCGCTAGCAGTTCAACGAGGAATACGAGAGGTGTCATATGTTTTGACACGCTCAGGAGAACTGTTGAGAGCAGGAGGAGGATCCAGATCAACGAACCCCCTAATTAGGAGGTTCAGGGGAAAAAACGCCGCGATTAAGTGGGTTGCGTGGGGGCACTGATTAGGGATAGAGTCCCTATGTGGTGGACACGGTGGGCTGATGTGCCGGGAGAGATCAAGAGGGAGGTCAACAACGCGGCGTCGGTGAGTAATTTAAAAAAATTAATTTCTTTCTCGTAATATTTAATAATTTTCGGTATTGTTATAATTGTAAAACTAATAAAATATTATCTTTCAGACATACTTCGAGATTGCCGAACACAAGCAGCATTGGGCGGACGCGATGCAAAACTCGAGGTACGTTGGGAATTCCTCATCTTATAATTTGAAATATTTTATGATATTAATAATATTTCTAATGCACTTTTGTTTTTTCCGTAGGTTCAAAGAGTGGAAGAACGAGCTCCGTACCCACTTTAACGAATACGACGACCGTGGTCGTATGGGTACTCCAAGAGAGTTCATGTTCAGGGAGTACGAGTGGCGTTAGTTGAAGACAGTAGGCTTCAACAACCCACTTATGCAGGTAAATACTAAACTTAACTATAAATGTTTATTTTGTTAAAATTTTAATTATTAGTTTAATTATTTTATAATTATTACACTAATATTTTTTTATGCATTTTTCTAATATTTTATTATTTGTTTGAAGGAACGGTCTCGGATAAACTCTGCGAACCGCCGCCGTAACACAACCCCCCATCATGGTGGTTCTAGGCCATTTGCACAATATCAGGAGGAGGCGCTTAAAGATCATCCTGATAGCAACCCGTACGTGGAGACGTTCAAGAAGACTTATCCACAAGCGACAGAACAACTCGTAAGTCGTTGATTACGATTTAAAAATTTTAATTATTAATTTTACTTAATTATATATTTGTTAGAATATTAATTTTTTTTTTTCCCGTTCAATTAGTAGAGGGTGAACCGGGCCGAAGAAGAAGTGTATGAGCAAGTAGTTCGGGAGACACAACAGAACATTTCAGAGGCAGATCTGCAAGAAGCCCTGCGCCAGGTCGACTGATCGAATGTCCAAACGGCAGCGAGGATGTTCGACGCAGCTTTCCCAGACCGGTCAAACTAATACTACTGCCGGGGTTTGGGAAGTTCTGGAATAGGGCTCCTGAAGACCACTAAGGGAGGTCTGATAGGAGCACAATGTGCGTCGTTCTTAATATGTTTTTACCTCCATTTATCTAATGCTTAACCCTTATTATTGTAAGATAGAGTCATAATATAGTTTAGTGTTAATTTGGTAGAGTTTTGGAGAAAATGTGCTTAATTGTCAGAAAAATGACTAAGTAAAGAAATCTGAGCAAAAAGTGCAAAATATGTTGTTTTCGTGATATTGAGGCCTGTGCTAAACTGAACTATCCTTTTCCAAATTTGATGAAATTTGGTATGCATATAATTGGCAAGCTAAAGTGTATTGTGTCAAAATTTCAGATCAATCGGAGTTCGGGAAGTCACCCAAATGAAGGCTGCAACTTGGCAGTTTGAGCAAACCAATCCAGGGACTACCAGGATTTTCCTGGGACTGTGTCCTGACTTCCGGAATTTCTGCGGGATACATCGCTTGGAACCAGAAAACGTGCCATACGCCGTTGGAAAGCTCTACGAGTCTAGTTTCTCTGGGACTTGGAATCGCATCAATTGGAGCTCTGAGGAAAAAGTTATGCCAGTTTGAATGTACGAAGGTCAAGTCTGCCGAAAGAAGAAAACCTAAACCGAGTTCTACATGGATTTGGCTTACGAATGTGGACTGAATTCCATCCTTTGTGCAAGATTTTTGGTTGAATTAATTCATAGAAAACCTAAAGAGATATTGCTCAATTATTCAGCCATTATCTTGGGAATTTTCGGCAGAAAATAGAGGAAGAAAATCGCAACAAATCCTGATTAATTTCGGGAAAATTCCTGTGCACGTCTCTCAACTTCCACGGACTCTCCCGGACAGCTGACAATGAATCAGAATTCGAGCCTTATATGGATAGAAAGCTACGGGAGTCTAGTTTCCAACCCAACTGGAATCACCTCAATAGCTATTTTCTAGAGAGAGTTATGACGTAATCAATGCACGGAGGTCATTCTGCCGAATTCAGAAAATCAAGGAAACCTAAACCAATTCGGTTTTGGTTTGTGGCTGGCTTCTCTAGGTTACTTCCTCTATAAATACCAAGGCTTTTGCACAGAAAATAATCATCTCTCCCTCCACAAAATCCTTGCCGAATCCCTGCCAAATTATTTTCAGAAATTTTATACAAAGAGCAAAGCCGAATCCACCATTCCTCACATCAATTCGATCACCATCTCATCAATCCTTGCCGAATCTTAACCAAGGTTGTAATATGGATTGTTTTATTTTGGTTTTTGTTACTTTGTATTTAAACATAACTTTGTCTATGAAGTATGTTTTGGTTTTTGGTTTTAATTTCGGTATTGATAATCATATATGGGATCTTCGGATCTTTGTTATAATTGTTTGGATATTTTATATGTGATTGCCGAATTATATATGTGATGTGATTAAATTTGTATTATGGGCAGTAGCTTTAGCATGTTTCTTGATTTCAATTAGGTTTATTTTCTTAATTCGTGGGGAACCGAAGGAGATGTTTAGATGCACTCAAAAGGCCATGAGTGTTATCTAGATGTTGAATTCATATTCCGATCAAATACATGTTGATTCACACGCGTTGTTGGTTTTGACATGTATTAATCTAAGGGTAAGAGTAATTATGGAAATTTACATGTCGATGTGAGATGGGTGACGCCATACTTGCTAACATGTTCTAATTCGACAATATGTGCTTATGTGCTATTTGTGTTTAATTTACATGCGTTGTGTTGTTAAACCGATTAGTACCATGTTTAGGATTGCGCGCGTTTCGGATTCTAAATACTTATGATGTCTTGATAATTAGGATATGCTGCGTTGGCCCTAATTAAATTGGAGCTTAATTAATCTTGAAATCGTTATATGTTTGCTGCCCCTATTACTTGTTTTAATTTTGTTGCATGTATAATGAGATTTGTGTTTGGTGATTGTGTGAAAGGTGATGATCAATTGTATATAGTAATCTAGGATTTAATTTTCGTAAACTAGTAAGTAAATAATAATTAAAAATTTCGACAACCCCCCTTTTATGCAATACTTTGTGTGATTGAAAGCCCTTGATTTCCCCGGATAGAACGATCCCTACTTGTCAATACTACACTCGACAAAAGAAGGGTATTATTTGTATGAGATTGTTTTGCAGGTACAAATTGTGCACGCATGTGATCCCATCAGTTTTTGGCGCCGTTGCCGGGGAAATTTAATGATTTTGATTCATAAAGTGTTGTTTGTAATTATGTATATTGCAGGTTATTTAATTTTTCAATAGTTTTTGGGATATGTATAATAGGATTTTCCGGATATGTAATAGTAAATAGGGAATTTTCCGATTTTTGTTTTGTTTTTGGTTTTTGGTTTTTGTTTTGATTAATTGCCGATTATGTGATGGATATTTGTGAATGTTGATACACTTAGATAATTTCTAGGAAGTTGATAGTTTTTGTGTATGCTTGTAGTTTATTGTAGTTTCTAAAGTGTAACATGTAGGTGAAGCCTCTTTTGTTGATCATAACCAAAACCCTTCATACGAGTGATGCCATGTTAGGTATGTTTTTGTGTAGATTGGGAAACGGGCCCTGCAATGTTGGAATTAGTCCATCGTTGGCCCCCCACGCATAAAGACGCTAACTTGGTATTATTTTTATGAGGTTGAGGGCGGTTTTAATCAACACTTGTAGACCGCTAGGACCCGAGTTTATTTTACCAAGTATAGGGCAAGTTATTTTCATTGATGGGTTCGAGGTTTGTAAAACTGGTTTTCAAGACCCACAGACTGATGTTCATTCTCTGTGAGTGAGTCGATAGGGGACTTGTCCTCCGTGGTTAAAAACTTTGAGACCTGCCTTGTTCCTAAAGAGAGTTTACTCTCCGTGAATTTTAACGACACCGCCTTAGAAAAGTAAGGTATCCTCGACCTAGACAACAGCTTGTGCCGAAGCATCACCTCACTTTAGACGTTGGAAAATAACTTGAGCATATGTGAATCTATTTTTCTTCAAAAGATAAAATTCTTCTTTAATTTTTGAGGTATATCAGAATAAGCATGATACTACCTTGGGCTGTATCAGTCCATTGCACTGTTATCTCCTCTGCTCCACGTACCTTGAGAATTAGGGTTTTTGAATAAAATCAACTAGAAAGAAGCTAGGTTGTGACGCCATGTGTTTTGTACATGTTGAAATCGGTGTTTGAAATTTTTTTCCACACTTGTGAAATTTTCGATGCTTTGTGTGAATGACGATTTGTGTGAAGTTTTGAGAATTTTATTTGTGTGTTTTGCCTTGTAAATTTCGTGTGCCATTGTATGATCTCTTGTAAATTTCGTGTGCCTTGTAAATTCTGTGAACAGTGATCGTAAATAGTAACGGTGAACAGTGAAATCGTAATAGTGTCGTGAACAGTAATTTTTTTTATTTTTTTTAACTTATACATATTACTTCTAACTTATTTCTAACCTATACTCTAACTTATTCTAACTCATTCTTTCTAACCTATACATATTGATTCTAATGATTCTTGTAGAGTTTAATTGTTAGTTGCAGATCATAAGGAAGAGGTGAAGAATTACATTGTAAACAGTTGATTGGAGCTCTCATTGACTTGGGAAGGACGACAAGTGTTGCCAGAAACGAGTTTCACCACTCTCAACTTTTGTTCATAATTTGCAATTAAATTCTACTTAGCTAATTATTGTATATTTATACACTGACTTCTAACTTTAGCTAATTCACTAACTCACTACTAACTTATTCTTTGAATTCTCATCTCCACTCTTCTAAATTTCTTTATCTTGATGCGATGCAGTTGAAGAGTGGAGTAATCATGCATCGAGTTATGATAACCATTGTAAGGAGGCACGAATTTGGAGTGCGCACTCCAAAAGGCGTCGCCCACAACTTGATTAAGAAGTGAAGAGTCTAGGCTGAGTAGACTATAAACATTAAGCGCTGCATGGGAGGCAACCCATTTCAACCAAAATTGTGAAGGAGCCGTCTACGAGAGTTTGAATTTTCTAAATCCCTAAACTCTTTTTGGTTGAATTGTTTGAATGTGGAACTTGTGAATTATCAAATGCTTGGAAATTACTACATAATATTTGTTTACATTGAGGACAATGTAATTTTCTAAGTGTGGGGTAGGGAATATATGTTTCACATATTTTGTTTTTGCTTTGAGTTTTTGTTTTGAGTCATAAAAGAAAAGAAAATAAAAATCAGAAAATCAGAAAAATAAAAAAAATAAAAAATTTCGTTGCTTTTGTTTGTTTTGTGTTATTTTTGAGTCTTAGGATGCCCCTAAATAGTCTATGATGATTATATCTTTAATACATAGATGATGGTTTTGCATAATCATAAGAATTAATTGTGAGTTTCATGGACTTTGTGATTGGTATGAACATTTGAGACTTGAACTTAATTGTGTAATAAGCATGTATGTTTGTGTTGATTTTTGTTCCATAATAACCTTTGTGAGCTTTGATTGCCATATACTTTCTTCTTGAGTGATAAAAATGGGCAGAATTTTTCAAAACTTCATCATTCTTTGATTATTCAATGACTATGTGCCATAGATTTTAATGAACTCTAGAATGCTAGAACTCACTTTTGACGATTTTTGAGACTATTATTCATAACATGCCTTGATTTCGAATATGATTGAGATGATCTTGTTAGGATTACCACCAATGCCAAATAAAGCTTATGCCTAATTTGTGCCCATCGTGGGACTCCTTAGTTTTAACCCCCTTGAGCCGACATTGAGCCATTTATTGCATCACCATGATACACATTCCTTGAGCTTAGAACAGTTTATCCTAACCATTGTTGTCAAGACTTGGTAAAGTTTAATTGGAATTTGTTGTTTGAAGTGATGATTTGAAGTAAGTGTGGGGTGATCCAATCCAAAAGCATGAAAAGCCATGAGTGCCGAAAATAAAGAGAAAATTTCGGACAGAAAATAAAAGAAAAAAAAAAAATTTTGTGCCGATTAAACCAAGAAAATTGAAAAGTTTCGGAAAAAGAAATCAAAAGAAAAATGAAATGCTTGGATTGAGATCTTGTGGTGAATTTGGAGTTTGTTTTACAATTGAAGGTCTATTATTATCATACTTGACCTTTGTTCATATTCACTATGTTATGGGGAAGAAAAGAATGAAGTTTGGGCCCAACAAGTTGAAACTTGGCCCTTTTGAGTGAAGTCATAAGGAGTATTGAGCTTTGCTAAGTCATGGTGACATTTTCTCACCACTATTCTAAATGCGAATTCCTTATGCCTAGCCCCACTATTTTCCCATGTAAGATTTCTCATGATTCGAATAATAGGTGAACTTTGTATGTGGAGATTTTTGTCAAGAGTTGAGCATATGGCTTTGGTTCATTGGTGCACATAGTTGTTATATGAAGTTTTTCCTGAAAGATCTATTCACAAAGTGCCTTTATTTGATGAAATATGCAAGTTACTCTTTGTAACTCTTAATCTATTTTCTTGCATATACTTTGAGTGAATATTGCCATATCATGAGTGAAAAGAAGAGAGTATGCCTAGTGAGGAGGATGAAATTAACATAACATGTCATTGCTTGTGATTTTTGTTTCTTACTTGTTCATGCTATGATACATGTCTATGACGCTCGGGATTTATGTGTTTACATTGAAATGCTTAACTTGAAAGCTATGTGTTTTAAAGATCCTGAGACAATCATTTAGGGACAGTAGTTGAGTCTTTTTGTTTTTGTTTTGCTAAGGGACTAGCAAAAGCTAAGTGTGGGGTAGTTGATAGGAGCACAATGTGCGTCGTTCTTAATATGTTTTTACCTCTATTTATCCAATGCTTAACCCTTATTATTGTAAGATAGAGTCATAATATAGTTTAGTGTTAATTTGGTAGAGTTTTGGAGAAAATGTGCTTAATTGTCAGAAAAATGACTAAGTAAAGAAATCTGAGCAAAAAGTGCAAAATATGTTGTTTTCGTGATATTGAGGCCTGTGCTAAACTGAACTATCCTTTTCCAAATTTGATGAAATTTGGTATGCATATAATTGGAAAGCTAAAGTGTATTGTGTCAAAATTTCAGATCAATCGGAGTTCGGGAAGTCACCCAAATGAAGGCTGCAACTTGGCAGTTTGAGCAAACCAATCCAGGGACTACCAGGATTTTCCTGGGACTGTGTCCTGAATTCCGGAATTTCTGTGGGATACATCGCTTGGAACCAGAGAACGTGCCATACGCCGTTGGAAAGCTCTACGAGTCTAGTTTCTCTGGGACTTGGAATCGCATCAATTGGAGCTCTAAGGAAAAAGTTATGCCAGTTTGAATGTACGAAGGTCAAGTCTGCCGAAAGAAGAAAACCTAAACCGAGTTCTACATGGATTTGGCTTACGAATGTGGACTGAATTCCATCCTTTGTGCAAGATTTTTGGTTGAATTAATTCATGGAAAACCTAAAGAGATATTGCTCAATTATTCAGCCATTATCTTGGGAATTTTCGGCAGAAAATAGAGGAAGAAAATCGCAGCAAATCCTGATTAATTTCGGGAAAATTCCTGTGTACGTCTCTCAACTTCCACGGACTCTCCCGGACAGCTGACAATGAATCAGAATTCGAGCCTTATATGGATAGAAAGCTACGGGAGTCTAGTTTCTAACCCAACTGGAATCACCTCAATAGCTATTTTCTAGAGAGAGTTATGACGTAATCAATGCACGGAGGTCATTCTGCCGAATTCAGAAAATCAAGGAAACCTAAACCAATTCGGTTTTGGTTTGTGGCTGGCTTCTCTAGGTTACTTCCTCTATAAATACCAAGGCTTTTGCACAGAAAATAATCATCTCTCCCTCCACAAAATCCTTGCCGAATCCCTGCCAAATTATTTTCAGAAATTTTATACAAAGAGCAAAGCCGAATCCACCATTCCTCACATCAATTCGATCACCATCTCATCAATCCTTGCCGAATCTTAACCAAGGTTGTAATATGGATTGTTTTATTTTGGTTTTTGTTACTTTGTATTTAAACATAACTTTGTCTATGAAGTATGTTTTGGTTTTTGGTTTTAATTTCGGTATTGATAATCATATATGGGATCTTCGGATCTTTGTTATAATTGTTTGGATATTTTATATGTGATTGCCGAATTATATATGTGATGTGATTAAATTTGTATTATGGGCAGTAGCTTTAGCATGTTTCTTGATTTCAATTAGGTTTATTTTCTTAATTCGTGGGGAACCGAAGGAGATGTTTAGATGCACTCGAAAGGCCATGAGTGTTATCTAGATGTTGAATTCATATTCCGATCTAATACATGTTGATTCACACGCGTTGTTGGTTTTGACATGTATTAATCTAAGGGTAAGAGTAATTATGGAAATTTACATGTCGATGTGAGATGGGTGACGCCATACTTGCTAACATGTTCCAATTCGACAATATGTGCTTATGTGCTATTTGTGTTTAATTTACATGCGTTGTGTTGTTAAACCGATTAGTACCATGTTTAGGATTGCGCGCGTTTCGGATTCTAAATACTTATGATGTCTTGATAATTAGGATATGCTGCGTTGGCCCTAATTAAATTGGAGCTTAATTAATCTTGAAATCGTTATATGTTTGCTGCCCCTATTACTTGTTTTAATTTTGTTGCATGTATAATGAGATTTGTGTTTGGTGATTGTGTGAAAGGTGATGATCAATTGTATATAGTAATCTAGGATTTAATTTTCGTAAACTAGTAAGTAAATAATAATTAAAAATTTCGACAACCCCCTTTTATGCAATACTTTGTGTGATTGAAAGCCCTTGATTTCCCCGGATAGAACGATCCCTACTTGTCAATACTACACTCGACAAAAGAAGGGTATTATTTGTATGAGATTGTTTTGCAGGTACAAATTGTGCACGCATGTGATCCCATCAGTCGCCAAAAACTGATGGAGGTGTTATCCAAGCATAAAATACCTGCAAAACAACTACATACAAATAATACCCTTCTTGTGTCGAGTGTAGTATTGACAAGTAGGGATCGTTCTATCCGGGGAAATCAAGGGCTTTCAATCACACAAAGTATTGCATAAAAGGGGGGTTGTCGAAATTTTTAATTATTATTTACTTACTAGTTTACGAAAATTAAATCCTAGATTACTATATACAATTGATCATCACCTTTCACACAATCACCAAACACAAATCTCATTATACATGCAACAAAATTAAAACAAGTAATAGGGGCAGCAAACATATAACGATTTCAAGATTAATTAAGCTCCAATTTAATTAGGGCCAACGCAGCATATCCTAATTATCAAGACATCATAAGTATTTAGAATCCGAAACGCGCGCAATCCTAAACATGGTACTAATCGGTTTAACAACACAACGCATGTAAATTAAACACAAATAGCACATAAGCACATATTGTCGAATTGGAACATGTTAGCAAGTATGGCGTCACCCATCTCACATCGACATGTAAATTTCCATAATTACTCTTACCCTTAGATTAATACATGTCAAAACCAACAACGCGTGTGAATCAACATGTATTAGATCGGAATATGAATTCAACATCTAGATAACACTCATGGCCTTTCGAGTGCATCTAAACATCTCCTTCGGTTCCCCACGAATTAAGAAAATAAACCTAATTGAAATCAAGAAACATGCTAAAGCTACTGCCCATAATACAAATTTAATCACATCACATATATAATTCGGCAATCACATATAAAATATCCAAACAATTATAACAAAGATCCGAAGATCCCATATATGATTATCAATACCGAAATTAAAACCAAAAACCAAAACATACTTCATAGACAAAGTTATGTTTAAATACAAAGTAACAAAAACCAAAATAAAACAATCCATATTACAACCTTGGTTAAGATTCGGCAAGGATTGATGAGATGGTGATCGAATTGATGTGAGGAATGGTGGATTCGGCTTTGCTCTTTGTATAAAATTTCTGAAAATAATTTGGCAGGGATTCGGCAAGGATTTTGTAGAGGGAGAGATGATTATTTTCTGTGCAAAAGCCTTGGTATTTATAGAGGAAGTAACCTAGAGAAGCCAGCCACAAACCAAAACCGAATTGGTTTAGGTTTCCTTGATTTTCTGAATTCGGCAGAATGACCTCCGTGCATTGATTACGTCATAACTCTCTCTAGAAAATAGCTATTGAGGTGATTCCAGTTGGGTTGGAAACTAGACTCCCGTAGCTTTCTATCCATATAAGGCTCGAATTCTGATTCATTGTCAGCTGTCCGGGAGAGTCCGTGGAAGTTGAGAGACGTGCACAGGAATTTTCCCGAAATTAATCAGGATTTGTTGCGATTTTCTTCCTCTATTTTCTGCCGAAAATTCCCAAGATAATGGCTGAATAATTGAGCAATATCTCTTTAGGTTTTCCATGAATTAATTCAACCAAAAATCTTGCACAAAGGATGGAATTCAGTCCACATTCGTAAGCCAAATCCATGTAGAACTCGGTTTAGGTTTTCTTCTTTCGGCAGACTTGACCTTCGTACATTCAAACTGGCATAACTTTTTCCTTATAGCTCCAATTGATGCGATTCCAAGTCCCAGAGAAACTAAACTCGTAGAGCTTTCCAACGGCGTATGGCACGTTCTCTGGTTCCAAGCGATGTATCCCACAGAAATTCTGGAAGTTAGGACACAGTCCCAGGAAAATCCTGGTAGTCCCTGGATTGGTTTGCTCAAACTGCCAAGTTGCAGCCTTCATTTGGGTGACTTCCCGAACTCCGATTGATCTGAAA
Organism: Potentilla sterilis; assembly: GCA_963682095.1. Taxonomy (NCBI): domain Eukaryota; kingdom Viridiplantae; phylum Streptophyta; class Magnoliopsida; order Rosales; family Rosaceae; genus Potentilla; species Potentilla sterilis. The sequence continues at coordinate 21,788,196 of OY821760.1, forward strand.
TTTTGACACAATACACTTTAGCTTGCCAATTATATGCATACCAAATTTCATCAAATTTGGAAAAGGATAGTTCAGTTTAGCACAGGCCTCAATATCACGAAAACAACATATTTTGCACTTTTTGCTCAGATTTCTTTACTTAGTCATTTTTCTGACAATTAAGCACATTTTCTCCAAAACTCTACCAAATTAACACTAAACTATATTATGACTCTATCTTACAATAATAAGGGTTAAGCATTGGATAAATGGAGGTAAAAACATATTAAGAACGACGCACATTGTGCTCCTATCAAGGTCAAAAGAAGGGAGGCGGGGATAGCCAACAGATGAGGGGGGAAGTGCAGAGATTGGCCGCAAGATTGGCGGCCGAGTCCCAGAGATCACAGGAGCAACACCGCAGAACACAGCAGTATCATTTGGATATGTCGAGTTGGTATGCTGAATGCGAGAGAATTCAGCGACACAACTACGCCGACCAACAAAACTGGTGGTATGATATGTTCGCGGCACAACAACAAAGCCTTGAACCCCCGCCCCCGTTTCAGCCGTTAGTTGAACCTCCAATGCCTCAACCTCCCGAGTTCGTTCAGCAGGATGATGAGCATGATGGAGAGCAGGATGCTGGGGATGACGTGGTGGACTTTAGTGCTTTAGGTGATGATTAGAGTTATATTTTATGTATATCGGAACAAATTAAATAATAAGTCATTTAGACGTGTTTCTTGTTGGTGTAAATGCATGGATTGTCATTGTGAATTGCAGGTTGCTTAGAATGGTACACTATCAGAAAAAAGGGTATTCCCGAAGAAAAAAAAAAAAACGGCCGACGAATTAAAATTTTCATCGGTAATTCTAAGGAATAGCCGACGATTTTATTTTTCGTCGGTAAAAAAAACAAAATTGTCGGCCATAGTTTAACCATAGCCGACGAAACCTTTTTTCTTTGGTATTTTCAAAAAATCGTCGGCTATATTCATATTTCAGCCGACGATTTGTATTTTCTTCGGCCTTTCTCCGAAACATTAGCCGAAGAAAATTTTTGGAAGTATGGCCGACGAAGTTGACATTTTCGTCGGCTATAAGTCTATATATTTTCAGATCTGGGCAGCAGCTGCTCATTTTAAAAAAAAAGGGGAAAAACGGGAGAAAGAGTGAAAAATCTGTGGGTATTGTTGAAATCCGTCCTCTCTTACATTGTGGAGCTATATATAGGTACGTACATGGGTATATTTGTTGATTTTGAGTTTTAGTTGAGTTGATTTTGAGTTTTAGTGATTTTGATTTAGTAAGTGATTTTTTGTTTTGTTGTTGTTTTAGTGTTAGAATGTATGTATATATGTTGATTTTGAGTTTTAGTTGAGTTGATTTTAAGTTTTAGTGATTTTGATTTATTAAGAGATTTTTTGTTTAATTTGTTGTTGTTTTAGTGTTAGAATGTATGTATATATGTTGATTTTGAGTTTTAGTTGAGTTGATTTTGAGTTTTAGTTTAATTATGTGTTTTAATTTGATGTTATTTTAATTAGTGTTAATATATATATATATATATATATATATATATATATATATGTGTTAATTAATAGTTGTTGATATATAGTGTAATTAATTAACTTAAATAATTGTTGATATATAGTGTAACTTAAATAATGGTTGTTAATTAATGGTATACATATATGAGTTGATGTTGATAATAATATATATTGTAATGTAATTAATTATTAAGGATTTATATATATATATATATGTATGTGTTAATTAATTTCTTATTAATTAAAGTTATACATATATATTATTATCAGGCTATATATGGATCTGGATAAGAGTTGGATTTCGCTTCCAAGGCATGACCGACGATACACTACAGGAGTTGTGAATTTTTTGCAGTTCGTCGAAGAAAATGCAAACGGGAATGATTACCATTATTGCCCTTGCAAGAAATGTAAGTGTCGCAGTGATATGTGTCGATTTCCGATTATGACAGTATGAGAGCACCTAAAGAGTAATGGGTTTTGGCCGAAGTACAAACGTTGGATATATCACGGTGAGCCATCATTAGATGGATCGCATGATCTTGGGCAGTTTTTTTAGGCGGGCAGTAGTAGTACATCCAACGATTCAACAATGGCATTCGTCAACGACGTGTTTCCTTTTGAAAGCGGTGTACGTGGAGAACAATATATGCATGACCCGGTGCAGCCCTTCCCACAAGTTGTCAACACTGCTGCCTTTGACAAGTACAACAAACTGATTGCATTGCAACAGACCCCTGTGTCTTCAAGTTCTGAGAAGACAGTTCTTCAAAGTGTGATGGAGGTAATGAGGATTAAAGTCGAGACAAAATCGACTATCAGGCAAGTGGATGAATATCTACAGTACACTTCTTCGTTGTTGGAGGAGGGTCATCGTAATCCTACCAATCACCATAAGGTCCGAAGTATCCTCAAAGATCTAGGGCTTTCCTACATTATGATCCATGCATGCGCATTTAACTGCGTTCTCTTCTGGGGTAAAGATGCAGAAGGGAATGACCTTGCTAGCCTTGACGCATGTCTGATATGTCAGTCTGACCGATATAAGTTGACGGGAGCAGGCAATAGGAAACCTGTGAAAGTGCTTCGGTATTTTCCGTTGAGAGATAGTCTTGAGCGGTTGTACATGTCAGAAACCACCGCAAAAGCTATGAGATGGCACAGTGAGCGGGACGCGGGAGACGCAGATATCATGACACACATCTCTGACGGAGCGGCTTGGAAGCATATAAACAACGAGTTTCCTCATTTTGCGTCAGATGTCAGAAACGTCAGGCTCGGGCTCTCAACCGACGGGTTCAACCCTTTCGGCACCATGAGTCTTTCATACAGTATATGGCCGGTGGTTTTGGTACCTTACAACCTTCCTCCTTGGATGTGCATGAAGAAGGAATATAATATGTTGACGTTGTTGATTCCGGGGCCTGGTTACCCAGGAAAATGTCTCGATGTGTATATGAGACCATTGATTGAAGAGCTTAAGGTATTGTGGGACGTTGGTCATCCCACTTTTGACAAGTATAAGGAGGAAACGTTCCAGATGCATGCCATGATTATTGGTACCATCAGTGATTTTCCTGCTTATGGGATGTTGTCGGGCAGCGTTGTTAGGGGATACAAGGCTTGTCCAGAGTGCCTCAGCGATTATGGGAGCACCCCTCATTGCAACAAGATAAGCAGAATGGGTCATCGTGTGTTCCTTCCGGCGGATCACCACTGGCGTTACGAGTCTGACGCATTTGATGGAACCGAAGAACACGGTGGTCCCCCCAGAAGATGGACGGGAAGAGAAATTTTAGCAGTGCTTAATGAGTACGATTTTGGGCCCCTCAGCAATCATCCCGATATTTTAGCGGAAATACCTGAAAGGCCTGAGGAGTACAAATTCTGGACACATAAGAGCATATTATGGGAACTCCCGTACTGGTGTGAGTTGCTGATCCGTCACTTCCTAGACGTTATGCACATAGAAAAAAATGTTTCTGAAAGTGTGGTGGGCACAACGCTGAACTTGGAGGGGAAGACGAAAGACGGTCCTAAGGGTCGCACTGATATGCAAACCATGAATATCAGAAAACAACTATGGTTGAAACAAGGGAAGAGAAAAATGCCTCAAGCTCCTTACACCATCAAGCCTGAGCATAAGTCCGAAATTTTCCATTGGATAAGTCGGGCCAAGTATCCTTCAGGCTTTGCTGGAAATATAGCCAAGTGTGTGAACAGACAATTCAACAATCTTTACGGGTTGAAAAGTCATGACAATCATATTTTGCTACAGCGTCTCTTCTCTGTTTTCATTCGACCGTTCCTTCTCCGTCACGTTGTGGAGCCGTTAGTAGCGTTGGCAAGATTTTTCCAGAAGGTATGCACACGGGAAGTGAGAAAATCTGACCTCCGGGAAATGCAACAAGACATCGTTCATATCATGTGTAAATTTGAGATGATATTTCCCCCAAATTTTTTCGACATCATGCCTCACCTCATGATCCATCTTCCTCGGCAGTTGTTGCTTACCGGTCCTGTGCACTTCACTTGGATGTATCCGATGGAAAGGTACGTATTTTACACCTTATGTTAATTTCCTTATCAATAGATGTGATTTAGTATTAATGTATTATCATAACACTTTAAAAACTTCATTTATATGCAACTTGGACAATACAGTGATTTTGTCCAGAACAGATCCGCACCTGAAGGATGTATAGCTGAAGCATATATTGCGCACGAGTGTGTCACGTACATGAAGCTGTATTTAGGAGCGTTACAGGAAGGCATACCGGAAGATGTACCTTCACAGTTCAATCTTTCCATACTCTCCGACGATGTTGTACTCGGTGGAAACATGCCAGTTTCCTACAAGTTGAAAGATTATGAGGTAGCCATTGCACATTGGTGGGTACTAATTAACTGTCCAGAAGTTCAGTTTTGGAAGAACATGCATCTAAACTGTGATCAAGTAGGAGGTGATCTCGATTACCACAACCGGACATTCGCAGAGTATTTCGGCCGCTGGGTACATAACTTTAACACTATTCTATACGTATTTATATATTATTGTGTATAATTATTCATATTTATAGTTGATTCTGATGGTTGCAGATGGACCTTATTAAAAATGATAATCACCCAAATTGGTCGCACGAACTCAGACTTTTAGCGATGAAGCCGGTCTATTCAAAAGTTTATGCGACGTGCAAGGTGAATGGTGTGTTATTTCGATGTGAAGAGAGAGACCTCAGACTGAAAACACAAAATTCAGGGGTTATAGCACATGGTGGGGATGATGGAGTTGACTATTACGGTGTTCTCCATTCAGTTGTGGAACTGCATTATGGGGAAGACATGAAAGTGCACATTTTAAAGTGTAGATGGTTTGACACACGGCCGCAGAGCATGAAAACCGATCAATACGACATAACTTCTGTGAACACTAGTACATCATGGTATGAGGACGACCCGTTCGTTTTAGCCACATGGGTGAAACAAGTGTTTTATCTTGATGATCTCGCCAAGGGTGACCCGTGGAAAGTAGTCAACACTATCCACCATCGCAACATTTACCGGGCGTCTACACTTGGAGTGGCTGAAGAGAACGAGGAAGGGGGCACCACGTATCAAGAGCCCAACTCAAACGGTATTCCTGACTCCTTTTTTATTCGTCTAGACACGCCGGTGCGAATTCGACGTGAAGAGCCACTGCTTGTTGATGTTGATCCAAATGAAGAAACTAACGAGGACTCTAGTGGTGAGGAACGACATAGATTACCCCTATCGAGCAATTCAGAAATCGAAGAAGACTCATCCGATGATTCCGATTACAATCCGACGGATTAAGTAATTTAGATGATGTAATCCTTTCATTTGTAATCCACTCTTTTCTAAGGAACGGGCGTGGGGATGAGCCTCCCAGCATAGGCTGGGTTCCAAACCCCTTAAATTTTTTTTTGAAATATGATGACTGCTGGGTTTCTGTTTTTTTTTATGTTCAATTTTGGTTATATATGAACATGACATAGGAATACGAGAGGTGTAACACCACTGATTTTTCTATTTTTTTCAAAGAATAGCCGAAGAAAAATGCATTATTTCGTCGGCTATACTCAAAATAGCCGACGAAAAATGCTTAATTTCGTCAGCCAAAACTATATTGAAAAATACATATTTTATTTTAGAACAAAAACGACAAAAGAATAGCCGACGAGTACTATGTTTGATTTCGTCGGCTATGATTTAAAAAAAAAAAAACAAAAAAAAACCACCTTCCATTTTCTATCACTATTGACAAACCATTGCTTCATCCTTCAAATGCAAATATGTCGTCAAATAAGATATGACCGAAATAATGAAATACGTCTACGGTTGAAAAATGACAAGATTCCGACAAAATCTGTGTGCCGAATGTTGCGGTTAACTGTTTTTTACTTCCGTTTTCCTATGGGTAGCCTGACATTTGGTAAATATTTTGAGAAAAATTTTTAAACGATTAGTTGCGTCTCATCGATTTGAAACTATTATATGTTGAAGGTCAGGCCAAAAACCGTCGTCTAACTAGACTAATTTCCGTTTTAAAGCGTTTAGAGGTTTGACTTAGTGGTTTGACCAACAGTTTAGCCGACGAAAATTATATGTCGTCGGCTAAACTCTTGCGATCCGCTTATTGTCCGCCGTTGGATGGCTAAGATCCAACGGCTGCTGATTTTCCAAAGTATAGCCGACGAAATATTTGAATTCGTCGGCTAAACTCTTGCCATCCGCACCTTTTCATTGTCCGCCGTTGGATGGCTCAGATCAGACGGCTGCTGATCTCCTAAAGTATAGCCGACGACATTCAAAGTATAGCCGACGACGTTAAAGTTTTCGTCGGCTATAGTGAAGAATAGCCGACGAAATCTTTTTTAATCGTCGGCTATTCTTTCGGGTATAAAGCAGAAACTGTCGAACCCTACTCGAATTTTTCTTCTCTTCCTCCTCCTCCTCCTGCTGCTGCTCCAATCTGCTGCTCTCCCGTTCGTTTCCGCCACGCTGCTCCTCCTCCTCAATTCGGCGGCTCCTCCTCCTCCTCCTCCTCCTCCTCCTTCCCCTCCGCCTTCCCCTCCTCGTCCGACCTCCTTCCCCTCCTCCTCTGGCCTCCTCCTCCGATCCGGTTAAATTTTTTTTTTTCAATTTACTTTAATTTTATAAATTGTTATATATTTAATTTTAATTATATAAATTGTTATATATTTGTTAATAAATTTAATTTTAACAAATTGTTATTTATTTGTTATATATTTTATTTTAATTATATAAATTGTTATATAATAAATTGTTATATATTTGTTATATATTTAATTTTAATTATATAAATTGTTATATATTTGTTAATAAATTTAATTGTTATATATTTGTTATAATTTAGGTATAGAAATTGTTATATATTTAATTTTAATTGTATAAATTATTATATAATAAATTGTTATATATTTGTTATATATTTAATTTTAATTATATAAATTGTTATATATTTTTGTTATTATATAAATGGTTATTTGTATTTATATATATGTTAATAATGAAATATAGTTATATTTGTATATAAATAGTTATATTTAGGTTAATGGTTAGTATTATTTGAAATTAGTACAAATTTAAATATTAATTTGTTAGTATGTTTTGAAATATGTTAGTATTATTGGTTATTATATTAATTAGAATTTGTTATTTAATGTAATATAATTTAATATTAATTAATGTATTAATGCCTCAAGCTGCAGATGGCCGATGCATTCAGACAATTGTTCGAAGGCCGTCGTTCCAGATCTAAGGGTTCTGGAAGTTCCGCCGGTTCCGCAGAGTCTGACAGGACCCTTAGCCAGCCCGAGAGAACCACCACCCAGCCGCGGAGGAGTGTGGATTCATCCCAGCCGCGGAGGAGTGTGAGTTCTCGGCACCAGACCCTTCTCCAGGCGGGGCGGCCGTCGAGCAGTTCACGTCCCCCTGTCGGGCTAGATGCTCCGAGGTTCAGTAGGCAGCTATTTCAGGACGAGATAGCTGCAGACGTTCCTCAGGTCCGTATGCCTGAGGTTCATCGGGAGCCGATGACGAGTCCGACGACGTCTGCTGCTGACTCGACTGAGGAGCCTACTCTCCCAAATCAGCTCTACCTCCCATACAACATTCCTGCGATACCCGAGGTCGACTATCGAGGTGTGCCCATATGGCCTGATATGCCTCAGTACGTGAGTGCTGCGGAGGCATACCAGCAGCAGCCATTTGAGAACCCGGACCACCTGATTTCGGCGAGGAGAAAAGGAAAGTCGACAGACGAGTCATCCAGTTCAGGTAACATTTGATTTTATTAATTAAATGTTTTATTAAAATTAACGCACTAATATTTAATTTTATTAACCAATCGTCGTTTATGTGATAGGGACAGCCGCTAGCAGTTCAACGAGGAATACGAGAGGTGTCATATGTTTTGACACGCTCAGGAGAACTGTTGAGAGCAGCGGGAGGATCCGGATCAATGAACCTCCTAATCAGGAGGTTCAGGGGAAAAAACGCCGCGACTCCACGGGTTGCGTGGGGGCACTGATTAGGGACAGAGTCCCTATGTTGTGGACACGGTGGGCTGATGTGCCCGAAGAGATCAAGAGGGAGGTGAACAACGCTGCGTCGGTGAATAGTTTAAAAAATTTAATTTATTTTACGTAATATTTAATAATTTTCAGTATTGTTATAATTGTAAAACTAATAAAATATTATCTTTCAGACATACTTCGAGATTGCAGAACATAAGCAGCATTGGGCGGACGCGATGCAATCGTTGAGGTACGTTGGAAATTCCTTATCTTATAATTCGAAATATTTTATGATATTAATAATATTTCTAATGCACTTTTGTTTTTTCCGTAGGTTCAAAGAGTGGAAGAACGAGCTCCGTTCCCACTTTAACCAATACGACAACCGTGGTCGTATGGGTACTCCCAGAGAGTTCATGTTCAGGGAGTACGAGTGGCGTTGGTTGAAGACAGTAGACTTTAACAACCCACTTATGCCGGTAAATACTAAACTTAACTATAAATGTTTATTTTGTTAAAATTTTAATTCTTAGTTTAATTATTTTATAATTATTACACTAAAATTTTTTGATGTATTTTTTAATATTTTATTATTTGTTTGAAGCAACGGTCTCGGGTAAACTCTGCGAACCGCCGCCGTAACACAACCCCCCATCATGGTGGTTCTAGGCCGTTTGCACAATATCCGGAGGAGGCGCTTAGAGATCATCCTGATAGCAACCAGTACGTGGAGACGTTCAAGATCGCTTATCCACAAGCGACAGAACAGCTCGTAAGTCGTTGATTACGATTTTAAAATTTTAATTATTAATTTTACTTAATTATATATTTGTTAGAATATTACTTATTTTTTTTCCCGTTCAATTAGGAGAGGGTGAACCGGGCCGAAGAAGAGGTGTTCCAGCAAGTAGTTCGGGAGACACAACCGAACATCTCAGAGGCAGATCTGGAAGAAGCCCTGCACCAGGTCGACCGATCGAATGTCCAAACGGCAGCGAGGATGTTCGATGCAGCCTTCCCACACCGGTCAAACCAATACTACTGCCGGAGTTTGGGAAGTTCTGGAATAGGGCTCCTGAAGACCACTAAGGGAGGTCAAAAGAAGGGAGGCGGGAACAGCCAACAGATGAGGGGGGAAGTGCAGAGATTGACCGCAAGATTGGAGGCCGTGTCCCAGAGATCACAGGAGCTACGCCGCAGAGCACAACAGTATCATTTGGATCTGGCCAGTTGGCATGCTGAATGCGACAGAGTTCGGCAACACAACTACGCCGCCCAACAAAACTGGTGGTGTGATATGTTCGCGGCACAACAACACGCCCTTGAACCCCCACCCCCGTTTCAGCCCTTTAGTTGAACCTCCAATGCCTCAACCTCCCGATGATGACGAGCAGGATGCTGGGGATGACGTGGTGGACTTTAGTGCTTTAGGTGATGATTAGGGTTATATTTTATGTATATTGGAACAAATTAAATAATAAATCATTTAGACGTGTTTCTTGTTGGTGCAAATGCATGGATTTTCTTTGTGATTTGCAGGTTGCTTGGAATGGTAATTTAGAAATTAATTTAATTTTTTTCCCCCAAATGAAAGAATAGCCTACGATATTGGCATTATTTCGTCGGCTATAAGCATCTATAGCCGACGAAAATGACATTATTTCGTCGGCTATAAATAATTAATACCTATTAAAATATTAATATATTCCGACGAAATAACCGACGAAATAGATGGAATCGTCGGCTATATTTCAGAACAAATAGCCGACGAATTTCGTCGGCTATAGTTTACGATATCGTCGGCCATGCTCGAGCATAGCCGATGAATTTCGTCGGATATTTTGCCTAGGTTTGGTCGACAAAATTAATTTTCATCGGCACTGTCGTCGGCCATACCCGAGAATAGCCGACGATTTCGTTATTTTCGTCAGCCATTGATATTACCGACGCCGTTTTCCCGACGACATATAGCCGATGAAAATTTCGTCAGCAGAATGAATAGTCGACGAAAATTCGGCATAATCAACGAAATTTATTTCGTCGGCTATGCCCTCGGATCTGGTAGTGGTAATTTAGAAATTAATTTAATTTTTTTTCTCCAAAATGTAAGAATAGCCGACTATATTGGCATTATTTCGTCGGCTATAAGTGCTATAGCCGACGATTTTTACCAATTTTCGTCGGCTATAAACGTTATAGCCGACGAAAATGACATTCTTTCGTCGGCTATAATTAATGAATGCCTATTAAAATATTAATATATTCTGACGAAATAACCGACGAAATAGATGAAATCGTCGGCTATATGACAGAACATATAGCCGACGAATTTCGTCGGCTATAGTTTACTATATTGTCGGCCATACTCGAAATATCAGACGAATTTCGTCGGATATTTTGCCCAGGTCTGGTCGACAAAATGAATTTTCGTCGGTAATATCGTCGGCCATACTCGAAAATAGCCGACGATTTTGTTATTTTCGTCGGCCATTGGTTTTACCGACGCCGTTTTACCGACGAATTATAGCCGACGAAAGTTTCGTCGGCAGAAGGAATAACCGACGAAAATTTGGCATAGTCGACGAAATTTTTTTCGTCGGCTATTCTGCCCGATCTGGTAGTGAGTTCCACTCTTTTGTGAGTTACAGAGTTGCTTTATCAGAGGAGATTGGACTTTGATAAGTTAGTTTCATTTGAAACCAGTCCTGATTATTATAGTGCGAGGAGCACAAATCGAGGACTCGTCCTGAGACCATATGAGAGATAAAGCATTGAATAGCTCACATGAGAATTTTTTCGATTAAATTAATGGGACATTATTGAATAATGTGACAGTATGTAAAAGCTGAGAGGTAGAACCTCAAAGTTCTCAGCGGCATTTGCCGATGTTTGTGTGGGATAAGATATTATTATTTTGAATTGTGTATTTGACGTATCCCACACCCAAAGTAGGCATGATGATATGTGGGTGATAGAGATTGTGTTAGACTCTGTGATACCTAAGTCCATGAAATCTGATCGAGAATCGTGATTTATATACGGTTCTGGAAGGAATTACAGGCAACTTTATAGGTTCGATTATATTTCAACACTGCCTTGCACACTTGGATTGGTGAACAGTCATAGAGGTTTGTCAAGATCCTAAAAGTTATGTTGAGTTTTGTGTGATGCAGTTCAGGGGTAACTGAGATGAGCAACTCTCCTTGAGAGAGTTATGCTAATAATTGAAGTAAATTATGAGGTAAAGGGAACTACCTGAGAAACTGGAGGAGCGGTGAGATGTCAGTACCCCATCTTTCTTTTTGGCAGGTATGTAAATTTCGAGGACAAAATTCCTCGAAATTTTTATAAAGAGGGGATAATTGTGACAACCCGAATCTCAAATTACCTCCTGACCGTTTTACTTTTACTTTTACGTTTCGAGAATTGTTTTTACGATTCAAAAGTTCTAAAGGTTGATTTTTTATAAGTTGACCCCACCGAAAATTTTATATCACGACGAAATAGAGGACGTTAAAACGAGTTCGTGGACACGTAGCACGTTTAATTTGGTGTTCGAATGAAAAAGTTGCAATGTAAAATACTTAACTTTCCATTTTGGGCGAGTATAAATAGCCGGGAGAAAATTTCCTGAAAGGGCAACTTTCTTTCTCTCCTTTTCTTTTCTTTTCTTTTTCTTTCTTTTTCTCTCTCCTCCTCCCTGACGCCGCCTCCACCCATCTCCGCCGTCTGGCCGAACTGGACCGCCGCATCGGTCACGTTCGAACCGGCTCGGCCTCCTCTTCACATCTATGGCAGCGGCACGGCCTGGTTCGCCGCCGTTTGGCCGAGCGACCCCCTTAAAGCTCTGCCACCGATCGAACCAGAGCTCCCTCCTCCGGCCATCTCTTAGCCCGATTCTAGAGGAAAGGAAGGTCTCGACTCGCACAACCACTCCACCAAATGAATTGATTCAATTCGAACCAGGTCGAGGGGTGACTCGACGTGACGAGAGATCGGAATAGCAGCTCGCTCGGCCGTACTATGTGTGGATTTTATTTTAAATAAATGCATGCATAAATATTTTATTGAAATGAAGTTATTTTAATTAAATGATTTCTTGAGCTTGGTATGAATTATCGAAAACAGATAATTCATATATGATTATGATATTTGTTCATTTAATATTTAAAAAGAAATATATGTTTACTACTATTCTATATAGTATGTAATTTTACCCGGAAATGAGATTTTTCGAAAATAGTATGATTTGATAAATCATATTTGATCGTTTTGAATGTATTTATATTTTAAAGACCGGAAATGAGATTTCCGGGGATTTTTATGATTTCATAATTTGTGATTTCACGACATGTGAGACATATCGATGTTATATACATATTTCTTTCGAGATTATTTTACGGCATGTGGGATATGTCGGTTATATATTTTTTTCGAGGCTATTGTTCTATTTATGATGTTTATATGCTTCAGATGTGCGGTTGGGGACCGTACGGATTTTGGATTAAATGGGGGGAAGCGTGTTTTCGGATCTGATTTGACTTGTTTTTACACCACTTATTGGGTCGTCATATTTGCTAGCTAGCCTTAGCGTGGGACACTACTTCAGAAGTCCTGCAAGGTTCCGACCCGAACCTGGGAGGCTCCTATTTATGGTGTAACTACTTCCCCATTGTTTCGTTTGTTGAGCTAATGAGATTGGCTTTTCGTCTTTACTTGGTTTTCAAGAATATTTTCTTTTATGATACTTTTATTTATTTAATAAATTCCTGAATCAGCGGGGGTGGGTTTTTATATGAACAATGGGATTGGTTGTGATATGTTATTATTTGATTTTCACCAGTATTTCTTTTTGAAAATATAAACAAAGTATTATTTATTTATTTGATATATCAGCGGGGCTGATTTATAATTAAGATTTTTCTGAAATGTGAGACGTTTTATTAAAATGCATGCATCGTGGTTTTCATTTATAAAATGTTGGGAAAATAATATAATACTTTTTATTTAAGGTATTATACGAAATTGTTTTTATCCACTCACTCTAACGTTTTTAAATTACTTTCCAATGGGCCATTCAGTTTAAATTGCCCAGTGTGCAGATTAGTACATCAGAGTTCAAGAGTACTCGGAGTCAAGGCATAGTCGTCATCGTCCTTACTTCCGCTTAGTGAGATCTGTTGATCCTTTACCCTTCTATTTCCATTTGTATTTCCAGTTCATTGTATTAGATTGCTCTGATTACCTGTGAGCCAGTTGAGTATAAGTTGAGTTAGATTTTGTGTTTAATTGTGGTGGTGGTTATGATTTGGGGGAGCAGATGGCTCCAGGTGTTGAGGTTGGAACTGGATTTAGAAGTGTTTTTGTTCGTTGCAGATTTTAGAGTTGTCCATACTAAGATTGACTTATCTATTTATCAATAGAGTTAGTCTTAAGGTGGTCCCCGCAGTACCTTATCCGTATTTCAGGGTGAAATCCGGAGCGGGTCCTGACAATAGAAGTACTCTTTACAATTTGTACATAGCTAGATTAGCTGCATATATTTTTGGAAATTGAAAATATTGTACATTTGGTGCTAAACCTATTGTTTGAGGTTGCTGACTTGCTCTCTTCCCATCAGTTTCTTGCTATTTACCCAATGCATGAATTGGTTTTATAGTTTATCTATAATTCAGAGGAGATGATTGAAACATGTCTGAGCTAGTTTAGTCTATAAAATCCCCACTGCCTAATTTGTGTAGATTATTAGTTTTGTTATAAGTCTCTCCTCTATTTTATGTATTCTAAATTTCTAAAAATAGTATGAATTAAAGTATATACAAATCGTTGTTGTATATGCAATTATAAGTATATATATGCATTATTTTGTGTATATAGAAATGAAGAGGACAATGAGAGGGGAGATAGTGAAGCTGTTGCCACTGAAGTGGGGTTCTTTATCTACTCCGACTATTCGGGGATTATCTTTATTTACTCAAGTAATTAGTTTACACTTAAAAAGAATAGATATCCATCAATTTAAACTTATGAATTATACCTAATGATTACTTATGTTGACAATTTGTTTATGCAGACTGACGAGTGCCGAAGCGCATCTTCAATAATACCCTATAAAAGACGTTAGTAGTATATGATAAGTAGGGATCGTTCTAGCTGGAGATTAAGGGTACCTGAAATATAAGAATGTTAGACAAATAAACATATATGTACAAACAATGTCACACATTTCAAACATATGGGGATTCGGTTATGATTTCTAAAACCTAAGGAAATTTAAAGACAAGACGTGAAAAATAAATCCTAAGTTACTATATACAAGTGGTCGACATCTTTTCACACAAAACACAAATACAAAAGTAATTAAAACACATAACAATTTAGCAAGTAAAGAACACGGCAAAGCCATTAAAGTGTTCTAGACTCAACCTAGTTCTAACCTAACTAGTACTAATCGATTAAGACTTCAAAAGTACTTAGGACTTATCGTAGCGCATCATCCTAATCTTTATGCTAATAGGTTTTAAAGTTACGTAGCGCGGACTCTAAAACAAACTAACACTTAAGCACAAAAGTCTTTTTTTTTTAGTTGGAAACATGTTAGCACATATGGCGTCGCCCATCATACATCGACATGCAAATTCTTTAAACTACTCAAGTCCTAGGAAACAACACAAATCAAGAAAACGTCACTAGACTCGACCTATGTTTATTTCAACATGTAAGATCGACACCCACAATACATTGCACTTGTATAGGGCGGAAATCTTGGTTACCTACGAATTTAAAGAATTAACTAAGTGCGAACTATAAACTAAGTTAACATGCTTGCCGAACCTAAACTTACTCTCTTGTTACATATTTTCCTTATAATTTTAACATGCAATCTGAATTTTATCTTTGAAAAACCTTATACTTAACTTGAATACGAATTTTGCATGCATATTATAAAACCAAACTTCTATTTATTTTACACATAGACATGAAAACAATAACAAAAAATACACATGAATTTTATAGACAAAACTACACATAACTACACAAAAATCATTACAAGCTGAAAGAAAAGAGATGAAGTAGATTGGATCGCACTTTGTAGACACCTTAAAGGAGGCTTCCAAAACGCAAAGGTGATTGCTCGGTTAAGAGGCTTTAGAACTTAGTAAGGGTGGGAAAGATTTGAGGTGGTGGTGAAGTGTTTTCGGCTTGTTATTCTATGTAAGACTTAAGGGTGAATTTCGGTAGAGCTTGTGACTTGTATTTCTTGCTTGGGATGTGACAAGTTTTTCTGTATGAAGCTGACCTCTATATATAGGGAGCAAGGATGCAAAAGTCGGCAGAAAGTAGGATTTGTAATCCGGTAAGGAGATGGGTTTTGCTTTCCGGATTTGGTTTTGTTTCCTCTTCTTGTTCTTCTAGGACTCCTCTTTGTCGATTCTTGTCTTGATATATTGCAGATTAGTGTATTTACTTCTCCTCCTTGGATTTGGCAAGTCTTCTCCTCAATAGACTCGGAGAGTTTCTCTAGTTGCAGCTGGTAAGGTTCTCCTTTTCCTAGTGGGACTAGGTTTTCTTTTTTTTGCTAGGATTAGGCAAGTTCTTCTTTCCTATTTTGAATTTCCTTTAGCTTGGCCGACTTCCATATGCTTCATTTAGCTCAGAAACTCTCATTTGATGTATTTAGACTTGACTTTGGTGCAGGTACACATAAATTCCTCAAAATGGGCAGTAAGTTCCTCTGTTTCGGCAGACTGGACCTTCCTGTGTTGTGACTGGCATATCTTTCTCCTCAAGGAAGATTTTGATGCGATTCCAAATTATTTAAAAATTAGACTCATAGAGCTTTCTGTGCATATATGGCTTGTCTTCCCAGGTCTTATGAATCATCCTGGAGAAATTCTGGAAATTAGGTGACGTGCCCAGGAAATTACTGGAACTTCTAAATTTTTGCAATAAACTTTCACTTGCAATTCTTGGCATCTTTTCTTTGTCCGATTGCTATTACTCCTTCCATTGCTATACCATCAAAATGTCTCCTGCATATGAAAGAAGAAAAATTCATCAAAAGTATAGTCGAAGCTTTACAGAATCAACAAGACATTTAAAGACTCTATATTAAGCACATTGTTAAATTTCTGTAAATTTCTCCACACTTAGCACGTTTTCAATATAACTTCCACAAAAACTCACGACTCTATTATATGACTCTGTCTTACACAAATAAGGGTTAACGCAAAGTATAAACGAGTGTAAAACACATTTTGAACATAACACTTTTGTGCTCCTATCACAGACGCGCGAAGATAGCGTTGGTGTTGGTGAATTGGCAGAACCAACATCTGTTCCAAGTGTTGGTAGATCACAAGCAAGTTCAGCTCCAACACTAGATGGATAATTGGCTGAGCCTACACAACAACAACAACAACAAATTGAGGAAGAATATTTGCAATCCTTGAAAGACAAAGAAATGTCAGATGTTTGGCCTCATTTCACTAGAAAATGGTGGATGGTAGAGTTAAGGGTGTGTGTAAATATTGTGGGAAATCATACTTAGCTGATCCAGACACAAATGGTATAAGCAACCTTTCGAAACATACCTGCCCGACCAAACATGAAGGCATGAATTTCCTAGCCATTTACCTGACTTTGAACATCATCATATTCATATAAAACTAAGGATTAATTTCAGTTTACTACCTTGAACTCTATGTCAGTTATCAGTTTCGTCTCTCTTCTTTCATTTTAATCACGTGCGCCATCGTACTTTCAAAATTCATCAAATTTGGACAAGAACTCAAGTTTTCTCCGAAGATGACGCCATGATCTAATGTGGAAGAGATAAGGAGAGCTCACCATTCCGTTTCTACCCCTCCAAGGACCCAATAACATCATTTTAAGATATTTCTTTATTTCTTCCACGTCAGATCATGAAGTCATCATCGAAGGGAATTTAATTTTTTGTCCAAGTTTAATAGATTTTGAGAATACAAGTGATTAAAATATAAAAAGAGAGACGAAATTGATAAATGACCTAAAGTTCAGGGTACACTACCAGATCCGAGGGAATAGCCGACGAAAAAAATTTCGTCGACTATGCCGAATTTTCGTCGGCTATTCCTTCTGCCGACGAAATTTTCGTCTGCTATAATTCGACGGAAAAACGCCGTCGGTAATACCAATGGCCGACAAAAATAACGAAATCGTCGGCTATATTCGAGTATGGCCGACGACTTTACCGACGAAAATTAATTTCGTCGACCAAATCTAGGCAAAATATCCGACGAAATTTGTCGGATATTTTCGAGTATGGCCGACGATATCGTAAACTATAGCCGACGAAATTCGTCGGCTATTTGTTCTGAAATATAGCCGACGATTCCATCTATTTCGTCGGTTATTTCGTCAGAATATATTAATATTTTAATAGGCATTTATTAGTTATAGCCGACGAAATAATGTAATTTTCGTTGGCTATAACGGTTATAGCCGACGAAATTTGGTAAAAATCGTCGGCTATAGCACTTATAGCCGACGAAATAATGCCAATATCGTCGGCTATTCTTACATTTGGGGGAAAAAAAATTAAATTAATTTCTAAATTACCATTCCAAGCAACCTGCAAATCACAAAGACAATCCATGCATTTGCACCAACAAGAAATACGTCTAAATGATTTATTATTTAATTTGTTCCAATATACATAAAGTATAACCCTAATCATCACCTAAAGCACTAAAGTCCACCACGTCATCCCCAGCATCCTGCTCGTCATCATCGGGAGGTTGAGGCATTGGAGGTTCAACTAACGGCTGAAACGGGGGCGGGGGTTCAAGGGCATGTTGTTGTGCCGCGAACATATCACACCACCAGTTTTGTTGGGCGGTGTAGTTGTATTGCCGAACTCTGTCGCATTCAGCATGCCAACTGGCCAGATCCAAATGATAGTGCTGTGTTCTGCAGCGTAGCTCCTGTGATCTCTGGGACTCGGCCTCCAATCTTGCGGTCAATCTCTGCACTTCCCCCCTCATCTGTTGGCTGTCCCCGCCTCCCTTCTTCTGACCTCCCCTAGTGGT
Source organism: Potentilla sterilis (assembly GCA_963682095.1). Lineage (NCBI taxonomy): Eukaryota > Viridiplantae > Streptophyta > Magnoliopsida > Rosales > Rosaceae > Potentilla > Potentilla sterilis. The sequence continues at coordinate 21,806,358 of OY821760.1, forward strand.
CTTCAGGAGCCCTATTCCAGAACTTCCCAAACCCCGGCAGTAGTATTGGTTTGACCGGTGTGGGAAGGCTGCGTCGAACATCCTCGCTGCCGTTTGGACATTCGATCGGTCGACCTGGTGCAGGGCTTCTTCCAGATCTGCCTCTGAGATGTTCGGTTGTGTCTCCCGAACTACTTGCTGGAACACCTCTTCTTCGGCCCGGTTCACCCTCTCCTAATTGAACGGCAGATTAGGATTAAAAGGCTGAAGGAGAAAGGCGAGGCCGTTTCACGAACCTCGGTGGACGAGGAGTCCGGTCGGCTTACGGTTCATTCCGAACCACGGGCCATGGATGTTGAGGACGAGGGCTACGTCCTGGCGCGTGTGAAGAGCCATCCTGCTGCGCCCAAGGAGGGACCCGGTAAGGGCAAGACTACCGGGGTCCCACTGAAGATTCCCGGTGGAGTGAGCCGGATTCCATACCGGCCGGGGTCAGTCCCGCTCGTCACCCGGGTAACCCGATTATGCGCGCAATCTTCTTCGCCTGACGGCCAGGGTGAGAAGAGGCGGAGGATCATGGACGTTTCTCCCTCCACGCTGGTGACGCTGACCGGTAGGTCGTCCGGTGAGAATCTGGCCAAACGGCTCAAGGTAACCAGCGGTGAATCGAGTTCCGCTGGGGAGAAGGCTGCCGCTGCCCGGCAGAGTAGCCCCGCGCCTGCGGAGGCACGGAGGGGAAGCCCGGAGAGTGCACTCGCGCGGCAGCTGGCGGCAGACTTGGCCGGCCTTGGTCTGGACAGGGCTGAGGTCACCGGAGCCTTAGCGGGCGGGAAGCGCCAAAAGTTCAAGGAGTCGGTCCTGCAGGTAAGAATTGCCCGGTGCTATTGTACCGCTCGTAACTTATTTCCTTTGCTGCTTGCTTAATGGGCTCTCTGTTGTTATGCAGCTGCTGTACAATCTGTACCAGCCCGATCCGAGCGAGGAGCTGAAGAGGCAGGTGGCCGAGCTGACAGAAGTCCGAGAGCGGCTGGAAGCAGAGAGGTCCCGGCTGGAGCGGGAGAAGGCCAGATTGGAGGAGAGGGCCAAGAAGCAGGTGGCCAAGCTGGAGGAGCAGGTCCGGAGCCTGGAGAAGGAGAAGGAGAAGGAGCTGGCTGAGGAGGAGAAGGCCGAACTGGAGGCCAAGGTGGATGAGCTCCAGGTGGGAGCTGCCGCTGTGCGCGCCGCCTCTGCCGCTGCGGCCGGGGAAGAGGACCCAGAACTGTACGAGCGGGTTGTTCTCAAATACCATGGGAGCGATCAGTTCCTTCAGTTCCTGGAGAAGGCCAGGGAATCGGGCATCGCGGATGCGTACACGGAATGGGAGCAGAAGGGGTACCTGGATACTTCCCGGATGTCGAAGGCCGCTGATGAAGATATTCATGAGCAGTCGGATATCCATGAGCAGTCGGCAGAAGAGCAACCGGAAGGGGAGGGTGGACCTCAGATTGCTGAAGGCGCGGCTGCTTCATCCGGAGAGGCTGGTGGATTGCCCGCTGAGGGTGGAGGCGTAGCTCCTCAATTCCTCGCCGGGCGCTTGCATGCAGTTGAAGAGGATGGTCGATGTGCGGGCTCCCTCGACCCGGAGGATGAAGCGGCCTACAAACCCGTCAGCCAATTGCTCGAAGGCCTAGATTGAATTTGCCGGAAGCTTATAAAACCAGTTGAGCGCCTCCCCAGACAGAGTTTCCTGGAAAATGTTGCAGCATAGTGCATCAGAGTAGCCTTTGGCGCACGTCTGGGACCGGAAACTATCCAGGTGCTGGTACGGGCAGCCGGACCCCGAGTAGGTGAGCTTGAGGGACTTCTGGTTACCGGACCTCCCCGATTCCATAACCCGGTGCGAGAAGGGGCCCATGCGCTCGTTGAACCGTGCACCTTCCATCGGCCGTGCCGCTCTTCTCTCGTTGGCCTCCATTTGGGCCTTCAAATCCGACACAGTGTCGGCGAGCATCTGCAATGCCCGTGCAGTCGGAGTCACGGCTTCATCCTCGAACGAAGCGTGGGGCTGGCGAGGCGTCGGCGTGCTCTTTGACGGGGCCGTGCTGGCCGGTGAATCCGTTCGCCCGGGATCACTGAATCCCGGTTGCCCTCCTCATGCAGGCGACTGACCTCTGCGGCCATTGCCCGTATCTCTCCCGCCATACTGCTCTGGTCGGGGCTGTACGTGGTGTCTCGGTCACTGTTGCAGCGCGGGCTCTCCTCTCGGTCACTCGGATCATCCGAAAACGTCAGAGAAAAGCCCCGGTGCACAGGCCTGTCTTCAGTTGCCGGGCCTTTGCCGCGCGAGCTGTCGTGGTTTGGCCCCGGCTTGCCGGTCGGCCTCCCACAGCTCCCGCCTTCCTGATCACCTTGGTCGCCGCGCTGCTCCCGCATAACGATCGGGGTGGAGACAAGCGTTTGCACTGGTGCAACACGCTGCTCCTCGGTGGTATTTCTTTCCTGTCTTGCTTCCGAACTCTCTGCCATCGATAGTGCTTACGTGGTTTCTTGTCCAAAATTCCCACAGGCGGCGCCAATTGTTTCTGCACAAACCCTGGGGCCTGGTAGAGGCAGGTGAATCTTCGTGCTATCTCCTGCAAACCTGCTTACTAAGGGGAATACCGGGCGGGCCGGTCTTCTCCTCTCCAATGCCTAAGTTAGTATAGTTGGAATAGATATAACTTAAGCACGTATATAAGCGGTAGGAAGGATCAGTTACCTATTAATGAGGGTAGTTGGGGCCCTTATATAGGTGGCCAGGAGTGAGGTCTGGCCTTACCCTTCGATGTGGGACTGGTTCCCTTCTGTTTGCACACGAAAGGGCAGCTTTGGTGACCTCTTAGGCAGGCAGGCGCCCCCGGACCCCGGGCCCCTGGTAGCAGGATGGACTGCTGGACCCCGAGGTCGGGTTCTGGTGATCCGGTCCCGGGCCCTGGGCCGGCCCCTGGTGCACTAGCTGCGGGTCTGCGGGCCTGCTGTAGCCCCTCTGTGGCTACTGTCAACAGGGTCGGACCGGGCTTTTGGTCCCAAAAATTTCAAGGCCCGAGCTCGGCCCGATTTTCTTGTTTCGATTCAGGCCCAAATTCGGTCCGGGCTTTTAACAGAAAAGGACCAGCCAATTTTGGGCTTTTTCGGGTTTTTCTGGCCAGGTTTTCGGTCCTTCGGGCCCAAACGCCCAACCCTAATATATAAATGGATTTTACACTTAAAATAATACATTGCTTATCAATTTTGTTTTCTATTGCTGCATAAAAACCATGAAGGTAAAGACAATTTCTGTGAATAGTAACTGTCTTTGGTCATCTTCAGCCTATAGGTAAAGCCTATTGCTGCATATGCTCTTAGGGCATCTCCAACAACTCTACTCAAAACCCATACGCAAACCCATTTTTTGACTCACCCAAACTCATTACTATTCAAACTCATATTTCATCTCCAACCATTTTGTCAAAACCCATACCCATACCCAAATTTTAATAATTTTATATAATTATTTAACAATAAATGAATTATATAAACTATAGATATTAATTATATAATATATTTTAATATGTGTTGGACCAAATAAAAAACAATAAATGAATTATATAATCTATTTATTTTCTGTTTTTAACCTATTTTTCTTTTTTTCCCTTTTTTCCTACCAATCCAAAGGTTGGAATTCAAACCCAGACGAATCTGGACCGTCAGATCAAGGCAGCCCACAACGGGTCCCACAGCACAGTAATGGGTTTCCTCCTTCATTTCTTTCCTGATTTGGGTCAAGTTTGGGGGAATAACCCAAATTTGAGTATGAGTTTTGATTGTTGGAGATGAATTTTTTTTTAGGTATGAGTTTGGGTATGAGTTTAGGGACCTTTGTTGGAGATGTCCTTAGATTCTCTCTCTCGTGTTAGAGAGCAACGCTCTCAGTTATCCAATACCAGAAGCCATTTGAGATTTGAAGTGAATAATTTATATGAGCATAATTAGCTACCACGTCACTCACATGCAGTGACTGTTACCACTCACTATCTGACCAACGTGACAAAGTAATGCAATCTCATTCCATTTAAGTGTAATTTTGCATAAGAAGTTCAGAACAATAGAAAGAAGATAAGGTCGGACTATAGTGATTTGACTGTGTTTTACAGATAATGTAATTATGGACGATCATTTTTACCTTATTGCTTATGTAATTATGGAGTCATAAAAAAATTTTAAAGCGAGGAATCTATGGAAAACTTAGCAAAAACTAAGAACATTAAAAAGAAGATAAAAACTATAGTGTCACAGACTCACAAACATGTGACATTGTAGAAAATATTCGACCATAAAATATGAGAACATGTTTTAATTATAGTTAGGATTGAGAATTGAAGAGTCTATGTAACTACTATAGTACTTCAGCATAAAAATAGTCTTGCATTCTTGCAGTCGTTTTGAAAAGAAATTGAATTTGGATCTAAACATTTTTATTTTAATGTTATTTTGTTTTAAGAAGATAATCAGTAAGTTAAGATAAAAACAAATCAATTTTATATATTGATATGTGCTAGATGAAAAATGGTAAGTAGCGGTAGATGTGGAAATGTTCCAACATAGAAGTATGCAATTCCAGTTGATGGAAATTGAAATGGCACAAATGTACATTTTATTATAACTCTTTCAAAGTGTCAAAATTACAAGATTGAAGAGTCATTTAACGGGTTACAATTCACAGGTGTAAAACATATGGATAAGGTGCAAGTTGATATCAGGCATGAGGTGATAGCATGGATAAAATCATAAAGAAATAATCTATCAAGCAAAAAAAGGCTGTTGAAGAAGATATCATAGAAGAACTCTAGCATGATTTTTCTAGGAGTCTCCGTTTGTACGCTGACAATAATTGGTGATGATAGATATCAATCCAACGGACATGCACCATACTGCACGTCAAAGTTACTGGAAAGCAGCAAGACAATCAACTATAGATCATGATAACAACCCTCAGTCGACCATAAATGAAATTTTCAATTTCCCAGAGTTAAGAGGTGGTAGTAGTTGTTAACTGCTACAAGTTTGATCGAATCGTATCAGTGTCCGTTTTTTAAAACTCCGGTAGAAATGCCATCTAAGGATAGCTGATCAAGACAAAGCACAGTAATAGCAATACTAAAGGTAGTAAAGAAAGATTGGCAAAGATGCCTACCAAATTTTTCTGTGTCCCTACATTCCAGCAAGCAAAGCTAAGTCCCCACATCGTTAAAACATGTTGGTTGAAGCACAAAACTCTTGTCAATATATTATATAAATTTACGGACCTAGGAGAACATACAAACTTTACGTTCATTAGTATGAAATCCTTTCTTGTACATTCTTATCAACTTTTGGCGAAAATTTTAAGAATAGTACATGAATTTTGGACTATTAATAATTAAGGTTTCTCAATTTTTATAAATAATACATCGATACATAAACTTATTTAACTTATTTAACTCGATGCAGTTTTGGTACACGCCGTCCATTACTCCGTCAGATTGGATGTCAACAGTCAACTGGCATATCTTCAAGTGCAGAGTTGTCTACTTACTATCAACCCTTTAGAAAATCAAGTTTGGTCTTCTGGATAGATGAGAGGGAGAGAGGGAGAAGTAGAGAATGGCGGAAGAAGAGACAAAAGATGGGGTTTAGATGTGTCGTTATATATTCTGGCGGATGATGAAGAGGTTGCGATGCTGGGCTCAGTCTGGAGAAGTTGGAACAGCTGACGATCGACCTGGCTGTGAAGGCAGAGCGGAGGAGCAAACAATTCTGGTAGGATCGATTACTAAGAGTCTTGAATTAGTGATTTGTTGTTCAAATTTTGATGTAAATTTGCTTGATTAAGAGTTGTTGAGGAGATCGACTTGGGACTTTAGGATAAGAGATGGATAAGCTCTTAATCAATGCAAGTTTAGATGTGATTATAAATATGGAGAGAGAGAACTCGTATGACTATATGAGATTGCAATACCATTTGCTAGTATGGTTCCTTAATTTGGTGGGTTGGTGACTTGCTGGTATGAGAGGGAGAGAGACGGAGAGACTTCTCAAAACAAAAAAAACAAAACAAAAAATAGAGAATACCAATCTACACCCTTGCTAAGCTGGATAATTACATGAGCTTAACGGTGTTATTGACGCCTTGACGACATGTACAAAAATTGGATTGGGTTGATAAGTTTATGTACCGAATTGTTATTTATAAAAATTAAGAAACTTTAATTACCAGTGGTCCAGAGTTCGTGTATCATTCTTAAAATTTTCCTTTTGACGTTCTCATTCCATCTGATCTATATATAAAAATTAAAATAAAATAGAATATCAAGAAAAGCCTCGTCTACCGACCGATATAAAATTATATTTAACAACATGCAGGGATTCTGCAGTACTACAAAGAAAGCGTGACAGAAATTAGAAGAAAAAAAGAACATAACAAAAACCCTATAGGAAATAGGCAAAAAAATGAGTATGCAGTCAGCATAATCCATTATATACTAAGACTCATTTCTAACACATAAAAACTTTATCATGCTTGTCAGCCATTGAGTCTGGGAGCATAGAACATTTGGGCATCAGTCTGGCAACCAGAAGACATGGTTTCCATAGTCCCGCTGATATCACATGAAGCCCTTTCTTTTTTCGTTTTTTCTTTTTCCCTCATTTCTAGTTTCAAGTTACTGTTGGTATAATAAGTGTTAAAGCTGTTCAAACTTGGGGGTTTGAAAGCTAATTTGCAGGGAGATTGAGTTCCATAAAATCGATCACTTAATAAGGCGAGCCCGCCCGGGATTAAGATGTGCTTCTGACATCATCCACCCCTATAAGAATATAGATTGTAATTTTGTTAAAAAGGTCCACTCATCAATATTATACGCCTCGTTTAGTAACCAAACTCAACGTCACAAAATCATAAGCTAAAAATGTTTACCTGCTCTGCTGCTTTACTCTTGAAAGTCCCATATGAATGTGAGACCATTTTACATGACTCAACAATATAGGCCTCCAGATCTTTCGCAGTGGGGGCAAAGTTTGAATATCCATCTTTTATTTGCTGCTGTGATAGGGACTGAGCGTCATGGGATAAACGCATGAAATGCAAAAGCACCTGAGCCTGTAATACAAAGTGAAATAAGTTCTTAAACTCCCACCATATAAGAGAAAATGCTTTCCATCACCACCACTAGCCCACAAGAAAGCTCTGTATCTCACATGAAAAGCTGCTTTTAGAATGTCGTCTGACTTTGCTTGATCCTTCAGCAATGCATATACTTTACCTTTTGAAGGATTGTACGTAACAACATATCTCTCTTTCTGTATCAATCAACAAAATATAATTTTCATGAGATAAAAAGAGAGTTAACCGAAGAAAAAAAAAAGAAGAAGGGAGATTTGTGAAACTTTGCCCCTTTAAAAAGCACTTACCTCAAAGAAGGGCTGTAAGGCAAGATATATACTTGGTTCTTGGAACGCATCGTTAAATCTTGGCCCTGCCATATAGCGAAATAAATTAAAAATTCAAGTACAACAAAGAAACAAGATGATCACAGATTCACAAATCATATATGGGCAGATTAAAACAAATGCACACATACCAAGAACAACAGGCCCATCTTTCACCCATGGAAAATTGAACACGTTCTCATTCACGTTTCCCTCCTGCAGTGAGGGAACTCTCCCTAAAAATTTAAATAAAGCACAATGACAATCATTATAATTAAGGCTATTTGTGAGGAATAGTACGGGTGACATGAAAAGATTTATGGAGGGCAAAAACAATGAATGAGGTTGGAGAGTTTCCATATAACTAAGAAGCAAGAACATTGATGCTAACCTGTTTTAAGAAAGGCATCTACAGCCACACTGAATCTTGCTCGGTTCAAGGTGTGCAACACTACAGATTTAACCTGGAAAACAAAATAACATCCGTTAAACAATGAAATGGAAACATCCAAACAAATTAATCTTCAGTGATGCACACAGACTAACCTCTTTGTAAGAGCTGAGAACATATCCACATGAAAGGAGGGCAAATGTGGTTACTAATGAAGGATTATTTTTCGAGATCAATATGCTCATTCCAGTTCCCAGCTTCACAAGAAAAATGGTTCACAAACATCAACCTCAAATGATTGAAGACATGAATTAAAGTATATATCAAAGTATGTAGAGCAGTTATGCACTCGATATATGAAGGAAAAGACCCAATATGATGAATTGTATGAAAGATGCTGACACACACACACACAAAATCCACTGTAATGTGGTATAAATTATATTGGAAGTGTTATATTTGGAGGGTTTTGATATCAGCATCTCCTACTCTGATCTATGATAAACATCATTGGTTAAGAAGCATACTCCAAATCGTAAGCTATTTTGATGTAGGCTAACAATAACTTTATATTCTAAAATGGTCCCAACCAAACTCGACTCTCCTTATTTTCTGTTCAATACAATTTTTAACATTTTCAACCACCCTTACTTCTATGATAGAACCACAGAAGAAATCTAGCTGCATGAAGCTACATGCTTAAAGAAGCAGTTTGTGTCCGCACAACATAAGTGGGAGTTGTGGATATTTAACATGCATTACAGTATGGCTTGAGATAGGAAACACAGGAATAATTCTGGATATGACAAGATTATAATCTAATATATGTTTGCTGAAAATTATACAACTTTCTGATATTTACAAGACTTTGTGATTCATATAATCAAGTAACAGGGGAAGAGGTTATATACTGCTCTTGTTCACTGAAGAAGTTAACCTTGCAAACATATCCTTATTACAGGTCAAATAAGACAAAGGTTAGGATTTTGAATCAAGTAGAGGGTTGCCGATCAATCTCCTCGATTTGAAAGCTCTTTTTACAAGCACATACCATATGATCAATTATCATTGGTTCAAATTAACCCCGTGTCCGTAGCTAGTCAACATACTCTCAAAATATTTTGGGTGGTGTTATTCACACACCCTTTTTTGTTATTAACACACATTATCTATTTTCCAATCACTTTTTATTACAAACTACCACTTTAAATTTGCTTCTCATTAGCTCCCATCATAGCCTGGTGTGTGAATAACAAAAAAGGATGTGTGAATAGCACCACCCTTTTTCAGAGCGTTGTTTACCTTATAAAGAAAAAAAATAAAAAAAAAAATAAAAAAAAAAGGGAATAACAGAGCATTCAGATTATTCACAACTTACACTTGTGCTAAATTCCACCAATATCTCAAATCTTAATGACCACAGATCGGTGATATCCTTGCACCCAATTATCAAAGTTGATGGCTTCATAAACAGAAATATCGACCTAATAAGCATTCATCCTCACATCCTAAGCAAATACCAGAACCTTCCAAGGTTCTTTGGCGCTGTTAAAGTTTTTCTTTGTATGTTGGGACCTTCCATATCAGGTCTATAGAGACATGAATTATACTTCCACTTTCCTAGCTAGGCGATGTCGTAAACTTAACTCTGAGATGCATATCACCTATTAGACAAGTGTACACATCTAGTTTGATGGGAGCATTATGACATTTTGTAACACGCAAGCCATCATAAGAAAAAAGAGAAATGGACGAGCATACCAGATCTGCAATATTGCCCACACATTCTCCTTTAGCTGTCACGTCCCCAATATTTTCTCCTCTAGCAAACGCTTTGTATATTGGTGTACGAGTTGATGTTGATGTAACAGCAGCAACATTCTATCAGAGAAAAAAAAATAGGGTTCTAGTAAGACACACCACGGTTTAAAAAGATATGGTGTCTTAAAAGAAACTCCACAAACCTTTGCCACATTAGCTGCACAAGCCAAAGGAAGGAAAAGGTGAGGCACGGCTGCAGTTGCCAACTCAACCCCAGCACCCAACTCCATAAGAAGATCACCCGCAAACCGTAGCTGTAACACATTGAAATCATAAGGAGCTGATGAAAATTAAATAGGCCATTTTCGTAGGCAACATGCCCATTTTTGGTAATTAACCATATTAAAATGGAATCCCCAGTACCATGAAGTTTATAACATCTGAAGTATTTGTACCTGCTTTAGATCATAGTCAAACTTCTTTCCTTGTCGTGCAAAAAGCATTTTTCCAACACGACCAGCACCATCCTAGAGAGGAGAGTATAATACAGTTTTATCATATTGATCTATTACAACAGCTATATACAGGAAACACAGGTACAAACTAAAGGAAGCCCTGACTATACACTGTCATAAGGGTGGGAAAAAAAAAAAAAAAACTCAGCAACTGAAATTCCTCATACCTTAACATTTACAACACAGTTGCAACAGCCAATACCCAAACAAAGACTGGCAACCAGATTGTTTAGAATACAGTACTAAACCACAACAATCCATATTCTAATCGTGACCTATGGCAGTGGGAACCACTTAATTCAAGACCAAGCCTATCATTGTTCAAGGATATAGTTTGGGGCGTCCTCTACTTCACTGACTATTGCCAGATATAGAAGGATACAGTTTGTGGTAGTATTGTTGTCAAATAGTACAAGCATGATCAAATTATTGCAGCTAGTTTTAGGTCGTCTTAGAAGCACTCCAAACATAGTAACAACTATTCATTTAACGTGGCAGACAACACGGTTCATATTCTCGCACAACGAATAGAAAATTCTCAAAGCATCATCCACAATAAAGAAAAACACCAGGGATGTTACATTCGAGTTTTAAATGTTAGTAAAAAACTACGGAACAGACGGTTTAGGCATGTGAGATTAATATTCCTCCGAAAAGGAAATGTTAAAAGAGCAAAATATGAAAATACAGGGTAATATTGTTACCTTGAGAATCCAGTTGATAGCAACAGCCCCAGGAGCAGCTGTGTTTCTAGCAATTCCAACTGAACTCAAAAGGGTTTGTGTTGTGAAAACACCCATCGCCCCACCGAAGAAGTGCTACAACAAATATAACAATTGTGTAAATAGCATTTACTTCAACAAAAGTGGTCAAACCAAACAATTAGGTCTGTGTTATAGCTACCCGACGATAGAGTTATACATACCTTGAGCGCTCTCCACGTCATATATGGTACATATGACGGGATTACACTATCTGGAAATCCTTCCGGAACAACATATGATGTCACAAATGACTTAAATACCTGCAACAGCAAAATTCAGCAAACAAACAAACCTCACAGGCGTCACTCACTCTGACCGAAATACTGATCATACAGTTGTCGAAATAAACTCTACGAAATGTGAATGCTCAGTAAGCAATTTCAGCATATAATTGTCACTTTAAAGTTCGTAATTAAGATTAAATAAGCATGAAGCAACACCCTAACTACCATGAGCTACTATCCACAGCATCAGTTAAAACCAGAAACTATAAATGAAAATTGAGCTCAATAAAAATGACTACTGACTTGGAGAGGAGGTTGAGGACTGTGCAAGCTGAGGGCACGGAAGGAGCCCTTCTTGAAGGTTCCAGAGGCGGAATCAGGTTCTGCCACGTAGTTCCATCTCCGGCCGTCGATCTCCTCGCAGCAAATCAATCTGAAGCTAGAGCCGACGAAGTCGTCGTCGAGCCGGCCACGGCCGAGCTGAAGCTGCGGCTGCTGGTTGCGGCTCTCCGGAGGCGGCAGCAGAGGCTCGGCCGGCGGAGCAGAGGAGGCGAGAGTGGCGCTAATACGCAGCGTTTCGCGGACAAGAAGGCGCGCGTCCTGCGCGGCGGTGGTGGCGGTGAGGGTTTGGTGATTCGCAGGCGAGTTTTTACCGGCGAGTTTGATCGGAGGAGGAGACATTGTGTTGTTCGGTGGCGATCGAATTTAGGCTAGGGCGAGATTTATAGGAGGAGAGAGCTGAGAAGAAGAGGGAGAGGAATAATGGAGGGCTTTGGAATTAACAAAGGCATTGTTGGCATTTGCGATTAAGAGTCGAATTCTAAAGAGGGAAACAATGAATGAATGGAAGGAGGGAATGATGGGAGCGAGGGCAGGTGGCCTAACTAGGAGCTTCAACAGCTATTTGGACGACATGTCATTTATTGGGAGAACCTGAGAGAGAGCTGATAATCCCGATTCGTGTTTTGTGGAGAAGACCGAGTACGTGGAGGTTCGGGTCCATCACCTCCGTTGATACGGTGGACCTTTTTCAAGCTCCTCTTTTCTCTTTTGTATCAACTGTCAACCAAGTTTGGACTCATTGTTTCACCATTTTCGTACTCATCCATTGAGGGCAATAACATATATATTGTTCAAGGAAGGTTGCTCTTTTCTCCGTTATCAGCACGTTGCTCTAGCCTCCCGTCTAATAGCCCTAAAACCCTGATTTCCGAATTTTTTTTTCCGAAACCCTAATCCCGACCGCCGACCGCCGTCCTTACCTCCGGCACCGTCGGTCCATTCTCGGCAGTACCTGCGCTGCCGACATGCCTCCCTGCCGCGCCGTACCTTCACGAGTTGCTCCTCCTCTGCCTCTCGGCAGACCGGCTCGCCAGCAGCCCTCCCTTGCATGCTATTCTTTGCACGCATCCCTCGAAGACCAAAATTGCTCGCAAGCCAAGCAAGCGGCTTTTGAAGCCTAGTTCGTTGTTGAGAAGAAATCAAGAAGAATCAAAGAAAACAAGCTTCCCCAAGAGTCAAGTTTCGTTCGATCAAGCTTCTCTCGAAGAGGTAAATATTTTATAAACGTTCCCGCTTCTGAATTTTCAATAGTTGGGTTTTGCTTTTTTTCTTCCGGGACCTTTTCGTGTCCCTGCTACCTCATCCCAATTCTATCGCTTCTCGGGACGGCATACGGGGATTTAGTCACCCCGGTGCCAACGTTTATTGGGGTAACTGTGATGTTACCGGCCACCGTTATGCTTGTGACTGTGATGTCACTGTGAACCATAACATATTCTTTTTTTTAAAAGAAAACAAAGGGAAGATATCGATTGTGACTTGAAGTCACGTTAAGCATCGGTTTATGTGACCATGATATATCTTGGCACTGTTCTAAAAGAACAATCAAACTTGATTAGTATTCAAATATACTAACGTCTCCCTGTTTGTGTTCTGTAGATGGCTGACACTCAGCGTCCAGAATTTGACATCTTGGATGTCCAAGGCAAGGAATACAAGAGGTGGCTCTCAGATGTAGAGAACACCTTCATTGGTAAAAGATTTACCGCCACCATCAACCCTCCTGAGGATGAAAGCTTACAAGCTTCTCCTGAACAGAAAGCACAAGCCCTGATGTTTCTCAGGCGCCATATCCATCCAACGCTCAAGAAGCAATACCTGAGGAAAACTGATCCCAAAGAGTTATGGGATATCCTCAAGGACCGCTTCGACAATGTGCATGACGCACAACTCCCAGACCTCATGTCCGATTGGGAGCAAATCCGCTTATTGGATTTTGATTCCGTCCAGGAATATCATCAGACTATGCAAAACTTGCAATCTAATCTGAGCTTTTGTGGGGTCGAAAAGACCGATGATGATATGATGGAGAAGACTTTCACGACGTTCCCAGAATCTGTGTCCATGTTGTTGCATCAGTACCGCGATCTTCGTGAGAAAGACACTATCAAAACCTTCAGCGATTTGATGAATGTGCTTCAAAGAAAGGAGAGGTACCATGAGTTGATTCTTACCACCAATAAGAGGCCTCGAGGACCGAAATTCATTGTGGAATCTCATCAAGCCCGTGGTAAAGCTTCTAAGCAAAAGCATCAACCTCATGAACGTCAAGCACCACCACCACGTACGCCAAGAGCAACACGTGGCGGACGAGGAGAGAGAAGAGGCGTCGGCCGTGGCCGACAGCTTTCTTGGACGAGGGATGGTGGCGGCGCCGCCGCTCCCAGAGGGAAGAACAGTTTTGGTTCCGGTCCCAGGCTTGGTGGCCATACACCGAACAATGCTTCGGCTCCTTGCTTCAAATGTGGCTCTAAGAATCATCTTCAACGCGATTGCACAGCAAATAGAGAGATTCAAGCCGCTTACAAGAAACACAAACAATACATAGAACAAGAAACGAACTATGTAGGAGACTTTGAGGAAGAAGAATACGATGAGGAAGATACCAACTTCACCATCGATGACTTCCAACCTACCAAGAAACGTAGAACTTAGGAGTATGATACTCCGGATTATGAATAAGTATTTGACTTAGGTCATGAGATACATATTCAAGTTTGATTTTGCTTGTTATTTTGACTTAATATCGTTAATAAATCACGACTTTGTTCGATAAGTCGTTCTATTTAGAACATCCTTGATGTACTTTTGAGTTGTCATCAATAAAAATTCTCTTATTTAATGAATGATTTGAGATTTTTACATCCCTATGAAAGCATAAATGGTTCAATGCGTCCAATTCTCAATGGCATAATTATTTTGAGTTCACCACAGTTCTGGTGATGTTAACTCATATCCGAAATAAGATCACAAAAACAAATGAGAGACTCGCGAGAAATCGCGTTGCACATTCGGCCAGCCTATCGGCAGGAACTTGGCCGCGATCCGCCAGGCCTCGCTCACCATGGCTACTCGCCAACTTGGCCGCGATCCGCCAACTTGGCTGCGATCCGCCAACTTGGCCGCGATCCGCCAACTTGGCCGCGATCCGCCAGGTCTCGCTCGCCATGACTATTCGCCAACTTGGCCGCGATCCGCCAGGCCTCGCTCGCCATGGCTACTCGCCAACTTGGCTGCGATCCGCCAGGCCTCACTCGCCATGGCCACTCGCCAGCTTGGCTCAACACCGAATCCGGTTTTTGAAACCAACAATCGATAGCCTATCGAACAAATGCAACTTTTGCATCCATGGCTCGGCAACAACGTGTCTTCAGACTCGCCATGCTTCGGATTTAGCTCAACCGTCGCTTCGTATTGCCTCAATGCCAGACCGGCACTCACCACTCGCCTTGCTTCGGTTCGGCGTTAGGGTAGCTTCGGCCTTACCACAGCTTCAGCTTTGGCTTGGCCCCGGCCTTTGCCTCGGCCTCGGCCTTGGCTCGGCCACGCCACCTACGACGGTGTCTGGTCTCAATCTCTGACTTAGGCTATGTTATCAATGTTGGTATTCGCTGATTAAAATAAGGCTTATCTCTTTCTCTCAAGTTATGTCGTTGTCATGGCTCTGTTATTGGCCTTAATGCACTTCATTTTGTGATGATATATTGCTTCAGTACACTTACTTTAAAGTGTTCGCCAAAGTCTAAAGTAGACTATTGATTCAATTTACATTGTTTTTGTAGATGTATCAAGGCGAGATTGAGTGTTTGTTGGATTGTGCAATAACTCACACGATTCTGAGGAATCGGCAATTGTTTTCGGATTTTTCACCAAGAGAATCGTCATTATCTACGATGACAGGAACCGGACCCGTCATTAAAGGTCGTGGCACTGCTCAATTCTTATTGCCAAATGGCACTGAAATTCGGGTAGAGGACGCCCTATATGCGCCTAAGGCACCCAGAACCTTGCTAGCTTTCAAGGATGTACGTGACAACGACTATCACCTCAACACTTATGTTGAAGATGGAACTGAATATCTGTTGATCACCTCCACTCAATCTATGCGCACTCGCATTGTGAAGAAGTGTAAGCGAGTTTGAAATGGCATGTATTTCACAACCATTCGAGCCAACGAATCTCATGTTGTTATATTATGTGATTCTGATGCTTATAAGCTTTGGCATGATAGACTCGGTCATCCGGGTCGTGATATGATGATCCGTATTTTGAAATGCTCCCACGGTCATCCATTTTTCAGATCACAAAAGCACAGAGAGCGCCTCGGCCTCGGTTCGGCCGCCATGCCGACGATAGCCGCCTCTCGACTCCAAGGAGAGGTTCGGCCTCCTCCTGCTTCTCATGCTTCTATAGCGATGTCTAATGCTCATCGTTCGTTTTGCAAAGCTTGTTCACTAGCAAAACTTCAAGCAAGATCATCTTTTGCTATTGATAATAAACAGAATATTTCGTTCCTACAACGAATACAAGGTGATATTTGTGGACCTATAACACCAGAATGCGGACCATTTAGATATTTCATGGTTCTGGTTGATGCGTCAACGCGTTGGTCACACGTAGCGTTGTTGTCCACGAGGAATGCTGCATTTGCTAAACTCCTAGCTCAGATCATTAAGCTTCGGACTCACCACCCGGACAATCCGATTAAGTCAATCAGACTGGATAATGCTGGAGAGTTTACGTCAAAGTGTTTTGATGACTATTACATGTCAGTTGGGATTGAAGTTGAACATCCCGTACCCCACGTTCATTCTCAGAACGGTCTTGCAGAAGCCGCTATCAAGAGACTACAGCTTGTAGCTAGGTCTCTTGTCATGGCCACAAACTTGCCAGTTTCGGCATGGGGATATGCAATATTACATGCAGCTATGCTTATTCGTCTACGACCCACAGATAGCCAACCATTTAGTGCGTACCAGTTGGTAACTGGTTACGAGCCTGATATTTCGCATCTGCGTACTTTTGGTTGTGCCGTATATGTGCCTATCATGCCTCCACTGCGTACCAAGATGGGTCCACAACGACGATTAGCTATTTATGTTGGATATGGAGCACCAACAATTGTCCGCTACATAGAGCCTATGATAGGTGATCTGTTTACTGCAAGATTTGCAGATTGTCACTTTAATGAGACATCCTTCCCGCCGTTAGGGCGAAATGGGGCCGCATCCGTCCCTAGTGAATTTCAGGACTTGACGTGGTTCTCTCCCAGTATGTCTCATTATGATCCCCGTACGTCTCAGTGTGAGACCGAAATACAACGCATATTGGAATTACAAAAGGTGGTGGATTCGATGCCCGACTCCTTTACTGATATTGCGAAAGTGACAAGATCAACCATACCTGCTGCGAATGTACCTGCAAGGCTCAACATTCCTCGCCATGCGCGAGCACGCGCCGCCGGTCTCGGACTCGCAGCCCTAGGTGCCGTCGGCAGCCTAGGCTCGGCACCTCCAAGTGGAGGGCCGGCGTCGACTTTGGATCCTCCTAGAAAGAGGGGGAGACCAATCGGTTCCAAGGACAATGTACCTAGAAAGAGGGCATGTGTCCAGGCACAAAGCGATCCGTTCATCATCGATACTGTGACGCCGTCACGAGATTGTCTCCGACTATACCTATGTCCAAGAATCAACTCTGAATCATCTGGGGGACGCCTCAGACTCACCGTTGATGTTGGAGAACAAGGAAATCTCACTAAACTACTTATGCATGCACAATCTTATGAAAAGGAATTCCATGTATATCGATGATGCATTCGCCTACGCCCTTGCTCAAGAAGTCATTGACGACGACGATATGGAACCCCGCACTGTTGATGAGTGTCAACGTAGGGCGGATTGGCCGAAGTGGGAAGAAGCAATCCAGGCTGAACTAGACTCTCTAAAGAAAAGGCAAGTATTCGGACCGGTTGTGCCTACACCGCCGAACGTGAAGCCTGTTGGACATAAATGAGTCTTTGTCAGAAAGCGCAATGAGAATGGTGAAGTCCAGCGATATAAAGCTCGACTCGTGGCGCAAGGTTTTTCTCAACGCCCTGGAATTGATTATGAGGAGACGTATTCTCCTGTCATGGATACTATTACCTTCCGATACTTAATCAGTTTGGTAGTCTCAGAGAGACTCAATATGCAGCTTATGGATGTTGTAACAACGTATCTTTATGGGGATCTAGATACGGAGATGTACATGAAAGTGCCAGAAGGACTTTCGTTACCCAAGTCAAGTGAGCAAAAACCACGAAGTTCATTTGCTATCAGGTTAAGACGATCTCTATATGGACTCCGACAATCTGGTAGGATGTGGTACACACGGTTAAGTGATTACTTGATTGGGAAAGGATACAAGAATGATGAGTTGTGCCCTTGTGTGTTCATAAAGAGAACAAATTCAGGATTTGCCATTATAGCAGTCTATGTTGATGATATGAACATCATTGGAACTCTAAATGAGATCAATGAGACCGCTAGCTACTTGAAATCCGAATTCGAGATGAAAGATCTGAGAAGGACTCGGTTTTGCCTAGGCTTAGAACTAGAGCACCGAAGTGGTGGAATCTTTATACACCAATCTGCATATGTCCGAAAGATGCTCAGGTGATTCAACATGGACAAAGTTATGCATCCTACAGGCACTCTCATGGTCGTTAGAAGTCTGGAAATCAACAAAGATCCCTTTCGTCCGAAAGAAGATGACGAAGAGGTCTTGGGAGCTGAATATCCATATCTTAGTGCAATTGGAGCTTTGTTATACTTAGCTCAGTGTACTAGACCAGACATTGCTTTCTCAGTGAACTTGTTAGCTAGATTTAGCTCTGCGCCCACACAACGTCATTGGGTTGGAATCAAGAACATCTTTCGATACCTTAAAGGAACCCTTGACATGGGCTTGTACTATCGATACACTCATCAGGATTCGACACCTAGTCGATCTCTTGCATCCAACAGCACAAACCGTGGCTCGGATCGCCACCGGTCATCCGCCAAGACTGGCTTTAGCTCAACCATCCGCCATCCTGCAGCCATATCCGCCAACATATCCGGACCCGAGGATGCTAAGTCGTGGTCCCGATACGGCTTTGGCGATACTCCCTCCTACTCAGATACACCAAATGATGTGATGGTAGGATTTGCTGATGCTGGATATTTGTCAGATCCACACAAAGGACGTTCCCAAACCGGTTATGTTTTTACCATTGGGAATACGGCGATATCTTGGAGATCAACCAAGCAAACCCTTGTTGCTACCTCCTCGAACCATGCTGAGATTATTACACTACATGAAGCAGTCAAAGAATGTGTTTGGCTTCGCTCAGTTATATCTCACATTCGAGAGTCTAGTGGACTTGAGTCTACTACGATGGGACCAACTTGCATATTTGAAGATAATGCAGCATGCATTGAGCAGATGAAGTTGGGATACATCAAGGGTGACAATACTAAACACATTTCGCCTAAGTTCTTCTACAATCAGCAGCAGGAAGAGACTTTGAATATCCAAGTGAAGCAAGTCAGCTCAGAAGATAATGCAGCTGATCTATTCACCAAGTCTCTACCCAAATCTACATTTGTGAAGCATGTAAAGCGCATTGGTATGTGTCGCTTATCCGAACTCAAAGACTGATTGACTATCAGGGGGAGTTCTCGTCTAGACTTCAGGGGGAGTCTAGTTATGCATGTCTCACATACTTGTAGTTGGTGCGTTGTACTCTTTTCCCTTAAACCATGCTTTTATTTTTGCCCAAGAGGTTTTTGTTTGCTGGCAAAGGTTTTAACGAGGCAACAGTTCATGCACCATTGAGGACGCGACACAAGGGGGAGTGTTCAAGGAAGGTTAATTCCGTAACTTCCGTGGTGTGTCTTGTCCTAATAAGGCTAGTAGTCTAGATTCTTTATTAGATAGAGAATCTCTGTCTACCAGGGATACTTGATGTAATGCCTATATAAAGGCCTCATTATCAATCAATAAAGACACAGTTTACTATCAATCTATTTCTCCTAGAACATATATATATTTTTGGTGAATAATATGAGCAAAGACTTTGTCAAAGTAACAGTGTCATAGAGTGTAAGGCCATCTCCTGGAAGGAATTGCTATATTGGGGTCAGGGCTGTAATTTAGCCCTCTAAAATAATATAGTTTATTTTTTTTTATGGTGAACCATCTCCAATAAGGAATGGCTAAATTTAGTCTTTTCAAATATTTTCAATAGTCTTACATCATTATTTTGAAAATAATGATTTATTTTTATTTTAGTAACTATTTAATTTATTTCAAAACTGTTGAAAGAAAATACCATTAGTGTGTCTTCGTCAAAGTAGCTGACGATAGTAAATTAGTAATCAATCAGATGTAACGTTTCAATCAGTGAATATTATCATAATTGTAATTGTTATTACCATTGTAATCGTCACCTTATATAAATGGATCCTCTAATGAAATAAGTAGGCCAATTCCATTTTACTATTTCAAGTTATCAGACACGTAACTTTATTCCCTGAGTTTTTAATCAAGAAAAAAAAAAGAAAAAAAACATAAGAAAGAAAGAAAAAAACACCTACGATTTTTTTTTTCCTCTCCACCGCCGCTAGCCTTGCTAGCAGCAACCCAGCCCAAGGCCAACTACCCTTCTCCAATTGGTGTATGCTCCTCCACACAGCAGCAAACCTGCTCAACCAAGCCGAAGCCAGCAGTCTTGCGCGTCTGCCTAGCCTTCAGCCGCCATCGCCGCTAGGCAGCCTTGGACGTTGTCGACCCGACCCCTACGCCGTTCGGATCTTCCTCGACGTAGCCCCACATCGATAGCAGGTCAACCCAGTCCACGCCGCACTGCTCCGGACCTCCCGCTCGTTGAGCATCCTCGACGTCCAACGCGGACCCTCGACCTGAATTTTCTGCCTCGACCCGAATTGCTGCTCGACCCGGATTTGCTGCACGACCCGAATTGCTGCTCGATCCTGTTTCTGCTAGATCCGACCCGCGAAATAGGAAACGAAACAGATATTTACCATTTCTGGTAAATTAAGGTTAGTTTTTCGAAACCTACCATAGTGTAAAAATATATATATTGAATGATTATGTTTACTGAAATTAATTGTAAATGTGAAATATGATTGTTTATTTGATTCCTTGATTTTACTTGTTAATTTTTACTGCCTAAGTAAATACATATATATTTATGTTTTTAAGCATTAAAAATTATGTAGGCAATATTTGTTATTTACACGTTATTTTGAAATTAATGTGACATCGTTTTTATATGCGAATGTTGTGTGCTATATTTTTTTTAATTAATTATCAAGCATGCTATCTATATTTTGTTAATATTGAATGATTATTCTATTTCGCATATTTTATATTTCAGTGTAATGCCATGTGATAAAGAAACTTCATGTGTGTTATAAAGTAAGTACAAATTTACCATGTGATAAAGTATTTTCACAAAGCATCGAAAAATGTGTGACCACTATGAATTATGGTCTCAAAATTTAATTCACATTCTTTAAAATTAATTATCATTGATGTGTTACGACTACATAATTAATATATTCTTCACTCTTGTTTATGAGATGGTTGATCCAGCTCGACCCGAATTTGAAATACTAGGCTCAGAAGGAATTGAGTACCACCGTTGGGTTTCAGATGTGGAAACTGCCTTTATTGGAAATGACTATACTTTCACTGTCAAACCCTCCACCGACCCTAAGGACGAAGAACCGTTTGCGAAAGTTAAAGCAAATGCCCTAATGTTTCTGAGGCGGCATATTGACTCTAGCTTACGTTGGGAGTACCTTCAGTTGAAAACACCCAAAGAACTGTGGGATGCCCTAAAGGGACGTTTTGAGAACATTCATGTCACTTTACTCTCATAACTGACTGCTTAGTGAAATGAAATTCGCTTGCTTGACTACAAAAGGGTTAATGAATTCAACAAGGACATGTTGCGCCTTATAGCACGTCTCAATTTCTGTGGAAATGAACTCACAGAAGATGATATGATCCAAAAGACTCTTTCCACTTTTCCTACTTCAGCATTTATACTAGCGAACCAGTATAGGCTGGAGTATGACAAGAAAAATATCACAACCTTCAACAAATTGATCAACATGCTGCAAGTGGCTTAGCAGCATGATCAAGTTCTTATGAACAATAATGTCAAGCCCGTTGGGACAAAGAAAATTCCTGAGGTTAACTATGGTAAGATAAAAGATGAAAATAACCCCAAAGAAAAAGGGGTTAGACATGTTGAGCCCTACCCACGTGGGCACAATGCACCACGTGGAAAGGCACCTATGGGTCGTGGTATGGGCCGTGGAGGCCCTCCTAATGTATGGCGCAGAGAATGTGGTGCTGGTCCTAGTGGCTATGGTGGTGATAGGGCCAATGTGCAAAAAGCACCCAAGAACCCTCCAGTCAAAAGGGAGAGAGTTGGAAATGAACTTTGCTATCGGTGTGGAGCTACTGAGCATTGGTATAAGAACTGCCAGGCAAGCAACAAAGTAGCAGCCAATTACAAGAGGTATAAAGAGTGTAGAGAACAAGAGGCTCACTATATGGAAGACGAAGGCAATGACAGTGATGCCAACCTCACAATTGCATATTTCAATGGCAACATGAACCCTGCTCAGTCTATAAATGTTCCAGACTTTGATGATTGATATGCTTTATTCATTTATTTATTTATTTTTCCAAGAACGCTATGAAAGTGGCATGCCTTATTTTAATTAGACTATTGTTTTGATCTTAAAGTTTATTTGAATAATGGTTTGTTGAATTTTTCTTTTTTTTAACTTTTTATTAAATAACTCACACACCCTTACATATGTCAATGAGATTTGAACCTATGACCTCAACGTTGTCAGTTAAGCTACTTAACCAACCAAGCCACAGCTCACTGACAATAATGGTTTGTTGAATTGGATTTTTATGTCCGAGACTTTGATTTGATTATCGTTGGCTTATTAATAAATTTCAGATTTTATTCTAAAGTATCGAATTTTATTCGATTTTATTTACTATATATACATGGTTCGAAAATAGCACTATTACGATGTAAAGCAATACATCTAGCAAATAAAAGAAAAATAATATTAGATTGACAAGCATATCATTCTACCTCAATCGAAATACTCTAAAGAATATGAGATATATTTTTCGACTTTAATAATCTCATCCAATTTAATTGTCGGAATGTATCGAGGAGAGATAGAGTGTTTAGCTGATAGTGGGACTACTCACACTATCTTAAGGAATCAACAATTATTTGTTGAATTAATTCCTTATAACACATATGTGACTATGTTGGCTGGATCATCACAAGTAATAAAGGGGCGAGGAAATGCCACATTTTTTATGCCTAACGGCACAATGATAAAAGTCACAAACGCTCTATATACACCTAGAGGCAATCGAACCTTATTAAGTTTCAAAGATATTCGTGCTAACAGTTATCATTTGCAAACTTACTGTGAGAATATAATTGAATATTTGTATTATACTTCTTATGAATGTGGAAGAAAACGCATGTTAGAAAAACTAATGCGTCCGTATAATGGATTATATCTCACTACCATCCGGATTATTGACTCCTATGCTGTCACCAACAAAGAAATTTGGGATACTGACTCATACAGGCTTTGGCATGACCGACTAGGACACCCTGGTCGCGACATGATGATTCGTGTTTTAAAGAACTCACACGGGCATCCCTTCTTCCGAGGAAAAAATAAAATGGGACGACACAATGCAAAGTGCCGGTCGTAGTGTTGCTTCAATGCAGCCATTACCTTCTGAAACACTAGATGCGCTATGTCCCTCTACCTCATTGACTATTTCAAAGGCACATCACTCGTTTTGCAAAGCCTGCTCTCTAGCAAAAACAGGATCGAGACATTCCTATGCTAAAGATATGAAACAAAATATTCCATTCTTACCTTCTGAAACACTAGATGCGCTATGTCCCTCTACCTCATTGACTATTTCAAAGGCACATCACTCGTTTTGCAAAGCCTGCTCTCTTAGCAAAAACAGGACCTATCCATCTAGAATGCGGGCCATTCAAGTACTTTATGATTCTGGTAGATGTTTCGACACGCTGGTCACATGTCGCATTATTGTCCACAAGAAATGCTGCATTTACAAAACTCCTAGCACATATAATTATACGTTTAAGGGCTCACCACCCTGATCAACTTATCAAGTCTATAAGGCTTGACAACGCTGGACAGTTCACATCAAATATATTTAATGATTATTGCATATGAATTGTGATCGATGTAGAACATCTTGTACCCCAAGTGCATGCACAAAAAATGGTCTCGCAGAGGCCACCATCAAAAGGCTACAGATGGTGGCTAAGGCACTGGTTATGCGCACCAACATGCCTATATCTGCTTGGGGTTATGCAATATTGCACGCAACTTTACTTATTCGTTTTAGACCCACTGCTAGCCAACCATTTTCTGCGTACCAGTTGGTTACTGGATATGAGCCTGATATTTCACACTTACGCATATTTGGTTACGCAGTATATGTGCCTATTGCGCCCCCACAATGCACTAAAATGGGTTCCCAGAGACGATTAGGTATTTATGTTGGATAGGAATCCCCAACCATTATCCGTTATTTGGAACCTTTGACAGGCGATCTTTTTACCGCTGGATTTGCGGATTGTCACTTTGATGAGACAGTCTTCCCATCGTTAGGGAGAGATAAGAAAAAGGATTTTCTAAGGGAACAACAGGAATTGTCGTGGTCTGTCCCCACTCAGTCTCATTTTAATCCCCGCACTTCACAATGTGAAAGTGAAGTGAAAAGAATAATCAATCTTCACAACGTAGCTGATTTGATGCCTGATGTATTTTCTGATATTACTAAAGTGACAAGATCACATATACCAGCTGCAAATGTGACTGCAACAACGTTGTAGATAGAGGCATTGATACCACACATAGTGGAGGTGTGGTTGAGGCCGTGGCTCCCCAAAGGAAGAGGGGAAGGCCACATGGTTCGACTGATACTCGCCCAAGAAAGAAGAGAGCGAGTAAGGCACAACCCGATCCATTAATCATCAATGTAGAGAATCCCTCCCATAAGATTGTCTCTGAGTATAGTTATGTCCATGAATCAATACTGGAGGACGCTCCGATTTTTGAAATGATTCCAGAGAACAAAGAAATCTCAATGGATTATGAGAAATCATACGAGTTGATGGAAAGATCTTCCATGTACATTGATGATGTATTTGCATACACTGTTGCTCAATAAATCATCTAGCACGATGATATCGAACCACGCTCTGTTGCAGAATGTCAACAAAGAGCAGATTGGCTTCAATGGAAAGAAACAATCCAGGCAGAACTAGATTCTCTGGCAAAGAGACAGGTATTTGGTCTTGTAGAGCTAACCCCACCAAGTGTAAAGCCTGTAGGACATAAATGAGTTTTGTCAGAAATCGTAATGAGAATAATGAAGTCCTAAGGTACAAGGCTCGCCTTGTGGGCAAGGTTTTTTCATAACGCCCTGGAATTGACTATGAGGAGACATACTCTCCCGTAATGGGCTTGGTAGTTGCCGAATGACTGGAAATGCAACTCATGGATGTGGTTACAGCATATTTCTATGGGGATCTTGATTCAGAGATATAAATGAAAGTGTCTGATGGCCTTCCATTGCCCAAGTCAAGTGACTCTAAACCACGGAGTGCGTTTGCAATCAGATTGAAACGCTCACTTCGTGGATTGAAACAATCCGGGCGGATGTGGTATACCCGTCTAAGTGACTACTTGATTGGGAAGGGATATAAGAATGATGAACTATGCCCCTGTGTATTCAGAAAGAGAACAAGTTTCGGATTTACAATTGTAGCTGTATATGTCGATGATATGAATATAAGATGTACTCTTAATGAAATAAGAGAAACCGCGAGCTACTTGAAATCCGAGTTTGAGATGAAAGATCTTGGGAAAACTCGGTTTTGTCTAGGTCTTGAACTAGAACACCGAGCTTTTGGAATACTTATCCACCAGTCTGCATATGTCCAAAAGATGCTCAGGCGATTTAACATGGATAAAGTGCATCCTGTTAGCACTCCCATAATCGGTCGAAGTTTAGATATAAAGAAAGATCCATTTCTCCCAAAGGAAGATGACGAAGAGTTATTGGGAGCTGAAATTCCCTACTTAAGTGTAATAGGCGCATTATTGTATTTAGCTCAATGTACTCGACCAGATATTGCATTCTCAGTGAACTTGTTAGCTAGATTTAGCTCAGCGCCAACGCAACGTCATTGAAATGGTATTAAGAACATATTTCGATACCTAAAAGGAACCATTGACTTGGGTCTATTTTTTCCCTACATAAAGACAAGAGGGACCACAAATGGGAATGCAAACCCTAAAGGAAATGTCGATAGAGAAAGCGTCACCCCCTATACTGAAACCCCAAATAATGTTTTGGTTGGGTTTGCTAATGTTGGGTATCTCTCTGACCCACATAAAGGTCGTTCTCAAATCGGTTATATATTTACCATTGGGAACACGGCGATATCTTGGAGATCAACCAAGCAAAACCTTGTGGCTACCTCCTCGAACCACTCTGAGATCATTGCTCTACATGAGGCGGTTCATGAGTGTATATGGTTAAGGTTCATCATTACACATATTCGAGGGACTAGTGGTTTAAGTTCTACCACTGAAGAGCCTACTTGCATTTATGAAGATAATGCAGCTTGCATCAAACATATGAAGCTAGGTTATATCAAGGGTGATAACACAAAACACATATCGCCAAAGTTTTTCTATAATCAGCAACAACAGGCTTTCCTCAAGATTCAAGTGAATCAAGTAAGGTCTGAGGAGAATGTGGCAGATTTATTTACCAAATCACTGCCCGAAGCAATATTTGAGGAACATGTGAAAAACATACGAATGCGAAAGCTTTCAAAACTTCCTTGATCGATATAAGGATCAGGGGGAGGTGTAAATTTCAGAGGGAGTCTAATACACTCACGTCATCTTTAAAGGTTAAAGGTGCGTTGTGCTCTTTTTCCCTTCGACCAAGTTTTATTTTGTCCCACTGGGTTTTGATACTTGGCAAGGTTTTTGACGAGGCAACGATCAATACACCATTTTGTCTTTGACTTGGCACAAGGGGGAGTGTTGAAGGAAAATATCATTAGTGTGCATTCGTCAAAGTAACTGACGATAGTAAATTAGGAAATTAGTAATCAATCAGATGTAACGTTTCAATCAGTGATTATTATCGTAATTGTAATTGTTATTATCATTGTAATCGTCACCCTATATAAAGGGATCCTCTAATGAAATGAGTAAACCAATTCTATTTTACTATTTCAAAAACTAAATTATGAGACAAAAATAATTGCATGGCTTAATTGATAGTAGCCATTAGATCTCTAATGGTCAAGCTTTTACATCCATTAGATTTAGATGAAGAAGAAACAATCCCACGTTCAACTATCAATTTGGTCAACCCACTTTTATGTTGCTGTCAATTTGTGTGGGTCCGGTTAGGGCTAAAGAGCCACTTCCAGCCAAATTTGGCCCTCTACAATGCCCTATAGCCCTTTAGCTCTTCAGCCTTTCTTCTACTGGAAGTCCGTTTTTTGTGAAAAAGGGCTACAGAGCCCATTATGACCCTCCTACTGGAGATGGTCTAACCCCTACTAAACTAAAGAATGTACAAAAGAGTGTAACCCCTATTAAACTAAAGAATGTACAAAGGAGATATGAGATCATTTCAGGGTATATGTAGCTACTCACTAAGACTGCCCAAGCTACTGATACCAAGCAGCTCACTTCGAGTTGCAAACCATTAAACCATCAATTCATTTAAAAAACAAAAAAAAAACCAAATCAGCAATTAAATTGCTTCTATAAGTTGCTATTCACTGTAAATTACTTTTATGTGCCAGTTTTTATGCAACGGTGCAGCTCCATCAATCTAGCAATTCCTATTCATCGATTTAGTATTTTATTTAAATTATCTATGCTATTATTAAGCAAACAGGTTTTGTTAGCTAAAACGTGTGTGAAAATACGATTGAGTCCTTATACTATAGATTATGGAAAAATAGATTTTAATAAACAAAAGATAAAACAGTAATAAACAAAATAATAATAAAAAAATTAGAAAAAAATAATTGGAGAGAAGTTATCTTATGGTTATAACTTCTTATCTATTATATGCATTAACTTTCTACATGTCTTACATTTTTAAAAATTAAAAAATTGTTGTAGGAGAAACAATAGATAAGTAAAGCGTTCTTTTATTGATTGATAAGGAGACCTTTATATAGGCATTACATCAAGTATCCCGAATAATCAGGGATTCCTTATCTACTAAAGATACTATATATCTAGTCTAATTAGGTCAAAACAAACCACGGAAGTTACAGAATTATCCTTCCTTGAACACTCCCCCTTGTGTCGCGTACCTAATGTGACACGGTGCATAACATGTTGCCTCGTTAAAACCTTGCCAACCAAAACAAAAACCACTTAGGTAAAATAAAAAGCTTGGTTGAAGAGAAAAGAGCACAACGCACCAACTGCAATTGAAGATTACATGTGAAGTAGACTCCCCCTGATGTCTACAAGACAACTCCCCCTGATTGATAACTTAATCTCGGAGTTTAGATTAATGGCGTATACAAACTCTCCTCACAAGCTTCAAAAGTAGGCGTGGCCAATGATCTAGTCATTGAATATGGCCACATTATCCTTGTATTAGACTAGCTATACTTAGCTTTACTTGGTCTTAAGGAAGAAGGTTGCTTAACAACTCAAAACTAGAGTTCGCGTTGAAAATCAGATTCACGTGCAGCATGACCTTCACGTACTTAAACAATCATAAATCCTTCGATACAGTAGGTATGAATAAACCGTAACAAGTTATGGAAACTAGACACCCATTCCAGTGATATAAAATACACAACGTGGTTCATCCTGATCTAATCATAAAGCTCTGTCGAAGGTGACTGATCTGCAAATTACCGGACATATTCATCCTACTTTTCCAAAACAGCCGTAACTCACTCTATATAATAGGTATGATCAAATGGTTGGTGTCCCTGGAAATTAGACACATAGATATTTCCAACGGTACTAATTTCACCATTTTCCGATAAGTAGGCTGTCTTGTAGACCTCGTGGAATTTGACATACAGAACCAGGCAGATTCTGGCATTGCCTTATGATGCGTCTTTCATGATGGAATCGAATGAGCCTAAACCTTTCACAATTGAGAGAAAGTACCACCATATAACATGGCTTTGTGTGGGTGCGTCTAGCCATTACTTGGCTTTATAAGATTATGGCGAATGAGATGTCGAGTCGAGCATATTATGACAAGTACATGATTGCGCACATGGTACTTAGATAGAGAGTTTCATCTCCTAAGACTTCTCGTCATATGGACGTAACAAATCTTCTCAAGACATTGACTAATCATGGGATACATATAGGTTTTGGTTTAACGTCCTTTAGATAGCCATAAGCCGATTGATGAATAGGTTCACCACTAACGGTTCTCACTCCTGAGACCAAGTATTCCTAAGATCTTTTCATTCTTAACGTCGGATTAGTGATACTTCAATCACAATTCATCTAAAGTTTACACGCAAATAGGCATGATTATTTACATCCCATCTTCAATCAAGTAGTCATTGACTCGTAGTTTTTGCTTACTTAACTTAGGTGAAAACTAATCCGTTCAGGATGTTTATGCACATCTCTTTACTTAGTTCCAATAGAGATTATTTAAGCTGCATGTTCAGTTTTTCGGAACTACCTAACTGACAAGGTAGTGGAGTGCAATATGACTCCATTACGAGAGCATATGTCGTCGTAGTTTTCAGGGTGCTTGTGAGAGACCTTGCGCCATAAGGTGAGTCTAGGCTCTTTTTCTCACTACGCTTTCCATCAAAGATTATCGATAGGGTTTACACTTGCGGTGTCGGCATCACCTGACCAAGGATCTACCTCTTTGTATAAACTAGATCGCATATCTTTCTGTGTAGGCCAATTCACAACGTTGGTATTTGCTTCAACGAAGTGAGTGTGTTCGATATCTAACTCATAAACCACGTTCTCATGTACAATAGTGTAATTCGCATTTGTAGAGATCTCCATATGGATTGGCTTTCCATTGAGGCGTCCCCCATTGATGACCATAATACAGAAAATCCATGAGACAAATGAGTTGTCATTGATCCAAGGATCAAGTTGCCAAACTCGCATTTGGTGAGTGTATATCGAACTAAGTGTCATCTCTACACTTCTAGTGAGAGTCACAGCCTAGTGACACCATCTACCACTTTTTTGGAGTCACCATGTGTTGACAGTAGCCACAGAGGGGCTACAGCAGGCCCACAGACCCGCAGCTAGTGTACCAGGAGCCGGCCCGAGGCCCAGGACCGGATCACCAGCACCCGGCCTCGGGGTCCAGCAGTCTATCCTGCTACCAGGGGCCCGGGGTCAGGGGGCGCCGGCCTGCCAAAGAGGTCACCAAAGCTGCCTTTTGGTATGCAAACAGAAGGGAACCAGTCCCACATCGAAGGGTAAGGCCAGACCTCACTCCTGGCCACCTATATAAGGGCCCCAACTACCCTCATTAATAGGCAACTGATCCTTCCTACCGCTTATATACGTGCTTAAGTTATATCTATTCCAACTATACTAACTTAGGCATCGGAGAGGAGAAGACCGGCCCGCCTGGTATTCCCCTTAGTAAGCAGGTTTGCAGGAGATAGTACGAAGATTTACCTGTCTCTACCAGGCCCCAGGGTTTGTGCAGAAACACCATGTCACCATTTATGGATGACAATGTGTCTATTTATCCGGACATCAATCCTTGCAGGCATGTTTGGAATAAGAGTACTATTCCAATATTTTCCTTGAAAGACCAATAGTTTTCTCTTTGCAGCATGTATATCAAATCTCGTCACTTTGATTTATGGGACTTTGGGGAATATGATGAGGCAAAGTGGGGACAAACCACGGAAATGCCAAGTCGTTCTACGTGAACATACTTGTTTTTATCTCCCCCTAACAACGGGAAGACTGACTCATCAAAAAGTGACATAAACGAGATCTCTTGTTAAGGTTTCTATACAGCAGACTATAGGTGGAAGCTTATGTCTTATTCAAAGACAAATACCATCATTAAACGCTTGTGGTGGCTCAATATGGCACATAAAGTATGTGGACGGTAAAAGGTATTGATCGTTAACACTTATCCGTTAACAAGATGCATTCAGTTACAAAATGTAACATGCATATACGCTTCCTGAAATGTTTCACTAAGTTCCGGGACACCAAATGCCACCACATTTTAACAGTAGGTAGGCATGTGTGTTAGAATTCCAACGCCGCTGGCTCATCACTGAAACCGGCATAAAACATACCGAACCGGTCGGAACAGTCTCCGGAGGTCAGTGAATGTTTGTGTCGAGCGGTTCAAGACCTTTCAGGTGTCCAATGGCTCTGAAATTTTATGAGTAGGTACCATGGATGTTAGGAATCGGTGGACCAAATTTCACCTTAAGAACCGGCCTAAAAGTAGGTGACCCGGTCAGTCCAATGATAGGTCCGCGAGCTGGAAAACCGAGATTTGTAGGTTTTTTTTTTTCAACTTTTCAATCATTGTCAAGGTGCTTCATAACATTTAAGTGTTATGGCTTGAGTTTAACCATTAGGTATATCACCATAGTATCATTGTGTCTCAAATTGAACTATGGGAAGGCATCAAAGTCATCATCTTATGTATCATTGTCTTTAGCGTAGGAAGGCGTTACTCCAAAACTTTGCCAAAGATTAGGCTTTGAAATAATGAGCATAGCTAATGAAGGATCATAAGGGGATCATATGCACTTTTAAATGCATAACTAGTGCTTCCATTGACTTGGAGGAAGACTTTTGTGACGTTAATGTCATCTTTAAGCCTTGAGCATTGCTCATGACGCTACCAAATATTCTTTTGGTCATCTTTGATCCCAATAGCTTCTTTGCTCCAAAGAAAGGATGTCCATGTAATTTTCACATATAGATCATTAAAACATGTCCAAAATTCCGGACGATGAGTCTATATGAGTCGCCGATTCAAAGAATCCGAATCATAGTGTATGTGAAATATATTCACAATATTGACTCATAAGTTGTGCGCATTCATTAGAAGCGATACATAAGAAAACTTTTCAATTTTCACAATGAGTTTCAAGGTGATAATCATGAGAATATACTCTCATATTATTCCATGTATCTCTTGTATATATTGATCATATGATTGTATTAATTGTAATTAGTAAACTGATGTAGAACCATATCAATGACTTGATTCTTTTTTTTTTCAATGGCCTTTTTCTCTAATTTTTTCTTCTTCTTTATGACAATAGGGTTTCGAGGCGTAGCTTCCCCCTCTTTTTCTGAACGTGTAACATGAATTTCGTCACTTGTCATTATAGGGCGCATTTTGCGGTCAATGTTTCTTTTTCTTAAAAGAACAAGAGGGAAGGTATTGAATTTAGGTTGAGACCAAGATTATGGTAACTCAATTCAATATTTATTGTGACAATTTCCTTCACATATCGATGTTACAACGACAATTTCCGTCGCACATCATGAGTTTGTCCATTTGTGACTCTCTTAGGATCGTCACAAGCATCAACAATATTTTGTCGGAATCGTGATAAAATAGTCACGAAGAGTTGTGGTTCATAGTGACATCACAGCCACAAGCACAACTTTAGACGGTAACATCACCGTTACCCCTTAGTGATACGCCAGGGTGGGTGGGGCCCCTTTGTATCGTCCAGAGAAACAGAAGAATCGGGATGATGTAGCAGGGAGTTTGAAAGTCCTGGAAAAAACAAAAGTCCCAACAATTGAAATTGCAGAAAGCATGAACTTTTATAAAAACTTACTTGCTAGTTTACCAATGAACTGCGTTTAATAAAAATTGCGCTTGAGGACTCGGTTCTGATCCTTGTGCAAATTACAATAATCGCTTCGATTCTTGAACGAAATGCGGAAAATTGCTTCTCTTCATCGCGTACATATAGGCATAATATGTTGACGAATGGCGATTTTTTCGCCCAAAAGAGCTGCTGGGCTCAGCAGGAGGCCCAAAAGCTGACTGGGCTAGGCAGAGGCCCAAACCCGACTCGGGTCGGGTTGTGTGCGTACGGGTCGGGTCTTCTGTAAACAAGTCGGGTCGAGACCAAACAGGGTCGGGCTCTGCGCAAGTCTTCGATTGTTGCAAAGGACGTCAAACGGATTGCAGGCGCTGGGCTGCTTGGCGGCGGCGTCAGGCGTCAATACTTAGACGATGTTGACGTCGGAGGAAAGCACCGGGCTGGGCTTTGGGATGCGCGACGATGGCTCAAGGCTACTAGGACCAGGAGGACGGCGTCAATGCTGGGCTAGATTGGCGCCGGGATTGACTGCTGGCGTCGGCTGGAGCTGCGTCGAGGAAGGACGCTGGTGAGGGCAGCATCTGTAGGGCGGAGGAGAAGGAATGGGTGCCCAGAGTAGATGTCTGGGTGCCCTAAGCATCTTCATTCTCTGCCAACAAAGAAGTCGTTGGTAGAATGGGTTTGGCTTTCCTTCAGACAAAGGGGATGTCGGCAGAAGAGTGTTTCTGGGTGTTTTGGCCTTCTTTTCCGACGAACTATTGCCGGCAGAAAAGAGAATTTAGGGTTTTGGTTTCTTTTCAGGAACAAAACTTAGGGTTTCTGAATTTTTTTTTTCCAAGGCTATTAAATGAAGACTAGAGCCACGTGCTGATAACGTGTTGTAGGAGAAACAATAGATAAGTAAAGCGTTCTTTTATTGATTGATAATGAGGCATTTATATAGGCATTACATCAAGTATCCCGAATAATCAGAGATTCTCTATCTACTAAAGATACTATATATCTAGTCTAATTAGGTCAAGACAGACCACAAAAGTTACGAAATTATCATTCCTTGAACAAAAATAAAAATCTTTTTGCTAAAACAAAAAAACACAAGAAAAGATTTCACACACATCGTGTGTGGGCAATGCGAGTTTCATATATAATTTCAACCAATCATCAAACGGCACACAACATTGTTAAATGTTGTTATCACCCAAATAATGTTATAGGATTTACGAGCAACCAACTGTGGAGTAGTTTTAAGTATAGATTACAGAATTAATAGTGATGGGTTTTAATATGATATAGATTACAGAATGGTAACATAGGAGCAGATTACAAATGTATGTGGTAGACTGGTAGTAGGTTGTAGTATGAGGAGTTTACCAGAATACAAAGTCCATAGAATACGAGAGATCGAGAAGAGGAAGAAAGAGGGATAAAATAGGAAGATTATGGGATAAATATTAAGAAAGAAATTTGGGATGTGTATTAAGTTGGCATATGCATCCGTTTCAATTATAATTTATGACCCTACCTGTGATCCGAGCAATTAGCTCCAATGCTAAGTGTCACGGGCCGACTTTGCGGGAGCGCAAAGAGGACCGTGCGGCACTTACTGTCCCTTTGAGAAGGTAGTAAGTCAGCCTTGAGCGTACCTTGCAAGGAACAATGGAAACCACACGATATTAATATATTGTACGCAACAAGTAAGAACAGTATAATATAGTTGTGGGGCGAGCTCGTCGACAAGCGAGCGAGCAATTGAATGCAAAGTTGCAAAAGATCTCACGCGACACAGATGATTGAATAATTCCTCTCTTTATTGATGGTAAGACGTTTACAGGGGCGCAAGTACAGGTGCTTACCTATACTAGTTCACTAGTCCAACCGTCGCCGACTAGGAACCCCCCTGTATAGTGCAAGTCGGACAAGTAGTAACTTGGCACCAGGGAAACATGAATATTAGGAAATATTAATTACAGAAATGCCACTAGCACACAAGCAACCGGCCATAGGCTTAACTCTTGACCTTGGACAAGGTTGCTTGTGGCGTTACAAGTTATATCCCTAACATGCTCCCCCACTTAAGCTGTCGGCGCTCTCGACGACGGCATTAAGGCTAGAGTGCTGCAATCTTCTCCCTGAGCTGCTGGCTTCGTCTTCTGCCTTGAAGTCTTCAATCTGCTACTGGAACCTCCTGAGTGCTTCGACATTCTCCCAGCTTGTCTCTTCGTCTCCAACCCCCTTCCACTTGACTAAGAACTGCTGCTGCGGGACAACTTGGACAGCTTGACTGGTGCCTTGGCGATACTTGTTCACCACCCGTTCGGCAAGGATCGCTTCGACTTCCCTCGACTTAGTGGGCTTGATCTCCACATGGGGTCGAGTTGGCTTGTTGCGAGAGCCATCTTCAGGATCTGGATGATGGGGTTTGAGATTGCTGACATGAAAGACCGGGTGAATCTTCATCCAAGTGGGGAGGTCGACTTTGTAAGAGCACTTCCCCACTTTCTTTAGAACCGGGAGCGGGCCTTCATATCGGCGGAACAACCTCTTGTCTTTGTTGCGAAGGAACCGGAGCTGTTCGGGGAGTAACTTGACAAGCACCATGTCTCCCTCTTTGAACTCTTGAGACTGGCGGCCTTGGTCGGCCCACTTCTTCATTCGCCCCGCCGCTTTCTCCAAGTAACTCTTGGCAATCTCTGTGTTGGCCTTCCACTCTTTAGTGAAGTTGAAAGCCCGCGGGTTCTTCCCCTTGTACACTTCTTGTACTGTGTGAGGCAGGAAAGGCTGCTGACCCATCACTACTTCGAACGCACTCTTGTTGGTGGCTGAACTCTTCTTCGAGTTAAAACAGAACTGGGCCACATCTAGGAGTTCCACCCAATTCTTCATGTTGGCATGGACAAAGTGTCGCAAATACTCTTCAAGCATTCCATTGAATCTCTCAGTTTGCCCATCTGTCTGAGGATGGTAACTGGAAGAGATGTTGAGCTCCGACCCAAGCAGCTTGAACAACTCTGTCCAGAAGGACCCAGTAAACCTTGTGTCTCGATCACTGACAATATTCTGTGGCACGCCCCAATACTTGACCACGTGCTTGAAAAAGAGACTTGCTGTGTCTTCGGCAGAGCAATGCTTTGGGGTTGGCACAAATGTTGCATACTTAGAGAACCTGTCCACCACAACGAGGATACCAGAAATGTCCCCCACCTTAGGGAGGCTTGTAATGAAGTCCAGGGAGACACTCTCCCAGGGCCGAGTCGGTGTGGACAGTGGTTCCAACAAGCCCGGTGTCTTTTGTCTCTCCACCTTGTCTTGCTGGCAGATGAGGCAAGTTCGAGTGTACTCCATCACGTCATCTCTCATTTGTGGCCAATAGTATCCCTGCTTCAGAAGAGCATGTGTTCTCTGCCATCCTGGGTGCCCTGCCCACAAGGTGTCATGACACTCTTTCATAAGCATTCTTCGTAACCCATCGGCACGAGGGACATACATTCGACCTCCTTTTGCCATTAGCAGGCCGGCTTCCACCCAAAACCTTTGACTTTTCCCTTCCTCTACTAGCTTGACAAGGGCTTGAGCGGCAGGATCCTTTCTCAGACCCTCTTTAACTCTTCCTTTGATGTCGGTAGCGACGGCACTGCCTGTCAACGTCGCTAACACTCGGGTGCTAGCAAGATCCGTCTTCCGACTTAAAGCATCGGCCACTTGGTTCGAGTGACCCGCTTTGTGCTCAAATTGGAAATCAAATTCTGCTAGGAACTCTTGCCACCGCGCCTGTTTAGAGGTCAGCTTCGGGTGTGTCAGGAAGTGACTGACTGCAGAGTTGTCTGTCTTTACAATAAATTTTGCCCCCAACAAGTAATGTCTCCATGTTCTCAGACAATGGATCACCGCCAACATTTCTCTCTCATGCGCGGTATATCTCCTCTCTACCGGAGATAGCTTGTGGCTTTCATATGCCACTGGATGTCCTTCTTGCAACAAAACTCCCCCAAGCGCAAAGTCAGACACATCAGTCTGCACTTCAAATGGCTTGTTCAGATCAGGTAATGCAAGGACAGGATCTTTCATCACTGCCTCTTTCAACTTCTTGAAAGCCTGTTCACATTCCTCCTTCCAGTCCCACGCCACTCCCTTCTTTAGAAGCTCTGTCAGGGGAGTGGTCTTTAGCGAGTAATTCTCAATGAACCGCCTATAGTAGTTGGCCAGTCCAAGGAAAGATCGCAATTCTTTCACATTCTTGGGGCTTTGCCACTCTTCAATGGCCTTCACTTTCTTCATGTCCATTCGAATTCTCCCCCTTTCTATGACATGCCCCAAGAATTTAATGGTATCCTGCGCGAAGGAGCACTTCTCGCGCTTGACATACAGCTGGTTGGCACGCAGCTGCTGGAACACTACCTTTAGATGTTCCACATGCTCTTCCAAGGTGGAACTGTAGACCACAATGTCATCTAGGTACACCACCACGAACTTGTCCAGGTAGTCATGGAAGACCTGGTTCATCAATGTGCAGAATGTGGCTGGTGCGTTGGTCAATCCGAATGGCATCACTAGAAATTCAAATGCGCCGTATCGGGTGACGCAAGTAGTCTTTGGCTCGTCCCCTTCCGCAATGCGTACTTGATAGTATCCCGACCGAAGATCCAGCTTGGTGAAATATTTGGCACCACTGAGCTGGTCGAACAAGTCGGCAATCAGAGGGATAGGGTACTTGTTTCGCACCGTCACTTTGTTGAGAGCTCTGTAATCTACACACAATCGCAAGCTCCCGTCATGCTTCTTTTGAAAAAGTACCGGTGCGCCATATGGGGCCTTCGAAGGTTGAATGAACCCTGCTTCTAATAGCTCTCCCAACTGTCTCCTTAACTCGGCCAGTTCTGGTGGAGCCATTCGATAGGGAGCCCTCGCGGGTGGTTTAGCCCCGGGGAGCAACTCAATCTCATGATCCACATTCCTTCTTGGAGGAAGTTCTTTGGGAAGCTCTACCGGCATCACATCTTTGTAGTTCTCGAGCACACCCTGAACTTCTCGTGGCACTACTTCCTGCTCTGTCTCGCCTTTACTCAAAGGAACGAGAACATAAGAGGGGTCCTGACGCTTCACCCCCTTCTTGAATTGGAGTGCTGACAAGAGTCGAGGTTCACTTGGCGAGATTATTTTCACAGGCACTACACATGGCTTCTCACCCATAATTAGTAAGTTTCGTACATTCGGAATGGGGATGGCTTTGTTCTCCAGCAAGAAATCCATCCCTAGTACGACATCGAAGTCATCCATCTTTACAATAACAAGGTCCGCCTTTCCTTCCCAACAGTCTAGTTTCAAGGATACCCCTCGAGACAACCCGACTGTGGGTGACGGTGGGGAGTTGACTGCTTTCATGCGGCCAACATCTTTCTCCCACTTTAACTCCAGTCTGCGTGCCTCTACTTCTGACACGAAACTGTGGGTGGCGCCAGTGTCAATCATCACACTCTTGGCCACTTTCCCATTTAGGCTTCCACTCACAAACATGAGACCTTTAGGCTGAGACTTCTTAGATGCAATCGGTTGCTTCCCCACTGCATTCAGAAAACTCAGAGCCCCCATTTGACCAAGTTCTTCCTCTTCATCTGGGTGGACTTCCGACTCTTTTGCATAAATGTGGGCTTGCAGAGCTGTCAATGCTGTCTTGTGTGGACATTCATTCACCCTGTGAGGCCCCTTACACAGAAAGCATACTGGGGGTCTTGGTGTGAACCCAGTAGCATTGGGTTGTCTTGGAGTGTGCACCCCAGTTGAGGCAACTGGCTTGGAGGAGGCGGTATCTCTCACATTACCCGCTCTTCTGTCTCCTCCCCCAAAACTCGAGAACCTTGACTCAGCTCCCCCACTTTTGCTCTGTCCTGGTCTCGCATTTCTGTGGACATTCATGTTTGTAGAGGTTGTGGGTCTCTTGGCAGAGTTCTCTTCAAAAGTATAATCTGTTAGTCTTTCTGCAGCTGCCTGAGCAGAAGCCAGATCTTGAACTCTTTGCCTCTGGAGTTCCGTCCTTGCCCACGGTTTCAATCCTTCAAGGAAATAGAATAGTCGATCCTTCTCTGACATATCCGGAAGGTCGAGCATGATCACAGAGAATTTGCTCACGAATTCTCGGATATTGTTAGTGTGTTTCAACTCCCTCAATTGCCTTCTGGCAATGTAATCTACGTTCTCGGGGAAGAACTGTGCCTTCAATTCTCTCTTGAGGTCTTCCCATGTTTCAATAGTACAAACATTCCTCTGAATGTCGTTGTACTTCGTTCGCCACCATAATTTTGCATCGCCTGACAAATACATTGTCGCCATGCTCACTTTGGCTTCTTCCGAATCTGGTTTCACCGCTCGGAAGTATTGTTCCATATCAAATAGAAAGTTCTCAAGCTCCTTGGCATCTCGCGCCCCTCCGTAAGCTTGAGGTTCCGGAACCTTCACCT
The DNA here is from genome assembly GCA_963682095.1 of Potentilla sterilis. Classification (NCBI taxonomy): domain Eukaryota; kingdom Viridiplantae; phylum Streptophyta; class Magnoliopsida; order Rosales; family Rosaceae; genus Potentilla; species Potentilla sterilis. The sequence goes on from OY821760.1 coordinate 21,845,239, forward strand.
TCCTGTAGTCCGTCACAGGTTGGGTGTTCATCGCCCGGATAGCTAGGTTGAGCTTTGTGTTCATCTCGAACAGCTCATTCTTAAACGCATCGATAGTGGCACGGACATCCTCCGTCATCGTGTCCACAGTCACTTGTAGCGTCTCAAGGGCATCGCCCATTGCCCCCACTTGCTCTGGGGAGACAATTCCTTCATCTCTTTCATTCTCTGTTTCAGACCTCGGGGCTTTCTTCTTCTCAAGGGCCTTCACTCGCCCTTTTAACCCTTCAAGGTCCTCAACACGCGTCACCAATTCATCTAGGTCGACGCGGCGTAGTGCGGCAGTAATATCAATCACAGTGTCAGGGACACCCGCAAGTTCTGCGAGTTGAGTTTCGATCCATTCGAACTTTTGTGCATTCGTCATCCCTCTCGGCATGTTCTGAGCCTTCGAGCCAAGTGAGCTCTGATACCAGCTGTCACGGGCCGACTTTGCGGGAGCGCAAAGAGGACCGTGCGGCACTTACTGTCCCTTTGAGAAGGTAGTAAGTCAGCCTTGAGCGTACCTTGCAAGGAACAATGGAAACCACACGATATTAATATATTGTACGCAACAAGTAAGAACAGTATAATATAGTTGTGGGGCGAGCTCGTCGACAAGCGAGCGAGCAATTGAATGCAAAGTTGCAAAAGATCTCACGCGACACAGATGATTGAATAATTCCTCTCTTTATTGATGGTAAGACGTTTACAGGGGCGCAAGTACATGTGCTTACCTATACTAGTTCACTAGTCCAACCGTCGCCGACTAGGAACCCCCCTGTATAGTGCAAGTCGGACAAGTAGTAACTTGGCACCAGGGAAACATGAATATTAGGAAATATTAATTACAGAAATGCCACTAGCACACAAGCAACCGGCCATAGGCTTAACTCTTGACCTTGGACAAGGTTGCTTGTGGCGTTACAAGTTATATCCCTAACACTAAGCAAAGTAAGTAACTCGGCGAGATGCATTCTGAAATCTTTATCCTTCTGCTCCAGGAATTGTCATTAGTATTTCAATCCTCGTATCAAATACTTATTCCGAGAAGATTGGCGAATCACAACAATATAATACGATCAAATCTTCCAAAATTACTATGGACACCAACTTGTCTTATTCAGCATTTCTTTTGCATTTTTCTGAATTCATTCTCATTTTCCATGTACTTTATTTCTGATTATTCACCCTTCCTGACAATGATCTCTCTTGACACATTCAATTTCCTATTACATTTTGAGCCAAGCTTCCAAGTCTCATATGTCTCATCTCTTCCATTCAAATTTTCAATTGATTCCATAATTCCACTTCTCACACGCACCCTAAACCTGAAACACGTAAAGTCGTAAAGTGCTCAACTCTTAGATATCAATCATAATAAGACCATAAACATGCTTTAGCTCATTCCCTTGTTGAAATTAAATAGAAACTTCACTTTAGTAATATTCAAACTCAGAATTACACCTCCTCCACCAATTAACACACCACCACCACCATCACTACTACTGTATCAACGACCCAAAATCCATCACTCTCCCCTCATAACTCTTAATTTAATCCAACTTCTGAAAAAAAAAAAAATAATAACATAATAGTGAGAAGTATAATGATAACTTTCATCACATTGCATAACATGATTTTTGAAGATGAATTTGTCCAAAAATAATTTTTCGACCCAGAAGAATAAGACTTGATGAACCCAAGAGTTTATGATGGGCCAGTAGATCATCAAGGAGTTCGAATTCTGTTTTTACTAGTGCAAAGAGATGGAGGAAATCAACATGCATTTTGAGATAGTATTACCGCCTCGAGTTAGCTTATATCCACACAATTCTTCAAGATGTAGTAGAGCACAATTGGGCATTGAAATCCAATCAACAATAATCAATTATGGAGTTTTATTTGGTATTGTCATTTTATATTTTTGTAATTGAATAATTAATGAATAAAGAAGTGAACAACAATAACCAACTTGCTTGATTTCATTTAAAAATACATTGAAATGCGAAACATAAAAAGTGATCATCAATAGGGTAGGGCTGTCAATGGGTTGTGTCGTGTCAGGTTCGTGTCAGGTCAAGGTATTTCGCGTGTCACAAAACACAAACTCAAACACAACTCATTTAATAATCATGTCGAAAATTTAAACTCAAACCCAACCTATTTATTAACGGGTTACCCGTTTCCAACATGTATAACCCATTTAATAGATAGATCGTGCCGTGTTAGACAACTGACCCATTTACATTATGACTCATTTCACTAATGACTTGATTAAATTAATAACAAACTACACAAGACCACAATTATCTGTAATTCACATATAAATCTCATTCATCAAATCAAAATCTCACATAAGTTTAAAATTAAAATTAAATTCATCCATCGTATTAAAAAATATACATAATCCATAAACTGAGTTTGAATGTAAAGCATCAAATGCTAACTTGCAAGCACTGCTTCACTTTATTCAGCATAAAAGGAACAAGTAATCACCACTTACAACAAAGCAAGATCAATAGATTAATCATAATACTAAATAGAATATCTACTACCTCACAATAAAAAAAAAATATAAAAAAAAAAACTGATAATATAAATGTCTAAGTAATCAAAATCACTTACCAAGAAAAATTAGTCACTTTGTGATGTGTTTTGGCTTTATTTCTTAGCTTCGACGAGCAGTGGTAATAGAACCATCAATGGATACATTATTAGCATCGCTAATTTTTAACTTGGTAATATCTTCAGTCAAGTTGTCAAGTTTAGGTGGCAAAGTATGAACAACAACTAACAAAAGACAGTAAATTAATATATATTTCTTATACAAAATATAAGAAACTCTTAAAAATAAGTGTAAAATAAATACCTTCTTATGAAAATATATAATCACGTGTGCAGATAAGAGCTTCAACAGTTTGAGATTTAAGTGCACTACAATATTGGTCAAGAACTCTACCACCAACACTAAATGTGGATTTGGAAGCATCAATTTCTTTCAGCCCCTCTTGCACAATCAGATTAAGGATGTGAGCACAACAACAAACATGAAAGAACTCTTTGGATACAACCAATTGTCCTAGGTCCAGAATTTTTTGTTTCACACAAGATGCCATATGACGTTTCAAATTTCTTGTACCATACCTGCTAGAGCACAAGTAAGTAATACCGCACCTTAGGCACTTAGCCCTTGGCTTCTTATCCGGACCCACTAGAAGAACTTCAAACTTATAACATACATTTGAAGTGAGTTTTCTTCGCCTCTTATTATCACCCTTTGGAAATGCATTATTTTTTTCTTGGGAATCTTGCATCACAGTGTCAATGTTTTCAACACTATCACCCTGAGCAACTTGAGCATTGTCATGAATAACATCCATATGCCACACATAATACGATATTAGTAACTCAAATGTTATATATTTATTGATATAAATTATATAAAACATCATGCATCTAGCTTAAGCCTAATAACAAATAATTTATAAACAAACACTACTTGAACCTCACATGTACTATATTAGACATATTCACATATATAGATATAAAGTTATATAGTACTGATACTATAATGGTATCAAAGATCCATAAGAAATTGATGAGAATTTGGTAACGAATTTGGTTAGCTAATCACATGCACGTATACTTGCAAAATCAATTGAGGTTTCATATATATAGATAACACCACATGGAAACGAGAACAAACATGAATACAGTAATCTTAGGGTTTGAACTTGCTATCTAATAATCATGGAAACGAGAACATACATGCTATATATATATAGGGTAAGATCAATATGTTTGTTCATATATATAAACCCTAAGTTCCGTACGATAGCATATATAGTAATCATATATTGTCGAGTAAAATTGTGCATGTTGTGAGCGAAAATGTCACCCAACATAATTTCACTCATATTCATATAGGGAATAGAGTTTTAATTATTTCGGGTTTGACCCATTCAAGACAGAATCTGTCTCTTAATTACAATCCCCTATTTGTAGGGGAAACACCCTTTGATTCTATTTATGGAGATGTGTGATTATTTGTTTTTGTGGCTGCACCCGGAAATGTGAATGGGTTGCTTATGTACCCTTGGAGAGGGATCAAGCCACTCGTAGTTCAAGAGTTCTAATGAGTGAATGACTCACTGGAAGACTTTGATTTTGGAATGAGAGTAGTGTTTGAGACGAATTTAGTGTGAGTGAACCAGGGATTTGATTTTGTGTTTGGGAAGCAATTGCATCTAGATAGATTTGGTTCTAAATTACCTACATACCTTTTGCGGGATGAAACCACATATAGTTCAGGCTTTTGGGATATAAATGGGTAAGTGACTCATTTATATCAAGTATGTGTTTAAGAGAGGGTTTGGAGCCCTTGGATTTGATTTGTGTAATTAGGGAGTGGATTTGATTTATCTGGCATTGGGAGAATTTGACCGGAGTCAGTGATTCATTTGGACTGGCCGATTTTGGTAGAGTCAGAGATTCTATTTGGAATTGTGGTTGCATCTAGTGGGTCACTAGATTGCCTACGTACCCTTTGTGGGATCAAACCGATCGTAGTTCATTGATCTGGGTTTTCAGTTTTGTACCAACTTTTGAGCTTGTAGAATTTGAATCCGTTATGCGTATTTCTTTTGGACACCCAATTTGGTAGAGTGTTTGTCGGGCTTTGCAATAGGCCTCGGAATTTAGTGGACTGCCAATGTAGTAGAGTATCCGCTGATTTAATTTGGACACCCAAGATGCCGAGCTTTGTCGTAGACCAGGTTTCTGTCAAATTTCACTTGTCGACAAACACTGTAATTAGGCTTGAACTGAATCTTTAACGAGCCCAAAGACATTATTTGAGATCCATGCCTCGATGTATCGCTGCTCTCTGCCGTATTTTCGAAGACATCAACTCTTACCCTTTTTATTGAGATTGCCTCTCGGAGCCTCCTTGAGATTTTGGGTGAGTACTAATTACTATTAGCATTTTATAGCCACCAACTCGTGTGAACCTCAGATGATTACATGAGGAATTTGTATTTTATGTAGAGAAGTATCGAGTTGGACGTGTCCTCCTCAAAGGTAGCATGCCACCAAATGATTTTGATTACAACTCTACTGCTTGAGCTTTATTTAATTACCCCATTAATTCAGCTTTGTGAACGAATCTCTAAGAACCTGAGCATTGATTTTTCATTCAAATCTTATTTGATCAAGTTTATATTGCTGCTACCCCACCGCTTGGTCTCTTTTGCAAAAGCTTCGTGCCTCATACTTCAATCAATATGTTGATAGCTCAAATAAGTGCTTCCACCGCCAAGCTTTAGAGAACTATTAGGAAAATGTATGCTGCTGTCAACATGGCATCAATTGCGGACAGACTTGTAGATGCTTTGTTGTTGACGTCGAGAGCTTCCTTGCTCATAGATTATTCAGGTTACTATTCGACAAGAGACAGAGGCTTTTAGATATCTTTACGAGACTGTTGTGGTCATAGTGCTGAGGATCTCTACTACAGACTTGCATTTTGAGCCGCTTCATTTGGCACATGACTGTGTCGTATTTGCAGACTTGGTGTCAAAACAGCGTGTGATCTGTAGAGCAACGTTTTTGTCGTCGTGGACCCAAAATAGGTATGACATAGCCTTTTAAGACGCAGCCATTCTCCGAGAGTAGGCCAAAAAGGTTAATACACAAGTCCGAGACACGAAACAAAAAGACGTCATTGTGGTTGTAAATGAGGGTTTGTGTTGACTTTGTGTCCTTGCCCAAAAGCCATTGGTCATTAGCAGAAACTTAGGATGCGAGTAGCAGACAACTTCATTTCACGAAAGAGCTTGATATGAGAGGAACAACTCGTTTCTTTTGCTGCAGCATTTAAAAGAGAATATCAGTAATTTCAGGTGATAACAAAGATCGTATACCTGTGATTTTCTTGAAGTTGCTTCTTCTTGAACTACTGCGATGTTGTCGTGAAAATTTTGTGGAGCTTCAATTGTGGACTGAATGTCGTAAAGCTTCAGCTTTGAGTCCTCTGCTCTCTTACCACACTTTTTTTTTTCTGTTCGCCTCCCCTTTTCAGGCTAACACTCTATATATATAGAGGTCGCCGAACCAACTAGATAGAGATGAGTTTGAATTTCTAATTCTGGTGGAGATGATGAAGATAAGTTTGTTGGAGGCTCCATCTTTTGAGCTGTGACTCAGCTATGTCATATTCACATTCAAATTTGAAAATCTTCCACCCTTGCTTCTGATATATTTTCTGTTTCGGCAGCTATGTGTTGAACTGATCAATAATGAAACTATTTTGAATTTGAGAGATTACTTGTAATTGAATCCATATTCTTATTGCTGCCATTATCTTCTTTTCTTTTGATTTTTTTTATATCGTTCAATAGTTGCCCCCTCAAGCGTCGTGTGTGTAATTGCTTTACGTGTACGAGGCTTGATCATCTAGTGATACTTCATTGTATTTTCAGAAAATGAACCCACGCGAAGAGCTTTGTTCTGAACGAATCCCGGGCAAAGATGGGAAAGTTGTTGACAATGGTGTGGAATATCGAAGGTCCCTTTCTTTGAATTCGCTCCAACTTACTATGTCACTTGAGAGTTGACCGACATGGGTTGTTCAGGATGATTTGCGTTCTGGTTTTCTCAAATTTGACCCTCACGCGAAGGATGAGGTTATCAAGTCATGCCCCAGCTTTGGCAACGTATTTACAGCTTATACATTGGAAAAGGTCAACAACAATGAGCATGGTGACGGCAAGATAGTGATTGGAACCAACTTTTATCCTCCACTATACCGGATGCTACAGGAAAAGCAAGAATTTGACAACGGTTTTTTATTCCAGGGTCGAGCTTTCTTTGATTTTGGTGTATTGGAATGGACTAAAGAGGTATTTGAGACTTTTAAGGAAACATTGTATGAGGCCGACATATATGGTGTTGTTGCTGTATCTCGTTATCCTTATGAGCTTTCAAAGAATATCTGGAGGGCATTTTGTGAATTATGGGGCCTTTTGTCAAACACTTTACATTTTGCGGATGGTGAGATGAGTATTTCTTTATATGACTTGAAAGTCATCGGTGGCCTACTCGTTTCTGGTGTTCCTCAATACGGCTCTGCAGAATGAGAAATTGTACCCTTCCACAGTTTTGGAACTCTTAGAGATACATTCTGCATTGTGCACATAGTATAATTATCATGACATTTAATGGGACCAGCGGCTTAATCATTTTTATCAAGGGAACCTCATATATGCTTCTATCAGCGGAAACCAGGTCGTGCCCCCAAAGCCAAAGCCATTGAGACTCCCATTGAAAATTTTGGAAAAGGGGAAACTTGCTGCCTTTCTTGCTTTCTGGTTGTGCAGGTGATAAGAGCATAAAATGCGACGTTCTTAATATGTTTTTACCTCCATTTATGCATTTATTATCCCTTATTGTTGTAATATAGAGTCATTGAGTCATGTTGGAGTCGTTGGCAAGCGTTGGTGTATAAATTGAGCTAAAAATGCAGAAATGTCGAATTTTGAAGAGTTTTAGTTTAAGTAGGACTCCTTGTTGTACTAGGAATCCTGTTTTGACTAGGAAACTTGTCGGAATGGAATTCTTTATTGTTCGTCATTTCTAAATCATGTGTGGAATCGGTTTGTGCTAGAAATGTTAAAAATGCATAATTATGGTAGAGTCCTTATTGAACTAGGATTCCTAATAAGAGTTTGATTGTAACTAGGACTCCTTTTTCAACTAGAACTCTAGTTGGAAAAGGAATCCTTACTAAAGTAGGAGTCCCAGTTGGATAAGGATTCTACAAGTTTGAGTCCTAATTGAAGTCTATGAAAATAGGAGTGTTAGTCGGACAAGGAGTCTATAAATGCTCGACGTTTTTGTTAAGTCGAAAGAGTTTCATTGAAAATACAACTCCTTGTTGGACTAGGATTCCTTATCTATCTAGGACTCTTACTCATGATAATTGTGGTACATATTTTTATCTTCTTTGTGATTTATTTCTTAATCTTATTTTCAGGAATTCATGGAAGATAAAAGAAAAGAATTTGGAGAAATTATTTCGGCAAAAAGGAAAGCTTGTTGCCGTGAGAAAGAAAGAAGAAGAGTTGTTTGGAACTCTTTAATTCCGGCCAAAGAGAAAGAATTATGGAAAAGATTATGCTTGGGATTTTCGACAAATGCAAGGGAGAGAATGGAGGAGAATGCTTAACCGAATGTGGACCAATTCATGCCTAGGTTCATTGATAATTGCTGAATTAATTCAAGATTAAATCAAAGGATATTGTGAAGATTTATTCAGCCATTATCCTAGGATTTTCGGAAAAGAATAAAAGAGAAAGCAAGGGATGAATGTGGACACTATTTCAAGCAATGTTCAAGATAATATTGCTGGATTATTTGTTGATTAAATCAAGAGATAAATAGAAGACTCATTCAGCAATTATCTATGGGATTTTCGGAAAAGAAGAAAAGAGAAAAGCAAGGGATGAATGTGGACTTGATGGAAGCTTGGTTCAATTACTTGTTGCTGAATTAAATTGATTAAATTCATGGGATATTGTTGCACAATTCAGCCTTTGACCAAGAGATATTTCGGCTGAATTGAAGTGAAGAGAATTCTTTTGCCGAACCCTAATGCTCCCCTCTCCTCTATAAATACTCATCCATAATTTCAGAATAATCATCTTCTCTTCCTCATAAAATCCTTGCCGAACCTCTGCCCAAATAAATTCAGAATTTCTACCAAGAAGCTTTGCCGAATCCACCTCCACCTTTCACAAAAATTCCATCATCACCAATCCTTGCTGAATCTTCATAAGGTTGTAACATGGATTGTACTTTATTGGCTTTTGATTCTTTGTATTTAAACATAATTTTGTCTATGAAATATGTTTTGATTTCTGGTTTTATTTTCGGTATTGATAATTATATATGGGATCTTCGGATCTTTGTTATAAATGTTTGGATATTTTGTATATGATTGCCGAATTATATATGTGGTTTAATTAAATTTGTATGATGGGCAGTAGCTTTAGCATGTTTTCTTGGTTTAATTAGGTTTATTTCCTTAATTCGTGTGCAACCGAAGGAGATGTCTAGATGCAATCGTAGGCCATGGTTGTTATCTAGATGTTGAATTCATATGCCGATTTAATATATGTTGGATCTCACGCGTTGTGGATTTTAATATGTATTTATCTAAGGGTTAGAGTAATTCTGGAAATTTATATGTCGATGTGGGATGAGTGACGCCATACCTGCTAACATGTTTCTAATTCGACATATTGTGCTTATGTGCTATTTGTGTTTAATTTCTACGCGTTGTGTTAATAAACCAATTAGTACCATGTTTAGGATCACACGCGTTGTGGATTCTAAATACTTGTGATGTCTTGAATAATTAGAATAACCGCGTTGGCTCTAATTAAATTGGAACTTAGTTGATCTTGAATTCGATATTTGCTGCTGCCCTTATTACTTGTTTTAATTTTGTTGCATGTATAATGAGATTTGTGTTTGGTGATTGTGTGGAAGATGTTGATCAATTGTATATAATAATTTAGGTTTTAGAATTTGTAAAAATTCAGTAGGTAATTAGAAAAAAAAATTTCGACAACCCCTTTTTTTTGTGCAATACTTTATGTGATTAAATGCCCTTGATTTCCCCGGATAGAACGATCCCTACTTGTCAATACTACAATCGACACAAGAAGGGTATTATGTGTATGTAGTTGTTTTGCAGGTACTTTGTGCTTGGATAACACCTCCATCAGTTTTTGGCGCCGTTGCCGGGGAAATTATAATGTTTTGATTCATAAAGTGTTGTTTGTAATTATGTATATTGCAGGTTATTTTAATTTTTCAATAGATTTTGGGATATGTATTAATAGGATTTTTCGGATATGTAATAGTAATTAGGGAAGATTTTCCGATTTTTGGTTGTTGGGTTTTGGTTTTTATTTTGCTAAATTGCCGATTTGTGTGATGTATATTGTGATGTTGATACACTTAGATAATTTCTAGGAAGTTGATAGTTTTTGTGTATGCTTTGAGTTTATTGTAGTTTCTAAAGTGTAACATGTAGGTGAAGCCTCTTTTGTTGATCATAACCAAAACCCTTCATTTGAATGGTGCTTTGTTGGATCCGTTTTTATGTAGATTGGGAAACGCGGGATACTTTCCCCCCCACGCATACAAGCGATTTTTCAGCAATAGTATTACTTCGATGAGGTTGAGGGCGGTTTTAATCAACACTTGTAGACCGCTAGGACCCGAGTTTATTTTACCAAGTATAGGGCAAGTTATTTTCATTGAATGGTTCGAGGTTTGTAAAACTGGTTTTCAAGACCCACAGACTGATGTTCATTCTCTGTGAGTGAGTCGATAGGGGACTTGTCCTCCGTGGTTAAAAACTTTGAGACCTGCCTTGTTCCTAAAGAGAGTTTACTCTCCGTGAATTTTAACGACACCGCCTTAAAAAAGTAAAGTATGCTCGACCTAGACAACCGCTTGTGTCGAAGCATCACCTCACTTTAGACGCTAGAAAATAACTTGAGCATATATGAATCTGTTTTTCTTCAAAAGATAAAATTCGTCTTTAATTTTTGAGGTATATCGGAATAAGCATGATACTACCTTGGACTGTTTCAGCCCATTGCACTGTTTCAGCCCATTGCACTGTTATCTCCTCTGCTCCACGTACCTCGAATTTTAAAGTTGTGTGAAAGACATCTAGAAACCCTAAGTTTCGGCAATTACAATACTTACATAATCGATGAACTCTAAAAACCGAATCAATGTAGATATATGTAAAAAAAATTCGTGTGATGTGTGATAACTAGCTAAATTGTTAAGGAGTTTTAGAAGTCTATTTACGTTGAGTTTGTTTTTGTTTTTGAGGGGAAGAGGAATAGGTAAGGTCACTAATGTTGATATTAGCCTTAACCCTTCATACTAGCGCTTGCGTTTTTATGAGGTTGAGGGCGGCTTTTATGCACTTTAGTGGTACTGACAACATAAGGTTCTCAACTGAGTAAGGGGCAATCATAGTTCGTTTGTTCTAATTTTGGTATTGAGGTTTGTTTAACTAGATCTCAAGGCCCACAGACTGATGTTCATTCTTTGTGAGTGAGTCGATAGGGAGTTCGCTCTCCGTGATATCCAACAACGAGTCTTGCCTCACTCCATTATTAGTACTTTCGTTCTAGCCTTCTGAAACCACGGAACCTTGTGTCTAGTCGATAGACCTAGGCCGCACGTCCACCGAGCTTCAAAACCTTAAATAAGTTTGATATAAGTAAATTTTTAATCTCAAAAGAAATCATTTCTTGGTTTGAATTTTCGAGGTATATCGGAATAAGCATGATACTACCTTGGACTGTTTCAGCCCATTGCACCGTTATCTCCTCTGCTCCACGTACCTTGAAAATTCGAACAAATCATATAGCAATTTAACTAGGGATACATAAAACACAATTTTTTTTTTTTGATTCGTTTATACTTGTGACATTGTGTGTGCCATACTTGTAAATTTTCGTGTGACATATTCTTTGTAATATACTTGTATGTATTTTGGTGTGATACCTATACAGTTACACGTTTGAATTATTTATGTGATACTTATACATATTCGTTTATACTTGAAATTTTCGTTGACATTATACATACTAACACTCTTTCGTGTGATATTTTTACCCTAACACTAACTTATACATTCTAACTCTATACAATACACGTTTATTTTTCTTTTTAATTCATTAATTGAATACCTTGATCTTATAATAATTTTAGGTACATGAATTTTGGTTGGTCACAAGAAATTGAGGATAGATTGAAAAGAATTTGCAACCAAGAGGAAATAGAGCCAGTTTTGCCGAGCACTTCTTCACCAGAACACCAGTTCGTATCTCCCTCCTCATCACTTTTTAACAGAGATTTCGTTGCACCACCATCACCATTTCCTTCAGAAGCTTCGTGTGAACTTAACCCTTTGTTTCACGAAGAGCCAGAGTTTGAGCTACTCCAAAGTCCTATTCCGATTCAGTATTTGAATTTCGATTTACCTGACCCTACATTTAATATGACTTCATTGAGAGAGGAGAACGGACAGGTAGATGCGCCACAAGGAGGAGTAGTGAGACCGAGCAATGTAACGTATCCTGCTGTTGCACCTGGCAAATCAGCAGAGTTTGAGTTGAAGGGTGGATTTATTCACCAATTGCCCAAGTTCTTTGGACTTAGTGGAGAGGATCCTAATCGCCACATTCAGAAATTTGAGTTCAGATGTGAGTCAATGTGCCCAACTGGGGCAGATTTGCAACATGTGAGGATGAAGGCATTTCCTTTCTCACTTGATGATAGGGCAGCCGAATGGTTCTTTGCTATTCCACCAGGAAAGATGGTGTCTTGGAATACTATGGTGAAGGAATTTCTCACCAAATACTTTCCTTCATCGAGGGTGACACAGATCAGAAAGGAGATCACTTCGATCAGACAAGAGCCAGATGAGAGCTTCGATGTGTACTATGATAGGTACAAATCTTTGGTGGCAACGTGTCCTAATCATGGGATACGTGAGGGTCTTTTGCTGCAGTATTTTTATGAAGGGTTGCGTCCCTTGGAGCGCAGATTTCTTGATTCAGCAGCTGGTGGATCATTAATGGAAAAGAGCAAGGAGGAGGTTAAGAACTTGTTGGAGATGCATTTCACTAACCAACAACAGTTCGGGTCTACTTCCTCAAGGCGAGTGAATGAGGCTAGTGGTTTTGAGGAGTCTGGTGCTGTCAAGGAGCTTAGGGAAGATATGGGGAAGCTGACTCAGATGATGTCCCAGATGATGAAACAGAAGCATGCCCAAGTATGTGGAGTGTGTAGTTTGGAGGGTCATACGGCTGATGTATGTCCTCAATTGGGAGGAAGTGATAATTTTGAGGAAGCCAATTCAGTTGGATTCCAAGGGCAGCAACGTTCCACTTTCCAGAATTTCAATCCAAGGTACAACGATCACCCTAATTTTCGTTGGGCCAACAATAGTAATGTTCAGAACCCTCAACAAGTGGCGCCACCACAAGCAAATCAAGGAGGCATGGCGTTTCAACCAAGACCTCAAGGGCAATTCCAAGGATATGCAAGACCTCAGCAACAATTCTACAACAACAATGCTCAAGCATCATCAAACCCTAATTATGATGCAATGCTGAAATCCTTGAATGATGCAACTCACACATTGTTGCAATCTACAACTTCCAACACTAAGGATATTTCTGAGCTGAAGAATCAGATGGGGAAGGTTGTGGATTTCATGGGGCAGATCCAAGAACAAGGGAGGTTAACTGGAGGAGTGATTAAGAACCCCAAGAACGAGCAAGCAAATGCAATTACCACAAGGAGTGGTAAGACTTTGGAGGGGCCGAGCATGGGAAAGCCAAGTGATGACGATGGTGATGATGCCGAGTATGATGAGACACTCGGCAAGGACATGGAGGTGACACTCGGCAATGATAAGGATGAGCCACACGGTAATGACAACGAGAGAAATGGTGAACCAAGCAAGGCTGAGCTTGACGTGATGAAGAAGAGGGACATGGAAAAAGATCCCGCAACCTCAGAGACACATAAGGTAAAATCTGACTCAAGTGGTTTAGTTAATACTAACCAATCTTCGAGTTTGCCTTTTCCTTCCAGATTTGCTAAATCGAAGAAGGAGAAATCAGATGAGGAGGTACTTGATATTTTTAGGCGTGTGGAGGTGAACATTCCATTGCTTGAGTGCATCAAGCAGATTCCCAAGTATGCCAAATTTCTTAAGGAGCTGTGCACAACAAGAAGGCATACTCGGGAGGAGCAGGTGGTAAAGATGAGTGAGACGGTTTCAGCCGTTCTCCAGAGGAAGCTCCCACCAAAAATGAAAGACCCAGGCAGCTTTTCAGTGCCATGTAAAATTGGACAATCTTACTTTGATAAAGTTTTGCTAGATTTAGGGGCTTCTATAAATGTTATGCCATACAATGTGTATAAGTCCCTAGGTCTAGGCGAGTTGAAAAAGGACAATGTAATCATTCAACTCGCCGATAGGTCTAACAAATATCCTGAGGGATATGTTGAAGATGTTCTTGTGCAGGTGAATAATCTGATATTTCCTGCAGACTTCTATGTGTTACATATGGAAGAGTCGCCCCTAAATTCCACTCAACTATTGTTGGGGCGACCATTTATGAGGACAGCAAGAACTAAGATTGATGTTGCAGAAGGCAACCTCACCATGGAGTTCGATGGTGAAGTGATTGGCTTCAATATTTTTGAAGCGATGAGGTATCCAGTTTCTGATTTAAAACCTTGCTATAATGTTGATGTGGTTGATTCTCTTGCACAGGTTTTATCAGAAACTTTGGATCAATAGCAACTAGCTATTGAGCAAGGGGCCGGAATTGATGCAAATGGGGAGGAAATTTCGATGGAGGCTCGGCTTGAACTTGAGCCGAGCATGATGAGCATTGTTGCCGAGCTAGAGGCAACACCCCACGTGATGAGAACATGTAAATTTTTGTCAATTCCCATTTCCACTAATAAAATTTTACCATCTGTGGAACATGCCCCTATTTTAGAATTGAAGGTGCTTCCCAACCATTTGAAGTACGTGTACTTGGGAGACGATGACACACTACCAGTTATTGTGTCATCACAGCTGAGTGAGCAGCAGGAAGCACGTTTAACTAGCATGCTGAAGAGAAACAAGACCGCCATTGGATGGACGTTGGCTGATATCAAGGGAATCAGCCCTACAACTTGTGTCCATAGGATCTTGCTTGAGGAAGGAGCCAAGCCTACTAGGGAGGGTCAGAGACGATTGCACCCCCCTATGATGATGATTGTGAAGGACGAGGTGATCAAATTGCTGGATTGTGGAGTAATTTATCCCATCTCAGATAGCCAGTGGATTGCACCTGTCCAAGTTGTACCCAAGAAGAGTGGAGTCACGGTTGTGAAGAACGACAAGGATGAGCTCGTGCCCCAACGATTAGTGACAGGTCATAGGATATGTATCGACTACAGAAAGTTGAATGCTACTACACGCAAGGATCACATGCCTTTGCCTTTCATGGACCAGATGTTGGAGAGATTAGCTGGGCACGAATTTTATTGTTTCTTGGATGGGTACAGCGGTTACAATCAGATATGCATTCACCCAGATGATCAGGAAAAGACAACGTTCACATGTCCCTTTGGTACGTTTGCCTATCGACGCATGCCTTTTGGTTTATGCAACGCACCAGGTACATTTCAACGTTGTAAGTATTCCATTTTCAGCGATTATATTGAGAATATCATTGAAGTCTTTATGGATGATTTTAGTGTTTATGGAAAAGACTTTGATGCATGCTTAGAGAATTTGGAACTAATCCTGAAGAGATGTGTAGAAACTAACCTTGTACTTAATTGGGAAAAATGTCATTTTATGGTAAAACAAGGGATAGTTTTAGGACACATAATTTCTGCAAAGGGTATTGAGGTAGATAGGGCCAAGATTGATATTATGCTTCACTTACCCTCCCCTACAACTGTAAGGGAGGTACGTTCGTTTCTTGGCCATGCAGGATTTTATAGGAGGTTCATCAAGGATTTTTCATTGGTGGCCAAGCCTATTTGTGCCCTTTTGCAGAAGGATGTTCCATTCATATGAGACAAAAGGTGTGAAGATGCATTTGGGAAGTTGAAGATGCTTTTGACGTCGGCACCAATTATGGCGCCACTTGACTGGAACCTACCATTTGAGATCATGTGTGATGCTTCAGACTATGCAGTTGGAGCAGTGCTTGGACAGAGAAAAGAGAAGAAGCCAAATGCTATTTATTATGCTTCTCGCACACTTAATGATGCTCAATTAAATTACTCTACTACTGAGAAAGAACTGTTGGCTGTGATATTTGCTTTAGAAAAATTTCGTTCATATCTTTTGAATTCTAAAGTGATTGTGTATTCTGATCATGCAGCCCTTAGATATTTGATGAAGAAAAAGGATGTTAAGCCACGCTTGATTCGATGGATTCTCTTACTCCAAGAGTTTGACATCGAAATCAAGGACAAGAAGGGGAGTGAAAATGTTGTGGCGGATCACTTGAGCAGAATTATGAGAGAAGAGGAAACGTTACCACTTCAGGAAACTTTCCCAGATGAGCAGCTTTTTCGAGTGGACACAAAAGAACCTTGGTATGCAGACATTGTCAATTATTTAGTTACTAAAACTTTTCCAAGTACATGTTTGCAGGCAGCCAAGACGAGGATCAAAAAGAATGCAAGACACTACATATGGGACGACCCATATCTGTGGAGGACTTGTAGTGACCAAGTTATAAGACGTTGTGTGCCACAAGAAGAGCATAGGCCGATCCTAGCATTTTGCCACAATGAGGCGTGTGGAGGACACTTTGGAGCTAAGAGGACAGCCCTCAAGGTATTAGAAAGCGGGTTTTATTGGCCCACGATTTTCAAAGATGCATACACATTTTATATGACATGTGATAGGTGCCAAAGGACAGGTAACATTGGTAAGAGAGATCAAAAGCCCCTTACTACTATGATCTTTGTCGAAATTTTTGATGTATGGGGTATTGATTTTATGGGACCTTTTCCTTCATCTAAGGGTTTTCTATATATCTTGTTGGTTGTTGATTATGTGTCAAAATGGGTGGAGGCGAAAGCCACAAGGACTAATGATTCTAAAGTTGTTGCAGGTTTCTTGAGAACTAACATATTTTCCAGGTTTGGAGTACCTCGTGTGCTTATAAGCGATGAAGGTTCTCATTTCTGCAACAGAACAATAGAGGCTTTGCTCAGAAGATATGGAGTCACCCATAAGGTTTCCACACCTTATCACCCTCAAACGAGCGGAATGGCGGAAGTGTCCAACAGAGAGATTAAGAGCATATTGGAGAAAACTGTGGGCCCATCAAGGAAAGATTGGAGTGACAGACTTGATGATGCACTTTGGGCTTACAGAACGGCATACAAGACACCCATTGGGATGTCTCCATTTCGGCTTACATATGGCAAGGCGTGCCATCTTCCAGTAGAGTTGGAACATAGAGCATGGTGGGCGGTCAAGCAATTCAACATGGAACTTGACAAGGCTGGACTTCACAGGAAATTGCAGTTGAGCGAGCTTGAGGAAATCAGGAATGAAGCATATGATGCTGCATGGATTTACAACAGGCTTGTCCCCTTTTCATTTCCATTTTTACTTTGAAACTTGTATTTTTTTTTCTTAATCGTTTGTTTCATGACATGTTTGTCCTTCCAGCGCAGAACAAGACAATAAGGCCTGAGACATTTCACATGGCGTGTCTGATGGTGCAGGGAGTAAAAGTTTCTATAGCGCCAACGACACTGGGGTACATCTATCACCGTCTAGGGGAAGTTGCTTGTCATTCATTAGGGGAAGAACCCCCAAAAGTGTGCTTTCCCATTCATTATGTGATCGGCTGGCTTGGCGAGTATTTTCAGCAGATGTCTAGACGTCGTCCTGATAGTGATTTTGCCACAGATTACCCGCGTTTGGCGAGATATGCTTGTGTTATAAGCAAAGACTTTTGCATCACTTGTGCTAGAATAAATTGTTCGAGATGATAGATCTGTAGTGTATCGCCCCCATGCTTTTTATGAGACTGAAGGTCAATTTCTATTTGACAATGAGACTTTGTCAGATGAGAGATTTGAATATATGATTTGTTTACGCTCTGCATGTCTTCCTGTGAGAGTAGATGGTCAGCTTATTTTAGAGCCGTATTATCCCAACAGATTTGCTCGTCAATTCGGCTACGATCAGAGTATCCCTTTTAACCGTCTCTCTTTTAGCATTCCGAAGAGAAAACAGTGTTTTGTTGAGGATTTAGCTAGGGCCCAGTCTATGTTCAGGAGGAATTCCGCCGCTCATTTTTATATCCAGAGATCCTCTTATCAGGGTCAATGCTATTAGTGGTATTGTAAATGGTGGTTGAAGGCTTGTATCCCGTATTTAGGGCTTTTAGTATCGAAGACTTTTAAGGCTGTTCATAAGAAATCTCCCGAACGCGAGCACCATATCTTTAAGCTAAACAAGCTTGCTGAAATTTCCAGACACTTGAGTAAGACAGTTAAAGTTTCATCTATAGAGAGACAAGGGAGCCAGAATTCTCAGACAAGCATTAGCAAGGATCAACAACCTAAAAGCACCGAAGAAACATGCACCCCTAAAGAGAAGGTTGCAAGTGTCCAAGGGATGGTTTCGCAAAACTTGAATGCCGCTCAGACGAAATGTAATGCTCAAGGTACATTGAAAACACCTGTGAGGAGGCCTTCCAGTATAGTTGTTTTCATACCTTTGGCAAGTGTTCAGAATATTAATATGACTGAAAGCAACTCTAGTTCTACTTCCGCTCCTCCTAAAGTGAAGCCTGTAGCTCAGTCTCCAAAAAGAAAACGTGAAGAGCGTGTGAACAAAGCATGCCCTCAAAAGACTCAAGATACGGCAAAACAGAGTGTCAAGAAGAGTGTTAACAAGACAACTTTGCCTGAGAAACCTTCTCCTGCCAAGTGTATGACGACTGCAAAAGAGAAGACAAATGTGTCTGATAATCCTTCTCCTGCCAAATGTGTCCCGACCGCGAAAGATGTGGAAATTTTGCTATTATCAATGCTGGATCCTGCATTAGCTTCATTCATGAAGAACTATCTTATTGGACATGTGAGTGATATTTTCATGAAAGTTTCTTCCTCAACAACTCCAACAGATTTGCTTGCTCACAGTGAGGAGATCAAGTCGTCTTTGGGTATGCTTCATCCTGTCATTGATAGTCTGAAGTCTGGTAAATCTCTTTTTGAGAAATTTACATCTATCATTGAAGATATGTTAAGAGTAGCATCCGAATCTTCGAGAACTATGGCACTCTTAAAGGAGAACACTGGGGTTGATGTGGAGTTTGCCAGTGATCTTATTTCTGATTATGAACGATGCATGAACGCCAAAGAGGACTTAAGTTCTTAGTTAACAGATTCCTCCAAGAAGCTCAAAGACTTAGAAGCTACTGATCTTGCCATTAAAGCCGAAGAGGAGCGTGTTAGGAAGAGACGTAGGAAATGTGATTTTGAGAAGGCCTCTGTTAAAAAGAACATAGCCTTATTGAAAGACTCCATCCAGGAACAAGAAGAACAAGCTCAGTCGCTGCTGAAAGACAAGTCTGATTGCATGAAAGATAAACTCCCAGATATCGAACAAGCTATTTCTTCGAACAAGCTGGAGAGAGAGAAGTTCCAAAAGACATTTGATTCCTTTATTTCTCTTTTTTCGACCGCATAGATGTCCATATGTTTTCCTTCTAAGATCTTTGTAGTATCTCTTTTTTTTTGGGACTTTTTCAGACTTTGTCTTGGATGTATTTAAGCTTTTGAGACTTCTTTTGTTTGCAGTTCTTTTCGTTCACATGGAATAAATTTTGAAGTCCTTGTTTCTTCATTGTCCTCCTTTATTTCTCATAAACCTGTGATAATTCAATATGTGATTAACCACAAGACAAATAAAGGGAAATGAGATTTTGTTTGAAAATATGGTTGGATCTGGTTGTTACCAGACTGCCTACGTACCCAATTAAGGGATCAAGCCACACGTAGTTCTCCTGATTGAATCAGAAAAAGGTTTGTTTTAAAAAAAAAAAAAAATTGCAACTGCATCTAGTGAAAGCTAGGTTGCCTACGTACCCTATGAAGGGATCAAGCTACACGTAGTTAACCTGATTGATTCATGAATTATGATTTTGTTTAGATGGGATGGTTTAGGGTTTAGGGCAGCGCCCCCCCCCCCCCCCCCCCCCCCCCCCCCCGGGCTTTTCAGTCTAGCGAGCTCTTTCATGCAAGGTACTTCTTTACAAACTTTCCTTTTACACAAGAGTAGACACAATCTCCATTTGCTTTTGAAAGTTCGCATGCCCCTTTGTTGAAGGCTTTGGTAATGACATAGGGTCCTTCCCATTTTGGCTCGAACTTTTCCTTTGAATTTTTGGTGACGATGATAGGCCTTCATATCGTTAGAACTAAGTCTCCGATTCTGAATAATCTAAACTTAACCTTTTTGTTGAAGGCACCTGCCACCTGCGCTTGGTATATCTTGAGCCTTTGTTGAACCGCAAGTCTCTTTTCATCAAGTGCCTCCAATTCTGCAGGTCTAACTCTTGCATTCTCGTCTGGAATTGCAAGTTGAGTAGCTATCCTTAGTGACGGTAATTGAATCTTAAGTGGTAGCACTGCTTCAGATCCGTATACCAAGCTATATGGTATGCATCCTGTTGTCGTACGAACTGTTGTTCTATAAGCCCATAATGCCTCAGGTAAGCGTTCGTGCCAAACTTTTTTGTTCTTTGAGACCATTTTCTTTAGGATGTTGCCGAGAACTTTGTTGAAAGCCTCTGCTTGCCCATTTGTTGTAGGGTTATAACTTGCAGAGAATGTATGTTGGATATGGTACTTTTCACACAACTGGACCATAGCCTTGCATTTGAAATAGGAGGCGTTATCATATACTATCTTAGAAGGGATACCGAAACGATAGATAATATGGTTCTGGGTGAAGTTTGCTACATCTTCTGCCTTAACCTTTTTTAGGGGAATCACTTTAGACCATTTAGAGAAATTATCTGTTACAGCCTATCTAATCCCCAAGTCTCGAAAGGATATGACAAAATGGAAGGATGAAGAGGTAATGGGGGCTGATATATGAAATCCCCATGTAGCCGGCATGCTTTACAAGTTTTGACATAATCTATTGAATCTTGTACCATAGTGGGCCAGTAGTAGCCAATCCTCTTCAACTGAGCCACGAGTTTTGGACCTGCCTGATGGGCCCCACATATACATGAATGAGTATCCTTGAGAGCTTGTGTTGTCTCTTCTTTTGATAAACACCATAAGAGTATCCCATCAAAAGACCTTATGTACAAGATGTCATTTAAATACACGAATCGGAAGGTTGTCCTCCTTGCGTATACTCTTTTGTTTGGGTCACCAGGCAGTTTCTTGGTATGACAATACTCGATCATGCTTTTTCGCCAATCAAACTCTTCCTCGATTTCAAATATTGTGACTGTTTGATTCCCTCCATTCTTTCAAGCCCTGAATTACCCTTTCACATCATATACTAATTGTGCAATCAATAGGCATATATGGGTACATGTTACCTGCCGAAGTTATGGACTCAACTACACAAAAGTTTAATCCTAACTTCTCTACCTAAAGTGCTTTGTGCATAGTACCAACATATCCCCAATGTCTTATATGATAATAAAAACTGTATACATTTAAACAGACCATGTATGTGTTAATCACAGTAAGAAAACAATCATTCAATACAAGCAAACAATTAATCAAACAACATATAAAGCAAGTATAGAGGTTCTCCATTGTTTCCCTCAACCTTGATCGAATTTCACCTCAAGTCTCAAGCTCCTAATAAAATGATAAAATCATATAATCAAAACCCTATCTATAAGATTGAATTGATAGAAAAAAGTAAGCATCAACAGTAAAACCATTTCAACACCAAACAAAAAGATAGACTTCTGACCTAGTTACCTTTAGACTGAAAAATGTACAAATTTGTTACGATTTTGACCTCAAATTCTTCAAATGACTTGTAGAAGACACAATGAAGAAACTCTCAAACTTAGAATCACCTTAAAAGACTTAGAATCACCTTAAAACCATTTTCCTTGAATAAGTTATGAATTTCCAAAGTTTAGCTTCAGATCTAAGAATTTCTGACAAGTTCCTCTCCATAAAAACTTATGGCTAAAAACAAAATAGCTTGGCTGGGTATTTGTAGTTGGTGTCTTCAAGACATTTGTAAAAGACATTCTAAAGATCATTCGAGAATTGAAATCGCAGTAAAAGAAATTTTTTGCATTTACTTACGATTTTTCAAATTCAGAAGTTTGTAGTAGGAAAAATAACAAAATTTGCTAAAACAAAAACTGTTTTACAAAGAATCAGTTTCTACCGTCTAAGTTTAAAGAAGATAGTTAAATTATGAAAATCTTACTACAACTACATAAACTTGAACTCCTAACTGCCAACAAAGTAAAGAACACGTTTCCAGGAATAAAATCAATCAAGTAAAACACATAACCAACATGATTCCAAATTACAAACCTTCTATTCAAATTAAGAAACAATTAAACTAAAATTTCAATTCTAATTGCAGAAAGCTAAGAACATAACCAAAAAAGCAGCAGCTTATTGCAACGAATATGGACCAGTGTAGCAAAATCCCACCGATGCTAAGCAAATCGACGAGTACAGCTATCTCTCAACCAGATGTATCTTTCCGTCTGACTCCTAGATCATCTCCGGTGATTCAACAGATCCTGATTCCTCATGATGGATCCTCATCCACCAAGGCTAGATCTGAGGGGTTATCATCGTCTCTAGTCCACTCGAATGGTAAGACTAATCACCAACTCATATTTGAATTATCAAGTATTAACCTCTCTACTGAGGATGAGTCATTATTACCACTTAACACCACTGCTAAGGTTCGTACTATGAGCTTAGTGAAAGGTAGTCTTAAGAGTACAATGGATGTGAGTCAGAATGGAGCTCATCCTCAATTCATAAGCAGTTTGCTTGGATTTAGTGAGGTCCCAACACACCAATATTTGAATGTGGGAGCTGAAATTTAGGGTTCGAATGCGTTTGCGTATAACCCATATGTGTATTACCCTCCACCCTATCCTCCACCACGAAATCTAGACCCATTTGTCATGAAGTATGGTGTACCTCATCCGGCAACCACTGGCCCTATGGAAGGGAGTAATGGAGGACAAAAACCCTAGTTATCTCTTACCAACAATAACCAAGCAGGTCCTAGCTCATTACATTCAAATGACACATCTAGTGTCACCACTGCTACGACCACTACAACCTAACCAGCCTCGCCACAGCTCAAACCACAAACTTATACTCATAAACAATACCTACATTAGCCAAACCCCATGCCACAGTTCCAAATGCATCATCAACAAGCACCTTATCCATTCTTTTCAATCATTACAACCATGCATTCCCACACCACCCACCTGTCTATCAAAATCAACTTGCAGTGGACCCTTACTTGCCTACCATGAGACAGATGAGACTGGAGCTTAGCATGTTTGGAGGTGGTGACCCAGTTGATTGGCTAGACAAAGCCGAAAGATACTTCGAATTCTATCAAATACCTGAAGATAGGAAACTGTCTTTGGCTACAATGTATCTAACTGGGAAGGCTTCAGATAGATGTTTTACATTTAAACATGAGTTTCCATCGACATGGAGTGGCTTATTTGACTTGCTAATGAGAGAATTTGGGTGTTACAATAGATATGATTACCAAGCGGCATTGGCTAGAATGAATCAGACAGGGAGAGTAGAGCAATACATGGAAGAGTTCACCAAACTTTCTAGAAGAGCTCTTGAATTTTTTTAATGAGACTTTGGTGTCAACTTTCATACAGGGATTGAAGGAGGACATTAGAGGTGATGTGCATGTCCTCAAACCTAAGTCATTATCTTATGATTTGGCCAGGGCTTTTGAAGCTAGGAATGATGGGAAAAGAAACATGTCAAGAAGCATCAACACTTAGAAACCTCAACCTATGAGCAGTTTCAACAAAGCACCAATCAGTGGTCACAACAATTCTAGCAATAGAAGACTCACTGACTCAGAATTTGCAGCCAGGAAAGCTGGGAATCAATATTATTTTTGTGATGCTCCTTTTGTCAAGGGACACAATTGTAGGAAGAAGGGGCAGTTAATGGTGATGGAAATTGTCCCAGATAATGATGAGGGCAGTGAGCAAAGTGAGTGTGATGAACATAGGTTGAGGTATTTGGAGGAACCGACAATGTTGAAGGAGCCGACAACCCCAATGATTGATCTGGAGGAACCCTTAATCCGCCTACAAGTTTTGGGAGGTAGCAAATCTGAAACAATATAGTTGAAGGGAATGTTTAATGGTAGAATTGTGCATGTTCTCATTGACTCAGGGGCAACACATAACTTTATACATCCAAATGTGCTTAGAGGGTCAAAGGCTCAAGTCTACAAGTTTTCTCCCTTGAATGTGTTACTTGCCTCTGGAGCTAAGATGAAGACTAGTAGGAAAACCAAAATACAATTACAGTTACAAGATTATGAGTTTCAAGCTGATTACTATATTCTTCCTGTAACAGGTTGTGAAGTGGTTCTTGGGAGAAGCTGGCTTAAAACTCGTGGAGATATTACATGGAACTTTGGATCAATGAGGATGAAATTTGGGAGGAAAGGAAAAAGGTACAGATTACAGGGAGAGACGGATCCAAAGGCTACAACTATCAGCTGCAAAGCAATGAAAAGATTGTTAAGAAAAGAAAGAGAAGCTATGCTGATACAAGTTCAGTCAGTCCTAATGAGTAAAAAGGTCACCATGGAAGAAGAGACAGCCCCTGCATTGCAAGCATTGATCGATAAATATGTTGACTTGTTTAGTGCTCCTACTGGTCTGCCTCCCTAAAGAGAACAAGATCACAAGATAGTTATTTCCAAACACAGCACCAATCAGTGTCAGACCCTATAGATACCCTCATTTTCAAAAAGTAGAAATTGAGAAAATTGTGCAAGAATTATTGGATAGTGGAGCTATCAGGCCTAGTGTGAGTCCATTTTCATCTCCAGTATTGTTGGTCAAGAAGAAGAAAGGAACATGGAGGATGTGTGTTGATTATAGAGCCCTAAATGCAGCCACTGTAAAAGAGAAATACCATATTCCAGTGGTAGATGAATTGCTGGATGAATTGCATGGTGTAGTGGTATTCACCAAACTTGATTTAAGGTCTCGATATCTGTCACACCCCGGTCCCGGCGTCGGTGGGGTTTAGACACCCGGCGTCGATTCCGAGATGTGATCGAGTGTTAAAAAGCGGAATGTAAGTAAAAACAAAAACACTTATTTCTAGGCTCTTCACTCTAGGCTCGTCCGACACTTCGACTTGACAAACACTAAGCACTTCTCTGCAAAACAGCAAGTAAATGGGCGGGTCAGAAAAACCACGCGCTCAGTGAGTGCCCTATGTAATATGTCAGCAAAGCCATGTCATTTTACGCACGCTACTAAATACGTATATCATAACACAAGCGAACCAAAGCATATAACATAATAACAATGCATGCATGCAATGTTCCTCCTCACACTTTCCACCTCCCTCAAATATATATTTTTCTTCCTTTGTTAGTCTTCTTGTTATACTCATGGTCCACAGTCCCGAAACCCGAAATAGATCATTTTATCAACTTCTGGCGTCGAAGGGGCATTGTTTCCCTCAACTCGTGCACATGTGGGCTGATCATAGCTACTGGATGTCCCCATGAGTTAACTCAACTACACGAAATGTTTTATTTCCAATAATAGTTCTCAAACACTCATGTTCCCTTCAACTTCCAATCTCATCATTTTCCCATCATGAAATGCTTGATCAGGTAATATAATTCAAAACAGAAACACATGCTTCCCAACATTGTAGATACGTAACAACCAATCAAGAATCTAAATATCACCAAACATATATCACCAACATTCATAACAAATAATAATGATATAATGATATACACCTTAACATAATGATATACACCCCATCAAACCCTACCCTCAAATATATAATCACCACATATTTCACAAATTGACATGCTTCACTTGAAAATAGAGAGATATTTCATAAATAGATCAAAAACATGTTTTACGACTATTTTAAAAGTATATAAGAATATTTGAAACACATTACATAAACCACTCACCTCGACGAACCGAATCGACACCCAGATCGTAAATCGAGCAACCTAGAACGAGCCTTCTAGAAATCACTGTTGGATATAAAAACCAATCACCATAGATAGAAAGATCGCGTCGATATGAATCCGTAGCCACTCGCGGATTCAGAATCGGAGTTACGGATCAAAAGTTATGATCCGCGGAAGTTTCGTCATAAATCTAAGAAAATAATAAAATCTAGAGAGAGAAAATGAGGAGAGAGAGAGAGAGAGAGAGAGAGAGAGAGAGAGAGAGAGAGAGAGAGAGAGAGAGAGAGAGAGAGAGCTGTTTTCAGCCTATTTATAGGCTAAAATAACCAATCAGATGAGGCCATATGTCAAAACATAAGTCTTCCACTTACCACTTTGTGCCACATGTCACAGAAAGAGAAAGCCTTGTCTCTCATGTGACGAGTATTTGATGAGTAGCCAAAAAATGCTGACATCAGCATCAGCTGATCGCCTGATCCCATCCAAATGGCCACATGTCTCTTTTTCGACCAATAGAATGCCGCCACATCACCACAAGATAGGAATTTAGATAAAACTTTGAAAAATTGCTAAAAATACATCGGAACTCTGAAAAATTCACCGTAAAATGCGACGAACTCGTGGCGACCTCTACTTTCTATTTCTCACAAGAAAAATAGAATCTGACCAACTTAAAAAATCAAGATATTACAATATCACCATATCAGAATGAATATAGCTGATATTAGTACTGGAATTTCAACAAGTGGAATTTTTAAATATGACGGGAGGACCACGTGGCAATGCCTAGTGGCCCTCTCTTCCAATTAAATTTCAAAACGTAGAATTTTATCACAGAAATTATAAATTTATATATTTTACTTTTTATAAAATGACTTTAATCAATCTTTGATGAGTTTGGACTAGGGTTTAGAGTTTAGGATTTAGGGTTTTACGATTTAGGGTTTAGAGTTTAGGATTTAGGGTTTTACGATTTTAGGGTTTAGGGTTTAGGGTTTATGGTGTAGGGTTTAGAAAAACAATAATAAATCTAAAATGGTATTTAACAATATAACTGAAATAATTTTCTGTCACAAAATCCCACATGTCAAAATTTCATTGGTAGAGAGGACCACTAGGCACTGCCACGTGGTTCTCCCGTAGCACTGAAAAATTCCTCAACCAAATAGCCACATGTCTCTTTTTCAACTAATAGAATGCCGTCACATCACCACAAGATAGGAATTTAGACAGAACTTTGAAAAATCGCTAAAAATACCTCGGAACTCTGAAAAATTCGCCGTAAAATGCGACGAACTCGTGGCGACCTCTACTTTCTATTTCTTACAAGAAAAATAGAATTTGACCAACTTAAAAAATCTGGATATTACAATATCACCAGATCAGAATAAATATAGCTGATATTAGCAAGACAGCCTTCGGAACCCGCAATGGCCACTATGAATTTTTGGTTATGCTTTTTGGATCAACTAATGCACCATCAACTTTCCAATCAGCTCCAAATGAATTGTTGAGAAAGTGGCTTAGGAAGTCAGTTTTGGTTTTCTTTGATGACATTTTAATCTATAGTCCATCAATAGAGGAACATATCAAGCATTTGAAAGCTGTGTTCCAGAAGCTATAAGAAAACTCCTTGAAGGTCAAAAAGGGCAAGTGCAACTTTGGAGTTAAAAGGGTAGAGTACCTAGGACATGTCATTAGTGAAGGAGGAGTTGTTGTGGATCCAGAGAAGATTGAATGCATCAAAAGTTGGGAGAAACCTAAAACAGTGAAGACATTGAGGGGTTATCTTGGTTTGATAGGTTACTACAGAAAATTTGTTAAGAACTATGGTGAGAAATCAAAGTCGTTGACCAACATGCTAAAGAAAGGAGGCTTCAAGTAGACTGAGGAATCAGAAAATGCTTTTGAAGACTTGAAGAAAGTTTTGATGACTACACCAGTTTTGGCAATGCCTGACTTTTCTAAAGAATTTGTAGTAGAATGTGATGCGTCTAATGTGGGAATTGGAGTTGTTCTCTCTCAAGAGGGACACCCTATTGTATTTATTAGTAAAACTTTAGCTCCAAGACATGTGGCTCTGTTAGTATATGATAAAGAAATGTTGGCAATAGTTTTTGCTGTGCAGCATTGGAGACCATATCTCCTAGGAAGGCATTTCAAGATTTATACAGATCACAGGACCATCCAATACTTTTTGGACAAAAAAATAACCACTCCCGCTCAACAAAAGTGGCTTCTTAAGCTCATTGATTATGATTACACCATCCATTACAAGCCAGGCAAGAATAATGTTGCCTCTGATGCATTGTCAAGGAGAGAAGAATTGATTCCTTGTTCTTAACCTATTAGCAAATATAAAAATCTATTTACAATCACTGGAATGTCATCTCCGGTGCATGAGTTTTTTGAAAGAAATACAACAGGCATGGCAAGCCAAATTTGGAACAAATGTGAGCAGGGCAATACTTCAAATCCCCACTTTATCCTTGTCAACTCCCAGCTGATATACAAGGGCATGATATTGATGAAGCTATTATCCAAGCACAAAGTACCTGCAAAACAACTTCATACACATATTACCCTCTTGTGTCATCGTTAGTATAGGACAAGTAGGGATCGTTCAATCCGGGGAAATCAGGGCGTTCAATCACATAAAGCATTACAAAATCATATGGGGGAGTTTGAGAATTTGATTCTATATTCTACACGAAATTAAATCCTAAATTACATATATACATATGATCGACATCTTTCACACAATACACATCACACAAAGACTCACATGCACATAACAAACCGATCAAACAACAATACGGCAGCAACTTTATTGAATCCGATTTCATGCAATTTAGTTCCAATTATAACTAGAGTCCTTCGTGGTTCATCTAATCATTCAAAACTCCTCAATTATTTAGAATTAGCTTCGTGCATAACCCTAAACATAGTGCTAATCAGTTTAAAGACACTTCGTGTAGAAATTAAACCAAGAAACACATAAGCACAATGAGTTGAATTGGAAACATGCAACAAGTATGGTGTCACCTCACCTTGCTTCAACATGCATATTTTCTGAATTACTCTATCCCTTAGAACCAATACAAGATAAATCAACTTCGTGTATAACTTACCTTATATTTGTGGTTCGGTAACATAAAGAATTAAACCCAAGATCAGCCTAGCTAAAGCTTTTCTTAACCCTAAAACTTGTTGTGCATACGAATTCAGAAAATAAACCAAATAAAATCATCAAATCATCAAACAAAGTTACTGCCCTATTATCATACAATCAAATCGTCATACACATGTTCATCAATTAGACAAAAAGAAAACCAAAACACATAACAGAATTTCGGAAATCCAATGTAGAATTAATAAAACCAAATAACAATTCACAAATCCTTACAAACTTCATAGACAAAGTTAAGTACTTATACAGAAAATTACAAGCCATGAGAGTTGAGTGAATCACACTTTAAAAGAAACCTTGTAGAGGAATCGGCAAAGAGGATTCGGTGGTGGATGATGTCTTGCGATCGGAAGTGGTGGTGAATGGTGGAATCGGCTTGAATTTTCTTTGGGATTTGTGGTGCTAATTGGACAGAGTTTCGGCTAGTGAAAAGTGAGAGAGAAGAGATGATTATTCTGAAATTATGTTGTGGTATTTATAGAGGCAAGGGAGGCAGCTAGGGTTTACAAAACCTAGTTTTTCTCAAACTTATCCTGCTGGCAGATTTGACCTTCGAGTGAAGATTATGGAATATCTTTCTCTAGAAAATAGATATTGAGGTGATTCTAGTTGGGTTGGAAACTAGACTCCCGTAGCTTTCTATCCATATAAGACTCGAATTCAGATTCATTGTGAGCTGTCCGGGAGAGTCCGTGGAAGTTGGATGACGTGCACAGGAATTCTGCCGAATTTGATCAGGATTTGTTGCGATTTTCTTCCTCTATTTTCTGCCGAAAATTC
Organism: Potentilla sterilis; assembly: GCA_963682095.1. Taxonomy (NCBI): domain Eukaryota; kingdom Viridiplantae; phylum Streptophyta; class Magnoliopsida; order Rosales; family Rosaceae; genus Potentilla; species Potentilla sterilis. Next base: position 21,875,076 of record OY821760.1, read on the forward strand.
CCAAGATAATGGCTGAATAATTGAGCAATATCTCTTTAGGTTTTCCATGAATTAATTCAGCCAAAAATCTTGCACAAAGGATGGAATTCAGTCTACATTCGTAAGCCAAATCCATGTAGAACTCGGTTTAGGTTTTCTTCTTTCGGCAGACTTGACCTTCGTGCATTCAAACCGGCATAACTTTTTGCTCAGGAAATATTTTGCTGCGATTCGAAGTTCCAGAGAAACTAGACTCATAGAGCTTTCCAACGGCGTAAGGCTCGTTCTCTATTTCCAAGTGATGTGTCCCACAGAAATTCCGGAAGTCAGGACACAGTCCCAGGAAAATCCTGGTAGTCCCTGGATTGGTTTGCTCAAACTGCCAAGTTGCAGCCTTCATTTGGGTGACTTCCCGAATTCCGATTGATCTGAAATTTTGATACAATATACTTTAGCTTGCCAATTAAATGCACACCAAATTTCATCAAATTTGGAAAAGGATAAATCAGTTTAGCACGAGCCTCAAAATCACGAAAAAGACATATTTTACTTTATTTCCAGATTTCTATACTTAGTCTTTTTTCTGACAATTAAGCACATTTTCTCCAAAACTCTACCAAAGGGACACTAAACTAAAATATGACTCTATCTTACAATAATAAGGGTTAAGCATTGGATAAATGGGGGTAAAAACATATTAAGAACGTTGCATTTTATGCTCCTATCAGATATATGTTCCACTGCAGGGAGAATGGAGAAAAAGAGTCATAAGTGAGTGTCATGATGGGTTCAATGGTGGTCATGCAGGAATAGCCAAAACTTTGAAGAGGGTCAAAAGGACATTTGCTTGGCCTGGGATGTTGAAGGATGTGAGAGAATATGTAACCACTTGCCACAATTGTCAGCAAAACCATTATGAAACAATCAACCCTCCCGGTTTGTTGCAACCAAATCAGATCCCTGAAGGAGCCTAGAGATATATCTCTTGACTTTATAGAGGGACTACCAAAATCAGCAGGCAAGTCAGTTGTGCTGGTGGTGATTGACAGATTGACAAAGTATGGCCACTTTATGCCTTTAGCTCACCCGTACACAGCTTCATCAGTGGTACAAGTATTTGTTCAAAATAATTTCAAGTTACATGGAAGGCCTGAATCAATAAAATATGACAGAGACCCCGTTTTTCTGAGTGCTTTCTGGCAAGAATTCTTCAAACTGTAGGGAACTAAACTGAACAAGAGCTCAACTTATCATCCCCAAACAGATGGGCAAACTGAGAATCTAAACAGAACACTAGAGCAGTATTTGAGGTGTGTAATTGGTGAAAAGCCACACAGTTAGGTAGATGCATTACCTTAGGCAAAATTTTGGTATAACACAACCTTTCACTCTGCAATTGGCATGACACCATTCCAGGCCTGCGTAGCACGGAAGCGCCACCTTGCTTGCGTTTCGCACTTCGGAAGCGGAAGCGAAGCGGAAGTGCGTCAGAAGCGCTCGGAAGCGTCCGGAAGCGCGCTTTCGAGAAAAGGAGGTTTTGGAAGCGCTGTGGAATCGTGAGTTTCCGATTTGGAAGCGCGGCGGAAGCTTTGCACAAAAAAACCCTAGAATTTCAATTCAAAAATTCTCCTTACCTGGGTTGAATCGGTTCAATTGCTTCCATAAAATTGACGAGCAGGCCGAGGCCTTCTATTCCCGACCGAAATCGGGTCAAACAGTGGCCGGAGGAGCGAGCTCCGGTTCGAGGCAGTCGAACCCTCTCCACCTTTGTACGCCTAAACGGCGGCGAATCACGCCGCACCACCACTACAGACTTGAAGAGGAGGCCGAGACGGTCCGAATGTGACCGGTGCGGCGGTCCAATTCGACCGGACGGCGGAGAAAGGAGGTCGGCGGCGGAGGTCAGTGCAGAGGCTCGAGACCGAGTCGGGGAGGAAGGAAGAAAAGAAAAAGAGAGAAAGAAAAAAAAAAGTTAAATATATATTTTTTATTTATTAAAGTAAAAAATTAAATATATATATATATATATATATATATATTGTTTTATTCCAACGCTTCCAAAACGTACTCGCTTCCAATTTTTTCTGGAAAAAACCGCTTCCGCGTTTCCAAACACTTCGCTTCCACGTACCCGCACTCGATTCCATGTAACTTAGTTCCAGGCACTATATGGGTACAAAGCTCCAACAATCAGAGTTCACGAACCAGGAACAAGCTTAGTGGAAGCAGTGGGTGCCCAACTCCAGTCTCGAGATGAGTTGTTAGCATTATTGAAGAGGAACTTGCAGATTTCTCAATGCAGAATGAAAAACTTCTATGACAAGCACCACAGTGAACGATCATTTGAGGTAGGAGATTGAGTCTACTTGAGGTTGCAACCATATAGGCAACAGTCAATACAGAAGAGGGCTACTCACAAGTTGTCACCAAAGTATTATGAGCCATACTTGGTAGAGCAGAAAATAGGCAAAGTAGCTTATAAGCTCAAACTTCCTAAAACAGCACAAGTCCATCTAGTCTTCCATGTTTCACTCCTCAAGAAGAAGATTGGAGATGCAGCAGTTGTAGCCACTCACTTACCACCTAATCTTGATCCTCACAACCCTCACTGGTATCCAGCTGAAATTCTTGACTGGAAGATTTACAAAAAGGGAAACGCAGCTGGTACTAAGTGGCTAATCAAATGGCTGGGATCTTCAGTTGAAGAAACTACATGGGAGGACTCAGAAGATGTGAAGAAACAATTTCCAGATTTTGAAGCTTGAGGACAAGCTTGAAGAGTAGGGGATGGATTGTTATGATTTCAGTCTAAATTATAATTTCCTGCTTTGACAGGAGTATTCTTTCTTTAATCAGCATGAGTAGTGCATTTGACTGTTAGGGCTAATTAACCTCTGTTTAGTATTAATACAAGCTTAGTGTTTGATTAGTTGGTGTCTAGCACAAAGGCGACATTCGTCCCCTAAGCTGTTATCCAATTCAGGCTATATATATGATATCGATGTAAGACTGAGAGATATATATGAAATCTATCTTTATCTTCCCTTTTGTTTTTCTTTCAATTCTTGCAAATTCAACCTGTTAGGATGCTTCCCTAACACACAGCTGAAATTTGAAGGGGAAGGCAAGTTCTCTTTCAAGGCCGGAAGCACCCACACGCAAAACCCTAGTCTTACCGGAGCTAGGGTTTGGTGACTACAGAGCCTCCGTCATCTGCCTTTAGAAATTATTAATTATCTTCGTCAATTCTACGTATAAATGACCGCACGAGTCTAAATTTTAAGGAGCCTGCTTTTGGTAAATAGTCTAAATACCATAGTGTTATTGTAATTTATTAGGCCTTTTACCAATCATATAAAATTACCAAGCTTAGATCTCCAATACTTTGGAAGGGCGATTTCTCTCTCAATGAAACTCTCTCTAAACCCTAGCCGCCGTGGGCAAGGATTTCCATGGCGTTTTCTTTCGAAAATCCACCCTTCTACTGGCACCATCTCTTCCTTTATTGGAGGCATGATTGTGCACCGCCTAGTCGACATCAATTTTTGACCTCCAAGGACAGGCTTTGTACACTGCCCCTCTAATGGATTAACTCTTCGATCTATCTCCATGGCCAATATTCTCTTGGCTCCTTACCGATCTATGCCTGCAAGAGAAAGCATTTCTCTGAATTGTTGGTTGTTGAGACCGTCTATAGATGCTACGGTCAAACATCGAATGAAAGATCGAATGGTTACCCTAATTGAGAGAGAACACAAGAGCGTAGCCATGGCGGAGCACTTGGTTTCAATCTTCTGGACGGAGAAGGACATGGTGAACTGCCCCTTCAACTTCAAAATCAACGTGTGCATGCACGGTGACTGGTGCTCAAGGCTCCACACCAAACTCTGGTAGATGGTGTTGATGCTTTTGGCATCGTTTATGGCTAGTGTGAAAGGGCCTAGACTGGGTCATCCAAGATGTGCGACTGAATCTGCAGTTGAATATGAAGCTTTTCACTGCGGTGGTCATGGCAGCGACTGGTGGTGGCACTACCGGATTGCTGAGCTCGCCAAACTTGCCTGGACTGGGCCAGCTCACTCCTTTCTGGTCTGGTTTGAGGTCTCTGGGCCTCATCGCAGGCCTCAAAATGAGTGGGTTGGTCTGGCCCTCTAGGGCTAGTTTTTATTCAAGTTTTTTTAACTTTGCCTATTACAATGCTTTATCATGCATTGGTAGTAGGCTCGCTTCAATAAGTGGGTATGTGTATCGTCAAATGATTAAGCCTAATCTATGTATCGATGTGGCCTGTCCACAAACTTTTTATCTACCCTAAGTCGGTAGAGGGAGGAGGGTATGTAATGGTCTTTTCTAGCCTGAGAATTAATACACTCAACTAGCTTTCCTAAAAAAAAAAAAACATATAAAATTACCTAATATTTTGGGTCGACCCGCGAGGGAATCCAACCTGGTTGGCCATGCCCTATCGGGTGTTTAAAAAGCCGTCAAAGCTACCTTAGTCCCAAAACCCTGAACCCCAAAGAGAGAGAGAGAGAGAGAGAGAAAGAGGGAGAGGGAGAAAAGATGGGTAAGAGAGGAAAGAGTCAGAGTAAAGGCAATGAGAAACCTACTAAGAGAACCTTCCACGTTGAAGACAACGACATGGATGATGAAGTCGATGCCTGTATGTTTTACCCAAATCTATTATTGCCTATTTCTCTCAGTGTTCATGATTTCTCTGTATACTCGTGTCAGTTGTGTGATGCTTAATTGTTTTCTTGCAGTTATGAAGCAAAGAGATGTTGTCCCCCTGGACCTTGATCAAGACGTTAGAGATTCCGATGAAGATAACGAGCAATCAGTCTTCGATCTTCAGGTCTTCATTTCATTTATTTAATCAAGTTTCTAGGCCTTGCTTCAATATTGGTTTTTTGGTGATGAATTAGAGACATTAGAATTGACTTCCTCATGTCCTAGCAAACAGTTCAGTTTCGTATTTCCAATGAACTTGTAAAGAAAAGAATCTTTTTATCTATTTGTTTTGTTTCTCAAGTTAGTATTGCTCCTGTTGATTTCAGAATGTTAATGATGAGGACGAGGAAGACGAAGATGATTATGACATCCAAGACACTGGACTGGCTGCCAAAAGTAAGCGATAATTAGCAATTGTGGTTAATTTCATAGTCCTTTGTTGAATACGACTGTGATTATATATCTCTGGCTTGTTGCTGTAGATTCGAATGTTGTTTAGAGTGGCTTGTCCTTGGTGGTTGTGCTTTATTTTGTTCTGTTTTTGTTTTAATTCAGTTTCGGTACCAAGAAGAGGTATCATGAATCATGTGAAACGGGTCTGTATTAGTTTAAGTGTCGAATTTTGCTGCATTACTATGTTATCGTGAATCATGTGAAACGGGTCTGTATTAGTTTAAGTGTCGAATTTTGCTGCATTACTATGTCATCCTTTGGTCTAGATTCTTTCTATGCACAAAGCTGTGCCATGTGAAAATTTTGAAATAATATTATCCGACCCAAATTAGGTGAAAAGATCAGCTTATTTTTCTAGCATATCATTTTGCTGCTACAAGATATATGAGCACAGCTGGTTTGAAGTTACAGACTTCGTGTTGCTTATTTATGTGTTACCCTGAAGTTGTTAGGCAGAAGAAGTTTCTGAGGGCGAAGTTTGGCGGAGATGAGGACGAACTGATTGATGACGAAGAAGACGAAGAAGAGGAAGAAAAGCTGATATGGGATGGAAGGAGATCTGGTTATCATGGGGCCGATAATAGTGATTTTGAGGTGATGACCAGCACTTACAAATGTCTCCTCCCTTTCTTTAATTCCTTTCACGTTTGTATTGAGTTTTTGCTGAGCATTTCTTTATTGTTTTGATATTGGATACATATGGCCATTTATTAATTTTGGGTTTTTCCCCTCCCTTTTGACCGATAAAGAGAAATTCAAGCGACGATGACTCCGCTGAAGAGGAGGAGAGAGCAGTGGAGGAGCTTCGGAGAGAAAAGGCAAAGTCATCAACACGGGAAGATTTTGGGCTTGAGGATGATAGTGAAGATGAGAGTAACAAGGAACCAACTTTTGAGGTGAGGTTTGTAGAAATGTTATTTATTCAGGTCACGAATTCCCTTTAAGCTCGCCTTGTGATTGGGAGTGGTGAATGAACTCAAATAAATGTTTAGAAAAGGTTATCATGTCCAAATTCTTTCAAATGGCATGTCAGACAAATTCCTTATCTGTACAGGAAATGTCAGTTCATGGAAAAAGTGAAGAGAAGTCTCAAGTGATAATAGAAGTAGCTGATGACATGGATACAGCTTATGAGGAGGTCAAGAAAGATTTGAATGCTCTGTCAAAGGAGGAGCAAATATCTGTTTTAAACAAGTAATGTCCTTTTCTTTTATTGCAATATTGTAGAATATGTGCTTGGCATAATTATATGTGTATGCATTCTGATAAGTATATACAAGTGCTATATCTGTTCACCCTGAAATTTTCTGAGCATATACTTTGAAGCTAGTCCTTTGTGTCTTACATTGGATAAATGGTTGCTTACATGTAGAATTAGCCGTCTACTATATTAGGCTTTGCTCTGGAGTCATTTGATATGGGGACTGACGAGAAATCTTAGCATTTGACATTATTTAGTTTTAGCCTCTTCGGTGTTATTTGTGTAGTGCGGCAGGGAATTGTATATGAATTTTATGAGACAAGGAAGTCCTCAGGTATAGTTTTTATATTGTCAGACGAGGAAATGATGATAAGAAATTGGGTGTGACATAATAGCGAAGGTTGACATATGGAATAAGATTGAGGAGAAGGCCTCATACTTGCTAATACGCTGTGATATATGCGGAATATTAGCTTGTATGTGATGTTTTCAATTTTTTTTATTTAAAAACCAAAGTTTGATATAGCACTTGCTAATATGCTGTGATATATATGGAATATTAGCTTGTATGTGATGCTGCAATGCGGTATTTGTGCTACTTTACTAAGCTCAGTTGATTGCCTTAGCGGGTACAAATGGACGTTTATTTTAGTTATACATCGTCTCATGTGCTACCTGGATAATTAACATTTTCTCCATACAGTACTGCACCAGAGCTGGTTGGTTTGCTGGCAGAGCTGAATGATGCACTTGAAGAGCTTGAAAACAGAGTTAATCCAATTTTAATCAAGGTATTGTTCATTTTTTATCAGCAATATGTTTATAACTGTGGTTGGAATGTCAGTGTTGTTGGCCTTCTCTCTGTTCTCTTCTTTGCATGGAGCATTTGCTAGGTAGAGTAATCAGGAAATATTCTTAGGATAAACTGGTGTTTGATTTAGTGTATATGGGCAGAAATGAGTTTGGCATATGGGCAAAAATGACTTTGGTATATAATGGATGATTCATTTTTCTGTAGACATTAAAAGAACGTTTCTTAGATTGTCAATTTTAAGGATGATGACATATGCTCCCATGTCCTCTTGGGGCAAGTATAAGAAACTTGTGCCTAATTTCATGTTTACCTTACTCCCTGTGTCTTACTGTTTTCTTTTGTGCAGTATAACCAGAAAAATGGTAGTATTGTTTCTATCCCCTCCAGGGCTTTACTCCTTTGTGCTTCAAACTGATGTCCTGATTTTTATTTATTATATTATATTTTATATATATATATATATTTTTTTTTTCTGAAGTTACACGGTCGTTTTCCCTAGTTGAACATTGATGCTATATCTGGTAGGCAATGTGAAATGATTGCGGATATTTTCATGCTTTATGAAGGTTAGAAAGGGTGAAGTCGTGATGGAAGGAGGCATGCGCTATTTGGAGGTCAAGCAGCTTCTTCTGTTGGCGTATTCTCAAGCAATAACTTTCTACCTTCTTCTCAAGTCTGAAGGCCAACAAGTTCGTGATCATCCTGTACTTGCTCGCCTTGTAGAGATCAAAAACTTATTGGATAAGGTTATCTTTATTCCCCTACCCATCCATGCTTAATATTCTAGTCCATATTATTTAACCATTTATTGTAACATGGTCTTTGGTTTTCTTTAGGACTCATATAGCAGCATGAACCCCTATGTGTATGTAGAGAGTCCTAAATAACAAGTATCTGTTTTTTTTTTGTTTTTTTTTTATAAAAAAGAAGCAAATGGTGTCGTTTGTGGGCCCAAGTATTGGCCTGAACTGTTCCTTTATGAAGCTATTCAAGGATTATCGGTAATAAAAAAAAATTAATCAAACAATGTTTAACTGCAGCCAAATGAATTGACTAGCACATCATGACTATAATCAACTGGTCAAATTATTTCTGATTTTGATGATTTTTCGTGGGGGGTCTTTTTTTTGGAAATATAAAATTAGTCATCTGATGGTGGATTATCAGAACAATCGGCTTTGCTACTCATTAGAGAGGTTCCTTGATTAGAAGGGCTCTGTACATAGTACACGGAATGCAGTCTGCTCTTGCTCCCATCTCCCAATCATTTTACTTGAGACTTGCAGTGTGACGTGACATAATTTTGTCCCTTCTCTGGAGACTCAGCAACACTTCTCTTGACCATTCATTATAAATGTCTTCTGCTGTTTTGAAATATTGGTAGCAAACCTCCTAGCAACTGTTTTAATATTCATAAAGCTCATTAGTTGTGATATCTTTTGGTTCTCATGGTGCTTTTTTTTATTTTTTATTTATTATTATTGTTATTTTAAATTCTATTTACAAAATAATTTGGTATTGTTTAAAAAATTGAAGTTGGTTGGTGGCAGACCTGCTTCGGCCGGTCTTCTGCTTGTCCTTAATTGGTAGTTTTAACTTTTTACTATGGAAGTGTAGTTTTTCTTTTCATTTTGCTTACAAGCATTCGTAGTACTGATTTGATAGTGTGTTTCACTTGACAGATGAAAAAACTTGATGAGAATCTTCCTTCTGATCTCGAGGAAATCATAAGCAAATATAATGGGATGGAAGCAGATATGAAATCAGTTAAAGAGAATGCTGCAGAAGCATCAGATACTTTTGCTAAAGGAAACAGGCCCCAGCTTGTCTCACTTGAACCAAAAGAAGCAGCTGTGGTACTGCATCTTGTCTTTTAGCACTCTATAATAGACCCTCTTCAGGATTTTCACGAGTGATTCTTACATAAATATTGCAGTTGCATAACACAATCGAGTTGGAAAAGGTGAAATCTATGAAGGATAACGAAAAGATGGGAAAACGCAAGCGTCAGGTAAATCATACTGAGCAGTGTTGTTAACTATTCTCAGATCCTCATTCCATTTCTTTTCAAACCTTTTATTTATTTACTTATTTATCTTCGATTGGGCGAGAGATGTTCTTCATTTGTCTGATGTAAACCTCTTACTATGTGGCAGAATGATGAAGTTGGTGTACAGAGCATGAAAATGTTGAAAGTAAGAGCTTCCCTTGAGGAAAAATTGAAGCAGAAGGGTGTTTTCAAATCCATCACTCCAAGAACTGATAGACCCCAGAAACACCTGAAGCCATTAAATGGGTATGACTTTAATCTGATACTTTGTAATTTAACTCATTTCTCGATTTTGCAAACTTATCCAACCAACTTAGAATTGAACAGGAAGCTTGAATCATATGATGATTTTGATGATGACCCTGTAAAACCTGAAGGCTCTAACCAGGGTCATGCAAGTTCATTGAGTGCAAGTAAAGTTTCCCAACTTGTTTCTGCCAATCAACATAAGTCAAAGGTATGAACCTAATTACCTTTCACATAAGCGGCCAAACCTACTGTCTCAACTGTTCTTCTGAACATGCACCTTAGTGGAATTTATATAGTTCATTGCGATTATTTCCCCTTATTTTTCTTCAGAGATTGCGATAGAAAATAAATCCTTGCTTTCCATGCCCCAGTTATGTTTTGTATATAGATCTTTTGGAGGATGCAATCTAAATATTAGTTTCCTAGTTATATGCCAGCATGCAGACATATTAGTCAGGATTCATGATTTGTCTTTTGAAATAACAATATTCTAAGAACCTGATGTGGTCAGTCATTTTGCTCAGACAAGTGTAATGATATTTTGATGTCTTTTCTCTATATGAGAAGATTATATCAGGTGACGACGACTTACCTCAGAGAGATGATATTGGGGAAAGGCGGAGAAAACATGAGCTCCGAGTACTGGCAGGAGCTGGAATCAAGTCCGAGGATAATGCTGGAGACAATGACACTACTTCAGATGATGGAGACATTGAGATGGAGGGTAGTGAAGCTGGAGATTCAGAAGATGACTTTTACGAACAAGCAAAACAAAACCGAGCTGCAAAACTCGCTGCCAAAGCTGACATGCATTCTAGGTTTGTATTGAACTGTTGTTATTGCTACTTTTTGAATTGAGTGCCAAATATTAGCATCTGGATCTGTAGTGCATTTCGTTAGACCATCTGACTCATCCAGAGTTCCAGACTTTAATATTTTGCATGTAAATATGGGTCCAGCATTATAGGCCGACAGTGTTGAGTCATTGTTGCGTGTTTAGGATGTTTATTGGTTTTGAGTTGTTAATGGTGATCGTGCTTTTTCAGGCCCTCCTCAGTTCAGTCTTTGCCCGAGACTGTAGATGGCAAACGTCATATTACTTATCAGGTAAATACGACCCAATTTTCAGTTTGCTCGTATGATCTTTGATTTTTATAGCTCATAAGATTCTTTCCTTTAGCTGACCATTTTCTTGTCCTCCAACTTTACTGTAGATGGAGAAGAACAGAGGACTTACTCGCTCTCGAAAGAAGGATCTCAAGAATCCAAGAAAGAAATACAAGGTAATTTGATCAGAAGACTTGTACCTCTGACGCTGCTGCAAGTTGGTAAAATTGCTCCTAATTAACTCTCTTTTTCTCTACAGTTGAAGCACGAGAAAAAAATGAAGAATCGGAAAGGACAGGTACGCGAAGTCAAGAAGCCTATAGGTCCATACGGTGGGGAGACATCTGGAATCAATCCGAGAATCAGTCGGAGCATCAGATTTTAAGACCCGCTCGATTGGTTGGAACATTAGCTGTATTCTGTACCTCCATTTTATATAAATGATGTAATTCCAGTTTAGTAAAAAATAGTGAGTAGTTGAATTGTGAGATGTGATCACTGTTGAGACATTACAGTGCTAACTAATTAAGTTTGAAGACCTAAGTTTAAATTATCGTTTTCCTATATAATTTTTCCCTTTAATTACTCACATCAGGAACTTATTTGTGTTCAGAATTGATGTTTTTGGCTTTTGAAACCCTCAAGCTAAAACTAGGCATTTTTGACGCCCCAAAGCATGAAGCCAACCACCGCTGCTGCTGGCTGCGGCACCATGGGCGGAGTCAACCCAAATACCATCCAACCCATAGCTGTTCTTCTTTATCTGAGTTTAACTTCTTACTAATGTAGAATGCCATCCGGATTTGCCTTTTAACCTGATGATCAGAACTCATTAAAAATTACAAAACGAACTCACGAGTGCTGAGTTTATTGTGAACAAATATTCTAGTATGCTTTGTGGTCTCAAAAGCCAAAAACATAGACAGGAATTACTGAATTAGTGTTCTTTCGAATAACTATATATTGGTGGCCCTCAAGACTATTGAGTAAACACCATTTCCTTCTAATATTCCTCAGTTTCACGATGATCCTATTATCACTTTTATGCCAGAGATACTAGTATTTAACAGACGAGATTTCCTTTTGCTTTAAAATTCAGTCAGATTTCCAAAACAACAGAGGTCTGTATCCTGTATGTAGTTTTGGTCTGCCCGAAAATGATCTGTTCTTCCAGACTTCATCATTCCGAGTAAATGTATATGCAAGAAAAGACGAGAAACCAAAGCAGCACCTAAGTTCATGACATAAGCATACTTCATATATTGAAGTCCAAATCCATCACCAGAAAGAAATGTACAATATAGTTTCTAATCATGATGTTTCCAATAGACATGCTTATGGAATTGCCATCAGAAAAATAGATCCTTTGTGTAGACCACGGAACTTCACTGCTACTGCAGAGCTTAAGCACTTGGGCAAAGATGAAGCATTTGGGCAACGATGGCACTATTCCCACTCGATAGTTGAAGGAGGCTTCGATGTAATGTCATAAACTACTCTGTTTACACCCCGGACACTATTGCAAATCTTTCGTGACACTTCATCATAGAACTCACGTGTAAAGTAGTACCTGAAAATTACATACACAACAATTTGATTATTAACATTTTGCTAAATTGTTAAGAGATATGAAACTCTTTGGCCTATGCCTAATGAATTAACATAAATGATGACAATATGTAGCACCAACATTGAGATTGACAACATGAAGGCATACCATTCGGCTGTCATCCCATCTTGACTTGTTACAGCTCTGAGAGCAACAACATGAGAATGTGTTCTTTGATCACCTTGAACTCCCACTGATCTTACAGGCAGAAACACTGCAAATGCTTGCCAAATTACATCATATAACCCAGCATCTTTGATTGATTGTATAAAGATCTCATCAACCTGGTAAGAAATAGGTTTCAGAAATTTTGAACATAATTCCAAGAAAACCAAAGTAGTCATGGACTCAACTCCCTGGACAGACATATATACCTGGCGAAGGACTTCTAAAGCATTGCCTGCAGTTACATCACCCAACACTCTTACAGCAAGGCCAGGACCAGGAAATGGATGCCGCTTTAGGAATCCCTGAGGAACATTCAAGATCTTCCCCAATTCACGAACCTAACAAGATGCAAATCAATTAGTAACACTCAACCAAAGGAACATGCAAGATAATAGGTAGGTGAGAGCTAAAACCTCATCCTTGAATAAAAGTTTAAGTGGTTCGATAAGCTTCAATTTCATGTCCTTGGGAAGCCCACCAACATTATGATGGCTCTTGATTGTGTGGGAATGAGTCCTTCCACTACCAGGTGGTGGACAAGATTCAATCACATCCGGATACAGGGTACCTTGAACTAAGTAAGCGGGTTTCCTCCCTAATTTTTTCTCAAGTTCATGCGCAAAAGCATCAAAAATGCAGATGAACTCTTTTCCTATTATTTTCCTTTTCACCTCAGGATCATCAACACCTTTAAGCTTACTAAGAAATTGTTCCGAGGCATCCACACAAGTGACAGGCAAATGAAGATCTCTCTCAAAGGTTTCCATCACACGTTCTTGCTCCTTATACCTACATGGGAGAAAACAAAATTTCTATTAGGGAAGCACAAGAGACACAACAACATAAAATAAAAGAAGAAGGAAGGTAACAATCTTTCCAAGTCCTAGCTATCACCCACCTCAACAAACCATTGTCGACAAAAATACAATGAAGCCTATCCCCAATAGCCTTATGAACCAGCATTGCGGCCACTGTGGAATCAACACCTCCAGATAATGCGCATATGACGTGATCTTCCGGAGCGACTGTGCTATTTATGACTTTTATCTCTTCCTCCATTACGTTCTCCATCTTCCATCCCGCACTGACTCCACAAACATCAAACAGGAAGTACCGAAGTGTCTCCATCCCTCCAGGCGAATGCGTCACCTGCACAGGATTCCCATATCTCATTCAGTCAAGCAGTTGTATATCCCAATAAAAATACATAGAGCAACTCCCCTAACATTTCTTTCCAAGACACGTTATAATACACAAATATTGATCAACAAAAATGTCGAAAGCACACAAACGAACCTCAGGGTGGTACTGCAGCCCGTAGAACCGCCTGGCCGAGCTCTGGATGGCGGCCACAACTCCCTGCTGGCTCTTAGCCACGACCTCGAACCCGTCGGGCAGCTGAGCCACCTCATCCCCATGGCTCATCCACACAACCTGCCTATCTCCAACACTCTTGGACCCGAAAATCCCGGAATTGTTGTCCACGAAAATCTCCATCTTGCCATACTCCTGCTTCTCCCCAACCCTAACGACCCCGCCGAGTCGCTGCACAATGAGCTGGAGGCCGTAGCAGATTCCGAGGACGAAGACGCCGTGGACCTCGGCCCACTCGGCGAAGCCGGCGGGGAAGGTGGGGGAGTCGTCGGTGTGGACGGAGTGGGGCCCGCCGGAGAGGATGACGACGGAGGGGTTGAGGTCGGTGATGGCCTTGAGGGGGCTGGTGCCGGAGATGGTGAGGGAGAAGACGGAGAGGGACCTGATGCGGCGAGTGATGAGGTGGGTGTATTGGGAGCCGTAGTCCAGGATCAGGACCAGGTCCGACTTCACGGCTTTTGGGTCCATGGCGGTGGAGGGTTTTGGGGGGAGGCTAGGGTTTATGGTGGAAAGGACAAATGTGAGAAGAGAAGCGGGTGGTTTTTATAGGGTTTAAGGAAAGGGGCAAATGCGAGAAAGTTTAGGGTTTTGGAGGGAAGTGGGACTCTACAACAACTATGTAATGATTTTTTTTAATGTGTGCAATATTCTGTACAGTTAAAGAAAATGGGAATTAACTTTCTGAAAGCTTGTGACCGATACCGCCTAGTGGGTAAGTTATAAGGTTTCATGGGTGCTCAAAGATTGTGGGGTGTTGCGGTCAGGATCGAAGCAGTAAATGTTTGGGTAGTGGAGCTGGATTGTGGGGCGTACGACTTGTCGTATGGGCTTGATGGGTAGAAATTAAACTAGGTCAATTTGTTGGGCTTGAGTTTGGACTCTTCGTCTGGGCTATTGATGTGCTCATATTATCCCTTATTTATGTACATAATATTCTTGCTATTCATGTTTAGTTCTCATTATTTATGGATCATTTACGTTATCTTAGTATTTTTATAGGTTTGTGTCGTAGAGAGAAGAAAAGATGCTAAGATGAGTAAAGGAGTAAAAGACAATTTGAAATTACAAGTGCAGAATCTACCTGCACATAACATTCAAATTCGCCGAATTACTGAGAGCGACTCGAGTCGAATCAAATAATGAACATACACCATTGGAAAGCTACAAATTTCTATTTTATGTAGGATTTTATGTATCTCGATTTCGATACTCTGATACAAAGTTATGATTATTTGAGTGCAGAAATGTCAGAACAAAAATTATGCTAGGATTTTGTTAACATTCATGGAGAACTCAAGCTGTGTTGCCCAAGATCGTCCAACATTTATGTTTCAAAAGCAATGATCATATGAGGATGCAAAGAATACATGAATTCCTACTTCTCCGAGAGATATTTCAAGGTTTTCCCATTCTATTTCAAGAAAGAAGTCTAAGCCCAAGTCTTAGAAGGAAACTTGAAGTCAAAGATGAGCATGAATCTACCCTATATAAAGGAGCACGTGTTTCACATGTGAGAAGGTCTCCGGAGCACAGTGAAGACGCTTAAGGAGCAGAGACCATCCATCCATCTTTCCCTTCTATTCTTTTTATGTTCTTCCTACATATGTTTTATTTAGTTCTCTTTAGCTAAACTTTTTTCGAGTCAGAATGATGCCCTATCATGATTGTTTAAGTATTTTGATGTTTTATTGATGGATTTATGGGGTTTTTATGATGAATTCTTAGTCACTATTTGAATTGATGCTTTATGTTTAAGTTATTTGATTGATCACCTTAGGGCTTTGCATCTAGTTCTTCGTTTTTTTTTAATAAATAAAATAAAATAAAATAAAGAGGATCTAAGGGTTTCACACCTACTATCTTGTCGTGACTCGAACCTAAAACCTAATAACCTACTTCCTAGTGCTTTGCATCTAGTAATTAGAAGATAAATTTGAGGTGTACCTAAGAGTTGTGAATTACATTATTTTCGTAACTGAAGTAATGGTTTGCATGATTCTCTTATTTTTTAGAGCGTAATAAGTTATGTGTGTTAAATTTATATCGTACTCGGATACACTGCATACTAGGATATACGACATCTGACGTACCTGGAGAGCATCATACACTTAAGGAAAACTATGGTCTAATTGTCGTACCTAGACTTAGATACGGAAATTGTCATATAGAGAAACGAAAGAATCCATAAGTTGCATCATAGCGTAGATGGGATTGTTAGTGGTTGATTTTGACACCCTAGGTTCCATCATCTTTTGTTTTTCAAATTATATTTTGTTTCTTATTTTCTTTGTTATTTGAAAACCTAAAAACCATATATTTCTTATCCTGATTGTTTATTGTGATTTTGTGTTTTTAGTTAGATTAATTAAGTTATAATTAAATCGATTCTTAATTAATCCTCAGTTGGAACGACCTCATACTTGCACACTATACTAATGACGATTCGTGTACTTGCGAGTTTTAATTAAAGTTGACAACAACTATCAATGTTGGGTTATGGGGTTTTGGCCCTTAGACCAACCTTATGTTCTTAAGTTTTGTCTAATTACATTAAATTCTTTGTATTTAGGAAACTATGTACCTTTAACGCCTCTAATTTAGTACCGAAGTAGGATATCTGCTACCTCTAAGTATTTGATGGTGTAATGAATAGGTATTCTGACTCTTCTTTAAGGCTCTAGTGAGTTGTCAATGTTGGGCTAGAGTTTTGACCATTGGATCAGCTCTATACTTTTAGCGTTTGACTAATTACAGTGAATTCTTTGTATTTAGGAAACTATGTCCTCTAGCGCTTGAAATTAGTACTGAATGGAAGGATGATATATGTTGCCTCAACGTATTTGAAGGTGTAATGAGTAGGTATTCATACTCTTCATTTGGGGTCTAGTGGGTTGTCAATGTTGGGCTGTGGTTTTGGCTTGAGCAAACCCTATGTTATTAGCTTCTATCTAATTACATATTTGATGGTGTTATTAGCAGTTATATTTATATATATGCAGTGGTGGAACCAGTGCATATATATTTGGTTGGGGGGGGGGGGGGGGGGGGGGGTCCAAATTTTTTTTCTCTCAACAAATAATAAACTTGTATTATCTCGAAAAGGAAAACCAAATCGTGATATACAAAAATAAAAAGATAAATTCGAATATGCTTATTTAGGAATGTAAAGATATGAAAAAGAAGGAAATGAACATTTCAAATTTGATACAATCGAACATAATACAACACAAAGGAAAGAATAGATGCTTTACGCTTTGAAAATTCTTGAATCCAATTAACTTGTCTCTTTAATTATTTTTGTTACAGAAACTCTCAACACAACTTCACTAGCATTTCGATCTCGAAGTACCTCTTCAAAGGCTGTGCAAATACGGAGGTAGATCGTATGATGGAAAACTCACAATCCGAAGGCCTTCTCCTATTCAAGTTTTCGCCATTGACAAAATGGTCTCATTAAAGGTATTGTTTGCATGTTCATAATTCAAATCATATAAGCATATAATTATCATTTCCCTTTTTTTTTTCTTTTTAGAATCAGTTGATAATCATTTATTATCAGAAATTAGAAATCAAACATTAAAATACTTTAAAATACTCAACTGTGATTACAGCCTGAAAAAAAAAAATGAAGTAGCAAGATAAAACTCTTCCTTGGTTAGAGAACAGACATATGCTGCCAAGGAATGCGCAACCTTATTTCCTTAACGGAATCACCATCTAAGTCTCCTGATGCTGAAGTTGTATCCTCAAATCATAATATATATGGCCTAATCGTGAAGTAATAGGTAAATCGGAAGGTTCTGACTGACGCTTAACCCTCAACGCATCTGGTTTAAAAATTATAGGTTGAGAAATATGAGCGGCAGCAAATGCCATTACCTTGAAGCATAGTAAAACTTCAACATATTCAACACCAACATATTCCTTTTTTGGTATGATCTAAAATTAAATTTGTTATGATGTTTTATAATTAATGATTCAAAAAAGAAATGGAATTCGTGAAATTATTGATACGTTGGGAAATGAGAACTCGAGTCTGGTGTTGGTTGTATCCTTACCAATAGAGATGATGACCCGGTGAGTATGTTTCATGTTTTTAGAGAGAGCCTATAATGATTTGTTACATAAATGGTTACTTTAAGCACCATAAATGTGAGTTTGGAGAGAATTTTATTTATTCTAAATTAGGGTCATCCATTCACTTGAGCTAGCCTCGTGTTCATCTCTATCATTATTGACCTTGCAAGTCATATAGGATTCTCCTTATAATTATTTCAGTCAACTTATTCTGATTTTAATTGTGATTCAAATGTCATCTTGCTTCCAACTAGTAACATTGTTCTATCTGAATTTTTTTATATTCCTAATTGATTAATAGCAATGTTTTGTCTCAATATGCCTCAAAATTCAGTCAATTAGTCAATGCAAATATATAAATCCATTCAATCAATAGTCTTCTAACTACACTTGAAAACCATACAAAAATTTAATAACATCTATTATATTGCCATTTTTTACATATTTATAAAAAAGTTTTACGGAAACTTTATACCAAGTTATCTTTTTACCTAAAGGTTGCCTTTTGGGGATCACTTGGCATTGATTTTGATGTTTTTGCTGTAAGAAATCTACATTCTTCAGTTGTTATTGTACTCACAAGTACAAAAGTGTGGTCATATGACAGTATGCAAAGAACATAATTTCTTTCCAACATTTGTAAATGTTATACAATAATTACATCAAAGACTGACTTCACTGTTAATTTATCCAGGTAAAATAAACATAAGCAGTGGTATAAGTACATGCATGTTCATCAATCCAGGAATACTAAATATAGAAGATTGTAAGTCAAGGAAAAAAAAACATAGTTGTTGCATCATTACATAGCAAACTCCGATTGAAAAAATTTCAATTCAGTTGCAGATTCAACGGCCAGAATATGCTCAAACTATCATGACTGATGCACCTAACTAATGAGAAGTGGCCCCCTAATGACATATCAAATAATGAAATGATCAAGATAAGATCTTTGAACATAAAGAGACCAAACTTGCAAAGAAATAAGCAAAACAAGGTGATAGTGTTTACCACATATAGTGTCCTCATTTTATCAAGTTCAAATTCAACTAATACAAACAACCTATTTATTATATTCATTATACACTTTTTTTTCTCAATTTTAACTAAGGCTACTATTTTTCAAAAATGTTATTACCACAAAATACATATTTTTACATCAAAGAGAAGATCACAAAGATTATGAATCAAAAGGGCTGGTATTACATGGCCCGCCTTAAATGCACTAAGCAACCTGTGTGTTTATGCTTATAGCCTTGTAATGAGAAAGCAACTATCTTTATACAAGATTATAATTTGAAAAAAGGAAGGGAAATACTATGATGTTTGTTTAGGCCGATAATCTATCTTTTTGTTTGATAATATTTAGGCCTACAATTAGAACAATAACGAAATCTAATATTGTTCTAAATTTAGCAATATAAATTTTCTTCACTTATCCTCTACTCATTTGTCCATGTTAGCTAAGACCCTAACAACAATTACACTATATAAAAGATGATGAGTAATAGAGAAATCTCCAAGCTTCCGATTTTCCATATCCCTCCCATTGAAAACAAGTAAGAAGTTTGAATTTTGAAGCCTTTATTCTCTATCTTTTAGATCTAAGTTAGATCATTCAGAAAAAACAAGAAAATGACTATTGGTGAAACCATAGCTGCACACGAGAAAAGCAAGGTTTATTTTTTAGTTTAGCAAATGATCAAGAGTGACACATTGAACAAGTGCAATTTTAACAGACACTTGATGTTTTGTGAAAATCTGATTACATGCCCCGTTTTTCAAACCATACAAACTTGAATATGTTGATTAAGTTTATTTTAAAGTAGAGACATTTTTTTTTTCACTAAGCAAAAAGATTTTTGGTTTTGTAAAGACTTAGGTTGAGTATGGAGATCGAACGATTTCATTTTAACTATTGAATTAAATAGCTTATATGACGACAAGGTTATGTAATTTATGAGGTTGTGAAAGGAGATCTAGCATCTAACAAAACCAAGACTGATAACTTCAAAGGTGCGTAAGTACCTAAGCATTTCACACCAACTATTTACATTAGTAACAGTGCCTCAAAATTCACAAAGATCTTATATAACGTCACTCCGGTAGGTAAATATCTCTATTGTTTTACAGTCATATTCGGTTACAACAAGAATAATGCTTATTCTTCATTTCCAAATACAGTTAACATATGATATAATATCTTCTCATAAAAGCATGGCTAGCCCTCAGAATGCTTGAATCAATTTCAATTAACAGTGAGCAAGAATATGATTGCACTCTAAGCTAGCTTTTTACCGAGAAGCAAAAAAGGTATAACAATTTCAATTTATGTTGCAAAATTTTGTGTGATGTATTGAGGATTGATAATGGTATTGAGAATACAAAGACACTGAGAACAAGGAACAAAAGCTCTTATTTTGAAAACTATGATCAAAGATAAAAGCTTTAATTTGCTGGCATATCCATCAACAAGCACATATTGCTTTAATTAATATATATTGAAGTATAATTGTTAAAGTGTTGTGTGCCATAGCTACAGATTTGAAGGGGAGCTAAAGACAAAATTTGAGGAGGCAAAAGAATAAATAAATTTAATTAAGCTTTTACTTTGAAGCTTGAAGGGTGCCACTATAACATATATAAGAGCTTGGCGATGTTATTCTATTCCATAATAATTAAAGTTCAATCAAGCAGCTTAATCAAGTGAATGAGACGAAGGAAATGCTGTAACAGCATAAGTGAAACACACAGCTCCACCACAACCTTGCGGTTCTTTGAGTTTCAACTTCGTATTGAAAGCTTGAAGTAGTAAATTCGACTAAGCTCATTCCTGATCAAGATCAACGCATGTTACTCCGATTAAAATACAAGCTCTGTGACTATATGATCAAGAGTTGTTAACTGCTTGGTATCTATATCAAATTCAGGGCCAAAAAGAAGTTGCACAGATGTAACCAAGTATGAGGAATATGACTCGTAAAATTAGCCTAAAAAATTAAATGTGCGACTCGGACATACACGTCAACATGGGTGTCCAAAGAAAAATAACCGAGCATTGGTTTCGCAAAACAAATGTCGCGGGACCTAAAATGAAAATGCTTTGGTGCTCAAATACCCAAAAGTATGAACTACAGTCGGTTTGATTTCCTAAAAAAGGGTATGTAGGCAATCTAGCGACCAACTAGATGCAACCACATATCTCAAATCGAATCCCTGACTCCGCCATACAAATTCAACCAATCCGAATTCCTGACTCCACCAGTCAAATTCACTCAAGCACAAAAAAAAAACAAATCATTCCCAATATGCTCGAAAGCAAACTCGAGGGTTTTAAACCCTCACAAGTGTCTCAAACACAAACTCCAAGTAAATGGGTCATTTACCCATTTAAATCTCAAATGCCTGGAACTACATGTGGTTTGATCCCGCAAAGGGTATGTAGACAATCTAGAACCAAATTTATTTAGATACAACTGCGTCCTAAACACAAAATCAAATCTCTAGTTCTCTTACACCAAATTTGTTTAGACATTACTCACATTACAAAATCAAAGTCCTCCATTGAGTCATTCACTCATTGGAACTCTTGAACTACGAGTGGCTTGATCCCTTCCAGGGTAAGTAGGCAACCCACCAAAAATTCCGGGTGCAGCCACAAAAACAAACAAACTCACATTGGTTTCCTTATAAGTGGAATCAAAGGGTGTTCCCTGGTAACAAGAGAAGAGACACAATATATCTATCTTGAATGGCTTGAACCCGAAATGATTAAAACTCTATTCGATTAATGAATATGAGTAAAATTACATTTAGTGACATTTTACATTTTGTGCAATTTAAATTTTCGCCCAACACACAGCCTACAAGATACATTCAAGTAGTCTGCAAAATCAATATGTCATATGAGAACACGGCCTTGTGCATGACTTCTGTACCCTCCAAGTGCAATACTCCAATATTCCTCCCAGAAAAGCAAGAAAGAAAAAAGAAACCTGAAAAATTTAAATTTCACAATTTGGGTATACAGCATGCCAAGGGTGGGTGATGAGATTGATTTTATTACGCAACGAAAACACTAACAAACTTGTTGAACCATAAGAACCTTTCTTGAAGGTGTCACCCGACGAAGAGTTTGAAGACCCAAAACCCAGTCTGATCATTCTCTGCAATATGTCAACACTGTGGACACTCCCAGTATGCTTTAGGGTTCGGTATATCTTGCAAATGTACTTCAACTGCGTAGGCATGTCCACACCATATTCTTAAAAGAAGTTGAGTTACATTTGTCTATTTATGCTGAAACGCAAGTACTATGCTTGTAACTGTCAAAGCAGGTGACAATGCTAATACTGTTTGGGAAGTAAGAAGCCACTTTGGCATCATACACGGCAAGAGACCATCTTCTAATCTTGAATTGTACTCACTTGTGTAGGAAGGGAATACCAAGAGTTCAGTTTCTAACTACTACTATATTTATATGAGCATATCTTTCATACATTGCAGCAGATACATCACAAACCAAAGGATCCTGATTGGAGCTCTAACACTTCCTGCGAACACTCGCCTTCATCAGCCCCCTGCTTTCCCTGCAAGTTCAGGCTAGCCACTATTATAGAACCTTTTCACAAAACTTCATTATGTAATAATGAACATAGAAATGATATTAAGTATATATAGAGTTGGTTCTGTCATTATTCTGTCAAAAAGCATTAGCTATACTAAAATCATTTTCATAATTCTCATACTCTAATAAAAAGCAAAAAGAAAAAGGAGAGGGAATGTGGTCAGTCTCTGACCAGTAAAAAGAAATATATTGCTCAAATCAATTATTTGTTCTTAAGATATCTTTGACCTAATTCTATTTATTATAATATTAGGCACCTCTTTCGAGCTTATTATTTTGAAAATCAAAATTGTCATTCTTTTAACTCTAGGCTTGGGAAGAATGGAATAACTCGTTTACTTAGTCCAACAGTGACAGTCTATTGTAAAATCGGCTGTCCATATGAATATTTTGGTCCTAGATTATTCTAGAATAATCTTAATCAAATAAAGTACAAAGAATTTATCGATTTTACTAATTTCCTGCCAAGGTATAAGGGAACAGTAACAACTAATCAAGCAGAAGAAGAATGAGAAAAAATAATTATCTAGAAAACGATGTGTTTCCTGAGACCTAGGGGATTTACAGAAGCATACCATGTGCTCTCTCGACTTTGTATCATGAGGAAATTGCTCCCCTATGCAATCACCACTCAAAATTTTAGCTCCTCGTCCTGGAGCATCCACTGACCCAACAGCTTCTTCATCGACCAGAACTGCATGTATACTATTGGTTTCTGTCTTGATGTCTGGAACCTGTGCATAATGATAATGAAGTAGTTTCAGAACTTAAATCCTGAACCTAGGAAAAGGACGGAGTATACAGTATAATAAACAAAACTTTATTATTTGATTTTTAGTTTATATCAGCTGGGATTTAATATGCAAATCCGAGCTGTTTTTCTTTTCACCCATGCAAATATAAGTTACCAATTTCATTGAATGGTGAGGGATTAAGCAATTCTATATTGCATCACATCACAGAGACACAACCGTCAGTGCAAAACTGGGAATAAAATCAGCTGGGGTTTCTAACGTCTCTAGTATGGGCAAATCGATCAGTTACTCCCGACTGCAGAGTAAATAATAGTGTCCCTATATGATAATTGGAGTTAAAATACCATCCCTGAACAGCTGAGGAGCATATAGAGGAAGCCATGTATATTTTTCACACTGCAATGCCTCTAACAGATATCCACATACCTCGAACATTGCTTCTGTAAGAATATTCTCCAATATGGCTCTCAAACCTCGTGCACCTGTGTTCTTTGCCATTGCCTTCCTCGCAATCAATCTCAGTGCATCTTCAGTAAAGTGTAATTTGACCTGAAATGTCATACAAACAAGATTGTCCAGTCTGGCAAAAACAAGAAAATAAAAAAGAAACAACTAATGGAAGATGTGGAAAAGAAAGTTTATGACTGCAAGATGCAATCGTTCAAAAGCTTACATTGTTCATGTCGAACATCATCTTGTACTGTTTACCAAGAGCATTTTTAGGTTCTTTGAGGACCTAAGACGAGATATAAAAATCTTTCAATATCATTGATAAACAGGTGTAAAAAGTGACAGTCCAGTCAACTGTACCCCATTAATTCTACTATCAAGGAGTAGGAATTTTAATCTTAATTTTAAATGACCGTTACACATTTTGTAATAATTTTTTTCATTGTGTTCTACTGAAAATGTGAGTAGGCATCATTTCAGTACTTGCATATGTAGAAGTACATTGAGCATACATAGAAGTTGTACAATAAATAACAACCACAAACCACAAAATAAGATGACTTATTAGGATCAGAGACCATAATTTTTACTCTGTTAGTTGAAATTATGTCCTAGAGCTTGTAACAAGGCTACCTATAGTGTGGCTTGGTCTGAATCGAGTCTACAATGGCTATTTTTTGGTTGGAGATTAAGCATCCGCAACTCGAGTCTTCCAGTTATTATTAAAATTCATCCTTCCGTTCAATGAAAAATGGTTTAAATACTACAGAAAAGATGGGCACACCTGAACAAGTTGGTCCTCGTTTAAAGATGACAAATTCACTAAAATTGGAAAGCGCCCAACAAATTCAGGTATCAGGCCATAAGCAATAAGATCACCACTTTCCACCTACAGTACATTGGAAATTGTTAAAACAAATTAGGATATGTATCTGTGTGGGTCCTTCTTTTCTCAAGTCAAGTAATTGATAATGCACAACCCCAAAAAGAACAGCCATAAAGTAATGATGGAATATACAATTTCCTAGACTATGCTGAGTGTTCATTCTCACAGATTCCAACAAAGATGATGTCACTATGGCGTCAATCAATCCATTGGACCTCATGTTTGCACGAACTGGTGCTCCAAATCCGATGGAAGAATCTTGATGTCTGGAAAAAGAAAAGATTTACAGCTCTGAAAACACTCCCCTCAAAGCAGAAATGTGTAATCAAATAATATTTTAGTGCATTACCTTTCTGAAATAGTCTTCTCCAAACCAACAAAAGCCCCACCACATATGAAAAGGATGTCTTTGGTATCCATCTGCCAAAATTCACAATGAAGTAAATGGATGTACAGGAATATGATGCTGACAATTTTGAACATGGACTCTTGCAGTTAGTCAGACTTCAAAGATGATATGTATAATTAAATGAAAAGTATCAAACTGCCTGTTTTATACTAGGATTTGGGGAGTGTCACAACCACTCCCTTAAATTCCTCTTGAATGGGATGAAGGAAATGTGAGCAGATACATTTAGGTCCAACATACCTGTATACTATCACCACGAGGATGCTTCCGAGCTCCTTTATCAGGAACATTAACTACCTGAGGAGTCAGGGCAAATAAAGTTATATTTTGAAGACAAAAAGAATATTATTCCTATATAACGAATTCACAACCTGAGGACCAATGAAAGCCTAATAAAACAACAGTTATATAGACTGCTAAAGGTAGTATTGCAATTTTCCCTGCATTTCTTCAGGATATCCGAAATTTAGAAGAACTAAGTGATGGGGCCCGAGACCAATTGGAAAATGTGTGGGCCCGCTTACAGAACGGAAAAAGTATCACATATGTTTTGCTTATTGCATATGCAGATGAAATATATACCAATGGCATGACATTACTACAAGTGATATCATTACAATCACGGTTACAAAAACTTTTCCATACAGACTTATGCACTGATATAATCAAGCCAGTGGTCCATTAAATGACAGATGCCGAGTTCATTACAGAAAAGGCTGGAGAACTACATAAAAACTGATAATGAAATGTGGGGCTCAAGTTTTACTGCAAGAAGGTATTTTGAAAAGGAGAGATGTAGTGTCATGAGAAATTAGATTTTGAACTCTTTTATTCCTGTTGTTCATCAATTAGGTCGTTTTGAGGACTTCTTGTCCTCAGTTGTTCTGTGTTTCTTTGGTTCAGAGAGAAGAAGGAAAAAAAAAAGGACACTTGCAAGTCTCAATTGGGTACTAAGTAGATATACTTCACATTTACAAAGATATGGCATAAGTATTAGTATAGGACCACAAGCTAATACCACTGGATAAACAAGAAATTCCACTATAAGCATGCAGGAATGCTTCAATTGTGCAGCTCTTTAAAGTAGAGAAGGAAATTACTTCGTAAAGTTATACCAAATTATAATAAGGCATAACGGCTTTCCAGGTTTATCACAGTTATTACTCAACTTAATCTAAGAAGGCATTAAGCTAGCAATCCCATCATGTTTATGTTCACACAATGATACGGGAACAGCTGAACAGGGATAAATGCAGATTAACTCTAACTGCAGGGGGTTTACTTACAGTTCCTTCCAACATTTTCAGCAATGCCTGTTGGACGCCCTCTCCAGATACATCTCGGCCAATATTTGAGCTCTCAGCCTGCAAAAGAGCACCGGTATTATTATAACTGAAAGATAAATGAAAAATAATTTGATTTAATCCTTGCTTTTTAACCAGACCTTCTTTATTATCTTATCAACTTCATCAATGTAGACAATCCCTTTCTGAGCTGCTTCCACATCAAACTCAGCTTCCTAAACACATTGATATTATTAAAATGTATTTAGGTAAGAAAATCACAGAGGTAGAAATGCACATCTTCAATGATTGTATAAGAAACATATGAAATCACCGAACATACCGCAAGAAGTCTATACAATATTGATTCCACATCTTCTCCAACATAACCAGCCTGCACAAAGGGGAGAGATAGAGATAGAGATAAGAGAGAATCAGGGAACCATTCCATGCATCAGAGCTATTATGAAAAACAGCCCTTATCAGTCATCAATGCAAGAATGATATTCAAGATCATAAGAACATTATTTTCAATGTTGAATTCCTTTTGGCTGTCTAGATATTAACAATTTCCTTCTTCTTTTTTCCTTTATTTTTCCTGTTTACCTCCAGAAATCTCTTTCAAGTTGGTAATTTATGAAAAGGAACTTTAAATCCAGTATCTTTGATCTCACAGGGATACTTCTAAAATCTACTTTGAATGACAACGAGTACAATGCGTAGGAGCATATCCTGAGCCAATGCTTTAGAAGTCTACAATACATCCCGTAGAACAAGGAAATAGCTTGTGTGGAGGGTCACAGGAGCCTTCACAAACACACACATGAATAATCACAAGATAAACCAGAGTAACAGAAGCAGACTTTTGAAAATTTTATATGAGATGATTCTAGAGCTATGTCTACATGTATGATCCATCCTCATTTGTACATTTTAGTATTTAAACAATAGTACCCCTTTGTCAATTACAAAGCATACACGATTCTCAACAACAATTCAAGCTTCGTTTTCAGGCAATGGTAGTCGTAAAAACAATAGGATGAAAGCTGAGAACAGAATAATATCGAACAGTGCACTTGCCTGTGTTAATGTTGTTGCATCAGCAATGGCAAATGGAACATTCACAACACGGGCTAGTGTTTTTGCAAGTAAAGTCTTCCCTATCCTTGGTCGAAGTAAAAAAGAAATTTATAAATAAAGACAACAGTCTCTGTAAAACTAGAACTTGTCACAAAAACATTCCACACGCCGGCACTGCACACAGATATATCATGAGGCACACAGATCCTACCTGAACCAGTGGGACCCATCAATAACACATTGCTCTTCTCCAACTCAACAGAATCAGTATCAACACTGTGAGGTTTACAATCAACTGAACCTACACCAGCCCTGGTATTCCTATAGCAAAGTCAATTAAGACGGCGACATCAACCGGGACATCCTTCTCAACAATAACCACATCCATATGACTACTCATCAAGCCTAAATCATTATTCAATGCTAGTTAGGACCATGACAGCTGCTAATAAGTTTGAACTAACCTCCTCTCTTGCAAAGAATTCCGCACTCTTTTGTAATGGTTATAGACTGCAACCGAAAGCACCTGTCAAACACTCAGCATTACAAAATAGAAATCAAAAATAAACCTGAACACACGCACATACATAGCAACCTGAATCAAACTTGATAATCCGAACCTTTTTGGCTCGTTCTTGGCCGATAACAAACTCATCAAGAGCCTTGCATATCTCCTTGGGAGTCGGCAAGTCCATCGCCGGCGACGAATTCTGGCCGGAATCGCAATCGGAATCAGAATCCAAACGATGAGGAGGAGGAGGCTGAGGTTTGATCCTGCCAATCTCTAGGAAAGTGCCTTGCAGAGGGAGGAGCTTGGACGGCCGGAAATAGAAGGCGGTGTTGCAATTGCCGCAAAGATTCACGGCCTGGTAAACCCCCGTCTCTCTTCCCGTAATCGACAGCGGCCGCGTCGAGAACAGCACCGCCATTGGCTTAGAGCACCGCGGACAGTTCACCTCCGCCTTTATGTGCTCGTACTCTCCTCCTCCGCCTCCGCCGCCGTCGCTGCATTTGTGACGCCGCTGCTCGGGTGCTACTACACCACCAACACCGGCAGCGATAGCAGGTCTTCTTCCGGAGACGGAGATTCTGGTGGCGGCCGCGCCGGTGATGACTCGTCTGAGGGAGGAGGACCTGGCGCTCAATCGGAGAGCGTGAAACATTTTCGTAGTGAGGGTGGGATGATTCTGAATGAGTTTAGCTTTATAGTCCAGACTGAATTTTTTTTGGTTAACAGGCGGGATCGTCTGATTCCTTAATAATATCCCGCTCTCTCCATGGTTTTGCATATGAACCGTTGATAACAGATACACTCTAGTATGATCAGGAGTCAATGAGCTTCATAATGCTCAATAGCCTTAAGACTAAGTTTAGGTCATATATCGACATCTTCACCGTTCAGTTTTTAGTTTCCTATGAGTATATCATCTTTGAAAAATTTCAACCAAATTGATTACCGTTCGACACTGTTGAAATTTAGCTGAAAATTTTCAGAAATGATTTATTTATAGGAAAATAGATACTGAACAGTGAAGATGTCGATATATGACATAAAACTTGGTCTAAAAATTATTGAGTTTCGTATTATGAAGCTTACTAGTTAGCTCTAGAGCGCTCCTCCTAATATGATGGCATGACTGTGTGTATACTAATTTAACAAAGCATTACTTTGTGTTTGGATCATGCCATCTTAAGTGTCTAGAATTGCTTCTGTCTTTGTTCAGCCCTTAACACGTTTATTTTTAAAACAGCCAGAGTTCAACAATTTCTTGGAGCTGCTGGTCCACTGTTCATAAGGGCACGTAGCTAGAAATTTGATTAAGGAGGATCGAGAATATGATCAAATAACTTGTCAGTTACTTTACGTACAAAATATTGCCAAGCTGAATGACAACACTTCTATACGCGATCATAGTATGTCAATGTAGTTTATAAATTATATTATAATACATGATTTATCTCTAGCTTTTTCATATATTTGTGGTTTATACATGTTGGAACTTGGATGGTTCGCTAACAAAACAAAAAGTAATAGAAAGTCATAGAATTTGTGGAGGTAGAGGGGTCAATAAAGATTTTTTTTTTTACAAGGTTTTACAAGTTATGTAAAACTAGAAACATTACATAGTAAGAAGCCAAAGAGGTCAATTGACCCCCTTCACCCACCCCTAGCTGCGCCCATGAACGTTCGCTTGAGCCACTCCCGTAGACCTTGGAACATAAGAAGCGACTATTGGAGGTTTAGGAAGTATGGAGTCATAGCCAGGGGCGGAGCCAATTCACGACCAGGGTGGGCACAGGCCCACACAAGAATTTCAACTTGGGCGTTGGAGAGACAGCTGACTCCCGGGGCGGAGCCAATTCACGACCAGGTGCCCACACAAGAATTTCAACTTGGGCGTCTACTTGAGAGGGAAACCGGATCGAGGTCCGATCTTAATGGGTTGGGGCGTCTCCGGGCTGCTTCGCGGCGTTGGTGCTGAGCTGGAGAGGCGGTGGTGACAGAGGGCGCCATCGATTTAGATTAGATTCCGACCTGGGACTGAATTGATGCACCAGGAACGACATCGATTTGGGGATGACGAAGGGCTGATGCAGCGACGACCCCAGGCTAGGATCCGGCTGGTATCACAACGCCGATGAAGGAAAGCGACGACGCTGAAGAAGTAGACGACGAAGGCGTCGGCAGGCCGATTGGAGAAGATGCACCAAGGGTGCCCAGAGTAAATTGCTGGGTGCCCAGAGCGGATAACTACGGTGTTTTTTTTTCTTCCGACAAACGAGTTGTCGGCAGAAGAGAAATTTTGTGCCCTCATAGATTTATGACTCATAGCAATAGAAGAATGAAAGTTGTGTTATACACTATTAATTCAACAATCAACATACATAAGTTGGGGGTGATAGGCTATTGACCTACTGAGCTTGGTGCCTTGCAATCCAAAAATTGATTCCCATAATGACTCATAAAAATAGGGTTTCTACCTCAAGTAGATAAGGGACGCAAGGCGTATAGACCAGCATGAGGCCCTTTGCACCTTACCAAATGATGATATAGCTGATATAAGGAAAGGAACTTCATTAGAAACTAAGGTGGTGTTTGGTACATGGGACACACTGGGATGGGACTGTCTTACATAAGAAATTAAGAGCTGTCCCACGTTTGCCGGAAACAAGGACTATATTTAATGGATTGTGTAGTCCCAGAAACGCCTCCCGCGTGGTCTTACATAGAGACACCGATTTTGTGAGGACTGTCGAAGCCCAGGTGATATAAGGCATCTCATAACTCGTTCTTCGCTTCACCTCGCTCTCTCTCACACATTTTTTTCTCTTCAATCTCTTTGGAGCTCTCTTGTTCAAGTTCAAATTCTGGGTTTTTCTGACTGGGTGTTTTTTCAAGTTTTTCCGACTGGGTATTTCAACAACAGATTTGGTAAGAATCAATCGATTTCATGACTGGGTTCCTCTCTTCTCAAAACATTATTGCTTTGATTGGTTTTTCTCGGATGGTAGAAATTTAGAGATTTTTCTCTCTCTCTTTTGGACAAGAAGAGATTGTTCTCTTGAGCAAGCTTTTTCGCTCCTCAAATTCTGGGTTTTGTCCTGGGCATGCGTTTTCTGCAACAAATATTTGGGAATATATAAACTTGGGGGTAGGTAAAATTTGCCAAATGAAAAGTCCATCTTCAGAGGAAAGGTGCGACCATTCCATCTTCAATGGTCATTTAATTTCAGTTTTGTAAGTGAAGGTGTAAGTCTCGGAGTTGTTTTGTAAGGAGAATTCATGGAGAATAATTATGAACATATAGAGTAAAGGTGCGAACTTTCCATCTTAATGGTGATGGGAATTAGTTGATCGGTGTGATTTTCAGGTTTGGTGATGTTAATGGTGATAGTTTCATTATAGTGTTGCTGGTACCGAACATGGGTTAAGGCTTACATAGCATAAGCCAAGCTTCTGGAAGGCTGGGTTCTTGAAGAAAATAAGACGGGGAGACATAGTCCCTAGTACCAAACGCCCCCTAAAGCCTCTAAGGCATCAGTTACAAACTACATCAAAGAGTAAGACGTTCCTTGCTTCGTTTAGGACTCTATTAATGCAGACCAAATCAATTGTACAATTATGATCTAACTTTGCAACTACATCAACTACGAAGTTTGATTACCTAAATACATGCTTGAAGGATATGGCCTCAAAACGTTGAGGTAGGTGTTAGAAAACAGATCTGTCATATCTTTTCTTATTTAGGTTTGATTGATTTGTGTTCAAGGTGTATATTAGCTGTGATAGTTTTCCTTTTATGTACCTTAGATAGCGCACACGTTCCTGACTTGTAGGAACTGACTGTAATCACACTTGTATAAAAGAACGTCTCTGTATCAATGAAAATATATTCAGCCAAACATCTTCTTTTATATGGTATCAGAGCAGGACTAAGATCCTGACTCTATCATCTTCTTCTTGCTGCTTTTTATCTCTTGTGCATCCATTCTCTGTCATATTTTCCTCGCTACATTTTACCTCTCGTGCAACCCTCTCATCTTGATCGGTGATCCCTGAACGTTATATCGCTTTTCAGCTAAGATTTAATCAATTCAGAAGACCACAATGACCAACGCCTTTTCAAAAGATCTTCAGGCCCTTCACTAAAGACCAAGAATTTGCTTGGTTTATCCCCAATATCATCACAGCATTGGATCCTTGACAGCGGTGCAACTGACCATATAGTTTCGTCATCAAAGAAGTTGACTTGCAATAAAAATGGTTCAATGATTTCTGTCTTGTTGCCGAATGGAGAAAAGACACCGATATCTTTAACAGGATCAATACCTTTGAGCCCTCATTTCGTTCTTCATGATGCGCTGTGTATTCCGAAGTTTAAAGTTGATTTGATGTCAATTAGTCGACTCACAAGGGGATTAAATTGTTCATTAACCTTCTACCCTTATTGGTGCATTTTGCAGGATCTAGTTTCGAGGGAGGTGATTGGTTTGGGAAAGCAACGCAAGGGTTTTTATTATTTAATGGCACTGGCGACAGATAAAAGTAAGTCAAAACCAAATCACTCACCACCTATCCAATTTGCTTGTCATCTTATTGTGTCTTCTGCTAGTTTGTGGCATCGTCGTCTGAGTCATGTTGTATCTGGACCCCTAGAGTATATAGCCAAACACTCTTTGAACACGTCTCTTAATTCTGACAATCATGTATGTGATGTTTGCCCATTAGCAAAACAACATCGTCTTCCTTTTGGTTCTAGTTCGATCTCGTCCGTTAGTCCTTTTGATCTTATTCATGGTGACATCTGGGGTCCTTACAAAGATCGTGCTATTTCTGGTGCTCGTTATTTCCTCACTCTTGTATATGATTATTCTCGATTCACTTGGGTTTTCTTGGTGCAACATAAGGATGAAACTCAATCTTTGGTGAAGCAATTCTTTGCATTTGCATCCACTCAGTTCTCGTCCAAAATCAAAAGTTTCCGTAGTGATAATGGTTCTGAATTTCTGTCTCTCCGATCATATTTCAAAGACAATGGGGTTCTTTTTCAACATTCTTGTGTTTATACGCCTCAACAAAATGGGGTCGTAGAGCGCAAACATCGTCACATTCTTCAAACTGCTCGTGCACTCAAAATTCAAGCTAATCTTCCGACAAAGTTTTGGGGAGATTGTGTACTTCATGCCGCTCATGTGATCAATCGTTTACCTACCCCACTGCTTTCTTTCCAAACTCATTTTGAGCGTCTCTATTCCAAACCACCTCCTTATCAACACCTTCGTATTTTTGGTTATTTGGCATATGTTACAAATGTCAAAATTACACATAAATTTGCTCCTAGAGTAGCCACACTACCAGATGCGGATGAATAGCCGACGAAAAAAATTTCGTCGGCTATGGTTATATTTCGTCGGCTATACCATCTGCCGACGAAATTTTCGTCGGCTATACGTCGTCGGAACAACCCCGTCGGCTATACTAATGGCCGACGAAAAAAAAGAATTCGTCGGCTATAGTAGAGTATGGCCGACGACTGTACCGACGAAAAAAATTTTCGTCGGCCAAACCTGGGACAAATTGCCGACGAATTTCGTCGGGTATTTTCGAGTATGGCCGACGAAATTCATTAAGTATAGCCGACGAAAATTATGTATTTCGTCGGCTATTGTTAACAACATATAGCCGACGAATTAATAAATGTTTGTCGGCTATATGTTGTTAACAATAGCCGACGAAATACATAATTTTCGTCGGCTATTTCCTCAAAATATATTAATATTTAATAGGCATTAATTAGTTATAGCCGACGAAATAATGTAATTTTCGTCGGCTATAAGTTGTATAGCCGACGAAAATTGGTAAAATTCGTCGGCTATAGTTATTATAGCCGACGAAATAATGCCAAAATCGTCGGCTTTTCTTACATTTGAGAAAAAAAAAATTAAATTATTTTCTAAATTACCATTCCAAGCAACCTGCAAATCACAAAAACATTCCATGCATTTGCACCAACAAGAAACACGTCTAAATACCATTTTTATTAAATTCGTTCTAATATACATAAACCCTAAACCCTAATCATCACCTAAACTACTAAAGTCCAGCAGGTCATCCCCAGCATCCTGCTCTCCATCAGGCTCGTCATCCTGCTGACCGAACACGGGAGGTTGAGGCATTGGAGGTTCCGCTAACCGCTGAAACGGGGGCGGGGGTGGAAGGCCTTGTTGTTGTGCCGCGAACAGCTCATAGCACCAGTTTTGTTGGCCGTCGTAGTTGTGTTGCCGAATTCTTTCGCATTCGGCATGCCAACCGGCCACATCCAACTGATACTGCTGTGATCTGCGGCGCGTCTCCTGCTGATACTGCTGTGTGCTGCGGCGCAGCTCCTGTACTGTCTGAGACGAGGTCGCCAATTCTGCGGCCAATCGCTGCACTTCCCCCCTCATATGCTGGCTCTCCCCGCCTCCCTTCTTCTGACCTCCCTTAGTGGTCTTCAGAAGCCCTAGTCCAGCACTTCCCAAACCCCGGCAGTAGTAGTTGTTTGACCGGTTTGGGAAGGCTGCGTCGAAGATCCTCGCTGCTGTTTGGACACTGAACCGGTCGACATGGTGCATGGCTTCTTCCAGATCTGCCTCTGAAATGTTCGGTTGTGTGTCCCGAACTACTTGCTGGAGCACCTCTTCTTCGGCCCGGTTGACCCTCTCCTAAGTGGACGGGAAAAAAAAATTAATATTATAACAAATATATAATTAAGTAAAATTAATAATTAAAATTTTAAAATTGTAATGAACGACTTACGAGCTGTTCTGTCGCTTGTGGATAAGCGATCTTGAACGTCTCCACGTACGGGTTGCTATCAGGATGATCTCTGAGCGCCTCCTCCTGATACTGTGCAAACGGCCGTGAACCAGCATGATGGGGGGTTGTGTTCCGGCGGCGGTTCGCAGAGTTTATCCGAGACCGTTCCTTCAAACAAATAATAAAATATTAGAAAAATGCATCAGAAAATATTAGTGTAATAACTATAAAATAATTAAACTAATAATTAAAATATTAACAAAATAAACATTTTTACTGAAGTTTAGTATTTACCTGCATAACTGGGTTGTTGAAGTCTACTGTCTTCAACCAACGCCACTCGTACTCCCGGAACACGAACTCCCTGGGAGTGCCCATACGACCAAGGTGGTCGTACTCGTTATAGTGGGAACGCAGCTCGTTCTTTCACTCTTTGAACCTACGAAAAAAAACAAAAGTGCATTAGAAATATTATTAATATCATAAAATATTAATAATTATAAGATACTTATAATAACATAAAAACAAACGTACCTCAAGTTCTGCTGGTTGTCCGCCCAATCCCGCCTGTGTTCGGCAATCTCGAAGAATGTCTGAAAAATAATATTTTATTAGTTTTACAATTGTAATAATACCGAAAATTATTAAATATTACGATAAATAAATTAAATTTTTTAAATTACTCACCGCCGCGGCAATGTTCACCTCCCTCTTGATCTCTTGGGGCACATCAGCCCACCGGGTCCACAACATAGGGACTCTGTCCCTAATCAGTGACCCCACGCAACCCGAGTAGTCGCGTTTTTTCTTCCCCTGAACCTCCTGATTAGGAGGTTCGTTGATCTGGATCCTGCCGCTGCGCTCAACAGTTCTCCTGAGCGTGTCAAAACAGATGACACCTCTCGTATTCCTCCGTGAACTGCTAGCGGCTGTCCCTATCACAAAAACGACGATTGGTTAATAAAATTAAATATTAGTGCGTTAATTTTAATAAAACATTTAATTAATAAAATCAAATGTTACCTGAAGTGGATGACTCGTCTGTCGACTTTCCTTTTCTCCTCGCCGAAATAAGGTGGTCAGGGTCCTCAAATGGCTGCTGCCGGTATGCCTCCGCAGCACTAACGTACTGAGGCATATCCGGCCATAAGGGCACACCCTGATAGTCGACCTCCGGTATCGCCGGAATGTTGTACGGGAGGAAAAGCTGGTTTGGGAGAGTAGGAACCTCAGTCGAGTCAGCACCAGATTGAGTCGGACTCGGCATCGGCTCCCGATGAACCTCAGGCATACGAACCTGAGGAACGTCGGCAGCTATCTCCTCGTGAAACAGCTGCCGACTAAACCTCGGAGCCACAGAGGGACCGGCATGCGGAAGTGAAGTGCTCGACGGCCGCCCCGCCTGGAGAAGGGTCTGGTGCCGAGCACTCACACTCCGTCGCGGCTGGTCTGCATCCACAGTCCTCTGCGGCTGGGATGAATCTACACTCCTCCGCGACTGGCTAGTGGTCCTCTCAGGCTGGCTAGCGGTCCTCTCGGAGTCTGCGGAACCGCCGGAATTTCTAGAACCTCTAGATCTGCTGCCACGACGGCCTCCGAATAGGTTTCTTAATGCATCGGCCATCTAAAGCCCGAGGCATTAATACATTAATTGATATTAAATTATATTATATTAAATAAAAAATTCTAATTAATATAATAACCAATAATACTAACATATTTTAATATAACAATTTATATACTAACATATTAAATTATATTATATTAAATAACAAATTCTAATTAAATATAATTAAGCTATATGTATAATTAAGCTAAATTATACAATTAAGTTATCAATTTATATAATTAAAAAACCAATTTATACGTATAAATTATATAATTAAAATAAATTTGGAAACAATTACCTAAATTAACATAAATACCTAAAATTTATCTAAATTAACATAAATACCTAAAATTTACCTAAATTAACATAAATACCTAAATTATACATAAATTAACATAAATACCTAAAATTTACCTAAATTAACATAAATACCTAAAAATTACCTAAATTAACATAAATACCTAAATTATACCTAAATTAACATAAATACCTAAATTATAAATAAATTAACATAAATACCTAAAATTTACCTAAATTAACATAAATACCAAAATTATACCTAAATTAACATAAATACCTAAATTATACATAAATTAACATAAATACCTAAAATTTACCTAAATTAACATAAATACATAAATTATACCTAAATTAACATAAATACATAAATTAACATAAATTAACATAAATTAACAATTATAACTAAATTAACAATTAATTAACATAAATGAAAAAAAAAAAAAAAATTCCTTACATTGCTTGATTCGGGCAGAGGAGAAGGAGGCCGGCCGGAGGAGGGAGGAGGAGGGACAGGCCTTTCGTCGGCACTGGAAACGGAGGAGGGAGACGGCCGGAAAAAAATGGAGGAGGAGGGAGGAGGTGCCGGGGCTGCCGGCCGGATTGGAGGAGGAAGAGGGAGGAGGTCGGGCCGGGGCTGCCGACGTGGAGGAGATAGAGGGAGGAGGGCTGGATTGCACGTCGAAGAGGAAGATTGGAAAAATGCAGCAAATGGAGGCTAGGGTTCGGCTGCAACAAACTTATACCCGATAGTATAGCCGACGAATTAAAAAAATTGCGTCAGCTATACTTAAGTATAGCCGACGAAATGCTTTAATTCGTCGGCTATACTTAAGTATAGCAGACGAAATGTTTTAATTCGTCGGCTATACTTAAGTATAGCCGACGAAATGTATCAACTCGTCGGCCATAGTTTAGGCGCTCAGCAACCGTCCGATCTCCCCCATCCAACGGCGAACAATGAAAAGGCGCGGATCACTAGAGTTTAGCCGACGAAATTAAATATTTCGTCGGCTATACTTTGGAAAATCACAGCCGTTCGATCTGAGCCATCCAACGGCGGACACTAAGCGGATGGCAAGAGTTTAGCCGACGAAATATTTGATTTCGTCGGCTAAACCTTTGGTCAAACTACAAGGTCAAACCTCTAAACCCTATAAATTAAAACGAAAATTGGGCCGTCTAAATGACGTTTTTTGGCCTTATCTTCAACAGAGAATAGTTTCAAATCGATGAGACGCGACTAATCGTATAAAAATTTTCCTCAAAATATTTACCGACCGTCATGCTACCCATAGGAAAACGGGAGTAAAAAACAGTTAACCGCAACATTCCGCACACAGATTTTGTCGGAATCTGCTCATTTTTCAACCGTAGACGTTTTTCAATATTTCGGTCATATCTTATTTCACAACACATTTGCATTTGAAGAGTCTACGTATAGTAACTATTTGAAACTATACATTCATTTAAACACTTAGTAAACAAGTTAAGGAACATTAGTGCATATGTTCCTACTTTGAATCTAAAAGTTTGGAAAATCTATTCCAACCGTCAGATATCACCGTTAAGATTAAATACATGTATGAAAAAAAATCCAACTACATCTGACAACGTTAAAGGCTCGATCGGGACGGTCAACCGGGTGAGTCAAACCTCTAAACGCTTTAAAACGGAAATTGGCCCGTCTAAATGACGTTTTTTGGCCTGATCTTCAACAGAGAATAGTTTCAGATCGATGAGACGCAACTAATCGTATAAAAATTTTCCTCAAAATATTTACCGACCGTCAGGCTACCCATAGGAAAACGGAAGTAAAAAACAGCTAACCGCAACATTCGGCACACAGATTTTGTCGGAATCTTCTCATTTTTCAACCGTAGACGTATTTCAATATTTTGGTCATATCTTATTTCACAACACATTTGCATTTGAAGAGTCTACGTATAGTAACTATTTGAAACTATACATTCACTTAAACACTTAGTAAACAAGTTAAGGAATATTAGTACATATGTTCCGATTTTGAATCTAAAAGTTGGGAAAATCTATTCCAACCGTCAGATATCACCGTTAAGATTAAATACATGTATGAAAAAAAATCCAACTACATCTGACAACGTTAAAGGCTCGATCGGGACGGTCAACCGGGTGAGTCAAACCTCTAAACGCTTTAAAACGGAAATTGGCCCGTCTAAATGACGTTTTTTAGCCTGATCTTCAACAGAGAATAGTTTCAGATCGATGAGACGCAACTAATCGTATAAAAATTTTCCTCAAAATATTTACCGACCGTCAGGCTACCCATAGGAAAACGGAAGTAAAAAATAGCTAACCGCAACATTCGGCACACAGATTTTGTCGGAATCTTCTCATTTTTCAACCGTAGACGTATTTCAATATTTTGGTCATATCTTATTTCACAACACATTTGCATTTGAAGAGTCTACGTATAGTAACTATTTGAAACTATACATTCACTTAAACACTTAGTAAACAAGTTAAGGAATATTAGTACATATGTTTCGATTTTGAATCTAAAAGTTGGGAAAATCTATTCCAACCGTCAGATATCACCGTTAAGATTAAATACATGTATGAAAAAAAATCCAACTACATCTGACAACGTTAAAGGCTCGATCGGGACGGTCAACCGGGTGAGTCAAACCTCTAAACGCTTTAAAACGGAAATTGGCCCGTCTAAATGACGTTTTTTGG
The DNA here is from genome assembly GCA_963682095.1 of Potentilla sterilis. Taxonomy (NCBI): domain Eukaryota; kingdom Viridiplantae; phylum Streptophyta; class Magnoliopsida; order Rosales; family Rosaceae; genus Potentilla; species Potentilla sterilis. The sequence continues at coordinate 21,914,302 of OY821760.1, forward strand.
CCTGATCTTCAACAGAGAATAGTTTCAGATCGATGAGACGCAACTAATCGTATAAAAATTTTCCTCAAAATATTTACCGACCGTCAGGCTACCCATAGGAAAACGGAAGTAAAAAACAGCTAACCGCAACATTCGGCACACAGATTTTGTCGGAATCTTCTCATTTTTCAACCGTAGACGTATTTCAATATTTTGGTCATATCTTATTTCACAACACATTTGCATTTGAAGAGTCTACGTATAGTAACTATTTGAAACTATACATTCACTTAAACACTTAGTAAACAAGTTAAGGAATATTAGTACATATGTTCCGATTTTGAATCTAAAAGTTGGGAAAATCTATTCCAACCGTCAGATATCACCGTTAAGATTAAATACATGTATGAAAAAAAATCCAACTACATCTGACAACGTTAAAGGCTCGATCGGGACGGTCAACCGGGTGAGTCAAACCTCTAAACGCTTTAAAACGGAAATTGGCCCGTCTAAATGACGTTTTTTAGCCTGATCTTCAACAGAGAATAGTTTCAGATCGATGAGACGCAACTAATCGTATAAAAATTTTCCTCAAAATATTTACCGACCGTCAGGCTACCCATAGGAAAACGGAAGTAAAAAATAGCTAACCGCAACATTCGGCACACAGATTTTGTCGGAATCTTCTCATTTTTCAACCGTAGACGTATTTCAATATTTTGGTCATATCTTATTTCACAACACATTTGCATTTGAAGAGTCTACGTATAGTAACTATTTGAAACTATACATTCACTTAAACACTTAGTAAACAAGTTAAGGAATATTAGTACATATGTTTCGATTTTGAATCTAAAAGTTGGGAAAATCTATTCCAACCGTCAGATATCACCGTTAAGATTAAATACATGTATGAAAAAAAATCCAACTACATCTGACAACGTTAAAGGCTCGATCGGGACGGTCAACCGGGTGAGTCAAACCTCTAAACGCTTTAAAACGGAAATTGGCCCGTCTAAATGACGTTTTTTGGCCTGATCTTCAACAGAGAATAGTTTCAGATCGATGAGACGCAACTAATCGTATAAAAATTTTCCTCAAAATATTTACCGACCGTCAGGCTACCCATAGGAAAACGGAAGTAAAAAATAGCTAACCGCAACATTCGGCACACAGATTTTGTCGGAATCTTCTCATTTTTCAACCGTAGACGTATTTCAATATTTCGGTCATATCTTATTTCACGACACATTTGCATTTGAAGGATGAAGCAATGGTTTGTCGGCAGTGATAGAAAATGGAAGCTGCTCATTTTTTGTTTTTTTTTAATCATAGCCGACGAAATAAAACCTAGTATTCGTCGGCTATTCTTTTGTCTTTTCGGTAAAAAATAAAATATTTATTTTTAAAAAAACTTATGGCCGACGAAATAATGAATTTTCGTCGGCCATTGTTCGTAAAATAATTATTTTTAAAAAACTTATGGCCGACGAAATACTTAATTTTCGTCGGCCATTGTTCGTAAAATAATTATTTTTAAAAAACTTATGGCCGACGAAATACTTAATTTTCGTCGGCCATTGTTCGTAAAATAATTATTTTTAAAAAACTTATGGCCGACGAAATAATTCATTATTCGTCGGCCATTGTTGCTATAGCCGACGAAAAATTTATTATTCGTCGGCCATTGTAATGGCCGACGAAATAATGCATTTTTCGTCGGCTATTCTCTGAAAAAAAACCAAAAAAATCAGTGGTTTTACACCTCTCCTATTCCGATGTCCTGTTCACATATAACCAAAATTGAACATAAAAAACCAGAAACCCAACAGTCAACATATTTCAAATTTTTTTTAAGGGGTTTGGAACCCAGCCTAGCTGGGAGGCTCATCCCCACGCCCGTTCATTAGAAATGAGTTGATTACAAATGAAAGGATTACATCATTTAAATTACTTAATCCGTCGGATTGTAATCGGAATCATCGGATGAGTCTTCTTCGGTTTCTGAATTGCTCGATAGGGGTAATCTATGTCTTTCCTCACCACTAGAGTCCTCGTTAGTTTCTTCAGTTGGATCAACATCAACAAGCAGTGGCTCTTCACGTCGAATTCGCACCGGCGTGTCTAGGCGAATAAAAGAGGAGTCAGGAATACCGTTTGAGTTGGGCTCTTGATACGCGGTGCCCCCTTCCTCATTCTCTTCAGCCACTCCAAGTGTAGACGCCCGGTAAATGTTGCGATGGTGGATAGTGTTGACTACTTTCCACGGGTCACCCTTGGCGAGATCATCAAGATAAAACACTTGTTTCACCCATATGGCTAAAACGAACGGGTCGTCCTCATACCATGATGTACTAGTGTTCACAGAACTTACGCCGTATTGATCGGTTTTCATGCTCTGCGGCCGTGTGTCAAACCATCTACACTTGAAAAGGTGCACTTTCATCCCTTCCCCGTAATGCAGTTCCACAACTGAATGGAGAACACCGTAATAGTCAACTCCACCATCCCCACCATGTGCCAGAACCCCTGAATTTTGTGTTTTCAGTCTGAGGTCTCTGTCTTCACATCGAAATAACACACCATTCACCTTGCACGTCGCATAAACTTTTGAATAGACCGGCCTCCTCGCTAAAAGTCTGAGTTCGTGCGACCAATTTGGGTGATTATCATTTGCAATAAGGTCCATCTGCAACCATTAGAATCAACTATAAATATGAATAAATATACACAATAATATATGAACACGTATAGAATAGTGTTAAAGGTACGTACCCAGCGGCCGAAATACTCTGCGAATGTCTGGTTGTGGTAATCGCGATCACCTGCTACTCCTTCACAGCGTAGATGTATGTCCTTCCAAAACTGAACTTCTGGACAGTTGATTAGTACCCACCAATGTGCAATGGCTACCTCATAATCTTTCAACTTGTAGGAATCTGGCATGTTTCCACCGAGTACAACATCGTCGGAGAGTATGGAAAGATTGAACTGTGACGGTACATCTTCCTGTATGCTTTCCTGTAACGCTCCGAAATACAGCTTCATGTAGGTGACGCACTCGTGCGCAATATATGCTTCAGCTATACATCCTTCAGGTGCGGATCTGTTTTGGACAAAACCACCGTATTGTCCAAGTTGCCTATAAATCAAGTTTTTAAAGTGTTATGATAATACATTAACACTATATCACATATATTGATGAGGAAATTAACATAAGGTGTAAAATACGTACCTTTCCATCGGATACATCCAAGTGAAGTGCACAGGACCGGTAAGCAACAACTGCCGAGGAAGATGGATCATGAGGTGAGGCATGATGTCGAAAAAATTTGGAGGAAATATCATCTCAAATTTACACATGATATGAACGATGTCTTGTTGCATTTCCCGGAGGTCAGATTTTCTCACTTCCCGTGTGCATACCTTCTGGAAAAATCTTGCCAACGCTACTAACGGCTCCACAACGTGACGGGGAAGGAACGGTCGAATGAAAACAGGGAATAGACGTTGTAGCAGGATATGATTGTCATGACTTTTCAACCCGTACAGATTGTTGCATTGTCTGTTGACACACTTGGCTATATTTCCAGCAAAGCCTGAAGGATACTTGGCCCGACTTATCCAATGCAAAATTTCTGATTTATGCTCAGGCTTGACGGTGTAAGGAGCTTGAGGCATTTTTCTCTTCCCTTGTTTCAACCATAGTGGTTTTCTGATATTCGTGTTTTGCATATCAGTGCGAGCCTTAGGACCGTCTTTTTTCTTCCCCTCCAAGTTCAGCGTTGTGCCCACCACACTTTCAGAAACATTTTTTTCTATGTGCATAACGTCTAGGAAATGACGGATCAGCAACTCACACCAGTACGGGAGTTCCCACATTATGCTCCTATGTGTCCAGAATTTGTACTCCTCAGGCCTTTCAGGTATTTCCGCTACAATATCGGGATGATTGCTGAGGGGCCCAAAATCGTACTCATTAAGTCTTGCTAAAATTTCTCTTCCTGTCCATCTTCTGGGAGCACGGCCGTGTTCTTCGGTTCCATCAAATGCGGCGGACTCGTAACGCCAGTGGTGATCCGCCGGAAGGAACACACGATGACCCATTCGGCATATCTTGTTGCAATGAGGGGTGCTCCCATAATCGCTGAGGCACTCTAGACAAACCTTGTATCCCCTAACAACGCTGCCCGACAACATCCCATAAGCAGGAAAATCACTGATGGTACCAATAACCATGGCATGCATCTGGAACGTCTCCTGCTTGTACTTGTCAAAAGTGGGATGACCAACGTCCCACAATACCTTAAGCTCTTCAATCAATGGTCTCATATACACATCGAGACATTTCCCTGGGTAACCAGGCCCCGGAATCAACAACGTCAACATATTATATTCCTTCTTCATGCACATCCACGGAGGAAGGTTGTAAGGTACCAAAACCACCGGCCATATACTGTATGAAAGACTCATGGTGCCGAAAGGGTTGAACCCGTCGGTTGAGAGCCCGAGCCTGACGTTTCTGACATCTGACGCAAAATAAGGAAACTCATTGTTTATATGCTTCCAAGCCGCTCCGTCAGAGATGTGTGTCATGATATCTGCGTCTCCCGCGTCCCGCTCACCGTGCCACCTCATAGCTTTTGGGGTGGTTTCTGACATGTACAACCGCTCAAGCTTATCTCTCAACGGAAAATACCGAAGCACTTTCACAGGTTTCCTATTGCCTGCTCCCGTCAACTTATATCGGTCAGACTGACATATCGGACATGCGTCAAGGCTAGCAAGGTCATTCCCTTCTGCATCTTTACCCCAGAAGAGAATGCAGTCAAATGCGCATGCATGGATCTTAATGTAGGAAAGCCCTAGATCTTTGAGGATACTTCGGACCTGACGGTGATTGGTAGGATTACGATGACCCTCCTCCAACAACGAAGAAGTGTACTGTAGATATTCATCTACTTGCCTGATAGTCGATTTTGTCTCGACTTTAATCCTCATTACCTGCATCACACTTTCAAGAACTGTCTTCTCAGAACTTGAACACACAGGGGTCTGTTGCAATGCAATCAGTTTGTTGTACTTGTCAAAGGCAGCAGTGTTGACAACTTGTGGGAACGGCTGCACCGGGTCCTGCATATATTGTTCCCCACGTACACCGCTTTCAAAAGGAAACACGTCGTTGACGAATGCCATTGTTGGATCGTTGGATGTACTACTACTGCCCGCCTCAAAATACTGCCCATGATCATGCGATCCATCTAATGATGGCTCACCGTGATATATCCAACGTGTGTACTTCGGCCAAAACCCATTACTCTTTAGGTGCTCCCATACTGTCCTAATCGGAAATCGACACATATCACTGCGACGCTTACATTTCTTGCACGGGCAATAATGGTACGGTCCTTTTGCATTTTCCTCGACGAACTGCATAAAATCCACAACTCCTGTAGTGTATCGTCGGTCATGCCTTGGAAGCGAAATCCAACTCTTATCTCGATCCATATATAGCATGATAATAATATATATGTATAACTTTAATTAATAATAAATTAATTAACACATATATATTACAATATATATTATTATCAACATCAACTCATATATATATATATACCATTAATTAACAACCATTATTTAAGTTCATTACACTATCAACAACCATTAATTAACATATTAATTTATATATATTTTAACACTAATTAAAATAACATTATTAAATTAAAACACATAATTATACTCTAACTGAAAATCAACTCAACTACAACTCAAAATCAACATATATACATACATTCTAACACTAAAACAACAACAAAACAAAAAATCACTTACTATATCAAAATCACTAAAACTCAAAATCAACTCAACTAAAACTCAAAATCAACATATATACACATATACGTACCTATATATAGCTCCACAATGTAAGAGAGGACGGATTTCAACAATACCCACAGATTTTTCACTCTTTCTCCCGTTTTTTTTCAAATGAGCAGCTTCTGTCCAGATCTGAAAATATAAAGACTTATAGCCGACGAAATTGCCAACTTCGTCGGCCATTCTTCCAAAATTTGTATAGCCGACGAAAACTTTAATTCGTCGGCCATTATAGGAGTATAGCCGACGAAACATTTTTTTTAGGGACGACGGAAAAAATCGTCGGCCATTCTTGTAGAATAGCCGACGATTTTTTCATTTTTACAGACGAAATTTTTTTTTTGCGACGACAAAAATTTTCGTCGGCAATTCTTGGAAATAGCCGACGAAAAAAATGTTTCGTCGGCCGTTTTTTTTTTTCGTCGGCAAAGCCATATTTTCTTGTAGTGCCAATGCATTTTCATTGGGTACCCGGTCGGTCAAAAAGCTTACAAACTCTGTGATCTTTCTTCCCACAAAATCTTTACTAGTCGGGATATGGTTTTTCATGAAGATATTTTTCCATATGTGTCTAGTATCGAACCAAACTCGAGTCAGTCTATCCTTCCCAACTCATCATCATCAACCACTTCAGGCCCAAATCCATCACAGCCCAATCCTGTTTTCACTTCACATACCCAATCAACTGGTTCACCAACACACCCACAAGCTTCCAACACACAGAATGGTGACTCCAGCGAAGAAATTCTGGTACCCAATGCTTCTGATCAACCACCTTCAGCCACTACACACCTAACAACCCTTGATTCGATCTCTCATACATCCAAATGCTCCAATCCGAGTTCATCCACAGATCCCGTCATCACCGATCGGGAATTTCCAATCTCGCCGTCGTCAAATCTGACTTCTTCTCCCCCCATCACAGTCAATCCAGCTGAGTCTGTCCCTGTTCTCCTAGAACCTGAACCGGTTCCTCAACCCGAAGTTATTAATCAACCAGAAGTTGAGCCACCTCTTCGTCGGTCTACCAGGACGCATGTGCCTTATGCTATTCTCCATGATTATGTGTGCTCCCAGATCCAATCTACAGTCCCAAACTCGTCACTTTCCTTGGCGCTAGGTTTTGTGAAAGGTACTTGCTATCCTCTGAGCAATTACTTATCATATCATTGATATACTCCACTGCATCAATCCTTTGTTGCTTAGATTATACAGGTTCTTGAGCCTCACACTTATGCTGAATCTGCCGCTCATCCTGAGTGGCAGGATGCAATGAAATCTGAATTGGAGGCATTGAAGGCCAACAATACTTGGACACTCACCACCTGGTAAAACACCCATTGATTGTCGGTGAGTTTACAAAATCAAGCATCGATCAGATGGCTCTATTGAAAGGTATAAAGCTCGGTTGGTAGCTAAAAGATTCACACAGATGGAAGCTATTGACTATCATGACACATTTTCCCCTACTGCCAAAATTGTGTCAGTTCGATGTTTGTTCTCTTTAGTTGCTGCTCAAAATTGGTCCATTCATCAAGTAGATGTCAATAATGCCTTTTTACATGGTGATCTTCATGAGGAAATATATATGTCTCCTCCTCCTGGTCTTCAGCGACAAGGGGAGAACTTAGTTTGTCACCTCAACAAGTCTGTGTATGGTTTAAAGCAAGCCTCATGGCAGTGGTTTGAAAATTTTTCCATTACTATTCGATCAGCTGATTATGTCCAATCTAAGGCAAATTATTCATTGTTCACTCGAAAGAAGGGAAATTCATTCACTGCATTATTGATATATGTTGATGATATACTGATTACTGGTGTTGACAGTAGCCATAGAGAGGCTACCCAGGCCCCCAAACCAGCAGCCAGGCCTCCTGGACCCGGCCCAGGGCTCGGGAGAGGAGCATGGACACCTTGTCCCTCACCCGGGGAGGTCTTACTTGTGATCGGGGCCCGGGAACCAAGGGCAGTAGCTTCCCAAACAGGGGCCGAAATAGCCCAGCAATATGTTCAGAAGGGGGTCAGTCCCACATGGAAGGGTGAGACCAGTCCTCGTACCCAGCAACCTATAAATGAGTCCCAACTACCCTCATTAATAGGTAATCAATACTCCAACTACTTATTCCCGCTTAAGTTATCAGTTTATCTCAACTATACTGACTTAGGCATCGGAGCGGAATAGCCCCCCCCCCCCCCCCCCGGTATTCCCTTAGTTAGCAGGATTTGCAGGAAGAAGTCACACCAAGATCCATCGGTCTCTATGAGTCTACGGATTCTGACAGAAACAATTGGCGCTGTATGTGGGAAGATTCTCAAAAAGTTGATGTGTTTAGGGTTTTTAATTTGTAACCCAGTTCTTTCAGTCATATTTTCACATCTCCACCGTTTAGATGTTTGAACCTAATGTATAGATCATTCCTACAAAATTTCATCTAATTTGGTTACCGTTAAGGTATCGAAACTATATTAAATCAATGAACAAACCGAATATGTTCAACATGAACTGTTCGTGTAAATCACCATAATGAAAGGTCAAACGATTACCAAGTTGGATGAAATTTTGTAAAGAAGATCTATACATTAGGTTCTAACATCTTAACGGTGGAGATGTGAAAATATGACCGAAAAATGTGTCAAAAACATAACTTCGCACCTTAATTTCAGAGCGAAGGTTCAGATGTTAGAACGGTGTATATATATATATATATATATATATATATATATATAATAACAAAGGCAGAGTTCTCAACACATGAGATGCTCTGACTGGTTTAAGAAAACAACCTTTAAAGATGCACTTTTGCGAACAATATGGTTTACCCCCTCTTTCCCCTTCAAGAAGAAGAAAAAACAAACATGATTCTAATTACTATCCCAGTAAAAGCAGATTCCCATGGTCGGTTGCCAAGGCCTATATAAGGAGCCTCACTCCTTCAGTTCAAGCATCGGTTTTTTTCAGACTTCAACTCAGTTAATCACAAGCCTCGAGCTCCCAAATAGTTACCCTCTCCCTTTCTCTTGTAATTGCCAGTTATCTCATGTGTTGAGATTTCTGTCATAGTTAGCAACCCAGTTCTTTCATTATCCAGCCTTGAATCCCAGTCATTCATGCATCAGTTTTAAAGGTTGTTTTCTTAAACCAGTCAGAGCATCTCATGTGTTGAGAACTCTGCCGTTGTTATTAAAATTTTGTTATTTCTACAAAGTTTTAATAACAAAGGCAGAGTTCTCAACACATGAGATGCTCTGACTGGTTTAAGAAAACAACCTTTAAAACTGATGCATGAATGACTGGGATTCAAGACTGGATAATGAAAGAACTGGGTTGCTAACTATGACATAAATCTCAACACATGAGATAAATGGCAATTACAAGAGAAAGGGAGAGGGGAACTATTTGGGAGCTCGAGGCTTGTGATTAACTGAGTTGAAGTCTGAAAAAAACCGATGCTTGAACTGAAGGAGTGAGGCTCCTTATATAGGCCTTGGCAACCGACCAAGGGAATCTGCTTTTACTGTGGGATTGACTAAAGAATCTGTTTTTACTATTCAATTACTCACAAGGTGACAAAACAGGAAGCAGCACGATTAGATGTGTTTTGTACCGAAAGTGAATAGTAAAAAGTTACTGTTTATGAATAGTGATCTGTCTCACAATTCAAATGGGTCTTGACTGTCTTGGTAATAATCTGGCCATCTTTTTGGTTGACTGGGCTTTGAATGGGCCGTTGACTGACTGGAGGAAGGAGAGGAATGGGCCGAGCTGGAATCCTCATCCTCATAATCACTTGATCGACCGGCAACTTGGGCCAGGATTTGGTTGGCCAATTCCTTTAATTCACTTCTGCTGACTTTCTTGGATTTGGATGAAGAGGAAGCCTTTCCTTTGGATTTTGAGGAGGGCCTTGACTGGCTATCCGGAGCAGTGGACTGAATTGCTGGAGTGATTGACTGGTTTGGAGCAGTTGATTGGGCTTCTGGAACAATCTGTCGAATTAGACTGCGACTGCTTTGACTTGGAGGTCTGACTAGAGTAACTGATATTGGGTTAACTGTTGTCGGGTTGACTGAAAATTCATTATTGAATTGAGTCAGAACCCGATCATTATTGAATTTATCCCACCATTTGACTAAAAATTCTCTGGAAACGGTGCCGAGGGTAACTCCTGGTTCCTCTTGGAGCTTGTATTGCCATTTGAAGATCCAGGAGAGCTTGTATTTAGACATAAAATGTAATGTGGGTGGAAAATTCTTGTCGTAGTCAGAAAATGCCATGACTTCTGTGAATCTGCTGACTGCATCTTGGAGTGGTTCAGGTAAGATGTCAAATGGGAGGCCATGTGAATGCCACCAACAGTAGAACCACATGGGGAAAATTCTTGGGAAATTTTTATCAAAATTATTAAACCAGGAGTGGCTGAAATCAAGAGCTTGGTGAAGAAATATTTTGTGCCAAGCTTCTTCATATTGGTAATAACTAAAGGAAATATTATTATATTGATGATATGTATAAGGAGGGTCTTTCCAGTCCTCAAGTGTGAGGATTTTGACCAAGTAAATAGAATGATATAATAGTTTGTCTGGATCCTTGGTATCATAAATGGGTTTAATGGTAACGGAATTAGTTTGGAAGATGATATCTCTAAAGAATTTTAATGACTGGGAAGGGTCAGACCAGGCAAAATGATGATTTTGGGGAAAATACATTTTTGCTAAAGCTATGAGAGATTTAATACGACTCATGCATGGTTCCACATTAAATAAGTTTAGAGAACCTTTTAAAACATAGGGAGATGATTTTTTGGAAGAATAGGGCCTAACAGGCTGACTGGAAGGGTGGATGGTAAATGGGTCGTATTGGGAAACTAGGGTTGACTGGAAACTCGGTCTGGCCGAAATAGTAGATCCAAGGTAATGGGTTGGGTTTGGTAAATGAGAGTGATTGGGATGACTAGGGACTAAGACCCGACTTGAAGAGGGCTCATCTTTAACTATGTTGGTTGACTTTGTTTTGACTGTTGGAGCTTGAGGCTCCTGTTGTTGTTGTTGCTGCCTTGGTTTGGCTCGAGTCGTCATGGGAGGGACCCTGAAGGAATTCACGGGTTAGAAAATCAGGAATATGGTTGTCTTCCCCTTTAATGAATGCAATGTTAAAATGGCTTGCCAACGGGTAAATATTTGTTTACTTGCAATATTTTGAACATCTTTTTCTAAAATGTGTTTTGCGCTTTTGCAATCAACGCGGATTAAATTTTTTTGATTTAATAAGTCATTTTGAAATTTACTAACACAAAGAACAACAGATAAAATCTCTTTTTTAATAGTACTGTAATTGCGTTGTGATTGTGTCCATGTACCAGAATAGAATCGGACAATTTGCTCAGAATGAGCAGGAGAGATTTGCTGTTTAAGGATTCCTCCATAACCAATATCTGACGCATCCGTTTCGACGATTTTAAATGAGTCAGCTAATGGAATTCCTAAGCAGGGTAATGTTTTGACATGATTTTTAATTTCTTTAACGAGGTTGGTATGGATAGACGTCCAGGGTGGAGGATTTTTCTGTAATCTGTCAAATAGAGGTTTGCATTTTTGTCGGAGATTTTTGTAAAAGTCGGCGACATAGTTTAATAATCCCAAAAATCTTTGGAGTTGATTTTTTTCGAGAATTATATCTGGGAATTTATCAGCGAATTGAATGACTCTGTTGATTGGAGTGATTTGGAGGTGGTGGATATTGAATCCTAAAAAACGAATGTTTGTTTGAAAAAGTTTAATTTTTGAAGCTGAGATTACTAAGCCACTGGTTTTCATTACATTGTAGAATTGATTTAAATATTTCCAGTACTGTTGATCGATAGATTGTGAGAAAATGAGGACATCGTCAATGTAGACGATCGTAAAATGACTGTACTGATTTAATATATCATTTAGAATGTTCTGGAATTCACTGGGGGCATTTTAAAGGCCGAATGGCATAACATTCCATTCATAATGGCCAAAAGGAGTAACAAAGGCTGTTTTGTATTTATCACTTTCATGAATTTGGATTTGCCAAAATCCAGATTTTAAGTCGAATTTGGAGAAGATTACTGAATTGTTTAATCGGTTAATGAGGTCTCGTTTGTTAGGAATGGGGTATCGTATCCATTCTAGTACTGAATTGAGAGGTTTATAGTTGATTACTAGGCGGGGGGGGCACCTCTTTCTAATTCAGCATTCTTCTGAACATAGAAAGCGGAGCAAGACCAAGGGGATTTACTGTGGCGAATTATTCCTTTATCGAGTAAATCTTGAATTTCTTTTTTACAGAATTCCATGGTTTCATGATTCATTTGGATGGGTCGAGCTTTTGTAGGGATATTCTTTTCATCAAAGCTTTTAATATATGGAAGGTTGACAATATGTTTTTTCCGATGCCAGAAGGCATTTGGAATTTTTGAACATAAGTTTTTAATAATTTTTTGTTCAAAATTTTTAATTTTGTTTTGGAGGGAAAGATCTTGTAATTGGCGGTCGATTCTTTTGAAATCAATTTCTTCTTGTAAATAATTAATTTTTTGTTGTTTTATCTTGATTGAATTAATAGTTTTTGAGATAGAATTTTCATGGAAGGCTTTTAATGTATGAATTTCAGGGTTGGAAAGAATTTTCATGGAAGGCTTTATCTTGATTTGAATTTGATAGGTTGATCAAGTGGATAAGTAGTAATACCGTCGTACTCGGTCAAGAATGGGTAAAAGAGGGTAATAAAAGGAAGACCTAAGATAACTTTGTCGGTTAAGTCTTTTACTAAAAGGAGCGGAGTTTTAAAGCAAACGTTGTCTTGGCAAACATGAGCTTTAGGGATTTCGTATTTGATTTTCATTTTAGTGCCGTTAGCAGAGCGAAGTGTTTCTTTTGTTTGTTCGAAATATTTTGAAGGGATTAAACCTTCTTGGATGCAATTTAGGTCAGCACCGGAGTCAATTAGGACTGGAGTAATAAATGAAAAGTCTTTAATCCATATTTGAACTGAAGTATACCATTTTTTTAGATTAATTTGTTGAATAGTATTGATAGTAGCATGTTCGGATGTTTCTTCATTAATTTGTTGAGTATTATTGTTTTGTATCTTAAGTATTTGCGTGTCAATTTTAACCAAATTTAAATCACCTTTGATATCTTTGTTTTCAAGTGTTAATTCCATTTGTTGTTGTTGTAAGGATTGAATTTCTGTTTTAATGGTTTTAATTTTGTTTCTGCACAAACCCGTAGGCCTAGTGGAAACTGATGAATCAAGATGTGATTTCCTCCTGCGAACCTGCTAACTAAGGGGAATACCGGGCGGACCAGTCTTCTCCTCTCCAATGCCTAAGTTAGTACAGTTGGGATGAATAGATAACTTAAGCAAGAGTGATAAGCAGTTGGAGAGATCAGTTACCTATTAAAGAGGGTAGTTGAGGCCCTTATATAGGTGGTCGGGCGTGAGGTCTGGTCTTACTCTTCGATGTGGGACTGGTTTCCTTCTGTTCGCACACAAAAGGACAACTCTGGTGGCCTGTTCGGCAGGCTGGCGTCCCCGGGCCCCTACTCACAAGGTAGACTGTTGGACCTCGGGTCTAGGTGCTGGTGATCCTGCTCCGGGCCTCAGTTCTGCCCCGGACGTACTGACTGCGGGTCTGTGGGCCTGTGTAGCCCCTCTGTGGCTACTGTCAACAAGTCCCCCAAGTTCCCGGTCAAGTGCAATCTTGAATGGAGACTTAATATGTCTCGCTCCTGTCCGGCAGACCCGCAGGGTTACCGACCCAACGGTACCCAGTCCCCCAAGTCCGCATTGAAGATTGGGCGTGACCGGGTGTTCGGATAGAGTTATGAGTATGTTTGCAATACTGATGGTACTGTGCTCAATTGTTACCGTGCCATGAGTATGGAACGGGGTGAAACCCAGACAAGTGCATGGAATGACAATGTAGCGTTGAAATCCGCCATGCGATGAATATGGAGCGGGGTGAAACCCGGACGAGTGCATGGGATGATGATGTGGCGTTGAGATCCGCCATGCAATAGATATGGAGCGGAGTGAAACCCGGACGAGTGCATGGGATGGTGATGTGGCGTTGAGATCCGCCATGCAATAGATATGGATCGGGGTGAAACCCGGACGAGTGCATGGGATGGTGATGTGGCGTTTAGATCCACCATGCAATAGATATGGAGCAGGGTGAAACCCGGACGAGTGCACTGCCATGTCGGAACTAGTCCCCCAAGTTCCCAAGGTAAAATTGCTGCCAACGGTGGGGCAGGCCGGGGAGTAGCCGGTGGGGTGGCGTTGAGATAACAAGTCTCGCCATGTATCCCCATATTTATCACAGTTCAGTGTGATGCAGGGTTTTTAGCCTGCTGGAAGAGTGTGCATGTGTTAGAGGCAAACTCTCTCGGGTTTATAAAGCCCATGTGTTTGAAGCCTTAAGTTGTTGCTGGCTTGTCCTTGCCCGCCGGGGCGAAGGAAAGTGGCAAAACAGTAACCGGTGGAATGCCTTGGAGCCGGTTGAATACTACCTAACCGGTGAGATGCCATGGAGCCGGTTGAATGATACCTAACCGGTGGGATGCCATGGAGCCGGTTGAATGTTACCTAACCGGTGAGAGCCGGTTGAATGTTACCTAACCGGTGAGATGCCATGGAGCCTGGGGAAGTGGGGGGCCTTGAAGCCTCGGTTCCTGCCCCTGGTCCTTTAACTACCGCTTATAGGCGGGACAAGTGGCTGACATGCATTTAAGGAGGAAACCCATCGGTCCAATCAGTTATGATGGCGTGGGAAGGTAATCAATGCTGGGACACGTGTCAGTAGGGAGCAATCTGAGATGGAGGGCCTGAATTCGCAGGCGTTTGACTTGCCCCGATTGAGTATTTGGGGGGATTACAGGGGTACCTAGGGCATCTGACCCGTCTATAAAAATGCCTTCTTTGTCTTCATTATTTATGTTTTTGCTCTTGGCCCAGAGAGAAGAAGAGAAGGTTGGAGAGGAATCCGGCAAAAGTTCTGTGGAGGTACCTCGCGATATCCGTGCTTCAAGCGTTCTGGTTCTTTGCCTACCATTGCTCGGTGTTTTCGTAGGACTAACTTTCCTCGGTTGTGCATAGTAATCGGTAAGGCTTGCTTTCTTTGCCTCGTGTTTTTTTTCTTTTTGGTTGGCGTTTTGTGGCGGGTGGGGGTGCTCTGTCGCCGACTGTGAGTCGTTTTGAGCGGGGCGTCTGCGGCAAACTTGGGGAGCAGCCGCAGAGGGCGCTGTTCTAGCTTATTGCTGACCAGCGGTGGGGTTTTGTTTTCTTCCCCCTAGGTTAAATGGCTTCTGCGAGCTCTGATGGGGCTTCCGAACCGGCCGACAGGCGTCCCGTGGTGGACGATGAGGAAAGATTGGAGGATTGGCTCGGTTCGGATTCCCCGGAGTCTGAAGCCGCTGACCGCTCCTGGGGCGGGGTCTCGTCTTCCGGGTCTCTGGGTTCTGACGGCATCCCGCACGGGGTGCGCTTTCCTGGTACTCCACCCGTGAGCTACACTATCGGGAGTGGGAAAGAGGCTGTAGCGTGCGATGAACCGGAGGGTACTATGAGCCCTGCAGAGATTGCCGCCTTCCGGGAGACGTGGAATATCCCTGACGAGGTGACGTTACGGCCGCTGAATCCCGGAGAATCGGCCTGTAACCCGGAGGCGGGTTGGGTTGCTGTTCACGGAGACCAATTTCGTCACAGGTTCTCCCTCCCGCTGCCAGACTTCGTGCAGTACATGCTTAGCGCTCTGCAAGTGTCTCCCGCGCAGCTTCCCGGGAACCAATGGAGGTAGCTGCTGAGCCTTGGTTGTTTGTACGAGCTGTCCGGGATGAGCATGCCAACGGTAAACGAGTTCCGGGCACTGTACAGACTGTCCTTCTCGAAGAAGAAAGGGTGGCGGGGTTGTCTGACCTTTAGCGCCCGACACTTCCAGCCTATCATCACCCACCTGCCTTCCTGGGTGGACAATAACTGGAGGAAGAAGGTGGTGATGGCGGGTGGAAAGTGGCAGAAAAGGAGGAGGATGTACCGGGTTCCTGGTGCCTTCCAGCCCATTGGCGACCAATCGTTCGTACTGTCCGAGTTGGAGCGGGATAGGATTATGACGATACTCGGGTGCTGGGACGATCTTGAGCGAAGCTCCTACAACTTCATACGGCGGGAGGTGTTAGAGTACTGCTGTCTTGGGCGGGATCCCAGTGCGTAGCAGGGTTTTAGTGGTGGCGTTTCTGCTGACCGAGTTGATACTAACCCTTTGTTTGTTCTGTAGGTGCATCTTCCCGGACGGTCGTCAAGCCCGGTAACACACTATCCATGGACGATGAAGATCTTGTCTCGAGGTTGAAGGAGAAAGGGGAGGCCGTTTCACAGACCTCGGTGGATGAGGAGTCCGGTCGGCTTACCGTTCATGCCGAACCGAGGGCCTTGGATGTTGAGGACGACGCCTATACCCTAAGGCGTGTGAAGACTCACCCCGCTGCGTCCAAGGCGGGACCCGGAAAGGGCAAGACCACCGGGGGGCCACCAAAAGTTCCTGGTGGGACGAACATGATTCCGCACCGACCGGGATCGGTCCCGCTTGTCACCAGGGTCTCTCGGACAGGCGCACAATCTTCTTCACCGGACGGCCTGGGTGAGAAGAGGCGGAGGATCATGGACGATCCTCCCTCCGCGCTGGTGAAGCTGACTGGCCGGTCGTCTGGTGAAAACTTGGCGAAACGGCTCAAGGTGTTTAGCGGTGCGATGAGTTCCGCTGGGAACAAGGCCGCTGCTGCCTCAAATTCTGCCGGTCAGCAGAGTAGCCCCGCTCTTGCGGAGGAACAGAGGGGAGGTCCGGAGAGTCCCTTCGTCCGGAGTCTGGCGGCAGATGTGGCTGGCCTTGGTCTGGATAGGCCTGGGGTCGCTGGAGCCTTGTCGGGGGAGAACCGCCAGAAGAGCAAGGAGTCGGTCCTCCGGGTAAGAATTGCTTGGTGCCACGGCACCGCTCATAACGTCTGCCGGGTTTCGTTATTTTTGTTGTTTGCTTAATCAGTTCCCTGTTGTTCTGTAGCTATTGTACAATCTGTACCAGCCGGACCCGAGTGAGGAGCTGTCGGAGTTGAAGAGGCAGGTGGCCGCTCTGACAGGAGCCCGTGAGCGCCTGGAAGTTGAGAAGTTCAGGCTTGAGCGGGAGAAGGTCAGGCTGGAGGAGAGGGCCAAGAAACAGGTGGCTAAGCTAGAAGGCCAGGTCCGGAGCCTCGAGGAGGAGAAGGAGCGGGCTGAGGAGGAGAGGGCCGAGCTGGAGGCCAGAGTAAATGAGCTCCAGGTGGGAGCTACCGCTGTGCGTGCCGCCGCTGCCGCTGCGGTTGGAGAAGAGGATCCAGAGCTTTTCCAGTGGGTTATCCAGAAATATCACGATAGTGATCAGTTCCTTGAGCTCCTGGAAAAGGCTAGGGAGTCGGGTATCGTCGATGCCTACGTGGAGTGGGAAGAGAAGGGGTACCTGGATACCTCACGAATGCCGAAGGCGGGGGTCGATGACGATACCCATGGGTAGCTGGCAGAAGAGGAGCATCCGGAAGGGGAAGGCGGGCTTCGACCATCTGCACCCGCTAGAGAGGATGCGGTGGCTCCATCTGGGGAAGCTGGTGGGATGCCCGCTGAGGAGGGAGACGCGGCTCCTTAAGATTTTTGTTTTGCTCTCTTTTTTTTTGTAAATTTGCTGGAACGGTTTTTTTTGTATTATACCCTTTGGATATACATTTTTGCTCCGGTGGAATTCCTTGGATTTCTCTTAAAATAGTTGGCATACATGTCTTATGATGTTACGTTGGTTGAACCGTTGATATGCCAAACTAACTGCTTGAAATTTCTAGCACCTAACCCTTCACCGGGTCCGGGCGTGCTTACCAGCCCTGGCCTTGCTCCCGGTCGGGATCTGCTCTCCTTTCCCCTATATACCGCTGAAGATGACCGCTGTTAATCAAACCCTCCACCGCTGTCTTGAGGGTGAAGTAACTGTTCGTTCGATGGGTAGTTTCATCGTGATAGGAGCAGTACTTGCCTGTTCGCGCCTGGGTAAGTTTCCCCTTTGGGTATTTGCTCCTCGGCGGTGCAAGATGTCCTCGTATGAAGAGGTTAGAGTGGTGAAGACCTCTTGACGTTCTGCTGGCATGATCGCCAGGGGGCATTCTTGCCGGTACTGCGCCGGCTTGTGCTCGCCCTGGGGTTTGTCATGATAGGGCTTCTGCTGCTGTTGGTTTCTCCAATTTATGTCGGGTCTGCTTGGTTGGGCCCCTCGGTTCTCGCTCCGCTGGCTGGCCTTGTTTTCTCGGCCGGCCGGGGGATGCTCCTCCCGCTTTCTCTTCAACAGGTGTTGCCCATACGTTTCATGATCCGCCTGAGCATGCCTGATGGCCATCGCCATTAGCTCGTCATACCCCTGTGGGAGTTCCAACCATACGGCATAGAAAAATTTTCCTGGCCGAAGCCCCTATTTGAACGCCATCTCGGCGATACCCTTGTCGAGGTTCCGAACCCCGGCCGTCGCCGTTTGCCAGCGGTTGACAAACGTCCTTAGCTCCTCGCCAGGTGCCTACCTGCAGTTGAAGAGGATGGTTGATGTCCGGGCTCCTTCGACCCGGAGGATGAAGCGGCCTACGAACCGGTCGGCCAGTTGCTCAAACGCCTCGATGGAGTTTGCCAGGAGCTCATAGAACCAGCTGAGCGCCTCTCCAGATAGGGTTTCCTGGAATATGTTGTAGCACACTACATCGGAATAGCCCTTGGCGCACATTTGGGACCGGAAACTATCCAAATGTTGGTACGGGCAGCCGGATCCTGAGTACGTGAGCTTTAGGGATTTCTGGTTACCAGACCTCCCTGATTCTAGAACCCGGTGCGAGAAGGGGCCCATGCGTTCATTGAATCAAGATGTGATCTCCTCCTACGAACCTGCTAACTAAGGGGAATACCGGGCGGGCCGGTCTTCTCCTCTCCGATGCCTAAGTTAGTACAGTTGGGATGAATAGATAACTTAAGCAAGAGTGATAAGCAGTTGGAGACATCGGTTACCTATTAAAGAGGGTAGTTGAGGCCCTTATATAGGTGGTCAGGCGTGAGGTCTGGTCTTACTCTTCGATGTGGGACTGGTTTCCTTCTGTTTGCACACAAAAGGACAGCTCTGGTGGCCTGTTCGGCAGGCTGGCGTCCCCGGTCCCCGGACCCCTACTGGACCTCGGGTCCGGGTGCTGGTGATCCTGCTCCAGGCCTCAGTCTGGCTGCGGGTCTGTGGGCCTGTGTAGCCCCTCTGTGGCTACTGTCAACATATTTCATGTTGGAGATCTTGAAGGGTGATTTCTTGTTTTTTATTTTAAAATTTGTCAAAAGTTGTAGTAAGAGATATTTTTTCTTATGGAGTGTTAATTACATGTTCTTGTGTTATTAATTTTTTTAATTTTTTAAGATATTCAGTTTTAAGGTCTGGGTTATCAATTTTTCCAATTAAATCTATTAATAATTCTTCTTGTTCTTCTTGTTTAGAAATAACATTAATTGTTTTACAACAAGTGTCTTTGCATGCTAGTTTGATGTTTGGGGAAGAAAATGTTTCAGAACTAGAAGAGGAAGATGAGTTGTTTAATAAAGATTCGTTTTCTTCATGTTCATTTTCAGAATCAGTATCTCTGAGTTCTAATAATTGAATAAGGTTATTTCGTTCTTCTTGACAAATTTTTAATTGATTGATAGTATTCTTTATCGGGCATATATTAGCAAAATGATCAGGTTTACCACACTTATAGCATTTGGTTTTATCACTAGGGGGAGATTTCTTTTGAGGTTTTTTATTGTAATTTGATTGATATTTTTTGAATTTCTTAAATTTGTTTTTACTATAAAATTTATCAGGTGTGAAATTATTGTTATTTTGAGACGAATATTTATAACGGTTAAATTTTCTTTTACTGGGATAGTAATTAGAATCATGTTTGTTTTTTCTTCTTCTTAAAGGGGGAAGAGGGGGTAAACCATATTGTTCGTAAAAGTTTCCTAATTCATATTTTACTCTTTTCTTTTCAGTTTTTATTTCGGAATTTAGTTTCATATCAATACACATTTTTAATCCTTCTTTCTGGATGATTGTAATTATATTTCCATAGGTAAGGGTATTATAATTAATGTGACCGGTTTCGTTGCTTATGACTTGTCTGATTTTATGGGCAAAAAGTTTTGGTAAGCCGTTAATAAATTTTTCTTTCCAAAATAGTTGGTTACTATCATCTCTAAGCATGACTCTGGAGATAAAAACATCTTTGTACCATTTGAAATCACTTAGTGTTGGACATTTTAGATTACTAAGTTGGTCGTGTATTCTGGATGTGATATGACTTGGTGTGCCAATAAAATGTTGGATAATTGCATAGAATAAAGTGTTTACTGCATCGGAAACTCCTCTTCCAATGCTTTCATCAAAGATGGGACTTCCGTCTTCATCTTGTTTGATTGCGTTTTTAATTTGGTCTCTGGTTTCAGAAGTGAGATGTTTTTCCCACCAGGAATGTAGTGTTCTTGTGAATCCTGTAACTAATATATCAATAATTTCAGGCTGGGTGAAATTATGATTGGTGACATAACTGTTTGCGGCCACAGACATATGATGTAGTTTATTTAAGATTTCTTGTTCGGATAAGTTATCGATATTCCATTCATATGTTTTATCAGAAGAGACTGAGAATTGATTACTGATAATGTTACTAGGTTGTATGTCTAAAGATAAAGGTCGTTCTGTCCATTTTCTAAAATTTTGTTTCTTAGGGTAATTAATTCGGAATCACTATCAGAGGAATCAGTTGATATGTTTGGAAGATCATTAGTATGTATGACCAAAAGGCTATTACTTAGTTCAGCTTTTATAGTTTTTAATAGTTGGTCAATCTTTTGGGCAGTAGATATTGGTTTGTTGAGATTATTAAAATGGATTAATGGTGTTTCAGTTTGAGGTTTAGGTAATATGCTGACTTTAGAAGATATTGTGTCTATTTTGGTTTCAATTTTATCGAGTTGTTGACCTATAGTTATTAAATTTTGGTTAGAGTAATTATTTTGTTCAATAATTTTTTTATGGCCTGGATCTCCTGTAGCTTCAGAAATTTTAAAGGGTGCTGCCATTATATATTGTTGTAGATGATCAATGACAATGTTTTCAATAGGAGGGTGTGTGGAGGTGACTACTTGGTTGGTAGTTTTCCATTTTGATTTAGTTAATGTTTGGAGATTTTTATTTAATAGATCAATATAATCAAGGAAGAATATTTCAGTTTGATTTTGGAGCATATAATTTTTCCAATCTTGATGTAATTGTTTTCTTTGTTCTGTTAATGGATATTGTTGACGGTAAAGGTTTCGACGATGAATATTTTCTTCAGATGTAAGATTTTGTACTAGTCGGGGAAAATTAATTGTAAATGGTTTAGTAATTGTACTTAATTGCGGGTTTATAGGAGGAATAACTTCAAAATCGCCAGCCATTGGAGTAGGTGAAGTTTCTCCATCTGTAGTTTCATTTTCGGCGTAGGCGGGATAACTTACTTGGGAAGCCGTATTAATATTTTTAATTTGTAAGTTTTTTATTTGTTCTTCTAATTCTTTTATTCGTATTTTATTGATTTCTTTTTCTAAGTCACGATCTCTTCTTGAGATGGAAGATTCAGCTGTAGTAGAACCAGCAAATGAATGTCTAGCTGTTCTAAAAGAATGCCTAGAGGATTGGCCTATCTCTTGAATACGAGGATGACTAGAATTGGGGGAATTAAAATTTATTCGTACTGTTCCATCATTTTATTGTTGAATACCACTAAATCGGATATACTGTGTCGAATGTTTGTAGGTTGATTTTCATTGTTTAGTGACCATTCTGTTGGAAGATGAACATCAGACCATTGTATGGTATGAGGAACTCTGATGTTTGCATTATCTTGACTACTATGTATTAAAAGTGTTTAATTTTTGGGGCTTTTACTAATGGCTTGGAAATTCATGTTTGTGTCAGTAACTTTGTAGTTGATTCTATAGATTAATGCTAAGGGTTGAGTTCCCTCTAAAACATTATAGCCGGAAGTTTTAATATTTAAGGTTAAAGCTTTTAATAAATGTGGATCACTTAGACTGATTGTAAAATCAGGGTAACAATTAAAATGGATTGGACCATTAAAGAGACTTGATTCAATAATACCAAGTGTACTATCATTGAAGTCTGTAAATCGTGCATCTGATAGGAGCACAATGTGCGACGATATTATATGCTTATGCCCTCATTTATACTTTGTTTAACCCTTATTTATCTAAGATAGAGTCGTAAGTTAGTTTAGTGTTGTTTTGGTGGAGTTTTGGAAATATGAGCTTAATGATCCGAAAAATGACTAAGTTTGAGAAATCTGGAAAATAATGCAAAATATGTCTTTTTCGTGATTTTGAGATGAATGAAACTGTGATCTATCCTTGTCCGAATTCTATGAAATTTGGCGTGCTTAATATTCATATGCTGAGGAATGTTGTGTTAAAATTTCAGATCAATCGGAGTTCGGGAAGTCACCTAAAAGTTGGCTGAAAAAGGGCAGTCCAAGCATTCCAATCCAGGGACTTCCAGGATTTTCCTGGGACTGTGTCCCAACTTCGAAAAATCATTCCCGTCGACTCACAAGGAATTTGATCGAACTGTTTTATGGGGAGATGGCCATATGTGTCTAGTTTACGTGAGACTTGGAATCGCATCAATCGGAGCTCCACAGATGGAGTTATGTCGGAATCACTGCGACAAGGTCAAAGCTGCCGATTCCAGGAACCTACTGCCCCCTTTTCGTGTTTTCTGTTTTTGATGGACCTAATGGTGCACAAATGCATATGTGAAGATGGTTCAAGCCTTATTAAGGGAAGAGGAAGACACTAGGCCATGGCATTGAAGAAAAACTTGAAGAAAGACGTTCTCCTAGTCACACTAGGAGAAGCTGCCGAATAGAGGCAGATTGTGTGTCAATGTGTGCTGCCGGCATATGGAGCATTTTCGATGGATCAAGGTCTATCAATTGAAGTCCAAGACCATACAAGAAGTCCATGAAGATGTGAAGCCCAAGCCTTGAAGAAAATATTCAGAAAAGAAAACCTAATTGGATTAAGAAAGGAAGGTTGCAAAACCTTAATGAACTAGGTTTTCTGAATCCCTTTTGGCTTAAGGGACTGCCGGCAGCCTCTCTCCCTATCCCCTATAAATACCAACTTTTCCTACTGAAGAATTTGTCACATCTCAAGCCAAAACACAAAGCCAAAGCTCTACCAAATTCTCCCCAAAGATCCTACATAAACCCTAGCCGAAAATCACCTCCACCACCAACCAAGTTTCTGCCGAACTTGGAAAATACCTACTGCCGAGCCACTGTGTTGCCGTGCAGCCTCCATTCCACCTCCATACATCGCCGGATCCACACCAAGACGAAGCTCTCCAAGGTTTCTAAAGTGTGATCCACTCCCCTCTTTCGGTTTAGGTTTTGTTTATGTAGTTATGAATTGTTTTGTCTATGAAACTCTTTTGTATTTTCGGTTTTGGATTATATGTCTATGTATGATTCAAATTGGAGATTGGTTTTATGAATTGTATGTTGATGAATTGTTTGATTCGATGTTTAGACTTAGGTTTAAATTTCGGCAACAATGAATTTGCATGTTAAATTTGTATTATAAAACTTGTAAGATGAATACACTTAGATAATTAGGACAGCGGTATTGATGCATGTTGAGGATTTAAATCGGTTAGTAATCTAAGGGCGTGACTTAAAAACCGACTCATTAGTGTTGTTTGGCAAACAAGTAAATCTAGATGTTAGGTTTCATCTAACCCGAGTAGAATGAATAAAGATGAAACGTATGTTGCTTTGATTCTATTGTGCTCACCTAGGGTATAACCTTAGCTAAAACTTGCATGTTAAATGAGATGATTGACAACCTTGCTTGTTTACATGTTTTCGATTATAGACTTTTGTGCTTCAATGCTATGACTTGTATAAGGTAGCATAACTTTTAGGATCACTTTGCGAATAGCTTGATCTTAAAATATTAGAGAGTCTTTCAACTAGGTAATATCGGAAACGTTCTAGTTGTAGGTCGAAACTTGTTTGAGTCCAATGCATGCTAAATACTTGTTCCTTACCTTCTTTTGTGTGAATCTTATGTGTTAAATGAGTTGAGTGTGGAGTGCTTTGTGTGAAAGATGTCGACCAAAACTTGTAAATATTAGACTTAGAATTTATTTTCAGCAACTTTTATTTTCGTGATACCTAGTTTAGGGCAGCTTGCTGCCGTGCCTATTTCCCCATGTGTGTGACGTTTTGTACATAATTGTGTGAATATTTTGACTAACAATTTCATATCTCAGGTACCCTTAATCCCCGGCTTAGAACGATCCCTACTTGCTTATACTACTAACGATCTTTTGTAGGGTTATTATTTGTGCGAGCCTCGCGGCTCACATCAATTTTTGGCGCCGTTGCCGGGGATTATAAAAGCTTGTTTTATGTGATTGTTGTATATAATAATTGTTGGAAATTTTCGTGTAAAGTTTAAAGTTGTAAATTTTAATTTTTGTTGGGATTTTGTAAAGTAGAAATATGCTTCGGCATGTAGAGTTTAATTTCGGAAGTTGCATGATGTATATTGATGTATGTTGGTAATCACTTAGTTTAATTTCTAGGAAGTTGATAGTGTTGTGTATGTTTGAGTTTATTGTAGTTTCTAAAGTGTAACATGTAGGTGAAGCCTCTTTTGTTGATCATAACCAAAACCCTTCATGTGAATGGTGCTATGTCGGAGGCCGTTTCTATGTAGATTGGGAAACGCGGGATACTTCCCCCCCACGCATATAAGCGTTTCTTCGGTAATAGTATTACTTCTGTGAGGTTGAGGGCGGTTTTAATCAACACTTGAGACCGCTAGGGACCCGTGTTTGTTTTACAAAGTATGGGGAAGTTATTATCATAGATATGGTTCTCAGGTTTGTCTAACTGGATCTCAAGGCCCATAGACTGATGTTCATTCTCGGTGAGTGAGTCGATAGGGGGTTCGCCCTCCGTGGTGTCCAACAACGAGTCCTGCCTGGTTCCTGTAGGGGGTTCGCCCTCCGTGATTTTAATGACCTTTGAAACGTAAAATCCGCACGACCTAGTCGACAGCTTGTGCCGAAGCATCACCTCACTTTAGACGCTAGAACATAACTTGACATATGTGACCTATTTTCTTCAAAGATAAAAAAATGTTGTGTGGTTTAACTCTTGAGGTATATCGGGTAAAGCATGATACTACCGGGGGCTGTATCAGTCCATTGCACCGTTATCTCCTCTGCTCCACGTACTTCGAGAGTTGGAACGAATTTAAAAGAAATTAGACTTAGTGACTACATGATCATGAACGTTTCACTTTTTGCTCTTCATTGCCGAAATTTTTTCCTTGCTTTGCCGATTGTATATATGTGGAATTGTTTGAAATATGCTTGTAATCGCCAATGCCGTGGCTTGTAATGATGTATATTCTTGCATTTTATTTCTTTACGAAGGTTCTAACTTGTTTCAATGTTGCAAATTTCAGAAAAAGTGCATGTCCGAATCTAATATTTGGGCACGAGATAACCAAGGTCGATTGCAACGTTTGAACCAAGAGCGCGCCATCGTAGTTTTCGTACCAACTCTAGCCGTGCCATCCATTTCTGCCGAACCATCACTATCAGTCAGTTCAGCCGTACCATCTTCATTGCCGAGCTCACCATCTGTGATCTCGTCTTCGTGTGATAGTCAGGGGCCCGAGTTTGAGTGTTTTACAGAATCAGTTGAAGAACCTGCAGTTATGACATCAATCAGAGCACAGAATGGACATGTAACTGGAGGAGGAGGGGCTGCACCCTCCAACATTGTGTACCCTCCTCTTGAAGCTGGTAAGACCGGAGAGATAGAATTAAGGAGTGGATTCCTCCACAAGTTAAAGTCGTTCTATGGAATGCCAAGCGAGGATCCCAACAAGCATCTTCAGTGGTTTAACTTTACCACCGAATCAATGTGTCCACGAGGTACGGATTTGCAACATTTTAAGATGAAGGCGTTTCCGTTTTCATTGGAGGATCAAGCGAAGGAATGGTTGTTTGAAGTACCTAGTGGCCGAATCAACTCATGGAACACAATGGTGGACGAGTTTTTGCTCAAGTACTTTCCCGCTTCACGGATCACTGATTTAAGGAAGCAAATAACAAGTGTGAAGCAAGCTGGAGACGAGACCTTCTTCGATTACTACAAAAGGTTCAAATCTCTCATCTCCTTGTGCCCATCTCATGGCATAAGTGAGGGACTTTTATTGCAATATTTTTATGAGGGATTGCGTGTTATGGAGAGGGAGTTTTTGGATTCAGCTGCGGGAGGTAGTTTTCTGGAATTAGGAGCAACACCAGCAAAGAATCTGTTGGAAGTTCGTGCCTTGAACAACCAACAATTTGGCATAGCACGAAATAATGTGCAAAGGAATGAGAAAGTGCATGAGACGTCTTCGAGCTCAAAATTAGAGGATAAAGTTGACAAGCTTACCGACTTGGTGAGTAATTTGATGAAGAAGCGTGCTATTGTTTGTGGTATTTGCACCGAGGGCCATGAGACCGAGCAATGCCCTCAATTTGGATCGAATGAGGGAGTAGAAGAGTGCAATGCAATTGGCTTTCAAGGAGGTCAACGGTTTGGGAACTTTAACCCAAGGTTCAATGATCATCCAAATTTTCGATGGGCAAATAACGATAATGTGCTTAGAGCACCAATGCAACCAAATCAAGGGGCTGCCGCACCCTATCAATCAAGAGCACCATTCGTGCCACGGCAGCCGTACCAAGCACACCAAGAGCAGCCGAGCCACACTACATTTCAACCTTTGCCGAACCAATCTCAAAGAACAACAAGCAACCCCAACTACGAGGCATTGATTCAATCTCTTTCGAGTGCTACTCAAGCATTACTTGCGGGACAACAGACTCACTCGAAGGATATTGGGGAACTCAAAACCCAAATGGGGCAAGTCGTGGACTTTATGGGGAAGTTTACTGAGCAAGGAAAGTTGCCAGGAGGAGTAATAAAGAATCCGAGGAATGAGCAAGCTCAAGCTATTGTTACTCGAAGTGGTAAAGCATTAGCCGAGCCACGAGCCAAGAATAGAGGAAAAGATGCCGAGCAGCCATTTGAAACCACAACCGGTAGCCTTGCAGCCGAGCAACATGAAGACGTTGCAGCTGAGCCACTGCTACTACCGGCGGAGACACCGGAATTACAAAGGGCAGCAGCCGAGCAAAGGGATGCTGCGGAAAGGCCAAGCCAAGCCTTAAGCAAGAATGACATAGAGCGAGATCCCGCGACTTCAAAGAAAGAGCATGTTCCGATCAATCCAACAAAGGGAGGTGTGTCTAACTCATGCATGCCCTTCCCTTCACGTTTTGCAAAATCTAAGAAGGAGAAATCCGACGAAGAAGTGTTGGAGATATTTCGGAAGGTTGAAGTGAACATTCCTTTGTTGGAGTGCATTAGACAAGTGCCACGATATGCAAAATTCCTCAAAGAGCTATGCACTACACGAAGACACACAAGGGAGACACAAGTGGTACGAATGAGTGAGACGGTGTCGGCCGTTATACAAAGAAAGTTACCACCAAAGATGAAGGATCCCGGAAGCTTCAATGTTCCATGTGTGATCGGCAACACCAAGTTTGAGGATGTTATGTTGGATTTGGGAGCGTCGATTAATGTGATGCCACTCAATGTTTATGAAACGTTGAACCTTGGACCTCTCAAGAAGGATAATGTCATCATACAACTAGCGGATCGCTCTAATAAGTATCCGGAAGGTTATGTGGAGGATGTGCTTGTGCAAGTCAATGAATTAATCTTTCCGGCTGATTTCTACATTATTGAGATGGAGGACTCACCGGAGCAAAGTACACAACTATTGCTTGGCCGGCCATTTATGAGGACGGCGAGGACAAAGATTGATGTTGCCGCGGGTAATCTTACAATGGAATTTGATGGTGAGGTAATCAAGTTCAATGTTTTTAAAGCCATGAAGTTCCCTATTGCTAAAGAGAGTGAAGAGTGCCGATTTTTGGAAGTTGTTGAGGAGGCCGAGCAAGTCATGTCGGCCACCCTTGATGCATAGCAATTAGCAATTGAGCAAGGGGCGGGATTTGACAAGAAGGGAAAGCGAGTATTGGAGGAAGAAAAGGAAGCATGGGCGCCGATCATCAAAGAAGTTTACGCCGAGCTTGAGTCTCGGCCATATGCTAAACAATTCAACTCCTTCTTGTCTATCCCAAGTGCCACAACCAAATTTCGACCAAGTGTGGAAGAAGCCCCAAAGTTAGAACTCAAAGAGCTCCCTAGTACATTCAAATATGTTTATCTTGGAGGAGAAGATACTCTACCAGTTATTGTGTCTTCATCGCTTAGTGAGAAGCAAGAAGAGGAGTTAGTGCATGTGCTTAAAAAGCATAAAACCGCTATAGGTTGGACCTTGGCGGATATCAAGGGAATAAGCCCTACAACATGTGTTCATCGAATATTGCTTGAAGAAGGTGCAAAGCCTACAAGAGAGGGTCAAAGACGCCTCCACCCCCCAATGATGAAGGTAGTGAAAGACGAGATCATAAAATTGCTTGATTGTGGCGTCATATACCCTATTTCGGATAGCAAGTGGGTCTCACCAGTGCAAGTAGTGCCAAAGAAAAGTGGTGTCACGGTTGTCAAGAATGAGAAGAATGAACTCGTGCCACAACGACTTGTGACCGGTCATAGGATGTGTATCGATTATAGGAAGCTCAATGCAACAACGAGGAAGGATCACATGCCTTTGCCGTTTATGGATCAAATGCTAGAGAGACTAGCCGGCCACAAGTTTTATTGCTTTCTTGACGGTTATAGTGGATACAACCAAATCGCCATACACCCGGATGATCAAGAGAAGACTACTTTCACTTGTCCGTTTGGCACTTTTGCTTATCGACGCATGCCATTTGGACTTTGTAACGCACCCGGTACATTTCAACGATGCATGTACAACATCTTCTCCGACTTTATTGAGAGTAAAATCGAAGTATTCATGGATGATTTTAGCGTTTATGGACGCAACTTCGACACATGTTTGGCAAATTTAGAGGAGATACTTGAGAGGTGTGTTGAGACCAACCTTGTGCTTAATTGGGAAAAATGTCACTTCATGGTGAACAATGGCATAGTGCTCGGCCATATCATAAGCGAGGAGGGGATTCAAGTCGACAAAGCTAAGGTCGAGTTGATTCAACACTTGCCGAGCCCTAAAAATGTGAGGGACGTTAGAAGCTTCCTTGGCCATGCCGGATTCTATAGACAATTTATCAAGGACTTCTCATCAACAGCCAAGCCATTAAGCAACTTGTTACAAAAAGAGGTGACGTTTGAATGGACGGAAGAGTGTGAGCAAGCGTTTGTCCGATTGAAGGAAAGCTTGTGCACGGCGCCGGTCTTGGTGCCGCCGGATTGGGAGCTCCCATTTGAGCTCATGTGTGATGCCTCCGATTATGCAATGGGGGCAGTGCTCGGCCAAAGAAGAGAGAAGAAACCGTGCGCCATCTATTATGCCTCACGGACCCTTAATGATGCTCAACTCAACTACACCACAACGGAGAAAGAACTCTTGGCGGTAATTTTTGCTTTGGAAAAGTTTCGATCATATCTTTTGAATTCCAAAGTGATTGTTTATAGTGATCATGCCGCCTTGAGGTATCTTATGACGAAAAAGGATGCTAAACCAAGGCTCATACGTTGGATTCTTTTGCTACAAGAGTTCGACATTGAAATAAAAGACAAGAAGGGAGTAGAGAATGTGGTAGCCGATCACCTTAGCCGAATTCATAAAGAGGAGGATCGGCTGCCCTTGGTTGAAAGCTTCCCAGATGAGCAACTCTTTCGGATCAATGCTACAAGTGAACCTTGGTACGCCGATATTGCAAATTATCTTGCAACACATGAATTTCCAAGAGATATGCCGAGCCGAGTCAAGAATAGGATCAGGAAGCAAGCTCGACACTTCTTTTGGGATGAGCCATATTTGTGGAAGCAATGTAGTGATCAAGTGGTAAGAAGATGTGTTCCGAAAGAAGAGCATCAATCCATTCTATCTTTTTGTCACTCCGAAGCATGTGGTGGTCACTTTGGGCCTAAGAGAACGGCATTGAAGGTACTTGAGTGTGGTTTCTTTTGGCCTACTTTGTTTAAGGATGCATTTATGGCATGTGTGACATGTGATCGTTGCCAACGAACCGGCAATATTGGAGCCCGAGATCAAATGCCTCTACAACCTATCATTGAGGTAGAAATTTTCGACTTATGGGGAATTGACTTCATGGGGCCGTTTCCTTCTAGCAAAGGCTTCCTTTACATATTGTTAGCGGTTGACTATGTATCAAAGTGGATCGAAGCTAAGCCTACACGCACCAATGACTCAAAGGTGGTTGCCAATTTCCTCAAGACCAACATCTTTACACGTTTTGGAGTTCCAAGGGTCTTGATAAGTGATGGTGGCTCCCATTTTTGCAACCGAACCATTGAAGCTTTGCTAAGGAAGTACGGCGTCACACATAAAGTCTCTACACCTTATCATCCTCAAACAAGTGGCATGGCCGAAGTGAGTAATCGAGAGATCAAGCAAATATTGGAAAAATCGGTTGGACCTTCAAGGAAGGATTGGAGTGATCGTCTCGATGATGCTTTGTGGGCTTATAGGACCGCATACAAAACGCCAATTGGTATGTCACCTTTTCGGTTAGTTTATGGCAAAGCATGTCACTTACCGGTCGAGCTTGAGCACAAGGCATGGTGGGCCATCAAGGCTTTCAACATGAACATTGATGATGCCGGTCTTCATAGAAAGCTTCAACTCAACGAACTTGAAGAAATCCGTAATGAAGCCTATGATGCCGCATGGATCTACAAGGAGAAGACACGAGTGTATCATGATAAGATGATTCGAGGAAAAAAGTTTGAAGTTGGCCAAAAAGTTCTCTTATTCAATACTCGACTTCGACTCTTTCCGGGTAAGCTTCGTTCTCGATGGGTTGGACCTTTCATAGTCACTAAAGTATTTACTCATGGAGCCATCGAGATTCTAAATCTAAAAAGCAACAAAGAGTTCAAGGTTAATGGCCATCGTTTGAAGCTTTACTATGATTCATTCCACGACCACACCATTGAGTCTCAACATGTGGAAGACGCACCTTCGGCCATCCTTGCCTCGGCCTTGACGCAGCCTAATATTGCAGCAGCCGGACCTGCCATTGCCGGCAGTGCTGCCACAAGCCAAGATACCGAGTGCATGCAAGCAGCCACACTGCCGGACACGCATCAGCACCCTGCACCCGATACTCCTGCTGCTGATACAGAGACACTGGACACGATACAGGAGCCGGATACGTCCCATGCAACAGCTTCACATGCCGCTGTATCCGATACAGACACAGTTGCTGCATATGCACTAAACACGATACAGCAGGACACGCAGCAACTCAATGATGCCGATACCTATGCTTGGTGCAACAAGCACCTCGTCGAGCTACTTCATGCTGAATTGAGTTACTTTGGAGTACGATGAACACCTGCAACACACGGTGAAAAGTCTAAGCAATGGACTATAAATACAAAGCGCTACTTGGGAGGCAACCCATGTCGATCAAAGAAAAGTGAAGGAGCCATCACCGAGAGTTTGAAATTTCTTAACCCTTCTCTCTTTCTTTGATTTGTGATGATATATTGGAATATGTTAGTCGATTGCATGCTTAGGAAATTCATTGATATTGTTTTGTGCTTACATTGAGGGCAATGTAATTTTCTAAGTGTGGGGTGGGATAACGTATTCCGTTTTCGTTTTTGTTTTTGAATTTTTGTGTGCTTAGTTTAGAAAAGAAAAATTCAGAAAATTGTTCCACAAAAATAGAGTGTTTAAATTTGTTTGTTTCGAGTCTTAGGATGCCCCTAATATGTCAATGATGTTTTTCTCCTCTTTGTATACATGGATGATAGTTTTGCATACAATTAAAATTGTAAGTTTCATGGATTTTGTGCATTGGTAGGAGCATGTAGGACTTGTTGATTATGAAGCATGCATGTTTGAGCTAATTTATTTCGAAAATAACCTATGTGAGCTTTTGTGCCAATTTGCTTTCTTCTTGAGCGATAAAAAGGTAAAATTCGATAGATCCGTAGGAAGCATGAAACCTCATAATTCTTTGCATATTCAACGACTATGTGCCATAGACTTTTAATGAACTCTAGTATGCTAGAACTTACTCTTGTTGATTTTCGAAACGTTTATATCATAAAATACCTTGATTTTGAATGTGATTGAATAAAGATCATTTAGGTTTACCACCATTGCCAAATAAAGCATGAGCCCTATTGGAGCCCGTCGTGGGACACCTTAGTAAACCCCTTTGAGCCTACAATCAGCCTTTTCTTTCATCACCCTTAAACACTTTCCATGAGCTTAGTATAGTGATGCCTTTACCTTATGTGTTGGCAAAGCTTGATTTTTGAAAGCGTTTTCGCGTGTGTGATGAAGAAGAACAAGTGTGGGGTAGACTTAGCCATAAAATTATATGAAAAATGTATGCATGCCGTGCCTATGAAAAGAAAAGAAAAAAAAAAAAATGCTCGGATTAAAAAGAAAAGAAAAAGAAGCCGAGAGCAAGAGCAAAGAAGAGGGCACGGCATAGGCATAGAAAAGAAAAATTTTGTGCATGGCTATTGTCTTGAGTATTGTTGTAATGTTATGGGAAGAAAAGAATGAAGTATGGGTCCAACAAGATGAAATTTGACCCTTTCGGAGAGAAGACATAAGGAGATCGAGCTTTGCTAAAGGCCTTAGTGACGTTTTGAGCCCCTTATCCAAATATCGAATACCTCTTAGCCTAGCCCCATTACAACTCTTTTATTGATCTTTTTCATGATTCTTAAGATGGTTAAAATTGATTTGTGGAGATTATCTCAAGAGTAAGCTTATGGTTTTGGTTCATTGGTGCATATAGTTGTCATATGAGGTTTTTCCATCAAAATTCACAAAGTGCTTTCGTTTCTTGGACATATGCAAGTCACTCTTTGTAATTCATTATCTTTCGCTTGCATATACTATTGTGTGAATAACCATGCTGCGAGTGAAAAGAAGAGAGTATGCCTAGTGAGGTGATTTGAATTAGCTTTAACATGTCTACTTTTTGCTCTTATATGTTCATATTGATGTCACATGTTCATGAAACTTGGAATTTTCGTGCTTAACATTCTCAGGCATTAACTTGAAAGCTATGTGTACATACGAGCCTGAGACAAATTGTTAGGGGCAATAGTTTGTTTAGAGTCTTAGTTTTATTTAGTTTGCTAAGGGACTAGCAAAGGATAAGTGTGGGGTAGTTGATAGGAGCACAATGTGCGACGATATTATATGCTTATGCCCTCATTTATACTTTGTTTAACCCTTATTTATCTAAGATAGAGTCGTAAGTTAGTTTAGTGTTGTTTTGGTGGAGTTTTGGAAATATGAGCTTAATGATCCGAAAAATGACTAAGTTTGAGAAATCTGGAAAATAATGCAAAATATGTCTTTTTCGTGATTTTGAGATGAATGAAACTGTGATCTATCCTTGTCCGAATTCTATGAAATTTGGCGTGCTTAATATTCATATGCTGAGGAATGTTGTGTTAAAATTTCAGATCAATCGGAGTTCGGGAAGTCACCTAAAAGTTGGCTGAAAAAGGACAGTCCAAGCATTCCAATCCAGGGACTTCCAGGATTTTCCTGGGACTGTGTCCCAACTTCGAAAAATCATTCCCGTCGACTCACAAGGAATTTGATCGAACTGTTTTATGGGGAGATGGCCATATGTGTCTAGTTTACGTGAGACTTGGAATCGCATCAATCGGAGCTCCACAGATGGAGTTATGTCGGAATCACTGCGACAAGGTCAAAGCTGCCGATTCCAGGAACCTACTGCCCCCTTTTCGTGTTTTCTGTTTTTGATGGACCTAATGGTGCACAAATGCATATGTGAAGATGGTTCAAGCCTTATTAAGGGAAGAGGAAGACACTAGGCCATGGCATTGAAGAAAAACTTGAAGAAAGACGTTCTCCTAGTCACACTAGGAGAAGCTGCCGAATAGAGGCAGATTGTGTGTCAATGTGTGCTGCCGGCATATGGAGCATTTTCGATGGATCAAGGCCTATCAATTGAAGTCCAAGACCATACAAGAAGTCCATGAAGATGTGAAGCCCAAGCCTTGAAGAAAATATTCAGAAAAGAAAACCTAATTGGATTAAGAAAGGAAGGTTGCAAAACCTTAATGAACTAGGTTTTCTGAATCCCTTTTGGCTTAAGGGACTGCCGGCAGCCTCTCTCCCTATCCCCTATAAATACCAACTTTTCCTACTGAAGAATTTGTCACATCTCAAGCCAAAACACAAAGCCAAAGCTCTACCAAATTCTCCCCAAAGATCCTACATAAACCCTAGCCGAAAATCACCTCCACCACCAACCAAGTTTCTGCCGAACTTGGAAAATACCTACTGCCGAGCCACTGTGTTGCCGTGCAGCCTCCATTCCACCTCCATACATCGCCGGATCCACACCAAGACGAAGCTCTCCAAGGTTTCTAAAGTGTGATCCACTCCCCTCTTTCGGTTTAGGTTTTGTTTATGTAGTTATGAATTGTTTTGTCTATGAAACTCTTTTGTATTTTCGGTTTTGGATTATATGTCTATGTATGATTCAAATTGGAGATTGGTTTTATGAATTGTATGTTGATGAATTGTTTGATTCGATGTTTAGACTTAGGTTTAAATTTCGGCAACAATGAATTTGCATGTTAAATTTGTATTATAAAACTTGTAAGATGAATACACTTAGATAATTAGGACAGCGGTATTGATGCATGTTGAGGATTTAAATCGGTTAGTAATCTAAGGGCGTGACTTAAAAACCGACTCATTAGTGTTGTTTGGCAAACAAGTAAATCTAGATGTTAGGTTTCATCTAACCCGAGTAGAATGAATAAAGATGAAACGTATGTTGCTTTGATTCTATTGTGCTCACCTAGGGTATAACCTTAGCTAAAACTTGCATGTTAAATGAGATGATTGACAACCTTGCTTGTTTACATGTTTTCGATTATAGACTTTTGTGCTTCAATGCTATGACTTGTATAAGGTAGCATAACTTTTAGGATCACTTTGCGAATAGCTTGATCTTAAAATATTAGAGAGTCTTTCAACTAGGTAATATCGGAAACGTTCTAGTTGTAGGTCGAAACTTGTTTGAGTCCAATGCATGCTAAATACTTGTTCCTTACCTTCTTTTGTGTGAATCTTATGTGTTAAATGAGTTGAGTGTGGAGTGCTTTGTGTGAAAGATGTCGACCAAAACTTGTAAATATTAGACTTAGAATTTATTTTCAGCAACTTTTATTTTCGTGATACCTAGTTTAGGGCAGCTTGCTGCCGTGCCTATTTCCCCATGTGTGTGACGTTTTGTACATAATTGTGTGAATATTTTGACTAACAATTTCATATCTCAGGTACCCTTAATCCCCGGCTTAGAACGATCCCTACTTGCTTATACTACTAACGATCTTTTGTAGGGTTATTATTTGTGCGAGCCTCGCGGCTCACATCAGCATCTCAAAGACAGAGAAGAATACAAGCATTTAGACCATTTCTGGTTAATGGTTTAACTCCAATTTGGACTAATCCAATATGTAAGAAATTGTGATCATCTTTTTTGTGTTTTTTAATAGCTTCTGGACTAAAAAGTTGACAAGTTTCATGTTGTTTACTGAGGGCATAGACTTGTTCGACTGTTTTAATATGGTTTTCACTTTTGAATGAAGAAAGCGACCATTTTTTCCTATAAATTTCGTTGTTAGGAACTCTGGGAATATTCCAATCTTTCATGTCGATATTGTCGTTTGACTGGTATTCTATTTGTTCTTCATTAATTATATCTGGAATCCTGTTAAGGGAGGATCTAGACGAACTAGAAGAGATAGAGGAAGATCTGAATAATCGACTCATAATGAGAGGTGGAAGGGTGAATGACCAGAATATTAAGTTTGAAAGTTGACGCTATCTAGACTGGGCGCCTGAAGAACCACGACCTTCTCTTCTCCGCTAATGCGCATCCGCTCATGCCGCTCCTTGGGACTTATTGTTTGGACCTGGACCTATTGTTTGGATGGAGAAAAAAGAGGCTTAAGATGAGACAGAAAGGATAGAGTAACTTACAAACTAAATAGAAGTGGTCAGAAACACAATCACAACACAATATAAGCAAATTAATAGATCAATCTCAATGACCTCTCCTAGGCGGTAGTCCGCCACTTGGGGATTGAGAAATAATAAAAGAACAGATAAAGAACAAATAAAATTTTTAAAACATATAGAAAGTAAACTCGTAACCACTCCTAGGAGGTAGTCCTCCACCTGGGGTTTGAGTAGGTTTTAAAAATAAATTAATCTCACAGACCACTCGTAGGCGGATAAACCGACCATCTGGGGTTTAGAGAAAGTTTAAATAAAATAAATCGGAACACTTATGGCTCTAATACCAGAAATAAACAAAGTTTAATACAAAGTTTTAATAACAAAGGTCAACAACTCGATAAAATTGAAACCAAAATAGACACAATATCTTCTAAAGTCAGCATATTACCTAAACCTCAAACTGAAACACAATATTTATGGCTCTGATACCAGAATCATCCAGAAAGAAGGATTAAAAATGTGTATTGATATGAAACTAAATTCCCAAATAAAAACTGAAAAGAAAAGAGCAAAATATGAATTAGGAAACTTTTGCGAACAATATGGTTTACCCCCTCTTCCCCCTTCAAGAAGAAGAAAAAACAAACATGATTCTAATTACTATCCCAGTAAAAGAAAATTTAACCGTTATAAATATCCGTCTCAAAATAACAATAATTTCACGCTTTCTAACGGCCGCGCTGCCCTTCTCTCGCTGGCCTCCATTTGGGCCTTTAGATCTGACACAGAGTCGGTGAGTACTTTTAGTGCCCGTGCGGTCGGGGTCATGACTTCATCCTCGAATGAAGCGTGTGATTTCCGGGGTGCCGGCGTGCTCCTTGGTAGGGCCATGCCGCCCGAGGCCTCCTCCCCCTTGGGGTCGCTGGGCCTTCCGCTCGATGATTGTCCCACCTCAGGGGGCTGAGACCGGCCTGGTGGGGGTACATGTGCCCTTGCCAAAGCAGCGTTGCGCTACTGTCCTCTTTCCAGGGCAGCCACCAGGGCGGCATTTACTGTCTCCATTTCCTGATATCGGGCATTGGAATCTGCTCTATCCCGGTCGCTCTCCGCGCGCAGGCGATCGACTTCTGCTCTCATTACCTCTACCTCCCCCGCCATATCGTGCCGGTAGGGGCTATATGCGGTGTCCCGGTTGCTGTCACCGATCAGACTCTCCTCCTCGTCGCTCGCGTCGTCCGAGAATGTCAGCGAAGGGCCTTGGTGTGTTGGTTGGTCGCCTTTCGCCGGGCCTTTCCCGCGTGTACTACAGTTGCATGCCCCCGGCGTGCCGCTTGGCCCCCGATAGCTGCCGTCATTCTGGTTGTCTTGGCCGGGGTGCTGCTCCCGTACAGCGACCGGGGTAGTGATGAGCACCTGCTCCTGTATGATCCGCTGATCTTCTTGTGCATTCCTTTCTCGCCCCGCTTCCGAACTTTCTGCCATTTTTTTTTCTTCAGATAATGCCTACGTGACTTTTATCTCTTCCCACAGACGGCGCCAATTG
The DNA here is from genome assembly GCA_963682095.1 of Potentilla sterilis. Taxonomy (NCBI): domain Eukaryota; kingdom Viridiplantae; phylum Streptophyta; class Magnoliopsida; order Rosales; family Rosaceae; genus Potentilla; species Potentilla sterilis. The sequence goes on from OY821760.1 coordinate 21,952,053, forward strand.
TTTCTGCACAAATCCGTAGGCCTGGTAGAAACCTGTGAATCTTGATGTGATTTCCTCCTGCGAACCCTGCTAACTAATGGGAATACCAGGCGGGCCGGTCTTCTCCTCTCCGATGCCTAAGTTAGTACCGTTGGAGCAAATAGATAACTTAAGCGGGAATGATAAGTAGTGGGAGAGTTGAGTTACCTATTAATGAGGGTAGTTGAGGCCCTTATATAGGTGGTCGAGCGTGAGGTCTGGTCTTACTCTTTGATGTGAGACTGGTTCCCTTCTGTTCGTACTCAAAGGGGCAGCTAAGGTGACCTGTTCGGCAGGTTGGTGTCCCCGGTTCCCGGGCCCCCAGTCAATAGTCAGACTGCTGGGTCTCGGGTCCGGGTGCTGGGGATCCTGCTCCAGGCCTCGGTCCGGCCCCGGGCATGCTAGCTGCGGGTCTGTGGGCCTGTGTAGCCCCTCTGTGGCTACTGTCAACACAGTTAAAGAGAACTGTCGAGGTCCGAGCCCCTTCGACCCTTAAGATGAACCTGCCTACGAATCTGTTGGACTGTTGCTCAAATGCCTCTATAGAGTTCACTGGCAACTCGTAAAACCAGCTGAATGCCTCCCCGGACAGGGTCTCTTGGAATATGTTGCAGCAGACGGCGTCGGAGTAACCCTTAGCACACGTTTGGGATCAGAAGCTGTCCAGGTGTTGGTATGGACAACCGGCCCCAGAGTACGTCAGCTTTAGTGAATTTTGGGTGCCTGACTTTTCGGATTCCAGAACCCGGGGTGAGAAGGGTTCGGCTCGCTCATTGAACCGCGCGCTCTCCGGCAGTCTCGCTACCTTCCTCTCGTTGGTTTCCATCTGGGCCTACATATATGACACTGAATCAGATAGTATTTGGAGTGCTCGTGCGGTCGAGCTTATGGTATCACCCTCGAATGAACCACTTGCCCGATGATTTCCAGGGATGATCTCCGGTGACGCTGTGTTTGTCAGGAACTCTTGTCCCGCCACGTCGGCTCCTCTCTCTCCCCCTGACGACTGTCCCACCTCCTGGTGTGGGGACTTTCTTGGCGGCGGCGGCGCGAATGATTTTGTCAGAGCGGCATTACACTGATGTCCCTTTTTCAAGGCAACCACTAATGCGGCATTCACCGCCTCCATCTCTTGATACCGGGTATTGGCTTCTATCCTATCCCGGTCGCTCTCTGCTCGCAAGCGGTTGACTTCCGCTCTCATCTCTTCTATCTCTCCCGCTACATCGTACTGGCCGGGACTGGAAACATCGTCCCGGCTGTTGGTGGCGGCCAACCTATCTTCCTCTCTGCTCGGGGCACCGTGGGACGCTGGTGCGGGTTCCAGGTCCCATACTTGGTGGGATTCCTCTGGGTCTTTCCGGCGCGCACTTCAGTCGTATTCGCCGACCATACTGCCAGGATCACGGTTGGTGGCAGCGGTCTGGCTACAGCCGCCAACAGACTTCTCCTGACTCGCCCCCGGGATTTTGACCAGTATTGGCTCCGCCCCCCCCCCCCCCCCCCCCCCTTTTTTTGTGATCCGTTGGCCAACCGATTCCCTTCCTGCTGGTTTGAAAATCTTCCCACAGACGGCGCCATTTGTTTCTGTCAGAATCTGTAGACTCACAGAGACTGAAGGATCTTGGCGTCAATCCTTCTTGCAAATCCTGCTAACTAAGGGAATACCAGGCGGGGCCGGTTTATTCCGCTCTGATGTCTAAGTCATTATAGTTGGGATAAATTGGTAACTTAAGCGGGAATAAGTAGTTGGAGTATTGATTACCTACTAATAAGGGTAGTTGGAACTCATATATAGGATGCCGGGTACGAGGACTGACCTTACCTTTCGATGTGGGACTAACCCCCTTCTGTACATATTGCTGGGCTATTTCGGCCCCTGTTTGGGGAGCTGCAATCCCCGGTTCCCGGGCCCCGATCACAAGTAAGTTCTCCCCCGGCGCGGGACCAGGTGTCCGTGCTATGCTCCTGTGCCCTGGGCCGGGTCCAAAAGGCCTGGCTGCGGGTTTGGGGGCCTGGGTAGCCTCTCTATGGCTACTGTCAACAAACATGTTAGCTTATTACATGCTTAGGAAATTCATTCTATATTTCTATGCTTACACTGAGGACAATGTAATAAAGCATGTGCCCTATTTGTGCCGTCGTGGGACTTTTTAGCTAACCCGTTTGAGCCTACATTAAGCCTTTTCTTTCATCACCCTCATAAAATTCCTTCGCTTAGAATAGCTATATCTCTACCCTATTTGCCAAGACTTAGCAAAGCTTAAACGTTTTCGTAATAAAGTTATAATGGAGTGATGTATGAAACAAGTGTTGGGTGGACCTATCCGACAAAGTATAAAAAGTGTTAAGTGTGCTGAGCCATGTAAAGAAAAGAAAAGAGAAAAATTCCGAGCAAAAGAAAAGAAAAAGAAAGAAAAATTTCGGAAGAAAAATAAAAGAAAGGCTCGGACACAAAAAAAGAAAAATATGTTTATGTATGTATATAGTCCTTAGAAAAATTGTGAATTTGGAGTATGTGTTTATTTGAAGGTCTAAAATTGTTATACTTGGCCTTCGTTCGTTTTCACGATTTTTGGTGACGTTTGTAGAGATGTTTTGGTGACGTTTTTAACTTAGAAAAATTCCTAAAAATCACACCCTTAGTCGAGCCCCATTAATACCTTTGTAGAGATGTTTTCTTGATTCTTAAGATAGGTTAAACTTGATTTGTGGAGATTTTTTTCAAGAGTTAAGCATATGGTTTTGGTCCATTCGAGCATGTAGTTGTTAAATGAGGTTTTTCCAAAAGAAAATTCACAAAGTGCTTTTATTTGATGAAATATGCAAGTTATTTGTTGCCTTAACATCTTTTCTCTTGTATATACTTATGAGTGAATGCCATGATCGAGTGAAAAGAAGAGAGTATGCCTGGTGAGGAGGATTGAGTGATCAAAACGTGTTATATGATTGTTATTCTCACTTCTTACTCATTCATACTTTGAAGCATGTTTATGACGCTTGGAATTTATGTGCTTACATTCGAATGCTTAAACTTCAAAGCTATGCGTGTTAAAGATGTTGAGACAATCACCTAGGGGCAGCAGTAGTAGAGTCTTAGTTTTATTTAGTTTTGTTAAGGGACTAGCAAAAGATAAGTGTGGAGTAGTTGATAGGAGCACATAGTGCGACATTCTTAACATGTTTATGCCTACATTTATACTTTGCTTAACCTTTATTATTGTAAAATAGAGTCATTATTGAGTAAAATTGTGCATGTAGTGAGCGAAAATGTCACCCAACATAATTTCACTCATATTCATATAGGGACTAGAGTTTTAACTATTTCAGGTTCGACCCATTCAAGATATAATATGTCTCTTAATTACAATCCCCTATTTGTAGGGGAAACACACTTTGATTCCATTTATGAAGAAACTAACACATGTGGGGTGTGTTTGTTTTTTTTTGCGGCTGCACCCAGAAATGTAAATGGGTTGCCTACGTACCCTTGGAAAGGGATCAAGCCACTCTTAGTTCAAGAGTTCCAATGAGTGAATGACTTACTGGACAAGTTTGGCTTTTTGGATAGGAGTAGTGTTTAGGCTGCTTTGTGAATTGAATTTAACAGACCAGGGATTCAGGTGAATTTTTACTGGTGGTGTCAGGGATTCTATTTGGATTTGTGGTTGTGCCTAGATTTAAATCCAGAATGCCTACATACCCTGTGAAGGGATCAAACCACTGTAGTTCGACATTTGGGATTTAAACGGGTAAGTAACCCATTTATTTCGAATATGTGTTTAGAAGAGGGTTTAGTGCCCTTGGATTTGATTTGTGTGATTTTGGGAATGGATTTGATTTATCTGGTGTTGGGAGAATTTGACTGGAGTCAGTGATGATTCATCTGGGACTGGCCGAATTTGACTGGTGATGTCAGGGATTCTTTTTGGACTGGGGGTCGAATTTGACCGGTGGAGTTAGAAATTCTGTTTGGACTTGTGGTTGCATCTAGTGGGTCACTAGATTGCCTACGTACCCTTTGTGGAATCAAACCGATCGTAGTTCATAAAAGATGGATTTACGGTTTTGTACCTACGTTTGAGCTCAACGGATGTATGTAGAACTTAAATCTGTCAAGCGTATTTCTTTTAAACACCCAATTTGATAGAGTGTTTGTCGGGCTTTGCAACGGGCCTCGACATTTAGTGGGCTGCAAGTATTGTACCGGGCTTTGCAACGGGCCTAAGAATTTAGTGGACTGATTGGAGTTGTGCCGGGCTTTACAACGGGCCTCAGAATTTAGTGGACTGACTGATGTTGTGCCGGGCTTTGCAACAAGCCTCGGAACTTATTAGACTGACTGATGTTGTGCCGGGTTTTGCAACAGGCTTAATAATTTAGTGGATTGCAGGTATTGTACCAAAAGGAATTTCATTTTGGGTCTCGAAACTGATATTCGGGTGTCTTGATTTGGACAACCCTGCCGACGAGTAAACTCCGAGTCGCACTTTTAAATTTTGTCTCGGACCCAGGGACACCCGCCGGACGTCGGAACTATTATGGACACCCGTTGGAAGTTCTAAGAAGCCCAAAGTGATGCGGGGGCCTAACCCGTTGAAAGGCAGATACGGTGCCATTCCAAAGTGGTGATTTAGAACTTCGTTATTGGAAGGAAGAACCATGCAATTTGGAAACATGGTCGGGGGCTTCTGTTCTCGTTATTTCACTTGTAGAAGAGCAACCAGACGCCCACCGCCTGTTCGACGAAAGGTCAAGCACAACTTCTGCAGCAATTTCTTTGTTTTACTTTTGTTTGCTTTGCTCTGTGCTTTGCAATTCTTGGTTGGTAGAAAGCCCGCCAACAAATCAATACGAGTGAAGAGAACTTTAGCACGGCACCTCGACACGTTAAGGTATGCCACCCAGCTTCAAGATATACTTAGAGGTGTCATATTTCAATAGTCCAGATTCTTCAAGCCATGATTAATTTGATTCATGCGTAAGTCTACACATGTAGTCTGTAGCACCACCCCCACAAGCTTTAATTTTCTTTAAACTTGATTGAAACCTTCATATTTGTTTAGAACACCACCGCCCAGCTTTTTGCTTTTCCATGGAGCCACCTCTTCACAGCTAGTGCATTTGGTAAGGGAGCATTAGGTTTTGGTGCAAGGCGTTTAATTTGTTGTGGTGGTCATGGCTTTTTGTGGTGTAGAACAGAACGAGGATAGTTCCGTTGTCATGGGATTGCAAATTTGGTGAAGCCTCGAGCGGTGATAGCTTCAGAGCTTCGACTTCATAACAAGGTTTGTGGAGACAGATTTTCGACATGGGCACCAAAGATGTTGCTTCGGCTTGATCATCGGGACGCTGCCCGGCCTGGTCACAAAGGAGAGGGAGAGAGAGACTCACCCTTTGTACTGGACGTCAAGCTTCGACTATTGTGACTCGGGTAATAGCCATGGCACAACTCTCATGCTTTATGGCTTCTGTAACTTTAGATGTAGCTTCTTCTTTTGGTGCATGACTGTGATGTATTTCAGTATTTTGCAAGCTTAGTGGCGAAACGTGATCCATAGAACAGCGTTTTTGTTGTCGTGGACTCCAAACAGGTGTGACAGAGCCTTTTAAGACGCAGCCATTCTCCGAGAGTAGGCCGAAAAGGTTAACACACGAGTCCGAGGCACGAAACAAAAAGACGTCGTTATGGCTGTGAATGAGGGCTTGATATCGACTTTGTGTCTTTGCCCAAAAGCCATTGATCGTTGGAGGAGACTGAGGAGCAGATGACTGAGAGTTTAACATGAAAGAAACGACTTCTTTTGTTTGCACCATGAAGGAAAAGATTAGTAATTTCAGGCAATGTAATTAACCAAGGTTTTATACCTAGGATTGGCTGTCGTGAGCTTCTCTTGGATAGCTTTGAGGTTTCTTGTGAAGCTTCTTCTTTTCCTGCCGACTCTTGCTCTTCAATATTGTAGAGCTTCCGCCATCCCTTTCTTCAATCTCTCTATCTCTGCAATCTTTTCTTGTTTCTTTTTCGTCCTCCCCTTTTTTTGTTCTCCCCTTTCCTTTTGCAGGTTAATGCTCTCTATATATAGAGGTCACCGAACCAGCTAGATAGAGATGAATTTGAATTTCGAATTCTGGTGGAGATGATGAAGATAAGTTGTTGGAGGCTCCATCTTTTGTGCTTTGACCCGGCTATGTCATCTTCACTTTCAAATTTGAAAATCTCCCACCCTTGCTTCTGATATATTTTCTGTTTTGGCAGCTATGTGTTGAGCTGGTCAACAATGAAACTCTTTTGAATTTAAGAGATTACTTGTTATTGAATCACTATTTTTATTGCTGCCATTATCTTCTTTTCTTTAAAAATTATCGTTCAATAGTAATTTAGTAGAGTCGTGAGTTTATGGTAGAGTTAACATGAAATCGTGCTAAGTATAGAGGATAAACGCATAAATTCGTCGAGAGTCTAAACGAGAATAAGAAATCTAATCAAACTAGGAGTCTTAAAGTGTTTCGATGATTCTGGAAAACTTCTACCTTGTCGTTTATGTAATTATCTTCTCTTATTCTTAGGAAATATCATGAAGATTTGGCAAGAGGAAGAAAGAGGAAATTCGGATCAAAAGAGGAAAGCTTGCTGAGTCCATCAAGGAAAAGGAAAACAAGTCCTAGAAAGAGAAGGAAATCCCAATGCGTCAAGGAGAAGCATACCGGCTGCAACTAGGGAAGCATTCCAAGTCCAATTAAGAGTTGATGCCGAGTTCATTAAGGAGTCCAGGCCATGTGAATCCATGAAGAAATCATAAAATAAATCTTAAGAGAAAAGGAGAGGAAGCTGCCAAGAAGAATCCTGATTAAACTCGGGTAAATTCCTGTCCACGTCATCCAACTTCTATGGACTCTCCAGGACAGTTCACATTGAACCAGAGTTCGAGCCATATATATATGGATAGAAAGCTACGGGAGTCTAGTTTTCAAATAAATTGGAATCACCTCTATAGCTATTTTCTAGAGAGAGATATTTCGTATTTATCACATAAAGGTCATGCTGCCGGGAAGACAAACTTGGGAAAGATTAGGATTTGTGTAATCCTAATTGCTGCCGAATTGCATACCCTTATTCCTCTATATAAAGCATGACTTGTGGACATAAAAACCATCTCATCCTTCATACAAACAAAAGTCAAAGCTCTACCAAAGTTCTCACCATAATTCTATATAGAAAATAGCATTGTTGTGCCACCTTCCCCCTTGTGTAAATCCAAACCGCCACACCCTTCTCATGGCTATGCATTTTTCTATAGTTTTGCATGACATTGTGTTTGTAATGTTTTATGGTTTTAGATTTCGGTTTTTGTATGTCAAACATAGATTTCAATTTAACTTGTTTTCTATGTAACGATTTGCAATTTTTCATGTAAATTTCGTGTGCTTTGATAATTAGGACGGTAGGTATTTGATGCATGTTTAAGACTTCAAAATCGGTTAGATTCTAAGGTTGGGGCAGAAAAACCGAATGCTAGTTATGTCCAAGAATGTAATGTAAGTACTATGTTTCATGTGCTAGAGTAATATAGTTGAGTCATACTCGTAGTTGATTTAAATCGTGTTACTTTCTGAGGGCTAATGACCTTAGAACTTGCATGTTTAATAAGAAGAGTGACGACCTTACTTGTTTGCATGTCTTCGATTTAGACTCTTGTGCTTAAATGTTAAAACGCTTAAAATCAGATTAGCATAGCCTTAGGATTATACTCATAGTTAATTCTAAGAACTTAAGAAGTCAAATGGTTAGATGACCTCGTAGGCTCTAGTCATGTCGAAACTGAAATAAGTCTAGGATGGTGTTGATACTTGTTCCTTACTTTCATACGTGCGAGTCTTACATATTAAAGAGTCTTTTGTGCCGAGTTGTTTGTATGAAAGGTGATGATCTGATACGACCCGAACCTCGAATTACCTCATGACAGTTTTATCTTTTATTTTTACGTTCCGGAAATTGTTTTTACGATTCAGAAATTCTAAAAGTTGACTTTTTATTAAGTTGACCCGACCGGGAATTTTATTTCCCGATGAGATTGAGGACTTTAAAACGAGTTCGTGGAAATGTTGCACGTTTAATTTGGAGTTCGTATGAAAAAGTGAAGATGTAATATCGGTAGTTTTCCTTTTTTGGACGAGTATAAATAGTCAGGCAGGAAATTTCCCGAAACGGAAATTCCTTTTCCTTTTCCTTTTTCTTTCTCTTTTCTCTTTCTCTCTGCAGCACCGACCTCCGTTCTCCGCCTTCCAGCCACCAAACGGCGCGCCGCCGGTCGCGTTCGACTCGTCTCTCCTCCCTCTTCAAGTCTGCGGTGGTGGTTCAAGGCGAATCGCCACCGTTTGGCCGTGCGACGCCCGAGAAAGTTCGACACAGTCTAACCAGAGCTCCCTCCTCCGGCCACGGTTCAGCCCGATTTTAGGGGCACTACGCCATATATCATTTTAAGCGACAGACTTTGAATACGTCTGTCGCCTAAAATGGACTAATACCACGAACAAAATTTATGTCGCCTAAAAAACTAGGTGTGACGCCTAAGAGACCTTATGCGACGGTACCTATGCGACACCTTATTTAAGTCGCTTAAGGACATCCTATTCGACAGTATCTATGCTCCGGTTCGTGTCTGTCGCCTAAGGACCTCTTACGCGACGTATTTTTTGCTAGTCGTTTAAGACTCTATTTTAAGCGACATACAAATAATATGTTCGTCGTTTAAAGTTTTTAAATCTGTTATAAAGCACTTTGCTTAGACAGAACACAGAAGAAGAAGAAAACGCAGATAAATACTGTAGCAGATGCGAAAAATCTCCAAACTGCTGATTTCGTCAATTTCGGGGTCTAAAAGCTTGGGTCTTCTCTTCCAATTGCTTTCTAGGTTAGTATAATCTCTTCTCTTCATTGTAATCACCATATTTGGGTTTGATTGGTTGAATTTAGTGTTTGAAATCTTGAGTTGGATTTGGTTTATAATGTGTTTTGTGTTGTTTTTAGTGTTGGGTGTTTGAATATATGATGGAGTTAGTGTTGATTTTGGTGATAATTGTAATTAGGTTAATTTGTGAAATTTTGTGAAATTGAATTTTAGTGAAATTGTGAAATTTAGTGAAATTAAATTTTAGTGAAATAGTGAAATTTAGTGAAATAAAAATTTTATGGTAAATTATGTTAAAATTTTTAATTAATGATGTAATTGGTTTGTGTTGTGTGTGGATTGTGGTAGTTAGGGTTTCTGAAACATGCGAGTGGCTTAGTGAGGGAGTGTGGTGCCGTGTGTAAATTTATGATTTCATATTATATATAATTGTGGTGTTTATTAGCTTAGAACTCCCGTTTGAGAATCAACAAGTCATCTAGTTGATCGAGATGAGTTGTTGATTCTCGAATTGTCCTATTTTTGGACACTTTAGACGAACACGACTTTGTTGATACTTTTGTTATTCATGTGGTTTCAGCTACAGTTTTGGGATATAGTTTCGACAGTATCTCTCTACAATGTTCCTCGAGTGCAAATTAGGTTGTTTAGATTTTTGTGCACTTGAGGGACTGTAGGGAGATGCTGCCGAAATTTTCCAAAACTGTAGCTAAACCACATGAATATCAAAAGGATCAACAAAGTCGTGTTCGCCTGAAGGGGATAGGACCCAACCCGGAGGCATAAGGAGAAGAAGTGTTGGGACATGTTTTAATTGTATCATAAATGTTGTGTGCTAACCTTATGCATATTGTATGTTTATGTTATGACAGGAAACATGGACAAGAGTTGGATCGGCTTATCTAGAGGTGATCCGAAGTTCATTCAGGGGATAATTGAATTTTGTGCGTTTGTTCTTCAAAATAGCAGTAGTGACACGGAAGTGCACAAGTGCCCGTGCAAGCGCTATCGGTTGCACAAGCGGAGGCTTAGAGTGGATGAGATGTTTACGCACTTGAGGGAAAACGGTATGATGTCTGATTACACTACATGGATACATCACGGTGAGGTTGCAAGCGGTCCTTCATTGTACGAGCAGAGACAAAAATACCTTGAGCAGATGGCATCATCTAGTGGTAGTGTGGGTCCTCAAATAAACCCCATTATGGACATTCTGTATGATGCTTTTCCATATATTGATAGATTTTATGAGGCAGAGAATGTTGATGGTTTAAATGATGGAAATGATGTAAATGATTTAGACCCTATTGCCAGAGATGCTTATGAGAAGTATAACAGGCTTTTATTAGAAGCTCAGACTCCGTTGTATGATGGTAGTGAGGAGACTGTTTTAACCATCATCCTTAAAATAATTAAGATAAAAACGCTAAATAGATGGTCAGACAAAAGTTTTGATGAAAACTGTGCAGTGATCAAGAGGGCGCTTCCTCCAGGAAATAAGTGTCCTGATTCATACCGAACTGTAAGAAAGATCCTAAAGAATATGGGTCTGGGTTATCAGATCATCCACGCATGCGATCATGGTTGTGCGTTGTTTTACAAAGAGAATGCAGACCTAGACAACTGTCCCATATGCAATGAGTCAAGATGGATATATTTGGAACACGGTATAAAAGTTCCTGTAAGAAAGGTTCGTTACTTCCCTCTAACACCCAGGTTGCAACGCCTATATATTTCGCCGCACACAGCAAAGGAAATGCGGTGGCACAGGGAAAGGATTTCAGATCCAGATTTTCTTAAACACCAGGCAGATGGGGAAGCATGGCAAGAGTTTGATAAGGACTTTCCAGATTTTGCCAACGACATTAGGAATGTGCGCCTCGGACTAGCTACAGACGGGTTCAATCCTTTTGGTGCAACCGGTCTTTCTCACAGCACTTGGCCTGTTGTGGCGATGCCTTACAATTTGCCTCCTTCAATGTGTATGAAAAAGGAGTTTAACATGCTCGTATTGTTAATATCCGGTCCAAAGTCTCCAGGAAAGTGTTTGAATGTGTTTATGAGACCGGTGATCGATGAGCTAAAGATGTTGTGGAGTATCGAAGTTCAGACTTATGACCGACATGAGCAAAAGTCATTCACAATGAGAGCAGCAGTGATGTGGACCATTAGCGACTTTCCCGAATTAGGGATGTTGGGAGGCATCCAGACAAAAGGCTACAAAGCATGTCCCATTTGTTTGGAAGATATTGATTCAAGCAACTTGACAGGGAGAATGGCATACCAGGGTCACCGCAGATGGCTACCCCGGAGGCATCCATGGCGTCTAGCAGCAGATAAGTTTAATGGGAAGGTTGAGTTAAGGGAAGCACCACGCTCTTGGTCTGGGGATAAGATTTATAGCAGTATCCTCTCTCATGAGTACCCTGAACTGAGTTTGCATCCGAAGTTCAAGCCCAAAGCAACTAGAGAGAAACTGTGTTGGACTCACGTGAGTATATTTTGGGAGCTGCCGTACTGGACCACATCGAGAATAAGGTATACCTTAGATGTCATGCACATTGAGAAGAATGTGTACGACAACATCAGTGGAACCATTTTCGGTCTCGAAGGAAAGACCAAGGACGATCCAAAAGCTCGTGAAGGTCTAGAACAACTAGGGATACGGAAGAGGCTCTGGAAGAAAGTGAAACCCGGGTCAAGTAAAAAGAAAGAAAAAGTGTCTCAAGCACCGTATACAGTTCTTCCTGAGGCAAAGAGCGAGATTTTCGAATGGATTAAAGATGCACAGTTTCCTTATGGTTATGCGGGAAGTTTGAAGAATAAGGTAAATGTGAATGATAAAAAGTTTTATGGATTGAAGACGCATGACTGCCATTTACTCCTGCAACGTCTTCTTCCAATCGTTATCCGACCATATCTGCCATATCACGTCGTTGAGCCGTTAATAGCATTGTGCAGATGGTTTCCGAAACTATGTGCTAGAGAGTTGATGAAAGAGGACGTCCGTCACATGAAGGAAGAATAGTAATGATTCTTTGTAAATTGGAAAGGATCTTTCCTCCCGCTTTCTTCACTATCATGGTTCACCTCATGATTCACCTTCCCGAACAAGTTCTACTTACCGGCCCAGTACATTTTACCTGGATGTTTCCCATGGAAAGGTATTGCGTTAATTTTGTCATTTTAACTACATGATCATATATATATATATATATATATATATAATGTACTAACTATAATATTTGACAGGCAACTCGGGAATTATAAAAAAACTGTTAGAAACACAAGTTTCCCAGAGGGGTATATTGCTGAGCAATACATTACACATGAGTGTGTGACATACTGCAGATTTTATATGGATGATGCTACGGGAGATGCAAACGTCGCCAGTTCACCTCGATTCAATATCTCTGTTGTTTCCGAAATCGTGAAACCCGCAGGTTTTGTAGCAAATGCTCGCTTAAGTAGGAACGAATTGTATGAGGCTCACTGGAATGTAATGGAGCACTGTACAGAAGCGGCTTACTTCATTGCGGTTCACCATAATGAACTAAAAAAAATCAATCCACGGATGACTGATGAGCAATGTATTCAGAGTTTTCTTTCATACTTTCAAGATTGGGTATACAATAGTTATAATTTGAACATTATATACAGTTGAACATTTATATTACATTGCACTAATGGTTTATATTAATATTACAGATCACAAAGCTGCAAACAGAAGGAAGTGAGTATTATACGCCTGAACTGCACATTTTGGCATGCCGCCCTCAAGCACACAATATTTATTCACAATGTTATGTGAACGGAGTTAAGTTTATCACGTGGCAGCGAGACCATAAATTGAAGACTCAAAATAGTGGTGTCATGGTAAAGACTGAAGGCATCTCATACTATGGGATTCTTGAAGCCGTTGTCGAACTAGTATATTCAGAAGGCATGCGGGTTGTTTTGTTCAAGTGTAAATGGTACAATACTGACCCTACCGTTCATGGTAGCGTAAAGATAGATCACAGTCTTTTATCAGTTGACACATCTACCAGCTGGTATGAGGATTCACCATATATTCTTGCCGCCACAACAAGAAAAGTGTTTTATCTAAATGACCCGAAGGCTGGTGAACCTTGGAAAGTTGTTAATGTGATGTCACACAGAGGCACGTACAGTGCTAGCACACTTGCAAGGGATGAAACTAACAGACCTCCTAGGAGAAATGAAGTTGATGAACCCTATCAAGAACCTACCGCGGACTCAATCCCAACTTACACTCCTATATCTGGTTTCACCATCGACTTCGGTTCTCTTCCACACATTGATGTTCCCATTCAATGTTACAATGATGAAGAGGACGAGGATGATGACGAGGAGAATGAATACGAGGATGAAAGCGACGATGACGAAGAAGATGAAGGCGAAAGTGAGGAAGAGGAAGATGAAGATGAAAGTGATAGAGAGGATGATTATGCTGAATATGAGGAAGACCTATCAGATGAAAATTGATCATTTCATTAAGTATTTTATGTAAACCCTAAAATAATCAAGTTAACACCGTTTTTTATTTAGTAAAAGAGCATCACAAAACAAGGCTCTTATGGTGAGTAGTATAAAAATATTGTTTGAAAAATAATAAGGCAATATTTTATACTTGAGCGACGCAAATAAAACTAATATTTATAAGCCTATCGTTTAAAATTAATATAAAATATTTTTTTATAAAAAAAATAAGTAAATAATTTATACTTAGGCGACACACATACGTAAACCCGTCGCCCAGTCCACTTTTAGGCGACTAGCAACGATCAAAGCCAGTCGCCTAAAAGTATATTTTAGGCGACTAACATTTATAAGTCCGTCGTATACAATTCATATAAAACCATTTTTTTATAAAAACAATAAGTAAATAATTTATACTTAGGCGACACACATATGCAAACCCGTCGCCCAGTCCACTTTTAGGCGACTAGCAACGATCAAAGCCAGTCGCCTAAAAGTATATTTTAGGCGACTAACATTTATAAGTCCGTCGTATACAATTCATATAAAACCATTTTTTTATAAAAAAAATAAGTAAATAATTTATACTTAGGCGACACACATACGTAAACCCGTCGCCCAGTCCACTTTTAGGCGACTAGCAACGATCAAAGCCAGTCGCCTAAAATATACTTTTAGGTGACTAACATTTATAAGTCCGTCGTATAAAATTCCTATAAACTTTTTTTTTTTTTTTAAAACAAGGAAATAAGTTATACTTAGGCGACGCACAGAAGTAAATACGTCGCCTTGTTTATCCTTAGGCGACTAAGGAAGACCAAAGCCAGTCGCCTAGGTAAATTTTTAGGTGACTAACATTTATAAGTCCGTCGTATAAAATTCATATAAAACCATTTTTTTATTCTACACGAAAACGCTATTACGTACCTTTAGATGACCTCGTTTCGTCGACTCTTCCAAACATTAAACACTCAAATAGATGACACCTAATCAGCCATGTAAAAATTTGAAAACGTTTACTTCCCGATACTATGGATCCTCATAGAGAGACAAGTGTGTAAATAACGTTGACCGCATCGATCGGGGCTTTAAGTTTGTCGGATGTCAGTGATTTTTTTACCATCACCGTATTTCGTCATAACGATGAAATGCTATTTCACAGTGTTTTTCAAAATTCAACTTCTTTTATATAGTTGTTTAGAAAGTTATACATTTGAGTATAATCTAATAATCAAGTTATACCACATTAGTAAGCATGTTGTCTTTTTAATAGATCAATTCAAAAAATTTAAATTTTCACCATCTGATGTGATCGTTATAATTAAATATGAGTACAGTAGAAAAATCAACTCGTTTCTTTAACGTTCGATGCTCGATCGAAGCGGTTAACCGTATTTTCTACTAATCACATTACACGAAAACGCTATTACGTACCTTTAGATGACCTCGTTTCGTCGACTCTTCCAAACATTAAATACTCAAATAGATGACACCTAATCAGCCATGTAAAAATTTGGGAACGTTTACTTCCCGATACTATGGATCCTCATAGAGAGACAAGTGTGTAAATAACGTTGACCGCATCGATCGGGGCTTTAAGTTTGTCGGATGTCAGTGATTTTTTTACCATCACCGTATTTCGTCATAACGATGAAATGCTATTTCACAGTGTTTTTCAAAATTCAACTTCTTTTATATAGTTGTTTAGAAAGTTATACATTTGAGTATAATCTAATAATCAAGTTATACCACATTAGTAAGCATGTTGTCTTTTTAATAGATCAATTCAAAAAATTTAAATTTTCACCATCTGATGTGATCGTTATAATTAAATATGAGTACAGTAGAAAAATCAACTCGTTTCTTTAACGTTCGATGCTCGATCGAAGCGGTTAACCGTATTTTCTACTAATCACATTACACGAAAACGCTATTACGTACCTTTAGATGACCTCGTTTCGTCGACTCTTCCAAACATTAAACACTCAAATAGATGACACCTAATCAGCCATGTAAAAATTTGGGAACGTTTACTTCCCGATACTATGGATCCTCATAGAGAGACAAGTGTGTAAATAACGTTGACCGCATCGATCGGGGCTTTAAGTTTGTCGGATGTCAGTGATTTTTTTACCATCACCGTATTTCGTCATAATGATGAAATGCTATTTCACAGTGTTTTTCAAAATTCAACTTCTTTTATATAGTTGTTTAGAAAGTTATACACTTGAGTATAATCTAATAATCAAATTATACCACATTAGTAAGCATGTTGTCTTTTTAATAGATCAATTCAAAAAAATTAAATTTTCACCGACTGATGTGATCGTTATAATTAAATATGAGTACAGTAGAAAAATCAACTCGTTTCTTTAACATTCGATGCTCGATCGAAGCGGTCAACCGTATTTTCTACTAATCACATTACACGAAAACGCTATTACGTACCTTTAGATGGCCTCGTTTCGTCGACTCTTCCAAACATTAAACACTCAAATAGATGACACCTAATCAGCCATGTAAAAATTTGGGAACGTTTACTTCCCGAAACTATGGATCCTCATAGAGAGACAAGTGTTTAAATAACGTTGACCGCATCGATCGGGGGTATTATGAAGTCAATCATTTTAGACTAATTGACCGTTGGATCTCAAATGTACGTATAGTACGGTACATGGTTAAAAATTGAGATGTAATAGACATCGTTTGGCCGTTTGATCGTTGGAAAAAGCAATTAAAACCTTCTTAAATTGTATATTAATTTAAACCTTCTTAAGCGACGGAGTTCGTATTATTTAGTCGCTTAAACATATTTTAAGCGACGGAGTAATTAATATTCGTCGCTTAAGTATTTGAGAAATGGCGCGTGGCTTTGCGCCAAAAAGTTTGGCCAAAAATTTAAAAATTCTTAGGCGACGTGGTTTTTATTCGATAGTCGCTTAAGTCATATTTTTAGGCGACGGGCGTTTGTAAGTACGTCGCTTAAGTATATATATATATATATATAAACCAAACTGTGTTTTCTGAATTCCCCAAATCGAGCATACTCGTTTCTCTCCACCATCGGCCGCCCCATCCTCTCCCGCATCCTCTGCCTCAGACAACCGCCGCGTCCCCCGCCCGAGCCTCCGCCTCCGCGTCGTTCGAGTCCCTCCCTCATCCTCTGCCTCAGCCCGCAGCCACGTCCCCCACCCGACCCTCCGGCGGAGGCTCCTTCGAGTCCCCAACTCCTCCTCCTTCTACCAACCCAAACTCCAGATCAACCTCAGGTATGTCTTGCATGTTTTCCTTTTCTTCTTCTATGACCTTCTCTGTATCAGAAATTTTTGCTGGAGTTGATTTGTTTGGTAATTATGTGATGCTTTTCTGTGATATGGGCATATATATGTGTTTGTTTTGTCCTTGATTATGCTGCTTTGTTGCTCAGTTTTGAGTCTTGGTTTGTTTAGATTGCTGCGGATTAATGAAAGTTGTAAATGGCTTTGTTGCTTAGTTCTGAGCCTCTGTTTTGCATGCAGATTCTTTCTTTCCACTTTTCAATGCAATTTATTTGAATTTCAAAACTAGTCTCAATCCAAAGACAAACTGTTCTTTGAATTAAAGATTTCTGATTTTCTGATCCAATCCTTTCACATGCATTGAAGTTAGCTTTTCCCCTCTTTTTTTCTATTTTCTATTTTATTTTATTAAATGAAGTAGAAATCAACTCTAGGAAGATCTTCAGAAACTTTGTCTGAGTTAGTTCTAGAGATCTCACTTGAATGGTTAAAGCTGCTCTTCCCGAGAATAGTTGTTTTTGCTTAAGAACTCCACTGCATGCAGAGAGCAAGGGACAGAACTCATAATACAGTTTGGTTATTTCTTTCTATAAAGAATTGACAACTGGTTGATGGTTTCAGTTGATTGGTTTTGAAAACAAATCTATTAAAGATTCAATTTAGGGTTTAAGAACTATTTAGCTTATATTAGAGTACCATTATTAAAGGCATCAAACATAGTGCTAACAGTTGTGTAAGTTTGATTATTAATCATGATTAGCTTTCATTTTAGCATACATATAATTTTGTCATAAGAACCAATTTATTTTGGCTACTATCCTGATTCTTTTCACACTTCTCTTCACATCCCTCCCCACATAACTTTTCTCTTGCTGTTATATTCTTTTCACTTCATCATTGTTTGTAGTCAGTAGCTTGATTCCGGAGGCAACTAGAAATTAGAAATGGTAGATCAATTTATCATAATTAGTGGATCATTATGTAATTAATCACTGCTCATGATGAGGTTGCTTGAGACTGCTATCCAACCTTTTGTTCTATTAGTTAGGAAAGAATGGATTTGGCTTGTTCACAGATTATTTCCATTTATAATATCACATTACTTTAAGCTTGGGGCAGATTTTCTTCTACATGTTATGACATCATTATACAGAACAAAGAAAGAATAATAAAATGAAGGCTATATGTATGACCAGGCCCTCCATTTCATCTTAATCCCTTTCTAAACTTAATCCACTATTGGATTGATCTTAAAAATTCTTGATTAGGAGGATAATTCTTATCTGCATCTTAAAGCTAAAGTGATGATGTCTGCAACAGGATGTTGGAAAATTTTCAGGGACCCTAATCATAAACCTTGTCAAGTACCCTACCATAAAACTAACCCAAGTTTCATCATAAAATAGTTATTTCAGTTTATTATCAATTATCATATAATTGTTTCTTTAAGATTAACTTGTTTTATTTTTTATTTTTTTTATACCTCTTATATTAGCAATGCCTCCAAAACCGCGATACGGAAAGACGAGGAAGCTCTTGGAGATTGAGGACCGTGACCTACGGCAGCAGTTGATGAGACGATCACTACAAGCACCACCACTCTCATCTTCTCAAGTTGCTGGTCCATCAACTCCTGATGTTGGACCTTTAACTCCTGCTTCTTCAGCACCACACATCACGGCTCCTACTTCTTCTGCTCCTAATCCGGTGGACAGTTCTCCATGTGCTCAGTTGACTGCCTTGCAGCTAAGCGCTCCCCCACTCCCAGCAGTTGCGCCAGCGACGTCTAGCGACCACAGTACCGGTTCTGCATCTACTGGCGCTTCGACGACTGCGCGCAGCATTCGTTGCCAGGACTTGGTCACGACAGGTATATTTCGGTTACTGTAGGTAATTCCATTAAGGATAGATATGGATGATATGAAAGCATATAATTGATTCGGTAAT
The DNA here is from genome assembly GCA_963682095.1 of Potentilla sterilis. Lineage (NCBI taxonomy): Eukaryota > Viridiplantae > Streptophyta > Magnoliopsida > Rosales > Rosaceae > Potentilla > Potentilla sterilis. The sequence continues at coordinate 21,970,705 of OY821760.1, forward strand.
TAAGGATTTAATTTAATGGTTATAAACTTCTTTCGGCTTTTGTTTGTAGATACACCACAAAAAAGGAAGAGAGGTGTGGTGGTTGGATTAAAGACCCAGCAGTTGGTCCGAACTACGGGGAGAAAGATCGTGGTGGAGTATGATGAGTACCACCGCGGTCCGAAGGATCCGGTGGTCCGAAGCCTCCTTTCTAGGGACATAGGAAGTTGTGTCAAGGATGCTGTCCCTACGATGAAGGCCACCTACAGGGAATTGGGCCCCTTGGACCGAGCGATCGTGACCAACTACCTCTCAGTAAGCCCTGTCATTTAATATGTTAAAATATTTTTCTTACTGTTTTTATTTTTGTTATGTTTTGTTACTAATGTGGGTCCGTTGTGTATATCTAGCCACACTACGTGCTCCCACCGGATCATGATGGCCTGTGGGATTATGTTCAGAGAACGGCAGCTGAGAGGTACAAGGATTGGAAATTCGATTGCAGACAACATTGGCTGCAGTGGGGGGATGACCTTCCTTTTGAGTTTCTCCACCGTTCGATGCAGTGGGAGTGGTTGTGCACGCACTTCAAGGACCCTGATCATGCGGTAATCACTCTCTCTCTCTCTGTTTCAATCTGTTTCATGGTTTATATTAGTTATTTGGTCCTAAATGTAATGGTTGTAAATGTTGTGTTACAGGCCTTATGTGCGAAAATGAAGGCGGTCCGAGCGGGTCCAAAAAGGATGAACCACCACTCCGGCCCGACCGCCTTCAGTTACCGGGGGAAGCTGCATGAGAATCAAGGACATCCAGCCCCTTTCGTCCGTGCCTTTGAGGATGCCTATGCCAAAGACCCTTTGGGCCGTCCGCACGTGGTGAGACATCCGCTCTTTTTGTTCCATTTCTTGTTTTACAAATGCACCGTATGTATTTTTTATTAACCTTGTTCAATTGTGTGTTATTGTATGAGGCAATGAAAAAACGTGTGGACGAACTAGTAGGGCAAAGGAGGGAGAAATACCCGGATATTCCCCCCGAAGCGCCTCTCCCCATTGAAGAACAAGTCGATGTGATAGTCAGTCGACTTGGGGACAAGAGAGGCACAGACGTCCGAGGGGTGGGAAGGTGCATGCAGCGGGAGCCGAAGAAGAGAGGAGGCGCCCGGCGTATCGAAGTAGACAGCATCGTGGAGGAGCGAGTTAGTGAAGTCAGAGAAGAATTGCTGGCGGACTATAGGGAGAAAGAAGCGCAACTGGCAGAGCGTATCCACCAATCAGAAGAGCACCACCGCCAGAGAGAAGCAGCCCAAGAAGAGCGCCACCGCCAGAGAGAAGCAGCCCAAGAAGAGCGCTTACGGCAGATGGACGAGAAGATTGCGATGCTCTTAGCGCTTCGCCTATCAGGTAGTTCTTCCCAAAATCCTTGACTTCTCGACATGAAGGCCATCACATTTTAGCCTATGTTTATTACCTTTTGGTTGTAATTAAAGAACAGTTTATGTAATAGAACAATTGATTTTGGAATGAATGTTTTGTTTTCAAATTTTAGAATGTGCTGGTTTGGGCTGTGCAGGTTATATTGTTTGTTTTGTAAAAGGGCAAAATACAGAAGCAACTTTTGTATTGAGTTCTGCAACAACACTTAAGCGACGGGCATAGGTAAATCCGTCGCCTATGTGCATCTTAAGCGACGAGGAAACACCAAAGTCTGTCGCTTAGGTGAATCTTAGGTGACTAACATTTCTATGTCTGTCGTTTAAGATTAATGTAAACTAATTTTTTTTAAAATTAAATAAATAAATTATTCTTAGGCGACGCTCATCGCCAAAATCCGTCGCCTAGATACATCTTACGCGACAAGGAAACTACAACGTGCGTCGCCTAGGTCAATCTTAGGTGACACACATTTATATGTCCGTCGTTTAAAAGCAATATAAAACTATTTTTTAGAAAAAATTAAATAAGTAAATTATGTTTAGGCGACACGCATATAAACATACATCGCCTAGATACCTCTTAAGCGACGCGGCAGGACCAAAGTCCGTCACCTAGGTGAATCTTAAAATAAATTAAATAAATAAATTATGTTTAGGCGACACGCATAGCAAACTACGTCGCCTAGATACCTCTTAAGCGACTAAGAGAGAACAAAGTCCGTCGCCTAGGTCAAACTTAGGTGACACACATATATATGCCCGTCGTTTAAAATCAATATAAACTATTTTTTAGAAAAAATTAAATAAGTAAATTATGTTTAGGCGACACGGATATAAACATACGTCGCCTAGATACATCTTCAGCGACGCACAATGAACAAAGCGCATCGCCTATGTGAATCTTAGGTGACACACATTGATATGCCCGTCGTTTAAGATCAATATAAAACTATTTTTTGAAAAAAATTAATAAACAAATTATACTTAGGCGACGAACACATCATTTTTAAGCGACCCCAAATGAATATATGTTAGTCGCCTAGGTATTTCATTTTTAGGCGACACGTTATAATGTTAGTCGCTTAGGTATTTCATTTTTGGGCGACACGTTATAATGTTAGTCGCGTAAAGTGACACTTAGGTGACTGGCAATGCAAAATGCGTCGCGTAAGAACTTAGGCGACACGACTTAGGCGACATCACTTAGGCGACGTGTTTGTGTGTGGCCTAAGGTTTAGGCGACAGATTTCGTCTTTTAGGCGACGGTTTATGTCCGTCGCCTTAATACTTGTTTGGCGTAGTGGGGGGAATCGAAGGTCTCCACATGTGCAACAATTACATGGAAGGAATTGATCCAATTCAATCCAGGTAAGGAGAATTTGAGATTTGAAATTCTAGGGTTTTTGGTGATTTCGGTGGAGGTTGTGTAATTGGTTTTTTTATGTAATTGGAGGTTAGAATTGAGTTAAGAGCATTGTAAGGAGTCGATTAGGTGTTGTTTGATGTTTAATTGGTTGGAATTTGGTGAAATTGCATGTAATTGAGTTCGGCCGTCGCGTCGGCCGCCATATGCGGCTGTTGCGTAGGTTTTTGGCGGCGGGAGGCAACAATGATGAAGTCTTGAGGCTGTGGTGGTGAAATTGGGTTAATTTGGACTTGTTTGGTGGTGCTTTTGTCATTGCGGTGGCGCTGCCGGCAGCGATGGCGGGGCCGCTGCTGCTGGCGAAATGTGAAAAGTAATTGGTAAAACAGTAAAAGTAAAGGGTAAACAGTTAAATTGAAATGATGAATAGTAATTTGACTTTGACAATTACTGTTTGACCATATATTATTACTTTGGACTTACCGTAAAAAGATAAAAACTGGTTTAAAAGGATTTTATGGCGAAGTAACCAGGAAAAGAATTGATCGGACACGGGATGGGTGTCCTGAGTAATTTCGGATGTAAACTGTTTCGGTATTTGAAGCGTAATTCTTATACCGATAAAAATAAAGGAAATTGGGATGTTTTGGGCGAGTGAGGACGTCCATAGATTTAACTTTTATAATCTAATTCCGAGTTTTAAAATTTCTTTTAAATACGTCTATGTTACAGGTCGATGGGTTACTCGACGTGACGAGAAGTGACTTTATTTCATAACCGGAAGACCGGACGACTGAACGAAGCTGTAGGCAGAAGGGACTCTTTTTAGCCTACTTTTACTCCTCTAGGAAGCCCCTACTGAACGGGTGCATTCGGAACCTTGCCTACTCTAACTTGTCTAGCTAACAAGCGGAGATCAGAATAGCGACAGCTCGGCTGTACTGTGAGTAAATTTTATTTTAAATAATGCATGCATATAGTTATGAAATGCAATTTATTTTTATGATGTTTTAAGCATGAAATGAATTATTAATCTTCGATAATTCATACATATATAACTCACATGTTTATGAATTTAATATTTTTGTGAAAATGAATTTGAGTTATATATTTACGAGTATTTTTAATACTACGTACATTTATCCGGAAATGAGATTTCCAGAAATTTTATGATTTCACTACTTGTGAATTTCACGACATGTGAGACATGTGAATGCTTAATATATATAAATATATATATATATACAGGGCCCTTCCAATGAGGGATCCCTTATTATAACTTATATGAGGGATTGAGCATTAGACTAACTTTCCAATCACCAATTTCAATCTCCACCATTCAATCTATTTGTATATATGAGTAGATCATTTCTGAAAATTTTCATCCAATTTGGTGATCGTTAAGCCTTCGAATTAGCATAAATCCATGAACGGTTTAAATCTGCCAGATTTAAGCCGTTCATGCAATTTGCAGTTTTGAGCACCTTAACGATTACCAATTGAGATGAAATTTTGCATAAATGATCTACATATTAGGACCTAAAAACTGAATGGTTAAGATTGAATTTGGTGATTGGAAAGTTAGTCTAATGCTCAATCCCTCATATAAGTTATAATAAGGGATCCCTCATTGGAAGGGCCCTGTATATATATATATATATATATTGACAGTAGATATGGTGCACCGCCAACCATATCCAACAACCTCGTAGACCGGTCAACCAGCGCAATAGGTCCTGCTTCCGGCATGCATCGGGTAGACCTACACTTCGGCTATATCTCCATTGTGAAAGATCACCGGTGCCGCATCCGGGAGCCATGCCACCGGGTTCCGCAAGTAGCTTCGTGAGCAGAAAAACTTGACACTTACATCCCACATTGGAAACTTGTAAAAGGAGGAAATCTTCCTTAGTTATAAGAGGAAGTCTTCCGCTTCTCCCTAGATATGAGGCTAACTTGGAATAACTGGGCATTCCACACTTGTAACACCACCGCAAAGGCTTATTAGCAGGCTATAGTATATTCTAAGTGGACGTAGTCATGCCCACCGATGACATGGCGAACCACTATAAATTGCTGTGTCGATTCATTTATCATTGTGCTTTTGTTAGAGTCTACGGATTCGGACAGAAACATTTGGCGCCGTCTGTGGGAAGAGTACTAAAAGTCGTGTTGAACTTCCCGCTCAGTTATGTCCATTGGTATTCAACCCCATGATAATAAATTGTTCCCGGGATCATGTATAGCTGCACGGGAAGGTACCATCAGCAGGCTGCAAGTAGGTTGGACCTTTGATAGCCCACGACACTGCAGGCCCAGTGTTAGGGATATAACTTGTAATGCCACAAGCAACCTTGTCCAAGGTCAAGAGTTAAGCCTATGGCCGGTTGCTTGTGTGCTAATGGCATTTTTGTAATTTATGTTTCCTTTGTTTTAGCTTGGTCCTCCTGGGAATATTCATGTTATATTCATGTTTCCCTGTGCCAAGTTACTATTTGTCCGATTTGCTCTATACAGGGGAGTTCCTAGTCGGCGACGGTTGGACTAGTGAACTAGTATAGGTAAGCACATGTACTTGCGCCCCTGTAAACGTCTTACCATCAATAAAGAGAGGAATTATTCAATCATCTGTGTCGCGTGAGATCTTTTGCAACTTTGCATTCAATTGCTCGCTCGCTTGTCGACGAGCTCGCCTCACAACTATATTATACTGTTCTTACTTGTTGTGTGCAATATATTAATATCGTGTGGTTTCCATTGTTCCTTGCAAGGTACGCTCAAGGCTGACTTACTACCTTCTCAAAGGGACAGTAAGTGCCGCACGGTCCTCTTTGCGCTCCCGCAAAGTCGGCCCGTGACAGCTGGTATCAGAGCCTAGTTGGCTCGAAGGCTCAGAACATGCCGGGAGGGATGACGAATGCACAAAAGTTCGAATGGATCGAGACTCAACTCGCAGAACTTGCTGGTGTCCCTGACACTGTGATTGATATTAGTGCCGCACTACGTCGCGTCGACCTAGATGAATTGGTGACGCGTGTTGCGGACCTTGAAGGGTTAAAAGGGCGAGTGAAGGCCCTTGAGAAGAAGGAAGCCCCGAGGTCTGAAACAGAGATTGAAAGAGGCGAATGAATTGTCTCCCCAGAGCAAGTGGGGGCAATGAGCGATGCCCTTGAGACGCTACAAGTGACTGTGGACACGATGACGGAGGATGTCCGTGCCACTATCGATGCGTTTAAGAATGAGCTGTTCGAGATGAACACAAAGCTCAACCTAGCTATCCGGGCGATGAACACCCAAACTGTGACGGACTATAGGAAGGTGAAGGTTCCGGAACCTCAAGCTTACGGAGGGGCGCGAGATGCCAAGGAGCTTGAGAACTTTCTATTTGATATGGAACAATACTTCCGAGCGGTGAAACCAGATTCGGAAGAAGCCAAAGTGAACATGGCGACAATGTATTTGTCAGGCGATGCAAAACTATGGTGGCGAACGAAGTACAACGACATTCAGAGGAATGTTTGTACTATTGAAACATGGGAAGACCTCAAGAGAGAATTGAAGGCACAGTTCTTCCCCGAGAACGTAAATTACATTGCCAGAAGGCAATTAAGGGAGTTAAAACACACCAACAATATCCGAGAATTTGTGAGCAAATTCTCTGTGATCATGCTCGACCTTCCAGATATGTCAGAGAAGGATCGACTATTCTATTTCCTTGAAGGATTGAAACCGTGGGCAAGGACGGAACTCCAGAGGCAAAGAGTTCAAGATCTAGCTTCTGCTCAGGCAGCTGCAGAAAGACTAACAGATTATACTTTTGAAGAGAACTCTGCCAAGAGACCCACAACCTCTACAAACATGAATGTCCACAGAAATGTGAGACCAGGACAGAGCAAAAGTAGGGTAGCCGAGTCAAGGTTCTTGAGTTTTGGGGGAGGAGACAGAAGAGCGGGTAACGTGAGAGATACCGCCTCCTCCAAGCCAGTTGCCTCAACTGGGGTGTACCCTCCAAGACAACCTAATGCTACTGGGTTCACACCAAGACCCCCATCATGCTTTCTGTGTAAAGGGTCTCACAGGGTGAATGAATGTCCACACAAGACAGCATTGACAGCCCTGCAAGCCCACATTTATGCAAAGGAGTCGGAAGTCCACCCAGATGAAGAGGAAGAACCTGGTCATATGGGGGCTCTGAGTTTTCTGAATGCAGTGGGGAAGCAACCGATTGCATCTAAGAAGTCTCAGCCTAAAGGTCTCATGTTTGTGAGCGGAAGCCTAAATGGGAAAGTGGCCAAGAGTGTGATGATTGACACTGGCGCCACCCACAGTTTCATGTCAGAAGTAGAGGCACGCAGACTGGAGTTAAAGTGGGAGAAAGATGTCGGCCGCATGAAAGCAGTCAACTCCCCACCGTCACCCACAGTCGGGTTGTCTCGAGGGGTGTCCTTGAAACTAGACTGTTGGGAAGGGAAGGCGGACCTTGTTATTGTAAAGATGGATGACTTCGATGTCGTACTAGGGATGGACTTCTTGCTGGAGAACAAAGCCATCCCCATTCCGAATGCACGAAACTTACTAATTATGGGAGAGAAGCCATGTGTAGTGCCTGCGAAAATAATCTCGCCAAGTGAACCTCGACTCTTGTCAGCACTCCAATTCAAGAAGGGGGTGAAGCGTCAGGACCCCTCTTATGTTCTCGTTCCTTTGAGGAAAGGCGAGATAGAACAGGAAGTAGTGCCACGAGAAGTTCAGGGAGTGCTCGAGAACTATAAAGATGTGATGCCGGCAGAGCTTCCCAAAGAACTTCCTCCAAGAAGGAATGTGGATCATGAGATTGAGTTGCTCCCCGGGGCTAAACCACCCGCGAGGGCTTCCTATCGAATGGCTCCACCAGAACTGGCCGAGTTAAGGAGACAGTTGGGAGAGCTATTAGAAGCAGGGTTCATTCAACCTTCGAAGGCCCCATATGGCGCACCGGTACTTTTTCAAAAGAAGCATGACGGGAGTTTGCGATTGTGTGTAGATTACAGAGCTCTCAACAAGGTCACGGTGCGAAACAAGTACCCGATCCCTCTGATTGCCGACTTGTTCGACCAGCTTAGTGGTGCCAAATATTTCACCAAGCTGGATCTTCGGTCGGGATACTATCAAGTACGCATTGCGGAAGGGGATGAGCCAAAGACTACTTGCGTCACCCGATACGGCGCATTTGAATTTCTAGTGATGCCATTCGGATTGACCAACGCGCCAGCCACATTCTGCACATTGATGAACCAGGTCTTCCATGACTACCTGGACAAGTTCGTGGTGGTGTACCTAGATGACATTGTGGTCTACAGTTCCACCTTGGAAGAGCATGTGGAACATCTAAAGATAGTGTTCCAGCAGCTGCGTGCCAACCAGCTGTATGTCAAGCGCGAGAAGTGCTCCTTCGCGCAGGATACCATTAAATTCTTGGGGCATGTCATAGAAAGGGGGAGAATTCGAATGGACATGGAGAAAGTGAAGGCCATTGAAGAGTGGCAAAGCCCCAAGAATGTGAAAGAATTGCGATCTTTCCTTGGACTGGCCAACTACTATAGGCGGTTCATTGAGAATTACTCGCTGAAGACCACTCCCCTGACAGAGCTTCTAAAGAAGGGAGTGACGTGGGACTGGAAGGAGGAATGTGAACAGGCCTTCAAGAAGTTGAAAGGGGCTGTGATGAAAGATCATGTCCTTGCATTACCTGATCTGAACAAGCCATTTGAAGTGCAGACTGATGCGTCTGACTTTGCGCTCGGGGGAGTTTTGTTGCAAGAAGGACATCCAGTGGCATATGAGAGCCACAAGCTATCTCCGGTAGAGAGGAGATATACCGCACATGAGAGAGAAATGTTGGCGGTGATCCATTATCTGAGAACATGGAGACATTACTTGTTGGGGGCAAAATTTATTGTAAAGACAGACAACTCTGCAGTCAGTCACTTCCTGACACACCCGAAGCTGACCTCTAAACAGGCGCGGTGGCAAGAGTTCCTAGCAGAATTTGATTTCCAATTTGAGCACAAAGCGGGTCACTCGAACCAAGTGGCCGATGCCTTAAGTCGGAAGGCGGATCTTGCTAGCACCCGAGTGTTAGCGACGTTGACAGGCAGTGCCGTCGCAACCGACATCAAAGGAAGAGTTAAAGAGGGTCTGAGAAAGGATCCTGCCGCTCAAGCCCTTGTCAAGCTAGTAGAGGAAGGGAAAAGTCAAAGGTTTTGGGTGGAAGCCGGCCTGCTAATGGCAAAAGGGGGCCGAATGTATGTCCCTCGTGCTGATGGGTTACGAAGAATGCTTATGAAAGAGTGTCATGACACCTTGTGGGCAGGGCACCCAGGATGGCAGAGAACACATGCTCTTCTGAAGCAGGGATACTATTGGCCACAAATGAGAGATGACGTGATGGAGTACACTCGAACCTGCCTCATCTGCCAGCAAGACAAGGTGGAGAGACAAAAGACACCGGGCTTGTTGGAACCACTGTCCACACCGACTCGGCCCTGGGAGAGTGTCTCCCTGGACTTCATTACAAGCCTCCCTAAGGTGGGGGACATTTCTGGTATCCTCATTGTGGTGGACAGGTTCTCTAAGTATGCAACATTTGTGCCAACCCTAAAGCATTGCTCTGCCGAAGACACAGCAAGTCTCTTTTTCAAGCATGTGGTCAAGTATTGGGGCGTGCCACAGAATATTGTCAGTGATCGAGACACAAGGTTTACTGGGTCCTTCTGGACAGAGTTGTTCCAGCTGCTTGGGTCGGAGCTCAACATCTCTTCCAGTTACCATCCTCAGACAGATGGGCAAACTGAGAGATTCAATGGAATGCTTGAAGAGTATTTGCGACACTTTGTCCATGCCAACATGAAGAATTGGGTGGAACTCATAGATGTGGTCCAGTTCTGTTTTAACTCGAAGAAGAGTTCAGCCACCAACAGGAGTGCGTTCGAAGTAGTGATGGGTCAGCAGCCTTTCCTGCCTCATACAGTACAAGAAGTGTACAAGGGGAAGAATCCGCGGGTTTCAACTTCACTAAAGAGTGGAAAGCCAATACAAAGATTGCCAAGAGTTACTTGGAGAAAGCGGCGGGGCGAATGAAGAAGTGGGCCGACCAAGGCCGCCAGTCTCGAGAGTTCAAAGAGGGAGACATGGTGCTTGTCAAGTTACTACCCGAACAGCTCCGGTTCCTTCGCAACAAAGACAAGAGGTTGTTCCGCCGATATGAAGGCCCACTCCCGGTTCTAAAGAAAGTGGGGAAGTGCTCTTACAAAGTCGACATCCCCACTTGGATGAAGGTTCACCCGGTCTTTCATGTCAGCAATCTCAAACCCCATCATCCAGATCCTGAAGATCGCTCTCGCAACAAGCCAACTCGACCCCATGTGGAGATCAAGGCCACTAAGTCGAGGGAAGTCGAAGCGATCCTTGCCGAACGGGTGGTGAACCAGTATCGCCAAGGCACCAGTCAAGCTGTCCGAGCTGTCCCGCAGCAGCAGTTCTTAGTCAAGTGGAAGGGGGTTGGAGACGAAGAGACAAGCTGGGAGAGAGACGAAGAGACAAGCTGGGAGAACGTCGAAGCACTCAGGAGGTTCCAGCAGCAGATTGAAGACTTCAAGGCACAAGACGAAGCCAGCAGCTCAGGGAGAAGATTGCAGCACTCTAGCCTTAATGTCGTCGTCGAGAGCGCCGACAGCTTAAGTGGGGGAGCATGTTAGGGATATAACTTGTAATGCCACAAGCAACCTTGTCCAAGGTCAAGAGTTACGCCTATGGCCGGTTGCTTGTGTGCTAGTGGCATTTTTATAATTTATGTTTCCTTTGTTTTAGCTTGGTCCTCCTGGGAATATTCATGTTATATTCATATTTCCCTGTGCCAAGTTACTATTTGTCCGATTTGCTCTATACAGGGGGGTTCCTAGTCGGCGACGGTTGGACTAGTGAACTAGTATAGGTAAGCACATGTACTTGCGCCCCTGTAAACGTCTTACCATCAATAAAGAGAGGAATTATTCAATCATCTGTGTCGCGTGAGATCTTTTGCAACTTTGCATTCAATTGCTCGCTCGCTTGTCGACGAGCTCGCCTCACAACTATATTATACTGTTCTTACTTGTTGCGTGCAATATATTAATATCGTGTGGTTTCCATTGTTCCTTGCAAGGTACGCTCAAGGCTGACTTACTACCTTCTCAAAGGGACAGTAAGTGCCGCACGGTCCTCTTTGCGCTCCCGCAAAGTCGGCCCGTGACACCCAGCTTGCTCTCACAGGTCCCGCTGGCCCAAGTAGAGTCCGCTCCAATCTTGTTAACTCATCGATCCTCTCTGAGCAGCCGATGCGCGAAGATTCTGCCCAGGCGCCAAGGAGTCTTCTTCTTCGGGCACCGGTAAGTCATCTTCTCCTGGCACCAATGTGTTTCTTTTTCTCCAGGCTCCGGAAGAACCGACGTAACTAAAGCTGGAGACGCCGGCAGCAGTTCAATCTATCGGCAGAGGGCACGAGAACCTGGCAGTGAGGTGGCGGCGTATTTTAAGGTGTGGTACTTGGGGGCCCCGCACTTGCAGCTGCAGTACTTGTGGGAGATGGAGTTGATGGGGTGAAGGAGGCTTTCAATTGGGTGTATTCCAAGCGGAGGGAAGGTATCCGATGAGCCTCCTCTCCGGGAAGGTATTCGATGAGCTCCTCCCCCTGGTTTAGCACCAGTTAGCAGCTTCAATTCCAACTTCGATGGGCATCGATGACCGGCGCGAGTGTAACCCATAAACTTAACCACCACCCCATTCCAACGGGCATGAGGCTCCAAGCTATTGAATGACCATTCAAGTAGTCCAACTTCACCTCTCGGTAATTGTCACCGGCACACCTGGAAACATATCTGATCCGATGCCTATGCAGTCCGGTAACCTTTCCGGCAGCTTCATCAACTCTCCGGGTGCGAACCAACAAAGCATTCGTGGTTCTTCTCCGGTACAAGTGATGCACTCGCTCAGAGACTTCTCCGAGTACGTACAAGCTAGCCAGCTGCCTCCACTTTCATAGCTCTGGGACATTTAATTGACAAGCTGTCAATTGACAGAGTGCATTCAAGCGAGCTATATATTATCTCACCAGCATCGTACGCCCAGGCTAAGTCTTCTAACTTTTACATCTCTTCAAAGTCATTGGTGATCACTGATCAAATTCCTAGTGCTATCGATTGGATATTGAAGAGGATTCAATTTTGGTGGAGACCGGTTGTACTTCCGGTTGGGTGTAAGTTAGGATCCAACTGGTTTGATGGTGGTAGCTGAGTTCTGTGGTGAACATGGTCTTGTGATCAATTTAGTTGGTTGCCTGATGTGAAATTTGTTGATCCAAATATGGTTGGTTCCAGAGAATGCATGATTGGAAGTTTATTGGTGCAAATATGTTGATAGTTCGACATTTGTGGGTGTGGTGTGTCACACGTGGCAGGCAGGAAGGAGGAAGCCTCTGTGATTGTAGGTTTTGTCTATAAATCACACCTAGTTGTTGGCCAGACCTCTATATACAGACTCACACGTAGTTTTTATGAGGTGGAAGTTGTTACTCATGCTTCACCCTGATTCCAGAGAAGCACCATTGGTCCATTTTCATGATTCTTGAGGTTGCCTTGAGAAGAATCCTCATTTTCTTCTTTGTCAAGAAAGCAGCGGGTTCAGATGGATTATTGGTCCATGCCTCTTGTTTCTGCACAAACTCGTAGGCCTGGTAGAAACCGGTGGATCTTGATGTGATTTCCTCCTGCGAACCTTGCTAACTAAGGGGAATACCGGACGGGCCGGTCTTCTCCTCTCCGATGCCTAAGTTAGTACCGTTGGAGCAAATAGATAACTTAAGCGGGAATGATAAGTAGTGGGAGAGTTGAGTTACCTATTAATAAGGGTAGTTGAGGCCCTTATATAGGTGGTCGAGCGTGAGGTCTGGTCTTACTCTTCGATGTGGGACTGGTTCCCTTCTGTTCGTACGCAAAGGGGCAGCTAAGGTAACCTGTTCGGCAGGCTGGTGTCCCCGGCTCCTAGGCCCCCAGTCATAAGTTACACTGCTGGGCCTCGGGTCCGAGTGCTGGGGATCCTGCTCCGGGCCTCGGTCCGGCCCCGGGCATGCTAGCTACGGGTCTGTGGGCCTGTGTAGCCCCTCTGTGGCTACTGTCAACACCTCCCCTTCATAAGCTTGCTTAAAGGTGATTGGTTTTCAGGATATTCTTCAAAGTTTCTATCTCCCCGCCATGATCACTTTGGGCAACCGAGTGGCGATCTCCCGGGCGCACTGCTTGGCGAGCTGGGTGTCGTCGGCAGGAGGAGGGACGCTACAGTAGGAGGCCGGGACAGAGTCGAAAGCATCAGCTATAGATTTGATTTTTTCCTGGGTATGTACGGTGGCAGGAATGGTTACCGATGATTTCAGAGGCTTAAATTTCCAAAGCTAGAAGAGTTGGGTGGTAGAGAGATTGAGCTATGTATTTTGGTACGTGAGTTGAATTTGGAAAACGGCAGGGTGTCCAGAGTAAAGTGGGAAAATAGGTTGGATGGAGGACTGGTTACAAGGAAGCCTACGGAGTTTGATTGTAGCATATTGATACGACCCGAACCTAGAATTACAGTTTAACTGTTTTACTTTTATTATTTCTCCTCGGGAATTGTTTTTACTATTTGAAAGTTCTAAAAGTTGACTTTTAAATAAGTTGACTCGACCGAGGATTGTATTTCTTGACGAGGTAGTAGACTTTGAGACGAGTTCGTGGACACGTAGCATGCTCAATTTGGAGTTCGTACTAAAAAGTTACGATGTAAATCGGAAATCTTCCCGATTTTTAGACGAGTATAAATAGCGGGAAATGAAAAATTTCCCGAACGGGAAACTTTCCTTTTCTTTTTCTTTTTCTTTTCTTTCTTTTTCTTCTCTCTCTTTTCTCTCTCCTCTCCCCCGATCGGCCGACCAACCCTCTCCCTGCCTCCACCTGTAACGACCCGAACCTTAAAATACCCCTAAAAAGTTTTGATTTAATTTTGACATTTCGAAAATTTATTTTAAGACCCGAGGGTTTCAACAGTTGGCTTTTTATATGTTAAACCGACCAGGAATTTTATTTCTCGACGAGATAGGGGACAGTAAAACGAGTTCGAGGACACGTAACGAGTTTAAATTGGAATTCGTATGAAAAAGTTATGACGTAAAATCGTGAGAGGTTTCGGAAATTTCCAGAAACGCATGGATAATTCCAGAATTGGGAATATTCTAAGAATATTATGGAATATTCCTTTTTCTTTTCTTTTCTCTTTTCTCTTTCTCCTCTCTCGCTGGCCTGCCCCCGACTCGGGCTCCCCGAAACGGAGACGCCGCCCACGGTTCTTCGCCGTCCGGCCGCCGTTCGGAGCTCCACCGGTCCCGTTTGGACCGCCTCCTCATCCTCTTCTCCTCAGTGGTCGTTATGCGGCCGGGTTCGCCGTGGTTTGATCAGTGGGAGTTCGGGAAGGGTCGACTGTGTCGACCCGAAACTAGCACCTCCGGCCACCGATCGGCCTAATTTCGGGGAGGAAAAGAAAGACCTCGTTCCGCTTGGCAATTCCATGAAAAGAATTAATCCGAATCAACCTCGGTTTGGGGAAAAAGGGCCACCGTATCGACCGCCGTTCACGGCGGCTGTGTGGGCTTTTGGCGGCGAAAATGGTGGTGATGCGTTCTTGAGGTGGTGGTGATTGTTTTAAGTTGTTTGGGATGAAATTAGAGTGTTTCGGGCCACTGTGGTGGCGCTGCCGGCAGCGTGGCGGCGGTGCTGCGGCTGCCGACGGCGGAGGAAGGAGAAGGGTGAATAGTGAGTTGGTAAAAAGTGAAAGTAAAATAGTAAAAAGGTGAATAGTAAACAGTAAATTAGTAATTCAATAAATAGTAATTAGTAAACAGTAAAAAGGTAAATAGTAACAGTAAAAGGTTAAACAGTAAAGTGAATAGTAAGTCTGATTTTTGACCGTTGACTTTGACGTTTACTATTACTGTTGACTTTCCGAAAGGGGTAAAACTTGTTAAAAATGGGGTTTTACGGCAAAAATTAGCGACCAAAGAATTGGTCAAACTTTGTTCCCAGTGGGTGGGTGTTGGCGGTTTGGGAGCAAAGACATTTTATTTTGGTTTTGGGTTACTTAGGAGCTGTTTCGGAAGTTTCGAGGGAAATTTCCGGGACGGGTCCTCTCACCACCCAACTCCGCCGTCCGGCCGAACTGGACTGCCGCACCGGTCACGTTCGGACCGGCTCGGCCTCCTCTTCACGTCGGTGTCAGCGGTGCGGCGTGAATCGCCGCCGTTCGGCCGTGCGACGCCCGAGACCGAACGCCACCGACGGTTTGAAACTCCCTCCTCCGGCCACTTCTTGGCCCGATTTTAGGGGGGAAATGGAGACCTTGACTCGTGTAGTAATCCCACCAAAGGAATCAATCCAAATCAATCCAGGTAAGGAGAATTGAGAATTTGAAAATTTTAGGGTTTTTGTGATTTTTTGTGGAGGTTGTGATTTTGGTGTTTTTGGTGGATTTGGAGGCTAGAATTGGGTTTAGGACGATGATTGGAGTCGATTGGGTGTATTTTGATGTTGAATTGGTTGGTTTTTAGAGAAAATTGGATTTGGGAAAAATGGGCCGCCGTTTGCGGCGGTTGGGGCTGTTTTTGGCGTCGGGGATGAGTCCCCGAGGTGGTGGCGATGGTGTTGGGTGAATTTGGGATCGATTGGAGGTGGTTTTGCCTCCTGTGGTGGCGCTGCTATTTTGACGGCGGCGGCGACGGCGCCACTGTTCCGGCGGCGTGAGGTAGGAGATGATGAATAGTAACATAGTAAAAAGTAAAAGTAAAACGGTAAAAGGTGAAAAGTAAATAGTAAAAAAGTAAAAGTAAAGGTAAACAATAAAAGTAAATGGTAAATAGTAATTAGATTTTAACCATTTACTGTTTGACTTTTAGAATTACTGTTTTACCTAGAATAATTATTGTTTGACCTTGGATTATTACTGTTGTCTTACCGTAAAAATATTAAAAGCTAATTAAAATGGTTTTACGACGAAATAACTAGTAGAAGGATTAATCGGACACGAGGTGGGTGTCCTGAGTAATTTCGGACGTAGATTTTCGGTATTGAGGCGTAATTCTTATACTGATAACTGAAAAAGAGAAAATTGGAAGGTTTCGTGCGAGTGAGGACGTCCGTAGATTTAACTTTTATAATTTAATTCTGAAGTTTGAAATATTTATAATTACATCTCTGTTACAGGTAGAGAAACTACTCGACGTAATGAGAGCGAGGAATAGCGGCACGCTCGGCAGTACTGTGAGTGGAATTTATTTTAAAATAAATGCATGCAATTACGTTTTATTGAAATGTAATTTATTTAATTATAAAAGTTTGTAAGCATGATATGAATTATCGAAAGTCGATAATTCATATACTTCTGTTATAATAGTTGATTTAATATTTAAAGTAAATTATGGATATGGGTTATACAATTACTACTGTTTTAGTAGTACGTATTTTAATTGGAAACGAGGTTTCCGGAAATAGAATGTTTTAATTAATCATAACTTGATTATGCTAAATAAGTTTATGTGTATTTTGATGTAAAGACCGGAAATGAGATTTCCGGCGATTTAATGTTTTCGAATTTGTGATTTTTCGACATGTGAGACATGTCGATGTTGTATATATATTTTTGATATTATTTTACGGCATATTGGATATGTCGGACATATATGAATATATTTTGAGGCTATTATACTATTTATGATTATTATAAGCCTCAGATGTGTGGTCGGGGACCGTACGGATTTATGATATATAAGGGGAAGCGTACTTTCGGTTTTGTTTTCGGATTTTCACCATATCAGGGTCGGGATATATGTGTATATTGATGCTAGCTAGCTTAGTCGCCTGAGCCCATGCGAGGTGACGACTTGACCACATAGGTCAGATTCACGCTCGATGGTCGACGTGTACGGGCAGAGTATCGCCTGAGCCCACGCGAGGTGACGATTTGACCCTATAGGTCAGACTCACGCTCGGTGGTCGACGTGTACGGGCATAGAGTCGCCTGAGCCCACGCGAGGTGAGGACTTGACCATATAGGTCAGATTCACGCTCGGTGGTCGACGTGTACGGGCATAGCGTGATGACGCTATTGGGACTCTTGGATGATTGACCCTTAGCCTGCGGGGCTATTATTAAATGGTGGTAATAATGCTCCCCTATTCTATTATATGACCAATGGGTTTGGTCATGGTTTTTATATTATGAGGTTTTCGGGAATATTTTCTCTATGAGATTTCTGATTTTAATAAATTCCCAAACCAGCGGGGCTGGGTTTTTATATGACCAATGGGATTGGTCGTGAAATATTATTAATTGATTTTCAAAAATATTTCGTTTTGAAATACATATATAAACAAAATTATTATTTGTTTATTTGATATATCAGCGGGGCTGATTTTTAAATACGATTTTCTTAAAACGTGGGACGTTTTATTAAAGGCATGCAATGTGGTTTTATTTATAAAATATTGGGAAAGTAACATGATACTTTCAATTAAAGTATTATATTAGATTGTTTTATTTTTATCCACTCACTCTAACGTGTTTTTAATTTATTTTCCCCTGGGCCCTTCGTTTTAAAATCGCCCAGTATGCAGAGTAGTGATCAGAGGTCAAGAGTACTCGGAGTCGAGGCATAGTCATCATCGTTGTCGTTTCCGCTAGGTGGGATCTGTGATCCCTTATTCTTTTAATTTTCATATTATATTTCTTGTTATATTTCCATTTGTAATTCCAGTTCATTTTGTTAGATTGCTCTGATTATCTGTGAGCCAGTGGAATTAAATTTTGTATTTATTTGTGGCGGTTGTTGTGATTTGGGGAGCAGATAGCTCCAGGTGTTACAGATGGAACTGGAATTTAGAAGTGTTTTGGTTGTTGCAGGTTTTAGGGTTGTCCATCTTAAGATTGACTTATCAATTTATCGATAGAGTTAGTCTTAAGGTGGTCCCCGTAGGGCCTTATCCGGGTTTCAGGGTGAAATCTGGTTCGGGTCCTGTCACATATAGTGTCACCGGGATAAACCAGGAACCACCAGCTGCTGGTTGGAGTTTGAGAGTATGGGCACCGGCCAGGCCAGGTCCTCCTCTCCTTCTCTCCAGTCATCGTCTCTCTTCCTCTGGATGGCCTTCTCCTCTCCGGGTACGGGTGCGGTGCCGGTGACTCCGGATGCGAGTGCGGTGCGGTTGTCTCCTCCTCCGGGTGCAGTCGTCTCCTCCGGTTCAGTGCGGTACGGGTAGTCTCCTCCGGTCCGGTGCGGTGCGGTCGTCTCCCTCCTCCGGTGCGGTCGGTCCCCCCTCCCCCCTCACCCTCTCCGGGTACGGTGGCTCTCTCCCTCTGGTGCGGTCGTCATCTCCTCCTCCGGTACGGGTCGTCTCCTCCCCTCCTCCGGTGCGGTAAGGTCGTCCCTCTCCGGTCGACCTCTAGGGGCATGACAAGAGAGGAGGAAAGAAAAAGAAAAAACCAGAGGAAGAAAAAGCAGAGAGAGCAGCCAGAAGTAGAGAGAAAGAAAAAAGCATAGGGAAAGAGAGAAAGAAGAAGAGAAAAAGAGCGGGAAAGAGGAGAGAAGAAGAAGAAAAAAAAAGAGGGGGTCAATGGGCCCAGCGGGTCAACCCGGTCAACTGACCCAGCAGGTCAGCAGCAGCCCAGCAAAATAAAAAAATAAAAAAAGGGGGCCAGCAGTTTTTTTTCCGAGCAGGCAGCATGGTTGGACCATAAAGCAATCTTCTCTGGCCACCCGCCGATCTTCTTTGGACACCCAAGCTGTTCTCTACTCCCGTAGACAAACACCGGGCAACTAGGGAATCCTTCCCGTGGGCTATTCAAAACACCCGACAGCTTTCTTCAAAGATAAGTACCACCTCTCATATCATTATATCTCCACATGATTACTTTCGGTATATTGGTACCTTAAACATGCGATAAGTGTGTGCGCATGATTACCTGCTACACCGGTAATTTTTAGCTTGTCTCTGCATAGAAACATAGTCTTTCGTGTGTGTGATTGGCTGAGGTATAACACCTGGAAAGGGTAAGCCAGTAACAACGGCTGAGGCATTCCAACGGGTAAGCCAACAACACCGGAGGCATATATCATGCACTCTCAAAACATCGAGCATTGCATGCTTTCATTCTATACTTGCTAAATGTATGAGCATGGTTCATTATGCGCTTATCAGTGCTACGCATATCAGCACGCATATCAGTATGCATTGGTCGATCATTTTAGTGTTGCGCATATCATTATGTGCATATCAGTATGCATCGCTGCACGTCATCAGTACTGCATTGCATATCAGTATGCATCGGTCGCATTTCAATACTGCGCACCATGTCAGTACGCATCTTTCGTGTGTGAAAGCCAGTAACAACGGCTAAGGTATTCCACCGGGAAAGTATAAGCCAGTAACAACGGCTGAGGCATTCCACCGGGAGAGCTTGTCCTCTAGCACAGGCAACTTTTCCCACAGGCTAAAAAACCCTGCACATGTACCACCGGGCTTTATAAACCCGGGAGAGCTTGTCCTCTAACACAGGCAACTCTTTCCGCAAGCTAAAAACCCTACACATACTACACGCCTGCAAGCACAAAGGCTGTGAAACGTTTGGGGACGGCATGGCCAAGCCACCCCACCGGGAGATAGTATCCTCTAACACAGGAGCTTCCTCCCGCAGGCGAACCACTATAAACCGCTGTGTCGATTCATTTATTATTGTGGGTTAGAGGACAAGCTCTGGATAGGGACTGTATATATATATTGCCTGTGCTAGAGGACAAGCTCTCCCGGATAGAACGATCCCTACTTGTCAATACTACTATCGACACAAGAAGGGTAATATATGTATGAAGTTGTTTTGTAGGTACAAATGTGCGTGTATAATAATCTCCATCAAGTTGCCCAATTTTGATTGCCAAATGGCACTGAAATTCGAGTAGCTGACGCCTTGTATGCGCCTAAGGTGCCACGGTCATCCATTTTCAAATCACAGAAGCGAAAGGGAAATCAGAACTCTGAAGAAACCAATGTCGACGTCGTGTCTAGGCGTCCCGGCCAGGGCTCGGCCTCGGTGCTGACGCCGACCTCCTCTCGGCTCCAAGGAGAGGTTCGGCTACTTCCTGCTTCTCATGCCTCTGTTGCGATGTCTAATGCAAAGCTTGTTCACTAGCAAAACTTCAAGCAAGACCATCTTTTGCTATTGATAAGAAACATAATATTTCATTCTTACAACGAATCCAAGGTGATATATGTGGACCTATAACACTAGAGTGCGGACCGTTTGGATATTTCATGGTTCTGGTTGATGCGTCGACGCGTTGGTCACAAGTCGCATTATTGTCCATGAGGAATGCTGCATTTGCCAAACTCCTAGCTCAGATTATTAAGCTACGGGCTCACCACCCCCCTCCACCCCCCGACCATCCAATTAAGTCAATCAGACTGGATAATACTGGAGAGTTTACGTCAAAGTGTTTCGACGATTATTGCATGTCATTTGGGATTGAAGTTGAACATCTTGTGCCCCACGTTCATTCTCAGAACGGTCTTGCAGAGGCCACGATCAAGAGACTACAGATTGTCGCTCAGTGAATCGTCATGGCCACCAATTTGCCAGTTTCAGCATGGGGATATGCAATATTACATGCAGCTATGCTTTTTCGTCTACGACCCACAGATAGCCAACCATTTAGTGCGTACCAGTTGGTAACTGGTTACGAGCTTGACATTTCGCATCTGCGTACTTTTGATTGTGCCGTATATATGCCGATCACGCCTCCACTGCGTACCAAGATGGGTCCACAACGACGATTAGATACCTATGTTGGATATGAAGCACCAACAATTGTCCGCTACATCGAGCCTTCGACAGGTGATTTGTTTACTTGCAGATTGTCACTTTTTTGAGACATCATTTCCGCCGTTAGGGGGAGATGGGAACGCATCTGTCCCGATTGAACTCTAGGAATTGTCGTGGTTATCTCCCACTATGTCTCATTACGATCCCCGTACGTCTCAATGTGAGACGGAAGTACAACTCATATCAGAGTTACAAAAGGTTGCGGACTCGATGCCCGACTCCTTTACTGATATCGCGAAAGTGACAAGATCAACTATACCTACTGCGAATGTACCTGCAACGCTCAACATACCTCGTCAAGGACGAGCAAGGCCACCGGATTCGGGCACGCACCCCTAGGCTCGGAATCCCTTAGTGGAGAATCGGCGTCGACTTCGGATCCTCCAAGGAAGAGGGGGAGACCAATTGGTTCCAAGGATAGTGTACTGAGAAAGAGGGCATTTGTTCAGGCACAAAGTGATCCGTTCATCATCAATACTGTGACGCTGTCACACGAGATTGTCTCCGACTATACCTATGTCCAAGAATGAATTCTGCATACCCTGGGGGACGCCTCAAACTCACCGTTGACGTTGGAGAACAAGGAAATCTCACTAATTTTCTTAAGCATGCACAATCTTATGGAAAGAAATTCCATGTATATTGATGATGCATTCGCATACGCCGTTGCTCAAGAGATCATTGACGATGACGAGATGGAACCCTGCATTGTTGATGAGTGCCAACGAAGAGCGGATTGACCGAAGTGGGAAGAAGCAATCCAAGCTGAACTAGACTCTCTAAAGAAAAGGCAAGTTTTCAGACCGGTTGTGCCTACACCGCCGAATGTGATGCCAGTTGGACATAAATGGGTCTTTGTCAGAAAGTGCAATGAGAATGGTGAAGTCCAATGATATAAAGCTTGACTAGTGGCGTAAGGTTTTTCTCAACGCCCTAGAATTAATTATGAGGAGACGTATTCTCTGGTCATGGATATAATTACCTTCCGTTATCTAATCAGTTTGGTAGTCTCTGAAAGACTAAACATGCAGCTTATGGATGTTGTTACAGTGTATCTTTTTGGGGATCTAGATACCGAAATGTATATGAAAGAACCTGAAAGACTTTCGTTACCCAAGTCAAGTGAGCATAAACCACGAAGTGCTCATGCTATCAGGTTAAGACGATCTCTATATGGACTCTGACAGTCTGGTAGGATGTGGTACACACAGTTGAGTAATTACTTAGTTGGGAATGGATACAAGAATGATGAGTTGTGCCCTTGTGCGTTCATAAAGAGAACAAGTTAAGGATTTGCCATAGTCACCGTCTACGTTGACGATATGAACATCATTGGAACTCCAGATGAGATTAATGAGACCGCGAGCTACTTGAAATCTGAATTCGAGATGAAAGATTTGGGAATGACTCGATTTTGCCTAGGCCTAGAGCTAGAGCACCGAAGTGGTGGAATCTTTGTACACAAATCTGCATATGTTCGAAAGATGCTCAGGCGATTTAACACGGACAAAGTTATGCATCCTACAGGCACTCCCATGGTCATTAGAACTCTGGATATCAATAAAGATTTGTTTCGTCTGAAAGAAGATGATGAAGAGGTCTTGGGAGCTGAATATCCGTATCTCAGTGCTATTGGAGTTTTGTTATACCTAGCTCAGTGCACTAGACCAGACATTGCATTCTTGGTAAACTTGTTAGCTAGATTTAGCTCGGCACTAACACAATGTCATTGTGTTGGAATCAAGAACATCTTCTGATACCTGAAATGAACCAGTGACATGGGCTTGTACTATCAATACACTTATCAGGATTCGACACCTAGTCGATCCCTTGCATCCCGCAACGCAAGCCACGACAAGGATCACCGTAGCACCGCCGCCGCACTGGGCCCCAGTTCGGCTGTCCGCTGCACCACCGCCACTTCCGCCGCCAGCTCAGCCTCTCTTCGTGCCGCCGTCGATGTTGCCACCGTACCTGACACTGAGGATGCTAAAGCGTGGTCTTGGTACGGCTTCGGCACTACCCCTCCTACCCGGATACACTGAATGACGTGATAGTAGGATTTGCTGATGCTGGATACTTGTCTGATCCACACAAAGGACGTTCCCAAACCGATTATGTTTTTACCATGGGAAATACGGCGATATCTTGGAGATCAACTGTAACGCCCCAGAAAGATTACGTTACAACGCCGCAAGCCCTTGAAAACATAAGTCTGTAGCTTATGCCACAAACCCATATTACAACGACTCACAAGGCCTTTTTGGATTAGTGGTAAGACAAATATTCATAAGATTGTTAAGAGCCCAATTTGGAAGCATGAAGAAATTTTTACAATAAAGAGACATATTTACATTCCACAAACATGGACTCATTCAAGTTCCCAAAAGAGAATTTCACCAAAATTTAGGCAGGCTATGACAACAATTTACATAGTTTCCCAACAAAATTAGACCATAATCACAATTCAAAAAAAGGGAAACTGAACAACACCTGCTTAACTAACGATCAAGTTCAAAGAGAGGCTATGTGCACAACTAGAAGATGCCAACACCCAAGCATCTAAGTATAGTCCTCAGCTGATTCCGGCTCAGTTCCTGAAAGGAAAGTAGGGGTGAGCATCACATATGTTCATTGCCCAGTAGAGGAGCTCAAACCCCACTAGGTTTTATAATAGCATGCAATATACTGTTAAGAAGAGAAAGAAAAGGACGCAGTAGCATATAAGACAAAATAAATAAATCACAAAAATATGACGCACAACGGGATCCCAATATCTCACAGTCCAGATGACCGGTCCTATAGACCAACTACACGGCCTTACCTCTACTAAAAACAAATAGTATCAGGTAAGCGTAGAGAGAGCGTCCGCTACCTAGCTACACACACGTTTCGAGTCCGTCCTTAAGATCGGAATCTCGCACGACCGATGTAACTAACCCTCCGGAGATTAAAGGGATCGAACCCAAGGAAGTCAGTGCCACCCTTCGCTCTCAAGTCATCTAAATAACTTATTTAACTGTATGGCATGGCCATGACATGATAATGATACTTCCATGTCGTAAAACAAATAAAAGAAAATAGCCAGAACCATACGTAAAATAATGAAATGATAAAACAAAAAGAAAAATGTAGGGAAAGCTCTAGTGAGGCGTAGGTGAGTTTCCCCCTACCTGGAATCCACACACACAGCTGAAATATGTGATTCACCGTCAGTTCACCAAGCCTTGGGTCACTGGAATCTTAAACCTGAAAGTCTAAGTTAGTAACATCCTTAGACCAGATCACTTAATATTACAGAGGACACAACTTTCACCAAGAAAGCACCAAGAAAGTGAATTCACAATCTGATATTAGCATCACCACTCCAAGTGCAACTTTAACAAGTCTAAGTGCACACCAGCATTTCCATCTAGCTACTGGATACCACCAAAACTCAACTTCAAAAATATAAAATACAAACTTATAGCATACTGAGCATCAACTCCAAACCACCACTTAATTAATTAATCTTCCCATAGACTAGGAAAGACTAATTCAATTAAGTTCTTAACCACCCTGCAATATACAGGGAACTAGTTCGTTCCCACTCTTCACCAATATATCACCTTTAATCAAAGAAATGGAACCCAACACAGATTCATGAAACCAACATCAAAGACAGCTTCACCAACATAACACAACTCTTCTTCAATTCCAATTAAATCCAACTATGAACTCAAGCACAATGAAATTTTAACCTTTACCAGAATTTGATCAATACCTGATCACAGAAGGTTTAATTGAATTCTAGCTCCAATCCCTCTTCTCTTCCACTGTCAAACCTTGATTCAAAGGAATCATTAATAACCCACAATTTAACCAATCTGAAAATCACCAACGGAACACTATAATCGGGTTTGAGCTTACCTTGGACTGAATTGATTTTAGTCTAAACTCCTATGTTCAACCTCTTGCCCCAATACAGGAAGAAGAGGAGGATGTCAATGGCCTCTTCCAAGCTCGGGTGACATTGTAGCTGCAGCGGTTTTGGTCAGAATATGAGGAGCAACTATATTGATTTAGTCATTTAGATGACCAGCTTAGGAATAGAAAACAGAACTGAGTCGGTGAACTGAGTCTGTGATATTAGAAAGGTCTAGACTCTTGCTTTGAGACCAGGGATTAATCTCCCCTCCTCATTCCATATTAACTTTAAAATTAATTTCAGTTTACCTACTTGAACTTTGGCTCAATCATCCCTTCAGTCACTATACTTTTGATTTCATCAGCTACACCATTGTATTTCCCTAAATTAATCAACTGATAGCAATTTTATAATTTCGTCCAAACAATCTATCAATACAAAAAGCTTATTGGTATCATTTCCCTACATTAATGTACTGTTACCATATTACGATTATAAACAAGGCTAAACAAATCATATAATCAAGTTGAACAATAGAAAACAAACAAAAACAAATCATATATGATAAAACAAAAAGAAATCACCATATATGATTTGTTTTTGTTTGTTTTCTATTGTTCAACTTGATTATATGATTTGTTTAGCCTTGTTTATAATCGTAATATGGTAACGGTACATCAATGCAGGGAAAGTATACAAAAAACCTTTGGTATTGATAGATCGTTTAGACGGAATTTACAAAATTGGTATCAGTTGATTAATTTAGAAAGTATAGGAGTGTAGCTGATGAAATCAAAAGTATATGGACTGAAGTGATGATTCAACCAAAGTTCAAGTAGGTAAACTGAAATTAACTCTTAACTTTATATGGGTTCACATCTTTCAACTCTTGAGAGTCCAATAAGTTACTTTAAAGCCCAGTTTAAAATTCAGATGAGACTTGTAAACTCACTTTCTCAGAACTGACTCAATGACCCAACTTTGAGATTAAATTTCTAAACCCAAAAATCGTAAGAAAACATAAAGTAACTAAATAAAATTATCAGGGCTCACATCAACCAAATAAACCCTTGTTGCTACCTCCTCGAACCATGTTGAGATCATTGCACTACATGAGGCAATCAAAGAGTGTGTTTGGCTTCACTCAGTTATATCTTACATTCGAGAGTCTAGTGGACTTGATACTTACTACGGTGGGACCAACTTGCATATATGAAGATAATGCAGCATGCATTGAGTAGATGGAGTTGTGATACATCAAGGGTGACAATATTAAACACATTTCGCCTAAATTCTTTTACAATCAGCAGCAACAAGAGACTTTGAATATCCAAGTGAAGCAAGTTAGCTCAGAAGATAATGTTGCTAATCTCTTCACCAAGTCTACTCAAAGTTACATTTGTGAAGCATGTAAAGCGCATTGGAATGTGTCGCTTATCCGAACTCAAAAACTAATTTATTCATCAGGGGGAGTTCTCATGTAGACATCAGGGGAGTCTACTTATGCATACCTTACGCACTTGTGGTTGGTGTGTTGTACTCTTTTTCCTTAGACCATGTTTTTATTTTTGGCCAAGAGGTTTTTGTTTTGTTGGCAAGGTTTTAACCAGGCAACAGTCTATGCACTATTAGGCATGCGACACAAGGAGAGTGTTTAAGAAAGGTTAATTCCGTAACTTCCGTGGTGTATTTTGTCCTAATTATACTAGATTTCTAGTATATTCAGTAAATAGAAAATTTCTGATTATTCGGGATACTTGATGTCATGCCTATATAAAAGTCTCCTTATCAATCAATAAAATTACACTTTACTTATCATTCTTTTCTCCTATAACCAAACCATTATTATTATTATTAATTTTTACTTTATATTTGTTTTTCTATGTCTTTTACCTTAGGGATCACAATTCACCCAACATCAATTTTTTCTTTTTTCGTTTTGGAACATACTGGGTATAACAGGAGCCCCAAGGCCAAGACTGAATTTGAGAAGAGCTATAAGAATAACAGAGAAATCGTCATAGCTACTCACTGCCCAGTTATCTGAATCTCTCGAATTTCCCAATTTGTTGAAGAAAGCCCAATTGTTCTGCTTCACCATTTCCAATAGATTGGAGCGTCATTTCTTGTCGTCGTTTAATTTAGGTGGCTGGGTTTGCTTGCTGATTTATAGCCATTGGAATTGGTTTGCTGTTGACTCTGCTCATTTCTAAGTCTTGAGGTAGGCAAAACGAAGCTGGGTTCTAATTTTCCGTGATTGTTGTCTATGATTTCTGTATGAAATTGGCAAACTTGATTTTTGGTATGCCTTGCATTTTGATTATTATAAGGGATTAGATATATGAAATAACAGATTTTCTTACTCCCATAGTCCCATTCATTTTACCCTATTAGTAATCATTTCAGAAACTCTTGTAGGTCAAACATGAAGCTATTTAACGTTTTCAGTTAAGTGTTCATCAGTAACTTCTAAAGTTGTTATTCCACTTGCCTCCAATTTGTTTTGCATACAATCCAAGAGTACATAAAGTCTGTTATTCTTATTTCACATTCCAAATGCAGACTAGATTAGAATCCTAGAATCCTAGCTATATTGATCGTTTCGCCGTACCTACTGTTTTTATTGTTTTCAGGAAATAAGTCCATGATTGGATGTGTTACTGATATTCCGGGAGTTGTCTTGAGCTCAGAAAATAAGTCCATGAATTCATGTGTTACTGTTTTGTCTTGAGCCTTATCCCATGCTTGCTGTTCACATGATTAAAGAAGGGTACTACATTTCAGTTACTCATTTCCAAGCCTGTTTACTAAGTTATCAAGGTTTAAAATGTATTCATATGTCTGCTTGATGGATTCAGTCATTAATACTTGTTTTGTTTTCAATATCAGACGCAACTTATTGAGTAAAGCCCAAAAAATGAGAGTATAATGTCTGAAGAGGCTGGAGTAATGTTGGTGGTTTATGATGATCCCTCAGACCAGCAATCTTTCTCTTTGGATGATACCAGCAGCAGTGAGGAATCACTTGATGAAACTAGGCTCTCACTGGAGACCACAAACGATGTGATTCCATATATTGGAAAAAGATTTGCTACTCATGATGCAGCGTATGAGTACTACAGTGAATTTGCAAAACAATGTGGATTCTCAATCCGGCGACACCGTACTGAGGGAAAAGATGGGGTGGGCAAGGGACTTACAAGACGCTACTTTGTCTGCCACCGTGCTGGAAACACTCCGAGTAAATCATCCAATGAAAGCAAGCCTCGAAGAAATAGAAAGTCCTCCCGATGTGGATGTCAAGCATACATGCGGATAAGCAAAACAACAGAATTGGGAGCATTGGAATGGCGTGTCACGGGTTTTGGGAACCACCATAATCATGAACTCTTGGAGCCAAACCAAGTTCGTTTTCTTCCTGCATACCGAACTATAACTGAATCTGATAAGAGCCGTATCCTTATGTTTGCTAAGTCAGGAATTTCAGTACAGCAAATGATGAGGCTCATGGAGCTTGAGAAGTGTGTTGAACCAGGTTATTTACCCTTTACTGAGAAGGATGTGAGAAATTTACTCCAGTCATTTAGGAAGTTGGATCCGGATGAGGAGAGCACAGACTTGTTAAGAATGTGCAGAAACATCAAGGTCAAAGATCCAAACTTCAAATTTGAGTACACAATTGACTCAAAGAACAGATTAGAGAATATTGCATGGTCATATGCATCCTCTGTACAGTCATATGAGATATTTGGAGATGCAGTGGTGTTTGATACTACTCATCGCTTAACTGCATTTGACATGCCACTTGGGATATGGGTCGGAATAAATAATTATGGTATGCCTTGCTTCTTTGGCTGTGCGCTTCTACGTGAGGAAAGTGTCAGGTCATTTTCATGGGCATTACAGGTGAGTCCCAACACACACACACACACACACATCTGTGTGTATTTTATTTTGCTTCAATCATCGATACTGTCACCTTATATTGCAACAATCAGTTAATTATGATAATAGATGGTGCGAGAAGGTAGAATGTTCTGAATTTTGAGTAATCATAGAAATATTAAATAGGATGGGTGGTTAGATTACTTTGAATTGGCAGGTAGTCTCAAGGATTGGCCTGTTAGGTTTTCACCCTGCAAAAAGAATATTTGCTGAGTGACTGTCATTCAAAATTTGCAATGGACTCTTCTCTTTTCTTCTTTTCTCTATCCCCCCACTGTGTTTCTTGTTCCTTGAATCGAGAATTTCTTGAAATTTCATATTACAACCCTTTAGTACTTGGGAGCATCATGTTAGTCTATCAGATTTATGTAGTCCAATTCATATGAACTGGTTACTGCTTAGTAAATGCAGATCATTCCCTCTTTTGTATTCAATATCTACTGTATTTGGTATTTTCCAGTTAGCCAGTATGAAATCAAATTTATATGTTTTTGAGTATTAGCATATGCAGCATGTATATCTTCATGAAGAAATCCTATTGTTCCCAGATTTACATGGTTTTCTGTTTTGTATTGAAATTTATTGAAGGTATTCCTGGGGTTCATGCATGGGAAGGCACCACGGACCATATTAACTGATCAAAATTTATTTCTGAAAGAAGCAATAAGTGCAGAGATGCCAACAACTAAACATGCACTATGTGTATGGATGATAGTTGCGAAGTTTCCATCCTGGTTCAATGCTGTTTTGGGTGAACGTTACAATGAATGGAAGAGTGAGTTTTATCGCGTTTACAATTCGGAAGCCATAGAGGATTTCGAACTAGGGTGGAGGGACTTGGTAAATTCTTTTGGGCTTCAGTCTAACAGGCACATAGTCAACTTGTATGGTCTGCGCTCACTTTGGGCACTACCGTTCTTGGGAAGCCATTTCTTTGCAGGAATGGCTACAATTGGTCGGTCGAAGTCAATTAATGCATTTATCCAACGATTTTTAAGTGCACAGACTCGGCTGGCACACTTTGTTGAACAAGTATGTTGTCCTCTTTTTTCACCCACAATCAATTTAATTTCAGTATTCCATTTGTTTTTAGAACACTGGTACATTTAAGGCATATGTGTGTGTGTGTGTGTGTGTGAGTGTGTATAACTTGCGGATAGCTTATCTTGTTGGCATTTAACATACAGGTAATTAAGAAAATTAAAATCTGGACTACTTGAGGTTGGTTTGTGAATTTTTTTTGTTCCTTTTTCTTATCTTCCCACACTGTTGCAACTGAAACTATCTGATATATGTTGGTGGTCACTGTGCATTTAGTATATAAATCATAAAATTATCTACTTTGTACCGCCGCATCTTTCTCTGAAGAGGAGCTCTCAAGTTCACATGTCTACACAGATTTCAAGTTAGCTTCTGCATTTATCTTGACTTAGTGCACCGGGGCATTTCCTTTCTTCGGTGGAAAAGCTTTTGTCTAGTATTAAAAAGTGTGTTTGCATGAGCAGGTGGCTGTTGCTGTGGATTTTAAAGATCAAGCTGGAGAACAACAAACAATGCAACAAAATCTCCAAAATATATGCCTGAAAACAGGAGCGCCGATGGAATCCCATGCTGCCTCAGTTCTGACTCCATATGCTTTCTCTATGCTTCAAGAACAACTTGTTTTGGCTGCTCACTATGCATCTTTCCAAATGGATGATGGTTTTCTTGTTCGACATCACACAAAAGGCGATGGAGGCTGGAGAGTGTATTGGGTTCCTCGGGAAGGCATCATAAAATGCAGCTGCCATCATTTTGAGTTTTCAGGGATCCTCTGTCGGCATGCACTTCGAGTTCTCTCAACTGGAAATTGCTTTCAGATCCCGGATAGATACCTTCCTGTCCGTTGGCGTCGAATCAGCATGCCTTCTGCAAAACTCCTTCATAGTGTTCCAAGTGATCACGCAGAAAGAATACAGCTGTTACAAAGTATAGTATCAACTCTGGTAACAGAATCTGCAAAGTCTAGGGAGAGGCTAGATATAGCAACTGAACAGGCCTCAACCCTGTTATCTCGGATAAGAGAGCAGCCTGTTTCATTTCAAAGTATGAGAGACAGTGCCCCGAAGAATAGGAATTTATGATGCAATGCCCTTAAAAAAAATGCTTTGTCTGAAATTCTTACAGAAAGCGGACCTTGTCTGGATTTGAATGAAGTCGGATGGGCACGCTTAAAAACTATGCGTGGCCTCAAACTGATAGGAGCTGGGACGTGGGAGGAAGTGTTGTATGTTGGATATTTGTAGCTTTTATGGTAAATGGTGTAATAGTTCTACTGGAGGAACGGCTACAAGTTTTTTGGGGAAGGACAGTGGTGAGATAGGTATTGAATAGAAGAAGTCTCTGCCAGCCTAATGGCAACCTAAGGGGCACTCGTTAAGTGAAAAAATATGGTCTTTATACTGGCAATATTTAACTTGATGAATTATGATGCACTGTGTTGCTACCACATATTGGACAGATGATTAAGTGCAAGTCCAGTGCCATGTTGCTGAGGAAAAGACTTCTTTTGGTGGAAGTTGGATACAAATGGGTTTATGGCTTCAAGGATGGAGCACTTGCATATCTGTTAATGAGAATGTTTTTTCTGCCTTAGTTCTTTGTGGCAAGAACAGAAAAATTGAAGGGATAGGGACTCAAAGGTTGTTCAATCCTTGTTGCACCACTAAAATGGATTGTTTGCACCACCGATGAGTGGGGAAGAACACCACCAACTCTCAAATGTGAATGAGAGACTACATCATATTGTGAAGTTAACCTATTTTCCTAGTGGTCTGAGGGACTGAATATGAACTTGGGGACATGGGTTTAGGTTAGGGTTTAACACAACTAGTGCCAAAATCTCATGGGATTTGCATTAAGTGGAAGCATTCATGCCAATGAGGTTTGAACTCGTGACTTTCACGGTCTCGCTTATTACAAATAACTATTCCCCCACTGTTCTTGGCAAGTAGAAGTATTCATGCTGATGCCATACATGTTCAATGTGCTGATGGCCAACATACAATTTGATTTACTTGGGCTGCTGGTTACTCAATTTACATCTTTCCCCAGTTGATTAAAACTGAGTATTGAGAAATTAAGTGAGTGGAAACTGGAAAGCATGGAGGAAAATGCTTATCCTCTCCAAAGAGGGGGGGGGGGCCTGGATGGAGAATGAAGAGCCCTCCTTAATTCAGGTGGTAGTGCATGCCTAGAATTGCCATGCTACCAACAATATTTGAAAATAGGGTGGTGCTTTGAATCCACCTATCTCCTTTTTCTCCCAACTTGGTCCAACCTCTTCAAATTCTCTCCATCGCAAACCCCAAAAGTAGCATTACTAGCTAGTGCATGGTCTTTTCATGTACTTAGAAATTGAGGGATGTCTAAGTTCATGCTACTGCTGACTTGTATGAATCATTGAGTGGATCTAGGTTGACCTAATGCCATATATATGCACAGTTAAATAGCACAAATATGAATTTACAGAGTTGAAAATCCATCCATATATTTTGCACCATATGATAACGACTTCAATTCATTATTTCTTCTGGTTTTGCTGCTGCGTGTGACTCGTTATTTACCTCTCCACGGTGGAAGATCACTTTAGTTCGTGGAAGTGTGTGGCAGTGAAGCCAACATCTTTGAGATGAAGGAAAACGAACAAGCGAAACTAAAGCATCCTTTTTTTCTACAAACATGATGAGAAAGCTAGGTAGTGATCCTTCTTACTAGTAGTAAAAAAAACTTGGAAAACCACTCGTGTACATGGTGTGTGTATAAAAGAAACAACACAAACTATACACAAATTTCCGAGGAACACCCCTCCCAACTAATCCAAATGGAACTCTGGGAATAGTGAAAAAAGTAAAAAGTGAAACCATACAGAATGTCTTATATGAGTACGAGGACGTTATGATAATATATCTACGACAAAGTTAGTCTCTATGTAAATATGACGATAACTTACACAACGTAAATTAGAAGCCAAAAACTGAATATCAAAAACCATCCAAGAGAAATATTAAAATCTCCTACCACCACATTAGAGAAGTGATTAAATTTGCAGTGTGTGATCGTACAAAATATACATTTGAGCACCTTGAAATCGTGAAAAGGGTAGTCGGCAGAAATTGCTTGCTAATAGAAACTGGCCACTTTTATATTTGGCACGAGTAAGGATTAGATTCTTTGACTGGAAAATTGGAGCTGGATTTTATAATTTAAATACTACATATGAATCAATTTCCTCATCACTTGTCTATTGTCTTGACTATGAATTTAAGAGTATATACATATGTGCACGAGCAAGGAGAAAGTTCATCCCAAATTCAAAGTAGTCTACAAACTTAGAATTGAAATTTTCTTAGGGTCGTAAAGAGATATAGATAAGAACATATAGTAATGTGGCTTCCTAGTAGTGTAGCTTCCTACAACCCACCCCCAAAGTCCCAAACCGAAAGGCACCATTTTTTGGTGCATGAAAGCAAACCATTCTGACTTTGATTCGAATCCACCATATTTCTAGTATATTGAGGTTGACTACCTCGGCCATCATCATTTATACTGAGCAATAGCCTGCGAGTTCTTCATGAATTGGCTGCTGTATTTGACCTATTGGCTTCCCATTAGCTTTTACAAGTGTTGCTAATTCGAAATGCCTAGACTTACAATAGATTTTGGAGCAACAAAATGCTCACACGGCAACAGTACCAGAACCGAAGGATAAAATAGTTACCCTCTTATCTTGCAAGATGTCAACTGCAAACTCGAGAAAACTAAGTACTATCACAACCACAACTATTTTATATAGACATAATAACTATAGGACATAACTTGAGAATCAATGCGCAGGCAGAGACAATGCATCCTTGTTATTTCACCTCCAACCCTTCAAAGACCAATGAACCCCAACACCCTGCATTGTTGATACCATAACTCCTCAACCTGAGTTCACCTGACCAAGCTTTTGATCGAATTCGTTGTAACTAAAACCCGACCAAAATGGATTACTGAGCACTCAGACCTGAGACTAATAAAAACCATACCAAACAGGCCTTTCACATTCTCTCGCTTGTACCAACACACAAACACCCTTAAGCTGCTTACTCGAAGAAGAAAATAAACTCACTCATCAAAAACTAACCCCATACTGCTCTATTTTGCCATCGTTGTCGTTCATCTACCACCATTGATCAATTACCCCCAACGAATACAGATAAATCACTAAGAAGATAGATGCGATCCACAGTGGCGGATCTTGAAACAAGTATTCGGAGGGGCTAAAATTTCTAACACATACATTTCCTATCACCATTAAGTAGTACTTCGATTACTTAACATCTATGCATGCATAGCGACGATGCTTGCCGTCATATGCGTTTCACTTAATACCGCCAATCACAACAACTCATTTTGTCCAAAAGTTAATGATCATTAAACAAAATTAATGTGTTTAAGTGATGATACTGTTTAGACTTAATTGAGGATTACGAACACTAATGAAATGTTTTTAGCTTTGCAAATGTGGTCTATTGACATATGATTCGGAAGAAGAAAACACCAAGACCTTTCCATCCAATATGGAGGAAAGTGTGTCGTAAATAAACTAAATACCACCAAATATGGTAATGTGTGTGTTGTGTTGTGATCCACTTGAGATTTATATGTTTTGTGTCTCCACTTGGTCTCCCACTTTTTACTCTTGAAACTTCGAAATCAAAACATACCGGCCTATTAGGTAGAAATCCATTGACCTTTCCTTGCCGGCAGACCTATGTGTTATTTCCAAGTGTTGCATGGCCGATAGGGTAAAACAATATATGGGAGGAGAGAAGGAGCTCGAAAAACAGTCTCCTCTACACTTACCCCCACTCAAACTCTGATCGACATTTTATTTTCTTGTAAGTCCATATCTAGATTTGCTGCTCCGGCAACATCCCGGATGATTTGGGTTGGGGTGGGGGGCCTTGATTGAGTATGTTGATTCTGTTTAATCTCCAAATCGACTATTACCTTTAGCTTAATTTATCTCAATTTATCTTCCTAATTCATCTATCTTTATTCTCCGAGAAGATATATATGGCATATAGCAAGTCAACTCGATTACGTTAGCGGGTTAGTAACACAACTAACTAATCAGTAAATGGACCGAGGATTAATGAGCTAGGGTGTCCCAGTAAAGCCAAATCAATCTCTACACGCAACCACAAGAACCGAAAGATAATGATAAACTTTTTAGCTAATTTAGCTACATTATGACTAACAAAATATAGAGTTTTTAGAGATAATAAGAAATCTGATGGAGTTCAAGCGTACGTGGAAAATAGAGAAATATTGGCTTGTTTTTGCACTATAATGCATAAGTTATAAGGAACCTGTTAGAGGTGCGCGCTCTAGTAATGTAAATACTTGGAATCACAAAAGAGGAGCTAGTAATCCTAATGACCATGTCAGCAGCTAAAAATATAACTATTTAAGTAACCGAATGAATCTATTGAAATATAACAAAAAATTTAGCACAAGTACTAGAAACACAAAGGCATGCGCAGTAGCATCTCAATTTTCAGGATTTAAAAAAGCCGACTCGTTTGACATTTTAAATAAAATAAAATAAAAATTAACAGATTGCATTTAAGATTGAGACTCATTCTCAATGAGAATCGAAGTTCATGACCGTCAAAATTTTTTCCTTCTTCTCTCTAAAACCCTAGCAGCCGACTGCTACTGTCGTGGTGGTGCTCGTCCGACGGTACACTCGATGCCTGTTTCTTGGGTCTTTGGCCTCAATGGGTGTTAAAGGGGTGGCTGTCGGACGGGTGATGGTACTAGCCCGGAGTTTTTTGACAAGTTTCTTGTGCTTAGGTTTCATGGAGGTAAGCTTGATGGGAGTCTTGGGTTCCGGTGTCCTCTCGATGTTTGTACGTGTTGTAAGGACGATGCAATTTCGCCGGATCACAAGGATTATAGCTGTGGTCTGGGTCGTCGTTGGTGGTGCTTGGATGCGGCAGCATGTTTCTTGCTTTCCGGGCTGGTGGTGTAGTTTTGGGGATGCCATGCGGCAAGGGGAGGAAGGTGGTGTCGGCTGGACTGTGGCTTTGGTCCTCGTGGCTTGCGCATGGTGGTATCTTGGGTGAATGGCATCGGAGCAAGGTGTACAGGGTAGCGGCGGCGGCTGTTTTTTTTTTCCTTGACCAAATCAGGGTTTGTTTTTGTTGAATCTGGGCCTGACTCTTGCTCTTTGGGCTCCATGGGCTTAGTTAGTTTTTATTTAGTTTTTTGCTTTACAATAATTCCCTACTTTGTAGGATGGGATGTTGGGCTTGTCTCAACAGTAAGTTGGGCTTCGTCCTAACATGATGTTGGGCTTGTCCTAACCCTTATTTTTTTTTGCTTTTGTCTATTTACATTATTCTCTTGTCAGGAGGATTTAACACCTAGTGGTGTTTCATTTGCCATGTTTGTTAATGGGCTGCAGTTTCGATAATAACCGGTCTAGTTTATGTACCACGCGCGGTAGAATTTAATTGTCTATTGGACGCCTTGTTCTATCCTGAAAATAGGTGATAGCGTGTTTGTATGTACTGGCCATCTTAGCATGAATATATTAATGAACATCTTTAAAAAAAAAAATGAGAATCGAAGTTCGAATTTGTAATTCAGTACCGATCAATGATGGAAATTATATATGCTAATTTACATCCAGTTTTCTAAAAGGACAAAATTCAGTTTAGTACCCTCAACTTTTGGGTAAAAATCAGATTACACCATCTTTTTGAAAAAAAAAAATCAGAATGACCCCTAAACTTTCAAATATGATCTCCCGGGTCTAAAATTTCAAGTGACCTCGAAATAAGACGTAAACTGCTGACTTGAAACTAAAAGGGCCCATACTCCAATATTGAAACATTCATATAGGGTAAAATGGACCATTTGCATATTAAACCTTCTAAATTGGGAAAATTGACTGAACAGTGTCTCACCTTTTTCATTTTCTAATTTTTGGTATCTCACGTTTCTAAAACTTTAAAACGGTGTCTCACCTTTTATCCCTGATCTAACATTAGTACCTAGAGCCGTTAATTCCCTAACATAGTTTGTCATGTTGCAATTTTGACCAATATACCCATTTTTCCTAAATAATACAATTTTTTATATATTATATTTAATATTATTTACTAAAACTTAATTACTTACCAATTCTAATAATTAGCCTTCAACATGTCAAATTTCACCTAACGACCTCTTGTCTAAGTGGTTACTATTCTTGACGGAATCACTGCTATTTTAGTATGGAGAGTTTCTTAAAATCTAGTAAAGCAAATATCCCAATATTCTTGAAACTATAATTTTTTATGGATATGTGGCCTATTTCTGTTAAGCTTTTCTCTAAAGATTATTAATTTTCTAAATTCTTTTTTCTTTTTCTTTTTTAATTCTTTTTCAGTTTCTTTAATATTTGATAAATAATTTAAACGCTGAGAAGAAATAATTAATGATTAAATTAACTGTTTACCTTCGAGTATAGATGATAGATTATATATGTGTAATATGCTAAATAACCAAATTCATGGGCCCACCACGCTCTGTCAAAATGTAAAATAAAGAAAATTTAAAAGAAAATTTAAGAAAACATAAAATAAGGGTAATCTGGTCTTTTTACAGTATGAACATAATATTCTTAACGAAATATGCCCTATTAACGTCCTCAGACACCATTTTTCTATCAAAATAAGAACTTGAGACATTGTTTTGATATTTTGCAAAGTTGAGATACTAAATGTTAGAATGATCAAAAGGTTAGACACCATTTGGTCTATTTTATTTCTAAATTTGAAATGAAACCTAATTAACATACTCATAAGAGGTTGGTTGGATGCAAAATGTAGTAATAAAAAACACATAATTCTAGTCCTAATCATAAATAAAGTGCACATGCAAAACATATGGTCTTAATCAGTCAAATGTGGACCCTTGTTGCTAGTTCCAAAACAGCAGCTTACGTCACATTTTGAGGTCACTTGAAATTTTAGACCCGGGATATCATATTTGAAAGTTTAGGGGTCATTCTGATTATTTTTTTTAAAGATGGTGTAATTTGATTTTTGCCCAAAAGTTGAGGGTACTAAACTGAATTTTGTCATTTTTTTATTTTTCTACCCTACTAGTTGCATGCAGATGCTTTTTTTTCTTCTTCTTTTTTTTCAAAGCTCAAATCTGATTTTTATGTGCTTAATTTGGATATTGTAAGAAATATTAGTCTCAGACAAATGCATCACAGTAGTGACAGTACTTTTCACAAGAAAAGTAATACGAAATGGATCCAAGACTGCATAATATTTCCTGCATTCAACCATATGAACCAGAGACTGTTTTCATCTGTTCGAAGATGACAGCATATACTGGAACAGCCACACCGATGCTGAAGGCAGTGAATACCCCAAGGCTAGCTAGCTAGGCTCATCTTTAAAGCCAAAGCCTGGTGCTTCATCAAGTCCAAGTTATACATGTGCTAATTTGGAATGCATGTCGAAGGCTAGGGTTCATCATGATGGCCATGAGTCAAGAAGTTTATACTTCTTTTAGATCTTTGAAGAAATTATAAATGGTAGAGGCATATAACAAATTAAATGAGTTAATTTGGAATGCATATAAAGTATGTAAAGAAGTTCTCATCCTAAAATAAATCAAATGAGTCATGCATGACTATATAAAACTCAAATATATAGTAGAAACTTTTTTTTTTTTTTCATTAGAAGGAACTCAAAATATCAATCCATCGAGTCAGGAAAAATTATTGACCCTTAATATTTAAATAAATAATACTTTTCAAAGATCTAAAAGTTTAAACCATATGTCTAACACTGTTTAATTAATGAGAAGTCATGAGTTCAACTAATAATAAACTTGTTATAGCATATTAGTTGTCTATTGGGTTTTTTGACCAATAACTACACTTTTGAGTTCATAATTACCAATAGCAAGTCTGTTTTTAAAAATTACCAGTAGCAGGTTTTCATCCATTTAACAAACATAATCCGTTAAATGGTAATTATGAAATTACCCTTTTTTTTTTTACGACATTATTGAGGGTCAGTAGCATTACGCGATTTTGAGGGTCAATAGCATTACGCGATTTTTTAGGGTCAATAGAATTATGTAATTTTTTATGGTCAGTAGCATTACACTGAATGTAGATATATAATTACATACTGGCGCTCAGTAGTATATATACTGACCCTTAGTAGTACACTGATGTAAGTATAAAGCTAGCTTGTTGTAAGGTAAATAAATAGTCTTACAGAAACACTATTGTAAGCTAAAACAATGCTTCTGAGGTATAAATATCTTATATGTCAATATATGAGTAATTTTAAAGCTATTGAGGCTAAATATCGTTGGTAGAATATTACTGATCTTAAAATATTTGTAATTCTACTGACCATCAGAAATGCGCAATGCTACTGACCTGCAGTAGTATCATAAGGTAATTCGTAATTTATGGATTAACAGATTCTGTTAGTAATTGATGAAAATCTGCTAGTGGTAATTTTAAAGAACAATATTGATATTGATAATTATAGGCCGAAAATTGTATTCTATTACTAATTTTTTATTGTCTATTTAATGAAAAAAAATTGACCATATAGTCTATTTTAGACCTTGACAGTTGGAGACTGGTTGCAAGTTTAGACTTACTCTAATAACAAGTTGATTTGAAGTCACTAAGGTGAAGAATTATTTCTTGAGATGTAAACTAAAAACTTGTGTCCTTCCCTACTTGAAGATGCTTCTGCAATTCTTGTCTCAACCCTAATAAAGCTTTATGATGATATGGGCCAAAAATAGGCAGCTCAACATGTCAACTCTTGCAACTGTAACATATATATATATATATATATATATATATATATATATATATATATATATATGTCAAGAGCTAGCTAGCTAGTAGTCCATTATAATGAATTGCATATATATATATATATATATATATACACACACTTTTTGTTAATTTGATAATTAGTTGACCACAAGTAGTGTGGTAGGAGGAAATTAGGAAGGGATGACTAGCCGAAATGGATTTGCAAGTTCGAGTAGCACACATAATCCATCTAGATTAGCCTTTCTCCTGGTGCAAGTGTTATCCACGTGGCAGTAATGCGTGTGGATTTCAAACTTCCTTTCCTCTTCCTTTCTGCGTCTACAATCTCACCCAGGGAGCTCGACAAGTTTGCCTATAAATAAAGAACAAACCCTCCCGTCAACTCCAGCAATATTAGAGAGAAAGAGAGAGAGAGAGAGAGAGAGAGAGAGAGAGAGAGAGAGAGAGAGAGAGCAGCACAACACTACAAACTCCAGTGTTCATAACCCAACAGCAAGAAACTGCAGGCTAGGGCCTCCCTCACATGCCCTTATCCCTCTCCCTGTCTGGCTCTCTCCCATAGCTCTAAGGTTAATTAGTTCTACACTTCGATCTGCTTAATCAAACAGCTATATATACATAAAAAAGAACACTAGCTAGCTAAGCTTTGCTTAGGTCGAGTTGGACAGAAATGGAAGAAGATAGGAGACTGCAGGGTCATAATCTCAAGGTTGAGAGCCTGGAGAGCAGCATGAATGATCATCATCATCATCGTCATGGGTTAACGGGTGGTGAAGAGGTAGCCGTGACTGTGGATTGGAGAGGCAGACCTTCTAATCCCGCCAAGCATGGCGGACTCAAAGCTGCTTCATTTGTTCTTGGTACGTATACATACACCCTTCGCTTTCTATATATCCAGATAATGCTGTGTGGTATATATAGGTAAATTACGAATATTAAATCTTCTTGCCTTTTTGCTTGTTCTATCTTCGATCCGCCATCTTGTTTCTCTTTGGTTTTGTTTATCGTTTTGTTTCGGGGTTTGACGACATTCATTCCGATCACAATCAAACTGTTAACTCATTCCTACATATAAGTACCTTATGTTCGGACGTGGGGTCGTCACTTTGAAGCTTTGCCGGAATATACCGTTCGGGTTCCTAGCTAGCTACTTCCCAAAAAGAATATGATTTTCAATAATTGCTGTATTACAAATTTAAGAGTTCATATTTCATACATTTCAAGTAGTCCGTAATTTTTATATATGTTCAAAGAATCCTAAATTTATAATTGAGATGTCGATATCAAGTCTGAACTCTTTTGAAACTAAACTCTAAACTCTAAACCCTAAATTGTTTTGAGATTTTACGTACAATATAGGTTGGTAATTGGGTAATTGGTTGGTGTGATAAAAATTTCAGGGCTTCAATCATTTGAAATAATGGCAATAGCGGCAGTTGGGAACAACCTGATAACATATGTGATAACTGAGATGCATTTCTCATTATCAAAGTCTGCCAACATAGTGACAAACTTCATTGGAACCGTCTTTCTCTTGGCCCTTGTTGGTGGCTACATCTCTGATTCTTATCTCGGGAGCTTCTGGACCATGCTTATCTTTGGCTTTGTTGAACTTTCGGTACCTCTCTCTCTCTCTCTCTCTCTCTCTCTCTCTCAGAAAAACAGCAATCTATAGTTGACTGCTATACTTTACTAACTTCACGGTTTTAGATACGAAGATAGTTTGTGTAAACGTAGTCAAGACTAGCACTTTGTTTTTTGCAGTTGTTCGTAGTACCAAATAGTTTGCTTTCAGTCACGGACTTGTACTTAAGCACTAGTATATAACTATAAATACACACTTGACGTACAACTTATCCTGCCTACCATAACAGTATAACTATATATTATTGATCAGTCATAGCCCAACAGCCCTAACCGGGAAACTAATTAAGGATTAGATTTTGGTTCCAAATTTTTAAGTTCTTCAATTTGACTGAATAGGTTATATAATTATTGTTTGAGATTACTTAATGCATGTTAACATGTTGCAGGGTTTCATATTACTGTCAGTCCAAGCTCATCTTCCGCAGCTAAAGCCACCAGCATGCAACAGCAACACAGCTGTTGGAGAAAACTACTGTGAAGAAGCAAAAGGGTTCAAGGCATTGATCTTCTTCGTGGCTCTCTACTTGGTTGCACTAGGGAGTGGGTGTGTTAAACCCAACATGATTGCTCATGGAGCTGACCAGTTCAACCCTGCAGATAACCCTAAACAATCCAATAAACTCTCCACCTACTTCAATGCTGCTTACTTCGCCTTCTCCGTGGGTGAACTCATCGCCCTCACGCTTCTCGTTTGGGTCCAAACTCACTCCGGAATGGATGTCGGGTTTGGCGTCTCTGCGGCGGTCATGGCTATGGGACTCATCTGCTTGGTCTCCGGTACCCTCTATTACAGAAACAAGCCACCTCAACGAAGCATTTTCACCCCCATTGCTCAGGTAAGATTTTTACTTCATTCCCAACAGGAATGCAACTTTGCTATAGTTTTTTCTTGTGTGACATATTAACATGTATGCTATAGTTTGCATATAATTGGTGTTGGTTTGTACACTATTTGCTTTACATGTCTAGGTAAGCAATTTTGTTTGCTCACCAATATATAACATGGGTTGTTGAATTACTTGAATAACATAATCTTCTTACAAGTAGACAATATAATGATGTCTGGTGACTCATGCATGATCATACCTAGCTTGTCTAATTTCTTTTATTTCAGGTTTTTGTGGCTGCAATACTAAAGAGAAAGCAAGTTTGTCCATCCAATCCTCACTTGCTTCATGGAAGCCAAAACAATGTCTCAAATGACAACTCCGCTTTCTCTTCTGACATTGATCCTTTTCTTCACTCTGATAAATTTAGGTAAATAAAATTACAAAAGAACAAATTTTCACAGCTAAATTAATTCCAGCTCTTCTTCTCATCCTACTTTGAGATTCCTAATATTAAATTTCAACTAAATTCTAAATGATAAATATATCAGGTTCTTGGACAAGGCGTGCATTAAGATCGAAGATGGCACAAACACAAAGGAAAGCCCATGGAGATTGTGCACAGTGACACAAGTGAAGCAAGTGAAGATACTTCTCTCAGTGATTCCAATCTTTGCTTCCACGATAGTTTTCAATACCATTTTGGCTCAGCTCCAAACTTTCTCAGTCCAACAGGGAAGTGCTATGGACACCCGACTCACCAAATCTTTCCATATCCCTCCAGCCTCACTCCAGTCCATTCCTTACATCATCCTCATCTTCCTCGTCCCTCTCTACGACACTTTCTTTGTCCCTTACGCAAGAAAGCTTACCGGACACGAATCAGGAATCTCCTCATTACAAAGAATAGGAGCTGGCCTCTTCTTTGCCACGTTTTCCATGATCTCAGCTGCTGTAATGGAGCAGAAGAGAAGGGAAGCAGCTGTTATGTCCAACAAGACATTGTCGATTTTCTGGATCACACCGCAATTCTTGATCTTCGGGTTATCGGAGATGTTAACAGCAGTCGGCCTCATTGAGTTTTTCTACAAGCAATCCTTGAAAGGCCGGATGCAAGCATTTTTAACCGCAGTGACATACTGCTCGTATTCGTTCGGGTTTTATCTAAGTTCACTGTTGGTCTCTCTGGTGAACAAGATCACCTCTTCATCTTCATCAACTGGTACTCATGGGGGTTGGCTTAGTGACAATGATCTGAACAAGGACAGATTGGACCTCTTCTACTGGTTATTGGCAGGGCTTAGCTTCCTCAACTTCCTAAACTATCTGTTTTGGTCGAAGTGGTACTCTCACTGTCCATCTTCATCATCATCAAGGGCACAACAACAAGACCATTATAGATATACCACTACGACTACTGCTGCTACTTCTGCGGATCATGTTCATAATCTACCATAAACTAAACAATCAACATGGTGTTCTTAAGAATATAAATGTGAATTATAAAGGTTATTTTATGATCGAAGGGGCTCTATATTGAGGCTCGATCTCCATAAATGTACAGGACACATGTTAGATATCCTATTTCCTATGACATGCATGTTGTATAAGCTAGGGTACGTATATGACCCTCCCAAATCCTCAATTGGTATTTTGGTCTAAACTTGGAATTCATATAAACAAAATGACCTTAATTATAAAATAATTTGATGGGTAGGATCTAGCTAGCTTTTTATATTGTTATGACGTACGTGAGGTGCCGAAAGTTGATGGTCCTCGATCACTTTGCATCTGAAAATTAAGCAAAAACATAGAACATTCTGAATATGATTTAATATATATATATATATATATATAGGACCCTTCCAATGAGGGATCCCTTATTATGACTTTTATATATATATATATATATATATATATATATATAACAAAAAACAGAGAGATGAACTTTATAGAACTAGCTAGGCTTTCCAAGAAAAAGAAGTTGATCATGAGATAAAGGTCGACCCAGCACCCAAAAGAAAATAAAAAAGGAGAGTGAATTTTCAGTTGATAATAATAGCAAAGGGTGGAGGAGGTGTGTGGCTGGCTGGCTTTTGGTTTTGAATGTCAAAGGGAATGAATAGCAAAGTGATGGGTTAGCTAGGGATCCATGATCATCATATATATATACGTTAATTGAATTCTGGAGGGGGTGGGG
Source organism: Potentilla sterilis (assembly GCA_963682095.1). NCBI lineage: Eukaryota > Viridiplantae > Streptophyta > Magnoliopsida > Rosales > Rosaceae > Potentilla > Potentilla sterilis. The sequence continues at coordinate 22,014,880 of OY821760.1, forward strand.
GTCCTTATTTACCCTTGAGAGTTGAGAGAACCAATTAAGATTTTGATGCATGCATATGATATGATAGAACAATGATAGGTGAACCACGTTTTAGCATCTCATCTAGAGTCTACTTTATGTGTCAGTTTATGTGGTACAACTACGTCATTTAATGAAACATTCTGATTGAGTAGTGACATGTCATGTACATACCACATATATTAACACATAAGATGAGTTCTAACTAAGATGTCAAAAAATGGTTCATCTAGCATTATTACATGTGATATACGGGGGAGTAAGCTTCTTATCAATGAAGTCAAAAAGAAGAAAGTGAATTCTTAGAGAGAAAGATAGATAGAGAGAAGGCAATCAATTAGAATAGGAAGCTGAGAAGTTTGTTCCCATATTGTTGTTAAGTCAATCATAAAAGCCTTTCTGAAAAGAGACATGTCTCAAACATGTTTTCAACTTTTCATGTTGGAGGGTGCCATGTTTAGGGCCCCTTAGTATCCCTTGTTATTAGACCATATTGCTAAATTGTACATGAATGAATGCTCATGTTGTTGCCCAAAAGATAAACATGTTGGAGTTGGCTAATCCCTATTCATCATTTCTCATTCCATCGCTCATGGATCTAAATTATCCTATTGCTAATATTTCGACAATTTACCATAGTATAATCATAAATAAATAAGGTGGTGATATTAACACACGCAAAATATCTATTCACACACCTCATATATTTTTTAATAAATAATAATGTTATTAACACACCATTTTCTCTATTCACACACTCAATTTAAATAGTAAAATACTTAATATGGTGTGTAAATAGAGATTTTTGGTGTGTTAATAACATAACCCTTATAAATAAAAAGTCTACAGATTTTTATCTAATGAATAATAGCTTTGAAGTCGGAGAGTTAGGATTGCTTCAATATATGCTTTGTCAAGTGAGTGCCGAGACAGACTAGTAGGTATAAGATGATCTACCTAAAGAAAGCGTAGGGTTCACTTGCACAGATTTGTTGGCCTCATTAATCATTATAGCCAGTTAGTTATCTTCAAAACTCAGAAACCCCTAATCTCTCACGCGCTTTTGAAAACGTTATTTGAATGAAATCGCTTCTGATTGTTAACTTTATACAGTGTGTTTCTTCGGTTAACAATCACATATTAACCGTCGCAGTTCCTATCCCAGCTATTCTCAACCAATTCCGCAATCTCCTGAAGACTACAGGTTCAGTTACCAAATGTTCTGCCATCCGCCTTCATGGGAACCAAGTATCACCAACACGGTTTCAACAAGAAAACCAGCTGCGCCATCGAACCTCCTGGAAAATCACTCAACTTTGGTGGTAGGAAACCATTCATTCATTTATGTACAGAAATACATACCAAAGAGAATATAATTCAATAGGAGAAGCGAACTATTACAGCAATAGTCATTGTCATCAATCATAAGAACATTACAGGCTTTAACACTACCACAGGTTTGGAGCTAAGTTCAGACTGGACCTTTTGACTGGGGAAGATTATAGACTTGGAGCTAAGAGGCCTCCTCTTCATTCTCAGCTGCTCCCCCTTTGAGATGCAAATGCTTTTCCCTCTTCTGAAAGTCTGTCAAACCCTTCCCACTACCAGTCACCCCAACCTTTCCGAAAGGATCGTCTGGAGACTTGAAGATGCTTTCCCGCTTGCGTCCAGATAAATAACCAGTCTGAAAATATAACAAGTTACAAATCTAGCATGTGCATAAAGGTATTCTCTTTGCCTCAGATTCTTCTTTATTGTTTGTCAAAATAGAGTATAAGCACTATCTTGACAGCCAAAAGCAGACTTCTCTTACTGTTAAAGTTGAGCTTCAAAGGTTTAGGTTTATCTTAGATATATACTAAACTGGAAACCTGTAACAACAGACATTTTTTCTATGTAACGAGCACTTATTGAATAAAATAGACTTGCCACAATACATGAATACATTACATCCTATTAAAAGCTTAGGCAGCTCAGGTGGGTAAGGAACTCAGGAGAAGATCCGAGTCCTATATGAATGCATTACAACCATAATTGTGTTTCTTTACCGTTTTCATTTAAAAAAATTTGGAATCAGACGTGTGCATAAATAAAATGGTAACTGTAGATTAATGTAGCTTAATTAAGATCGAATCAATTTCGCGAGCACAATGGAATCCATAAATACATGTGTACCTTCTTAGTCTTGCCTTTGGTAGTTTGGAACTGCTGCCAAGCATTTTGACGCTTGTTCTGAGTGACTTCCAGCTGCTCCATCCTCACTTTCGACTTAAAAGCATGTATCTTCTTGCGTTTGGCAATTTTCTGCAGATTTGGAGTTGGCAAGCATCAGTACAAAAAAAAAGGGTCAGAAGGATGGTGTTCAAAAATTGTACATACTTTTTGGTATTATAATCTAATCACCCTACAACTAGTAGTAAGCTACCATTACCACACTCAAAACTTTTTAGTTTATTATACAATGATAAAGATGAAAAAATTACCACATCCTCAGGATCATCTGGTTCTATTCGAAGCTTTGCCGGTAGGCTTCGTGATTGAAAGTCAACAGAAGCAGCCTGTGCAATTTTTCTTTTGATTGCTTGTTTTGTAGCTTCAGCAACTCTTTCAGCTTCCAATAATGCATTGACAGCCCCTTCTTGAATTGGCCTTACATTCGCTGGATCCACCTGAGAGGACAATCGTCAGTGATGAATAACATTTACAAACATTTAGTAATAAACATAAAAGGAGTAGATGAACCAAACTAAGGGCTGTATTGGTATGAGCAGTAGAAATCCAAAACTTAGGAATAATAAATAGACAAACTCTTAACGGGAAACTCTATGTCATCTAAAACTGCATTCCAGTTGATTTAACTTTGAAGAACAAATTGATAAATCACTGGCTAGTTAGTCGAAACTCATTGTAGACAAGACTAAATTTTACTACATAAACAGAATTTGAACTTCAGGTAACAGATTGGATCAAACAAAACTACTTTTTTCGTCCTATCTTGTAAAGAAACATTTCAAATTGCAAAATGCATTCAAAAAGACAATGCTAAATTCCTTTCTAATAAGGAAATCATTAGTGATACGGGTCACTAAACCTGATACTGCATTAAAAGACAAGGATGAACTTGTCAATTACTAAATTTCCACACTTCCAATTACACCAACCATTTTTCGTCACATGTCAATTACGTAGTGGTATATTTGCCACTTCAAGGGTCAGTCAAGGGTATCCCACTAATAGAGAAATGTTGGTTTGAAAACCAGTTTTGACATTTCAATTTGAAAAGCCTACGAAAAGAAAGAACGACCAGCAAACTGACAATTTTATTGAGGGTCATTTTCCTATGAATAAAAATACAGATTACAGTGAATGACAAAACATCTCCACAAGAAAAACAAATAAATGAGCATTTTGGGCAGAAACCTTTGCATATAACACCAAGTAGAGAGAGTTGTTGATGTGTATGCCTGTGTATTGCATGTAATACAGAATATGGGATTCCCATGATAGAAAGTCCATGCCTTAAACCCTGAAATACAGTTAACTAATAATGATCCAAAGCAGTAATCATGGATAGATTTTAAGAAAGGATATTTGGCCTAAATATGTGTATAAAAATGTGCCCGAAAAACGTTTTTAACTAGAATAAAAAATGCAATGCAAACTTTAAAAAAGGTTCAGTTATATAAGAAAACATACCTCTTCTTTATTCCCCCAGCCATCATATGTAACATAATACCCATTTGGAGTAAGAGAATCGATTGTTGCATCATACCTGTATATTCAACTGATCAAGCACGGCCAAAGAAAAATGAAAGGTAAAACAAACGTAGAAATTTGTAAAGTCTAACAACAAAAAAGTGAAATTGGAGATCTTTATTTTTTCACACATACCACTCTCCATCTTCACTCCAAACAGCTTGAACTTTTGTACCAGGAGCAAATTTGTCATGATAATCAGAAATACTCCCTGTATACTACATAAGAAGAGAATATAAAGTGACTACAACAGAACAAGAGTGGAAGATCTAACTGCAGTAAAGATGTATTACAGTCAAATCACTGTACCTAAAATGGTTACTAAAATCGTTGTTAAAATGAAATAAATTTTTCCACAAGAAAATACTCTTTCAACTTCTTTTCAAGTCCCAAACACAGCCGATTAGAATGCAAATTGGTTTTTCTTTTATACAGAATCTCAGTAGACCCTAAGCATACAAAAATCAAAATTTACCATAAAACTTTGCCAAAAACAGAGACAAATTAGAAGAGCTTACATTTTCATTCATCTGAGACTGGGGAAAACTAGGAGATGCAGTACCGCTTGTTCCAATTTCCAAACCAAAATTCTGATTTTGCTTCGCAGTTGCAAGTATTTCTTCTGTCGTGGCTATTAGCTGCATTATTAGAAAAAATAAGCCGAAAGCATAATTTAAACAGATATATACATATAACTGTTACCATAAAAAATAAAAAATAAAAGCACAAATAACACATTGATTTTAAATTCAAATTCAGAGTCTCAGTGTGAGCATTCAAAACCAGGTGACAGAGAAACAGAATCTGACTGACGCCACACATAGCATACCTGCAAATGAATGAAAGAGAAGTAACATGCACCTTGACGAAGCTCTAGAAAAGATCTTTTATTCTTGTTCTAAAATATCTACAGTTCCAATTTCTTGAGTGTATAAACCATCCTCACCTTATTCAACCCTTTAATGAAAACAAACCTTGAGAGGTGCCAGAGCAGTTATCTGGTGTTGCTAGTTTGAGCAACACGTTGATTCCTTCAAAATAGAGAAGGAAGAAATAAAAGAAGAATGACAATTGCAATTAAACCTATCCATATAATAGTAACTTTTCTCGGGAATCATCCCCAAGGGCCAGAGAAGATGTTGACTCTGTTTTTCGCAAGAACACTAAGTCAAGACCTTTTCGCAACAAACTCAAATATAAACAAAGCAATTCTTAAAATCAGAAATAGATAGAACTATACAATACAATGTACATGCAATATTACACAGAAGTTAAAGAATACTGCACACAAAAGTTAAAGAATACTGCACACACAAAAATACCTCAAAGAGCTCTCTTTCCATGTCAGCATACTCGGAGTTTCCAGGGTCATGAGCCAAAAAATCCTTGACCTGATACAGATGAAGGAAGAAGTCATTACACAGGCATAATATACAATACATAGGTTGACCTTGCAGCCCATAGCATATAATTATGAGATATAGATTATGAACACAAGACACCAGCTAGTAGAAAAGTTAAGTTCTGGGACCAAAAATTTGAAACAGACATTCACTATAACACAACAATAAGACACAGCGTATTCAATGAAAGACCATGGCATTAGACTCCAGGATGCTGATTAATTGGAGTCATAAAATCTAACCACACATGAAGAAATGCCTATCAAAGTCATATAAGCAGTGGACGGCTACATGCACACACCTATTCTTAGATTTTAACCTTTACAAAACAAAACAAAAGGAAACCATAAAAGAAACACGTTTCCTTTGTCGAATTCACTAATAAGTAATGGAACTCTACCCAGGTAGTGAAACACCCAGTCAATCTAGTCTAGTGAATAAGGCTTTTACTTAGGAAGAGAAGCACAACCTTTACTTCCCAACTAGCAGTCCACTTAGTTCAACTGAGTGGTTCTTTATTCATACAACTCATTATCGTTACACTTACTCGATGAGGGATGCAGTTCAGTCAGGTTAGAGACTAAACAAATCAACTGGGTAGAACCTCCCAATCCCAGTATATGCAATGTGATGCGTAAATATATGAGTGCCAATTTCAACCCCCTATAATAATTGGATGCTAATGCAAATTGCAAGCAGTCAATAGTATATATGAAATGTCCTAAAAATCACTAGGCGCTAATCGAGCAGTGGTCATAGATCACAAGCAGTGTAGTTCATTAAACAAGCAACACCACGATTCAAATCCACAGTACTCTATGGCCCTCTCTTCACAATTCAGTAAAAATTCAACTAGTTGCGTTTACAAGCATCAAACTAGATGTTTAAATCAAATTAGGAGCCTCTTGAAAGCTAATTCGAATTGTATAATAGTGCATTAGGAGAAACCCTAAAATGAATTGCAAAAAGAAACCCTAATGATGACGTTGCAGAGATTGGAAGATATAAAAGTTAAAGAAGAAGAAGGTTTACCTTGCGAAGCTCGTCTCTGTACATGGAGATATTGGAGGAGAGCTGTTCTATGTATAGCTGGTCTCCTTCTTCCCCTTCCATCTTTTTTTCTGGTTTTCAGAGATTTAATAGAGATTTAGCAGACGCAGAAATAAGAAGAAGAAGAAGAAGCACAACGAATAAAAACGAAGAAGGCAATAAGAGTAGGGGAATCCTAAATTTATTTTTTTTAATTAAAAAATCGTGTAATATAAAATAATAAATAAATAATCTGCAGGGGCGGCCTAACATATTGTTTCCGGCTAAAATCACTAAAAAGAAAGGCAAAATTACTGTTTTGGTCACTGATATTTGTCAATAACGACAGTTTGGTCACTATCGAATGTCAAATATCAAAATGGTCACTCAAGTTAATGTTTCATTATCAATTTGGTCATTAGACGTCAAACGACTGTTAATTTTAGAATATTCTTCGAATATTCCGTTTCTTGCCAGGGTATTATGGTCACTGAGGTATATTGGCGCCATTTTTTTCTGGGTTCATAGCCATCTATGTTTTTCTGGGTCCAATATTCACCATCTGCCTTGCATCTCTCAAAGAAATCAGCAATCTTGTTGCTGGACTCTTCACCATTGTTGGGATCAATATGGAATCCCGAAACTCCATCAACAATAATTTCAGCTGGGCCTCCTTGGTTTGTAGCAAATGTGGGCAATCCACAATTCATTGCCTCAATCACTGTAAGACCAAAGGCTTCATATAATGCAGGCTGCACAAAAGCCCCCTTTGTATCTGCAATGCAGCGGTACAACTCTCCGTTGCGATATCTATCAGTCTGAGCTGCTATCCATCTGAACTGGCCATTGAGTTGATATTCTTCAACCAAGGCATGCAGTTTGATAATTTCAGCAATTTCTTCTCTGTCTTTGGACTTGGATGGATCAAAGAACCCCCCTACTATAACAAGATTAGCCAAATTTCTCAGCCTCTTGTTCTTTCCAAACCATTCAACTAGTCCTGAGAGGTTCTTCACTTTGTCCAGTCTTGCCATTGAGAAGATGACTGGTTTCTTTTTGTCTGACAAAAATCCTCTGTTCAAATTAAGCATGAAGCATGTTTTAGTGCAATGTAAGAGACTAAGAGTAGAGTGGTATCAAAATTGTCAAATGAGTAAACCCAAAATTACCGAGTTTTTACATGTGTTCGTCGTTGTCCTCCTTATTGTAGACCATTTGTTCAATGGAAGGATGAAACTTAGTAAAGCGCTGGTGTTTATCGGAGTAGGGGAAGTAAACAGATTGGTCAGCACCGGGAGCAGCAATGTTGAACTTCGGATCAAACACATCAATGTCTGAGATTACTCGACACAGTCCTGGCATTGTAAATGCAGTGTGGCTTTCATACTGTCCAGGTCGATCCTTACTGATTCAGGAGAACAACCATTAGTCTGAGGAGCTAAAATGATTATGAAATGCAGTTTTCGATCAATTTTCAGAAGGAAAACTAGAAGATAGCCTTACCCTCCTGCTATTTCTTGAAATGTGCTAGTTATGACAAAATCAGTTGAGTTCATAGAGATCAAGTCAGCAGTGAACTGACAAGAAAAGTGGTACTTTGTATCAAACTCCTTCCATTTGGCATCCGAGTCTTCATACTTGGTCTTTTCTAGAGCGTGCGCAATTGTTCCCTGCATGTGGTTTAATAGTTAGAGTTAATTGACACAAGATTTTTCAAGAATCTCAGATTTAAAATGATTATGATCAATTGATTGGATAAAATCATGGTCAGAATTAGACCTGTGTTATTCCGAGCTTGGCAGCCATCAAAGAGGCCACCAAGTTTCCATCACTGTAGTTCCCAATTACGAGGTCTGGTTTGCAGTCCATGTGTTGTAGGATCTTTGCAGTTGCATCCTAGGAGATTGGTTTTACTTGAAGAGTTTGCATCAGGCTTATCTAAGCACTCGGGCAAACTGGTGATGCTTGAGAAGTTGACATCTACAATAACCTCATCAGCATCAGGCCTACAATCATCATGGCTGCTACCAGCCTCTATCGGGGACAAACCATGGAGGTTGTTGCAACTGATCACAGAACCAGAGAGCTTCATGCTGCCAAATATATCAGTCGTCGGACTATCCTCTGGAATAGCAAGTGATTCAGTGCATGTAAATCCATTTGGACGTTTCAACGATTCAGAATCTCCTGCAACAACTGTATGGTCTGACTCATGGGGTTTGGGGTTTGTCCCATTCTGGTCATTCAAAATTTCATCAGAATCTTGAAGAGATCTATCCAGGGTAGAATCTGGTAGGACAATCTTCTGTCCAGAATAATCCAAACTTGCAATTCTACCCTACGTACTATAATAATCCCATATATCAGTTCGTAGATATAGTACCGTGGATGATGGTGGTGGGAAAATAGAGCCGAACAGAGATGAAGAAGCTGAAGACGACGAATCCCGAAGCCAAATTCCCCCAGAACAACACATTTGTAGGAAAATTCGGAGACTCTGAACTAAACCTAGAAGCCAAAGTCTCAGCCGGAGATGGAATCTGAACACTGAGCTCGGAAACAGAGGAGTCAGAATGAGCCAGAGGACAAGACCACTGGAATTCGAACGAGATATTTCTTTCTTTTAGGGTTTTTAAATCAATCAAGGCTTAAAATGACATATATACCCTCAACACTTTGGCACATGTAGTGAACATCGACGACACGTGACATATTTTAACGTCTCAGTTCACGGAGTGACCATTTTGATATACTTTGGCATAACTTGAGTGACCATTTTGATATTTGAAATTCGATAGTGACCAAACTGTCGTTTTTGACAAAGATCAGTGACCAAAGCAGTAATTTTGCCAAAAAGAAAAGCCTGGTTTGTTAGAACGCGCCTCACGCGCCCTCTCCAACCTATTAGCTATTGATTTTCTTGCTCGATTAGCTATTTTCGATCAATCTTTTCTACTTTCTCCAGTAGATTTCATCGTCCTAGTGGCGAATCCTGTCTTTACCTTCTCCGCCCTTCCTCAGGGAAGCGGCGGAGCCTCTGATGCTATGATGAGTCAACGCAAACGACCCAAAAATGATGATGATATTTCTGCTAACCTCGAATCTCTTTGCATGGAGGATCTGGATAACTCAGTCCAGCAACCTAGTTTGAGCTATGCCTCTCTTCTCAAGAACCCTACTGATCGTTTCAAGAATACCATGACTGAGGATTTTGTATTTACTCAAGCTGATTGCACTTTCTCTCAGGGGAAGCATGGTCGAAATGTCTCCTTTTCTGAGAAGGTTCACAACAAACTGGATTTTGATTGGCGCTGCTCAGTTGTCATCAAACTTATAGGTAAACCAAACTCTACCAATTCCTTTGAATTTATCCTTAAGGGACTAGGGCGAAAATGGCAGACTAAAGGAGGGTGGCATCTTATCGATTTACCCAATGACTTTTTCATTGTTAAGTTTAATTTAGAAGAAGATATGAATGTTGTTCTTTGTGGCGGACCTTGGATTATTGTTGGGCAGACCTTGATTGTTAGACAGTGGAAACCTAATTTTGACCCCATGACTGAAGTAATTGGGAAAATGGCTCTCTGGGTTAGAATTTGTGGCTTGCCTGTTAAATATTTTAAGGACTTTACAGTTGATAAAATTGGTAGTATTCTTGGTGAGGTTGTTAGAGTTGATCTGATTACAATTAAGCAGATTAGGGGCAAATTTGCTCGTGTCTGTATTGAGGTTGACCTCAATAAGCCCCTGCGCTCTTTTGTTGAGGTTGAATTGATATGAGCATAAAATACTACGTTCGTAATATGTTTTACCCTCGTTTATACTTTGTTTTAACCCTTAGTGTTGTAGAATCGAGGCATAATATAGAGTCATGAGTATTTAGTAGAGTTATAAAGAAATCGTGTTAATTATAGGGAAAATGTAAAAAATTGTCAAGTAGCCGATTTAGAGTGCTTGTGATGTTTCGTTGGATCTGTACAGCCTCAAATTTATATTTGATGAATTTTTTTTCTCTTATATATTGATGATTGAGCAATGAAAGGATTTACAACAATCGGACAAAAAAAAGATGCCAGGAATTACAAAGCACAAATCGGTGCAAATCCAGTAACTTCAGTAATTTCCTAGACACATCACCCAACTTCTATAAATTCTCCAAGACGATTAACAAGGAACTAGAAGGCAAACCTTATATGCACGAAAAGCTCTACGAGTCTGGTTTCTACAAAATTTAGAATCGCAGCAAAAGCTTTCCTGAGGAGAGAGTTATGTTCATCACAAGACAACAAGGTCAATCCTGCCGAGAAGAACAAGTTACTGCCTGCCGAGAAGCATCATGTGTTCTAGCTACAAGCAAGGACTCCAAGCATTACAAGGAGAGGTTCCTGAGCTCACTTGAAGAATAGGAAAGTTGGCAAAAAAAAAGTTTTCAAAATAGGAAAGAAGAATTTGCCTAATCCTAACAAGAGAAGGAAAACCTAATCCAACTAGGAAAAGGAAAGCTTTGCCGGTTCCAACTAGGAGAACTCTCCAAGTCCATTGAGGGAAGCTTTAATGTGCCATATGTTGGATTTGGGAGCATCGATTAATGCCATGTCACTCAATGTGTACCAAACGTTGAGAATAGGGCCACTCAAGAAGGACAATGTCATCATTCAACTCGCGGACCGATCAAGCAAGTATCCGGAGGGGTATGTTGAGGACGTGCTTGTGCAAGTAAACCATCTTATCTTTCCGGCCGATTTCTATGTTGTGGAGATGGAAGACTCGCCGGTTAATAGCACTCAATTGCTATTAGGCCGACCATTTATGAGGACGGCACGCACCAAAATAGTTGTTGCCGAAGGCAATTTGACAATGGAGTTTGATGGTGAGGTGATTAAGTTCAACGTTTTCGACGCCATGAAGTATCCGGTTGTGAAGGAAGAGGAATGCTGAGCTATTGAGTTTATTGAGGAGGTCGAGCGAGTCATGTCGACCTCGCTCGACGCATAGCAACGAGTCATAGAGCTCGGGGTCGGGTTTGACAAGGAGGGAGCACGAGTTGAGATAGAAGAGGAGGACTTTGCCGAACCAAGCATGAGAGAGGTGGTTGCCGAGCTTGAAGCAACACCAACATACAAATTCAACTCGTTCTTGTCAGTCCCTAGTGCCACAACAAAATTTCGACGAAGTGTGGAAGATGTCCCAAAGTTAGAACTAAAAGATCTCCCTAGTCATTTGAAATATATTTATCTTGGAGAAGAAGATACTTTACCGGTTATTATGTCTTCAAAGCTTAGTGAGAAGCAAGAAGTTGATTTGTTGGACATTGGCGGATATTAAGGGAATAAGCCCTACAACGTGTGTTCATCGCATCTTGTTTGAAGAAGGTGTTAAACCAACAAGAGAGGGGCAACGTCGATTGCACCCTCCAATGATGAAAGTAGTCAAGGATGAAGTGATCAAGCTACTCGATTGTGGAGTTATTTATCCAATCTCGGATAGTCGTTGGGTCTCACCTGTGCAAGTGGTTCCAAAGAAAAGTGGTGTAACGGTTGTGAAGAATGAGAAGAATGAACTTGTGCCTTAACGACTTGTGACCGGCCATAGGATGTGCATCGACTATAGAAAGCTTAATGCGACAACAAGAAAAGATCACATGCCTTTTTCGTTCATGGATAAAATGTTAGAGAGGCTTGCCGGCCACAATTACTATTGCTTTCTTGATGGCTATAGTGGCTACAACCAAATCGCCATACACCCGGATGATTAAGAGAAGACTACTTTCACATGTCCATTCAGCACTTTTTGACAGGACCCGCCCCGGATTTCACCCTGAAATCCGGATAAGATCCTGCGGGGACCACCTTAAGACTAACTCTATCGATAAATCGATAAGCCAACCTTAAGATAGACAACCCTAAAACTTGCAAAATTTATAAAAAAAAAACACTTCTAATTCCAGTTCCAACCTCAACTCCTGGAGTCATCTGCTCCCCAAACACAACCACCGCCATAGATGAACACAAAATCAAATTAATTTAATATTCAAAGGCTCACAGGTAATCAGAGTAATCTAATACATTGAACTGGAATTTCGAGTTATAAAGTAAAGGATCAACAGATCCCACCAAGCAGAAACAAAGACGACGATGACTATGCCTCGACTTCGAGTATTCTTGACCTCAAATAATCTAGTCTGCAAACTGGGCGATTTTAAAACGAAGGGCCCAGGGGAAAGTAAATTAAAAACGTTAGAGTGAGTGGATATAAATAAAATAATTTAATATAATACTTTAATTGAAAGTATCATATTACTTTCCCAATATTTTAGAAATAAAACCACATTGCATGCCTTTAATAAAATGTCCCACGTTTTAAGAAAATCGTATTTAAAAATCAGCCCCGTTGATATATCAAATAAACAAATAATACTTTTGTTTATATTTGTATTTCAAAACGAATTTTTTTTGAAAATCAATTAATAATATTTCACGACCAATCCCATTGGTCATATAAAAACCTAGCCCCGCTGGTTCGGAAATTTATTAAATTACAGAAAGTCTCATAGAGAAAATATTCCCGAAAACCAAATAATATAAAATCATGACCAATCCCATTGGTCATATAATAGAATAGGGGAACGTCATTACCACCATTTATTAGTAGCCTCCAAGACTAAGGGTCGAGCCTCCAAGACTCTCTATAGCGTCTCACGCTATGCCCGTACACGTCGACCACCTAGCGTGAATCTGACCTATGTGGTCAAGTCGTCACCTCGCATGGGCTCAGGCGACTAAGCTAGCCAGCATCAATACATATCTGGACCCTGATATGGTGAAAATCTGAAAACAAAACCGAAAATACGTATCTCCTTATATATCATGAATCTGTACGGTCCCCGACAGCATATCTGAGGCTTATAATAATCATTAGTATAATAGCCTCGAAATATACTCACTACCAGAAAAAAGGGTTTTTCCGACGAAAAAAAAAACGGCCGACGAATTAAAAATTTTGTCAGTAATTCTAAGGAATAGCCGACGATTTTATTTTTCGTCGGTAAAAAAAAAAATCGTCGGCCATAGTTTAACCATAGCCGACGAAACCTTTTTTCGTTGGTATTTTCAAAAAATCGTCGGTTATATTCATATTTCAGCCGACGATTTGTATTTTCGTCGGCCTTTCTCCGAAACATTAGCCGACGAAAATTTTTGGAAGTATGGCCGACGAAGTTGACATTTTCGTCGGCTATAAGTTTATATATTTTCAGATCTGGGCAGCAGCTGCTCATTTAAAAAAAAAGGGGAAAAACGGGAGAAAGAGTGAAAAATCTGTGGGTATTGTTGAAATCCGTCCTCTCTTACATTGTGGAGCTATATATAGGTACGTACATGTGTATATATGTTGATTTTGAGTTTTTGTTGAGTTGATTTTGAGTTTTAGTGATTTTGATTTAGTAAGTGATTTTTTGTTTTGTTGTTGTTTTAGTGTTAGAATGTATGTATATATGTTGATTTTGAGTTTTAGTTGAGTTGATTTTGAGTTTTAGTGATTTTGATTTATTAAGTGATTTTTTGTTTAATTTGTTGTTGTTTTAGTGTTAGAATGTATGTATATATGTTGATTTTGAGTTTTAGTTGAGTTGATTTTGAGTTTTAGTTTAATTATATATGTGTTTTAATTTGATGTTATTTTAATTAGTGTTAATATATATATATATATATGTTAATTAATAGTTGTTGATATATAGTGTAATTAATAGTTGTTGATATATAGTGTAATTAATTAACTTAAATAATGGTTGATATATACTGTAACTTAAATAATGGTTGTTAATTAATGGTATATATATATATGAGTTGATGTTGATAATAATATATATTGTCATGTAATTAATTATTAAGGATTTATATATATATGTATGTGTTAATTAATTTCTTATTAATTAAAGTTATACATATATATTATTATCAGGCTATATATGGATCTAGATAACAGTTGGATTTCGCTTCCAAGGCATGACCGACGATACACTATAGCAGTTGTGAATTTTTTGCAGTTCGTCGAGGAAAATGCAAACGGGAATGATTACCATTGCTTCATCCTTCAAATGCAAATATGTCGTCAAATAAGATATGACCGAAATAATGAAATACATCTACGGTTGAAAAATGACAAGATTCCGACAAAATCTGTGTGCCGAATGTTGCGGTTAACTGTGTTTTACTTCCGTTTTCCTATGGGTAGCCTGACGTTCGGTAAATATTTTGAGGAAAATTTTTATACGATTAGTTGCGTCTCATCGATTTGAAAATATTATCTGTTGAAGGTCAGGCAAAAAAAGGTCATTTAGACAGGCCAATTACCATTTATAAGCGTTTAAAGGGTTGACTCAGCCGGTTGACCGTCCCGATCGAGCCTTTAACGTTATCAGATGTAGTTGGATTTTTTTTCATACATGTATTTAATCTTAACGGTGATATCTGAAGGTTGGAATAGATTTTCCAAACTTTTACATTCAAAATCGGAACATATGCACTAATGTTACTTAACTTGTTTACTAAGTGTTTAAGTGAATGTATAGTTTCAAATAGTTACTATACGTACACTCTTCAAATGCAAATATGTCGTCAAATAAGATATGACCGAAATAATGAAATACGTCTACGGTTGAAAAATGACAAGATTCCGATAAAATCTGTGTGCCGAATGTTGCGGTTAACTGTTTTTTACTTCCGTTTTCCTATGGGTAGCCTGACGTTTGGTAAATATTTTGAGGAAAATTTTTAAACGATTAGTTGCGTCTCATCGATTTGAAACTATTATCTGTTGAAGGTTAGGCCAAAAACCGTCGTCTAACTAGACTAATTTCCGTTTTAAAGAGTTTAGAGGTTTGACTTAGTGGTTTGACCAACAGTTTAGTCGACGAAAATTATATGTCGTCGGCTAAACTCTTGCGATCCGCTTATTGTCCGCCGTTGGATGGCTCAGATCCAACGGCTTCTGATTTTCCAAAGTATAGCCGACGAAATATTTGAATTCGTCGGCTAAACTCTTGCGATCCGCGCTTTTTCATTGTCCGCCGTTGGATGGCTCAGATCAGACGGCTGCTGATCTCCTAAAGTATAGCCGACGACATTCAAAGCATAGCCGACGACATTCAAAGTATAGCCGACGATGTTAAAGTTTTCGTCGGCTATAGTTAAGAATAGCCGACGAAATCTTTTTTAATCGTCGGCTATTCTTTCGCGTATAAATCAGAAACTGTCGAACCCTAGCCGACTTTTTCCTCTCTTCCTCCTCCTCCTCCTGCTGCTGCTCCAATCTGCCGCAAAGATTTCGTTTCCGCCGCGCTGCTCCTCCTCCTCCTCAAATCGGCGCCTAAACTCTCCTCCAATTCCGGCCTCATCCTCCGATCCTCCTCCGATTCTCCTCCTTCCTCAAGCTATTCCGGCCGGCCTCCTCCTCCTCCTCCTTCCCCTCCGCCTTCCCCTCCTCGTCCGACCTCCTTCCCCTCCTCCTCCGATCCGGTTAATTTTTTTTTTTCAATTTAGTTTAATTTTATAAATTGTTATATATTTAATTTTAATTATATAAATTGTTATATATTTGTTAATAAATTTAATTTTAACAAATTGTTATATATTTGTTATATATTTTATTTTAATTATATAAATTGTTATATAATAAATTATTATATATTTGTTATATATTTAATTTTAATTATATAAATTGTTATATATTTGTTATAATTTAGGTATAGAAATTGTTATATATTTAATTGTAATTATATAAATTGTTATATATTTGTTATATATTTAATTTTAATTATATAAATTGTTATATATTTTTGTTAATATATAAATGGTTATTTGTATTTATATATATGTTAATAATGAAATATAGTTATATTTGTATATAAATAGTTATATTTAGGTTAATGGTTAGTATTATTTAAAATTAGTACAAATTTAAATATTAATTTGTTAGTATGTTTTGAAATATGTTAGTATTATTGGTTATTATATTAATTAGAATTTGTTATTTAATGTAATATAATTTAATATTAATTAATGTATTAATGCCTCAAGCTGCAGATGGCCGATGCATTCAGACAGTTCTTCGGAGGCCGTCGTTCCAGATCCAGGGGTTCTGGAAGTTCCGCCGGTTCCGCAGAGTCCGACAGGACCCTTAGCCAGCCTGAGAGGACCACCACCCAGCCGCGGAGGAGTGTGGATTCATCCTAGCCGCGGAGGCTTGTGGATTCATCCCAACTGCGGAGGAGTGTGAGTTCTCGGCACCAGACCCTTCTCCAGGCGGGGCGGCCGTCGAGCAGTTCACGTCCCCCTGTCGGGCCAGATGCTCCGAGGTTCAGTAGGCAGCTATTTCAGGACGAGATAGCTGCAGACGTTCCTCAGGTCCATATGCCTGAGGTTCATCGGGAGCCGATGACGAGTCTGACGACGTCTGCTGCTGACTCGACTGAGGGGCCTACTCTCCTAAATCAGCTCTACCTCCCGAACAACATTCCTGCGATACCCGAGGTCGACTTTCGAGGTGTGCCCATATGGCCTGCTATGCCTCAGTACGTGAGTGCTGCGGAGGCATACCAGCAGCAGCCATTTGAGAACCCTGACCTCCTGATTTCGGCGAGGAGAAAAGGAAAGTCGACAGACGAGTCATCCAGTTCAGGTAACATTTGATTTTATTAATTAAATGTTTTATTAAAATTAACGCACTAATATTTAATTTTATTAACCAATCTTCGTTTATGTGATAGGGACAGCCGCTACCAGTTCAACGAGGAATACGAGAGGTGTTATATGTTTTGACACGCTCAGGAGAACTGTTGAGAGCAGCGGGAGGATCCGGATCAAGGAACCTCCTAATCAGGAGGTTCAGGGGAAAAAACGCTGCGACTACACGGGTTGCGTGGGGGCACTGATTAGGGACAGAGTCCCTATGTTGTGGACGCGGTGGGCTGATGTGCTCGAAGAGATCAAGAGGGAGGTGAACAACGCCGCGTCGATGAGTAATTTAAAAAATTTAATTTATTTTACGTAATATTTAATAATTTTCGGTATTGTTATAATTGTAAAACTAATAAAATATGATCTTTCAGACATACTTCGAGATTGCAGAACATAAGCAGCATTGGGCGGACGCGATGCAGTCGTTGAGGTACGTTGGGAATTCCTTATCTTATGATTTGAAATATTTTATGATATTAATAATATTTCTAATGCACTTTTGTTTTTTCCGTAGGTTCAAAGAGTGGAATAACGAGCTCCGTTCCCACTTTAACCAATACGACAACCGTGGTTGTATGGGTACTCCCAGAGAGTTCATGTTCAGGGAGTACGAGTGGCGTTGGTTGAAGACAGTAGACTTCAACAACCCACTTATGCAGGTAAATACTAAGCTTAGCTATAAATGTTTATTTTGTTAAAATTTTAATTATTAGTTTAATTATTTTATAATTATTACACTAATACTTTTTGATGTATTTTTCTAATATTTTATTATTTGTTTGAAGGAACGGTCTCGGGTAAACTCTGCGAACCGCCGTCGTAACACAACCCCCCATCATGGTGGTTCTAGGCTGTTTGCACAATATCAAGAGGAGGCGCTTAGAGATCATCCTGATAGCAACCCGTACGTGGAGATGTTCAAGATCGCTTATCCACAAGCGACAGAACAGCTCGTAAGTCGTTGATTACGATTTTAAAATTTTAATTATTAATTTTACTTAATTATATATTTGTTAGAATATTAATTATTATTTTTTTCCCGTTCAATTAGGAGAGGGTGAACTGGGCCGAAGAAGAGGTGTTCCAGCAAGTAGTTCGGGAGACACAACCGAACATTTCAGAGGCAGATCTGGAAGAAGCCCTGCGCCAGGTCGACCGATCGAATGTCCAAACGGCAGCGAGGATGTTCGATGCAGCCTTCCCAGACCGGTCAAACCAATACTACTGCCGGGGTTTGGGAAGTTCTGGAATAGGGCTCCTGAAGACCACTAAGGAAGGTCAAAAGAAGGGAGGCGGGGACAGCCTTCTCTTTCTGAAAAGGTATCACACGCCCTATTCTGAGCTCGCAGCCCAGACATGAACAGTACCGATCCTTCCATTCTTGCGACGGTCCATCTGCTCTTATATCCTTGCTGCCATCTGTTCTACATCAAATAGCATTTGATCGTTATGATGAAATACGGTGATGGTAAAAAAATCACTTAAATTCGACAAAGTTAGAGCCCCGATCGATTGGGTCAATCTTATTTAAACTTATCTCTCTCTATGGGAGCCATAGTATCAGGTGGTAAAAGTTCCCAAATTTTTACATGGATAATTACGTCTCATCTATATGAGAGTTTAATGTTTGGAAGTGTCGACGAAACAAGGACATCTAAAAGTACGTAATAGCGTTTTCGTGTGATAAGTTTTATGAAAATGTGGTTGACCGTTTCGATCGAGCATTGAACGTTCACGAAACGAGTTGATTTTTATACTCTACTCAGATTTAACTATAACGATCACATCAGACGGTCAAAATTTTCATTTTGTGAATTTAGCCATTATAATGACAACATGTTTACTAATGCGGTATAACTTGATTAGTAGATTATACTGAAGTGTACAACTTTTCGAAACAACTATATAAAAGAAGTCAAATTTTGAAAAACGCTGTGAAATAGCATTTGATCGTTATGATGAAATACGGTGATGGTAAAAAAATAACTTAAATCCGACTAAGTTAGAGTCCCGATCGATGCGGTCAACCTTATTTAAACTTATCTCTCTCTATGAGGAGTCATAGTATCGGGTGATAAAAGTTCCTAAATTTTTACATGGATAATTACGTCTCATCTATATGAGAGTTTAATTTTTAGAAAAGTCGATGAAACAAGGTCATCTAAAGGTACGTAATACCGTATTTGTGTGATAAGTTTACTTAGGTGACGAAATAATACTTTCCTTGCCTAAGATACACACTTAGGCGACGAAAAAATGGTTTCCTCGCCTAAGTAAAAACTTAGGAGACGAAAATGATTATTTCGTGGTCTAAGAGAAAATAATTTTTTTTTAAAATCTATTTACGGCTTAATGTTAATGTGTTTAGGGTTTTTTACTTAGGCGACGAAAATAGCTATTTCGTGGTCTAAGTAAAAGTAATTTTTTTAAAAATCTATTGGCGGCTTAATTTTAATGTGTTTAAAATTTTGCGACGAGTTCATATTTGCATTTGGTCGAGTCGGACCCCAAATATACATATATATATATATATATATATATTTATTAATTAATATAAAAAAAAAAATTAATAAATCCAGTTTTATTATCTTGAGGAAACTCTAATCCAACATAACCAGCGAAATCTCCAAATGGTCAACTAGATTTTCATAAAACTTATCACACGAAAACGCTATTACGCACTTTTAGATGACTTTGTTTGGTCGACTCTTCTAAATATTAAACTCTCATATAGATGAAACCTAATTATCCATGTAAAAATTTCGAAACTTTTACCTCCCGATACTATGGCTCCCCATTGAGAGAGATAAATTTAAATAATGTTGACCTAATATTTACTTAGGCGACGAAATGGTACTTTCCTCGCCTAAGATGCACACTTAGGCGACGTAAAAATGGTTTCCTCATCTAAGTGTAAATCTTAGGCGAGGAAAACATAATTTTCATCGTCTTAGAAAATAACTCTAACTACAAATATTTGTCGGCGTTTTTGTGTTTTCTTAGGCGACGAAAATTCATTTTCCTCGCCTAAGTTAAATACTTAGGCGACGAAAAATAATTTTTTCTTCACCTAAGTAAAGATCTTAGGTGACGAAAGTTTTTTTCGTCACCTAAGTAAAAACCTTAGGCGACGAAATTTTTTTTCGTCACCGAAGAAAATGCATAGACGACGAAATTAATTTTCGTCGTTAAAGTGTTCTCTTAGACGACGAAAATAATTATTCATCGCCTAAGAATAGTCTTAGGCGACGAAATTTCTAACTTAGAGGACGAAATTTTTTCAGTCTCCTAAGAACTCTTAGGCGAGGTAACTATTTATATTTCGTCACCTAAGGTATTTTTCCTGGTAGTGACTGACATCTCACTGCTTCTCTATTTTCTCAGGTAGTTCCCTTTATCTCATTAATTACCTCAAACAATTTAGTCCTCCCGATCAAGACTTTCAACTAACTACTCCTTGACATTCAAATATTTCTTCGGGTGATAGGTAGAATTTCCGAGATATGCGAAGGATCGGCAATTACTCATGGAGTATAGATACGTGGAAAAACGTCATGTATCTTGGATAATTTTGAAAGTAGCTTTAACTGATAAGCTATCGAACAAATCCGCTCCTTAATCTCATGAAGGCCGATATATCCCGACACTCAGGATTTCATTTCTAATATCAGTGTAACTCTCTCTAGGAGAGTTGCTCATCTCTGTTACTTTTGAACTGCATCTCACAAGGCTCAATAAGTCCTTTAGGATCTAAATAGACATCTATGTCAATTCACCCATCCAAATGTGCAAGATAATGCTAAATCTCATCGAACCAATAAAGCTGCCTGCAACTCCTTTCAGGTCCATAAAATAAATCACGATTCTCAATCAGATTTCACGGATTTAGACATCACAGAGTCTAACAATCTCTATCACCCTAACCTCATCCTCGACTTTGGGTGCAGAATACGCCATATACAAATCAAAAATGATATTTAATCCCACTCTGACACTGGCAATCGCCGCTAAAAACTTTGGGGTTACACCTCTCAACTTTTACCTGTTGTCACATCATAATTAATGTTCCATCACTCAAACTGGAGAAATTACCCATGTGAGCTATTCAATGCTTTATCGCTCATAAGTTCTCTGGACGATTCCTCGATTTGTGCTCCTTGCACTAAAATAATCAGGACTGGTTTCCAATGAAACTGACTTATCTAAGTCCACTCTCACTCATGGATAAAGCAACTCTCATAACTCACAAATCATAAATGAATGGGACCTGAATCATTGTCAAATGTGACAACCAATAGAGGCTTCCAACGAGATACATCAACTATTACCAATACCCAGATACGATATGACATCAAGGAATCTTTCGGGTGTCAAAATCAGCTTCCATAACCGACGACTAATACCAGAATTGTTAGATTGACAATTATCGAAAACGGCATTACAACGAAACTCAAATTCCCGAATATGATCTTAAACTCGAGAGAAAATATCTCAAGTACCACAAGGCTCGCTGAAACCACACGATAAACCTCACAACTTAAATTTGCTCGAGCCAACACATATTCAATATTCGCCATTAACTTGCATCAAATAAATGTAACCCTTGAAACATCAATTTTTATTATAAATGCTTCGGTCAGTGCCTCATCCCACGAGAGCTAACATGAGGATAAACTCAAATCAATGATTTATCCCACAAAATCACCAATACTCGTTTACAGAAAATAATAACTTCTCAAGTCATTTCGGGATCATTAAGTGGTCCCACCACAATACGATCCCAAAAGAAATTCTCACAATGACAAGACGTCGTTTAACTTATAAGAATGGACATTACTCTTGACATAACATTCTTTACACAAGCCTTGCCTCGAAACACTTCCTGAGTCAATAGGGAAAACTTCTTTCCCGTAAAGCTATACTATAAATCACAAAATGAAACGTCTCGAATAATTTACCTGGCATTGACTTGCAATACCAGTACGAAAATAAATATTTGTGACTCATTTTAGCGTCCTCGAGGTTCACTTCACTTAACAACGTCGCTTGATTTATTAGTATCCTCTGATCGAGTCACACCAATTAATTCTTCTCCTCCCATGCTGCACTCAATGACTTCCATATCGCTGATCCCTTGGCGTCAAAATCTCTATATCCACAATTGTCAGAGTCCAGGTTGCAACTATCTACATGACTCACACACTTGTCGAAATAAGAACAAAGCTGATATCTTTGCTTGACAAGTGTTCCGTGACTAATTAAATAGTCAACGTCAACATTCGCCGTCAGCCAGACAAATGTTCGAAAAATCAAAAATATCGCTACGACGGTAGCAGATAGAATTCCGACTTAACTTTGAAAAATGGTTAAAATAGCTCTGGATTTCGAAAATTGCTTCCTGGAAGTCACCGTTGGATTTCACTCCAACCACCACAGATAAGTATGTGACTTCAATACGAACTAGAAGCCATTCACGGATCTTGAATCGGAATTACGGATCAAGAGTTATGATCCGCCGAAGCTTCGTCACAAATCCTCGAACGAGAAACACAAAAGAATGAAAGAAGTGGTTGATCAAATACAAATACAATTATTTATATAATGACCATTCAATAAAAGCCATTTGTCTAATGCTGGTACAACTACCAGAATCTTCTCATCCGAATTACTGAGCTAACCATGCAATGGTCGAATAGATCCCCGATCTCGCTATTTCAAATATTCACCAGCTGCTTATACGATAAACTATGTGATTAGGCTTAACCACCTTTTACCATCACTCGATAATTCCATAGTCAAAAAGACGATCTCACAATACTTATGCTGCTAAAATTCTCCATAGGCACCCAACTTCGATTCCATACTAATCTCCCAATGTTACCATGACTACATCTTTAAATCTCTTTCCCCTCAAATACCACGTGTTTCAAAACAAAATATCTCCCATCCGGGTAGCTATTTCAATTTCTAATTCTTCCTTTATCCAATCTTCCGACCAAGGTCGCTAAGAATTAGAATTATTTATAGCTCCTACAATCTCCTTATGGCTCTCCATTCCTTCCGTCATAACCGATATGTCCAAAATTAAAATAAGACGGTTATGAGATTCATAAAAACAACACATGTACACTGCCACTTAAATGTCCACTGACTCATTTTCTCTACATATGCCAAATTCATTGGTCAATCCACAAAATATAGCTGAAGAGTGGCTCTAACACATACTCGTAACAATCTAAAATCACAGTCTGATTGTTACATAATCAATTTTCCACTCATTACCGCTGTTTCTGCATAAACCCGTAGTCCTAGTGGAAACTGATGAATCTGGACGTGATCTCCTCCTGCGAACCTGCTAACTAAGGGTAATACCGGGCGGGCTGGTCTTCTCCTCTCCGATGCCTAAGTTAGTATAGTTGGGATGAATAGATAACTTAAGCAAGAGTGATAAGCAGTTGGAGAGATCAGTTACCTATTAAAGAGGGTAGTTGAGACCCTTATATAGGTGGTCGGGCGTGAGGTCTGACCTTACTCTTCGATGTGGGACTGGTTTCCTTCTGTTCGCACACAAAAGGACAGCTCTGGTGGCATGTTCGGCAGGCTGGCGTCCCCGGTCCCCGGGCCCCTGGTCACAAGGTAGACTGCTGGACCTCGGGTCCGGGTGCTGGTGATCCTGCGCCGGGCAGCAATCCGGTCCCGGATGCACTGGCTGCGGGTCTGTGGGCTTATGTAGCCCCTCTGTGGCTACTGTCAACAACCGCAAAGTCGCAACGACGACAATCATCTCACGTTAGTCTTGTCAACATTTCTAAAATCGATCACTTAAATAGGCTGCTCAAGAACTAGGGCCAAATCCCCGTACACAACGTGAATAAGAGACCAAGGTCTCAATGTGTAGCCCTCTCAGGAATAACATCTTCCTATCTCAAAAGAAATAGGGCCGAAACATCCGAGTTCCTAACTCGTAACCTAACGCTAAAACTACTGATAAGCGTCAAAGTACAACCGAATAGGTATAACCCACATACCTATTACGTACGCAAGGATAACATCCTAAGAGGCTGATGTACTCGAGGCATAGTCCAAGAGATACAACTCGATACCTGAAATGTACTTTACATACTTAATAATGACAATAGCACCAAGGAGCACGATGGGTATCCGCTGCAGTCGGATCCATCAGTCGGAGGTACTAAGCATTACTAAGCATATAAAATAACTGAATAGAATAGTACTCTACAGAGTACATAACAAGTCACCAAAGAATCAAAGTCACACACTAAATGAACACACTAGCATCGAAGTATATGATGGAAATCCGCCGCGGTTGGACCATCAATCCAAAATACTAGGCGTCATTAAGTATAAAAGATAACACGACTCAAGGTATGAAAGGACGTAATGCTCTGATACCAAACTGACAGAACCCGCCCCGGATTTCACCCTGAAATCCGGATAAGATCATGCGGGGACCACCTTAAGACTAACTCCATCGATAAATCGATAACCCAACCTTAAGATAGACAACCCTAAAACCTGCAAAATAAAAAAAAAACACTTCTAATTCTAGTTCCAACCTCAACACCTGGAGTCATCTGCTCCCCAAACACAACCACCGCCATAGATAAACACAAAATCAAATTAATTTAATATTCAAAGGCTCACAGGTAATCAGAGCAATCTAATACATTGAACTGGAATTTCGAGTTATAAAGTAAAGGATCAACAGATCCCACCAAGCGGAAACAAAGACGACGATGACTATGCCTCGACTTCGAGTATTCTTGACATCAAATAATCTAGTCTGCAAACTGGGTGATTTTAAAACGAAGGGCCGAGGGGAAAGTAAATTAAAAACGTTAGAGTGAGTGGATAAAAATAAAACAATTTAATATAATACTTTAATTGAAAGTATCATATTACTTTTCCAATATTTTAGAAATAAAACCACATTGCATGCCTTTAATAAAACGTCCCACGTTTTAAGAAAATCGTATTTAAAAATCAGCCCCGCTGATATATCAAATAAACAAATAATACTTTTGTTTATATTTGTATTTCAAAACGAAATATTTTTGAAAATTAATTAATAATATTTCACGACCAATCCCATTGGTCATAAAAAAACCCAGCCCTGTTGGTTCGGGAATTTATTAAATTACAGAAAGTCTCATAGAGAAAATATTCCCGAAAACCAAATAATATAAAATCATGACCAATCACATTGGTCATATAATAGAATAGGGGAACGTCATTACCACAATTTAATAGTAGCCTCCAAGACTAAGGGTCGAGCCTCCAAGACTCTCTATAGCGTCCCACGCTATGCCCGTACACGTCGACCACCTAGCGTGAATCTGACCTATGTGGTCAAGTCGTCACCTTGCATGGGCTCAGGCGACTAAGCTAGCCATCATCAATACATATCTGGACCCTGATATGGTGAAAATTCGAAAACAAAACTGAAAATACGTATCCCCTTATATATCATGAATCCGTACGGTCCCCGACCGCACATCTGAGGCTTATAATAATCATTAGTATAATAGTCTCGAAATATACTCATATATATCCGACATATCCAACATGCCGTAAAATAATAGCGAAAATTATATTTATAACGTCGACATGTCTCACATGTAGAAAATCATAAATAACGAAAATATAAAATCCTCGAAAATCTCATTTCCGGTCACTACCTTTAATTAAAACTTATTCAACATAATCAATTATAAATAATTAAAACATATCATTTCCGGAAACCTTGTTTCCGGATAAAATCACATACTACCAAAATAGTAGTAAAAGCAAAACCCTAAAACCATATTTCTTTAAATATTAAATCAACAATTATAACAGAAATATATGAATTATCGACTTTCGATAATTCATATCATGCTTACGAACTCATTTAATTAAATAAATTACATTTCAATAAAACGTAATTGCATGCATTTATTTTAAAAATAAAATCCACTCACAGTTCGGCCGAGCGTGCCGCTATTCCTCGCTCTCATTACGTCGAGTAATTTCTCGACCTGTAACAGAGACGTAATTATAAATATTACGAAACTTGGAATTTATTTATAAACGTTAAATCTACGGACGTCCTTACTCGCACGAAACCTCCTAATTTTCCCTTTTCAGTTATCGGTATAGGAATTTCGCCTCAATATCGAATAATCTACGTCCGAAATAACTCAGGACACCCACCCCGTGTCCGATTATTCTTTTACTGATTATTTCGTCGCAAAACCCCTTTTTATCAGCTTTTAACCTTTTTACGGTAAGTCAACAGTAAAAACCACTGGTCAAACAGTAAATTTGAAAGTCAAATTACTATTTATTATTGACTTTTACTGTTCACCTTTACTGTTTACTATTTACCATTTACTGTTTACTGAGTTACCATTTACTAATTACCATTTAACCTTTTTACCTTTTTAATTTACTATTTAACCCTCCGCCGCCGCTGCAGCAGCAGCTCCGCAACCGGGCCAAAATCACCCCCATTTCGTCCAACCAACCGCCACAACTTCAGGAACCACCTCGCTTCGTCTTTGCCGCACAACACCCGCGCAGCCGCCACCAACGGCGGCCGACACGGCGGCCAAAAACCCCTAAACTTCAAATTCTCCCAATTCCAACAATTCAACCATCAATTTACACAATTTCAGCTCCAAACAACATCCTAAACCTAATTCCAACCTTCAATTACAACAATTTCATCATTAAAATTACCCAAATCCGAAAACCCCAAAACCCTAGAAATTCCAATTCGAATTTCTCCTTACCTGTTCCACATTGGATTTAATCCTTTGGAGGGTTTGATATACGTCTCTCAAGCTTCAAGAAGACGTATGGGTTGCACCCTTTCGTGGCCGGAAACTGGAGCTCCGATCGGTCCAAGACCGGACTGATTTTGGCTCGCAGCGGTCTCCTCGGGCCACGGCGCGTTGCACGCCTGGTATAGGAGGTAGAGGAGGAGGAGGCGAGCTTGATGCGATGGGTCTCCTTCCCAAAAGTCACTGGACGGCGAAGATGCATGGGGC
The DNA here is from genome assembly GCA_963682095.1 of Potentilla sterilis. Classification (NCBI taxonomy): domain Eukaryota; kingdom Viridiplantae; phylum Streptophyta; class Magnoliopsida; order Rosales; family Rosaceae; genus Potentilla; species Potentilla sterilis. The sequence goes on from OY821760.1 coordinate 22,041,874, forward strand.
GGTGCCGATGTCGGTGGGTCGCGGGTCGGGGAGGAAGAGAGGAAGAAAAGAGAGAAAAGTAAGAAAGAAAGAAAAAAGAGAGAAAAGAAAAGAATTTCCGTTTTCGGAAATTTCTTTTCCGACTATTTATACTCGACCAAATTTGGAAAGTTACGGTTTTCACATCGTAACTTCTTAATCCGAACTCCGAATTTAGCATGCTACGTGTCCACGAACTCGTGTTAACGCGTTCTATCCCAACGTAGCAAGAAAATTCTCGATAGACTCAAATTATAAAAAGTCAACTTTTAGGAATTTCGTAACTGTAAAACAACTCCTGGGAACGTAAAAATAAAATAAAATTACTGAGAAGTTAAACACGATTCGGGGCGTATCACCTTTGCTTATAGGAGGATGTCATTCGGCCTATGCAACGCACCCGGCACGTTTCAACGATGCATGTACAACATCTTCTCTGACTTTTTCGAAAATAAGATCGAGGTCTTCATGGATGCGTATATGGATGCGACTTCGAATCATGTTTGGAGAATTTGAAGGAGATACTAGAAAGATCTGTAGAGACCAACCTTGTACTTAATTGGGAGAAGTGTCACTTCATGGTGAACCAAGGCATAGTGCTCGGTCACATTATTTCGGCTAAAGGCATAGAGGTAGACAAAGTCAAAGTGGAGCTCATTCAACACATTGCCTTCACCAAAGAATGTTAGAGACGTGAGAAGTTTCTTTGGCCATGCCGGATTCTATCGACGATTTATCAAAGACTTCTCAAAGGATGTAAAACCGTTGAGCAACTTGCTACAAAAAGATGTGCCATTTGAGTGGAGTAAAGCATGCGACAACGGCTTCAACCGATTGAAGGAAGCACTATGCACGACACCGATTCTAGTGTCACCAAATTGGGAGGAGCCTTTTGAGTTAATGTGTGATGCAAGTGATTATGCATTTGGAGCCGTGCTAGGCCAAAGAGTAGACAGAAGACGTGCGCCATATACTATACCTCAAGAACTCTCAACGATGCTTAACTCAATTACTCCACAACCGAAAAAGAACTCTTGGCGGTTATTTTTGCTTTAGAAAAATTTCGATCTTATCTTTTGAATTCTAAAGTTGTTGTGTATAGTGATCATGTCGCATTGAGATACCTCATGACAAAGAAGAATGCGAAGCCAAGACTCATTCGATGGATTCTCCTACTTCAAGAGTTCGACATTGAGATCAAAGACAAGAAAGGAAGTGAGAATGTTGTAGCCGATCACTTGAGCCGAATTGTGAAAGAAGAAGATGAGCTACAACTACTTGATAGTTTCCCGGATGAGCAACTCTTTCGAATCAATGCAACACAAGAACCTTGGTATGCCGACATTGCCAATTACCTTGCAATTCGTCACTTCCCAAAGGACATGCCGAGTCACCTCAAGAACAAGATCAAAAAGCAAGCTCGGCACTACTTGTGGGATGAGCCCTACCTTTGGAAACAATGCAGCGATCAAGTCATACGAAGATGCATTCCAGAAGAAGAGCATAGGTCCATCCTTGCCTTTTGTCATAACAAAGCATGTGGAGAACACTTTGGACCAAAGAAGACGACCTTGAAAGTGCTAAATTGTGGATTCTTTTGGCCGACATTATTCAAGGATGCCTACACAACATGTATCACATGCGATCAGTGTCAACGGGTCGGCAACATAGGTAAGAGAGATCAAATGCCTCAAACTCCCATAATCATTATTGAAATTTTTGATGTTTGGGGCATAGATTTCATGAGACTTTTCCCTCAAGCAAAGGCTTCCTCTACATCTTGCTTGCGGTCAATTATGTTTCTAAGTGGATAGAAGCAAAGGCTACACGCACCAATGACTCCAAAGTAGTTGCCGAATTCATCAAAAGTCACATTTTTACACGTTTTGGAGTTCCAAAAAATCAAGAAAATATTGGAGAAAATGGTAGGTTCAACAAGGAAGGATTGGAGTGATCGACTTGACGACGCTTGATGGGCCTATCGAACTGCTTATAAGACGCCAATAGGCATGTCCCCTTTTCGGCTCATCTATGGGAAAGCTTGTCACTTACCGGTGGAGCTAGAGCACAAAGTGTGGTGGGCCATGAAAGAATTCAACATGGAGATAGATTCGCCCGGCCTTCATAGAAAGCTTCAACTCAACGAACTTGAAGAAATTCGCAATGAAGCTTATGATGCCGCATGGATATACAAGGAGAAGACTCGAGCTTACCATGACAAAATGATTCGAGGAAAGAGGTTTGAAGTGGGCCAAAAAGTTCTCTTATTTCATTCAAGACTTCGACTATTTCCAGGTAAGCTACGCTCTCGATGGATAGGCCCTTTTGTGGTCACACAAGTATTCCCTCATGGAGCCATAGAGATTCAAAGCAATATATCAAGTAAGGCATTCAAGGTAAATGGACATCGACTCAAGCCTTACTATGATACGTTCGAGGAACACACAGTAGAAGAAGTAGACGTTGAAGATACACAGCGTGAGGCACAGCCCGTTGCAGCCGCAGCCCCTGCTGACACCCTGCAGTGTCAGCCTACCAGTGTTGCAGCCCATGCCGCAGCGCAGCCCTTGCAGCCTGACACTCCCACTGCCGAGCAGCCCTGCACGCAACATGCACACCACACCCTCGAGCACACTGCCCAGCTGCCGACTCGCACTGCCGACACTGCCGCACACGACGACACACATCTTGCCGATCCGTATCCACTTCAAGTATCCGCGTGTCCGGCTGATGTATCCAACACGAATCCACCCAAGTCCACCGTATCCGATACTTTTCCGGATAAGCCTGAGCCACAAAGTCCCGTATCCGACACGGATCCAGATACAGATACGTTGCCTGACGAGTGCCCACTGCCGAAGGCCGCTGCCGAGCAGCCTGCGCTGCAGCTTACACTTCCTGCCAACACTGCCGATACACACTGCCGAGAAGACTTGCATGCTGCCGAGACGAATTTTTTTTTCCAAAACCACCTCATTAATATTCTAGCTGCCGAGCTCCACTACTTAAGCAACGAATGAACACACGATGATAAGTCTAGGCTAAAGGACTATAAACACTTAAGCGCTACATGGGAGACAACCCATATCGACTATGAAAAACGAATGAGCCATCGACGAGCGTTTGAATTCTCTAACCCTTCTCTTTTTCATTAGTTTGTGATGATATGTTGGAACATGTCGATTATTCCATGCTTAGGAATTACTTGCTATAGTTCTATGCTTACATTGAGGACAATGTAATTTTCTAAGTGTGGTGTGGGTTTCCATGTTTCGTTTATGTTTTTGTGTGCTTAGTTAGAAAAGAAAATTTCATAAAAATGTTCCACAAAAATAGAGTGTTTAAATTTGTTTGTGTGATTTATTTTCGAGTCTTAGGATGCCCCTAAAGTAATCAATGATGTTTTTCTCCTCTTTGTATACATAGATGATAGTTGTGCATAATATAAAAATTGTGAGTTTCATGGATAATGTGCATTGGTAGGAGCATGTAAGACTTGTCGATTAATAAAGCATGCATGTTTTAGCTAGTTTGTTTCCATAATAACTTTGTGAGCTTTAGAGCCAAATTGTTTTCTTCATGAGTGATGAAACTTACAAATTTCGAGCATGCTTAAATGTTTAAACCTCATTATTCTTTGCATATTTAACGATTATGTGCCATAGCTTTTTAATGAACTCTAGAATGCTAGAACTTACTCTTGTTGATTTTCAAAACGTTTTCATCATAAAATACCTTGAAATCGAATATGACTGAAAAGATCTTTCTAGGTTTACCACCATAGCCAAATAAAACATGTGCCCTATTTGAGCCCGTCGTGGGACATCTTAGTAAACCCCCTTGAGCCAACGGTTAGCCTTTTCTTTCATCACCCTTAAAAACTTTCCATGAGCTTAGTGAAGTTATGCCTTTACCTTGCCTCAAAGTTTTGATAAAGCTTGATTGTTTGAAGGAGTTTTCGCGTGAAGTGATGAAGAAGAACAAGTGCGGGGTAGTCTTAACTACAAATTGTATGAAATATGTGTCATGCCTAGTAAAAGAAAAAGAAAAGAAAGTTTCGGACAGAAAATAAAAGAAAAGAAAAGAAAGAAAAATCAAGTTCGAGAAAGATTTTAAGCAAAGGCACGGTTTCAATGTTAAAAAAAAAAAAAAAAAATTAGTCTCTCTTGAAAAGTGTTGTGAGTTTGGAGTTTATATACATGTGAAGGTCTAGTATTGTTAAATTTTGACCTTTGTTCGTTTTCACAATGTTTTGGGAAAGTAAATAAAGAAGAAAGGAGAATTGAGCTTTGCTAAAGGCCTTAATGACGTTTTGAGCCTCCTTTCCCAAATTTTCGAATACCTCTTAGCCAAGCCCCATTACATTCCTTTTTCATTGATCTTTTTCATGATTCTTAAGATGGTTAAAATTGATTTGTGGAGTCTTTCTCAAGCGTAAGCGTATAGTTTTGGTTCATTGGTGCACAAAGTTGTTACATGAGGTTTTTCCATATAAATTTCACAAAGAGTTTTCGTTTTCTATGGAATATGCAAGTTATTCTCGTATTTATCATCTTTCACTTGCGTATACTTGTGTGTGAATAGCCATGTCTTGAGTGAAAAGAAGAGAGTATGCCTAGTGAGGAGGATTTGATTAGCTTTACATGTTTTATTGCTTATGTGTTGTTCTTACATGTTCATATTGATGTTGCATGTTCATGAAACTTGGAATTTTCGTGCTTAGCATTCTCATGCATCAACTTGAAAGCTATGTGTTCATACGAGCTTGAGATGAATCATTAGGGGCAATAGTTTGTTTAGAGTCGTAGTTTTAATTTAGTTTTACTAAGCGACTAGCAAAAGAGAAGTGTGGGGTATTTGATAGGAGCATAAAATGGTACGTTCTTAATATGTTTTACCCTCATTTATACTTTGCTTTAACCCTTAGTGTTATAGAATCGAGGCATAATATAGAGTCATGAGTATTTGGTAGAGTTACAAAGAAATCGTGCTAATTAAAGGAAAAATGTATAAAATTGTCAAGTAGCCGATTTAGAGTGCTTGTGATGTTTCGTTGGATCTGTAAAGCCTCGAATTTATGTTTGATGAATTTTTCTTCTCTTATATACAAGAGATATATTGATGATTGAGCAATGGAAGGATTTACAACAATTGGACAAAGAAAAGATGCCAGGAATTACAAAGCACAAATCGGTGCAAATCCAGTAACTTCAGTAATTTCCTGGGCACATTACCCAAATTCCAGAAATTCTCCAGGATGATTAACTAGGAACTAGAAAGCAAACCTTATATACTCAGAAATCTCAACGAGTCTAGTTTCTACAGAATTTGGAATCGCAGCAAAAGCTTTCCTGAGGAGAGAGTTACGCTCGTCACAAGACAACAAGGTCAATCATGTCGAGAAGAACAAGTTACTGTCTGCCGAGAAGCATCATGTGTTCTAGCTGCAAGCAAGGACTCCTAGCATTACAATGAGAGGTTCCTTAGCTCATTTGAAGAATAGAAAAGTTGGCAAAAGAAGAAAGTTTTCAAAATAGGAAAGAAGAATTTGCCTAATTCTAACAAGAGAAGGAAAACCTAATCCAACTAGGAAAAGGAAAGCTTTGCCGGTTGCAACTAGGAGAACTCTCCAAGTCCATTGAGGAGAGGTGACACCGAATCCTTGTAGGAGAAGAGAGGACATAAAATCTGCAATGAATCATCATCAAATTCGGTAAAGAAGAATCCTAAAAGAACAAAGAATGCAACAAAACCAAAACTGACTAGGATTAGGGACTTCTTTGCCGATCCACACAAGGAATTCTGCCGATCCACACAAGGAATTCTGCCGATTCCTTGCAACCTCTTCCCCTATATATAGAGACATCATCTATACAGAAAAATCATCACATCCCAAAGCAAAAATCTAGCCTTAAGCTCTACTAAAATTCAGCCTCAAACCCTACATAGAATAATAGCAAACCGAAACACACCATCACCACCTCAAATTCCTGCCGTATCCGAATCACCTTTTCAGCCATCTTCCGATCATCCATTATCACGTTTTGAAGCTACTCTCAAGGTGTCTACAAAGTGTGATCCGCCCCATCTCATCTCTTTCTTTTCGGTTTGTAATTGTTTTATGTAGTTATGCATTGTTTTGTCTATGAAACTTGTGTGTGCTTGTAGTTATTGTTTGTATGTCTATGTATGAAACAATTTCGAATTTGGTTTTATAAAATACATGTTCAATTCGTGCTTTATTTGTATATAAGATTTTCTAGGTTTAAGTTTCGAATTGCATGCTAAAGTTATAAGGAAAATATGTAACAAGTAGTAAGTTTAGGTTCGGCAAGCATGTTAACTTAATAATATATTTGTTCTTGGTTTATTCTTTAAACTCGTGTGTAATATAGGTTGATGATCTATGCAATTGCAATGTGTAGGGTGTCGATCTCATATGCCGAAATAAACATAGGTTGAGTCTTAGTTCTTCACTGTCTTAGCTTGTGTTGTTTCATTAAGGATAGAGTAGTCTAAAGAATTTACATGTCAAAGTATGATGGGTGACGCCATATGTACTAATGTGTCTTCGACTAAAAAGAATTTTGTGCTTAAGTGTTGATTTGTTTTAGTGTCTACTCTTCGTGTCATTAAAATTGGATTAGCATAAAGATTAGGGTACACTAACAGAAAAGGGGTTATAGCCGACGATATGGGAAACAACGGCCGACGAAATAGTACTTCGTCGGCTATAAGGGGTCATAGCCGACGAATTACTATTTCGTCGGCCACATCGTCGGCTATAATATTATAGCCGACGAGTTATCTGACGTCGTCGGCTATAACTATAGCCGATGAAAAGTTTTTGGTTATAGCCGACGAGGAGGGTATTCGTCGGCTATAAGAGTTATAGCCGACGAAAAGTTTTTGGTTATAGCCGACGAGGAGGGTATTCGTCGGCTATAACTCTTATATCAGATCCATTCCGCAGCAACGAGCTCATTCGTCGAAAACATTTCGAAAACGCTCTGAAATCGTCCAAAACCTCGGCCATAAGCTTGAAAGGTACGTATATTGCTGTGTGTGTTGATTTAGTTGGTTATATGCAGAGGTGTGTTAATTTAGAGTTTAATTAGAATAAATGTGTGATTAATTTGATATATATATATGTGTGTTGAGATGAGATTATTAATTAATGGGTTGATATATATGTTGGTTAGATAGAATTGAAGTTTTGTTGAAGATTAGTGATTGATTGTTGATTTATAGGTGATTTTAGATGAATTTGATGAAAAAATGTATATATATATTAATTAATTTAATTGTAATTAAAAATATATTGTTGGTATATATAAAAAATACATTGTGTTTAATTAATTAGGGAGATTGACGATGTTTTAATTAATTTAGGGATGCATGTGTATATATATATATATGTGTCTGTGTAATGATGAATTTTTTAATTAATTAGTACGTACGTACGTACGTAGTACGTGCATATATACATATCTATATATCAGGCAGACGATGACTCAGACGACGAGTACGAGCACCGGTTGCCAGATATGAACTACTATACTACGTCTGACTCAAGTGATGAGGATGATTATAATCATCCTTAGTATACTGTTTATGTATGTATTTGTGTACGATGGTCCATGCATGTATGAATACATTTTTCGTCCTTAATTACCGTTTTCCGAGTTTATGGGAAATTGTATTGAATTGTTTGTGCGATGTTCAGGAATTTATTAGGTGAAATAGGCAATTTTCAGGCCCTAAATGGCAAATTTTCGGAAAGATAAGCATTATAGCCGACGAAATGGACCATACTTCGTCGGCTATAATGCCCATTCTGGGTAATTTAATATGCAAGTCGTCGGCTAACGACAAAATGTTGAAGGTCGTCGGCTAAAGTATAGCCGACGACCTGTAATTCGTCGGCTATAACCCCTGGCCCGGATGTTGACCGAAACCATTGCTTGATCCTTCAAATGCAAAAGTGTCGTGAAATAAGATACGACCGAAATATTGAAATACGCCTAGGGTTGAAAAATGGGAAGATTCCGACAAAATATGTGTGCCGAATGTTGCGGTTAGCTGTTTTTTACTTCCGTTTTCCTATGGGTAGCCTGACGGTCGGTAAAAATTTTGAGGAAAATTTTTATACGATTAGTTGCGTCTCATCGATCTGAAACTATTCTCTGTTGAAGGTCAGGCCAAAAAACGTCATCTAGACGGGCCAATTTCCGTTTTAAAGCGTTTAGAGGTTTGACTTTGCAGTTTGACCGTACCGATCGAGCCTTTAACGTTGTCAGATGTAGTTAGAATTTTTTTCATACATTTATTTAATCTTAACGGTGATATCTGACGGTTGGAATAGATTTTCCAAACTTTTAGATTCGAATTCGGAACATATGCACTAATGTTCCTTAACTTGTTTACTAAGTGTTTATGTGAATGTATAGTTTCAAATAGTTACTATACGTAGACCCTTCAAATGCAAAAGTGTCGTGAAATAAGATACAACCGAAATATTGAAATACGCCTAGGGTTGAAAAATGGGAAGATTCCGACAAAATCTGTGTGCCGAATGTTGCGGTTAGCTGTTTTTTACTTCCGTTTTCCTATGGGTAGCCTGACGTTCGGTAAATATTTTGAGGGAAATTTTTATACGATTAGTTGCGTCTCATCGATCTGAAACTATTCTCTGTTGAAGGTCAGGCCAAAAAACGTCATCTAGACGGGCTAATTTCCGTTTTAAAGCGTTTAGAGGTTTGACTTTGTAGTTTGACCAAAGAATAGCCGACGACATACTTAACTTCGTCGGCTAAACTCTTGCGATCCGCGCCGTTTCATTGTCCGCCGTTGGATGGGCGAGATCTGACGGCTGCTGAGAGCTTGAAGTAAAGCCGACGAGATTCATATTATAGCCGACGAGATACTTGACTTCGTCGGCTACAACCGGCCCGCAAAGCCCAACTTCGGCCCGGGCCGGATTTCGGGTCAGAGTATAGCCGACGAATTTCGTCGGCTATACTATAGCCGACGAAATAAAATTAACTCGTCGGCTATAACAGGCCTCCAAAGCCCAATTTCGGCCCGGCCCGGATTTAGGGTCAGAGTATAGCCGACGAGATTCGTCGGCTATGACTATAGCCGACGAATTAAAATTAAATCGTCGGCTATAGTCCTTCGATTTAAACCGAAACAGAGGCGCCTCTCCCTCATTCTGCATAAACCCTAAATCCCGATTCGCCGCCCACCACTCCCCGACGCCGACCGAGCGCCGATCTGGAGGCTCCCCGACACCGACAGACCCTCCCCGGCCCTACCCGTCCACTCCCCGCCCCCTCCCCGTCCTGCCCGACCCGTCCCGGACCCGAATTCAGTCGATCCGAACGCAGCCGCCCCTAGCCGCCGTCGCCGCCGCACCGCACCACCCGTCCTCGTCCCCGTCGCACCACCATGTCAGGTAGTCCCCTGCCCCTCTTGCAATTTTCATTTATGATTTTTCCGAAATTTTTGTGATTTATGATTTTTGTGGAATTTTTGATTTATGATTTTTGTGGAACATTTAGTGGAATTAGGCATCAATTTATGATTTTTGTGGATTTTTTGTGCAATTTTAGGAGGTTACCGAAATATTTTTATATATATATATATATATATATTTCGGAATATATATATATAATTAGGTATAAATATATTTAGGTATATATATAATTAGGTATATATATATATATTTAATGAAGTTTTTTATTTTTTTGTGGAATTTATGGAATTTTGTGGAATTTTGTGGAATTTTGTGGAATTAACAAGATTTTTTAGGAGGATATATATATATATATATATATATATATATATATATTTCGGAATATATATAATTATGTATAAATATATTTAGGTATATATATAATTAGATATATATACATTTAATGAAGTTTTTAATTTTTTTGTGGAAATTTTGTGAAATTTATGGTTTTTGTGAAATTTTGTGGAATTTAGGGTTGTTGTGCAATTTATGGAATGTTGTGGAATTTTTGTTAATTTTGTGGAATTTTGTGGAATTTTTAGGAGGATATATATATATTTCGGAATATATATATATATAATTAGGTATAAATATATTTATGTATATATAATTAGGTATATATATATTTAATGAAGTTTTTTATTTTTTTGTGAAATTTATGGAATTTTGTGGAATTTTTTTTAATTTTGTGGAATTAACAAGAATTTTTAAGAGGATATATATATGGATATATATATATATTTCAGAATATATATATATAATTAGGTATAAATATATATTTAGGTATATATATAATTTGGTATATATACATTTAATGAAGTTTTTGTTAAAGGAAAATACCTTTTGTGTGCCTTCGTCAAAGTAATGACGATAGTAAATTAGGAAATCAGTTATCAATAAGTTGTAACGTTTCAATCAGTGATTATGATCATCAATGTAATTGTTATTACCATTGTAATCGTCACCCTATATAAAGGGATTCTCTAATGAAATGAGTAGACCAATTCTGATTATTCTACAACACGTTATCAGCACTTTGCCTAACCTAGAGTTTTTAGCCAAGAAAAAAAAACAGAAAAAAATATCAGAAAAAACCCTAATTTTTTTTTCTTCCAACCACCGCCACCGCCGCTAGCCTTGCTAGCAGCAGTCCTGCCCTGCACTAGGGCATACTCCGGCAGGTTTCCCGGACCCGCGCCTCCCAGCCCAGCCGATCGTCAACGATGCCAACACCGACGTCGGTTTCCAACCCGGAGCTCTCGATCCGAGGCCAACGACCTGACCCAACAACCTCCAATCTGATATGGGCACCCAAAGCATGACAACACCGGCAAATCGCAGATTTGGACGACTACCTAGCACTACACGACGACCCAGTGGCTCCAACCGGCCTCCAATTGATCCCCCCACACGATCCAGCCTGCTCCAATCAGGTCCTTCTCCCGATTGCGATCCGCTCCAGACGAACCCCACTCCATCGTCGATGCCGATCCACCCCGCGCCGGCATGATGTTGATGCCAACCCATCTCGATCTGGTCCTCGCCTCCGCACCGACGAACCAAGTCCGCCGCAACCTGCTCCGATCGGGTCGACATTCCCTCCGCCTCAACGTAGCTCCGCCTGAGCATCTTTGGGCCTTTGGGCCGTATGAAAAAAAATGTTGACTCGGCTCCTTGGGGCCTAACCCGACCCGGAACTGTGCTGACCCGACCAAAAAAAAAAAAAAGTGTTTTTTAGGGGTAAATATTTAAAGGTAATATTTGAAATTACCACATAGTAATTTATATTTACTATGTGACTATTTACTATATAATTATTTACTGTTTTTCCAATTTATATGGTAAATATGAAATTTATATGATTAAAGTGACTAATCATATGATTATTGTTTGTTTTTATGTGACTTATCAATTACGATGCGGCGATTAATATGTGACGACTATTTGGAGTCGGAGAACGAGCAATCGCTTAATATGCAGTTTATTTGGCAAACTAACAAGTAAGATCTAATTAACGTTATCATTTTCATTAAATCGTTAATGATATAATGCTCAAACTTATCTTATTATATTATGACATATATTTATGAAAATTTGAGCATCATTATATGTCTATTTTATTATGTTAAATAATTGTTTTTATTTAACATGTTATTTAATTTGAGCATTGCTATGATAATGCAAATCTCATGAGCAATACAATATAAAAATGGACAAACCAATTATTGTGATAAAGCATATTCACGAAGTAAGAAAAATATGACCATTACAAATTTTGGTCTTGAGATCCAATTTTAATTTCTTGAAAAATTTTTCATCATGGATATCTTCTTGATTATATAAAAAGCAATGATAATGAAATTTCATTAGCTTTACATGCAATGAATATGGAAAAATCAAAAATTTTATTGTGATAACGAAATTTCACAAAGCATTTGATTTCCATAAAGTATATTGGTTTATTTTAGTCGTCGTACATGTCATTTAGACCACGAGATTAATATATTTTATTCTTCCTATATTTTACAGATGGTTTAACCATCACAGTTTAGTTTTGACATATTGGACTCTGAAGAATTTGAGTACCAAATTCCCTATTAAGCCGACAAAGGCTTGAACATGGTATTTTTATGCAAAATTGCTTGATGTAAATAGCTAAATAAATAATTTCAATATCTTGAATGACAATGTAAGGTCTTAGAAAAATATATATATATATTCTTGAACAAATTGGGCAAAATAATGCAACGACCCTAAAACAAAGGGTAATTACCATGGACGTAAAATTCATATAATCATCCAAAAGTAAGTGGAAACAATGTAACATTTAAAAGATGACATAGGGGACATGTCATGTGCAGTGAAGCACTCTGCCATTGTTGTAATTCAATGAACTATTGATACGTACATTATAAGCTAGCAAAGAATTAGCTACGACTTTTAATAAATATGAAGAATCATATAAATACGCGGATTTTGGAAAAGTATCTTCAATATCCAACAAGAACATCGAAAATGAATTTACAACTGAAGACATAACATATGGGAAGAATATGTCAAATGACACATCTCATCATTGCAGCTATTAAAAGAGCAAAAAGGATTTTGCTCAATCCAAGATAGACTTTGATTAAGTCTACTTTTAAATTTACAAGATATCCTTATAAAGGCTATTACGCCTAAATACGACTTTTTGTCATAAATTAGACTTTTGGTCTTAAAGTTTCTCTCTCTAAATTGGACAAGACTAAATGTAATCGTTGGCATGATAATTTTTTTTTGAATTTTCTCTAAAGGAATTGAGATTATTCAAATTTTATTCATAATACACATGATTCAATTTTCTACATCTAACTTTGCAAAGTATTGCATAAAGTAAAGCAACATATCATAATATAGGCATGAAACAAAGAACCGTGTGTAAAGAAACGCACAATGTAATCCCTAAAATAATAGTACTGAAGAACAGTAGTACTATATCAGTAGTATATGATAATGATTAGTATATCAAAGAAAGTAATAAGGATCAGTATATCTTTTCCTTTGGGATTCATAATACACCTGCCTAATTGGGATTAGAATCTCTTTTATTACAATCCCCATCGATTTACTCTAAAGAACTTGAGTTACGTTTCGATGTATATATTGAGCATATGTCAAATTGACAATTTATGCCATAAAAGAAAATTGAATTTTGTTTTCCACATTATAAAGAAATTTACGCCACGATTTTCATGTGAAAAAGACACAAGTGAGAATTCATTTGAGCTCCTTTGCATTACCTCTAAATGAATGCGAATGTAAACGAGTATTAGAGAAGATTATATGTCAACTTAGTAGGTTCTAAGTAACCGCTAATTAAATCCAACGTCATAAGAAAATGATATTTTGGAATTCTGACATAGATTGGCTTTGATCTGGTGATCCATACATTAAAGAAACTACTATGGACACCCATATTTTTGGATAAATAGAAGCAAACACCAGAAGAATATGGTTCACACACGAAACTGAGGACGAACAAAGAACATTTTATCCTCAAATATTATTTCGATACAATCCATGTAGGGATGAAGACGTGTGTTCAATCCCTATATTCCACCGCTCCCCTACGGTGACATTATGATATATTTGATGCACAAGTACATGCACTTATATCATATTATGCTTCTTATCTATTGTGATTCTATGAATCGAAGCACATCACTCAAAGCCTATTAGTGAAATTATGATTGAGATCATCATATGCAAAGGACACATGAGTTTCTCATTATGTTGTTATATTGAATCAAAAGAGGATTCAGTGGATCGATTCAACCAACTTGCGGACACCATAGATATTTTATGGTGTTGGTTGTTGTGTCGACACGCTGGTCACGTGTCATGACACCATCCACAATTAAAATTTTTTGGCTGCTTAAGCTAGAAAGTCAAAACACCTAGGCCGGGTTAATTTCCGTAGGTGTGATGATTTTGTGGCTTATTATATGGGATTTGTAATGGACATCATATTCCTATATAAAAACCCAATTGGTCTCACGGAAAATGACTACAGTAATAGTCTTAATATTGGTAAAGCACACCAATACTTCCGTTTTGGGTTATGCAATTTTTGCATGCAGCGTTACTTATTCATCTATGACCACATCATTGAACCAATTTACACCATAGCTAGTGACTATGTGTGAGGATTTTAAAGGATTTCAAACGAACTTGTAATCCTTCAGCTCTTTTGGATTGACACGGATCTACAATCCTTGAACTCCATTAAATGTTTTATGTGCCAAAATTGCGCCGCCACAGCGCACAATGATGGGTTACTTGAGATGAATAAATATTTATGCTGGATATGAACTTCCAGCTATAGTCCGCTATGTCGAAACCTTGACAGGCGATCTCCTCACCGCTAGATTTGCGGTGTGTCACTTTGATGAGACAGTCTTCCCGTCGTTAGGGGGAGATAAGAACAAGCATGTTCAAGTGGAACGACAGGAATTGTCGTGGTTTGTCCCCACTATGTCTCATCTCGATCCCCAAAATCACACAAAGTAAAGTGTGCAGATGTCTTATACATTAAAGTGACGAGATCATATAAACCTGCTGCAAATATACCTGCAAGGATTGTGTTTTATCAAAAGGACATGGTATCACCCAAGAGGAATTGGGTATTGCACTGCCACCATGGATGGTGGCATGGTGACGCCATAAGTGGCATAAATGGCGTCACAGGCCGTGGCTCTCCATGGAAGAGGGGGAGGCCACCTTAAGTTCGATACATACTTGTGTAAAGGAAGAAAACAAGTTTGGCACAACCTGATCTATTGATCAGTGATACTCAAATCCGTCTCATGAGAATATTTATGGATTGTGGTTATCATTGGGGGACGCCTCAAATGTTAGAACCAATCCTTAAAGTATAGAGATCTCTACAAACACATTACACTAGTGTACATGAGGACGTGGAATAATGAGTCTACTATCGAACCATACTTCGTTGAAAATGTCAACGTCGTAAACTGGCCTAATGGAAAGAAGCGATCCAGTATAAACAAAGAGATAGGTATTTGGGCAGGTGACGCCGACACCGCAAATATAAACCCTATCAAATATATCTTTGTTAGAATGCGTAATGAGAATAAGAGTATTCAGACTCACCTTATGGCGCAAGGTATCTCAAAAACGCACTGGAATCGACTACGAGGAGATATTCTCTCGTAATGAACTACGATGAGACAATCTCTTGTAATGGATGTCATTGCACTCCACTACCTTGTCAGTTTGGTAGTTTCCGAAAAACTGAACATGCAGCTTACGAAAAGTGATCAAAACATATATCTCTATGGGGATCTAAATTAAGAGATATACATGAGGATCCTAAACGGACTTCATCCACCCAAATCAAGTGACTCTAGATCACATGAGTACGTTTGCAAAAGAAATTGAAACGTTCACTAAAGTGACTACTTGATTGGGAAGAGATTGGTGAATTATGTCATTGCGTGCTCATTATGGATATACACAGACTCTCAATGAATTATGAGATACTCTATGTATTGTAAATCCTAAGTTAAGAATGAAAAGATCTTGAGAATACACAGTCTTGAAATGAAACTCAAGGACTGTATTGATGGTAACCATACATCAATCGGCTTAGGCACTCTAAAGAGTAAAGTGAGGCCTCCATATACTCTCATGATCAGTCGAAGTCTTTACTCTAACAATAGATCCGTTTTTCATCTAAAGGAAGATGATGAAGAAGTATTGGGAAATGAAATTCCTATACAAGTGCAATAATGCATGATTGTACTTAAACATAATATGTAAGACTCGACCTCTCATTCGATGTAAATTTGTAAAGCTATGTTTAGCTCTGCGCCTACGCAACGCAAATCATTCTTTCATTAAAGATATGAAAGATTTGGGCTCATTCAATCTCTACATAGAATGTGACATGATAAAGAAATTATCCACGTCATAGCCAACTATGCGTAAAGAAAAACGCATTAAAGATGAGATAAGAAAATCTGTTATTACAGATCAATTTCAAATCTCTTGATGGTTCACTCATACTCTAGACGAAGTTATGGCTATTTTGTTATATGAATGTCATACCACGAGTGAACCTGATGTTCAATATGAACCAATGTGTTCGGTTCATGAACAACCTTATCCTCAAGATCAAAGTAAATCAAGTTGGATCTGAGGAAGATATGGCAAGATTTAGTTACTAAATCATTGCTCAAAGTCATATTTGGAAAAACATGTGAAAACACATAACTGTGCTGATGTTACTAAAGCTCCCTTGATCAAATGAAAGAATCAGGGAGAATCCCATGATTAATGTAAAAATCAGGGGGAGTTGCAGACATCAGGGGGAGTCTAGCACATACATGTTGTTTTCAAATGTAATAGGTGCGTTGCGCTCTTTTTGTCCTTCGACCAAAGTTTTATTTTCTCCCATTGGGTTTTTGTTACTTGGCAAGGTTTTTAATGAGGCAACACCACATGCACCATTTTATCTGTGTTGAAGGAAAAACATAGGAATGCGAAAGCTTTCAAAGCTTCCTTGATTAATGTAAGGATCAGAGGGAGATGTAGACTTCAGGGGGAGTATAATACACACATGTAATCCTCAAAGGTTAAAGGTGTGTTGTGCTCTTTTTCCCTTCGTCCAAGTTTTATTTTGTCCCACTGGGTTTTGTTACTTGGCAAGGTTTTTAATGAGGCAACGATCTATGCACCATTCCGTCTTTGACTCGGCACAAGGGGGAGTGTTAAAGGAAAATACCTTTTGTGTGCCTTCGTCAAAGTAATGACGATAGTAAATTAGGAAATCAGTTATCAATAAGTTGTAACGTTTCAATCAGTGATTATGATCATCAATGTAATTGTTATTACCATTGTAATCGTCACCCTATATAAAGGGATTCTCTAATGAAATGAGTAGACCAATTCTGATTATTCTACAACAGTTTTTAATTTTTTTGTGAAATTTTTGTGAAATTTATGGAATTTATATACTAATTGTGCAGGAAACCGCCGCGCTGTAGACCGATGGCTTGGCAGACGGACCGAGAGCGACCCCGACGCTCAGGCAGGAGCCAGCCGTGGGGGGAGCGGATCCAGCGGTCGTCGGGGCCTAGGCCGGCCTATGAGTCGACGAGAGGAGACCTTGATGGGATTGACCCCGAGCGATCCACGTGGGGGCTCCTCATATGAGTCGACGGGAGCGGGCCCTGACTCGAGTGTCGGAGGAGGACGCAGAGCCACCAGACCCCAGTGCACTTCAGCACTGTTCCAGGATCGGCAGCCGACCCCACCGCGCGCCGATCTGAATCCTCCAGAGATGCTCCCTGTCCCCCCACAGCGACAGCTACGGGGCCCACCGTTAGGGGGAGCAGGCCCCTCAGGGTCCACGCCCCGTATGTCTCCGCCATCGGGGATGTACATGGTCCAGTTCCTCCCTGCCATCCCTGAGTACGACGCCAGGGGGAGGCAGATTTAGAGGCACGACCGGCCCCACGAGATTCCCTGGGAGGAGGCCTACGTCCACAGGCCTTTCGACTCAGAGGACTGCCGCGGCCTGTGGTGTGTTCGTGAGAAGGACAAGCAGTATAACGACGCAGGTAATTGGTTAGTTTAATTAATTATTTAGATTGTTTAATTAATTATTTAATTAGTTAGTTTAAATAATTATTTAACTATGTATTCATTTTAATTATGAAACAGGCGTCCTCGTCAATAAACCCGCGGGGACGAGACGGACCAGAGGGCCAGCGAACATGTCGACCCTGGAGAGGGAGCTCGCCGGTGGGATCAGAGAGATCCTGCCCGGTCCCGGTGAGGATGGACGCCCGATTGAGAGGAGAGACACCACCACCAAGTATATCAACGCGACGGGCATGCTCGTGCGGGACAGGTCCCACTATTATGGCCCGACTGGGGCTCTGTGCCCGATGACATCAAGGCGCGAGTGTACAATGCACTGTCGGTGAGTTAAATCGTATTTTTATTATAGAAAATAAACATTTATGAATTCAGTCCTTATAACTATATAAAAATATTTTCTAATTAATTTATAATATTGCAGCAATGGTTTAGAGTCCATCCTACCTTGGACTGGTGGAGAGACGAGCAGCTGAAGAACAGGTTATGTGTTTCGCTTTTTTTTGTATAAATATATTTATTGGCAGTGTACGAATATATCTAACAGTTGTGTTTTGTTAATATAGGTACTCCGAGTGGAAGAACGACCTGTCGACGCACTACAAGACGTACCATGTGGAGCAGCGCTTGGGGCGAGGTGCAACCCCCCACGAGTTCCGGTACAGGGAGTATGAGTGGCTATGGCTGGTAGCCTACTTCGGGAGCGACAGGGTCTCGGTAAGAAAATTTAGCCTGCTAGTATATAACTTTTTAATGTTATTTAATAATTAAATTATGTAGTTACTTAATTAAATTAATTAGTTAGTTAGTTATTAGTTATTAAATTAAGTTAGTTAGTTAGTTACATAGTTAGTTAGTTCGTTACTAAATTAAATTAAATTAAATTAAATTAGGTAGTTAGTAAGTTAGTTAGTTACTAAATTAAATTAGTTAGTTAAGTAGTTACTAATTAAATTAAATTAGTTAGTAACTAAATTAGTTAATAATTTTATTTTGGTTAGTTCATAATATTTTAATTTAGTTACTAATTTATATTTGCGTTTATATGGTCGTTCTTATAATACAGAAAATCTCGAAGACGAACAGCGACAACCGCAAGAGGAAGGAGCACCCCCACCACGGCGGCGCCCGCTCCGGGAGGCAGTGGGCAGATATTACGAGGAGGGACCTACCGCTGAGGCCGTTGTCGTGGATTCATGCGCAGATGTATCCGGGGCGTCCCGGCCAAGTGGTAAGTATTCGCCTATCTTCAATAAAAGTGTTTCATTAAATTAATTTATATAATTTTTTTATTAATTCGTTTATTATATTTTCTTGTCAATTAGGCGGAAATAGATGCGGAGACCGACGCGATCACCTTCGGGATCGCGCGAGACACCCTGGGGGAAGGGGCGTCCGACGAGGCGATCGCGGAGTTTGCCTCCACGATCGACACCCTTGAGCCGCGCTTGGCCTCTCAGATCATGCACGCGGCGGTAGGGACGGGCAACAACTACTTCTACCAGAGAGGCCTAGGCGCGGCGGGAGATGGGGTTCTCAAGTACACGCCGGCCAATCCCAGCACGCAGCATGCGGCTTCGACGAGAGGAGACTTGCAGACGCAGCTGCAGAGGACTCAGGCGGAGTTGGCGAGGGCGGTGGAGGCCCTCCAGCAGGCGGAGTTGGCGAGGGCCGCGGAGGCTTCGGCGCAGCAGGCCAGAGACGCATCTGTGGCGGAGATGTACCGATGGATGCAGCTATCTTGGGAGGCTCAGCAGGCTGGACTCCAGCCCCCGCCTCCGCCACAGATGCCCCAGTTCGTCGTCCCCACTCCCCCCCCGCATCGGAGTACGCCAGGCGATCAGGATAGCCATAGCCACCGGAACTCGAACGATCCGGTCGACGACGCTACGCGTTTAGGGGGTGATGATGAGTAGATGACTAGTTTAGGGGGTTAATTTGTACAGTAGGTAGGATATTAGGGATGGATTGATGTGGATATTTGTTGGATATTTGGATGTTTGTTTGTGGATTTTCTGCAGCCAAACCGAAGACGAAGTGAAATTGGGCCCGAGTTAAATTTTTTAATTTTTTTTAAATATTTAGGGGTTATAGCCGACGAAATGGGCCATATTTCGTCGGCTATACCCTCCCGGCTTCCGGCAAAAAAAAGCCGTTCCTGGTACCGGCGATTGTTATGGCCGACGATTAATTCGTCGGCTATGCCGGACGTATAGCCGACGATAGTGTCGTCGGCTATACTTCCGGGTTAGGGGCAATTACGTAATTTTTGAAGTCGACGATCCTGTCGTCGGCAATGTTCGAAGTATAGCCGACGACGCGTTATTCGTCGACTATACCGCGTGTTTTATAAGCCGACAACTTACCCTCAGTGTCGTCGGCTATACTATAGCCGACAGAGCATTCCCGACGAGATAATAGCCGACGAAGTATCGTCGGCTATGACTATAGCCGACGATTTAATGAAAACGGCCGACGAGATGGTGTCGTCGGGCTATAGCCCCTTTTCTGGTAGTGGTAATGCGCTTCTCAAAATCCTAAGTATCTACGAAGTCTTAAATTATTAGTGAACCTCTTCCGGAACTAATTAGGTTGGAACTAAGTCTAGTCTAGAATATTTTAATATCTTTGCCGAGTCCTATATTTGTCTATTTGATATGTATTTTGATTACTTGTGTGCTAAGCTTTGTGTTGAAGGATGTTAATCACATGTATATAGTAGAAATAGGATTTAATTTCGTGTCTAGGTCTAGGGCAGTTAACTGCCGAACCTCATCTCAATCCCCCATATTTCGATTCATGCTTGTATAATTGTGAATATGGGTTTCTAACCTTTTTCATGTCAGGTACATTTAATCCCCGGCTAGAAGGATCCTTACTTATCATATACTACTAATGTTTCTTGTAGGGTTATTATTGAACATGTGCTTAGGCAACTCGTCATGAATCAGTTGCTTACAATGTGATCTATGAAGGAATTTCCATGATCTGTTTTGAATGTGGTTGTTTTGGCCATTCAAAAGATAAGTGTCCCTCTATGATTGCTACTTCTAAAGTTGATCAACCCTCTGAAGCTCCTGTGAATCCAGAGTGTGTGAATGAAGTTCTTATTGTTAAATCTGAGATGATGAATGATGTGGATACTTCCAATGTTCAGGCATCAGTGATCAAGAAGGATATGGGTCCTTGGATGCTCATGAATTATTAGAAACAAAAAGAAGGCTTCTAATAATGGTGGTTCGGGAAAGATTAATTCTAAGGGTTCTAGATTTACTGTTATGCAGGGTGATGATGCTAATGTTTCTGATGAACTGAGACCATAAATAACACAATTGTCAATGCCTCGGTTCCTCCCATTGTTAAGCTTTGGACTAACTTTCAGCACAAGCAACTTAAGTTTGCGAAATCTTCTAATATCGATTCAGACACACCTCATAAGAATATTTCTCCAGAGAAGGCCCCCTTAAGCAAGATTTCTGCTCATTTGGTGAAGCCTCCTGGCTCGAGATCAAAGCAAGCTGTTTCCAGATTTCCTATGAAAGATGTTTCAAATAGCATTGGTACCAGTAGTGGATCGCGGATTACTATTCAGTACCAGAAAAAAGGCCAAAAACACTTCCTCCTCTGTTCCAAAACACCAGCCCCATGTTTCTAAAAAACTCTCCTTTGATAATAGTGAGCTGGTTGGTTTTGGAATGAGTCACTCAGCCTTATTTGGTAATCAACCTCCAAAGGAGCATTTTATGACTGTAAATTCTAAGGATCTGATAGCTCCTGCTAGGAGAACTGGAAACTCTGCTCTTCCTTGATCTGTTTGTTTATGCTTTTCTTGGGCCTTAGTGCCCCCAGTGTAACAAAAAAAAAACATATTGTTTCCAGCTGGGTTAAAGTAAGTGGGGCCGAACCCATGCGATTTCGATTTTCTACTTTTCTAATTTAACCATTTTGATTTTAGAAAATATCCATTTAGTACTAATTTGGCCCCCTCATTACCCATTCTAATGATCATCTTAGTTTCTTCCCCTATTAAACATAAGGTAACAACTCATATTGCCCATTTGAACAAATATTTTCAACCTTAGTACAGTTTTAATTTGTTTTCTTCTTTTTTTGTCCTTCTGTCTTATCTAACAGATTTTTGAATTATAACGTGCTGACCCCCATTATGCAACTTTGCTGACTTCTTGTAAACAATTACTGATTTTTTTCAAATGAAACTAAGTAGCATCATATAACACAGATCATAATTCCAAAAGGGATTCCAAATCCAAATATATGAGGTCTTACATACTTCTTACTTAAGAGACATATCATATAACACATTTCATACAAGATTCCAGTAAGATGATTACTGATTGGCTCCAAGTATCCAGGTTACTGACTCCCAATAAGATTATTATTGACCCCTAGTAAGATGATTACTGACCCCCAGTAATAATATTACTGACCCCCAGTAAGCAACTTACTGACATTCAGTAATACCTGCAATTCTTATGGTAACTTGTTGACCCAAGCCAAGAGCCTTATCTCATGAGGCCAAAGTCCACCAGCCTGTATTGGGAGGAACCAGACCCAAGTACTCCTTGTTGCCATCCCCGTCGTAATTGACTGCCGCACCGGAGTCGACACGCCACCACCATACACGTCACTGCGCTTGGTGATCTGGCTTCTGGAGTCGGTGATGAGCTTGGAGAGGCGGTATGAGGGGATGGCGTTGAGGATGGAGATGGCGGCAGCGCTGACGTCAGGGCAGAGGAAGCCGGGATCGGTGACGACTATGATGTTGGCGTCGATGTCTTCAAGGCGATGGGAGGCCGGGTTGATCAGACTGTTGACGAAGCCTGGTTGCAGGCCTGAGTGGATCTCCGTCTCCGATCGCTCAGGTCTTCGCCGACATGTACTTGCCGTCTTCTCTCGCTGGCGTGGTCTTCATTGAGGCGGTGACGTAGAGAGAGAGAGAGAGAGAGAGAGAGAGGGGTGGGGTGAGGTCTGTTGGTTAGAAAGGAGGAGGAGAATGAGGATATTAGATAAGATTTTGGGCAATTGGATAGTAATAGTTTAGAGTAAAAATGTAGTTTCACTAAGATTCATTCATCTGGGCATGTAACATTGAAAAGGGCAATTTTTTACCTTTTTTGTGCAATTGGTCATTATCCCTTTTGATTTTCTAATTAAGGTGTTTTTTTTTTTTTTAGAATGAGTTTTTCTTCTAATTTAGGTAAACTGATGACTCCTCTCATAACATCGAGTGAGTGTATCTGTGGAGGACTTAGAGCCTCATTAGAAACGGAAAATGGTAAATTCCTCTTATGGTACCTGACATATGACCAATTGGATACTTTGGTACCTAATGTTTCAAAGAGAACAGTTTGGTACCTAAAATTAGGTTTCATGTGACACTTTGGTACTTATTTTGACTCCTTTGTTAAATGTAAGGGGTACAATTGACATTTAGTTATTATTTATAAAAATAAAACAAAAACATGCATTTTCATAATGTTTTTGGGTTAAAAACATGCATTTTTCTAATGTTTTTCGGTTATGTTGAAAATATAAGTTAAGAAATTCAATCGTGGTAATGTAAACACTCACAAGACTACTCCACAGAGTTATATCTAATCAACCAAATGTAATATTGTGGGTGTTCAAATCACAAATACTAGATTTCCTAAACAAAACTTAAATTATTTCATCTTCAACAAAACCCAAAAATTTAATTCATGTAAAAGTAAAATTGGGAATTAGTCTACTCATTTCATTGATGATTACCATTTATATAGGGTGAGTATTACAACGGTAATTACAACGTATATAATGACAATAATGACTGATTGAGTCGTTACATCCTTCGATTAATAATATCTTAATTTTCTATCGTCAGTTGCTTTGACGAAGGCACATAATGTGTTTTTCCTTCAACACTCCCCCTTGTGCCGAGTCAAAGATAAAATGGTGCATGAGGTGTTGCTTCATTAAAAATCTTGCCAAATAACAAAAACCCAATGGGAGAAAATAAAACTTTGGTCGAAGGAGAAAAAGAGCACAACGCACCTATTACATTTGAAAAGAACATGTATGTGCTAGACTCCTCCTGATGTCTACACCTCCTCCTGATTTTTACATTAATCATGGGATTCTCCCTGATTCTTTCATTTGATCAAGGGAGTTTCAATAACCTTAGCATAGTTATGCATTTTCACATGTTTTTCAAATATGACTTTGAGTAATGATTTAGTAACTAAATTCTGCCACATCGTCCTCAGATCCAACTTTATTTACTTTGATCTCGAGGATAAGGTTGTCCATGAACTAATCACATAAGTTCATAATGAACATCATGTTTATGCTAAGCATGACCTTCTTGTAGTAAAACAGTCAAAAACTCTATCTAGAGTATAGGTATGGACGAACCATTAAGATATTTGAAATTGATGTGCAATAACAGATTTTCTTATTTCTTCTTTAATGCGTTTTTCTTTACGCATAGTTAGCTATGACGTGGATAGTTTTCTTATCATGTCACCTTCTATGCAGGGATTGAATAAGCAAAGATCTTTCATATCTTTAAGTATTTGAAAGAACCATTGGCGTTGCTTGGGCACATAGCTCACTTAGCTTTACAAATTCACATCGAATGAGAGGCCGAGTCTTACATATTGTGTTTAAGTACAATCATGCGCCATTGCACTTGTATATGGAATTTCATTTCCCAACACTTCTTCGTCATCTTCCTTTAAATGAAAAATGGATCTATCGTTAGAGTAAAGACTTCGACTGATCATGCATGGGAGTATAGGTATGCCTCACTTTATTCTTTAGAGTGCCTAAGCCGATTGATGGACGGTCACCATCAATACAGTCCTTGAGTTCCATTTCAAGACTGTGTGACAGGACCCGCCCCGGATAACACACTGTTACCCAGAGTAAATCCTGCGGGGACCATTTCAAGAGAGATTCTGCCGAAAAATTCGACATAACCTCTCTTAAAATGGACAACCCTTATCTGGAAAAGAAACAAACACTTCTAAAATAATCCACCCTGACTCACGGAGCCATCTGCTCCCCCAACAAACAATCAACTTCTCAAAAACCAACAATAGGAAACAACCTTACCAATATGTAACAGAAATGAAATTTCATATAACAAAATGTCAAGTTACACCCAAAGGTGAACATTTGAGAATTTACAACATCTACAAAGTATCAGAGCGACTAGACAAATGAAAAATGATACAAGTAGGTTAAATAGGTAACCTACAATAACTGACAGCGGAAAATGATCTCTATACCTTGCCTCCTACCAGTACCGAACTCTGCAAGCTGGGCAGTTTAAAACGAAAAGCCCAGGGAAAGTAATTTAAAAATATTAGTGTGAGTGGACAAAATCAAATACACATATAGATATATGTAAATATAACAAAAGAGAATTTATTACTTTCCTTATTTTACATAAATAAAATCATGATGCATGCGTTAAAACAACTTTTCTCTTTAACACTCTCAATACAAAACTCCCCAGCCCCGCTGGTTCGAGAATTATAAAGTCATATAAAATATCAAAAGTCCCGAAAACCAAATATAAAGTATAAATGGATAACTAGGTCAATCCCATTGACCAATGAATACCAATTAAATAAAAATAGGGGAATGTTAACCACCATAATCATAATGAGCCTCCAAGGCTAGGGTCAGAGTCTCTAAGACTCTCTACAGCGTCCGCGTCCCACGCTAAACCTCTACACCACAACTCCATTAACCACCGAGCGTGAATCTGACCTATATGGTCAAGTCGTCACCTCGCGTGGGATGAGGTTAATAAGTTAGCTAGCACAAATCATAAACGGACCCTTATATGGTGAAAAATCTGAAATCAATTTAAAATACATTTCCCCTATGAAATCATAAAATGGTACGGTCCCCGACCGTATATCTAAGGCCCATAATATAATCAAATTTAAAGCATGGCCTCAAAGAACAAATATAAAATCAACACCATTACTAAATCGCAATATCCAACAATTAAAATCGTATAGTCCACGGAAATCTCATTTCCGATTACATATAAATAAACACAAAATTTCTATAATGTCAAGTTGATTTATGTAATTTATAAACCCTTTGAAAATCGACACCGAGAAATCATCCTTTCAATTAACTTATTGTTCTTCGAAAATCCAAATATTTCCATAATTTTTTTTCCATACATATATATATATGTATATAAACCCACAAAAAATCAATTAATCATGCATGCATCAATTTCAAAACAAAAGTCCACTCACAAATACTATGTCGATCTCTAGCTCGAGTTCTCCTCACGTTGAGCCTCTCCTCGGCCTGTCAAAGAACATATTTTCAATATCTCATACTCGATAACAAAATCAGAACTCAAATCAAAATCGTCCTCACTCGTACGATTCCTCCGATTACACCCAATTATATATGAACATAGTCCATATATCCAAATTAACTCTTAACTCTCTTTTTACTTTACGTTGGCCTTCGTTCTCTCGCCGCAGCAGCGGCAGCCGCACCGCCAAGGCCTAATTCACCTCAAACATCAACTAATGTGCCTCTTCCCCCTCTCCCCGCCGCCCTCCTCCGCTACAGCCGCCGTACATGGCGGCTGTCATGGCGGCCATTCCTCCCACATTACCAACATTCAACAAAACCCCCAATTAACTACCAATTTCACCAAAACAACTTCTAAGAACACCAAACATCCGAAATCAACGTCCCAAAACACAACTCAACCAAAAATCATCAAAACTTCATAAACCCTAAAATTTCAAAACTTGAAATCTCCTTACCCAAAACAAATTGGCCTGATTCCTTTGGTGGGATTACTACCCACAACGAGCCCAAGCTTTCCCCCTTCACTTCGGGCCAAGAGATGGCCGGCTAAGAAAAATCCAAGCTCCACAAGGGAGGGCTGTCGGCCTCTTCTTGGCTGCACGGCGGCGGAGACGCCAAGCCGCAGCTGCAGGCGGGTGGAGGAGCTGCAGCTCTTCGTCCGGCGCCGGCGGAGGTTGCTGTGGTGGCCGGACTGCACAAGTGCAGTGGCGTCGGTGGAGGCTCGGGCCGGAGGAAGAAGAAGAAAGAAAGAAAGAAAGAAAGAGAGAGAGGCACGGGGGAGAAAGGAAAAAGAAAAAAAATATGAAAGTTTCCATTTTTGGAAACTTTCCCCCTTTAATACTATGCCCTATTCGGAAATATTTAAATTTCTGACACTCTTTTAAAAAAAATCTTCGACGAAACGAAACTCAACCCAACGATTAAATTTAATGTTGTCTCCCTCTTGTCACTAACGATTTCCGCTCAACCACCAAAAATGAACAAAACTCAAGAGCGTAAAATTTAAATGAAATTACTCAGAAATTGGACAAGGTTCGGGACGTATCACTGTGTATTCCCAAGATTTTTTTCATTCTTAACTTAGGATTTACAATACATAGAGTATCTCTTAGTTCATTGAGAGTTTGTGTATATCCGTAATGAACAAGCAAGGCCATAATTCACCAATCCCTTCCCAATCAAGTAGTCACTTTAGTGAACATTTCAATTTCTTTTGCAAACGCGCTTATGTGATCTAGAGCCACTTGATTTGGGTGAATGAAGTCCGTTTAGGATTCTCATGTATATCTCTTAATTTAGATCCCCATAGAGATATGTTGTGACCACTTTCGTAAGCTGCATGTTCAGTTTTTCAGAAACTACCAAACTGACAAGGTAGTGGAGTGCAATGACATCCATTACGAGAGATTGTTACCTCGTAGTTGATTCCAGTGCGTTTTTGAGAGACATTGCGTGATAAAGTGACTCTATATACTCTGATTCTCATTACGCATTCTAACAAAGATATATTTGATCGAGTTTATATTTGCGGTGTCGGCGTCACCTGCCCAAAGACCTATCTCTTTGTTTATACTGGATCGCTTCTTTCCATTAGGCCAATTTACTACGTTGACATCTTTCAACGAAGTATGGTTCGATATTAGACTCATTGTTCCACGTCCTCATGTACACTAGTGTAATGTGTTTGTAGAGATCTCTATACTTTCAAGGATTGGTTCTAACATTTGAGACGTCTCCCAATGATAGCCACAATCCAGAAATATTCTCATGAGACGAATTTGAGTATCACTGATCAATAGATCAGGTTGTGCCAAAACTCACTTTCTTCCTTTGAGTGAGTATTTATTGAATCTAAGTGGCATAAATGGTGTCATAGGCCGTGGCTCTCCAAGGAAGAGGGGCACCATGTCACCATCCATGGTGGCAGTGCAATACCCAATTTCTCTTGGGTGTCACCATGTCCTTTTGATCAAATACAATCCTTGCAGGTATATTTGCAGCAGGTTTATGTGATCTCGTCACTTTAATGTATAAGACATCTACACACTATTCTTTGTGTGATTTTGGGGATCAAGATGAGACATAGTGGCGACAAACCACGACAATTCATATCGTTCCACTTGAACATGCGTGTTCCTATCTCCCCCTAATGACGGGAAGACTGTCTCATCAAAGTGACGCACCGCAAATCTAGCAGTGAGGAGATCGCCTGTCAAGGTTTCGACATAGCGGACTATAGCTAGAAGTTCAAATCCATCATAAATATTTATTCATCTCAAGTGGCCCATCATTGTACGCTGTGGCGGCGCGATTTTGGCATGTAGAAACATTTAACCGAGCTCAAGGATTGTAGATCCGTGTCAATCCGAAAGAGCTCAAGGATTACAAGTTTGTTTGAAATCCTTGAAAATCCTCACACACAGTCACTAGTTGTGGTGAAAATTAGTTCAATGGGCGTGGGTTGCACGTTTTTCCTAACTAGAAAACATAAACGAAACATGTAAACCTACCCCACACTTAGAAAATTACATTGTCCTCAATGTAAACATGGTAATAAGCAAGTAATTCCTAAGCATATGATAAGCTAACATGTTTCAAACATATCATCGCAAACTAATGAAAAAGAGAAGGGTTTAGAAATTCAAACACTTGCGGACGGCTCCTTTGTTTTTCATAGTTGAAATGGGTTGCCTCTCATGCAGCGCTTAAGTGTTTATAGTCCTTTAGTCTAGACTCTTCATGTGTTCATCTTTCATTGTTCTCGGCAGGCCGTCCTGGTGCTCGGCAACTTTCCTACCTCTCGGCAGATACAGGTCTCCAGTCTCTCGGCAACTCGTCAGCAGGAGCTATCGACAGCGTCCTGCTAGTATCTCTCGACAGTTGTTGTCTCGGCAGCTTCTCTCGGAAGATGCATGGTTCTATCGGCAGGCTGGCATGCTCGACAGGATACGCTGCAGGCGTGTCTGTATCTGTATCAGCAGATGCACCTGTATCTGTATCGAAAGATGCGGCAGAGTCAGTAGGGGCAGGCTTCTCGGCAGGTCCGGTATGTTGCGCGGCAGCTGCTTCGGCAGAATTTCTCTCAGCAGGCTGCTGCTCCATGCTTGGTGCGTCATCAATGAGTGCTTACTCGTTCATTGCTTAGAATGGTTCGTAGTAAGGCTTGAGTCGATGACCATTTATTTTGAAAGCCTTACTCGTTATTGAGCTTTGAATCTCCACGGCTCCATGAGGAAACACTTGAGAGCGTAGCTTACCCGAAAAAAGTTTAAGTCGCGAATGAAATAAGAGAACATTTTGTCCAACTTCGAACTTTTTCCCTCGAATCATCTTGTCATGCACTACTAACTATTGGGGCTATAGGGACGGACCCATTGGGGACGGTCTGTCAATCCATTACCAATATGAGCCATTAGGGAGGGATGAAAAATTTTGGTCGCAAAGATGTTATGGCCTTCTAAAATC
The DNA here is from genome assembly GCA_963682095.1 of Potentilla sterilis. NCBI lineage: Eukaryota > Viridiplantae > Streptophyta > Magnoliopsida > Rosales > Rosaceae > Potentilla > Potentilla sterilis. The sequence continues at coordinate 22,071,395 of OY821760.1, forward strand.
AAGAGTTTGAGTACCCTGTCCGTCCCCTTTGGAACCAAAACAGCGATAGACCCGTCCCGTCGTCCCCACTTCTCTCTATAATCTTATATTTTCGTCCCCTTATTTTTCAGTTAAGAGATAATATATATAAAAAAAAATGGCAAGAATCTGTCCCCATATTATGCATAATTGTTACATCACACGCGCTTACCAAGTGTTCATCCCTATATTGTGGTCTTACACCAGTTAACCGTCCCCCAATTTCCTCTCTGTCCCTTAATTTCCTCTCTCTCCCCCAATACACATCGCTCAGAGAGAGAGAATAGATCAGAGCGGAGGGGATCGGATCGGAGGTTGAATGGCAGCATCAAGGCGGCTCCGGGACCTGCAATCACAACCGCAGAACAAGATCTGCGTGTTCATGTGCCTCGAGTGCTCCGACAAGCATCGCGGCCTTGGCGTCCACATCTCCTTCGTCTGATTCGTCACCATGGACTCCTGGTCCGAGATGCAAATCAAGAAAATGGAGTCCGTGCTACTTAGGTTTTCCCTAATTTTTACATACTGGGATGGATGTATGTGAAGCTCATACAGAGCTATGGATCTGAACCAGGTCATTTCAACTCCTCTCCTCTTACTCATGCTTTTCTAAATCAGATGGGTTCACTACCAGACCAGACAGAATAGCCAACGAAAAAAATTTCTTCTACTATGCCAAATTTTCGTCGGCTATTTCTTCTGCCGACGAAAGTCGTCGGTAAAAGGGCGTCGGTAAAACGAATGGCCGACGAAAATAACGAAATCGTCGGCTATTTTCGAGTATGGCCGACGATATTACCGACGAAAATTCATTTTGTCGACCAAACCTGGACAAAATATCCGACGAAATTCGTCGGATATTTTCGAGTATGGCCCATGATATCGTAAACTATAGCCAACGAAATTCGTCGGCTATTTGTTTTGAAATATAGCCGACGATTTCATCTATTTCGTCAGTTATTTCGTCAGAATATATTAATATTTTAATAGGCATTAATTAGTTATAGCCGACGAAATAATGTCATTTTCGTCGGCTATAACCGTTATAGCCGACGAAATTTAGTAAAAATCGTCGGCTATAGCACTTATAGCCGACGAAATAATGCCAATTTCGTCGGCTATTCTTACATTTTGGGGAAAAAAAATAAATTAATTTTTAAATTACCATTCTAAGCAACCTGCAATTCACAATGACAATCCATGCATTTACACCAACAAGAAACACGTCTAAATGACTTATTATTTAATTTGTTCCAATATACATAAAATATAACCCTAATCATCACCTAAAGCACTAAAGTCCACCACGTCATCCCCAGCATCCTGCTCTCCATCATGCTCGTCATCCTCCTGAACGAACTCGGGAGGTTGAGGCATTGGAGGTTCAACTCAAGGCTGAAACGGGGGCGGGGGTTCAAGGCCTTGTTGTTGTGCCGCGAACATATCATACCACCAGTTTTGTTGGCCGGCGTAGTTGCGTCGCCGAATTCTCTCGCATTCAGCATGCCAACTGGACATATCCATCTGTTGGCTGTCCCCGCCTCCCTTCTTTTGACCGCTCTTAGTGGTCTTCAGGAGCCCTATTCCAGAACTTCCCAAACCCCGGCAGTAGTATTGGTTTGACCGGTCTGGGAAGGTTGCGTCGAACATCCTCGCTGCCGTTTGGACATTCGATCGGTCGACCTGGCGCAGGGCTTCTTGCAGATCTGCCTCTGAAATGTTCGGTTGTGTCTCCCGAACTACTTCCTGCAACACTTCTTCTTCGGCCCGGTTCACCCTCTCCTAATTGAACGGGAAAAAAAAAATTAATATTCTAACAAATATATAATTAAGTAAAATTAATAATTAAAATTTTAAAATCGTAATCAACGACTTACGAGCTGTTCTGTCGCTTGTGGATAAGCGATCTTGAACGTCTCCACGTACGGGTTGCTATCAGGATGATCTCTAAGCGCCTCTTCCTGATATTGTGCAAATGGCCTAGAACCACCATGATGGAGGGTTGTGTTCCGGCGGCGGTTCACAGAGTTTATCCGAGACCGTTAATTCAAACAAATAATAAAATATTAGAAAAATGCATCAAAAAATATTAGTGTAATAATTATAAAATAATTAAACTAATAATTAAAATTTTAACAAAATAAACATTTATAGCTAATTTTAGTATTTACCTGCATAAGTGGGTTGTTCAAGTCTACTGTCTTCAACCAACGCCACTCGTACTCCCTGAACATGAACTCTCTTGGGGTACCCACACGACCACGGTTGTCGTATTCGGTAAAGTGGGTACGGAGCTCGTTCTTCCACTCCTTGAACCTACGGAAAAAACAAAAGTGCATTAGAAATATTATTAATATCATAAAATATTTCAAATTATAAGATGAGGAATTCCAAACGTACCTCGAGTTCTGCATCGCGTCGGCCCAAGCCTGCTTATGTTCGGCAATCTCGAAGTATGCCTGAAAGATAATATTTTATTAGTTTTACAATTATAACAATACCAAAAATTATTAAATATTACGAAAGAAATTAAATTTTTTAAATTACTCACCGACGCCGCGTTGTTGATCTCCCTCTTGATCTCTTCCGGCACATCAGCCCACCGTGTCCACAACATAGGGACTCTATCCCTATTCAGTGCCCCCACGCAACCCGCGTAATCGCGGCGTTTTTTCCCCTGAACCTCCTGATTACGGGGTTCGTTGATCTGGATCCTCCCCCTGCTCTCAACAGTTCTCCTGAGCGTGTCAAAACATGTGACACCTCTCGTATTCCTGCTTGAACTGCTAGCGGCTGTCCCTATCACATAAACGACGATTGGTTAATAAAATTAAATATTAGTGCGTTAATTTTAATAAAACATTTAATTAATAAAATCAAATGTTACCTGAACTCGATGACTCGTCTGTCGACTTTCCTTTTCTCCTCGCCGAAATCAGGAGCTCAAGTCTCTCAAATGGCTGCTGATGGTATGCCTCCGCAACACTCACGTACTGAGGCATATCAGGCCATATGGGCACACCACGAAAGTCGACCTCGGGTATCGTAGGAATGTTGTACGGGAGGTAGAGCTGATTTGGGAGAATAGGCCCCTCAGTCGAGTCAGCAGCAGACGTCGCCGGACTCGTCATCGGCTCCCGATGAACCTCAGGCATACGGACCTGAGGAACGTCTTGAGCTATCTCGTCCTGAAATAGCTGCCTACTGGACCTCGGAGCATCTGGCCCGAGAGGGGGACGTAAACTGCTCGACGGCCGCCCCGCCTGGAGAAGGGTCTGGTGCCGAGAACTCACACTCCTCCGCGGCTGGGATGAATCCACAGTCCTCCGCGGCTGGGATGAATCCACACTCCTCCGCGGCTGGCTGGTGGTCCTCTCAGGCTGGCTAAGGGTCCTGTCGGAATCTCCGGAACCGGCAGAACTTCCAGAACCCCTAGATCTGGAAGAACGACGGCCTCCGAATAACTGTCTGAGTGCATCGGCCATCTGGAGCTTGAGGCATTAATACATTAATTAATATTAAATTATATTACTTTAAATAACAAATTCTAATTAATATAATAACCAATAATACTAACATATTTTGAAACATACTAACAAATTAATATTTAAATTTTAACTAATTTTAAATAATACTAACCATTAACCTAAATATAACCATTTATATACAAATATAACTATATTTCATTATTAACATATATATATACATACAAATAACCATTTATATATTAACAAAAATATAACCATTTATATAATTAGGCTACCAATTTATATATATAATTAATTTAACAATTTATATATAACAATTAAAATATACATTAACATATAACCAATATTAACAAATATATAACAATTTATATAATTAATCTACAAATTTATATATATATATATATATATATATATAATTAATCTAACAATTTATACATATAACCAATATATATAACAATTTAACACACACTTAAATATCTAAATTATATACCTAAATTATAAAATTAAAATAAATTGAAAAAAAAACCAAAAAAACTTAGGATCTGTTTTGGCGGAGGAGGAGGAGGAGGCCGGTCGGAGGAGGAGGCCAGATTTCGGCGTGTCTAGGAGGAGGAGGACGACGACGTTATCGGAATGGAGGAGACGTACGGCCGATTTGAGGAGTTTTTGAGGAGTTTTTACAGATAATAGTTTCAAATCAATGAGACGCAACTAATCGTATAAAAATTTTACAAAATTGATTTAACGAACGTCAGGCTACCCATAGGAAAACGAAAGTAAAAAACAGTTAACCGCAACATTCGGCACACAGAATTTATCGGAATCTTGTCATTTTTCAACTGTAGACGTATTTCATTATTTCGGTCATATCTTATTTCACAACATTTTTGCATTTGAAGAGTCTACGTATAGTAACTATTTGAAACTATACATTCACTTAAACACTTAGTAAACAAGTTAAGAAATATTAGTGCATATGTTCTGATTTTGAATCTAAAAGTTTAGAAAATCTATTCCAACCGTCAGATATCACCGTTAAGATTAAATACATGTATGAAAAAAAATCCAACTACATCTGACAACGTTAAAGGCTCGATCGGGACGGTCAACCGGGTGAGTCAAACCTCTAAACGCTTAGAAATGGTAATTGGCCTGTCTAAATGATGTTTTTTTGCCTGACCTTCAACAGATAATAGTTTTAAATCGATGAGACACAACTAATCGTATAAAAATTTTCCAAAATCGATTTAACGAACGTCAGGCTACCCATAGGAAAACGAAAGTAAAAAACAGTTAACCGCAACATTCGGCACACAGAGTTTATCGGAATCTTGTCATTTTTCAACCGTAGACGTATTTCATTATTTCGGTCATATCTTATTTCACAACATTTTTGCATTTGAAGAGTCTACGTATAGTAACTATTTGAAACTATACATTCACTTAAACACTTAGTAAACAAGTTAAGGACCATTAATGCATATGTTCTGATTTTGAATCTAAAAGTTTAGAAAATCTATTTCAACTGTCAGATATCACCGTTAAGATTAAATACATGTATGAAAAAAAAAATCCAACTACATCTGACAACGTTAAAGGCTCGATCGGGACGGTCAACCGGGTGAGTCAAACCTCTAAACGCTTAGAAATAGTAATTGGCCTGTCTAAATGACGTTTTTTGGCCTGACCTTCAACAGATAATAGTTTCAAATCGATGAGACGCAACTAATCGTATAAAAATTTTCCAAAATCGATTTAACAAACGTCAGGCTACCCATAGGAAAACGAAAGTAAAAAACAATTAACCGCAACATTCGGCACACAGAGTTTATCGGAATCTTGTCATTTTTCAACAGTAGACGTATTTCATTATTTCGGTCATATCTTATTTCACAACATTTTTGCATTTGAAGAGTCTACATATAGTAACTATTTGAAACTATACATTCACTTAAACACTTAGTAAACAAGTTAAGGACCATTACTGCATATGTTCTGATTTTGAATCTAAAAGTTTAGAAAATCTATTACAACCATCAGATATCACCGTTAAGATTAAATACATGTATGAAAAAAAAAATCCAACTACATCTGACAACGTTAAAGGCTCGATCGGGACGGTCAACTGGGTGAGTCAAACCTCTAAACGCTTAAAAATGGTAATTGGCCTGTCTAAATGACGTTTTTTGGCCTGACCTTCAACAGATAATAGTTTCAAATCGATGAGACACAACTAATCGTATAAAAATTTTCCAAAATCGATTTAACAAACGTCAGGCTACCCATAGGAAAACGAAAGTAAAAAACAGTTAACCGCAACATTCGGCACACAGAATTTATCGTAATCTTGTCATTTTTCAACTGTAGACGTATTTCATTATTTCGGTCATATCTTATTTCACAACATTTTTGCATTTGAAGAGTCTACGTATAGTAACTATTTGAAACTATACATTCACTTAAACACTTAGTAAACAAGTTAAGAAATATTAGTGCATATGTTCTGATTTTGAATCTAAAAGTTTAGAAAATCTATTCCAACCGTCAGATATCACCGTTAAGATTAAATACATGTATGAAAAAAAATTCAACTACATCTGACAACGTTAAAGGCTCGATCGGGACGGTCAACCGGGTGAGTCAAACCTCTAAACGCTTAGAAATGGTAATTGGCCTGTCTAAATGATGTTTTTTTGCCTGACCTTCAACAGATAATAGTTTTAAATCGATGAGACGCAACTAATCGTATAAAAATTTTCCAAAATCGATTTAACGAACGTCAGGCTACCCATAGGAAAACGAAAGTAAAAAACAGTTAACCGCAACATTCGGCACACAGAGTTTATCGGAATCTTGTTATTTTTCAACCGTAGACGTATTTCATTATTTCGGTCATATCTTATTTCACAACATTTTTGCATTTGAAGAGTCTACGTATAGTAACTATTTGAAACTATACATTCACTTAAACACTTAGTAAACAAGTTAAGGACCATTAATGCATATGTTCTGATTTTGAATCTAAAAGTTTAGAAAATCTATTCCAACCGTCAGATATCACCGTTAAGATTAAATACATGTATGAAAAAAAAAATCCAACTACATCTGACAACGTTAAAGGCTCGATCGGGACGGTCAACCGGGTGAGTCAAACTTCTAAACACTTAGAAATGGTAATTGGCCTGTCTAAATGACGTTTATTGGCCTGACCTTCAACAGATAATAGTTTCAAATCGATGAGACGCAACTAATCGTATAAAAATTTTCCTCAAAATATTTACCGAAGGTAACGCTACCATTAGGAAAACGAAGGAATAAAACCTTTGACCGCATCTTTCGCCACTCAGATTTTATCAAAATCTTGTCATTTTTCAACCGTAGACGTATTTCATTATTTCGGGCATATCTTATTTCACAACATTTTTGCATTTGAAGGATGAAACAATGGTTTATCGTTAGTGATAGAAAATGGAATATGGTCATTTTTTGTTTTTTGTTTTTAAATCATAGCCGACGAGAGACCCGTACTCGTCGACTATTCTTTTGTCATTTTAGGTCTAAAATAAAATATGTATTTTTTAATATTTATGGCCGACGAAATAATGAATTTTCGTCGGCTATTCATCTGAAAAAAAAAACAGTTGGCAAGGAAGTTGAAGCAAAGTTCAGTTGGCAGTGCTGTTTATCTGCACCGAAAACTGTACTCTGTCTTGAAGGACTGGAAACCCTCTGACTCAAATGAAAAAATGGATGACTCAAATGGCAAAAGTTAAATGTTGCATTCGGCACACAGATTTTATTAGAATCTTGTAAATTTTCAACCCCTGAATGTATTTCATTATTTCGGTCATATCTTATTTCACAACATTTTTGCATTGGAAGGATGAAGCAATGGTTTATCGTTAGTGATAGAAAACGGAATATGGTTTTTTTTTGTTTTTTTTTTAAATCATAGCCGACGAGAGACTCGTAGTCGTCGGCTATTCTTTTGTCTTTTTCTATCTAAAATAAAATATGTATTTTCCAATATAGTTATAGCCGACGAAATAACGTGTTTTTCGTCGGCCATTATATGAAAAAGGTAAAAAAAATCAGTAGGTTTACACCTCTCGTATTCCTATTTCCTGTTCATATATAACCAAAATTGAACATTAAGAAAACAGAAACCTAGCAGTCAACATATTTCAAATTTTTTTTAAGGGGTTTGGAACCCAGCCTAGCTAGGAGGCTCATCCCCACGCCCGTCCATTAGAAATTAGTGGATTACAAATGAAAGGATTACATCATCTAAATTACTTAATCCGGCGGATTGTAATCGGAATCATCGGATGAGTCTTCTCCGGTTTCTGAATTGCTCGATAGGGGTAATCTATGTCTTTCCTCACCACTAGAGTTCTCGTTAGTTTCTTCATTTGGATCAACATCAACAAGCAGCCTAGCTAGGAGGCTCATCCCCACGCCCGTCCATTAGAAATTAGTGGATTACAAATGAAAGGATTACATCATCTAAATTACTTAATCCGGCGGATTGTAATCGGAATCATCGGATGAGTCTTCTCCGGTTTCTGAATTGCTCGATAGGGGTAATCTATGTCTTTCCTCACCACTAGAGTTCTCGTTAGTTTCTTCATTTGGATCAACATCAACAAGCAGTGGCTCTTCACGTCGAATTCGCACCGGCGTGTCTAGGCGAATAAAAGAGGAGTCAGGAATACCGTTTGAGTTGGGCTCTTGATACGCGGTGCCACCTTCCTCGTTCTGTTCAGCCACTCCAAGTGTAGACGCCCGGTAAATGTTGCGATGGTGGATAGTGTTGACTACTTTCCACGGGTCACCCTTGGCGAGATCATCAAGATAAAACACTTGTTTCACCCATGTGGCTAAAACGAATGGGTCGTCCTCATACCATGATGTACTAGTGTTCACAGAACTTATGCCGTATTGATCGGTTTTCATGCTCTGCGGCCGTGTGTCAAACCATCTACACTTGAAAAGGTACACTTTCATGCCTTCCCCATAATGCAATTCCACAACTGAATGGAGAACACCGTAATAGTCAACTCCATCATCCCCACCATGTGCCATAACCCCTGAATTTTGTGTTTTCAGTCTGACGTCTCTCTCTTCACATCGAAATAACACACCATTCACCTTGCATGTCGCATAAACTTTTGAATAGACCGGCTTCATCACCAGAAGTCGGAGTTCGTGCGACCAATTTGGGTGATTATCATTTTTAATAAGGTCCATCTGCAACCATCAGAATCAACTATAAATATGAATAATTATACACAATAATATATAAATACGTATAGAATAATGTTAAAGTTACGTACCCAGCGGCCGAAATACTCTGCGAATGTCCGGTTGTGGTAATCGAGATCACCTCCTACTTGTTCACAGTTTAGATGCATGTTCTTCCAAAACTGAACTTCTAAACAGTTAATTAGTACCCACCAATGTGCAATGGCTACCTCATAATCTTTCAACTTGTAGGAAACTAGCATGTTTCCACCGAGTACAACATCGTCGGAGAGTATGGAAAGATTGAACTGTGAAGGTACATCTTCCGGTATGCTTTCCTGTAACGCTCCTAAATACAGCTTCATGTAGGTGACGCAAAAGTGCGCAATATATGCTTCAGCTATACATCCTTCAGGTGCGGATCTGTTTTGGACAAAATCATCGTATTGTCCAAGTTGCCTATAAATCAAGTTTTTAAAGTGTTATGATAATACATTAATACTAAATCACATATATTGATGAGGAAATTAACGTAAGGTGTAAAGTACGTACCTTTCCATCGGATACATCCAAGTGAAGTGCACATGACCGGTAAGCAATAACTGCCGAGAAAGATGGATCATGGGGTGAGGCATGATGTCGAAAAAATTTGGAGGAAATATCATCTCAAATTTACACATGATATGAACGATGTCTTGTTACATTTCCCGGAGGTCAGATTTTCTCACTTCCCGTGTGCATACCTTCTGGAAAAATCTTGCCAACGCTACTAACGGCTCCACAACGTGACGGGGAAGGAACGGTCGAATGAAAACAGGGAAGAGACGTTGTAGCAGGATATGATTGTCATGACTTTTCAACCCGTAAAGATTGTTGAATTGTCTGTTCACACACTTGGCTATATTTCCAGCAAAGCCTGAAGGATACTTGGCCCGACTTATCCAATGGAAAATTTCTGATTTATGCTCAGGCTTGACGGTGTAAGGAGCTAACCGGCCATATACTGTATGAAAGACTCATGGTGCCGAAAGGGTTGAACCCGTCGGTTGAAAGCCCGAGCCTGACGTTTCTGACATCTGATGCAAAATGAGGAAACTCATTGTTTATATGCTTCCAAGCCGCTCCGTCAGAGATGTGTGTCATGATATCTGCGTCTCCCGCGTCCCGCTCACCGTGCCATCTCATAGCTTTTGCGGTGGTTTCTGACATGTACAACCGCTCAATCCTATCTCTCAACGGAAAATACCGAAGCACTTTCACAGGTTTCCTATTGCCTGCTCCCGTCAACTTATATCGGTCAGAATGACATATCGAACATGCGTTAAGGCTAGCAAGGTCATTCCCTTCTGCATCTTTACCCCAGAAGAGAACGCAGTCAAATGCGCATGCATGGATCTTAATGTAGGAAAGCCCTAGATCTTTGAGGATACTTCGGACCTTACGGTGATTGGTAGGATTACGATGACCCTCCTCCAACAACGAAGAAGTGTACTGTAGATATTCATCCACTTGCCTGATAGTCGATTTTGTCTCGACTTTAATCCTCATTACGTCCATCACACTTTGAAGAACTGTCTTCTCAGAACTTGAAGACACAGGGGTCTGTTGCAATGCAATCAGTTTGTTGTACTTGTCAAAGGCAGCAGTGTTGACAACTTGTGGGAAGGGCTGCACCGGGTCATGCATATATTGTTCCTAATGTACACCGCTTTCAAAAGGAAACACGTCGTTGCCGAATGCCATTATTGGATCGTTGGATGTACTACTACTGCCCGCCTAAAAAAACTACCCATGATCATGCGATCCATCTAATGATGGCTCACCGTGATATATCAAACGTGTGTACTTCGGCCAAAACCCTTTACTCTTTAGGTGCTCCCGTACTGTCCTAATCGGAAATCGACATATATCACTGCGACACCTACATTTATTGCACGGGCAATAATGGTATTCATTCCCGTTTGCATTTTCCTCGACGAACTGCAAAAAATTCACAACTCCTGTAGTGTATCGTCGGTCATGTCTTGGAAGCGAAATCCAACTCTTATCCGGATCCGTATATATATAGCCTGAAAATAATATATATATATATATATATAAATTTAATTAATAAGAAATTAATTAACACATATATATATATATAAATCCTTAATAATTAATTACATTACAATATATATTATTATCAACATCAACTCATATATATATATATAATTAAACTCCACACACACATGCACACACACACACACACACATATTTTAACACTAATTAAAATAACATCAAATTAAAACACATAATTAAACTCTAACTTAAAATCAACTCAACTACAACTCAAAATCAACATATATACATACATTCTAACACTAAAACAACAACAAAACAAAAAAATCACTTACTAACTCAAAATTACTAAAACTCAAAATCAACTCAACTAAAACTCAAAATCAACATATATACACATATACGTACCTATATATAGCTCCACAATGTAAGAGAGGACGGATTTCAACAGTACCCACAAATTTTTCACTCTTTCTCCCGTTTTTTTTCATTTTTTTTTAAATGAGCAGCTGCTGTCTAGATCTGAAAATATATAGACTTATAGCTGACGAAAATGTCAATTTCGTCGGCCAAAATTTCAAAAGTTTTCGTCGGCTAATGTTTCAGAGAAAGGCCGACGAAAATCTAAAATCGTCGACTGAAATATGAATATAGCCGACGATTTTTGTTTATACCAACGAAAAAATAGTATCGTCGGCTATGGTTACACTATGGCCGACGATTTTGTTTTCCCACTGACGAAAAATAAAATCGTCGGCCATTCTATAGAATTACCGACAAAAATTTTTAGTCGTCGGCCGTTTTTTTTTTTCGTCGGGAAAACCCTTTTTTCTGGTAGTGATTTGAGATTTGGCATCAGGTACGTTCTGTGACTCCTCTCTACTCTTCTTCTTCTTCTCTCTTGATTGAGCTAAGAACTTAAGATGGCTGTGATTTTGTGAACTTGTAATTTGGATTGAGTTATGGTTTAATTGAATTGAGTTGTGGCATGAGTTTAATTGAATTAGACAAATATGATCGCATATAAAGATGTGGTTTCTGTTGTGATGACCTACGAGGCTACAAATGTGTATACTGGGTACGATGACATATATATATGGGTGAGAGTTCATGAATATGCATGTTGATGGTTGTTTTTCTTTTGAAATTATGGTTGACCTTTTGAATTCTTGTTCTTGGTTTTGAAGGAATTTAGTTCATATGGAATTATTAAATCTTAAAATGGATATTGGTTCGTTTGTTCTTGCTGCTTAATATATGAACAATGATTTTAATTGAGGTAAAGATCTTGCTGTAGTACATAAGTTATAGTTAATCATATGATTAGCTCTATGTTTGATGGTTGCATTCTTTGTGGGGCATGATGCTTTGTGGCTTTGGACTGAAAAAAAATATGAAAACTATGATTGTTCAAGCCTACATTAGAGTGCTTGCAGAAAAAACATGTCACATGTGGTGTTGCTTTAATATGATTCTTGTTTTTTGAAGGTGGTTTTGTATGCATATGTAACTCTGTGTTTGATAGCAAACCAGCATGTGTAGTGGTTCACACAACTCTTTCTTTATATATTCTAGATATGAGGAAACTGACTTAGATGGTCTTTGACAGGTGTATTCCATTTAGGTACAGAAATTCTGATGAGAGTGGCGATGCTGATTCTGAGAAGATTGTTGAGGTCCTTGTGATAAATCCATCTAGTGAGCCAGGTCTTTTATTTCCTAAGGTAGTCCAGATGGTTTTTTTACAGGCCTACAGCCTAGCCTTTCTCCTGGGAGTGCAGAGTATTTATATTTTGGAGCTTATTCATTCTTTGAAGGTGTATTGGACATAGGTAGATTATTTTATCTTGTTTTCTGGAGGTGTTTTAAGATGTTCATTGATTGTTATAGTTTTGTATAACCACCTTTTTAAATGCATACGGTTCCTGTAGCATGTTCTTTCTCCTTTATGTTGGCTTCAGAGTCACTTTTTACTCTAGAATCAGTTGTAATCTCGGTCCAGAGATTTGTCAGCAAGTTGGAGGGTAATGGTAAAAGCATGCAGTTCGGATTTGTCCAGGATGTTGTTCCTACTTTGCGCAGAAAACTTGGTACTTCTGCTGAAAAGATTTTAAGGCATAGATGGGATGATGACAATCTTGATAATGGTTGGAAGAGCAAAGTGAGTTATCTTTGTTTCAAGCTGTTATTTTTTAAAATTAATTTAGAAAATTATTTTGTGTATAGTTTTGTCTCTGTACAGCAAGGATGCACCATTATGACTTTTCTTATCTAATTGTTTATAGGGAGAAACAGTCCAGAAAATATTGCGTATTTACCTGGATAATAGTGGCTCTACTCCTGATCTGCTGGATGAGCTCTCCTGCTCTATTCTACCCCAGGTAAATGAATTTATCCTGACCTGGTTTCTTCAAAGTTTCTGTAAATATTGTCTTTCTCTATATTTGTGGAGATGAGGTATATATTTGAACATGTTTTTAGCTCTATGAATATAATGGAATCACATTGTTTGAGTCAGAAAGATGTGGTTGTAACCAATTTGTTGACCAACCAGTAACATAATGTTCAAATTTGTTTTCTTTATTAGGCTTCTTTTGGCAAAGGAAAGGAAGAAGATGATCGGCATGGTTTTCCTTCTCTATCTTCTGAAACATTAGGTGTATGGTACAAGATTTTGGTAAGACCATGGTTTTGTGAATATTATGATGATTTTCTTATTGGATATGTTTACAAAGGTGTTATGTGCAGCATGAAGAGAATCTTACCGTTTTAAACAAATTGGTGAGTTATAGATTCATGAGGATCTCCTATGTTTTATTCAAAATTCACTAGGTCAGAGAATGATTTTTATACCTATCTTAGGTCAAGGAAGCTACTACCCTAAAGCGATCGAGAGCAGACACACAGCATGAAACTATTGAAAAGCTTCTGATCAGGCTGCACCAGTGTGTAAAGGTGGTGGTATCACTAGTCAACCTTTGTAAGACTCATGACAAGGTAGATAAACATGATTACAAAGTTTTTTATTTATTTATTTATTTATTTATTTTTAAAGATGATTATGAAGTTCTTAATCATCATTAATTTTGTTTAGGATTCAAATATTCTACTTCAGCATTGTCATTAAAATGGTTCTAGTGCCATTAGAGTTAATGAAAGTTGTTTGGTGATATTCAATTGGATAATGGAAGTTGTTTGTTTGTTTAGGTGGTTGGTTGAAGGACAAAGATCAGGTAGATTCAAGAATCACACTGAAGTTGAAGGTTGAAGGTTGAAGATCAGATCTAATGGAATGTATAATAGAGTCCATTTATATATTGTTTGAAATATATATTATCACTGGTTTGGTAATTTTTCGAATACTAGTGTTTAGATCCAATACCAGACTGGTAATAAGCCGAGCCATAAGCCGATCTCATGTACAAAACTAATATTAATTTTTTTTTGTTCAAAAAGGGAAGGTTGGGAACGGACAGAAAAATCTCTCTCTAAAATTAGAGCAGCACGTGATATCTTTTAAGGGGTGGTGCTAAGTTAGGCACGGATAGAAAAATCCCTCCCCAAAATGTCAAAAACACAATTGGAGCGGGTACATCTTGCGACGGATAGAAAATTCATCCCCAGACACCAATAGGGACGGTATCAGTCCCCAATAGTATCAGTAGGGAGGAAATACCGGCCGTCCCTATAGCCCCAATAGTTAGTAGTAATGATAGGCTCGTGTCTTTTCCTTATATATCCATGCGACATCATAGGCTTCATTTCGAAATTCTTCAAGTTCGTTGAGATGAACCTTCCTATGAAGGTCAGCCGAATCTATCTCCATGTTGAAGGTCTTCACGGCCCACTATGCTTTGTGCTCTAGCTCTAAGGGTAAGTGACATGTCTTTCCATATGTTAGCCGAAAAGATGACATACCGATTGGCGTCTTGTACGCTGTCCTATAAGCCCACAATGCGTCGTCAAGTTGATCGCTCCAATCTTTCCTTGTTGGACCTACGGTGAGAGGACCCGTCCCAGGATTTCCCTCAGAAATCCGAAGCAGATCCAAAATATAACTCATTATCCAAACAAAACATCTCTTTGCTCCCTTACCGCAACCTCCCACCCACTGGGAACAATGACTAACATAATTAACAATGTAAATCAAGTAATATAATCACCATCGGCCCACTCCCAATAGTTCATAATAAAATATCAAGCTCTGCTGAAATGTCAAAGAACAAATAATATTTTGTTTTATATTCAAAACAATATACTTTTAAAATCGAATAATAATGTTTCACGACCAATCCCATGGGTCACATAAAACCAAGCCTCACTGTTCCGGGAATTTATGAAATAACAGAAAGTCTCATAAGATAAAGTATTCCCGGAACTCAAATAATATAAAATCATGACCAATCTCATTGGTCATATAATAAAATAAGGGAAAACGTCATTACCACCATATAATATTAAGCCTCCCAAGCTGAGGGTCAGAGTCTCTCAGACTCTCTATAGCGTCCCACGCTAAACCTCAATGCAACCCTACGTTGATCACCGAGTGTGAATCTGACCTATATGGTCAAGTCGTCACCTCGCGTGGGATGAGGTTAATGAGCTAGCTAGCAATAGCGTCCCACGTTAAACCTCTATACAACCCTACGTCGACCACCGAGCGTGAATCTGACATATATGGTCAAGTCGTCACCTCGCGTGGGATGAGGTTAATAAGCTAGCTAGAAATTAACATATATGGACCCTCATATGGTGAAAATCTGAAAACAAAACCGAAAATACGTTTCCCCTTATATGCAATAAATCAGTACGGACCCCGACCATACATCTGAGGCTCATAAATATCATAAATATAATAATAGCCTCCAAAGATATACATATATACCGACATGTCCCACATGTCAGAAAATAATATCGAAAAATTGAAAAATATATCCATAACATCGACATGTCTCACATGTCGTGAAATCATAATTAATACAGTGAGGTTTACTCACCTTCATTTACCAGAAATGGTAAATATCATTTCAGGATCGAGTCGGATCGCGATAGCATTATGTCGGATCGAATCGCTACAGTGCCGGAATTGGGTCAAACCCGGTCAACGGTCAAACATGGTCAACGGTCCAGTCAACGGTCAACGTCAAAGCCCGGTCAAGGTCAACGCTCGGTCAATGGTCGATCAATGTGGGCCGGGTCGGGTCTGGGCCGGATCGGGTCAACCGGGTCGGGTCGAACACAGAACTGATTCGGCTTGATCCACCAATACCAGGAGGTGCGCAAAGAGAAGACGAGCCGATTGGTGGGTGGCTCGAGCTCCGGCGACGCCTGGTGCGGCTGCAGCTCCGCTAGGAACGGTGGCAGTAGCTTGCGGGCCTCTCCACGCCTTACACCGACTGCGGTTTCGTCCAATCCTTGGCTCAAACGGAAGAGGAGGGAGAACCCAATCGACCGGTGGGTGGCGCTTGCGCCGTGGCGGCGGGACGGCGGAGATTCGTGGTGGTTCAACCGAATCGGGTGGATGAACAGTAATTTTCGGTAGATGGGTGAATAGTAATTTTGCTACAGTAAATAGTGAATTCCCAAAACGGAAAACTCTCCCCCTTTCCCGAAAAATCTCTTCCATTTATAGTAATGTTTCTGAAACAGTAAATAATTTCAACAGACCATAACTTCTTCATACGACGTTCGTTTAACGCGTGCCACATGTCTACGAACTCGTATCGTCACACTCTACAACTTTCATGAAGGAAACTTTTCAAAATTTACAACAGATCATAAAGTCAACTTTCCCTCTATTAAAACTTATAAAACATTTTTCGAACTTAACCTTCAAATATACTTCCGACATCGCGTGACAACTAAAATAAAAGCGTACGAAATTCCAATACTCGTAATTCCTTTAAATCGGGTTCGGGATGTGACATACGGTTTTCTCTAAAATTTGCTTGATCTCTCGATTGCTCACCTCGGCCATGCCACTTGTTTGAGGATGATAAGGCGTAGATACCTTGTGTGTGACTCCATACTTCTTCAATAAAGCTTCAATGGTTCGGTTGCAAAGTGGGAGCCTCCATTACTTATCAAAGCTCTTGGAACTCCAAACCGTGCAAATATGTTGGTCTTGAGGAATTCAGCAACAACATTTGCATCGTTGGTTGAATTTAGACACATAATCAACCGCGAGCAAGATGTAGAGGAAGCCTTTGCTTGAAGAGAACGGTCTCATGAAGTCTATTCCCCATAAATCGAAGATCTCCACCTCAATGATGGGCGTGAGTGGCATTTGATCTCTCGGGCCTATATTCTCCATTCTTTGGCACCGATCACATGTGATACATGTTGTGTATGCATCCTTGAAGATTGTAGGCAAAAAGAAACCACAATTGAGAACCTTTAAAGCCGTCTTCTTCGGTCCAAAAATGCCCTCCACATGCTTCGCTATGACAAAAGGCAAGAATGGATCGATGCTCTTCTTCCGGAACACATCTTCGTATCACTTGGTCGCTGCATTGCTTCCACAAATATGGCTCGTCCCACACATAGTGCCGAGCTTGCTTCTTGACCCGATTTCTTTCATGGTTCGGCATGGTTTATGGAAATCGCCGAGTTGCTAAGTAATTCACAATGTCGGCATACCAAGGCTCGCTTGTTGCATCGATCCGAAAGAGTTGCTCATCCGGGAATGACTCAAGTAGGGCTGGGCGCGGGCCGGGCTGAGCCCAAAATTCTCAAAGCTCGACTCCTTCGGTCTGAGCAGAGCCGGGCTTTTTCCAAGTTCGGGACCGGCCCGAGCCCGAGCCAGACGGGCCGAGTTGGGCTTTCGGGCTTTTTCGGGCCCAAAAAAATCCCCAATTCCCTCATCTTCTCCTCCAACCCCCAAAATCACAACATCAAATCCGACCTGAGATTCTTCCAACACCAAATGGAATCATGTCCAACACCTCTTCCAGACGACACAGAAGTAAAGAAAGGCATTGGGGACATTACTGGCATTACAGGTAGTTGCATTACTCCAATCACCGCAGTCTTCAAGACACAGTATAATGAGCTGCTCCTTATGCTGCATTTTAGCTCGAATAAGCGCTTCCCCCGCACAAGCTTGCACATGAAACCAATTCAACAAGCGTCAATCATTTCACTTCGAATTGAATTAAGTGATGAATGGTGAAATTGATTTAAATTGACATGTAATGCTCGATTCTTGGGGCCTGGAGTAGGAGCAATGAGGCCAGGAGTGTCGACTCCGACCTGTCTCTCCAAAAGCAGCACCAGATCTGGCAGCTCATGCTCACCCACCGCCACCAATCCCGCCTCGACACCTCCCTCACACACCGCTCCTCTGACCCCTCCTTCGACTCCACCTCCACCTTCATCTCCCGCTTCTCCTCTCTCAAATCTTCCGTCGACTCACATCTCTCTCTCTCTCCCGCCGCCTCGCCGCCGCCGACCTCAATCCCCACCTCGACCGAATCTTCGCCGCCGTCTCTGACCTCGACAACCTCTCGCATAGGATCTTAGAGGATGGGATCGAGTCTATTTTAGAAGAGGATAGGCGAGCCAGAGAGGAGGGACGGAGGAGGCGCAGCGGAACTGGTGGGCTGGTGGCGACTGGCGACTGGCGAGGGAAGGAATTAGTGGCGACTGGCGAGTGGTGAGGGAAGGTCTTGCCGGTCTTGGAGGCGACTGGAGCGACAAGTCGACAGGAGGTCTCGAGGAGGGGCGGAGGGCTTAGGTTAGAACTTAGAAGACGAACTTTATGAATTATATATATATATATATATATATATATATATATATATATATATATATTAAAAAGTCAGGCCGGGCCGGCCTTTCGAGCCCAAAAATATTCAAGCCCGAGCTCAGACCGACAGGCACAATTTCAGGAAGGTCCTTCCTCGGGCCGGTCCTTAAATTTTCAGGGCTCGGCCAGTGTCGGGCTTTTTTCGCCGAGCCGGGCCGGGCTTTCGGTCATTCGGGCCCAAACGCCCAGCCCTAGTTTCAAGTAGTTTTAGCTCGTCTTCTTCCTTCACAATTCGGCTCAAGTGATCGGCTACAACATTCTCACTTCTTTTTTTGTCTTTTATCTCTATGTCGAACTCTTGAAGTAGGAGAATCCATCGAATGAGTCTCGGTTTTACATCCTTCTTTGTCATAAGATACCTCAAAGCGGCATGATCACTAAATACTATCACCTTGGAGTTCAAAAGATATGATCAAAACTTCTCCAAAGCAAACACGATCGCTAAGAGTTCTTTCTCGGTTGTGGAGTAGTTGAGTTGAGCATCATTGAGAGTCCTTCAGGCGTAGTAGATTGTGCATGGCTTCTTCTCCTTTCTTTGGTCGAACACAGCTCTAAGTTCATAGTCACTTGCGTCACACATGAGCTCGAACGGCTGCTCCCAATCCGGTGGTTGCATGATCGGTGCAGAGCACAACAAGACTTTCAATCGGTTGAAAGCTTCTTCACACGCCTTGGTCCACTCGAATGACACATCCTTTTTCAAGAGAGCACTCAATGGCTTTGCTATCAATGAGAAGTCCTTGATGAATCGTCGATAAAATCCGGCATGGCCAAGAAAAGAGCGCACGTCACGCACACTCTTAGGGGACGGCAAGTGTTGGATAAGATCCACTTTGGCTTTGTCGACTTCAATCCCCTTCTTCGATATGGTATGGCCTAGTATGCCTTGGTTCACCATGAAGCGACACTTATCTCAATTGAGCACAAGGTTGGTCTCTACGCACCTCTCTAAAATCTTCTCCAAGTTCTCCAAACATGAGTCGAAGTCGCGTCCATATACGCTATAGTCATCCATGAAGACCTCAATCATACTTTCTATAAAATTTGAGAAGATGTTGTACATGCATCGTTGAAACATTCCGGGTGCATTGCATAGGCCGAATGACTTCCTTCTATAAGCAAAGGTGTCAAATGGACATGTGAAAGTAGTCTTCTCTTGATCATCCTAGTGTATGGCGATTTGGTTGTAGCCGCTATATCCATTAAGGAAACAATATAACTCATGGTCGGCTAACCTATCGAGCATTTGATCCATGAATGACAAAGGCATGTAATCATTCCTCGTTGTTGCATTGAGCTTCCTATAGTCAATACACATCCTATGGCCGGTCACAAGTCTTTGCGGCATAAGCTCGTTCTTCTCATTTTTCACCACGGTTACACCACTCTTCTTTGGAACTACTTGCACGGGTGAGACCCAACGACTATCCGAGATTGGATAGATGACTCCACAATCGAGTAGTTTGATCACCTTGTCTTTGACAACCTTCATCATGGGCGGGTGGAGTCTTTTTTGTGCTTCAGGGGTCGGTTTGATGCCTTCTTCTAACAAGATATGATGAACACATGTTATAGGGCTTATTCTCTTGATATCCGCTAAAGTCCAACCTATGACGGTCTTATCCTTCTTAAGCATACGAATTAAATCTACTTTTTGCTTCTCACTAAGCTATGAAGACACAATAACCGGTAAAGTATCTTCTTCTCTAAGATAAACATATTTCAAATGATCGGGAAGAACTTTCATCTCTAACTTGGGGTCTTTTCCACAGATGGGATCATCTTGCTTGTGGCGTTTGGAAGTGACAAAGGAGAGTTGTTTCTTGTAAAGGAGGTTGTCTCGAGTTCGGCAATTACCTCCAACATCTCGAGTTCAAGAACAGCCCGTGCTTCCTCGGTGAGTTGCTCTCCTTCCTTGTCATATCCGGCCCCGAACATTATAGCTCGTTGCTATTCATCAAGGGAGGCCGACATGACTTGCTCGTCCTCTTCAATAACCTCATTAGCTCGGCATTCTTTTAGTTCGGCAATAGGATACCTCATGGCGTCGAAAACATTGAACTTGATCACATCGCCATCGAACTCCATAGTTAAGTTGTCATCGGCAACATCAATCTTGGTCCTTGCCGTGCGCATGAAGGGTAGGCCAAGGAGCAGATGTGTGCTATTGTTTGGCGAATCCTCCATCTCCAACACATAGAAATCGACGGGAAAGATTAGATGGTTCACTTGCACGAGCACGTCCTCGACATAGCCTTCGGGATACTTGTTTGAGCGATCCGCGAGTTGTATGATCATATTATCTTTCTTGAGAGGTCCAAGACTCAATGATTGATAAACTTTATATGGCATAACATTTATCGAAGCTCCTAAGTCCAACATCACGTTTTCGAACCTAGTGTTGTCGATCACAGATGGAACGCTAAATCTTCCCGGATCCTTCATCTTCGGTGGTAGCTTCCTTTGAATTACGGCCGACATTGTCTCCCTCATTCTAACCACTTGAGTCTCCCTCGTATGCCTTCGTGTGGTGCATAGCTCTTTATGAAACTTTGCATACTTCAGGATTTTATTAATACACTCCAACAAGGGGATGTTCACTTGGACTTTGCGAAAAACCTCCAGCACTTCCTCGTCGGATTTATTTTTCTTCGACTTTGCAAACTGTGAAGGATAGAGTATGCAAGAGCTTGACACGCCTCCCTTAGGTGCTTGAATCGACACACTCTTCTTCTTTGAGGTCGCGGGATCTTTCTCCAAGTCGTTCTTCTTCAAAGTATCCTTCTTCCCCTTCTCAGCATCTTTCTGCTCGGCTGCAGCCCTCTCAGAAGCACTGCTCTCGGCAAAGTTGTGCAGCAGCATCGGCAGGATGCGCAGTATCTCTCGGCAGGCACTCGACAACGTTCTTGTCATGTTGCTCGGCAGGGCTGGTATCATCGGCAGGCTGCTCGGCAGCTTCCCTGTTGCTGCCGAGAGCTTCTTCTTCCTCTTCTAAAATTCTACCGAGATCTTCCTTACTTTTCTACTTGAGAATTCTCGTTCTTGACTCTTCTAGGACTCTTCCACTTCTAGTTGTGATCACATTGGCTTGTTCATTCGTCGGATTCGGTATGACACCTCCCGGTAACTTTCCTTGCTCAGTGACCTTTCCCATGAAGTCCACGACTTGTCCCATTTGAGTTTTAAGCTCGGCAATGTCCTTCGAGTGAGTTTGTTGTCTCGCGAGCAAAGCTTGAGTAGCACTCGAAAGAGATTGAATCAATGCATCATAGTTGGGATTGTTTGGCACGGCTTGAGCTTGATTCGGTTGAAACGGCAAAGCTTGGCTCGGCATGGCTTGGTTCGACACAAAGGGAGCTTGTGGCCGGAATTGTGCAGCCGACCTTGCTTGATAAGGGGCTGCATTTGGCTGGCTCGGTGGCCTCAAGACATTATTATTAAAAAAAATGTCCATTTAGTTCAAATTTGCCTCCCCCCCATTACCCATTTCAATGACCACCCTGATTTCTTCACCTATTAAACATAAGGTAACAACTCATATTGCCCATTTCAACAAATCTTTCCAACCCAAGTACAATTTTAATATTTTTCTTTCCTTTTTACCCTCATCCCTTGTACACTCATATGAAGAGAAAGTGGAAGACAGAGAAGATTTTGCCGGAAGGTTACCAAACTCCGCCGGCGTCCAATGACCGGTAGCCGGATTCCAGTTACCGGACTCCGGTCGCCGGATTCTGGTCACCCAATTTTTTTGCCGGAATATTTATTTAATATTCTCCAGTCACCAAACTTTAGTCGTCGGATTCCAGTCACCGGACTCAGGTTACTGACCCTCAGTAAGCAATTTGCAGATTCCAGATTTCCAGTAATCAAGTTACTGACCCCCAGTAATAAGGTTACTGACCCCCAGTAAGCAATTTACAGATTCCAAATTTCTAGTAATCAAATTACTGACCCCCAGTAATTAGGTTACTGACCCTCAGTAAACAACTTACAGATTCCAGATTTCTACTAATCAAATTACTTACCCCCAGTAATCAGGTTACTGACCCCCAGTAAGCAACTTACAGATTCTAAATTTCCAGTATTACTTACCCCCACTAATCAAATTACTTACCCCCAGTAAGCAATTTTTTTTTTCCAATATTAAATTACTGACTCTGACTTTAAGCATGTTACTGACTCTCAGTAATCAGGTTACTGACCCCCAATAAGCACTTACAAATTCCAGTAAGCATGTTACTGACCCTCAGTAATCAAGTTACTGACCCCCAGTAAGCACTTACAGATTCCAGTAAGCATGTTACTAACCCTCAGTAATCAGGTTACTGACCCCCAGTAAGCAACTTACAGATTCCAATAATCAACTTGCTGACTCTCAGTAATCTCTCTGCTCGCCGCTCCGCCATGAAGCAGGTGGGTTGCATGTGAAGTAAGGAGATGCTTGGGTGGATGTGAAGTCTGAGGTCCCTACGTAAACACTATCCCTCCAAACGCGGCTGCATCATTACTCAATACAACCCTGCTCACACTATTAATCCCACACACGTCAACAATCGAAGGGTACAACAACAAATCAGAGGTCCCTACATAATGGTTCGTCCGACCACTCGCCACCGTGGACACTATAACCTTCGGCACTCCATTCGGGAGCGACCGAAGCGCCGGCGATATCAGCGCCGTCCCTCCGACGCCGATCACGCCGTCCGAAACGCCGTCGTTTTGCGACTTCGTTAGGTAAATCTCCAGCGCCTTGCTCATCACCTCCATCGCCTCGCCTCTATCCTCCGGGAGCTGATCTGCCGCGCCGGAATCACTGCGGAGGACCTCGTTCCTCGAAACGAAGGGGAACTCGGTTACGCTGTCCCAGAGGTCGGAGGTGAGGTGGGTGGAGCAGATGAGGTCGAAGGTGAGATTCTTGCAGACGACGGAGGCGAGGGAGGCAAGATGTCTTTGACGACGGACTTGGCCAGGATGGAGGTGTCAAGGCCGGCGGCAGACTGCTAGAGGGACTGGAAGAGGGCGCTACACTATCGGAGGGCGTCGTTGGAGCGCAGGTCAACTTGAGAGAGAGAGAGAGAGAGAGAGAGAGAGAGAGAGATATGTGGTTTTAGTATAGGGTTATTAGGTAATTTTACCAAGATTCATTGGATTGAGATATAAACATTGAAACTGACAATTTTTGCCCTATTTTTGTGCAAATGGTCATTTTCCCTAAAAATAATACACGGTAAAAAAAAAAATCAATATACTGCAGAAAATTACTGGGGCCATTGCGGGCTTATTAGAATAGAAAAGCCCAGAACTTGAAACATGTAATGCTGCTCTTGGCCTTTTTGTGTGTGTAAGGTCGTCACTTTCTTCTTCTTGTTATTTCCTACCCTAAACAACTCTGCTCGTTTCGATTCACCACTCGATCTTCAACAATGGTAAGCCTTTTCTCCACAGATCTCTTAAACCCTAGCTTTTCCGATATCGCTGTCTTCCTGAATCGTTATACCTTTTGTGAAATTGTGTGAAATTCTCAGGAAGGAGGAGGCAATTTAGACGCGCAAATAGAGCAATTGCTCAACTTGGAGAAGCAGATGAGGCTCTCCGGCGACGTCGCCGGAACCAAGAAGGCGGCGACTGACATTCTTGAGCTTTGCTTCAAAGCCGGTGCTTGGAAGACTCTCAATGACCAGATCGTTGTCTTATCCAAACGCCGTGGTCAGCTCAAGCAGGTGCCCTATACTAAATTCTCTGTCATCTTTGTTCAATTCAAGTTTTACGGTTCTGTTGTATCTAGCTTACAGAAAGTCTTGTGCTAATTTGGATTTCGATGAAGTCTGTATGCATTTAGACTGGTTTTTGTTAGTAGTATTGTGGATTTGAACTACTTACCGAATTTGTATGAATAGAAAAGGTTTCTATTGTAAATTTCATGTGGATTTTGAGGTGTTTTGTTCACAGTTATGTGGTTATCTATTAACCTTGGGCTCTTCAGTTGTTCAAGAGGGCTTGCATCATATCTGCGTTGTTATTCATTAGCATTGTCAGTGGTCCATTGGCGATTATCAACTTATTTTATATATGAGCTTCTAGTTTTCATTGACTATTGCACTATCTTTATAATAGTTATGTGCTTTGACTGTTATTCCTCATGGGCCTTCTGTTTGTGTGCAGGCTGTAACTGCAATGGTCCAGCAAGCTATGCAATACATTGATCAAACACCGGATATTGAAACTCGTATTGAGCTTATTAAAACATTAAATAATGTTTCTGCTGGAAAGGTATACATGTCCTTGAAGGCTTCATCAGCCTCTTTTTAAATTATGTAATGTAATTTTTGGAGTCTCTAAGTTTTCATGATTTCTGTTGCTTGTTCTATTAGATATATGTTGAAATTGAGAGAGCTCGGTTGATCAAAAGACTTGCAAAGATTAAGGAAGAGCAAGGCCTTATTGCTGAAGCCGCTGATCTGATGCAAGAAACTGCGGTCAGTATGGAAATTATTTTCTTCCTTTCCCCTTTCCCCTCTTCTCCCCCTCCCCCATAGAGTAAACAACAAACTTGAGAAAACATTTTTAGGTACTCATTTTTGTGCGATATGCTTTACAGGTGGAAACTTTTGGTGCTATGGCAAAAACTGAGAAGATTGCATTCATTCTTGAACAAGTATGGGTCATGTTTTCTTTGGATTACTTATCTTTACTATGTACACATTCATTGCATGTACAACTATTAGGTTTTATTTTTCACTATCACTGTCACCCACTCTGAGGATAATTAAATTTTGCAGGTTCGTCTGTGCTTGGACCGACAAGATTATGTTCGTGCTCAGATACTATCAAGGAAAATCAGTCCAAGAGTTTTTGATATTGATGCTTCAAAAGAAAAGAAAAAACCCAAGGAAGGTGACGGTGTTGTTGAAGAAGCTCCGGCTGATATACCATCGCTCCTAGAGTTGAAAAGGATCTACTATGAATTAATGATAAGGTATATGGGTGTTCATTCATTTACTGATCTTTGTTTCAATTCTTTACACGCTTAGCTAAGCTTGGATATTTATCTAGATTTTTCGAGGTTTCATGAGCCCATGAATTTTCATAGTTACAAATTTGTCATATGGAATTGATCTCTTGATTTCTCTCAAACGTCCTGAGGTAGTGTTTGTTTTGCGGAATTGCGATATAAGTATGGGAAGGAATTCCTTTCCCATGTTTGTAAGGGCAAAAGCCGGGTTAACCAGTATACTTTTTGAAGGTGTTTACTTTTTAAAGGTTTATATTGATTAAAAGGACGCCAGTGTTTGTGCTTTGAAATTAGAATTTTATGTTCAGATTAGTACATCTACTCCAGCATATCCTAATCTGGAGCGGGAGCATTCGGTTAATTGGGTTGCGAAAATTTATGGAATTTTTATAATCTGATGTTGCGAAGTTAAGTTGTGATAACTTCTTGGTCTGGCAGTGTTTTTCCAGGTCTGTTAGTTAAATTCATTTACCAAAAAAAAAAAAAAAAATCGGAGAAATGAAGGTTTAGTAGAATGGTCTAGCCCATTGTTTGCTGCAGAGTGGTCTAAAGTTAAACCCCCTTAAGGTACCTACCTAGCTATTTCTACAGTTTTCTTGTAAGGAGGGAGACCCAGTTTAAGCTGAGGAACTCCAAGAAAATCTGGGTCTGGGCAGAAAGTGTGTAAGTATACACACGCACGCGCGCACACTCACAGTGTTGCAAGTCAATTTGTCTGTCTATTCAAATCATTAGTCTTGAAAACCACAGTATTTGATGTGATAAAATAGTGATTATCAATTGCTAGTTTATGAAATGATATGTATGAGGAACTTTTTGAAATTTTATGTCTAAAATTGGGTATGTTATCTATGAATCCATCCTTTTGAATTTGAGATGCTAGAATATGATTGGAGAGGCAACAATATATGTTTCACTTACAACATTACATATTGGATGCCTTGAATCTTCAATGTATATTGGACTGATATGTGCAATCCCAGTTTTGCAAACTGCATTGCCTCCTTCAATTATACATTCATATTCACCGGGTCAGAAGGGCAGAGAAAGGGAGAAGACAAAAGATGAGAAAGAAATTAGGGCCAATTTGGAAATGTGGATGACAAAAGTGAAGGTAGACAGTTTGCAAAATGGGCATTGCATATTTCATTTCTCACTGTTTTTGTTGAAACTGCATGCTTATTGGATTTGGAAAAGCTTCTTCGTTGGACTCCTACCGTCACTTGCTCAACATTATTTAGCTTATCCTCGTAATAACAATCCCTTGCAGAAGCCTACATTTTCGTGTTTATTAAGGCAATTTCAAAGTTCATCTGGTCTATACCATTCTGCAAATCATCTGTATTGAGGATCACTAACTTGACAACTCTTTTTTGCTTGGTTAATATACGGAATAGATTTTGATACTGGTTTCTTATTTGTTACCTTGAGATAGCTGTTGCTATAAGTTGATATTGATATTGATTTCTTTTTTTAGGTATTATATACATAACAACGATTACCTTGAGATTAGCCGTTGCTATAAGGCGATATATGAGATTCCTTCTGTTCGAGAGAACCCAGCCCAGTGGATACCGGTACAGCTCTTATTTGTAATCTTGTATTAACTCTTCTGAACTCTGTTGAGCTTCTCTGATATTTCTCATCATCTAGGTCTTGAGGAAAATCTGTTGGTACCTGGTTCTGTCTCCATATGATCCAATGCAGTCTAGCCTTCTTAATGCCACCCTGGAAGATAAGAATCTTTCCGAAATCCCTTACTTTAGGTATATTCAACTTTTGCATCTATTGGACATTTCCCTTCAATATTTTTTTTGTAATTTTAGTTTGATATACAAGGCCTGCCTCTGTTATTCTCTCGTAGGTTGCTGTTGAAACAGGTGGTAACCATGGAGGTCATACAATGGACAACTCTTTGGAATACATACAAGGCTGAGTTTGAGAATGAGAAGAGCATGCTAGGAGGTTCTTTGGGTGACAAAGCAGCTGATGATCTGAAGCAGAGAATAATTGAACATGTAGGTTTTCCGATATCAATATTTGCTACCCACTTTTCTCTTTATTCAGCAATTACTTTTGCTGACATGTGGTGCTTTTGTAGAACATTCTTGTTGTGTCAAAGTATTACTCTAGGATTACCTTGAAGAGACTTGCAGAGCTACTGTGTCTGAGTATCCAGGTTTGTTGATGCTAATTTGAATCATTACGAACATTTTAGTCGCAATGAAATGTTTTTGTTTCTTATACATGTTCATTTCCATATGGGGTCGTGCATAGGTTTGGGCATACGGGGGATTTCCCCGCCCCCGCACCCGCACCCCCTGCCCCCGCCTCTACCCGCCCCCGTGCCCCCACCCCCGTGTGGGGAGATTTTCAAATGGGGGATTCCCCGTCCCACCCCCGTCGGGTAATGGGTTCCCCGCCCCCGCAATTCATTGGCTTCGGACGGTGGTGTGGTCGCCGGAGAGTAAATTTTTTTTTTATGTTAGTTTTTGTTTGAAAAAAAAAAAATTCCAAAACGGGGTCCCCGTCTGGGTAATGGGGAAACCCACACCCGCCCCCGCCTGAAAAATATGGGGAAAACCCGCGGGTTCCCCACCCCCCCCCCCCACCCCCCCCCCCCCATATGCCCATCCTTAGTCGTGCACTGAAGGTTTTTGTATTTTAGATAGTTGGATTTTTTTTTTATATAACTTGGTAATGCAAAGAGATTGTTTCGAACTGTAAGGAAAAGACCAGTAATTCAGGTATTTAGGAAAATCTAGATTTTTTTCATGGACCAAGTTAAAGTCAGTGCTCTATATTTGAAAATTTAGTTTTGTTTACACTCTTGTTTAATCTGTAGTTTTGGTTCCTTTATATTCAGGAAGCTGAGAGGCATCTGTCGGATATGGTTGTGTCCAAGGCACTTGTGGCCAAGATTGACAGACCAATAGGAATAGTCTGTTTCCAAACTTCAAAAGATAGCAACAATGTTCTTAATTCATGGGCTATGAACTTGGAAAAACTACTTGATCTTGTTGAGAAAAGCTGCCATCAGATACACAAGGAAACCATGGTTCACAAGGCTGCTTTGAAGGCTTAAAGACTTGAGGTAGAAGTCCTGCTCTGTGGCATGCTTATTTTGGGGTTTCAAAAGTGCTAGGGATGACTGAACTTATGTTTCCTCTTGGATAAGCCATGCAAGCTGGAATTGTTCCGCGGACTGAGTTTTCAATTCCAGCATTTGGATTAAATATGAAGGGTCGATCAGGCATCTGTCCCGAATTAATTGTTCGCTAGATATGGCTCTTAGAACTAAAAGACTACTGTGTACTACTGGCACATAACTTGCCAATCAGTTCATCATGTTTTTTGGCCTCATTCAAGATGACATGTTCCTGCCTTTTATCTTCAGTAGTTTGTGCTTGTGCTATTTTTGATTTTCTTCATCACTTAATTTCAAAATGGATGGTTTTAAGGATATACAAGTTGTTGTATTTGCATTACCGTATCACACCACCCATAGTCTTCAAATGAAGGGATGATGTTTCGGATTTAGGTCATTGGAAAACTTCGGTAGTGATTGTGCTCCCATCATATTATTATGGGCAAGTGTCATTTAACAATTTCCTTGGCTGTTTGTTATAAGTTTTGCCTCGAGATAATATAGTTCTACATCACCACATTTCGAATACCAATTTTAGTTAGACTAAAAGGGTGTGAGATTTGTGCTCACTTTTGCGTAAACCACACTCCCTTTTTCATGTTACGTGTAGCCATGAATTTGCCGAGACCATATTAGATTCTTAGGCAAAGCCTCCACCAACCATTTGCATAGGTTCTTTTGCGTCTCGTTTTTTCTTTAGTTCTCTCGCATGAGTCTCCATACACTTGCAGCAAAAGTGAAGACACAATAGAAAATCTAGAAGTATTATAGATTTACTGCAGAAAACCTATTTAACTTTGTTCTATATACTATAATAGTCCATCAATATCAAGTATATGTTTATCGTCAACTCTTTTATTTAGGTATGTAAGCAGGGACGTAGGCAAGAACTAAGTATTGGTTGGGCTAATTTATTGGTGCCCCTTATATTTTTGCGAAGCGCAAAAAAATTTCCGATGTCATTGTAACCTAACCTGCTGAAACGATGAAATCAATACAAGTTAAGAGTCTGAATATGCAACTCCATGTCTTGTCTTCTATTATTAATTATGGTTCGACCAAAATCAAACAATGTCATCAATCGATGAAAGTTGAAGTGCAGTTCAGTAAGTAATTTTTTTTCCTTTGAGCTATAGGCTGAGATACATATATACCTAGAAGTTTTTTACCCCAAATCTCCTTTGGGCTGTAGCCCAACCAGCCCTTGACGTGGTTACGTCCCTGTATGTAAGTAAAAAAAGGGATTGTGAATATTTGGTTCACTAATGGTCATAACTTTTCAAATGGATGATCAGCTTCGATCGGCCGGCCAATAATTTCCTGATCAGTGTTTCATTTACTCGTAACTCCAGCAATGAACAAGAACTCCACCATATGAAGAAAGTAACCATACACTAATAAATCATTATCGATCTATATATGCTGACACGAACATACAAAAAGAATGATCCACATATGATATAGCTAGAAAATGCATGGAATTGCTTATATCGAACTTACGTACACTCTCCTTATTCACTCTTTTCGCACGTACGTTTTTGAAATTCCTGCTGCAGAACCAAGAATTCTCGGTCCTATAGAACCTACAAATGTCAACATATGGTTACAATTTGTTGAAAAGAACTGAGATAGAGAATAGAATTTGAGAATGTCAAGGCTTAATTTACTAGCCTCACTCGAGTTCTTTTTATACGAGTCAAGATTACAAGATTGATTGCTCTGGTTACAGGTGATAACTATGAGTTATCTAGTTAATTATAAGACGTATCAAATATACATTAGTTACAAAGAGATAAGTTCAGAACAGACATCAGAGTAACTAGTCCTATCTGAACTAGCTAGGAGGAGTGTTGGCTTCGGTTTCTGCCTTATCTTCAGTATTAAATGAGCTCGACACAGAGTTGGTTATATTTGGTTGATCAGAAACAAGGAATCAGACTAAGTTATGGTGTTCTAAATTCTAATAGATCGAGAATTGATTTTAAGATGTATCCCCTGAATTCTGGTGAAACTAGAGAGTCCTCAGCATACTACCGCTGCTGCATGAACTCCACAAAATACGGATGCTTGGACTGTAGAAAGAAAAATACAAATCGTCTATGTCTATGATTTGGAAATCCAAAATTGCCAATGGAGTATATGAAGGAAAATAAGAAAATTCTGGTGAAACTAGAGTCTCCTAAGTACACTTCTCCACAATATACTGATGATTGGAGTGCAAGAAAGAAAATAGAAACAATTCATGATTGGAAAATCCACATGGACCATCTGAAATAATCCACGGAATATATGAAGGAAATTAGGAAACCTCACTTTCAACTTTCAAGTCGGTTTCTTAGGCTTAGTTTAGTATTGCATCTTGGGGTAAATAATCACTTATAATTATCATTATAAGTTAGTTATGTATTTGGTAAGTGTTTTATAAGGTGCTTATTTATAATATTTCTTTGAAAAAACCACGATTTTAAAAAGCAAGTGAGATGTTGCTTATTTAAAACTCAGTTTTTCCATATTTGAGTTGTTTCTAGGGCTGTCAATGGGTCGTGTCGTGTCGGGTTCGTGCCGGGTCAAAGTTTTTCGCGTGTCACAAAACACAAACCCAAACCCAAACCCAATCCATTTAATAATCGTGTCAAAAATTTAAACCCAAACTCAACCTATTTATTAACGGGTTACCCGTTTTCAACCCGTTTAACCGATTTAATATATAAATAGGTCGTGCGGTGTTGGACAAATGACCCATTAACATTGTGACCCATTTAACTAATGACTTGATTAAATTCACAACAAACTACACAAAACCACAATTATCTGTAATTCATATATAAATCCATTCATAAAATAAAAAACTATCATAAATTTAAAATTAAAATTAAATTCATCCATCGTACAAAAAAAAAATACATAATCCATAAACTGAGTTTGAAATTTAAGTTTGAATGTAAAGCATAAAATGCTAACTTGCAAACACTGCTTCACTTTATTCAGCATAAAAGGAACAAGTAATCATCACCTATAACAAAGCAAGATCAATAGATTAATCATAATACTTAATAGAAGATCTACTTTCTCACAATAAAAAAAAATTAAAAAAAAATTAAAAAAAATTTAGAATAAAAATGTCCTAGTAATCAAAATCACTTACCAAGAAAAATTAATCACTTTGTGATGTGTTTTGGCTTTATTTCTCTTAACTTGGACGAGCAGCGGTAATGGAACCATCAATGGATACACTATTAGCATCGCTAATGCTAAACTTGGTAATATCTTCATTCAAGTCGTCCAGTATAGGAGGCAAAGTATGAACAACAGCTAATAAAAGACAATATAGGTGGCTTTATTTCGTGTTAAGCGGGTTAATTTCGAGTTGGCGGGTTGACCCGCGGTTGACCCGCCGCTACCTCGCTTTTTAATCGTGCAGGTTCACCCCGCTTTATTTCGTGTGGGTTTTGAGTCTTGTTATCGGGTCGTGTCAAATTGACAGCCTAGTTTTTTTACCTCAATACCAAAAACTAAGCCTTAGTCTCCAAGTCATTATTTTCTATACCATCTGAAATCATCTCACTTCCTTTGTAGATCCGAAGCCCTAGTCATTGGTTTCTGTTAATCGATCCATCTGAAACCCTAGTTACGCATATCTTCCTTTGTATCAAAACTCATCTTAAGCCGTAGCCCTAACTTTCAACAAACCGATTCATCAATACCCTTCTCGTCTTCTTTCAAGAAACAATTCTATCCATCGAAACCTAGCTACTCGATCAACTTTCTTTGAATTCTTTCTATAGACAATTCTTTCTGAAACCAAGAAAAACAAAAGAAATTTTCATGGAGAGTAGTCAACTTCCTGGACAGAGGTTCTGTCCCATGGACGACGGACTAGTTCTCTTCTACCTCAAGCCCATGTTGAGTGGGGAGAATGTGCCCGGGAGAAACCGTACGTGTAGTGTTCGACTACGACCTCTACGGTCAGCAAGAACCCTGGGAGATATGGGAGGACTTCAAGACAAGAAGACCACACGACTTGAGGCTCAACAAGGACATCTACTTCTTCACCCAACACAAGAAGATGAGTTCCACTGACAAGCGCATACGCCGAAACGTTGGAAGTGGAACTTGGCATAGCGACGACTCTAAGCCAGTACGATCTGTTGAAACTGGTGGTGTTGTTGGCTTGAAGAAGAGATTATCTTACAAGAATGAAGACTCTGTGCAGAACGGTTGTTGGATCTTGTTTGAGTTCTTCCTTGATCGATCACTAAGAGACAAGAAACAAAAGGTGAAAGACTATGTTCTTTGTGTCTGAGAAAGAATGGTGAACCCAAAGAAAAGATTGGAAAGAAGAGAAAGCAACGTGAAGAGGAAGAGTTTCTTGAAGAAAACTGTGGCGGTGATGGAGAAATCTCGAGCAGGGAGCAAGAAGTGTTGCTTGAACCACAAGGAAAGAGACAACGAACGACATCATCCATTGATAATGCAGCAGAAATAATATTGCCATCAGAAGATGATGATGCTGATGCATTTGCAGCGAATCTGGAAGAGGCATTGGAATGCTGTGAATATGATAATGCACCCTCATCAGAAGCTGAAGCAATCAGCTTTCAAGCTGAGGAGAATGGTGGACAGCAACCATTGGCAGCCAATCATGGAATATCTAACCTGCAGCCGGACGAAGATTTTCTCATGGAGGAACTATTGAGTAAGGTAGAAATGGAGAAATTCCTTCTTAATGGTGTGAGTAGTAATATAAATGAGGGTGAACAAAACGTGGCAAAACAGAAGCCTTCTGAATGCTTCCCCATCATCCATGTCTGCAGCCTATGATGGTTGCACTGATATGCCATATGTATCCTCGGAAAATGGTTGCATTGATCCATCTGGAAGCAATAATGTCTGTGGAGGACTGATTGGCTTTGAGGATGGTGTGTGCATGCCTGAGTCTTTGGTGGAGGTCCCAACTTATGAGCAACAAAAGGCAGCTAATGAAGATTTTTCAGACTGGTTGGGGTCAATTGATTTTAGTCTAGAGGCAAATAACTTTTTTTGCAGTATGCGAAATGCAATTAGTTTAGATATGTACTTCTGTACGAGATAAACACAAATGCACCTGTATATGTTTGAGTTGATATGAATGACAAAACAACTTCACGAAGTTTTCATAAACAGATCAGTTTAATGACACTATAGCCAATTTCCATTATCTACCTAATTATTCAGTTTTTATTTTATTTTATTTTTTTATATAAATTGCTTGAGATTCAGTTCGATTATTATGAAGAGGAGGAGAAAATGGAAGAGGAATCGATGAAGAATTTGCAGAGTTTCAGAGAATTGCTATAAGGAAGACGAAGGGTCTATATTAATAAGAACAAAATACTGGTCACTCCTCCAATTTTCACTGACTCGACCGTTTAGTCCTTAAAGTTTCAATTTCAACAGATCACTCCTCCAACTTTCACTAACTCGACAGTTTAGTCCTTAAGGTTTCAATTTCAACAGATCACTCCTCCTACAACTTCAATTTCAACAGATCACTCCTCCAACTACATATTTTGAAATTGAAACTTTAAGTACTAAACTGTCGAGTTAGTGAAAGTTGGAGGAGTGATCTGTTGAAATTGAAACCTGAAGAACTAAACTGTCGAGTTAGTGAAAGTTGGAGAGTGATATGTTGAAATTAAAACCTTAAGGACTAAACTGTCGACTCAGTGAAAGTTGGAGGAGTGACCAGTAGTTTGTCCTATTAATTAATAACTAACTCTTCCATTTACTAGAAGGTCTATATCAGGTTGCTACTGTTCTAAAAGCTTACTCAGCTTGTAAATTTCTTCTGATATAGTTCAGTGAATTCAGAAAGTAATTTGAATTTTCAATACATTCTGTTACAATCCAATATATCTTATAGTTTCATTACAACAGTTTTTACATACCAATATATCCTGTTACATGATATATGTTGGTTAAGCATACGACTTACTGAAGAAAGTCAAGCACGAATCTAAACTTTTGTTCTACCATCTTATCTCGTTACCAGTAATCTTTATAGCCTTAATCTTTATGCATAGTGTCCTTGTTTCATTGGAGGTGTCGAGTAGGAAGTAATTAATTTGGTACTGATAGGGCTGGCATGGGCATTTGGTCTCGAAATTCCGATCCCGATCCCGTTCCAATTTCGTCCCTAAATGGGACGGGACGAGACGAGATTCAAGTTTGAAAAATCCATATCTTGTCCCGTCCGATCCCGTTTTAAAATGACGGGACAGGACCGGAATCAGCTAAATATATCTCGTTCCGTAAGAAATAAAAATAAAAATAATTATATTATATCTATGATCTCAGCCAAACTCTCAACCGTTTGGTCCAAGCCCTAATCCAGCCTCTCAGGAGTCTCAACTCTCAACTCTCATATCCTCTCCCTCTCTCTATCCTCTCCACCAGATCGCCGCCGCCGCTCAGACTCTCGACAAGGATCATCCGCAGCCAGCACAAGCGAGGAGCCCGTCAAGTCTTCATCTCCGAGCCCTTCAAGTCCTCGTCCTCCACTCCTTCCTCCCATTCCCAAATCCGAAATCCATTCTCTCCTCAATGTGCCCCCCCCCCCCCCGCCACCACTGCTCCATCGCCTCCGCCTCCATCGCCTTCCCCAAATCTCAATTTTCTCTATCTTGTGAATGATCATGCCATTGTTGCAGCACATTTATGTTCTTTACAGTTTACACTGCTTCAGATACTTGCTATTTATGTGATTAGGATATGTGTCTACCCTGTTTCTTTTTCTGTTTTGGTATGGGAAGCCTAGTAGATCTTCTGGAATTGGTGATATTTGTAGTATAGCTGTTAAACATATATCGGATTGTTTCGTGTGACATACTGTAGCTCCTGTTATTGTATGAAATTCAAAAGTTTTATTTTTGGATGTTGTTGGTCTGTGGTGCACACCATATGCTTGACAAAATGTCCCAAAGATAACAGGAACACTGAACTGGGAGTGTTTCTATCTATACTTCTTGTTCTTGTTTCCAAGATTCAACCTAGTTGTTGGTTGCTTGTTTTTTCAATAACTGCAAACTTGATCGACCAAGTCTGAGTAGGATGCACTCTTTTGTGCCTCTGATCCTGTTTACCTTTGCTATCTGTCTTTTCAGTCAAATGATGGTATTGTTGTTTACTTGGTTTCCTTTTTTTTATCTTACTGTTGCTATCTTTCATCTATTTTCTCATTGGTGATATACAGTCCGGAGATTTTGGATTGTTTCTACTTTCATCTCTAGCCAACAGATTTTGCCGTTTGCTAGGTATAACTAATATCTATTCAGCATTATACTTTAAGTTAATGCTGTAACTTTTGAAATTTCCTGATAAGATCATATACTTAAAATGAGATCCTGTTTTAGTCCCGGTACCGTCCCGGTCCCTTACGGGATCCCGGGCCTGCGGGATCATTTTGAAAAATTCTAATCACGTCCCGTCTCGTTTAAAATCTCACGGGACAGGACCAAAATCAGGTGAAACCCGGCCCGTCCCGGCCCATGCCCATGCCCAGCCCGGTACTGATATAGCAATTAGTTCATCTTTTGTGTACCCTCTCCTGCAAAGCAGAGAAGATTGAATATCACAAGAGAAGTGAATTGACCAGAAGACTAGTGGATGTACACTTTGCACCGGAAAAATGTGAAGGCCTCTTCAATGGGAAGGTTACAAAATAATAGGTGGAGATATGAGGTTGCAGGAGGGACATGGTTGGTGATAGGAGCACAATGTGCGACGATATTAATATGCTTATGCCCTCATTTATACTTCGTTTAACCCTTATTTACCTAAGATAGAGTCATAATTTAGTTTAGTGTCAATTTTGTAGAGTTTTGGAGAAAGTGTGCTTAATTGTCAGAAAAACGACTAAGTATAGAAATCTGAGGCAAAAATACAAAATATGTTGTTTTCGTGATTTTGAGGCCTGTTTTTGACTGACCTATCCTTTTCCACATTTGATGAAATTTTGTATGCATATAGTTGGTAAGCTAAATTATATTGTGTCAAAATTTCAGATCAATCGGAGTTTGGAAAGTCACCCAAACGATGGCTGCAACTTGGCAGTTTGAGCAAAGATCACCAGGGACTACCAGGATTTTCCTGGGACTGTGTCTTGACTTCCAGAATTTTTTTGGGACACATCGCTTGGAACCATCAGACATGCCATATGCCGTTGGAAAGCTATACGAGTCTAGTTTCTCTGGGACTTAGAATCGTATCAATCGGAGCTCTGAGTAGGACGTTATGACAGATTTACTGGAGTAAGGTCATTCTGCCGGGAAAACAACAACTTTCCCGGTTGCGTCAGGATAACTCTCCATTGGATTTTTGGAAGCATGGATCGGATATTTTGGACCTAAAGATATGTCCATACTAACTTAATGAGAAGATTCAAGTCTAAAATAAGGCCAAGAAGAGTCTAGAAGAAAAGAATTCGGATAACAAGAGAAAGAAAAAGAATCCTGATTAATTTCGGAAAAATTCATGTGCACGTCTCTCAACTTCCACGGACTCTCCCGGACAGCTCATAATGAATCAGAATTCGAGCCTTATATGGATAGAAAGCTACGGGAGTCTAGTTTCCAACCTAATTGGAATCACCTCAATATCTATTTTCGAAAGAAATATATTCTATAATCTTCACTCGAAGGTCAAATCTGCCAGCAGGATAAGTTTGAGAAAAACTAGGTTTTGTGAACCCTAGTTGCAGCCAACCTTTTGCCTCTATATATTGGACGATTTTTACACAGAAAAAGGACTTCTTCTCTCTCACTTTTCACTAGCCGAAATTCTGTCCATTTAGCACCACAAATCCAAAGAAAATTCAAGTCGATTCCATAGTTCATCACCACTTCCGATCGCAAGTTTCATCTCCACCGAATCTCTCTTTGCCGATTCCTCTACAAGGTTTCTTTTAAAGTGTGATTCACTCATCTCTCATGACTTGTAATTTTCTGTATAATTACTTAACTTTGTCTATGAAGTTTGTAAGGATTTGTGGTTTGTTATTTGGTTTTATTAATTTTACATTGGATTTCTGAAATTCTGTTATGTGTTTTGGTTTTCTTTTTGTTTAATTGATGAACATGTATATGACGAATTGATTGTATAGTAATAGGGCAGTAACTTTGTTGCATGATTTGATGATTTTGTTTGGTTTATTTTCTGAATTCGTATGCACAACAAGTTTTAGAGTTAAGAAAAGCTTTAGCTAGGCTGATCTTGGGTTTAATTCTTTATGTTGCCGAATCAATTTATGAAATAATTTATGCACAAAGTTAAGTTATTTTGTATTGATATTAAGAGTAGAGTAATTCAGAAAATATGCATGTTGAAGCAAGGTGAGGTGACGCCATACTTGTTGCATGTTTCCAATTCAACTCATTGTGCTTATGTGTTTCTTGGTTTAATTTCTACACGAAGTGTCTTTAAACTGATTAGCACTATGTTTAGGGTTATGCACGAAGCTAATTCTGAATAATTAAGGAGTTTTGAATGATTAGATGAACCACGAAGGGCTCTAGTTATAATTGGAACTAAATTGCATGAAATCGGATTCAATAAAGTTGCTGCCGTATTATTGTCTTTGATCGGTTTGTTATGTGCATGTGAGTTTTTTTGTGTGATGTGTTTTGTTTGAAAGATGTTGATCATATGTAAATATATAATTTAGGTTTTATTTTCGTAATTTTCAGTAGGTTTTAGAATCAAATATCAAACCCCCAATATGATTTTGTAATGCTTTATGTGATTGAAAGCCCTTGATTTCCCCGGATTGAACGATCCCTACTTGTCTTATACTAACGATGACACAAGAGGGTAATATTTGTATGAAGTTGTTTTGCAGGTACAATGTGCTTGGATAATAGCTCCAACAATTTTTGACGCCGTTGCCGGGGAAATTATAATGTTTTGATTCATGAAGTGTTACTTTGTAACTTTGTAAATTTCGTGTGTCATTGTATGATCTCTTGAATTTTTTTTTCTTCTGTGAACAGTGATCGTAAATAGTGACGGTGAACAGTGAAATCGTAATAGTGTCGTGAACAGTAATTTTATTTTTATTTTTTTAACTTATACATATTACTTCTAACTTATTTTTAACCTATACTCTAACTTATTCTAACTCATTCTTTCTAATCTATACATTTTGATTCTTGTAGAGTTTAGTTGTTAGTTGCAGATCATAAAGAAGAGGTGAAGAATTATATTGTAAACAGTTGATTGAAGCTCTCATTGACTTGGGAAGGACGACAAGTTTTGCAAGAAATGAGACTCTATACTCCAAACTTTCGTTCATGATTTACAATTAAAATCTATTTAGCTAATTGTTGTATATTTATACACTAACTTCTAACTTTAGCTAATTCACTAACTCACTACTAACTTACTCTTTTAACTCTCATCTCCACTCTTCTAATTTTCTTTATCTTGATGTGATGCAGTTGAAGAGTGAAGTAATCATACATCAATTTTTGATAACTATTGTAAAGAGGCACGAATTTGGAGGTGTACACTCCAAAAGACGTCGCCCACAACTTGATTAAGAAGAGAAGAGTCTAGGCTAAATGACTATAAACAATTAAGCGCTGCATGGGAGGCAACTCATTTCAACCGTAGCTATGCAGGAGCCATCAATGAGAGTTTGAATTTCCAAATCCCTACACTCTTATGGTTGAATTGTATAAATGTGAAATTTGTGGAATATATCATATGCTTAGAAATTACAACATTATTTCTGGTTTACATTGAGGACAATGTAATTTTCTAAGTGTGAGGTAGTGGTACATGTTTCACATGTTTGTTTTTGTTTTGAGTCTTTTGTTTGAGTCATTAAAAGAAACAGAAAATAAAAAATCAGAAAAATTTAAAAAATTTCGTTTGTTTTGTTTTGTTTGAGTCTTAAGATGCCCCTAAAGAGTCTATGATGATTATATCTTGGAATGCATAGATGATGGTTTTGCATGATCATAAGAATTAAATTGTGAGTTTCATGGATATTATGATTGGTATGAATTTGTGAGATTTTGATTGATTTATGAGAAGCATGCTTGTTTGAGTTGATTTTATTCTATAACATCCTATGTGAGCTTTAGAGCCTATATGCTTTCTTCATGAGTTGTTAAAATTGAGCAGAAATTTTTCGAATCTCATTGTTCTTTGCATAATCAATAACTATGTGCTATAGCTTTTTGATGGACTCTAGAATGCTAGAACTTGCTCTTGTTGAATTTTGAGACTATTACTCATAACGTGCCATGATTTTGAATATGATTGAAAAGATCTTGTTAGGATTACCACCAAAGCCAAACAAAGTATGTGCCTAATTTGTGCCCGTCGTGAGACTCCTTAGTTTTAACACCATTGAGCCTATATTCAGCCATTTTCTTTCATCACCATGAAACAGATTCCTTGAACTCAGAATAGTTTAACCCTTTCCCTTGTTATCAAGACTTGGTAGAGCTGAATTTTATTGTGGAATTGTGAGTTGATGTGATGATTTGAAGCAAATGTGGGGTGAGCCAATCTAAAATTATAAAAAGAAATATATGTGTTGCCGAAACAAAAAGAAATTAAAGAGATATCTGACAGAAAAGAGATGAAAATAAAATTCGATCCGAAAGAAGAACAAAGAAAAGGTTGCGGCAAAAGAAAAGAAAAGTTTGGATTGAGTTCTTATTGTGAATTTGGAGTTGTGTGATAATTGAAGGTCTATTATTGTTATATTTGACCTTTGTCCTTATTCACTATGTTTTGGGGAAGAAAAGAATGAAGTTTGGGTCCAACATGATGAAATTTGACCCTTTAATTGAAGTCATAAGGAGTATTGAGCTTTGCTAAGTCTTGGTGACATTGTTATCACTACCATTCTAAATGAGAATTCCTTATGCCTAACCCCATCATCACCTTTATTTTGATCTTTTCATGATTCTTAAGATTGGTAAACTTTGATTGTGGAGATTTTCTCAAGAGTAAGCATATGGTTTTGGTCCATTCGTACACATAATTGTTACATGAGATTTTCCAGAAAATACTATTCACAAAGTGCTTTTATTTGATGAAATATGCAAGCTATTTGTTGCCTTACAATCTGTTCTCTTGCATATACCTTGAGTGAATATTCCCATAATCATGTGTGAAAAGAAGAGAGTATGCCTAGTGAGGAGGATTGGATCAACTTAACATGTTTACGTGCTTATTTTTCTGACCTCTGACTTATTCATATCATGATTACTATCTATGACGCTTGAAATTTTTGTGCTTACATTAGAATGCTTAACTTGAAAGCTATGTGTTTTAAAGATCCTGAGACAATCATTTAGGGACAGTAGTTGAGTCTTTTTGTTTTTGTTTTGCTAAGGGACTAGCAAAAGCTAAGTGTGGGGTAGTTGATAGGAGCACAATGTGCGACGATATTAATATGCTTATGCCCTCATTTATGCTTCGTTTAACTATTATTTACCTAAGATAGAGTCATAATTTAGTTTAGTGTCAATTTGGTAGAGTTTTGGAGAAAGTGTGCTTAATTGTCAGAAAAACGACTAAGTATAGAAATCTGAGGCAAAAGTGTAAAATATGTTGTTTTCGTGATTTTGAGGCCTGTTTTTGACTGACTTATCCTTTTCCAAATTTGATGAAATTTGGTATGCATATAGTTGGCAAGCTAACGTGTATTGTATCAAAATTTCAGATCAATCGGAGTTTAGAAAGTCACCCAAACGATGGCTGCAACTTGGCAGTTTGAGCAAAGATCACCAGAGACTACCAGGATTTTCCTGAGACTGTGTCCTGACTTTCAGTAGGTTTTAGAATCAAATATCAAACCCCCAATATGATTTTGTAATGCTTTATGTGATTGAAAGCCCTTGATTTCCCCGGATTGAACGATCCCTACTTGTCCTATACTAACGATGACACAAGAGGGTAATATTTGTATGAAGTTGTTTTGCAGGTACAATGTGCTTGGATAATAGCTCCATCAATTTTTGGCGCCGTTGCCGGGGAAATTATAAAGTTTTGATTCATGAAGTGTTACTTTGTAACTTTGTATCAATTTTTGGATGTGTATAATTTTTCAAGAGATGGTGGGGGAGAGTAAAAATTAAAAAAATGATACAACATATACTTCCCGGGAATCAGACCCATTTCCCTGGATTGATGCAAGCATGTAAATTTCCAATTGTTAACTTCCCCTCTCTTCTGGTTTTTTGGGTTCTTTATACTTAAATATCGGATTCAGGTATGTTAGATTGCATGAGCATTGTGCTTACTGCTTAGTCAATAAAGCTCTACATTGGCTAGAATCGAGAATTCCCAATTATAGTTACACTCTTCAGTAGTCTTCATACGATAAGAATATAAAGATGAGGTATGTTGAAAGTGGAGATTTCACTCCCTAAACTGAACTGAAAAGCCTCTTCTTGGTGGAACTAAGAGCTTAAGGGGTCTCTCATTGCTCTTATTAAGGTAAAGGCCGTTTGATTTATATAGATACATGATGGTCTGCACTAGGTGACCATGAGATTAACACTTCAGAAATGTACCTTTCAATTACAAAAAGCAATCGTTGATACAAAGCAATACGATAAATGGCAATCATGCAATTTCCAGCATAACAGCCGATATTGCAGCATGACACAACAACAATATATAGCCAAGATACAATAATGATTAATTTTAAACAAAATAAATTGAAAAAATACAAAACAGAATTTTTTTTTTTTTTTTTTTCCTTTTTCTTTCAAATAAAGCATGTGCAGTATAAGCAGTTGACTTTCTCTTAGCTCAGGGTTCGCCGATTGAACGATTCCACTGTTAAATTTGCAGTGAAAGCTGGGATTGAATTCATCTTCCGAATAAATATCTCAACCTGTAATATAATATTCTTAGATGAGCTGATGAGCAAACTTTTCAGTTTTCGCATAACATCAGGTTGAATAGCAGCAATAAATTAGAGACAAACTGACTAAACAAGGTTTAGACAAGCATTGGACTCTCCAAGTACCATATCAACTCGATGCAAAACTTTCATATATTTCTATAGAGAAATCATTTTCACGTGTTGATGAGGCAATGCTAATTTGAAATTCATTTGCTAGAGAGTTGGCCGTACAACGAAAAATAAGAGTCCAAAGATGCAATGGCACTGAAGTAGAAATGGGAGGTTCGCATTGATGCTGCAATGCCTAATTGGAAATTCATTCATAGCCAAAGAATTAGCTGTGCAAGGAAAACTAAGAATCGAAAGATGCAAATGGGAGCAGCACGTAAATCTCAAAGGGGACCACATAATAAAGGAGGAATGCATACAAAACGGAACTATAAGAATCATGCTTGTCATTAACATCAGTCACATTATAAGTAACACACACACACACACACACACACACACCATGTATATGCATGTATGCAATTGAGTTTTTTTGGTAAAAACTGTTATAAATCTAAGAGGCTAATCCTCCATACAAAGAGAAGTGACTATTCTACCAATACAAAGTCATATTAATTGTTGAAGAACATTATGCTCTGTACCTGTTGAGATATCTCACGCTGAGAGGTATAATCATTTGCCTGATTAATCCAAAGATAAAGTTAGTATAAAATTCTTGCATTTTTTATATTAAAAAATCAAATACAGAACAAAAGAACAATCTGTGCATCCTCCAAAGATATATGACCTCATTAAGACTTTTATGCACCAGCTTACCATTATGTTTGTAGTCCCTGATTCGTATTCAAATTCAAGCTTCTCATCATCACTTTGAGCATATAATGATTGGAGGGTAAAACGTGTCACGGGGATTCCATTTGGACGCTGGTGCTCATCCATTACAATCTGCCAAAATATTGTATTAGGATAAATATAACATTTTAAGCTATAGCACCTAGTCATTTTGAGTGTATTTTCATGATATCAGTGATGTACTTCCATCACTTATAACCATGTGAAATTACATGCTAACTTCTACAGCAATACTTCTAAGAACAAAGAGTAAAGAAAATAAACCCATTTAAAAAATGGAAGCTGGTGACTATGGATTAATAAGTTGAGAAATGATGGGCATTTAACCCCAAATGCCTGCAATAAATTATCTTCTACTTCTTGACTCTGTTCCACATGCAAAGTGGGGCTACTCATTTAGTCATCTTTGGTATAATGTTACTATTTTTGTATTGTTCCATTATAGTAGGAGAACCAAGAAAGAAAAAGGAGAGAGCAGTCTAGAAGTCCACAAGCAGCAGAACAACAAAACAGACAAACAACCAACAGCAACAACAGGACTAGGATAAAACATGAACTCCCTATGAATCAAGGACCGTATTTTACAGCAGCCTTCCAATGAAACAGAAAGAAAGACTAGTCTTTGAAAGCGTCCAAGACAGAGGCCCGTCTTACTCTCTCCCAACGCTCCCTTATCCCTACACCCAAGTAATCTTCAATTATCCTTTTGTTTTTTTTTTCTTTTTCAT
This sequence comes from Potentilla sterilis, assembly GCA_963682095.1. NCBI lineage: Eukaryota > Viridiplantae > Streptophyta > Magnoliopsida > Rosales > Rosaceae > Potentilla > Potentilla sterilis. Next base: position 22,115,671 of record OY821760.1, read on the forward strand.
CCAGAGCACCCAAATGACAGAGAGACTCTACAGCCCCAAATAACTTTGGCTTTCTTCCCTTTCATAAACCCAACAGAACGATAGCAAAACAGAGCACGACTTCCTTCCAACAAACAATCTGACATAGAACACAGGTAGAGTATAGTGATTAATATTGGTTGCCTAACCCCAGCTTCCCAGGGTCGGGCTAGTCCTAAGTTGCAAACTCCCAACACACAACTCTATAGATGACCAAAACAGTAAGACATACCCCACTACCATCAAACTATCTCAGGATGGGAAACCTTAGAAAAACAAGGTGCAAGCCATGTCAGTTATAATAAAAACGAAAGAAATGACAATTTACATTGTAAAAACCTTAATCTATCCATAGTTCCGTACTAATGACATGTTGCCAACCCATTCTGAATGGAACGTATGTAAGGGCATTGGTCTATTTGCTTTTTCATTGACGGAATCAGTTTAATACAGCCCAGTGAAGACAGAGTCGACGACATGGTGCATACTAGCATAATATTGAACTTCCAGGTGTGGACTCGCACAAAGATAATGTAGCAGCCACAACTTGGTTGGAAAAGATATATCCACATTGGAAGCCTAAGACTGAGCCCAACGTTTTTGGTCCAAAGAGTCAATTTTCAGTGTTATAAAGTAATTACAGTCTAGTGCTTTTAAGAGTCTATTTAAGTCTTTGGGTGAGTGCTCAAAGGTATTATTCTTATTACTATTATTATTATTATTATTATTATTATTATTATTATTATTATTATTATTTTTATATTTAATAAGTCTTTAATCTGAGTCTTCTGTTGTTTTAGTTGTCTAAGGGTATAAATTTACCTACTTTTTGCACACCCAGATCAGATTGGAATGAAATAAAACTGAGTTTTATTGAAGGCTTGGTGCCTTTGGTTCTCTTCTCCTACCCTATTCTCTGTTCTCTCTCCCCTAACCTCCCTCGTTCTATTCTCCCTTCTACAGATGTCGTCTAAAATCATTCTGCTCTCTTAGACTCTGAACAATCCCCAACCCAGACTAGTCATACACCAATTGTTGTGCTGTGCTACATCAGATAAGTTTAATTACCAAAATGACATGAAGGTCATATAAATGTCCGTCAATATTGAACACTAACAAGTATAAAGTGCTAACTACCTATTCTTGAAAAGATAAAGACAATTGAGTAATATCTTATACCTTGTAACCAAAAAGCTCACAACATGCTCTCCTGAACACTGAAATTCTGTCAGCAAAAACAGTCTTGTACCTGTTCCATGGTACATTCAGATGTTCAACCTAAGTGAAGTAAAATCTGAACAAGCAATGCAAAGCATATAAAAACAGCCCATCTACCAAAATCTAAAGCTGCTATCAATATTTACAAACAGATGCCCTCCTCCCTCCACCCAGTAGGCCCCGTACCAGAATGAAATGCATTCTCCCTAAATTTGAGGGACCAGAGAATTGAAAAATGGGGAACCAAAAGCTCTAATACTGTAATATGTTACCATTCCCCTAAGAGCACAAGGTCAAGCGAGTAGACATAATCAAGCTTTAGACAAACTAAGAATAGTCATCGGTCAGACGGTCACTGACCTTTCCTCACGTTTTTCAAGAGTTGCAATCTGTTCTTTCAATTGCACTATCTTTCCGGATATGTCGGAATCCACCCATTTCCCAGCTTCACCTGATCATTTATGAGAAACAGGCATGTGATCTAAGCTTAGTATAAAACATACCAAAGAAAAAATTTGATGACTTGAAGAAAAAGAAATATCAAGATAATGGAAAATCCAAAAGGAAAGTTTTATGGCTCCAGGATTTTTAGATTTTCTGTTGGGAGAATCTGTTCAGCACAATAGATATGCAATTTGGTACATCCAACTTCTATGTTTGGATGCATCAAGAAGTAAAACATGAGCAGTAGAGGCAGTGATGGGGATGGCAGCCATGGTGGTGGTCAGGATGATGGCTGCTGAAGCGCAACTTAATATTGCAAGTTTGCAATCATCTCAAAAAGGTAATAGTATTTTACACAAATTTAATCATAAAAAGAAGGGTAGAATTGTGTACTGACCTGACTGGCTTTTCAATTCTTCAACAGCTTGTAACCTCTCCTTTGTCTTCTGCAGTTCGGTTCTTAATGCCTCTATAGTTTGTTTTGCTTCATTATCAACAGTAAGAGTATTCACCATTCGTAAAACTTTTGTATTTGCAGCAGAGAAATCACCATGGCCCAACTGTAGAGACGAAAGAAGCATTAAAGTACGTAGTCTATAACAACATTAGCAAGTCTTGCAGCTTGTAAACCAGTTTCTCAGTTTAAGATGCAAAAGACTGCAAGACAATCTCTCTTCACTCCAAATACTTTAGGTAAATATTCAACAAATTGGACATAAAACAAACAGGACAAATCAATTAACAGGAGACGGTGAAAACAAAAACAAAGCAAAAGAAAAGAGGAAAATCAAGCAAGCTTATTAGATGAATAATCGTGAGATTCATTTACTCCTACAAAACGAAGACGCGATGAAATCACAACATTCACCCAAGAAGAATAACATTTTATCAAATAAGACATTAAAACTGTAAAACATGGACAGAAACACAGATGCAAGCCTCAAAACTGGTCACTGCTACACTACAAATATTTAATGTAGGGCCAAAGAGCTTCTTGCACATACAGTAAAAAAAGCACCAACCAAAGAAAAATTGGAAAGGAAAACTGAAAGCCAAAGCGATAATAATAAGAACAGGTGCACTGTATAATGACACGGGACAATGTGACCTGAACACCAATTTTATATGTTATGGAAAGGTATAATAAGAATAAGTAGCATAAATGAAATTTACTAGCAAGAACACATTAAGTATCAACCATTTAAAAAAGAAAAAAAGGTGTGAATGCATGGACCAATAATGAATAGGCAAGTGTTTAAAAAATTGAATGACATGTAACCCTGCTAAATGCACTATTAATTGGTATGTGGGAGCACACAATGTAATCAATATAGAAGTATAGCAATGTTGTACTGACAATAGACGTTATGGTCCTTTAAATTTCATTATAACTTTTAGGGTGGGAGCACACAATGTAATCAATATAGAAGTATAGCAACGTTGTACTGACAATAGACGTTATGGTCCTTTAAATTTCATTATAACTTTTAAGTACATGTCATTGTTTATGAACTCATTAGCTGAAACCACATAACTTATAAATAGTAGCACCTGAGGCCTATTACTCTAAAGTAGTTTGTGCTTACACACAGTGATGCTTGTCATTCCATACACAGAGAAGGCAAGAACCAATAGGCAAGCTTATAATCAGCATGGCCTTATAACACTGAGCATACAAAGAAAGGAAAACCATAACATATTTGATATCTCTCAGTATAGGCGAAAATCCTAGTATGGATAGTGATCTCATTCTTTTAAAGATCTAAGGTAGTCACAGGTTCAAACCCGGGGAATGTCCCTTTCATGTCTAGAAAACAAACCAACTCATATCAATAATCATCTATATAATTTTGTGACCTACCTTGGACTCCAGCAGAGAGATCTCTGAACGAAGTTGATCAGCCTCCCTCTCCAATGACTTCACCTTTCTAGCTTCAGTTTTTAATCTATCATTGAGCGACTTTATTTCTTCATGTTGACAACTATTAACTTGTTTCTGTTCATATAGAGCAGAATCTAATTCTTTAATATAGCCTTCCTTCTTCTCGAGAGATGATTCAAGCTCCTGCATGAGTGAATCAGGAGACAAACCAAACTTAAAAAGAGATTTCACCAATTATAAATATTACTGATAAAAGAACATCTATAACCTTAAGAAGAGTTCGACTGGTTGCTTCATCCCCGGCACCATCACTCTTTGCCCGCTTGAATTCATTGATGTCATTTCTCAACTTATCTCTTTCCTCAGTGACCCTAGAAAGCTGCAAGTTTAAATATTCCACAATTAATTAAAGTTGAAAAGAAAAAAAAACAGCAAACAAAAACTCAAAAGAAGAACATAGAGGAAATTATGGCACCAATGTAGATCACATACTCCAAGTTGGAATCTAGAAAAATAAATTTGTAAACAAACAAAGATTCCTGCCATTACTATGCATCTATCAGCGGAAAGAAATAAGCATGCAACTTTAAATACCATACAGAAACCGGACTGGTATCAAGAATAATTAAACTAGAGCTGTAGCACTGATTCACTACACATATACTGGACAAAGTCGGAATAATGTTCCACAAAGGAATTTGTCTTCTGCATACATCATTAGCTCTATTAGTGATAATTTAGGCTACAATTACTATTCCTATGATCAAATATGGTTTTAAGCATCCCAGGCTGAAACTGGCATATTGATTGAGAATGGTTAAGAATATTGATTAAATAACGTACCCAAACTAGTGTCTCTATCCTGCATCAACTAGTGTCAGGCCAAACTCTATACTACATCATGGGAAAGCCACTACAGACTACTATGTCTAAACTTTCGTAAGAAGCCACTACCAACTACAAAAAGAAAAGTGACCAGCAAGAAATTATAGAGAACTAAATAGAGTATAATGAACACCGCCATGTTACCAGCTAGCTTGGGAGAAAAGGAAAAAGGGGACACATATTTAATAACCTTTGTTTTAGAGATAATAACAAGACTGCATAAAATCATCAGGTCACAGGCTTACCATCAATTCAATCCTGTTAGCCTCTGATTTTGCTACCTCCAACTTCTCTCTCATCAGTTCAGCTTCAGTTTCAGCATTTTGTTTACCAAGTAGTGCAGCATCCAGAGCGACCTCCAACTGTTTCAAGCGGGCAGTTGCCTCACCCTCCCTCATCGTGCTATCAATGACCTCTCTGCATTAGAGGGAAAACCTCAACTATTGGAAACTGAAAACATGCATATTCAAATATGTATATTATAGAGACTGAGAAAACCCCGGAGTCCTCAAAACCCAACCAACAAATCAAGATACTAGACCTGAGCATGATTAATCTTCAAACATAAAATACAGATGGTGTTAAAACAAGGCTAAAAATGATTTGGATAGCCTGTGACTGATAGTAAGCATGTGATGCAGTAAAAAATAAGTACTTAAATATGTAAATAATTATTCAGCTATAGAAAGATGGTAGAATAAAATTAGACTTGTAAGCAGTCCAGAAGAGCGAGATCTCAAAGAGCAATCTATTTCTGAAATTACTGACAATAGATATTCAGTTAAGTAACATTCCCCCAGTCAACCTACCCACAAAGAGAAACTAAAAAAGGGATGGAAACTGCCAGACACCACTTTTTTTTTTTATCTATCTAACTGAAGAAGAAACAAGCCGACCTTTCTCTTTAAGTGTATAATCAACGGAAAGATTTTTTCTTCTAACACATACTGCAAAACTAGCTTCAACTGACATCAAGTCATTCACATACTTTTGTAAAGCTCCAAACTTCACAGGTATATCATCACAACATGATACTCCTGGAATGTCTTTGGTCATCAACTTCCAAGATGTCAACTCATCCTCCAACTTCTTCATGCTTGATTGAAATTCTTGTAATTTGGATAAGTCTGACTCTGCCCTCTCTTTACGGCCCTTTTCTTCCAGCAATTTTTCTTTCAACAAATTCACATCTTCATGAGAAGACTTCAGCTTTCTCGCTGCCCTCACTTCAGCTTCCTAGTGAAAATTAAAGACAATCAAACACGATCAGAGGATTATCATGGACCAGGCCATAAGTTAATATTTTATTACAAACTCCACAGATACATTCAAATCGCAAAGCAGTTCAAGACCATAAATACCGTTTCCTAAATCAATTTGATTCAGAGGAAGAATGCTCCCTCTAGCTCAATATTATTTTAATTTCTATCTTGAAAACACTAACATATTAGCAATTATAGCAGAATAAACCTAAATGAATAGATTTGGTTAAGAATTGATCAGACTTTGAAATTTCTTGTTCTACCTTTTGATCTGCACTTCAACAACAAAATTATGCTCTGTCTCATAGAACATAGGTTTTGAAAGACTAGTAATTTTACAAAAGAACATAGCTCTTGACTCTTGTTATGCCTTTGAAACATCAAAATTCAATTGCATTGAGTTTTCTAAGTTATGGTTATGGATAATGACAGTCAAGAGAAAGAGAGGAGAACTGTAAGATATGTTAATATTTTAACATGATGGAAACAATATCGCTTCTTCATATTTTATTTTTTATTTTGCAACAATTTTATGAGAGAAAAGTTTATTAGAAAGCAGGAAATGTAAAAATGGATGAAAGGATCCCATCTATGCTAGCAGAACACAACCAATAACAAATAAATAACAAACCAAAGAACCATAAGATGCCTAACAAAAAAGAATCAGTGGGGAACAACAATATCTCCTCCTTACAAAATTTTCTGGAAATTTATTATAAAACTTTAACAGCAATTGACAAGGAAAAGAAATAAACATATACTACTCTAAATTTAAAAAATCTGTGCTACAGGAGATGCAGAATTCACTGACACAACCACCTTTAAGCCTAGCAATCTAGTCAATAACCGAAAAGCCAAATCATATTCCAAAAGCAATTATCCATTGACAAAGTAGTTCTGTTAAAGAAAGATTTTGCCTACTTTCTTCCGCACCATAGATTTCACTTTCAATGGAGGTGATACTATCATAACTACTGAAATGAAAAGACTAGCAAAGGATGATCACAAGTCAACTTCTCAGAGAACATTTTTTTCGATTACAAACTTCTCAGAGAATTACTATTAGAAGAACCTTAAAGACATAACATCTTGAGAAGAAACTACAATATTATTCCAATAAAAAAAGATTAGCCCCCCATCTTTATACCAAAGGTGTGGAAAAAGAATCTGGAGATTTGAATAGAACTCATAAGGGCACTAGGGTTAAAAAAAAAAAAAAAAAAAATTGCTGCTTTTTTTTTCCTAGACTTTGATATCTGGATTCTTGTTCCCTAGACATTTTCAAAAGAAACTAGAATATTATTCCAACCAAAGAAGAACGGTCCTCCATCTTTATACTGAAGGTGTGGAAAAAAAAATCTAAAGATTTGAATAGAAATCATAGGGCACTAAGGTAAAAATAAAAATAAAATAAAAAATAAAAATTGCTGCTTTTTTTGCCTAGACTTTTATCTCTGGATAGAACAAAGATGAAAGTCTAGGAAAATAAAGCAGCAAAAGAACTATTCCGCTAACAGTCTCCCAAAATTTAATCCTGTCAGTAATAACAACAAGGCATAGCCAAACAGGTATAAGCGATAAGCTCAAACTACAGTCTTCCTAAGATCCTTCTAGCCCATAAAGGATCCTAATTGTTTTCATGAAAACATGCGTACTCTATTAGAATATGCCAAAAAGAGTTATGTTCAAACCGCAAACTCCACTGCTAAAAGGCCCAGAATAGAGATAGATATTTCCCAGTTCCCAAGTCACCAGGTACTTACTTAAATAGGCTGCCGGTTGAAAGTTTGGTAAAAGTTGGAAAACTAGAGATTCACTATCCTCACACATAAGTACCCTTCATGATGCTAAGGTTACATAGAGTCATGGACCAGACCCCTTCTCTATAGCATGGTGTCTAATTTATCTTGATTCATTTGTTCCAGTCATGACTAGGTGAATAACAGTATAGGAAGAACTTGGAAACATAATTTGGATTCAGTCAATAATAAAGACTAGGTCATATAGCGAGACATTCATAGGGCGATGTGGTGTGTGACATTATCTTTTCCGTCTTTCCTAAAACCTTAATCTGCCTGCCTAAACAGGATAAGATTTAAGAAATAGCAAATCAAGATTCCAAAATAAATATATGGCTGCCCTATTACATTAGATGAATATGTTATTTATAAGTCTAAATGTGATAGTATAAATGTGTATGTTTGTAATGAAGCATCTAAAGTAGGGAAGATGAAAATCAACTTTACATGATAATATTATCACTTAAAAGAAAAGGAAAAAAATGAACATAATAAAATAAAAGATGAAAGAAGACTTACAAAGTTTCTAAGCTCTTCTTGCAGATGTTTAACCAATAAATCATTGTCTGTAGATTTAACTTCTTGGAATGTAAATCTGGATAACTTGGTCTCCGCTTCACTCTTCTGTTGCAAGCACTGGACAAAAAAATAAAATTATTGTGGCATGTATAACCTATATTTTACCAAGTTATTGTACCAGCACACAATAATTCATGATAATTATTCGGCCCAATACATTAATAAAATATATTGCTGTAAAATAAAATCAAAATGACTTTCATGATAATTATTCAGCACACTACATTAAAAAAATCTAGTGCTTTGCAAGAAGATAAACAAAATGACAAGCACAAAATCTTTCGCCTTGTACTTGTTACACTCAAAAACAGGAAAACAAAGATTACAGTTTGACAAACATCGCTACCATACAAAGCAAAGGTGACACTGGAGATTGTAGAGGGTCAGGACATAGATGAAGTCGATGAAGTCAAAGAAAAATAATAGATCTATTCTTTTTTTGTATTGGTCATAAAATCTAATTAGAAAAATAGAAAAAGAAGAGATAAGTACCTCATTAAGTTGATTTTTAAGATTATCCAACTGCCCTTTCAGTAATTGTGATTCTTTCTCAGCATTCTGAGCTCTACATTCCATTCGTTCAAGCTGAGAACAAGAGAATGGCCAAACTTAGTACAGTGGATGATTTTATAAAGATTACCACACTCAACTCAGAATTCTCAGAACTCACATCAGCAGTTATTCTAGCAGCAGAAAGCTTGGATTCTCTTTTGATATGTGCAAGGTCGTTGTTGAGATGCTTTTTTTCCCTCTCTATGCTTTCAGAAAGATGGCGTAGCTTTCCCTCTAAAACACTTGCTTTCTCCTCAGCTGAAGCCGCTGAAGTCTCAGCTTTCGTGCGAAGGTTTATTTCATTTTGGAGCTTTACCTGGTAATCAAAAAGCAATATGAAGACGAGGACATGGAAATTTTCAAATCCCACAACAGCTGGATGGGCAAGAACGATATCTGAATTTAAGAGATCAATATGTGTCTAACACAACATATTAACCATTGACTACTTAAGGGAAACAAACACACACAGAGAAGAAGTAGCATCACCTACTAACAGAGGATCATCCAGCAAATATGTTTACATGTATTATAGATGTCACTTATATCAAGCAGTACAGTTCTGTTTAATAAATGTATAAATGGGACCTCTTAAACTAGTGAAGTATAACAACAATAAACACTCATTCTCCTTGACCACAATACGAAATGGTTAGGGAGTCAACTCTTTGATAATTATGTTAATACCTCAAGTTCACTGTACGATCGTATTTGTTTACTGAATCTTTCCTGAAAATCATGGACCTCCTTCAACTGTTGCTCCTGCAGAGCCTGTTCGCGTCCTTTTGCCGCGGAAAGTTCTTGTTCTTTATATAAAAATTGATCCCTGAATTTATTTCTCTCCAATTCTGCAGCACATATTATATACAATCAGCAGCCAAGAACTGGAAATGGCTAATCTAACAAAGACTTTGAAAACATTAGGATTGCAAAAAGTAATTTATTAATAGCAGCTTAGAATGTTGAAACAATTAAAATGGCTTGATGTAGCAGTGATACTATATATTGTGAGGCTTGAAACTCAAGTGTCATGAACGGAAGTCTGAACTTGTGAAACAAGAATAGAATGTTAAAGTAATATACAGGAGCCAAATTATCGGAAACACCTACCGACTTTGCATAAGTTGTCATTTAATGCCTCCAATCGAGATTTATAATCCTCAACTTGCTTCTCTGCATTACTCAAGGCATCTAGAAAGTCTGATTTAACCTGCAACAAAGAAAACAAGAGGTTGCTTTTAACCACAAAAGTGTACAAAATCGGACACAGAAGGAACTAAAATGCATCAAGCATGATTCTAAGCAGAAATTAGAGTACAGCAGAGCTTTGCAGCTTTAATGAGGCTAAGATTCTAGGTGTATAATAAGGATGATGATTAGTTAGCTAAATGATGACGATTCTGAACACAAATGACTGAAAAGTGAATCAATGGGTCAATCCTGTAAGGATATATAGGCCCTAAGCTGAATTCAGGTTTGGCTGTGAATAAATGAATTCATTCCATAGCAAAATCAATGAATTGAAAAGTACGAGAGAAGAACCATTTGGCGGCATTGATAGGTGCAGAGCATGTGGTCGGAAGGAGAAGGGTGATGGTGGTCGTCCTCGTAGATGACGAGAGGGCCGGCCGCCGCAGACGGTGGTGGGCTCTCGATTTCGGGGCCCCGTCGCTTCTTCACTGGAGGAGTCCTCACTATCATCTTCTTCGACCTCTCTCTCTCTCTCTCTTTGGGTTTGAATGAAGAAAGTTCGGTGGGTTTGGGTTTTACGGCTTTCCATGTTTTTTAAGGTTTCTCTTTTTTTATAAATTTTATGAAAAATGACATTTTTGATACAATTTTAGGGGCCTCTTTAAGGTTTAGACAATTTTAAAAATTGTCCAACTCAACACAAAGTGGAACATTGTCCAAATGATACAAAAAATATTATTTTGTATATTTTTTAGACAATTTTGTCCTTATTCCTTATACACTCATATAGAGAGAAAGTGGAACATAGAGAACACTTTACTGAAAACTCACCAAACTCCAGTTGTAAGCCGCCGGACTCCGATGGTCATTCGCAGAATTTTTTTTTTTTTTTTCAAATGTCACCGAATTTTCACCATTGTTTATGACACTGTTATCTCACACACATTGCTGGAACCAAATTAGATCATTGTCGGTGTTTTACAAGAGAGCTATAAACTGTATATGTAATTTACTGAACCCCAGTAAGCTCCAATACTATATTTCTGACCCCTAGTAACTCTGATAATAAATTACTACTGGCTTCCAGTAACTCCGATAATAAATTATTGACCCTCAATGATCGCTAATATTGACCTCTAGTAATTTGCAATCGTGCAATTTACTGACTTTCAGTAATTCCCGATAATAAATTATTGGCAATCAGTAACTCCAAATTATAAATTACTAACTCCTAGTAAATATGTTATGCAGTTAGACTATAGATGTTGTCATACCATCTTGCTAAGTTGAGAAGGATGAACCTTCATTGTGATGACCCTGACCTAGTTAGAGAAGCTAGCAGGTAGGTAGGTCATGCATCTCACATCGCCCGGGGGAGAGTGGATGTTGTGCTTATATGTACAGGGTTAGCTCCATATATTGAGACACGTTTTGGGGTGAAACCTCAAGAACAAAACTGTGCAGGCCAGTGGGCCTAAAGCGGACAATATCTCAAGTGTGTGGACTGGGCTGTTATAGATGGTATCAGAGCCAGGGTGCCCCCATTGAGATGCGTTCTAAGGGGAAAGCCCTAGGAAAAAATCTGTGCGGACCTGTGGGGTGCCAGAGTGGCATGTGGGCCCAGAGCAGACAATATCTAGCTATGAGTGGGCGGGTGCTTGGAGGGCACTGGCAGCTACTCCAAGAGACGCGTTTTGGGGTGAAACCTCAAGAACAAAACCGTGCGGGCCAGTGGGCCTAAAGAGGACAATATCTCAAGTGTGTGGACTGTGCTGTTACAGATAGTATCAGCGCATGTCCCCGACCGGAAATGTGCGGACGCGGAAGTCGGACCCTAAGGGAGGTGGATTGTGATGACCTTACCTGACCTGGCTAGGGAAGCTAGCAGGTAGGTAGGTCACGCATCCCACATCGCCCGGGGGAGAGTGGATGTTGTGCTTATATGTACAGAGTCGGGTTGATACATTGAGACGCGTTTTGGGGTGAAACTTCAAGAACAAAACCGTGCGGGCCAGTGGGCCTAAAGCGGACAATATCGCAAGTGTGGGTTGTTACATTCATAAAGCCATAAGACCAAATAGGAATAGATTGTGCTTCTCAACATAAAACGCAATCTAGTTTAATTAATAAGTATTTTAACAGCTACAAAGCAGAATCAAGTCAAGTTATGAATGAGATTATAAGTGAGGAGGCAGAGCAGGTGGTGAACGATCATCATATAGAGGAGGAAGTACAACTCAATCAATTAGAGGATGAGGAAAATGAAATTCTCATTGAAGATGTTCACACAATAGAGCCAAATCAGTCTGAGAATGAAGATGCACACACTACAGAGCCATATTAGTCTGAGAATGAAAATGCACACGCTACAGAGTCATATCAGTCTGAGAATGAAGATACACACGCTACAGAGCCAAATCAGCCCGAGAATGAAGATGCCCAGACTACAAGTTCAAGAGAGGAATTCCCTTTTGACATGGATGATCCAGGAAATTGGAATAGGACACACCAAAATATTACAGATTTTTTGGTTGAAAGAGACCCTAAAAGAGATAGTAATGTGATTTTTCCAAAAGATAAATATGAGAGGTCTTTTTCTTCAAGGCATTGCTTTAAAGAATTACCGAATAGAGAGAAGCAAGATAGAAAGTGGCTGGTATATTCGGTTTCATTAGATAAAGTCTTTTGCTTTTGTTGTAAACTGTTTGCAAAAAAAGCATCTTGTAAGGCAACTTGGTGATGAAGGTATGAATGATTGGCATAATATTTTTGATCGACTTAAAAGTCATGAAAGAAGTAGGTATCACATTTCGACAATGAAAAGTTGGATCGAGTTAGCAAAAAGGCTGAAACTAAAGTTAACAATTGATGCTAATCTGTAAGCACAAATCAATCAAGAAAAAGAACATTGGAAGCATGTATTAGAAATAATTCTTGCAGTTGTGAAAAGACTTGGAAAGAATAATTTGACTTTTCGTGGGGACAGTGAGAAACTATATGAAGATAACAATGGCCTATTCTTACAGATGATAGAACTACTTGCTGAATTTGATCCGACTATGCGAGAACATGTTCGACGTATTGATAAACATGAGGTTCAGTATCATTATTTCAGTCACCACATTCAGAATGAACTGAATCAATTGTTGGCAGGTAAAATGAAAAGCTCAATTGTGAGTAGAATTAAATAAGCCAAATATTTTTCAGTTATTCTTGACTGTACTCTAGATGTAAGTAATAAGGAACATACGTCTCTTGTATTAAGAATTGTCAATGTTTTTGCTACTCCTATTATGGTTGAAGAATACTTTCTGGACTTCTTGAAGGTATGTGACACATCAGGGCTCGGATTACTTAATGAACTTCTAGCTGCATTGAAGACTCTTGGACTTGATGTAAGCGATATAAGAGGCGAGGGGTATGACAATGGATCCAACATGAAAGGAAAAAACAAAGGTGTGCAAAGTAGACTACTTGAAATAAATCCAAGAGCATTTTACACACCTTGTGCTTAGGGCTCAGCGTTTTGGCCCGAGAGACCGAAAACCTGACCCCAAAAAACCCGAAACGGGCCGAGCCTTGATTTTTGAAAGACCGAACCGATGAACCCCGAACCGAATGTGTGTAAAACAGGTTGGGTTCGGGCCCAGTTTTTCATTGGACCGAAAGCCCGACCCGACCCGATCCATATCTGTAATATAGATCTTGCCACCTCACTTCCTCAGAGTTGCGCCTCACTTCCAGATCTGCGCCTCATCTTTCATCGGGCTCGATCAAGATCGATACCTCACTTCCTCATCTTCACAGCCACATCAGTCCATCACCATCTCAATCACCATCAGTGCATCACTAGGGGTGGACATTCGAAACCGAAAACGAAAAAAACCGAGCCGAAATCGGAACCGAAACTGGAAAAAACCGAACCGAAAAAAAACCGAACCGAAAGGAAAAAACCGAACCGAACCGAATCAATTCGGTTTGGTTTTTGGTTTTACCTTGTGAAAAACCGAACCGAACCAAAAAACCGAATTCTCATTAAAAAGATGTCATTTTGTATTTTATTATTAAATATTTGATTTGATTAATGTGATTTTAGGTTTTATGATTATATATTTTACTTTTTTATTAATATTTTATATTTTATTTTGTTTTTGTGTGAGGTTGTGTGCATGTCAAAATATTCAAAATGTCCGTGTAGGACTCTAGGTAAAATATTAAGAGTGTTGTGTTGTCTAAAAAATCCAAGGCCATATTTTTTTAATTTAAAAATATTAAATTATGATGGCATAGTTTGAATTTTTAAGAGTTAAGACTTTGGTGGTTACAATTTTTGTAGATTGATGATTTGTTGTCATAAATATTACCAATAAATTGTATGCGTATGCTTATAAAAATAAGGAACTATCAGGAACCAAAAAAAACTCAACTACTTGAATTGTCGAATTAGCGAATTTTGAATTTTTCACAAAGTTTTTTTTTAATACAAATATTTAATATTACATTTTTTGCCAAAAAAACAAAAAACAAAAAAAAACCGAACCGAACCTAACCGTTCGGTTTGGTTCGGTTTTCGGTTCACTCCTTCTAAAAATAAAAAACCGAACCGAACCGAACTGAATTTTTAGTTCGGTTTGGTTCTCGGTTTTGGTCAAAAACCGAACCGAATGGAACCGAATCCACCCCTATGCATCACCATCTCAATCATCATTAGTGCATCACAATCACCATCAATCACAATCAGCCCAGCCTCGGCCTCGCCTCTGCCTTCCTCTGCCTCGCCTCAGTTTTTGGTCAGTCCCCAAAGCTCAGAAAGCCCGAACCGATTTTTTCGGGCTTTGGGTCGGGTTACACAAATTTTGGGCACGGGTCCCTACTTGTCATTCTTCTTTCTGATATGACTCATTCTTGCCCCCTCCACCCAGTTGAAATGTTTTTTTTTAGTATAGTACAAAGAATATATTGTTTATTTTCAGCTTCTTCAAAGAGATGACATGTTTTTACAGAGTATGTGACAGGTCTTACTGTTAAGCCATTATCAGAAACTCATTGGGAAAGTTGTCTGGAGAATATTAAAGCAATAAGGTATCAAGCTCCACAAATAAGAAAGGCTTCTCTTCACTTGGTGAATGGTAAAGAAGATCTCAAGACCAAAAGTGATGTTGAGACTATAGCAAACTATAATCTTAAGAATTTTGAGTTCTTGCTGGGTATGATCATATGGTATGAGTTGTTATTTGCTGTTAATAATGTCAACAAAGTTTTGCAAACTGAAAATATGCATATTGATACTGCCATCAAAGAATTGAAACGTCTTCTTACTTTTCTTAAAATGTTTAGAGAAACGGGGTTTGAGGAGTCTTTGATTGAAGCAAAAGAGATTGCAAGTGAAATGGGGATCAACCCGATGTTCATGGAAAAGAAGACAGTTCACAAAATAAGACAATTTGATGAAAACCCCAGCGAAAAGGTGCACAATCAACTGCAAAAACCTTCAAAATCAACTATTTTCTCTACATAGTTGATAAAGCTATTACTTCATTCGATTCAGGTTAGAAATATTTTCATCATCATTTGATAAATTAGTTAATATGGTCATTTATTATATTAGTTACTGATTTTTTTTTAAATCAGGTTTGAATAATTTAAGACATGAAGAATATTTTGGACTTTTGTTTGATTTCGACAAGTTGAGGTCGGCGGATAGACATAGTTTGAAGAGTTTTTGTGCAAACCTTACAGATATATTGAAGCATGAAGAGATTTCTAATCATAATGAGGATGATTTATATCATGACTTGCAGATGTTGTGTCAAGATTTACCCAATGAAACAAAGAGAGCTATTGATGTGTTGAATTATATAAAAGAAGTGGATGGCTGCTATCCACATGCTTGGATTGCTTATAGGATTATGCTAACCATACATGTCACAGTTGCCTATGCTGAAAGAAATTTTTCAAAGTTGAAGTTGATCATGTCTTACCTTCGGTCTACTATGTCACAAGAGAGATTGAGTGGTTTAGCTATGATATCTATTGAAAAGAAAATTGTCAAAGAACTTGATTATGTAGATCTGATTAGCACTAGACGGGTCATATTTCAATGATACTTGGAATGTAATATGATTTCTTTTATAATATTTTGAGTTTTTTTTTTTCTAAAGCATTAGGGCCCCAAAATTTTTTTAACTCAAGGGTTGATAACGCCCTATACCAAGAATTAGTTTGAAATAATTTAAGTGCATCGCATTTAAATATGAACTCGTCTTATTGCTAAATTAACGTTCCTATTAGAAAATTATCAAATTTTTATAAATTAGTTTCATAGCTTAAAAAGTATAGCGCGACGATACGGGAGTGTATGCTTAAACAGCTTGTTAAACGGAGTTTTAACGAAAAAGTTATAAGCGTTTTTGTTAGAAGGGTATTTTTGTCTTTTACCCTAACTCTATGATTAAATCAGCTGATCCCATTCTCTCCTTCTCACTTTGCACGGGCCAAATAAAAAAAAAAAAAAAGAGGGAGAAGAAAGGGGGTCGCACCCGCCATTGACGCCACCATAAAATCGTCTCCGGCGCCGATTCTGGCAATATTCGGCGACGAATTTGGTATCAATTTCTTCCTTATCTTATGGGG
Organism: Potentilla sterilis; assembly: GCA_963682095.1. Classification (NCBI taxonomy): domain Eukaryota; kingdom Viridiplantae; phylum Streptophyta; class Magnoliopsida; order Rosales; family Rosaceae; genus Potentilla; species Potentilla sterilis. Next base: position 22,132,134 of record OY821760.1, read on the forward strand.
TTTCTTTCTGTTTGGGCCTAAATTGACATTTGTTCGAGATAGTGGATCGAGGCCCGAAAGGTTATTTATTAAAGAATAATCTGATTATTAAGTCTTTCCTTCTTAGAAAGGAATTGGGGTTCCTTTAGGGATCCGATAAGGAGGTGGTTTAAGGTAATTGAATCCTAATACGTTTCAGAATCTATTATGCTTGATACGCAAGTATTGGGGTTCTGCATTCTCTATATAAAGAATTTTTATACAACTTGAAAAAGATTCACAACCATCTTACAAACACACAAGCTTTTGCGCATCGCAAATCTTGCAAAGTCTCTCCGGAGCAAATCTCTTACGCGTACTGCCTCCACAAACTGCAAACAACCACCATCCAATCCTACCGCAAACTTACGCCCGCCACCGGTCGCTGTATACTTGTGCGGTTGTCGAAGTGTGTCTTGCATTCATGTGAGCATCGCTAAGACCTATCGCTTCCAGCATTCGCACATCGTAGCATACTTGCACCATCTTGAGCTGCAAATTGCACCATACGTATAGGGTTGCCAACTGCGCCATACGTACAGAGTCGCATACTTGCGCTGGTTAGAGCTGTAAACTTGCGTCGTATCTGTGTTCGCTGAAGCACCCAGTGTCAGTCACCACATCTCGTGGTATATCGAGTCGCTATCTTGCATAGCAAACCATTTCCCGCGGTCTTGAATTATTGCCGTGCTTTGCATCTCAGGATCGAAGTAAGAATTACTCAATCTGCAATAGGTTGAGAAGAAAATCCTAATAGATTTTGTTAGGTCTTGTTCGAGCATAGACAGCTATCTCTTCTCTGTGAAGGGGGCGATAGGGAGTTCGCTCTCCGTGGTAACTAATAACGAGTCTTGCCTTGCTCCATGATAGAACTTTCGTTCTAGCCTTCTGAAACCACAGAATTTTGTGTCTAGACGATATCACCTAGGCCGCACGACCGCCGAGCTTCGAAACCTAAAGTAGATTGAGTATGAGTATGTCTTAAAGCTTGAACTAAAATGTTACCTTTAATTTTTGAGGTATATAGGATAAAAGCATGATACTACCTTGGACTGTTTCAGCCCATTGCATTGTTATCTCCTCTACTCCACGTACCTCGAATTTTAAAGTTGTGAATAAAAGCAATTAGACATTAAGTGTTCGACATGTTTGTTATGCTTTGATATTTTCAGAAATATTGTTTAAATTGAGTTCAAATCCTTTGTTAAATCCGAATGCTTGATGATACTTGTAAATTTTGTGATACCTATACTTTGTTTGTTCTATATTATACTTGTTCGAAATTTTTGTGATAGTAATATTTTGTTTTGTTTTATACTTCAATACTCGTTTACTCTTATACGTTGTTAATGTAAAGTTTCGTTACTTATTTGTTTTGATATCATTAACTCATATTACTAAACCCCTAATTCTAACTCTTACTTGCTTTTCGTTTTAGTTTTTAGTTATTAACAACTTGATCCTCACAAATTCTCAGGTACATGAATGTCCATCATTCCAGGGTGGTCACAAGAAATTGAGGATCGCTTAAACAAAATTTGTGGAAATGGAACTGAGCAAGCATCACCGAGCACACCATTGTTTGAGCACCAATTCGTCTCCCCCACATCGTCACTCTTTGAACGTGACATAGCATCTCCATCATCACCATTTCCATCCAACGTCTCCTGTGAACTCAATCCTCTGTTCCACGAAGATCCGGAGTTTGAGCTACTTACAAGTCCATTCTCTACACATCTGAATTTCGACTTACCTGATCCACCACAACAAATGGGTTCGATCAGAGAGCAGAATGGACATGTCACGAGTGAAGGCATGACACCTTCCAACATCATTTATCCGACAGTTGCGACTGGCAAGTCGGATGATTTCGAGCTAAAGAGTGGATTTTTGCATCAATTGCCGAAATTCCATGGTCTTTCAGGAGAGGAACCGAACTCACATCTACAACAATTCCAATTTACTTGTGAGACCATGTGTCCTAGAGGAGCTGATATTCAATATGTGAAGATGAGAGCCTTTCCATTTTCACTAGAGGACAAGGCAAAGATATGGTTGTTCACTATACCATCCGGACGAATTGTTTCATGGAACACTATGGTCAACGAGTTCCTTCTCAAATATTTTCCAGCATCAAGGGTGACTCAGGTGAGGAGTCAGATAACTAGAATCAAGCAAGCACATGATGAGCCATTCTATGAGTACTATGAGCGTTTTAAGACGTTGGTATCATCTTGTCCAGCACATGGCATTCACCAAGGTCTCCTTTTGCAATAATTTTACGAGGGGATTCGTGATTTGGACAGAGAGTTTCTTGATTCAGTTGCTGGAGGTTCGTTTTTGGAGAAGACCAATGATGAAGCCACCACACTTTTGGAGACACATGCTCATACGCCGGCCTAGTCAACGCCCGCGTAACAGTCGCTTGGTCAAGAGGTCAGGTATCGGGAGCAGACAGATACACTCGCCAGAGGCCGTCCGCATTAAAGTTGTACCAACTCAAAGGTACTGGCACGCTCGCGCACATCACAAGAGGACTAAAATCAACGTCCGCCACCCCCACGTGTTGACTGTTCGCCGGGTGCTGAATCCGCCACGAACATTTTGGCACGCCCAATGGGACTCAGTGTCAAACATTGCGGGATCTAATCCATATCGACGAATCATGCCTTCTTGCAATAAACCAGAACACAGGTTGTGCACCCCGCACAACTCATCTGAGTGTAGAGGTTTAACAGAGGCATAAGCTTGCCTCAGATTTGGAGGCGTATTGGCTACCGTTGAAGATCTTACGGAGGGTACCAATAGTAACAACCAGGGGATTCCTGGACATCCAAAAGGTGTTGGGGACGAGAGTAATCCCACCAACATTTTGGATAAGGAGGCGGTTGACGCCTCAGGAATTCTAAAGATCTCTGAGGAGAATAACAGTGCGGTCCTTGTTGCTACATCTCCTGAAGATGTAATGGACTCTTTGAACATGATGCTGGCCAAGTCAGCATCAACAGATGACACCCTTCAGAGGATTGAAGTTGGTTTGAAAGAGCTGAGGACAGAACAAGTTGGACATTCAACATTAATTGGTTGGCGGATCAGCAGAGGATAACTGCCAACCAGATTGCTACTTATACTAAGAACTTCAACGAACAAGTGAGGACACAGCAGGAGCAGTTGACCAAAACCTCGGCTGCTATTGAACAGTTGTCAATATTGTTCAAACAGAAGATAGACTCTGCGGTACAGGGAACAGCGGAACCAGTTCAGCCTATGGTAATAGGAAGAGGAAAAGAAACATTTTCTTCCAATATGTTAAAGCCACCTATTCAACCTCAGGGGCCTAATATTTCTAGATCTTCAAGACGGAAAAGAGGAGGTGGAAGGCTTAATAATCTTCCGTTCGATGACGAAGACGAGGAGCCAGGAAAGGGAGAAGTCCAGACTCTCACTCTAGATATTGTCGATAAACTGTTCGAAGAAAAGATGAGGGCTATGCATGGCTTGCCAGATGCCAACAGGACTTATGCTAATCCACTTCCCAGAGAGGTGAATGCATTTCCATGGCCGCAGAACTTTAAGCATATCTGATTTACCCAATTCTCTGGGGATTCTTCGGAAGACGCTGAGACCTATATTACTCGCTATAACAACGAGTGTGGTCCCTATGCCGATGATTCCATACTCAAGCTGCGAGTATTTGGCACTTCATTGACTGGGTCAGCATTAGCATGGTATAAGGATTTAGCGCCAGGATCAGTTCCAGACTAGAGGACTATGGAAATCCTCTTTAGAACCATGTTTGGGGTTGTTGAGGCTAAGGTCACTGTAAAGGTCCTGGCTGAAGTGGAACAACAACCCAGAGAGTCAGCCATGGCTTATCTAAAGCGCTTTAAGTTGTAGTTAACCAAATGCAAAGATAAGCTTTCAGAGGATACTGTAGTGGACTTGGCTATTGCAGGACTAGATGAGGAAGTTCAGGCTGGCTTTCAGCAGGTGTACGTTACTAATATGGCTGATCTGACCAGTAGGTTAGCCGACCAGCAACATTGGATTGATCGGATGAAGGAAAGAAGAGAAAGGAAGAAAGGCATCCCGTTATCTTACTATCCAGGCACTTTGAAGCCTAAGCTGGGTGTCTCTTCTGGTTCAAAGATGGTTGCAACTGTACAAGCAGAATCACCTCCAATCTTAACTTGGGTTGAGGAGGATGAGGAAGAGGGAGTAGCGGTTGTAGAAGTGGTTGTAGAAGTGGTTGGTCACCAGCAACTACAATCAAAGAATGTAAGACTGTCCAAGGAGCCAATTAAGATTGTGACTTCTGTACCAACTAAGTCCTCATTTGAGCCATATACTTATAATGCACACAAGGCTCCAGAGATCTTACTTGAGCTATTTAAACAAGGGCGACTTCAACATGAAGGAGGTTTTGTTCCCAAGCCAGACTACATGGCGGGTAAGAAATACTGCAGCTTTCATAACATGAATAACCACTATACCAAAGACTGCGTCAAGCTCAAGGATCAGATCCAAACATGGATTAATGATGGTGTCATGAAGGAGGAAACCGCCAAGGAACCTACTTGGACAGAGTCTAGGCCATTCTCTAATGTGAAAATGATAGAATTTATTCCCAGTCCATGTCAGGTTTCCAAGTTCGCAAATTATACATATGATGCACATAAGCCCCTAGAGATATGGGAATTCTTGGTTTAGGAGGGGATGGTTAGTCCTGATAACACTCGCCTGCCACAGAGGGAAACAGTGCGTGGCAGACCCTATTGTACTTTTCATCATTCTGATGACCATTATACTTTCAGGTGTGTTGCGTTAATGGATCAGATTCAAGAATGGTTGAATGATGGAACTTTGAAGTTTGCTAAAGAAGCGATGGCTTCTATCCCTGAGTTTTGGGTAAATGCCATCGACGAGAATAAGTCAGAAGCAAAACAGCAAACTAACAATAATGTCTAGCATCCGCCAGAACAAGAAGAGATGGTTCTAGTGCCGCGTTCTAAGTTATGCCTTAATTGCAAAATAAGTTGTCACTTGCCTATAACATATGAAGAGCTGCAGATTGCACTTAAGGAGGCAGAACAAAAAGCCTTAGAAAAGGTCAAGCAAACTCATCCAGCTCCTGAACGATACAGGTCTGATGATTACAAGCGGGTGAAATACCATCATAATAGACAAGAGACTTATGCCAGCAAGGTGAGGTCTTGGCCAGATCCAGGACCTTCGGGGGTTAAGTCTGTACCAGTTTCTAGTCCTTCCAGGTTATTGGATCCAGATGTTACAATTAAACCTTATGTTCCACCAGCGTCAAGGTCAGAGCTCAAGACTGACAGGTGGTATCGACAGTAGAATGGTAAAACTGTGGAGGTACTACCTAATCAGACTAAGAACATGCAGAAGCGGTATGTTAAAGCAAAGAGAACTCTGGATGCTTTGGACAAGGGGGAGTTAACCCCAGAGGAGCTTTCGGTTCCGGTTGCACACATACGGGAGACTTACAAGCGGTACAAGGCCAAAACATATGTTGATGCTCGCCGAGCATGAAATAGAGACTTTTCACCGCCTCGTAGAAAAAGTGTTCACGAGAGGCTTTCGGAGTCAAATCAAGCAGTGGGTGTACCTAAGAATTCAGCAAGGAGGAGATTAGTCTACTCCCCAGAAAGAGAGTCCATTAGATCTATCGCATCAAACCGATCAGATCCTACACAAAAAAAGAGCATCCCAGAGGCTGGAGGAAAGAGAGACTCCACTATCATGAAGTGGAAACCTAAAAAGGCGAGTGTCACTACAGCTACAGGTCCAATAGGGGTTCCTGAGGGGCAAGTAGTTGCTAAGGAATCCAAGCTAGCTTAGGCAGAGCCAGCCAAACCTGTTATGATCTTGGCTCGGTCAAAGTCCTCGGGTATTCCTCCCGGCATGTCCTTGCCTCAATACGTGGCACAAAAGCTAGGTACGGACCCACCTCCGAGGAAAACGGAAAGTGAGGCCAAATTCCAGTCTTCGGACCCGGTGGCGGACGAACATCTACCTGGGGCGGATGATGAAATGTTGGAAGATGATGGAGAGTTTTTGGACGAGGATGAAGCCATTTTAGGCTGTAACATGGTTTCATTGGACCCAGAGGTGTTGGATTGCTACATGACCTTTATCTTATCTTCTGTTTATGCCTTACCAACACCTGTGCCTACTTCTCAATTCATTCAAGAGGAAGGGAGGGACATGCCAGTTTACCATATACAAGAACCTCAAGATGAGACGATGTCAGGCATGGAAGGAGAAAGGTCTCAATCCACCCACAAACCTCCAGAGGGGTTGGCTAACCTTCTAAAACTAAGCATGGTGTTTTCAAAGCCTACATTCACCATGTCTCAACACCTCAAACCTCTTTATGTATCAGCAGAGGTAGCAGGTCTCAAAGTTAACAAAATTCTCATCGACACAAGAGCCGCGGTGAGCATTATCACACTTAGTACTATGGAAAAGCTTAAGATTCCTAAGGAAAAGATTATAAGTACCACTATGAAGGTCAGAGGCTTTGCTGGTGCGGTAACCCCAACCAGTAGTATCTTAATGCTCAAAATAAAACTTGGGCCTTCTGATGCTTTTCAGGGACTTATTGTCACAGAAACCAATGCCCCGTATAGTATGATCATGGGGAGAGATTGGATCCACAAGACACTTTTTGTTCCATCATCATTGCATCAAGAGATGATCATGTGGGATCCAGTGACCGACATTCCGGTCCTGATCAAGGCGGATGAACGCCCCTATTTAGTAGCGGTTTGCACACTTGGGGTTGACTACTATTATAGCTCTATTAGACCTCTCAGGATTGAGGGTATTGACGACAAAGAACATCCAATTGGGGTGAACTCCACTGATCTCGCTCGGTGGGGATTGACACAGGCCAAATCAGATTATTCTAGGCCAGTCTCCATCGACTTCTTACCAAATAAAGCCAATGAATGACAACTTCACAGTTGAGGAAACAGAAGCCTTTGCTTCTCTGATGCAGCGTTTGGCTATTTTCAGAGAGGAGCAATTGGCTTGGAAAGCGGTCGCTCTAATTGAGTGTATCGATGAAGACGAGACAACAACTATAGAAGAGGTGGAGGCTATACAACCAGCCCCAACAACATTAGATGATACTCCACCTAAGGTACGTGATCCAGTGGAAAAAGTTAATCTAGACACTGCTGAAGAACCTATGGAAGTCGGATCAGCCAGTACTTAGAATCAGAATTGAAGCAGCAACTAATTGAGTTGTTACAAGAGTTTAAAGACTGTTTTGCGGAAAAATATCAAGATATGCCTGGACTATCAAAGGAATTGGTCTGCCATCGTTTACAATTTATGAGCCCGACATCCCTAAGACTGCTTTTCGCTGTCCTGGTTTTACAGGGGCTTTTGAATATCTTAGTATGCCATTTGGACTAACCAATGCAGGGGCAACATATCAACGTGCTATGAATTTAATATTCCATGATATCCTAGGGGGTATTTTGGAGGTTTATATTGATGACGTGGTGGTAAAATCAAAGTAGAAGAAAGACCACATTACTCACCTTCGAGATGTATTCACCAGAATGAGAAGACACCAACTCAGAATGAATCCAGCAAAATGTGTATTTGGGGTTCGTGCAGGAGATTTCCTGGGATTTGTGGTGCATGAACCGGGCATTGAGGAGTCTGGAAATATAACTGTGGTGAGGATTGATAAAGATACCATTAAAAACTACAAGAGACAAAGAACTTTAAGAGGTACCTCTGTCACAAGAGAGGCGTCTGTCAGAAGCTCAACTTGTTGTTGCTCTTGAGGTTCTGGGGAATTGTCCAAGGAGAAACTGGAAAGCATGTTTGAACTCTGTCCAACATCTGTATAGGTTCTAGTAGAGGTGGGGGGATCTGCATCTTCATCTTCCAAGATAACTACCTCAGGACTCAGAGGTATTTCCTCTTCACCAACAGCCATTTGGGGTACTGGATCATCTTATGGTTGTATGGGAGTAATTTGAGGATATTATCCAGCATCCGCCACAGCTTCAGAGGCTTGTATAGCAGCAGCTTCTTCAATCACTTGCTCTGCAGGGAGAGTTGGAGTGATTAGAGGGACAATCTCGGCAATGTTCTGAGTAATCGCCATAGAATTGTTTGGAATACTAGGAGTACCTGTATCAGCAGGAAGAAAGCTTAAAGGTGGTACTTCAATAGCAACATTCTCGCAAACCCATTTGTACTCATTTCCAAACTGTTTACAAACTCGTTGGACTCCAGCGAAATCATGGACATCTTCATCTCCCAACTCAAAATTGACCAGGGGAGATGAATTGTGAGGTGACTCAGAAGACTCACCTGAAGGTACTTCAATCACAGTAACAGAGGTTGAAGTTGTTTTGCTTCTTTTCCTTATTAATCCCTGTGGGAAAGATTTTATCAACTGCATCAGATTTGACATGTTAATTTGTTAAATAGATCAGTCACTACCAGAAAAAAGGCTTTTCCCGACGAAATTAAAAAAAACGGCCGATTAATTAAAATTTTCGTCGGTAGTTCCAACGAATAGCCGACTATTTTATTTTTCGTCGGTGGAAAAACAAAATCGTCGGCCATAGTTTAACCATAGCCGACGATACTGTTTTTTCGTTGGTATAAACAAAAAACGTCGGCTATATTCATATTTCAGTCGACGATTTGGATTTTCGTCGGCCTTTCTCTGAAACATTAGCCGACGAAAACTTTTGAAATTTTGGCCGACGAAATTGACATTTTCGTCGGCTATAAGTCTATATATTTTCAGATCTAGACAGCAGCTGCTCATTTAAAAAAAAACGAAAAAAAACGGGAGAAAGAGTGAAAAATCTGTGGGTATTGTTGAAATCCGTCCTCTCTAACATTGTGGAGCTATATATAGGTACGTATATGTGTATATATGTTGATTTTGAGTTTTAGTTGAGTTGATTTTGAGTTTTAGTGATTTTGATTTAGTAAGTGATTTTTTATTTTGTTGTTGTTTTAGTGTTAGAATGTATGTATATATGTTGATTTTGAGTTGTAGTTGAGTTGATTTTAAGTTAGAGTTTAATTATGTGTTTTAATTTGATTTTATTTTAATTAGTGTTAATATATATATATATATATATATATATATATGTGTGTGTGTGTGTGTGTGTGTGTGTGTGCATGTGTGTGTGGAGTTTAATTATATATATATATATATATATATATGTTAATTAATGGTTGTTGATAGTGTAATTAATTTAAATAATGGTTGATATATAGTGTAACTTAAATAATGGTTGTTAATGGTATATATATATATATATATATGAGTTGATGTTGATAATAATATATATTGTAATGTAATTAATTATTAAAGATTTATATATATATATATATATATTTATATATATATATATATGTATGTGTTAATTAATTTCTTATTAATTAAAGTTATATATATATATATATATATATATATATATATATATATATATATATTATTTTCAGGCTATATATGGATCCGGATAAGAGTTGGATTTCGCTTCCAAGGCATGACCGACGATACACTACAGGAGTTGTGAATTTTTTCCAGTTCGTCGAGGAAAATGCAAACGGGAATGAATACCATTATTGCCCGTGCAATAAATGTAGGTGTCACAGTGATATGTGTCGCTTTCCGATTAAGACAGTATGGGAGCACCTAAAGAGTAATGAGTTTTGGCCGAAGTTCACACGTTGGATATATCACGGTGAGCCATCATTAGATGGATCGCATGATCATGGGCAGTTTTTTTAGGCGGGCAGTAGTAGTACATCCAACGATCCAACAATGACATTCGTCAACGACGTGTTTCCTTTTGAAAGCGGTGTACGTGGGGAACAATATATGCATGACCCGGTGCAGCCCTTCCCACAAGTTGTCAACACTGCTGCCTTTGACAAGTACAACAAACGGATTGCATTGCAACATACCTATGTGTCTTCAAGTTCTGAGAAGACAGTTCTTGAAAGTGTGATGGAGGTAATGAGGATTAAAGTCGAGAAAAAATCGACTATTAGGCAAGTGGATGAATATCTACAGTATACTTCTTCGTTGTTGGAGGAGGGTCATCGTAATCCTACCAATCACCGTAAGGTCCGAAGTATCCTCAAAGATCTAGGGCTTTCCTACATTAAGATCCATGCATGCGCATTTGACTGCGTTCTCTTCTGGGGTAAAGATGCAGAAGGGAATGACCTTGCTAGCCTTGACGCATGTCCGATATGTCATTCTGACCTATATAAGTTGACGGGAGCAGGCAATAGGAAACCTGTGAAAGTGCTTCGGTATTTTCCGTTGTGAGATAGGCTTGAGCGGTTGTACATGTCAGAAACCACCGCAAAAGCTATGAGATGGCACGGTGAGCGGGACTTGGGAGACGCAGATATCATGACACACATCTCTAACGGAGCGGCTTGGAAGCATATAAACAATGAGTTTCCTCATTTTGCGTCAGATGTCAGAAACGTCTGGCTCGGGCTCTCAACCGATGGGTTCAACCCTTTCGGCACCATGAGTCTTTCATACAGTATATGGCCGGTGATTTTGGTACCTTACAACCTTCCTCCATAGTTGTGCATGAAGAAGGAATATAATATGTTGACGTTGTTGATTCCGGGACCTGGTTACCCAGGGAAATGTCTCGATGTGTATATGAGACCATTGATTGAAGAGCTTAAGGTATTGTGGGACGTTGGTCATCCTACTTTTGACAAGTACAAGGAGGAGACGTTCCAGAAGCATGTCATGGTTATTGGTACCATCAGTGATTTTCCTGCTTATGGGATGTTGTCGGGCAGCGTTGTTAGGAGATACAAGGCTTGTCCAAAGTGCCTCAGCGATTATGGGAGCACCCCTCATTGCAACAAGATATGCAGAATGGGTCATGGTGTGTTCCTTCCGGCGGATCACCACTGGAGTTACGAGTCCGCCGCATTTTGATGGAACCGAAGAACACGGTGGTCCTCCCAGAAGATGGACGGGAAGAGAAATTTTAGCAGTGCTTAATGAGTACGATTTTGGGCCCCTCAGCAATCATCCCGATATTGTAGCGGAAAGACCTGAAAGACCTGAGGAGTAGAAATTCTGGACACATAAGAGCATATTGTGGGAACTCACGTACTGGTGTGAGTTGTTGATCCATCACTTCCTAGACGTTATGCACATAGAAAAAAATATTTCTGAAAGTGTGGTGGGCACAACGCTGAACTTGGAGGGGACGACGAAAGACGGTCCTAAGGCTCGCACTGATATGCAAAACATGAATATCAGAAAACAACTATGGTTGAAACAAGGGAAGAGAAAAATGCCTCAAGCTCCTTACACTGTCAAGCCTGAGCATAAATCAGAAATTTTCCATTGGATAAGTCGGGCCAAGTATCCTTCAGGCTTTGCTGGAAATATAGCCAAGTGTGTGAACAGACAATTCAACAATCTTTACGGGTTGAAAAGTCATGACAATCATATCCTGCTACAACGTCTCTTCCCTGTTTTCATTCGACCGTTCCTTCCCCGTCACGTTGTAGAGCCGTTAGTAGCGTTGGCAAGATTTTTCCACAAGGTATGCACACGGGAAGTGAGAAAATATGACCTCCGGGAAATGCAACAAGACATCGTTCATATCATGTGTAAATTTGAGATGATATTTCCTCCAAATTTTTTCGACATCATGCCTCACCTCATGATCCATCTTCCTCGGCAGTTGTTGCTTACCGGTCCTGTGCACTTCACTTGGATGTATCCGATGGAAAGGTACGTATTTTACACCTTATGTTAATTTCCTCATAAATATATGTGATTTAGTATTAATGTATTATCATAACACTTTAAAAACTTGATTTATAGGCAACTTGGACAATACCGGTGATTTTGTCCAAAACAGATCCGCACCTGAAGGATGTATAGCTGAAGCATATATTGCGCACGAGTGCGTCACCTACATGAAGCTGTATTTAGGAGCGTTACAGGAAAGCATACCGGAAGATGTACCTTCACAGTTCAATCTTTCCATACTCTCTGATGATGTTGTACTCGGTGGAAAAATGCCAGTTTCCTAAAAGTTGAAAGATTATGAGGTAGCCATTGCACATTGGTGGGTACTAATTAACTGTTTAGAAGTTCAGTTTTGGAAGAACATGCATCTTGTTGACAGTACATATAGTACACCGCCAAGCACATATGGCGACCTCGTGGACTGTGCAACCGGCGTCATAGGTCCCACTTCCGGCATCCAGCGGGTAGACCGCAACCCCGGCTACATCTCCCTTGTTCCACATCACCGGTGCCGCACTCGGAAGCAGTGCCACCGGGCGCCTGAAGTGGCTTCGTGAGTAGGGAATTATGTAATAGTGTAGTAAGCATCCCACATTGGAAACATTGTAGAGGAGGGAGCCTTCCTTCCCTATAAATAGGAGGCTTCCCCCTTAGTACAAAGGATCTTGGATCCAAGGCACTCCATCCTTGTAACCCGATGGCTTATTGGATATTCCTACTGGATTCTAAGTGGACGTAGCCGTGCCCTCCGATGGCACGGTGAACCACTATACTCGCTGTGTTCTTTATAGCTTTATTATTGTGGTTCTTCCAGGCCCCCGGGTTTGAGCAGAAACACATCTAAACTGTGAACAAGTAGGAGGTGATCTCGATTACCACAACCGGACATTCGCAACCCAGTTAATTAGGTAAATACTAAACTTAACTATAAATGTTTATTTTGTTAATATTTTAATTATTAGTTCAATTATTTTATAATTATTACACTAATATTTTTTTATGCATTTTTCTAATATTTTATTATTTGTTTGAAGAAACGGTCTCGGCAGACCTCTGCGAACCGCCGCCGTAACACAACCCCCCATCATGGTGGTTCTAGGCCATTTTCACAATATCAGGAGGAGGCGCTTAGAGATCATCCTTTAAGCAACCCGTACGTAGAGACGTTCAAGAAGGCTTATCCATTAGCGACAGAAGAGCTTGTAAGTCGTTGATTACGATTTTAAAATTTTAATTATTAATTTTACTTAATTATATATTTGTTAGAATATTAATTTTTTTTTCCCGTTCAATTAGGAGAGGGTGAACCGGGCTGAAGAAGAAGTGTTGCAGGCAGTAGTTCGGGAGACACAACCAAACATTTCAGAGGAAGATCTGCAAGAAGCCCTGAGCCAGGTCGACCGATCGAATGTCCAAACTGCAGCGAGGATATTCGACGCAGCCTTCCCAAAACGGTCAAACGACTACTACTGCCGGGGTTTGGGAAGTTCTGGAATATGGGTTCTGAAGACCACTAAGGGAGCTCAAAAGAGGGGAGGCGGGGACACCCAACAGATGAAGGGGAAATGCAGAGATTGGCAGAAGAAAATGCAAGATTGGCGGCCCAGTTCCAGAGATCACAGGAGCAACAACGCAGAACACAGCAGTATCAGATGGAAATGGAGCGTTGGCATGCTGAATGCGAGAGAATTCGGCGACAGAACTACGCCGGCCAACAAAGCTGGTGTATGCTATGTTCGCAGCATAACAACAAAGCCTTGAACCCCCGCCCCCATTTGAGCCGTTAGATGAACCTCGAATGCTGAGAGCTCCCGAGTTCATTCAGCAGGATGACGAGCATGATGGACAGTAGGATGGTGGCCAGGATGGAACAAATTAAATAATTAATGAAAAACGTGTTTCTTGTTGGATTGTCATTGTGAATTGCAGGTTGCTTGGAATGGTAATTTAGAAATTAATTTAATTTTTTTTCCCCAAAATTTAAGAACAGCCGACGATATTGACATTATTTCATCGGCTATCACTGCTATAGCCGACGATTTTTACCAAATTTCGCCGGCTATAACTGTTATAACCGACGAAAATGACATTATTTCGTCGGTGGTCTATGTTAAATAGTGACGGTTTCGTCGGCTATAACTAATTAATGCCTCTTAAAATATTAATATATTCCGACGAAATCTGCATGTCGGCTATATTTCAGAACAAATAACCGACGAAACAGAAGAGATCGTCGGCTATATTTTACGATATCGTCGCCCATATGTGAAATTATCCGACGAATTTCGTCGGGCATTATGCCAAGGTTTGGTCAACGAAATGTATTTTCGTCGGTGATAACTTTGGAATGGCCGACAATTTTGTTATTATCGTCGGGTATATTTTTACCGACGCCGTTTTATCAACGAATAATAGCTGACGAAATTTTCGTCGATAGAAGGAATACCCGACGAAAATTTTGAATAGTAGACGAAATTTTTTTCGTCGACTATTCTGTCCGATCTGGTAGTGAGTGGTGCAGTAACATCAATAATGGTAATACAGATAACTTACTGGCTCATGATCTTTAGGATCTGATTCTTCAGCAATGAGGTGAGTTCTTCCTCTTTTCTGGGCAGTTCTGCTGGTGGAGGTCTGAGGGACCTTTTTCTTCCTTTTACTTTTGCTTGATTTGTCAGGGGTCTGTAGTAAGGGAAATCAGTTAGTGGTTTTCACTGGAAAATTAATATATAGATTAGTGAAGAACAAATAAATACCTGCTCATGGTCTATTTCAGAATAAAGAGGACTTCCATCAAGCACTTTGATATCCTCTACAGTAAGGTACTGACGTTGGTTGTTGAAGAGAGCTCTGAAGTAGTGAAGAGATTGCTTTTGAAAGAATTCTCCTTTGAGTTGGGTCCACCAGACATGGTACTCTTCAGTAGCTTCTCCAGAGATTTCTAGTTCAGGGCACTGTTCTAAATTTGGAGAGGTGGCGGGTCGCAAGGCAGATACAAAATTGACATCTTCATCAGCAGGGGTGTTTTTACTTGGCCGCCAGGCTGAAAACATGTTTAGACTCTAGATTGGGGGATATGGCAGAAGCTGAGTTAAGCCAAACTGTCTGGCAAACAGTTGGGGGGCATATACTTCGACAACTTGCTCGCCTTTATCAGAAGTGAAGAGGGGAAAGTCTGCCATAGAGATGCATTGAAGGATTAACCTCCATCCTTCCTCACATTGGTTGGCTGAGGGCAGGAAACCATCCTTCAAGGCCTTTGGGTGTCTCTTGTGGAGAAGCATCTGAGCTTCTGAGTAAAAGCCCTGAGCATCAGTATTGAAAATTACATCGAAACACACCGCGTAGCCTTGACCATATTTAGGTCTGCATCCAGCATAGGCGAGCCCCAATACTTTTTCTTCTGCAATCTCGTTGAGCTCAGGGGGTGCTAGTCCGGGGAAGTACATCTGAGACCAAATTTCTAAAATCCAAAGAGGTCCAGAAACTTTGCAGTTTAAGGGTGTGGGGGACAGAGTATGAAGGCACCGATACAGATGTGCTAAGACAATTTGGCCAAGGCCAATCTCCTTGCGTGCATACAGAATTTTAGCCATTCTGCTATAAGTTTTGTTCATTTTGTTGGCGGTTGAACAAAACACGAACTTGTTGAGCTAGAAATCTAAGAAGGCTATTCCACCTATATCGTCCTTATAGGCTCGGAATTTTGTTATCCAGCTTTGCCAACTCCAGGTGGAGGGTTCTGGATGGGTGATTGAAGGTACATACGCTTCAGGATAATCATCCATATTGAAGGGTTTTCTGCCTAAGGGAAATCCTAAACCAACATGCATGTCTAATAAAGTAATACTGGCTTGCCCGAATTTCAAATCAAAGGCATTGGCAGAGGGATTCCAAAGACAGATTAAAGGCATAAGAGCACACGTGTTTCCCCCTTTGGGGTTAAGTGCAAAGCTGATATTGAGAATTTCATCAATCCCTGCTGCTCGCCATCTGCTTTCATCAAGCAATCGCCTTTTTTGATACCACTGTATCATTGTCTGGGTTGGTAACGGCCAGGAGAAGGATGCTATTGGAATTTCGTAATGATTGGAGGTCTGTCAGTCTCCACATTTAATGCCTCTTTCGCGTAAAGCCACAGGAAGAGGTCGTGACTCATCGATGAATGGAAAGATGGTATCTTGATGAAATTCTTGTTATCGTGGTCCTAACCCGGCACGACCATAGTCGTCAGGCGGTGTGATAGAG
The DNA here is from genome assembly GCA_963682095.1 of Potentilla sterilis. NCBI lineage: Eukaryota > Viridiplantae > Streptophyta > Magnoliopsida > Rosales > Rosaceae > Potentilla > Potentilla sterilis. The sequence goes on from OY821760.1 coordinate 22,148,221, forward strand.
GTCTGATAAGAGCTTCCGACTTCAATAATGGTGGAGGTTATTGATAGGAGCACAATGTGCGACGATATTACATGCTTATGCCCTCGTTTATGCTTTGTTTAACCCTTATTTGTCTAAGATAGAGTCATAATATAGTTAGTGTCAATTTTGGTAGAGTTTTGGTGAAATGTGCTTAATTGTCCGAAAAATGACTAAGTATGAGAAATCTGGAAAATAGTGCAAAATATGTCTTTTTGTGACGAGTACAAATATGATCTATCCTTGTCCGAATTCTATGAAATTTGGTGTGCTTAATATTCATATGCTGAGGAATGTTGTGTTTAAATTTCAGACCATTGGAGTTCGGGAAGTCACCCAAAAGAGGGCTGCAACTTGGCAGTTCGAGCAAACCAATCCAGGGGCTTCCAGGATTTTCCTAGGACTTTGATCTAACTTCGAAAAATCATTCCCGACGATTCACAAGGAATTTGATCGAGATATTTTATGGGGAGATGGCTATATGTATCTAGTTTATCTGAGACTTGGAATTGCATCAATTGGAGCTCCGAGAAGGGAGATATGTCGGATTTACTGGAGAAAGGTCATTCCAGCCGAGTTGCTGCCGGTCTTGTGTTCTTGCGGGTTTGGGGCATTTTTCCATGGATCAAGCTCACCAAATGGAGTTGTCAAGCCTACACAAGAAGTCCATGAAGATATGCAGCCCAATCCAAGGAAGAAAATCAGAAAAAAAAGTTTCCTAGAAGAACCAAGAAAAGAAGGAACCAAAACCTTGTTGCACAAGGATTGCCTTTGCTGATTCGGACTAGGTTTGCTACCTAGGGTTTCTGCCGAATTTGCCTCTATATAAAGCCATGTTTTCCCACAGAAAAACCATCTCATCTTTTGCAAAGAACTAGCCCTAAACTCTACCAAAAGTTCTACCAAAGTTCTAAACCAAAACCCTAAAATACAAGTCCACCGATTCCACCACTTCTCACCACCGATTTCAGTCCTTGCCTCAGCCACTGCCGAGCCTCATTCACCACACCAAGACGAAGCTCTCCAAGGTTTCTAAAGTGTGATCCATCCCTATGACTTGTATTTTTATTCTTGGTTTAGTCACATTTGTTGTTATAAAATACTTTGTTTTCGTTTGGTTTTGTATGATGAACATGAATTGCGATTTTCATTGGAATTTATGTGATGACTTTTGCAAATAATTGCATGCTTGAATTCGTATGTTAGATTAGGGCAGTAACATGTTCTTGTTTTTTTTAGTTTTTATTCGATTAGTTCTTGAATTTGTGCATAAAAATCAATGTTTACATGATGCTAGGGCCTTAGCACTTGTGTAGGTTGCGATTTCATTTAACTTAATAATTTGGGATTGAGTTAGGAAACGATCGAACTGAATTCTAGGTTGTTAAAATCAAGGTTACTTAATTCATGGAACTTGCATGTTGATAGGATGAGTGACGCCATACCTAAAGATATGTCTCCAATTTATAGACTTTTGTGCTTAATTACTCTTTGTGTTTGTCTTCGACATTGAGTGTTTTCAAACATGACTAGTATAATTTTAGGATTCGACGTTGAGTGTTTTCTAAAATACGTAAGTAAGTCTAGTGATTAGATGACCGTTGAGGCTCTAATTGAAATTGGAATTGAATAAAGTCTAAGAAACTTAAACTAATATTGCCGAGTCTTGCATGAATTCTTGTGTGTGAGTTGTGTGTTTTGTGCTATGTGATGCGTGAGAGATGATGATCAACATGTACATAATAGTTTAGAGTTTAAATTCCTGCAATTTAATTTTCGTACCATAGTGTAGAGGGCAGCCTAGTGCTGCCGATCCTATCTCAATCCCCCTTGATTTCGTGTGAATATGTATATATGTATATAAGTGTGACAATTGTGTGCATATATGTTTGTGAATATTTGTGTTAACATTCTCATGTTTCAGGTACCCTTAATCCCCGGCTAGAACGATCCCTACTTATTCTATACTACTAACGATTGTAGGGTTTTTGATTGTTTGAGTCGCTTCGGCGGTTCGACCAATTTTTGGCGCCGTTGCCGGGGATTATAAAATCTTGTTATATTTGAATGTTAACTTTGTATATTTGTGTAAATTTCGTATTGCTTTATTTTCGGTTTTGTATAAATCTTCTCTAACTTTGCTAATTCATGTATGTATTGTAGAAAATTTTCGATGCTAACTTTAACTTGTAACTTGATTCTAACTTGTAATTGTTGTTAACCTTTACTAACTTTAACATATTAACTCTGATTTTCTAACTCATTCTTTTCTAACTCAACTTTTTCTTCTTATATTTATTTTTGGTTTAGTTCGTTTTGATGTGTCTTGTGCGTGTGCAGATTGAATTGAAAAGAAAAAAATGCAGGAAATACCAAGTTCTGCCCAAAGCAGAATTCCGGCTGTACTGTATGTCAATTTTGAATGGCTGCCGTTTTTAGCTCACAAAACCTGGGATGCTGAGCCATACACCGTTGGAAAGGTCTCTGAGTCTACTTTCTGTAGGATTTTACAGAAGTGGATTTGGAGCTACGAACCGTTCCCAGTTTCAATTTGAGTACAGCAAGGTCAATCTGGCGGAACAGAGAACTGGGCAGATCAATAGGTCCGATTAAAGGCCAAACAAAGCATACTTTCACTGGTCCGATTGACGTGAATTTTATACCGATAGAAAGCTCTGTGTGTCTAATACAATATTTATTCAGAACACTTTTGCATTAGGATAGTGGAACACACCCAAAATCAGGCCTCAAGAGAATAACACACGTCTGCCGAGAGAAGCTTGCCTGCCAAGAAAATCCTACTGCCGAGAGGGGCTGCTGCCCCAACTGCGGAGCTGCACATGGCATGATGAACACACAACACACATGGTGAGAAGTCTAGGCTACGGACTATAAACCTTAAGCGCTACTTGGGAGGCAACCCAAGTCGATCAAAGAAAAACGAAGGAGCCATCACCGGGAGTTTGAAATTTCTTAACCCTTCTCTTTTTCTTTGGTTTGTGATGATATGTTGGAATATGTTAGTCGATTGCATGCTTAGGAAATTCGTTGATATAGACTTGTGCTTACATTGAGGACAATGTAATTTTCTAAGTGTGGGGTGGGATAACATATTCCGTTTATGTTTTCGTGTGCTTAGTTTAGAAAAGAAAATTCAGAAAATGTTCCACAAAAATAGAGTGTTTAAATTGTTTGTTTCGAGTCTTAGGATGCCCCTAATATGTCAATGATGTTTTTCTCCTCTTTGCATACATAGATGATAGTTGTGCATACAATTAAAATTGTGAGTTTCATGGATTTTGTGCATTAGTAGGAGCATGTAGGACTTGTTGATTAACGAAGCATGCATGTTTTAGCTAGTTTGTTTCCATAATAACCTATGTGAGCTTTAGAGCCAATTTGCTTTCTTCTTGAGTGATAAAAAGATAAAATTCAATAGATTCGTAGGAAGCATGAAACCTCATAATTCTTTGCATATTCGATGACTATGTGCCATAGCTTTTTAATGAACTCTAGTATGCTAGAACTTACTCTTGTTGATTTTCAAAACGTTTAATCATAAAATACTTTGATTTTGAATATGATTGAATAAAGATCATTTAGGTTTACCACCATTGCCAAATAAAGCATGAGCCCTATTGGAGCCCGTCGTGGGACACCTTAGTAAACCCCCTTTGAGCCTATGATTAGCCTTTTCTTTCATCACCCTTAAACACTTTCAATGAGCTTAGTATAGTGATGTCTTGACCATTGTGTGTCGGCAAAGCTTGATTTTCGAAGGAGTTTTTGCGTGAAGTGATGAAGAAGAACAAGTGTGGGGTAGACTTAGCTAGAAAAGTATATGAAAAATTGTATGTGAGCCGTGCCTATGAGAAAACAAAAGAAGAAAAAAATTGAAATCGGACAGAAAAAAAGAAAAGAGAAAAATCAAGTCCGAAAGATGAGAAAAGAAAGAGGCACGGTTTCAAAAAAAAAAGAAGAGAAAATTGCTAAGTCTAGTCTTGAAAAAGTGTTGTGAATTTGTGAGTTTTGTTTGCATGTGAAGGTCTACTATTGTTATATTTTGACCTTTGTTCATATTCACTATGTTTTGGGAAGTAAAGAATGAAGTATGGGTCCAACAAGAAGAAATTCGACCCTTGGTGAGAAGACATAAGGAGATTTGAGCTTTGCTAAAGTACACGGTGACGTTTTTGAGCCTCCTTATCCAAATATCGAATACCTCTTAGCCTAGCCCCATTACAACCCTTTTATTGATCTTTTTCATGATTCTTAAGATGGTTAAATTTGATTGTGGAGATTATCTCAAGAGTAAGCATATGGTTTTGGTTCATTGGTGCACATAGTTGTTACATGAGGTTTTTCCATAAAAATTCACAAAGTGCTTTCGTTTCTTTGATATATGCAAGTCACTCTTTGTAATTCATTATCTTTCGCTTGCATATACTTATGAGTGAATTACCATGCTTCGAGTGAAAATAAGAGAGTATGCCTAGTGAGGAGGATTGAATTAGCTTAACATGTTTACATGCTTACCTTTTGCTCTTATATGTTCTTATTGATGCCACATGTTCATGAAGCTTGGAATTTTCGTACTTAGCATTTTCATGCATTAACTTGAAAGCTATGTGTACATACGAGCCTGAGACAAATTCTTAGGGGCAATAGTTTGTTTAGAGTCTAGTTTAATTTAGTTTGCTAAGGGACTAGCAAAGGATAAGTGTGGGGTAGTTGATAGGAGCACAATGTGCGACGATATTACATGCTTATGCCCTCGTTTATGCTTTGTTTAACCCTTATTTGTCAAAGATAAAGTCATAATATAGTTAGTGTCAATTTTGGTAGAGTTTTGGTGAAATGTGCTTAATTGTCCGAAAAATGACTAAGTATGAGAAATCTGGAAAATAGTGCAAAATATGTCTTTTTCGCGATTTTGTGACGAGTACAAATATGATCTATCCTTGTCCGAATTCTATGAAATTTGGTGTGCTTAATATTCATATGCTGAGGAATGTTGTGTTTAAATTTCAGATCAATTGGAGTTCGGGAAGTCACCCAAAAGAGGGCTGCAACTTGGCAGTTCGAGCAAACCAATCCAGGGGCTTCCAGGATTTTCCTGGGACTTTGATCCAACTTCGAAAAATCATTCCCGACGATTCACAAGGAATTTGATCGAGATATTTTATGGGGAGATGGCTATATGTATCTAGTTTATCTGAAACTTAGAATTGCATCAATTGGAGCTCCGAGAAGGGAGATATGTCGGATTTACTGGAGAAAGGTCATTCCAGCCGAGTTGCTGCCGGTCTTGTGTTCTTGCGGGTTTGGGGCATTTTTCCATGGATCAAGCTCACCAAATGGAGTTGTCAAGCCTACACAAGAAGTCCATGAAGATATGCAGCCCAATCCAAGGAAGAAAATCAGAAAAAAAAAGTTTCCTAGAAGAACCAAGAAAAGAAGGAACCAAAACCTTGTTGCACAAGGATTGCCTTTGCTGATTCGGACTAGGTTTGCTACCTAGGGTTTCTGCCGAATTTGCCTCTATATAAAGCCATGTTTTCCCACAGAAAAACCATCTCATCTTTTGCAAAGCACTAGCCCTAAACTCTACCAAAGTTCTAAACCAAAACCCTAAAATACAAGTCCACCGATTCCACCACTTCTCACCACCGATTTCAGTCCTTGCCTCAGCCACTGCCGAGCCTCATTCACCACACCAAGACGAAGCTCTCCAAGGTTTCTAAAGTGTGATCCATCCCTATGACTTGTATTTTTATTCTTGGTTTAGTCACATTTGTTGTTATAAAAATACTTTGTTTTCGTTTGGTTTTGTATGATGAACATGAATTGCGATTTTCATTGGAATTTATGTGATGACTTTTGCAAATAATTGCATGCTTGAATTCGTATGTTAGATTAGGGCAGTAACATGTTCTTGTTTTTTTTAGTTTTTATTCGATTAGTTCTTGAATTTGTGCATAAAAATCAATGTTTACATGATGCTAGGGCCTTAGCACTTGTGTAGGTTGCGATTTCATTTAACTTAATAATTTAGGATTGAGTTAGGCAACGATCGAACTGAATTCTAGGTTGTTAAAATCAGGGTTACTTAATTCATGGAACTTGCATGTTGATAGGATGAGTGACGCCATACCTAAAGATATGTCTCCAATTTATAGACTTTTGTGCTTAATTACTCTTTGTGTTTGTCTTCGACGTTGAGTGTTTTCAAACATGACTAGTATAATTTTAGGATTCGACGTTGAGTGTTTTCTAAAATACGTAAGTAAGTCTAGTGATTAGATGACCGTTGAGGCTCTAATTGAAATTGGAATTGAATAAAGTCTAAGAAACTTAAACTAATATTGCCGAGTCTTGCATGAATTCTTGTGTGTGAGTTGTGTGTTTTGTGCTATGTGATGCGTGAGAGATGATGATCAACATGTACATAATAGTTTAGATTTTAAATTCCTGCAATTTAATTTTCGTACCATAGTGTAGAGGGCAGCCTAGTGCTGCCGATCCTATCTCAATCCCCCTTGATTTCGTGTGAATATGTATATATGTATATAAGTGTGACAATTGTGTGCATATATGTTTGTGAATATTTGTGTTAACATTCTCATGTTTCAGGTACCCTTAATCCCCGGCTAGAACGATCCCTACTTATTCTATACTACTAACGATTGTAGGGTTTTTGATTGTTTGAGTCGCTTCGGCGGTTCGACCAGTTATTCTTTCTTGTCCTCTAAGGGCTGAAGCGTATTGAATCTCGAAGGCCATGGTCTGTTTGGTTTGAGAAGACGACAGGATGGAGGTTGAGATGTGAATTGATGATTCTTAATCTGGGTTTTATAGAATCTGAAATGGGTTCTCTGAAATTTGAAGTGGTAGGATTGGCAGTGGTCAAGGGTTTAGGAATAGTTCTTCGAGCTCAATTTGGTAAAGTTGCAATGTTAGAAGGAAGACATAACGTTTCAGAATTTTAAATGGGTTCGGATTGGGCTTTCTAACCTTTATCAATTTCATTAGGGTTCTCAATTTCAAAGGCTGGGGGGTAATGTTTGGGCCTAAATTGACATTTGTCCGAGATAGTGGATCGAGGTCCGAGAGGTTATTTATTAAAGAATAATCTGATTATTAAGTCTTTCCTTCTTAGAAAGGAATTGAGGTTCCTTTAGGGATCTGAGGAGGAGGTGGTTTAAGGTAATTGAATCCTAGTACGTTTCAGAATCTATTATGCTTGATACCCAAGTATTGGGGTTCTGCATTCTCTATATAAAGAATTCTTATACAACTTGAAAAATGTTCACAACCATCTTACAAACACACAAGCTTTTGCGCATCGCAAATCTTGCAAAGTCTCTCCGGAGCAAATCTCTTACGCGTACTGCCTCCACAAACTGCAAACAACCACCATCCAATCCTACCGCAAACTTACGCCCGCCACCGGTCGCTGTATACTTGCGCGGTTGTCGAAGTGTGCCTTGCATTCGTGTGAGCGTCGCTAAGACCTATCGCTTCCAGCATTAGCACATCGTAGCATACTTGCACCATCTTGAGCTGCAAAATTGCACCATACGTACAGGGCTGCCAACTGCGCCATACGTACAGAGTCGCATACTTGCGCTGGTTAGAGCTGCAAACTTGCGTCGTGTCTGTGTTCGCTGAAGCACCCAGTGTCAGTCGCCACATCTCGTCGTATATCCAGTCGCTATCTTGCATAGAAAACCATTCCCCGCGGTCTTGAATTATTGCTCTGCTTTGCATCTCAAGATCGAAGTAAGAATTACTCAATCTGCAATAGGTTGAGAAGAAAATCCTAATAGATTTTGTTAGGTCTTGTTCGAGCCTCTTACGCCGGCCTAGTCAACGTCCGCGTAACAGTCACTTGGTCAAGAGGTCAGGTATCGGGAGCAGACAGATACACTCGCCAGAGGTCGTCCGCATTAAAGTTGTACCAACTCAAAGGTACTGGCATGCTCGCGCACATCACAAGAGGACTGAAATCAACATCCGCCACCCCCACGTGTTGACTGTTCGCCGGGTGCTGAATCCGCCACGAACACTTTCTATACTTCTCTCCTAACTTAATTCTACTTGTGTGCAACAAATCAGATGATAGAAGTTTTAAGACTTTTCCGGCTTAATTTGCAAATTCTGGCCAAACCATCAAGAATTTGGAGAAAACTCAAGGTATTAAAGTGTTCCCTACCTCTTGGGCTTTTTTTTAGTATAGTATTGCATATATTTTGGAGTTTTTGAAGGCTGGGTTTTGGCCACCATGAGCCACCGCAGCTTTGCCGCTTCCGCCGGCATTCCATGATATTGTTTTGTCATTTTAGGCCTTTTTGGACCTCTTAAATAATGTGAGAGTTAGCCTAAGTAAATTAGTTGAATTTTTAGATGAGGAGTTAAGGTTTGATCGTGGTGAGAATAATTGGAGAAATTGTGAATCAGAGGTGTTGGGGTTTATGAGAAGGTGGTGGAAGAGTGTATTGTTAATATTTGAGGACATAGAGGTTTGGGTGAGGAGGAGAGCAACGATTCCTAGGATGCATCCATGTTTTCTTTACTTGGTTTATTGAATTTGAGTTTAAATCTTGTCTACATAATTATTTGGCTAGGTAATCCGGTTGAGGGAGTTTCTGAGGACGATCCCGAATTGGGACACACCTAGTCATTCTTCATTGTGAGTTGGACTTTGTTTTAAATAATTGCATTCAATTACTCCTATGTTTAATTTCTTGATGCACCTATTTATTTATTTATTTATTTTAATGAGACTTTATATTATTTTCTTAGTTATGTGTTTATTGTAATAGGAAAATGGAATCGGTCTACTCATTTCATTAGAGAATCCATTTATATAGGGTGACGATTACAATAGTAATAACAATTACATTTATGATCATAATCACTGATTGAAACGTTACATCTGATTGATAACTAATTTCCTAATTTCACTATCGTCATTACTTTGACGAAGGTACACTAATAGTATTTTCCCTTACCACTCCCCCTTGTGCCGAGTCAAAGACGAAATGGTGCATAGATCGTTGCCTCATTAAAAACTTTGTCAAGTAACAAAACTTAGTGGGACAAAATAAAACTTGGTCGAAGGAAAAAAGAGCACAATGCACCTTTAACCTTTAAGGATAACATGTGTGTATTAGATTCCCCCTGAAGTCTAGATCTCCTGATCCTTACATCAATCAGGGAAGCTTTGAAAGCTTTCGCATTCCTATGTTTTTCACATGTTCCTCAAATATTGCTTTGGGTAATGATTTAGTAAACAAATCTGCCACATTCTCCTCAGACCTTACTTGATTCACTTGAATCATGAGAAGAGCTTGTTGTTGTTGATTATAGAAAAACTTTGGCGATATGTGTTTTATGTTATCACCCTTGATATAATCTAGCTTCATCTGTTCGATGCAAGCTGCATTATCTTCATAAATGCAAGTAGGCTCTTCAGTGGTAGAACTTAAACCACTAGTCCCTCGAATATGTGTAATGATGGACCTTAACAATATACACTCACGAACCGCCTCATGTAGAGCAATGATCTCTGAGTGGTTCGAGGAGGTAGCCACAAGGGTTTGCTTGGTTGATCTCCAAGATATCGCCGTGTTCCCAATGGTAAATACATAACCAGATTGAGAACGACCTTTATGTGGGTTAGAGAGATACCCAGCATCAGCAAACCCAACCAAAACATTATTTGGGGTTTCAGTGTAGGGGGTGATACTTTCTCTGTCGACATTTCCTTTAGGGGATGCATTTCTATTTGTGGTCCCTCTTGTGTTTGTGTAGGGAAAGAATAGACCCAAGTCAAGGGTTCCTTTTAGGTATCGAAATATGTTTTTAATATCATTCCAATGACGCTGCGTTGGCGCTGAGCTAAATCTAGCTAACAAGTTCACTGAGAATGCAATATCAGGTCGAGTACATTGAGCTAGGTACAATAATGCGCCTATTGCACTTAAGTAGGGAATTTCAGCTCCCAATAGCTCTTCGTCATCTTCCTTTGGGCGAAATGGATCTTTCTTTATATCCAAACTTTGATCATGGGAGTGCTAACAGAATGTGCTTTGTCCATGTTAAATCGCCTAAGCATTTTTTGGACATACACAGACTGGTGGATAAGTATTCCACAAGCTCGGTGTTCTAGTTCAAGACCTAGACAAAACCGAGTTTTTCCAAGATCTTTCATCTCAAACTCGGATTTCAGGTAGCTCGCAGTTTCTCTTATTTCATTAAGAGTACCTATTATGTTCATATCATAGACATATACAGCTACGATCGCAAATCCGGAACTCGTTTTCTTTATGAATACGCAGGGGCATAGTTCATCATTCTTATATCCCTTCCCAATCAAGTAGTCACTTAGACGGAAATACCAGATCCGTCCGGATTGTTTCAATTCGTAAAGTGAGCGTTTCAATCTGATTGCAAACACACTCCGTGGTTTAGAGTCACTTGACTTGGGCAATGGAAGGCCATCAAGCACTTTCATATATATCTCTGAATCAAGATCTCCATAAAGATATGCTGTAACCACATCCATGAGCTGCATTTCCAATCCTTCGGAAACTACCAAGCTAACTAAGTAGCGGAACGTTATAACGTCCATTACGGGAGAGTATGTCTCCTCATAATCAACTCCAGGGCGTTGTGAGAAACCTTGCGCCACAAGGCGAGTCTTGTACCTTAGGACTTCATTCTTCTCATTACGCTCTCTGACAAAAACTCATTTATGTCCTACAGGCTTTACACTTGGTGGAGTTAGCACTACCGAACTAAATACCTGTCTCTTTGTAAGAGAATCTAGTTCTGTCTAGATTGGTTCTTTCCATTGAGGCCAATCTGCTCTTTGTTGACATTCTGCAACAGAGAGTGGTTCGATATCATTGTGCTCTATGATTTCTTGAGCAACAGTGTATGCAAATACATCATCAATGTACATGGAAGATCTTTCCATCAACTCATATGCATCCTCATAATCCATTGAGATTTCTTTGTTCTCTGGAATCATTTCAAACATCGGAGGGTCCTCCAGTATTGATTCATGGACATAGCTATAGTCAGAGACAATCTCATGGGAGGGATTCTCTACATTGATAATTAATGGATCGGGTTGTGCCTTACTCGCCCTCTTTTTTCTTGGGTGAGTGTCAGTCGAACCAAGTGGCCTTCCCCTCTTCTTTTGGGGAGCCACGGCCTCAACCACACCTCCACTAAGTGTGGTAGCAATGCCTCTATCTGCGGCATTGTGCCCCTTGTTGAGGACTTCTAACCTTGCAGGCACATTTGCAGCTGGTATATGTGATCTTCTCACTTTAGCAATATCAGAAAACGCATCAGGCATCGAATCTGCTACGTTCTGAAGATTGATTATTCTTTTCACTTCACTTTCACATTGTGAAGTGCGGGGATCAAAATGAGACTGAGTGGGGACAGACCACGATAATTCTTGTCGTTCCCTTAGAAAATCATTTTTCTTATCTCCCCCTAACGACGGGAAGACTGTCTCATCAAAATGACAATCAGCAAATCTAGCGGTAAAAAGATCGCCTGTCAAAGGTTCCAAATAGCAGCTAATAGTTGGGAATTCATATCCAATATAAATACTTAATCGTCTCTGAGGACCCATTTTAGTGCGCTGTGGGGGCGCAATAGGTACATATACTGCGCAACCAAATATGCGTAAGTGTGAAATGTCAGGCTCATATCCAGTGACCAATTGGTACGCAGAAAATAGTTGGCTAACAGTGGGTATGAAACGAATAAGTAAAGCTGCGTGCAATATTGCATAACCCCAAGCAGATATAGGCATGTTGGTGCGCATCAGTGCCCTAGCCACCATCTGTAGCCTTTTGATGGTGGCCTCTGCGAGACCATTTTGTGTATGCACATGGGGTACATGATGCTATACATCGATCCCAATTGACATGCAATAATCATCAAATACTTTTGATGTGAACTCTCCAGTGTTGTCAAGCCTTATAGACTTGATAGGGTGATCAGGGTGGTGAGCCCTTAAACATATAATTTGTGCTAAGAGTTTTGCAAATGCAGCATTTCTTGTGGACAATAATGCGATATGTGACCAGTGTGTCGAAGCATCTACCAGAACTATAAAGTACTTAAATGACCCGCATTCTGGATGGATAAGTCCACAAATATCACCTTGTATCCTTTGTAAGAATGGAATATTTTGTTTCATATCTTTAGCATAGGAAGGTCTCGATCATGTTTTTGCTAAAGAGCAGGCTTTGCAAAACGAGTGATGTGTCTTTGAAATAGTCAATGAGGCATAGGGACATAACGCATCTGGTGCTTCAGAAGGTAATGGATGTGTTGAAGCAACACTACGACCGGCACTTTGCATTGTGTCGGATTTTTGTCCCATTTTATTTCTTCCTCGAAAGAAGGGATGTCCGTGTGAGTTCTTTAAAACAGTAACCATCATGTGGCAACCAGGGTGTCCTAGTCGGTCATGCCAAAGCCTGTATGCGTCAGTATCTCAAATTTCTTTGTTGGTGACAGCATAAGATTCAATAATCCGGATGGTAGTGAGATATAATATATTATCTTGACGCATTAGTTTTTCTAAAATGTGTTTCCTTCCACATTCATAAGAAGTAATATTCAAATATTCAATTCTATTCTCACAGTAAGTTTGCAAATGATAATTGTTGGCACGAATATATTTGAAACTTAACAAGGTTCGATTGCCTCTAGGTGCATATAGGACATTTGTGACTTTTATCATTGTGCCGTGAGGCATAAAAAATGAGGCATTTCCTCGACCCTTTATTACTTGGGATGATCCCTCTAACATAGTCACAGATGTGTTATAAGTAATTAATTCAACAAATAATTGTCGATTCCTTAAGATAGTGTGAGTAGTCCCACTATCAGCTAAGCACTCTATTTCTCCTTGATACATTCCTACAATTAAATTGGATGGGATTATTAAATAAAGTCAAAAGATATATCTCATATTCTTTAGAGTATTTCGATTGAGGTAGAATGATATTCTTGTCATTCTAATATTATTTTTCTTTTATTTGCTAGATGTATTGCTTTACATAGTAACAGTGCTATTTTCGAACTATGTATATATAGGGAACAAAATCGAATAAAATTCAATACTTTAGAATAAAATCGTAAATTTATTAATAAGCCAACGATAATCAAATCAAAGTCTTGGACATCAAAATCCAATTCAACAAACTATCACTACCAGAAAAAAGGGCTTTGCCGACGAAAAAAAAAAAACGGCCGACGAAACACTTTTTTCGTCGGCTATTCTCAAGAATGGCCGACGAAAATTTTTGTCGTCGCAAAAAAAAAACATTTCGTCGGCTATTCCCATAGAATGGCCGACGATTTTTTATTTCGTCGCTAAAAATGAAAAATCGTCGGTAAAAAAAAAATTTCGTCGGCTATACCCCTATAATGGCCGACGATTTAAAGTTTTCGTCGGCTATACAAATTTTGGAAGAATGGCCAACGAAGTTGACAATTTCGTCGGCTATAAGTCTTTATATTTTCAGATCTGGACAGAAGCTACTCATTTAAAAAAAAAGGGAAAAAAATGGGAGAAAGAGTGAAAAATCTGTGGGTATTGTTGAAATCCGTCCTCTCTTACATTGTGGAGCTATATATAGGTACGTATATGTGTATATATGTTGATTTTGAGTTTTAGTTGAGTTGATTTTGAGTTTTAGTGATTTTGATATAGTAAGTGATTTTTTGTTTTGTTGTTGTTTTAGTGTTAGAATGTATGTATATATGTTGAATTTGAGTTGTAGTTGAGTTGATTTTCAGTTAGAGTATAATTATGTGTTTTAATTTAATAATGTTATTTTAATTAGTGTTAAAATATATATAAATATGTTAATTAATGGTTGTTGATAATGTAATGAACTTAAATAATGGTTGTTAATTAATGGTATATATATATATATATATGAGTTGATGTTGATAATAATATATATTGTAATGTCGATTAGTGTTAATTAATTTATTATTAATTAAAGTTATACATATATATTATTATCATGCTATATATGGATCGAGATAAGAGTTGGATTTCGCTTCCAAGGCATGACCGACGATACACTACAGGAGTTGTGGATTTTTTGCAGTTCGTCCAGGAAAATGCAAACGGGGATTACCATTATTGCCCGTGCAAGAAATGTAAGTGTCGCAGTGATATGTGTCGATTTCCGATTAGGACAGTATGGGAGCACCTAAAGAGTAATGGGTTTTGGCCGAAGTACACACGTTGGATATATCACGGTGAGCCATCATTAGATGGATCGCATGATCATGGGCAGTATTTTGAGGCGGGCAGTAGTAGTACATCCAACGATCCAACAATGGCATTCATCAACGACGTGTTTCCTTTTGAGAGCGGTGTACGTGGGGAACAATATATGCAGGACCCGGTGCAACCGTTCCCACAAGTTGTCAACACTGCTGCCTTTGACAAGTACAACAAACTGATTGCATTGCAACAGACCCCTGTGTCTTCAAGTTCTGAGAAGACAGTTCTTCAAAGTGTGATGGAGGTAATAAGGATTAAAGTCGAGACAAAAGGGAGCATCAGGCAAGTGGATGAATATCTACAGTACACTTCTTCGTTGTTGGAGGAGGGTCATCGTAATCCTACCAATCACCGTCAGGTCCGAAGTATCCTCAAAGATCTAGGGCTTTCCTACATTAAGATCCATGCATGCGCATTTGACTGCGTTCTCTTCTGGGGTAAAGATGCAGAAGGGAATGACCTTGCTAGCCTTGACGCATGTCCGATATGTCAGTCTGACCGATATAAGTTGACGGGAGCAGGCAATAGGAAACCTGTGAAAGTGTTTCGGTATTTTCTGTTGAGAGATAGGCTTGAGCGGTTGTACATGTCAGAAACCACCGCAAAAGCTATGAGGTGGCACGGTGAGCGGGACGCGGGAGACGCAGATATCATGACACACATCTCTGACGGAGCGGCTTGGAAGCATATAAACAATGAGTTTCCTCATTTTGCGTCAGATGTCAGAAACGTCAGGCTCGGGCTCTCAACCGACGAGTTCAACCCTTTCGGCACCATGAGTCTTTCATACAGTATATGGCCGGTGGTTTTGGTACCTTATAACCTTCCTCCGTGGATGTGCATGAAGAAGGAATATAATATGTTGACGTTGTTGATTCCGGGGCCTGGTTACCCAGGGAAATGTCTCGATGTGTATATGAGACCATTGATTGAAGAGCTTAAGGTATTGTGGGACGTTGGTCATCCCATTTTTGACAAGTACAAGCAAGAGACGTTCCAGATGCATGCCATGGTTATTGGTACCATCAGTGATTTTCCTGCTTATCGGATGTTGTTGGGCAGCGTTGTTAGGGGATACAAGGCTTGTCCAGAGTGCCTCAGCGATTATGGGAGCACCCCTCATTGCAACAAGATATGCCGAATGGGTCATCGTGTGTTCCTTCCGGCGGATCACCACTGGCGTTACGAGTCCGCCGCATTTGATGGAACCGAAGAACACGGCCGTCCTCCCAGAAGATGGACAGGAAGAGAAATTTTAGCAAGACTTAATGAGTACGATTTTGGGCCCCTCAGCAATCATCCTGATATTGTAGCGGAAATACCTGAAAGGCCTGAGGAGTACAAATTCTGGACACATAGGAGCATATTGTGGGAACTCCCGTACTGGTGTGAGTTGCTGATCCGTCACTTCCTAGACGTTATGCACATAGAAAAAAATGTTTCTGAAAGTGTGGTGGGCACAACGCTGAACTTGGAGGGGAAGACGAAAGACGGTCCTAAGGCTCGCACTGATCTGCAAAACATGAATATCAGAAAACCACTATGGTTGAAACAAGCGAAGAGAAAAATGCCTCAAGCTCCTTACACCGTCAAGCCTGAGCATAAATCAGAAATTTTCCATTGGATAAGTCGGGCCAAGTATCCTTCAGGCTTTGCTGGAAATATAGCCAAGTGTGTGAACAGACAATTCAACAATCTGTACGGGTTGAAAAGTCATGACAATCATATCCTGCTACAATGTCTCTTCCCTGTTTTCATTCGACCGTTCCTTCCCCGTCACGTTGTGGAGCCGTTAGTAGCGTTGGCAAGATTTTTCCAGAAGGTATGCACACGGGAAGTGAGAAAATCTGACCTCCGGGAAATGCAACAAGACATAGTTCATATCATGTGTAAATTTGAGATGATATTCCCTCCAAATTTTTTCGACATCATGCCTCACCTCATGATCCATCTTCCTCGGCAGTTGTTGCTTACCGGTCCTGTGCACTTCACTTGGATGTATCCGATGGAAAGGTACGTATTTTACACCTTATGTTAATTTCCTCATCAATATATGTGATATAGTGTTAATGTATTATCATAACACTTTAAAAACTTGATTTATAGGCAACTTGGACAATACGGTGGTTTTGTCCAAAACAGATCCGCACCTGAAGGATGTATAGCTGAAGCATATATTGCGCACGAGTGCGTCACCTACATGAAGCTGTATTTTGGAGCGTTACAGGAAAGCATACCGGAAGATGTACCGTCACAGTTCAATCTTTCCATACTCTCCGACGATGTTGTACTCGGTGGAAACATGCCAGTTTCCTACAAGTTGAAAGATTATGAGGTAGCCATTGCACATTGGTGGGTACTAATCAACTGTCCAGAAGTTCAGTTTTGGAAGGACATACATCTACGCTGTGAAGGAGTAGCAGGTGATCTCGATTACCACAACCAGACCTTCGCAGAGTATTTCGGCCGCTGGGTACGTACCTTTAACACTATTCTATACGTGTTCATATATTATTGTGTATATTTATTCATATTTATAGTTGATTCTGATGGTTGCAGATGGACCTTTTTGAAAATGATAATCACCCAAATTGGTCGCACGAACTGAGACTTTTAGCGAGGAGGCCGGTCTATTCAAAAGTTTATGCGACGTGCAAGGTGAATGGTGTGTTATTTCGATGTGAAGACAGAGACCTCAGACTGAAAACACAAAATTCAGGGGTTGTGGCACATGGTGGG
This sequence comes from Potentilla sterilis, assembly GCA_963682095.1. Lineage (NCBI taxonomy): Eukaryota > Viridiplantae > Streptophyta > Magnoliopsida > Rosales > Rosaceae > Potentilla > Potentilla sterilis. The sequence goes on from OY821760.1 coordinate 22,165,319, forward strand.
GATGGTGGAGTTGACTATTACGGTGTTCTCCATTCAGTTGTGGAACTGCATTATGGGGAAGGCATGAAAGTGCACCTTTTCAAGTGTAGATGGTTTGACACACGGCCGCAGAGCATGAAAACCGATCAATACGGCATAAGTTCTGTGAACACTAGTACATCATGGTATGAGGACGACCCATTCGTTTTAGCCACATGGGTGAAACAAGTGTTTTATCTTGATGATCTCGCCAAGGGTGACCCGTGGAAAGTAGTCAACACTATCCACCATCGCAACATTTACCGGGCGTCTACACTTGGAGTGGCTGAAGAGAACGAGGAAGGGGGCACCGCGTATCAAGAGCCCAACTCAAACGGTATTCCTGACTCCTCTTTTATTCGCCTAGACACGCCGGTGCGAATTCGACCTGAAGAGCCACTGCTTGTTGATGTTGATCCAAATGAAGAAATTAACGGGGACTCTAGTGGTGAGGAAAGACATAGATTACCCCTATCGAGCAATTCAGAAACCGAAGAAGACTCATCCGATGATTCCGATTACAATCCGACGGATTAAGTAATTTAAATGATGTAATCCTTTCATTTGTAATCAACTCATTTCTAATGAACGGGCGTGGGGATGAGCCTCCCAGCTAGGCTGGGTTCCAAACCCCTTAAAAAAAAATTTGAAATATGTTGACTGTTGGGTTTCTGGTTTTTTATGTTCAATTTTGGTTATATGTGAACAGGACATCGGAATAGGAGAGGTGTAAAACCACTGATTTTTTTGGTTTTTTTTTTCAGAGAATAGCCGACGAAAAATGCATTATTTCGTCGGCCATAAGTTTTTTAAAAATAAATATTCTATTTTTGACCGAAAACGACAAAATAATAGCCGACGAATACTAGGTTTGATTTCGTCGGCTATGATTAAAAACAAAAAACAAAAAAAGAGCAGCTTCCATTTTCTATCACTATCGACAAACCATTTCTTCATCCTTCAAATGCAAATGTGTCGTGAAATAAGATATGACCGAAATATTGAAAAACGTCTACGGTTGAAAAATGAGAAGATTCCGACAAAATCTGTGTGCCGAATATTGCGGTTAACTGTTTTTTACTACCGTTTTCTTATGGGTAGCCTGACGGTCGGTAAATATTTTGAGGAAAATTTTTATACGATTAGTTGCGTCTCATCGATCTGAAACTATTCTCTGTTGAAGATCAGGCCAAAAAACGTCATTTAGATGAGCCAATTTCCGTTTTAAAGCGTTTAGAGGTTTGACTTTGCAGTTTGACCGTCCCGATCGAGCCTTTAACGTTGTCAGATGCAGTTGGATTTTTTTTCATACATGTATTTAATCTTAACGGTGATATCTGACGGTTGGAATAGATTTCTCAAACTTTTAGATTCAAAATCGGAACATATGCACTAATGTTCCTTAACTTGTTTACTAAGTGTTTAAGTGAATGTATAGTTTCAAATAGTTACTATACGTAGATTCTTCAAATGCAAATATGTCGTCAAATAAGATATGTCCGAAATATTGAAATACGTATACGGTTGAAAAATGAGCAGATTCCGACAAAATCTGTGTGCCGAATGTTGCGGTTAACTGTTTTTTACTCCCGTTTTCCTATGGGTAGCCTGACGGTCGGTAAATATTTTGAGGAAAATTTTTATCCGATTAGTCGCGTCTCATCGATTTGAAACTATTCTCTGTTGAAGATAAGGCCAGAAAACGTCATTTAGACAGACCAATTTCCGTTTTAATTTATAGGGTTTAGAGGTTTGACTTCGTAGTTTGACCAAACGTTTAGCCGACGAAATATTTGATTTCGTCGGCTATTTCCAAAGTATAGCCGACGAAATATTTAATTTCGTCGGCTAAACTCTAGTGATCCGCGCCTTTTCATTGTCCACCGTTGGATGGGGGAGATCGGACGGCTGCTGAGCGCCTAAACTATAGCCGACGATATTCAAAGAATAGCCGACGAGTTCATATATTTCGTCGGCTATTCTTAAGTATAGCCGACGACTTAAAGCATTTCGTCGGCTATTCTTAAGTATAGCCGACGAAATCTTTTTAATTCGTCGGCTATACTATCGGGTATAAGTTTGTTGCAGCCGAACCCTAGCCTCCATTTGCTGCATATTTCCAAAACGGTCCGCCGCTCGCCTCCAACCGATCCTCCGCCGCTCGCCTCGTCGTCCTCCTCCCTCTTCCTCCTCCAATCCGGCGGCCGGCCCTCCCTCTTCCTCCTCCAATCCTTTTCAAGTGTCCCTCCTCCGGCGTGTCCCTCCTCCGGCCCAGCCTCCTCAAATCCGGCCGGCCTCCTCCTCCCTTCCATTTTCGATTCGGCAGTAAGTTTTTTTTTTTTTTCCCATTTATGTTAATTAATGTTAATTTAGATATAATTTAAGTATTTATGTTAATTTAGGTATAATTTAGGTATTTATGTTAATTTATGTATAATTTAGGTATTTATGTTAATTTAAGTATAATTTACGTATTTATGTTAATTTAGGTAAATTTTAGGAATTTATGTTAATTTAGATAAATTTTAGGTATTTATGTTAATTTAGGTATAATTTAGGTTTTCAAATTTATTTTAATTGTATAATTTAGGTGTAATTGTATAATTTATACGTATAAATTGGTTTTTTAATTATATAAATTGATAACTTAATTGTATAATTTAGTTTAATTATATATATAGCTTAATTATATTTAATTAGAATTTGTTATTTAATATAATATAATTTAATATGTTAGTATATAAATTGTTATATTAAAATATGTTAGTATTATTGGTTATTATATTAATTAGAATTTGTTATTTAATATAATATAATTTAATATCAATTAATGTATTAATGCCTCGGGCTTTAGAGGGCCGATGCATTAAGAAACCTATTCGGAGGCCGTCGTGGCAGCAGATCTAGAGGTTCTAGAAATTCCGCCGGTTCCGCAGACTCCGAGAGGACCGCTAGCCAGCCTGAGAGGACCACCAGCCAGCCACAGAGGAGTGTAGATTCATTCCAGCCGCGGAGGACTGTGGATGCAGCCCAGCCGCGGCGGAGTGTGAGTTATCGGCACCAGACCCTTCTCCAGGCGGGGCGGTCGTCGAGCACTTCACTTCCGGATGTCGGTCCCTCCGTGGCTCATAGGTTTAGTCGGCAGCTATTTCACGAGGAGATAGCTGTCGACGTTCCTCAGGTTCGTATGCCTGAGGTTCATCGGAAGCCGATGCCGAGTCCGACTCAGTCTGCTGCTGACTCGACTGAGGCTCCTACTCTCCCAAACCAGCTCTTCCTCCTGTACAACATTCCGGCGATACCGGAGGTCGACTATCAGGGTGTGCCCATATGGCCTGATATGCCTCAGTACGTGAGTGCTGCGGAGGCATACCAGCAGTAGCCATTTGAGAACCCTGACCACCTTATTTCGGCGAGGAGAAAAGGAAAGTCGACAGACGAGTCATCCACTTCAGTTAACATTTGATTTTATTAATTAAATGTTTTATTAAAATTAACGCACTAATATTTAATTTTACTAACCAATCGTCGTTTTTGTGATAGGGACAGCCGCTAGCAGTTCACGGAGGAATACGAGAGGTGTCATATGTTTTGACACGCTCAGGAGAACTGTTGAGCGCAGCGGCAGGATTCAGATCAACGAACCTCCTAATCAGGAGGTTCCGGGGAAGAAAAAACGCGACTACTCGGGTTGCGTGGGGTCACTGATTAGGGACAGAGTCCCTATGTTGTGGACCCGGTGGGCTGATGTGCCCCAAGAGATCAAGAGGGAGGTGAACAACGCCGCGTCGGTGAGTAATTTAAAAAATTTAATTTATTTATCGTAATATTTAATAATTTTCGGTATTATTATAATTGTAAAACTAATAAAATATTATTTTTCAGACATTCTTCGAGATTGCCGAACACAGGCGGGATTGGGCGGACACCCAGCAGAACTCGAGGTACGTTTGTTTTTATGATATTATAATTATCTTATAATTATTAATATTTTATGATATTAATAATATTTCTAATGCACTTTTGTTTTTTTCGTTGGTTCAAAGAGTGGAAGAACGAGCTGCGTTCCCACTATAACGAATACGACAACCTTGGTCGTATGGGTACTCCCAGGGAGTTCATGTTCCGGGAGTACGAGTGACGTTGGTTGAAGACAGTAGACTTCAACAACCCAGTTATGCAGGTAAATACTAAAGTTCAGTAAAAATGTTTATTTTGTTAAAATTTTAATTATTAGTTTAATTATTTTATAATTATTACACTAATATTTTTTTATGCATTTTTCTAACATTTTATTATTTGTTTGAAGCAACGTTCTCGGATAAACTCTGTGAACCGCCGCCGGAACACAACCCCCCATCATGCTGGTTCACGGCCGTTTGCACAATATCAGGAGGAGGCGTTCAGAGATCATCCTGATAGCAACCCGTACGTGGAGACGTTCAAGATCGCTTATCCACAAGCGACAGAACAGCTCGTAAGTCGTTCATTACAATTTTAAAATTTTAATTATTAATTTTACTTAATTATATATTTGTTATAATATTAATTTTTTTTTTCCCGTCCACTTAGGAGAGGGTCAACCGGGCCGAAGAAGAGGTGTTCCAGCAAGTAGTTCGGGAGACACAACCGAACATTTCAGAGGCAGATCTGGAAGAAGCCATGCGCCATGTCGACCGGTCCAGTGTCCAAACGGCAGCGAGGATGTTCGACGCAGCCTTCCCAAACCGGTCAAACAACTTCTACTGCCGGGGTTTGGGAAGTTCTGGACTAGGGCTTCTGAAGACCACTAAGGGAGGTCAAAAGAAGGGAGGCGGGGAGAGCCAACATATGAGGGGGGAAGTGCAGCGATTGGCCGCAGAATTGGCGACCTCGTCCCAGACAGTACAGGAGCTGCGCCGTAGCACACAGCAGTATCAGTTGGAGATGCGCCGCAGAACACAGCAGTATCATTTGGATATGGCCGGTTGGCATGCCGAATGCGAAAGAATTCGGCAACAAAACTACGACAACCAACAAGCCTGGTGGTATGAGATGTTCGCGGCACAAAACCAAGGCCTTCCACCCCCGGCCCCGTTTCAGCGGTTAGCAGAACCTCCAATGCCTCAACCTCCCGAGTTCGGTCAGCAGGATGACGAGCCTGATGGAGAGCAGGATGCTGGGGATGACCTGCTGGACTTTAGTGGTTTAGGTGATGATTAGGGTTTAGGGTTTATGTATATTAGAACGAATTTAATAAAAAGGGTATTTAGACGTGTTTCTTGTTGGTGCAAATGCATGGACTGTTTTTGTGATTTGCAGGTTGCTTGGAATGGTAATTTAGAAAATAATTTAATTTTTTTTTCCCAAATGTAAGAAAAGCCGACGATTTTGGCATTATTTCGTCGGCTATAATAACTATAGCCGACGAATTTTACCAATTTTCGTCGGCTATAAGTTGTATAGCCGACGAAAATTACATTATTTCGTCGGCTATAACTAATTAATGCATATTAAATATTAATATATTTCGAGGAAATAGCCGACGAAAATTTATAAAATCGTCGGCTATTGTTAACAACCAATAGCCGACGAAAATTTATTAATTCGTCGGCTATACTTAATGAATTTCGTCGCCCATACTCGAAAATACCCGACGAAATTCGTCGGCAATTTCTCCCAGGTTTGGCCGACGAAAAATAGTTTCGTCGGTAAGTTTGTCGGCCATACTCTACTATAGCCGACGAATTCGTTTTTTTCGTCGGCCATTAGTATAGCCGACGGGGTTGTTCCGACGACGTATAGCCGACGAAAATTTCGTCGGCAGATGGTAAAGTCGACGAAAAATATGCATAGCCGACGAAATTTTTTTCGTCGGCTATTCATTCGGATTTGGTAGTGTATTATTCAAATAAACTTTAAGACTAAAACAATAGTCTAATTAAAATAAGGCATGTCATGTTCATAGCATTCTTGGAAAAAATAAATAAATAAAGCATATCAATCAAAGTCTGGAACATCCATAGACTGAGCAGGGTTCATGTTGCCATTAAAGTCTGCAATTGTGAGGTTGACATTAGCGTCATCGCCTCTGTCTTCCATATAGTGAGCCTCTTGTTCTCTAGACTCCATATACCTCTTGTAATTGGCTGCTACTTTGTTACTTGCCCGGCAGTTCTTATACCAATGCTCAGTAGCTCTACACCTATAGCAATGTTCATTTCCAACTCTCTCCCTTTTGACTGGAGGGTTCTTGGGTGCTTTTTGCACCTTTGCCCTAGCACCACCATGGCCACTAGGACCAGCACCACCTTCTCTGCGCCATACATTAGGAGGGCCTCCACGGCCCATAGGTGCCTTTCCACGTGGTGTATTGTGTTCACGTGGGTAGGGCTCAGCACGTCCAACCCCCTTTTCTTTAGGGTTCTTTCCACCTTTTATTTTGCCATAGTTGACCTCAGGAATTTTCTTTGTCCCAACAGGTCTGGTATTATTGTTCATAAGAACTTGATCATGTCGCTCAACCACTTGCAGCATGTTGATCAATTTGTTGAAGGTTGTGATATTTTTCTTATCATACTCCAGCCTATATTGGTTCGCTAGTATAAGTGCTGAAGTATGAAAAGTGGAAAGAGTCTTCTGGATCATATCATCTTCTGTGAGTTCCTTGCCGCATAAATTGAGACGTGCTTTAAGGCGCAACATGTCCTTGTTGAATTCATTAACCCTTTTGTAGTCAAGCAAACGAATTTCATTCTATTGAGCATTCAGTTCTGGGAGTAAAGTGTCATGAATGTTCCCAAAACGTCCCTTTAGGGCATCCCACAGTTCTTTGGGTGTTTTCAAATGAAGGTATTCCCAGCGTAAGCTAGGGTCAATATGTCGCCTCAAAAATATTAGAGCATTTGCTTTGACTTTCACAGACTGTTCTTCGTCCTCAGGGTTGGTGGAGGGTGTGATAGTGAAAGTATAGTCCTTTCCAAGAAAAGCAGTTTCCACATCTGAAACCCAATGGTGGTACTCAATACCTTCTAAGTCCAGTATTTCAAATTCGGGTCGAGTTGGATCAGTCATCTACATAAACAAGAGTGAAGAATATATTAATTATGTAGTCATAAGACATCCACGATAATTAATTTCCAAGAATGTGAATTAGATTTTGAGACCATAATTCATAGTGGTCACAAATTTTCGATGGTTTGTGAAAATACTTTATCACATGGTAAATTTGTACTGATTTTATAACACACATGAAGTTTCTTTATCATGGCATTATACTTGACATATAATATGCGAAATAATTCAACATTAACAAAATACATATAGCATGCTTGATAATTAATAAAAAAATAGAGCACACAATATTCGCATATAAAAATTATGTCAAATTAATTACAAAATAACACATAAATGACAAATATTGCCTACATAAAATTTAATGCTTAAAAACAGAAATATATAAATACATTTACGTAGGCAGTAAAAATTATCAAGTGAAATTGAGAAATCAAATAGACAATCATATTTCACATTTTATAATTAATTTCATTAAATATTATCAGTAAACAGTAATTTTTTTTTCTTCACTAACTAAGTTTCGAAAACTAACCTTAATTTACCAGAAATGGTAAATATCAGTTTCCTGTTTCGCGGGTCGAGTCTAGTTGGAATCGGGTCGGGTTGCAAACGGGTCGAGCTGCAACCGGGTCGAGGGTCCGATCTGGGGCTGTTTGCGACGTCGGCCAAGGCTGCTGGGTCGACGATCGAGGTTCGATCTGGAGGCTGGCGTCGTCTGGGTCGGCACAAGAGGGTGCTGGACGTCGAGGGCTCCGGTCTTGGGTCAAGGGGTCCGGGCTGTTGGATTGGCGTTGATGGATCGAAGGGAAGGACCAGATCAGGGAGCGCGAGGTTCGATCTGGTGCAGGGGTTGATAGTCGAGCAGTGGTGGCGAGGTCGAGATCGGAGTGGTCCGACCTGGAGCGTCAAGGAGCGATCTGGAATCGAGGGTGATCCGATCGTCGATCGAAGCTGAAACCGACGGAGATCGTCTGGGCTGGCTTCGTCAGGGCTCGGCTGGCCTCCTGGGTCGAGGCGTTGGCCTGGGTAGGAATATACGCCGGGCAGGCCTAGCGGCGGCTGCAGCGGAGGGGGATGGGGGAAAAACCTAGGGTTTTTTCCTTTTTTTCTATGTTAGTTTTTTTTTTCTTGGCTAAAATCTCAGGGATTAAAGCAACGTGTCTGATAACGTGTAATAGGAAAATGGAATCGGTCTACTCATTTCATTAGAGAATCCCTTTATATAGGGTGACGATTACAATGGTAATAATAATTACATTTATGATCATAATCACTGATTGAAACGTTATATCTGATTGATCACTAATTTCCTAATTTCACTATCGTCATTACTTTGACGAATGCACACTAATTGTATTTTCCTTTAATATTTATGCTATATTTTGGTTCATGTTTTAAATAAAGTTGCTTACCCTAGAAGAGAAAAGAAGTTTCTTAATATTTTATTGAGTTTCTTTATTTTTCTATTTATTCCTCATGAAGCTTATTTTGATTCCTCATTAACTAATTTTTACCGTCATTATGAAATTCTATGATAAATATATTTGAATTAATCGCTTGTTTTGGAAAAAGAAAGAAATTTTCAATTGTTTTTGGAAATAATGTTTTAAAAGTAGTTACGATTACGAAAGGAAGGAAATATTTGATTTGAGAATGGATATATATATATATATATATATATATATAGTTCATATCCAGAGCGAACCTTTTCTTTGAACTTACCGTAGGAAGTTTAGTTTTTGGCACACTTTTCGGTCATATTTTAACATCTCCAACGTTCAGATGTTATAACCTAATGTATAGATCGTCTTTGTTAAATTTCATTCAATTTGGTGATCGTTAAGGTATCGAAACTATATTAAATCAATGAATAAACCGAACTTGTTCAACCTAAATTGTTCGTCTAAATCACCATAACGAAAAGTCAAACGATTATCAAGTTGGATGAAATAGTAGAAAATAAGAATATGATTTTGGGTTTAATGGTTTGATACTTTATTCTTCTCCATAGAGGATGTATATATAGTGATACAAACCTATATCTACAAGGAAAATATATTCTAAGAATATCCTAATTAATTTACCTATACATACAAGGAAAGTAAATATCCTAGAATATTCTACACTCCCCCTCAAGTTGGCGCATAGATGTCAATCATGCCCAACTTGTCAATTGAATCTTCAAATACTTTACTTGACACTCCTTTTGTAAGAACATCTGACAACTGATCTTCTGTATATACGAATGGAAATCAAATGATTTTCCTGTCTAAATTCTCCTTGATAAAGAATCGATCCACCTCCACATGCTTAGTTCGATCATGCTGAACTGGATTATGAGCAATTTCAATTGCTGATGTATTATCACAATGCAAGTCCATAGACTTCTTAAGTTTGACACCTAAGCTCTTTAGCACATTTCAGATCCATAACAATTCACATACGCCATGTGTCATACCTCGAAATTCTGCTTCTGCACTTGATCTAGCAACAACTTTTTGTTTCTTACTACGCCAAGTCACTAGATTTCCTCCAACCAAAGTGAAGTATCCAGATGTAGATATTCTATCAGTCTTATCACCTGCCCAATCAGCATATGTGTATCCCACGACTTCTAATTCATTCCTTTTTTCAAACAACAAACCTTTTCCAGGTGCCTTCTTGAGATACTTGAGAATACGATATACTGCATCCATGTGCTCTTCACTGGGACAATGCATAAATTGGCTAACCACACTCACAACATAAGCAATATCATGTCTAGTATGAGAAAGATAAATGAGTCTCCCTACTAGACGTTGGTATCTTCTTTTATCTGTTGGAACCTGATCCGGATAGATGGCGAGGTTGTGATTCATCTCAATCGGTGTCTCAACTGGTTTGCAATCAAGCATCCCTGTCTCAGCTAACAAATCGAGAACATACTTACGCTGGGATAAAGAAATTCCTTTCTTAGATCTTGCAACTTCAATACCAAGAAAATATTTCAATTGCCCAAGGTCTTTCATCTCAAACTCCTTCGAAAGATATTTCTGTAGGGCCTCCATCTCTTTCGGGTCATCTTTTGTGACAATCATATCATTAACATATACTGACAACGGGTTTGCCGTTTCGGAGTTTAGTCTCAGCGGCGTAGAGGGTGAGGAGGACGGCCTCGAAGCCGGCGAGGGAGGTGAGGGAGTCGACGGAGAGAGAGTGGACGTGGGAGAGGTAGAGGCCGGAGAAGAGAGGGAGGAAGGAAAAAACAACGAGTCGTAGATGGGGATCGGAGGAGAGGAAATCGAAGGTGTCGTAGAGCCAGTGGCAGAGAGTGTCAGATCTGGAGCCAGAGAGGGGGAAGGAGAGGACGGCGGAGGTAAATTCTGAGGGTCAGTAGCATTGGAATCTGAGGGTCAGTAACATTGGAATCGCGGCGGAGGACGGCGGAGGTAAAGTTTCTGAGGGTCAGTAGCATTGGAATCGCAGTGGAGGACGGCGGAAGTGAAGTTTCTGAGGGTCAGTAACATTGGAATCGCGGCGGAGGTAAATTTTCTGAGGGTCAGTAGCACTAGATGTACATATTTATTTCTGAAGGGAGTATTATTGAGGGTAATTTAGTAATTTATGAGTTAACGGATTCTGTTAGTTTTGGATGGAAACTTGCTAGTGGTAATTTTAAAAAATAATCTTGCTACTAGTAAATATGAACACCAAATTGTAGTTTTAGGTAATTACCTCTATTAAATACCATATGAATCATCAAAATGATAAAATGAGTCCGCAAAGAGATGAAATAGTCCATGGATGCCATATTCTTACCCATCAAGTTGTGAATGCTAATTCTTTTAAAAACTTCTTAGTCGTCTCTCATCTATATATTAACTATTTGGAATAGAAAAAATTTCAGTTATCTTTTCAAAGAAAATGTTCGATCAACTTGAAAACTGTTTTAGGATAAAAGAATGATAGGAAAACTGTATCTTTATTGATTGATAAGGAGGCCTTTATATAGGCATTACATTAAGTATCCCTGGTAATCAGAGATTCCCTATCTAATAAAGAATCTAGACTACTAGTCTTATTAGGACAAGACACACCACGGAAGTTACAGAACTAACCTTCTTTAAACACTCCCCCTTGTGTCGCCTCCTCAATAGTGCATGAATTGTTGCCTCGTTAAAACCTTGCCAACAAACAAAAAAACCTCTTGGGCAAAAGTAAAAGCATGGTCGAAGGAAAAAGAGTACAACGCACCAACTACAGATATGTGATACATGCATAGCTAGACTCCCCCTGAAGTTTAGACGAGAACTCCCCCTGAAGTTTAGACGAGAACTCCCCTTGATAATCAGTCAGTCTTCGAGTTCAGATACGCGACACATACCAGTGCGCTTTACATGCTTCACGAATGTAGCTTTAGGTAGAGACTTGGTGAAAAGATCAGCTGCTTTCTCTTCTGAGCTGACTTGCTTCACTTAGATATTCAAAGTCTCTTGCTGCTGCTGATTGTAGAAGAACTTAGGCGAAATATGTTTAGTGTTGTCACCCTTGATGTATCTCAACTTCATCTGCTCAATGCAAGCTGCATTATCTTCATATATGCAAGTTGGTCCCATCGTAGTAGACTCAAGTCCACTAGACTCTCGAATGTGAGATATAACTGAGCGAAACCAAACACACTCTTTGACTGCTTCATGTATTGCAATAATCTCAGCATGGTTCGAGGAGGTAGCAACAAGGGTTTGCTTGGTTGATCTCCAAGATATCGCCGTATTCCCAATGGTGAAAACATAACCAGTCTGGGAACGTCCTTTGTTCGGATCTGACAAATATCTAACATCAACAAATCCTACCATCACATCATTTGGTGTATCTTGGTAGGAGGGGGTAGTGCCAAAACCATATCGTGACCACGCTTGGGCATCCTCGTGATCAGGAACGGCGGCGGCAGCGGCGACTTTACGATAGGAAACGTAGCCGGCGGCGGAGGCGGTGGCGGCATGGCGAGCAGCCGAATCAAGGCCGGGAGCGGCGACGGGGCAGCGTGCTGCTGAACCGAGGCCAGTCTTGGCAGCCGTCCGGTGGTGATCCGAGCCACGGTGGGTGCCACTGGATGCAAGGGATCGGTTAGGTGCCGAATCCTGATGAGTGTATCGATAGTACATGCCCATGTCAAGGGTCCCTGTTGACAGTAGCCACAGAGGAGCTACACGGGCCCACATACCCGCAGCCAGCACGCCCGGGCCCGGACTAAAGCCTGGAGCAGGATCCCCAGTACCCGGACCCGAGGCCCAGCAGTCTACCTTATGACCAGGGGCCCGGGAGCCGGGGACGCCAACCTGCCGAACAGACCACCGAAGCTGCCCCTTTGCGTACGAACAGAAGGGAACCAGTCCCACATCGAAGAATAAGACCAGACCTCACGCTCGACCACCTATATAAGGGCCCCAACTACCCTCATTAATGGGTAACTCAACTCTCCAAGTACTTATTATTCCCGCTTAAGTTATCTATTTGTTCCAACGGTACTGACTTAGGCATCGGAGAGGAGAAGACTGGTCTGCCCGGTATTCCCCTTAGTTAGCAGGGTTCGCAGGAGGAAATCACATCAAGATCCACCAGTTTCTACCAGGCCTACGGGTTTGGATGGAAACAATTGGCACAGTCTGTGGGAAGAGATAAAAAGTCACGTGGCATTACAAAAAAAAAATGGCAGAAAGTTCGGAAGCGGGGCGGGAAAGGAATGCATAAGAAGATCAGCGGATCATACCGGAGCAGGTGCTCATCGCTACCCCGGTCGCGGTACGGGAGCAGCACCCCGGCCAAGACAACCAGAACGACGGCGGCTATCGGGGGCCAAGCGGCACGCCGGGGGCATGTAAAGGTAGCACACGCGGGAAAGGCCCGGCGAAAGGCGACCAACCGGCACACCAGGGCCCTTCGTTGACATTCTCGGACGACCCAAGCGACGAGGAGGAGAGTCTGGTCGGTGACAGCGACCGGGACACCGCATATAGCGACCGGCACGATATGGCGGGGGAGGTAGAGGTGATGAGAGCAGAAGTCGATCGCCTGCGCGCTGATAGGAGCACAATGTGCGACGATATTATATGCTTATGCCCTCGTTTATGCTTTGTTTAACCCTTATTTGTCTAAGATTGAGTCATAATGTAGTTAGTGTCAATTTTGGTAGAGTTTTGTGAAAAATGGTTAAGAATCCGAAAAATGACTAAGTTTGAGAAATCTGGAAAATAGTGTAAAATATGTCTTTTTCGCGATTTTGAGATGAGCGAAAGTTTGATCTATCCTTGTCTGAATTCTATGAAATTTTGTGTGCTTAAAATTCATATGTTGAGGAATGCTGTGTTAAAATTTCAGATCAATCGGAGTTCGGGAAGTCGCCCAAAACTTGGCTGCAAAACGGCAGTCCGAACATTCCAATCCAGGGGCTACTGGATTTTCCTGGGACTTTGTCCCAACTTCGAAAATTCATTCCCGACGACTTGTATGGAATTTGGCCGAGATATTTTATGGGGTGATGGCCCTATGTGTCTAGTTTACGTGAGACTTGGAATCGCATCAATCGGAGCTCCACGGAGGGAGATATGCCGGAATTACTGCAACAAGGTCAAAGCTGCCGATTCCAGGAACCTACTGCCCCCTTTTTATGTTTTCTGTTTTTAATGGACCAAATGGTGCACAAATGCATATGTGAAGATGGTCCAAGCTTTATGAAGGGAAGAGGAAGACACTAGGCCATGGCATTGAAGAAAAGCATGAAGAAACAAGTTCTCCTAGTCACACTAGGAGAAGCTGCCGATTCTGGCAGATTGCTGCCTCTGTGTGCTGCCGGCATTGTGGGGCATTTTCAATGGATCAAGACCTATCAATTGAAGTCCAAGATCATACAAGAAGTCCATGAAGATGTGCAGCCCAAGCCTTGAAGAAAAATCAGAAAAAGAAAAATCAAGAATGCAAATCTTTATTCAACAAGGAAACATAAACCTACAAGGAAACCTATTCTTTGTTTCCCCTTCTTGTGGCCGGCAGCCTCTCTCCCTTTTTCTCTATATATAGCCATCCCATACACAGAAAAAAGATCATCTCATCTCTTGCAAAGCACTAGCCAAAACTCTACCAAATTTCCTACTCAAAGTTCTAAGCCGAAACCCTAGAAACACTAAGTCACCGATTCACCACCATACACCACCAATCACCACCGATCCCAAACCCTAGCCTAGCTGCTGCCGATCCTCTTCCACCACACCAAGACGAAGCTCTCCAAGGTTTCTAAAGTGTGATCCATCCCTATGACTTGTGTTTTTATTTTCGGTTTAGTCACATATTGTTGTTATAAAAATACTTTGTTTCGTTTGGTATTGTATGATGAACATGAATTACGATTTTATTTGGAATTTATGTGATGAATTTTACAATTTCTAATGCATGGATTTCGTATGTATGATAATTAGAACAATGATATTAGAAGCATGTTTAGGATTTAATTTGGTTAGACCTAAGGTGAGGGCTTATAATCGGTACTTAGTGTTGTCTTTGAACATAATCTAGGTATTAGGTTTAATTTGCTTGAGTTATAATGAACTAAGTAGACGTATGATCACTTTGATTTGTTGTGCTCACCTAGAGTGGTTAACCTTAGGACTTGCATGTTAAATAAGAAGATTGACGACCTTACTTGTTTACGTGTCTTCGGCTATAGACTTTTGTGCTTCAATGCTATTACTTGTATAAGGTAGCATAACCTTTAGGATCACCTCGCGAAAGCTCGATCTTAAAACAATAGAAAAAGTCTCACAACTAGGTAAAAATCGGAAACGTTCTGGTTGTAGGTTGAAACTAAGTTAAGTTTTGAGCATGCTAAATACTTGTTTCTTACTTTCTTGCATGCGAATCTTTGTGTTAAATTGTGTTTTGTGTTATGTGATGCGTGAGAGATGATGATCAAACTTGTAAATATTAGTTCTAGGATTTTATTTTCTGTTTTCTAAAGTTGCCGAACTATTACTCCCCCCATATGTGACGTTTGTGATGTATATATGTATATATGTTTGTCTAACAATTACATATTTCAGGTACCCTTAATCCCCGGCCTAGAACGATCCCTACTTGCTTATACTACTAACGATCTTTTGTAGGGTTTATTATTGTGTGCGAGCTTCGGTCTACACCAATTTTTGGCGCCGTTGCCGGGGATTATAAAAGCTTGTTTTATGTTATTGTTGTGTATATAATGTTGCTGGAAATTTTTGTTGTGAATGTGTAAAGTATAAATTTTAAGTTTATTTTGGGATTTTGTAAAGTAGAAATATGCTTCGGCATGTAAAGTTTAAATTTCGAAAGTTGCATGATGTATATTGATGTATGTTGGTAATCACTTAGTTTAATTTCTAGGAAGTTGATAGTGTTGTGTATGTTTGAGTTTATTGTAGTTTCTAAAGTGTAACATGTAGGTGAAGCCTCTTTTGTTGATCATAACCAAAACCCTTCATACGAGTGATGCCATGTTAGGTATGTTTTTGTGTAGATTGGGAAACGGGCCCTGCAATGTTGGAATTAGTCCATCGTTGGCCCCCCACGCATAAAGACGCTAACTTGGTATTATTTTTATGAGGTTGAGGGCGGTTTTAATCAACACTTGAGACCGCTAGGGATCCGTGTTTGTTTTACAAAGTATGGGGAAGTTATTATCATAGATATGGTTCTCAGGTTTGTTTAACTGGATCTCAAGGCCCATAGACTGATGTTCATTCTCGGTGAGTGAGTCGATAGGGGGTTCGCCCTCCATGGTGTCCAACAACGAGTCCTGCCTGGTTCCTGTAGGGGGTTCGCCCTCCGTGATTGTAATGACCTTTGAAACGTAAAATCCGCACGACCTAGTCGACAGCTTGTGCCGAAGCATCACCTCACTTTAGACGCTAGAACATAACTTGACATATGTGGCCTATTTTCTTCAAAGATAAAACATGTTGTGTGGTTCAAACTCTTGAGGTATATCGGATTAAGCATGATACTACCGGGGGCTGTATCAGTCCATTGCACCGTTATCTCCTCTGCTCCACGTACTTCGAGAGTTAGAACAAATTTAAAAGAAATTAGACTTAGCGATTACATGATCATGGACTTTTTGATATCTTGTTGCCGAACCATATTTCTACTATTGCCGAAATGCTTGTGATGCCGTGTGTACTTATGTGTTGCCGAATGTTCATATGTGTATCATTGTTGAAATATGTTGTAGCGCCAATGCCGTGGCTTGTAATGATGTATATTCTTGTTTTCTATTTCTTTACGATGTTCTAACTTGTTTAAATGTTGCAAAATTTCAGAAATAGTGCATGTCCGAATCTAGTATTTGGGCAAGAGATCTTCAAGGCCGTTTGCAACGTTTAGAGCAAGAACTCGCTATTGCTCGTTTTGTGCCATTACCACCATCGTCACCAACCAGTTCATCAGTATCATCATCATTGCCGTCCTCCCCTATTGTGCCGTCAGTTCCAGTATCATCAGGGCCGAGTTCACCATCAGTAGTGTCATCATCGTGTGATCTTCAGAATCCAGTGTTTGAAGCTTTTGCCGAATCAGAGGAAGAAGAAGAGATCATGGCATCAATCAGATCACAGAATGGTCATGTTGCTGGAGCTGGAGTTGCTCCTTCGAATATCACTTATCCTCCTTTGGAAACTGACAAAACTGGAGAGATTGAATTGAGGAGTGGATTCCTCCATAAGCTGAAATCATTTTATGGAATGCCGAGTGAGGACCCTAACAAGCATCTACAGTGGTTTAACTTCACCACGGAGTCTATGTGTCCAAGAGGGACCGATTTGCAACACTTTAAGATGAAGGCATTTCCGTTTTCTCTAGAAGATCAAGCAAAGGAGTGGTTGTTTGAGGTGCCTAGTGGTCGCATTGTTTCGTGGAGTACTATGATGGATGAGTTTTTGCTCAAGTACTTTCCTGCTTCACGTATCACTGATGTGAGGAAGCAAATAACTAGTGTGAAGCAAGCCGGAGATGAGACTTTCTTCGACTACTACAAGAGGTTCAAGTCCCTAGTTTCTTTGTGTCCATCGCATGGCATTAGCGATGGACTCTTGCTGCAATATTTCTATGAGGGATTGCGCGTCATGGAGAGAGAGTTTCTTGACTCGGCCGCGGGAGGTAGCTTTTTGGAGTTGAATGCCGGAGCGGCAAGAAGTTTGTTGGAAGTTCGTGCTTTGAACAACCAACAATTTGGCATGGCACGAAACAATGTGCAAAGGAATGAGAAAGTGCATGAGACTTCTTCGAGCTCAAAGTTAGAGGATAAAGTGGACAAGCTTACCGACTTGGTGAGTAATTTGATGAAGAAGCGAGCAAGTGTTTGTGGAATTTGCACCGAGGGCCATGAGACCGAACAATGCCCTCAATTTGGAGTTAATGAGGGAGTTGAGGAGTGCAATGCAATTGGTTTTCAAGGAGGCCAACGATTTGGCAATTTCAATCCAAGGTTCAATGATCATCCTAACTTTCGATGGGCGAATAATGACAACGTGCTTAGGGCACCTATGCAACCGAGAGAGGGAGGAGCGCCGTTTGCGCCGAGGCCACCCTTTGTGCCTCGGCAACCTTATCAGCCGAACCAAGGAAACTTTGGGGCTTTGCCGAATCAACAACAAGTTGTGCCATATCAAAGTCAAGGAGGGCCGAGCCAAGGCCAAGTCACAAGCAATCCGAACTACGATGCTTTGCTTCAATCTTTGTCGAGTGCTACTCAAGCATTACTCGCGGGGCAACAAAATCATCAAAAGGACATTGGTGAGCTCAAAACTCAAATGGGGCAAGTTGTGGATTTTATGGGAAGATTCAATGAGCAAGGAAAGTTGCCAAGTAACACGATTCCAAATCCGAGGAACGAGCAAGCCAAGGTGATTCAAACTCGAAGTGGAAGAGAGTTGTTTCCTCCAACAAGTCCAACGAAGAAGCGAGTGACTTTCAAAGGCATTGGAGATGACAAGAAGGCTGCCGGACCTGACATTGCCGGCAGCCATAATCATGAAGCCGAGCACAATGCTGCCGGCAACAACCTCCATGCCGAGAAGGAGGACCGAGCTGCCGAGAGGGAATTGAGTGCCGAGCAGGAAAGTGTGGCCGGTAAGATTGTCAAAGGAGGGGTACCATCATCTAGTACCCCATTCCCTTCTCGATTTGCTAGAACAAAGAAGGATAAATCCGATGAAGAGGTATTGGAGATTTTCCGGAAAGTGCAAGTCAACATCCCTTTGTTGGAGTGCATTAAGCAAGTGCCAAAGTATGCTAAGTTTTTGAAGGAGCTTTGTACGGCGAGGAGGCATACTAGGGAGACTCGTGTGGTAACTATGAGCGAGACGGTGTCGGCCGTTATTCAAAGGAAGTTGCCACCAAAGATGAAGGATCCGGGGAGCTTCAATGTGCCTTGTGTCATAGGCAATACACGGTTTGAGGATGTTATGTTGGATTTGGGAGCATCGATCAATGTCATGCCACTCAATGTGTATCAAACGTTGAGTATAGGGCCTCTCAAGAAGGATAATGTCATCATTCAACTTGCGGATCGCTCAAGCAAATATCCGGAAGGCTATGTAGAGGATGTGTTGGTGCAAGTCAACCAATTGATATTCCCCGCCGATTTTTATGTGGTTGAGATGGAGGATTCGCCGGTCAACAACACTCAATTGCTTTTAGGGCGACCATTCATGAGGACCGCGCGTACAAAGATAGATGTGGCCAAGGGCAACCTAACTATGGAGTTTGATGGTGAGGTGATAAAGTTCAATGTGTTTGACGCCATGAAATTTCCCAATGTTGATTTGAAGGAGGGTTGTGCCAGTGATGTTTTGGAGGAGGTCGAGCAAGTTATGTCGACCTCGCTCGACGCATAGCAATTAGCGATTGAGCAAGGGGTCGGATTTGACAAGATGGGAGAACGAGTACAACAAGAGGCCGGACACAAGCTGGATACGCCGGATACGCCGGCAGAAGGGCCCGATACGCCACCTAGACCGGATACGGCAAACAGCACCGAACAGGATACCACATGCCAAAGTCTTCTCATTGAACTTCTTCTTGCCGATTTGAGTTGCTTTGGAGCACGATGAACACATGCAAAACACGGTGAAAAGTCTAGGCTATGGACTATAAACACAAAGCGCTACTTGGGAGGCAACCCATGTCGATCAAAGAAAAGTGAAGGAGCCATCACCGAGAGTTTGCAATTTCTTAACCCTTTTCTTTTCCTTTGATTTGTGATGATTTGTTGGAATATGTTAGTCGATTGCATGCTTAGGAAATTCATTGATATTGTTTTGTGCTTACATTGAGGACAATGTAATTTTCTAAGTGTGGGGTGGGATAACGTATTCCGTTTTTGTTTTATGTTTTTGTGTGATTAGTTTAGAACAGGAAAATTCAGAAAATTGTAATACAAAAATAGAGTGTTTAAATTTGTTTGTTTCGAGTCTTAGGATGCCCCTAATATGTCAATGATGTTTTTCTCCTCTTTGCATACATAGATGATGGTTGTGCATACTTTTAAAAATTGTGAGTTTCATGGATTATGTGCATTGGTAGGAGCATGTAGGACTTGTTGATTTTGAAGCATGCATGTTTGAGCTAATTTATTTCGATTATAACCTATGTGAGCTTTAGTGCCAATTTGCTTTCTTCTTGAGCGATAAAAAGATAAAAATTCGATAGATTCGTAGGAAGCATGGAACCTCATAATTCTTTGCATATTCGATGACTATGTGCCATAGCTTTTTAATGAACTCTAGAATGCTAGAACTTACTCTTGTTGATTTTCGAAACGTTTATGTCATAAAATACCTTGATTTTGAATATGATTGAATAAAGATCATTTAGGTTTACCACCATTGCCAAATAAAGCATAAGCCTATTGGAGCCCGTCGTGGGACACCTTAGTAAACCCCTTTGAGCCTACAATTAGCTTTTTCTTTCATCACCCTTAAACACTTTCCATAAGCTTAATATAGTGATGCCTTTACTGTGTGTTCCGGCAAAGCTTGATTTTTGAAGGAGTTTTTGAATGAAGTGATGAAGAAGAACAAGTGTGGGGTAGACTTAGCTAGCAAAAATTGTGTAAGAATATTGTATGTGAGCCGTGCCTATGAGAAAAGAAAAGAAAAGTTTGAATCGGACAGAAAAATAAAGAAAAGAAAAGAAAGAAAAATTTGAGTCCGAAAGAAGGTAGGCACGGTTTGGTTTCAAAAGAAAATTGCTAAGTCTAGTCTTGAAAAGTGTTGTGAATTTGGAGTTTTGTATATATGTGAAGGTCTAGCATTGTTGTATTTTGACCTTTGTTCATATTCACTATGTTGTGGGGAAGTAAAGAATGAAGGAAGGGTCCAACAAAGATGAAATTCGGCCCTTGGTGAGAAGTCATAAGGAGATCGAGCTTTGCTAAAGGCCTTAGTGACGTTTTGAGCCTCCTTATCCAAATATCGAATACCTCTTAGCCTAGCCCCATTACAACCCTTTTATTGATCTTTTTCATGATTCTTAAGATGGTTAAACTTGATTTGTGGAGATTATCTCAAGAGTAAGCTTATGGTTTTGGTTCATTGGTGCATATAGTTGTCATATGAGGTTTTTCCATTAAAAATTCACAAAGTGCTTTCGTTTCCTTGATATATGCAAGTTACTCTTTGTAGTTCATGATCTTTCGCTTGCATATACTTATGTGTGAATAACCATGCTTCGAGAGAAAAGAAGAGAGTATGCCTAGTGAGATGATTTGAATTAGCTTAACATGTTTACATGCTTACCTTTTTGCTCTTACATGTTCATATTGATGTCACATGTTCATGAAGCTTGGAATTTTCGTGCTTAGCATTCTCATGCATTTAACTTGAAAGCTATGTGTACATACGAGCCTGAGACAAGTTGTTAGGGGCACTAGTTTGTTTAGAGTCTAGTTTAATTTAGTTTGCTAAGGGACTAGCAAAGGATAAGTGTGGGGTAGTTGATAGGAGCACAATGTGCGACGATATTATATGCTTATGCCCTCGTTTATGCTTTGTTTAACCCTTATTTGTCTAAGATTGAGTCATAATGTAGTTAGTGTCAATTTTGGTAGAGTTTTGTGAAAAATGGTTAAGAATCCGAAAAATGACCAAGTTTGAGAAATCTGGAAAATAGTGTAAAATATGTCTTTTTCGCGATTTTGAGATGAGCGAAAGTTTGATCTATCCTTGTCTGAATTCTATGAAATTTTGTGTGCTTAAAATTCATATGTTGAGGAATTCTGTGTTAAAATTTCAGATCAATCGGAGTTCGGGAAGTCGCCCAAAACTTGGCTGCAAAACGGCAGTCCGAACATTCCAATCCAGGGGCTACTGGATTTTCCTGGGACTTTGTCCCAACTTCGAAAATTCATTCCCGACGACTTGTATGGAATTTGGCGGAGATATTTTATGGGGTGATGGCCCTATGTGTCTAGTTTACGTGAGACTTGGAATCGCATCAATCGGAGCTCCACGGAGGGAGATATGCCGGAATTACTGCAACAAGGTCAAAGCTGCCGATTCCAGGAACCTACTGCCCCCTTTTTATGTTTTCTGTTTTTAATGGACCAAATGGTGCACAAATGCATATGTGAAGATGGTCCAAGCTTTATGAAGGGAAGAGGAAGACACTAGGCCATGGCATTGAAGAAAAGCATGAAGAAACAAGTTCTCCTAGTCACACTAGGAGAAGCTGCCGATTCTGGCAGATTGCTGCCTCTGTGTGCTGCCGGCATTGTGGGGCATTTTCAATGGATCAAGACCTATCAATTGAAGTCCAAGATCATACAAGAAGTCCATGAAGATGTGCAGCCCAAGCCTTGAAGAAAAATCAGAAAAAGAAAAATCAAGAATGCAAATCTTTATTCAACAAGGAAACATAAACCTACAAGGAAACCTATTCTTTGTTTCCCCTTCTTGTGGCCGGCAGCCTCTCTCCCTTTTTCTCTATATATAGCCATCCCATACACAGAAAAAAGATCATCTCATCTCTTGCAAAGCACTAGCCAAAACTCTACCAAATTTCCTACTCAAAGTTCTAAGCCGAAACCCTAGAAACACTAAGTCACCGATTCACCACCATACACCACCAATCACCACCGATCCCAAACCCTAGCCTAGCTGCTGCCGATCCTCTTCCACCACACCAAGACGAAGCTCTCCAAGGTTTCTAAAGTGTGATCCATCCCTATGACTTGTGTTTTTATTTTCGGTTTAGTCACATATTGTTGTTATAAAAATACTTTGTTTCGTTTGGTATTGTATGATGAACATGAATTACGATTTTATTTGGAATTTATGTGATGAATTTTACAATTTCTAATGCATGGATTTCGTATGTATGATAATTAGAACAATGATATTAGAAGCATGTTTAGGATTTAATTTGGTTAGACCTAAGGTGAGGGCTTATAATCGGTACTTAGTGTTGTCTTTGAACATAATCTAGGTATTAGGTTTAATTTGCTTGAGTTATAATGAACTAAGTAGACGTATGATCACTTTGATTTGTTGTGCTCACCTAGAGTGGTTAACCTTAGGACTTGCATGTTAAATAAGAAGATTGACGACCTTACTTGTTTACGTGTCTTCGGCTATAGACTTTTGTGCTTCAATGCTATTACTTGTATAAGGTAGCATAACCTTTAGGATCACCTCGCGAAAGCTCGATCTTAAAACAATAGAAAAAGTCTCACAACTAGGTAAAAATCGGAAACGTTCTGGTTGTAGGTTGAAACTAAGTTAAGTTTTGAGCATGCTAAATACTTGTTTCTTACTTTCTTGCATGCGAATCTTTGTGTTAAATTGTGTTTTGTGTTATGTGATGCGTGAGAGATGATGATCAAACTTGTAAATATTAGTTCTAGGATTTTATTTTCTGTTTTCTAAAGTTGCCGAACTATTACTCCCCCCATATGTGACGTTTGTGATGTATATATGTATATATGTTTGTCTAACAATTACATATTTCAGGTACCCTTAATCCCCGGCCTAGAACGATCCCTACTTGCTTATACTACTAACGATCTTTTGTAGGGTTTATTATTGTGTGCGAGCTTCGGTCTACACCACGCGCGGAGAGCTACCGGGCTAGAGCAGATTCCAATGCCCGGTATTAGGAAATGGAGACAGTGAACGCCGCCCCGGTGGCTGCCCTGGAAAGAGGACAGCAGCGCAACGCCGCTTTGGCGAGGGCACATGTACCCACACCAGGCCGGTCTCAGCTCCCTGAGGCGGGACAGTCATTGGGCGGAAGGCCCAGCGACCCCAAGGGGGCGGAGTCCCCGGGCGGCGTGGCCCTACCAAGGAGCACGCCGGCACCCCGGCAATCACACGCTTCATTCGAGGATGAAGTCATTACCCCGATCGCACGGGAGCTAAGGACGTTCGTTAACTGCTGGCAAACGGTGACGGCCGGGGTTCGGAACCTAGACAAGGGCATCGCTGAGATGACATTCAAACAGGGACTTCGGCCAGGGAAATTTTCCTATGCCGTACGGGTGGAACTCCCGCAGGGGTATGATGAGCTAATGGCGATGGCCATCAGGCATGCTCAGGCGGACCACGAAACATATGGGCATCACCTGCTAAAGAGGAAGAGGGAGGAGTACCTTCTGGCCCCCCGAGATAACAGGGCCACCCAGCGGGGCGAGACCGAGGCATCCAACCAACCGCAGCAGAAACCCTATCCTGACGAACCCCAGGGCGAGCACAGGCCTGCGCAGTACCGACAAGAACGCAGCAGAACGTCAAGAAGTCTTCACCACTCTAACCTCTTCGTACGAGGACATCCTGCATGAGAACGGGAACATCATTCTCCCACCGCTAAAGAGGAAGCACCCAAAAGGGAACCTCACCCCGGCGCGAACAGGCAAATACTGCTCCTACCACGACGAAGCTACCCATAGGACAAACAATTGCATCGCCCTCAAGACAGCGGTGGAGGGATTAGTTAGCAGCGGTCAACTTCAACGGTACCTAGGAGAAAGAAGGGCAGATCCCGCCCGGGATCAGAACCAGGGCTGGTAAGCACGCCCGGACCCAATGAAGGGTTAAGTGCTAAATTTTCAAATACAATTAGCTTGGCATTCCAACGGTTCAGCCGATGTAACATTACAAGATATGTATGCCAACTATTTTGAACGAAATCCAAGGCAAACCACCGGTACAAAAAAAAAAAAAAACAAACAAATATATATCCAAAGGCAGACAACAACAAGAAAAAAAAAAAAACCGTTCCAGCAAATTTACAGAACAAACAAAATCCTAAGGAGCCACGCCCTCCTCCCCACCGGGCCCAACTTGTCCACCGGCTTCCTCAGGTAGAACCGCCGCATCCTCCCCAATGGGCTCAGATGGTTGAAGTCCGCCTTCCTCTTCCCGCTGTTCCTCCTCCTCCCGCGGCTGCCCATCGGCATCATCATCGGCCTGCGCTTTCAGCATTTGTGAGGTATTCAGGTACCCCTTCTCTTCCCACTCCACGTAGGCATCGGCGATACCCGCCTCCCTAGCCTTCTCCAGAAGGGTAAGAAACTGATCACTATCGTGATATTTCTCGATAACCTGCTAGAAAAGCACCGGGTCCTCTTCTCCATCCACAATGGCGGTAGCGGCACGTACAACGGCAGCTTCCAACTGGAGCCCATCCACCTTGGCCTCCAGCTCGGCCCTCTCCTCCTCAGCCCGCTCCTTCTCCTCCTCGAGGCTCCGAACCTGGCCCTCTAGCTTGGCCACCTGCCTCTTGGCCCTCTCCTCCAGTCTGACCTTCTCCCGCTCAAGCCTGGACTTCTCAGCCTCGCGGCGATCACGGGCTCAGGTCAGAACGGCCACCTGCCTCTTCAGCTCCGGCAGCTCCTCACTCGGGTCCGGCTGGTACATATTGTACAACAGCTGCAGAACGACAGGGAGCCGATTAAGCAAAAAAAAAAAAAAAAAACTGTAGAAGTTTTTCGACCGGTACCGTAGCACCAAACAATTCTTACCCGGAGGATCAACTCCTTGCTCTTCTGACGATTCTCCCCCGACAGGGCTCCAGCGGCCCCAGGCCTATCCAGACCAAGGCCGGTCACGTCCTCCACCAGGTTCCAGACGAAGGGACTCTCCAGACCTCCCCTCCTCTGTTCTTCCACCGGAGTAGGGCTACTCTGCGGACCGGAAGAACTGGGAGCCGCAGCGGCTCTATCCCTAGCAGGACTCGTCCCACCACTGGTCAACCTGAGCCGTTTTGCCAGGTTCTCACCAGACGACCGGCCGGTCAGCGTCACCAGCGCGGAGGGCGGGACGTCCATGATCCTCCGCCTCTTCTCACCCAGGTCGACCGGTGAAGAAGATTGTGCGCCACTCAAGGAGACCCTGGTGACAAGCAGGACCGATCCCGGTCGGTATGGAATCCTGTCTGTTCCACCAGGAACCTTTGGTGGCCCTCCAATGGTTTTCCCCTTTCCGGGTCCTGCAGAGGATGCCGCGGCATGAGTCTTCACACGCCTTAGGATGTAGGCGTCATCCGCCACATCCATGGCCATCGGTTCGGCATGGATGGTAAGCCAGCCAGACTCTCGATCCACCGAGGTCCGCGAAACGGCCTCCCCCTTCTCCTTCAACCTCAAGACAAGGTCCTCACCTTCCACGGATAGTGTGTTGCCTGGCTTGACGACCGTCCGGGAAGATGCACCTACAGAACAAACAAAGGGTTAGTATCAACTCAGTCAGCGGGAATGTCACTACTAAAACCCTGCTACGCACCGGGATCCCGCCCGAGACAGCAGTACTCTAACACCTCCCGCTGTATGAAGTTGTAGGAGCTTCGCTCAAGACCGTCCCAGCACCCGAATATCGTGGCAATCCTATCCCGCTCCAACTCAGACAGTACGTACGATTGGTCACCAAGGGGCTGGAAGGCACCAGGAACCCAATACATCCTCCTCCTTTTCTACCACTTCCCACCTGCCATCACCAGCTTCTTCCTCCAGCTATTGTCCAGCCAGGAAGGCAGGTGGGTGATAATAGGCTTAAAGTGACGAGCTCTAAAGGTGAGACAACCCTGACACCCTTTCTTTTTCGAGAACGACAATCTGTACAAAGCCCGGAACTCGTTCACCGTCGGCATGCTCATCCCGGACAGTTCGTACAGACAACCAAGGCTCAGCAGCTGCCTCCACTGGTTTTCGGGAAGCTGCGCAGGAGACACATGCAGAGCACTGAGCATGTACTGCACAAAGTCAGGCAGCGGAAGGGAGAACCCATTACGGAACTGATCTCCATGAACAACAACCCAACCCTCCTCCAGGTTACAAGCCGATTCTCCGGGATTCAGCGGCCGTAATTTCACCTCATTCGGGACACTCCACGTCTCCCGGAAGGCGGCAACCTCTGCGGGGCTCATGGTACCCTTGGGCTCATCACACACCACAGCCACTTCCCCATCTCCGATAGTGTAGCTCACGGGTGAGGTACCAGGAAAGGGTACCCCGTGGGGGATGCTCTCGTGCCCCAGAGACCCGGAAGAGGAGACCTCGCCCCGGGAGCGGGCAACGGCTTCTGACTCCGGAGAAGCCGAAGCAAGCCAATCTTCCAACCTCTCCTCATCATCCACCACAAGACGTCTGCCGGCCGATTCAGAAGTCCCATTAGAGCTCCCAGAAGCCATTTAACATAGGGGGAGGAAAACAAAACCCCACCGCTGGTCAGCAACAAGCTAAAACAGCGCCCTCTGCGGCTGCTCCCCAAATCTGCCGCAGATTCCCCGCTCCAAACAACTCACCCGTTGCCACAGAGACCCCCCCCCCCCCCCCCGCAAAACACGAACCAACAAAAAAAAAACACGAAGCAAAGAAGGCGAAACTTACCGATTACTATGCACAACCGAGGAAAGTCAGTCCTGGGAAAACACCGAGCAATCGTAGGTAAGCACAAGAATGCCTGGAGCACGGATAGCGCGAGGGTACCTTCACCGAACTTTCGCCGGATTCCTCTCCAACGTCCTCTACTTCTCTTTGAGCCAAGAGCAAAAAAAAAAAACAGTAAGCAAGACAAAAGAGGCCTTTTTATAGACGGGTACGATGCCTTAGGCACCCCTGTAATCCCCCCAAAATACTCAATCGGGGCAAGTCAAACGCCTGCAAATCCAGGCCCTCCATCTCAGACCGCTCCCTACTGATACGTGTCTCAACATCGATAAAATCCCCACGCCATCATAACTGATGGGCTCTCTCCTTCAATGCATGTCAGCCACTTGCCCCGCCTACAAGCGGAAGTTAAGGGAGATAGGAGTGAGAACCGAGGCGTCTAGCCCCCCACCACTTCCCCAAGCGTCAACCTCAGCTCAAGAAAACGCACCCCATCGGTTGTGAGGCATTCCACCAGTTCACAGGCATTCCACCGGTTGTAAAACATTCCACCGGTTATCAGGCACTCCACCGGTTAGGTAGCATTCAACCGGCTCCAAGGCACTCCACCGGTTTAGTCACTTTCCTTCGCGCCTACGGGCACAAACAAGCCAGCAACAACTCAAGGCTTCGAACACATGGGCTTTATAAACCCGGGAGATTTTACATCTAACACATGCAAATTCTTCCAGCAAGCTGATGAGTCGCCGAAGCGAGCATTAAGCAATAATAACCCTACAATCGTTAGTAGTATAGAATAAGTAGGGATCGTTCTAGCCGGGGATTAAGGGTACCTGAAACATGAGAATGTTAACACAAATATTCACAAACAGATATGCACATAATTGTCACACTTATATACATATATACGAATTTATCATGGGGGATGAAGATGAGGTTCGGCAGCAAGGGCTGCCCTTTAACACTAGACACGAAATTAAACCTAAACTACTATATACAAGTGATCATCATCTCTCACAAAACATTTAGCACCAAAGACTCTTTAACAAATAAACTCACATGCAAGAAAGTAAGGAACAAGTATCAGCATGCTCAAGTTCAAGATTAGTTCCAACTACAACTTAGTTGTAAGACCTCTCAAGTTTTAAGACCGAACTTTTGGTTATGGGTCCTAAAGTTATGTTAATCCTTTTGAGACTTAACAATTGTGCGCAATGGTCTAAATTGGAGACACGCAAAACAAGTAAGGTTGTCAATCATCTTATTTTAAACATGCAAGTATCTAAAGTATTAAACCCTAAGTGAGCAACACAAATCAGAGCGACCTTTTGAGTATGGCAACGTTTGTAATTACTCTAGCCGATTAAACCTAGCACCTAGATCAATGTTCAAGACAACACTAAGTACCGATTTTCATGCCCAATCCTTAGATACTAACCAATTTCGAACCTAAAACATGCATCTATACCACTGTCCTAATTATCTAACACATGAATTTACAAGTTACATATTACAAATTAGCATGCAAAATTCATTGTTCTTGTCGAAACCTAAACATAAATCTAAGCATCGATTCAAACAAGTCTTTAACATACAATTTATAAAACCAAAATCGATTCATACATAGACATATAAACCAACACCAAACATACATGAGTGTTTCATAGACAAAACTAAACATAACTAAACAAAAATTACTAAAACCGAAAGAGGGGAGTGGATCACACTTTGAGACACCTTGAGAGCTTCACGTCGTGTGGATCCGGCGAAGTATGGAGGCTGGGGTGAGGCTGCACGGCAATAGGTCACGTCGGCAGTAGGTTATGGAGGTAGAAAATCCAAGGTTCGGCAAAGCAGAAACTTGGTTGAGGTGAGGTGAAGGTGGTTTTCGGTTAAGGTTTTTGTCTAGGATCTTTGGGGAATTTTGGTAGAGTTTAAGCCTTGTGTTTATGCTTGAGATGAGATGATTTTTCTGTAGGAAAACATGGCTATATATAGAGGCAAATTCGGCAGAAACCCTAGGTAGAAAACCTAGTCCAAATCGGCAAAGGCAATCCTTGTGCAATAAGGTTTTGGTTCCTTCCTTTCTTGGTTCTTCTAGGAAACTTCTTTTTCTGATTTTCTTCCTTGGATTGGGCTGCATATCATCATGAACTTCTTGTGTAGGCTTGACAACTCCATTTGGTGAGCTTGATCCATGGAAAAATGCCCCAAACCCGCAAGAACACAAGACCGGCAGCAACTCGGCTGGAATGACCTTGCTCCAGTAAATCCGACATATCTCCCTTCTCGGAGCTCCAATTGATACGATTCCAAGTCTCAGATAAACTAGACAAATATAGCCATCTCCCCATAATATATCTCGATCAAATTCCTTGTGAATCGTCGGGAATGATTTTTCGAAGTTGGATCAAAGTCCCAGGAAAATCCTGGAAGCCCCTGGATTGGATTGCTCGGACTGCCGTTTTGCAGCCAACTTTTGGGTGACTTCTCGAACTCCAATTGATCTGAAATTTTAACACAACATTCCTCAGCATATGAATATTAAGCACGCCAAATTTTATAGAATTCGGACAAGGATAGATTACAGTTTCACTCATCTCAAAATCACGAAAAAGACATATTTTGCGCTATTTTCCAGATTTCTCATACTTAGTCATTTTTCGGACAATTAAGCACATTTCACCAAAGCTCTACCAAAATTGACACTAACTATATTATGACTCTATCTTAGACAAATAAGGGTTAAACAAAGCATAAATGAGGGCATAAGCATATTAATATCGTTGCACATTGTGCTCCTATCAACTACCCCACACTTATCCTTTGCTAGTCCCTTAGCAAACTAAATTAAACTAGACTCTAAACAAACTATTGCCCCTAACAATTTGTCTCAGGCTCGTATGTACACATAGCTTTCAAGTTAATGCATGAGAATGCTAAGCACGAAAATTCCAAGCTTCATGAACATGTAACATCAATAAGAACATATAAGAACAAAAGTAAGCATGTAGACATGTTAAGCTAATTCAATCCTCCTCACTAGGCATACTCTCTTCTTTTCACTCGAAACATGGCATTCACTCATAAGTATATGCAAGCGAAAGATAATGAATTACAAAGAGTGACTTGCATATATCAAAGAAACGAAAGCACTTTGTGAATTTTTATGGAAAAACCTCATATGATAACTATATGCACCAATGAACCAAAACCATATGCTTACTCTTGAGATAATCTCCACAAATCAAGTTTAACCATCTTAAGAATCATGAAAAAGATCAATAAAAGGGTTGCTATGGGGCTAGGCTAAGAGGTATTCGATATTTGGATAAGGAGGCTTAAAAACGTCACCGTGGCCTTTGGCAAAGCTCAAATCTCATTATGTCTTCTCGCCAAGGGTCAAATTTCATCTTGTTGGACCCATACTTCATTCTTTTCCTCCCATAACATTACAACAATAATCAAGACAATAGCCATGCACAAAATTTTTTCTTTTCTTTTTCAAGCCGTGCCTTACATCTTTCTTTTCTTGCTCTCGGTATCTTTTTCTTTTTCTTTTGGTCCGAGCAAAAATGTTTCAAAATTTTTCATTCTTTCTTTTTCTAAGGCACGGCATACATATACACTTTTCATAAATTCATGGCTAAGTCTACCCCACACTTGTTCTTCTTCATCACTTCACGCAAAAACTCCTTCAAAAATCAAGCTTTGCCGACACACAATGGTCAAGACATCACTATACTAAGTTCATGGAAAGTGTTTAAGGGTGATGAAAGAAAAGGCTAATCGTAGGCTCAAAGGGGGTTTACTAAGGTGTCCCACGACGGGCTCCAATAGGGCTCATGCTTTATTTGGCAATGGTGGTAAACCTAAATGATCTTTATTCAATCACATTCAAAATCAAGGTATTTTATGATATAAACGTTTCGAAAGTCAACAAGAGTAAGTTCTAGCATACTAGAGTTCATTAAAAAGCTATGGCGCATAGTCATCGAATAATCAAAGAATTATGAGGTTTCATGCTTCCTACGAATCTATTGAATTTTATCTTTTTATCGCTCAAGAAGAAAGCAAATTGGCTCTAAAGCTCACATAGGTTATTATGGAAACAAACTAGCTAAAACATGCATGCTTCGTTAATCAACAAGTCCTACATGCTCCTACCAATGCACATAATCCATGAAACTCACAATTTTAATTGTATGCAAAACCATCATCTATGTATGCAAAGAGGAGAAATAACATCATTGACAATTTAGGGGCACCCTAAGACAACAAATTAACCACTCTTTTTTTGTATTACAATTTTCTGAATTTTCTTTTCTAAACTAAGCACACGAAAACATAAACGGAATATGTTATCCCACCCCACACTTAGAAAATTACATTGTCCTCAATGTAAGCACAAATCTATATCAACGAATTTCCTAAGCATGCAATTGTCTAACACATTCCAACATATCATCACAAATCAAAGGAAAAGAGAAGGGTTAGGAAATTGCAAACTCTCGGTGATGGCTCCTTCACTTTTCTTTGATCGACTTGGGTTGCCTCCCAAGTAGCGCTTTGTGTTTATAGTCCATTGCTTAGACTTTTCACCGTGTTTTGTGTGTGTGTTCATCCATTGTTGATGCTCGGCAGCTTGGGGGCAGCAGTCCTTCTCGGCAGTAGGATTTTCTTGGCAGGCAAGCTTCTCTCGGCAGACGTGTCTGCTTCTCTTGAGGCCTGATTTTGGGAGTGTTCCACTATCCTAATGCAAAAGTGTTCTGAATAAATGTTGTAGTGGACACACAGAGCTTTCCAACGGTATAAAATTCACCTCAATCGGACCAGTGGAAGTACTCCTTGTTGGGTCTTTAATCGGACCTATTGATCTGCCCAGTTCTCTGCTCCGCCAGATTGACCTTCGTGTACTCAAATTGAAACTGGGAGCAGCTCGAAATTCCAAATTCACTTCTGTAAAATCCTACAGAAATTAGACTCAGAGACCTTTCCAACGGTGTATGGCTCACTTTCCCAGGTTTTGTGAGCTGAAAACGGTGGCCTTCCAAAGTTGACGGACTGCACTGCCCGAATTCTGCTGTGGGCAGAACTTGGTATTTCCTGCACTTTTCTTTTCAATCCGGCCTGCGCACACACAAAACACATAAAATCGAACAAAAACAACAAACTAAAATTCAAGAATATACAATTTCATACAAGCTACGATTTCAGTAAATTTTTCAAGGTTAGAAGAAGAAAATACAAGAGTTAGAACGTCATGTTAGAGACTTAGGATATATAAATATACGTTAAAGTTAGAGACACAAATTGTTAACAAACTTTACATCACAAATATTAACACACTTTAACATTCACATAAAACAAGATTTTATAATCCCCGGCAACGGCGCCAAAAATTGATGAGTCGCCGAAGCGAGCATCAAGCAATAATAACCCTACAATCGTTAGTAGTATAGAATAAGTAGGGATCGTTCTAGCCGGGGATTAAGGGTACCTGAAACATGAGAATGTTAACACAAATATTCACAAACAGATATGCACATAATTGTCACACTTATATACATATATACGAATTTATCATGGGGGATGAAGATGAGGTTCGGCAGCAAGGGCTGCCCTTTAACACTAGACACGAAATTAAACCTAAACTACTATATACAAGTGATCATCATCTCTCACAAAACATTTAGCACCAAAGACTCTTTAACAAATAAACTCACATGCAAGAAAGTAAGGAACAAGTATCAGCATGCTCAAGTTCAAGATTAGTTCCAACTACAACTTAGTTGTAAGACCTCTCAAGTTTTAAGACCGAACTTTTGGTTATGGGTCCTAAAGTTATGTTAATCCTTTTGAGACTTAACAATTGTGCGCAATGGTCTAAATTGGAGACACGCAAAACAAGTAAGGTTGTCAATCATCTTATTTTAAACATGCAAGTATCTAAAGTATTAAACCCTAAGTGAGCAACACAAATCAGAGCGACCTTTTGAGTATGGCAACGTTTGTAATTACTCTAGCCGATTAAACCTAGCACCTAGATCAATGTTCAAGACAACACTAAGTACCGATTTTCATGCCCAATCCTTAGATACTAACCAATTTCGAACCTAAAACATGCATCTATACCACTGTCCTAATTATCTAACACATGAATTTACAAGTTACATATTACAAATTAGCATGCAAAATTCATTGTTCTTGTCGAAACCTAAACATAAATCTAAGCATCGATTCAAACAAGTCTTTAACATACAATTTATAAAACCAAAATCGATTCATACATAGACATATAAACCAACACCAAACATACATGAGTGTTTCATAGACAAAACTAAACATAACTAAACAAAAATTACTAAAACCGAAAGAGGGGAGTGGATCACACTTTGAGACACCTTGAGAGCTTCACGTCGTGTGGATCCGGCGAAGTATGGAGGCTGGGGTGAGGCTGCACGGCAATAGGTCACGTCGGCAGTAGGTTATGGAGGTAGAAAATCCAAGGTTCGGCAAAGCAGAAACTTGGTTGAGGTGAGGTGAAGGTGGTTTTCGGTTAAGGTTTTTGTCTAGGATCTTTGGGGAATTTTGGTAGAGTTTAAGCCTTGTGTTTATGCTTGAGATGAGATGATTTTTCTGTAGGAAAACATGGCTATATATAGAGGCAAATTCGGCAGAAACCCTAGGTAGAAAACCTAGTCCAAATCGGCAAAGGCAATCCTTGTGCAATAAGGTTTTGGTTCCTTCCTTTCTTGGTTCTTCTAGGAAACTTCTTTTTCTGATTTTCTTCCTTGGATTGGGCTGCATATCATCATGAACTTCTTGTGTAGGCTTGACAACTCCATTTGGTGAGCTTGATCCATGGAAAAATGCCCCAAACCCGCAAGAACACAAGACCGGCAGCAACTCGGCTGGAATGACCTTGCTCCAGTAAATCCGACATATCTCCCTTCTCGGAGCTCCAATTGATACGATTCCAAGTCTCAGATAAACTAGACAAATATAGCCATCTCCCCATAATATATCTCGATCAAATTCCTTGTGAATCGTCGGGAATGATTTTTCGAAGTTGGATCAAAGTCCCAGGAAAATCCTGGAAGCCCCTGGATTGGATTGCTCGGACTGCCGTTTTGCAGCCAACTTTTGGGTGACTTCTCGAACTCCAATTGATCTGAAATTTTAACACAACATTCCTCAGCATATGAATATTAAGCACGCCAAATTTTATAGAATTCGGACAAGGATAGATTACAGTTTCACTCATCTCAAAATCACGAAAAAGACATATTTTGCGCTATTTTCCAGATTTCTCATACTTAGTCATTTTTCGGACAATTAAGCACATTTCACCAAAGCTCTACCAAAATTGACACTAACTATATTATGACTCTATCTTAGACAAATAAGGGTTAAACAAAGCATAAATGAGGGCATAAGCATATTAATATCGTTGCACATTGTGCTCCTATCACAGGCTAGAAACCCTGCATCACACCAAGCTGTGAAAAATATGGGGATCCATGGGAGACTTGTTATCTCTACGCCACCCCACTGGGTAGATTGTTTCTCCAACACAGAACAAATCTCCCCGCAGGCTAGAAACCCTGCACACAGCCTCACGC
The DNA here is from genome assembly GCA_963682095.1 of Potentilla sterilis. Lineage (NCBI taxonomy): Eukaryota > Viridiplantae > Streptophyta > Magnoliopsida > Rosales > Rosaceae > Potentilla > Potentilla sterilis. Next base: position 22,199,903 of record OY821760.1, read on the forward strand.
CTATAACGCTTCGGCTGAGAAGAGCTAGCGAGTGTTGACCGGTGCTTAAACATGGCCGCAACATCCCACCGGTGGACCTGTTGGCTCACACCCAACAGGTCTCCCCGCCGGCTCGCAACCCTGCACAATACCCCATGCTTATTCCAACACAAGCTGGGACGAATCATCGGGTGTGGACTGGTGCTATGACATGGCCTAAACACTCCACCGGGCTACTCCCCAGCTTGTGCCACCGTTGGCAACAGTTTTCACTGGGGGACTCGTTCCAACATGGCAGTCCACCGGTCGAGTCCTTACGAAGCATGGCATGGCATGGCGGATTTCAACGCCACATTATCATCCCATGCACTCGTCCGGGTTCCACATTCATGGCATGGCGGATTTCAACGCCACATTATCATATCCATGCACTTGCCCGGGTTTTACCGCTTTCCACATTCATGGTATGGCGGATTTCAACGCCACATTATCATATCCATGCACTTGTCCGGGTTTCACCCCGTTCCACATGCATGGCATGGCGAGACTTAAGCACAACACCATTATTGTTACAACACACTCATAACTATCGCACGTCATCATCAATAGGTACTCACATCACCACGCACCATCACAACAGCCTTTCTGCTCGAACGCCCGGCCAAGCCCAATCTTCAACACGGACTTGGGGGACTAGACACCGTTGGATCGGTAACCCTGCGGGTCTGAGGCCAGCAGAACGAGACATGTTAAGTCCCCATTCAAGATTGCACTTGACCGGGAACTTGGGGGACCTGTTGACAGTAGTCACAGAGGGGCTACATGGGCCCACAGACCCGTAGCCAGCACGCCCGGGCCCGGACTAAAGCCCGGAGCAGGATCCCCAGCACCCGGACCCGAGGCCCAGCAGTCTACCTTATGACCAGGGGCCCGGGAGCCGGGGACGCCAGCCTGCCGAACAGACCACTGAAGCTGCCCCTTTGCGTACGAACAGAAGGGAACCAGTCCCACATCGAAGAATAAGACCAGACCTCACGCTCGACCACCTATATAAGGGCCCCAACTACCCTCATTAATGGGTAACTCAACTCTCCAACTACTTATTATTCCCGCTTAAGTTATTTATTTGTTCTAACGGTACTGACTTAGGCATCGGAGAGGAGAAGACCGGCCCGCCCGATATTCCCCTTAGTTAGCAGAGTTCGCAGGAGGAAATCACATCAAGATCCACCAGTTTCTACCAGGCCTACGAGTTTGGACGGAAACAGTCCCTTTCAGGTATCGAAAGATGTTCTTGATTCCAACCCAATGACGTTGTGTTGGCGCCAAGCTAAATCTAGCTAACAAGTTCACCGAGAAAGCAATGTCTGGTCTAGTACACTAAGCTAAGTATAACAAAGCTCCAATTGCACTAAGATATGGATATTCAGCTCCCAAGACCTCTTCGTCATCTTCTTTCAGACGGAAGGGATCTTTATTGATATCCAGACTTCTAACGACCATGGGAGTGCCTGTAGGATGCATAACTTTGTCCATGTTAATCGCCTGAGCATTTTTCGGACATATGCAGATTGGTGTGCAAAGATTCCACCACTTCGGTGCTCTAGCTCTAGGCCTAGGCAAAACAGAGTCTTTCCCAGATCTTTCATCTCGAATTCGGATTTCAAGTAGGTCGCGGTCTCATTGATCTCATCTAGAGTTCCAATGATGTTCATATCGTCAACATAGACGGCGACGATGCCAAATCCTGAACTTGTTCTCTTTATGAATACACAAGGGCACAACTCATCATTCTTGTATCCTTTCCCAATCAAGTAATCACTCAACCGTGTGTACCACATCCTACCAGATTGTCGGAGTCCATATAGAGATCGTCTCAACCTGATAGCAAATGAACCTCGTGGTTTTTGCTCACTTGACTTGGGTAACGAAAGTCCTTCTGGCACTTTCATATACATCTCTGTATCTAGATCCCCATAAAGATACGCTGTTACAACATCCATAAGCTGCATATTAAGTCTCTCTGAGACTACCAAACTGATTAAGTATCGGAAGGTAATAATATCCATGACAGGAGAATACGTTTCCTCATAATCAATTCCAGGGTATTGAGAAAAACCTTGCGCCACGAGTCGAGCTTTATATCGCTGGACTTCACCATTCTCATTACACTTTCTGACAAAGACCTATTTATGTCCAACAGGCTTCACATTCGGCGGTGTAGGCACAACCGGTCCGAAAACTTGCCTTTTCTTTAGAGAGTCTAATTTAGCCTGGATTGCTTCTTCCCACTTTGGCCAATCCGCCCTACGTTGACACTCATCAACAGTGCGGGGTTCCATATCATCGTCGTCAATGATTTCTTGAGCAACGGCGTAGGCGAATGCATCATCGATGTACATGGAATTTTGTTCCATAAGATTGTGCATGCATAAGAAGTTTAGTGAGATTTCCTTGTTCTCCAACATCAACGGTGAGTCTGAGGCGTCCCCCAGATGATTCAGAGTTGATTCTTGGACATAGGTATAGTCGGAGACAATCTCGTGTGACGGCATCATAGTATTGATGATGAACGGATCGCTTTGTGCCTGAACACATGTCCTCTTCCTAGGTACAGTATCCTTGGAGCCTATTGGTCTCCCCCTCTTCCTAGGGGGATCCGAAGTCGACGCCGGCCCTCCACTTGGAGGTGCCGAGCCTAGGATGCCGACGGCACCTAGGGCTGCGGGTCCGAGATCGGCGGCGCGTGCTCGCACGTGGCGAGGCATGTTGAGCCTTGCAGGTACATTCGCAGCAGGTATGGTTGATCTTATCACTTTCGCAATATTAGTAAAGGAGTCGGGCATCGAATCTGCAACCTTTTGTAGTTCCAATATGCGTTGTATTTCTGTCTTACACTGAGACGTTCGGGGATCATAATGAGACATAGTGGGAGAGAACCACGTCAATTCCTGACGTTCACTAGGGACGGATGCGGCCCCATCTCCCCCTAACGGTGGGAAGGATATCTCATCAAAGTGACAATCTGCAAATCTTACAGTAAACAAATCACCTGTCGTAGGCTCGATGGAGCGGACAATTGTTGGTGCTTCATATCCAACATAAATAGCTAATCGTCTTTGTGGACCCATCTTGGTACGCAGTGGAGGCGTGATAGGCACATATACGGCACAACCAAAAGTATGCAGATGCGAAATATCAAGCTCGTAACCAGTTATCAACTTGTACGCACTAAATGGTTGGCTATCTGTGGGCCGTAGACGAATAATGTCAGGACCCACCCCGGATTTCACCCTGAAATCCGGATAAAATCCTGCGGGGACCACCTTAAGATTAACTTTATCGATAAATCGACAAAGTCAATCTTAGGGTGGACAACCCTAAGATCTGCAACAACCAAAAATACTTCTAAATCCAGTTCCATCCTCAACACCTGGATCCATCTACTCCCCAAATCACAACAACCGCCACAGATAAACACAAAATCTAACACCAGCTCACAGGTAATCAGAGCAATCTAATACAATGAACTGGAATTTCAAATGGAAATAGAACAAGAAATATAAGAATAAGGGATCATAAATCCCACCTAGCGGAAACGACAGCGATGATAGCTATGCCTCGACTTCGAGTACTCTTGACCTCTGACCACTACTCTGCACACTGGGTGATTTAAACCGAAGGGCCCAGGGGAAAGTAATTTAAAAACGTTAGAGTGAGTGGATAAAAAACAATATCGTATAATACCTTATATAAAAAGTACTATATTAATTTCTCAATATTTTATAATTAAAAACCACGATGCATGCATTTTAATAAAACGTTCCACGTTTCAGAAAAATCATAAAACTAATTAATCAGCCCCGCTAATATTTCAAATAAACAAATAATATTTTCCAATGAATAAATTTTCGAAAACCAAAAGATGAATAGCTGGGCCAATCCCATCGGCACATTTTCAAATATTTTCATAATAAAAATCCAGCCCCACTGGTTCTGGAATTTATTAAATAAATGAAAATCTCATAACAGAAAATATTCCCGAAAATCAAAGATAAAGACAAAAAGTCAATTTCATTGGCCAAACAAACGAAACAATGGGGAAGTGGCCACACCATAAACAGGAGCCTCCCAGGCTAGGGTCGGAACCTCCCAGGACTACTGATCCAGCGTGGACAAATATAATAAGACGACTTAAGCCCCTCAGGCTAAAGGTCGGAACCTCCCAGGGCTACTAAACCAACGTCCCACACTAAGGCTAGCTAGCAAATAAGACGACCCAGTAAGTGGTGTAAAAACAAATCAAATCAAATCCGAAATCACGCTTCCCCCATTTAATTGAAAATCTGTACGGTCCTCGACCGTACATCTGAGGCTTATATACATAATCAATTAAAATAGTAGCCTCGAAATAAATAAATATATATAACATCGATATGTCTCACATGTCGTGAAATCACAAATGATGAAATCATAAAATCCCCGAAAATCTCATTTCCGGTCTTTTAAATATAAATATACTCAAAAGGATCAAATATGATTTATAAAATCATGCTATTTTCGGAAATCTCATTTCCGCGTAAAATTACGTAATATTTAGAATAGTAGTAAACATATACCCCAAATCCATATTTTCCTTTAAATATTAAATGAGCAAATATCATAACCATATACTTTCGATAATTCATATCAAGATCAATAAATCATTTACTTAATATCAACTTCATTTCAATAAAATATTTATACATGCATTTATTTAAAATAAAATCCACTCACAGTAACCGGCTACGCCTGACGCCTCTCAGAAGTCTCTTCGGTATGAGCGTTCTCATGTCCTGTAAAGATTATACTATTAATTTCCCTTTTTCTCAAATGTACAAAATAATTCAAAATATTAACGCATTTAAACGATCTAAACGCGTGCCATAACCTTGCCCTTCACCCTTAATATTCTCTTTCCGAAAATCAGTCCCTAGACCTTAAATTTTCAATCAATCTCTTTATACAACAAAAACATCACCAACAATTCCCCTTTAATCCTCTATAAAATATTTATCCAACACTTAATCAATTTCCTTAACCCTTGATAAATTCTTCAAAAAATCCCAAAATAAATATCAACATACTCCACTCATCATAAACTCCGAAATTTCAGCATTAAAACCACCTACTGCGGATGCACCGCCGCTTGCAGCGGCGGTCAACGGTGGCCACCACCACAAAAAATTACCAAATTTTAATAAAAGCTTCATCTTAACATTTCGAACAGCTTTCCCTTCTACAACAATCACCAATTTCAAGTCTAAAGGGGTCAATTTACAAAAACCCCCAATTCGGCACTATTCATCAAGAACCCTAGAAATTAAATTCTTTGATTTCTCCTTACCTACTGCAAATTGAGCCGAGTCCTTTGGAGGAGTTGTTCACGACGACATAAGCTTTAATTCAATACCAAGAACTCGATCAATAACGGCCTGAGAAGAGAGAATCGACGAAAAGAATGAATGAACAGTAATCGGCCTAATTCGATTGATTTCTTCGCATTGGCGACGAGAGGGGATGAGATACCTACCTAGACTTGTAGAGGAGGAAAGCAGCTTCGTCTGGATACCAACACCACCATTGGTGGCCGGACTCTGGTGCAGCCTCGGAATTCCGACGGGGGAGGGGCTCGGGTCGGGGTCGGGGAGAGAGAAAGAGGAAAATGGTGAAGTTTTTCTGATTTTTGGCTTTTTACCAAGTTACCCTTACCATTCTCTTTTTTATACTCACGGCTAAAACGGAAACTATCGTCTTTACGTCACAACTTTTGCGTTCTAACTCTGATTACAACTTATAATATACCGATGAGTTCGTAACAACAACCTCTTCGACTACCTCGAAGAAAATTTTCTAAAGTATTTATCCTATCAAAAATAATTCCCTCGCTCTTTAATTTGTAACACGGAAAGTACTCGCGATAACAAGTGCTACTATAGATAAATTTAATTATACTAAGGGTCGGAATGTTATAAATAAGCATAGCTGCATGTAGTATTGCATATCCCCATGCCTAAACTGGCAAATTAGTGGCCATGACAAGGGAGCGAGCAACAAGCTGTAGTCTCTTTATGTCCGCTTCTGCAAGACTATTCTGAGAATGAACGTGGGGTACGGGATGTTCAACTTCAATCCCAACTGACATGCAATAGTCATCAAAACACTTTGATGTAAACTCTCTAGCATTATACAGTCTGATAGACTTAATCTGATTGTCCAGGTGGTGAGCCCGATGCTTAATGATCTGAGCTAGGAGTTTAGCAAATGCAGCATTTATCGTGGACAACAATGCGACGTGTGACCGAACCGAGGCTGAGGTGCCCTTTCACGGCGTTGGCTCGGTTGTGTCCAGTTTTCTGGTTTTGCTTTTTGCTTTTGTGATCTGATAAATGGACGACCGTGGGAGCATTTCAGAATACGAATCATCAGATCACGACCCGGATGGCCGAGTCTCTCATGTCAAAGCTTGTAAGCATCTGAATTGCATAAGACAACAACATGTGATTCATTGGCTCGAATGGTTGTGAAATACATTCCGTTTCGAATGCGCTTACACTTCTCCACAATGCGAGTACGCAGAGATTGAGTGGAGGTTATCAACAGATATTCAGTTCCACCTTCAACATAAGTGCCCTTCGTTGTCACGCACATCCTTGAAAGCTAGCAAGGTTCTTGGCGCCGTAGGCGCATATAGAGCGTCCTCTACCCGAATTTCAGTGTCATTTGGCAATAAGAATTGAGCAGTGCCACGACCCTTAATGACGGGTCTGGTTCATCGTAGATAATGACGATTCTCTTGGCGAAAAATCCTCAGAATCGTGTGAGTCGTTGCACAATCCAACAAACACTCGATCTCGTCTTGATACATCTACAAAAACAATGTAAATTGAATCAATCGTCTAATATTAGACTTTGGGCGAACACTCTAATAAAAGTGTATGGAATCAATTATGTCATCACAAAACGAAGTGCATTAAGGCTGATAACAAAGCCATGGCATCCATAATTTAGATAAAGAGACAAGCTGTAATTTGATCACCGAATGCCAACATAGAGAGAGCATAGCCTAGAGTAGAGAGATTGTAAGACCGGAAACCACATTTGGTGGCATGGCCGAGCCAAGGCCAGGGCCAAGCCAAAGCCGAGGCCAAGGCGAGGCCGGAGCCACAATGATGCCGAGCCGAAGCAAGGCAAGGGGGTTAGGGCTGGTCCGTCGTGTAGGCAATCGATGCGACGGTTGAGCTAAATCCGAAGCATGTTGTGTCCGAAGACAAATCGTTGCCGAGCCGATATTGCAAATGTTGCATTTTTCGATAGGCTATCGTTGTTGGTTTCAAAACCGGGGACGTGTCATGACTAAAGTCGATACGTGTCCGAGGCAAAAATTTAAAAACCGGATTCGGTGTCGAGCCGGCACAATGCAAGGCTGCCTAGGCGTGCTTCCGAGAGGCGCTGCCGGGGCATGTGGCCGGGCTGCCAAAAGGCTAGCAAAGCGTGCTACTGAGATGGATGCTGAGGGATCGGCAGGCTGTCGAGAGGCTGTCGGGGCACTGCCAATGCTGCCGAGCCTTAGGCCTAGCATGCAAGTGCGATTTTTCGCGATTCCCTCGTTTTGTATTTGTGATTTTGTTTCGGATATGAGTTAACATTACCAAAAACATGGTGAACTCAAAATAATTATGCCATTGAGAATTGGACGCATTGAACCAATTTTGCTTTCATAAGGATGTAAAAATTTCAAATCAATCATTGAATAAGCGAAATTTTATTGATGACAACTCAAAAGTACATCAAGGTTGTTCTAAAAATAAGCGACTTATCGAACAAAGTCGGAATTATGACTAAATACATGTCAAAATAACAATCAAAATCAAACTTGAACATGTATCTCATGACCTAAGTCAAATACTCATTCATAATCTGGAGTATCATACTCCTTAGTCCTACGTCTCTTGGTAGGTTTGAAGTCGTCGATGGTGAAATTGGTATCGTCCTCATCATCATCTTCTTCTTCAAATTCTCCCACATAGTTGGATTCTTGTTCCATATACTGTCTGTGTTTCTTGTAGGCAGCTTGAATATCTTTACTAGCTTTACAATCGCGTTGGAGATGATTCTTGGAGCCACACTTGAAGCAAGGAGCCATACTGGCCACCACGCTTGGGGCCGGAACCGAACCGGTTCCCTCCCTCTAGGAGCGGCGGCTACGCCGCCGTCTCGTTTCCATGGGAGGTTTCGGCTAGGGCCGGTACCTCCTCTCCCTCCTCGGCCGCCACGTGTCTCTCTTGGCGGGCGTGGGGGTGGTACTTGACGTTCACGAGGTTGATTCTTTTGCTTAGGAGATTTACCACGGGCTTGGTGAGATTCCGCCATAAATTTTGGACCTCTAGGCCTTTTGTTGGTTGTAAGAATCAACTCATGGTACCTCTCCTCTCTTTAAAGCACATTCATCAAGTCACTAAAGGTTTTGATGGTACTTTTCTCGCGAAGATCGCCGTACTGAAGCGACAATATAGACAAAGATTCTGGGAACGTCGTGAAAGTCTTCTCCATCATATCATCATCGATCTTGTCGACCCCACAAAAGCTCAGATCAGATTGCAAATTGAGCATAGTCTGATGGTATTCCTACACGGAATCAAAACCCAATAATCGGATTTGCTCCCAATCTGACAGAAGGTCAGGGAGCTGTGCGTCATGCACATTGTCGGGCTTGAGCTTTCTGTTCAGGAGAAGCTTGCATATTCTCATCCTCAGGAGGGATTATGGTGGCTGTAAATCTTTAGCCAATGAAGGTGTTCGCAACATCTGAGACCCACCTTTTGTATTCCTTGCCGTGGACATCCGAATTCTGGACGTTGAGTGTCCGTCATCTACAAAACACAGATAGGGAGACGTTAGTATGTTGAATACTAATCAAGTTTGATTTTTCGTCTTTAGAACAGTGCCAAGATATATTATGGTCACATAAATCGATGCTTAACGTGACTAAAGTCACAATCGATATCTTCCTTTCATTTTCTTGTGAAAAGAATACGTTATGGTTCACAGTGACATCACAGTCACAAGCATAACGGTGGACGGTAACATCACAGTTACCCCAATAAACGTTGGCACCGGGGTGATGAAATCCTCGTATGCCGTCCCGAGAAGCGCTAGAATCGGGATGAAGTAGTAGGGACACAAAAAGGTCCCGGAAGAAAACACAACCCAACTATTGAAATTTCATAAGCGGGAACTTTTATAAAATTTTTACCTCTTCAATTGAAGCTTGATCGAAGGAGACTTGACTTTTGGGGAAGTTTGTTATCTTCGACTTTTCTTGATTTCTTCTAAGCAACGAACTAGGCCTTGAAGGGCGTTTGCTTGGCTTGCGAGCAATCTTGGCCTTCGAGGTTTGCGTGCAAAAGGAAGCACGCAAGGGCTGCCGAGCGGCACGTGAGGATGCGGTGCTGTGGGGGGCAGGCCGGCAGCGCAGGTACTGCCGAGAAGAAGTCGACGGCGCCGAAAGGGAGGACGACAGCCGGCGACGGTAGGTTTTAGGGTTTCGAAAAAAAAAACTTTTTTTTTTTTTCGGAATCAGGGTTTTAGGGCTATTAGACGGGAGGCTATAGCAATGCACTGATAACGTGTTCTAGGATAAAAGAATGATAGGAAAACTGTGTCTTTATTGATTGATAATGAGACCTTTTGTTGGAGGTATATATGGTGCACCGCCAAGCATATGTAACGACCTCGTAGACCATGCAACCGGCGCGGTGGGACCCAAATCCGGCATGCATCGGGAAGTCTGACACCCCGGCTACATTCCCAATGTCAGAGATCACCGATGCCACCGAGCTCCTGAAATAGCTTCGTGAGTAGGAAAAGTGGGTTTGCATCCCACATCGGAAACATTGTAAAGGAGGGAGCCTTCCTTCCTTATAAATAGAAGGCTCCGCCCTTAGATATAAGATTAAGCTGGATACTTACTATTCCACCCTTGTAACGCCACCAGGCTTATTGGCCGATACTAGTATATTCTAAGTGGACGTAGTCGTGCCCTCCGGCGGCACGGCGAACCACTATACATGCTTGTGTTATTAATCTTTATTGTGCTTTTGTCAAGCCTACGGGTTTGAACGGAAACAATTGGCGCCGTCTGTAGGAATCTATACAAAAAGTTCGTAGTGCTCTACTGGCTGTGCTACCTCTAAGTAATCAACGGACCAGCAAAACTGCCGATTAACCTATGATCAAGTCATCCCATTATCCCTAAACCAATTATCCCATCCGGGACAGCAGCCTGGCTCAAAATAATTGGCCCCAGTCAGTCAGAGGCCAGTGAGCGGCCCAGTTAGAAGTCAGAGCAGGCCCGCAGTCAGCCCGGTCAAAATCAGCAGGTCAACACAATCAAGAGGTCAACGGGTCAAACACCAATCTTCTCTGGGCACCCCAGACGTGCACCGCCGCTCGCACTAGCGCCTTGCGTCCCATTCCACCGGCAACAACAGATTTGTTAGCCCGCCTCTAGTGCCATCATCTCGCCTCCGGGTCCAAGGAAGCAAGCCAGCGAGTCAGTAGGCGAGGCTCCCTTCAGGCTCCCAGTGACCTCCCGCTGCCCCAGCACCAACCGATCGACTCAGTATCGGCGCGACCTGTCCGGGATCTCCTCGACCATGCCGCCCGGTTCAATGGATCCAAACTGGTTAGCAGCCCAGTCCTACGCTAGGGCACAGACTCTCGCCAGAATCTTCCTCCGGTCCTCTACTGTTCTCCGGGTTATTTCCTCTGCGCTCCAGTGATCTGCCCTCCTACGGCAACGGTGACCGGCGACCCGAGGTCACCTCCCGGTAACAGGCAGCCCGACGTCACCTCCCGGAAGCCCTAGCCAACCAGGCGAACTCTTCCTGTTGGCTCAACTCCTCTTCATGCATGGGATGAGACGAGGGTAAGAGAGAGAAGGCAGAGAGTACTCAGTCGATCATTTCAGCAGGTTAGGCTGGTCAGCAGGTTCTGCAGGTCCAGGCACAGCCCACTCCCCAGTGGACAAGGGTCAGCTATCCATTGGTACGTACTGGCCGCCGGTGACCAACAAACCGTGTCCTCCCGGTCCCGATGGCCTTCATCTGAACCCTCCAGTCCCAGTGGGATGCGCCGGTAGCTCTTCCCCGGTAACCCGCAGCTCCGGCGGCCCAAGGTCGCCTTCCGATGACCCTAGCCGAGAGCTGCAAGCATCGGGCTTTCTCCGGTGACCGTTGGCTCATCTCTCTGCACGCCGGCGCCCCCTCCTCTCCGGCTCGGACAACCCCTCCTCTTCGGTTCGGCTCCTAGCCGCGTGCTGGTCCTCCCTTTCCGGCCGTTCTCCTCTCCGATAAGGAGACGAAAGTAGAGCAGAGAAGAGATGCAAGAGAGACCAAAGGAAAGAAAAAAGAAAAAACCAGAGGAAGGAAAGCCAGAAAGAAAAAAGAGCGGGAAAGAAAAGAAACGAAAGCAGAAAGAGAAAGAAATGAGCAAAGCAGGGAAAGGAAATAAAAGAGCGGGAAGAAAGAAAGACAGAGGAAAAAAAAAACAGCGGGAAAGACCCGGTCAAACCCAGATTTGCTATGTGCACCCACTGCCGCCACCACGGTCTGTTCCAGGCCTCCGATGTCCAGCCGGCAGCGCTCCACGAGGCACCAGAGAGCCCGCGAGGCTGCGGGTAGGACGTGCTCCGCCGCTGTGCGCTGGTGGCTTCACCCCTCAGCCGGCCAGCGGAACATGGCGCTTTCCCGGCCCGTTCAGCATGTCAAGCCAGTCAACAGGTCAACCCCCGGTTGAATTTTCTCTGGGCACCCACTGGCATCACCATCCGTTCCGGAATCCCCCTCCGCCTCGCGCTGCGGCAGACCCCGGCCAGCAGGCAAGCCGCTCAGCCACACGCTAATGAATGCCTCGGCTGATGCGTGCATGACGATGGTTTCGCCTCCTCTGATGGAGATGTAATCCAAGCACAAAGTACCTGCAAAACAACTTCATACACATAATACCCTTCTTTTGTCAATTGTAGTTAGGACAAGTAGGGATCGTTCTATCCGGGGAAATCAAGGGCTTTCAATCACACAAAGTGTTGCACATAAGGGGGTTTTCGAATTTTATAACTATTTTCCTACTGAATTTTACTAAATTTAAATCCTAAATTATTATATACAATTGATCAACATCTTCCACACAATCACAAAACACAAAACTCATTACACATGCAACGAAATCAAAATAAGTAATAGGGGCAGCAAGCTAAAATCAGATTCAAGATCAATTAAGTTCCAATTTAATTAGAGCCAATGCGGTATATCTAATTATTCAAAACATCACAAGTATTTAGAATCCACAATGCGTGTAATCCTAAACATGGTACTAATCGGTTTAACAACACTATGCGTAGAAATTAAACACAAATAGCACATAAGCACAATATATCGAATTGGAACATGTTAGCAAGTATGGCGTCACTCATCTCACATCGACATGTAAATTTCCAGAATTACTCAAGCCCTTAGATAAATACACAAATCAAACCAACTCTGCGTATGATTCAATTCATATTCAATTCGGCAAGTGAAACTAAAACACAAGGTACAACCATGATCATTGGCAGCCCTCATGCATCAATTTATATGCATACCAATTCAGAAAATAAACCAAATAAAACCAAGTATTAAAACCGAAACCTACTGCCCTAAATCCTAACTAAAAATCATCACATGCATTGATACACAATTAAGCAATTAGACAATTAAACAAGATATCCGAAAATCCAAAATAGAATTACATAAACCAAATAAACATCCACAAATTCTTACAACCTTCATAGACAAAGTTTTGTAATTACACAGAAAAATACTAGCCATGAGTTAAGAGTGAATCACACTTTGAAGAACCTTGAGAAGCTTCAACAATGGTGTGGATTCGGTGGAAGGTGGCAAGATGCGTTCTTGATGAAGGTGAAGGTGGGATCGGCAAGTATTCTCCTATGGAAGTTGTGGTATTATTTGGACAGAGTTTTGGCTAGGTAAAAGTGAGAGAGAAGAGATATTATTTCTGTCCAAGAGAGAGCTATATATAGAGGACCAAGAATAAGGAGTTCGGCAATAAGGAGAAACCAAAACCGAATTGGTTTAGGTTTTCCTTGATTTTCTGAATTCGGCAGAATGACCTCCGTGCATTGATTAAATCATAACTATCTCTAGAAAATATCTATTGAGGTGATTCCAAATGATTTGGAAACTAAACTCCCGTAGCTTTCTATCCATATAAGGCTCGAAATCTGCTTCATTGTGAGCTGTCCGGGAGAGTCCGTGGAAGTTGGATGACATGCACAGGAATTTTCCCGAAATTAATCAGGATTTGTTGTGATTTTCTTCCTCTATTTTCTGCCGAAAATTCCCAAGATAATGACTGAATAATTGAGCAATATCTCTTTTGGTTTTCCATGAATTAATTCAGCCAAAAATCTTGCACAAAGGAAGGAATTCAGTCCACATTCATAAACCAAATCCATGTTGAACTCGGCTTGCTTCTTCTTTTCCATTCCGAAATTAATCTTTTCTTTTCTTCTTTAATTCAGCCGAATTCTTCATGGATCAATGCTTGATGGACTGAATAATGGACTAGACTCATAATTCATTTGGACAATTTATCCAAGAGCTAGCCGTAGCTTTCCCTAGTTGAGCCAGGAAAGCATCCTTTGTGTCTTCTTTTCCTGCTTGCATCAGGGAAACTTCTTTTCTTTTGTTCTTCGACTTCTTCCTTGAAAGGATGACTCTCTAATGCTCCAATATGTTCAGTAGCTCATCACTTACAACCTTGGACACGAAATTGTTGTAGAAAAATAGAAATCCTTCAAAACGGGCAGCAGGTTCTTCCTCTCGGCAGCTCTGACCTTCTTGCATTCAAACTGGCATAACTCTCTGCTCAGGAGAGCTTTTTCTGCGATTCCAGTTGTATATGAAACTGGACACACAGGGCTTTCATCCATATAAATTTCACCTTCAAATTCCTTGTCAATCGTCGGGAATAAATTCAGGAAGTTCGATGTCGAACACTGAAATCTTCTGGAATTCTTGGATTTGCATCCGATAAGAACTTGAAGTTCTTGGCATTTTGTTCCACTCCGATTTCAATGATTCTTTCCTTTGTTCAATCCTTAGTATGTCAACTGCAAATGAGAAGAGAAAAATCTATCAAAATCAAAGTTTATGTTTTACAGATTCAATAAAACATCTCAGAGACTTTGTGAATAGGCTTTTGACAATTTCTGCATTTTTATTCTATTTTCTACATGTTTTCACTTTAATTCCACCAAAACTCTTGACTCTATAACATGACTCTATATTACAACAATAAGGGTTAAGCATTAGATAAATAAGGGTAAAATTACATTAAGAACGTAGCATTTTATGCTCCTATCATCCTCCGATGCGGTCATCTCCCTCCGAGTCCCAGCGGCTCGCCTCCTCCGACTACCGAGCGGTCGAATCCTCCGGTGCGGTGCCCGGCAATTTGTGGCGCCAGCGTCAATACAGGACGAGGCTCCGGGCTTGTCGATGGAGGAGGAAGAGCGATTTCCTTATCGGTCGTCTCCCTTTCTGGTCATCTCCTCAAATAAAGGCAGCTGTCTTATAATCTTTGATCCATTTTACTCTTTACTATAACTTCAATAGCCTGCACTTTCAGGTCTGCAACATAGTATATACGGGAACCCTATTTGTAATAAAAATTCCCAAATATTCTTGTAATAAAAATCCAGCACCGCTGGTTTGGGAATTTATTAAATAAATGAAAACCTCATAAGAGAAAATATTCCCGAAAGCCAAATATATAAAATATATATATCACTAGGCCAATCCCATTGGCCGTTTACTAAAATCGAATAAAAAATAGGGGAATGTTAACCACCATATAATAATGAGCCTCCAAGGCTAAGGGTCAGAATCTCTCTTCTCCAAGACTCTCTATAGCGTCCCACGCTACCTGTACACGTCGACCACCGAGGTGAATTTGACCTATATGGTCAAGTCGTCACCTCGCATGGGCTCAGGTGACCAAGCTAGCTAGCAATAAACATATGTGGATCCCAGTATGGTGAAAAACCCGAAAACACACTTCCCCTATATATCATAAATCAGTACGGTTCCCAACCACACATCAGAGGCATATAAATATAATTAAATAGAAAAATAGCCTCGAAAAAAATATACATCACTGACATATCCCATATGCCGTAAAATAATCTCGAAAGAGAATATATATATATATATATATATATAAAGCAACGACATGTCTCAAATGTCGTGAAATTCATAAATAGTGAAATCGTAGAATTTCCCGGAAATCTCATTTCCGGATAAATGTACATACTATTAAAAATAGTCGTAAATATATAACTCAAATTCATATTTCACAAAAATATTAAATTCATAAACATCTGAGTTATATATATATAAGAATTATCGAAGACAGACAATTCATTTCATGCATAAAACATTATAAAAATAAATTGCATTTCATAATTATATGCATGCATTATTTAAAATAAATTCCACTCACGGTACGACCGATCGCACCGCTATTCCGAGCTCTCGTCACGTCGAGTAACCTCTCGACCTGTGACATGGACGTAATCATAAATTTTACGAAACTCAGAATTTATTTATAAACGTTAAATCTACGGACGTCCTCACTCGAACGAAACCTCCTAATTTTTCCCTTTTCAGTTATCGGTATAGGAATTACGCCTCAATACCGAACAATCTACGTCCGAAATTACTCAGGACACCCACCCCGTGTCCGATCAATCCTTTTACTAGTTATTTCGTCGTGAAAACCCTTTTAAAACAGCTTTTATCTATTTACGGTAAGTCAACAATAAATTTTAATGGTCAAACAGTAATTATTCTAGGTCAAACAGTAATTGTGAAAGTCAAACAGTAAATGGTTAAAGTCCAATTACTAATTACCATTTACTTTTATTGTTTACTTTTACTGTTTTACCATTTACTTTTCACCTTTTATTGTTTTAGTTTAACCTTTTACTGTTTCACTATTCACCCTTCTTCCTCCCGTCGCGGGCACCGCCGCCGCCACCACAGTGGCCCAAAACCTCGCCAATAGACTCTAATTCAACCTAATTTCACCGCCACCACCTCAGGACCTCTTCCCCCTTGCCTCCGCTGCCAAAAACGCACGCAGTCGCCGCATACGGCGGCCGACACGGCGGCCCAAAGTGCAAAACACCCAATTTTCACAAAAACCAACCAATCGAACATCAAACAACACCTAAACAGCTCCTTACAACATCCTAAACATAAATTCAACCTCCAAATCCACCAAAAACATCAAATATACAACCTCCACCGAATTCACAAAAAAAACTCTAAAATTTCAAATCCCAATTTCTCCTTACCTGGTGCAAATTGGTTCGATTCCTTGGAATTGTTGCAGATGTTGCTATCTTCAATTGCCCTCCAAAATCGGGCCGAACTGTGGCCGGAGGAGGGAGCTTCGTTCGATCGGTGGCGGAGGTTCTTGGGCGTCACACGGCCGAACGGCGGCTGACCACGCCGCGTTGCTGCCACAGGCGAGAAGAGGAGGCCAAGCCGGTTTGAACGTGACCGGAGCGGCGGTCCAGTTCGGCCGGACGACGGAGGTTCGGGTGGAGCTCGGGCCGATCGGGGGAGAGGAGAGAGAAAGAAGAAAAGAAAGAAAAGGAAAAAGAAAAAGAAAATGGGGGATTTCCCTTTAAGGAAATTTTTCCTCCCGGCTATTTATACTCGTCCAAAATCGGAAAGTTACTTGTTTTACATCATAACTTTTTCGTACGAACTCCAAATTAAACGTGTTACGTGTCCACGAATTCGTTTCAACGTCTTCTACCTCATTATGAAATAAAATCCTCGATCGGGTCAACTTATTTAAAAGTCAACCTTCAGAACTTTTCCTTCTGCTCCTTCACCAGCACTAACGGCTCCCCCACTCCCACTAGTTGCGCCACCGTTTACCGGTGCCAGTAGCACCCCCAGTTCTACTGCATCTACGGCGTCCACGATTGCGCGCAGCATTCGCTGCAAGAACTTGGAAACAACAAGTAATTTTGTAGTTTTGAATGTATCAACTATTGTATTGTCTGTCTTTCTGTTACCTGAGTACTGTGATTCAAATGTGATTGGTTAAACTTGTAGGGATTTATTGGTTAGTTACTGTTGCTTGTCTATGCAGATACAGCGCCCAAAAGGAAGCGCGGTGTCGTGGTTGGTACGAAGACCCGACAAATAGTCCAGACTACGGGAGGGAAGATAGTTGGTCCTGCAAATCCGGAGGTCCGTAGCCTGATTTCAAGGGACATTGGCAGCTATGTGAAGGATAATGTGTCGATGATAGTCCCCACATACATAGACCTTGCTATAGAACACAAAGGGATTGTCGCTATATAACTCAAAGGGATTGTGTATAACTACATATCGGTAAATTTAATGTTTGATATGTTTTGTTACTTTTCTTAGTAATTTTTTTTTTATGTATTTTGTTACTAATGTTTAACCATTTTGTATATGTAGGCACTATATGAGATCCCACCGGATCATGATAGCTGGTGGAATTTCATCCAGACAACTACAGTCGATCGGTTCAAGGATTGGAAATCGGACGTTAGACGAGATTGGGTGAAATTTGGGGACGACGTTCCAAACAAGTTTCTCCACCGTCCGGCTCAGTGGGAGTGGTTGCTGGAGCACTTCAAGCACTCTGACCATGTGGTAATCACTATGTCTCTCTCTCTCTCTTTAGATGGAAAATTAATTTGTTTCTAATCTTAAAAGTGTTGATTGTTGTTACAGGCCTTATGTGCGAAAATGAAGAAAATCATAAAGGGGCCGAAAAGGACGGACCACCATTCTGGGACAACCACCTTCAGTTACAGGGCGGAGAAGCATGGGAATGCAGGACATCCAACCCCTTTCATCCGTGCATTCGAGGATGCATATGCCAAAGACCCTTTGGGCGGTCCATACGCGGTGAGACTTTGTTTTTTTGACATGGTTGCATGATGGTTTCTACTGTCTCTTAAATTGCTTACTAAGATTGGTTGTATGTTATTGCAGGAAGCGATGAAAGAAAGTGTGTCCCAACGACTACAACAAAGGAGGGAGAAATACCCAGATATTGCACCTGAAGATCCTCTCCTCATTACCGACCAAATCGATGTCATAGTCTCTCAAGTTGGTGAAAAGAGAGGGACGAAGATCCGAGGCATGGGCAAATGCATGCAGCGGGAACCCAAGAAGACAGGGGGCGCACGACATATAGATGTAGACGCACTCGTGCACGCTCAAGTTAGTAAATAAAGGAACAACTGAGGGCGGAGTACATGGCGGAACAAGAAGCGACCGCAGAGCGTATAAGGGCGAAGTACATGGAGCAACAAGCAGCGGCGGCAGAGCGTATGCGCCAGATGGAGGAAACAATTGCAAGGATCTTGGCCGTACAACAAATTGGGTCTGCAAGTACTTCAGCTCCTCCTCCTACCCCATGAGTTCTCCACTATATCATCTCCCCATTCCTTCATTAGCTTTTGTTAACTTATATTAGCTTTTGTAAACTCAAAACAGTTTATGTATATTAATGTGTTGGTTTGAATATATTGGTGCGTGTTGGTTTGAAATTTGTGGTGCTTTTGGTATAATTTTAGGTCAGGCATTACAGAACTAGGTTCTATGAGCTACAGTATAGAGCCACTTAAGCGACGGATAAACAAGTTAATCTGTCGTTTCAGTACTACCTTACGCGACGGATAAACATCAAAACTGTCGCTTAAATATTACCTTAAGCGACGGATAAGAATCAAAACCCGTCGTTTAAGAATTTTTTGATGAATAGTACAGATTAACTTAAGCGACGGATAAACAGTAGAACTCGTTGCTTAAGTACCAACTTAAGTGACAGATAAACATCAACAACCATCGCAAACAATGTGGAAAAAACGCTAAAATAGCAATATATGTTAGTCGCTCCGGTGTTAAGCGACGACATTTGTTCGTCGCTCAAGTGTGATGCCATTAAGCGACGGATATTGAATGTTGTCGCTTAAGGTACTATTTAAGCGACGGGCGTTAGTATCCGCGTCGCTTAAGTACTTAAGCGACGACACTTAAGCGACATATATGTACTTAAGACTGAAGCGACGTATTTACTGTCGCTTAAGACGATTTATGTCCGTCGCTTGAGACCATTAATGGCGTAGTCTGTAGCAGTATGGTGTTCTGGCTCATTTGGTGGCTTCACTCATTTGTGCAGCATGGGGCTCATCTGCTGCAGTATGGGCAGCATGGTGTACATTTCCTTTCTTACTTGCCATGGTATGGCTTATACAGTGTATAGGTTGATTAGTTCCCTAGCATATGTGTATAAATTCTTTCTCTGTATTCTTTTCTTCTTCACAATTAATGAAAGAGAGAAAATTTGCCCCTCATTCTCTGAGTTTCATGAATTTCAAGATGGTATCAGAGCAAGATATTTAGTATCCTGCCTCTGCTTCTGTGTTCTTGTTTTCTTTCTACTTAAAGTGAGTGTTGGGCTTCTTGTCTTGATTTCAACTTAAATGGTTGATGAGGCATCTTCTGATGTCAATCCTTTTGGATCTGTAAACAACCTCAATTCTGATTCAAGTTACAAAGGTGATGGTAACACGAATCAGCGTTTGTGTTCAGTCCTGCTGAACTCCTTTAATTATCTTCATTGGTCAAGAGTAGTTGCTCTTGCTCTCGGAGGAAAGTCCAAGCTTGATTTCATCTATGGCACTACTGAACCTCCTGATATTGGTTCCAGCACCTTCAATGCTTGACTAAGCACAAATCAATTAGTTCGAGCATGGCTCATCAATTCAATGGAACCCAAGTTGGCTCAGATCTTTAGCTACTCCACTTCTGCAAGTCAAATGTGGAAAGATATTGAAGAGTTCTATGAGAATAAAAACAATTCAGCTCGTGTTTACCAACTGAAAAAGGACATCGCCAGTCTTGAACAAGATGGTAATTCCTTTGTGCAATATCTTGGCAATTTAACAAGTATGTGGAACGAACTAAAAGTGTACAAGCTACATACTACTGATGCAGCCATCCTACTGAAGAGGGTTGAGGAAGACAAAATTTTTCAACTATTGGCAAACCTAAGCTCTGAATATGAAGACTTGAGAAGTCACATACTCATGAACACTGAGCTTCCCTCTTTTAGAATTGTCTGCAGTACTGTCCAAAGAGAAGAGACCAGAAGGCAAGTAATGAATCTTGATGTCAAGACCAACCATGCTGAATCTAGTGCTTATGCTGCAAGCTCTAACCAATTGGATGATAAGAATCAGAAATGGAAGCGCATTGGTGACAAATGTACTCATTGTGAAGGAAATTACTTTAGAGACAAGTGCTGGATTCTATTCCCTGAGCTAAAAGTAAAATATCTTGAAGAGAAAGCAAGGAAGGAGGGCAAGGGAAATCATTAGAATATAAGCACTCCCACTCACAAAGCAAATATTGCTTCTAGTTATGCATCTCTAGCTGTTCTTGTTGACTTCACTGCAAATCCTTGTACTCTTATTAATGAATTTGCAGGATTTCTCCAACAAAAGCAGAAGTCGGGAAATCAGGGGTCAAGTCACACTGCTCTTCTAAGTCAGTTTGCTGGATTTCTAGCTGAATCAGATCATGTCAACAAACTTGATATCTCAGGTATGTTAAAAGCATTTGAAACTGCTTTAATCATTAGTGCTGAAGATGATTGTTGGATTATAGACTCTGGTGCCACAGATAACATGACAAACAACTTGTCAAATTTACATGATTTTGAAAAAATTTCTTCATCTGTGTCTGTTGCAAATGGGAAGGGAGCCTCAATGTTAGGAAAAGGGAAAGTTAAGCTTTTTCAAAATCAGTTGAACTTTGATGCCTTATTTGTTCCTTCTTTTCCTTTTCAACTTCTTTCAGTTGGAAAAATCTCTAGAGCCTTATATAGTTTGGTCATTTTTTCTCCCTACAATGTTATCTTTCAGGATATGATCACCAAGAAGATGATTGGTGAAGGTGTTTTTCAAAATGGACTGTATTACTTGTCCAGGAAGTCTCAAGTTTTTCAAGTAGGGTTTCAGATTATCAACTGTGTGGCATCAACGCTTGGCTCATCCTTCAGAGAAAGTGTTATCTATTTTGTTTCCAAATTTGATGCATGAAAATCATTGTTGTGAAGTGTGCCACATGTCAAAGTTTACTAGATTACCTTTTCAATTGTCTGTTTCTAGAGCTTGTAATCCGTTTGAAATCATCCATTCTGATGTATGGGGTCCTGTTCTAAAATTAGTAGATGGTTTTAGATATTTTGTAACCTTTGTAGATGATTTCACCATGATTACTTGGTTGTACCTTTTGAAATTGAAAAGTGAAGTTATGCAATCTTGTCAATACTCAGTATTCATCCAAAATTCAAATTCTTAGATCTGATAATGACTCAGAGTACATGTCCAACAAAATGCAACATTTTTGAGTTCAAATGAAATTATTCATCAGACAACTTGTGTTGGAACACCTCAGCAAAATGGCACTGCAGAGAGAAAGAATAGGGACTTGCTTGAGAAAACCAGAGCCTTGATGTTTCAAGCTAATATCCCAAAGAAGTTTTGGTCCCATGCGGTTCTTGCTGCAACTTATCTCATTAATCGTTTGCCAAGTCGAGTGTTGAACTCTAAGTATCCCCTCGAAGTTGTAAAAGGCAGGAAGATTGATTTGAATCATTTGAAAGTTTTTGATTGTGTGTGCTATGTTCATGTTCAAGATAAGCACAGGGATAAACTCGAGCCAAGAGCTGTCAAGTGTATGTTTCTGGGATATTCTACTACTCAGAAAGGTTACAAGTGCTACAATCATGAATCTCGAAAGATAGTTGTCTCTAGAGATGTGAAATTTGAAGAAGAAGCTTTGTTTTTCCCTAAGAAATTTGTTGATGCAGATGGTCAGGGGGAGTCATTTAGTGACTTATTTCATGCACCTTTGACAATTGCAGAATTATCTAAGCTAGCTGCTGAAATTAATGAGCATGAAATTTCCAATGATCAGGAAATAGAAGAAATTCATGATAACACAGATTTTGATAGCCCTGCTCAGTCTGATCATCCTGAAGAACTTGCTGTAGCTGCACCTCCTCAACCTGTGCAACCCTTAATCCCCAGAAGGAACCCTGCAAGAGATAGAAATCCTCCTGCAAGATTTAAAGATTATGTTGGCTTCCATGTGAAATACCCAATTTCTGACTTTCTGGGATATCAAAGGTTATCAACTTCTCATGCAGCCTTCTTAAGTACCATTGATGATGTCACTGAGCCTATAAATTTTAATGAAACAAGTGAAAGTGCAATTTAGAATCAGGCAATGCAGGAAAAGCTGAAAACCCTTAATGAAAATGGAACATGGAGCATTGTTCAGCTTCCAGCTGGAAAAAAGGCAGTGGGAAGCAAGTGGATCTACAAAACCAAGTTTCAATCACATGGTAGAGTGGAAAGGCACAAAGCTCATCTTGTTGCTCGTGGCTTTACTCAAACCTATGGAGTGGACTACAAAGAAACTTTTGCACCAGTTACAAAAATGAACACTGTGAGGGTTCTTCTATCTCTTGCAGTGAACTACAATTGGTATTTACATCAAATGGATGTAAAAAATGCCTTCTTACATGGTGAATTGAAAGAAGAGGTTTATATGCAGCTTCCACCTGGTCATCCCCAATCTGCAGATCAAAGTTTGGTGTGTAAATTACACAAGGTAATTTATGGTCTCAAGCAATCTCCTAGAGCTTGGTATGCTAAACTTAGCTCAGTTCTTGAGGCAATTGATTTTTGCAGAAGTAATGTTGACTCTTCACTATTTTTCAGAAACAATGCCAATGGTAAACTTGCAGTCCTTATCTATGTTGATGATTTAATTATCACTGGTGATAATTCTCAAGAGATAAATTATCTAAAACATTCTCTGCAGTCTAGATTTGCAATGAAAGACCTTTGTCAGTTAAAATATTTTCTTGGTATAGAAATGACTTCCTCCTCAAAAGGGTTATTTATGAATCAAAGAAATATGGTCTTCTACAAGATGCTGAAATTCTTGAATGCAAGCCTGCAAAGACTCCTCTTGATAGTAAATTGCAGTTGGATACTCACAGTGATGTTCTGGGGAACATTGGTGAATATCAAAGGGTAGTAGGGAAGTTAATTTACCTCACAATCACTCGTCCTGATATCTCTTATGCAGTTAGCATTGTCAGTCAGTTTATGCATTCTCCCATTGAGTTTCATTTGAATATTGTTAAGAGAGTTCTGAGATATTTAAAGGGTTCTGTGGGTAGAGAAATTATGTTGAAGAAAAATGGTCATCATGATATTGTTGGCTATGCTGATGCAGACTGGGTTGGTAATGGCCTTGACAGAAAGAGTACAACAGGCTTCTGCACATTTGTTGGTGGAAACCTTGTTACTTGGAAAAACAAAGCGTTGTGGCAAGGTCAAGTGCAGAGGCTGAATATAGAGCAATGGCTTCTGCAACCTGTGAACTGATTTGGCTTAAAAGTCTCCTAGCTGATCTAGGATTTCTAAGCTCTGCTCCTATCTGTCTGCATTGTGACAACCAAGCTGCTATGCACATCGCCTCTAACCCTATGTTTCATGAAAGAACTAAGCATATTGAGGTCGACTGTCATTTTATAAGGAATTAAGTTCAAGCTAATGTCATCTCCACTCAATATGTGAAAAGTGAAGATCAATTAGCTGATATCTTTACCAAGTCTCTAACCTCTGCTCATTTTCAAAACATTTTGTGCAAGCTTGGGTCCTTCAATCTTTTGGACTAAGCTTGAGGGGGAGTGTTGAAGTTAAGTTCTAGTTCTGTAGTAGTATGGTGTTCTGGCTCATTTGGTGGCTTCACTCATTTGTGCAGCATGGAGCTCATCTGCTGCAGTATAGGCAGCATGGTATACATTTCCTTTCTTACTTGCCATGGTATGGCTTACACAGTGTATAGGTTGATTAGTTCCCTAGCATATGTGTATAAATTCTTTCTCTGTATTCTTTTCTTCTTCACAATTAATGAAAGAGAGAAAATTTACCCCTCATTCTCTGAGTTTTATGAATTTCAAAATTACGCTTCACAAAGGAACCGGGTTCAATTAAATACTCAGCCAACAATTTTTTTTATTTTCTTTGTATAGATGAATAGGGAATTTAAGAACCAAAGCTCTTGAAGAAAACCCACCCTCATCAAATGAAAAACATGATAGGAGTATAAAATGCGACGTTCTTAATATGTTTTTACCCCCATTTATGCCATTCTTAACCCTTATTGTTGTAATATAGTCATTGAGTCATGTTGGAGTCTTTGGCAGAGTTGGTGTATAAATTGAGCTAAAAATGCAGAAATTGTCATTATGTGAAGAGTTCTAGTTTGAGTAGGAGTCCTTGTTGTACTAGGAATCCTGTTTGGACTAGGAAACCTGTTTTGACTAGGAAACTTGTCGGAATGGAATTCTTCATTGTTTGTCGTTTCTAAATCATGTGTGGAATCGGTTTGTGCTAGAAATGTTAAAAATGCATAATTATGGTAGAGTCCTTATTGAACTAGGATTCCTAATAAGAGTTTGATTGCAACTAGGACTCCTTTTTCAACTAGAACTCTAGTTGGAAAAGGAATCCTTATTAAAGAAGGAATCCCAGTTGGATAAGGATTCTACAAGTTTGAGTCCTAATTGAAGTCTATGATAATAGGAGTTCTAGTTGAACAAGGAGTCTACAAATGCTCGACGTTTCTTAAAAAGTCGAAAGAGTTTCATTGAAAATATAACTCCTTGTTGGACTAGGATTCCTTATCTATTCAGGACTCTTACTCATGATAATTGTGCTACATATTTTTATCTTCTTTGTGATTTATTTCTTAATCTTATTTTCAGGAATTCATGGAAGATAAAAGAAAAGAATTTGGAGGAATTATTTCGGCAAAAAGGAAAGCTTGTTGCCGTGAGAAAGAAAGAAGAAGAGTTGTTTGGAACTCTTTAATTCCGGCCAAAGAGAAAGAATTATGGAAAAGATTATGCTTGGGATTTTCAGCAAATGCAAGGGAGAGAATGGAGGAGAATGCTTAACCGAATGTGGACCAATTCATGCCTAGGTTCATTGATAATTGCTGAATTAATTCAAGATTAAATCAAAGGATATTGTGAAGATTTATTCAGCCATTATCCTAGGATTTTCGGAAAAGAATAAAAGAGAAATGCAAGGGATGAATGTGGGTTCGATATGGTGTTTGGATCAATTACTTGTTGCTGAAATTAATTGAAGAAAATTGAAGAGATATTGTTGCATTTATTCAGCCATTTTGACAAAGAAGATTCGGCTGAATTGAAGAGTTAAGTTGATGTTGCCGAACTCTAGAGTGAGGAATCTTTGATTTTCGGCAAAACCCTAATGCTCCCCTTGCTTCTCTATAAATACCACATCATTATTCCAGAAAAATGATCTTCTCTTCCTCACTTAAACTAGCCAAAACTCTGTTGAATTGCTTCCAAGAATTCTCACCAAGAACATAGCCGAACCATACTCCACCACCTTTCATAAAATCATTCCAATCATCAACACCAATCTACTTGCCGAATTCTTCAACAAGGTTGTCACTTGGATTGTAATTTCAATGGCTTTTGTTTCTTTGTATTTATACATTAATTTGTCTATGAATTATGTATTAATTCTTGGATCCAATTTTGGTTTTGTTATTTATTCATGGGATTTCTGAATTCTTGTTATAATTGTTTGGTTTTCTTATGTTTAATTGCCGAATTATGCATGTTATGTAATTGAATATGGTATGATGGGCAGTAGGCTTTTGCATGTTTTCTTGATTTAATTAGGTTTATTTCCTTAATTCGTGTGCAACCGAAGGAGATGTCTAGATGCATTCGAAGACCATGAGTGTTATCTAGGTGTTGAATTCACTTGCCGATTTAATACATGTTGGATCATACGCGTTGTTGATTTTAATCTGTATTTATCTAAGGGCTAGAGTAATTTTGGAAATTTACATGTCGATGTGAGATGAGTGACGCCATACTTGCTAACATGTTCCAATTCGACATACTGTGCTTATGTGCTATTTGTGTTTAATTTCTACGCGTAGTGTTATTAAACCGATTAGTACCATGTTTAGGATTACACGCGTAGTTGATTCTAAATACTTGTGATGTTTTGAATAATTAGATATACAGCGTTGGCTCTAATTAAATTGGAACTTAATTGATCTTGAACTCGATATTTGCTTGCTGCCCCTATTACTTGTTTTAATTTCGTTGCATGTGTAATGAGTTTTGTGTCTTGTGATTGTGTGGAAGATGTTGATCAATTGTAAATAATAATTTAGGATTTAAATTCGTAAAAAAATCAGTAGGCAATTAGATAAAAATTCGACACCCCCCTTTCTATGTGCAACACTTTGTGTGATTGAAAGCCCTTGATTTCCCCGGATAGAACGATCCCTACTTGTCCTAACTACAATTGACAAAAGAAGGGTATTATGTGTATGAAGTTGTTTTGCAGGTACTTTGTGCTTGGATAATGTCTCCATCAATTTTTGGCGCCGTTGCCGGTGAAATTTAATGATTTTGATTCATAAAGTGTTGTTTTGTAATTATGTATATTGCAGATTATTTAATTTTTCTATAGTTTTTGGAATATGTATAATAGGATTTTTCGGACATGTAATAGTAAATAGGGATTTTCCGATTTTTGCTTTTGGTTTTTGGTTTTTGTTTTGATTTATTGCCGATTATGTGATGTATATTGTGAATGTTGTAACACTTAGATAATTTCTAGGAAGTTGATAGTTTTTGTGTATGCTTTGAGTTTATTGTAGTTTCTAAAGTGTAACATGTAGGTGAAGCCTCTTTTGTTGATCATAACCAAAACCCTTCATACGAATGGTGCTGTGTTGAATCCGTTTTTATGTAGATTGGGAAACGCGGGATACTTCCCCCCATGCATACAAGCGACATTTCGGCAATAGTATTACTTCTATGAGGTTGAGGGCGGTTTTAATCAACACTTGTAGACCGCTAGGACCCGAGTTTATTTTACAAAGTATAGGGCAAGTTATTTTTCATTGATTGGTTCGAGGTTTGTAAAACTGGTTCTCAAGACCCACAGACTGATGTTCATTCTCTGTGAGTGAGTCGATAGAGAGTTCGCTCTCCGTGGTTACCAACTTTGAGACCTGCCTGGTTCCTAAAGAGAGTTTACTCTCCGTGAATCTTAACGACACCGCCTTTGAAAAGTAAAATACGCTCAACCTAGACAACTGCTTGTGCCGAAGCATCACCTCACTTTAGACGCTAGAAAATAACTTGAGCATATGTGAATCTATTTTTCTTCAAAAGATAAAATTCGTCTTTAATTTTTGAGGTATATCGGAATAAGCATGATACTACCTTGGACTGTTTCAGCCCATTGCACTGTTATCTCCTCTGCTCCACGTACCTCAAATTTTAAAGTTGTGTGAATAAAAGAAATTAAAAACTCTAAGTTTCGACATTCCCTTACTTACATAATTCGAATACTTTTAAGAACCAAACCATTGTGTGATACATGTAAATTATGTGTAAATTTTCGTGACCTATTGTATAACTAGCGAAATTGTTAGGGAGTTTTAAAAGTCTATTTATGTTAAGTTTGTTTTTGGTTTTGAGGGGAAGAGGAATAGGTAAGGTCACTAATGCTGATATTAGCCTTAACCCTTCATACTATCGCTTGCGTTTTTATGAGGTTGAGGGCGGCTTTTATGCACTTTAGTGGTACTGACAACATAAGGTTCTCAACAGAGTAAGGGGCATTCATTGTTCGTTTGTTCTAATTTTGGTGTTGAGGTTTGTTCAACTAGATCTCAAGGCCCACAGACTGATGTTCATTCTCTGTGAGTGAGTCGATAGGGAGTTCGCTCTCCGTGGTGTCCAACAACGAGTCTTGCCTCACTCCATTGTTAGTACTTTCGTTCTAGTCTTCTGAAACCACGGAATCTTGTGTCTAGTCGATAGACCTAGGCCGCACGTCCACCGAGCTTCAAAATCTCAAATGAGTTTGATATAAGTAAATTTTTAATCTCAAAAGAAAACATTTTCTTGGTTTGAATTTTCGAGGTATATCAGAATAAGCATGATACTACCTTGGACTGTTTCAGCCCATTGCACTGTTATCTCCTCTGCTCCACGTATTTTGAAAATTCGAACAAATCAAATAGCAATTTAACTAGGGATACATAAAACACATTCTTGATACTTCTTTCGTTTATACTTGTAAACTTGTGTGAAATATACTTTTGAATTTTCGTGTGATACATATACATATTTGAATTTTCGTGTGATACATATACTTATTTTTATTTGAATTTTTCGTTAATATTTACTTATATTTGTATGATACATACTTTTACCCAAACACTAACACATTTCTTGATACTTCTTTCATTTATACTTGTGAAATTGTGTGAAATATACTTGTAATTTTTCGTGTGTTATATTTTTGTGTAATACTTTAACCCTAACACTAACTTATACATTCTAACTATACAATAAACGTATGCTTTTTCTTTTTAAATTCATTAACCAAACACTTGATCTTTTAAAAATTTCAGGTACATGAATCTTGGTTGGTCACAAGAAATTGAGGATAGATTGAAAAGAATTTACAACCAAGAAGAAGTAGAGCAAGTATTGCCGAGCACACCTTCACCAGAACATCAGTTTGTTTCTCCCACCTCATCACTTTTTAATAGAGATTTCGTTGCACCACCCTCACCATTTCCTTCAGAAGCTTCGTGTGAACTTAATCCTTTGTTTCACGAAGAACCAGAGTTTGAGCTACTTCAAAGTCCCATACCAATTCAATATTTGAACTTTGATTTACCTGATCCTACATTCAAGATGACTTCATTGAGGGAAGAGAATGGGCAAGTCGATGCGCCACTAGGAGGAGTGGCAAGACCAAGCAATGTGACATATCCTGCTGTTGCACCTGGCAAATCAGCAGAGTTTGAGTTGAAGGGTGGATTTATTCACCAATTGCCCAAGTTCTATGGATTAAGTGGAGAGGATCCTAATCGCCATATCCACAAGTTTGAATTTCGATGTGAGTCAATGTGCCCAACTGGGGCAGATTTGCAGCATGTGAGGATGAAGGCATTTCCTTTCTCACTTGAAGAGAGGGCAGCCGAATGGTTCTATGCAATGCCACCAGGAAAAATGACGTCTTGGAACACAATGGTGAAGGAATTTCTCACCAAATACTTTCCTTCATCAAGGGTGACACAAATCAGAAAGGAGATCACCTCAATTAGACAAGAGCCAGACGAGAGCTTTGATGTGTACTATGATAGGTACAAATCTTTGGTGGCAACGTGTCCTAATCATGGGATACGTGAAAGTCTTTTGCTTCAGTACTTTTATGAAGGGTTGCGCCCTATGGAGAGACGATTTCTTGATTCAGCTGCTGGAGGATCATTAATGGAGAAGAGCAAGGAGGAGGTTAAGAACTTGTTGGAGATGCATTTCACTAACCAGCAACAGTTCGGGTCTACTTCCTCCAAGCGTGTCAATGAGGCTAGCGGATTTGAGGAGTCTAGTGCCATCAAGGAGCTTCGTGAAGACATGGGGAAAATCACTCAGATGATGACACAAATGATGAAGCCGAAACAAGCTCAAGTTTGTGGTGTTTGCCGAATGGAAGGGCATGTAACCGATTTATGTCCTCAACTTGGAATGGATGAGCATTTTGAGGAGGCCAATGCATTGGGATTTCCTCAACAACAAAGTGGGCAGCGGTTTGGGAATTTCAATCCAAGGTACAACGATCACCCAAATTTTCGTTGGGCCAACAACAGCAATGTTCAGAACCCTCAACCGTTGGCGCCACCACAAGCAAACCAAGGAGGCATGGCGTATCAACCTAGACCTCAAGGGCAATTCCAAGGATTTGCAAGACCTCAGCAACAATTCTACAACAATAATGCTCAAGCATCATCAAACCCTAATTATGATGCAATGTTGAAGTCTTTGAATGATGCAACTCACACATTGTTGCAATCTACAACCTCAAACACTAAGGATATTTCTGAGTTGAAGAATCATATGGGAAAGGTTGTGGATTTTATGGGGCAGATCCAAGAACAAGGGAGGTTACCTGCAGGAGTGACCCCTAATCCCAAAGAATGAGCAAGCAAAGTCAATCACCACGAGGAGTGATAAAGTCTTGGAAGGGCCGAATGTTGGGAGGACAATTGAGGACGTGGTGGAGTGTGATGATGATGAGGCCGAGCGTAAGGGTGCATTCGGTAAAGGTGAGGCAGCACACGGCAAGGAGGGTGAGAAAAATAAACCGAGCAAAGAGGAGCTCGATGTTATGAAGAAAAGGGATTTGGAAAAAGATCCCGCAACCTCAGAAACACACAAGGTAAATAACTCAAACTCAAGTGGTTTAGTTAATACTAACCTATCTTCTTGTTTACCTTTTCCTTCTAGATTTGCTAAATCGAAGAAGGAGAAATCAGATGAGGAGGTACTTGATATTTTTAGACGTGTGGAGGTCAACATCCCCCTTTTGGAATGCATCAAGCAGATTCCAAAATATGCCAAGTTTTTGAAGGAGCTTTGCACAACAAGAAGGCATACAAGGGAGGAGCAGGTAGTGAAGATGAGTGAGACGGTTTCAGCCGTTCTCCAAAGGAAGCTTCCACCGAAAATGAAAGACCCAGGCAGCTTTACAGTGCCATGTAAAATTGGACAATCTTGCTTTGATAAAGTTTTGCTAGATTTAGGGGCTTCAATAAATGTTATGCCATATAATGTGTATAAGTCCTTAGGTCTAGGCGAGTTGAAACAGGACAATGTAATTATTCAACTCGCCGATAGGTCTAACAAATATCCTGAGGGATATGTGGAAGATGTTCTTGTGCAGGTGAATAGTCTGATTTTTCCTGCAGACTTCTATGTGCTACATATGGAAGAGTCGCCCCTAAATTCCACTCAACTATTGTTGGGGCGACCATTTATGAGAACCGCAAGAACAAAGATAGATGTTGCAGAAGGCAACCTCACCATGGAGTTTGATGGTGAAATGATTAGCTTCAACATTTTTGAAGCTATGAGGTATCCAGTTTCTGATTTAAAACCTTGCTATAATATTGATGTGGTTGATTCTCTTGCACATGTTTTATCAGAAACTTTGGATCAATAGCAACTAGCTATTGAGCAAGGGACCGGAATTGACGCATTAGGGGAGGAGATTTCGATGGAGGCATGGCAAGATCTTGAGCCGTGCATAGCACAAGTGGTTGCCGAGCTAGAGGCAACACCCCACGTGATGAGGTCATGTCAATTTTTGTCAATTCCCATTTCCACTAATAAAATTCTACCATCTGTGGAACAGGCCCCTATTTTAGAACTAAAGATGCTTCCCAACCATTTGAAGTATGTATACTTGGGAGACGATGACACACTACCAGTTATTGTGTCATCACAGCTGAGTGAGCAGCAGGAAGCACGTTTGACTAGCATGCTGAAGAGAAACAAGACCGCCATTGGATGGACGTTGGCGGATATCAAGGGAATCAGCCCTACAACTTGTGTCCATAGGATCTTGCTTGAGGAAGGAGCCAAGCTTACTAGGGAGGGTCAGAGACGTTTACACCCCCCTATGATGAAGATTGTGAAGGACGAGGTGATCAAATTGCTGGATTGTGGAGTCATTTATCCTATATCAGATAGCCAGTGGATTGCACCTGTCCAAGTTGTACCCAAGAAGAGTGGAGTCACAGTTATGAAGAATGACAAGGATGAGCTCGTGCCCCAACGATTAGTGACAGGTCATAGGATGTGCATCGACTACAGAAAGCTGAATGCTACAACTCGAAAGGATCACATGCCTTTGCCTTTCATGGACCAGATGTTGGAGAGACTAGCTGGGCACGAATTTTATTACTTCTTGGATGGGTACAGCGGTTACAATCAGATATGCATTCACCCAGATGATCAGGAAAAGACGACGTTCACATGTCTCTTTGGTACGTTTGCCTATCGACGCATGTCTTTTGGTTTATGCAACGCACCAGGTACATTTCAACGTTGTATTTACTCATTATTCTCTGATTATATTGAAAATATCATTGAAGTCTTTATGGATGATTTTAGTGTTTATGGAAAAGACTTTGATCATGCTTAGAGAATTTGAAATTAATCCTGAGAAGATGTGTAGAAACTAACCTTGTGCTTAATTGGGAAAAATGTCATTTCATGGTAAAACAAGGGATAGTTTTAGGACACATAATTTCTACAAAGGGTATTGAGGTTGATAGGGCAAAGATTGATATTATGCTTCACTTACCCTCCCCTACAACTGTAAGGGAGGTACGTTCGTTTCTTGGCCATGCAGGTTTTTATAGGAGGTTCATCAAGGATTTTTCGTTGGTGGCCAAGCCCATTTGTGCCTTATTGCAGAAGGATGTTCCATTCATATGGGACAAAGGGTGTGAAGATGCATTTATGAAGTTGAAGAAATTGCTGACGTCAGCCCCTATCATGGCGCCACCAGATTGGACATTGCCATTTGAGATCATGTGTGATGCTTCAGACTATGCAGTTGGAGCAGTGCTTGGACAGAGAAAAGAGAAGAAGCCAAACGCCATTTATTATGCTTCTCGCACACTTAATGATGCTCAATTAAATTACTCTACTACTGAGAAAGAACTATTGGCTGTGATATTTGCTTTAGAAAAATTTCGTTCATATCTTTTGAATTCTAAAGTGATTGTTTATTCTGATCATGCAGCCCTTAGATATTTGATGAAGAAGAAGGATGCTAAGCCACGCTTGATTCGATGGATTCTCTTACTCCAAGAGTTTGACATCGAAATCAAGGACAAGAAGGGGAGTGAAAATGTTGTGGCAGATCACTTGAGCAGAATTGTGAAAGAGCAGGAAACGTTGCCACTTCAGGAAACGTTCCCAGACGAGCAGCTCTTTCGAGTGGACACAAAAGAACCTTGGTATGCAGACATTGTCAATTATTTAGTTACTAAAACTTTTTCAAGTACATGTTTGCAGGCAGCCAAGACGAGGATCAAAAAGAATGCAAGACACTACATATGGGACGATCCATATCTTTGGAGGACTTGTAGTGATCAGATTATTCGACGTTGTGTGCCACAAGAAGAGCATAGGCCGATCTTTGCATTTTGCCACAATGAGGCGTGTGGATGACACTTTGGAGCTAAGAGGACAGCCCTCGAGGTATTAGAAAGCGGATTTTATTGGCCCACGATTTTCAAGGATGCATACACATTTTGTATGACATGTGATAGGTGCCAAAGGACAGGTAACATTGGTAAGAGAGACCAAATGCCCCTTACTACTATGATCTTTGTTGAAATTTTTGATGTATGGGGTATAGATTTTATGGGACCTTTTCCTTCATCTAAGGGCTTTCTTTATATTTTATTGGCTGTTGATTATGTGTCAAAATGGGTGGAGGCGAAAGCCACAAGGACTAATGATTCTAAAGTTGTTGCAGGTTTCTTGAGAACTAACATATTTTCCAGGTTTGGAGTACCTCGTGTGCTTATAAGCGATGGAGGTTCTCATTTCTGCAACAGAACAATTGAGGCTTTGCTCAAGAGATATGGAGTCACCCATAAGGTTTCCACACCTTATCATCCTCAGACGAGCGGAATGACGGAAGTGTCAAACAGAGAGATTAAGAGCATATTGGAGAAAACTGTGGGCCCATCAAGGAAAGATTGGAGTGACAGACTTGATGATGCATTATGGGCTTACAGAACGGCATACAAGACACCCATTGAGATGTCTCCATTTCAGCTCACATATGGCAAGGCGTGCCATCTTCCAGTAGAGTTGGAGCACAAGGCGTGGTGGGCAGTCAAGCAATTCAACATGGTGCTTGACAAGGCTGGACTTCACAGGAAATTGCAGTTGAGCGAGCTTGAGGAAATCAAGAATGAAGCATATGATGCTGCGTGGATTTACAAAGAGAAGACGAAATTGTTTCATGACAAGATGATAAGAGGCAAAACGTTTCATATTGGTCAAAAAGTCTTGTTATTTCATTCTCGTCTTAGATTATTTCCTGGAAAATTGCGTTCTCGTTGGGTTGGGCCTTATATTGTTACTAATGTGTTTTCTCATGGTGCTATTGAAATTCAAAGTATTGAAACAGGAAAAGCGTTCAAGGTGAATGGTCATCGACTTAAGCCTTACTACGAGCCTTTTGAGGAGCACACCATTGAGGAGATACAATTTAGAGACGCACCAAGATCCTGATGATAAGGAGAAGAGTCTAGGCTGAGTAGACTATAAACATTAAGCGCTGCATGGGAGGCAACCCATTTCAACCAAAATTGTGAAGGAGCCGTCTACGAGAGTTTGAATTTCTAAACCCTAAACTCTTTTTGGTTGAATTGTATAAATGTGGAACTTGTGTGATTTATCAAATGCTTAGAAATTACTACATAATTTTTGTGTACATTGAGGACAATGTAATTTTCTAAGTGTGGGGTAGAGAATATATGTTTCACATGTTTTTTGTTTTGTTTTGTTTTTGTCTTTGTTTTGAGTCATAAAAAAGAAAAGAAAATACAAAATCAGAAAATCAGAAAAATTAAAAAAATTTCGTTGCTTTTGTTTGTTTTTATTTGTTTTTGAGTCTTAGGTGCCCCTAAATAGTCTGTGATGAATATATCTTTGAATGCATAGATGATGGTTTTGCATAATCTTGAAAATAATTGTGAGTTTCATGGACTTTGTGATTGGTATGAACATTTGAGACTTGGACTTATTTGTGTAATAAGCATGCATGTTGGGTTGATTTTGTTCCATAATAACCTATGTGAGCTTTGATGCCATACACGTTCTTCTTGAGTGATAAAAATGGGCAGAATTTTTCAAAACTTCATCATTCTTTGATTATTCAATGACTATGTGTCATAGCTTTTAATGAACTCTAGAATGCTAGAACTTGCTCTTGACAATTTTTGAGACTATTATTCATGAAATGCCTTGATTTTGAAAAGGATTGAAAAGATCATGTTAGGATTACCACTATTGCCAAATAAAGCTTATGCCTAATTTGTGCCCGTCGTGGGACTCCTTAGTTTTAACCCCTTTGAGCCGACATTGTGCCATTTTATTTCATCACCATGATACACTTTCCTTGAGCTTAGAACAGTTTATCCTTTCCATTGTTGTCAAGACTTGGTAAAGTTTAATTGTGTTTCTGCACAAACCCGGGGGCCTGGTAGATACAGATGAATCCAACTCGATCTCCTGCAAACCTGCTTACTAAGGGGAATACCGGGCGGGCCGGCCTTCTCCTCTCCGATGCCTAAGTTAGTATAGTTGGGATATATATAACTTGAGCACGTATGTAAGCGGTGAGTGAGATAAGTTAATTACCTATTAATGAGGGTAGTTGGGGCCCTTATATAGGTGGCTGGGGGCGAGGGCTGGCCTCACCCTTCGATGTGGGACTGGTTCCCTACAAAGGGCAGTTCTGGTGACCTCTTTGGCAAGCAGGCACCCCCAGCCCCAGGGTCCCTGGCACCCGGATAGACTGCTGGACCCCGAGGCCGGGTGCTGGTGGCTCGGTCCTGGGCCTCGGGCCGGGCCCTGGTGCACTTGCTGCGGGTCTGTGGGCCTGGTGTAGCCCCTCTGCGGCTACTGTCTACAAGTCCCCCAAGTCCGCGTTGAAGATTGGGCGTGACCGGGGTGAGTACCTGTTTACCAATGGCAAGCAACAGTTTATAAGTACGTTTGTAATATAAGTAGCACTGTGCTCAAGTGTTGTGGTGCTATGAGCATGGAGTGGGGTGAAACCCGGAGTGTATGAGATGATGATGCCATGCAAAAGATGTGTGCATGGGATGATAATGGAGCGTTGAAATCCGCCATGCAATAGATGTGTGCATGGAATGATAATAGAGCATTGAAATCCGCCATGCAATAGATGTGTGCATGAAAGCTCGACCGGGCACTCTGCCATATCGGTACGGAGCGGAGTTCACTGGGCCACTACCGGGCGTTCTGCCATATCGGTACGGAGCGGAGTTCACTGGGCCACTACCGGGCGCTCTGCCATATCGGTACGGAGCAGAGTTCACTGGGCCACTACCGGGCGTTCTGCCATATCGGTACGGAGCGGAGTTCACTGGGCCACTACCGGGCGTTCTGCCATATCGGGACGAGCGGAGTTCACTGGGCCACTACCGGGCGTTCTGCCATATCGGGACGAGTCCCAGGTGAACTTAAGTACTGGACCTCGACCGGGCGTTCTGCCATATCGAGACGAGTCCAGGAGTATGGGACCTCGACCGGGCGTTCTGCCATATCGAGACGAGTCCATATTGCTAGGCTACGGGGAGATTACCCCGGTGTTGTGGGCTGTTTGAAGCGCCGGTGAACACTTGCTAGTTCTTCTCAGCTTATGCTGAATAAGCGTTGAGGTAAGGGGGGGGGTGGCGTTGAGGTGACAAGGCTCGCCGTGCAGCCCCACATTGATCGCGGTTCAATGCGATGCAGGGTTTTTATCCTGCTGGACAAGAGTACATGGGTTAGATGTAAACTCACCCGGGTGTATAAAGCCCATGCCGGTCGAATGTTCTCATGACCGGGGTCGTGCCATGGAACCGGTCGAGACTCGACCGGGCGTCCTGCCATATCGAGACGAGTCCCCCAGTGAAATGCCATGGGGCCGGGTGGATTGCGTTCCCGGAAAAATGCTCTCGAGTCGGTTGGATGTTACGTAACCGGTGGGTGGATCTCGACCGGGCGTCCTGCCATATCGAGACGAGTCCCCCAGTGACATGCAGCGAAGAAGCCATGCAGCCGGTTGAATGATCATAACCGCGGACTGCCATGGTGCCGGGCGGATGGCCCATACCCGGAACGGTGCTCTCGAAGCGGTTGAAGAATCATAACCGGTGAGAGGTCTTCAAGCCGGTTGAAAGATCATAACCAGTGAGATGCAGCTGGGTGGATGTCGACCGGGCGTCCTGCCATATCGAGACGAGTCCCCCAGTGACATGCAGCGAAGAAGCCATGCAGCCGGTTGAAAGATCATAACCGCGAACTGCCATGGTGCCGGGCGGATGGCTCATACCCGGAACGGTGCTCTCGAAGCGGTTGAATAATCATAATCGGTGAGAGGTCTTCAAGCCCGTTGAAAGATCATAACCGGTGAGATGCAGCTGGGTGGACGTCGACCGGGCGTCCTGCCATATCGAGACGAGTCCCCCAGTGACATGCAGCGAAGAAGCCATGCAGCCGGTTGAATGATCATAACCGCGGACTGCCATGGTGCCGGGCGGATGGCCCATACCCGGAACGGTGCTCTCGAAGCGGTTGAAAAAACTAGGGAAGTGGAGGGGGGCCTGACGCCTTGGTTCCCGCTCCTAACTACCCTGTCGCCAGCGTGTGAGACAAGTGGCTGACATACATTTAAGGAGGAAGTCCATCAGTCCCGTCAGTTATGATGGCATGTGCAGTTTACCAATGCTGGGACACGTGCCAGTAGAGAGCGGTCTTGAGATGGAGGGCCTGGATTCACAGGCGTTTTGAGTTGCCCTGATTGCGTGTTTGGCGGGATTTATAACCGCCTAGGGCACCGGTCCCCTTCTGCTCTCCTTTCTACTTTTGCTTCTT
Organism: Potentilla sterilis; assembly: GCA_963682095.1. Lineage (NCBI taxonomy): Eukaryota > Viridiplantae > Streptophyta > Magnoliopsida > Rosales > Rosaceae > Potentilla > Potentilla sterilis. The sequence goes on from OY821760.1 coordinate 22,237,694, forward strand.
GCTTTAGAGAAACTAAGCGAAAGAGAGAAATCCGGCAGAAGCTCTGAGCCCCTTACCCCACGAGATCCGTTTTCTCGAGCGCTCCCTACTCTCTTCCTACCATTGCTCGCTGCTTTCGCAGGGCGGACTGTCCTCGGTTGAGCATATTAATCGGTAAGTTTGTTGATTTCTTTGCCCCGGTGTTGCTCTTGTTTTGGTTTTGTTGTTTTGTTGCGGGGGGGGGACGGATCTCTGCTGCTGACTGAATTGCTCTGCGACCGTTGAAGGTGAGGCCGTTGAAGGCGCTGTTGTAGCCTGTTGCTGACGGGCGCTAGGGTTTTGTTTCTTCCCCTAGGTTAGGATGTCTTCTTCAAGTTCTGACCGGGCTTCCGAATCGGCTGCCAGGGGTCCTATCGTAGACGATGCGGAGAGGCTGGACGACTGGCTCGGTTCGGAATCCCCGGAGACGGAAGCCGCTGACTGCTCTGGGAGCAGGGCTTCGTCTCCGGCTTTGTCTTCGTCTTCCGGGGCTGAATCCTCGGAGACTGAAATACCGCACGGGGTGCGCCTTGCGGATGCCCCGGCCGTGAGCTACACCATTGGCAGAGGGAAGGGTGCCGTGGTGTGCGATGAACCGGAGGGTAGCATGACCCCTGGAGAGATAGCTGCGCTTCGGGAAACGTGGAGTATCCCGGATGAGGTTCTACTGCGGCCCCTGAATTCTGGAGAGTCAGCCTGCAACCCGGAGGCAGGTTGGGTTGCCGCGCATCAGGACCAGTTCCGGCATGGATTCTCGCTCCCGCTGCCGAATTACGTGCAATACATGCTCAGTGCATTGCAGGTGTCGTCAGCGCAGCTTCCTGGGCTTCAGTGGAGGCGACTACTGAGCCTCGGCTGCCTATATGATCTGTCCGGAATGAGTATGCCGACGGTAAACGAATTCCGGTCCTTGTACAGGTTGTCCTACTCCAGGAAGCAAGGGTCCCGGGGTTGCCTGTCCTTCAACGCCCGGAGCCATCAACCGATCATCACCAATATGCCTACATGGGTAGATAACAGCTGGAGAAAGAAGGTGGTGATGGTGGGCGGGAGGTGGCAGGCGAGGAAGAAGATGTATCGGGTTCCTGGCGCCTTCCAACCCATTGGCGACCAGTCGTTCGAGCTATCCGATCTGGAGCAGGAGAGGGTCTCGACCATACTCAGATGTTAGGACAATCTGGAACGGAGTTCCTTCAACTTTATCCGGCGAGAAGTGCTGGAATACTGCCAACTCGGACGTGGTCCCGGTGCGTAGCAGGCCTTAGCGGTGATACTTGTGCTAGTTCTGGCAAAATGCTAACTGTTTGCTTTCCTTGCAGGTGCATCTTCCCGGGCGATCATCAAGCCCGAAACCACTCTCTCAATGGACGGGGAAGACCTTCTTAACAAGCTGAATGAGAAAGGCGAGACCGTCTCGCGGACGTCGGTGGACGAGGAGTCCGGCCGGCTCACGACTCATCCGGAACCGAGGGCCATGGATGTTGATGACGACGCCTACATCCTGAGGCGGGTGAAGACCCATCCTGATGCGCCCAAAGCGGTGCCCGGAAAGGGCAAGACTACTGGGGGGCCAGTGAGGATTCCTGGTGGAGTGAGCAGGATCCCCAACCGGCCGGTGTCTGTGCCACACGTGGCTCGTGTCGCCCGGGTAGGCGCACGATCTTCTTCTCCGGAAGGCCGGGGAGAGAAACGGAGGGGCGGGGACATTCCTTCCTCCGCGCTGGTGACGCTCACCGGCGGGTCGTCACGGGAGAACCTGGCCAAACGGTTCAGGGTATCCAGCGGTGCACAACCTACCTCTGCCAGGGAAAAGGCTACCGGGGTCTGGCAGAGTAGTCCCGCGCCTGCGGAGGTACCGAGGGGAAGCCCGGACAGTGCAATCGTCCGGCAAGTGGCGGTGGACTTGGCCGGCCTTGGTCTGGACAGACCCGGGGTTGCGGGAGCCCTGGCGGGCGGGAACCGCTCAAAATGCAAGGAATCCGTCCTTCGGGTAAGCACCAACTGGTGCCACTACACCGCTTGTAGGTTGCTTCTCTTACTGCCCGATTAACCGTTTCTGTTTGTTGTGCAGTTGCTGTACAGTCTGTACCAACCGGACACGAGCGAGGAACTGCCGGAGCTGAAGAGGCAGATAGCTGCTTTATCGGAGGCCCGACAGCACCTGGAGGTGGAGAAGTCCCGCTCGGATCGGGAGAAGGCCAAGAAGCTGGAGGAGCAGAACCGGAGCCTGGAGAAGGAGAGGGCCGAGTTGGAGGCCAAGGTAGATGAGCTCCAGGTGGGAGCCGCCGCTCTGCGCCCCGCTGCCGCCGCTGCTGCCGGGGAAGAGGGCCCAGGGCAATATGAGCGGTTCGTCCTCCGATACCGAGGGAGCGACGAGTTCCTAGAGAAGGCCAGGGAAGAGGGCATCTCGGATGCGTACACGGAATGGGCGGGGAAGGGGTGGTTGGATACTTCCCTGATGCCGGTTGCTGCTGAAGGAGATATCCATGAGCAGTCGGACATCCCTCAGCAGCCGGTGGAGGGGCAGCTGGAAGAAGTGATTCGCTCGGACTTGGATTCTTTTACCAACGGTACCAAGTCTCCCCAAGCCAGAGTCGGCGCCGGAACCGAAGCCAACGACGAGGGTACCGTAGGAGAGGCCGGCGGACTGCCTGCTGAGGGTGGAGTCGTGGCTCCTTAGGATTTTCCTTGCTCCTCCTTGTAATCTTTCCGGAACGGTTACTGCTTGTGTACTTGCCTGATTATGAATATACTTGAACTGGCGGAGCCGGTAGAATTTTCTCAAAAGTAGCTTGCATATACTTGTGATATTCTTTACAACGGTAGAACCGGTGATATGCCAAACTAACCGCTCGGAGATTTGGCGGGTTCACCAGGCCTGGTTATTCTCCCGGTCGGGGTCTGCTCTTCTTTCCCCCACGTACCGCTGGAGCTGGCCGTCATTAACCAAGCCATGCACCGCTGTCTTGAGAGCATAGCACTGGCTTGTCCGATGAGTAGCCTCATCATGATAGGAGCAATACTTGCCCGTCTGCGCCGGTGTAAGCTTCCCCTTCGGGTGCCTTCTCTTGGGCGGTGGGGGGATGACGCTCTCGTTCTCAAGTAAAATATCTTCGTAGGAAGTGGTGAGAGCGGTGAAGACTTCTTGACCGGCCAGTGGCGCTGGCATGATCGCCAGGGGACGTTCTTGGCGGTACGGCACCGGCTTGTGCTCGCTCTAGGGCTTGTCAGGATAAGGCCTCTGCTGCCTTTGTGGCCAGTTTCTATTGGGCCGGCTCGACCGAGCGGCGCGGCTCTCGGTCCGCTGACTGGGCTTGTCCTCTCGGCTGGGCGGGGGGTTATCTTCCCGGGGATGGTCTTCCTGCCGCTCATCCCGCTTCCTCTTCAGCAGGTGGTGCCCATACGTCTCGTGATCGGCCTGAGCATGCCGGATGGCCATTGCCATCAACTCATCATACCCCTGCGGGAGTTCTACCCGGACAGCGTAGGAAAACTTCCCTGGCCGGAGCCCCTGCTTAAACGCCATCTCGGCAATGCCCTTGTCCAGGTTCAGAACCCTGGCCGTTGCCGTCTGCCAACGGTTCACAAAAGTCCTCAGCTCCTCCCCGGGCGCTTGCATACAGTTGAAGAGAATGGTCGACGTCCGGGCTCCCTCGACCCGGAGGATGAAGCGGCCTATGAACCGGTCGGCTAACTGCTCGAATGCCTCGATCGAGTTCGCCGGAAGCTCGTAGAACCAACTGAGCGCCTCTCTAGACAGAGTTTTCTGGAAGATGTTGGAGTAGCCCTTGGCGCAGGTCTGGGACCGGAAACTGTCCAGATGCTGGTACGGGCAGCCGGACCCTGAATAGGTGAGCTTGAGGGACTTCTGGTTGCCAGACCTTCCCGACTCTATGACCCGGTGCGAGAAAGGGCCCATACGCTCATTAAACCGGGCGCCCTCCATCGGCCGCACGGATCTTCTCTCGCTGGCCTCCACTTGGGCCTTCAAGTCCGACACAGTATCGGCTAACATCTGCAATACCCGTGCGGTAGGGGTCTCTACTTCATCCACAGACGAAGCATGGAGCTGCCGGGAGGTCGGCGCGCTCTTCGGCGGACCTGCGCCGCCCGGTGATCTTGCTCGCTCGGCATCACGGGGCCGACAGCCCGATGACTGCCCTGCCTCGTACTGCTGAGGTTGGACTGGCGGGGGTGCCGCTTGCGCCCTGTCCATAGCGTCGCTGCGCTGTTGTCCTCTTTCTAAGGCGGCTACCAGGGCAGCGTTCACTGATTCCATCTCTTCGTACCGGGCGTTGGACTTGGCTCTGTCCCTGTCGCCCTCCTCTCTTAGACGATTGACCTCCGCGGCCATTGCCCGTATCCTTCCCGCCATACCGCTCTGGTCGGGACTGTACGTAGTGTCCCGGTCACTGTCACATAGCGGGCTCTCAGATCGGTCGCTCGGCTCATCCGAGAATTTCAAGGAGAAGCCCCGGAGCACTGAACTGTCCTCATCCTCTGCCGGGCCTTTCCCGCGCGAGCTGTCGTGGTGTCCTGGTCTCGGCATGCCGAACGGCCTACCACAGCTTCCTCCTTCCTGACCGTTGCCCTGGGCGCCCCGCGGCTCCCGTGTGACGTCCGGGGTGGAGGTGTGCGTTTGCACCAACGCAACACGCCCCTCCTCGGTGGTACCTCTCTCTTGCCTTGCTTCCGAATTCTCGGTCATGGTTGATGCTTACACGGTTTCTTGTTCAAGGTTCCCACAGACGGCGCCAATTGTTTCTGCACAAACCCAGGGGCCTGGTAGATACAGATGAATCCAACTCGATCTCCTGCAAACCTACTTACTAAGGGGAATACCGGGCGGGCCGGCCTTCTCATCTCCGATGCTTAAGTTAGTATAGTTGGGATATATATAACTTGAGCACGTATGTAAGCGGTGAGTGAGATAAGTTACCTATTAATGAGGGTAGTTGGGGCCCTTATATAGGTGGCTGGGGGCGAGGGCTGGCCTCACCCTTCGATGTGGGACTGGTTCCCTACAAAGGGCAGTTCTGGTGACCTCTTTGGCAAGCAGGCGCCCCCAGCCCCAGGGTCCCTGGCACCCGGATAGACTGCTGGACCCCGAGGCCGGGTGCTGGTGGTTCAGTCCTGGGCTTCGGGCTGGGCCCTGGTGCACTTGCTGCGGGGCTGTGGGCCTGGTGTAGCCCCTCTGCGGCTACTGTCAACAAATTGGAATTTGTTATTTGAAGTAATATTGTGAAGTAAGTGTGGGGTAAAACTTGTCCAATTGCATGAAATGAATTGCATGAAAAGAATTGTGTTGCTGAAATAAAGAAAAGAAAAGAAAATCGGACAGAAAAATTTGTAAGAAAATCCGATCCGAGAATAAGAAAAAATTGGAGATTTCGGCAACTAAAATAATTGGATGAGTTCTTGTGGTGAATTTGGAATTGTATGATTATTTGAAGGTCTAGCATTGTTATACTTGACATTTGTTCATATTCACTACGTTATGGGGAAGAAAAGAATGAAGTTTGGGCCCAACATGATAAAATTTTGCCCTTTGAAGTGAAGACATAAGGATTTATTGAATTTTGCTAAGTCTTGGTGACATTTTATCACCACTATCGTAAATGCGAATGCCTCATGCCAATCCCCATTATCACCTTTACGTTGATCTTTTCATGATTCTTAAAATAGGTAAACTTTGATTTGTGGAGATTTTTGTCAAGAGTGAGCATATGGCTTTGGTTCATTTGTGCACATAGTTGTTACATGAAGTTTTTCCTGAAAGATTAATTCACAAAGTGCTTTTATCTGATGAAATATGCGAGCTATTTGTTGCCTTACAATCTGTTCTCTTGCATATACTTTGAGTGAATTGCCATATCATGAGTGAAAAGAAGAGAGTATGCCTAGTGAGGAGGATGAAATCAACATAACATGTCATTGCTTGCTATTTTCGTTTCTTACTTGTTCATGCTATGATACATGTCTATGACGCTTGGGATTATTGTGCTTATATTGAATGTTTAACTTGAAACCTATGTGTTTAAAGATCCTGAGACAATTATTTAGGGGTAGTAGTGTTGAGTCTTTTTGTTTGTTTTGCTAAGGGACTAGCAAAAGCTAAGTGTGGGGTAGTTGATAGGAGCATAAAATGCGACGTTCTTAATATGTTTTTACCCCCATTTATGCAATTCTTAACCCTTATTGTTGTAATATAGAGTCATTGAGTCATGTTGGAGTCTTTGGCAGAGTTAGTGTATAAATTGAGCTAAAAATGCAGAAATTGTCGTTATGTGAAGAGTTCTAGTTTGAGTAGGAGTCCTTGTTGTACTAGGAATCCTGTTTGGATTAGGAAACCTGTTTTGACTAGGAAACTTGTCGGAATGGAATTCTTCATTGTTTGTTGTTTCTAAATCATGTGTGGAATCGGTTTGTGCTAGAAATGTTAAAAATGCATAATTATGGTAGAGTCCTTATTGAACTAGGATTCCTAATAAGAGTTTGATTGCAACTAGGACTCCTTTTTCAACTAGAACTCTAGTTGGAAAAGGAATCCATATTAAAGAAGGAATCCCAGTTGGATAAGGATTCTACAAGTTTGAGTCCTAATTGAAGTCTATGATAATAGGAGTTCTAGTTGAACAAGGAGTCTACAAATGCTCGACGTTTCTTAAAAAGTCGAAAGAGTTTCATTGAAAATACAACTCTTTGTTGGACTAGGATTCCTTATCTATTCAGGACTCTTACTCATGATAATTGTGCTACATATTTTTATCTTCTTTGTGATTTATTTCTTAATCTTATTTTCAGGAATTCATGGAAGATAAAAGAAAAGAATTTGGAGGAATTATTTCGGCAAAAAGGAAAGCTTGTTGCCGTGAGAAAGAAAGAAGAAGAGTTGTTTGGAACTCTTTAATTCCGGCCAAAGAGAAAGAATTATGGAAAAGATTATGCTTGGGATTTTCGGCAAATGCAAGGGAGAGAATGGAGGAGAATGCTTAACCGAATGTGGACCAATTCATGCCTAGGTTCATTGATAATTGCTGAATTAATTCAAGATTAAATCAAAGGATATTGTGAAGATTTATTCAGCCATTATCCTAGGATTTTCGGAAAAGAATAAAAGAGAAATGCAAGGGATGAATGTGGGCCCGATATGGTGTCTGGTTCAATTACTTGTTGCTGAAATTAATTGAAGAAAATTGAAGAGATATTGTTGCATTTATTCAGCCATTTTGACCAAGAAGATTCGGCTGAATTGAAGAGTTAAGTTGATGTTGCCGAACTCTAGAGTGAGGAATCTTTGATTTTCGGCAAAACCCTAATGCTCCCCTTGCTTCTCTATAAATACCACATCATTATTCCAGAAAAATGATCTTCTCTTCCTCACTTAAACTAGCCAAAACTCTGCCGAATTGCTTCCAAGAATTCTCACCAAGAACATAGCTGAACCATACTCCACCACCTTTCATAAAATCATTCCAATCATCAACACCAATCTACTTGCCGAATTCTTCAACAAGGTTGTCACTTAGATTGTAATTTCAATGGCTTTTGTTTCTTTGTATTTATACATTAATTTATCTATGAATTATGTATTGATTCTTGGATCCAATTTTGGTTTTGTTATTTATTCATGGGATTTCCGAATTCTTGTTATAATTGTTTGGTTTTCTTATGTTTAATTGCCGAATTATGCATGTTATGTAATTGAATATGGTATGATGGGCAGTAGGCTTTTGCATGTTTTCTTGATTTAATTAGGTTTATTTCCTTAATTCGTGTGCAACCGAAGGAGATGTCTAGATGCATTCGAAGGCCATGAGTGTTATCTAGGTGTTGAATTCACTTGCCGATTTAATACATGTTGGATCATACGCGTAGTTGATTTTAATGTGTATTTATTTAAGGGCTAGAGTAATTCTGGAAATTTACATGTCGATGTGAGATGAGTGACGCCATACTTGCTATCATGTTCCAATTCGACATACTGTGCTTATGTGCTATTTGTGTTTAATTTCTACGCGTAGTGTTATTAAACCGATTAGTACCATGTTTAGGATTACACGCATAGTTGATTCTAAATACTTGTGATGTTTTGAATAATTAGATATACCGCGTTGGCTCTAATTAAATTGGAACTTAATTGATCTTGAACTCGATATTTGCTTGCTGCCCCTATTACTTGTTTTAATTTCGTTACATGTGTAATGAGTTTTGTGTCTTGTGATTGTGTGGAAGATGTTGATCAATTGTAAATAATAATTTAGGATTTAAATTCGTAAAAAAATCAGTAGGCAATTAGATAAAAATTCGACACCCCCCTTTCTATGTGCAACACTTTGTGTGATTGAAAGCCCTTGATTTCCCCGGATAGAACGATCCCTACTTGTCCTAACTACAATTGACAAAAGAAGGGTATTATGTGTATGAAGTTGTTTTGCAGGTACTTTGTGCTTGGATAATGTCTCCATCAAAACAACAGAAAATAATAATAATAATAATAATAATAATAATAATAATAATAATACTACTAAACAACTAGAACTCAGAAAAATACGTTGTAACAAGACAGCACTATGGGAACTGCTGTTCCAGAAAAACAATCAAACAGCCTATAACATGGAATCATGGAAGGTTTTTATTCGGTCCATTGATCGTATAAGGTAACACACAATCAGGTTACAAACTTTCAACTTAATGTACCACTAAACAGCCACTTATCTATGAATCTGCCATCTAACACCAGACCAAAGGTTGGCATGAATAAAGTTCTGCTGAGAAACCTGCTGAAACCATATATGGAATATGCTATGAGAAAAACCTTAATGATCAATCTATAGTCTACTAAACACCCAAGCCCAGGAATTCTTGATTATGCAAAATTTGTATCTTATGGATATATTCAGTTCAGGTGCTGAAGTCATACATTTCCATCAATCCTCTGAAAAACCAAGAAACCTATTGATAAGCTTGGCAACTGGGGTGGCATCACCCGGATGGTATGGAATTAGGGACTCCATTTTCATATCTGCTATGATGTGACAAAGTGTCTGTGGGTTAGCATAGTACAGTTGCTTCTTGTCTGCTAGTTCTTCTGCCAACTCACTTTGATGGTTGTCCATCAAATCTTCATTAACCACAACAATTAACGGCTTCCTGAGCTGCAATGTCTCAAATATGCTCCCAGACCCTGCATGACTAATGACAAGAGAAGCTGCTCTCAGGTGCTCTGCAATACTTGATGAAAAAGTAAAGTAATCTACCGCAATGGAGTCATCATCTCCTTCAGACGTTGAGGGGATATAGGAGCCACGTCCCATTTGAATGAGAAGGTCAGTGTACCCTCTTCTTAACAGCTCTTCTTTAACATCTCGTGTATCCACCGCTTTCACTAGAGCATCAAAACTAGTGGTTCAGACAGTTACAAAAACTGTCTTCTTACACTTCAGTGTAACCTGACTATCTCCCTCCCATCTACAATCCACTCATGACTTTGCACAAACTAATCCTGGTTAGAAGCTATGGACCTGAAACACAACTTATGGAATCAGGGAAGGTTATAGATAGCTGAATGCCTTACATTCTTCCCTACTATTCTTTCCATATTCCCTATCTTTATTTCTTTACCCATTGCCCCCGTGGAGTTGACAAACAGAACAGAAAGTTAATAATGCAAGGGTTATTATCATCTTCTTCTCCTTTTCTAATGCTTCACCCTTTCCCACAAGCTTCTCATGTGATTTACAAACCTATTTGCATTATTGAACATACTCTTTTTCATCACACAACTAAACACCCTTTTCATTTACAATCTTTTTTTATTCGGCTAAAGTCATTCACAAACTAACCGACCTTACATGGGTTACTAGTGTAACGTCAATAATAATGCAAAATTATATTATCTAACCAACGACCATTCACTTAGAAAGCAACACAACCAAAGTACCAAACAACAACTCATAATGGAAGCTGATATGCATTACAATTGAATTATTAAAAAAAAGTATCTCACTAGTGCATTAAACCTAATTACCTCAGAGATTCAGACAACAAAAGCAGTTCCAGCATTAAGAACATGATGAGAGCTTAATGTGGTTGACAAAACTGAGCAGTTAAGAATCCTCAGAGAGCAAATATCTAGAATCAATTATGCCCAACCAGACAAGTCTCTCTGTTTATTAACTGACATCAAATTCCTAATCAAACAACGAAGCATTTTCAGAATCATAATTAAGAGGAGCAAATAAAAAGAGAAGAATAGAAAAGAATAGAGACTATAGATTGAACCTGAGGTGATCTTCGCCGGCGGTGAGTGAGTAAGAGAGAGGTGTCGATCCAATTCAGTAAAGTGACCCAGTGCTGGCTCATATATATATATATATACAGCCTAAGAAGCACGGACACGCCAACTGTTGTTTCGACACGCGCGTGGACACGCAAAATGGGGTAGTTTCGTCTTTTACCAGAGGAAAGCCCTATTGACTGGGCCGACTCCTCCGTCCTCAAGTCTCTTGACTCTCGAGCCGTTGGTTCTCGTCTCTTCAGTCTCTGTTGGTTCTCCTCTCTTGTCTCTTCAGGTGGCGCGACACTGGGTATGTTGTCTTATTTCTCTCTACTCTTCTTCTTCTTCTTCTTCTTCTTCTCTGTTGATTGAGTTAAGATGGTTGTGATTTGTGAACGAATTATTGGAGGTAGCTATTGATAGTGTCTGGATTTTCAAGGTGCTATATATTACTGGAAGTATATAAGGTCAAAGCTGTGTATTGCTTGATTTCAACATACTAATTCTTCTGTTTGATTGCTTCAACTTGTCTAGTAATTGGTTCTTTCATTATAGAGGTCAGGCTGGTTCTCATTGTTTTTTTTGTTTTGTTTTTGTGTGAGCTGTAGAGATATAAATGGGACACTCTAAAAATCCTGCCAAGAAGAAGCAGCAAAAGCGCGGTATCGACTTCAAAGTATGAGCTGTTTGTTACTCTAAAGTTTATTATGCACTGAAAATTCTACATAAGAATCCCTACGTTTTTATTTCTTTTGTGTGCTAACTACTTTTTATTTTTTTTGCAGAAAATAAAACGGAAGATTGGCAGAAAATTGCCACCAGCACAGAATGCTACAAATACTGAGATCAAATCGAAAGGTATTGACTTCTCCATTTATGGATGTATATAAAGCTTTTGTTGTTGTACTTCTGCCAATATTCTGGCGATTATCTTCTCTCGTGGAATCAAATTCTTGTATTGAATTGTTTGTGGACTACTTATTAAATATGTGTTATTATGATCAGCAATTGTTCTCCCCGAGCAAAGTGTGGCATCAGAGAAGTCAGGATTAGCGGTGAATAAGAAAGGCTTGACATTGAAAGAACTTCTTCAACAGACATCTCATTACAACGCGAAAATCCGTAAAGGTATTTATTTATCATTTAAAGAGTTCATTTGAATATATGAAACATTAACAATACCTTGTAAAATTTGGTCCTTTATTTGAAAATTACAAGAAGTAGACTTCAACAGTGTCCTTATTATCTGTCATTTCGATTGAAGAAGGGAATATCTACTGAATGTAAGGTTAAGAAACCAACAGTGGTAATGTATAGCCCAAGTTTCAATTGAATTTTCTTTTCAGCATCCAAAGAAAGGTTCAAGCAAATTTAATGCATATAACACATGTTAAAGCCTAATTATGGTAGATAAGATTTTTTATACTTCTGTGAGTCCTTTTTTTTATATTTTTTTTCTTCCAATTTTTGGATATAGACCGTAGGTATGAATGAATGCATCTATGATTGCAACCTCTTTCTTTGATCATAAGGTCATCTAGGTTGATGGTTCTATTATTCTGCACATTCATTTGGTATTTATTGTGTTCATTTGAACAAGGTACTTTCTTTCTGATACTTATGTCTATAGGAAGTATATGTGCCACATATTTCTCCTGGTGTATCTACTTGTAACAACATTCTAAGTTTCCTGTAGATGCACTGTTGGGTATTAAGGATTTATTCCTCAAGCACCCAGAAGAGTTGAGGTTGCATAAGTATGCAGTTACTGAAAAACTGCGTGAACGGATTGGTGATGATGATAGACTTGTTCGAGAAACGCTGTATCAACTTTTCAAGTCAGTGATATTTCCTGGATTTAAGGAGGTAAGTTTTTGGGTTTTTAGTTTCTGTGAATGTTTATAAGTACCAGTGTGTTCTCCGTAAAATGTATAAATGATGAAGAAAGACAGTTATATTTCAATGCTCCCAACTGAGAAACTTTTGGGTGGTTAGTTATGCTGTTTACTCTTAATTTGTCTGATTTTTTTTTATTAGCTCATGATAAAGTTCCATCCAATTATTGCCATGCATGATATGTGACTAGAATTCTACCTCATAAGTATTTATTTCTTATGAGCCTTATTGTTTTGTCTTTCTATTTTTCTTGTAGTTATGAATCTTCATGGTGTAAACATTAACTTAATAGCTCAAATTATAGACAGCTCCTTTTGTTGGACATACAGATTGTCTTTTTTATTTGTCATCATCACTTTATTGTTAGATCAGTTAGAACTTTTTGTGGTCTGTGATAATGTGACACTATCTGTTTTTTTCTCATCCAGGATAATCAAGAGCTTTTTGTTTCCTTGATGATGGCCTATATATTCAACTCCATGACACATTTAGCAATTGATGTCCGATTGATGGCTTTCAAATTCTTGGAGCTTGTTATCCAGTACTATCCACCTTCCTTTTTCTTGTATGCTGAAAAGGTATGTAAGATTCTGTTGTGACATGTTTTCTGTAGTGCTCTTATTAAGATCTCTGCTGGATGTGTTATTTGGAAGAAAGCAACTTGATGAGTATTATTCATGTTTTGGTTATTGACTATTGTCAAATGTTTTCACTCTCATGCTTATTTATTGTTTTCATATCATGAAAATTTTGGTATATTCTTACCTGCGTCAATTTTTTTTTTTGATCATGTTTTGAAATAGCACAGTAAGCACATCCTGCTACATATAAACAGAAATAAACAGTGTAACTTTTGGGATACAATACGATATGTAAGGTGTTGCAGAATGTATCCTAATTGTAAAAAAAAAAAAATTGCATTTGTTTTTGGGGAGTGATATCCCCTTTTTACAAACCACACTCCCATTTCCATTATAATATGTTTATTTCCATTATTGCGCCTTTAAACTACCTGAAGAAGCTGGCACATATTCTTACCTTCTCCGCTCGCATTGAATCCTCAGCTTCTCAAATGCCTTCTGGGCTCTTATTCATCTTCATCCCTACCCTAAACCCCAAACCCCAAACCCCAAACCCCAACCCCATAACCCCTGAAACCCTACCCAAATCTAGAATTCTTTCAACCACTTCTATTTAACATTATAACAACGAGAATGATAAAACCAAGAAGCTCAATATCAATTTCCCCAAGCTCTCTGTAACTCTAACCGTCATATCAGCCTCTCTCCTCCGAACCCCACCTTAAGCGCTGCCATCAAGAAGAAAAAGCCACGCGCCACCTCTAACCACATCCCTACACTTAGCTCTTCCAATTGAACCGGGAGTCGAAGCTCAAGCATGTAATCAATTCTCCGATCGAATTGCGGAAGAAGGTCAATCAGAACCACAGTTCAATCAGGACCTGATGGCTCTCGAAGGTTTGAGAGTGCTACGCACCCGTTTCGCCATTGATGAAGACTGGCAAGAGGTTCTGGGAATGAATACATCCTCATTGAATTTTCAGAAGTTTCATATATACTTGAAAAAAAATACAATAAATGGTGTTAATTGATAACATAACCATTTATGTGATTGGTGAGATATATCCCATTAATCCTAATAAGTAATAAGAGATCCCATGGATGGGAGGGGATCGGACAAAAGATAAAGAGAACACAAAAGGAGGGAGATGATAAAGGAGTTAAAGGGTGAATTGGGAATTTCCATGGCTGAGGAGTGTGGTTTGTAAAAATTGGAGTGTAAATTTCAGCTCCCTTGTTTTTATATACTCATATTTGAAATAAATACTTCTTGGCATTCCTCATACTTGAAGGGATCAAGTCTTTCTTAATATAATTCAGATTTCTTTATCTTTTACCTAAATGTGTTTTGAGTTACCACATGCTTTAACTCTTATGCTGACTGCAAATCCATCTATAGTTTATATGAACTCAAATAACTATTAACTTGTCACAACTCTCGTGTGTTTAGGGATAACTATTGAACTTTTTTGGCTGTTTGTTTGCTCATTGACAGATTCTTCAAAACTTTGAGGATATTTTGCGAAAGAACCAGTTCTTTTTAGAGGACAAGAGCAAGCTTAAGACTGCTCTTTCTGGGTTGGAGCGATGCTTGTTACTGCTCCCATGTAACAAGAAAGAAGTTGGCTCATGTGAACGGGTATTTTTTAGTACTCTCAAATTTTGAATGCTACTTTTCTGTGGTCAAAGGATACTGCACTTCTTCTTTCAAGTGTTTGTAAATTGTGTGCATCATGACTTGTTTTCTTGTATGGTGGCATCTCTTCATTCCATGGAACTTCTCAAATTACTGCTGCCATGCTTTGTTGCTATTAGTGTTACTGATTTGCTATCCTCACCATTGTTGATAATCAGTTGATCTTACAAAACTTTCTCCAATGCTTTCTAAATTCATTGATGTTTTACTTTGTCTTACTTTGAATCATGCTTCCTGTTTTGAGAAGTGGGGAAGCTTTATGCTTGTAACAAAAATTTTACCAATTGCTCCCTTGTGGTTAACCCAAGAGATGAAGGAGGGTGGGCTAATATCTTAGGGTTACGTTAGTTTACGGGTTGGACCTGAGGTCCTCTGAACCCTTACAATTGCTTTCTTTGTCATGCAAATGGGTTTCTAGTACATAAATACTGACTATTTACGTAATAGAATGATGCTGGACAAGAGATGCTGTATGCTTTTGAGCCAGATGTGCCCGCAGAATCTGCCGGTATGTCAAACACGTGTGCCTTGTATCTATATTGTGTTTTTGATAATGTTTGGGTACTGTTCTCACAAGACATAAATCAGAATTCACTGTGACATTATTATATAATATTTTGCTTTTTAGTCCTTACATTTTTGTTAGTAAGTTCAATGTGGGACAAACATTCGACAATCCAGTTCCTTATTATTTCTTATCTGTTCTTTTACTTTCTGTTGGTCTATCATCCTCTCTCTTTCTTTTTGTAGGGTTTTCTATCATCATCCCAAAACTAAAAGACCTGGTGCCAGTTCTAGTCAATTGTTTCCAAGATTTTATTCCTACAGTACAAACTGGTTCACATCTTGATGTGCAATCATATGATTGTATGTTGTCTGTACTTCACAGTATAAATCATGCAGTCCGGTTCTTTGTTTATATGATTGATGAGGGTATGTCGGAATCACGACCTTCTCCTGGGGAGCCTGATGTGGCTATGTTGGGTGGAACTATCTCCATGACAGTGATGAAGAAGTTACTTGTTCTGTTTCCCCTGAACACGAGAAATCAACTTTCTGAGAAGGTAAACCATTAAGTAATTCCTACAACTCATCGTTTAACCTGCCCACTATTCGCGAGTGTCTCTTGGTTGGTTGTGTCACTTGCTTTTGAATCTGTTGTATGATAAGTGATGGCCTTCCTGTTTTTAATGGAATGAAAAATCTATAGTATTCTCAGTATATCTGTGCTCAGCTAACATGATTGTCTGAGTTGTTCTTCTTGCTTCCTTTACTATCTAATTTTTTTTCAAGATTGATGTTGAGATATTTAATAATACAGCTGCATTTCCACACCTTCAGTGTTTTCGTTAAGATAATTTTTTATTCCTATTACAAAACATGTTGAGTTTTAGTTGAAGGTCGTAGCATGTTTCCAGAAGTCTTGTATTATGCCTGTGGGAGTATTATATTTGACCAACACCTTGGCAACTTTCATTTTCTTGAAACCTAATTATAGGAAGAGTGGATTTGAGCTTTGACATTCTTCTCTCTAGCTCATTTCCCTCTTCGTGAGGAATCTCTTATTCTCTGTACTTGATATCTATTGATTGTCCTTACTCTGTTGCAACTTAAATTCTTTTCGATTATTTCTTATTGGCAGGATGATGTCAAATATTTTGTCCTGGACAGTGTGATAACAGAAATATTTCTTCACTTAAGCAAATGGATCTGCCCTCCTGGTATTCTGTTGGAGAAATTCTTAGAATTTCTAGAGAATGCGCTGCTTGGAAAGGTTTGTTGCGCTGTAAATTTTGATATTATTTAAAGTTTCATGCTCTTGGAAAGGTAGGTCTGTTCATTGTACTGATACTGATATGTGCAATAATAAGATATATCCATAGTTAAAGGTTTGGCATACAAGTAATGGTTTGGTGCTTGTCTTATTTTCCTAACAAAAAAGAACTAAATATGAATGTTGTGTTTGATATAGTAATGCGATTGATAGATAGTTTTTTTAAGATCCAAGTTTAATGCGAAATTATTGTTCAATAGTTTTATTTATAGAAAATGCATACAGTATGATTAGTTTATATGGTAGACAAGGTAAAATTAGTACACTTGCTGCACCATATTGTTATTACTCTACATGGCTTCTTTTTATTAATTGGGAATTTGTTTGCAGATTTGTAGTGACAGACGCTCTGGTAAAGCAATCCAGGAGAAGCATTTAATTTCACTTATTCATTTTGTACCGAAACTTGTTTCTCAAGTGCCAAATGACTGGAAGTATCGTCTTCTTCAGGTTACCTGTCTTCTCATTAGACTATATTATGTCAAATGGATTCTTTCTCTTCACAATTTTGTATTGTGATTTTATGTCACACATAAACTTTCTACAATAGTGAAAATTTGAAATGACGTTGACGAATCATGGTTGCAGGCTTTTACTAAGGCATTCAAGGATTGCAGTCCTGTGTCATCTTTAAAATTGGCTTGTCTTTCCACAATGGAGGAGATGGTTGTTCATGTAAGCTTTCTATACCCTTTCCTTGAATTTCTCCAAGTTTGTTTTTTTTATATCAGATAGAATTTCTAATGCACCCGAAAAAAATAAATCAGAGTCGTTTTTTCTTCTCTGCTTTATAATTGATTATGATTTTTCTTTTCCTTACAAACCGTAGAGACAAGGCATGCTGTACCTGGATCCATGGGATCCCGAGATATTAAACTTTCAGATTGCCTGGATAAGAGAGCTTCCTGTGTTACTAATTCTGCTGGGTGATAAGAACACGTCCCATTCCCAGGTGATTATTTACCCTTGTGAAAGAATTAGGAGTGAAGCAGTTAGAAACAAGTGATTGAATTTTGACAATGTTAACTGCTTTATCTTTAAACACTAACTATGTCCTGACCTGATCCGCAGTATCACCTTTATTATGCATCCCTGCTAAAAAAAATCCTGCTCTAAATTAAATGCTTTTACAGGTTGTGTTACACCTTTTACTTCGCCTGGGACAGTGTGCTTTCATGAACTATTCCTTTGCGTTGGAATATGATAACATGCAATTTTCACTGCAAGAATTTTTCAGCATACATCAAGATGATGGTAAAGAAGCCATTTAATTAACACACATAGCATGCTTTTATTGATTAATCACCCATTTCCTGACAATTAGGCCATTTATGGTACTCTGTATTATCTTGTAGGAAATATAATATATGGTCCCTTTGTAAAGCTGCCCAGAGAATCTCAGGAACTCTCTCTTTGTTGTCTTCGTTATATATCTAAATTGGATTCGCATCTGTTGGGGTCAATAGCTTATTGTTGCCTATGTAAGTTTTTCATTTGCCTCAGTTTTATTTAATGTTGTTTAAAGTTGTTTGGGATTTTCATGTCTTTGTGCCAATAAGTCCACTAATGCAAGTAGTAGCAGTAGTAGTACCAAATATATTCCTCACTGTGTGGGACTTTTATTGGGTGGTAGAGCTATCTTTTGCAGCAAGAGTCAGGAAAAACCATATCTGCTTTAATATCTGAATTTGAAAGATAACTTGTGTTTTGAAAATCTGATGTGAAACTTACAAACCATTTTGAAAATCTTTCTTTGTCAATGTGGTGGATCTTTCATGGCAGATTGCAACTGGAAAAAGTGATGCGTCTTTGCTGTCAATTTATTATCTATGATATTTGGTGAGAGTTTAGTGTGTAAAATACAATTACGCATTGAACGGTAATTGTCATATTTGCTAAAACTATGGAGGAATTATAGATATTCTCTTTTATGCTGTTCTGGATATATAAACAGTGTTGAGATACTGAGAGGTACTTGCAATATTGGAATTCTTTTCTGTAATACTTTTTTTCTCACCCATCCATCACAGGTCCAGAACTGGAACAGCATGCAGTAATTCGAGTCATAGAGATCCTGCATTCAGCTTATAAATCTGGGCATATTCAAATTGCGGATCATATTAGTTTCTTCTTCACTTTGCTCTCTCGTTTCAGAGTTTTCCCAGGTACCTCTAATAGAAGAACTTCTGTCTCCTCCATATGTTATTCATATAAATCAGCATACACCAATTGTATATGCAAGTCCTTCTAAAAAAAAAAATTAATAAAATATTGTATATGCAAGACAATGATAACCCTGATAATCATATAGAACACTGCTTCAGAACTAGTATGTCATGCATGTGTTGCTTCAAGATTTGAAGCGGAAATATTGAACTTATGTGTATGATTTTGAACTGTGTGTTCTTTTGGTGTGAAAATAACTGATACCTCAATGTTAATTACGGTACAACCTTCATTTATCATATGCCAGATGTATGGAAAAACTCGTTGGTTTCTAAACCTATATTGGCTTTTTATTTTTGCAGAAAATGTTAATGTTGTTATAGAGAAAGAGGTGAATATCTCAAATCAGGGGACTTATAAATCTATCACCAGCATTGTTTGCTCATGCCTGTCACAGATGGGCGATAGTTCTCTTGTTTTTATATTACTAGAAAAGATGGTACTAGATCAAATGGTGAGTTGACTAAATTTATAATCAACATCTGATTGTGCTGTACATCAATATCCTCAGTTTATTTTTCCTCATTTGTTGACTCTTGACTTTTATTTTGTACTTCAGTCGCAAAATCTTCCGGTAGATAATGTCTGTGCTATGCTTAGGATGCTTGTTGCACTGGACTCTGAAGGGACAACAATTTCTGAACAAGCTCTCGTAAGCTTAGTTGAAATCCTTCCGCGATATCTTATCAACGTTGTGCAGGTATGTTTCCTTTTTTGCTAAAATGTACTCTCCCTGCCCATAAGGAAGAAACAAAACTGCCTTATTTGTATTCATTATGTAATTCTTGGTTTGTGTCCCCAAAATGGTTGCAAATAGTATTTATTCTCTTGTTATTTGCATTCCACTCAAATGCTCCTTCATCTACATCACACTGTTCCATAAAAGCAAGCATGCGCAGGTTTCAATTTGGCGATATCTTTTCTTTTATTGCACCATGTGGTGCTGACTTATTTCTGTATGTTTCTTAATGTGAAACGCTACATGTTGTACCATCATGCATACTTCTCCTTTCCTTGTTGAGGTCATAATTCTGTCAATTTTTTGCCTTGTGATGCAGTTAATAGCTGATGATGATGAGAAGGCCTCTGGTTCCATTTATTTAAGTGCATGCTGTTATTATCTTGTTCCTTGCTTTTTCTTATTTGTGAAAAGTCACAAACTTCTGGGTCTTGTGTTGAAGACTTTGGGGTCATGGATAAACGAAAGTACGTCAATTTTACCTGGTGATCATACCCACCATGAAACAGACATTTCAAACAGGGTAGAAGTGATCGTTGCAGTTCTTCTATTATTGCTCAAGGATGACAAACTGTGGCAAATCATATCTTCATTTAAGGCAGAGATTGACTGTATTTTGCAAAGCATCATCTCTGTACAGGTACTTGAGTTTCCACCCTTGACATAACCCATATGTTTGAATAATCTTGACAATTTCGTTTGGGCACATGAAAGTGGTCAAGTATCAGAATTCCAAATATTAAATAGCATGGGGGAAAAGTTTTCTCAAACGTGATGTGCTCATATGTATGTATATGTTGCACACATAGGTGAACGATCCCAATTCCTAATTGTCATATTGAGTCTTTATCATCTGTTTGTGCAGTCAGAGGAAATCAGCATGACCCTTCAAGAAAAGCACAAAGTGAAATGTGCACATGATAGATTAAAGAACGTAGAAGGATGTCCTTATAACCTCTGAGTACCTGTATGTCTTCTCTTTCATAACGATCATCAATTTTCATATGCTTGTTGAAATGTGCTTTGTTGTTTAGTTAATTCATTTTGGAATTTAATGATTTAGGAAAATGGAAGTGAACAGCGGATAAATATCCTCCTGGGAGTAGGTGGAGATTGGTTTTGGTCACTTCAATCTGCGTCAATGATTCAGCTTCACTACTTGAAGGCACGGAATGGGTGGATGTCTCTGTGATGCACTTGTATTTCTCACAGCTGGAAGAACAGCATACACTGAGCAGTCTTCGGGAGCATGGTTTTGGGGTTTGGGAGTACGAGGCTAAACCAGTCTCAAGTGTTGTACAGTAACGATAGGTATCAAATTTTGTTATAAAAGATTGAAATAGACTTATAGTTAGTTTGTAATATCTTTCTAAACTCTCTCCTTTGGAGCTTTTGGTCTTAACATTTTGTATCAGTTTTATATTTAATTAGCTCTAATTTGAATCCGAAGATAGCAAATAACAAAGTCAATTGATCAGAAGTACCAATCTATGTTGGTTGATAACTTGATATTAGTTTGCCGACTAGTATTTTGGTCTACTGCTAATACTTTCCTCTTCAACAAAGTATTGGTGGAGGTCACAAGCTCGACTCATTTGCAGAGAGAGCGAACAAAGTAACGTGTGGTTTTCTTGAAAGAGCGAACAAATGGAGTTCAGTTCACTCCTAACAACCGCAGGGCGACTTAGTAAACTTCAATGCAGCTATCAGATATGCAAAGTTCGAGTCTACATGCATCATTAGGTGGTAGCATTTTGGGTAAACAAAGTCAAGAGTTTTGAGGTAAATCCCTCCAAATACAGTAACCATCTGTAAATGAAAACTTGACTAGTAAGTAGTAGCCAGACAAGAAAAGATGGCAGAATTTCATACAGTGGAGTGCTCTATATTTTCATCGTTTATATGAGCTAACCGGACATCAAAGTGTAGCTGGTAACAAAATGGACACATTCAAGCTCTTAGTCTTAGATATACAAACTACCTTATTTAATTCAATTTTCTCTTATCATGTCTATAGAAGACAATTTTGTGCTCCAATTTCAGCTAGCTCTCCTTCTTTGACTCGAGAAAACTCCTACAAAAGACACTATTATGAGAATAGTAAAAGGTAGTGAAAAAATAGTAGCCTATAAAGTGAAAATCCTATGATATGTTTCTAACTAGCTAATGCTACTATATGCACAACTAAATGAAACGTGCAAAGTCTACCTGAATTTTTTTTTTTTTTTTTTTTAAGTTCCTATAACTATATTAACAAACTAAAACAAAAAAAATGAAAAGACAGAAAAGGTTGTGGAGGTTATAGAACGTAGGTCAAAGAGAAGAAACACAAGAACAAATTTTACTATAGGTTATAAATGCTATGCAACTATTACATATGAATATATATACATATGCAAGTACTAAAAGTCAAAAATAGACAACTATCAACTCTTTTTTGTTTTTATATGATTAAAAAAAACTAAACTATAACTAGTGGAAGAATTAAATCAAATTAAATGTAACTAATTTTCCGTTTTTACACTCCCAGCAACGGCGCCAAAAACTTAGTATGTTTTAAAATGTTACCCGCAAGCACACGAATCAATTGTAGCACAAAAATGCAAGAGCGAGGTCGAACCCACAGGGAATGTATGAAATAGGAAAAACTAATCGAATCTAAATTAATTTAACACTAACCTAGTTGAATGAAAGTTGGTTGTGATGTAACTTAAATATAAAGACAAAATAAAGAGATAAAGATTACCTTGATGACGAAGTAACTAAGGTACCGGATTCCACCACATTAATCAATAAGTCTCTAAATATTATCTATTAATTCCCGAATTAGGAGTAACAACTAGAAATCAATCTACTCCTTTCTCAAGATTTAACAATGAAGCACACATGATTTAATTCTAACGTAAACTCTTCTTCGCTTCTTAATTATGAACACCAAAGTATCACCTGTACACAAACTTATTGAAACTACATAAGATCAAAGTATGTGCTAAGCATCAGATGTGAAACAAGCTCATTTGAATGACAAGAGATCAAAAGAATTCATGTAAAATATTTTACAAATCCAAGCATGGATTAATAAAAGTGACTTCCAAACTACCAAAAATGAATGACATTAGAGGTGAAAGGAATAAAGATTTTATTAGTGCATTTTGAAGCAAGAGTCATAGACACGGAATATATATAACTATGGGAATCAATAGATAATTGAGTAAAACTTATTTCATAATGTGGTTTCCTCCTTAACCTTAGTTAAGAAAATTAGCAATACATAGTAATTGAAAACATGCTTAAAACAATAAAATGCAACGTACAAAAAGTAGCTAAAGAAAGAGAAGAACAAAGAGCACAAAGTGTCTAATTCTCCACTCTCTCCCGCTCTCCCTTATTCTCTTCAAGCAACATCTATTTATAGGCAACCATGAGCTTCATTCCAACTCCATCTCCATGTGAAAGAGATCATTTATTTCCGTCAAAATTCTCAAGCTTGATAGCCAATGTCTCCTTCCATAAATACATTCATACAGCACTTTCTCTCCACCAATTCATTTTCTCTTCAACATCTTTTGCTTCTCTCATTTTTCATGTACAAGAATGCAAGAGAAACACATTCGTACACAACCTTTGAAGATAATAAAGTTGGCTCCTAGATTCATGCTAGCTTGTTCCATGCATCCTTGTTCCATGCAATTCTTCATGCATCATTCTATTTGCATCAATTTCATTTATGTACCGATGAATCAAACAGGCAAAGTGAATTCAACAATAGATGGCTAAGGTAATATATTCAATTGGACACACATTTAATGAAATGGGAAAGCATTCTATCAATGGTGGGCTAGACATGTTATTGGAATACTAAGAACATGTGTTGCACTTATTCATCTAATAAAAAGAGAAAAATACTCATGTTAAAACAAAGACTCAATTTACTATGTGAATATAGATAAATTGTTTCCATATTTTCAACATTTTATTTATTTAGGACAAACACTTATAAGAACATAATAACAAATTAAATGACTCAAACTAATTAAAATAAATTACTACCAAATATAAATTGGAGATAATAATATGATATAAAATGTGCTCATCAGCTAGTATTGAGCTTCTTCTTTGTTTGACATGTCTAAGTCCTAATTATTCATTTGTAGCCTATGACAAGCAAAGTTTGATGCGTCTTGCTGAGCTTTATCCTCAAGATTTTTTTGCCTCAGAGTTGTTATTGCTAGAGAGTCAGTTGGAGATTTATATTGAGGATATGCGATCTAATGACAAGTTTCAGAAATTGCAAGGGATTGCAGATCTTGCAAAGAAACTAGTTGAGACAAGAAAGCATAAGACATATCCTTATGTTTATTTACTGATCACTTTGGCCCTTGTACTTCCTGTTGCAACGGCATCTGTTGAAAGAGTTTTTTCTGCCATGAATATTATAAAGAATCGAGTTCGCAATTGAATGGGAGACCAATAGATGAATGATAGTTTAGTTGTATATGTTGAGAATGATATATTCAGTTCCATTGACAATGAGTCTATTATCCAACGCTTTCAAAAGATGGCAGCTCGTAGAGGGCAATTATAGATGTGGAAGTACTCTGCTTTTCCAAGTACGTGCTCTTTTTTGCTTCTTACTAGCTCTCTGTTTTGTTGAATCTTTTGTGCCATAGAATATTGTTTTTCCAAGTTAAAGAGTTGAGCATGATAGTGCTATGAGATATATTTGGATTATACATTAATGCACTTTAAATCTCCTACATATTTAGAAATCCATATTTTGTTTTTGTCTTTGTTTTAGTTACATGAATTGGTTAGTTACACTCTGTTTTTTTCTTCTTCTTATATTCTTCTCCTTTTGTATATAATTGTTGATTTGGTGAAAATCAATCCATATATGAGCTGCATAAAACTGGCCCAATTGAAATCTTTTCATGCGTCCTCCACTGCCTATAAACCACCAGCCGCAACGTCCTCCATGGCGACCCAACTCCCTTTTTTCTTCGATTCGATTCAAACTCTCTCTCCAAATTCTCGTTGAGGAGTATCGAGAGAAAACAAAAAATTGAGAACTAGAATATTGCTTTGTTTTAGGACTTCATTACAACAATTACAAGCACTAGGAGACTCACCCGCACGTTGCTCTAGGACTATATTTTTTTGGTAATTGCAAAATCACATTCCAATGTTAAATAACGAATTCAATCTATTTGATAGTGCAAAGTGCAAAATCACAATGAATAGCTCAATTATTACAGAGATGATGCACAGAGGAAGAATGGAAAAGCGAAACGACGCAAAACCTTGTATATCTAGCTGAAGGACTGAGGCGTAATTAAGAAATAAAGCAGGGGGGAAAATGTCATGAACAACTTAGGAACAGTAACAACTCTAACTCATATTTAGTATATTATAAATTTGAAGGACTTTCAGAGTGATGGATCCTCATTAACATCAAGAGAAGCAGGATTTGGATTGCTTTGACTTAATTCTAGGTTCTTGGCACCAAGACGATCAAGTTAATTCTGACTTGCTTGGTGCGTGTAAAAAGTATGGGTTTTTTTTTCTTTCTCAGTAAGGGGTTAAAGAGAGAGTTTGGGGACGAGAGGAGAGAGAGAGAATCAGTTTATTTAGGGGAGAGAAAAATAAGGGAAAAGATAAAGGGAGGACTAATGTTGGCCGTTGATTAACAATGGAACAGATTTACCTATTAGGCAAATATTAGGAGGATTTCCTTAAGGGAGGATCTCAGTCCCAAATGGAACCCCCACTCACCTTATCCACCGTCTTTTATTTTATTTTATCTCTATTAATTAAGCCAATTTGGCTTATGGATCTGCCATTCACATTTTTCCTGCAATTACCCATATCTAATAATACTCTAATAAAACAGAATTACATTAAAAAAGGGTAGAAAAGTAATAATAATAAAGTTGAAAAGGATTAGAGGATAAAGTTTCAAATTTCAAAGAAGCAGCTGATTACTACTACTGCAAACCAAGTGCACGTATATCTCTATCAAAAACTGCTCACTAATTTACCTATGTAAATTAATTTTCTTTTATATACTGACATTTGGGATTTTTAGTTTCCATGATAAAAGGAAGCAGATGGGTGTGATCATTATGCAGACAAGAATTTGTTTTTAACACATAAGGTAATCACCATTAATATTGAATCATATGCTTCTCGCTTTTTCAATTTGATTCTTAAACCAAAACCTTCAACCAGTTTTTTATTTGTTTTTCTTGGTGCAGGACAACTCGGACAATATTCATCCATGGGGAACATTAAAAAGGTTTGACTTTTGAGATTTCTATATATTTTGCTTCCAATCTGAAAACATTATTAATTTTGGCTTAAACTCATCTTTAATGAAAGGTTTAAATTTTGAGATTTCCTTTAGCTAATACCGAGTGCTTTTGCATATATTAGGAGTATAAATGGTTTATTATATTTATTGTTCATTCAGGTAATAATATCAATTCTTGGCTTAGACTTCTACACGGGTGCAAATCCAATTCTATGTCCAAATCTAATTCTATTTAGATTTATCAACTTGCCCAACATCTTCAATCAAGCATCGGAATATGTTGTTCGATGTAATATGCAAGTTTTCTACATCTGTCATTAGCGCAACTCTTTATTTCAAGTGTTTCAACCATATCTACAATTCATAAATGTGTTATATTGTTCAATTTAGTTCTTAAATTCACGTGTTTGTTTAAAGACATAGCGAAAGGATCATCAAAATTTTATATATTTTTATATAGAAGTGCATGTATTTCTACAAAGCTTAAATATTTTTTCTTACCAATGAATGTGAGTAGCTACATAATTTACAAATTGGATATAGGTACGCACTCATGAGCGATATTTTAAACACAACACAGTAAGAGAAGGAAAACTATGATCAATGTAATTCTCAAAAACCAAATACGTGCGCGTGCAGGAAGGCTAGTTATTATTGTTTTTAATTTTTATTTGGCCTAAACTGATCCACCGTCTTTGTTCTGATGAGTTATTACGGTGGAAACTCTGCTGGTATGTATGTCTGCCGCGATTACGCTTTTAGGGTTTGTGGTAAATTATGCGAGGATTTGATTGCTATTTCTCTGTGTTTCGCTTTTTGGTATTCGTGCGAGGATTTCTATTTGTACCTGAATTATGTGTATGGATTTTTTTTTCCGCTATACTGTAAAAGTATGAATTTATAGTTGATCTATGTGTTTCCTATACTACAAATTAGATTCGATTTTCTGGATGGACTTTTGTAGAGTACCAAATTGCTTCATGGTTAGGTTGATTGTTTCTCCAAGTTTCTTTTAGTTTTGCATTTGAGTATTAACAGAATTTGTTGTATTTTAATGAAATCAAGACTAGGATTACTATTTTTGTGTGTGTTGAAATGCTCCCTGATAAACTTCCCCGTGCTTGGGTTATTTATCCTTATTTTTCTTAGACCCGATTAAATGTTTCGTCTAGGTTAACTGCTGGCTTAATCCAAAAGAACAATCAATGATGCCAATTTACTGCTTTTGATGTTCTCGTAATTTTCATGTTTGCTTTACTTTCATAATTATTTTTTGGGTGAACATGTCAGGAAGTTGTTGAGACCTTGCCAAAGGGCTACACATGGGCTCCCCGATATAGCTTTGACGGCGTTCCAGGACCTCCTAAATATGCAGCTCCTATGTTTTGTCTTAATTGCCGCACTTGCACGATCACATGATTGAGGACTGCCCTCATTTGGATGATGATTATTAAAGGGATCGCCTTGCAAAAAATGACTACTCCCCCACTTAATCTAGAAGGCATGAGAAATACATATAAAGAAGAAGAGGCAGGTGGTCGGCAGGTGGTCTTTTCAGTAAGTGAAGTTTCATTTTCAGTTCCCATTTTATTTCTATCTTCCTTCAACTAGTTTCATTTGCATATTTCAATGTGGCTGCAGACACCTTTGATGCATACGTGAAGGCTAAAAGGGCCCCCAAAAAAAAATGGATGCTGCAGCAGTCCAACTGGTTCAAAATCAGGTTAGTCTATAGTATCTTCATGTTCTTTATCCTGTTGTTGTTTAGGCATAACTGTGATTATGAATGAACTAGCATTGCATATCCAAATTTAGCTGTGCTTGGGGTCAATAGAACTGCCTGATATTATCTTAGTTTACCTCGGTCATTGCCCTAACTTTTAAGGCTGTACAACATAAGGTAGTGTCAAATTGTAGTTCAATTGGCCGTCTAAAGTTTGATGTTGCTAATCAATGGGTGTACTCTTAAGTTTATTTACAGTAGTTGGACATTCTTTTGTTTTACATATATGATGTTCAAAACGTATGATTCACGAACTTGAAGTTTATCGTTGAATAGCGTGGCCGTGTTATGGGTAACGTTATTGAAGGATCTTAGAGTGGTGTCTATGGTTGGGCCATGAGGGTCTCTTAACACCTTCTTTTTTCTAATCATTGGAGTTACATCTATGACATTTCATATCACACAAATTGGATTTTAACCAATCAAACCACTTCCATTTGATCACTTGTTTACTTCATGTACTTTATTTTGGCTGTCAAAACTTTCTTTCGAGCCTCTTAAATCTCTAGAAAATACTGAAGGTGAAGTAATTTGATAGGAGCACAATGTGCGACGATATTAATGTGTTATTATCCCTTATTTGTGCTTTGTTAAGTCTATTTAGAGTAAGATAGAGTCATAATATAGTTTAGTGTCGCTTTGGTAGAGTTTTTAAAAAAATGTGCTTAATTGTCAGAAAAACGACTAAGTATAGAAATCTGAGGAAAAAATGCAAAATATGTTGTTTTCGTGATTTTTAGGCCTATGTTTGACTGACTTATTCTTTTCCAAATTTGATGCAATTTGGCAGGCATATAACTGGCAAGCTGGAGTATATTGTATCAAAAATTCAGATCAATTGGACCTCGGAAAGTCACCCAAAAGATGGCTGCAACTTGGCAGTTTAAGCAAAACGATCTAGGGACTAACAGGATTTTCCTGGGACTGTGTCCTAACTTCCACGGACTCTCCCGGACAGCTCACAATGAATCAGATTCAAGCCTTATATGGATAGAAAGCTACGGGAGTCTAGTTTCCTAATCAATTAGAATCACCTCAATAGCTATTTTCTAGAGAGAGTTATGATGTAATCAATGCACGGAGGTCATTCTGCCGAATTCAGAAAATCAAGAAAAACCTAAACCAATTCGGTTTTGGTTTGTGGCCGGCTTCTCTAGGTTATTTCCTCTAAAAAAAGTCATGTAATAGTCAGAAAAAGATATCTCTTCTCTCTCACTTTCACAAGCCAAAACACTGCCGAACTCTCACCACAATACCAAAGAAATATAAGCCGAATCCCCTTCCATCACCTAACCTAAATCGCATCTCCATCATCATAGAAACCATCTTTGCCGAAGCTTCCTTGAAGATTTATCAAAGAGTGATTCACTCTACTCTCATGGCTTTATATTTTCTTTGTAATTACAATACTTTGTCTATGAAGATTGTATGGATTTGTGGATGTTTATTTGGTTTTATTAATTCTAATTTGGATTTTCGAATTTGCTACTTGATTATCTAATATTCGGATTATGTACTTGACGTGTAACGATTTTAATCAGGGTTTATGATATAGTTAAAATCGCATGTGTTCTTGGTTTTATTTTGGTTTATTTTTTGAATTCATATGCATATAAATCGATGCATGAGGGCAGTCTTGATCATGGCTGTACCTTGTGTATTGGTTTCACTTGCCGAATATAATATGAGGTGGATTATAAACATAAAGTTGGTTTACCTTGTATTGGTTCTAAGGGCTAGAGTAATTCTGAAAATTTACATATCGATGTGAGATGAGGTGACGCCATACTTGCTAATATGTTTCCAATTCGACTCATTGTGCTTATGTGTTTCTTGGTTTAATTTCTACACGAAGTGTCTTTAAACTAATTAGCACTATGTTTAGAATTATGCATGAAGCTGGTTCTAAATAATTAAGGAGTTTTGACTAATTAGAAGAACCACGAAGGCTCTAATTAAATTAGAACTAGAACTAATCTTGAATGCATGTCGATTGCTACTTTATTATCTTGTGTGGAATTGTTACATGTTTTGTGAGTTTTGTGTGTAGTGTTTTGTGTGAAAGATGATGATCACTTGTACATAGTAGTTTAGATTTATTTTCGTTTTCATTAGTTATAGGGCAGCCCTTGCTGCCGAAATTCAATTCAATCCCCCTATGTTTTTGAAGTGTGAATATGTATATATGTGTGAATAAATTGTGCTAACATTCTCATATTTCAGGTACCCTTAATCCCCAGTTAGAACGATCCCTACTTATTCTATACTACTAACGATTGTAGAGTTTATTATTTGTGTGAGCCTCACGGCTCACATTATAATTCCCCATTTGGTACTGATAATTGTTAGATGGCAGCATTCCTTGACTACTTTTTTGGTCTTCCGGTAAACAATATAATTAATTATACTTAACTCTGCAGTTGACCCAATTTTTTTTCTCTCCTTTTTCTTTGGTTATTGTTGTGAACTTTATTAGAATTCATGGGGGATGTAAAGATGTTTATATTTTGCAAATTTATGGCGTTTGTTTGGTTAGTAATTAAATCTGTATAGGTATGTCAGAATTGCACTTGTTATCAGAAAAAAAAAATTGCTCTTAATCATAAAACAGAGATGTTTGGAGAATGAATTTGTTAATTTACTTGATTCACGATACGCTGTATTTATACAACTCTGATGCTAACTTCTAGCCTTTCTTGTAGCTAACTTCTAGGACTAGACAAGGAAAACTAAACTAACAGATTACATGGAGATTACACAGAGATACAGATCATAATTTCCTAACTATTAGGAACATTTTCCTTCTTTTCTTCAATACTCCCCCTCAAGTTAGAGTGTATATTGATTACACCTAACTTGCTTAACAGATTGGTAAACTGTGCAGAAGTGAGCGGCTTAGTGAATAAATTTGCTGGTTGATCTTGTGTCCGAATGTGAGATGTTTTAATCATACCTCTTTGAATTTTCTCGCGGACGACATGACAGTCAATTTCTATATGCTTGGTTCGTTCATGGAAGACTGGATTAGATGCAATGTATAAGGCGGCTTGATTGTCACAGAATAATAATGCTGGATGTGTACCTGTGACGTTGAGATCTCTCAATATGTTTTGCAACCAAGTGATCTCACAACAAGTAGAGGCCATGGAACGATACTCTGCTTCTACACTGGATCTAGATACATTGCCTTGCTTCTTTGTCTTCCAAGAAATAGGTGAATTACCGATGAATATGCAGTAACCAGTAACTGACCTTCTAGTATCCTTACAACGTGCCCAATCTGCGTCACAAAAGGCACGTAATTGAAGTGCACCTTTGGACGGCAAAAATAGTCATTGTCCCGGCGTCTGCTTCAGATATCGCAAGACTTTGTGAGCTGCTTCTAAATGCGGCACTCTCGGTTTATCCATGAATTGAGAAAGAATGTGTACTGCATAAACAAGATCAGGTCTTGTAATAGTGAGATAAATAAGTCTGCCTACCAATCTTCGATACTGGGATGGGTTAGTGAGTAACTCTCCATCCCTTTGTGTCAGAGCAGCATTATACTCTACTGGAAATTTTGTAGGCTTTGCTCCAAGGAATCCTGAATCTTCCAATATCTCTAGTGCATATTTTCATTGACTTAACACAATGCCTTGTTTTGATCTAGCCACTTCAATCCCAAGGAAATATTTCAATACTCCCATGTCTCTTAGCTTGAACTTGCTTGATAAGAATCTCTTCACAACATTAATTTCTTCAAGATTATTTCCTGCCAAAATGATATCATCAACATATACCAAGAGTACAGTAAATGTTCCGTTGCAGTTTCTAACAAATAATGAATAATCATACCAACTTTGATGAAAGCCAGCTCTCTTTAGTTCATTAGAAAGCTTGATGAACCATTGTCTTGAGGCCTGTTTGAGTCCATACAAGGATTTGTGTAATTTGCAAACACGATTCTCCCCCTTTCCTCCGAATCCAGGAGGAAGTTGCATATAAACATCTTCAGATAAATCACCATTCAAGAAAGCATTACTCACATCAAGTTGGTGGAGATGCTAACCTCGTAAAGAAGCTAAACTGAGTAAAACACGAACAGTAGTAAGCTTAGCAACAGGGGCAAAAGTTTCCCGATAATCAACTCCTTCTATTTGACTGTACCCTTTTGCAACAAGGCGAGCTTTGTACCGCTCGATACTGCCATCCAGATTGTATTTAATCTTGTAAACTCATTTACATCCAATAGGACGTTTGTGAGCAGGTGGTGAAACTAAGCTCCAAGTTCCATTAGCTTGCAAGGCATCAATTTCTTGTCTCATGGCCTCACGCCATTTAGGGTCTTGAACAGCCTGAGAATAAGATGTAGGCTCTCGTTCTAGAGTAAGAGCAACAGCAAAAGCCCTATGCTGATTAGATAATCGATCATATGACAGCACATGAGATAAAGAGTGAGCCGTACCTGGGACCTTATCCGGTGAAGATGATGGGATAGTTCGTGAGGGGAGAGCTACTTCGATATGAAAGTCTTGCAATAAGCTGGACGTTCTTGTTGGTCTTGTAGAACGACGAGGATGAGGATGAGGTTGTTCATCGTCAGGAGGATGAGTCACAAGGATAGAAGAAGGGCTGTTTGGACTAGGAGATGTGTTTGGTGAGTTGGCAGCGGAATCTTGGTTGAGAGGAAGAGATAAAGTTACATCATCCGAATGGGAAGAAGTTAAAGTTTGTATGGACTCTTGGTGGTTATCAGTAACATACCTATTATTGCTAGAGGAAGATATTGTGATATGATTGTGATTTTGATTTTCCTGGACGATGAGATCTTCTATGGACTTTCCATAAGTAAAGGAAGGATGAATATCTTGTGACGGTGGAGAAGAATCAGGGGGTGATGAGGATATGAGTGAATAATGGAAAGAATCCTCATGAAATATCACATCTCGGGAAAATAAAATTTTCTTTCTCTTAAAATCATATACTCGTTAACCTTTTTTACCATGAGGATAACCCAAGAATATACACTCAACTGATCTAGGATCGAATTTACTGGGCTTAGACGGATGTGTTGATACAAAACAACGACAACCAAAGACACGAAGATGATCATATTGTGGTTTCTTGGAATGAAGCCTTTCAAAAGGGGTTTGTCCATTCAAATTAGGAGTTGGGGTTCGGTTAATGAGATAACTAGATGTTAAAATTGCTTCACCCCAAAAATGTTTTGGAAGGTTGGCTTGAAAAAGAAGAGCACGAGCCACATTTAATAATTGACGATGCTTTCTTTCGGCAACACCATTTTGTTGGGGATTATTGACACAAGTTGTCTGGTGTTCAATACCTTTGGATGCATAAAAATCAGGCATGAGAAACTCGGGACCATTATCACTTCTGACAACTTTGACACATTTATAAAATTGAGTTTTGGCAAGAAGAATAAAATTGACAAGAAGTGAACGAGCTTCAGACTTATGTTTCATAAGATAGACCCATGTGCCCCGGAAATAGTCATCAACAATTGTCAGGAAATATTGTGCACCAGTGAGTGAAGGAACATGATAACCTCCCCAAATATCAACATGAATCAATTCAAAACAATCCTTGCTGAAAGTAGAACTTAATGAAAAAGGTTGTCTAGTTTGTTTAGCCAAAGGACAAACCAAGCAGTTATTTGGTACACAAACAGTCTTAGGAAAGGGAAATAACAAAGATACTCTTTCTGATGGATGACCTAATCTCTGGTGCCAAAGGTTCGGCTTCTGGACATGAGCTGCATTGCATGTTCCTTTTTGGTGTAGGTCGAGGCAGTACACTCCCTCCCTCTCATGGTCTATCCCAATCATCTTCCCCGATCGTAGGTCCTGCACAAAGCAAAGTTGCCTTAGAAATATGGTCACATAAAATGAATCACGAGCCAACTTGCTAACTGATATCAGATTCAAATAGAATGAAGGGACGCATAATACGTTCTCAAGTTTCAAATGTGATGAAAACAAAACTGTCCCAATATGTGTGACCTGAGCAGATGATCCGGATGGTAGCCTTACAGTATAATTCATAACCATTTGTTTTGAGGTGAAAAAGCTTGTCATCACAAACTATGTGATCACTGGCACCACTGTCTATAAGCCATATTGGAGTACTACAACAAGCATTGGCTAGGGAAGCAGCCTTACCAGAGAGTTCTTCATAGTCGGTGATTTTACCAGCTTGATCTGATGGTTGATCTTCTTGGAGGAGCTCTAGTAGCTTTGCTCGTAATGAGGACTTAGCAGATTGAGCTTGGTCTGTGCAATACGTCGAGATATGATTCACTCGACTTGAACCTTCACCTGTTTGCATGTATCTTTTCTTTTTGTTGCAATCTTCGACCACATGTCCTCTGAAGTTGCAAAAAGTGCAACGTAAATGTGCCCTACAATTCTCAGCAGTGTGTCCTCTATAGTTGCAGGTACTACAACGCAAGTGTGCCTTGCAATTTTCAGTAGAGTGATTGGTTCAATCACATTTTGTGCATTTGGGCCTGCTTTCATTATTGCTGGAACCACGACTCATCTTGCGTGTGTAGCCTGCAAAGGATTCAGTAAAAGGCTCCTGTCCACGCGCTGCATGGTCAGTGCTGCGTTGTTGTTGTGTGTAGAACGCAATGGCTTCGGCGGGCTGCATTATAGTTTTGCTTGATGCTATTGCTGCCTGCTTTTCATGTCTAACACACAAAGAATACACCTTATTCAAGTTTGGCAATGGATCCATACCAATTATGTAGCTTCTCACAGTAGAAAACTCCTCAGATAACCCCATCAGAAACTTCATTATCTTCTTAGTTTCCACATATGCTTTCAATTCAGGTCCAGCATCACAAACACAGGCATGAATGTTGCATAAAGCATCCTTCTCATCCCAAAGACTTTTGAGTTGAGTGAAAAAGGTTGTAACAGATGAAGAGCCCTGCATACAATCATGTATGGAATTTTCAGTGTGGAATAGTTGAACAGTATTGGTTTGTCCAAACCTTTCATGAAGCTCAAGCCAAAGAGTTCTTGCATCCTTGCAATGAGTGAAGCTTTTCCCAATTTCTTTAGACATCGACGCAGTTAACCATGTTTTGACCAGGATGTTGCATCGATTCCATTGATTCAGTTCTTCCGGATTCTTTGCAGGTTTGGTTAAGGTTCCATTGATGAACCCTATTTTGTTCTTGATTTGAAGTGCTGCGCTCATGTTGTCTTTCCATGAACTAAAATTGTCTTCGGCCAGAGATTGTGGAACAAGAATTGCTCCAGGCTGATCTGAATGATGGATGAACAAGGGATGGTTAGGATTCTCCCATGCTGGTGCTTCTATTGCTGATTTTGAATCTCCTGTCATTGTTTCGACAGAATTGTGTGGGATTGGAGGTTTGATTTTTGTGTTTAGGTATTTGTTGTGGTGGTGGTGATTGTTTTAGGTCCTCAAGAGCGTTGAGGCTCTGATACCATCATAAAACAGAGATGTTTAGAGAATGAATTTGTTAATTTACTTGATTCACGATACACTGTATTTATACAACTCTGATGCTAACTTCTAGCCTTTCTTGTAGCTAACTTCTAGGACTAGACAAGGAAAACTAAACTAACAGATTACATGGAGATTACACAGAGATACAGATCATAATTTCCTAACTATTAGGAACATTTTCCTTCGTTTCTTCAATACTTAATACTTGAATATATATTCAGAGGTGGCAGATCTTCGTCAAGACTCTCACTGGAATGACCATAACCCTTGACGTTGAAAGCTCTGACTATTGACAATGTTAAAGCTAAAATTAAAGACAAAGAATGGCATCCCCCTCGAAAAGTAGCTCGAGGACGGACGAGTCCTCGCTGACTACAATATCCGAAAGGGATCTACCATGCTGCTTAGGTGTTTAAACAATTAAAGTAATTTTGTTTTATTAACTTCAGTTTGCTTTAATGATGTTGTATAGCCTCTGTTGGATCAGTATTTATATGATTATTTGGACTGAATATCTTTGTTCACTAAGATGTAACCTTCTATCATTAGGGTGTACTTCCTTAATTGATTAAAGGAGCTTCTATTCATAACTCCAAAAACAGCACTTGGACCTTTTTGCTTTATAGACCTCCAATTTATTTTTTCCAAGAAATAAAATGCTATTTAGACTTCCCTTATTTTCTCAAAATACCCATAGCTCTAAAAATTAATAAAAAATTTCTTTTTAGAAGATTGTAAAGGAAATCTGTAATTAGTTCTTTTTCAATTTTTTGAACAACTAATTATCATATTTTCTCATCCATTATTAACTTTGTTGAGACTGTTTGTTCATAATCACAGTACAACTATTTCCACGTTCTTTACACTAATCGTTGATAATAACAAATGCATTCAACAAAGCGAAATCCAAAAATAATATAACCGAAAAATAAAGAAGTTTGTTTCCGCACAAACCCGTAGGCCTGATAGAAGCACAATAATAAAGCTGTAAATAGACACAAGCAAGTATAGTGGTTCGCCGTGCTATCGGAGGGCACGGCTACGTCCACTTGGAATATAGTATGATCGGCCGATAAACCATCGGGTGGTGGTTACATGCCAAGAGTAGCAAGTATCCAATATCCTGATAGGAGCATAAAATGCGACGTTCTTAATATGTTTTTACCCCCATTTATCCAATGCTTAACCCTTATTATTGTAAGATAGAGTCATAATTTAGTTTAGTGTCATTTTGGTAGAGTTTTGGAGAATGTGTGCTTAATAATCAGAAAAATGACTAAGTATAGAAATCTGGAAATAAAGCAAAATATGTCTTTTTCGTGATTCTGAGGCTCGTGCTAAACTGATCTATACTTTTCCAAATTTGATGAAATTTGGTATGCATATAACTGGCAAGCTAAAGTGTATTGTGTCAAAATTTCAGATCAATCGGAGTTCGGAAAGTCACCCAAATGAAGGCTGCAACTTGGCAGTTTGAGCAAAGATAACCAGGGACTACCAGGATTTTCCTGGGACTGTGTCCTGAATTCCGGAATTTCTATGGGACACATCGCTTGGAACCAGAGAACGTGCCATATACCGTTGGAAAGCTCTACGAGTCTAGTTTCTCTGAGACTTGGAATCGCAGCAAAATCTTTCCTGAGCAAAACGTTATGCCGGTTTGAATGCACGAAGGTCAAGTCTGCCGAAAGAAGAAAACCTAAACCGAGTTCTACTTGGATTTGGCTTACGAATGTGGACTGAATTTCATCCTTTGTGCAAGATTTTTGGCTGAATTAATTCATGGAAAACCTAAAGAGATATTGCTCAATTATTCAGTCATTATCTTGGGAATTTTCGGCAGAAAATAGAGGAAGAAAATCGCAACAAATCCTGATCAAATTCGGCAGAATTCCTGTGCACGTCATCCAACTTCCACGGACTCTCCCAGACAGCTCACAATGAATCAGAGTTCGAGCCTTATATGGATAGAAAGCTACGTGAGTCTAGTTTCCAACCCAACTGGAATCACCTTAATATATATTTTCTAGAGAAAGATATTTCATAATCTTCACTCGAAGGTCAAATCTGCCAGCAGGATAAGTTTGAGAAAAACTAGGTTTTGTGAACCCTAGTTGCAGCCACCCTTTGGCCTCTATATATTTGACGATTTTCACACAGAAAATATCTTCTTCTCTCTCACTTTTTACTAGCCAAAACTCTGTCCAACTAGCACCACAAATCCGATACACTTTTACAAGCCGAATCCACCATAGTTCATCACCACCACCGATCGCATATCATCACCCACCGAATCCTCTTTGCCAATTCCTCTACAAGGTTTCTTTTACAGTGTGATTCACTCATCTCTCATGGCTTGTAATTTTCTGTATAATTACTTAACTTTGTCTATGAAGTTTGTAAGGATTTGTGGTTTGTTATTCGGTTTTATTAATTTTACATTGGATTTCCGAAATTCTGTTATGTGTTTTGGTTTTCTTTTTGTTTAATTGATGAACATGTATATGACGAATTGATTGTATGGTAATAGGGCAGTAACTTTGTTGCATGATTTGATGATTTTGTTTGGTTTATTTTCTGAATTCGTATGCACAACAAGTTTTAGGATTAAGAAAAGCTTTAGCTAGGCTGATCTTGGGTTTAATTCTTTATGTTGCCGAATCAATTTATGAAATAATTTATACACGAAGTTAAGTTATTTTGTATTGATATTAAGGGTAGAGTAGTTCAGAAAATATGCATGTTGAAGCAAGGTGAGGTGACGCCATACTTGTTGCATGTTTCCAATTCAACTCATTGTGCTTATGTGTTTCTTGGTTTAATTTCTACACGAAGTGTCTTTAAACTGATTAGCACTATGTTTAGGGTTATGCACGAAGCTAATTCTAAATAATTGAGGAGTTTTGAATGATTAGATGAACCACGAAGGGCTCTAGTTATAATTGGAACTAAATTGCATGAAATCGGTAATTCAAGGTTGCTGCCATATTATTGTCTTTGATCGGTTTGTTATGTGCATGTGAATTTTTTGTGTGATGTGTTTTGTTTGAAAGATGTTGATCATATGTAAATATATAATTTAGGTTTTATTTTCGTAATTTTCAGTAGGTTTTAGAATCAAATTTCAAACCCCCAATATGATTTTGTAATGCTTTATGTGATTGAACGCCCTGATTTCCCCGGATTGAACGATCCCTATTTGTCCTATACTAACGATGACACAAGAGGGTAATATTTGTATGAAGTTGTTTTGCAGGTACAATGTGCTTGGATAATAGCTCCATCAATTTTTGACGCCGTTGCCGGGGAAATTATAATGTTTTGATTCATGAAGTGTTACTTTGTAACTTTGTAAATTTCGTGTGTCATTGTATGATATCTTGAATTTTTTTTCTGTGAACAGTGATCGTGAATAGTGACGGTGAACAGTGAAATCGTAATAGCATCGTGAACAGTTTTTTTTTTTTTTTTTAATCTTCTTTATACATATTACTTCTAACTTATCTCTAACTTATTCTAGCTCATTCTTTCTAATCTATACATGTTGATTCTCATGATTCTTGTAGAGTTTAATTGTTAGTTGCAGATCATAAGAAAGAGGTGAAGAATTATATTGTAAACAGTTGATTGAAGCTCTCATTGACTTGGGAAGGACGACAAGTGTTGCAAGAAATGAGACTCCATACTCCAAACTTTTGTTCATGATTTACAATTAAATTCTACTTAGCTAATTGTTGTATATTTATACACTAACTTTTAACTTTAGCTAATTCACTAACTCACTACTAACTTATTCTTTGAACTCTCATCTCCACTCTTTTAATTTTCTTTATCTTGATGTGATGCAGTTGAAGGGTGAAGTAATCATACATCAATTTTTGATAACTATTGTAAGGAGGCACGAATTTGGAGGTGTACACTCCAAAAGGCGTCGCCCACAACTTGATTAAGAAGTGAAGAGTCTAGGGTTTAGGGTTTTGCATAGACGATGGTTTTGCATGATCATAAGAATTAAATTGTGAGTTTCATGGATATTATGATTGGTATGAATTTGTGAGATTTTGATTGATATATGAGAAGCATGCTTGTTTGAGTTGATTTTATTCTATAACATCCTATGTGAGCTTTAGAGCCTATATGCTTTCTTCATGAGTTGTTAAAATTGAGCAGAAATTTTTCGAATCTCATTGTTCTTTGCATAATCAATGACTATGTGCTATAGCTTTTTGATGGACTCTAGAATGCTAGAACTTGCTCTTGTTGAATTTTGAGACTATTATTCATGACTATGCTATGATTTTGAATATGATTGAAAAGATCTTGTTAGGATTACCACCAAAGCCAAACAAAGCATGTGCCTAATTTCTGCCCGTCGTGGGACTCCTTAGTTTTAACCCCATTGAGCCTATATTCAGCCATTTTCTTTCATCACCATGAAACACATTCCTTGAACTCAGAATAGTTTAACCCTTTCCCTTGTTATCAAGACTTGGTAAAGCTGAATTTTATTGTGGAATTGTGAGTTGATGTGATGATTTGAAGTAAGTGTGGGGTGTACTTGTCCAATTACATGAAAAATATATGTGTTGCCGAAGAAAAGAAAAGAAAAGAAAAATCGGACAAAAAAAATTAAAAACAAAAATCCGATCTAAGAAAAAGAAAAGGTTTCGGCAAAAGAAAAGAAAAGTTTGGATTGAGTTCTTATTGTGAATTTGGATTTGTGTGATAATTGAAGGTCTATTATTGTTATATTTGACCTTTGTCCTTATTCACTATGTTTTGGGGAAGAAAAGAATGAAGTTTGGGTCCAACATGATGAAATTTGGCCCTTTAATTGAAGTCATAAGGAGTATTGAGCTTTGCTAAGTCTTGGTGACATTGTTATCACTACCATTCTAAATGAGAATTCCTTATGCCTAACCCCGTCATCACCTTTATTTTGATCTTTTCATGATTCTTAAGATTGGTAAACTTTGATTGTGGAGATCTTCTCAAGAGTAAGCATATGGTTTTGGTCCATTCGTGCACATAATTGTTACATGAGATTTTCCAGAAAATACTATTCACAAAGTGCTTTTATTTGATGAAATATGCAAGCTATTTGTTGCCTTACAATCTGTTCTCTTGCATATACCTTGAGTGAATATTGCCATAATCATGTATGAAAAGAAGAGAGTATGCCTAGTGAGGAGGATTGGATCAACTTAACATGTTTACATGCTTATTTTTCTCACTTCTGACTTATTCATATCATGATTACTATCTATGACGCATGGAATTTTTGTGCTTACATTAGAATGCTTAACTTGAAAGCTATGTGTTTTGAAGATCCGGAGACAATTATTTAGGGGCTGTAGTAGTTTTAGTAGAGTCTTATATTTTGTTTTGCTAAGGGACTAGCAAAAGCTAAGTGTGGGGTAGTTGATAGGAGCATAAAATGCGACGTTCTTAATATTCCTAACTCTAAGGGGGAAGCCTTCTATTTATAAGGAAGGAGGCTTCCCACCTCTACTACATCTCTAATGTGGGATGCAAACATACTATTACATATTTCCCTATTCTGGAGGCTACTTCAGGTGCCCGGTGGCATGCCCTCCGGGTGCGGCACCGGTGATCTCTGACATTGAAAATGTAGCCGAGGTGGCGGTCTACCCGCTAGATGCCTATGACGCAGGTTGCACGGTCCACGAGGTCGCCGAATATGCTTGGCGGTGTACCATATATACCTCCAACAAAGTTAAAAACTAATACAAATTGCATCATCTTTCAAAATTTACATAATTTTTTACTTCACCGTTGATTGTGGATGATTATGGATTTATCGTTCTTGAACAACAGTAAGGTGAGATATTAATTTATTTATTTATTTTTGTATGGTGAGATTTATTTTGCTAATGTGGATTTTATTTTTTTTGGTAAGGTGCGATTTTTTTTGTAAGGTGAGATTTTTTTGGTTAGATAAATTTTATTTTTGGTAAGGTGAGCACATTTGGTAAGATGATTTTTTAGTAAATTCACATGCGTTGACAAAGTTAATACCAATTTGAAAAAATAGGGAGGTCCAAGTACTGTTTTTGAAGGTTTGAATAGAAGCTCGCATTGATTAAACACTTCTCAGGATTGAAATGATTGTAGCTTTACTTTTTCAGCTGTATGATTCACTGCTCTCGATCATTGCTTCATTTATTTTTGTCTATATGATTTCAAGCTATTGATTCAATTCCAAGCTACATTTTTTTATTAAAATATATATCTTTTGTATTTTACTAGTCTGGATCATTTTGCTTTATCCTTTTCATTGCAATCTGTTGATATGTCTAATATTGGATCAACTTCTATTGTCCTAAAGTTTTGATTTTTTAATATTTATGTAGGAGACTATGAGCTTCCAGGCAGAGCACATCAATGGCAAAATGAAGAAGTGTGAAATTTTTCGACAATATATGGACAAGGGAATGGTTGGGCTGCTGGACCAGTCTATGAACTTGTATCTTTAAGATGGAAAGGAATTTTTTTTTTACTCAAATCAGTCGGGAAGAACTTGTTTGTTATGATCTATGTTTTTTCTTGGATAAAAGTCTGGGAAGAACTTTTCTTTGTTATGAGTTTTAGATACTCACTTCTTGGTTTTAAGGTTCATTCGGAAATTTATCCACTTTTCATAACTTGCTAAATGGCCCGAAAGTCTGGGAACCATTTTGGGCCTGATTCAATCTTAACTACATCTGGGCTTTCGGGTTGACTCATTTACAAGCAGCCCATGATGAGTTCAAGGAATTGTTGTTCTTTACCTTTAAACCTTGACAACCTAACAATAAAACAAAGGAACAGGGAGAATTCCAATAAATAGTACCAGAGTTCACAAGGATGTGTGGTCTAGAATTAGAAGACCACGTAGTGTAAGAAAATATTTGCAATGTAATGCTCCAAGTTTTTGGGGTTGATTTGAGGAATAATGTTAGGGAAATGATCTGAGCTTTCCTGGTTGTATTAGAAATCGAGTCTATTAGTAATCACGTGCTTGATGATGACCTACGGTAGTACTGAAAAATTTCTCCTTGGGCAGCAACATTCTCCTGAATTTGTGATCCTCTTCCTGTGCCAAATCGAAAACCACGATTTCATGTTTACAATTGAGTCAATGAAGTGTCTCTTTCAAAAAATTCCCCTGATAATAAGATTCCATATCCAACTCATCACACTCAAGGGTTTTCCAAGCATTAGGTCTAGATGAGAAAACGGCAGCCTCATCCATGAAAACATCAGTGCCATCAAAGTAAGAGTATGCTACAAATAGTCTGTATTCATCCATGGCCGGCAAATAGCCAACGTCACAAAAGATCTCAATCATCTCATCATCATGTTTTATACCAGGGTCAGGTAATTTTTTGGAGAATCCAGTTGAAGGGTTCCACATATAAAATATTTGATCATCAAAAACAAGAAATACAATACCATTGCATGAGCCCTGTAGCCAGATATCATCGGTGGCTGGCTCTGGTTCGAAAGGAAATTTGAGCTTTCTAACAGCAAACGAACAGTCTCCAAATGATGGTGTCTCCAACTCGATAGATTCCACTCCAGGAGAGCCCTTTACGCTGCATAGGAGTCTACGAGTTAGGGTTTTGCTGTCACGAGCAGCTTGGAGTTGGGATTTGGCGAATTTCGGGTCGGAGAGAATCATGGAATGGAAGGTAGCATGAGGATTAGCACTATCATCTCTTCGGGTAGCTCGGGTAGATTTGCTTCCTCCATTGCACTAACGCATCAAGTAGCTAGAGAGAGTTCTAATATGTGTGTTATTCATTGATTTTTTTTATCGAGGACTACAAAGTTCAGAATTCTAATTCTACCTAGAATGAATCCTAAATCTAGGTGAAAACGTTGGATGCATCCTAATTCTAGGTCATATAGTAATATGACATCATCGCTAGTTATATTAGAAATTTAGAATAAGGCAGGTAAGAAGCTAAGCTGTTTGATCGGTGAAATGGATATGAATGGAAATGATACTTGGAATGGAAAGCATCAATCCGACTATCTCATTCCAGAGCCAATCTCAATTTCAATGTGTGATCGTCACAATCGGACACCAAAGGCAAACTATCATCGGGTTGATACAGAGTGAATGATTCCATCAGAATGTACATTGAGGATTGAGCCTTGCAAAATTCGAGTCAGCTGAGTTCTCTAGGGGTGTTGATGAAAGTGGCCCTAATAAAGGCTTTGTAAGAAAAAAGTGAAGTAAAAAAGAAAAAAGAGAAAATACCAAACAAAAGTCGACATAAGATATAGGAGTGTGTAAATACTAAATACTAGATCTAGTTTTCTGGTTTTCTGTTTTCCGACCTTAATTTTTAGGCCTCTGTGACAGAAAAATTGCAGGCACAGACACATTATTCCAACCAAAGTCGTGATCCTTAGTACAATCATGATGAACATTTACCATCACACCAAGTAAAAGGTCCATATGCCATCCCTTGAACAAGGAATTTCTAAATTTACATGTTGATTTGTTATTACGAAAATACAACAGATTTTAATCAAAAGACACAAATTAGATCCTGCATTATATCCTATCACATACATGAACTCTCCAAAAATCTACTTCTGCATTATTATCACAAATTAGATCCTACTCTGCCACAACTCATGTGCCCAACTAAAAATATAACCTGCATTATAGGAAATCACTTAGTTAGCATAGTGAGGAAAAAAGATCAAACGATGTATAACGGATGAATGATCGAAACAGTAAAAGGAAAAAAGAAAGAAAAACAAAGCAGAGTAATTCAGTTAAAAACGAAGAGTATGATTTCTAATCAGTCACCTTTTTTCTGGTATAAAGTAATGATATTTCTTATAATATTCCGGATTTCCAATGATTAAGCTAATAATTTTATTCTTTTTTCTGGGTCATCTAAAAGTACAAAAATGTGATAGTTGTTACCACATGACGATCTTTACCAACCCATTTGGATAGGCACAGACTGTAAAGTGCAACAGTACAACAACCAACACAATTGAGATAACAGTTGACGACTTGACGCTGTACCCAGGAACTTAGGCCATCTTCAATAAGTGATGGCTATATTGAGCCCAGAGCTATAATTTAGCTCCCCTTTTTAATATTTTTAATTCATTGAAATAGTAAATCATCTCCAACAAGAGAGGGCTAAAATTTAGCCCTCATATTATTTTATTATTTTATATTATCTTTTTCTATTTTCAATATCTTACTTTCTTATTATAATACTTTAATATAATTATGAAATGATTATTGGGCCAAAAAGAAATTTGGAGACATTTTATTTTATGTAATGTTCGGATGAAATTTTCGGACAGTTCCACATGTCTCTTCATAAGCAACTCTCGAGATTCCGATTAGATATAGTGTAGACGTGGCAAAACTAATAATTGCGAATCTTATCAAAATTTCAGATAGAATTTTTGAATGTCGCGTGTCGTGTTGTAATCAACTCCCTGGATTTCCGATTAGATTTTTTGTACATGTGGCGATTCTATCTTCAACTTCAAACCTTAATAAAAAGGGTGGTTTCGGTTACCTT
This sequence comes from Potentilla sterilis, assembly GCA_963682095.1. Classification (NCBI taxonomy): domain Eukaryota; kingdom Viridiplantae; phylum Streptophyta; class Magnoliopsida; order Rosales; family Rosaceae; genus Potentilla; species Potentilla sterilis. The sequence continues at coordinate 22,282,107 of OY821760.1, forward strand.
GTTCACTATCTCATCTATCATTCTATCTCCTTTATATTTTTTGCTCAGTTTAGAAATTTTATTTACATTTTGCAATGAATTCCAACTGGTTTTCTCAGTGGAATGAGAGGCTTCGTGAAGACGAGGAAGATGATGAAGAAGACGAAGAATATGATGCGCAGAGGTGAAGAAGCACGACACAAGTTATGACGGAAGCAGCTAGCTGGTTCGCTAGTAATCCCCTTCAGCAGCAACCTCAATAGGGTGGTTATGTTCTAGGTCGCGCTATCAAACATTGAGAACATGAGGTAGCTCATGAAAAATTGTTAAATGATTATTTTGTAGCTGACCCTGTGTACCCTACTGAAGATTTCAGACGTCGTTACAGGATGAAAAAGGAGGTGTTCCTCTGCATTTTAGAGCATGTCCAGACGGTGGATCCATACTTTAGGCAATCACAAGATTGTGCTGGGCGTCTAAGCTTCTCACCTCACCAAAAATTGACGTGCGCACTTCGAATGCTAGCTACATGGTCGGCTGATTCCTTAGATGAATCATTTTGCATACCTCAATCAACTGCCATTGAGAACCTTGGTCGATTTTTTCATATCATTGTCACAATATATCAAGAACGCTATCTTCGGGCTCCTACAACAGAGGATCTAGATATACTCCTACATAGGGCCGAGCGACGAGGCTTTCCTGAAATGATCTGGTCGCTGGATTGCATGCATTGGCAGTGGAAGAATTGTCCTGTCGGATGGCAAGGTAGCTTTAGTGGTAAAACGAGAAAGCCAACTATTGTTCTAGAAGCTGTGGCATGTCCTGACACTTGGATCTGGCATGCTTTCTTTGGAATACCGGGAGCCCAAAATGACCTCACTGTTCTCGGTCGTTCCCCATTATTTGATGCTGTCACAGCAGGTCAATCGCCTCAAATTAACTATTATGTCAAAGAGACTCCTTATGAGTTTGGATACTATCTTGCTGATGGCATTTACCCTAAGTGGGTGACACTGGTGCAATCTATCAGACAACTTGAGAATGAACAAGAGGAGTATTTTTCTACTAAACAGGAGGCATACCGCAAGGATGTTGAAAGGGCATTTGGAATTCTACAAGCACGGTTTGCAATAATCAGGCAACCCGCAAGAGGTTGGGATAAAAACTCATTATTAGTTTGTATAATACTGCATAACATGATTACTATAATGGTGAGTCTGGCGATGATGAACCAAATCCAAATAGGTCAAGGAGAGCTCGGGCAAGAAATGATGGTCCAAACTTACCTCGTAACCCAAGGACATGACATATTACAATGGACGAATATATGTCTCGTTACCGAAGGGTGCGCTCTCATATTGGAAATAATAATTTACAAAAAGATCTTGTGAAACATGTGTGGTCAAAAAGAAGAGCATGAGCCGAGTGCTAGTGTTTTTTTTTATTTTTAAGTAATGTGTGGCTTGTTTTTATTTGCTTTTTAAGTTCATTGTGTGGCTTTTGTTTACTTTCAATTGTAATGCATAACATATGTGGCTTTTGTTTGCTTTCATTTGTAATATAAATTGAAATATTAATTTTAATGCTACTAATGATATTTTGAACATTGCATTTGAAATATTAAATATTACATTAACTTAGTGAATAAAGTGAATCAAGGTGAATCAGAGTGATTCATGGTGAATCAAGATGAACATTGCATTTGAAATATTAAATATTACATTAACTTAGTGAATCAAGGTGAATCAGGGTGAATCAAGGTGAACATTGCATTTGAAATATTAAATATTACATTAACTTATTGAAATACCCACTTCAGACCAATGTGAATCACCTTGAATCAAGGGCTTACTTTTTACTTAGCATGATCGATAATGAAATGAAGATTACATATATTTAAAAGAAAATTTAAGATAACATTTATTTATATCCTTATAGGAATTAAATGTCTTCATTCGGTGGCATGTCTGGATAATAGTCATTCGACGATGAGCCGGTATTAGGAAATAACTCTCGTGCACTTAATCTTTCAAGTGCCTCCCTTTTTTCCCCATCAAAATATGCCTTACTTTTTGGAGTAAAATTAACGGTTTGCATCATCAATATTGCTTCTTCTCTATCTCTCTCTCGTCGATCCTCCTTCATTTTCTCTCTTCTTTCTTTTGCATCTTCCGCCTATGTCTTCGGCCAATCGATCCATCCGAGCTAATAATTTTTCTTCAAAAGCTTTCTTCTCTTTTTCTTGGTCCTTGATTTGGTTTCTTCTTGAGGCATTTCTTCCCATCGGTCTAGGAATTGGCTCCCTCGATGAAGTTGGTGTTGGATTGTTATCGTTAGCTTCATCGTCATCGTCCAAGGATATCGGGATGTTTCTTTGCACCGGGGGTGGACCAAAGTGTTCTTGTGGGGGGTTGTCAAATGTCACCCAACCTTTGCACAAATTGTAACAACTATGAAATCCGAAGGATTTTCCTTTCATGTCATCCCTAAACATGTCCTCGATTTGGTGTTGCTATAACATAACGTTCAAGCATACAAACAACAAATAAGACTAATATCTATGACATAATATTAACATAATTTAAAATAAATACATAAATATATAATGAAATTCTTACATGATTTATGTGATTTGCTCCACTTTGAATCCTCCTCTCGGAGCGTAAGACAAATGAATGTCATTTGTTCATGTGTGGAAAAATAAATTTTTGCCATCGAGACTTACAACTTTCATCGGATCTTACACGTGGAGGATTTTCGTTGAAGCCGGCAATGAATTTTCTCTCAACTTTTTTCCAAATGCCTTCTCCTTTTTTGCTAGTACCCTTAGTAGAATTTTCGGAGACTTTCATAAATGCAACACAAAGAACTTCATCTTTTTTGGTTGTCCAATTCGGTCCTTTTTGAGATAGAGTTGACATGGTTATAAAAGTAGAATGATAAATGAAGATGTAGAAAATAAGTATGGTGCTGAATGAAGAAGTGGAAATGTGAAAAATTATGGAGATATAGAAAATAGAGATGGTGGTGAATGAAGAGGTTGAAATGTGAAAAATTATAGAGGTAGTATGCATGTGTATATAGTCTTAAAATTAGACAAAAAAAAAATAGCCGTTTTAGAACCGTTGCAAAGCAACGACTATGTTAATTAAAACCGTTGCTTTTTGCAACGGCTAGCTTAATTAAAACACAACGGTCATAATTGGATCAAAATATGTTTATTTGGTGTGGGTCCCCCAACAACACATGTTGCCTCTTCTCTTTGTTTTTAATCAAATATGACAATTGTGTGGGTCTCACAAGAGCCCAAGGGTGACCTTGAAGGCTATATCTGGCTCTCTCACCTCCCTTTTGGATCTAGGCCCACATTTTAAACCTATAGCCCTTCATTGTTGGAGCTCACTTTTTATAAAAAATGGGCTATAAAGCTCAATATGGCCCTCCTATTGGAGATGGCCTAAGAGAGATAAAAGTGGAGTCTTAGCATTCAGACCTAGAATAGTCCTTAAAGAGAAACTGAGAAACTGTTAGAAAAGTCCATATTTATTGATTTTGTTAATTTGTTTTTCTTCATATTCCCAGAGTAACATTCAAAATTCAGGTGGAATGTGGAAAGTCTTCAAATGACAAATTATCTACTGGCTTTCCACTCCATTATGTATGATGATGGAAAATTTACCTGTCAGTAGTAATAATCACCTTTTCTCCGTAAAACAACCTACATGGTAAATCTCGGTAAGAGATATGTTCGATGTGGAGAACTGCCGGTAAGGACGATTAACTGGAGGTAACAGTAATGCTGATTGACGGTCCATATATAGCACTCGCTCACACTTACTGTGCACAATAGAAGAAATAAATAACTCCAAAACCACTAAAGAAATTCAAAGCTAAAGGAGAAGGTTATACCTGCAAACATTTGTAAATAGAGTTTGGTAGCTGCAGATCCAGAGCTATAGAATACACAAAAAAAGTTAAGACATAACTGTGCAGATTCTCCCCCCATGAAAACCAGTTAATTCAGTGAGTAAACATGAACATGACACTAATTAGCCAAGAGGGAATATTGAGCTCCAAGATAGTATAGTATTACAAAGTCAAACCAGCATGTTCCTGCAATATTAATTGATAAGTAGTTGAGCAGAGCCGCCGGTTGCATAAGAAAAATCTTCAAATGGAAGGTAAAGCTTATACCGTGATATGTTTAAACACATTATAAACTGAAGAACCTCTAGCATGGATGTAGCTGCCTCCCTGTTCAAGAATGAAATGAGGAACACAAACATCAGGTAAATGCAAATCATCTTTAAGATTAAAAGAAAAATAGAAAACTAGAAGAAAAAGAAAAGGGAGTATCCATATGAAGTGGGGAGCAACAAAGTTGCACGCTATCTAAAATCTAATCAAAGGCTTGTTAAAGAGTATGGTGTAGATCATTACACTATCTAACATAGCATACAAATTGGGTCTCTATTAGCTGATCGATTAGGTTATAATCAAACAAATTAACTGGGCTGAATATGTCATAGACATGGTTATTCAACCAAATTATTATTCATTAGCCGACTTCTTACACTTACTCTGTGGTCTGTATCCGCTAACAGCTATACAACATATGAGAAGGGAAGACTTGTGCATACCCCCTAATTCACAATTAAACCTAAATATGCTCATACAATGACAGTTTCTTTTATCTGTTTAATTATTATACTGGCTTGGAATCTTAAATTTCCATGGAGACTTTCCAATGGACCAAAATGGCCTTAGTTGTAGAGCTATGATGGACAGGCTTCCTAGTATCGTGAAAAGACACTTTACACAGTAATCAATTATACCAATCAATACGTTACGAATTCAATGTCGGCAAACTTTGATATGTCTATGGATTGTGCAACTACTGGAGATCCACTTTGAAGCGACGAAGAATGAAAAGGAAAAAATAACTTCGTCGCTTCAATGAACACATTGAAGCGACGAATATTGCAGTCGTCTCTTCAAAAATAAAAAGCGACGAATATTGGTTAATATTAAAGCGACGCGACGAATATTCATAGTTTGTCGCCTCCGTTTATCCCAGAACTATATTTTAGAAAATCTAGCGACGAAACTCAATATTCGTCGCTCTACAATTGTTGAAGCAACAAAGCGAAGTTAATTCGTCGCTCTAGTATAAACGAAGCGACAAAGATTGCCCAATCTTCATCACTTCATTTTTTTTGTCTACCTCTGTCCTTCGTCTTAAATGCAACCTCTATATATAGGTAAAAAAAAAATTCTGCAGATCGGATTTTGCATCTGTTTTTGGAGGAGAAGAGGGAGAAATTAGAAGAAAGTGAGCTTTTGTTGTCAATTCTTTGATTCTTAAGTAAGGTTAGTGCAATTTTCTTCTATTTATCCCTCTTTGTGAGTAAATTCTGTATTAATTCAATTGAAATGGTTGTTTATGTTGGTTAATGGAAGTTGGATGATGTTGTGTTGAATTTTGTGTTTTGTTGTTGTTTTAGTGTTAGAATATGGAAATTGTGATAAACCATGTTTTGGGTTCATTGAAAATTTTAGAATTTTGGTGAAATTTAGTGAAATTGAGATTAGGTTAGTTTGTGAAATTTAGTGAAATTGAATTTTAGTGTAATTTAGTGAAATTGTGATTTAGTGAAATTGTGAAATTTAGTTAAATCCAAATTTAGTGAAAATGAAATTTTGTGAAATAGTGAAATTTAGTGAAATTAGAATTTTATGGTAGATTAGGTTGAAATTATAAATTAATGATGTAATTGGTTTGTGTTGTGTGTGGATTGTGGTTGTTAGGGTTTCTGAAACATGAGAGTGGCTTAGTGAGGGAGTGTGGTGCTGTGTGTAAATTTATGGTTTCATATTATATATAATTGTGGTGTTTAATTATCAGCTTAAAACTCCCGTTTGAGAATCAACAACTCATCTAGTTGATCGAGATGAGTTGTTGATTCTTGAATTGTCCCATTTTTGGACACTTTAGGCGAACTCGACTTTGTTGATCCTTTTGTTATTCATGTGTTTTCTGTTTCAGTTTTGGGATATAGTTTCGACAGTGTGTCTCTACAATGTTCTTCGAGTGCAAATTAGGTTGTTTAGATTTTTGTGCACTTGAGGAATTGTAGGGAGATAATGCCGAAATTTCTTAAAACTATAGCAGAAACCACATGGGTGCAAGAGGGTTAACAAAAGTCGTGTTCTCCTCAAGGTTCTAAAAGGCGCTAGGCGCTAGGCGGGCGGTGACCCATAGCCTAGCGCCTGGACGGACTAGGCGGGGACTAGGCGGGGACTAGGCGTTTTACATTTTTCACTTTTAATTAAAAAATATTATATTTAAAAATAGTTTAATACGAATAATTTAGAAGTTTAATATGAATAATTTGGAAAAAATCAACCCAACCTGTAAATTACTAAATTTACAAACATTGCAAATAGTCTCAACATAGCAATTCAACATAACAATAGTCTCAAGTCTCAACATAGCAATTCAACATAGCAAATAATCCCAAATAAAACCAAAATAACTTGCAAACCTAAGAATCCACATCTTCTTCTTCTCCATATCCCTCTAATATTCCTTCGGTGTCAGACTCAAACTCAAAATCCATCTCAACACCATCTTCTTCGCCTAAGATTGAGAGAGAGGGCCGAGAGGCAGACGTGAGAAGACTCAGAAGAGGGCGAAGTCGCAGTCAGTCGAAGGAGAGAACGAGTAGAGGCGAAGGCGGAAGGATTGAAGGAGAGAAACTGAAGAATTAGGTTTTAATTTTCGGACTTTTTTTTTAGGTTTCAGACCCAACCCGACCCGGTCCAGCGCCTCGGCCCAGCGCCTTGACCCGCCTCGCCCGCCTGGACCGCCTCGCCGCCTGGACCGCCTGGGACCGCTTGGAGCCGCCTGATGGACGCCTGAAGCCTAAAATCGGGGCGGTCGAGCTCCGCCTACAGCCTAGGCGACGCCTAGGCGGAGCTAGGCGGGGATTTTTAGAACCTTGGTTCTCCTGAAGGGGATATGACCTAACCTGGAGGAATAAGGAGAAGAAGTGTTGGGACAGGTTTTGATTGTATCATAAATATTGTATGCAAACATTATGCATATTGTCTGTTTATGTTATGAAAGGAAACATAGATGATGTCCCCGATAAATCTTTTATGAATCATCATTATACACACCCTGACTACAGAACATGCGTAGTTAACTTCATCAATTTTGTGAAGACTCACACTATTGGAACCCAGTATCTCCCTTTCCCGTGCTCAATTTGCAAAAATAGTCCTTATTATAAGGAACTCGTAGAGATTTATCATCACTGCATGCACTGTGGTTTGGATCCACCTTACACAGTTTGGCATCTACAATGGGAAGTTTCTGCTCAACCCGCAATGATCAGTCGATGAAGACAGTGGCTTCAAGACAGAGTCGAGGATTCTAGTGTTGCCGGTCCTTTAGTGATCCCGCCTGTGGAGATTATACAAAATGTATTTCCGTACTATCCTGGATACCATGGAGAAGTACCGCATAATGTTGTTGAAGAAAATGCTGAAGTTCACTTCAATGACATGGTAGATGATGATTATGCTAAGTATGAAAGGCTTCTAAGGGAGTCACAAACCTCAATGTATGAAGGGAGTAAAGAAACTGTATTAAATGTCATATTACATACAATGGAAATTAAAGTTAAAAATAGATAGTCGGATACGAGTGTTGAAAAATTATGTGAATGGTTGCATATGTTTTTTAAAGGGTATAATTTCCCTGTGAGTTATTCGAGAATTAAAAAAATCCTCAAGGATCTTTCCCTTGGATATGAAAAAATTCATGTTTGTGAGTTCAACTGTTACCTATTCATAGGGGCTGAAAATAAAACCCGTAGGACTTGTCCAGTATGTGGTGCTGAAAGATATAAACCAGATACGGATGACATTTCAAAAAAGGTAATCTGGTATTTCCCTCTCACTCCAAGGTTGAAACGCCAATTTATGTCTCCACACACAGCAAAACATATGCGATGGCATAAGGATATGCAACCAGATGAAAGTACCCTCCGGCACCCATCCGATGGAGAAGCATGGCAACATTTTGACACGACATTTTCAGGTTTCGACAACATTAAGGGAAGAAATGTGCGGCTTGGAGTGGCAACTGATAGTTTCAGTCCATTTGGAACAATGACAACCCAACATAGTACATGGCCCGTGGTTGTGATGCCATTTAATCTACCCCCTAATATGTGTATGAGGAAGGAATATAATATGCTGGCCGTGTTGATTCCTGGCCCTAAATCTCCAGAAAAGTGCCTTAGTGTCCTCATTCGTCCATTGATAGACGAGCTCAAAGATTTGTGGGAAAATGGAGTCTATACTTTTGACAGAGTGGACAATGTTGTAATCACGAAGAAGGTAGCGGTGATGTGTACTATAAGTGACTTTCCTGGTTTAGGGATGCTTGCGGGCTCAACGGTGAAAGGGTACAAGGCATGTCCAATTTGTCTAGATGATTTGACAGCGGAGCATATTTGTGGGAGAATTGTTTATGAAGGGCCACTACCAAATCGGACAGAATAGCCGACGAAAAAAATTTCGTCTACTATTCAAAATTTTTGTCGGCTATTATTCGTCGATAAAACGTTGTCGATAATAACTAAACCCGACGACAATAACATCGTCGGCCATTTTCACATATGCCCGACGAAATAACGAAATCGTCGGCCATTATCACCGATGAAAATACATTTCGTCGACCAAACCTTGGCATAATGCCCGACGAATTCGTCGGATATTTTCACATATGGCCGACGATATCGTAAAATATAGCCGACGATCTCTTCTGTTTCATCGGTTATTTGTTCTCAAATATAGCCGACGACATGAAGATTTCGTCAGAATATATTAATATTTTAAGAGGTATTAATTGGTTATAGCCGACGAAACCGTCACTATTTAACATATACCACCGACGAAATAATGTCATTTTCGTCGGTTATAATAGTTATAGCCGACGAAATTGGTAAAAATCGTCGGCTATAGCAGTTATAGCCGACAAAATAATGTCAATATCGTCGGCTGTTCTTACATTTTGGGGGAAAAAATTAAATTAATTTCTAAATTACCATTCCAAGCAACCTGCAATTCACAATGACAATCCAACAAGAAACACGTTTTTCATTAATTATTTAATTTGTTCCATCCCTAAACCCTAAACCCTAATCATGGCCACCATCCTGCTGTCCATCATGCTCGTCATCCTGCTGAATGAACTCGGGAGCTCTCGGCATTGGAGGTTCATCTAACGGCTCAAACGGGGGCGGGGGTTCAAGGCCTTATTGTTGTGCCGCGAACATAGCATACCACCAGTTTTGTTGGCCGGCGTAGTTCTGTCGCCGAATTCTCTCGCATTCAGCATGCCAACGCTCCATTTCCATATGATACTGCTGTGTTCTCTGGAACTGGGCCGCCAATCTTGCATTTTCTTCTGCCAATCTCTGCATTTTCCCCTTCATCTGTTGGGTGTCCCCGCCTCCCCTCTTTTGAGCTCCCTTAGTGGTCTTCAGGACCCCTATTCCAGAACTTCCCAAACCCCGGCAGTAGTAGTCGTTTGACCATTTTAGGAAGGCTGCGTCGAATATTCTCGCTGCAGTTTGGACATTCGATCGGTCGACCTGGCTCAGGGCTTCTTGTAGATCTTCCTCTGAAATGTTCGGTTGTGTCTCCCGAACTACTTCCTGCAACACTTCTTCTTCGGCCCGGTTCACCCTCTCCTAATTGAACGGGAAAAAAATAATAATTAATATTCTAACAAATATATAATTAAGTAAAATTAATAATTAAAATTTTAAAATCGTAATCAACGACTTACAAGCTCTTCTGTCGCTAATGGAGAATCATGGCAACATTTTAACAGGACATGTCCAGGTTTCGACGACATTAAGGGAAGAAATGTGCGGCTTGGAGTGGCAACTGATGGTTTCAGTCCATTTGGAACAATGATAACCCAGCATAGTACATGGCCCGTGGTTGTGATGTCATATAATCTACCCTTTAATATGTGTATGAGGAAGGAATATAATATGCTGGCCGTGTTGATTCATGGCCCTAAATCTCCAGGAAAGTGCCTTAGTGTCCTCATTCGTCCATTGATCGACGAGCAAAAATATTTGTGGGAAAATGGAGTCTCTAGTTTTGACAGAGTCGACAATGATGTATTCACGATGAAGGCAGCGGTGATGTATACTATAAGTGACTTTCCTGGTTTAGGGATGCTTGCGGGCTCAACTGTGAAAGGGTACAAGGCATGTCAAATTTGTCTAGATGAGCTGACGGTGGAGCATATTTGTGGGAGAATTGTTTATGAAGGGCATCGGAAATGGCTGGACGAGAATTCACCAATGCGATCCAGTTTGACATTTAACGGGAAGCCAGAGTGGGGAAAAAGACCAGCTCATAAGAACGGAGATGAAATTTTGGAGGAAATTAGGTCACACAGTTACGCCACTCTTAGCCATCACATAATAGATAATATTGGACCCACGAGAGCGTATTCCGGATGCTTCATTATTGATCATCATTGTTACATAGGTACTGTTTATATGTCATGCACATTGAAAAGAACGTGGGTGACAATATCCTGGGCACCATTCTTGTAATTGAAGCGAAGACCAAGGATGGTCCAAGGGCTCGCGAAGCTTTGGAGAAGAGGGGAATACGCAAAAGTCAACATCAATCGGAAGCTGAAAAGTGGACGGGAAAGGTTCCTCATGCACCCTTTTTAGTTCAAGAGGATCGTCGTGAAGAAGTATTCGAATGGTTTCACGGTGTTAGGTATCCACTTGGCTATGCGGGAAGTTTGAGAAATAAGGTGAAACTAACTGAGAAAAAGTTCTACGGATTGAAGACGCATGATTGCCATGTCCTGCTTCAACGTCTTCTTCCAGTGGTTATCCGATGATTTTTGCCAAATAACGTCGTGAAGCCATTGATAGCATTGTCAAATTGGTTTCGGAAATTATGTGCTAGGGAGTTGAAGAAGGCAGATGTCCAACAAAGGAAAGATGAGATAGTGATCATTCTCTGCAATTTGGAGTTGATTTTTCCTCCACATTTCTTCACCTTTCCGAACAAGTTATGCTTACAGGCCCAATACATTTTACATGGATGTATCCGACGGAAAGGTATATGCACTAACCAAATATGTTTCTTTTTTTTATAACTAAGTTTACACTAACTTTATATATGCACTAATCATATTCATCATTTTATAGGCAATTAGGTGATTATAAACAGTCAATGAGTAATACACGTTACCGGGAGGGGAGTATTGCAGAAAGGTACATATCATGGAAGTTGGTGACGTACTGTAAGTTGTATCTACAATTGGAAGAACATGAAGAGCCTAATCCCCCAATATGGAATATTAGTTGTGTTTCTCAGTTAGTTCATCCGTGTATTATGGATACCACTGGAAATATCAGGTTAACAGGGGAGGAAACGGCTGAGGCTCACTGACAAATTTTGACGGATACAGAAGAAGCTCAATATTACATGGACGCTCATTTGCAGATGTACATAGCGAAACATGGTGACGATTACGACGAGCGCCCCATGAGGAGGAGTTTCCATCGATGGTTCTTAAAATTTGTACGAAAATTGATTTTTTTTTTCTTGTACAAAGATCTTAAACCCTAAATAGTATAAAACTAACACTATCTATTTTTCAGGCCAAGAGAAGAAATGATGCTGAAGACCCTAATTTTAACAGGGCAATATGGTCATTGGCTCGAGGTCCGCAATTCACCCGGATTTATAAGGCGTGCTATGTGAACGGTATCAAGTATGTCTCATTCGATAGAGATCAAAGGCTCTGGACTCAAAATAGCGGGGTGATGTTAAGCACGAACGTTGAAAACCTATGCCAACACTTTTATGGCCATCTTGACTATGTAGTCGAGGTATGTTATCCAAACAATTTGTCGGTCGTGTTGTTCAAAGTTATATGGCACAACACAACTGACGATCTGGATGCCGAAGAAATTGACACCGTCAAGGTAGATCATGGTCTGATATCAGTGGATACAAACATTAGTTACTATGATAATTCACCATTTTGTCTTGCTATCAAGGCAAAACAAGTGTTTTACTTGGATGATCCTGCGGCGGCTGGTACTTGGAAGGTGGTGCAAGAAATGTCGCACCGAAATGTATACAGTGTCGAAGTACTGGCAACAAAAGATAACAGGCCTCCTTCAGGGAATCAAATCACAGAGCCTTACTAAGAGGACAGACTAAGTTCAATACAATTTTACCATATTGATGCATCTAATCTCCAACTCGATTTAGAAGTACACGAACAGAATGAAGAATCAAACGGTGAGGAAGAGGAAGATGACAGTGGCGATGAATTTGATGAGGAAGAGGAAGATGAAGACGATGATGGCGGAGACGATGAAGAGGAAGGCTACTAGTTAATTATGGTACATGTTGTAATATGATGATGATAATATATATTTATTGTTTTAATTTTGAACAATATTTACAATATTCTACTTTAATAAAAACATATAATTCTAAACATAACTAATCTGTAAAGTTCAATTTAAGCGATGAATATTGACCAATATTCGTCGCACTAACATTTCAAGCGACGAGTTTTTCCACAGTTCGTCGATTCAGGTTAACTGAAGCGACGAAGTTGGACCTCACTAGGTTACCCTGTGAGTTGTGACTTCGTCGCTTCAAATACTCTGAAGCGACGAAGTTGGACCTCACTTGGTTACCCTGTGAGTTTCACCTTCGTCGCTTCAGATTATATGAAGTGACGATGTTTGAGTTATCGTCGCTAACTTAAATATGAAGCGATGAGGTTTGACAAAGTTTGTCACTTCAGGTAAATCAAATATGTCTAAGCGACGAATTTTGTCAATGTTCGTTGCTTAGTATCTAATTATATGAACACAGACTTAGCTCCTTCTTCCCCATTAGCGCGATTTCAATTCCCACTCAAAATCTGCGATTTCCCTCTCTCTAACCCGAAACCCTAAACAAAACCTAGAATTCATCAATGGCACCAGGTTCTAGTGCCCAATAGAGGAAGAAGCAGCTCGAGGCGAGAAGGGATAGGAAGGCGGCCGAAGTTGCAGCGAGATTGGCTGCCGCGGCGGCGGAGATGACGGCGAGACCAGAGGCGGCGGAGACGACTGCGAGACCAGAGGCGGTGACGCTGGTGGCAATCCCATCTCTGGAAGAAACCACCCCTTCGGGCTTCAATCCTGTTGTTGGAGGTGGCGCTGACATCGGGAGAGGCGGTGGCGGTGGCAGTGGCAGTGGTGGAGACGATGGAGCTGCCGCTGTGGAAGGCGAGGATGGTCCTCCAATAAGCATTAGGATCAAGAGGGGTCCTAAGGAGCCGGGTAATTTCTTGAAAATTTTAGTTTTTTCGATTCTTATTATGTCTACGATTTCAGACCTGCGCATATTGTTTGTGGTTAGATGAATGTTTTGATAGGTTTGAGTAGCAGGAAAGCTTGTGTGCTTCTAGTATAAACTGTTCGAAACTAATGCTTAATGCTTAATGCTTTGATACCTAAAAATGGACTTGAAGTTTTCTGGAAGGAATACCATTTACTTTGACCATATCATGAACACTAAATTTGAATCAGTATAATTATTCCCTTCTACCAAAAACAAAAAAAAACTCCATGGCTCTAGTGTACAGCCATCATTCAGTAATGAGCCAAGCAGATCCTGCGCAGAGCAGCATAGCTACAAAAAGATTAGATAGACATGTTCTTCTTTTGGCCTGAGATCATATCATTGAGCTTTACGAATTGATCATGCATGACAATTACAGGGTCCAAACTCCAAACTATACATTTCCTGTTCGTGTAATACTGTATTAACTGCAGTATTCGATCTTGACCAAGAAACAAGTTATGTCGATCACCGGATTCAATGAGTTTAGTGACCTGCCCCGACACTGAACCACCCTAGTTCCACAATTTCACCTGATTACGTTACATGTATAGTCATCCAAACTTGTTATATGCACGCATGTCTTGTATATCTTTGGGGTTTAGAGTGTTTCAAGGAGTATTAGGTGTATAATGTTTGACATAATCAAGCTAGCTTATGTATTGGTTGTTATCCCGAATTATACATAAGCTAGCAGCAGCAGCTGTTACAAAATTACAATTAATTAAGCTGAGGGGTGATCAAGAAAAAGATATATAAATCACACAAACTTTGTATTCAGTCCATTTTTCTAGTGACTGGTGATAAATTTGGTTGTTGGCTAAGAATCTTAGATACGGTATGGTGAATCATCTTTTCAATCGTTTTTCTTCTTCATATACTCCCATGATCAGTCGAAGTCTTTACTCTAACAATAGATCCCTTTTTCATCTAAAGGAAGATGACGAAGAAGTGTTGGGAAATGAAATTCCTATACAAGTGCAATGACGCATGATTGTACTTAAACATAATATGTAAGACTCGACCTCTCATTCGATGAAAATTTGTAAAGCTATGTGTAGCTCTGTGCCTACGCAACGCAAATGGTTCTTCCAAATACTTAAAGATATGAAAGATTTGGGCTTATTCAATCTCTACATAGAATGTGACATGATAAAGAAATTATCCACGTAATAACTAGCTATGCGTACAGAAAAACGCATTAAAGGTGAGATAAGAAAATCTGTTATTACAGATCAATTTCAAATCTCTTAATGGTTCACCCATACTCTAGACGAAATTATGACTATTTTGTTATATGAAGGTCATACCACGAGTGAACTTGATGTTCAATATGAACCTATGTGTTTGGTACATGAACAACCTTATCCACAAGATCAAAGTAAATCAAGTTGGATCTGAGGACGATTTGACAAGATTTAGTTACTAAATCATTGTTCAAAGTCATATTTGGAAAAACATTTGAAAATGCATAACTATGCTAATGTTACTAAAGCTCCCTTGATCAAATGAAAGAATCAGGGAGAATCTCATGATTAATGTAAAAATCAGGGGGAGGTGCAGACATCAGGGGGAGTCTAGCACATACATGTTGTTTCCAAATGTAATAGGTGCGTTGTACTCTTTTTCTCCTTCGATCAAAGATTTATTTTCTCCCATTGGGTTTTTGTTACTTGGCAAGGTTTTTAATGAGGCAACACCACATGCACCATTTTACCTCTAACTCGGCACAAGGGAGAGTGTTAAAGGAAAAACACATTATGTGTCTTCGTCAATGTAACTGACGAAAGGTAATTAGGTAGTCATTATTGTCATTAATGTATTTACTATTACCGTTGTAATACTCACCCTATATAAAGGGGATTATCAATGAAATGAGTAGACCAATTCCGATTATTCTACAACATGGTTTTGTTTGTTGCTTATTTATATTGTGTTTTTGGAAGGAAAAAAAAAATACAAATTGCATGATACTATTCTAATAACTTGAGAGAAATTTCCTTTGGCTACAACCTAAGTAGCCTTAGGCGTAGTTGCGTCCCTGCTTAGAGACTAATATACTACCCATGTGTTTGGGACTAATGAGATTAAGCCAAAATTTACCTATTTGTTCTAGGAGAAAAGGAATAGATCCAAAGTGTGACCTTCATTGATAGATAAGGAGGTCTTTATATAGGCATTACATCAAGTATCCCGAATAATCAGGGATTCCCTATCTACTAAGGTAACTACTAATCTAGTCTAATTATGTCAAGACACACATAGGAAGTTACAAAATTATCCTTCCTTGAACACTCCCCCTTGTGTCGCGTACCTAATGTGACAAGGTGCATGACATGTTGCCTCGCTAAAACCTTGCCAAGCAAAACAAAAACCACTTGGGTAAAATAAAAACTTGGTCGAAGGGAAAAGAGCACAACGCACCAACTACAATTGAAGATTACATGTGAGGTAGAGTCCCCCTGATGTCAACAAGACAACTCCCCCTGATTGGTAACTCAATCTCGGAGTTTAGATTAATGACGTATACAAACGCTCATCACAAGCTTCAAAAGTAGGCGTGGCCAATGATCTAGTCATTGAATATGGCCACATTATCCTTCTATTAGACCAACTACACTTAGCTTTACTTAGTCTAAAGGAAGAATGTCACTTAACAACTCAAAACTAGAGTTCACGTTGAAAATCAGATTCACGCGCAGTATGACCTTCGTGTACTTAAATAGTCATAACTCCTTCGATACAGTAGGTATGAACAAACCGTAAAGAGTTCTGGACTAGACACCCATATATTTCCAGTGATATAAAGTACACAGCGTGGTTCATCTTGAGCTGATCACGAAGCTCTATCTAAGGTGACTGATCTGCAAATTACCGGACAGATTCGTCCTACTTTGCCAAAACAGCGATAACTCACTCAATATGATAGCTACGATCAAATAGTTAGTGTCCCTGGAAATTAAACACATAGACCTTTCTAAGGTACCAATTTCACTATTTTATAACGAGTGATATGTCCTGTAGGCCTCAGGGAAGTTGACGTACAGAACCAGGCAAAATCTGGAATTGCCTATTGATGTGTCTTTTATAATGGGATCGAATGAGCCTAAACCTTTCTCACTTGAAAGAAAGTATCGCCATATACCATGGCATTGCATGGGCACGTCTAGCCATTACCTTGGCTTTATAAGTTTATAGCGAATGAGATGTCGAGTCGAGCATATTATGACAAATACATGATTGCGCACATGGTACTTAGATGGAGAATTTCATCTCCCAAGACTTCTCGTCATATGGACGTAGCAGGTCTTCTCAAGACATCGACTAATCATGAGATACATATAGGCTTTGGTTTAACGTCCTTTAGATAGCCATAAGCCGATTGATGAATAGCTTCATCACTAACGGTTCTCACTCCCGAGACCAAGTATTCCCAAGATCTTTTTATTCTTAACATCAGATTAGTGATACTTCAATCACAATGCATCCGTACACTACCAGAAAATGGGTTATAGCCGACGATATGGGAAAAAACGGCCGACGAAATAGTATCTCGTCGGCTATAACCCCTTATAGCCGACGAATTACTATTTCGTCGGCCACATCGTCGGCTATAATATTATAGCCGACGACGGCCGACAACTCGTCGGCTATAACTATATCCGACGAAACGTTTTTGGTTATAGCCGACGAGAATGGTATTCGTCGGCTATAAGAGTTATAGCCGACGAAAAGTTTTTGGTTATAGCCGACGAGGAGGGTATTCGTCGGCTATAACTCTTATATCAGATCGACCTTCTGCATCAGGGAGCTCATTCGTCGATGAAATCGTCCAAAACGCTCTGAAATCGTCCAAAACCTCGGCCATAAGCTTGAAAGGTACGTATATTGCTGTGTGTGTTGATTTAGTTGGTTATATGCAGAGGTGTGTTAATTTAGAGTTTAATTAGAATAAATGTGTGATTAATTTGATATATATATATATATATGTGTGTGTTGAGATGAGATTATTAATGGGTTGATATATATGTTGTATTGGTTAGATAGAATTGAAGTTTTGTTGAAGATTAGTGATTGATTGTTGATTTATAGGTGATTTTAGATGAATTTGATGAAAAAATGTATATATATATTAATTAATTTAATTGTAATTAAAAATATATTGTTGGTATATATAAAAAATACATTGTGTTTAATTAATTAGGGAGATTGACGATGTTTTAATTAATTTAGGGATGCATGTGTATATATATATATATATGTGTGTGTGTGTGTGTAATGATGAATTTTTTAATTAATTAGTACGTGCGTACGTACGTAGTACGTGCATATATACATATCTATATATAGCTATATTTATTTCTTGAATTTACAGGATGGACAAGAGTTGGATTACCCTTGGAAGATGGGATCAGGCGTATCATGATGGAGTTAGGAGTTTCCTGGATTTTGTGATGGCTAACTGTGGAGACACTACACTTCATTATTGTCCGTGTAAAAAGTGCAAGTGTGCCACCCCACGACACCGGTTTTCCATAGAGACAGTGGAGCAACACCTGGCTAGATATGGATTTTGGGTCCTATACACTAATTGGATTTATCACGGTGAACCAGAGTTTGCGGGTCGTCATGATCATGGACAATTTGCCGAGAGAGGGAGTTCCTCCAATGATCCGACAACGAACTGGATCAACGATATGTTTCCTCGTGAGAGCGGTGTCTTTGAGGAAGCACCAGATGTGCAACTCCCACCTCCGGAGATGGAGTGTTTCCCTGATATTGAGCCACTCGAGCCATTACCCCGATCTCCGGTCAACACAAGTGGTATGGAAAAGTACAACAACCTGATCGCATTGCAACAGACTCCGTTGTACCCCGGATGCAGTAAGACTGTCCTTGAATCTGTCATGGGAGTGATGAAGATCAAAACGGAGAACAAAGGCACTGTCAAATCGGTTGATGATTGGCTTCGGCTATGGGGTGGGGCGATGCCCCCCGGACATCGGCTTCCTACCAGTCATCATAAGGTGCGACATATCCTTAAAGATCTCGGCCTTTCCTACATCAAGATTCATGCATGCAGATACGATTGCGTTCTGTTTTACGGGGAAGGACTTGCAGATCTTGAATACTGCCCATTATGCAATACAGAGCGGTATAAGTTCACTCCTAAAGGGAACAAGAAAGCTGTGAAGATACTTCGGTACTTCCCGCTGATTGATAGGCTTGAGCGGTTGTTCATGTGTGCTTTCACGGCCGAAGCTATGAGATGGTGGGCTGAGAGGAATGTGCCTGACGATGACACCCTTAGACATCCCGCCGACGGAGAGGCTTGGAAGAAGAACGTGTTGGAGTTTCCTGAATTTGCATCAGAGGTTCGAAATGTTTGGCTAGGGCTATCATCCGACGGTTTCAACCCTTTTGGCAAGAAAGAGCTTCAGTACAGTGTGTGGCCAGTTATTTTGATTCCGTACAACTTTCCACCGTGGATGTGCATGAAGAAGGAATATAACATGCTCACATTGTTGATTCCAGGCCCAAGTTATCCGGGAAAGTGTCTCGATGTGTATTTGAGACCCGTAATTGAGGAGCTTCGGTACTTGAGTCTGAACGGCCACCTGGTCTACGACCGGTTCAAAAATGAGATGTTCCGGATGCATGCCATGCTTGTTGGCACGATCAGTGACTTTCCTGGGAGGGGTATGTTGTCGGGCAGCGTCACCAGGGGTTACAGGGCTTGTTCAGAGTGCATGACTGTTGATTGCTCCAGTCCTCATTGCAGCAAGATTGTCCAGATGCGTCACCGTCGTTGGCTTCCGCATGACCATCCATTTAGGGACGATGCACAGGCTTTTGATGGGACTGAAGAAAGGGGCTGGGCACCCGAGCAATGGACAGGGGAGGAAATATTGGCAGTGTTGAATGAGTATGACTTTGGTCCGCTTAGCAATCATCCCGATGTGTTGCGCACGATTCCAGAGAGGCCGGATCGGTATAGGTTCTGGTCACATAAGAGCATCTTATGGGAACTTCCTTATTGGGCCAGGTTGGCTACCAGATACTACCTGGATGTCATGCATATAGAGAAGAACGTGGGTGAAGCCGTGGTTGGCACAGTTTTGAATTGGGAGAAGAAAACAAAAGACACCCCCAAGGCACGCGTTGATCTGAGAAATATGGGACTGCGGGACCATTTGTGGTTGAGAGAGGGCAGGAGCAAAATGCCCCAAGCTCCTTACACCGTCACCAGGGACCAGAAACATGAAATCTTTGGATGGCTGAGTAATGTCAGGTAACTTTTTATTAGGCATGTATTCCCTAAAGAATCCATCTGTTGTTGGACGACTATATATGCATGAAATCTAATTGTTGTTAATGGCTATGCAGGTATCCTTATGGCTATGCGGGTAACATAAGCAAGTGTGTTAACTACCGAGACAACAAGATGTACGGATTGAAGAGTCACGACTGCCATGTACTGCTTCAACGCCTCTTCCCTATTTTCATTCGAGCGTACTTGGAGGATGAAGTGGTTGAGCCGTTGGTGGCGTTGTCAAGATTCTTCCAGAAGTTATGCGCTAGAGAAGTTAGAAAATCAGACCTCATGAGAATGCATGAGGAAATCGTTTTTATCTTGTGCAAGTTCGAGAGGATATTTCCCCCAAACTTCTTTGACATCATGCCTCACCTGATGATCCATCTTCCCCAACAATTGTTGCTTACCGGTCCCGTACACTACACTTGGATGTATCCCATCGAAAGGTACATGTTATTCATAAATTTGATTTATACATGTTTTTAAATAAAAGTTGCATGCTCTTAACATGCACTTGTTAACCTTGCAGACAACTTGGAGACTACAAGAAATATGTGCACAATAAATCTGCGCCTGAGGGGTGTATTGCTGAAGCTTACATTGCGCATGAGTGTGTAACGTACGCCAAGTTGTACTTGGGAGCGATGGAGGACCCCCCACAACATCCAAGTCGAGATGACCCCGAGTTCAACCTATCTATCGTCGCCAACTCTGTTGTACCATACGGAAGCTTCAAGAAAAAGGGTGTGGACAAGTTGCCTGACCATGAGGTAGGGATTGCCCACTGGTGGGTTCTAATAAACTGTCCGGAGGTACAATATTGGAAACGTCACCATCTTCACTGCAAGGAAGTTCGCGGTGATGTCGACTACCACAACACGACGTTTGCAGACTATTTTCCACAATGGGTAAGTGTATAAATATATATATTAGATGGCTTTCTTTTACAGTTCCCTATTCTTTAATCATAAACACACCGAGTGATTTGAGTTATATTTTTCAGCTGATGCAAGTGGCTGCGAGTGGTGGTCATACAAATTACTCAGAGGAATTGAGGCTGTTGTCGATGAAGCCGATATCTTCCACAGTCCGCCCAATGT
Organism: Potentilla sterilis; assembly: GCA_963682095.1. Lineage (NCBI taxonomy): Eukaryota > Viridiplantae > Streptophyta > Magnoliopsida > Rosales > Rosaceae > Potentilla > Potentilla sterilis. The sequence continues at coordinate 22,302,978 of OY821760.1, forward strand.
GTGATGTCAACGGCGTTAAGTATATATGTGAAGCTAGAGACGGGGAACGCAAAACACAGAATTGTGGGGTGATGGTCGATGGTGCAGAGGGGGGCGTGGATTTTTACGGTGTCCTACAGTCAGTTGTTGAACTCATTTATGGGAACCGCATGAAAGTCCACTTGTTCAAGTGTCGATGGTTTGATACTAGGCCGCACCGCATACGGATCGATCAGTACGGCATACTTTCGGTGAATACCGCCACTAGTGTGTATGAAGACGACCCCTTTGTTTTCGCCACAGCGGCCAAAAAGGTCTTTTATCTTGACGATCCTTTGAACAAAGGCACGTGGAAGGTAGTTAACCATGTGTCTCAGCGAGACATATACAGTGCTACCACACTTGGTGTGAGCACAGAGTGTCAAGAAGCGACCGCATACCAAGAGCCGGACGCCGGCGACATTCCAGAATCCTCCACCATCCGCGATAATAATGTGACGCCGGGCAGAGTGGTTCGACTTCCTAGGGGTCAGGTGCCCATGTATGATGTTAATCCGAATCGTCTATATCAGGCAGACGATGACTCAGACGACGAGTACGAGCACCGGTTGCCAGATATTAACTACTATACTACGTCTGACTCAAGTGATGAGGATGATTCTGATTATCATCCTTAGTATACTATTTATGTATGTATTTGTGTACAAAGGTGCATGCATGTATGAAAAAAAATTTTGTCCTTAATTACCGTTTTCCGAATTTTTGGGAAATTGTATTGAATTGTTTGTGCGATATTCAGGAATTTATCAGGTGAAATAGGCAATTTTCAGGCCCTAAATGGCAAATTTTCAGAAACATCAGCATTATAGCCGACGAAATGGACCATAATTCGTCGGCTATAATGCCCATACTGTAGCCGACGACTTACAATTCGTCGGCTATACTGTAGCCGACGACTTGCAAGTCGTCGGCTAAAGTATATTGACCGAAACCATACGTAGACCGTTCAAATGCAAAAGTGTCGTGAAATAAGATACGACCGAAATATTGAAATACGACTACGGTTGAAAAATGGGAAGATTCCGACAAAATCTGTGTGCCGAATGTTGTGGTTAGGTGTTTTTTACTTCCGTTTTCCTATGGGTAGCCTGACGGTCGGTAAATATTTGGAGGAAAATTTTTATACGGTTAGTTGCGTCGCATCGATTTGAAACTATTCTCTGTTGAAGGTCAGGCCAAAACACATCATTTAGACGGGCCAATTGCCGTTTTAAAGCGTTTAGAGGTTTGACCAAAAGTTTGACCGTCCCGATCGAGCCTTTAACGTTGTCAGATGTAGTTGGATTTTTTTTCATACATGTATTTAATCTTAACGGTGATATCTGACGGTTGGAATAGATTTTCCAAACTTTTAGATTCGAAATCGGAACATATGCACTAATGTTCCTTAACTTATTTACTAAGTGTTTAAGTGAATGTATAGTTTCAAATAGTTACCATACGTAGACCGTTCAAATGCAAAAGTGTCGTGAAATAAGATACGACCGAAATATTGAAATACGACTACGGTTGAAAAATGGGAAGATTCCGACAAAATCTGTGTGCCGAATGTTGCGGTTAGGTGTTTTTTACTTCCGTTTTCCTATGGGTAGCCTGACGGTCGGTAAATATTTGGAGGAAAATTTTTATACGGTTAGTGCGTCGCATCGATTTGAAACTATTCTCTGTTGAAGGTCAGGCAAAAAAACGTCATTTAGATGGGTCAATTGCCGTTTTAAAGCGTTTAGAGGTTTGACCAAAAGTTGACCAGGGAATAGCCGACGAAATACTTAACCTCGTCGGCTAAACTCTTGCGATCCGCGCCGTTTCATTGTCCGCCGTTGGATGGGCGAGATCTGACGGCTGCTGAGAGCGTAAAGTATAGCCGACGAGATTCATATTATAGCCGACGATATGCATATTATAGCCGACGATATACCTAACTTCGTCGGCTATAACCGGCCCGCAAAGCCCAACTTCGGCCCGGCCCGGATTTTGGCCCGGCCCGTAAGAGTATAGCCGACGAATTTCGTCGGCTATGACTATTGCCGACGAATTAAAATTACATCGTCGGCTATAGTCCTTCGATTTAAACCGAAACAGAGGGCGCCTCCCTCATTTTCTGCTAACCCTAAATCTTCAAATTCCCACCTGCCGCAGCCGCCCGCCGCTCCCCGACGCCGACCGACCACCACGGACGCCGACCGACCCTCCCCCTCCCTACCCTCTCCCTCCCCCTCCCCGCCCCCTCCCCGTCCTGCCCGACCCCTCCCCGACCCGAAACCCCCTGCCGCCGCCGCCCCGAGCCGCCGTAGCCGCCCCTGCCGCAGCTGCCGTAGCCGCGCCTGCCGCAGCCGCCTCTGCCGCCCCTGCCGCCGTCGCCGCCGCACCGCACCACCGGTCCTCGTCCAGACTGCACCACCATGTCAGGTAGTCCCGATCGAGCCTCATTTAGGGTTTTTATTAATTTTGTCGAATTTTGTGAATTTTAGGGTTTTTGTGAATTTTTTGTGGAATTTAGGGTTTTTGTGAAATTTATGGAATTGTGTGGATTTTTTGTTAAATTTGTTAATTTTGTGGAATTTATATACTAATTTTGTGGATTTTTTGTTAAATTTACGGTTTTTATATACTAATTGTGGAATTTTGTTGAATTTATATACTAGTATACTAATTTATATACTAATTTATATATAATTAGGTATAAATATTTTTTTTAATTTTTAGGACGATATATATATATATATATATATATATATATATTTTTCGGAATATATATATATATATATATATATATATATAATTAGGTATAAATATAGTTATGTATATATATAATTAGGTGTATATATATATAATTAGGTATAAATATATTTAGGTACGTATATATATAATTAGGTATATATACATTGAATGAAGTTTTTAATTTTTTTTGTGGAATTTTTGTGCAATTTATGGAATTTATATACTAATTGTGCAGGAAACCGGCGCTTTGTAGACCGATGGCTTGGCAGACGGACCGAGAGCGACCCCGACGCTCAGGCAGGATCCAGCCGTGGGGGGAGCGGATCCAGCGGTCGTCGGGGCCTAGGCCGGCCTATGAGTCGACGAGAGGAGACGTTGATGGGATTGACTCCGAGCGATCCACGTGGGGGCTCCTCGTATGAGTCGACGGGAGCGGGCCCTGACTCGAGTGTCGGAGGAGGACGCAGAGCCACCAGACCCCAGTGCACTTCAGCACTGTTCCAGGATCGGCAGCCGACCCCACCGCGCGCCGATCTGGACCCTCCAGAGATGCTCCCTGTCCCCCCACAGCGACAGCGTCCACAGCTACGGGGCCCACCGTCAGGGGGAGCAGGCCCCTCAGGGTCCACGCCCCGTATGTCTCCGCCATCGGGGATGTACATGGTCCAGTTCCTCCCTGCCATCCCTGAGTACGACGCCAGGGGGAGGCAGATTTGGAGGCACGACCGGCCCCACGAGATTCCCTGGGAGGAGGCCTACTTCTACAGTCCTTTCGACTCAGAGGACTGCCGCGGCCTGTGGGCCGTTCGTGAGAAGGACAAGCAGTACAACGACGCAGGTAATTGGTTAGTTTAATTAATTATTTAGATTGTTTAATTAATTATTTAATTAGTTAGTTTAAATAATTATTTAACTATGTATTCATTTTAATTATGAAACAGGCGTCCTCGTCAATAAACCCGCGGGGACGAGACGGACTAGAGGGCCAGCGAACATATCGACCCTGGAGAGGGAGCTGGCCGGTGGGATCAGAGAGATCCTGCCCGGTCCCGGTGAGGATGGACGCCCGATTGAGCGTAGAGACACCACCACCAAGTACATCAACACGACGGGCATGCTCGTGCGGGACAGGGTCCCACTGTTGTGGCCCGACTGGGGCTCTGTGCCCGATGAGATCAAGGCGCGAGTGTACAATGCACTGCCGGTGAGTTAAATATGATTTTTATTATAGAAAATAAATATTTATGAATTCAGTCCTTATAACTATATAAAAATATTTTCTAATTAATTTATAATATTGCAGCAATGGTTTAGAGTCCATCCTACCTTGGACTGGTGGAGAGACGAGCAGCTGAAGAACAGGTTATGTGTTTCGCTTTTTTTTGTATAAATATATTTATTGGCAGTGTACGAATATATCTAACAGTTGTGTTTTGTTAATATAGGTACTCCGAGTGGAAGAACGAGCTGTCCACGCACTACAGGACGTACCATGTGGAGCAGCGCTTGGGACGAGGTGCAACCCCCCACGAGTTCCGGTACAGGGAGTACGAGTGGCTATGGCTGGTAGCCTACTTCGGGAGCGACAGGGTCTCGGTAAGAAAATTTAGCCTGCTAGTATATAACTTTTTAATGTTATTTAATAATTAAATTATGTAGTTACTTAATTAAATTAATTAGTTAGTTAGTTAGTTATTAGTTATTAAATTAAGTTAGTTGGTTAGTTACGTAGTTAGTTAGTTCGTTACTAAATTAAATTAAATTAAATTAAATTAGGTAGTTAGTAAGTTAGTTAGTAACTAAATTAAATTAGTTAGTTAAGTAGTTACTAATTAAATTAAATTAGTTAGTAACTAAATTAGTTAATAATTTTTTTTTGGATAGTTCGTAATATTTTAATTTAGTTACTAATTTATATTTGCGTTTATATGTTCGTTCTTATAATACAGAAAATCTCGCGGACGAACAGCGACAACCGCAGGAGGAACGAGCACCCCCACCACGGCGGCGCCCGCTCCTGGAGGCAGTGGGCAGAGATGGCGAGGAGGGACCGACCGCTGAGGCCGTTGTCGTGGATTCATGCGCAGATGTATCCGGGGCGTCCCGACCAAGTGGTAAGTATTCGCCCATCTTCAATAAAAGTGTTTCATTAAATTAATTTATATATATTTTTTTTAATTCGTTTATTATATTTTCTTGTCAATTAGGCGGAAATCGATGCGGAGACCGACGCGATCACCTTCGGGATCGCGCGAGACACCCTGGGAGACGGGGCGTCCGACGAGGCGATCGCGGAGTTTGCCTCCACGATCGACACCCTTGAGCCGCGCTTGGCCTCTCAGATCATGCACGCGGCGGTAGGGACGGGGAACAACTACTTCTACCAGAGAGGCCTAGGCGCGGCGGGAGATGGGGTTCTCAAGTACACGCCGGCCAATCCCAGCACGCAGCGTGCGGCTTCGACGAGAGGAGACTTGCAGACGCAGCTGCAGAGGACTCAGGCGGAGTTGGCGAGGGCGGTGGAGGCGCTCCAGCAGGCGGAGTTGGCGAGGGCCGTGGAGGCTTCGGCGCAGCAGGCCAGAGACGCATCTGTGGCGGAGATGTACCGATGGATGCAGCAGTCTTGGGAGGCCCAGCAGGCTGGACTCCAGCCCCCGCATCGGAGTACGCCAGCCGATCAGGACAGCCATAGCCACCGGAACTCGAACGATCCGGTCGACGACGCTACGCGTTTAGGGGGTGATGATGAGTAGATAGTGGGTTAATTTGTACAGTATGTAGGATATTAGGGATGGATTGATGTGGATATTTGTTGGATATTTGGATGTTTGTTTGTGCATTTTCTGCAGCCAAACCGAAGACGAAGTGAAATTGGGCCCGAGTTAAATTTTCAAATTTTTTTAAATATTTAGGGGTTATAGCCGACGATATTGTCATTATTTCGTCGGCTATAATGGCTATAGCCGACGATATTGTCATTATTTCGTCGGCTATAATGGCTATAGCCGACGATGTTTACCATATGTCGTCGGCTATACCCTCCCGGCTTCAGGCAAAAAAAACCCGTTCCTGGTACCGGCGATTGTTATGGCCGACGATAGTGTCGTCGGCTATACTTCGGTTTAGGGGCAATTACGTAATTGTTGAAGCCGACGATCTTGTCGTCGGCAATGTTCGAAGTATAGCCGACGACGCTTTAGTCGTCGGCTATACCCCGCGGTTTATAAGCCGACGACTTACGCATCGTGTCGTCGGCTATACTATAGCCGACGGAGCATTCCCGACGAGACTATAGCCGACGATACTTCGTCGGCTATGACTATAGCCGACGAATTAATGGTAACGGCCGACGAGATGGCCTCGTCGGCTATAAGGCCTTTTCTGGTAGTGGTAGTTTACACGAAAATAGGCATGATTCTTCATATTTCATCTTCAATCAAGTATTCGCTCAACCGCGTTGTACAATATCCAACCAGAAGATTTGAACCCATATAGAGAACATCCTAATCTGATAGCATAACCACTTTGTGGTTTTTGCTCACTCGACTTGGGTGAAAATTGATCAGTTCATGATGTTTATTACATCTCTTTACTTAGTCCCAATAGAGATGATACAAGCTACATGTTCAGTTTTTCAGAACTACCTAACTGACAAGGTAGTGGAGTGTGATATGACTCCATTACGAGAGCATATGTCATCAAAGTCGATTCCAGGGCGTTTGTGAGAGACCTTGCGCCACAAGGTGAGTCTAGGCTCTTTTTCTCACTACGGTTTCCATCAAAGATTATCGATAGGGTTTACACTTGCGGTGTCGGCATCACCTGACCAATGACCTATCTCTTTGTGTAAACTGGATCACATATCTTTCCTTGTAGGCCAATTCACAATGTTGGTATTTACTTCAACGAAGTGAGTGTTCAATATCTAACTCATAGACCACGTACTCATGTACACTAGTGTAATTCGCATTTGTAGAGATCTCTATATGGATCGCCTTTGCATTGAGGCATCCCCCAATGATAAGCATAATCCAGAAAATCCATGAGACGAATGAGTTGTCATTGATCCAAGGATCAAGTTGTGCCATACTAGCATTCGGCAAGTATATATCGAACTAAGTGCCCTCTCTACACTTCTTGTGAGAGTCACGGCCTAGTGACACCATCTACCACTTTTTTGAAGTCACCATCTATGAGTGACAATATGTCCATTTATTCGGACATCAATCCTTACAGGCATGTTTAAAACAAGTGTACTATTCCGATCTTTTCTTTGAAAGACCAATAGTTTACTCTTTGCAGCATGTATATCAAGTCTCGTCACTTTGATTTATGGGACTTTGGGGAACATGATGAGGCACAGTGGGGAAAAACCACGAAAATGTCAAGTCATTCTATTTGAACAAACTTGTTCTTCTCTCCCCCTAACGACGGGGAGACTGGCTCATCAAAAAGTGACATAAATGAGATCGCCTGTGAAGGTTTCTATATAGCGGACTATAGGTGGAAGCTTATGTCTTGTTCAAAGACAAATACCCATCATTAAGCGCTTGTGGTAGCGCAATATGGCACATAAAATATGTGGACGGTAAAGGGTATTGATCGTTAACACTTATACTTTAACAAGATGCATTTCGTTACAAAATGTAACATGCATGTATGCTTCCTGAAACGTTTCACTAAGTTACGGGACACCAAATGCCACTAAATTTTAACAGTAGGTAGGCAAATGTGTTAGAATTCCAACGCCACCAATCTCATTGCCGGAACCAGCCGGAAACATACCGAACCGGTCGGAACAGTCTCTGGAGGTCAATGAACGTTTGTGTCGAGCGGTTCATCACCTTCTATGTGTCCAACGGCTCTGAAATTTTGTGACCAGGTAGCCATGAATGTTAGGAATTGGTGGACCGAATTTCACCTCAAGAACCGGCCTAAAAGTAGGTGAACCGGTCAGTTCAATGACAAGTCCGCAAGCTGGAAAACCGAAATTTCTAGGTTTTCTTTAACTTTTCAATCATTGTCAAGGTTCTTCATAATATTTAAGTGTTATAGCTTGAGTTTAACCATTAGCTATATCACCATAGTATCATTGTGTCTGAAATTGAACTATGAGAAGGCATCAAAGCCATCATCTTATGTATCATTGACTTTAGCGTAAGAGAGCGTTACTCCAAAACTTTGCTAAAGATTAGGCTTCCATATATTGAGCATAGCTAACGAAGGATCATAAAGGGGGGGTCATATGCACTTTTAAATGCATAAATAGTGCTTCCATTGACTTGGAGGAAGACTTGGGTGACGGTAATGTCATCCTTAATCCCAATAGCTTCTTTGCTCAAAAGAAAGGATGTCCATATAACTTTCATATATGGATCTTCAAAACATGGCCAAAAATTTCGGACGATGTTCATTAGACTCTATATGAGTGGCCGATTCAAAGAATCCGAATTATAATATACGTGAAATATATTCATAATATTGACTCATAAGTTGTGCGCATTCATTAGAAGCGAAATATAGGAAATCAATTCAATTTTCACAATTAGTTTCAAGGTGATAAACGTTGGTACGAATATCTTTAAGTAGTCAGCAAGGTTCGATTGCTTCTTTATACATAGATAGCATATGTGACTTTGAATCATAATGTCATAAGACATTGAAACTTTTGAGCATGAGAATGCACTACCAGATCTGAGTGAATAGCCGACGAAAAAAATTTCGTCGGCTATACCATCTGCCGACGAAATTTTCGTCGGCTATACTTCGTCGGAACAACCCCGTCGGCTATACTAATGGCCGACGAAAAAAACAAATTTGTCGGCTATAGTAGAGTATGGCTGACGAACTTACCGACGAAAATATTTTTTGTCGGCCAAACCTCGGAGAAATTGCCGACGAATTTCGTCGGATATTTTTGAGTATGGCCGACGAAATTCATTAATTATAGCCGACCAAATTCGTCGGCTATTGGGTGTTAACAATAGCCGACGATTTTATAAATTTTCGTCGGCTATTGCCTCGAAATATATTAATATTTAATAGGCATTAATTAGTTATAGCCGACGAAATAATGTAATTTTCGTCGGCTATACAACTTATAGCCGACGAAAATTGGTAAAATTCGTCGGCTATAGTTATTATAGCCGACGAAATAATGCCAAAATCGTCGGCTTTTCTTACATTTGGGGAAAAAAATTAAATTATTTTCTAAATTACCATTCCAAGCAACCTGCAAATCACAAAAACAGTTCATGCATTTGCACCAACAAGAAACACGTCTAAATACCCTTTTTATTAAATTCGTTCTAATATACATAAACCCTAAACCCTAATCATCACCTAAACCACTAAAGTCCACCAGGTCATCCCCAGCATCCTGCTCTCCATCAGGCTCGTCATCCGGCTGACCGAACTCGGGAGGTTGAGGCATTGGAGGTTCCGCTAACCGCTGAAACGGGGGCGGGGGTGGAAGGCCTTGTTGTTGTGCCGCAAACATCTCATACCACCAGTTTTGTTGGCCGTCGTAGTTGTGTTCCGAATTCTGTCGCATTCGGCATGCCAACCGGCCATATCCAAATGATACTGTTGTGTTCTGCGGCGCAGCTCCAAATGATACTGCTGTGTTCTGCGGCGCAGCTCCTGTACTGTCTGGGACGAGGTCGCCAATTCTGCGGCCAATCGCTGCACTTCCCCCCTCATATGTTGGCTCTCCCCGCCTCCCTTCTTTTGACCTCCCTTAGTGGTCTTCAGAAGCCCTAGTCCCCAGAACTTCCCAAACCCCGGCAGTAGTAGTTGTTTGACCGGTTTGGGAAGGCTGCGTCGAACATCCTCGATGCCGTTTGGACACTGGACCGGTCGACATGGCGCATGGCTTCTTCCAGATCTGCCTCTGAAATGTTCGGTTGTGTCTCCCGAACTACTTGCTGGAACACCTCTTCTTCGGCCCGGTTGACCCTCTCCTAAGTGGACGGGAAAAAAAAAATTAATATTATAACAAATATATAATTAAGTAAAATTAATAATTAAAATTTTAAAATTGTAATGAACGACTTACGAGCTGTTCTGTCGCTTGTAGATAAGCGATCTTGAACGTCTCCACGTACGGGTTGCTATCAGGATGATCTCTAAGCGCCTCCTCCTGATATTATGCAAACTGCCGTGAACCATCATGATGGGGGGTTGTGTTCCGGCGGCGGTTCTCAGAGTTTATCCGAGAACGTTGCTTCAAACAAATAATAAAATGTTAGAAAAATGCATAAAAAAATATTAGTGTAATAATTATAAAATAATTAAACTAATAATTAAAATTTTAACAAAATAAACATTTTTACTGAAGTTTAGTATTTACCTGCATAACTGGGTTGTTGAAGTCTACCGTCTTCAACCAACGCCACTCGTACTCCTTGAACATGAACTCCCTGGGAGTACCCATACGACCAAGGTTGTCGTATTCGTTATAGTGGGAACGCAGCTCGTTCTTCCACTCTTTGAACCTACGAAAAAAACAAAAGTGCATTAGAAATATTATTAATATCATAAAATATTAATAATTATAAGATAATTATAATATCATAAAAACAAACGTACCTCGAGTTCTGCTGGGTGTCCGCCCAATCCCGCCTGTTTTCGGCAATCTCGAAGAATGTCTGAAATATAACATTTTATTAGTTTTACAATTGTAATAATACCGAAAATTATTAAATATTACGATAAATAAATTAAATTTTTTAAATTACTCACCGACGCGGCGTTGTTCACCTCCCTCTTTATCTCTTCGGGCACATCAGCCCACCGGGTCCACAACATAGGGACTCTGTCCCTAATCAGTGACCCCACGCAACCCGAGTAGTCGCGTTTTTTCTTCTCCTGAACCTCCTGATTAGGAGGTTCGTTGATCTGAATCCTCCCGCTGCGCTCAACAGTTCTCCTGAGCGTGTCAAAACATATGACACCTCTCGTATTCCTCCGTGAACTGCTAGCGGCTGTCCCTATCACAAAAACGACGATTGGTTAATAAAATTAAATATTAGTGCGTTAATTTTAATAAAACATTTAATTAATAAAATCAAATGTTACCTGAACTGGATGACTCGTCTGTCGACTTTCCTTTTCTCCTCGCCGAAATAAGGTGGTCAGGGTTCTCAAATGGCTGCTGCTGGTATGCCTCCGCAGCACTCACGTACTGAGGCATATCAGGCCATATGGGCACACCCTGATAGTCGACCTCCGGTATCGCCGGAATGTTGTACGGGAGGTAGAGCTGATTTGGGAGAGTAGGAGCCTCAGTCGAGTCAGCAGCAGACTGAGTCGGACTCGGCATCGGCTCCTGATGAACGTCAGGCGTACGAACCTGAGGAACGTCGGCAGCTATGTCCTCGTGAAATAGCTGGCGACTAAACCTCGGAGCCACAGAGGGACCGACATGCGGAAGTGAAGTGCTCGACGGCCGCCCCGCCTGGAGAAGGGTCTGGTGCCGAGAACTCACACTCCGTCGCGGCTGGGCTGCATCCACAGTCCTCTGCGGCTGGGATGAATCTACACTCCTCCGCGGCTGGCTGGTGGTCCTCTCAGGCTGGCTAGCGGTCCTCTCGGAGTCTGCGGAACCGGCGGAATTTCTAGAACCTCTAGATCTGCGAGCACGACGGCCTCCGAATAGGTTTCTTAATGCATCGGTCATCTAAAGCCCGAGGCATTAATACATTAATTGATATTAAATTATATTATATTAAATAAAAAATTCTAATTAATATAATAACCAATAATACTAACATATTTTAATATAACAATTTATATACTAACATATTAAATTATATTATATTAAATAACAAATTCTAATTAAATATAATTAAGCTATATATATCCCTAAGCTAAATTATACAATTAAGTTATCAATTTATATAATTAAAAAACCAATTTATACGTATAAATTATACAATTACACCTAAATTATACAATTAAAATAAATTTGAAAACAATTACCTAAATTAACATAAATACCTAAAATTTACCTAAATTAACATAAATACCTAAATTATACCTAAATTAACATAAATACCTAAATTATACCTAAATTAACATAAATACCTAAATTATACCTAAATTAATTAACATAAATACCTAAATTATACCTAAATTGTTATACATACCTAAATTAACAATTATATCTAAATTAACATGAATTAGATATATCTAAATTAACATTAATTAACATAAATGAAAAAAAAAAATAACAACCAAAATGCAGAGGAGGAGGAGGCCGGCCGGATTGGAGGAGGCTGGGCCGGAGGAGGGACACGCCGGAGGAGGAGGGACACGCCGGATTGGAGGAGGAAGAGGGAGGAGGGGGCTAGCTGCCGGATTGGAGGAGGAAGAGGGAGGAGGGGGACGAGGCGAGCGCCGGAGGGAGGGTTGGAGGCGAGCGGCAGAGGTTTTGGAAAAATGCAGCAAATGGAGGCTAGGGTTCGGCTGCAACAAACTTATACCCGAAAGTATAGCCGACGAATTAAAAATATTTCGTCGGCTATACTTGAGAATAGCCGACGAAATTCTTCAATTCGTCGGCTATACTTTGAATTTCGTCGGCTATAGTTTAGGCGCTCAGCAGCCGTCCGATCTCCCCCATCCAACGGCGGAGAATGAAAAGGCGCGGATCACTAGAGTTTAGCCGACGAAATAGAATTTTCGTCGGCTAAACTTTTGGTCAAACTTTTGGTCAAACTTTAAAACGGAAATTGGCCCGTCTAAATGACGTTTTTTTGCCTGATCTTCAACAGAGAATAGTTTCAGATCGATGAGACGCAACTAATCGTATAAAATTTTTTCTCAAAATATTTACCGACCGTCATGCTACACATAGGAAAACGGAAGTAAAAAATAGCTAACCGCAACATTCGGCACACAGATTTTGTCGGAATCTTCTCATTTTTCAACCGTAGAAGTATTTCAATATTTCGGTCATATCTTATTTCACGACACATTTTCATTTGAAGGGTCTACGTATAGTAACTATTTGAAACTATACATTCACTTAAACACTTAGTAAACAAGTTAAGGAACATTAGTGCATATGTTTAGATTTTGAATCTAAAAGTTGGGAAAATCTATTCCAACCGTCAGATATCACCGTTAAGATTAAATACATGTATGAAAAAAAATCCAACTACATCTGACAACGTTAACGGATCGATCGGGACGGTCAACCGGGTGAGTCAAACCTCTAAACGCTTTAAAACGGAAATTGGCCCGTCTAAATGACGTTTTTTTGCCTGATCTTCAACAGAGAATAGTTTCAGATCGATGAGACGCAACGAATCGTATAAAAATTTTCCTCAAAATATTTACCGACCGTCAGGCTACCCATAGAAAAACGGCAGTAAAAAACAGTTAACCGCAATATTCGGCACACAGATTTTGTCGGAATCTTCTCATTTTTCAACTGTAGACGTTTTTCAATTTTTCGGTCATATCTTATTTCACGACACATTTGCATTTGAAGGATGAAGCAATGGTTTGCCGATAGTGATAGAAAATGGAAGCTGCTCTTTTTTTGTTTTTTTTTTTAATCATAGCCGACGAAATCAAACCTAGTACTCGTCGGCTATTCTTTTGTCTTTTTCGGTCAAAAATAAAATATTTATTTTTAAAAAACTTATGGCCGACGAAATAATGAATTTTTCGTCGGCCATTATGAGAATAGCCGACGAAAAATTTAATTTTTCGTCGGCCATTAATTTTTCGTCGGCTATTCTCATAATGGCCGACGAAAAATTCATTATTTCGTCAGCTATTCTCTGAAAAAAAAAAACCAAAAAAAATCAGTGGGTTTACACCTCTCCTATTCCGATGTCCTGTTCACATATAACCAAAATTGAACATAAAAAACCAGAAACCCAACAGTCAACATATTTTAAAATTTTTTTTAAGGGGTTTGGAACCCAGCCTAGCTGGGAGGCTCATCCCCACGCCCGTTCATTAGAAATGAGTGGATTACAAATGAAAGGATTACATCATTTAAATTACTTAATCCGTCGGATTGTAATCGGAATCATCGGATGAGTCTTCTTCGGTTTCTAAATTGCTCGATAGGAGTAATCTATGTCTTTCTTCACCACTAGAGTCCTCGTTAGTTTCTTCATTTGGATCAACATCAACAAGCAGTGGCTCTTCACGTCGAATTCGCACCGGCGTGTCTAGGCGAATAAAAGAGGAGTCAGGAATACCGTTTGAGTTGGGCTCTTGATACGCGGTGCCCCCTTCCTCGTTCTCTTCAGCCACTCCAAGTGTAGACGTCCGGTAAATGTTGCGATGGTGGATAGTGTTGACTACTTTCCACGGGTCACCCTTGGCGAGATCATCAAGATAAAACACTTGTTTCACCCATGTGGCTAAAACGAACGGGTCGTCCTCATACCATGATGTACTAGTGTTCACAGAAGTTATGCCGTATTGATCGGTTTTCATGCTCTGCGGCCGTGTGTCAAACCATCTACACTTGAAAAGGTGCACTTTCATGCCTTCCCGGTAATGCAGTTCCACAACTGAATGGAGAACACCGTAATAGTCAACTCCACCATCCCCACCATGTGCCATAACCCCTGAATTTTGTGTTTTCAGTCTGAGGTCTCTATCTTCACATCGAAATAACACACCATTCACCTTGCACGTCGCATAAACTTTTGAATAGACCGGCCTCATCGCTAAAAGTCTGAGTTCGTGCGACCAACTTGGGTGATTATCATTTTGAATAAGGTCCATCTGCAACCATCAGAATCAACTATAAATATGAATAAATATACACAATAATATATAAACACGTATAGAATAGTGTTAAAGTTACGTACCCAGCGGCCGAAATACTCTGCGAAGGTCCGGTTGTGGTAATCGACATCACCTCGTACTTGTTCACAGTGTAGATGTATGTTCTTCCAAAACTGAACTTCTGGACAGTTGATTAGTACCCACCAATGTGCAATGGCTACCTCATAATCTTTCAACTTGTAGGAAACTGGCATGTTTCCACCGAGTACAACATCGTCGGAGAGTATGGAAAGATTGAACTGTGAAGGTACATCTTCCGGAATGCTTTCCTGTAACGCTCCTAAATACAGCTTCATGTAGGTGACGCACTCGTGCGCAATATATGCTTCAGCTATACATCCTTCAGGTGCGGATCTGTTTTGGACAAAACCACCGTATTGTCCAAGTTGCCTATAAATCAAGTTTTTAAAGTGTTATGATAATACATTAACACTATATCACATATATTGATGAGGAAATTAACATAAGGTGTAAAATACGTACATTTCCATCGGATACATCGAAGTGAAGTGCACAGGACCGGTAAGCAACAACTGCCGAGGAAGATGGATCATGAGGTGAGGCATGATGTCGAAAAAATTTGGAGGAAATATCATCTCAAATTTACACATGATATGAACGATGTCTTGTTGCATTTCCCGGAGGTCAGATTTTCTCACTTCCCGTGTGCATACCTTCTGGAAAAATCTTGCCAACGCTACTAACGGCTCCACAACGTGACGGGGAAGGAACGGTCGAATGAAAACAGGGAAGAGACGTTGTAGCAGGATATGATTGTCATGACTTTTCAACCCGTACAGATTGTTGAATTGTCTGTTCACACACTTGGCTATATTTCCAGCAAAGCCTGAAGGATACTTGGCCCGTTTTATCTAATGGAAAATTTCTGGTTTATGCTCAGGTTTGACGGTGTAAGGAGCTTGAGACATTTTTCTCTTCCCTTGTTTCAACCATAGTTGTTTTCTGATATTCATGGTTTGCAGATCAGTGCGAGCCTTAGGACCGTCTTTCTTCTTCCCCTCCAAGTTCAGCGTTGTGCCCACCACACTTTCAGAAACATTTTTTTCTATGTGCATAACGTCTAGGAAGTGACGGATCAGCAACTCACACCAGTACGGGAGTTCCCACAATATGCTCTTATGTGTCCAGAATTTGTACTGCTCAGGTCTTTCAGGTATTTCCGCTACAATATCGGGATGATTGCTGAGGGGCCCAAAATCGTACTCATTAAGCACTGCTAAAATTTCTCTTCCCGTCCATCTTCTGGGAGGACCACCGTGTTCTTCGGTTCCATCAAATGCGGCGGACTCGTAACGCCAGTGGTGATCCGCCGGAAGGAACACACGATGACCCATTCGGCATATCTTGTTGCAATGAGGGGTGCTCCCATAATCGCTGAGGCACTCTGGACAAGCCTTGTATCCCCTAACAACGCTGCCCGACAACATCCCATAAGCAGGAAAATCACTAATGGTACCAATAACCATGGCATGCATCTGGAACGTCTCCTGTTTGTACTTGTCAAAAGTGGGATGACCAACGTCCCACAATACCTTAAGCTCTTCAATCAATGGTCTCATATACACATCGAGACATTTCCCTGGGTAACCAGGCCCCGGAATCAACAACGTCAACATATTATATTCCTTCTTCATGCACATCCACGGAGGAAGGTTGTAAGGTACCAAAACCACCGGCCATATACTGTATGAAAGACTCATGGTGCCGAAAGGGTTGAACCGGTCGGTTGAGAGGCCGAGCCTGACGTTTCTGACATTTGACGCAAAATGAGGAAACTCATTGTTTATATGCTTCCAAGCCGCTCCGTCAGAGATGTGTGTCATGATATCTGCGTCTCCCGCGTCCCGCTCACCGTGCCACCTCATAGCTTTTGCGGTAGTTTCTGACATGTACAACCGCTCAAGTCTATCTCTCAACGAAAAATACCGAAACACTTTCACAGGTTTCCTATTGCCTGCTCCCGTCAACTTATATCGGTCAGACTGACATATCGGACATGCGTCAAGGCTAGCAAGGTCATTCCCTTCTGCATCTTTACCCCAGAAGAGAACGCAGTCAAATGCGCATGCATGGATCTTAATGTAGGAAAGCCCTAGATCTTTGAGGATACTTCGGACCTTACGGTGATTGGTAGGATTACGATGACCCTCCTCCAACAACGAAGAAGTGTACTGTAGATATTCATCCACTTGCCTGATGCTCCCTTTTGTCTCGACTTTAATCCTCATTACCTCCATCACACTTTGAAGAACTGTCTTCTCAGAACTTGAAGACACAGGGGTCTGTTGCAATGCAATCAGTTTGTTGTACTTGTCAAAGGTAGCAGTGTTGATAACTTGTGGGAACGGATGCACCGGGTCCTGCATATATTGTTCCCCACGTATACCGCTTTCAAAAGGAAACACGTCGTTGACGAATGCCATTGTTGGATCGTTGGATGTACTACTACTGCCCGCCTCAAAATACTGCCCATGATCATGCGATCCATCTAATGATGGCTCACCGTGATATATCCAACGTGTGTACTTCGGCCAAAACCCATTACTCTTTAGGTGCTCCCATACTGTCCTAATCAGAAAGCGACACATATCACTGCGACACTTACATTTCTTGCACGGGCAATAATGGTAATTCCCGTTTGCATTTTCCTCGACGAACTGCAAAAAATCCACAACTCCTGTAGTGTATCGTCGGTCATGCCTTGGAAGCGAAATCCAACTCTTATCTCGATCCATATATAGCCTGATAATAATATATATGTATAACTTTAATTAATAATAAATTAATTAACACATATATATATTACAATATATATTATTATCAACATCAACTCATATATATATATACCATTAATTAACAACTATTATTTAAGTTCATTACACTATCAACAACCATTAATTAACATATTTATATATATTTTAACACTAATTAAAATAACATTATTAAATTAAAACACATAATTATACTCTAACTGAAAATCAACTCAACTACAACTCAAAATCAACATATATACATACATTCTAACACTAAAACAACAACAAAACAAAAAATCACTTACTATATCAAAATCACTAAAACTCAAAATCAACTCAACTAAAACTCAAAATCAACATATATACACATATACGTATCTATATATAGCTCCACAATGTAAGAGAGGACGGATTTCAACAATACCCACAGATTTTTCACTTTTTCTCCCGTTTTTTTCCGTTTTTTTTTTAAATGAGCAGCTTCTGTCCAGATCTGAAAATATAAAGACTTATAGCCGACGAAAATTCCAATTTCGTCGGCCAAACTTTCTAAAGTTTTCGTCGGCTATACTTTAAGAGAAAGGCCGACGAAAATTCAAATCGTCGGCCATTCTTGGGGTATAGCCGACGAAAAATAATTTTTAGGGACGAAAGAAAAAATCGTCTGCCATTCTTGGGGAATAGCCGATGATTTTTTTTTTTTACAGACGAAAGAAAAAATCATCGGCCATTCTGGGGAATAGCCGACGAAAATAGTATGTCGTCGGCCGTTTTTTTTTTTCGTCAGCTATACTGTTTTTTCTGGTAGTGATGCTCTATGATTATGTGATGAACTAGTCATCATAGTCACAATGGATTTATAAAATCCATGAAGATTAGCTACACACTCAATGTCTCTATGATACATTCTTATATAAGAGTGTAGAGACAAGGTTTTATGCCAAGTCATATAAACCGGAATATATACTCAATTCCAATAGAGTACGTTACATGACGTGTAGTATCACAAGATAAAACATAGGCATGCTTAAATGCGTAGTAAATACATCCGTTAACGCTAAAAAATAGAGCCGGAAAACAACCAAATGAGCCAACATAGATATAATAGAGACATAAATGTCGAAACCAAGTATCCAAGACCGAGGCCATGAGCTAGCTATCTGAGGCCGAAGCCAAGCTAGAGTGGAAGCCAAGCCAAAGCAAGGCAAGCGAGGGCCCAGGTCAAGCATTGGCGCGTGCTAGGCTAGCCAAGGCCGAAGCCGAGGTAGTGCACCGGCGGGCCGAGGCCGAGCAAATGTCAGGGCACGCCAAGGCTGAAACCAAGGCGTGTCGAGGCAAAAGCAAAGGCTTATGGGGCCGAGGCTTGATGTTGGAGTAGAGGTCATGCGGGTTGTCGATGGCTAGCTGAGGCCGAAGCTAAGGCTTACCGATGCATAAAGTAAGGACCTGACGAGGCCGAGGCCGAAGCCAAGGCGTGTGCATGGGCTTATAAGGCCCAGAGGGCTGCGGGCCGGGCCGTGTGCAGGCCAACGCTGAGGCTGAGACCGGGGCGTGGCTAGGCGGGCCGTGCGTGAGCCAAGGTCCGGAGACCGAGGCGGCGGCAATATGTGGTTGTGGCGGAGCTGTTGGCCAAGAGGCGTGCAGGCCAAGCCAAGGCCGAAACTGAGTCTAGGCAAGGCAAGATTTGGTGTGCGCAAGGGTGCCGAAGCCGAGGCCAGGCAATGCGCATGCATCCACGCATGTACGCAAGCATGTCTATTTATTTCTTGACGAGCATAGGCTTGTTTCTTGACGAGCCGAGGCCAGGCAATGTGAATGTCTAAAATACCCCTCATCAACTGCCCCTCCCTCTCCCACCTACGCCGCCTTCTCCCCCACCCCCTTCCTCTGCCCCGCCTGCTCCTCCGCCACCCTCGGTGGGTGACCCGTCGGCAAAGAACACGGCGACGAGCTCGGAGGGGAAGGAGTTGACTTCGCCGGCGAACTTGGACTTGAGGAAAGAGAGAAGCTGCTCCTGTGTGGGGCCCTTCGGCGGTGGTCGGTGTCGGTCGTGGGTACGTAGTCAGTAGTCAGTAGTCGGATCCAAGTTTCTGAAAACAAATCAAAGTATCATAGGGGGACACGCAGAAGAGAGAGAGAGAGAGATTGCAATAAAGGAAGAGGCACCGCCCCCGCTGCCTTCTCCTTTTTCCACCTCGACAAAACCCTCGACAAGCGCCTCGCCGCCGTCCTCCTATGCGCCGCCACCATTGCCGCCTTCTCCTTTCTCAACCTTTTTGAGTTTATCACTTCGGAACCTTCACTCCTTGCTTGTTCACTTTCAGAGTAGCACCTCTTCTTGCTCCTCAATCTCAATCTCAATTTTAAATCCTGTTTTTGATCATCGCAAAGTGGGTCCAGGTTTACAACAACACCAGAGTTATTAGAAACAGAACAAGAGTAAGAAGCAATACCTGTAGTCACAGACACACATCGTTTGAATTTGATTATGATCCTCAACTTCTCACTCTGCTTTTGAATCCCACTAGACCCATACCTCTTCTTTTTTGGGAAAACTAAGTGAGAAAAGGGCTTCTGGTTTGTTCTTGTTCATCATCAACTCATTCAAAACCAAGAAATCACTTGTTGCCCTGATGGGTCGCTGGTCATGGCTTTCACATCATCAACCATTTTCAAGAAAGACCCATAAAGCGTGGAATCATTTCTTCTCAAATCTTCAAGGCTGATCACCATCTTCAAGTAAACCCTAGTTCCTTTGCTCCTCTTCTTTCTCAGACAAGAAAGATTGAATCTCTAGCCAAGAATGCAAGTGGGTATCGGAGACAGAGCCAAAATCGGAATTAGGTATTCGCCAACGACGATCAAAACAAGGTGGATTTAGGGGTAAAGAAGAAGATGGAGTAGAGAGCGATAAAATTGATGCATGGGTATTTTAGACATTTTTACTAATGTGGTAAACATCTAGCTGAGTTAGAATGATAGAAATTGCCACTTCAGCAAGTTAACAGAATTTTTAACGGTAAACTGACAAAATGGACTAAATTGTTGAAAAATGAGAGATTAAGAATTTACTAATTTAATTTGAAAGTATAGGGATAAAACTGTTTTTAAGTAAAAATTTCAGGGTGTAACAAGTATTTAACCCTATATTCTATCACTTTTATTTATGATTTTTTTAAATATGTTTATATTTACTTGATAGAAAAATAAAAGTGATATTTTTTTTTTTCCAAATTCAAGGAATTTCTTCTTGAGATTAAAAAGTAATATGGTATAAATAATAAAGTAGGCAAACATTATAATGGTGAATGGAATACCATACCCATGTATTGGAAAATGGAGTATAAACAATGGTTACGGTCAAATTTTATAAATAACTTCTAATCTTTGTGAAGATTATAATCACAAGAAAAGTTGAAAAAATATTACATGTTCAGAATCTTTAGAGCCAAGGTTGGGAGTGCCACCCTTTGTTGGATCACAACCAGCATCAATTAGGTTTTTGTGTCCGCCAAAACAATCAATCTAAAATGCAAAACCATGTATTAGAAAAAGGAGTAGAAACAATGGTTACGTTCAAATTTTACAATAGCTTCCAACATTTGTGAATATTATAATCATAAAGAAAGCTGAAAAATATTACTTGTCAGGATCTTCAGAGCTAAGCTTGGGAGTCCCACCCTTTGTCAGATCACGATCAACATCAACATCAATTAGATTTTTGTGTCCACCAACATTTCGTTGACAGTTCTTGTGCCCATAAGCCTTCATTAACACTCTTTGCTAACTGGTGCATGTTAGAATACGTTACGTATTGTAATTTGGGGTTTATGAGCTATTTCCCCTTTATATTCTATTGTTTGGTTTCATTAATCAAGGCTTAGGGCAGCCGCACCGGCCTTTCTTCTAAAAGAATAATAATAAAAAAAAACTCTTTAGGTAACCTAAGGAAGTGTATGTCTTCATCAACTTTGCTTCTTTATTGGTCTAAACCTACTTTATTCTTAGAGCATGTGTAAGGTTTTCGGCCTGAAATCTTATTCATGATTATTTGATAGAAATGCATGATTGACTTGCTTTATACATTAAAAGATAAATAAGATTTAAATCAATCATTAAGTATGCTTGATGAATAATGTCATAAATATGACACAATAAGTACTGCCATTACAAATTTGATACTATACCAATGTCATCGACACTACACCGAAAAACTCAAACCCACGTTTAAAAGATCGAAGACTTATTAAGCCTAACTACAAACTAAAAAATAAAACCCTAAAATTTAAAATAAACAAGTACAAAACTAAGTAGCTTCCGAAATATCGGAGATATACATACTGAAACCCTAGGTTTAGTGTAGCATGCGGCTTCTGGCTCTTCGCCTCATCCCCATCGGCGTGCTGGGAGATCAACATTGGAAATGTGAGCCGAACAGAGGTCGAGTTTCATAAGCTTTCGATTCCTATGAGGAGGTTATTGTTGGGTCACAACGGCGCAACCTTCTTCGTTAACAACGGGTCAGATATGCGCGGTTTCCAAGACAAAGGCTTAGAAATGGACGTGGGCGTCAAACGCTAGCATTATTTCGATGGTTGTTGTAAGTGTAGAGTGAGATGGTTTTAGATAGAGCACAGGCCAGTGTCTTCGAGGGGTAATGGTTTCTTCTGGGTTGAGCACCACCTAGGCAGTAACTTGAGCTCGAAGCTTCTAAAAAAGGCTCCTCACATCGAGAGGTAACAGTTTTATTAGGGTTAAACACAATAAAACATTAAAGGAGGTGACTTGATGCCGAAAAGTTGTGGCCGACTATCGGAGCGGTAATGTGTGAATATGGCCCCGACAGGCAGGAAAGGAGAGGAAGGAAGGAGATGGGCATTTGAGCGTCAACTTTTGGGCTGTAGCATTGGGCCTCGTGGGCTGCGCTCTTTGCTTGGATGCAACTTGATGTTAATTTTTGAAGTTGGTCACTGCTTTGTTGGGTAAAGGGATACACCTAAGTGGTCTCTAGGCCCTAAGGTATACTCAAAGCGGATGCGGAGAATTATGGTTATGTTGTTAGTTTTCTGTCCTTTTAGTTTTGGATTGTCTTTTTTTTAGACCTTAGTTTTTGTACCTTTTTTGTTTTGAATAATGACTATTTGTGTTTGTAACGGGACGGAGTTTATCTCCTGCTTGACCAAGTATAAGTTTTGCCAATGATTCCAATTGAGTTTTTTTTTTTAATAAAAAAAAACCCTTAAAAAACAAAAGGGTCATTTACTAATAAGTTACCATGAGCAGACTCCCACCCATTACTTCCTACGCGTAGGATAACTAACAGAGATTATTAACGTGCAATCTCTCTCTCTCTCTCTCTCTCTCTCTCTCTCTCTCTCTCTCTCTCTCTCTCTCTCTCTCTCTCTCTCTCTCTCTCTCTCTCTGACACATCCTCGACAAGGACGCAAATGAAGCCTCGACTCTGACGCTGACGAAGCCTCAACGCAGACGCCGACGAAGCCTCGACGATTGCGACGCCAACGCCGATGCTTCCACAACAACCACACATAGGCTGCGATCTCCTCCCTTAAATCGATCCCGCTCCAGATCTCTCTCTCTCAACACACTTCCCGACCATGACGATGGAGGTGGAGTCGAAGTCGGCGCCGACATTGCCATGGCGGTACGAGAACGGCGGAAGATTTTGGATGAGGTCGGGTTGTTCTTGAGTTGAAAGCTGCAATCACATATGATCTCGACACTAAAGTCAAACGCTGAGCTCCTCACCAACCTTAGAATGTTATCTCAGTGAGGATAATCTACTCGTTTCTTTAGTTTTTAGTGTGGGATTGATCAAATTGCAAGCTAGGTTGGTGAGGAGTTTTTGAGCCCAAAGTGATTCACTTGTGGCATTGTAATTAGTGTTGTCTTAGTTTGATTCATGTGTTATCTCCTCCCTAAAAATTGGATATGAGTTTAGGTGTGGGTTGATAGGAGGAAATGTGAGATACTGGGGAAGTAGTAAAGATTGGGATGCAAGAGATTTGCTATTTTTGAGTAATTTGGGTATTAGAGCATCTCCAATGGTAATGTCAAATGACACCTAGAGGAGCAACGGACACAAATGACTATTAGAATTCTTCTCCAATCGTAATATTATACACACGTGGCATGACGTGGATTTGACCTTAAGGCATGCACTGTCAAATTTGACAGTATGACCATCTCCTTTCTTTTGTTTCTTTATTATTTCTCCCTCCACCTTATCATCTCTCTCTCTCTCTCTCATTCTTTCTTCCTTTTTATCTCTGTCTTTCTTCCCTACCCAGATGTTCTAGGCAAGATCAAAGAAAAGGCTCAATGCATATGTAGATCAAACCCTTATTAATCTTCTTCTCCCTCTCTTCTACATTTACCCTTTCATTCTCTCTCACAAATATCAAATCAATTGGCCGGTTTTTGTTTTTAATACATACTTTACGTAAAACAATGAGTTTCTGGGTTCATCCCAGAGCGACTGTTCCGTCTTCTGACCACCACTTTCTCAATTAGTTCGTGGTTGTTGTAGTTCTTTTATAAGGAGGAGCCTCTATCACCGCATCCTCCTCCACCAGCGCTTCCACTGCCAACGCTGGTACTTCCACCTCCTTACCCAAGAACCTCCACGTCTTCGACTTGGTATTACCGGTCCTCCACCACCACCGACATTAACTCTTCCCTCTCCGACTCGCCGGACTCAAATCGCCACTTCCCTCAATTTCTACTCCACCAAGACCTCTGTGCTACTCGTCGTCGTTGTTTCTCAATTACTTTTGTACTTATGGGTATTTTGTATAAATATTTTAAAGATTAATAATAATTATAATAACAAAATATCATTCAAATTTGCATATTCCATTAAAGGCGATTTTTGTCAAAAATGACAATGCCAACTCAGCAGTTAAATTTGAATTTGACACAAGACTTTTGCATACTCCATTGGAGATGCTCTTATATATGCAACTATCATCCTATTATGGGTCAGTAGTTTACTGACGGGTCAATAGCTTTATACATATTTCTTGGCTATGTAGATACTTGATTTTATTCGATCTTATTACGGTTGTTAGTTTTTAATTTATGTTTAAATTGTGATCGTTGATATGTTGCAACTGTGAGGAAATTTTAATCAGGTCATATTTTTATTTATTATAATACTACTGAGCCTCAAAAATAGCGTAATGCATACTACTGAGCTTCAAAAACAGTGTAATGCTACTGACCCTAAAAAATGACGTAATGTTACTGATCTTCAAAATTGATGTAATGTTACTGACTCTCAATAATATCGTAAAAATATAAAAGGGTAATTACGTAATTTATTTGTTAACAGATTCTGTTAGTTCAAATAGACAGAAGTTTGCTAGTGGTAATTTTAAAAACAGAATTGTTATTGATAATTAGAGGCTCAAAAGTGTATCTATTGGTAATTTTGTAAAAATAAAAGAAGGGGGAAATATAGGAACAAAACAAGTTGGAGGGTCTAAAGTGCAAGAGGCCCAAATATATTATATTAAATAGAGGTATGTTGCTGGGTGTGAGGTGCGTGTTTGCAAAATCAAGAGAAGAAAAGAGAGAGAAATGGGAAGCAGCAAGCCATTGGGAACGACCGGAGAGTTTTTCAGGAGGAGAGACGAGTGGAGGAAGCACCCGATGCTTTCGAATCAGCTCCGCCACGCCACTCCCGGCCTCGGCATCGCTCTCGTCGCCTTCGGCGTCTACTTGGTCGGCGAGCAGTTCTACAACCGCCTCATCTCTCCTCCTTCTTCTTCTTCATCTCACTCCTCTTCTCACTGAGAGAGATTCAATCCAATCCATTTCAGGTGAGTCAGATCCCCAACCTCTCCCCCTTTATGGATTTCAATTAATTAGTTAGGGCTTCAATCCTCCCTCATTGTTATATTGTGATTGTCAAATGATTATTTAGGAGATACATTTTCTTATTTTTTAATTCTAGTAAATATATCTAGATGTGAGAAGCCGAAAGCCGAAGAGTTGTATACACTACTTTGTACAACGTCTACACGTTTTCTGTTAGTGAAAGTTCTGATTAGGATTTAACCATGTTGTGCTAGTGATTAGTCAGTCTGCTTACTTGGTGCTTGCAAGGTTTTACCCCTAAAACAACCTACACTATGAACATCAAAATTGAAACCCGGCAGAACGAAAACAGGCAATTCATGAGACCAACTAGTAACTGTAGTTGAATGGCCAAGATCCGCAAGGAAGTTTAATTCGTGCCAAATATGCCGGAATTTAATACATCATTTGGGGAAATAATAATCTAATATCACACACCAGAATCCGGATTCTCCAAGGATTAGGGATGTTGTTGTTGACGCTGTCAATACAAAGATTAGAGTCCCCATGAATAATAAGAGATTTATGACCATGTAATACGGCAGCTAACGGGCCAGCACTAAAAAGCGCATGTTAGATTTTCCAAGATTTTTTATAGAAGAAATGAGAGGTTGTCACTGGCTGTCTCTTTAGATAAAACCTGCAGCAATATTGTTAGAATCAAGCACAGAGCCATCAAAGTTAAGTTCTATTGTGTTAGCAGGAGGTGGGTGCCATTTTATCACTCATGTATTAGTATCAGCAGAAATAGGTTTACAAAAGTATGTCTGAACTATAATCAGCAAACATATTAGCAGCCATGAAAGTAATTTCAGTAGGGTCCTTATGAGTATTTTTGAAGACGGAATTGTTCCCATGTTTCCAATTATTATAACAGATTAGTAGATGATGAGAATTTTGGAAGTTTAAAGCAGTTGAGTGCTGCTGATTAGTAGCAAAATATCTAGGGAGCAAGTTCTGAAAAGAAGTATAGTTAGTACTTTTGATGATAAACGGAAAGTGACCAAACATGTCTAGAAATAGAGCACTTATAGAAAAGGTGATCAATACTTTCTAGATCAGTATGGCAAGGAGGACAGTTACGATCAATATGTACATTAGTATAAATATTTACACAAGTCTTAAGTCATCCTTGAATTTATTGCCAATCAAAAAGCTTGACTTTAGGAGGAATTTTTATATCCCCATTTTCATCAGTAACTCAGATTGGGAGTTTGCTGCAGTTTTATTAGTAATCAAATCACAGGCAGACTCAACTGTTAACTTTCCATGATCAGTAGGACCCAATAAACTCATCATTAAAGCCATTGTGATCGGGCAAAGGTAAGGCATAGCTCTGTGCAATTGTATCAGGGTGTAGAAAACCATTCAGATGATCTATTGATAATGTAAGAATATACAGTTCAGTAAGATTAATAAGATGTTTGAGATTATCAGGAACCATATTTAAAAGAGGAAAAGGATAGATCGTCAGAAGTAATTTCAGAACCATTCCCAACAATCCAACGCTTCCTGTAGAGTAGTTTTAGTTTGTAAGATATATTTCCAAGCAGTGGAGTGAGAACTAAAAGGTTCAGCATTAAAAAACAGTATGTTTCTTCATATGTTTTTGACTGATGACTTTAGCCCAAAAGTTATTGAGTTTTGTCATAACTTTCCAGCCAAGCTTAGCAAGAGCAGCCTGGTTGAAATGAACAGTAGCTCTAAATTCAAGCCCCCTCCTTTATGTTTAGGAGTGCAAATATTGGACCAGGAAATGCAGGAAATGGAATTAATAGAATCAGATCCCCAGATAAAAAAAATTCTATTACTTAGTAGTTAGTACCATCATTTTAGAAGCAAGTTTACTGGGACACTAGAAGCAAGAGAAAATGTGATTTGACATACCTTCTAAATTAACTTTAAGAAGGGTAAGTCTACACCACTTTACAGAGTCTTAGATTTCCAACCTACTAATTTCCTTTGGATACTTAAATGATATCAGTAGTATTTAAAGGATCTCTCTAACTAATGATGTTTTGAATCCCTAAATATCTGCCAAATAGTAGTATGAGATTTTTTGCAAAGTATTTGAAATAGCAGTCTTCAAAATGATTAGGGACATTGTAAGAAAAGAAGAGTGTGGACTTATGTAGTTAATTTATTGTCCAGAAGCAGAAGAACATAAAATACAAATTCTTGGTCCTTTTGGAGCTGGGAGAATACGGTTTTTAGCAGTAAGAAACTGTAGGCTTAAGTTTCTAATGAAGCAAAGAATAAGAAATAGGGGGAGAAGGATCTTCCTCTCTGATGCCCCTTAAGGGTTTGAAAGAGTCAGTAGCTGTGCCATTTACTAAAACTGAGAAATTGACTGAAGTACAGTTCATCATCATGTTAATCCATCGTGGATGAAAACCAAATTTACACCAGGCAAGCTTTGTTATATTCCTGATTCATGAAATCATAAACTTTTTCAAGATTGATTTTCATAGCCATAAGATTGGTCTTTCTTTTCTTTTGAGTAAATAAGTGGAAGAGTTGATGAGCAAATTTATCGTCATAAATTGGTCTACTTGGTGCAGAAGCTTCCTGTGTTTCAGATGCATCTAAGTAAAGGCTTTATCTGTTCACTAAGATGTTTGAAATTGTTTTTTTAGATCACATTACATTGGAGTCAGTTTTAGGGATTAGAACAATATTAGTTGAATTAATAGGTTCCAGACTAGTATCAATCATGGAGAATTCATGGACTAAATTGAATACCTGTAATTGTATTTCCTTCCAATATGTCTGGTACAAAGTTGCATGAATACCATGGTTGCCTGGATCAAGGCTTTATCTTTATTGAAGTATACTTAGCACTGCATGTGACTTAATTGTAGTCTTCATCCCAATGATTTTTTCCACTCCAGTTTTGCCTCCAATTTGTTTCTTTTAGTGAATTCATTTTATTTGTACCCTTCCAATTATAACAGTGTGGAGGTGTCCCACAGTCTCACCGTGGTCATTCCTTCATTCCATTAGATGTTCTGTAAATATTAAGGGTAAAATGTCGACCCAAGCCATCATCCCCTCCTTTCCCCTTTTCTCTCATCTCTTGGTTATGAAAACCATAGTATTTTCTGTTGGGTATGCTTATCTTGATCAGATCCAAACTTTTTGGGTGTGCTTTATAGAAAAACTATGTTTGTCATGTCCATAAGACGAGGAAAACGATAAGGCCAAAAGGACAGAAGCGCCTAGAGTACGATACCCTGATAAAAGTTGTAGAACTACAACATTATGAAAACAAAATTGAGAACTTAGTGGGAATCTGTCAAAAGTTAAGGGACTGATACAATAATCAACCTCACTGCATTTTATAGAAAATTAATATTTGACGAGTTCTGGTCATAATAGCTTGTAAATACTCCCTGGGTCTATTTGATTTTTGAATAGTGCAAGCACATGAATGGGACCTCGAAAAGCTGCTTTAGTAAAGACAGATCTTTCCTATGGTTTCCCAAATCCATTTAAAATCAATGGTTTAGCAAGTTCTCTTTTTTATGTTTGGCTGTTTGTGCAGATTGGCCGCTCAGCAAGAGGAACGAAGTCGGGAGTTTCGTATTTTAGTGCCCCCTTTCTGGTTTGTAATCCAATAAAAAGTATTCAGTTAACTAGAGCCTTAAAGAACCTGAAGGCTGTGAATTTTGTTTTGTAGAGGCCTGTCATGTTGCTACTCTACCCCTGAATGCCACATATGAAAGTTGCATAAGTTGAAGTATCTGTTTTCTTCTGTTTTTTCCTGAGTTTTGCATGTTGCCAAGTTATGCTATTCTTTTTAGCTTTCTTTTTGAGGAGTTTTAAATACACTCCCTTAAATACTTAATACACCCCCCTAATATTTTATAATTAAAATCAGATTTTGTAGTGATATGAAATGACCAAAACATCCATATATAACAAATTAAAAAATATAAAACAAATTAAAATACATGAATCAAAATTAATTTTTAAAAACTAATTAATGTAGTAAAAGATGAAAAAAAAGGCAAGGAAATTTGAGATGACATTTATTATAATGGAAGTTTATATGGAAATTTAGGATAATTAGACGATTTATTTATTTTTTTCACAAATTAATTTAATTTTTAAGGTAATTCATGTTAAGAGATCGATTGGTGTCCTTTAATTTTATCTTTTTTATTTTTCTCTTCATCCATATACACGTTTGACTCTTATTCATCTAGACACACCCCATGAGGCGTTGAGAGTTGTGTTCTTCATTGTGTTTATTATTTGAAGAACAGTAATAAATTTAAATGATTTTTAAGAACAACACAAGAAATCAATATTGACATATACGGAGTATATGGATATATACTAATCATACTAGATAAGATATAGTCAAATAATAATGTAATTTATACTTTTTTATGGTTATGGACATTTTAGGTATTTTGGGTAGTGTATTTAGTAATATATTAGAATAAGAAATTTAAGTAGTGGTATATTAAGTAGAGGGTGTATTAAGAGTTTTGGGGAGTGTATATAAAATTTCTCCTTTTTATGGGGAGAACTTTCATTAAAACTTGGGACTGAAAACTTACAAATCAAGCGGCAAATAATGACTTTGTTAAAGTCTTATGGTGATGTAGGAGAAAGGAAAAGAGTACCACACCCCTATTTTATCTGTGTTCAAGTCCTTCGTGAGAGAGTAATAAAGCCAAGAAATCCCAGTTCCCAGCCAGAAAGGCATTTGATAATATTTATTATTGGTTTTAGTTTCAAGGAGTGTTGCAACTCCCTTTAACACCGTCAGTGATCAAGTTTAAGTTGCCTTCAACTCTCTTTTCTTTTTTTGCTCCAGAACTTCAACTAGATCATCTCTGAGGGCATGACCTTCAGAACTTGGAACTGGATTGAAATTGCTTTCAACCCCGGGGCAAAAATTCTGTGTTCCTTCAACAAACCTCTGCAACAAAATCTCAATGTTTGATATCGGTATTTTAAAGAAAATTCAAACGTGGAATTGACGTGGAATTGAGATTATAGCACTCTCATCAGTCTCATGTATAGCTGCCAACTGCATCGCCGACCATGGCCAATCAGTGACAAACACGCGTTCATTTAAAAATATTTTGTATGCAATGAAACATAAGGGCATCTCCAATGGGAGGTCCCAAACCCTATAATTTTGGGATCCTAAAAAAATTTGGGCTCCAATGGTTAAAATATGGAGTCCTAAACCCTATAATTTTGAGACTTGGTCTCATCTCAAGTCTTATTTTGAGACTGGGTTTGAGACCCGTCTTATAATTTTGAGTTAGGGCCCAAATGGTAGAGGAGAGAGAGGCGGGAGAGAAGAGGCGTGGGAGGGAGAGAGAGTGGAGGACAGACGCGCAAGACGACAAGAAAAAGGGCGGCTGGAAGACGCGCGACGCGCGACCCAGAGGGCGAGTGAGCCGACAAAGGAGATCAAGTGGTCCCGCAGCACGTGGCTCGGCAGAGAGACGTTGCCCTCTCTGCAACCCCAACAGTCATCAATCCAACGGCCATAATTCAATCCCGAATCAATCCAACGGCCTCAATTAATCTCTGAAGATATTTTATTTTTATATTTTTCTAAATGAATTTTTGATCTAACGGTTCAAGATATAGGTTTTAAATTAATCGACGTTTCTAATTTAAACTAACTTTAATTTTATATATAACGGTAAGAAAAGTGACGAAAAAAATAACTAAAAATTTTTGAATAACTTTCTGCCTGTTGCTACAGTAGATCTACATTTCAAATCCTATCCACCGACACATGTCAATCGAAATCATGTCTGATTGTGGATAATGCATACGGGTCCAAAATTCAATTTTTTTTATAAAATTAATATTTGTTGTAGGAGAAATAGATTGATAAATCTCTCTGTGTTTATTCATTGATAAGGAGGCCTTTATATAGGCATTACATCAAGTATCCCTGGCGAACAGGGATTCCCTATCTAATAGAGTATCTAGACTTCTAGTCTTATTAGGGCAAGACACACCTCGGAAGTTACGGAATTAACCTTCCTTGAACACTCCCCCTTGTGTCGCGTCCTCAATGGTGCATGAACCGTTGCCTCGTTAAAACCTTTGCCAGCAAACAAAAACCTCTTGGGCAAAAATAAAAGCATGGTCTAAGGAAAAAGAGTACAACGCACCAACTACAAGTATGTGAGACATGCATAACTAGGCTCCCCCTGAAGTCTAGATGAGAACTCCCCCTGATAGTCAATCAGTCTTCGAGTTCGGATAAGCGACACATTCCAATGCGCTTTACATGCTTCATAAATGTAGATTTGGGTAGAGACTTGGTGAACAGATCCGCTGCATTTTCTTCTGAGCTGACTTGCTTCACCTGGATATTCAAAGTCTCTTGCTGCTGCTGATTGTAGAAGAACTTAGGCGAAATGTGTTTAGTATTGTCACCCTTAATGTATCCCAACTTCATCTGCTCAATGCATGCTGCATTATCTTCAAATATGCAAGTTGGTCCCATCGTAGTAGACTCAAGTCCACTAGACTCTCGAATGTGAGATATAACTGAGCGAAGCCAAATACATTCTTTGACTGCTTCATGTAGTGCAATAATCTCAGCATGGTTCGAGGAGGTAGCAACAAGGGTTTGCTTGGTTGATCTCCAAGATATCGCCGTATTCCCAATGGTAAAAACATAACCTGTTTGGGAACGTCCTTTGTGTGGATCTGACAAATATCCAGCATCAGCAAATCCTACCATCACATCATTTGGTGTATCTGAGTAGGAGGGGGTATCGCCAAAGCCGTATCGGGACCACGACTTAGCATCCGCGGGTCCGGATAAGTTGGCGGATATGTCTGCAAGATGGCGGATGGATGAACCAAAGCCAGTCTTGGCGGATATGGCTGGCGGATGGCGATCCGAGCCATGGTTTGTGCTGTTAGATGCAAGAGATCGACTATGTGTCGAATCCTGATGAGTGTATCGATAGTACAAGCCCATGTCAAGGGTTCCTTTAAGGTATCGGAAGATGTTCTTGATTCCAACCCAATGACGTTGTGTTGGCGCAGAGCTAAATCTAGCTAACAAGTTCACAGAGAAAGCGATGTCTGGTCTAGTACACTGAGCTAAGTATAACAAAGCTCCAATCGCACTAAGATATGGATATTCAGCTCCCAAGATCTCTTCGTCATCTTCTTTCGGACGAAAGGGATCTTTGTTGATATCCAGACTTCTAACGACCATGGGAGTGCCTGTAGGATGCATAACTTTGTCCATGTTAAATCGCCTGAGCATCTTTCGGACATATGCAGACTGGTGTATAAAAATTCCACCACTTCGGTGCTCTAGTTCTAAGCCTAGGCAAAACCGAGTCCTTCCCAGATCTTTCATCTCGAATTCGGATTTCAAATAGCTAGCGGTCTCATTGATCTCATTCAGAGTTCCAATGATGTTCATATCATCGACATAGACGGCTATAATGGCAAATCCTGAACTTGTTCTCTTTATGAACACACAAGGGCACAACTCATCATTCTTGTATCCTTTCCCAATCAAGTAATCACTTAACCGTGTGTACCACATCCTACCAGATTGTCGGAGTCCATATAGAGATCGTCTCAACCTGATAGCAAATGAACTTCGTGGTTTTTGCTCACTTGACTTGGGTAACGAAAGTCCTTCTGGCACTTTCATGTACATCTCCGTATCTAGGTCCCCATAAAGATACGCAGTTACAACATCCATAAGCTGCATATTGAGTCTTTCTGAGACTACCAAACTTATTAAGTATCGGAAGGTAATAGTATCCATGACAGGAGAATACGTCTCCTCATAATCAATTCCAGGGCGTTGAGAAAAACCTTGCGCCACGAGTCGAGCTTTATATCGCTGGACTTCGCCATTCTCATTGCGCTTTCTGACAAAGACCCATTTATGTCCAACAGGCTTCACGTTCGGCGGTGTAGGCACAACCGGTCCGAATACTTGCCTTTTCTTTAGAGAGTCTAGTTCAGCCTGGATTGCTTCTTCCCACTTCGGCCAATCCGCCCTACGTTGACATTCATCAACAGTGCGGGGTTCCATATCGTCGTCGTCAATAACTTCTTGAGCAACGGCGTAGGCGAATGCATCATCGATATACATGGAATTTCTTTCCATCAGATTGTGCATGCATAAGTAGTTTAGTGAGATTTCCTTGTTCTCCAACATCAACAGTGAGTCTGAGGCGTCCCCCAGATGATTCAGAGTTGATTCTTGGACATAGGTATAGTCGGAGACAATCTCGTGTGACGGCGTCACAGTATCGATGATGAACGGATCGCTTTGTGCCTGGACACATGCCCTCTTTCTAGGTACATTGTCTTTGGAACCGATTGGTCTCCCCCTCTTTCTAGGAGGATCCGAAGTCGACGCCGGCTCTCCACTTGGAGGTGCCGAGCCTAGGCTGCCGATGGCACCTAGGGCTGCGGGTCCGAGACCGGCGGCGCGTGCTCGCGCATGGCGAGGAATGTTAAGCCTTGCAGGTACATTCGCAGCAGGTATGGTTGATCTTGTCACTTTCGCAATATCAGTAAAGGAGTCGGGCATCGTATCCGCCACCTTTTGTAGTTCTAATATGCGTTGTATTTCAGTCTCACACTGAGACGTACGGGGATCATAATGAGACATAGTGGGAGAGAACCACGTCAATTCCTGACGTTCATTTGGGACGGATGCGGCCCCATCTCCCCCTAACGGCGGGAAGGATGTCTCATCAAAGTGACAATCTGCAAATCTTGCAGTAAACAGATCACCTGTCATAGGCTCTATATAGCGGACAATAGTTGGTGCTTCATATCCAACATAAATAGCTGATCGTCGTTGTGGACCCATCTTGGTACGCAGTGGAGGCGTGATAGGCACATATACGGCACAACCAAAAGTACGCAGATGCGAAATATCAGGCTCGTAACCAGTTACCAACTGGTACGCACTAAATGGTTGGCTATCTGTGGGTCGTAGACGAATAAGCATAGCTGCATGTAATATTGCATATCCCCATGCCGAAACTGGCAAGTTTGTGGCCATGACAAGAGACCTAGCTACAAGCTGTAGTCTCTTGATAGCGGCTTCTGCAAGACCGTTCTGAGAATGAACGTGGGGTACGGGATGTTCAACTTCAATCCCAACTGACATGCAATAGTCATCAAAACACTTTGAGGTAAACTCTCCAGCATTATCCAGTCTGATGGACTTAATCGGATTGTCCGGGTGGTGAGCCCGAAGCTTAATAATCTGAGCTAGGAGTTTAGCGAATGCAGCATTCCTCGTGGATAACAACGCTACGTGTGACCAACGCGTTGATGCATCAACCAGAACCATGAAATATCGAAATGGTCCGCATTCTGGTGTTATAGGTCCACAAATATCACCTTGTATTCGTTGTAGAAACGGAATATTCTGTTTATTATCAATAGCAAAAGATGGTCTTGCTTGAAGTTTTGCTAGTGAACAAGCTTTGCAAAACGAACGATGAGCATTAGACATCGCTACAGAAGCATGAGAAGCAGGAGGGGACCGAACCTCTCCTTGGAAGCGAGAGGCGGCTATCGACGGCACGGCCGAACCGAGGCCGAGGCGCCCTCTGTGCTTTTGTGATCGGAAAAATGGATGACCGTGGGAGCATTTCAAAATACGGATCATCAGATCACGACCCGGATGACCGAGTCTATCATGCCAAAGCTTATAAGCATCAGAATCACATAATATAACAACATGAGATTCGTTGGCTCGAATGGTTGTGAAATACATGCCATTGCGAACTCGCTTACACTTCTCCACAATGCGAGTGCGCATAGATTGAGTGGAGGTGATCAACAGATATTCAGTTCCATCTTCAACATAAGTGCTGAGGTGATAGTCATTGTCACGCACATCCTTGAAAGCTAGCAAGGTTCTTGGCGCCTTAGGCGCATATAGGGCGTCCTCTACCCGAATCTCAGTGCCATTTGGCAGTAAGAATTGAGCAGTGCCATGACCCTTAATTACGGGTCCAGTTCCTGTCATCGTAGATAACGACGATTCTCTTGGCGTAAAATCCGAAAACAATTGCCGATTTCTCAGAATCGTGTGAGTTGTTGCACAATCCAACAAACACTCAATCTCGCCTTGATACATCTACAAAAACAATGTAAATTGAATCAATAGTCTACTTTAGACTTTGGCGAACACTTTAAAGTAAGTGTACTGAAACAATATATCATCACAAAATGAAGTGCATTAAGGCCAATAACATAGCCATGGCAACGACAAAACTTGAGAGAAAAAGATAAGCCGCATTTTAATCACCGAGTATCACCAATGATAATCATAGCCTAGGTCAGAGATTGAGACCGGACACCGTCGTAGGTGGCGTGGCCGAGCCAAGACCGAGGCCAAGGCAAAGGCCGGGGCTACCCAGAGGCCGAGCCGAAGCAAGGCGAGTGGTGAGAGTCGGTCAGGCATTGAGGCAATGCGATGCGACGGTTGAGCTAAATCCGAAGCATGGCGAGTCCGAAGACACTTCGTTGCCGAGCCATTGATGCAAAAGTTGCAGTTGTTCGATAGGCTATCGATTGTTGGTTTCAAAAAACCGGATTCGGTGCTGAGCCAAGCTGGCGAATGGCCATGGCGAGTGAGGCCTAGCGAGTCGCGGCCAAGCGCTTAGGCTTTGGCGAGCGAGGTTTGGCGGATCGCAGCCAAGTTGGCGGATCGCTGATCGCGGATCGCGGATTAGTTGGCGAATAGCCATGGCGAGCGAGTCCTGGCGGATCGCGACCAAGTTGGCGGATAGCGGATCGCGGATCTCGGATCGCGGATCGTGTATCGCGGCTCGCGGATGGCGTATCGCGGATCGCGGATCGCGGATGGCGTATCGCGGATCGCGGATGGCGTATCGCGGATCGCGGATGGCGTATCGCGGATCTCTCCTTTTGTCTTTGTGATTTTTCGGATATGAGTTAACATCACCAGAATTTTGGTGAACTCAAAATGATTATGCCATTGAGAATTGGACGCATTGAACCAATTTTGCTTTCAGGGATGTAAAAATCTCAAATCATTCGTAGAATAAGATAGATTTTATTGATGACAACTCAAAAATACATCATGGTTGTTCTAAATAGAACGACTTATCGAACAAAGTCGTGATTTATTGACTATTCTGTCAAAATAACAATCAAAATCAAACTTGAACATGTATCTCATGACCTGGGTCAAATACTTATTCATAGTCTGGAGTATCATACTCCTGAGTCCTACGTTTCTTGGTAGGTTGGAAGTCATCGATGGCGAAGTTCGTATTTTCCTCATCGTATACTTCTTCCTCAAAGTCTCCTACATAGTGTGCTTCTTGTTCTATGTATTGTTTGTGTTTCTTGTAAGCGGCTTGAATATCTCTGCTTGCTATGCAATCGCGTTGGAGATGATTCATAGAACCACATTTGAAGCAAGGAGCCGAAGCATTGTTCGGCGGATGGCCACCACGCCTGGGACCGGAACCAAAACTGTTCCTCCCTCTGGGAGCGGCGGCTCTGCCATCATCCCTTGTCCAAGAAAGCGGTCGGCCACGGCCGACGCCTCTTCTCCCTCCTCGTCCGCCACGTATTGCTCTTGGCGTACGTGGTGGCGGTGCTTGACGTTCATGAGGTTGATGCTTCTGCTTAAAAGCTTTACCACGGGCTTGATGAGATTCCGCAATGAATTTCGGTCCTCGAGGCCTCTTATTGGTGGTAAGAATCAACTCATGGTACCTCTCCTTTCTCTGAAGGACATTCATCAAATCGCTGAAGGTTTTGATAGTGCCTTTCTCGCGGAGATCGCGGTACTGATGCGACAACATGGACGCAGATTCTGGGAACGTCGTGAAAGTCTTCTCCATCATATCATCATCGGTCTTTTCGACCCCACAAAAGCTCAAATCAGATTGCAAGTTTAGCATAGTCTGATGATATTCCTGGACGGAATCAAAATCCAGTAAGCGGATTTGCTCCCAATCAGACATGAGGTCTGGGAGTTGTGCGTCATGCACATTGTCGAAGCGGTCCTTGAGGATATCCCATAGCTCTTTGGGATCAGTTTTCCTCAGGTATTGCTTCTTGAGCGTTGGATGGATATGGCGCCTGAGAAACATCAGGGCTTGTGCTTTCTGTTCAGGAGAAGCGTGTAAGCTTTCATCCTCAGGAGGGTTGATGGTGGCAGTAAATCTTTTACCAATGAAAGTGTTCTCAACATCTGAGACCCACCTCTTGTATTCCTTGCCTTGGACATCCAAGATGTCAAATTCTGGACGCTGAGTGTCAGCCATCTACAGAACACAAACAGGGAGACGTTAGTATGTTTGAATACTAATCAAGTTTGATTGTTCTTTTAGAACAGTGCCAAGATATATCATGGTCACATAAATCGATGCTTAACGTGACTTCAAGTCACAATCGATATCTTCCCTTTGTTTTCTTTCCAAAAAAGAATAATACGTTATGGTTCACAGTGACATCACAGTCACAAGCATAACGGTGGCCGGTAACATCACAGTTACCCCAATAAACGTTGGCACCGGGGTGACTAAATCCCCGTATGCCGTCCCGAGAAGCGATAGAATCGGGATGAAGAAGCAGGGACACGGAAAGGTCCCGGAAGAGAAAACAAAACCCAACTATTGAAATTTCAGAAGCGGGAACGTTTATGAAAATATTTACCTCTTCAAGAGAAGCTTGATCAAACGAAACTTGACTCTTGGGGAAGCTTGTTTTCTTCGACTTTTCTTGATTTCTTCTTAACCACGAATAAGGGTTCGCGGATCGCTTGCTTGGCTTGCGAGCAATTTTGATCGTCTGGCGGATGCGTGCAAAAAGTAGCACGCAAGGGAGAGCTGCTGGCGAGCGGGTTGTCTGCCTAGAGGCAGAGGAGGAGCAGTACTCGAGGGTACAGTGCGGCAGGCGAACAGCGCAGATGCTGCTGAGAAGAGGCCGACGGTGCCGAAGGGAAGAATCGGCGGCCGACGGTAGGTTAGGGTTTCGGAAAAAATCGGAATTAGGGTTTCTAGGGCTTATTAGACGGGAGGCTAGAGCAATGTGCTGATAACGTGTTGTAGGAGAAATAGATTGATAAATCTCTCTGTGTTTATTCATTGATAAGGAGGCCTTTATATAGGCATTACATCAAGTATCCCTGGCGAACAGGGATTCCCTATCTAATAGAGTATCTAGACTTCTAGTCTTATTAGGGCAAGACACACCTCGGAAGTTACGGAATTAACCTTCCTTGAACAATATTATATTTATTTATTATGTACAAGACTAGTTTATAAATATAAATTATTATTACAACATAAAATAAAGAAAAATCAAATATATAAATTTAAGACTTTAAATTAAAACCCTACTATTGGAGATTGTTGAAGTCTTATATGAATAATGTCCAAATGAGGTCTTATAATATGTATAAGACCTCATTATGAGACTTCCCCATTGGAGATGTCCTAACCTGAGTGGTCGTTGATAATAGTCCTTAATATATTTTAATAATAATTAAGGTGGACATGTGTTGCCCATGGCTGGTGAGCCGAGTTCTTTCGATCACCAAGTGCATCGCCATGGAAAGCTTTACTTAACAAACCCTGAAGCTCTCTTCATTTGCTTCCGGCCTAATCCGGTTTGAAAAAGTGGAATGCAAACGGTGCTATAGCTAGTTTACTAATTGATCGGATCAAAGGTGATCAAACCCTTGTCTTGCTTTTCTTATTAGATTTTGATTAGGGAGCTTCTATTCATACCTCTAAAAATAACACTTGGACCTCTTTGCTTTATAGACCTTCAATTTACATTTTCAACAAAATAAAATGCTATTTAAACCTCCATTATTTTTCCAAAATACCCATACCTCTAAAAAATTAATAACAATTTTCTTTTTAGAAGATTCTAAAGGAAATCTGTAATTAGTTCTTTTTCAATTTTTGAACATCTAATAATCATATTTTCTCATACATTATTAACTTTGTTGAGACTGTGAAGCTTGTTTGTTCATAACCACTGTACAACTATTTACACGTTCTTTACACTAATCGTTGATTATAACAAATGCATTCAAGTAAGCGAAACTAAAAATTAATCTAACCGAAAAAAAAACTAAACTAATACAAATTGCATTATCTTTCAAAATTTACATAAAATTTTACTTCACCGTAGATTGTGGATGATTATGGATTTATCGTTCTTAAACAACAGTAAGGTGAGATATTAATTAATTTATTTTTGTATGGTGAGATTTTTTTTGGTAATGTGGATTTATTTTTTGTAAGGTGCGATTTTTTTGGTAAGATGAGATTTTTAGTTAGATGGATATGTTTTTTTAGTAAGGTGAGAGTTATTTGGTAAGATGATTTTTCAGTAAATTCACATAAGTTGACAAAGTCAATACCAATTAAAAAAAAGGTTTTTTTACCAATAACTACAATTTTGTGTTAATATTTACCACTAGTAAAATTCTTTTTTCAAATTACCAATAGCAAGATTCCATCCAAAACTAACAGAATCAGTTAACTCTTAAATTACAAAATTACCCTCAGTGAGCCTAATGCTACTGATCCTCATAACTCAACTTAATACTACTGACCCTCAGTAGCTCCGCCGTACTCCGCCGCGCTTTAATACTACTGACCCTCAGTAGCTCCGCCGTATTTCAATACTACTGAGTCTCAGTATCTCCGCCGTCCTCCGCCGCACTTCAATAATACTGAGCCTCAATAACTCTACATAAACCCCGTGAATTCTAATCTACCCCTTCCCAAATTCAAACTCAAATCCCTAGATAGATCTCCTCCGAGCCTACTCCGACGATCAAAACCCTAATTCCCCCACCTACTCCTCCTCCTCCTCCTCCTCTTCCCCTCAGTGGCTCCTCCCACTCAAAACCCTAATTCCCCCAAAAAAAATCCAGATCTCACTCCTCCACAAACTGGCCTCCACCGATCCAATCCCAACCACCAAATCCCACCACACCAAATCAAAACAACAAACAAGAGAGAGAGAGAGAGAGAGAGAGAGAGAGAGAGAGAGAGAGAGAGAGAGAGAGAGGCGGTGAGGTGGGGGACCCAGGGACGAAGCGGCTCGCGCCTCCGCCGGCCTCGATCCCAGCCTCGCGCGCTCGCTGCCTCGCGCCTTCGCCGGCCTCGCGCCTCCCAGCCTCGCCGCCTCCAATCTCAGATCAATTAGGTTAGGGTTTCGGTCTGGGTTTGTGGGTTTGAGGAGCAGATAGAGAGAGAGATCAAGAACTCAAATCCCTCGGGGGAGGAAAGAGATTTTTTTTTTTTGAAAAAAAAAAATATATATATATATATATATATATATATATATATATAGATGGCATATGTTGTAATTTTTAGATTTTCAGAGTTAATTATGTCATTAAACATTGGACAATTTAACAGTCTGTTACTGTTAATTCCTGCTGGTGGTATAAAAAAATTAGGGTTTGCTATTGGTACATATGAGCACCAAATTGTAGTTATTGGTAATTATTTATTAAAAAAAATAGAGAGATCCAAATACTGTTGTTTTTGGAGGTATGAATTAGGACTGGGTGCGGGCCGGGCCGGGCTGAGCCAAAAATTTACAAAGCCCGACACCCTCGGTCCGAGCCGAGCCAAGCTTTTTCAGAAATGAGGACCGGCCTGAGCCCGACCAAGTCCGGCCGAGTCGGGCTTTAGGGCTTTTTCGGGTTTTGCGAGACTGACGTAGGCGCTGAAGACGAAGACGGCGGGGCACAAGAGCAGGCGTTGTGTTGCTGTGGTGGGCCGGTGGCGGAGAGGGAGACGAGGAGACAGTCATAGGACAATGAAATCAAATTCTACTCCGTAACATTCTTTGATTCGTCACAAATTCATACACAAACATGTTCAATTTGATTTCGATCAATTCTAACAGCAAGCACAGATTCAGTAACAAAAATTGAAGCAATGAAATCAAATCAAACCTAGATTTCCAATCTTGTTCAAGAATTGAAGAACACCAACCCTTCAATTATCTGATCGGAAACTGAATTGAAGATCCCTAATTTGAAGATTTGCCCCAATTTTCATCACTCACCAAATTCGATTCCTCAACCACAAAGGTTGTTGCTTTGGAGGTTGGAGCCTTGGAGGTAACTGTCCCGGACTCGGCGGCGACGGCGAACGTTGCTGCTTTGGAGGTTGGAGCCTTGGAGGTGGGCTGGTGGGGCGGTGGACTCAGAGGAGGAGACGGAGCCACGGAGGTCCCAGTCGCAATTGAGGACCTCGAGGACCTCAAGGAGGCGAGGAGTAGACGAGGTCGACAGGAGGCTTGGAGGAGGACAGGTCGACAGGAGGCTTGGAGGGAGGAGGCTTGGATAATGGATGGGACGATAGGTTTTAAGGCTATTCTCAATATTTTATTTTTTTTAATTTTTTTTAATATATATTAAATTATCGGGTTGGGCCGGGCTTTCGGTCCCAAAAAAATTCAAGCCCGAGCTTGGACCGACTTGCATAGTATCGGGCCGGTCTTTCCTCGGACCAGTCCATACAATTTTACAGCTCGGTCCGTTTCGGGCTTTCAGTCATTCGGGCCCAAACGCCCAGCCCTAGTATGAATAGAAACTCCATTTTGATTATTGCTGAATTCAAATAAGTAGTTATAAGGTTATTTTTTTATACGTCTTTGCTTTGGTTTGGTAGTTGTTATTTTTGGCTTAATTGAATTGAGACGGTACCAGTAAATAAGACTCATCAACGTCTCTACCCGAATTTATTTAATTTA
The DNA here is from genome assembly GCA_963682095.1 of Potentilla sterilis. NCBI lineage: Eukaryota > Viridiplantae > Streptophyta > Magnoliopsida > Rosales > Rosaceae > Potentilla > Potentilla sterilis. Next base: position 22,344,977 of record OY821760.1, read on the forward strand.
AAAAAACAATCTTGCTATTTGTAATAATAAGCTGAGAATTGTATTTATTGGTAATTAATTATATATTGGGTATATTTCATTAAAATTTTGAGTTTTAGCCATCGATTTAACGATGTTAGTCCAGTAATAATTGCTAAATATTAAATTTTAGCAAATCGTAGACTTACACGTGTGAAACAAATATTTAGCTATTTCTTTAGCAATGCTGAGTCAATTGTTAAATTTAGCAATTCTATTTAGCAATTACTAAATTTAGCAACTTTTAGCAATTCTGTTAGGAGTAATTAATACTACATACACCAAAATATTTTACAAAATATGAATCCCAAATGATGTGACAAAAACCATCTCAGCCCTTTTGTCAAACAATACCAATGATATGGATTTTGACTACTAATTAAGAAAATAATATCTTGAATAATTTTTTATAAAAGAAAAAAAACAACAACAGAAAAAAAAATTAAAAAATGAAAATAGAGGAACCCTAATAACCCAATCGCCATTCGACACCTTCGTGTTTCCATAACCCCCAAACAACCCGCTTCTTCCTTATCCAAATCTACCCTCTATGGGTTGCTCTCTGCAAATATATTACCATCAGTTCTTATATGATTATATTGATTTGAGATCTACATATCGATGGTGATTCGAAATAATCTACATAGTAGGTGAGGTAATTCCCTTGATGCTTATATCTGCCCCATGTATTCTTACCTTCTCTCAAATAATATACGTACTCAATACAATTGGATTAGCCGCTATGTAATTCAGTGAAGCTTTACGTATATGAGATTTGTAAAATCAAACAAAATCTGACTAAAAATTGAAGAATCGGACTTGGAACAAAGAGAAGTAATACTAAGCAATTGATATGCATTCACGAGATAAATTCCTTTAAAATAATTTTGGAAATATAAATCCATGTAGGACTTGATGTGGCATTTGGGATGTAATTTTTGTATAAAGTTTTGGGGTCTCTAGAAAGTTCAAATTAGTCTGCAGATGCTCCAGCACACCAAAAGGTGTAAGAATTTACTGAAAGCTGAAATTGGCAAAAAGTAAATTATAGAAAGAAAAAAAGACAGAGAAGGTAAGTCTGATTTTTCGTCTCCAAGTTGAAGGAATAAAACTCACAGTGACCATTACAATATTTGTCTTCAAATAAAAGTCTCAGATAGTGGCGACTAGGCGAGTCCAGGCATAATGGCGCTCTTGGTTCATACACTTGACTCCGTCCTCTCTTCTTCTTCACTCCTCTTCTCAAATCACAACAACCTCCGAAGAATCTCGCCAATCTCTCACTCCTCATCCACCCTAAGATTTCCAGGCAGCTCCCACCTCCTCCATTTCTCGTTTTCATTCTTTCCTCCGTAACTGTTTTCTCATACTTCAACTGCTTTTCAGGTCAACGATTCGATTTCCGGGAGAAGCGTCATGTGGCCAGAATCGCAACCTCCGGCTTCGCTTGTATCTCTGCCCAGCAAATTGTGAGTATGCGGCGCTTGTTCTTGTTTCAGTTGTTTACAGTTTGAATTTGTTATTGTTGTTGTTCTGATTTTGGATAATGCAGAAACCGGAGACTGTGATTGTGAAAGAGAAGAGCGTTTCGGTGATTCTGTTGGCCGGAGGGAAGGGTACAAGGATGGGTGTGAGTCCTCTTTGATATTGATATTGATATTATTGTTATTGTCACTATTTTCATGTGTTGAAGTCCTTTTGTTATGTTTGGTGCTACTAGGCCAGTATGCCGAAGCAGTATCTCCCGCTTTTAAGCCAGCCAATTGCATTGTACAGGTGACTTATTCATAAACCAATGCCTTTGTGTGATTTTATTACCACATCGAATGAGCTGATGGATTGTGTTTTTTGTTAAGTCAATGAAATGCCGATTAAGTAGCTTTACAGGGAATCCTTTAAGGCTGTTTATGTTTGTCAATGTGGTGAATTATGATTCGCTTTTTTATTTTTTATTTATTTATTTATTTATTTTTTTTCTGTTTGCTAAGTCTGTGCTCCATCTGTATGAATATTTGCCAACTCTGTGCAGCTTCTTTACTTTCTCGCGCATGCCTGAAGTGAAGGAAATCATTGTAGTTTGCGATCCCTCCTACAGGGATGTTTTTGAAGGTTCCATTACTCTCTTTCTCCTTGCTCTTCTTTTAACGTGCATTGGCTTCTTTGGCATGTTTGATTGTTGGGTCTAGTGCTGTTGGACACATTTATTCTGATTTGGTTTTGGTCGTGTTCTCAGATGCCAGGCATAAGATCCAGAAGGAACTCAAATTCACGCTACCGGGGAAGGAAAGACAAGATTCAGTTTACAGCGGACTCCTGGTGGGTGCACATCCTTGTGCTTTCCATACTTTTAAGAAACGAAAGTCATCTTGATCCTGAAGAAGTCTCTTTGTTTTGTTTTCTTGGGAAAGTTGTAACCTAGTATTGAATGACCTGCTTAACACATAGTGTGAAATATTCACTCTGCTGTATCTCAAAGTTTATTGCAATATCTTTCACAATATTTGAACTGAGAAAGCTGTTTGGTTTTGTTTCTGGGATTTGCTGTTTTAAGTGGAACACAACTTTTTTGATTTGTAATTATTCATATGTATCGTGGCCTCATCTATGCTGCTTTTATAACAAGAGAAAAAAGAAAGAAAATAGTCTCCTATCTGATGTGATTAATACTGTATGTGTAGATATGTAGCACATTCTACGACACATTTCACACTTAGACTCCTTTTCTAGAACATTTAGGGGAGTGAGGAGTCTGTTTCTAGAATATTAGAGTGGAGTGGGGAGTGGAGACTGCAAGTGTGAAATTTTTTGAAATTTCATGTGAAAATCACCCTTCTTCTTTCTTCCTTTAATGTCTAACCATTCATCACATGCATGTTTTTGGACGAAGTTAAGGCTTTTGCTTACCTAGTAGTAGCATACATGTCAACTAAAGTTCTTAACTTACTTTTTCAAAAACAATCAGTATCTTCAATTGGTGATTTTTTTCCCAAACTGTATTGTTGTATAATGAGGACGTGCTATTGCATAAATGCAACTTCTGTGTACAGGCTATTGATTCGACCTCTGAGCTTGTTTGCATCCATGATTCTGCAAGACCTCTGGTATCATCAGGAGATGTTGAGAAGGTCAGACTTTCTTTACTTGTATATCTAAGTCATTTGTTTTGACATTATATATAAAGAACACCATGTTTTGTGTAAGAATCGCCATGCATTCTGTCTTAGGTGTAGAGCAGTACTGCTTCTTACGTAAGTGCTATTGTCTGAAACTATTTGATAAATGTTGTTATCTGTACACATCTCGAGTTTTGGAGTGAACCTCATCATGCACAGAAACCAATATTCAGGTGTATGCATAGAACTACACATGTTTACAATTTCTTTAAAAAGACTTTCAGAAAGGGAGAAGAGAATGATTTCTTCAAAAATCTAGTAATATATATAACCTACAGCCATGACAAAGACATGAAAAATTCCAAGAATTTGGCCCTAGAAATTATCCAAAACAACTTGGTCTTGCCTTGACATGAAGCAGCAGTGTATATCTTACTAATGATGGGACTTTATGAAAACTTTTCCATCAAGATACATCTGCTGCTCTTCTATTTAAGTAGATTAGTTTAGGGTATCATACCAGTATCCACCCATAAGTATTCAATTGCTGCCAAATGACCTCGAAATTTTTGAACCGTTTATTAGCATTCAAAGATCACTTCACCTCTCCAAATAAGTAGTTTTGTTTAACATTCCTTGCTGCCAGTCAATACGTCAAAAGAATGTATATGGAATACATCACATAGGAATGTTAGGTATTTGCACACATATCTTATTCGTCGACTAAGGGTAAGGTAAATCACACTTCCACCAAGTGCAGAACTGGTTGGTGTTTGTTGTTTCAGTTATTTTGGTATCCTTGGTGGTTTTGTGAATCCTTTTGCTTGTTTTGGTTTATGTGAAGTCTGATTTCTTCTATGACTATTCAAGAGAATAATCTGAGAAAGAATTGAATGCTTTTAGGTTCTTAAAGATGGTTGGTTAAATGGAGCAGCTGTACTAGGCGTTCCAGTAAAAGCGACCATCAAAGAGGTATGTATAAATCATAGTGACTTGTTTCAGATTTATACTACTTTCAGTTGATGAATTCTTAAACTACACCCAATTTATATATGCATTTGGTTTAGTTCTCCTTATATTTTCTTCAGCGTAACACGTAGCCGCTAGTTTCCTTGTTTCCTTTTAGCTGTATTTACATTTATGTATCCTTTCCGGAGGTACTTGTGTAATTCTCAGTAAATCTGTCTTTTGCTCTTTACGTCCCCGCTTAAACACATATCAGGGGGCTCAACCTGTTTGCAGAACATGAATTCCTGCATATAGACCTTGTGACACTGAAATTCTTGTACTTATATGCAGGCAAACAATGAATCTTTTGTAGTCCGAACTCTTGACAGGAAAACACTTTGGGAAATGCAAACACCACAGGTTTACTGTTTACAGAATCTCTCTCTCTCTCTCTCTCTCTCAGTTCATGACTTTTGGAATATTCTAATAGCTTCTGTCTATCAATTCTCACAGGTCATCAAACCTGAGTTGCTCAAAAAGGGCTTTGAGCTTGTTAACAGGTACATAGAGATTCATGTTAATTTTGTTGTACAATGTTAAATGCGAACTGCTGAATAAATAAAAATATGAGGTAATGAGTCGAGATAAATGTTGAGGATGTGAATAATTCAGAACCTTCTCAAATCAGAATCCCATCATCAGCTAGTTATCCCTTGAGAGTCTGATCCTTGTTTTGTATAAGAAAGCCCAATAAAAAGATCTTATGCGTTGACTCATAATTCTTTGAAACACTGATCAAGAGACAAAAGTTTGTGAGTTTTGCTGTGCAAATTTCAATTGAAAAACAATGTTGGGCACCTATAAATATAATTATTTCCATATTTCTCATGTCTTAATTATTGTAATTTCCACAGGGAGGGCCTTGAAGTGACTGATGACGTGTCTATTGTTGAGCACCTTCCACATCCTGTGTACATTACTGAAGGATCTTACACCAACATCAAGGTAGTGAAAAATCCCACTCTTTGCATCAACTAACACAAATATAGAACCAGTACTGCAACCCGTCCTTTGATTTGGAAGTTGCTCGCCGTATTCAAAAGTTCATCTGTAAAGGAAAGAAGTCTCATTTCATTGCACTACAAATATTTTGCAGGTCACAACCCCAGATGATTTGTTACTCGCAGAAAGAATATTGAGTATGGACACTAAAAAGTCTTCAGAATGATCGTGCCATCTGTCTTCGAATTACCTTGGTGCACACTCAGAGAATCTTTAGTATGGACACTAAAAAGTCTTCAAAACGTTTCATATTAAAATGATTCATCCTTTGCTCAGATATGCAGCTACTGCGTTCGGAATCGGATGGTATTATTGCTGGCTCCAGAAGTGTCCAAAATTTAGGTCCAGATGTGGAAAAGCAAAGCAAAATTCATCTGCATTAAACTGTTATGTATGTAGGTAGCATATCGAAAACAATTTTGGTTGGGGTTTTTCATAAAGTATATGAAATGGAACTTTTTTTATAGAAGTCTTCTCTTGATGAATGACTGAACATGAACAGAAATTCAAAAGATCATCAGCTGTCATCAGCTGTTCAACAACTCATCAAATTTTCCAAGCATTTCACCCTAAACCCAAAGCAAAATTTCCAAGGGATTTTACCGCAAATATAAATTCTAAGCAATTGATTTTCAATAAGGCAGTCGTATTACAAATCCCTTGCCCTTTTTCACCATACGCAAGACCTAACTGGCTCGGCATCTTGACGTCCAAGTCTTCGTTCTTGGCATCATGGCCTGTATGTTTCTTTTGAGCTGTTCGATGATAATCTTCACTGGAATGTTGTTTCATGGAACTCTATGATTTTGCTTTACACCGGCAATGTTGATGCTCTTGTTTGAGGCAATGGATGTGCCTACATATAATAGCAGTTATACCAGACTCTCTATTATAACTCTATGATCACTTTTAGCTATCTCCTTAGCTAAATTTGGAGAGCGTGATAGCTAAAAGTTAAAACAATTAAATTTAATACATTTTTTATATGTAATTATATATAATTTATATATATGCATTTAAACCACTTTTTATTCATTTAATAAGTATTTTAAATTCAAATCAAGCTAAAGTAGAGAAAACTTATGCAGACGTATTTATAAAGTGACTAGCCAAAATAACTTTTTGCTATTTTGGCTAAAATATTAACTAAAGTATGGCTAACATTGCTAAACATGCTCTCAAGTCGGTCTACCAAGCTTGTCATATAGTCTTAACGTGTCTTAGTTTTAACCTTTCCTTTCATCAACAAAATTTGAATAAATAAATTTTTGTGTTAGTTTTGGCCTTAACTGGCAACCGCGTTTCTAATCCCCCACCATTATTTTTTTTTCAGAAACAATCCCCACCATATTTGCATATATAAGAGCATCTCGAGTTGTAGTATTAATCAAATTGCTATATTTAGCAAAATTTTTGAGTTTTAGCAATCGATTTAACAATTTTGCTCCAACAATAATTGTTAAATATTCAGTTTTAGCAAATCGTAGACTGACACGTGGGGAGCGAATATGTAGCTATTTCTGTAGCAATACTTTAGTTAATTTACAAATCTAGCAATTCTGTTTAGCAATTATCAAATTTTGTAACATTTTAGTAATTCTGCTGGAGATCAAATGTACCTTAAGAGTTGTTAAATTGTTAAAAATTTCAAATGAGCAATACTGCTGAAAATGCTCTAAACCCATCTATATATTGGTAGAAGGGTAGGAAGATTGATGAGAAATTTTGAAAACCAACCAATTTTGAGTATTTAAGATGACTTCTAACCTTTTTTTTTTTTGGTGAAATATTTTAAACTTTATTTTGTGAAACTATTGAAAAATAACCACATAAGAGATGAAATGTCATACTTACACTCAAATCCTTGATCCCAAACTCTCTTCATTCACTTTTGTCTATCGACGACATGTACTAGCATATTCTTATTTTCATGGCTTAGGACTTGAGTTTGATATGTACAAAAAATTCTTTATCATCTCTTGTAAACTCATCATTTCTTATCACTTTGTTTTCTTCATTAACAATGTTTATGTAAAGTTCATTTTCATTCTTTCCTAACTCGCTTTCATTCTCTAGAAAATTAAAGTTTTATCATTTACTTACAATGAGGTAATGACTCTCTATGATTCCATACATTTTTTTGCATTGCAAAGGGTACCCTAAAGGCTTCCTAGACCCAAAGACTAATCCCTCAGGGGAGGTCATCCTACGGGGGCATTGCAGCCCCTCCCTGGCCACTTTACTTTCATAGAGGATCGAACTCCCGACTTGAAGTGGTTACCAGTATGGGGTGCCCGACCACTACACTATCCTTAGTGGTTCTATGGTTCCATACATAGTCATTCTCAATCTCCCATAAATTTGTGTTTACTAACACCCATTAGAGAATCAAATCCGTGTGAGTCCCACATTAAAATCAAGAATCATCTATTCACATTCCTTGGTTCCAAAACTATCCTCATAATTTTATGAAAACCCAAAGCTACCAATTACATAAAACCTATCACATTTTTTTTTAAAAGAGAAATTTCATTCATAATCAAACTCATAATTTTATAGAACAAAGTTTCGTGGTGTAAAACACCAATATGATACGTAGTCTACAACACCTATATTTGAAACTACATGCCCAAAGGTACGTAGGAAAATTAAAAACCTAACTCCATGACCAAAGTATAGATGATATGTATAAAGTTAAACATAAAATTAAAGACATGAAATAAAATCCTCACCCATAGTACTGGGGCTTGGAGGAATGAAATATAAAAATATAAGGGAAAAGTTTATATCTTCTCCTTGTCCTTACAGCTTGGGTTAGAAGGTTTACCACCATAGAGATAGGAAAGCACGTTTGCACCAGAAACTTTCTTCAGTGGTGCAAGGTTTTTGTTTCTTGATCCTTGAGGGCGTCCTGATCCTTCCTTCTTAGGAATTGGAACTGCTGCAGGAGTAAGGGTGCCCTCCTTTCTCACCAAAGTGCCATCATTAACTTCCACCAGATCCAATGGTTTTGTTGTGAATTGCGTAGTGAAAGCAGGGAGTTTCAGTTTCTTCAGAGGTGCATCAATTTGAGTATTGGCTAGTACATCTGCGAGGGAGCGGTATAGCTTCTTTGGGGAGGGAGTGAAAGCTATGTCCTCTTTGAGCTTAGATCATCATTGCCTTGTTCTTCTTGATCAGCTTCTTCCGCTTTCTCAGCATCTTCAAAAGGAACTAAAGAAAAATATCATCATGTTGTTGTCGAAGCAAAGCCTTGTTGATCAGGATTGGTCGTTTGGGACAACTACAACCCACACCACAAAGTGGTTTGCTACTTTCACCACCAAAAAGAGATCGCACAAGTTGGGGGGGGGGGGGGGGGGGGGGGGGCTTGATTTACCATAAATTTAAAATTTCTACGGTGAAATTTAACTGCAGCAAAATTAGGGCATAAGGAATCCATTTTGAGCTTACGAGTTGGAATGGTTACCTCAATATTGTTTCCAGGACAAATTTCATTGTCATGCTAGATGAGATTACACTTCTTACGTCTGCCATTCAAATTCTCATAGTAAAAGGAAACTTCTTTCTCAACTGAGGATTAAAGGACAGTCTAGGGCATGAGAAACCCTAACACGAATCACACCTTCTGCCCTCCACATCTTGTCTGTAAAATATATATTTGTATGATATTGCATATATAAATTGAGATAAATAATAACTTGAATTTAGAAATTAAATTTCAGAAATAAATAAGAGTGTATGAAGATAAATTCAACCAATACCAAATGAGTTTCAAGATGGATTAAGAAAAGTCAAGTCGTGTGTGTCACACACTCTCCTTAAGACAACTACGCCGCCTCTACGGGTGCAAAAGGTCTGTTGGCGCTCTTCTCCCAGGATACAATGACTAACGAATTTCTGAAGCTGCACTGCTACAGGAAAGCCTGCGAACTGGAGAGAGTACCCTCTTTCTATTATCAGAGAATGAACACAAGAGCAGAAGAGAGAAAACTTTTAAGAGGAGAAGAGTTGATTGCTTTTTGGTGTGTTTAGACTAGAAATAGGAGGCCCTTTTTATAGTGTGAGGAATGGTCATAATCAAGCATTACAACATATGTTACTGGAATATCAAAAGGTTTTCCAGTAGTTGCTGAAGAGTCCAAAAAGAATCCGGGCTGGGTGCAAAAAGGAGCCTGTGTTCTGGAGCCCAAATCGGTGTTGTATTCGTGTCCGCAGGTCGCGCGGGCACACACAAGAGTTTGGTGCTCTAGCTTGAAATTTGCACACCCCCCCTGCGCGTGAGAGTGTATAGTTTGTGTTTACATAACTATACCTCATAGGAAGATGATTCTATATAAAGACTCTTGCCATTTCCCTTTTTCCAATGTGGGACAAACTTTGTTTTACCATTTTATATAGCCAACTTTGGATGTCAATTTTTCATTCATCCCAAAACCAAATTAGACAAATGAACACATGATCTTATAGTCCTCATAATGAAGAATTCAAATCCAAGTTCATCTTTCATGAATTATAAGTGTAACACACTTTAATTAATCCATTTAAATTTGGTTTCGTAAAGGGGTTTTAACCCATTTTTCTAAAAATTCCCCACATGAATAAAATTGGCCACCAAAGACTCGATAGAATTGGTGATAGATTTCTATGGTCGAAACCTGCATAGGATAGGTAGGTTTTACCCTTTGAACCTTCCCTTATGAAAGTATGATTACGTTACTAACTAAATAGTAGACGCGATGTCCTTGAACTATTCGTTATTTTGTGTAACTGATAGCATACCTCACACAGGAGTCTTCCTGGTACATTTCAGTTCTCATTATTGTGCCCGTTTTGGCCCTAGACACACGTCTGGTTCTGCAAGTAGTTTGATAAGAGTTATGTCCTAAATAACTCCCTTAGAAGCGGTCTCACTTCTCTCTTGCATAGGTGATCTCTTATATAAGAGTAACCCGCATTACTCCGCTCGGTTTTTCCGACGCATAAGAATCATTAAAAGCTTGGCTTAACCTAACTCTTACGGGTATCACTGTTTTTTCATCATAGGAATGGATTTGGGTACTCCCCACAGTGATCCAATTTCATCTCCACAATTTAGTTTTCCCATTTGAACCTAGCTCTTGGGATCTCCAGTCTACTAGGTTGGGTATTCATTGTAAAGATTTTATTTTCCAATGGGCTTTAATTCCATTCCCCTCGATGATTTATCAACCAACTTTCTGTTTAACCCTTTGGTTAGCGGATCCACAATATTATCCTTAGACCTCACATAGTCTATAGAGATAACTCCAGTAGAGAGTAGTTGTTTTATGGTATTATGTCTTCGACGAATGTGTCTAGACTTACCAGTGTACATCTTGCTCTGTGCCCTGCCAATCGCAGATTGGCTATCACAATGTATGCAAATTGTAGGCACAGGTCTTGTCCTTCTAGGAATATCCTCTATGAATTGGAGTAACCATTCTTCTTCCTCCCCACATTTGTCTAGTGCAACAAACTCTGATTTCATCGTGGATCTGGTTATGATCGTTTGCTTTGAGGACTTCCAGGACACCGCTGCACCTCCTAGGGTGAATTGATGGAAAAATTATTCTCCAAGTATTTTGTACCTGCAAAACAACTCCATACACATATTACCCTTTTTGTGTCGAGTGTAGTATTGACAAGTAGGATCGTTCTATCCGGGGAAATCAAGGGCATTTAATCTCATGAAATATTACACAATCAAATTGGGGTTTTAATTTGGATTCTATATGCTACTAAAAATTACGAAAATAATATAAATAAAAACCTAAACTATTATTTACACATGATCATCATCTTTCACACAATACAAATTACACAAAACTCACATAACATGCAGCTAATTCAATCATGGATGCAGCAAACAATTCGGCAAATTCTCAAGATTAGTTTTAGTTCCAATTTAATTAGAGCCCTTTGTGGTTCATCTAATTAGCAAAACTCCTTATTTATTTAGAATCAGCTTCGTGCGTAACCCTAAACATAGTGCTAATTGATTTAAAAACACTTCGAGTAGAAATTAAATCAAGAAACACATAAGCACAATGAGTCGAATTGGAGACAAGTAACAAGTATGGCGTCACCTCACCCCATTATCATGCATATTTTCAGAATTACTCTAACCCTTGAAATTCATACAAGATAAACCAACTTCGTGTATAATTTACCTCATACATATTCGGCAACATGAAGCATACACCCAAGAATCAGTCATGGCCTAGGCTGCCCTCAAGTATACAACTTGTTGTGCATACGAATTCAGAAAATAAACCAAAACAAAACCCTGATTACATGCAAAATTTCTGCCCCAAAACCCTAATTAAATTCGTAACATGCTATGTACAAAAACCAGAAAATTAAACAACCAAAAGACATATTCGGAAGTCTAAATTAAGATTAATAAAACCAAACAACCATTCACAAATCCATACAAATTTCATAGACAAAATATTGTATTTATACAAAAAAATAATAGCCATGGAAGAAGAGTTGATCATACTTTAAGAAACCTTCAAGGAAGCTTTCGGCAAGGATGATCCAATGGTGATGAAGGATGCGACTTGAGTGTATAGGTGAAGGGGATTTGGCTAGTATTTTTCTTGGGATTTTATGGTGGAGTTTTGGCAGAGTTTCGGCAGCTTAAAGGTGAGAGACAAGATGATGTTTTTCTGTATAAAACTTGGCTATATATAGAGGACAAAGAAAGTAAGGTTTCGGCAAAGTGAAACCCTAGGAAACCGAATTCTCCTCCCCCTACTTGCTCGGCAAGTTTTCTTTTTCTTTTCTTTTTATTTTTTCTTTCTTTTCTCTTTTCTTCAGCCGAATTCATTATAGACTTGATAATGGATAAAAGAATATCCATAAGGCAGCCGAAAGCTTTCCCTAGATGGGCTAGGAAAGTTTCTCCTAGTTCAGCCGATTCCATGCTTCTCCTTGATAAACTTAGGGAAACATCTTTTTCTTTGTTCTTTGACTTTTCTCTTGCTAGTATGACTTCCCTAATGCTTCATTATGTTCAGTGACTCCTCAATATTGGCCTTGGACAAGCTTTTGATGTAGAAAAACAGAAAACACTAAAAACGGGCAGTAGGTTTTCTCTCCCGGCAGACTTGACATTCGTTCATTCAAACCGGTATAAGTCCTTGCTCAGAAAATATTTTGCTGCGATTCTAATTGCATATAAAACTAGACACACAGATCTTTCCATTGACATAAGATTCACCTTCTAATTACTTGTGGATCGTCCGGCATAAATTCCGGAAGTTGGATGTTGTGTACTGGAATCTTCTGGATTTGCATCCAATTAGAACTTGAAGTTCTTGACAAATTGCTTTGCTCCGATTTCAATGATTCCTTCCAATGTTCAATCCTTTATGTGTCAACTGCATATGAAATAAGAAAAATCTATCAAAAGTAAAGTTAATGTTTTACAGATTCAATAAAACAACTCAGAGACTCTGTGATTAGGCTTTTGACAATTTCTGTCCAATTCTTCTATTTTCCACTTGTTTTCACTTTATCGTTACCGAAACTCATGACTCTATTACATGACTCTATCTTGCATAAATAAAGGTTAAAGCGTATTATAAATGAGGGTAAATCATATTAAGAACGCAGCATTTTATGCTCCTATCATGAATACATATCCACTAGTAGACCTTGAGTCTTTCTTGTCAGATATCCAGTTTGCATCACTGAATCCTTCTATAACATCTGGGTATGTTGTGTAGTCCAGCCCATAGGTACGAGTATACCTTAAGTACTTTAGTACTCTTACAATTGCTTGCCAATGCATAGCTCCAGGATTACTCGTATACCTGCTTAGCTTACTCACTGCATAAGCTATATCTGGTCTTGTACAACTCATTACGTACAGTAGACTTCCAATGACTCTCGAATATTCTAATTGAGAAACACTTTCTCCTTTATTCTTCGACAAGTGCAGAGTCATGTCTACCGGAGTTCCCCATGTACAGAATCTCCCTTTCCTCAGATGGTTCGAAGGTGGAGAACATCTTCTTGTCAGCACAAACATGTTTGGTGGCTCCAGTACTGTCCATCCACCATTCCTTGGGGTTTGAATCCACCATTTTCAGCTCAGATATCATAGCACAGAGATTCATCTCAGCAACATCTTGAGTGACATCATCAATCAAGTTGGCCTCCTTCTTCCTGTACTTCCTTGGTTTGTTGCAATCAACAGACTTCTGACCAGCCTTGTCACAGTTGTAGCACTTGCCTTCAAACCTCTGTTTCTTGGAGACACCACCTTTTGGTCCTAGCTTGAACCGTTGATTCTTGAACTTCTTGTTCTTGGAACTCTGGCCATGTTCCATGACATTTTCCTTGGCAGAATACCCAGCGCCCCATGTCTTCTTCTCAGATCCTCGGTTGTCTTCTTCAATGCGAAGCCTGACCTCCAGATCTTCCAAGCTCATTTCCTTTCGCTTGTGCTTCAGGTAGTTCTTGAAGTCTTTCCAAGCGGGTGGGAGCGTCTCAATAGCACAAGTCACTTGAAAGCTCTCACCAAGCACCATCCCTTCAGCATGAATCTCATGCAAGAACAGTCTTAGAATCCACCATCTTATAATCAAGAAAGCAACCCACGATAAATTTCTTGGCGCCGGCATCTTCTGTTTTATACTTCTTTTCAAGGGATTCCCATAGCTCCTTCGCCGTTCCCATATTGATGTACACATTGTACAAGGAGTCAGCCAGACCGTTCATGATATAGTTCCTGCACAAATAGTCAGAACTATTCCATGCATTCACAGTAGCAATCTTTGCTTGGTCATCTTGATCACCTTCGTTGAACTCAGGAGCATTCTCAGTCAGGAACTTAGCCAGGCCAAGAATGGTCAGATAGAACATCATCTTTTGTTGTCATCTCTTGAAATGCAACCCATTAAACTTCTCAGGCTTCTCCCCGTGGGAGACTGAGACGGGCAAATTAAGCCGTAGCAGGTGCTTGCATGGTTGGCATTTGAACTTGTCCCTTAACAGCGTTCATAGCATCCGAATTTTCTCCGTTAGTCATGTTTTCTTAAATGAAACACACACACAACTGTAAGAATATTGAAACTCGATGGTAACGAGTATTCACAAATTATATAAGCAATATCAATATAGTTGTCTTAAGATTGTAAAATATATATTGGTATGATATTGCATATATAAATTGAGATAAATAATAACTTGAATGTAGAAATTAAATTTCAGAAATAAACAAGAGTGTATGAAGATAAATTCAACCAATACCGAATGAGTTTCAAGATGGATTAGGAAAAGTCACGTCGTATGTGTCACACACTCTCCTTAAGACAACTACGCCGCCTCTGCGGGTGCAAAATGTCTGTTGGCACTCGTCTCCCAAGATACAATGACTAAAGAATTCTTGAAGCTTCACTACTAGAGGAAAGCCTGCGAACTAGAGAGAGTACCCTTTTTCTATCACTAGAGAATGAATATAAGAGCAGAAGAGAGAAAACTTTTGAGAGGAGAAGAGTTTATTGCTTTTTGGTGTGTTTAGACTAGGAATAAGAGGCCATTTTTATAGTGTAAGGAATGACCACGGCTATTAAGATCAGTAATGAATTAGGGAATTTCAATGGCCATGAACAGCTGAAATTAATCACCCACTGAATGGTCATAATCAAGCATTAGAGCATATGTTACTGGAATATCAAAAGGTTTTCCAGTAGTTGCTGAAGAGTCCAAAAAGAATCTGGGCTGGGTGCAAAAAGGAGCTTGTGTTCTGGAGCCCAAATCGGTGTTGCATTTGTGCTCGCAGGTCGCGCGGGCACACACAAGAGTTTGCTACTCCAGCCTGAAATTTGCACACCCCCCTGCGCGTGAGAGTGTATAGTTTGTGTTTACACAACTATACCTCATAGGAAGAGGATTCTATATAAAGACTCTTACCATTTCCTTTTTTCCAATGTGGGACAAACTTTGTTTTCCCATTTTAAATAGCCAACTTTGGATGACAATTTTTCATTCATCCCAAAACCAAATTAGACAAATGAACACATGATCTTATAGTCCTCATAATGAAGAATACAAATCAAAGTTCATCTTTCATGAATTATAAGTGTAACAGACTTTAATTAACCCATTTAAATTTAGTTTCATAAAGGGTTTTTAAACCATTTTTCCAACATTGTCGTCCATGCTAATATAATCACTAATGACCAAAGAGACGCTCCTAATCCTGTTTGGTTACTCAAATTTCGGAGGAATATTGGAGATATACACCCAAAAGAACATATTATTCATTGAAATTTGGTGAATATCACTAACTCCATCATATTGTTGGAATACAACCGGCGTACGGCCATAGTACCATGATCCTCCAATAAGAACGCGGTTGGCATCCTTCTTCATTTTGAAGGGAAAAAGGAAACGATCCCGCACCCTGGCTTGCACCTGAAACATGTCGTCGAGTTTCTAGACACGTTTGAAATTCGATTTGAGGTATGAGGCTTTGAAGGATTTCCGCGCCAGCGGTCGAGCCAGGAGGAAGGATTGTCCTCCTCCGAAAAGTTCATCGTCGTCATCGTCTTGCACCTAAGAGAGATCAACGACGTCGTTGCTTGCAATTGTTGAGGATTGTGCGAAACTACGAGTTACCGCATCCAAGGTTGCCATGGGGGTGAGGTTTGCAATACAAAAGAAGAAAAACCAGAAAACTCAAGCACATTGCACGGTTGATATGCTCTAGAAATAGGATTCTAGGTGGAAGAGCACAGGAGCATCTGTGCTAGGGTTTTTGATAAAACCTATCAACATTTGTATTAGAAGAGTATTTTTATAATCAACGTTATTTCTATTCTCATTCCTTCAACAAGTAAACATACAATGGGAATGCCTCATTCTCGCTTCTATTCCTTATCGCTCTTATTCTTTCTCACTCCGATTCCTTCTCAATCTCATTCAAGTTTTGTAAATATCCCCAACCCCCTCTTGGCACGTTTACTTACCTAGAATGGAATTGAAAAGTAAATGAATGATTCCAGGAGAAGAGAATTCGTGTTTACTTACACATGATGGAATCAGAATTGGTGTGGGTCTCACCTTCCAATCAGAAATTGATTCCTTGACAACCCGAATTTGAAAAACTAAGGGGGGAGGTGGGTTTATGAATGAAAACTCAGGAATGAACTTTTTATGCCCAAAAAATCCTCACATAATTTTGATAACCCGAAATTACCCAACTCTAATTAAATATATATATCTTGTATATTTCTAGTTCTATTTTTCTCAATATAAATAGCAATCTAGAAATAAAGCATATATACATTCTCAAACTTCAAAGACGTAATCCATTGATGTACTTGAAAGTATAAATCATTTTACTCATCTCGTACTACAATGCTCAAGTGTATTTTAGTAATCAAACTAGTATGTATTCTAATTCCCTATGGTACATTGTTTTTATATACACTCCACAAACTACTTAATACACACCCTTCTTGTTTTATATCTCAAATCATATTCTATAAATAGGTTAAATGACCAAAACAAACATCAATTATTATTATAAGAAGAAGAAAAAAACTAAGAAAAAAAACTAAATGGTGCAATACAGTTGTAAACCTAGACATTTTAATTTTCAAATTTTATTTTGTCCGACTATTGATTGATGTTGGAGTTGTAACAACAGTTCTCAGTTTAATTATCAATTGACCAATGATCTTTTGAATCAAATATTTAAAAATTTATATACGAAACTTGTAGAAAGTATGTAAAGAAATACCTGAAAATATTTTTAAAAATTCAGTATATATTAATTATCACTTATATTAATAAGATATTTCATGGTTTTTTAGCATAAGGGTATTTTAGTACTTGGGGATGTGTATTTAGTCTAGTATTGAAATGAAAAATTTATGAGATAGTGTATTAAGTAAGGAGTGTGTATTAAGAAGTTAGGGGAGTGTATTTAAAACTACTCGTGAACAACATCAATCGTAGTAGTAAACATTTCAATAGAATTGACGAAATGGGATAACTCAAGTGGTAAAGAGCACCATTACCTAGGAAGTAGATTATTAGGTTCCGCGTTCGAGTCACGATAATGATAGGGTAGGTATGAAATCCTTATATCCTCTTTTTAGAAAAGAAAAAAAAAAGAAAAAAAAGAAGGTTAGAAGTCATTTTGGTGACCAAATTATGGCTATTTTTCAAAATTTCTTCACTTTTTAAACCCTGATTTGCTAATGACATGAGAGCCTTGAGAGACTTGTTGTATAGAATTTATAGGGAAGAGTTTCTTGTCGAAGGGGAGTGATGTCAAACTAACTTTTCTCAATAGCTAGAATAAGAAATGAAGAAATCCTTGAAGCTCTCTGTATCTATTGAGATTCTGGTATATTTGGGTTCCTAGAATATTCCTCATAGCCATGGTGTTTGGCCTGGTGACATGAAGGAGAATATTGAAAATTGATACTCCAACCTGAATTGTATAGATGAGTTGTTAGAGATTTTTTTTTAGGGGAATGAATAACTTCATTGGCATAAGCCATACGACCGATTGTGCCTGGTCAAGTAGGAGCCGAAACTCCACTACAAACTAAAAAGTTCTGAAATAAAGCAACGAAACGAAATAAACGAAACTAAAGTTCGAATAAAGCAAAATATGTCCAAAACAAGCGGACAATAAACTAAGAAAGCGAGTAACCATCAAGATAGAAGAGAGGACTCCACCAAGACCTTCAGGTCCAAGACCACACGGTGTACCTTTCACGTGAAGGTAGAGCAACCCGTCCTACCCTCATGATGGGATCTTTCCTAACTCACCGCAGAAAAGAAAAAGAAGAAAGGAAAATTTCGGCCCAAACCCGGATCACCCAGGCTCAGAATAGTAGCCCAGCTAATCCTAAGACCAAAGCCCAATCACTCCCCTTCCTCCTCTCTCTTTCCTGCCGTAAGCCAGCCCTCTCTCTTTCGAAAGAAACCGAGCCGCCCTCTTAAGGTTGCAGCAACCCCTGCCTTCCTTAGATCAGAACCTCGACTTGCCACCTAAGGTGAGAGTCGCGCCGCCAATCAATACCACCTTCCTTAGATCGTACTCCTCCAAATTTAAGCCGACGTCAGAACCACTGCTACACCAAGCTTCTCTCCTCCGCCAGGAGACAGAGATTAAGACGTAGTCGTTCAAAAAAAATAAATTCTCCTCGCTTCCCTGACTCTGTCGTCGATCACCAACCACAACTAGATTTCCAGCCTCTCCTCCAAACCTGGGAAACCTGCGTCGGAAGACGCCTTTTGGCCGGCCAAGGAGCAAGCCTGACGCCGCCGCTGCACACGAAACCCTACGTTTCGGTATTTTTGCTGCACGCGAAACCCTAGGTTTCGGTCCTACTTTCTCATATCTTTTTGTTGAACTATCACAATTTCACAGTTTAATAGCTTAAATAGCAAACAAATGGTACTGAGAATCAGCGCGGACGCAAAAATTTTTGTTCATGGGGGCTAACAAAAGCGGAAGAATCATTATCATCGTACTTTTTTCGATGAGAAAGGATGAGTTGTTAGAGATTGATGATAGAGAAATATCATTTATAGGTACAAGGAGTACCTAGTTTTGGAATATTTTTTTTTTTGACAAAATACTGGTCACTCCTTATACTTTTAGAGTCTCGACAGTTTAGTCCTCGTACTTTCAATTTCAACTAGTCACTCCTCGTAGTCTCAATTATCGACCAATTGGTCCAATCTGTCCAAAATGGTTGTTAACTATTTTCTAATATCCTCAAATGCCTTTAGGTGTTGTTTTATTATTTTTCTTCTTGTTTTCTTTTTCTTTTTCTTCAAAACCAAAACCGAAGAATATACAACCCACCATGAAAAACTATGTAGCCCAATCAAGTTTGATCCTTATTGGCAAAAAAAAAAAATTAAGCCTAGTTTAGTAGTGTTGTTTGTATGCTTAATTATATGAAATAGTAGTTATTTATATAGTTTCATTCGTGGGAGCTTAGAGAGTGCTGTTAATGCTAAGGATGATGCTGAAAATTTATTTTAATCTCGTTTTGGTTTAAATTGATATGATGCAGATTTGATAGAATTTTATTTCATCGTGATTATAGTGATGTTATTTGATTTTGTTAGCAGTATGTATCAAATCAATTTGCATATTTTTATTTTCCAATTGCAATCAGTTTGCAATTGTAAAATTCTTGGATTGAAGATCGACAATCATAAACCCAGATATTCTGGAGCTTCTCTCGGTTTTGGTTTTGAAGAAGAGAAAGTAAAAATATAAGAAAAATAACCTAAGGGCATTTGACGAAGTTGAAAAATAGTAAACAATCATTTTGGATGAAATTGACTAATTGGTAAAAAATTGAGACCACAATGAGTGATCAGTTGAAATTGAAAGCACAAAAACTAAACTGTCGAGACACTATAAGTATAAGGAGTGATCAATAATTTATCCTCCTTTTATTTTTTTTGCAAGAAAATTGAGGTATGCGAATCCTGTAACTAGATTTTTAACTTCATTGTCTCGCTCTCTATTCTTAAAAACATGGTCAAGTAAACGACAACAAATACTTAGAGATTCGAACATGGTCAAGTAAAAGACAACAGGATACTTGAGATTAAGAAATCTTACTGCAATTGCAAGACCAATTAGGACATAAATGAAAAGAACACCGAAGAAGGAGCATAAACAAGCCATACAGTCCAGTTTCTTTCCACAAGTCATATGCAGCTTGATAATCAGTTAGTCCACTCACAGCCGTTATGATGATGGTGGCTAGGATAACATTGTGGGTACAATAGAACAGCGGCAATATATTCATCATGCAGCGGCAATATATTCATCCTTTGGGAAATGTGCAGGCAAAGAACCACTACGCATCCATCAGTTCTATTCATCACAAACCTTCAATGCCATTAGAGAGAAGCCCCATCTCATGTTAAGCTTGTGCCTTTCCTTGATACTAGAGACCAGCTCCTTTCATTTGTTAGTTCAGTCTACATTTTATAATATATCATTTACCCATATTATCTCTGGCACCATTTCATGATTCACATACCTTACAATTAACTTTTTTAATCAGTCTCCAAACTCATATTCATGTCATCCAAAAACCAGTTCTCTGGCACTTCAACAAACTTAATGGTACAGCTTTCACGAAACGTCATCTTCTTCTCATAAAAATGCATAGAAGGATCCATACCTATGCCTAGTGCACCACAAAAGACCCCATACTCTCATAATTCATATCAGAAATATCAGGTTTCATATTCTTTACCGTTTCTTGACAAGCTTTGCTCCCTTTATCCTTCTCTTCCTCAAGTATGAACCTCAACTTTCATTGGATTTCTTCATCAGGCTCAACATAACTTGTAAGCCTCCCTTCTCATTCATATGCCACGAATTGCCTTGTCACATTTTTTTTTTCTTTTTTTTTCTTTTGTGAAACGGGCTAAGCTGCTCTTTTACCCAAAAGAAGAGTACATCGAGGGGGGACATAGAGCCTCTACCTCGGTTTATAGAGCACCCCTCTTCAATAAGAACATTCTGAATAATATCATACGTCTTTTACCCAAAACTCATCCAACATGGATGTACTAATCGATGTGCAACACCCTTTGCTTCCCTATAAACATGTCTAACAAGTATAACATTGAAAGCAGTAACATATCGCTTGCAATCAGAAATAATTAAACCAACCTTAGACAAGTCATCAACATCACTATTCAATGCTTGGAGCACAGTAGCACAGTTGCCTTCCTACTCTATATCTCATTCCACTTCTCATGCATAGCAACTAGCAAACCTGCTCTCATTGCTTCGGCTTCCACATGCATTACAGACTGTGCATACGGCATAAACTTAGCCAAAGCAGCTACACACTATCCATGGTCATTTCTAACAACAACACCGACACCACCTTTTGTCGAATCCACATTAAAAGCACCATCGACTTTAATTTTCAGCCGTCCCTTAGGAGGGCATGACCACTTCATCCGCTTTCTCTTCACTTTACCCACCGAGATGGGATGGACTTTCTGGTAATCCTCCAACAACTTTAGAGCCCAACCAGCCATGTTGAAGGGATTGGTGGAGCTACCCTTCCACATCACATTATTTCTTTCACACCACACAGCCCATAAGAACACAATCTTTTAGAAATGGTGTTTGCCTCTTCTGCCAGCATACTCTTATTCACATATCATTTCTTTCAAATAAGTTCAGTGCTAAAGCTCTATCTTTTGCATAGCATGGCCATCATTAGCTTGATCATCTTTTGCAACAGATTAGTCAACACCTCGAATCACTACTTCAAACTTAACCCCTGTTAAAAATTCTAAAGGTTTATGAGCTGAGTCCCCCTCCTTTATCTCGAATACTCATAGCAGTAGTGAAAGTATTGGATAGATCGAGGTAGTCTAGCAAATTATGTGAACACACACAACTAATAAATCAAGAACAAAATTGTTGACTATAGTGGAAATCTCTTTCGAGATCAAAAACCACTGCGAGACCTTTGCGTAGTCCACACAAATTCACTATAAAATGAAGGAGATATAGTTGATACAAGTTGAGATGTTGAGTGCAATCTATTTACAAATCTGAATCAATGCCAACAATATACTAAATCTATACTAATAGTATCTCTTGTGTTCTTCAAAAAGCTGCTCTTCTGAAATCAATGAAATACATTCACACAAGTGAAGATTACAATGAATAAAGATGAGCACAGATAAATAGATTGATTTTTCTGAAAAACTTGTGAAGTCTAAGCAATAGTTGATAATATAAAAACTCAGTGAAAAATCGTAGAAAGTATAGAACTATATCAGTTCTATATACGAGGAATTTTTCAGTACTATACAGACTCCCCCTGAAATCAAGCCATAAAGTTAGTGGAATCAAATCTCTAATCAATCACAATATAAATCTGTAACTATATGAGTACATATATGTTTGCATATCAACAGAAAAATATAGTTACCATAGGATTCTATTACTCATAGAATTCTAAAGATACAGATCAAGGATCGATATCCTAAAGTAAGACGATTTGATTCTCGTGTAAAACCCTGTAAACTCGCAGTATAAAAGCTTTCCTGGTTCGATTGGGAAACTAATGTATTTTGAATGAAGAGCCAAAAACCATATACCTTCAAGCAGCAACTGTCCTTCCTACCCTACACATCCCACCTGACTTTGACATTTCATCAAGCAGGCGGAGTGCCAGACATTCTCTCCCCTTTACACCCGAAATTGGGTTACTGAACACCTTGCTTGACACTAGCACTCGATCTAATTGAACTCTTTAGCCACTTGTAGATGTCCAATCAGTTTAACTGAAATAACATGCATTTTAGTACTATGAACTGCGGACTCTTTATTTCCCACACTAACATTCATGCTCTTACTCCCAACATTTCAATTTATCAGTCATACCAACATCAATATCCTCACGCTCACTATTCACCATAACCCTCTTATCAGAACTCACGATTTCTAAATCCCCATCACCCCCATTCAATTTAGCAGCAAGGACAAAATCTAGACCACCGCAACAATTAGTCACCAAACTGAGATTGCCAGTAGCACTTACCCCGGGAAAAGGATGCGAGGTTGGATTCGATTGAGCCTCAACAGCACAGTCGAGGCGCGACAGTTCCTACTTCCTAATCTCAATCTCATCGTCGAGGTTATCAGTTAGACTATTGTATTCAAATCTGATCATGAAGCTGACTCTCTCACTATCATCGGTGAACTAGCATAGAATAGCCAGTTAAGGTGAAGCTTAACCATGTCATTGAACATGGAGGAAAAAGACTTAAATATTTGCTTTTTTACACATAACAACAATTTTGTGTTAATATTTACCAGTAGCAAGATTGATTTTTAAAATTACCCCTAGCAAGTTTCCATCCAAAACTAACAGAATCCGTTAACTCATAAATTACAAAATTACCCTCAACAATACTCCATTCAGAAATATGTACATCTAGTGCTATTGACCCTCAGAAACTTTACCTCCGCCGTCCTCCGCCGCGATTCAAATATTACTGACCCTCAGAAACTTTACCTCTGCCATCCTCCGCCGCTATTCCAATGGTACTGACCCTCAGAAACTTTACCTCCGCCGTCCTCCGCCACTATTCCAATGGTACTGACCCTCAGAAACTTTACCTCTGCCGTAAATTTACCCTTAGAAAATCCAGATCTGATCAGATCTCCACCATGAAGGTTTGCTCGACTCAAAGCCAAAACTCAACAAACCTAATTAATGACCTAGGGTTTCAAATCCAATCAAAATCGAACAAATACAGAGAGTGTGGTAAGTTTAAGCAAAGAATCCGAATCTAGAAACACAAGAGTTGAAAATCTTAAGTGAAGAGAGTGCGAGAGGCTAACCTTGCCGATCTTGGAGGTCGTCTTGAGCGACTCAGGGCTGGGCTGAGCGGCGGTGGTGGTGCCTCGCTTGTCAGAGACCTCTATGCAACCCAAGTCCAAGCAGCCGAGGTCCATCGCCGGTCGATTTGGTTGGTGGTGTTGGTATGAGAGAGAGAGAGAGAGGAGAGAGAGAGATCGACAGAGAGAGAGGAGAGAAAGAGAGATCGGCAGAGAGAGAGGAGAGAAAGAGAAAGAGGGGAATATATGTTTATTTATATGGATGACATGAGTTGTAATTTATGGATTTTCAGGGTTAATTATGTCATTAAATAGTGGATGGGTTAACAGCCCTTAACTGTTAATTCCCTGCTGATGGTATAAAAAAATTAGGTCTTGCTATTGGTAAATATCACCATAAAATTGTAGTTTTGGGTAATTATGTATTTTTTTTCGCCTTAGAAAAAATAAAATTTGTCATCTAAACCGTTACAACTTACAAATCACTCGTAGCTATAAATGACAAAATATTTATAGATGGTAGTCTTGAGAAACATATGAAATGGAAAGCGAATGTCACAGTATTCCTTAAATCCTTAATTTTTCTTTTTTGTTTTCTTGTAAATTCAAAATAGAACCATATCTATGACATGATTGTGCTACAACATAAGGGGATGCATAGAGGTAGTACTTAAAAACAGGTTGGGTCTCGTTCATTCAGACTCTCTGAATGTTGACGCTTTTTACCAGCGTTATATGAGTCGTGCAAATCGCCAGTGCTAAGCAACTTTTTTTTTTCTTCTCTTTTTTAAAAGAGGATCTAAAGATTTCACATCTACTCCCTATAATGGTGCCAGTACTAAGCAACTTACCAACAAAAGACTTGGAAAAATTGCGACACTAATTTTGACAGGGGTTCCACTCAAGCAAGTGTCTTGTCTAGTTGTCTTTCATGTCACCTTTCATTGATTACATTTTAATGAGAATAAATTTAAATATAAGCGCTTCTAAGACAACTGCAATTTACAACTGTTATTCTCATCTAAACTATTACTCAAATTATGACGGAGGATCTGCTGTATCAAACGAAAAAACCCTAAGGAGAACTCTCTCGTGCATAAGGAAGCGGCGTCCTCTTCTCAATTCTTCTCTTCGTCCGGCACCGCCTAGCCGTTTGGTACCGGCCCCCGGTTGTACTGACACAATGGGTGACTATTGGACATGGGGTTTTTAACTGAGGCCTTGTCGGCAGTGGCTTGTGGTAGAGCATCATGGATATCAGATTCGTTTGCAAGGTTTCTCAAGATTGACAGCGACAAGATGGAGGTTTTAGAGGATGGCTAATGGCGCAACGTCTTGCTTATGGCGAAGAAGGGCGGCTTGAGCAGTGGTTTGGGGTGTTGTTGTCAGTGGCGGGGATGCACACTTCCGCCAACTAGATCAAATTTTCCATACACAAGTAGGCAAGTCCTACGCTGAGAATTTTTGCCAAGGTTCCGAAGGAAAATCCTTGTATAATGTTATTTTCGTGATCCTTGTATTTTCTAAGTCACAAATACATACCCTTTTTTTTAACAGATCTATACAAGATCAGGAGTTTTAATTACACTCCCTTAACTACTTAATACACACCTATAATATTTTATACTTAAAATCAGATTTTGTATTTATATAAAATGACCAAAACATCCATATATAAAAAATTAAGAAAAATAAAACAAAATAAAATATAGATTTCGAAATGAATTCTGGATAACTAATTAATGTAGTAAAAGAAAAAAAAATGCTAGAAAATATGAGATGACTCCTATTATAATGGAAAGTTTAGATGAGAAATTTGGATAATTAGTCGATTCATTTATTTCTTTCCACAAATTAATTCAATTTTCAAGGTAATTCATGTTAAGTGATCGATTATATCCTCATTTCATAGATTTTATAATCTTCTTTTTTTCTTTATCTATATACACTTTTAGCTCTTTTTCATCTAAACACACCCCATGAGGTGTTGAGATTTGAGTTCTTCATCATGATTATTATTTCATGTTGATGATTGAAGAACAATAATAAATATGAAAGATTTCCCTAAGCACAACACAAGAAATAAATATTGGCATCTACAAATATCAATATATATTGATATATACTAATCATACTAGAAAAGATATAGTCAAATAATAATATATTTTATGTTTTTTTGTGATTAGGGACATTTTAGGTATTTTGGGTTGTGTATTTAGTAAAATATTAGAAAATAGTGGTGTATTGAGTTAGGGGTGTATATTAAGAAGTTTGAGGAGTGTATAAAATTTCTCATATAAGATTGGGACTTTGTGTTTCAACTGTTGCTGGTGTTTTCTATTTGATCATGTTCTTGATTTTCAGTTGTATTCATGAACCCATAGACAACAACAATTTGTTTTATTTGTGTTTTTTTTTTTTCACAGGGATTGTTTCCAGGTTGTTAACGTAGCCTGATAATCTATATATACCTCGCTAGCTAATATATGTGTGAAGTCGATCTTGGCAGCTACCGCTTAGTCTCTCTTCTTTGCCAAATGAAATACAAAGGGCGTCAAGAAGGAAAACCGTGTCTGGCGGTCTTAACCTCTTTAATGCCTAAGTCAGTCAATGTATTTATGTTGACAGAGAAGTAGTAGGTAAATTAGTAGTAAATGCATAGTTATTATGGAGAGAGAAGTAAACCTTTTATAGGTGAGGAGGGAAGCTCTTCCCCGATGTGGGGCTGAGGTCTCCTGGTAGTCTCAGCAAGCCTTCTTGGCAACGCGCGTGGAGGCGCTGGTGAGGTCGGGTCTGGTGCCCGGCAAGAGCTGCTGCTATTGTCTTGTCGATGATGTGTTTGGCTTGTGCATGCCTAGCTGCTAGGTTAGCTTCTAGATTAGTTGATTATGGCCAGGCATATATAAGCCTATGTCAACACAGGCCAAGTTTCAAGCTTAGGATTGATGTTTCTTATGATCAAGCTTAGGATTCTGGTGTACAATATTGATCCTAAGTTTCAACATGAGGGAAACTGTCTTATGGTAGTTATCGTCTTATCTAGGCTGAAATTTTAAAGGAAGAGTCAGATTATATATTAGAGCTAGAGGCAACTTTAGTGGTTCTAATAAGTAATAACAACAATGACCAGTAGGAATGGAATGAACATGGGTTCCTCTCATAAGCTACAAACTAGTAGTAAGAAATGGCATGTTCAATTTAACTACTATTACAGGAATGACATCCATGCCAATCATCCGTCTACAACTCTACATTCATTGTTGAGGATCAGATTTCCAGGAAGAAAGGCCATACCGCCATAGCTGACTGCTACTCTTGCAATGACTACTCAAACTTCAGAAAGTACTTCAGAGGCGGTCCTCTCAACGATATTCAGGCCAAAACGTATCCAAAAATTGAAGCTTCCAGGTTAAATGGTAAATAGACCTCCTTGCAATATTTACAAGTCAACAACTCTCATTGTTTTCATAATACTCAGATCCTAAAACCTAAACCTTTACCTGACCCTCCATGCATACTACCTAAAACTCACTCTAAGACCCATGCATTAAACTATCTACCAAAGCGTTGATCAGCCCAAAGTTACGTACCTATGCAACTAAAATTAATAGAATTTTCTTCTATGTTATCAAATAAAACAGTTTTGTCTCTGAGTTTTCAAATTAAACTGAAACATCCACTACTAGAAAAAAGACTTTTCCCGACGAAATAAAAAAAAACGGCCGACGACTAAAAATTTTCGTCGGTAATTCCATAGAATAGCCGACGATTTTATTTTTCATCGGTAGAAAAATAAAATCGTCGGCCATAGTTTGGGAATAGCCGACGATCCTTTTTTTTCGTTGGTATAAACAAAAATCGTCGGCTATATTCAGATTTCAGTCGACGATTTGGATTTTCGTCGGCCTTTCTCTGAAACATTAGCCGACGAAAACTTTTGAAATTTTGGCCGACGAAATTGTCATTTTCGTCGGCTATAAGTCTATATATTTTCAGATCTAGACAGCAGCTGCTCATTTAAAAAAAACGAAAAAAAAACGGGAGAAAGAGTGAAAAATCTGTGGGTATTGTTGAAATCCGTCATCTCTTACATTGTGGAGCTATATATAGGTACGTATATGTGTATATATGTTGATTTTGAGTTTTAGTTGAGTTGATTTTGAGTTTTAGTGATTTTGATTTAGTAAGTGATTTTTTGTTTTGTTGTTGTTTTAGTGTTAGAATGTATGTATATATGTTGATTTTGAGTTGTAGTTGAGTTGATTTTAAGTTAGAGTTTAATTATGTGTTTTAATTTGATGTTATTTTAATTAGTGTTAATATATATATATATATATATATATATATATATATATATATATATATATATATCTGTGTGTGTGTGTGTGTGTGTGGAGTTTAATTATATATATATATATATGTTAATTAATGGTTGTTGATAGTGTAATTAACTTAAATAATGGTTGATATATAGTGTAACTTAAATAATGGTTGTTAATGGTATATATATATATATATATGAGTTGATGTTGATAATAATATATATTGTAATGTAATTAATTATTAAGGATTTATATATATATATATGTATGTGTTAATTAATTTCTTATTAATTAAAGCTATATATATATATATTATTTTCAGGCTATATATGAATCCAGATAAGAGTTGGATTTCGCTTCCAAGGCATGACCGACGATACACTACAGGAGTTGTGAATTTTTTGCAGTTCGTCGAGGAAAATGCAAACAGGAATGAATACAATTATTGCCCGTGCAATAAATGTAGGTGTCGCAGTGATATGTGTCGATTTCCGATTAGGACAGTATGGGAGCACCTAAAGAGTAATGAGTTTTGGCCGAAGTACACACGTTGGATATATCACGGTGAGCCATCATTAGATGGATCGCATGATCATGGCCAGTTTTTTTAAGCGGGCAGTAGTAGTACATCCAACGATCCAATAATGGCATTCGTCAACGACGTGTTTCCTTTTGAAAGCGGTGTACGTGGGGAACAATATATGCATGACCCGGTGCAGCCCTTCCCACAAGTTGTCAACACTGCTGCCTTTGACAAGTACAACAAACTGATTGCATTGCCACAGACCCCTGTGTCTTCAAGTTCTGAGAAGACAGTTCTTGAAAGTGTGATGGAGGTAATGAGGATTAAAGTCGAGACAAAATCGACTATCAGGCAAGTGGATGAATACACTACCAGAAAAAAAGCTTTTCCCGACGAAATAAAAAAAAACGGCCGACGACTAAAAATTTTCGTCTGTAATTCTATAGAATAGCCGACGATTTTATTTTTCGTCGGTAGAAAAACAAAATCGTCGGCCATAGTTTTGGAATAGCCGACGATCCTTTTTTTTCGTTGGTATAAACAAAAATCGTCGGCTATATTCAGATTTCAGTCGACGATTTGAATTTTCGTCGGCCTTTCTATGAAACATTAGCCGACGAAAACTTTTGAAATTTTGGCCGACGAAATTGTCATTTTCGTCGGCTATAAGTCTATATATTTTCAGATCTAGACAGTAGCTGCTCATTTAAAAAAAAAAACTAAAAAAAACGGGAGAAAGAGTGAAAAATCTGTGGGTATTGTTGAAATTCGTCCTCTCTTACATTGTGGAGCTATATATAGGTACGTATATGTGTATATATGTTGATTTTGAGTTTTAGTGATTTTGATTTAGTAAGTGATTATTTGTTTTGTTGTTGTTTTAGTGTTAGAATGTATGTATATATGTTGATTTTGAGTTGTAGTTGAGTTGATTTTAAGTTAGAGTTTAATTATGTGTTTTAATTTAATAATGTTATTTTAATTAGTGTTAAAATATATATAAATATGTTAATTAATGGTTGTTGATAGTGTAATGAACTTAAATAATGGTTGTTAATTTGATGTTATTTTAATTAGTGTTAAAATATATATATATATATATATATATATATATATATATATATGTGTGTGTGTGTGTGTGGAGTTTAATTATATATATATATATATATGTTAATTAATGGTTGTTGATAGTGTAATTAACTTAAATAATGGTTGTTAATGGTATATATATATATATATATATATATATATATATATGTATGTATATATATATATATGAGTTGATGTTGATAATAATATATATTGTAATGTAATTAATTAATAAGGATTTTTATATATATATATATATATATGTGTTAATTAATTTCTTATTAATTAAAGTTATATATATATATATATATATATTATTTTCAGGCTATATATGGATCCGGATAAGAGTTGGATTTCGCTTCTAAGGCATGACCGACGATACACTACAGGAGTTGTGAATTTTTTGCAGTTCGTCGAGGAAAATGCAAACGGGAATGAATACCATTATTGCCCGTGCAGTAAATGTAGGTGTCGCAGTGATATGTGTCGATTTCCGATTAGGACAGTATGGGAGCACCTAAAGAGTAATGTGTTTTGGCCGAAGTACACACGTTGGATATATCACGGTGAGCCATCATTAGATGGATCGCATGATCATGGGCAGTTTTTTTAAGCGGGCAGTAGTAGTACATCCAACGATCTAACAATGGCATTCGTCAACGACCTGTTTCCTTTTGAAAGCGGTGTACGTGGGGAACAATATATGCATGACCCGGTGCAGCCCTTCCCACAAGTTGTCAACACTGCGGCCTTTGACAAGTACAACAAACTGATTGCATTGCAACAGACCCCTGTGTCTTCAAGTTCTGAGAAGACAGTTCTTGAAAGTGTGATGGAGGTAATGAGGATTAAAGTCGAGACAAAATCGACTATCAGGCAAGTGGATGAATATCTACAGTACACTTCTTCGTTGTTGGAGGAGGGTCATCGTAATCCTACCAATCACCGTAAGGTCCGAAGTATTCTCAAAGATCTAGGGCTTTCCTACATTAAGATCCATACATGCGCATTTGACTGCGTTCTCTTCTGGGGTAAAGATGCAGAAGGGAATGACCTTGCTAGCCTTGACGCATGTCTGATATGTCAGTCTGACCGATATAAGTTGACGGGAGCAGGCAATAGGAAACCTGTGAAAGTGCTTCGGTATTTTCCGTTGAGAGATAGGCTTGAGCGGTTGTACATGTCAGAAACCACCGCAAAAGCTATGAGATGGCACGGTGAGCGGGACGTGGGAGACGCAGATATCATGACACACATCTCTGACGGAGCGGCTTGGAAGCATATAAACAATGAGTTTCCTCATTTTGCATCAGATGTCAGAAACGTCAGGCTCGGGCTCTCAACCGACGGGTTCAACCATTTCGGCACTATGAGTCTTTCATATAGTATATGGCCGATGGTTTTGGTACCTTACAACCTTCCTCCGTAGATGTGCATGAAGAAGGAATATAATATGTTGACGTTGTTGATTCCGGGGCCTGGTTACCCAGGGAAATGTCTCGATGTGTATATGAGACCATTGATTGAAGAGCTTAAGGTATTGTGGGACGTTGGTCATCCCACTTTTGACAAGTACAAGGAGGAGACGTTCCAGATGCATGCCATGGTTATTGGTATCATCTGTGATTTTCCTGCTTATGGGATGTTGTCGGGCAGCGTTGTTAGGGGATACAAGGCTTGTCCAGAGTGTCTCAGCGATTATGGGAGCACCCCTCATTGCAACAAGATATGCAGAATAGGTCATCGTGTGTTCCTTCCGGCGGATCACCACTGGCGTTACGAGTCCGCCGCATTTGATAGAACCGAAGAACACGGTGGTCCTCCTAGAAGATGGACGGGAAGAGAAATTTTAGCAGTGCTTAATGAGTACGATTTTGGGCCCCTCAACAATCATCCCGATATTATAGCGGAAATACCTGAAAGACCTGAGGAGTACAAATTCTGGACACATAAGAGCATATTGTGGGAACTCCCGTACTGGTGTGAGTTGTTGATCCGTCACGTCCTAGACGTTATGCACATAGAAAAAAAATGTTTCTGAAAGTGTGGTGGGCACAACGCTGAACTTGGAGGGGAAGACGAAAGACGGTCATAAGGCTCGCACTGATCTGCAAAACATGAATATCAGAAAACAACTATGGTTGAAACAAGGGAAGAGAAAAATGCCTCAAGCTCCTTACACCGTCAAGCCTGAGCATAAATCAGAAATTTTCCATTGGATAAGTCAGGCCAAGTATCCTTCAGGCTTTGCTGGAAATATAGCCAAGTGTGTGAACAGACAATTCAACAATCTTTACGGGTTGAAAAGTCATGACAATCATATCCTACTACAACGTCTCTTCCCTGTTTTCATTCGACCGTTCCTTCCCCGTCACGTTGTGGAGCCATTAGTAGCGTTGGCAAGATTTTTCCAGAAGGTATGCACACTGGAAGTGAGAAAATCTGACCTCCGAGAAATGCAACAAGACATCGTTCATATCATGTTTAAATTTGAGATGATATTTCCTCCAAATTTTTTCGACATCATGCCTCACCTCATGATCCATCTTCCTCGGCAGTTGTTGCTTACCAGTCCTGTGCACTTCACTTGGATGTATCCGATGGAAAGGTATGTATTTTACAGCTTATGTTAATTTCCTCATCAATATATGTGATATAGTATTAATGTATTATCATAACACTTTAAAAACTTGATTTATAGGCAACTTGGACAATACGGTGATTTTGTCCAAAACAGATCCGCACCTGAAGGATGTATAGCTGAAGCATATATTGCGCACGAGTGCGTCACCTACATGAAGCTGTATTTAGGAGCGTTACAGGAAAGCATACCGGAAGATGTACCTTCACAGTCCAATCTTTCCATACTCTCCGAGGATGTTGTACTCGGTGGAAACATGCCAGTTTCCTACAAGTTGAAAGATTATGAGGTAGCCATTGCACATTGGTGGGTACTAATCAACTGTCCAGAAGTTCAGTTTTGGAAGAACATGCATCTAAACTGTGATGGAGTAGCAGGTGATCTCGATTACCACAACCGGACATTCGCAGAGTATTTCGGCCGCTGGGTACGTAACTTTAACACTATTTTATACGTGTTTATATATTATTGTGTATAATTATTCATATTTATAGTTGATTCTGATGGTTGCAGATGGACCTTATTAAAAATGATAATCACCCAAATTGGTCGCACGAACTCAGACTTCTAGCGATGAGGCCGGTCTATTCAAAAGTTTATGCGACGTGCAAGGTGAATGGTGTGTTATTTCGATGTGAAGAGAGAGACCTCAGACTGAAAACACAAAATTCAGGGGTTATGGCACATGGTGGGGATGATGGAGTTGACTATTACGGTGTTCTCCATTCAGTTGTGGAACTGCATTATGGGGAAGGCATGAAAGTGCACCTTTTCAAGTGTAGATGGTTTGACACACGGCCGCAGAGCATGAAAACCGATCAATACGGCATAACTTCTATGAACACTAGTACATCATGGTATGAGGATGACCCGTTCGTTTTGGCCACATGGGTGAGCCAAGTGTTTTATCTTGATGATCTCGCCAAGGGTGACCCGTGGAAAGTAGTCAACACTATCCACCATCGCAACATTTACCGGGCGTCTACACTTGGAGTGGCTGAAGAGAACGAGGAAGGTGGCACCGCGTATCAAGAGCCCAACTCAAACGGTATTCCTGACTCCTCTTTTATTTGCCTAGACACGCTGGTGCGAATTCGACGTGAAGAGCCACTGCTTGTTGATGTTGATCCAAATGAAGAAACTAACGAGGACTCTAGTGGTGAGGAAAGACATAGATTACCCCTATCGAGCAATTCAGAAACCGAAGAAGACTCATCTGATGATTCTGATTACAATCCGACGGATTAAGTAATTTAGATGATGTAATCCTTTCATTTGTAATCCACTAATTTCTAAAGACAACTCCGATTCTTAAAAAAAAACTAAGAAAAACCTGCATGTACTAAGATATGTTTACGACCAAGCTGTTAAAGATAACAGCTGTTTTGTGACTACTTTCCCTACTCTCTAAAAATTTCAAAGGTGGGAGGTACTGACTGAAAACCAATAATTTCTCACCAGATGACTCACATAATAACCTAAGGATATTCATAAAGAATTATGCCTTGATTCCTTCATTCAAGTCTATCGTCTCGACCAACTCATCCATTTTTTCATTTGAGTTAGAGGGTTTCCAGTCCTTCGAGACAGAGTACAGTTTTCGGTGCAGATAAACAGCACTGCCAATTGAACTTTGCTTGAACTTCCTTGCCAACTGTTTTTTTTTTTCACATAATAGCCGATGCAAATTTGTTATTTCGTCGGCTATACTCATAATAGCCGACGAAAAATTCATTATTTCGTCAGCTATAACTATATTGAAAAATACATATTTTATTGTAGACAGAAAACGACAAAAGAATAGCCGACGAGTACGAGTCTCTCGTCGGCTATGATTTAAAAACAAAAAAAACAAAAAATGACCATATTCTATTTTCTATCACTAACGATAAACCATTGCTTCATCCTTCAAATGCAAAAATGTTGTGAAATAAGATATGACCGAAATAATGAAATACGTCTACGGTTGATAAATAACAAGATTCCGATAAAATCTGAGTGTCGAAAGATGCGGTCAAAGGTTTTATTCCTTCGTTTCACTAATGGTTGCGTTACCTTCGGTAAATATTTTGAGGAAAATTTTTATACGATTAGTTGCATCTCATCGATTTGAAACTATTATGTTGAAGGTCAGGCAAAAAAACGTCATTTAGACAGTCCAATCACCATTTCTAAGCATTTAGAGGTTTGACTCACCCGGTTGACCGTCCCGATCGAGCCTTTAACGTTGTCAGATGTAGTTGGATTTTTTTTCATACACGTATTTAATCTTAACGGTGATATCTGACGGTTGGAATAGATTTTCCAAACTTTTAGATTCAAAATCGGAACATATGCACTAATGTTCCTTAACTTGTTTACTAAGTGTTTAAGTGAATGTATAGTTTCAAATAGTTACTGTACGTAGACTCTTCAAATGCAAAAATGTTGTGAAATAAGATATGACCGAAATAATGAAATACGTCTACGGTTGAAAAATGACAAGATTCCGATAAAATCTGTGTGCCGAATGTTGCGTTTAACTGTTTTTTACTTTCGTTTTCCTATGGGTAGCCTGACGTTCGTTAAATCAATTTTGTAAAATTTGTATATGATTAGTTGCGTCTCATTGATTTGAAACTATTATCTGTTGAATGTGAGGCTAGAAACCGTCGTTTAACTAGACTAATTTCCGTTTTTAAGCGTTTAGAGGTTTGACTTAGTGGTTTGACCTATATTTTAGCCGACGAAAATTATATGTCGTCGGCTAAACTCTTACGATCCGCGCTTTTTTATTGTCCGCCGTTGGATGGCTCAGATCCAACGGCTGTTGATTTTCCAAAGTATAGCCGACGATGTTCATATAATAGCCGACGATATTCAAAGAATAGCCGACGAAATATTTTAAATCGTCGGCTATTCTCTCTGCGATCCGCGCCTTTTTATTGTCCGCCGTTGGATGGGTCAGATCCGACGGCTGTTGATCTTCCAAAGTATAGCCGACGATATTCGAAGAATAGTCGACGACATTCAAAGAATAGCCGACGAAATCTTTTAAATCGTCGACTATTCTCTTACTATCCGCGCCTTTTTATTATCCGCCGTTGGATGGCTCAGATCCGACGGCTGTTGATCTTCCAAAACGAGCCGACCCAGCAGAAATTGGGGGCAACGGCAACAGAGGCCCTATCATGACAAACCCCAGGGCCAGCACAAACCGGCGCAGTACCGGCAAGAACGCCCCCTGGCGATCATGCCAGCAGAACGTCAAGAGGTCTTCACCACTCTAACCTCTTCATACGAAGACGTCTTGCACGAGAACGGGAACATCATCCCCCCACCGCCCAGGAGAAAGTACCCAAGGGGGAAGCTTACCCAGGCGCAAACGGGCAAGTACTGCTCCTATCACGATGAAGCTACCCACCGAACGAACAGCTGCTTCGCCCTCAAGACAGCGGTGGAGGGTTTGATTAGCAACGGCCAGCTCCAGCGGTATATAGGGGAAAGGAGAGCGGATCCCGACCGGGAGCAGGGCCAGGGCTGGTAGGCACGCCCGAACCCCCAAGCAGTTAGTTTGGCATATCAACGGTTCAACCAACGTAACATCATATGTATGCCAACTATTTTGAGAGAAATCCCACCGGTTCGGCCGGTGCAAAAATATGTATATCCAAAGAGTAATACAAACAAAAACCGTTCCAGCGGATTTACAAAAAAAAAAAAAAAAGAGCTAAGCAAAAATCTTCAAGTATGCCTCCTCCTCCTTCCCCTCCTCCTCCGGCCCCTCCTCCTTCCCCTCCTCCTCCGGCCGACCTCCTCCTCCTCCTAAAGAAAATCATCCCGTAAGTTTTTTTTTTTTTTTTTCAATTTATTTTAATTGTATAATTTAGGTATATAATTTAGATATTTAAGTGTGTGTTAAATTGTTATATATATTGGTTATATGTATAAATTGTTAGATTAATTATATATATATATATATATAAATTTGTAGAATAATTATATAAATTGTTATATATTTGTTAATATTGGTTATGTGTTAATGTATATTTTAATTGTTATATATAAATTGTTAAATTAATTATATATATAAATTGGTAGCCTAATTATATAAATGGTTATATTTATGTTAATATATAAAGGGAAAATGCCCATTTAGTATAAAAAAGGCCCCCTCATTACCAATTTCAATGACCATCTTATTTTTCTCCCTTATTCAACATAAGGTAACAACTCTATTGCCCATTTGAACAAATCTTTTTCAATTCTAGTACAAATTTAATTTTTTTTCTTCATTTTTTGTCTTTTTGTCTAATCTAACATATTTTTGAATTATAATTTGCTGAGAAAGTGGAAGATAAAAAAAACGAACTTTGCCGAAATATCACTCAACTCCCTCCGGCCTCCCATGGCCGATCGCCGGAGCCTGGTTGCCGGAGTCGCCGGATTCCGGTCGCCAAATTTTTTTTTCGCCCGAATTTTTTTTTGCCAGATTTTTAATTTTTTTTTTAGTCAGGTTATTGGACGATGGTTACTGACCCTCAGTAAATAATTTACTGATTACAGATTTCCAGTAATCGATTACTGACCCCCAGTAATCATGTTACAGATTTCATATTTTCCAGTAATCATGTTACTGACTCCCAATAATCGATTATTGACCCCCAGTAATCAGGTTACTGGAGTTACTGATCCATAGTAATCAAGTTACTTATCCTCAGTAATCGATTACTGACCCCCAGTAATCTATTACTGACCCCCAGTAATCAGGTTACAGATTCCATATTTTTCAGTAACCATGTTACTGACCCCGTTACTGACCCCCAGTAATCGATTACTGACCCCTAGTAATCGATTCCCAATTCGATCAAAACCCTAATGTTGGAGGAGGAGGAGGACCCGCCCTCAATAGTATTACTGACCCCCAGTAATTGATTACTGACCCCCAGTAATCGATTACTGACTCCCAGTAATAGTATTCCCAATTCGATCAAAACCCTAATGTTGGAGGAGGAGGAGGACCCGCCGTCAATAGTATTACTGACCCCCAGTAATCGATTTCTTAGTGCTTCAACAGAGATCCAAGAGGAAAATTGCGGGTCAGGGACTCATATAGGATTTTGTGGATGGCGGACCACAAGGGGTCGGATGAGGCGTGTGAGGGCTTAAAGGAGACGAGAGAGGTGATGCTGGCAGAGGAGGAGCAAGAGGCGGTGAGGGTGGTGGCTTCAGAGCTGGAGCTTGTGCTGCATTTGGATACGGTGGCCGCGGTTGCGGCTGTGGAGGTGAAGCTTATGCTCTGGAGATCGTCGGCTAGAGAGAGAGAGAGAGAGGAAAAGGAGAAAGAAGATATTAGGGTTTAGTATAGGGTATTTAGGTATTTTTAATAAGATTCATTGGAGTGGGATATAAACATTAGAATGGGCAATTTTTAAACCCATTTTGTTCAAATGGTCTTTTTCCCATATATAAATGGTTATATTTATGTTAATATATAAATGGTTATTTGTATGTATATATATGTTAATGATGAAATATAGTTATATTTGTATATAAATGGTTATATTTATGTTAATGGTTAGTATTATTTAAAATTAGTTAAAATTTAAATATTAATTTGTTAGTATGTTTTAAAATATGTTAGTATTATTGGTTATTATATTAATTAGAATTTGTTATTTAATGTAATATAATTTAATATTAATTAATGTATTAATTTATTTGTTTCCAGATGGCCGATGTATTTAGACAGTTATTCGGAGGCCGTCGTTCCAGATCTAAGGGTTCTGGAAGTTCTGGCGGATCCGGAGACTCCGAGAGGACCCTTAGCCAGCCTGAGAGGACCACCAGCCAGCCTCAGAGGATCGATTCATCCCAGCCGCGGAGGAGTGTGAGCAACCGGCACCAGACCCTTTTATCGGCTGGGCGGCCGTCGAGCAGTTCACGTCCCCCTCTCCGGCCAGATCCTCCGAGATGTAGTACGCAGCTATTTCAGGACGACATAGCTCCAGACGTTCATCAGGTCCGTATGCCTGAGGTTCATCGGGAGCCGATGACGAGTCTTGCGCCGTCTGCTGCTGACTCTACTGAGGGGCCTACTCTCCCTAATCAGCTGTACCTGCCATACAACATTCCTGTCATACCCGAGGTCGACGAGCGTGGTGTGCCCATATGGCATGCTAGGCCTTAGTACGTGAGTGTTGCGGAGGCATACCATTATGAGCCATTTGAGAGACCTGAGCTCCTGATTTCGGCGAGATTAAAAGCAAAGCCGACAGAAGGGTCATCGAGTTCAGGTAACATTTGATTTTATTAATTAAATGTTTTATTTAAATTAACGCACTAATATTTAATTTAATTAACCAATCGTCGTTTAT
Organism: Potentilla sterilis; assembly: GCA_963682095.1. Lineage (NCBI taxonomy): Eukaryota > Viridiplantae > Streptophyta > Magnoliopsida > Rosales > Rosaceae > Potentilla > Potentilla sterilis. Next base: position 22,383,458 of record OY821760.1, read on the forward strand.
GTGATAGGGACTGCCGGTAGCAATTCAAGCAGGAATACGAGAGGTGTGATATGTTTTGATACACTCAGGAAAAGTGTTGAGACCAGCGGGAGGATCCAGATCAACGAACCCCCCTAATGAGGATGTTAAGGGGAAAAAACGCCGCGATTACGCGGGTTGCGTGTAAGCACTAATTAGGAATAGAGTCCCTATATTGTGGACACGGTGGGCTGATGTGCTGGAAGAGATCAAGAGGGAGATCAACAACGCGGCGTCGGTGAGTAATTTAAAAAACTTAATTTCTTTATCGTAATATTTAATAATTTTCGGTATTGTTATAATTTTAAAACTAATAAAATATTATCTTTCAGGCATACTTCGAGATTGCCGAACACAAGCAGGCTTGGGCGTACGCGATGCAGAACTCGAGGTACGTTGGAAATTCCTCATCTTATAATTTGAAATATTTTATGATATTAATAATATTTCTAATGCACTTTTGTTTTTTCCGTACGTTCAAAGAGTGGAAGAACGAGCTCCGTACCCACTTTACCTAATACGACAAACATGGTCGGATGGGTACTCCAAGATAGTTCATGTTCAGGGAGTACGAGTGGCGTTGGTTGAAGACAGTAGACTTCAACAACCCAGTTATGCAGGTAAATACTAAACTTAACTATAAATGTTTATTTTGTTAATATTTTAATTATTAGTTTAATTATTTTATAATTATTACACTAATATTTTTTGATGCATTTTTCTAATATTTTATTATTTGTTTGAAGGGACGGTCTCAGCAGAACTCTGTGAACCGCCGCCGTAACACGACCCCCCATCATGGTGGTTCTAGGCCATTTTCACAATATCAGGAGGAGGCGCTTAGAGATCATCCTAACCAAGGTTTTAAAAAACGCACCTGAGGCGCGCCTCAAGGCTCAAAAGGCGCAAGGCGTAGCATAAAAAGCCTGAGCCTTGGCTGTCTAGGCGCCGAGGCGCCCAAGGCGCACCTTAAGGCGTTAAAGGCGCGCCTTAAGGCGCTTAAGTCGTACGCTTCCGTTTTTTTTTTTTTTTTTTTTTTTTTACGTAATAAAACGACGACGTTTTAGTATAGGTCGAAAGCCTCCGCCCTTTCATTATCTCAGCCTTCTCCCGAGCTCCTCTATCCCATACTTTCTCTCTTCTTATTACTCATCTTTGCTTCTCCAAAAAATCTTAAAACCCGCAAATCCAAAAGCTTCACCGGATTTAAGAACAGCTGGAGGTTGATTAATCAATCGCCGTTTTGTTTAGTTGAGGGCTCAAATCAAGCTTTTGCTGGAGGTGAACCCGGTATGTCAAATCTTCATCCTTTGATTTGATTCTGTGGTTTAAGGCTTTTGGGTCTTTGTTTCTAATTCTGGGATGCTATTTCTTTATGTTGATTCATTGTTTGTTTGTGATTGGATATGTTATAACATTCCCAACTCAATCCTTCTGAGTTTTTGGAATATATATTTGGTGGCGGTGCCTTGATGTATATATAACTTTGACTCTTGGGAAGCAGCCAAGTCCTGCTTGATTAATAAAAAAGTTATTGTTATAGTGGATTGACTTGCAACTACAGCAGTTGCAAATTTGCAATTGCAATGACACACACGAGCCAATATATGATTTCTGCAAATATTAAACATTGGCATCTATCAGTAACAAATTATAATGAGTATGCAGAATCCATGCCATTGTTGAAAAATGTCTTTGAAATTTAAGAGCAACAGACTTTTCATTGCATGAAATTCATCATCTATAATTTTCAGAGTCACATAATGATGATGATGATGATTTTGAAGCATGAAGTTAGTCCAATTATTGTTTGTGTTCTTTGATCTTTAAAGCATTAACTAGTACTTTGATCTATGGATTTAGTTTATGTAAGGGGATTTGGTTAAATTGCATGGTTTAAGTGTGTACTTGTTAAGAATAAATGACAATTTATCATATTTATTTTGGATGTCAATTATACAATGCATGTTTTATGTATAACACTGATAAATACATAAATACAGGGCTTTTATTCTCAAGGATTACGCATTTTGCCTCAAGGCTTACGCCTTGGTGAGGCTCTCCCGACAACGCCTTGGCTACGCCTTAGCCTTTTAAAATATTGATCCTAACTGCAACCCGTACGTAGAGACGTTCAAGAAGGCTTATCCATTAGTGACAGAAGAGCTTGTAAGTCGTTGATTACGATTTTAAAATTTTAATTATTAATTTTACTTAATTATATATTTGTTAGAATATTAATTTTTTTTTCCCGTTCAATTAGGAGAGGGTGAACCGGGCCGAAGAAGAAGTGTTGCAGGCAGTAGTTCGGGAGACACAACCGAACATTTCAGAAGAAGATCTGCAAGAAGCCCTGAGCCAGGTCAACCGATCGAATGTCCAAACTGCAGCGAGGATATTCGACGCAGCCTTCCCAAACCGGTCAAACAACTACTACTGTCGGGGTTTGGGAAGTTCTGGAATAGGGGTCCTGAAGACCACTAAGGGAGCTCAAAAGAAGGGAGGCGGGGACACTCAACAGATGAGGGGGGCAATGCAGAGATTGGCAGAAGAAAATGCAAGATTGGCGGCCCTGTTCCAGAGATCACAGGAGCAACAACGCAGAACACAGGAGCAACAACGCAGAAAACAGCAGTATCATATGGAAATGGAGCGTTGGCATGCTGAATGCGAGAGAATTCGGCGACAGAACTACGCCGGCCAACAAAACTGGTGGTATGCTATGTTCGCTGCACAACAACAAGGCCTTGAACCCCCGCCCCCGTTTGAGCCGTTAGATGAACCTCGAATGCCGAGAGCTCCAGAGTTCATTGAGCAGGATGACGAGCATGATGGACAGCAGGATGGTGGCCAGGATGACGGGCATGCTGGGGATGACGTGGTGGACTTTAGTGCTTTAGGTGATGATTAGGGTTATATTTTATGTATATTGGAACAAATTAAATAAGTCATTTAGACGTGTTTCTTGTTGGTGTAAATGCATGAATTGTCATTGTGAATTGCAGGTTGCTTGGAATGGTAATTTAGAAATTAATTTAATTTTTTTTCCCCAAAATGTAAGAATAGCCGACGATATTGGCATTATTTCCTCGGCTATAAGTGCTATAGCCGACGATTTTTACCAAATTTCGTCGGCTATAACTATTATAACCGACGAAAATCACATTATTTTGTCGGCTATAACTAATTAATGCCTCTTAAAATATTAATATATTCTGACGAAATATCCGACGAAATAGATGAAATCGTCGGCTATATTTCAGAACAAATAGCCGACGAAACAGAATATCTCGTCGGCTATAGTTTACGATATCGTCGGCCATACTCGAAAATATCCGACAAATTTCGTCGGATATTTTGCCAAGGTTTGGTCGACAAAATGAATTTTCGTCGGTGATAATTTTGGAATGGCTGACGATTTCGTTATTTTCGTCGGCCATTTGTTTTACCGACGCCCTTTTACCGACGAATTATAGCTGACGAAATTTTCGTCGGTAGAAGGAATAACAGACGAAAATTTGGCATAGTAGACGAAATTTTTTTCGTCGGCTATTCTGCCCGATCTGGTAGTGATCCCTAATTTCTTGTAAATGTGCATCAAGTATTTGTTTTATTGTAATTCGTTTTATTGTAATACTTTGTATGTATTAATCCTTCTTGAAAGCAGTTTAGATCAGCACCTGAATCAATAAGTGTAATAACTTTTTAGGTCTGGATCAAGGGACACATTATTTGACACAATTTTTTACACTTATTTTTATTCTATAGATCTTAGTTGATCAAACTATTATTATTAACAATGAGTATGATTTGGCAAGTGACATGGAAAATATAATAAATAAGATATAATAATTAATTTTAATAAAAAAAGTATGTAATAATTTAGTTAAACAATATCCATAGAAAATCAAGGAATTACAGTTTTTACTTGTTCGATTTGCAGAAGAACCTACGGTGTGTGTTCTTCAACATGAGAAAGAAATTTCCAGATCCATTATTTCCTCTTCAAATATAAACACCAATTCTGAGATCATATCAACTTCAAAATCCCCTTTAAACATCAGATTCAAAATAAATTTTAAACCCTAATCAATCTTCTTAACTAAATGCCCTGAATGATGGAGCTGTTATCCAAGCACAAAGTACCTGCAAAACAACTTCATACACATAATACCCTTCTTTTGTCAATTGTAGTTAGGACAAGTAGGGATCGTTCTATCTGGGGAAATCAAGGGCTTTCAATCACACAAAGTGTTGCACATAAGGGGGTTTGTCGATTTTTATGATTAATTACCTACTGAATTTTTACAAATTCTAAAACCTAAATTATTATCTACAATTGATCATCACCTTTCACACAATCACCAAACACAAATCTCATTATACATGCAACAAAATTAAAACAAGTAATAGGGGCAGCAGCAAATATCGAATTCAAGATCAATTAAGTTCCAATTTAATTAGAGCCAATGCGGTTATTCTAATTATTCAAGACATCACAAGTATTTAGAATCCAACATGCGTGTAATCCTAAACATGGTACTAGTCGGTTTAATAACACAATGCGTAGAAATTAAACACAAATAGCACATAAGCACAATATGTCGAATTGGAACATGTTAGCAAGTATGGCGTCACTCATCTCACATCGACATGTAAATTTCCAGAATTACTCTAGCCCTTAGATAAATACATATCAAAACATAACATGCGTATGATCCAACATATATTAAATCGGCATATGAATTCAACACCTAGATAACAACCATGGCCTACGATTGCATCTAGACATCTCCTTCGGTTGCACACGAATTATGGAAATAAACCTAATTAAATCAAGAACACATTCAAAATCCTACTGCCCATAAAACATATTAAATCATATCACATGCATAAATCGGCAATTATATACAAAAATCCCAAACATTTATAACAAAGATCCAAAGATCCCATATATAATTATCAATACCAAAAATAAATCCAGAAATTAAAACATATTTCATAGACAAAAGTATGTTTAAATACAAAGAATTAAAAACCAATAAAGTACAATCCATGTTACAACCTTATGAAGATTCGGCAAGGATTGGTGGAGGTGGGATTTATGTGAAAGGATGAAGGTGGAATCGGCAAGAACTCTTGGTACAATTTCTGAAAATAAATGGGCAGGGATTCGGCAAGGTTTTTGAGGGGAAGAGAAGATGATTATTCTGAAATTATATTGTGGTATTTATAGAGGCAAGGGAGGCAGCTAGGGTTTACAAAACCTAGTTTTTCTCAAACTTATCCTGCTGGCAGATTTGACCTTCGAGTGAAGATTATGGAATATCTTTCTCTAGAAAATAGATATTAAGGTGATTCTAGTTGGGTTGGAAACTAGACTCCCGTAGCTTTCTATCCATATAAGGCTCGAATTCAGATTCATTGTGAGCTGTCCGGGAGAGTCCGTGGAAGTTGGATGACGTGCACAGGAATTCTGCCGAATTTGATCAGGATTTGTTGCGATTTTCTTCCTCTATTTTCTGCCGAAAATTCCCAAGATAATGGCTGAATAATTGAGCAATATCTCTTTAGGTTTTCCATGAATTAATTCAGCCAAAAATCTTGCACAAAGGATGGAATTCAGTCCACATTCGTAAGCCAAATCCATGTAGAACTCGGTTTAGGTTTTCTTCTTTCGGTAGACTGGACCTTCGTGCATTCAAACTGGCATAACTTTTTGTTCAGGAAAGATTTTGCTGCGATTCCAAGTCCCAGAGAAACTAGACTCGTAGAGCTTTCCAACGGCGTATGGCACGTTCTCTGGTTCCAAGCAATGTGTCCCACAGAAATTCCGGAAGTCAGGACACAGTCCCAGGAAAATCCTGGTAGTCCCTGGATTGGTTTGCTCAAACTGCCAAGTTGCAGCCTTCATTTGGGTGACTTCCCGAACTCCGATTGATCTGAAATTTTGACACAATACACTTTGGCTTGCCAATTATATGCATACCAAATTTCATCAAATTTGGAAAAGTATAGATTAGTTTAGCACAGGCCTCAATATCACGAAAACAACATATTTTGCACTTTTTGCTCAGATTTCTTTACTTAGTCATTTTTCTGACAATTAAGCACATTTTCTCCAAAACTCTACCAAAGGGACACTAAACTAAAATATGACTCTATCTTACAAAAATAAGGGTTAAGCATTGGATAAATGGGGGTAAAAACATATTAAGAACGACGCACATTGTGCTCCTATCACTGAACTTCCAAGCGATCCAACTAATACAATAGTGAGATAATGGATGAGCAAACCCTAATTTTTTGGTTTTAGAATATACGGGAAGGATGAGGAATTGGAATCCATACTTTTATCATGATCTGAGATTCATAAGTTTTATTCCAACAACATACCGTTTTGTTGGGATCTGAATTTTTCTTTCTCACTACATTAAATACACTCCCTTAACTACTTAATACACATCCCTAATATTTTATAATTAAATAAGATTTTGTAGTGATATAAAATGACCAAAACATCAATATATAACAAATTAGAAATATAAAACAAATTAAAATACAGAAATCAAAATCAATTTAAAAAAAACTAATTAATTTAGTAAAAGAAAAAAAAGGCAAAGAAATTTGAGATGACATCTATTATAAAGGAAATTTATATGGAAAATTTAGATAATTAGACGATTCATTTTATTCTTTCGAACAAATTAATTCAATTTTCAAAATAATTCATGTTAAGAGATCAATTGTGTCTTCATTTCATTAATTTTATCTTTTTCTTTTTATCTTCATCCATATACACTTTTGACTTTTCTTCATCTAAACACACCACATGAGGAGTTGAACTTTGAGTTCTTCATAGTGTTTATTATTTTATGTTTATGATTTGAAGAACATTAATAAATTTCAATGATTTTTTAAGAACAGCACAAGAAATCAATATTGACATCATATCAATATATATTGATGTATACTAATTATTGCGGGGTCTTTTTGATTAAGCATGACTAGGACGAATTCAACCCAAAAGTGGGAGAAATTCGTGTGTGATTCAGACTGCATGAAGATCAAAAGAGCTTGACAGTATGAGCGTGGTGCGGGAGCTAGAAATGCACTGCGGTGAGAGAATTTAGGGGTTTTTCTGGGTAAGGGATTTCTGGAACAGATTGAAGATTGAAGGTGGCTTTTGAGGGAAGATGGCTGGAAATATGAACTGATGCTTGAAGGCTTGAATGCTTGAAGGAAGGGGTTTATGTGTTGCTGGGTAGTTGCTGGATGAGTTTTCAAATCGATGTCTGATGCCTCCCATCGATCCCAGAATCCCCCTTTTTATAGGCTCAGGGTTGTGCTATAGGGTGATTCACAGAAACTCCATCATTTTGGGTAAAATGATTCTTCTTCAATTCACCCAGAATTTGTGCCCTAAAGTCAGGGAAAAGAAGCTTGCTTGAGAGGTGGGATTTTGGAAAAGAAGGGATTGATGCGATAGCCTCTGATTTCTGCAAACACAGTACCATGAAATCTGGAAAAAGATGCAGGGCTTGTGGACTCATGATTTGAGGGAGAAAGAGGAGCCTATTAACTGGTTTGAAGACTCCTCTTGGTGAGATGAGATGGTGATGGCAAAGGACTGGTTCAGTTTGTGTTTTGGGTATTACGGGAAGAAGCAGAGCTGCTGGGGAGGAGAAGATATTTGATGCAGGGAAAAAGGGGAAAATATGTGAGGTAGAAACGGGAAGAAGAAGAATAGTAAAGTTACACTATTCTAATATGAACTTTGGGCCTTAAAGAAAGAGAAGGGCTGTCCCAACCCCAAATTCTCAAGTTTCACCATTTCACCGTCGATCTAAGTCATTGGGCTTGGATTTCGGGTCCAAGACTAAAATCACCGACGAATTTAAATCGACGAATGAGCATGTGCGTTTCGGTGACCTTCCACACCACACCCACATCTACAAGCCCCAAGAACGCGTGCATGTGGCTTGGGCTCACATCGAGGGCGTGTTTGCTTGGCGTGTTTGCTTGGCGTGCTATAGCCAAGTAATAAGCATAGAATCCTTATAAAACTATATGATTTTATATAATTACGTGAATATGCATGGTCTTTGTCGCGTGACAGCATAATAACTAATTGCATGATTTTTCGTGTATCAACATTAGCCCCCATGATAATTTGGGCTGCTTGAAGCATGAAGTGGGACGCATGAACAAAATCCACAGAGAGAAATCAGGCCCAAAATTAAACAGGTGTCAGCGTAGGAGAGGAAGACTGCAAGGGCTTTGCGTCTTCTTCCTGTCTGTTGAATTTGGGAACAATCTGCTTCGATCTCTTGAGTTCATCTCTGAGCTTTCGGGTTTTGAAGTTTATAGGAGCCGATCGAGTCTCGGAGATCAAGGTACCCTTCTCTCTCCTTTTCTCTTCTCTGTACCCAATCCCAAAGAAGATCAGATTCGCAATTCATATATGTTTTTTGTCCTGTTGCAGAGCTGCGTGGTTTGCAAGGCTTGGCATGCACATCAATACTGATTCATGGGACAAGAAATTCGTCACCGCAGGGAAACTAAATTTCCCTCTACTACGGGACAAGATTTTTTTTTTTTTTTTTTTTTAAATTCCCTCTACTGCAGGGAATCAACTGCCTGTGGTCTTTTCGTATCTTGTTCGTTTGGTGGTGTTTGATTACAATGATTTCCTTCATCCCAGGTAACTTCAAATTTCTTGAATCAAGTATTCATACTCCTGGACCTAGGCCTCATCATTAAGCCCGCGGATCAAGTGGACCGATGGAGACCCGCAAGCCCGATGGGCTTCAATCCCGGCCCTGCCCGGCCCGGCCCGTCTAAAAGCCCGCTTAAACCCGGCCCGATGGGTAGATTTCCAGGCTTAGTTTAGGGGTTAGAAACTCGGCCCAGCCCGTTAAGAGCCCGTCAAGTTCGCTCCATCAAAAGCCCGTAAAGCCCGTTAAAATTCCTACATCGGGTTTCTACGGGTTATCACACGAAAACGCTACTACGTACCTTTAGATAACTTTGTTTCGTCGACTCTTCCAAACATTAAACTCTCAAATAGATGAGACGTAATCAACCATGTAAAAATTTGGGAACGTTTACCTCCCGATACTATGGCTCCCCATAGAGAGAGATAAGTTTAAATAAGGTTGACCGCATCGATCGGGACTCTAATTTTGTCAGATTTAAGTGCTTTTTTTACCTTCACCGTATTTTATCATAACGATCAAATTATATTTCATAGCGTTTTTCAAAATTTAACTTCTTTTATAAAGTTGTTTCGAAAAGTTGTACACTTGAGAATAATCTTCTAATCAAGTTATACCGGATTAGTAAGCATGTTGTCATTATAATGGCTAAATTCACAAAATGAAAATTTTGACCGTTTGATGTGATCATTATAGTTAAATATGAGTATAGTAGAATAATCAACTCGTTTCGTGAACGTTCGATGCTCGATCGAAACGGTCAAACTATTTTCATAAAACTTATCACACGAAAACGCTATTACGTACCTTTAGATGACCTTGTTTCATCGACTCTTCTAAACATTAAACTCTCAAATAAATGAGACATAATCAGCCATGTAAAAATTTGAGAATGTTTATCTCCCGATACTATGGCTCCTCATAGAGAGAGATAAGTTTAAATAAGGTTGACCGCATCGATCGGGGCTTTAAGTTTGTCGGATTTAGGTGATTTTTTTACCATCACCGTATTTCATCATAAAGATCAAATGCTATCTCAAAGCATTTTTCAAAACATGACTTCTTTTATATAGTTGTTTCGAAAAGTTGTACACTTCAATATAATCTACTAATCAAGTTATATCGCATTAGTAAGCATGTTGTCATTATAATGGCTAAACTCACAAAATGAAAATTTTGACCGTCTGATGTGATCATTATAGTTAAATATGAGTAGAGGAGAAAAATCAACTCGTTTCGTGAACGTTCGATGCTCGATCGAAATGGTCTACCATATTTTCATAAAACTTATCACACGAAAACGCTATTACGTACCTTTAGTTGACCTTGTTTCGTCGACTCTTCCAAACATTAACTCTCAAATAAATGAGACGTAATCAGCCATGTAAAAATTTGGGAACGTTTATCTCCCGATACTTTGGCTCTTCATAGAGAGAGATAAAGTTTAAATAAGGTTGACCGCATCGATCGGGGTTCTAACTTTGTTGGATTTAAGTGATTTTTTTACCATCACCGTATTTCATCATAACGATCAAATTCTATTTCATAGCATTTTTCTAAATTTGACTTCTTTTATATAGTTGTTTCGAAAAGTTGTACACTTGAGTATAATCTTCTAATCAAGTTATACCGCATTAGTATGCATATTGTCATTATAATGGCTAAATTCATAAAATGAAAATTTCATAAGCCACATATTTATAGGGTATATTTATAATAGAAAATCAATTTGAATTTAGAGTTTAGGGTTTAGAGTTCCCGGTGATGATGCCGAGTTTCAAACCCTTTTTGAAAAATAATCTCTGATATTTATTTATTTTAATTAAAGTCCGGCCCGGCCTCAAACCGCCGAGGGCTATTCGGCCCGGCCCGCAAAAGCCAGTCAAGCTCGCCTTATATGGATGGGCTTAGATCGTAGAATTTCTAAAGAAGCCCAGCCCGGCCAGGCCAGGCCTGCTATTTCTAAAATACATTGTAAAGCCCAGCCAGGCCCATTATGAATGGGCCGGGCTACGTCCTGCCCGGCCCGTTGACGAGGCCTACCTGGGTCTTGAATGAATTACGACATTGGATTAGTCTTTGCTCCTGTTGTAGCTAGAGTAAACATCTGTAACTTACTCTTGCTGTAATTTGCAAGTGACTTGAGTTTGGCATTCTGCTTTTGATTTCTATTGATCTTCTCGCTTGGCTTCAGTTGGTCTTTTTGGGATAGAGATTGCTTGAATAGTTTATGGAACTAGCTAGAAGACTTTGCTTGCACTTTGTAAGATTTAGGAAGGATTGTTGCTCTGGCTTTGCTTGTTCTGCTTGATTAGGCATACTGTGACCCTTGGCTGAAGTGTAGGCATGAGGGAATAACTATGAAAAGAAATTAGCTATATTGCTCCCATAGCTCAAGATAGAGCCTCCATCCCCGAACCGTGTGAGTTACCTGAGAATTGATATAATTAGCATGTTGGCATGTCCTCTAGAATATGCATTCGGATCCTTGAAGTCCATTATGACGTCATGTGAGCTTGAAACTGTTTTTCTTGAATCACCGTGACTAACTTTGTTGCTTTGATTCTGAAATAATATGCATACTGTAGTGATTTTCGTTGCTTGATTCTAAATAGATTTAGCTTGTGGAAACTTTGTATAAGCATGTATTAGGAACGTGTTTTGATTGCTTCGGCTTGGGGTTGTCTATTGTATTTTGATGACCATGAGAGAGCGCATGTGCATTGAAGGGTTTTATGCTTTGGGCATGGGCTTGGCATGACTATCATGGCTTTTAGAATGGATACACGACTTTCAACAGCGGAGCGTGGCAAGATGTGGTCATTGAATACGTTAGACTTATGCATGTTGTTTATATGCATAGAGTAATTAATCCTCTTAGTCGTGAATCCGCTTGGCATGGGGTATGCTTAGTGTGATTATAAGATTGAAGTATGTATTGGCTTGTTGGAGAATATCATGTTTAGGCAATGAACATGTCATACCTTGGCTTGGCGTGGCTCGTGCATTGCTTGGCTGCCATCTTTGTTTTCACTACATATGAATTGTATTACAGCTTGAGATTAATTAATGACTTTGCATGGCTTGTTCTTGTATTGGTACAAAGAGTTGTGCTTTGCGCGATTGTTAGGTTTCCAATGATGGCAGGTTATATGGACATGGTATATTTTTGCATGATTTATTTGTTCATGAGTATGCTTGGTGTTTTGGGTGGTTAGTTCAAGTGGAAAGAGCGCGATTGTATATGTAATTTTGTATTGTGGTAATGATTACTGATATAGGTCTAGGGATTAATGAAAGCTAGAGAAAGAGAATATGTGATAGAGTTAAAACTCTTTAAGTTCTGGAGTTTGAATATGAATTTAGTAAAGTCAGGTTTATGAAGTAGGGTACCAATGGTAAGCTCGTTTGTTTACCACCGCGGTGGTATTAACTCCGGGTTTGAGTTTATAAATTTGGTGATGGGAATTCAGTGGGCAAATGATTGAATTTTGGGATATCAAATTATAGTTGCTTGGGGTTGTGCCTTCTATATAGTAGAGTACTCAAGATGGTTGAATATAGGACATGGGCTACTGATATATGTTTTAGCATGACTGCATAGCATAAGACTCTAGTATAATATGGAAACTGAGGCTACAACATAGGAGATTTTTCTTACTACAAGGGATTCTTCTTGCCGCAGGAGTGAAACTTTGGGCATAGCAGCAATTAATTTGGTTTGAGAAAGACTTGGGTTTGTAATCAGAATTGATTGGGCATGGAGTTTGGTATTATGCATGTATAGAGCTGAGTTCAGTGTTTGGTATTATGTCCAGTGTGGGTGAGATTTGGATAGTAGAATAGTTGTTGTAGTGGAAGCTCTGGATGTGGCAAAAGAAACTTTCATCGTGGTAATGGGAAGCATTGGGAGCTGTGGGTATAGAGTAATCCAGAATGTAAACCGTAGTGTTAAAAATAGCATTGATACTTAGAGAAAGAAAGACAAATGACACACACAAATTGGGACAACTTGGATCTGGTAGTGAACATTTACTATGAAATGTAATGATTTGGTGGCACAGAGGCTTAAGAGCTAGAGGTATTAGCTTGTTGATATAAAACATATCAGACAAAAGCAGGTGTAATTTTGAGATGTTGGTCTGAACATATGCTTGAACTACAATATGGGATGTCAAGTGATCAAAATTCTACTGTAACTCTGAACAATATCATAATAAACCAGCCCCCAAGTGTCATAGCATGCTATTTGAGGGTCCAACAATGAATATTGCATGTTGCTTGAAATTGGCTTGATCAAGTATTAATTGCTGCTTGGTTGAGTTTCAACTGCTTGCTCTAATGATTTAGCTTGTTTGAGTATTGCTTGCTGCTTGATTGCGTAGTGATTGCTTGCCTTAAGGGTTTTTGGCTTGATTAAACATGCTTGTGCCTTGATTGAGTGATAATGTTTACAGCTTGATTGAGTATTGTTTGCTTGTTCAGCAGTTTTTGGCTTGATTGAGTAATAATGCATGTAGCTTGATGGAGTAAGGATTTATTGATCTAATGAATTTAGCTTGACTGCATGATGCCGTTGCAGGGTGATATAACCACAACGGTGGTGAGAGAGAATAGCTGCGGGGAAAGCCGCAGGGAAATATAACCGCAACTATTTGCAGGGAACGATTTGCTTTCATACTGGATGAGCACGTCATATTCTTAAATGGAGAAGGAGGACATGTGATCATAATTGCATAGTATGCTCCTCTAGCTTGGTGCGTGTTTTCTCTTTTGGTTATATGCATGCTGGTTTAGAATAATTGTCAATTGCTTGCTCTAATGATTTTTGAATGTTTGAGTATGCTTGCTGTAATGGTTTCCCTGGAAATGTTTTTGGTATTTGAGATCAACATGGTTGTGGTAGTGAGCTTTAGGGAAAAGCATGAGTCGATGTAATGGCTTTTATCGTTAAGCTGATATATATGCTAATGGAGAAAGTTGTATTACAGTAACCTAACAAAAGGTTCACTGCAGCTCACAATGTTTTTTATTAAAGATACTGGCTAATTTGATTTGGTGGATAGCTGAATATGGGTATACAAATGCAAAGTTGGCTTAGAGAATGGTATTGGGCTTGTGTGTAAGCTTCTAGGCCATTAGAATTTAGCATATAGAATATTTTGGGTTTGTTGAATAGTTACATTCAACTGTTTGCTTGCCTTACTGCATGGTAGTAATAAGAACAACACTTATAATGCTTGAGTTGCTTGGTAAGAATGTGAGTTTGAGTGCATGGTGCATAAATTTCTTGGTCTGAACTGACTGTTTTCTTCCAAGAATAATCATCATTTTTTTCTTCTTCTTTTGCATCAGGGAGCTAGAGGACTTATTGATCACAATCCATATGTACTCATTGCAGTACATATATGGTAGTCTACTAGCATGAAACTCAAGCATCGAATAATAATGTGAAGCACTAGAACGTAGGAAGGCTCAAGTTGAGTGATGGTGAGGAGAGGAAGTAGAGACTGAGGAGACTTTTCTGATATGGAGGCATGCATGGCGAGACATCTGATTGGAGACTCATTGTTAGTTGGATAAGCTAGAGAAAGCTGCTAGGAACCCGTTTTTGTTATATGTTGCAGGGAGGTCCACCAACTAGAAATATACGTTCATCAATGTTGTGAAGTGAGCTTTCGCCTTGAAGAACTACTGCATGAAGACACATGTATGAGACTTGGTGATGATATTAGCTCGTATCGCATGTTTTGTATATTAGAATCTTCTCGGTTGCATAAAGCTTGTAACATAGAATCTTGGCTTTGAATCAACTCATTGGTTAGAGATCAGCAACAATTTTGGTTCTAGCAGTAGATGCATTGGCTTTAGGAAAGCTGCTTGTAATATAAATTCTGGTATGACTTCAGCCAAATCTAGCCATCAAAACCGTATATCTATACTTGGTCGCTGAAGTGTAAATTTGTACTATGCTGTAATGCATTGGAGAAAGGCTTGGAAGTGGACTTGAATTGACATCAAACTGTTTTACTTTGAGCTTGAATAATTTGAAAACTACATGGGTGATTTTGTACAGAGGCTGCATGATGGATTAAATAGCTATCTTTATACATCTCCTCTGTTTTCCCCTCTGAGTTCAGGGCTGGGTCCAAAGCTTCAAATAGCTTTGTAGTGTTTCCTCATCTCTCCCTGCACTGATATTGCTCTGCTGCGGGGTAATTATCTTTATGCCTGTATAGTTTAGACTTTTGATAACTGAATGAACATGAAGAGGCTTACAAGAAGGCATGTGGCTTGGGAGCTAGAAACATGAGTTGCAAAAACATGGATGTTTACTGCTAGGAAATGGTGTGATCTGTTGCGGTGAGGAAATGAAAGGATTTGGTGATAGTAACTTGGTTTGAAGTTGTTTGGTGTTTGAGCATGGTTTGGATTGAAAGCTGGGAAGGTTTGGCTTGCTTGAGGTTGTGATCTATTTGCTTAAAGGTTTAAGTGGCTGCCTGAAAGTTGTGTTTTTGCTGCTTGGAAGTTTTAGCATAGTCTGCTTGCAATATGATGTTTTGATAACTTTAGTGGCCATGGCATGATTTTAGTAAGGGTACTACTGAATTTTTTATAACTAGGAAACCTTGCTTGAGACAAGCCACTAAACGGATGAAAGGTTCACCTCAGCGTGAATGTAAATTGAGAGATAAATTTTTCGTCCCTCGACCCCCACTATCTTGAGTTGCTTGTTTGAACTACAGCTGCGGGGTTCCTTTACAATTCTAAGATTCATCGAGCAAAAGAATATGCATGAAAAACAATTTTCTTGTATATAATTGAGCATAATAGATTAAAAAGATCATCTCCCTTATTGCATATAAAATGAGTGCAAGGATTGCTTGATTGTATCTTTTTCAAAGACTATAATGCGGTGCCACCACAGTAACAACATAATTTTACAGATCTGCAAGTAATGCCATGACATCAGAAGATTATCCGGATTTAGGTACCTTGCGAAAAGGATTTCTAGTATGAATTTTGGATAGGCATAAGAGCTTTGGCTAGGAATTGAAATTTTCAGATTTGAGAAAAAGTCTGAAAAAGATTTCGGTTATTTTCGAGAAGGCTCATCCTACAGCAGGGAAGACCATGACTTGGAACAGAGATATTGCAGCAAGAGCTATGTTAATTTAGGCAGAAGACATATTTGGTTTCAAACAAGCATGACACAACAACTTGTATTTTGGTACAGAGAGCCTACATTGTAAACAAGATAAAATCGATTGCAAAGAATCGAAGGCTGCAGGGTTAAAGACAAGGAACAAAAACACAATGGTGGTGGATCATATCAACAGAAGGTAGCCTCCTATTACTTGCGTCCACAAAACCTGTGATCAACACAAGCACACTGAGGTGAAAGGATTGCATGAGATCGTCTGAATCACAACCTAGTCCCCAGTGAAGTCGCCAAATATTGCGGGGTCTTTTTGATTAAGCATGACTAGGCCGAATTCCACCCAAAAGTGGGAGAAATTCGTGTGTGATTCAGACTGCATGAAGATCAAAAGAGCTTGACAGCATGAGTGTGGTGCGGGAGCTAGAAACGCACTGCAGTGAGAGAATTTGGGGGTTTTTTTGGGTAAGGGATTTCTGGAACAAATTGAAGATTGAAGGTGGCTTTTGAGGGAAGATGGCTGGAAATATGAATTGATGCTTGAAGGCGTGAAGGCTTGAGAGCGCAGGGAATTGAAGGAGGCTTTTTAGGGATTTCTGCTTGGATGGCCTGAAGGCTTGAATGCTTGAAGGAAAGGGTTTATGTGTTGCTGGGTAGTTGCTGGATGAGTTTTCAAATCGATGTCTGATGCCTCCCATCGATCCCAGAATCCCTCTTTTTATAGGCTCAGGGTTGTGTTATAGGGTGATTCACATAAACTTCATCATTTTGGGTAAAATGATTCTTCTTCAATTCACCCAGAATTTGTGCCCTAAAGTCAGGGAAAAGAAGCTTGCTTGAGAGGTGGGATTTTGGAAAAGAGGGGATTTATGCGATAGCCTCTGATTGTTGCAAACACAGTACCATGAAATCTGGAAAAAGATGCAGGGCTTGTGGACTCATGATTTGAGGGAGAAGGAGGAGCCTATTAACTGGTTTGAAGACTCCTCTTGGTGAGATTTGATGGTGATCGCAAGGGACTGGTTCAATTTGTGTTTTGAGTACTACGGGAAGAAGCAAAGCTGCAACTTCCCAGTAGGTCACCCATCTTGGGATTGCTCTGAGCTTAGCAAGCTTAACTTCGGAGTTCTCAACCCCTTCCGAAGCCATTGCGCCCCCAAAACGCGTCCTTAAGTATTGAGCTAACTCTGCACATATAAGCACAGCATCCACTCTTCCCCGGGAGATGTGGGATGTGTGACCTACCTACCTGCTAGCTTCCCTTCCCTAGTCAGGTCAGGTCGCCTACCTGCTAGCTTCCCTAGCCAGGTCAGGTCGGGTCATCACATGGACGGTTCCGTAACACAGAAGAGAAGCGGTGCAACCATCATCTTAACCAGGCCAAATGGTCACACCTACGAGTACGCCTTACGATTCCTGTTTAATGCTTCTAATAACGCAGCGGAGTACGAATCACTCATAGTTGGTCTGCAATTGGCAAAAGAAATGGGCATTCCAGCCATAGACATTTACAATGATTCAAAGATGGTGGTGAACCAAGCCAATGGTACCTTTGAGGCAAAGGAGCCCCAGATGAGCTCATATAAGGCATTGGCCAGGACCCTAATGGAGCGGTTCCCAAGCATGTGCCCCGGGACGAAAACAGGTATGCCGATGCACTAGCAATATTAGCCACATGCAACTATGCGCTGGGATTCCGAAGGACAAGAATCGAAACGCTGGAGATGCCAAGTATAAGCACAACTATCTCTGAAATATTCGCGGTAGAGGAGGCACCACCCAGTTGGATGGATCCGGTCAAAAAGTATTTAACCGATAGGATCAGCCCGAATGGAAGCAAAGGGGCAAGGAGGTTGCACCTGAGATGTGCAAGGTACAACTTAATGGATGGAAAGTTGTATCGTAGGGGACATTACTTCCCCCATTTGAAGTGTGTAACAGAGGAGGAGGGGCAAGCAATCGTGCGAGAGATTCACGAGGGAGTTTGCGGTAATCATTCCGGAGCAAGATCCCTGGCGCATAAGGGGGGGGGGGGGGGGGGGGAGGATATTTTTGGCCCAACATGGCAGCTCCCGCAAGGAAAATATCAAGAGCTTGCCACAAATGTCACATGTACTTCACAATCTCGCACGCCCTAGCAATAGTCCTCTCAATCCTGATGGCACCATGGCCCTTTGCACAATGGGGACTAAATCTAATCAGCCAATTCCCAACGGCTGTGGGGCAATTCAAGTATGTCATCATGGTCGTTGACTGTGAAACCAAGTGGATTGAGTCGGAACTGCTGATTAAGATCACAGAGGAGAGAGTGAAAAAATTCCTCTGGAAGAACATATACTGCCGCTTTGGTGTCCATGGCATCACAGACAACGGGACACAGTTCAACAACAAGGACCTCATCGAGTACAAGGCCACTTTGGGGACCCGGATGGTCTTCGCAACTGTAGCATACCCGCAAACCAACGGTCAGGTAGAAGTGGTCAACAAAATTATCAAGAAGCTCCTCAAGAAAAAACTTGATGACAATAAGGGGTTATGGGCTAATGAGCTACCAATGATACTATGGGCAATCTGCACAACAGCAACAAAGGCAACATGAGAAACCCCGTTCTGCATGGCATTCAGGAGCGAAGCGGTCCTTCCGGTGGAAACTCAAATACCCAGCAGCAGAGTGGAAAATTATGAGGCCGGAACGAACAATGAAGGTCTCCAACTTAGCTGCTTGCTTCTTGGTCCGCTCCTCCAGCTTGGCCTTCTTCTTCTCCAACCTACCCTTCTCCGGCTTGGCATCAATGAGGTATAAGTTATACAGGCCCTGGAAGAGACAAGTAAGTTAGAAGAAAAAAAATAATACAGAGGCAAGTATGAATAAAAGAGGGCGGGTGAAAATTTTACCCGCATGATCTGCACCCGGGCCCGCTGACGGTTCACCTTTGGAGAGGCACCTTTGGCTCAAATGCGGTCGAGCTCAATATTTTTAAGATCTTTCAGCATGCACCAGACGAAGGGCTCATCCTCACAGCCGTACTCGTTCGCCAGCACCCGAATGGGAGTACGCTCAATCACCGGTTGAGCCAGAGCTAAGGCCTCAAAGCTTGGGACCTTAGGCATCACAATGGCGGAGGAACTGGCGGTAATCCTGGACCGCTTCATCACATGCTCACCAAAGGACTTGCCTGTGAGAGTGACTACGTAAGAGGCAGCCTTCCTTTCGCGGACCCTTTTCTTCTTCTGCCCCATGTCCGCAACCTCGACCGAGGCCGAGGAGGAAATGATAAGGGTCGGTGCCTTGGCTGGTGACGAGGCCAGGGAGGCAGTAACCGGGGCTAGTGCCTTGGCTGGGGCTTTGGCAGGGGATTTGCCTGATGCCTTGGGCGTGCAACCGGGGGTCTTGGAGGTAGCAGTAGGCTTTCCGTAGTAGGAGTCAGGAATCTCTAGCAAGACGGCCTCGTCCTGCTGTGTTTTCTTCCCCGTCTCCAGATCGACGGAGGTTTTGGAGACAGCGGTTCCCTGCTCAGTTAGCTTTTGGAGGAGGCACGGGTCACTCATGTCTTTGGTTAGATGGCTTGAAACTAGTGTCCAGGGAAGTAAACCTAAGGAAACCATAAGTAAAAAGTCAGAATCCGCAGGAAATACAACACAATGAGTTTAAAGAGCGGTAAAGTACACACCAGGAACCCTCCCCATTTCACAATATTCAAGGACATTCCACCGGATGAAGTTATAAGAGTTGCGGTCTTGCTCGGACAAGCAGGCAAAAATTTGGGCTATCTTATGTTTTTCTATGTCAATCAAAGTGTATGACTGATCACCAAGGGCTTGGAAGGCACCGGGACCTGACGGTCCCGGGCACTTCGTTGCCACTTCCCCCTACCATCACCACCTGTTTCCTCTAGTCTTTGGCGACCCAGGAGGGCAAATTTGTATTCACCGGTTTGTAATCCTGGGCAGAGAAGGTAACGCATCCTTGGAATTACAAATCTGTAACAGTGGGGAAATTTGTAATCACCGGTTTGTAAGCCTTACTCTTCCTACAGTAACTCAGTTTGTAGAGAGCCCCAAACTCATTAACAGTGGGGAAGTCCATATCACATAAGTGATACAGACAACCAAGGCTAAGCAATTGCCTCCACTGGTTGTTAGGCAGCTGCGCAGGAGATATATTATTCATACTCAGGATGTATTGAACAAACTAAGGCAGCGAGAGAGAAAACCCGTGGCGAAATTTCACAGGACCCGCCCCGGATTTCACCCTGAAATTTGGATAAGATCCTGCGGGGACCACCTTAAGACTAACTCTATCGATAAATCGATAAGTCAATCTTAAGATGGACAACCCTAAAACCTCTAACAACCAAAACACTTCTAAATTCCAGTTCCAACCTTAACACCTGGAGCCACCTGCTCCCCAAATCACAACAACCGCCCCAAATAAAACACCAAAATCAAGATCAATTTATACTCAATTGACTCACAAGTAATCAGAGCAACCTAATACAAAGAACTGGTAATACAATTGAAAATAGAACAAGAATCTAAGAATAAGGGATCACAGATCCCACCTAGCGGAAGCGACAACGATGATAGCTATGCCTCGACTCTGAGTACTCTTGACCTCTGATAACTAGTCTGCACACTGGGCGATTTAAAACGAATGACCCATGGGAAAGTAATTTAAAAACGTTAGAGTGAGTGGATAAAAACAATATCGAATAATACTTTATATAAAAAGTATTACATCACTTTTTCAGTATTTTATAATTGAAAACCACTATGCATGCATTTTAATAAAACGTCCCACGGTTCAGAAAAATCGTAGTCATAAATTAGCCCCGCTAATATATCAAATGAACAAATAATATTTTCAAATGAAATTATTTCGAAAACTAATAATAACATATCACGACCAATCTCATTGGCCGAATCCCAAATAATTTTTGTAGTAAAAACCCAGCCCCATTGGTATATCGAATAATCAAATAAAATATATATGGACCAATCCCATTGGCCCATTCCCAAATATTCTTGTAATAAAAATTCAGCCCCGCTGGTTCGGGAATTTATTAAATAAATGAAAGCCTCATAAGAGAAAATATTCCCGAAAGCCAAATATATAAAATATATATCACTGGGCCAATCCCATTGGCCGTTTACTAAAATCGAATAAAAAATAGGAGAATGTTAACCACCATATAATAATGAGCCTCCAAGGCTAAGGGTCAGAATCTCTCTTCTCCAAGACTCTCTATTGCGTCCCACGCTACCTGTACTCGTCGACCACCGAGGTGAATTTGACATATATGGTCAAGTCGTCAACTCGCATGGGATCAGGTGACCAAGCTAGCTAGCAATAAACATATATGGAACCTAGTATGGTGAAAAATCTGAAAACAAAACCGAAAACACACTTCCCCTATATATCATAAATCAATACGGTTCCCAACCGCACATCGGAGGCTTATAAATATAATTAAATAGAACAATAGCCTCGAAGAAAATATACAACACCGACATATCCCATATGCCATAAAATAATCTCGAAAGAGAATATGTGTATATATATATATATATATATATATATATATATATATATATAAAGCAGCTACATGTCTCACATGTCGTGAAATTCATAAATAGTGAAATCGTAAAATTCCCAGAAATCTCATTTCCGGATAAATGTACGTACTATTAAAAATAGTCGTAAATATATAACTCAAATTCATATTTCACAAAAATATTAAATTCATAAGCATCTGAGTTATATATATATAAGAATTATTGAAGACCGACAATATTTCATGCTTAAAACATTATAAAAATAAATTACAATTCATAATTAACAATATTTCATATTTCATGCATGCATTATTTAAAATAAAATCCACTCACAGTACGGCCGAACTTGCCGCTATTCCGAGCTCTCGTCACGTCGAGTAACCTCTCGACCTGTAACAGGGACGTATTTATAAATATTACTGAACTCGGAAATTATTTATAAACGTTAAATCTACGGACGTCCTCACTCACACGAAACCTCCCAATTTTCCCTTTTTCAGTCATCGGTATAGGGATTACGCCTCAATACCGAACAATCTACATCCGAAAATAACTCAGGACACCCACCCCGTGTCCGATTAATCATTTTACTAGTTAATTCGTCGTAAACCCCCTTTAAAACAGCTTTTATCTATTTACGGTAAGTCAACAGTAATATTCAATGGTCAAACGGTAAATATTTTAGGTCAAACAGTAATTGTGAAAGTCAAACAGTAAATGGTTAAAGTCCAATTACTATTTACCATTTACTTTTACTGTTTACTTTTACTGTTTTACCATTAACTTTTCACCTTTTACCGTTTTACTTTAACACTTTACTGTTCACTATTCACCCTTCTTCCTCCCGCTGGAACAGCAGCGCCGCCGGCAGCTCCGCCACAAGAGGCCAAAAATGCGTCCATTCGATTCCAAATCAACCCAACACCATCGCCACCACCTCAGGACCTCTTCCCCCTGCCTCCGCCGCCAAAAACGCACGCAGCCGGCACATACGGCGGCCGGCACGGCGGCAAGAATATCACCATCCAAAATTCAACCAATCGAACCTCAAATTACTCTCAATCGACTCCAAACAACATTCTAAACCCGAACTAAATCTCCAAATCCACCAAAAACATCATCTCCACCAATTTAACCAAAAACCCTAGAATTTTAAAACCCAAATTCTCTTTACCTAGTGCAAACTGGTTCAAATCCTTCGGTGGAGTGGTTGTGCGAGCCGAGACCTTCGATTCCCGACCGGAATCGGGCCGAACCATGGCCGGAGGAGGGAGCTCCGGTTCGACTGTGTTGCACGGCCAGACGGCGGCGTTTCACGCCGTGCCGCTGCCACAGAACGGAAGAGGAGAAGAAGACGGTCCGAAAGGGACCGGTGCGCCGGCCTAGTTCGGCCGGACGACGGAGCTAGGTGGAGGGCGACGCTGGGTCAAGGGAGAGGAGAGAGAAAGAAGAAAAGAAGAAAAAGAAAGAAAAGAAAAAGAAAATGGGGGATTTCCCTTTCGGAAAATTTTTCCTCCCGACTATTTATACTCGTCCAAAATCGGAAAGTTACGTATTTTACATCGTAATTTTTTCATACGAACTCCAAAATAAACGTGCCACGTGTCCACGATCTCGTTTCAAGGTCTTCTACCTCGTCATGAAATAAAATCTTCGGTCAGGTCAACTCATTTAAAAGTCAACTTATAGAACTTTCGAATCGTAAAAACGATTCCTGAAACGTAAAAATAAAAGATAAAAAACAGTCAAAAGGTAATTCGAGGTTCGGGTCGTATCAAAACTGGTCCTCATGTACGACAACTCATCCTTTCTCCGAATTGCAAGCCAGCTCTATGGAGTCGTCAATACCCCAGGTCTCCCGGAAAGAAACAAGTTCAGAGGGAGTCATGTTGTGCTCCGGCTCGTCGCACGCGATGGTCTTCCCGCCATCAATCAGGATATGGGAAGGAAAGAGGTTACCCATCACCTGGATAACACCCATGGGAAGACCGCAAAGGAATATCCTGCGGGGCGGCAACAGTAATCACCAGCTCACGGAAACTCCAGAGGAGACCTCTCCAGCAGAGCGGGAAGTAGCCTCCCGTTGGGTAGACGAGGAGCTAAGCTAGTTATCCAACCTCTGGCTAGAATCGTCTACCAGGCGGTCAGTGGTAGAACCAGATGAGTTGGTTGAGCTCCTAGAATCCATGAAACCTAGGGAAAACAAAAAACAATACAGCCTGTTATAAGGAAAACCTAAAGAGCGGGCGAGCCGCCGCACACGAAGAGTTCAGCCTAAAACATCAAACTTAGGGCGAGCCTTGAAGAAAGCAAATCAAAGCCAGCACAAAGACGAACTAAGGGAAAAGTTCATTAGCCCAGAAAACCCAAAACCAAAAAACAAATACCCAGAAATTAAAAGAGCTCAGGGTTCCGGATTAAGGCGAAGGCAAAGGCAAACAGGCAAAACAGAGGCAGACGGCAAGGGGGAATGTCAACAAGAGCAAATCACAGGTAGTAATGCAATAAAACAGCCACACCAAGCCAAAAATAAACCCAGGAACAAACCAAGATCAGAGAAAGGCAAAGAGGCAGCAAACTTGTAAATTGGTACGACCAAGGAAAATTGCGAAGAGAATAGCAACGCGCAATTGAGTTTTCTGATCGAGGAGGGGGCGCAAGGCAAGCAAAGTGTTCCTTGTTTTCCTCTGTTTTCTCTCTGTTCTCAAGCGCAAAAGTAGCAGACTGCGAGAGTGAGAGCAGGGGGGAGGGTTTTATAGGGGAAACCAACCCTTCAATTTCCCACTAAAAAATTAATTAGGGTATTCCAAAAGGCGAGGCAATCAAAACCACTGATCTCCACCGTAAAATGGCGACACGTGTCCACTATCGGTAACTTCCCAAGGCAGTAGTTACCGATGGGATTGATGGACTCCTTCATTAAATGCGAGTCAGGAATATCGACGACACCCGGCTCACATGCAGAGGTTAGGTGAAAAGGCAACTCGGTAAAACCGAGGAATTTCCAGAGACAGAACACACCCACCAAGTACCGCAGGTTGCAATAACCGAACGGTACACGCAACGTATGCAACTGAAAAGTGTAAAGCCAGTAAGAACTGATGGCTAAGGTATTCCACCGAGAAGGTATCCTCTAACACAGGAGAACACTTCCCGCAGGCTTAAAAACCCTGCAGACACGAACATAAAAACAATGGGTACAAGGCTCGCTACCTTGCCCCGCTAATCCAACCATCAGAACAAACCAACCGGATTACTCGAACGCCCGGCCAAGTCCATTCTCAAACGCGGACTTGGGGGACTATGTGACCGGTGGTCAAGAAAGTCTATGGGTCTGTGTGCCTAAGAAGCAAAACACATGTTAAGTTCCCATTCAAGAATGAAGTTGACCGAGAACTTGGGGGGACTTGGTGATGGTAGCAACAGATGGGCTACCGGGGCACACAGACCCTCGCTAGAACAGGGAAAGCAGGCCCAAGTACCCGAGGGCCGGGACCGAGTAGTCAAGCACCCGGTAGAGGCTCGGGAGCCGGTGGGAGAGGCCCAGGAAGAAGGGTCCAGAATGCTTCTTTAATGTACCGAATGAGCCACCAATCCCACATCGAGGGATGAGCTCAGTTCGTGCAGTCTGGAGCCCATATATTGACCCAACCACCTTCATTAAATGGTAATCACCAATTGTTTGCTTCCACTTATATTGCTTATATTCTAATCCCAACTGTACTAACTTAAGCATCAGAGTGGAAACAACCGGCCCTAACTGGTTCTTCCTACTTAGCAGGAGTTTGCAGGAGAAGAGAGTATCTAGCCCAACAGAAGGTCCCACCGGGTATTTGTGAGTCTACGGGATTCAAACAGAAATAGTAGCAATGGCAGAATACTGATCCCTCTGTTTGGTGATCAGAGTAATGTTTTGGGTGCAATGCCACCACCATCATGGTACGAGCTCCTACAGTGGCACCGAGGCAGAGCCACCACTTATTCTCTGTATATTTTCAACTGTTGACCGTTGAGTATGGACCAATTGTTTTTCTGCAGCGGCTCTTTGTTATACTCTGGGTAAAAAACGGGTCCGCCAACTTTCACCATTATGGAGGATACGAATTTATTTGACTATGTTGAGTATGTTCCCTTAACTTAGTTTGCATTTTGAATTCCAATAATTCTGTCATTTTTCATTAACCAACTTTGATTTGTACTTTGTGTAAAACGAAAAAGGTAAATTCTGCTATCTACCTCAGCGTGAAATAAATTATTAAAAGAAGCAACTTGAATCCCATTGAAGGTTTTACCATTTTATTTGTATTGATCAAATAAAAATTGGATGGACACAGATACATCAGTTTACAAAAGAAACCTTTACATTCTCTATTGCATCCTATCACTGAATCCTCGACGAATGGCTCAAATGGGGACATAAATACAAGAAAATGTGTACCCAAATGGAACAGTATAGCCAAAACTCCTCCCATTATCTTGTCTTCTCTGCTGTCTTCCTTGATTTCCCACACACACCAAACAATGAAAACCGTCTACCTTTCCGTGGTTGAACAGGGGTCCCTTTTACCTGTTTAGAGGCACAAATCTTTAGAGGTTGCTCTGAAGTCAAGCTAGATTTCCAAATTTAAGACAAACATAAAGATGTAATTACTTTTTACCTTCCCTCTTCTAGGACGCCTGGTGTTATAACAACGAAAAAATCCGCTGCAACCTCCTCTACCTGATCCTGATTCATCGCCCCTGTAGAAAAACTAAGAATAAGAATATGCATACAGTGGATGCATGACTACTTGGCATTCAGTAATTATTGTGGATATATATATATATATATATATATAAAGTTTTTTTCAGGTGCGGACGTCCGTACGGTGCGGATGCGGCGTTTCCGGCCACCGGCGAGGCGGCGACGCCGTATCCGGCCACTGGGCTTTGCTCCCCGGTGGCCGGCGACCCCGTCTGTGCCGGCCGGCGATGGAGCTCGGGCCGGCACAGACGGGGTCGCCGGCCACCGGGGAGCAAAGCCCAGTGGCCGGATACGGCGTCGCCGCCTCGCCGGTGGCCGGAAATGCCGCATCCGCACCGTGAACAGTGCGTGCGGACGTCCGCACAGGAAAAGGACTGTATATATATATATATATATATATATATATATATATATATATATTGCATATAATTTTGCCACAGTTTAGAATAGACGACAAATGAGGGAAAAAAAATTTAGATAAAGCCACGAGAATGCTTTCAATTGAAGCACAACAGTTTCGCCAGCACCAAACTAAGATTATAGAATCTGAAACTATATGAATAGTCCAGAATTTAAGCACATGAATGTCCTGTACCAAATCAAATAGTTTTGGAATTATTTAGCACTTCTGATAATGCAAAAGACACTGCGTCAATAGGGAATGAAGTGTGTATAACATAAAGTATCTCTGTTCTCTAACATACTGAAGGCTGAATTGATACACTTCAACTAACAACAAAATAAACAAAAACTGAACACCAATTATATATCACTGTTCAGAATCTTACTGTTGACAGTAACAACACCACCTCATCTGCCAGACCAAAATCATCACTACTATATACTAATCTTGAACACCACCACCAGCACTCTTATTGTTACGTCAATCCCCTATCAACTCTTATTGACTCCTTTCCTTCTAGCACTACCAGTTAGAAGAAATCCGCTAATATATACAACCATTGCCACTCTAACTAATGGCCAAAGCACTGTCACCACTAATAGCACTGTTATTACTACCATTGTGTCAAGGAGCCTTTTAGTAACATCAAATCCACTTTCAAAATTATACTAATAACAACATTCATATTAAGCAATTTCTGCTTCAAACTTCAGTATCCATCATCGCACCCATTCAATACTTGGTGACTTGGTGTTTAGAATTTCAATGCTAACAAAAGAACATAGTGTTTAATTTTCAGTAAACAGGCCCGAGCACATGATAATACCCGGTAAATGCATCACTGAGTCCTAAATGTTCTTTTTGCAGCCCAAGAACATGACATTGTCTATACTAAAATACCCCATCTAGAACTGGGAAATCAAGATGCATATGCTTTACTTTCTTGGAGACATATCAAGCATATAAATGTTCTATCCCGGAAACGGAGAGCAACTCTGTGGGTGCAGTTGTACACATTCTATTTTCTACTGTAAAGGTCAATCTACAGTTTAAACAAATTTAATGATTATATATATATATCAGTCCGTTTCAGGTGCGGACGTCCGCACCTACTGTTCATGGTGCGGATGCGGCGTTTCCGGCCACCGGCGAGGCGGCGACGGCGTATCCGGCCACTGGGCTTTGCTCCCCGGTGGCCGGCGACCCCGTCTGTGCCGGCCGGCGATGGAGCTCGGGCCGGCACAGACGGGGTCGCGGGCCACCGGGTAGCAAAGCCCAGTGGCCGGATAAGCCGTCGCCGCCTGGCCGGTGGCCGGAAATGCCGCATCCGCACCGTGCGGACGTCCGCACCTGAAAAAAATTCTATATATATATATATATATATATATATATATATATATATATATACACACACACACACACACACATATATGTAGCATTGACTAATTAGAAAGAGATTGTTCAGTGAACCTTGGAAGATGAAGTTATTATACTACTAAGAGCTTCTAACACATTGTGCAAGAAAATCTAAATTGTCCACCATTAACATGTTTTTTGTGTATTCAGTCAAGGAGTAAAAAAGAACTTTTAAGTCAAGAAATCAAATACTCACAGGTTATGTTTGTCGGACTTGCCCTTCTCATGTAGTAAACTCGGCGACATAGGATAATGATCTACCCTTTTACCTATTTGGTCCTGCTGAACGATCTTCCCACTGTTAGCCTTCAAAATGTTTACTTCATGGTTTAATCCATCATCCCATTGCTGAGAGGATAATCCCATTGAATTCATTGACTCCATCTGATCTTCGTAATAAATGCCATCCTGAGGCAGGACCTGATTTTTTTCAGGTTTCAAACGACTCAACGAACCAGGGGTGCCTTTCTCTGCAACTTGTAGCCACGCAGTTTCTAACCTTTGCTCGCGAATAATGGATTCTATTCTCTGCATTGGGATCTCCTGTCTGCTCTCTCTTGTATCACCTGTTTGAGCATTGCCATCAGCAATTAAGTCTGATGAATCAGAGGTTGACTTGTGGGTACCATCCAGAAACAGAGAACAATTGGAATAACCATCTGTGGCATTTGAACCAACTCTTTTTCTCTCCCTGACAAGTTCTGCGATAGTTCCAGCCTGCTTTAGACCTTCCAGCAAGTGAACTGGACTTGGACCATTTAGAGAAGCCTCCCCACCTGGTAAGTGGACAATTCTAACCTCTACGTTGCGTCTGAGAACTATTTCCATTGAATTTGTGATGCTGCTTACAAATCTCTCTGCTCTAGATTTGATACTTCCATCTTCAAATGCAACATAAGCAACCAGAACACCTGAATAAAAGTGCCAATTAAAACAACAGGAAGAAAGGGACTTTATACTTTACATACATTATACATATATGCACATATATTTCACATTCTATACATATATACATATATACAAATATATTTATACAGAGAGAGAGAGAGAGAGGCAGGCTCTCCCTCATGGGTCTTGTATGATAAAGCCATGAAATAACTGAAATGATGCCCCTTATTGATAAGACCGGAAAATATAGTTTAAGCATCCTTATTATTTTAAAAAGATACCGAGACCCCAATTAATCGGGTGTCTCGTTTGCTCAAGCATCCTTATAAATTTCAGCATTTTATACCCAGTACCATCATGACATCCTACGGTGTTTTTTTACTCTGAACATATAACAAAGTGATTGTATATCTAGGAATACCAGAACCCAAGAATATATCAAGACTTGCTTCTTTTCTTCATTTTTGTTTTCCCCTCCATTCATGTTTGTACATCCTCTAGTGAGAAACACACCATGTATCACAGTGGCATAAATGACTATCATTCATATGAGTGTAAATGGAAACAACTATAAACTATGATTTTCTAGTCAGGAATGCTATTCAGTCACTGCAAGAACTACTTCAAATTCACAAATAAGCATTCCAGTTCACATAAAATTACTGCAGCATCATCTAACATTAAGAAAGTGCGTAACACTCGGTGCATTGTGCATATGCACAAAATAAACAAAAAGCTTAAGAGCTTACCTTCAGCTTCAGCTTCAGATATAGACACTAGCTTTCCATGAGAATGTAGTAGCTGCCTCAACGTCTTTGAATGACACTTCTCAATACACTGTGCCCAGACATCATTTAACTTTTCAGAGTTCACACATCTAAGGCTCATATTTCCAGCCATAACATTTCCAGACAAGGGAGTTGAGGCACCACTATCCACAAACTGATCATGTGCGCGCTTGGTATTCACACCAAAACCATTATTTCTTGACAACAAATCTTCCTGATGGTTGGAATTGTCATTTGGTGCTCTTTGTGCAGATGAATGATGAGTTGATTTATGAAGCATATAGTGACCATCTAATTTTTGTTTGTAAGTGGCAGCTTCTCTTGAAGTTGAAGCACTTGAAGAACCATCCTCAGTTGTCTTGCAGCTATGCCTCCTGCTGCATGAATGACTAAGGTCTGGAGAAGGCACTGAACCAAGTTGCAACAGAGTCGCTGTAAACCATGTTGAGCGCTCACTTGAAACCCTAAGCTGTTTTTCAGCCTCTGAAAGAATCTTCAAAGCATGTTTTAATCTCTGCAATTCTGCTTCGGTCACTGAAGTGCAAGAACCAGCACAATTGGAAATTTTATCAAACTAAATAAATAAATAAACCAAAAAAAAACATACAACATCTTTACTGAATTAAACATCATCAAAATCAGCAGAAAGAGCCAAAAGAATATAAAACAGAATAACATATTAAATTATGGAGCAACAGCTCCTAATTTTATTCGTCTCAACGATTATTAATGTATGACTACTCTAAGATATACAAGTACGTCTCCTAATCTAGATCGGTGTGAGTTTTTGAAGAGAAGAATTTGAGAGAACCAGAAGTATGCCAGCAGATGAAACAATACAATCTAGGCAAAGAAAATAACAACACAAGACATGTATTAGAACAATTAGATCCATAACCTTTTCTTATAAAAACCTAACAATCTTGAACTAACAGGAAAGTTTGAAATCATCTGTAGAGGTATGAAAGAAACTATGCAAGTGGATGGCATGATAGGTCCCTACCCATCTAATACACTTATTCTCCATACAAGATTCCCGCACTTGGTTTTCGTGATGTTTAAATTCCTAAATTTGAAATGGGGCGAGGAGATCGCTAGTACTACCCAGGCAATACGTAAATCTATTGTCATTGTATTCTAAGCAAGCAGATAGATAGATCATGGAACCAACCACATTGTCCACAAACAGAATCTTGCAAATTGCAGCATATGCTACTTATAATATCATTTCTCCAAGGTGCCATGTGGTAGGATTCTTATCATGGTTAATTGCATCCATTCGTATTACCAACATTGATCTATATACTTATACTTACTTATTCGTCATGTAGTTATCAATCATTAATTTGTAAAATAGACTGAAGAACTCTTTTGCTTCAAAAGTTAAGGGGAAACACTCACAGTTCTGAGCGCCATATAAGGAGTCATGTTTGACATCATTGGTATTGTTGCTTCCCGCAATGATATCCATAATTAAGCTGGCCAACTGAGACATCAAAACCATGGGATCGACCCCAGAGTCCATCAAATCTCTGGCCCTTTTCACTGTTTCTGCAGTGTCTGATGACATTGCTAACTCCAAAAGTTCTAGCAACTTGTCATCAGAAACAACTCCCACCTGCAGAAGATAAACGACTAGTTAATTAGTGTGAATATGTCCAATATATTACTAAACTAAGAAATCAGTGTTTTTTGTTTTTCTTCAATATCAGTATGCTAAACTCCCAACTGAACTGGACCATGTCAGAAAGTGAAACTATAGGCAGAGAAAACTCACAAGTTCATTCACAAGAGATGTTGAGATTCTTTTACCCAGCAAACTCAACTGGTCCAACATAGTTTCTGCATCTCGAAGTGAACCATCTGCATTCAAAGCAATCAAATCTAATGCATCTGGTTCAACATCTAGGTTCTCTTCAACAGCAATATTCCTCAACCTGGCCACAATCTCACTATCCTTAATTTTGTTGAAGAGATATTTCTGACACCGAGATTGTATAGTACGAGGAACATTATCCAAATCAGTTGTAATGAATATGAAGACAACTCGCTGCGGTGGTTCTTCCAAATATTTAAGAAATGCCAACCATGTCTTAGAAGGCAATAAGTGACACTCATCAATTACAAAAACCTTATACCTTGACGATGCTGATGAGGGAGCCGCGGATAAAGTTTTCAATAGGTACCTAACTTTATCAATTCCTTTTTTATTGGTACCATCAACTTCCAATAGATCTTTGTTCTTACCAGACATAAAATCAGTGCACTCCCTGCAGTAGCCACAGGGTTTAGTTTCATCAGGAGCTAGACAATTCAAGGAAGCAGCAAATATTCTAGCTGCTGACGTTTTTCCAGTTCCACGGGGTCCTTGGAAAAGATAAACAGGAGCAATCCTACACCTACCAATAGCATTTATAAGTGATTGCACCACAATATTCTGGCCAATCAATTCACGAAAGAACATCGGCTTGTACTTCTGGCTAAAACTTCTAACACTCTCTGGAGTACTTCCCTCTTCCCCCACTCCACTAAGAGCAGCTACCATCTCCAAGCCTTCTTGACTTCGGCAGCTCGATGACCATCTCCGCCCATCTAATCTACTTAAAGCTTCCAAATCAAGCTCCCCAAAGTTTGTGGAAAGTTCATCATCACTCCTCCCAGTTCCTATGGATGACCCTCCCCTACCATCACCACTATTGTTTAGCAATGGCAGAACACCTTGGGCGCTTCTAGATGCAATTCTCCTCTTATTGGAACCTGAAGACGACCCCCGTCGTCTAGGATAAGCATTTTGACTTCCACACAAAAGAACACTTCCTTTTCTCCTTATAGTATCAGAAAGCGAAGGGGAGCAACAGCTTCCATACATGCCTCTGTGCTTCGGCGTCTTTTTGGACCAATAACAAGGAATCCCACATCCCTTGCTACCCGGAAAATCCAAATGCTCCTCAACCTCATCATCCCCATCATTCATTGAAGTTGCAGTTCCATCCCAAGATCCAACAGTACTCGGATTCCGAACACCATACCTGTTATAAGAACTAGTCGACAATGCAGGAGTGCTATAGCAATAAGAAGAGTCCTCTGCTCTACTATCATTCCTCCTAACATTAGTTGAGGCGGGAGGCCAGTGCTTGTGCCTAAGCTTCAATAGCAATGGGGAAGCCCCTCTCCTTAGATCCTCAGAATTCGAGTAATCCTCAGTGTCATCAGACTGCTCATCCCTTCCGCCCTTTCTCATGTTCCTACCAAGAATCAACTCTTTCTGCTGATATTTCGACAAAACATGAGAATGTGACTCGATTTTCTTACTTGCTTTGTTACCATCTTTGAGCGGCGGTAGTAGATTCGGATACCTTCGACGCAGCATCATCAATGACCTGCTCTGACCACCACAAGTATCACTCCTGGAATCTCCTCCATGGCTCAAGCTGTCATCGACACTCAATGCCGCAACAGAGGAAGCTTCATCCTCGTCTTCGTCACCAAAATCCTCCTCCTCATCCTCTTCTTCCTCGTATTCATCATTCCTCGACGATTTAGATGACCCCTTCCAGTTGTACAAGAACACCTTCTTGTTGTTGTTGTTACCATCGCTGATAGTTGTATTGTGAGATGCAGAACAAGTAGATGGAAACGCCGCGGATCTAGAGGAGGCTAAAGGCGAGCGCCAAGAGGAAGTGGTCCCCGGATCGCGGAGAACGCGGGCTGCCTTTCGAATCTGAGTGAGCTCCTTCTTCAAGTGGAGTTGGCTCGGATCAGACACCCCCATTGCTGCTACCGACATTATGACATCTCTTTTTTTCCAACTCAAACACAAAAGCAAAGACAGTCACTTTGCAGATCTGGGTGAGCTTTTCTGGGTCTCAAGTCCTCAATGGGAAGAAGTAATGAGATGAGAGAGAAGTGGGAAAACTAATCTGCCTCGGCTTTCTATGTTTGGTCAGAGACCTCTCACTGTCTCCCACACACACTTTTTAGCTCTCTGGTTTTTTTGGATTTTTAGTTGGCGCCCCACATGAAATCTTGAATTTGGTCTCCAAATTTTGATCTGGGTCACTCTGCGTGTCTGAAAGGTGAGGAGGACTCTCTTGTCGTGTCCTGTTTCAGACTTGAGTCTCAGATTTTTGTAAATTCCTAAAAAATGAAAAGGAAGTAAATGTGTAGTGAAAAACCCCAAAAGTACGTCATCCAGTCGTCAGCTTATATTTTAGGAAACTTGTTGATGAGTGAGAGAGTGTGGTGTCATTTGATTTTGCATTTATGTCAATTTTGAAATTATTTCAGAGTATTTAGTAAATTTACCATGAAAGTTTTATATTTGATTTTTAAATATTCAATTCTTATTATCATATCAGATCGGATAGGTTTTGCTTAACTCCTTTCTAATTTTGATAATTTTTTTTATTGAATTCTAATTTTGATTTTGTATCTACTCTTTTAATTGGTACATTCACCGCATTGAACTGATTTAAGTGATAATAATTTAGCATAACGGAGCCACGAAAAGGTTGAGGACTTGAGATTAGGCACATGATTGACATGAAGGCCATGTTTTGCTAGGTAGAGCAACAAGAATCTGTCATTCTCCCATAAATTGTTTAAACTCAAGTCTCCAATTGGGTTTACATGTGTGGTCGATGATCCTTATGAGGGCTCAACAGTCAACACTCTGTACAACACAAGGAAAAGTATGGATGGTTGAGAGGCAATTGGCAAAGCATATGAAACAAAGTGTGGATTCAAGGAGTTTAGAACTAGACTCACGAAAAAAAAATAACCCTTAAATATGGTCACGTGATGACCATATTTAACCACAAAATTAACAGACGTATCAAATTATTTATTTTCAAATATCAGGTACCAAATTGTCGGTCAGTCAAGATAAAAAAGAGTACTAAATTATTTGTTTCATACATCAAGTATCCAATTGTCACCATGCGTCATGTGTCATGAGAGGAATTTTCCCTTCCTTAAAATACCTTCAAGGCCACCATGCAGTAGCTTGCGTAATAAAAGTTCCATCAACATTTAATTCGAGGCAGCCTTACAAAGGAGGAGACCACAACACTCTTGGAAATTTGATTACCTAAGTTCCAGTATTAGTGTTACCATGAAAGTTTCATATAAAAATGCTTGGGGCACTTTAGCCATAAAATTAATGTAGATAAAAAAAATAGAAATTATAAAGTAAATGTCAAGCCTGTTGCAAAGAAAATCCAAAGGTATTAGGTAGGTTTGTGGTTGCAAACTTAGGTCGATCAATTGGAACTCATATTCGGACCCGGATCCTCTCCTGAGAAATCTCCCTCCTCACCCTCCTCATGAGATCTGGACCGTTGGATTAAAATTAAACGGCTCAGATTGCTTTGCAGGAGTTGTGTGAATAGTAACAGAGGATTTTAGACCGTTGGATTAAAATTGGACGGTCCAGATTGTTTTATGAGGAGGATATGAGGAGAATCCCATTAGGAGAGGATCCCATTTCCTCATATTCATGCCCTCTTGAAAACTATTTGTCCAAGACTCCAAACCAACAAGGACATTCTTGATTCGTCTGCATCTATCTGGAGAATAACACCCAACATGGATTGTCTACTAATTATTCCCAATAAAAAAGCACAAAATAGCATTTTATATTTTAAACATCAACACAACATGAATAAGAAGACCATAGAGTAGATCCAAAATAGGAGGATAAGAACTGAACATCAATATCATAAAACAATGGCAGTGGAACATGTTGTTCTTTTAGATAGAATATTAGCTCTGCATCATGTGTGTGATGATGAGCTGCCTCAATCCAACCTATTTTGGTGTTTCATCATTAATACTGGGGCATTCACTACCAACCTTTTCTTTTTTACTACATTGATTCATATTTGAATCACTAATATGAAATTAATCACTACAAAAGTGGAGGACAATCATGCTATTGACTACCATTAAGAGTCATTTATCCAATGGTCATGACTCATGAGTAGTATCTCAGTACTATCTCTGAAGTAATCCTAAGACATTTATGAACAGTATCGATAAAAGCCAACATATTTTTCCTTTTTTTTAAAATAAAAAAAATAAACATTTTTGTTTTTTGCTTCTTTTTTTTTTTTTTGCGTATTGATAATATGATATTTGGTCTTTTTCGTCAGACAAGATTAGTCTTCAATATGTGAAATTCCTCTAATGTTGTATATATTGTTATAACTTCTCATGAACTGTTTCACTTTTTTAAAGCGCCGATGTTATTAGTTTTGTCTAAGTTTTTTTTTCCCTTGTATAAGGCCCAATTACTATGCTTGTTCATAGTTGCTAAGCTTGGTTTTTGGTTTTGAATAAGTGTGCGGATGATGTAATTAGTGGCGCTAGCATGCCAAGTCCTAAACTTGTCCTAAAGTGACAAAAAAAAGGTATGTATCCGTGCCGTTCTGGCCTGAGATATCAATGATTTTGCCCTGCTGCTTACTTCTTACTTGTTAAAGTTTGATCGGCTTGGAGTTGGCATGCCTACGACTATGGTCTCTCCATCGATCAACCACCTTGAATTCCTTGACATATAGGGAGCCGAGGGACTTCTGAACTTCGGCGAAGGGTAAAAGGAAGCTCATGACTTGATGACTATGTCACTCTTAGAGTTGGAAAACTTGGTATACAAATTAAGCAACGTGAGACAACTGAGGCAGCTCCATGCCCACCTCATTCAAAACTCCCTCCACAACCAAACCCACTGGGTCTCCCTTCTCATCAAACAATGCACGCGCCTCCGTGCAGCTCCACACTACACTCGCCGCATCTTCGACTCTACGCCTCGCCCCGGCATCCATGTCTTCACCTCCATGCTCCAATTCTACGTCCCCTTGGGCCCTGCTTTCTCCAACCAAGTAGTTTCAATATACCAACTAATGCAACGTCACGATGAGGTATATGCTGGTACATTTGTGTACCCACTTTTGATCAAATCATCCGGCAGCGCGGGGATTGCGTTCCACGCGCATGTGGTGAAGTTGGGGCTCGATTCGGATCGGTATGTTCGCAATGCCGTGATGAGTGTGTACTCCAAGTATGGGCCGGTTGAGCATGCAAGGGAGGTGTTCGATGAAATGCCTGAGAGGAGTTTGGTGGACTGGAATAACATGATTTCTGGGTACTGGAAGTGGGGGGATAGAGTCGAGGCGTGTAAGCTGTTTGATATGATGCCTGAGAAAGGTGTTGTTACTTGGACTGCTATGGTTACCGGGTACGCGAGGATGAAGGATTTGGAGAATGCGAGGAGGTGTTTTGATGATATGCCGGAGAAGAATGTGGTGTCGTGGAATGCAATGCTCTCGGCTTATGCTCAGAATGGATGTCCGGAGGAGGCTTTGAGGTTGTTTGATGACATGTTGGATTGTGAAGATAGACCGAATGAGACAACATGGGCAGTTGTCATTTCAGCGTGTTCGTCGTGTGGGGATAGTCCCATTGCAGATTCTTTTATCCAGAAGCTCAACCGGAACCGGATGCATTTAAGTTATTTTGGGAAAACGGCGATGCTTGATATGTATGCAAAGCGTGGGAGCATCGAGAGTGCTAGAGAAGTTTTTGATGAGTTGGGGGTGTATAAGAGCTGTGGTACATGGAATGCTATGATATCAGCATATGCAAGAGTTGGGAATTGGACTTCAGCTAGAGAGCTCTTTAATAAAATGCCAGAAAGAGATGTAGTCTCATGGAACTCCATGATTTCTGGTTATGCTCAGAACGGACAGTCCGCTCTTGCAATTGATCTCTTTAAGGATATGACTACTGCTGATGACCCCAAACCAAATGAAGTCACTATGGTCAGTGTCATCTCTGCATGTGGGCATCTTGGGGCGTTGGAAATAGGTAACTGGGCCGTCAACTTCCTCACAAAACATCATATCAATCCAAGTATATCGGTATGTAACTCTCTGATATTCTTTTACTCTAAATGTGGAAGCATGGATGAAGCAAAGAGAATATTCAACGAAATGAAAAAACGAGATGTGG
Source organism: Potentilla sterilis (assembly GCA_963682095.1). NCBI lineage: Eukaryota > Viridiplantae > Streptophyta > Magnoliopsida > Rosales > Rosaceae > Potentilla > Potentilla sterilis. Next base: position 22,421,157 of record OY821760.1, read on the forward strand.
TTTCCTACAATGCATTGATTGCAGGGTTTGCGGCTCATGGACATGGAATGGAAGCTGTGAATCTAATGATGAAGATGAAAGAAGAATTTATACAGCCAAATCGTGAAACATATATTAGTATTCTGACAGCGTGCAGCCATGCCGGGTTGTTAGAAGAAGGTCGGAAGATCTTTGAGTCAATTAATTATCCGGATGTAGATCATTATGCATGCATGGTTGATTTATTAGGTCGGGTTGGTAAAGTTGATGAGGCAAAAAAGATAGTTGACTGCATGCAGAAAGAGCCACATGCTGGACTTTATGGATCTCTTTTAAATGCAAGCCGGATTCACAAAAGAATCGATCTTGGGGAGTTTGCTGCAAGCAAGCTCTTTGAGCTTGAACCACATAATTCAGGAAACTACACTTTGCTTTCAAACCTATATGCCTCGGCAGGCCGGTGGGATGATGTGGTGAGAGTTAGAGAAACAATGAGAAATGCAGGAGTGAGAAAGGCAACTGGTTGGAGTTGGGTGGAGTACAATGGTAAGATGCACAAATTCATTGTCGGAGACAAATCACACGAGCTGTCAGATGAAATTTATAGGCAATTAGCGGAATTAGGGAGGAAGCTGAGGAATGCTGGCTACATTGCTGATAAGGCTTGTGTGCTAAGAGACGTTGATGAGGAAGAGAAAGAAGAGATGGTGGGTACTCATAGTGAAAAATTGGCGGTATGCTTTGCTCTTCTTGTTACAGAAGCAAAGTCAGTGATTAGAGTGGTGAAGAATCTGAGGGTGTGCAGGGATTGCCATACAGCTATTAAGATGATCTCTAAGTTGGAAGGAAGGAAAATTATTTTGAGGGATAACAACAGGTTTCACCATTTCAGTGATGGGCAATGTTCTTGCGGAGACTATTGGTAATGTTTAATAACCAATTTGCATATTCATGCCAGTAAGGATAGGAACATAACTAATGCTTCTGGAACATGAAGTATTAAGTCATGGTGGCTGCATGAGGATTTCTGTTTTAAGATTATCGAGTTATTAAAAGAAATTAGGAATATAAAATAAAACCTGGAAACCCAGGCATTTACTTAAATTCTTTGGTTTTTTTTTCTTTTCAATTAAGCAAACTGGATATGGAGATAGATGATTTTTGGGATGTTTTTCAAAATTTACTTTCATATTCACTGTAGTTAGCAATTGCAAACCATGTGATTGTTAAATCTAATCAACACATTGACAGACTGTACTTTTTGTCATCAGGATGTCAAAGTATAGATACTCTGCATTCACTCTTCTTGTGTCTCCCAGATTTGAAATGTTTCCTCGGAGATATTAGTCATTGAATTCGAATTACTACATCATATATTGGTCATACACTTTTTGAACTCTCATACTTGTCAGAATATCTTCTCAAGTTTCCTGTATCCTTGTCCTCTGCTACAATGTTTGGCATACCAGGAACACATATTTTTCGAAACAAGATTTCTACTCCTTAGATCTTTTCTGCAGCTGCTTGAATGAATACAAACTACTAGAATGCTAATTTATAACTCATTATGTACCTCATTATGTACCTACTATCTTTAGTTCTCATCATTCAATGGAAACGTCTGGACCATAATTTTATTAAACTCAATCTTGATGATTCAGTGTTTGCATAATCAACGAGCTGCTGCAGGATTTTTCTGATGTAGACCAGATGGCCATCCTATTTATTGCATCATCTTTAGTTCTTGTATCTGAAGCTTTGGTGCGCAGAGAGGGATTATCTAACCAAGGATCCAATCAAATTCAAGTAGAGGCAGATTCTAAAATTCTTGTTGATAGCATTGACAGTCAGATCTCAGTGCCATAAGAGTCAAGTTCTTGGCCGGTCAAAGATATTCTTCATCTGGCTACTGCCTGTTCTTCTATTTCTTTCATACACTTGCGTTGGGAGGCAAATTTTCTAGCCGATGCCATCACTGCTGTACGCTCTTCGTTTAAATGCCATGTCTGCCTTTTATCTGGATCAGTTAGGAGTTGGTTGTTGTAGAGGCTCTCGTTTCACCATTTCGTCAACTCTCCTCTCACTAAGACACAATCCTTCCAAGCACAAATCACCTTACTAGCTGGGCGGCTGGGATAGAAGCACTCCAAGTTCCTTGCCAAACCACTTAACTGGAGTTTTGGTTGATCGGAACATCGAGTACCAACCCTCTAGCCACATGATCGATACGCAGACTTTACACCTTTTGTCACCTATATCCAGCTACCTTCCCTAGCAACACCACTCAGACGAATTAACATCGCTGCAATTTTTCCAACAAACCCAGTTTGAAACGTAGGTTTTTTGAGAATGGGAACGAGGTTATGACTTATAGAGTAAGTGGAGTCGGGCAGGCTACTCGATCTCCAGGGACTCCAGGACCTCATCACTGTTCAATACTGAGTTCCCTGATGTAACATAAGACCTGAAAGTCTGATACCATTCGAATGTGTGGTAATGGAAAGGAGTATGGTCAACATCCTGGAGTGATCACCATATATTTGCAGTTGAACCATCACCATTCACCAATATGCCGACGTATCTTCTTTAAGTACGTACATCTTAAACCAAAGTACGCCACACATAGAGAAAGGCAAGTTGCCTAACCTAGCTTCCCATATTAAAGTTGGTTTAAGGAAAATAGATTGCTTTAAAGTTTTAACTACCCCCATACCACAAGGTTAGGTGCAAGAACGTAACCAACTCCCAAATACCTACCCTTACTTTCCCCATCTATCTCTATTTCCTTGTGTAAACACAATTACTTCGCCAACTAAGTTAGGTGCAAGAATGTAAACCTTCTAACTACCTACCAATACTTGCGGCATCGCTCTCCTTCAAACCTAACAAAGGTTAAGGCCTTCATCTATACAACCTCCTTGAACGTGTTCTTCCCAGCTTCTAGGGATTCTTGCTCTGAAACCCTAATTGTTGCTTCTCGCAAAAGGACTTCAGTTTGGTTTTTCCATCTACTTGCACCATGTCAAGCTTGGAGAAGCCGCTTGTTTTTGACAGGATTCAGAAATTCTCGTCTAGTGTTTGCAGGTCAAGAAGAGCAGATGGTGTTGAAGAAGGAACAGGTTGTAGCACATCCAATAGCTGTGACGCAGAGTATGGAAGAGACTACTTCTCCTTCAACCAAAAGGCTTTCAGCTTTGGCAGGAATCACAAGGTGTTCAGAAGTAGTTTTGAATCATGGTTTTTGTCAGATGATGAATATGACTACAAGACCATTTGCAATGAAAAAGATGCAGCACGGAAGTTCCTAAACGGAATAGGATTACCGAAGTTTGTGAAGATAGTAGAAGTAGGTCCAAGGGATGGTCTGCAAAATGAGAAGAAAATAGTATCTACAGCTATAAAGATTGAGCTGATTCAAAGGCTGGTTTCTTCTGGGTTGTCTGTTGTTGAGGCTACAAGTTTTGTTTCACCCAAATGGGTTCCTCAGCTAGCAGATGCAAAGGATGTAATGGAAGCGGTTCGCAATCTCGAGGGTAGTGCTACATTGCCTGTTCTGACGCCTAATCTGAAAGGCTTTGAAGCAGCTGTTGCAGCTGGTGCTAAGGAGGTTGCAATTTTTGCATCAGCTTCTGAATCATTTTCAATGGCGAACATCAATTGCAGCATTGAAGAAAGCCTCATTCGTTACCGAGATGTTACTCGTGCTGCCAAGGAGCTTTCGATTCCTGTTCGAGGATATGTATCATGTGCCATTGGATGTCCAGAAGAGGGAGCTATTCCTCCATCAAAAGTAGCATATGTAGCAAAACAACTCTATGACATGGGGTGCTTCGAAATTTCTCTTGCCGACACCACCGGAGTCGGTACACCAAGGACGGTTGCGCCAATGCTTCAAGCTGTGTTGGCTGTTGTTCCAGTTGACAAGCTAGCTGTTCATTTCCATGACACATACGGGCAATCTCTTCCAAATATTCTAGTCTCTCTTCAAATGGGGATTAGCACAGTCGACTCCTCTGTTGCAGGTTTAGGTGGGTGTCCGTACGCTAAGGGAGCCTCTGGTAACGTTGCCACTGAAGATGTTGTATACATGCTCAATGAACTTGGTGTGGAAACCAATGTGGATTTGACCAAGCTCCTGATGGTTGGTGAGTTCATCAGCAAGCATTTGGGTCGCCCAACTGGTTCAAAGATCGCCATTCCTTTGAAATCTGTTCTAGCTGATGATTCTGAGGTTTAGGTTATGTTTGTACTAGTTGGGAGTTTCCATGTTTTTCCTTTGGCCAATCATGAAATGTGATTCAGCAAATAAATTCGTAATCAAGTGAAATATAGTATAACCGGAACAGAAGTGATAATAGAATTAAGCTACAATGCATATTGTTTTCGTACACCACCTTACACATACAAAAGTGAGAAAACATCGAGACAGCAAAATACTTTCGAGTCACGATAGGGGTAGGTGTGAAATCCTTAGATCCTCTTTTAAAAAAGGAAAAAAGAATATCGAGACAGCAAAATACTCGGAGTCCTACACCATAACCACCCAATGGAACCCTCTATGAGTCGAGGGTAACTGCTGGATAGTCTTGATAGCCAGTGATAGCTGTTATCCTTATGCGTGAATTTGGCTGCACAAATGAGTTGAAGCTAAATCAAAAGCATCAAAGCAGGAGTTGGCAATTCATAGGACACAGAGTATCAAAAACATAAGAGCTCCAATAATGAAACACATAGAAAGCAATTTCCTCCAAAAGACAGAAATAGTTGGCAATTCATAGGATACAGAGTATCAAAAACATAAGAGCTCCAACAATGAAACACATAGAAAGCAATTTCCTCCAAAAGACAGAAATAGAAGCCGGAGCATACAGGAATAAGATAAAGTTATGGGTAACACAAGGAGTATATGAATATATATACAAACGATGTAATAAGTTGAACCATTAGATCAGATATGACTCCGATATGCATCTCTCACACTCAGACACTATGTACTCTCAATTGTCCATATCTGGTTTAATAGTGAGATAAAAGTCCCGAGTTTAACTTGTTTGTGAACAACATAGGTCCTCCCTGGACCACCAGTATTCAAAAGCTCAATTACAAGGGGGTTTTGCTGATTCAGTGTCTTCTCTGGATAAACCTCTTCTCAGATTCAGTATGCTTACAGAACTTAAACTTGCCAAAAGCTTGAACTATAAAGATTTAGAGTTCTGGCCAAAAAATTATAAGATTTAGAGTTCAATACTTTGTACTGGGAATGTATTGGTTTAGGGATTGTGCTTGGAGGAATTTGGCTTCCTAAATTTTGTTCGAGTCGAAACGAACTAGATTGCATGACTGCTCCAGATATAGGACTAGGACTCAGTTACAGTGAACAAAAGATGAGAATGATTTGGATGACAGGCAAAGTCTCAATGCAGTAAAGTGCTTATTGCAAATATTTGGATGCTCTATTAAGTCTCTATCATCCTATTACCCCCCAAAAAAATTGAAACTTTGTTTTATATATCCAATCTAATCAATGGAACTAATTAAATAGGTAAGACAATGTATGAATTAATTATTGAAATCATTATAGTTGCACCAAGTCTTCTGTTTGGCTAGTACACAAAGAAAGGATATAAATGAGTGTAATACCTGTCGGTGACCAATGTTTCTCCTATAATTTTTCTTCTTCTTATACTTGAAGACAACCACTTTGTCATTCAGTCCCTGCATTATAATGGGTAATCATCAAATTAGAAACATCCAAAACCTTATTAGTTTAGGTTTTACTTCTAAGACAAACACATGTAGTCTACATAATTAGTTACAGTAAAAAGGAGCATTGTGATATAGTGAATTACTTGCTCTTCAACTACAGCATGTATAGCAGCATTTGTCACTAATGGTTTTCCGATGTAGGTAGTTGTTCTCGTTCCCACAAGTAGCACCTTGTTCAGAACAACCTGCATAAGATCAAATGGAAACATCATGAGGACTAAGCTTTGATGAACTCTCAGAAAACAAGAACCAATATATTGATATCACCTCTGATTTCATAAATTAGAAAAACCTAATGATGTTAAAGCTGCTCAGGACCTGGTTTAATACATGATATATTTGTGATAAGCATTGGTGCTTGTTTCAAAAATTGTTTTTAGTAGAACTTTCTACATAAATCTACTTGCTAAGGTGAGACACTGAGGTTACTAGAAGGCATTAAGTGAGGTCATAGGTTCTCTATCACATTGGCATTGTTCTTCTTGATACTCTTCTATTATGCGTAAATTAAACATGTGATTTCCATTCAGTTCGCTCCTCATCAATTACTGCAGACCTCATACACAAAGCTCTTTAAGTTAAACGAGAAAATACATTCTAATTCCATCATAAGCAGAAAAATTACCCCTCTATTGTATATAACCTAAGATGCCACCTTTTGGGAAAAAAAAAATAAATAAAAAAACCCTCTCCAGTTCCTCAATACAAAAAATTCTTATATTATGCCTTTATTAACATGAAATTTCCATTCAGTTCACTCCTCATCAATTACTGAAAACCCGTATACAGACCTCTTTAAGTGAAATGAGAAAATATATTCTAGTTCCATCATAAGACAGGATATAACTACCTCTCTATTGTAGATAACCTAAGATGCCACCTTTTGGAAAAACTAAAACACAAAAACAAAAGACCCTCTCTAATTCCTTAAGCTTTCCATACACTTCCTCCACTCCATATCACTGCTGGTCATTTCCACAACATATCCCATCAGTTCATTGCGATTCTATAATGAAAACTATGTAGTCAACTGGCCAGGTTATTACAAATATGTCATTTGCAATCAATAAAATGAGCTATCAAGCTTCAGCTAATTATGAGACGCTGGAAATCCATGTCAATAATGCCTATTAACGAACCTACCCCAACATACTGAATTCAAAATTAAATGCAGCATGACCCAAGTTCGTATATAATTTCTTCAAGTATCCATTAAGTCTGGAGTCAATGTTCATGGCAGTGAGGAAAAACTTCCAACTCATTTGATATTCTTCACATTTTCTTCATTATCTTTAGCAGGTAAAAGAATCATACGTAAAAAGTCTTTACTGTAACCGAACTCTTGTCAGAAAAAGAAAGATATGGCTACCTGAGCACAGCTAAAATATTTTTGTTCAGAAAAGTCATTGCCTAGGTCTTTGGTATATGGCTTATTTCAAAAAGGCTAGAAACAAGAAGTACTAAAAATCCAAGAGCATCTGTTATTTATTAATACACGTAGACCTTCATTCAGTAATTTACTTTTGAGTTCAAAAACTCAAAAATACAATGTCGGGATTGTCAAAGAGTGGAAGTTTGCTTCAAGAAAATTCCACAAATGAGAAGCTTTGATTCAAGATTCAAAACTTAATGGAAAGTAAATAGAAAATCAGCTTTTCAATAGCAAACAGACATGAAATCATTAAGTATCTCAAATGTGCTTGTAATGCAAAACAGCTCTGGGTGACTGTCGACATAGACCAATTATATACAAGAGACAGTGGCTGACAGAAGTAAAGAATCTAGCACCTTCCCTTCTCTGAAAAAGGTGCCAGTGCAGGTTAAGTGAACAATGTAGAGTCCAAATGTGAATACAACTCATTTAGCAGAAAGATGTTCTTCCACGAACCCAAATCGTGTATCCAAGAAAAGGAGGAACACATGATTCCTAGTGTTACTAATTCCTCAGAACTATTGGGGTTTATTTGAATTGTCAACTAGTAACGGAAATGTCCGCAATACTTAATAGGAATCAACGATATCACTGGTCAGGTATCGAATCTGTTGGCGTTCTGAAGATTTTAGTTAACTCTTGGAATTTGATTCTTTCCTTGCACTTGGGAAGTATCTAAAACAAGTTTGAAATGCACAGTGCAGCAATTGAAAAGCAAAATTAAAGACTGGTGTGATATTCTGCATTTTACATTTGCTCCTTGCACCCATATATCAGAAGACATGATTCAACTTCAGCTTATCTAAACAGACCTATGCGAGTCCCCCTAGACAAGCAATGAAAGAATTCCAAACTGTGGTTAGACAGCCTCATTGCATCTCCATCATTAATCACTTCATCTTTTTCTAACCATTCTAACTACTACATTCTTTTGTTAGAGCACAACTAGCACAATGTACAAATCAGCTCCCCATTAATCACTTACCCTAGGGGAAAGTCACCTAACATCTCAGATATACTCAACCATATCCAAGCTCATTTTCGGTGTCAATATCAACCCTATAGCCAGCACAAATGCAGCAAACTAGTCTCGTTTCGCATACCGGAGTTAATCAAACAAGAATTCAAGCAATAAATCACTAAAAAAAAGAGAGAAGAAAAGCAGACCTTATCATTGACCTTAGCTCCTTTGAGCCGCTGTGTGTAGATATACCGTCCAGGTATAACAATGTATTGGCGTCCTCCAATCTACACCGCACAATTACAATCAGAGCAACTCACAACAAACAAAAGAGAGAGAGAAACCTCACCATAACAACGGCGAAAATCTCCTCGCGCTTCGCCGATGTAGCAACTTCCTCGGCGGCGGCGACAGGCTCGGGAGCTTCGAGGACGGCGGAGTCGATCTCCGACGACTTGGGGACGAGAGGGAATGCGAGCCGGGGAGAGGAGGAGAGCAACTTGTGCGAAGAAGAAGAAAAGGAGAGAGAGGGGAGATTGGAGCTGAATTGAGAGAGGGAGGAAGGTGGGATTTTGCAGTGGGAGGCGAAGGAGGAGCAGAGCAAGGAGAGAGTTGCAGAGGACGACGCCATTGTCTTATGATTTTTCACTTGCTGCTCACTCTCACTTATCCTATCCGTTGCCATATACCCTTGTATTTTATTCATTTATTTCATTTTTCTTTTCTTCTAGGCCCTAGGGTAGGAGATAATAACCAACAAGCACCGGAGCACATGTCAAACACCTATTAAAACATCATCGACCACAAGATCTTGCCAAAGTAACCTCAAATGTCTTCATACATATGGGCTTGTTCTTACTCCCAACAGGATGATTACGAGTCTTCTTAATTGGAGAGATCACCAATATTGTACTCCATTAACAAGCTCTAAACCCAAATCACCTTCAAAATGAAATTATTATGTCTCAGTGGTCTTTTTGGACTTACTCCGTTTAGAATAGCTAGGTAATCATAGAGGTTTTTCCAGCCTTAAGCTTCATGTCATCCACCAAAGAGGCTACCGGCATTGAAACATCAACAACGGCTTGTGTTGGTGTCACAATAGGCACATGAGCACGAAACCTTGCTGATTGGGTTGCCATATCAACCGCCCTCATACCTAGGATCGATGATGGTGAAAATAGGGGCTTCGGGTGCTGCTCTAAGGATCAAAATTGTTCCATAAAGATCTCCCTAGAGTACTCACGGTTTCTTCAAGTTTATTTTCCTTTTCATACTAAAAAGATTGTACGTACGAATTCATATATGTACGACTTCATATGGCTACCATCCCCTACATGTAGGTAATCTTAATATATGAATTTAATTAGAGCATCAGCAGTGGGAACCTATATTTGTGTCCTTATTTGAAATTTGGGTTCAAAAAAGTGAATTAGGTCTTGTAGTGCGTCAAAAAAAAAAAAGACCCAAATTAGTCGGAGAGTCAAATGTTGAATCAAATTTGACCCAAAGTGTGAGCAAATTTGTTTTGGACTCAAAACTGGGACCCACCAAATGAGGCTGTTTTACTGAACCCTATTGAGACAACGGCTATATTTCGGACTATGCCTAATAATCTTTTGCATGTTCAATTAGTTGTTATTGAAGTTGGATAATATCATTATATATTCAAATTCTATATTGAGTTGATATTTAAGTTTACTAACACATATAATTCACGTTGATATTTGTTATATTGTAATGAATAAAAAATTTTAATTTTATGTTTCATGTCTGATGAATAAATTCTATTATTTTAAATTAAGTTTATTAATTTTTTTTTTAACTTAATTGGAATGAATGTATACATGCCTAAAAATTAAATCAAACATAAATAAAAGACTCAAGTATGAATATGAGTAAAAAAAAATTGTGTTCTGAACCTACATATGAGTTTAAAAAATTGAATTAAAAATATAGATAAAAAAATAAGTCTTGTTATATACTATTTAGATGGACTCAAATTACTATTCAAGCTTATTTGGACCCAAATTTAAGTCTAAAAAATAAGTCTCTGCTGATGCTCTTAATAGAGGAAAATCTCCTTTGAGTACTCTCGGTTTCTTCAGGTTAATTTTCTTTTTCATACCAGAGAGATAATAGTATTCGTATATGAAACTACGTGAGCTGATAAAAGGCTGGATAGACGGCTACCAACCCCCACATGCAGGTTATACTGATATATGATGAATTTGACTATAAAGGAAGAGTTCCTTGATGATCGCATCAACTTCTAGTCTAGTTTCTTTATTGGTATATTTTTTAGTTAGGATGACAATGCTGAATCCAGAATCAAAGCAGATGAAAACATGGACCAAGATTTTTTTTCACTATCCTGCTTGGTGACGACATTTATTGACCCATGTAAATAGTTGGGATGTGAATGTTTGGGGTACATGCTTTGTTAATAATGGATTTGGTAAACAACATGAAGATCTCGATTATTACCTTGTATCTGTGTGGGAAAAAATAAAGGTACAAAGGCGACACAAATGTATTACTCTAGAGCTGGTGATTGTGCTAGATTGAAATACAAATAGAATGTTTATATATTTTATTTTATTTCATTTCAATATCTTGAAATACAATGTACTAGATGCCTCTATTTAATCAAATCAAATCAAGATTATTCCAGAGAATGATGAAATATATGATTAATCAGCAACCACATCTTTGTAAAAAATAAGACAAGACATTAAACTATCTATTGTAGGAGAAACAATAGATAAACAAAGCGTAGTTTTATTAATTGATAAGGAGACCTTTATATAGGCATTACATCAAGTATCGCGAACAATCAGAGATTTCCTATCAACTAAGATAACTACTAATCTAGTCTAATTAGGTCAAGACACACATCAGAAGTTACGGAATTAACCTTCCTTAAACACTCCCCCTTGTGTCGCGTACCTAATGTGACACGGTGCATAACATGTTGCCTCGCTAAAACCTTGCTAAGCAAAACAAAAACCACTTGAGTAAAATAAAAGGCTTGGTCGAAGGGAAAAGAGCACAACGCACCAACTACAGTTGAAGATTACATGTGAGGTAGACTCCCCCTTAGGTCTACAAGACAACTCCCCCTGATTGGTAACTCAATCTCAGAGTTTAAATTAATGGCGTATACAAACGCTCCTCACAAGCTTCAATAGTAGGTGTGGCCAATGATCGAGTCATTGAATACAGCCACATTATCCTTGTATGCTACACTTAGCTTTACTTGGTCTTAAGGAAGAAGGTTGCTTAACAACTCAAAACTAGAGTTCGCGTTGAAAATCAGATTCACGCGCAGCATGACCTTCGTGTACTTAAACAGTCATAACTCCTTCGATATAGTAGATATAAACAGACCGTAAAGAGTTTTGGAAATTAAACACCCATATCTTTCCAGTGATATAAAGGACACAACGTGGTTCGTCCTGAGCTGATCACAAAGCTCTGTCGAAGGTGACTGATTTGCAAGTTACGGGACAGATTCGTCCTACTTTACCAAAACAGCCATAACTCACCCAATATGATAACTATGATCAAATGGTTGTGTCCCTGGAAAGTAGACACATAGATCTTTCCAACGGTATCAATTTCACCATTTTCCAATGAGTGGGATGTCTTGTAGACCTCGTGGAAGTCGACATATAGAACCAGGTAGATTCTGAGATTGCCTGTTGATGTGTCTTTCATGATGGGATCGAATGAGCCTAAACCTTTCATACTTGAAATAAAGTACCGCCATATACCATTGCATTACCTGGGCGCGTCTAGCCATTACCTTGACTTTATAAGATTATAGCGAATGAGATGTCAAGTCGAGCATATTATGACAAGTACATGATTGCGCACATGTGGTACTTAGATGGAGAGTTTCATCTCCCAAGACTTCTCGTCATATGGATGTAACAAGTCTTCTCAAGACATTGACTAATCATGGGATACATATAGGCTTTGGTTTAACGTCCTTTAGATAGCCATAAGCCGATTGATGAATAGGTTCATCACTAACGGTTCTCACTCCCGAGACCAAGTATTTCCAAGATCTTTTCATTCATAATGTCGGATTAGTGATACTTCAATCACAATTCATCCAAATTATACACGCAAATAGGCATGATTCTTTACTTGACTTGGGTGAAAACTAATCCGTTTAGGATGTTTATGCACATCTTTTTACTTAGTCCCAATAAAGATGATTTAAGCTGCATGTTCAGTTTTTCGGAACTACCTAACTGACAAGGTAGTGGAGTGCAATATGACTCAATTACGAGAGCATGTGTCATCGTAGTCGATTCCAGTGCGTTTGTGAGAGACCTTGCGCCACAAGGTGAGTCTAAACTCTTTTTCTCACTACGTTTTCCATCAAAAATTATCGATAGGGTTTACACGTGCGGTGTCGGCATCACCTGACCAAGGACCTATCTCTTTGTTTAAACTGGATCGCATATCTTTCCGTGTAGGCCAATTCACAACGTTGGTATTTGCTTCAACGAAGTGAGTGTGTTCGATATCTAACTCATAAACCATGTTCTCATATACACTAGTGTAATTTGTATTTGTAAAGATCTCCATATGGATTGGCTTTTCATTGAGGCGTCCCCCAATGAGGACCATAATTCAGAAAATCCATGAGGCGAATGAGTTGTCATTGATCAAAGGATCAAGTTGTGCCAAACTCGCATTCGGCGAGTGTATATCGAACTAAGTGCCCTCTCTACACTTCTTGTGAGAGTCACAGCCTATTGACACTATCTACCACTATTGTGGAGTCACCATGCCACCATCTATGGGTGACAACATGCGGGTTGCCGATGGCTAGCCGAGGCATAAAACAATGACCTGACGAGGCCGAGGCCATGCTAAAAGGGCCAAATGCATGCGTAGGCCGAAGCCAAGACGTGGCGGGGCGAGTGCATGGACTTATAGGGCCAAGAGGGCTGTCGGCCGGGCTGTGTGCAGGCCAACGCCAGGGCTGAGGCCGGGGCGAGGCTAGGCAGGCCAATGTGTCGGCCAAGGTCCGGAGACCGAGGCGGAGGCAGTATGTGGTTGTGGCGGATCTGTTGGCCAAGCAGCGCGCAAGCCAAGCCAAGGCCGAAACCGAGGCTAGGCAGGGCGGGCTTTGGTGTGCGCAAGAGTGCTGAAGCCGAGGCTGGACAATGCGCATGCATCCGCGCATGTACGCAAGTATGTATATTTGTTTCTTAACGAGCATAGGCTCGTTTATCTTTGTGATTTTTGAGTTAACATCACCAATTAGATTAGTGAACTCAAATCAACAGGCCATGTAAATGTGTAATGCGATACATTGCATTCACATATAGCTATTTAGGGAATCAAACCATGTATGCATCATAAAATTCTCGTCCGTTCATTTACTTGAACAATATGAGAGAATTAAGATTAAATGCCAACGGTTACATCGAGGTCTGGACCATAAAGAGTGTATCGACTAAGTAGCATTAGTCATACATGTGAGGTCTATGCTTTCACAAAATAAACTGATTTGTAGTCACTTTGACTATGAAATTGAAGTCATATGCTTCATATTTATCTCTTGTATGAAATTCGTAATCATGAGGACATACTCTCATTTTCTTCCATGTATCTCTTGTATACATTGACCATATGATTGCATTATTTGCAATTGTTGAACCGATGTAGAACCATATCAATGACATGATTCTTTTTTTTTTTTCAATGACCCTTTTCTTTTTTTTTTCTTTATGACATGGGGATTTCGAGGCGTAGCCTCTCCCTCTTTTTCTTGGCGCATTTTGCGGTCAATTTTTTTGTTCTCAAAAGAACAAGAGGGAAGGTATTGAATTTAGGTCGAGACCAAGATTATGATAACTCAATTCAATAGTTGCTATGACAGTTTCCGTCACATCGATGTTACCGCGACAATTTTCGTCGCATATCATGAGTTTGTCCATTTGTGACTCCCTTAGGATCGTCACAAACATCGACAATATTCTGTCAGAATCGTGATAAAATAGTCACGAAGAGTTGTGGTTCACAGTGACATCACAGCCACAAGCACAACTTTGGACGGTAACATCACAGTTACCCCTTAAATATTGTGATACGCCGGGGTGGGTGGGGCCCCTTTGTATCGTCCCGAGAAGCAGAAAAATCGGGATGATGTAGTAGGGAGTTTGAAAAGTCCCGGAAAAGACAAAAGTTTCAACAATTTAAATTGCAAAAAGCAGAAACTTTTATAAAAACTTACTTGCTAGTTCATCAAAAATTGCGCTTGAGGACTCGGTTCTTATCCTTGTGCAAATTTGAGATGCTCTTCCATGTACGTGCAACGAAATAATTCTCGTAATTCCATCGCGATTCGTCGTGCAATAAATATCATTTGGACTGGGTCGGATCAAATGATCCGGGTTGAAACCCCTTGCAGACAGTTTGGGTCGGAAGACCAGGTCGAGCAGATACGATTCGAGGATTAGGCATGCGGATCGCTGTGCGCTGGTGTCGATCAGACTGCAAAATCCGGGTCGAGGGAAGACGCTAAGGATGGCAGTGTCGTCGGAGGAAGCAAAGGCTTCGTCGAGGAGGCTGGGGCGCGCTAGGGCTTCATCGTGGAGGGCCGCCAAAGCGTTGCAGCGAAGCTGTGCAGGCGTCGTTGCTGGATTGAGGATCGGCTCAAGGCGGCGGCGGCGCTGGCTTGCTTCGCGGCAGGGCGGCGTCAGTTGGGCTAAGCTGTGTCGGGTTTGGACGTCGACAGAGGCTGCCGGCTGGGGGGTTGACGTCGACTGGCGGAGGAAACCACGCCGGGGAAAGGGGGTGCCCAGAGTAAATTTCTGGGTGCCCTAAGAATCTTCAATCTTTGCCGACAAATCTGTCGTCGGTAGAACTGGGTTCCTGATCTTTTCTTCCTTTTCCGACGAATGAGTTGTCGGTAGAACTGGGTTTCTAGGGAGGGTCTTCTTTGCCGACAAACAGTTGCCGGTAGAAGAGAGAATTTAGGGTTTTTAGATTTTTCTTCAGATTGGAACCCTAGGGTTTTTGAATTTTTTTTTTTAGGACTATTAGACGGAAGCTAGAGCCACGTGCTGATAACATGTTGTAGGAGAAACAATAGGTAAGCAAAGCGTAGTTTTATTGATTGATAAAGAAGCCTTTATATAGACATTACATCAAGTATCCCGAACAATCAGGGATTCCCTATCAACTAAAGTAACTACTAATCTAGTCTAATTAGGTCAAGACACACATAAGAAGTTACAGAATTAACCTTCCTTAAACACTATCGACTTTTAGTCTAAACAGAAGTCTTCATTGTAACAAGGGTTCAACCATCAATATAGAAACAAATCTAGAGTCAATCTTTGTATAATGTCCTTTCGACTTCGAACTTTTTAATCTCGTACCTAAATCCTACAATGTAAGTTAATTAAGGCAAATGAGATTCAAATAAAAAAGAGTTGTTCAAGTCTTGGCATCTCCTACCCTTTCCTGCCACATTTTTTCATATTCACTTTTTCTACAGTTTTTTTTTTCTTTTAAGACTATCCATATGTTTAAGGAAGGTTAATTTTGTAACTTCTGTAATGTGTCTTGACCTAATTAGATTAGATATCTAGAATCTTTAGTAGATAGGGAATCCCAGATTTATAGGGATTCTTGTTGTAATGCCTATATAAAGGCCTCCTCCTTATCAATCAATAAGATTACGCTTTGCTTATCCTTTGTTTCTCCTACAACACATTATCAAGCACTTTTGCTCTTAGTCAGTTGTCTAATAGCCCTAGAAAAGAAGAAAAACCCTGATTCTGAAAAAAAAAAAAATTCAATTTTTTTTTTCATTGTTCCCTGGTGCCAATTCAGTGTACCGCCCACATCCTATATATCGGCAGACCTAGTCCCTACCGATAGTCGACCTCGACAGCGCAACCCTGTCGACAGCCCAGCCCCGCTCGTCACCCTTCGCTCGACACCATTCTCCGGAATCGACAATTGTTTACGGATTTTATGCCCCACGGATCGTCGCTATCCACGATGACAGGAACATGACCGATCGTCAAAGGTCGAGGTCCTGCCCAATTTCTCTTGCCTAACGGCACCGAAATTAGAGTATCTGATGCTCTATATGCGCCGAAGGCGCCCCAAACCTTACGGGCTTTCAAGGATGTACGTGACAACGATTATCACCTCAACACTTATGTTGAAGATGAAATTGAATATCTGTTGATCACCTCCACTCAAAATCTGCGTACTCGCATTGTGGAGAAGTGTAAGCGTGTTCGAAACGGAATGTATTTCACAACCATTCGAGCCATTGAATCCAATGTAGTTATCTTATGCGATACAGATGCTTACAAACTCTGGCATGATAGACTAGGCCATCTGGGTCGCGATCTGATGATTCGTATTCTGAAATGCTCCCACGGTCATCCGTTTTTCAAATCTCATAAATGAAAGAGAGATCAGCACTATGAAGACCTTGTTGTCAACACCGTGTCTAGGCGCCTCGCCCATGGCTCGGCCTCGGTACAAACGTCGGCAACCTCTCGACTCCAAGGAGAGGACCGGCTGACCCCTTCTTCTCATGCCTCCGTAGCGATGTCCAATGCCCATCGCTCGTTTTGCAAAGCTTGTTCACTAGCAAAACTACAAGCAAGACCATCTTTTGCTATTGACAAGAAACATAATGTTCCATTCTTACAATGAATCCAAGGTGATATTTGTGGACCTATAACACCAGAATGCCAACCATTTAGATACTTTATGGTTCTGGTTGATGCCTTGATGGGATCACATGCGTGCACAATTTGTACCTGCAAAACAATCTCATACAAATAATACCCTTCTTTTGTCGAGTGTAGTATTGACAAGTAGGGATCGTTCTATCCGGGGAAATCAAGGGCTTTCAATCACACAAAGTATTGTATAAAAGGGGGTTGTCGAAATTTTTATCTATTATTTACTGATTTTTACGAAATTTAAAACCTAATCTATTATATACAATTGATCATCACCTTTCACACCATCACCAAACACAAATCTCATTACACATGCAATAAAATTAAAACAAGTAATAGGGGCAGCAAACATATAACGATTTCAAGATTAATTAAGCTCCAATTTAATTAGGGCCAACGCAGCTTATCCTAATTATTCAAGACATCATAAGTATTTAGAATCCGAAACGCGCGCAATCCTAAACATGGTACTAATCGGTTTAACAACACAACGCATGTAAATTAAACACAAATAGCACATAAGCACATATTGTCGAATTGGAACATGTTAGCAAGTATGGCGTCACCCATCTCACATCGACATGTAAATTTCCATAATTACTCTTACCCTTAGATTAATACATGTCAAAACCAACAACGCGTGTGAATCAACATGTATTAGATCGGAATATGAATTCAACATCTAGATAACACTCATGACCTTTCGAGTGCATCTAAACATCTCCTTCGGTTCCCCACGAATTAAGAAAATAAACCTAATTGAAATCAAGAAACATGCTAAAGCTACTGCCCATAATACAAATTTAATCACATCACATATATAATTCGGCAATCACATATAAAATATCCAAACAATTATAACAAAGATCCGAAGATCCCATATATGATTATCAATACCGAAATTAAAACCAAAAACCAAAACATACTTCATAGACAAAGTTATGTTTAAATACAAAGTAACAAAAACCAAAATAAAACAATCCATATTACAACCTTGGTTAAGATTCGGCAAGGATTGATGAGATGGTGATCGAATTGATGGAAGGGTGGTGGATTCGGCTTTGCTCCTTGGTATAAAATTTGGGGAATTAATTTGGGCAGGGATTCGGCAAGGATTTTGTGGAGGGAGAGATGATGATTTTCTGTGCAAAAGCCTTGGTATTTATAGAGGAAGTAACCTAGAGAAGCTAGCCACAAACAAAAACCGAATTGGTTTAGGTTTCCTTGATTTTCTGAATTCGGCAGAATGACCTCCGTGCATTGATTACGTCATAACTCTCTCTAGAAAATAGCTATTGAGGTGGTTCTAGTTGGGTTGGAAACTAGACTCCCGTAGCTTTCTATCCATATAAGGCTCGAATTCTGATTCATTGTCAGCTGTCCGGGAGAGTCCGTGGAAGTTGAGAGACGTGCACAGGAATTTTCCCGAAATTAATCAGGATTTGTTGCGATTTTCTTCCTCTATTTTCTGCCGAAAATTCCCAAGATAATGGCTGAATAATTGAGCAATATCTCTTTAGGTTTTCCATGAATTAATTCAGCCAAAAATCTTGCACAAAGGATGGAATTCAGTCCACATTCGTAAGCCAAATCCATGTAGAACTCGGCTTGCTTCTTCTTTTCCATTCCGAAATTAATCTTTTCTTTTCTTTTTTAATTCAGCCAAATTCTTCATGGATCAATGCTTGATGGACTGAATAATGGACTAGGCTCATAACTCATTTGGACAATTTATCCAAGAGCTAGCCGTAGCTTTCCCTAGTTGAGCCAGGAAAGCATCCTTTGTATCTTCTTTTCCTGCTTGCATCAGGGAAACTTCTTTTCTTTTGTTCTTCGACTTCTTCCTTGAAAGGATGACTCTCTAATGCTCCAATATGTTCAGTAGCTCATCACTTACAACCTTGGACACGAAATTGTTGTAGAAAAATAGAAATCCTTCAAAACGGGCAGCAGGTTCTTCCTCTCGGCAGATCTGACCTTCTTGCATTCAAACCGGCATAACTCTCTACTTAGGAGAGCTTTTTCTGCGATTCCAGTTGCATATGAAACTAGACACACAGGGCTTTCATCCATAAAAATTTCACCTTCAAATTCCTTGTCAATCGTCGGGAATAAATTCAGAAAGTTGGATGTCGGACACTGAAATCTTCTGGAATTCTTGGATTTGCATCCGATAAGAACTTGAAGTTCTTGGCATTTTGTTCCACTCCGATTTTAATGATTCTTTCCTTTGTTCAATCCTTAGTATGTCGACTGCAAATGAGAAGAGAAAAATCTATCAAAAGCAAAGTTTATGTTTTACAGATTCAATAAAACATCTCAGAGACTTTGTGAATAGGCTTTTGACAATTTCTGCATTTTTATTCTATTTTCCACATGTTTTCACTTTAATTCCACCAAAACTCTTGACTCTATAACATGACTCTATATTACAACAATAAGGGTTAAGCATTGCATAAATGGGGGTAAAAACATATTAAGAACGTCGCATTTTATGCTCCTATCAACTACCCCACACTTAGCCTTTACTAGTCCCTTAGCAAAACAAATAAAAAAGACTCAACACTACAGCCCCTAAATAATTGTCTCAGGATCTTTACACACATAGCTTTCAAGTTAAGCATTCAATGTAAGCACAATAATCCCAAGCGTCATAGACATGTATCATAGCATGAACAAGTAAGAAACGAAAATCACAAGCAATGACATGTTATGTTGATTCATCCTCCTCACTAGGCATACTCTCTTCTTTTCACTCATGATATGGCAATATTCACTCAAAGTATATGCAAGAAAATAGATTAAGAGTTACAAAGAGTAACTTGCATATTTCATCAAATAAAGGCACTTTGTGAATAGATCTTTCAGGAAAAACTTCATATAACAACTATGTGCACCAATGAACCAAAGCCATATGCTCAACTCTTGACAAAAATCTCCACATACAAAGTTCACCTATTATTCGAATCATGAGAGATCTTACATGGGAAAATAGTGAGGCTAGGCATAAGGAATTCGCATTTAGAATAGTGGTGAGAAAATGTCACCAAGACTTAGCAAAGCTCAATACTCCTTATGACTTCACTCAAAAGGGCCAAGTTTCAACTTGTTGGGCCCAAACTTCATTCTTTTCTTCCCCATAACATAGTGAATATGAACAAAGGTCAAGTATGATAATAATAGACCTTCAATTGTAAAACAAACTCCAAATTCACCACAAGATCTCAATCCAAGCATTTCTATTTTTCTTTTCATTTGCCGAAACTTTTTCTTTTTATTTTATTTTTTTTATTTTTTTTCGGCACAAATTTTTTCTTTTATTTTCTGTCCGAATTTTCTTTTTATTTTCGGCAATCATGGTTTTTCATGCTTTTGGATTGGATCACCCCACACTTACTTCTCATCATCACATCAATTCACACACCATTAAATTTTACCAAGTCTTGATAACAATGGCAAGGATAAAATATTCTAAGCTCAAGGAAAGTGTATCAAGGTGATGAAATAAATGGCTCAATGTTGGCTCAAGGGGTTAAAACTAAGGAGTCCCACGACGGGCACAAATTAGGCATAAGCTTTGTTTGGCATTGGTGGTAATCCTAACAAGATCATCTCAATCATATTCAAAATCAAGGCATGTTATGAATAATAGTCTCAAAAATCGTCAAAAGTGAGTTCTAGCATTCTAGAGTTCATTAAAATCTATGGCACATAGTCATTGAATAATCAAAGAATGATGAAGTTTTGAAAAATTCTGCCCATTTTTATCACTCAAGAAGAAAGTATATGGCAATCAAAGCTCACAAAGGTTATTATGGAACAAAATCAACACAACAAACATGCTTATTACACAAATAAGTCCAAGTCTCAAATGTTCATACCAATCACAAAGTCCATGAAACTCACAATTAATTCTTATGATTATGCAAAACCATCATCTATGTATTAAAGATATAATCATCATAGACTATTTAGGGGCATCCTAAGACTCAAAAAATGAAAACAAAAATTAAAAAGCAACGAAAATTAAAACAAAAAGCAACGAATTTTTTTTTTTTTTTTTTTTTTTTTTCTGATTTTCTGATTTTTTATTTTCTTTTCTTTTTATGACTCAAA
Organism: Potentilla sterilis; assembly: GCA_963682095.1. Classification (NCBI taxonomy): domain Eukaryota; kingdom Viridiplantae; phylum Streptophyta; class Magnoliopsida; order Rosales; family Rosaceae; genus Potentilla; species Potentilla sterilis. The sequence goes on from OY821760.1 coordinate 22,442,152, forward strand.
ACAAAAACAAACATGTGAAACATGTATCCCTACCCCACACTTAGAAAATTACATTGTCCTCAATGTACACAAAAATTATGTAGTAATTTCCAAGCATTTGATAATTCACAAGTTCCACATTTATACAATTCAACCAAAAAGAGTTTAGGTTTTAGAATTTCAAACTCTCGTAGACCGCTCCTTCACAATTTTTGGTTGAAATGGGTTGCCTCCCATGCAGCGCTTAATGTTTATAGTCTACTCAGCCTAGACTCTTCACTTCTTAATCAAGTTGTGGGCGACGCCTTTTGGAGTGCGCACTCCAAATTCGTGCCTCCTTACAATGGTTATCATAACTCGATGCATGATTACTCCACTCTTCAACTGCATCGCATCAAGATAAAGAAATTTAGAAGAGTGGAGATGAGAATTCAAAGAATAAGTTAGTAGTGAGTTAGTGAATTAGCTAAAGTTAGAAGTCAGTGTATAAATATACAATAATTAGCTGAGTAGAATTTAATTGCAAATTATGAACAAAAGTTGAGAGTGGTGGAACTCGTTTCTTGCAACACTTGTCGTCCTTCCCAAGTCAATGAGAGCTCCAATCAACTGTTTACAATGTAATTCTTCACCTCTTCCTTATGATCTGCAACTAACAATTAAACTCTACAAGAATCATGAGAATCAACATGTATAGGTTAGAAAGAATGAATTAGAATAAGTTAGAGTATAGGTTAGAAATAAGTTAGAAGTAATGTAAAATTTTCAAACTATAAATGTATTATACGAATTCTCTATAAGTATATATTCCACACGATTTATGCAAGTATAAGTTTCATAAAAATTTACAAGTATCACAAAATGGATCGGTCCTAGTCTTTTCAAAGTATTCGAATATGTGATATGTGAGATTGCCGAAACCTAGAGTTTAATTTCTTTTATTCACACAACTTTAAAATTTGAGGTACGTGGAGCAGAGGAGATAACAGTGCAATGGACTGATGCAGCCCAAGGTAGTATCATGCTTATTCCGATATACCTCAAAAATTAAAGACGAATTTTATCTTTTGAAGAAAAATAGATTCACATATGCTCAAGTTATTTTCCAGCGTCTAAAGTGAGGTGATGCTTCGGCACAAGCTGTTGTCTAGGTCGAGGATACCTTACTTTTCTAAGGCGGTGTCGTTAAAATTCACGGAGAGTAAACTCTCTTTAGGAACAAGGCAGGTCTCAAAGTTTTTAACCACGGAGGACAAGTCCCCTATCGACTCACTCACAGAGAATGAACATCAGTCTGTGGGTCTTGAGAACCAGTTTTACAAACCTCGAACCAATCAATGAAAAATAACTTGCCCTATACTTGGTAAAATAAACTCGGGTCCTAGCGGTCTACAAGTGTTGATTAAAACCGCCCTCAACCTCATAGAAGTAATACTATTGCTGAAATGTCGCTTGTATGCGTGGGGGGGGAAGTATCCCGCGTTTCCCAATCTACATAAAACGGATTCAACAAAGCACCATTCGAATGAAGGGTTTTGGTTATGATCAACAAAAGAGGCTTCACCTACATGTTACACTTTAGAAACTACAATAAACTCAAAGCATACACAAAAACTATCAACTTCCTAGAAATTATCTAAGTGTACAAACATTCACAAATATCCATCACATAATCGGCAATTAAGCAAAATAAAAACTAAAAACCAACAACCAAAAATCGGATAAGTCCTATTTACTATTACACTTCCGAAAATCCTATTAATACAAATCCCAAAATCTATTGAAAAATTAAAATAACCTGCAATATACATAATTACAAACAACACTTTATGAATCAAAATATTATAATTTCCCCGGCAACGGCGCCAAAAACTGATGGGATCACATGCGTGCACAATTTGTACCTGCAAAACAATCTCATACAAATAATACCCTTCTTTTGTCGAGTGTAGTATTGACAAGTAGGGATCGTTCTATCCGGGGAAATCAAGGGCTTTCAATCACACAAAGTATTGTATAAAAGGGGGTTGTCGAAATTTTTATCTATTAATTACTGATTTTTACGAAATTTAAAACCTAATCTATTATATACAATTGATCATCACCTTTCACACCATCACCAAACACAAATCTCATTACACATGCAATAAAATTAAAACAAGTAATAGGGGCAGCAAACATATAACGATTTCAAGATTAATTAAGCTCCAATTTAATTAGGGCCAACGCAGCTTATCCTAATTATTCAAGACATCATAAGTATTTAGAATCCGAAACGCGCGCAATCCTAAACATGGTACTAATCGGTTTAACAACACAACGCATGTAAATTAAACACAAATAGCACATAAGCACATATTGTCGAATTGGAACATGTTAGCAAGTATGGCGTCACCCATCTCACATCGACATGTAAATTTCCATAATTACTCTTACCCTTAGATTAATACATGTCAAAACCAACAACGCGTGTGAATCAACATGTATTAGATCGGAATATGAATTCAACATCTAGATAACACTCATGGCCTTTCGAGTGCATCTAAACATCTCCTTCGGTTCCCCACGAATTAAGAAAATAAACCTAATTGAAATCAAGAAACATGCTAAAGCTACTGCCCATAATACAAATTTAATCACATCACATATATAATTCGGCAATCACATATAAAATATCCAAACAATTATAACAAAGATCCGAAGATCCCATATATGATTATCAATACCGAAATTAAAACCAAAAACCAAAACATACTTCATAGACAAAGTTATGTTTAAATACAAAGTAACAAAAACCAAAATAAAACAATCCATATTACAACCTTGGTTAAGATTCGGCAAGGATTGATGAGATGGTGATCGAATTGATGGAAGGGTGGTGGATTCGGCTTTGCTCCTTGGTATAAAATTTGGGGAATTAATTTGGGCAGGGATTCGGCAAGGATTTTGTGGAGGGAGAGATGATGATTTTCTGTGCAAAAGCCTTGGTATTTATAGAGGAAGTAACCTAGAGAAGCTAGCCACAAACAAAAACCGAATTGGTTTAGGTTTCCTTGATTTTCTGAATTCGGCAGAATGACCTCCGTGCATTGATTACGTCATAACTCTCTCTAGAAAATAGCTATTGAGGTGGTTCCAGTTGGGTTGGAAACTAGACTCCCGTAGCTTTCTATCCATATAAGGCTCGAATTCTGATTCATTGTCAGCTGTCCGGGAGAGTCCGTGGAAGTTGAGAGACGTGCACAGGAATTTTCCCGAAATTAATCAGGATTTGTTGCGATTTTCTTCCTCTATTTTCTGCCGAAAATTCCCAAGATAATGGCTGAATAATTGAGCAATATCTCTTTAGGTTTTCCATGAATTAATTCAGCCAAAAATCTTGCACAAAGGATGGAATTCAGTCCACATTCGTAAGCCAAATCCATGTAGAACTCGGCTTGCTTCTTCTTTTCCATTCCGAAATTAATCTTTTCTTTTCTTTTTTAATTCAGCCAAATTCTTCATGGATCAATGCTTGATGGACTGAATAATGGACTAGGCTCATAACTCATTTGGACAATTTATCCAAGAGCTAGTCGTAGCTTTCCCTAGTTGAGCCAGGAAAGCATCCTTTGTATCTTCTTTTCCTGCTTGCATCAGGGAAACTTCTTTTCTTTTGTTCTTCGACTTCTTCCTTGAAAGGATGACTCTCTAATGCTCCAATATGTTCAGTAGCTCATCACTTACAACCTTGGACACGAAATTGTTGTAGAAAAATAGAAATCCTTCAAAACGGGCAGCAGGTTCTTCCTCTCGGCAGATCTGACCTTCTTGCATTCAAACCGGCATAACTCTCTACTTAGGAGAGCTTTTTCTGCGATTCCAGTTGCATATGAAACTAGACACACAGGGCTTTCATCCATAAAAATTTCACCTTCAAATTCCTTGTCAATCGTCGGGAATAAATTCAGAAAGTTGGATGTCGGACACTGAAATCTTCTGGAATTCTTGGATTTGCATCCGATAAGAACTTGAAGTTCTTGGCATTTTGTTCCACTCCGATTTTAATGATTCTTTCCTTTGTTCAATCCTTAGTATGTCGACTGCAAATGAGAAGAGAAAAATCTATCAAAAGCAAAGTTTATGTTTTACAGATTCAATAAAACATCTCAGAGACTTTGTGAATAGGCTTTTGACAATTTCTGCATTTTTATTCTATTTTCCACATGTTTTCACTTTAATTCCACCAAAACTCTTGACTCTATAACATGACTCTATATTACAACAATAAGGGTTAAGCATTGCATAAATGGGGGTAAAAACATATTAAGAACGTCGCATTTTATGCTCCTATCAACTACCCCACACTTAGCCTTTACTAGTCCCTTAGCAAAACAAATAAAAAAGACTCAACACTACAGCCCCTAAATAATTGTCTCAGGATCTTTACACACATAGCTTTCAAGTTAAGCATTCAATGTAAGCACAATAATCCCAAGCGTCATAGACATGTATCATAGCATGAACAAGTAAGAAACGAAAATCACAAGCAATGACATGTTATGTTGATTCATCCTCCTCACTAGGCATACTCTCTTCTTTTCACTCATGATATGGCAATATTCACTCAAAGTATATGCAAGAAAATAGATTAAGAGTTACAAAGAGTAACTTGCATATTTCATCAAATAAAGGCACTTTGTGAATAGATCTTTCAGGAAAAACTTCATATAACAACTATGTGCACCAATGAACCAAAGCCATATGCTCAACTCTTGACAAAAATCTCCACATACAAAGTTCACCTATTATTCGAATCATGAGAGATCTTACATGGGAAAATAGTGAGGCTAGGCATAAGGAATTCGCATTTAGAATAGTGGTGAGAAAATGTCACCAAGACTTAGCAAAGCTCAATACTCCTTATGACTTCACTCAAAAGGGCCAAGTTTCAACTTGTTGGGCCCAAACTTCATTCTTTTCTTCCCCATAACATAGTGAATATGAACAAAGGTCAAGTATGATAATAATAGACCTTCAATTGTAAAACAAACTCCAAATTCACCACAAGATCTCAATCCAAGCATTTCTATTTTTCTTTTCATTTGCCGAAACTTTTTCTTTTTATTTTATTTTTTTTATTTTTTTTCGGCACAAATTTTTTCTTTTATTTTCTGTCCGAATTTTCTTTTTATTTTCGGCAATCATGGTTTTTCATGCTTTTGGATTGGATCACCCCACACTTACTTCTCATCATCACATCAATTCACACACCATTAAATTTTACCAAGTCTTGATAACAATGGCAAGGATAAAATATTCTAAGCTCAAGGAAAGTGTATCAAGGTGATGAAATAAATGGCTCAATGTTGGCTCAAGGGGTTAAAACTAAGGAGTCCCACGACGGGCACAAATTAGGCATAAGCTTTGTTTGGCATTGGTGGTAATCCTAACAAGATCATCTCAATCATATTCAAAATCAAGGCATGTTATGAATAATAGTCTCAAAAATCGTCAAAAGTGAGTTCTAGCATTCTAGAGTTCATTAAAATCTATGGCACATAGTCATTGAATAATCAAAAAATGATGAAGTTTTGAAAAATTCTGCCCATTTTTATCACTCAAGAAGAAAGTATATGGCAATCAAAGCTCACAAAGGTTATTATGGAACAAAATCAACACAACAAACATGCTTATTACACAAATAAGTCCAAGTCTCAAATGTTCATACCAATCACAAAGTCCATGAAACTCACAATTAATTCTTATGATTATGCAAAACCATCATCTATGTATTAAAGATATAATCATCATAGACTATTTAGGGGCATCCTAAGACTCAAAAAATGAAAACAAAAATTAAAAAGCAACGAAAATTAAAACAAAAAGCAACGAATTTTTTTTTTTTTTTTTTTTTCTGATTTTCTGATTTTTTATTTTCTTTTCTTTTTATGACTCAAAACAAAAACAAACATGTGAAACATGTATCCCTACCCCACACTTAGAAAATTACATTGTCCTCAATGTACACAAAAATTATGTAGTAATTTCCAAGCATTTGATAATTCACAAGTTCCACATTTATACAATTCAACCAAAAAGAGTTTAGGTTTTAGAATTTCAAACTCTCGTAGACCGCTCCTTCACAATTTTTGGTTGAAATGGGTTGCCTCCCATGCAGCGCTTAATGTTTATAGTCTACTCAGCCTAGACTCTTCACTTCTTAATCAAGTTGTGGGCGACGCCTTTTGGAGTGCGCACTCCAAATTCGTGCCTCCTTACAATGGTTATCATAACTCGATGCATGATTACTCCACTCTTCAACTGCATCGCATCAAGATAAAGAAATTTAGAAGAGTGGAGATGAGAATTCAAAGAATAAGTTAGTAGTGAGTTAGTGAATTAGCTAAAGTTAGAAGTCAGTGTATAAATATACAATAATTAGCTGAGTAGAATTTAATTGCAAATTATGAACAAAAGTTGAGAGTGGTGGAACTCGTTTCTTGCAACACTTGTCGTCCTTCCCAAGTCAATGAGAGCTCCAATCAACTGTTTACAATGTAATTCTTCACCTCTTCCTTATGATCTGCAACTAACAATTAAACTCTACAAGAATCATGAGAATCAACATGTATAGGTTAGAAAGAATGAATTAGAATAAGTTAGAGTATAGGTTAGAAATAAGTTAGAAGTAATGTAAAATTTTCAAACTATAAATGTATTATACGAATTCTCTATAAGTATATATTCCACACGATTTATGCAAGTATAAGTTTCATAAAAATTTACAAGTATCACAAAATGGATCGGTCCTAGTCTTTTCAAAGTATTCGAATATGTGATATGTGAGATTGCCGAAACCTAGAGTTTAATTTCTTTTATTCACACAACTTTAAAATTTGAGGTACGTGGAGCAGAGGAGATAACAGTGCAATGGACTGATGCAGCCCAAGGTAGTATCATGCTTATTCCGATATACCTCAAAAATTAAAGACGAATTTTATCTTTTGAAGAAAAATAGATTCACATATGCTCAAGTTATTTTCCAGCGTCTAAAGTGAGGTGATGCTTCGGCACAAGCTGTTGTCTAGGTCGAGGATACCTTACTTTTCTAAGGCGGTGTCGTTAAAATTCACGGAGAGTAAACTCTCTTTAGGAACAAGGCAGGTCTCAAAGTTTTTAACCACGGAGGACAAGTCCCCTATCGACTCACTCACAGAGAATGAACATCAGTCTGTGGGTCTTGAGAACCAGTTTTACAAACCTCGAACCAATCAATGAAAAATAACTTGCCCTATACTTGGTAAAATAAACTCGGGTCCTAGCGGTCTACAAGTGTTGATTAAAACCGCCCTCAACCTCATAGAAGTAATACTATTGCTGAAATGTCGCTTGTATGCGTGGGGGGGGAAGTATCCCGCGTTTCCCAATCTACATAAAACGGATTCAACAAAGCACCATTCGAATGAAGGGTTTTGGTTATGATCAACAAAAGAGGCTTCACCTACATGTTACACTTTAGAAACTACAATAAACTCAAAGCATACACAAAAACTATCAACTTCCTAGAAATTATCTAAGTGTACAAACATTCACAAATATCCATCACATAATCGGCAATTAAGCAAAATAAAAACTAAAAACCAACAACCAAAAATCGGATAAGTCCTATTTACTATTACACTTCCGAAAATCCTATTAATACAAATCCCAAAATCTATTGAAAAATTAAAATAACCTGCAATATACATAATTACAAACAACACTTTATGAATCAAAATATTATAATTTCCCCGGCAACGGCGCCAAAAACTGATGGGATCACATGCGTGCACAATTTGTACCTGCAAAACAATCTCATACAAATAATACCCTTCTTTTGTCGAGTGTAGTATTGACAAGTAGGGATCGTTCTATCCGGGGAAATCAAGGGCTTTCAATCACACAAAGTATTGTATAAAAGGGGGTTGTCGAAATTTTTATCTATTAATTACTGATTTTTACGAAATTTAAAACCTAATCTATTATATACAATTGATCATCACCTTTCACACCATCACCAAACACAAATCTCATTACACATGCAATAAAATTAAAACAAGTAATAGGGGCAGCAAACATATAACGATTTCAAGATTAATTAAGCTCCAATTTAATTAGGGCCAACGCAGCTTATCCTAATTATTCAAGACATCATAAGTATTTAGAATCCGAAACGCGCGCAATCCTAAACATGGTACTAATCGGTTTAACAACACAACGCATGTAAATTAAACACAAATAGCACATAAGCACATATTGTCGAATTGGAACATGTTAGCAAGTATGGCGTCACCCATCTCACATCGACATGTAAATTTCCATAATTACTCTTACCCTTAGATTAATACATGTCAAAACCAACAACGCGTGTGAATCAACATGTATTAGATCGGAATATGAATTCAACATCTAGATAACACTCATGGCCTTTCGAGTGCATCTAAACATCTCCTTCGGTTCCCCACGAATTAAGAAAATAAACCTAATTGAAATCAAGAAACATGCTAAAGCTACTGCCCATAATACAAATTTAATCACATCACATATATAATTCGGCAATCACATATAAAATATCCAAACAATTATAACAAAGATCCGAAGATCCCATATATGATTATCAATACCGAAATTAAAACCAAAAACCAAAACATACTTCATAGACAAAGTTATGTTTAAATACAAAGTAACAAAAACCAAAATAAAACAATCCATATTACAACCTTGGTTAAGATTCGGCAAGGATTGATGAGATGGTGATCGAATTGATGGAAGGGTGGTGGATTCGGCTTTGCTCCTTGGTATAAAATTTGGGGAATTAATTTGGGCAGGGATTCGGCAAGGATTTTGTGGAGGGAGAGATGATGATTTTCTGTGCAAAAGCCTTGGTATTTATAGAGGAAGTAACCTAGAGAAGCTAGCCACAAACAAAAACCGAATTGGTTTAGGTTTCCTTGATTTTCTGAATTCGGCAGAATGACCTCCGTGCATTGATTACGTCATAACTCTCTCTAGAAAATAGCTATTGAGGTGGTTCCAGTTGGGTTGGAAACTAGACTCCCGTAGCTTTCTATCCATATAAGGCTCGAATTCTGATTCATTGTCAGCTGTCCGGGAGAGTCCGTGGAAGTTGAGAGACGTGCACAGGAATTTTCCCGAAATTAATCAGGATTTGTTGCGATTTTCTTCCTCTATTTTCTGCCGAAAATTCCCAAGATAATGGCTGAATAATTGAGCAATATCTCTTTAGGTTTTCCATGAATTAATTCAGCCAAAAATCTTGCACAAAGGATGGAATTCAGTCCACATTCGTAAGCCAAATCCATGTAGAACTCGGCTTGCTTCTTCTTTTCCATTCCGAAATTAATCTTTTCTTTTCTTTTTTAATTCAGCCAAATTCTTCATGGATCAATGCTTGATGGACTGAATAATGGACTAGGCTCATAACTCATTTGGACAATTTATCCAAGAGCTAGCCGTAGCTTTCCCAGCTAGTTGAGCCAGGAAAGCATCCTTTGTATCTTCTTTTCCTGCTTGCATCAGGGAAACTTCTTTTCTTTTGTTCTTCGACTTCTTCCTTGAAAGGATGACTCTCTAATGCTCCAATATGTTCAGTAGCTCATCACTTACAACCTTGGACACGAAATTGTTGTAGAAAAATAGAAATCCTTCAAAACGGGCAGCAGGTTCTTCCTCTCGGCAGATCTGACCTTCTTGCATTCAAACCGGCATAACTCTCTACTTAGGAGAGCTTTTTCTGCGATTCCAGTTGCATATGAAACTAGACACACAGGGCTTTCATCCATAAAAATTTCACCTTCAAATTCCTTGTCAATCGTCGGGAATAAATTCAGAAAGTTGGATGTCGGACACTGAAATCTTCTGGAATTCTTGGATTTGCATCCGATAAGAACTTGAAGTTCTTGGCATTTTGTTCCACTCCGATTTTAATGATTCTTTCCTTTGTTCAATCCTTAGTATGTCGACTGCAAATGAGAAGAGAAAAATCTATCAAAAGCAAAGTTTATGTTTTACAGATTCAATAAAACATCTCAGAGACTTTGTGAATAGGCTTTTGACAATTTCTGCATTTTTATTCTATTTTCCACATGTTTTCACTTTAATTCCACCAAAACTCTTGACTCTATAACATGACTCTATATTACAACAATAAGGGTTAAGCATTGCATAAATGGGGGTAAAAACATATTAAGAACGTCGCATTTTATGCTCCTATCATGCCTCGACGCGTTGGTCACATGTCGCATTATTGTCCACGAGAAATGCTGCATTTGCTAAACTCCTAGCTCAGATTATAAAGCTTCGGGCTCACCATCCCGACAATCCGATTAAGTCAATTAGACTGGATAATGCTGGAGAGTTTACGTCTAAATATTTTGACGACTATTGCATGTCAGTTGGGATTGATGTTGAACTTCCCGTGCCCCACGTTCATTCTCAGAATGGTCTTGCAGAAGCCGCCATCAAGAGATTTCAGCTTGTTGCTCTGTCCCTTGCCATGGCCACTAACTTGCCGATTTCGGCATGGGGATATGCAATACTACATGCAGCTATGTTTATTCGTCTACGACCCAGATAGCCAACCACTCAGTGTGTACCGGCTGGTAACTGGTTACGAGCTTGACATTTCGCATCTGCGCACCTTTGGATGTGCCGTATATGTGCCAATAACGCCTCCACTGCGTACCAAGATGGATCCTCAATGACGATTAGCTATTTACGTTGGATATGAAGCACCAACTATTTTCCGCTATATAGAGCCTATGACAGGTGATCTGTTTACTGCAAGATTTGCATATTGTCACTTTGATAAGACATCCTTCCCGCCGTTAGGGGGAGATGGGAACGCATCCGCCCCAAAGGAACGTCAGGAATTGACGTGGTTCTCTCCCACTATGTTTCATTATGATCCCCGCACGTCTCAGTGTGAGACGGAAGTGCAACACATATTGGAATTACAAAAGGTTGCGGATTCGATGCCCAACTCCTTTACCGATATCGCGAAAGTGACAAGATCAACCATACCTGCTGCAAATGTACCTGCCAGGCTCAACGTCCCTCGACATGGACGACCACCACGCGTTGTCGGTCTCGAGACCCGTACCCTAGGTGCCGTCGACAACCTAGGCTCGGCCTCCTCAAGTGGAGAGCTAGCGTCGACTTCGGATCCCCCGAGGAAGAGGGGGATACCATTCGGTTCCAAGGACACTGTACCTAGAAAGAGGACATGTGTTCCGGCACGAAGTGATCCGTTCATCATCGATACTGTGACGCCATCACACGAGATTGTCTCCGACTATACCTATGTCGAAGAATCAACTCTGAATTCCCTGGGGGATGCCTCAGACTCACCGTTGATGTTGGAGAACAAGGAAATCTCACTAAACTTCTTATGCACGCACAATCTTATGGAAATGTCTTCCATGTATATCGATGATGCATTCGCCTACGCCATTGCTCAAGAGATCATTGACGATGACGAAATGGAACCCCGCTCTATTGGTGAGTGCCAACCAAGGGCGGATTGGCCGAAGTGGGAAGAAGCAATCCAGGCTGAACTAGACTCTCTAAAGAAAAGGTAAGTATTCGGACCGGTTGTGCCTACAGTGCCGAAAGTGAAGCCAGTTGGACATAAATGGGTCTTTGTTAGAAAGCGCAATGAGAATGGTGAAGTCCAGTGATATAAAGCTCGACTTGTGGCGCAAGGTTTTTCTCAACGCCCTGGAATTGATTATGAGGAGATATATTCTCCGGTCATGGACATTATTACCTTCCGTTATCTAATCAGTTTGGTAGTCTCAGAGAGACTCAGTATGCAGCTTATGGATGTTGTAACAGCGTATCTTTATGGGGATCTAGATACCGACATGTATATGAAAGTACCTGATGGACTTTCGCTACCCAAATCAAGTCAGCAGAAACCACGAAGTGCTTTTGCTATCAAACTCATCAAACGTTCTCTATATGGACTTAAGCAGTCTGGAAGAATGTGGTATAATCGCTTGAGCGATTACTTGGTTGGGAAGGGATACAAGAATGATGAGTTATGCCCTCATGTGTTCATAAAGAGAACAAGTTCAGGATTTGCCATAGTCGCCGTCTACGTTGATGATATGAACATCATCGGAACTGTAAATGAGATCAACGAGACCGCAAGCTACTTGAAATCTGAATTTGAGATGAAAGATCTGGGAAGGACTCGGTTTTGCTTAGGCCTAGAACTAGAGCACCGAAGTGGTGAAATCTTTGTACACCAATCTGCATATGTCTGAAAGATGCTCAGACGATTTAACATAGATAAAGTTATGCATCCTACAGGCACTCCCATGGTCATTAGAAGTCTGGATATCAACAAAGATCCGTTTCCTCCGAAAGAGGATGACGAAGAGGTCTTGGGAGCTGAATATCCGTACCTTAGTGCCATTAGATCTTTGTTATACTTAGCTCAGTGCACTAGGCCAGACATTGCATTCTCGGTGAACTTGTTAGCTAGATTTAGCTCTGCGCCAACACAACATCATTGGGCTGAAATCAAGACTATCTTTCGATACTTGAAAGGAACCAGCGACATGGGCTTGTTCTATCGATACACTCATCAGGATTCGACCATTGGCCGAACCCTTGTAACCCACGACGGCAACCGCAGATCGGATCATCACAGGTATGCCGTCCAGTCCGTCCCTGGCTCGGCTTCTCGCCGCGACGCCGCCACTACTGACACAGCTTCGGTTCACGAGGATGCCAAAGCGTGGTCACGATATGGTTTCGGTAATACCCCCTCCTACCAAGATACACCAAATGACGTGATGGTAGGATTCGCTGATGCTGGATGTTTGTCTGATCCACACAAAGGACGTTCCCAAACTGGTTATGTTTTTACCATTGGGAATACGACGATTTCTTGGAGATCAACTAAGCAAACTCTTGTTGCTACTTCCTCGAACTATGCTGAGATCATTGCACTACATGAAGCAGTCAAAGAATGTGTTTGGCTTCGCTCAATTATATCTCACATTCGAGAGTCGAGTGGACTTGAGTCTCTTACGATGGGACCAACTTGCATATACGAAGATAATACAGCATGCATTAAGCAAATGAAGTTGGGATACATCAAGGGTGACAATACTAAACACATTTCGCCTAAGTTCTTCTACAATCAGCAGCTACAAGAGACTTTGAATATCCAAGTGAAGCAAGTCAGCTCAGAAGATAATGTTGCTGATCTCTTCACCAAGTCTCTACCCAAATCTACATTTGTGAAGCATGTGAAGCGCATTGGTATGTGTCGCTTATCCGAACTCAAAGACTGATTTATTTATCAGGGGGAGTTCTCATGTAGACTACTTACGCATGTCTTGCGCACTTGTAGTTGGTGTGTAGTACTCTTTTTCCTTCGACCATGTTTTTTTTTTTGCCCAAGAGGTTTTTGTTTGCTGGCAAGGTTTTAGTGAGGCTACACCTTATGCACCATTAGTTACGCGACACAAGGGGGAGTGTTTAAGGAAGGTTAATTACGTAACTTCCGTAATGTGTCTTGACCTAATTTGATTAGATATCTAGAATCTTTAGTAGATAGGGAATCCCAGATGTATAGAGATTCTTGTTGTAATGCCTATATAAAGACCTCATTATCAATCAATAAGATTAAGCTTTGCTTATCCTTTGTTTCTCCTACAACACCATACAGTTTCTGAACTTTTCCAAACTATTAACCTGAGTATCTCAATGGGCTCCAGAATGTTAAAGATGTCGAGCAACTGTTCCACCGAGAACCCATTTTTGTATCACGATGTCCAACCCATTGATAGCCATGAGGATAAGCGCCATTTTTCTTCTGTCTTGTGGAAAGGCGCACACCACCTTTAAATACTGTCTGCCCTCTTAATTTCCTGATCACTTCATCATCAGCAAAGACAATAGCTCGATATGAAGTCACCGTCTTTAGGGTTCTGAAACCACCCACTTGTTCACGTTTGCCATTACAATTCAACTTTTGCCTACAAAATCGTCAATATCAGTATTGTCCCATTGTCGATTGACAAAGTTCTCCACGACAAACCTTAGAGCAGGTCGAGCAAATAACTAGTTGCCCACAGAGGCTTAAAGGGTCTCTCTTCATCTCTTCTGCAAATACAGATCCACTCCAAGAGCAACCCCTGCCATTTCAAGCCCCGCCGTTGCCGAAGTCAACTTCATTGACGCCTTGTTTGGCGGCAAGGTAGCAATAGCCAAATGAGGGCGACCCAACATAAATTTTCTTACTTCCGGACGAGAGAAAAATGCTGAGTTAGCAACTCCAACTCCGGACGAAAAGAAAATGACGGGTTAGGAACTCGAACTTCAAGCCGAGAAGATAATGTTGGGTTTGGAAACCTTCTTGGACAACTAGCAAGGGTAAGTGGTAGGGAAATCATTGCTTATGGAGAGAATGGTTAGGGCCTTAGGGAAATGATGGTGAAAAACTGAGAATAATAAATAGCACAAAGCCACAACGTATTCTCATATATATTCCAACTTAATTAATTACTCTCTCTTTTTCTTAACCAATTAAAGAGTTCAACATGTGTAAACTCTATGATGCAATTAAATATTGTACATATCTCAAGCATATAGTACCTAAAACCTTATGTCACTTTAGCAATTAAAATTGTATCTTCTTGTGTTAGAGCCACTACTCTATGGGAAAAAAAATCTCACGAACTGCATTGGACTTGAATATAAATCATATGCAAGTGGTAACCTCCATGTAGCTCGATTAATCGATGACCGTATTGTACCTTCAGCATCAATCATTCCATTTCTACAATTTATAAAACTCAACATTCCATTATTTAGTTTATCTATATCACATTAAAAAAGGTTTCAAACGCACATACTGTCACACCCCTACTTTCGAGACTACTATTATATGGAAAAATGGTATCCGAGTTCGAGGCATGACCTAAACCAAATAAAATTTTCTCAATTAAATTTGATAGAAATCGAAAACATGTGTTTGAATAATACTTTTAATTAAAAACGAAATCATTAATATTGTACAATACCAAATTATTTTACAATATTAGAGTTTAGCGAAAATAAGTTGTCACATTTATTCTCTTGAAATAGTAGTAGAAAAATATCATTTTATTTAGTAACTTCATCCCGATCCCCGCATCTACTCGTTACGTGAAAATAAGAATGTGTAGCATCACGAGTAACACAGACTCAGTAAGTACAAAATACATTCTTATAATGATGTGTCTTATGAGAAAATCAAAGATGAACAACCAAGTAAAAATGTACCAAGAACCATTTTATATGTGCTTATACAAATTCTTACTTATATATATATATATAATTATATACGTATAAACTCAATATATTCAATTATTGTCGTGAATGTTTAAGAGACTGGTAATAAATCACAAAGTCGTGTATTATGCTTCAATTTTACCCAAAACACGGATAAGCCGCAGCATACCGAGGACAATACCAAAGTATGTATACTGAAGGTCAACACTTTCTTTCTATGAGTATAATAGTGCACTATCTGTAGGGACTAGGGCCCAGGGCCCAGGCTAACTCTACAAATCACTAAAATTTTTTTACCAGTAATTCACTTAAGCACGGGGTGATACTAATCACCCTGCTTCACATCTCCAAATATAATTATGTCAATAGAATATCACAAAGTTTAGTAAATAAGACTACTATATAAGTTTATATCAATATAATTACACATTATCAATATCTCAAAGTATGCACAAAATAAGCAAGTAAATAAACTTAAAAGTAAATGTGCAATAAAGTAAAGGTGCAATAAAGTAAAGGTGTTAGAAATTAAAAGAAGTAAGAGAATATTAGTTAGTAGTTCATGAATTAGTAGTCATTTTTCCCATAGTGTGGGAATCATTAGTCCATAAATGTCCATTTGTCTAGTACCAAGAACAACTTTCTCATCTTATAACTCCTTCAATTTATATCCAAATTATGCAAGTGAGGAGTCCATGTCAAAGAATTTTTCGTAAGGAGTCCAATGGATCAAGTCTTATAGTCCACCTCGAAGTGATAGAGTCCATAAATAGTGAAAGACAGGAACAACGCAGAAAACAAGTTTCTTGATATTAACTTTTGATGTATAAATATTTACGTGATGTTTACCATTACTTCTCAAAACGTTCACATTAAAAGTAGAGGTCCTAATATTTAATTTGATATAAAATTTATAGTAAATGGTTAAGGAATGAGTGAGATATGAATTTTTTAAGTTGTGATAATTGTAAGATATTTCCAACAAGTTTATTGATTAGTTCAAAACTTCAATTGGCCATAACTTTTTTGTTTATAAACCTTTTTGAGTGATTCAGAAGCCTAAATTGAAGCATTTTTCCTGAGGAATTTAACTATTTAGTTACTTGTGAGAAAATAAGAATTTATTATATTCAAAAATATGGCTTTTGAAGCAAAACAGACTATTTTCTATTTTATCCTTAGTTATGTATTTTGATGAATCTTAAAAGACAAAAAAGTATAAGAATGTATTATGTACTTACTCTTGAAGTTTCAAAAATAAAGTGAAGATTTTGATATAGATGCAAGGTTGGACTTCTTTGAAAAAAAAGAAACTTCTCAAGAAAAGGCCCGGTCAAAGATTTTGGTGTGGAAGCTTGTGTTGAGTTTTTCCTATTTAATTAAGGCATAGATCAGCTTAGTTTCTAATCTTGAAGTGTGTAGAATGCATGATGCAGCTCACAAGTATATATAGGCTAAGGGGAAAACACTAATATTCAGTTCTCACTAAGTTTATTTGACTTCCAAGACCATATATATAGACTAGCTACTCATGGTAAAGAAACTCAAATAGTATGGGTGAAGAAACAAAATCAGCTAGCAAATGCATTTTATACGTATTGGCATTTGAATTGCACATATATATAGACATATACACAATATATATATATATATATATATATATATATATAATTTTTTTTTTCTCCTCAATTACCATTTCATTGAGTGAACACAATTCCTATATACAATGTTGTGATGTTCTAGAATTAGAACTCTAGTAGCAGATAAGACAGCTAAAAGTCTATGCACATTGTTGAAAAGAGAAAAACATGGCTTCCCTAAGATCATGCCCCATTAACAGTACTATAATGGAAAGACAACTACCTTGAATAGTCATAATCTAGGTAAGTAGGACATTTGACAGTTAAAAATTAAAACCATGAATCAATTTAATTGGTTTATAACCAGAATAGTAACAGACATGTCTTATAATAACTGATTAAACTTCCAAGCCCAACTACCCAAAGCTGACCCATCAACTGAATTTCATTACTCTCTTTTCCTTCTTAATTCGCTCAGCCTCATTTTCTCATTTTCCTCAATCAATTAACTAATGATCCACGGCTTAAAAAATCGACCCTATAGTACTTCCGCATGGATATAAATAAAAAATCAAATTGTTAAGTGAGCAGCATATGAAACCTATTGCTAAGCTTCTGCTCTACAACCTGAGGTGTCAAATGTAAAATTCCGTAAGAATCGGCTCCATGGATTACTAGGGCTTTGGAAAATTTTATTAAACCCTCATAGTTATTAAGGAAACCTTTTTTTGGATGTGTGTTATTATTTTTACCATACACTTTAAGCAACGCAGGGTGGGAACTAATTCCATTCTTGATGTCAATTGTTTCTTCTACTTTGGCATGAGACCACACATAATCTATAAATAGATCTTCCCAATTATTACAACCTTGGAGCCATATACGCATATTTGAAGGATAATAATATTTGTCCTTGATACCCATGAGTATCGGATGATACTCTAGCAACCAAAAACTATCCCCGATAGACAATTCAATCATTTCGTAAAAATGTTGAAGTTCCAAGTTCTCCTTATCATTACCCAATAATTTTTTGATATATTTCAAGGGTGGATCAGTTTTCTTGGAACTCGATAATACTATCTCAACTTTTGTTTGATATGCTTGAGTATTTTGAAAGATTCCATTACTTCTTCCCTTAGAGTAATGCGCATGAAATCTCCGGATTGAGTGCCTAGTAAATAGGCGGTAAACACCTCCTATGAGTTCCGAATCTCTGCCAATTGGCTTAGACCAAACGGGATCTGAAATGGCGATTCTCCACTGCTCATAGGGGGTGCCTCTAGAACGTGTATACATCACCTCTGGATCTCTCAAGGCGGGTACAAGAAGTGGATTAATGCCAGGGACAGGGTGTGTAGCACTTCCACATGCTCCTCCAGCATTTTTATCCTCATATGTCCTTTGTCCCCAGAGTTTTCTTGGTAACATTCTTTAGCCTGAGATTATGTGAACCCTAAGAGAAGGACAAAATCTTGAGAAATATACGTACTCTTAGATCTGAATTTATGAAGAGACTTGGGGAAACGACACGAATATTGGAACGGTTAGGATCAAATATATATACAATATATATATATATATATATATATATATATATATATATATATTAACTCAAAGTAAAAGTAAAGGAATTTTGGTGTATTTCTTCTTAAGATATGTAAATGTGTTAGCAATATCTAACACTAGAATAAAATGCATGAAACAATATAAATATTAGTCTCATGAATCGAGTTTACGTAAGAGATATAGGATAAGGTTTTCTAATACTGAAAACGTATCCTAATACTCGATAAAGATTTTCTATCTTGTCACTAGCTACTAAAAAGAAATATTTAGAAGATATTTGGATTACTTTTAAGTTCAAGGAGTTTTAGAGTATTCTACAGTTAATATTAAGTTTCAGGGTACTACACATACCTAAGCCATATTTGAAGGGAATATGCATCAACTTCATTACGCTTGTAGAATAAAAACACTGTCTAATTCTCAAAAAGTCGTGATTTCAATCTTCATATCACCAAAGTTACAGCACTCAGGATAGCTGAAGTAGACATTGCAGAATCGGGTAAGCAGCTCGATTACAAGTTCAAACATTCTCTAAATAAGTAAATAGTATTCAAACTTCCAAATTTTTAAACCAACTAAAGAACTCCACATGTGTAAACTTTGTGGTGCTACAAAAATTGTATCTATCTTTTTTTTTCTTCGACAAAATGGATGGTGGTTTTTAATATGCATGTTATTGTTTCCCTAATCAAATTTAAACCTCAGGAAATAAATGGATGTTCATTTATTGAATATGAATATTGCTAGTTTTAATTGGATAAACTTCATAATATAAATGGATGTTTATAGAATATAAATATTGTTAGTGTTATTTAGTTTTTTGTGAGTGATATAATATTTTATTGTCAATGGGATAAAAACCACATAGAACATTCTAATTAGTATGAAAATTGCATGTACCGGGTGTCCACATTTGTGCCCGAGTACAATCATTATCTTTTGGCTAACTATGAAATTCAGTTATATAATAGTTCTTGTGTTGTGTTTCGGTAGTACATTTGAAGTTTTATATGGAATAAATATAATAATGAGTTTCAACTGTACATTTTTATTCAGCAAAATTAATTTTTATACTAATTATAATGTTGTCACTATTTTCAGCTGATGGTGCAATAACGTATCACTTGATTCTCAGATATCAAGTGTCTTATATTTGATGATTAACAATAAAAATTGGTGTGCAATTTTGAGAAACTCTTGAAGAGTTTGGGTCAAACAATATGAAGCAAAGTTTGGCTTTATGAGTGGGGTAGTATTAGATAAAGCAAAGCAATTTATGACTGAGAGATAAATAAAAAAAACAAATGAGAACCTTGTAGTTTTTTGCGGAATTTTAGCCGACATACGAAACTTGCTAGCTGAAGCAGAAGATTCTTCTGGTTCAGTCTTCATAGGATCAACGGCTGCATTAGATAACATCACTAAGTTGTTGACGAGATCTACTTCATTAATTACTTCAGTCGTAAATTTTTTCTATTTCTTCGATTATGTTCATTAACTGTAAAAATCTCATATCCTTCTCACACAAAACTAAATATCACTATAAGTATTTATATTCGGTAAACATTTAATTATATTATGAGCTTTAATTTGGTTAAGACTGGCAGCATTCATATTTAATAGCTAAACATCAATTATCCTGATGTTTAAATTAGATAAGAACGACAACAATAACATGCATATTCAAAACCATCTTCCATTTTGTCAAAGAAAAAAAAGATAGGTACAAGTTTTGTTGCACCACAGAGGTTGCACATGTTGAGTTCTTTGATTGGTTAAAAAATATGGAAGAGAATGTTTAAACTTGTGATCGAGCTGTTTACCCGACTTTATGATGTCTATTTCAGCTATCCAGAGTGCAATATGTTCGGTGGTATCATTGGTAATAAGAAGATTGTACTCGCAACTTTTCGAAAATTAGAAGAGATGATGGTCTTATTGTACAAGCGTTGTGAAGGTAATGAATGTTTCCTACAATTATGGTTTTTGAACTTTTTTTTTATATGGGAATAATGATGTTTGAATGTGCATAATATTGTATTAACCGAGCTACACAGTGGTTACCACTTGTATAAAATTATATTCAAGTTAATGTAGTTAGGTAGGACGATTTTTAATTAAGGATGCTGGATTTTATCATTAAAATCTCAACTTCTCTTGAGTGAGGAGATGAATCATCAATTCAATACATCAGAGATTATTACCAAATTAGATTAGGTAGGTTAAAATGTAATCCGGATTCTATTTCCTTATATGAAAACAATATCACTATATCAATTGTAAATCATGTTTTTCCTTATAAAGCTCTTACATATTATTATTCTTACACTCCATAGAAAAACAATACGAGTTGTATGTAGTTCTTGACTATCATAGAACTAAGCTGCATTTCTTTTATTTATGAGAAAAGCATGTGCTCTTCTTTATGGGAGATCAATCATTTTTAAATAGAAATTTAAATTTTAGTCAAGTACCAATAATTTTTTGTCTTGCATTTTCTCTCCCTCCATTGTTTAGTCTTCATCCACAATCTATTAATCACATTTTATGTTCTTCATAAATTTGTAATAGCGCTATGGCAGAGAAGAACATTGATTTACAGGATTTGCTCATGATTGAGAAGAAAGTTGGTATGTAAGTTTTAGATAAAGGAGGCTAGAACAAATGTGAAAAAAGCACCAATGAAGCATATTCTGACAAAATCTCTTTGCAAGATCACCATGGAGGTTTCATCCAAGGAAACTTCATTTTGCTCGACTTGGCTACTCATAATTTGCCCTTTGCATTTACTTGCAAAAAAAGTTGGAATAGACGACTCCTGAAATTACACCCGTCGAACCGGTTGGAATGCCTAGCTAATTGTGTTGGAACAATTAGCATTTTATCCTCGGGCTGATAAATTGTCGGACTGCTGAGCTTCTCAACAGGTTTGAACTGGGGAGGCGACGAGTTTGAGCGGGCGGTTTTAAGATTTCGACCGGTCATACTAGCCTTGGTGTCGCGGGATACAAGTCCCGGTCTCTCACAGTCCCTACATGCCGGGTTCGCTTTGGACTAGTCCCTCTATTGCTGTTTTCAAGGCAAGACAGTCGTTTTTGTGGTGTGTGGCTTCATCGTGGTAGGAGCAATATTTATCGGTCTGCGCCCTGGTCAAGTTCCCATTTGGGTGCTTTCTCTTTGGCGGCGGAGAGATGTTGTTCTCGTTCTCATACAAGATATCCTCGTAAGAAGAGGTTAAGTTGGAGAATACCTCTTGTCGTCCAGGTGACATGACTGCTGGTAGGATGAGGGCTTTCCATCTCGTTATGGGGTGTCAAAATTGTCCCGCCGGCGCTGCTGGTTCCCCCAACTCCTAGGATTTCTGTCGGACGAAGCTCCTCGGTCTTGGCCTTGCTGCTAGTGTCTGACTTCCTGCCTGGCAGGCACCAGCTTCTCCTGCCTTCTCTTGTGCTGGCGCCTCCCATAAGTTTCGTGATCTGCCTGGGCGTGCCTGATAGCCATTGCCATCAGCTCATCGTAACCCTACAGGAGCTCCACTCGCACAGCGTACGAAAAATTTTCGGGCCGGAGACCCTGCTTGAAAGCCGATTCGGCAATCCCCTTGTCTAGGTCCCTGACCCCGGCCATGGCCGTTTGCCAACGGTTAACGAAAGCTCTCAGCTCTTCGCCGTCTGCTTGCCTACAGTTAAAGAGAACTGTCGAGATCCGGGCCCCTTCGACCATTAATATGAACCGGCCTACGAATTTGTCGGCCAACTGCTCGAATGTCTCTATAGAGTTCACCGGTAACTAGTAAAACCAGCTGAGTGCCTCCCCGAATAGGGTCTCTCAGAATATGTTACAGCAGACGGCGTCGGAGTAACCCTTAGCACACGTTTGAGATCCGAAGCTGTCTAGGTGCTGGTATGGACAACCGGCCCCAGAGTATGTCAGCTTTAGTGATTTTTGGGTGCCTGATTTTCCGGTATGGACAACTGGCCCCAGTGTTTAAAATTTCATAAATAAACAAGAAGGTATGAAGATATAATCAATAATTACCGAAGGGGTTTCAATATGGATTAGGAAGAGTCGAGTCGTGTGTGTCACACACTGTCCTTAAGACAACTACGCCGCCTCTACAGGTGCAAAAGGTCTGATGGCGCTCGTCTCCCAGGATAAAACGACTAACGAATTCTTATAGTTGCACTACAACAAGAAAGCCTGCGAATCGGAGAAAGTACCTCTTTCTATCACCAGAAAACAATAGGAACACAAGATCAGAAGAGAGAGTTTGAGAGGAGAAGAGCTGATTGCTTTTGTTGGTGTGTTTAGACTGAGGAATATGAGGCCCTTTTTATACTGTGAGGATGGCCCTGGCTATTAAAATCAGTAATGAATACAGGGAACTCAATGGCCATGAACAGCTGAAGTTAATCACCCACTTAATGGTCATAATACTAGCATTACAGCTGAATAGTTATGTGCTACTGGAATATCAAAAGGTTTTCCAGTAGCAGCTGAAGAGTCCAAAAATAATCCGGGCTGGGTGCAAAAAGGAGTCTGCGTCCTAGAGCCCAAATCGGTGTTGCATTCGTGTCCGCAGGTTGCGCGCGCACATACAAGTTTTTTGTGCTCCAACCCGAAATTTGCACCCCCTGCGCATGAGAGAGTATAGTTTGTGTTTACACAACTATACCTCATAGGCAGAGGATTCTATATAAACACTCTTACCATTTTCCTTTTTCCAATGTGGGACAAACTTTGTTTTCCCATTTCAAATACCCAACTTTGGATGACAATTTTTCATTCATCTAAAAACCAATTAGACATATGAACACATAATATTGTAATCCTCATTATGGAGAATACAAATCCAAGCTCATCTTTCATTAATTATAAGTGTAACACACTTTAATTAACCCATTTAAATTTTGTTTCATAAAGGGGTTTTAACCCATTTTTCCAACAATTCCCCACATGAATAAAATTGACTACCAAATACTCGATAAAATTGGTGATAGATTTCTATGGTCGAAACCTGCATAGGATAGGTAGGTTTTACCCTATTAACCTTCCATTATGAAAGTATGATTACGTTACTAACTAAATAGTAAACGTGATGTCCTTGAATTATTCGTCATTTTTTGTAACTGATAGCATACCTCACACATGAGTCTTCCTGGTACATTCAAGTTCTCATTATTGTGCCCGTTTTGGCCCTGGACACACGCCTGGTTCTGCAAGTAGTTTGATAAGAGTTATGCCCTAAATAACGCCCCTAAAAGCGGCCACACTTCTCTCTTACATAGGTGATCTCTTATATAAGAGTAACCTGCATTACCCTGCTCGGTTTTTTCCTACGCATAAGAATCATTAAAAGCTTGGCTTAACATAACTTTTACGGGTATCACTGTTTTTTATCATAGGAATAGATTTGGGTACTCCCCACAGTGATCCAATTTCATCTCCACAATTTAGTTTTCCCATTTAAACTTAGCTACTAGGTTGGGTATCCACTGTAGAGATTTTATTTTCCAATGGGCTTTAATCCCATTCGCCTCGATGATTTATCAACCAGCTCTCTGTTTAACCATTTGGTTAGCGGATCCGTAATATTATCCTTAGAGCTCACATAGTCTATAGAGATAATTCCAGTAGAGAGTAGTTGTTTGATGGTATTATGTCTTCGACGAATGTGTCTAGACTTACCATTGTACATCTTGCTCTGTGCCCTTCCAATTACAGATTAACTATCACAATGTATGTAAATTGCAGGCATAGGTCTTGTCCATCTAGGAATATCCTCTATGAATTGGCGTAGCCATTCTGCTTCCTCCCCACATTTGTCTAGTGCAACAAATTCAGATTCCATCGTGGATTTGGTTATGATCGTTTGCTTTGAGGACTTCCAGGATACCGCTGCACCTCCTAGGGTGAATACATAGCCACTAGTAGACCTTGAGTCTTTCATGTCAGATATCCAGTTTGCATCACTGAATCCTTCTATAACAGTTGGCTATGTTGTGTAGTGCAGCCCACAGGTACGAGTATACCTTAAGTACTTTAGTACTCTTGCAATTGTTTGCCAATGCATGGCTCCAGGATTACTCGTATACCTGTTTAGCTTACTCACTGCATAAGCTATATCTGGTATTGTACAACTCATTAAGTACATTAGACTTCCAATGACTCTCGAATATTCTAATTGAGAAATACTTTCTCCTTTATTCTTCGACAGGTGCAGAGTCATGTCTACCGGAGTTCTGGCAATTTCAGATCATTCCTTGTCAAATTTCTCCAGGATATTGTCCACATAATGTGTTTGATTCAGTACATGTCCTTCTGATGTTCTTGTGATTTTTATCCCTAAGATCACATCAGCAAGTCCCATATCCTTCATGTCAAATATGGAATTTAACATGTTTTTAGTGGAGTTGATTATTTTATCATTACTCCCGACGATAAGTATATTATCCACATATAGGCACAAAATGACATATTCGTTTTTCGTATCCTTGACCTATACGCACTTATCACATTCATTTGATGTACTTCAAGATTGTGCAAAGCTGCAATTCCAAGTACCATCCGGATAGACGTTATTCTCGTCACAGGAGAATAGGTGTCAAAGTAATTCACACCTTCCTTTTGCCTATAACCTCTAATTACAAGTCTTGCCTTGTACTTGTCTATTGATCCATCTGCTTTCAACTTCATTTTGAAAATCCACTTGGACTTCAAAGGTTTACAACTAGGTGGTAGATCCACAAGTTCCCAAGTGTGATTTTGCATAATGGAGTCAATTTCATTTTTGATTGCATCTTTCCACAGAGGACTATTAGTAGAGCTTACTGCCTCTTTAAACATACGCGGTTCACCTTCAACCATATAAGTCAAAAATTCAGAACCAAATGATTTTTCTATCCTTGCTCTTTTACTTCGTCTAGGTTCAATCTCAACCTCAGACTCCGACTCAGACTCAGCTTGTTGAGCCTGAACGTTATCAGTAACAGCTTGACTGTCTTCACGTGTCCGTTTAGAAGAATTATATTCATCTATGGACTTGCGTGGAAATACATTTTCAAAAAATGATGCATTTCTCGATTCCATTATCGTGTCTTTATGAATATCAAGAATTTTTGATTCATGCACGAGAAAACGATAAGCCGAACTGTTATGTGCATATCCAATAAAAATGCAATCAACTGTTTTAGGCCCATTCTTTACCCTTTTGGGTTTATGAATTTTCACTTTAGCTAAACATCCCCATTTTCACTTTAGCTAAACATCTCCCTTTCCATAATTCATATGGAGTTTTCTCCTCTTTCTTTTTGGGCACCTTGTTTAAAAGGTAATTAGCCATGAGAATTGCATATCCCCACATATTGGGGGGCATCCCAGAACTGAGTAACATGGCATTCATCATATCATTCAAGGTACGATTTTTCCGTTTTGCCACACCATTCGATTGTGGTGAGTAAGGTGCAGTTCTTTGATGCATAATTTCATACTGAGCACAAATATCAACAAATGACGATTCATACTCACCTCCACGGTCACTTCTCAGTACCTTCATTTTCTTGTTGAGTTGATTCTCAACCTCATTCTTATAAAGCACAAATTTCTCTATAGCCTTATCTTTGCTCTTTAGCAAGTACACATAGCAGTACTTCGTACTATTATCAATAAAGATGATAAAGTACTTATTACCGCCTCTTGATTGTGTTGATTTCAAATCACATATATATGAATGAATCAGATCAAGGGGTTCATTATTTCTTTCAACATTTTGGAATAATGATCTTGTTATTTTTGCCTCTACACAAGTTTCACACTTATGTTTTGTATCAATTTGAAATTTTGGTAGGTGGTCTATGTTAATTAATTTCCGCAAGGTATCGTAATTAACATGCAGTCTATCATGCCACAAATTGGAAGACTAAAGCATATAAGTGGAAGATGAAGCTTCATTCATTTTCTTGACTATAGTTATTACATTCATTTTGATCATCCCACCGGTTACATAACGCTTACCCACAAACATTCCATTCTTGGACAAAACAAACTTGTTAGACTCTATCACTATGCGGAACTCATGAGTGTTCAGCAGTGCACCAGAAATCAGATTCTTCCGGATATCCGGAACATACAGAACATAGTTCAGAGTCACCTTCCCTTTCCCCTTAATGGCAGAGGTGGCAGAATTCCCCATGTACAGAATCTCCCCTTCCTCAGATAGTTCGAAGGTGGAGAACATCTTCTTGTCAGCACAGACATGTTTGGTGGCTCCAGTGTTCATCACCATTCCTTGGGGTTTGAATCCACCATGTTCAGCTAAGATATCATAGCACAGAGATTCATCTTGAACAACATCTTGAGTTGTGTCATTAACAACCTAGTTAGGCGTAAGTTACGCATGGCGTATTTTAGGTGCTCCCAACTAACCAATTAAGTCGAGAGTGCTTTCACATGCAAAACATTGGTTGTCTCAGATAAACAACTTAAATGGTATAATGAGTCTATTGTGAGTCAACTCACTACCTCTCACATACAAAAAAGAGAGCACTAGCTGTAACAATTTATGATTTTTTTTCCTTGTAAAAGTAAAATGGAAATTGGTCTACTCATTTCATTAGAGAATCCCTTTATATAGGGTGACGATTACAATGGTAATAACAATTACAATTATGATCATAATCACTGATTGAAACGTTACATCTGATTGATCACTAATTTTCTAATTCACTATTGTCATTAGTTTGACGAAAGCACACTAATGGCATTTTCCTTTAACACTCCCCCTTGTGTCTAGTCAAAGATAAAATGGTGCTTGAGGTGTTGCCTCATTAAAAACATTGCCAAGTAACAAAAACCCAATGAGAGAAAATAAAATTTTGGTCAAAAGAGAAAAAGAGCACAACACACCTCTTACATTTGAAAACAACATGTATGTGCTAGACTCCCCCTGATGTCTGCACCTCCCCTTGATTTTTACATTAATCATGAGATTCTCTCCGATTCTTTCATTTGATCAAGGGAGTTTCAATAATCTTAGCATAGTTATGCATTTTCACATGTTTTTCAAATATGATTTTGAGCAATGATTTAGTAACTAAAAGAAGTAAGACTCACACAAAAGAAGGTAAGGGACAAGTATCAACGTTTAAATTCAAAATTAGTTCCGACTACAACTTAGTTGTAAGACTTCTCAAGTTCTTAAGATCGACCTTTTGAGTATGGACCCTAGAATATGTGTTAATCCTTTTGAGACTTAACAATTAATCGCAATAGTCTAAATCGGAGACATGTGAAACAAGCAAGGTTGTTAATCATCTTATTTAACATGCAAGAAATCTAAAGTCTTATACCTAGGTGAGCAAAACAAATCAAAGCAACCTTTTGAGTATTTAGCCATATTTATTATTACTCGGGTTTGATGAAACCTAACACCTAGATTTACATGTTTTAAACAACAAATGCTTAAACACAACTAATGTTTCGGTTTTTAAGTCCCACTCCTTAGATTTCTAACCAATTTCGAACCTAAACATGCATCTATACCACTGCCCTAATTATCTAAGTGTATAAACCTTACAAGTTTTATATTACAAATTAGCATGCAAAATCATTGTTGCCGAAACTTAAACCTAAATCTAAGCATCGAATTCAACAAGTCATTAACATACAAATTATAAAACCAAAATCCAAATTGATTCATACATAGACATATAAACCAAAACTAAAAATACATGTAAGTTTCATACACAAAACTAAACATAACTACATAAACTTTACTAAACCAAGAGAAGGGAGTGGATCACACTTTTGTAGACACCTTGATGACTTCGACTCGTGTGGATCCGGCGGAAGATAGAAGAGGTATGGAGGCTGCTCGGCAAAGAGGTGGCTCGGCAGGATCTTTTCCAAGTTTCGGCAGAAACTTGGTTGGTGGTGGAGCATAACTTTTTGCTCAGTACTCCGATTGATCTGAATTTTTACACAAGACCCATTAGCAAGCCAGTAATATGCATACCAAATTTCAGCAAATTTGGAAAAGGATAGGTCACAATTCTATTCATCTCAGAATCACGAAAAAGACACATTTTTGCATTATTTTTCAGATTTCTCAGACTTAGTCATTTTTCGGATTCTAAGGCATATATTTCCAAAACTCCACCAAAACGACACTAAACTAAATTATGACTCAATCTTAGACACATAAGGGTTAAACAAAGCATAAACGAGGGCGTAAACATATTAATATCGTCGCACATTGTGCTCCTATCAACGAGAGTTTGCATTTTCTAAATCTCTAAACTCTTTTTGGTTGAATTGTATATATGTGAGACGTGTGGAATTATCAAATGCTTAGAAATTACAACATTATTTCTGATTTACATTGAGGACAATATAATTTTCTAAGTGTGGGGTAGAGATAGATGTTTTCATGATTGTTTTTGTTTGTTTGTTTGTTTGTTTTGAGTCTTTTGTTTGAGTCATTAAAAGAAAAGAAAATCGAAAATCGAAAATCGAAAAAAAAAAATTAATTAAAAATTTTCGTTGCTTTTTAGAATTTGTTTGAGTCTTAAGATGCCCCTAAAGTCTATGATGATTATATCTTTGAATACATAGATGATGGTTTTGCATGATCATAAAAATAAATTGTGAGTTTCATGGATATTGTGATTGGTATGAACATGTGAGATTTTAATTGATATATGATAAAGCGTGCATGTTTGAGTTAATTTGTTTCCATAATATCCTAAGTGAGCTTTTGTGCCAAAATACTTTCTTCTTGCGCGATAAATATAATAAAAATGGCAGAATTTATCAAAACTTCATTATTCTTTGAAAATTCAATGACCATGTGCCATAGCTTTTAATGAACTCTTTACAGGCCCGCATACCCGCAGGGATACGAACCCAACGGTGCCCTAGCCTCCCAAGTCTGCGTTTAAGATTGGGCTTGGCCGGGCTTTCGGATAAACTTGTTATGATGGTGCATAATGTGATGAGTGAATGGTTATGATGTTTATGGTGACAGTGGCATACGGGTGCAAGATGTAGTACATGGGATGATGATAATGTGGCGTTGAAATCCGCCATGCAATGCTATGTCCCGGGAAAATCGGGTGAATATAGCGCACGGGTGGAATGAGTCCCCCAAGTGAGAAAGGTAGCCGCAAAGGTCAGCGGTCAGTGGGTGCCTTAAATGGAGTTGTCTTGATGAGGTAACATGGTACCAGCGGTAAACGTGCCCTGTGTTAGAGGAGTACCCAGAGGGGTGTTGTAGGACTGCCTTTGTTCCTGCACGTGAACTTTGTGCAGGGTTGTTAGCCTGCGGGAAGAGTTGTCCTGTATGAGAGGAGCAAGTCTCCCGGTGGGGTGACGCGGCCCTGTTCGTATTGGCCGACATCCCCGATCGCTTCTCATCCCGTGTGTTACAGGCATGAGGTATGTGCAGGGTTTTTAGCTTGCGGGAAGAGCTGTCCTGTATGAGAGGAGCAAGTCTCCTGGTGGGGTGACGCGGCCCTGTTCGTATTGGCCTGCAGCCCTGATCGCTTCTCATCCCGTGTGTTACAGGCATGAGGTATGTGCAGGGTTTTTAGCCTGCGGGAAGAGTTGTCCTTTATGAGAGGAGCAAGTCTCCCGGGTTTATAAAGCCCGGTGGTACATGGAGCCCGTAGGTCGTACAAAGCTGTCCGTAGGAATGTCTCGGTTTGTACAACCGGTTATTCCGTAGGAGTGAGCGTTAAGCAAGTGTGGACTTGGCCTGTGGAATGCCGGAGCCAATGGGTCAAGGTAGGTGTACCGGCGAATAGGATAGCGTTGAGTTGGAACAGGTACTACAGTTGGAATAGCGTAGCCTGTACATAATACTCCTGCAGGGTTTTTAGCCTGCGGGAAGAAGTCTCCTGTATTAGAGGAAGAATTCTCCTGGTGGGATACCTAGCCGTTTTTCTTGGCTGTAGTCAACCGCCCATCGGCGAGATAAAATATGTGCAGGGTTTTTAGCCTGCAGGAAGAATCGTCCTGTACGAGAGGATCACATCTTCCGGTTGGAATCGTTGCCGCTGGCCATACGGGTGGAATAAGTTCAATAGGTGGAATGCCTCGTACCGGTGGAATAAATGGTGGAATGCCCCGTACTGGTTCAATATTCCAGCCTTAGGTTGGAATAGGCTTCGGGGGGGACGGTTCGATTTTATCCCCTGCTCTTTCACCTACCATCTGCATGCGAGGCAAGTGCTTGACATGCATTGAAGGGGGTATTCCATCAGTCCGATCAGTTATGATGGCCTGAGAAGTTACCAATACTGGGACACGTGCCGCTAGGGGACGGTCAGGGATGGATGGCCCGGATCCGCGGGCGTTTGATTTGCCCTACTGAGTAGTTTGGGGGGAAATTCAAGGGGCACTCAGGATGCTGGACCTGTATATAAACCCCTGCCACTTCGTGCATTTTACTTTTGGCTGAGAACTGTTCCCCTGTTTAGCGTGCAAACACACAATTGCTCGGTGTTTTCCATCTGTTGAGTTTCCGTCGTCGTGCATATCAATCGGTGAGTTCTGCCCTTGTGATTCTGAAACTTCCTTTTGTCTTGTCCGTGGGTTGATCTGATTGGCACATGGTTGTATCTTGGTTTGCCCTTTGGATGGGACCGAATGTCAGCGAGATCTGACAGTTTTGAACTGATAAGCCCGGTGGTCGCTGTGGGGCTACGCTGAGGCATTACATGCTTCATGCTGCCCCGCGGCCGTTGTTTAGGTTGTACTGTTGACCGACCATAGGGTAATAATTTTTTTTGCTTTCCCTTAGGTTACATGGATTCTAGGAGCTCCAGTGAAACCTCCGCACCGGTCGCCAAGCGACCGTTGACGGACGACCAAGAGAAGATGGAGGATTGGCTTGCCTCCTCGTCCACGGGGCCAAATGCCGCCGCCCCCTCGACTGGCGGGGCGTCATCATCTGGGTCTCTAGGACTGGAGGATGCTCCCTATGGGGTGTCCTTGGGCACAATCCACCCAGCATGCGACCCGCGTTACACATTTGTGGACGTGTTTCCGCACAAACCCGTAGGCCTAACAGAAGTACAATAATAAAGGTAGAACATGAACACAAGGATATATAGTGGTTCACCGTGCCATCGGAGGGCACGGCTACATCCACTTGGAATATACTGTAGCCGACTAATAAGCCATCGATGGTGGTTACATGCCAAGAGTAGCAAGTATCCAAGATCTCTAACTCTAAGGGGGAAGCCTTCTATTTATAAGGAAGGAGGCTTCCCACCTCTACTACTTCTCCAATGTGGGATGCAAACACACTATTACATATTTCCCTATTCTGGAGGCTACTTCAGGTGCCCGGTGGCATGCCCTCCGGGTGCGGCACCAGTGATCTCTGACATTGGGAATGTAGCCGGGGTGGCGGTCTACCCGCTGGATACCGGAAGTAGGACCTATGACGCCGGTTGTACGGTCCACGAGGTCGCCGAACATGCTTGGCGGTGTACCATATATACCTCCAACAAGTTCCCGAGTAAGAGTGCAATCTTACTTGGGGAGTTAATCATCATGTGCCGCCAAGCGTAGGTGGTGACCGAGTCACCCCT
This sequence comes from Potentilla sterilis, assembly GCA_963682095.1. Classification (NCBI taxonomy): domain Eukaryota; kingdom Viridiplantae; phylum Streptophyta; class Magnoliopsida; order Rosales; family Rosaceae; genus Potentilla; species Potentilla sterilis. The sequence continues at coordinate 22,474,208 of OY821760.1, forward strand.
ATTACCACCAGTCCCCCAAGTCCCTAAGTGGGATTGGGCTCTTACCGGGCGTTCGAATGCCGAGTCCCACCCCTCTGCTCAAGTGTTACTGATGTGCTCCCAGTAGTAGTCCCCCAAGTCCGTGTTGCAGATTTGACTTGGCCGGGAGTGATGTTTCCATGCTAGTATCCTCCGTGTTTGGTCTTCCTTGGGGGGTACTGAGGTGCCGGGTTCTGATCCTCACTGTCTATGTCGGGTTCTGGAGCGGCGGTGGGTCCCCAGGGAGGATCCGGGTTTGACCGGTCCTGACTCGTTGAAGCTTGATCGGGTAGAGCCGCTACTGAACAGAGCCGGGCCTGTTGAATCTGGGGTGACCCGCTGGCCGAGGTGTTTGCTGGATAGGACCGGGCTTGCTGAATCTGGGGTGACCCGCTGGCCGAGGTGAACCGCTGATCAAGACCGGGCCGGATGGTGAGCTAATAGACTGAGCGGCCGAGCTCACGAGGCCGGAGGTGAGGTGCTAGCGTGAGCTGTGGTGCAGGGGTCGAGGCTCTGGCGCAGTGGTGCGAAACCGGGGTGCCCATGCAATAAATGTGGAGCGGGGTGAAACCCGGACGAGTGCATGGGTTGACGATGTGGCGTTGAAATCCGCCATGCAATGAATATGGAGCGGGGTGAAACCCGGACGAGTGCATGGGATGACAATGTGGGGACTCGATCGGTGGACTGCCATGTCAGAACGAGTCTCCTAGTAAAATTGCTGCCAACGGTGAGGCAGGCCGGGGAGTAGCCCGGTGGTTCGGCCCAGCTTGTGCTGGAATAAGCGTGGGGTAATGTGCATAGTTTCTAGCCTGCGGGGAGACTTGTTCTGTGTTAGAGAAACAATCTGCCCGGTGGGGTGGCGTGGAGATAACAAGTCTCGCCATGGATCCCCATATTGATCACAATTCAGTGTGATGTAGGGTTTTTAGCCTGCTGGAAGAGTTTGCATGTGTTAGATGTAAACTCTCCCGGGTTTATAAAGCCCATGTGTTTGAAGCCTTGAGTTGTTGCTGGCTTGTCCTTGCCCGCAGGGGCGAAGGAAAGTGGCAAAACTGGTGGAATGCAATGGAGCCGGTTAAATAGTACATAATCGGTGGGATGCGATGGAGCCAGTTGAATGCTACATAACCGGTGGGATGCCATGGAGCCGGTTGAATGCTACATAACCGGTGGGATGCCATGGAGCCGGTTGAATGCTACATAACCGGTGGGATGCTGAGATGACCCGGCCTTAGGGTGGATTGTGTGGACCTAACCTGACCTGGCTAGGAAGCTAGCAGGTAAGTAGGTCACAAATCCCACATCGCCCGAGGGAGTGTGGATTCGATGCTTATATGTGCAGGGTTAACACAATATGATGAGACGCATTTTGGGGGCGCAGTGGCTGCGGAGGGGATAGGAACTCCGAAGTTAAGCTTGCTTGTCCCGTAGCAATCCCAGGATGGCGACCTACGGGGAAGTTGCTTGTGAGCTCCCAGAAACAAAACCGTGAGGGGTGATTCCCAAAGCGGACAATATCTCAAAGTGTGCCGGGCTGTTACAAAATGGTATCAGAGCTTGTCCTCGGCCAGAAATGTGCCGACGCGGACGTCGGACCCTAAGGGGGGTGGATTGAGATGACCCGGCCTTAGGGTGGATTGTGTGGACCTAACCTGACCTGGCTAGGAAGCTAGCAGGTAAGTAGGTCACAAATCCCACATCGCCCGAGGGAGTGTGGATGCCCTGTTTATATGTGCAGGGTTAACACAATATGATGAGACGTGTTTTGGGGGCGCAGTGGCTTCGGAGGGGATAGGAACTCCGAAGTTAAGCTTGCTCGTCCCGTAGCAATCCCAGGATGGGTGACCTACGAGGAAGTTGCTTGTGAGCTCCCAGAAACAAAACCGTGAGGGGTGATTCCCAAAGCAGACAATATCTCAAAGTGTGCCGGGCTGTTACAGATGCCATGGAGCCGGTTGAATGGTACATAACCGGTGGGATGCCATGGAGCCGGTTGAATGCTACAGAACCGGTGGGATGGTGTTACCGTAATGTGATGCATACTGATGCGCGCACTAAAATGCGTGCACCGTAGTGCGATGCATTGTAATGCCATGCATACTGATATGCGATGCATTGTAATGCCATGCACTGAAATGTGTACACCGTAGTGCGATGCATAATGATATGTGCAGCACTGATAAACGCATAATGATATGCGATGCATCCTGGACCATGCTCGTGCTTTTATCACATGTCTAATTATCAATATTCCCCAAACAGATTATGCACAGGTGAGACATGCGTTCGAGTAATAATAAACGAGTTAGAATACTTAGCTCTGTTAGAAGTGCTCAATTGTTAGTTCGCTGCTGGGAGCAGGTGTCCAAAGGAGATTTTTGGGTGCAAAGAGAAGATTGCCTCCTGGTGAAACTGCTGGAGCTTGACCCGGCCCGGCCCAATATGCTGAATCTGGGGTTGTTGACCGGGTGGGGGTTGACTTCCCCACTTTTTTTTGTTCTTTCCCTTTTTCTTTCTTTATGTTTCTTTCTCTTTCCCGCTCTTTCCTTCTTTCTGTTTTTCCCGTTCTTCTGCATGGGCCACCATTCTTCTCTCCTTCCTCTGGTTTCTTTCTCTCTTCCTTCCTCTGGTTTCTTTTGGTCTCTTTCTCGTCGTGCCAGGAGATGAGGACGACTGCCCGGCTTAGAGAGACGAGCCACCGGTCGAACTCGGAAAGGGAAGCCATCTGTCCGGAATGGAGAGGAGCGGTGTCCGGAGAGGAGAGGAGAGGAACCCGCACCAGAGGGGACGAACCCGAACCGGAGGGGGAGACCATCTGAACCGGAGAGGAGGAGCCTCCGGCACCTGGAGAGGAACCCGCACCAGAGAGGAGGGGCCACCGGCGTACGGAGAATATGACCAAGCCGGAGGAGATGAACCCGCACCCAGAGATAAAAGCCACCGGCGTCCGCACCCGGAAAGTCATCGGCACCCGTTCCCGGAGAAGCAAGCCGGCAAACCCGCACCCGGAGAGGAGAGGAAGGCGACCGCACCCGCACCCGGGCAGGAAAGGGAAGCCATCGGGGAGGGATGCCCGGCTGCCCGCTGACCCTTTGACCGGAGAGGGCGTTGACTTGGCCTCTGCTGGGCCTGGTAGTGACCCGCTGGTTGGGTTGACCGGGCGGTTGACCCATGCTGGGCAGGTTAGCTGGGTCGCTTGACTGGCTTGACTGTTGGCCTGGGCTGGCCTGCCTGCTGGCCAGGTTGAACAAAATTGGTGGCCTGCTGAGTATTTGGACCTGTTGTCCGGGCAGCAGCTTGCTGGCAGAGCAACACAGCTTTTTGTAACTATTCCCACAGACGGCGCCAATTGTTTCCGCAAAAATTCGTAGGCCTGACAGAAGCACAATAATAAAGGTAGAACATGAACACAAGGATATATAGTGGTTCACCGTGCCATCAGAGGGCACGGCTACATCCACTTGGAATATACTATAGCCGGCTAATAAGCTATCGGTGGTGGTTACATGCCAAGAGTAGCAAGTATCCAAGATCTCTAACTCTAAGGGGGAAGCCTTCTATTTATAAGGAAGGAGGCTTCCCACCTCTACTACTTCTCCAATGTGGGATGCAAACACACTATTACATATTTTCCTATTCTGGAGGCTACTTCAGGTGCCAGGTGGCATGCCCTCCGGGTGCGGCACCGGTGATCTCTGACATTGGGAATGTAGTTGGGGTGGCGGTCTACCCACTGGATGCCGGAAGTAGGACCTATGACGCCGGTTGTACGGTCCACGAGGTCGCCGAACATGCTTGGCGGTGTACCATATATACCTCCAACAGGACGGGAATAGGACCATAGTCTGTAATGAGACTGAGCGCTCTTTAAGTCCTGGGGAGATTGCTGCTTTTTCGGGCAAGGGATATATGGATTGGGAAGACTCCTGGTAACCAGATAACACCGGCGCAGCTCCCCGGTAACCAGTGGAGGTAACTACTGAGTCTAGGCTGTCTCTACTGGCTGTGTGATATGAGCTTCCCAACGGTGCACGAGTTCCGGGCCCTGTACAGGCTGACATACTCGAAGAAGAGTAAAGCTCGGGGGTGTGTGAGTTTTTCCGCCCGGGACTATAAGCCGGTGATAACCCGCCTGTCCTCCTGGCTCAACAATAATTGGAGGAAGAAGGTGGTGATGGCGGAAAGGGGGGGGGGGGGGGGGGGGGGGGGGGAGGGGTGGGGAATTGGCAGAAGAGGAGTAGGAATTACCACGTTTCCGGGGCCTTTCAGCCAATCGGCGATCAGTCGTACGAGCTGTCTGACCTGGAGAGGGATAGAATCGCCCGGGTATTTGGGTGCTGGTCCGACCTGGAGCGGAGTTCCTACAACTTCATCCGGAGGTGTTGGAACTGTGTAGCCGTGGGGGGAATCCCGGTGGGTGGTGGGATGTAGATTGATTGTGCCTGTTCCCGTTGAGTAAGTTGGTGTTTTGTCTAACCCCTTTGCTTGGTGTTATGCAGGTGTATCTTCCCGGACGGCCATTAAACCCCACGAAACGCTATCCAAGGACAATCAGGACCTTGTCTCCAAACTGAAGGAGAAAGGAGACGCCTCAACGCGGGCCAAGGTAAACCGGGAAACCGGCGAGTTAACCATACACGAGGAACCCGTGGCCATAGATGTTGCGGACGAGGATTACGCCTTAAAACTCGTAAAGACTCCTGTTGCGGGACGCCTGGTGGCGTCTGGATCGGGGAAGACTCCTGGTGGGCCGTCCATGCCCCCGGGTGGTGCTGGAAAGATTCCCCGACGACTGAGACCGTTGCCTATTGTCACCAGGTCCCCTTTGTCTGCCGCCCGATCTTCTTCTTTACAGGTTGATCTGGGTGTAAAGAAGAGGAGGGTTCGGGAGCTGCCGGCCGCTGCGCTTGTTACTTTTACCGGCCGGTTTGCTGGTGAGAGCTTGGCCAAGCGGTTAAAGCTGACGAGTGGTGGCACCACTACCGCCCAAGGCAAGGTTCCTATGGCCTCTAGCTCTTCCGCTCCGGGCACAGGCGCGTCGGTGGTGGAGAAGACTCCTACTACGGAGCTGGGACCGGAGCTCGGTTGCCCGGATGAGCCGTTCGTCCGGAGCCTGCTTATGGATATGAGGGGCATGGAGTTGGACAAGACTGGGGCTCTGGAAGGCCGGCCGGAGGGGCACCGGTGGAAAAACAAGGAGATTGATAGGAGCACAATGTGCGACGATATTAATATGCTTATGGCCTCATTTATGCTTCGTTTAACCCTTATTTATCTAAGATCGAGTCATAATATAGTTTTGTGTTGTTTTGGAAGAGTTTTGGAAAAATGTGCTTAATAATCAGAAAAATGACTAAGTATAGAAATCTGGAAATAAAGTTAAATATGTCTTTTTCGTGATTTTAAGGCTTGTGCTAAACTGACCTATCCTTTTTCAAATTTAATGAAATTTGGTATGCATATATTTAGCAAAGTAAAGTGTATTGTGTCAAAATTTTAGATCAATCGGAGTTCGAAAAGTCATCCAAAAAATGACTGCAACTTGGCAGCTTGAACAAAGATCACCAGGGACTCCCAGGATTCTCCTGGGACTGTGTCCTGACTTACGGAATTTATGTGGGAGACATCGCTTGGAACCAGAGAACGTGCCATATGCCGTTGGAAAGATCTACGAGTCTAGTTTCTCCAGGAATTGGAATCGTATCAATTGAAACATTGAGGAAAGAGTTATGCCAGCTGCAAAGAGACAAGGTCACTGCCAGCCGAGAAAACCAAGTTCCTGCCTGCTTTCCTTCGTTCCTGTTCTTGATGGACATTTTGGCATTCAAATGCATACTTGAAGATTGTCCAAACTTAATGGAGGATAGAGGAAGGCATCAAGCTCAAGCAAGGAAGAAAATCAGCAAAAGAAGTTTCCTTGAAGAACCAAGAAAGGAAGGAACCAAAACCCTATTGTACAAGGATTGCCTTTGCCTATTTGGACTAGGTTTTCTCCCTAGGGTTTCTGCCGAATTTGCCTCTATATATAGCCTTGTTTTCCTACAGAAAAATCGTCACATCTTTTGCAAAGCACTAGCCCTAAAACTCTACCAAAGGTTCTCCAAAGTTCTAAGCCAAAAGCAAACACATAAGCCTTCCCAACACCACCACCTTCCATCAAAAACTCCGTACCGTACCCTAAATTTCTGCGGAGTATCATCCATCACACCAAGACGAAGCTCTCCAAGGTTTCTAAAGTGTGATCCATCCCTATGGCTTGTATCTTTATTTTTGGTTTAGTCACAATAGTTGTTATAAAAATACTTTGTTTTCGTTTGGTTTTGTATGATGAACATGAGTTGCGATTTTTATTGAAATTTATGTGATGAATTTTGCAAACAATTACATGCTTAAATTCGTGCATTAGATTAGGGCAGTAGCATGTTCATGTATTTTTAGTTTTTATTCGATTAGTTTCATGAATTCGTGCATAAAAATCAATGTTTATATGATGCCAGGGCCATGACACTTATGTAGGTTGCGATTTCATTCACCATGAATAACATAGGATCGAGTTAGGCATTGAGCAAACTTAATTCTAGGTTGTTTAAAAAAAAGGGTTACAATAATTCATGAAACTTGCATGTTAATAGGATGAGTGACGCCATACCTAAATATATGTTTCCGATTTAAAAGACTTTCGTGCTTAATTACTCTTTGTGTTTGTCTTCGACGTTGAGTGTTTTCAAACATGATTAGTATAATTTTAGGATTCGACGTTGCGTTTTTTCTAAAATATATGAGAAGTCTTGTAATTTAAATCGGAATTGAATAGAGTCTAAGAAACTTAAATTGTTGTTGTCGACTCTTGCATGATTTCAATTGTGTTTTTGAGTGTTTTTGTGCTATGTGTTGCGTGAAAGATGATGATCAACTTGTATATAGTATTTTAGAGTTTAATTTCCTGCATTTAAATTCCGTGCCTAAGTAGTTTAGAGGGCAGCCCTTGTTGCCGAACCTCATCTTAATCCCCCTTTGATGTTTCAATGTGTGAATATGTATATATCTGTGCTAACATTCTCATATTTCAGGTACCATTAATCTCCGACCTAGAACGATCCCTACTTATGTCTATACTACTAACGATTGTAGGGTTTATTATTTGTGTGAGCCTCACGGTTCACATCAGAGATGGCCATCCAGGTAAAGATAGTCTGCCACTGGTATTCGTCTAACATTATTTTGTGCTTCGTTGCTTTCTAACCGGTGCCTGTCAAACTGTAGTTGCTGTACAACTTGTATCATTCAGATGCAAGTGAAGAGTTGCACGAGCAGAAGAAGCAGGTGGCAGCGTTGACAAGCACCCGGGACCTTCTGGAGGTGGAGAAATCCAAGCTCCAACTGGAGAAGGCCCGGTTAGAGGAGAGGGCCAGGAAGCAGGTGACAAGCTGGAGGCCCAAGTGGAGGTTCTTAAATAGGAGAAGGGCCTAGAGGAGGAGAGGGCCGAGCTGGAGAATAAGGTCGAGGAGCTCCAGCGGTAGGTGGCGACGACCTCATCTTTTGCCGGCGGGGCGATCGATGAGAATGACCTGGAGCTGTACTAGTAGGCTGTTAAGAAGTATCAGAAAAGTGATGAGCTTCTTGATCTGCTGGAATGGGCCCGAGAGGTGGGGATAGCTGATGTCTTTGTCGACTGGAAGGCTAAGAGCTATCTCGACGCCTCAAAACTACCGCCGGCGCAGACCGATTCGGCCGTGGATGACGCAACGGGTGGAATGGCTGCTGAAGGAGCGGTTGCTAAAGAGGGGGAGCAGGCGGAAGTGCCTTAGCAGACTCCACACTCCACACTTTTTTTTTGTTGTTGTTTTTTTTTTTCCTACCGGGTTGCTTGCCGGTGGCATAGTCCTGTGTAAACATTGCCTTGAGTTTTAATGAAGGGACATTTTGCCTGAGCCTGTGTTATGCATTTTTCAATTTGCTCGACTTGGTTACCAATGATTTTCCCTTTGCTTTTACTTGGAAATAAAGTTGGAATAGATGACTTTTGAAAGTACACCGGTCGAATCGGTTGGAATGTCTAGCTAATTGTGTTGGAAAAAAAAATTAGCATTTTATTCTCGGGGTGATAAGTTGTTGGACCTATGAGCTTCTCTACGGGTTTGAACTGGGGGAGGAGCTGGGTTTGAGCGGGCGGTTTAAGATTTCAACCGGTCATACGAGCCTTGGTGTCCTGAGGATGAAGTCCCGGTCCCGCGCAGTGCCTACATGCCGGGTTCTCTTTGATACCGCTGCAAGTTGCCGCTTCGGACTAGTCCCTCTATTGTTGTTTTCAAGACAAGGCAGTCGTTTGTGTGGTGTGTGGCTTCATCATGGTAGGATGAGGGCTTTCCACCTCGTTGGGGGGTGTCAAAATTGTCTCGTCGGCGCTGCTAGCTCCCCCAACTCCTAGGCTTTCTATCGGACGAAACTCCTCGGTCGTGGCCCTACTACCAGTGTCTGACTTCCTGTCGGGCAGGCATCGGCTCCTCCGGCCTTCTCTTGTGTTGGCGACTCCCATAGGTTTCGTGGTCCGCCTAGGCGTGCTTGATAGCAATCACCATCAGTTCATCGTAACCTTGCGAGAGCTCCACCGGCACAGCATACGAAAACTTCATGGGCCGGAGACCCTATTTGAAAGCCGATTCGGCAATCCCCTCGTCCAGGTCCCTGACCCTGGCCGTGGCTGTTTGCCAACAGTTAACGAAAGCTCGCAGCTCTTTGTCGTCTTCTTGCCTGCAGTTAAAGAGGACTGTCGAGGTCCGATCCCCTTCGACCCTTAATATGAACCGGCCTACGAATCTGTTGGCCAACTGCTCGAATGCCTCTATAGAGTTCACCGGTAACTCGAAAAACCAGCTGAGTGCCTCCCTGGACAGGGTCTCGTGGAATATGTTATAGCAGACGGTGTCGGAGTAACCCTTGGCACACGTTTGGGATCGGAAGCTGTCCAGGTGCTGGTATGGACAGCCGGCCCCAGAGTATGTCAACTTTAGTGATTTTCGGGTGCCTGATCTTCCGGATTCCAGAACCCTGGGTGAGAAAGCCCCGGCTCTCTCATTGAACTGCGCGCTCTTCGGCAGTCTCGCAGCCTTCCTCTCGTTGGCCTCCATTTGGGCCTTCATCTCTGACACCGAGTCAGATAGTATTCGGAAGGCCCGTGCTGTTGGGCTTAGGGTATCATACTCGAATGAACCGCTTGCCCGCCGGGGGGATGGGACGATTTGTGGTGGTGTCGTGTCTTTCGAAAGCTCCTCTCCCACCATGCTGGTGTCCTTCTCTCCCCCCTGATGATTGTCCCACCTCCTGGTATGGGGACACTTTTGGCGGCGGCGCGAATGCTTTTGTCAGAGTGGCATTGCGCTGCTGTCCACTTTCCAAGGCAGCCACCAGTGCGGCATTCACCGCTTCCATGTCTTGATACCGGGTATCGGCTTCTGCCCTGTCCCGGTCGATCTCTGCTCGCAAGCGGTTGACTTCTGCTCTCATCTACTATATCACTCCCGCCATATCGTAATGGCCGGGACTGGAAACATCGTCTTGGCTGTTGCTGCCGGTCATCCTATCTTTCTCTCTACTCGGGGTACTGGTGGACGCCGGTACGGGTTCCATGCCCAAGATTTCGTGGGTTTCCGCCAGGCCCTTCCCGCGCGCATCTTTGTTGTACTCACCGACCGTATTGCCCATATTACGGTTGGTGGCAGCGTTTTGACTGCAACTGCCAGCGGGCTGCTCGTACCCCGCCCCCGGGATTTCAGCCAGCACTGGCTCCAGAACCCGCCAGTCCTCCTATGGATTTCTTCCCCCCCCTTTCTTATGTACTTCCAGACATACTTGTCACGTAACCCCCTTTTTTTTGTGATCATTAGGCTGATCGATTCCCTTCCCGCTGGTAGGACAACACCACTTTTTGGACTCTTCCCACAGACGGCGCCAATTGTTTTTGTCTTAATCCGTAGACTCACAAAGACCGGTGGATCTTGGTGTGATTCCTTCCTGCAAATCCTATTAACTAAGGGAATACCAGGAGGGCCTGTCTATTCTGCTCCGATGCTTAAGTCAGTATAGATGGGATAAACTGATAACTTAGGCGGGAATGAGTATTTGAAGTATTGATTACCTATTAATGAGAGTAGTTTGGACTCATATATAAGCTGCAGGGCATGAAGACTGGCCTCACCCTTCGATGTGGGGCTGGCCCCCTTCTGCACATATTGTTGGACTTTTCCGGCCCCTACTTGGGGAGTTGCCATCCCCGGTTCTCGGGCCCCGATCACAAGTAAGATATGCCCGGGCGCGGGACCAGGTATTCATGCCTTGTTTCCGGGCCCTGGGCTGGGTCCGGGAGTACTGGCTGCTGGTCTGGGGGCCTGGGTAGCCTCTCTATGGCTATTGTCAACATCATTGTATTTAGACGAAGAAGAAAAACGAACAAGATGAAATTTAATGAAACGAAAATCATAATGTTTTCAATATAAATTACTATTTTATTCGAAATTCTAAAAAAAAAATTATGATTTTTTTCGTGAAAATAAATAAAGAAATTGATTGTTTCAATTCCCATTAAAATTAATTTGAATTTCTTATAGAAGTTTATTTTCATATATTATTATTTTTTTTAACGGATTCTTTTATTAGTTTCTAAAAATAAATTTTTGATTTTTTATATTTGTTTTCTTCTGATTTTCTTAATCATTACATGTGTCTGTTTTAGTCATTTGATATTGTTTCTGTCTGAATCCGAAGACTCACAGAGACTGATGGATCTTAGTGTAATTCCTTCCTGCAAATCCTGCTAATTAAGGAAATACCGGGCTAGTCGATCTATTCCTCTCCGATGCATGCGTCAGTATAGTAGGGATAAGCTGATAACTTAAGCGGTAATGAGTAATTGAAGTATTCATTACCTATTAACGAAGGTAGTTGGGGCTCATATATAGGCGGTCGGGTGTGAGGACTGGCCTCACCTTTCGATGTGGGACTGACCCCCTTCTGCATATATTATGGGGCTGCTCTGGTCCCCAGTTTAGCGGGCTGGCGCCCCCGGTCCCCGGGCCCTAGTCACAAGTAAGACCTCCTGGGCCGCGGGTCTGGACGTCTCTTGCCTCGCCCCCGGGCCCTGAACTGGGTCCGAGAGTCATGGTAGCGGGTCTGGGGCCTGAGCAACATCTCTCTGCCTACTGTCAACAAGTCTCCCAAGTTCCCGGTCAAGTGTAATCTTGAATGGGGACTTAACTCTGTCTTGTCTTGCAGGCCCACAGACCCTTTGGGACCTGAACCCACCGGTGCCCCAGTCTCCCAAGTCCGCGTTTAAGATTGGACTTGGCCGGGCGTTCCAATAAACCTGTTGTGATGACGCACAATGGTTCGAGTGCATGTTTATGATGTACATGCAGACAGTTGTATACGGGTATAAGATGTGATGCATGGGATGATGATAAAGTGGCGTTGAAATCCGCCATGGCATGCCATGCCCCGGGAAAACCGGGTGAGTATGGTGAACGGGTGTGTTGACAGTAGCCACAGAAGTGCTACCCAGGCCCACAGCCGGTACACCCGGGCCCGGTCCATGGTCCGGTGCAGGACCGTTAGCACCTGGACCAGAGACCCAGGAGCCTAACTTATGGCCAGGGGCCCGGGAGCCGGGGACGCCAGCCTGCCGAACAGACCACCGAAGCCGGACTTTATGTATGAGGGATCAGTCCCACATCGAAGAGTAAGACCAGACCTCACGCTCGACAACCTATATAAGAGCCTCAACCACCCTCATTAATAGGTAACCAACTCTCCAACTACTTATTATTCCCGCTTAAGTTATCCATTTATACCAACGGTACTGACTTAGGCATCGAAGAGGAGAAGACCGGCCCGCTCGGTATTCCCCTTAGTAAGCAGGACTTGCAGGAAGAAATCACACCAAGATCCACCAGTCTCTGTCAGGCCTACGGGTTTGAACAGAAATAATTGGCGACGTATGTGGGAAGATTTGTTAAAAAGTTACGTCGCATTACCAGAGGGTAGAGGAGCGGGTTCAAAAAAAAAAACATGGCAGAAAATTCAGAATCGGGGCGGGAAAGAAATGTAGAAGAGGAGTAGCGGATCCTACCAGAGCAAGTGCTCATCGCTACCCCGGTCCCGATACTGGAGCAGCCTCCCGGCCTAGATGGCTAGACCGACGGCAGCTATCAGGGACCGAGCGGCACACCAGGGGCATGCAACGGTAGCACTCGCAGGAAAAACGCGGTGGAAGGCAACCAACTAACGCACCGGGGCCCTTCCCTGACACTCTCGGACGACCCGAGTGACGAGGAAGATAGTCTAGCCGACGACAGCGACCAGGACACCACATATAGCCATGACGGGCACGATATGGCGGGAGAAGTAGAGGTGATGAGAGCAGAAGTCGATTGCCTGCGCGCGGAGAGCGACCGGGATAGAGCAGAGTCAAATGCTCGGTATCAGGAAATGGAGACGGTGAATGCCATCTTGGTGGCTGCCCTGGAAAGAGGACAGCAGCGCAACGCCGCTTTGGCAAGGGCACATGTATCCACACCGAGACAGCCCCTGCACCCCGAAGCGGGACAATCATCGGGGGGAAGATCCACCGACCCCAAGGAAGTGGAGTCCCCGGGCGACGTAGCGCTACCAAAGAGCACGCCGGCCCCCCGGTAACTACACGCTTCATTCGAGGATGAAGCCATGACCCCGACCGCACAAGAACTACAAGTATTGTCCGACTTCGTGTCAGATCTGAAGGCCCAAATGGAGGCCAACGAGAGAAGGGCAGCGCGACCGCTGGAAGGTGCGCGATTCAGCGAACGTACTGGAACCTTTTCGCACCGGGTTTTGGAATCCGGGAGATCCGGTAACCAAAAGTCCCTGAAACTGACGTACTCAGGAGCCGGCTACCCATACCAACACTTGGATAGCTTCCGGTCCCAAACATGCGCCAAGGGCTACTCCGACGCGGTGTGCTGCAACATCTTCCAGGAAACCTTGTCCGAAGAGGCACTCAGCTGGTTCTATGAGCTGCCGGCAAACTCCATTAAGCCATTTGAGCAGCTGGCCGATTCGTTTGTCGGCCGCTTCATCCTACGGGTCGAAGGAGCCCGAAAATTGACGGTTCTCTTCAACTGCAGGCAGACAGATGGCGAGGAGCTAAGGACAAACAATTGCATCACCCTCTAAACAGCGATGGAGGGATTAGTTAGCAGCGGTCAGCTGCAGCGGTACCTAGGAGAAACGCTGGCAGATACCGCCCAGGACCAGGACCAGGGATGGTAAGCACGGCCGGGCCCGGCGATAGATCAAGCGGCACAAGAAATTTTGAGCCCGAGGCTAAGTGCTAATTTTTCCAACACAATTAGCTTGGCATACCAACGGTTCAGCCGATGTAATATTACAAGATATATATTCCAACTATTTTGAACGAAATCCAAGGCAACCCACCGGTACTATAAAAATCCAAAGGCGGGCAACACAAAAAATCCATTTAAGCAATTTACCAGGCTAGTAAATACAAAAAAAAATAAAAAAATCTGCCTAAGGAGCCGTGGCCTCCTCCCCAGCGGGCCCAGCATGTCCACTGGTTTCCTTCGGAAGAACAGCTGCATCCTCCCCAACGGGCTCGGATTGCTGATCGGATTGCTGAGTGTGTTTTATTTATTTTCAGTGTGTTATTATTCGTCCCATATTTTAGGGGGCACTGATTAGGTGTATTCCCCTATTAAGATACCAGTGAACCAGGCATAGTGTTAAATGCCTTAGGCGTAGGCTGACGATGATATTGATGGGCAACCGCGGAAGGAGGAGCAGCCGGAAGAGGAAGGCGGACCTCATGCTGGGCCTCCAAGCGAGGTATTCAGGTACCCCTTCTTTTCCCACTCCATGTAGGCATCGGCGATACCCGCCTCCCTAGCCTTCTCCAGAAGGGCAAGAAACTGATCACTATCGTGATATTTCTTGATAACCTGCTGGAAAAGCTCCGGGTCCTCCTCTCCAGCCGCAGCGATGGTGACGGCACGCGTAGTGGCAGCTTCCAATTGGAGCTCATCCACCTTGGCCTCTAGCTCGGCCCTCTCCTCCACAGCCCGCTCCTTCTCCTCCTCGAGGCTCCAGACCTGGCCCTCTAGCTTGGCCACCTGCCTACTGGCCCTCTCCTCCAGTCTGGCCTTCTCCCGCTCAAGCCTGGAATTCTCAGCCTCCAAGCGCTCTCGGACGCCAGCCAGAACGGCCACCTGCTTCTTCAGCTCCGGCAGCTCCTCACTCGGGTCCGGTTGGTACAGATTGTACAACAGCTGCAGAATGACAAGCCACTGATTAGCAAAAAAAAACAATAAAAAATCAAAAAATGTTGTTCGACCGGTGCCGTAGCACCAAACTATTCTTACCCGGAGGACCAACTCCTTGCTCTTCTGACGATTCTCCCCCGACAGGGCCCCAACGGCCCCAGACCTATCCAGACCCAGGTCGGTCACGTCCTCCAACAGGTTCCGAACGAACGGGCTTTCAGGACCTCCCCTCCTCGGTTCTTCCACCGGAACGGGACTACTCTACGGGGCGGCATAACTTGAAGTCGTAGCGGCTCTATCCCTAGCGGGACTCGTCCCACCACTGGTCAACTTAAGCCGTTTCGCCAAGTTCTCACCAGACGACCGACTAGTCAGCGTTACCAGCGCAGAAGGCGGGACGTCCATGATCCTCCTCCTCTTCCCACCCAGGTCGACCGGTGAAGAAGATTGTGCGCCAGGCAAGGAGACCCTGGTGACAAGCGGGACCGATCCCACTCGATGTGGAATCCTATCTGCTCCACCGGAAACCTTTGGTGGCCCGCCAGCAGTTTTTCCCTTCTTAGGGCCCGCTGAGGATCCCGCGGCATGAGTCTTCACACGCCTTAAAACGTAGTCCTTATCCGCAACATCCACGGCATGGATGGTAAGCCGGCCAGTCTCCCGATTCACCATGGTCCGCGAAACGACCTCCCCCTTCGCCTTCAGCCTCAAGACAAGATCCTCACCATCCATGGATAGTGTGTTAACGGGTTTGACGACCGTCCGGGAAGATGCACCTACAGAACACCAAACAAAGAGTTAGTACAAACTCGGTCAGCGGGAACTTGACTAGCAAAATCCACACTACGCATCGGGATCCCGCCCCAGGCCGCAGGACTCCAACACTTCCCGCCTTATGAAGTTGTAGGAGCTTCGCTGAAGCTCAGACCAGCACCCGAATATCGTGGAAATCATATCCCGCTCCAACTCAAGCAGTACGTATGATTGGTCGGCAAGGGGCCAGAAAGCACCAGGAACCCGATACGTCCTCCTCCTCTTCTGCCACCTCCCCCCTGCCATCACCACCTTCTTCCTCCTGCTCTTGTCCAGCCAGGAAGGCAGGTGTGTGATAATAGGCTTAAAGTGACGGGCGCCAAAGGTGATGCAAGCCCGACACCCTTTCTTTTTCGAGAAGGACAGTCTGTACAATGCCCGGAACTCGTTCACCGTTGGCATGCTCATCCCGGACAGCTCGTACAGACAACCAAGACTAAACAACTGCCTCCACTAGTTCCCGGGAAACTGCGTAGGAGACACATGCAGAGCGCTGAGCATGTACTGCACGAAGTCTAGCAGCGGGAGGGAGAACCCGTGACTGAACTGGTCTCCATGAACAGCAGCCCAACCCTTCTCCGGGTTACAAGCCGATTCTCCGGGATTCACCGGCCGTAATTTAACCTCATCCGGGATACTCCTCGTTTTCCGGAAGGCCGCAACCTCTGCGGGACTCATGGTACCCTCCGGTTCGTCACACACCACAGCCCCATCTCCAATCGTGTAAACCGCGGGCGAGGTACCAGAAAAGGGTACCCCATGGGGGATGTCCTTGTGCCCCAGAGACCCGGACAGTGAGACCTCACCCCGGGAATGGGCGACGGCTTCTGACTCCTGGGAAACCGAAGCAAGCCAATCATCCAACCTTTCCTCATCGTCCATCACAGGTCGTCTGGTGGCTGATTCAGAAGTTCCATCAGAGCTCCCAGAATCCATGTAACCTAGGGGGAGGAAAACAAAACCCCACCGCCGGTCAGCGACAACCTAAAACAACGCCCTCTGCGGCTGCTCCACAAATCTGGCGCAGATTCCCCGCTCCAAACAACTCATCCGTTGCGACAGGGATCCCCCGGCAAAAGAAAACCCCCGCAAAACAAGAACCAACAAAGAAAAAAGGGAAACAAAAGAGGCGGAACTTACCGATTACTATACACAACCAAGGAAAGTCAGTCCTGGGAAAACACCGAGCAATCGTATGTAAGAGCAAGCACGCCTGAAGCACGGATAGCGCGAGAGTACCTTCACAGAACTTTCTTCAGATTCCTCTCCAGCTTTTTCTTCTTCTCTCTCAAACAAGAGCAAAAAGAGTAAACAATGAAGACAAGGAAGCCCTTGATATAGACAGGTCTGGTACCCTAGGCACCCCTGTAATCCCCCCAAAATACTCAATCGGGGCAAGTCGAACGCCTGCGAATCCGGGCCTTTCATCTCTGACTGCTCCCTACTGACACGTGTCCCAGTATCGGTAAAATCCCCACGCCATCATAACTGATGAGACTGATGGGCTTTCTCTTTCAATGCATGCCAGCCACTTGCCTCGCCTACAAACGACAGATGAAGGAGATAGGGGTGAGAACCGAGACGTCCAGCCCCCACCACTTCCCTATGCGCCAACCTCAATTCAAGGAAAGCCATCTCATTAGGACGTTGTCGTCGCCATCAGCATCCCATCGGGTAATATACATTCCACCGGCTTACAGGCATTCCATCAGTTATATAGCATTTCACCAGATCACAGGCATCCCATCGGGCACAATACATTCCATCGGTTACGTGGCATTCCACCGGTTCACAGGCATTCCAACAGGTAATATACATTCCACCGGTTTCACTTGGCATCACATCGGTTTCGTGACATTCCATCGGTTTAGTCACTTTTCTTCGCGCCTACGGCCACGGACAAACCAGCAACAACTCAAGGCTCCAAAACATTGGGCTTTATAAAACCAGAAGAATTGTTTCTCTAACACAGCAGGATAGAAACCCTACACGTATATCACGCCTGTACGAACAAGGGCTGTGACACGATTAGTGGTACGTCCAACAACAACCGGGTCACTGACCGGGAGAATTGTTCCTCTAACACAGGACAAATCTTCCAGGAGGCTAGAAACCCTGCATCACACAAAGTTGTGAAAAATATGGCGGACAAATGGCCGAGCCACCCCACCGGGAGAATTGTTTCTCTAACACAGAACAAATCTTCCCGCAGGCTAGAAACCCTGCACATAACCTCACGCCTATAAAGTTCCGGCTGAGAAGAACTAGCGGATGTTGACCGGTGCTCTAAAACGGCCGCAACATCCCACCAGTAGATCTGTTGGTTCGCACCAAACAGGTCTCCCCGCAGGCTCCCAACCCTGCACACTACCCCACGCTCATTCCAACACAAGCTGAGACGAGTTAGCGGGTGCTTACCGGTCCTATAACATGGCCGCAACCCCTCACCAGGAATTAACCTCTAACACAGGACATATTCTACGGTTTCTACCACCGTGGGTAGCGATTTTCACTGGGGGACTCGTTCCGACGTCACAGTTCCCCGGAGCATTCCATATTTCACTCGTGCCGACATGACAGATCACCGGTCGAGTCCTTGCGGAGCATGACATGGCGGATTTCAACGCCACATCATCATTCCATGCACTCATCTAGGTTCACCCCGTTTCATATGCATGACATGGCGGATTTCAATGTCACATCATCATTCCATGCACTCATCCTGGTTCACCCCATTCCATATGCATGGCATGGCGGATTTCAACGCCACATTATCATTCCATGCACTAGTCCGGGTTCACCCCGTTCTATATACAGGGCACAACGGAACTCAAGCACAGCACCACCATCACAACTCATACTCATAACTGTTGCACATCATCAGGAACATGTACTCGCATCACCTCGCACCATCATAACAGTCTTTCTGCTTGAACGCCCGGCCAAGCCCAATCTTCAACGCGGACTTGGGGGACTAGGGCACCGTTGGGTCTGTAACCCTGCGGGTCTGCGAGCCTACAGAGCAAGACATATTAAGTCCTCATTCAAGATTGCACTTGACCGGGAACTTGGGGGACTTGTTGACAGTAGCCACAGAGGGGCTACCCAAGCCCACAGACCCGCAGTCGGTACACCCGGGCCAGGTCAATGGCCCGGGGCAGGACCGTTAGCACCTGGACCCGAGTCCCAGGAGCCTACCTTATGGCCAGGGGCCCGGGAGCCGGGGGCGCCAGCCTGCCGAACAGACCACCAAAGCCGGTTTTTATGTATGAACTGAAGGGATCAGTCCCACATAGAAGAGTAAGACCAGACCTCACGCTCGACAACCTATATAAGGGCCTCAACCACCCTCATTAATAGGTAACCAACTCTCTAACTACTTATTATTCCCGCTTAAGTTATCCATTTATACCAACGGTACTGACTTAGGCATCGGAGAGGAGAAGACCGGCCCGCCCGGTATTCCTCTTAGTAAGCATGACTTGCAGGAAGGAATCACACCAAGATCCACCAGCCTCTGTCAGGCGTACGGGTTTGAACAGAAACAGGGTGGGACGAGTCCCCCAAGTTCGTCAAGTTTAGAAGAGCATCTGCTAGGGTCAACGGGTGTCGTAGATGGAGTGCTTTGATGTTTGGTAACTTGGTACCAACGAGAAAAGTGTCATGTGTTAGAGGAATTCTCGGTGGGGTGGCTAGGCCATGCATCGACATTGGTCGCCGTTCCCAAATGAAGTATATGCAAGGTTTTTAGCCTGCGGGAATATTTGTCTTGTATGAGAGGAACGAATCTCCTGGTGGGTGGCTAAGCCATGTGTTGACATTGGCCACCGTTCCTAAATGAAGTATGTGCAGGGTTTTTACCCTCCGGGAAGATTTGTCCTGTATGAGAGGAACGAATCTCCCGAGTTTATAAAGCCCGTTGCTCTATAGTCGTGTAGTTGGGACCGGCCTGTCCGTAGGAAAACATTGGTTTGCATAACAGGTTATTCCGTAGGAATGTGAGTGATAAGTTGGTACTGCTCTTGCCGATGGACTAACATAGCAATTAGTTTGAACTGGCTCTACTGTTGAATACCTTAGCTTGAGTTGGAACTGAGTTATCCCTAACCGTTGAATTTAGGTATCGCACGTGAGTGTGGGATGGCAGAGTTGCCACATAAGCTAGCAGTCGTCGGCCTCCGCATGCAGGACAAGTGGCTGCTCTAGCACTATTTTGTATTTAATGCAGGAGTCCACCAGTCTTGTCACTTGACGGTTTGCATGGGAAGTTATCGATGGTGGAGTATGTGGACCGATTTGTTTGGTAGACATCTGCGGCTGGGATTGCATTTCCGTTTGGAATACCCTAATTGCCTTTTGGGAGGGAAACCGGGGTCGGTTTTGCCATCTATAAAATATTTTGAGCCTCCCTCTGATCTCCCTATTATGCTTATGCGAAGAGGAACCGCCAAGAAAGTAGCCCCCTTCAAGAGGAAATCAGCGTTTAGTACCAAAATCTTGCCTTCTCCAGGCGTTGATTGGACGCTGTGACTCCCTCTGCGCCCTCTATTGGTCGCGTACTATTTGAGGTTTGGTTCCTGGCTTTCCTTGTACTGTTACTTTACTGGGTTTCTGTCTGTTCCTGCCAGAAAATTAGCCGCGAGGGCTTCAGTAGGGCGTATGGAATCTAGGAAATTAGCCGACCCTGTAGGTGCCCATGCCGAGAATTCGTCCAGGGGGGATGTTTCTAGGCCCGGAACTGAGTTCAGGAGCGCGGCCCGGCAACGAGACGTTTCTGCGGAGCCCGCCTTGGATATAGCAGGAGTGTCTGCGGTAGTGCACGTTCCTCGGAAGCACGTGATATCGGATGGTGACAGGGCAATTTTTTGCGATGAGCCCAGTCGGATCATGACCCCTGGAGAGATAAAGGACTTTCGGGCGAAGTGGGGCATCGATCCGTCCATAAAGCTCCGGGTCCTCAATCCCGGAGAGTTAGGCTGCAACCCGGAGGAAGGTTGGGTTGCGATTTATGAGGACCAGCTGCGCCACGGCCTATCTCTACCATTGCCTGGGTTCGTCCAATACGTATTGAGCACGATAAACCTTTCTCCCGCCCAGCTTCCTAGTAACCAGTGGAGGCAGTTGCTCAGTCTTGGGTGCTTGTATAGTCTCTGCAACATGGGATGGCCTACGGTCAATGAGTTCAGGGTGCTGTACAAGATTTCTTACTGCAAGAAGGTCCAAGCCAGCGGTTGCGTGACTTTTACCGCGCCGGAATTTATTCCTGCGATCACTCACCTCCCGTCTTGGATTTCAAACAGCAGCGGGTGTCACTTATAGACGTGGAGTCACCTGTCCCAGTCGCGATTCGAGAGATAGCAGCGGGAACTACCTCAGAACCTTAAGCAACTAACATAATTCTCTTGCGCGGAAGTACCGTTGGGGAAGGTCACGCCAAAAGGGCAAGGGTCTCAGGGCCCGGGACGTCTGGTGCTGCCGCAGGAAGCTCGAGTTCCCATTGGATGTTCGAAACGACTCCCGTTAGAGAAGGTCAGCCCACCGGCACCCCGATGGGTGAGTATGGTGTCGAGGATGGGGGGTTCGCCGGGTTCCTGCTGGCTAACATCAAAAGTTTAGGACTTGACCGTAGGGTTCCCAAGGAAGCACAGCCAGGCGAGAATCGGAAGAAAGCCATGGAAATGGCTCTACGGGTAAGGCTTCCTTTACGTAGGTCTTTCGTATTGTAGTCCCCCCATTTCTATGAACTAAAGAACTTCTTTTTGTACCCCTCCCCTCAGACGGTGCACAATCTTTATGCTGCTAAGGTTAGTGAGGAGGGTCCGGGCTTGAAGAAGAAAATCAGGGAGCTGGAATCGAAGCTAACCGACGCCCTCCAACGGTGCACTGGTTTGGAGGCGAAGCTTGCTGATTCCTCCGGGCGGGTGACGGACCTGGAAACTAGGAACTTGGAGCTATAAGGCCAAGTAGCATCGGTCTGGCAGGGGGTGGAGAAATTTTAAGAATCTAACCGGGCGGAGGCCGCTGATAAGGTCATCGATGAATTCATGGACTCGGTTGAGTTTGACGAGATGCTAGAGGCCGCTCGGGAGAAAGGCATAGACGAGGCGTATTTAGAATGGAGAGAGAAAGACTGGCTCGACGCCGAGAGAATGGAGGCTGACGTAGCTAAGGTGGAGCGGTTGCAACAAGAGCGGTCTATCAAGGTCGGTGGTCCAGGAACCGCTAATATCGGTGGAGCTGACTAAGGGCTTAACGAGGCCCAAAGACCTCCATCTTAATAATAATCCCCCCACACATTTTTTTATTTTTTTTAAGAATTATGCTGGAGAAACTAGTAATCATCCATGGTGTTGTGCCTGATACTCATTGGATTGCCGTACCAACCGTGTTGGAATAGTAAGTACTTTTTATTGAATTAGGAGCACTTGAATGAATACAATGCAGTCCGATTAAGCCACTAAGCCGTTGGGGTATAATTCTCACTTAGGGTAGTACCGGAGGTGCTCGATGTTCCATGGGCGAGTGGAATAGACCCCATCGGTGTCTATGATGTGGAAGGTCACCGGGCCCACGGCCGCTGTGATTTGGTAGGGCCCCTCCCACGTTGGCTCCAAGGCCAGCACCTTCTTTTGAACTTTCTTCATCACCCAATCTCCCACTTGCAATTTTCTTTCCCGGACCTTGCTATCATAGTAGCGGACCATCCGTTGCTTATACGTTTGGTTTCGCAGGTGCGCTTGGTCGCAACTCTCCTCGATAAGATCTAGGTTGAGCCTTATGCCCTCGACATTTGTTGCAGCTTTATAATTCTCAACTCTGCCGCTGGGTATCTCGGTCTCCACGGGAAGCACCGCTTCGCTCCTGAATGCCATACAGAATGGGATTTCTCCTGTTGCCTCTGTTGCGGTTGTGCGGATTGCCTATAAGATCGCTGGTAGTTCCTCTGCCCACAACCCCTTTTTGTCGTCTAGCTTATTCTTGAGAAGTTTCTTGATGATCTTGTTAACTACTTCAACCTGGCCATTGGTCTGCGGGTGGGCTACCGAGGTGAACGCCATCCGGGTTCCCAAAGAGGCTGTGTACTCGATGAGATCGGTGTTGTTGAACTGCTTCCCGTTGTCCGTGACAATGGTCTGTGGGACACCGAACCGGCAGTATATGTTCTTCCATAAGAACTTTTCCACCCTTTCTTCTATGATCTTGATCATTGGCTCTGCCTCAACCCACTTAGTCTCGTAGTCAACGGCCACGATAGCGTACTTGTACTGCCCTATAGCCGTTGGGAAGGGGCCAATTATATCCAGTCCCCACTGTGCAAACGGCTAAGGTGCCAACAGGATCGATAGGGCAATTGTCGTGGTATAGTGGCGTACATGTGGCACTTGTGGCAGCCGCCCGATATTTTCCTTGAAGCCGCTGCCATATCTGGCCAGAAGTACCCTGTCCAGAGTGATTTATGTGATAAGGATCGGGCACCGGAATGGTTGCTGCACACTCCTTCATGAATTTCTCGCATGATGGCTTCTCTGGCCACTTTTGTCACGCAATTGAGATGGAGGAAACTATGTCCTCTGCGGTACAACTTGCCACCCAACATGTTGTACCTGGCGCACCTGAGGTGTAGTCTCCTGGCTTCTACTTTATCCTTCGGGCTGATCTTGTCAGTTAAGTATTTTTTGATTGGATCCATCCAACTAGGAGGTGATTCATCTACTGCAAAGATCTCGGAGATAGTCTTGCTTATACTCGGCCTCTGCAAAGTTTAAATTCTGGCCCTGCGATACTCCGGCGGATAATTTTCGGTCACCAACCTTGCCAGGGCATCCGCATGTCTATTTTCCTCCCGGGGAACGTGCCGAATGGTTGCCCCCTCAAACGGTTCCATCATGGCTTTGGCCAACGCCTGGTAGGAGACCATCTAAGGCTCCTTTACCTCAAACACGTCGTTCATTTGGTTGACCACCAAGCTTGAATCACTGTGCACTTCCATGGACGGGATTCCCATTTCTTTGGCGACAGGGACGGAGCCAGGATTTCAAAACTGTCTGGGCTAAAATTTTCTCTGATCAATTTTTTTAAATATATGAAAAATAATACGTGTGCAATCCAAGTCATATAATTAAATTAAACATACTCCATTACTACATATACAAAACATTGATTTAAATGTCAATCCGACTACCTAATCTTAAGTTCTACTCTACGAGTTTTTGTAACAAATTCATCCATAATTGACTCATTGTCAACACTATCAGCAAATTTTCTTTCAATATGAACCAACATGCAATCATCAAGAAACTCTGCTTCTATCTTGTTTCGGAGTCGATTCTTAATAATTCTCATAGCTGAAAATGCTCGTTCTGTCCATGCTGTATAAACAGGAAGAGTTAATACCAAACAAAGCAATCTATGAATCAAATGGTAGTCTTCTGCTAATCTTGTTTCAACCAACTTCGCACATAATTCTGAAATACTAGGAATATTCTGAAGCTCAGGACGACTATGAATATCTTCAGCATAAAATGTCAATTGCAAATCTAAAGCGTGCAACTCAGCAAAAGTAAAATCTTGAGGATAGAACTTTTCAGCAAGATTGCAAATAGCATCCTTCTTGAAAGACTTAAAACCATCACGGGGATCTAAAGCTGCACTAAGAGTGAGAAGTTCCTTTGATTGCTCTGGAAATCTATCATCTAACTCCCTCAACTGTTTGTCTATAACAGCATTAAAAACATCAAAATGATAGTGGTGCTCAGTTGTTATAACATCATTACAAGGACGAGTACTATTACCCACCCTATATGGAGCACACATAGCAGGCACCTTGATCTCATGAGTTCCACTAAATAGCCAAAAGAGGGGAAACATGGGTCAGCCAATTATATATGGGGTCTTTTACTTAATCAGAAAGGTAAGGTTGTGTACTTGCTTGTGGACTTATGCACCCCTTTTAGTTTGCTTTTTGCTTTTGGGTTATAAGTATAGATTATATATTTGACTTTTCAAAAAAATTGTATGGGCTAGTAGGGCTACTGCTGCATATTTAGATTAGAATTACTATATATATACCTACTCTATTTGTACAGGAAAAAAAAAGTCTCTGGGCTATAGCCTAGCGGGCTCACCACAATCCTCCGTCCCTGTTTGGCGAGTTGTAGGCCGGCTATTAGTGCCTCGTACTCAGCGGCATTGTTGGAAGTTTCGAACAGGAACCGCAGGGCGTACTCATACGATTGTTCATCCGGTGCCGTTAACATGATGTCGGCTCCACTCCGTTTGTTTGTGACAGAACCATCAACATAAAGTTTCCAACTGCTAGGCCGTCCTGCTTCGACCTTCACTATAGTATCGGGTTGGCTACTCTCTGCGTCATCAGAATATGTTCCCTGTACCATTGGCGTGAGTTCACATATGAAATCCGCGGCAGCCTGTCCTTTGATGGCTGTCCGCGGGGTATATATTATATCGAACTCTCCCAGCTCTACTGCCCATCGAACCAGCCTGCCGCTGGTTTCCGGCTTTTGCAAGATCTGCCGTAAAGGGTGATTAGTGTATAGGGTGATGGAGTGGGCTTGGAAATAATGCTGGAGCTTCCTTGCACTTACGATGAGGGCTAAAGCTAGTTTTTTGATATCCGGGTATCGACTTTCAGCCCTGGTGAATCCCTTTCCCACGTAATACACTGGAATCTCCAGAGTTTCTTCCTTCCTGACAAGAGCCGTGCTGACAGTCGTTTCTGATGCGGCGATGTAGAGGTACAACATTTCTCCCTGCACTGGCTTGGATAAGAGGGGTACTGCTGATAGATATGCCTTGATGGATTAGAATGCCACCTCATGTTCCGTGGCCCACTGGATTTTCTTGAACTGCTGCACCTTGAGCAGTTTGAAGAACGGGGTGCATTTGTCAGTTAAGTGGGAGATGAACCTGGCTAATGCGGCTAACCGCCCGGTCAGCGTCTGGACTTGGTTCCGTTCCTCTGGAGTCCCCATTTGTAGGATCGCCTGGACTTTTAGTGGGTTAGCCTCTATTCCCCACTGGCTAACGATATGGCCTAGGAACAGGCCCTCTGAAATCCCGAATATGCACTTTTTTGGGTTCAGGCGCATCCCATACTTGAGCATCTTGCTGATCACTAATGCCAAGTCTTGTACGTGGGCGCCTGCGGTCAGACTCTTGACCAATATGTCATCCACGTAAACTTCCACTGTTTTGCCCATCTCATGTTCTAACATGTGGTTTACCACCCGCTGGTATGTAGCCCCGGCGTATTTCAGCCCATATGGCATCATTTTATAACAATAGAGCCCCCGATCAATTGTAAATGAAGTGTGCTCTTCATCGGCCAGACTCATTCTTATTTGGTTGTACCCGGCATAAGCATCCATGAAGCTTAGCAGCTTAAAACCGGAGGTCGAGTCTATCAGCTGGTCTATCCAGGGGAGCGGGAAGCTGTCCTTTGGACATGCCCGATTTAGGTTGGTGAAATCGACGCACATGCGTCACTGGCCGGTCCCCTTTTTAGGAACCATGACCACATTGGCGAGCCAGCGGGGATACTGGACCTCCCGGATGAAGTCTATTCCCCTCAATTTCTGTACCTCCTCCCTAATCGCCTCATACTTTGCCGGGGTGAAAGATCTCATCTTCTGCCTCACCGGGGTACTGCCGGGCAGGATGTTTAATTCGTGTGTGGCTATTTCCGGAGATATGCCAGGCATGTTCTCATAGGACCATGCGAATACTTAGCTGTTCCCCGGGAGGAAAGTGATGAGATCTTTCCTAACCTCCGGTGCCAGTTTCGTTCCTATTATCACCGTTCGCTCAGGGTGTTGTTCCGAAACGGAGATCTCTTCAGTTTTTTCTACCGCTGATGGGCGTTTTGGCTTTTCCTCATCAGAATCGGAGTCGTCCCGAGGGTCGATACTTAGGTCCGGCGACAGTGCTTGCTGGGACGCCGTGAAGACTTCGGCTCGCCTCCTACCGCAGGTTAGGGCCTCCGCGTAGTACTTATGGGCGATCTTCTGATCTCCACGGATGGTGATGAACCCGGTGGGAGATGGCATTTTTAACATCAGCATGTGGCCGGCTATAAATGTTTTTAGCTTCCATAACCCCGGCCTGCCAAAGATGTCATTGTACGAGGACAGACAGTCTACCACAATGAACTATAAGTGCTCCTTTCTTGTTTTGTCTCCTTCGCCAAAGATTAGCGGTAAATAATCTGAACCCAAAGGTTGGACTACTTCACCGGAGAAGCTTATTAATGGCTCGTTATCCTGGGATAACTTGTCCCTTCCTCGATTCAGCCCCTTGTATGCTTCCCGAAACATTACGTTGACCGAAGCCCCGGTGTCGACCAACATTCGGCTGGTGATCCAGTGATCTATCTGGACGGTGACAAGGAAGGGATCGTCGTGCGGTTGAATTAGGTCATCTGGCTCTTCTTTCTCGTAGAACGTGACTGACTTCAACCTGGTCTTAGCGGCTTGGCCGCTCCTGCTCCCGAAGGCGTACACTTCCTTTCCAGGATCGACCTCAGGCACCGTTTCTTCGAGTTAACGGTGAGTCGATCAATATGGGCTCCACCGTGGATTATGTTTATACTTTCGTGCACCTCGATCCACTCTGGGACTCGAGCTTGTATAGTCCCCACATCCTGGGCATCCTGCCTGTATTGTTGTAACTTCCCGGCCCTGATTTGACCATCTACTACAGCTCTTAGGGCATGGCAGTCGTTAGTTCGGTGGGACGCTTCGTCGTGATATGAGCAATACTTCCCGGATTTCTCTCGGGTAAGGTTTCCCCTTGGGTGCATCCTTGCTTCTGGCGGGGGAATGGCCTCCCTATTTTCATTGAAAATGCACTCGTAGGACGATGTTAGTGCGGCTGAATTCTCCAGCCTCTCCGCTGGCACAATAGCCTGGGATCGGTCTCGGCGCTCTGCGGGCATTATAGCCAACGGTCGCTCTATGTGTTAAGGCGCGGGTTTTCCACCCTTCAATGGGCTCTCGGTGTTATCCTTGCGGGGTCGTTGATCGCCCCAATTCCTAGCTTTCCTGACAGGTGAAAGCCTTTGTTCCTGGCTTCGCCACCAGGTCCTATTTTCCCGCTGAGTCGGTAACGGGTCATCGGGCCTTTCCTTCGGCAGCCGATTCCCGTAGGTCTCGTGCTCGGCCTGCGCATGCCTAACGGTCATGGCCATTAACTCGTCGTATCCTCGCGGCCTCTCTATCCGCACGGTGTAGGAGAATTCTCCAGGCCTCAGCCCCTGCTTGAACACCATCTCGGCAATCCCTTTATCGAGGCTCCTTACCCCGGCAGTGGCGGTTTGCCATCGGTTAATGAACGCCCGTAATCCCTCGTTGTCCGCTTGCATGCAGTTAAAGAGGACTGTCGACGTTTGGGCTCCCTCAACCCTGAGGATCCACCGGCTAACAAACTTATCTGCCAACTGTTCGAACGATTCTATTGAGTTTACCGACAACTCATAGCCTTTGGAATAGCCTCCCCCGAGAGCGTTTCTTGAAATATGTTGCAGTAGGTGGCATTAGAATAGCCTTTGGCGCCCGTATGCGACCTGAAGCTGTCCAGGTGCTGGAACGGGCATCCTGTCCCGGTGTATGTTAGCTTCAGCGGCCTTTGCGTGCCCTGTCTACCGGATTCCAATATCTGGTGGGAGAATGGTCCGACCCACTCGTTAAAGCGGGCACTCACGGGCGGCCTTGCTACTTTTCTCTCGCTAGCCTCCATCCGAGATTTTATATCCGACACCGAGCTGGATAGTACTTGGAGCGCCCGTGCCGTTGAGCTGCCTTCCCCTTCCGATGATACCCTTGCCTGATGCCGGAGCAGTGGGGCCCCGAAGTTCTTCATGGGCTCTGGAAAGAGCGTTACCGGTATGTGCACAATTTTTCTCCGCCCCGTTGGTTGTCCTACCTCAAGGTGCGGGAACTCAACATTTTTCCTTGGTGCCGCCAGTGCTTCCGTTAACGCGGCGTTCAGCCGTTGCCCTTTTTCCAAGGCTGCCAACAGTGTGGTATTTATCACTTCCATTTTCTGATACCGAGCTTCCGCCTTCATTCGGTCCCGATTACCTCCTTCCCGCAACCGTTCGACTTCTGCTTTCATCTTCTCTATTTCCCTCACCATATCGTGTTGGTCGGGGCCTGCGGCGTTACTTGGATTCATGTGACTGATGGCCGCATCCTGCCTAGAATCTGGGGTCGAAGCTGCGTCGAGCATAGTTCTGGGGCCCCGGATCCGACGTACTTCTTCCGGTCTTCCTTCGCCGGCTTCTAATCCCGATCTTCCTGCCATACTATTTGTACGTGACTTTTATGGACGAATCTTCCCACAGACGGCGCTAATTATTTTTGTTTGAATCCGGAGACTCACAGAAACCGATGGATCTTGATGTAATTGCTTCTTGCAAATCCTGCTAACTAAGGAAATACCGGGCTGACCGATCTATTCCTCTCTGATGTCTAAGTCAGTATAGTAGAGATAAGCTGATAACTTAAGCGGTAATGATTAGTTGAAGTATTGATTACCTATTAATGAAGGTAGTTGAGGCTCATATATAGGAGGTCGGGTGTGAGGACTAGTCTCACCCTTCGATGTGGGACTGACCCCCTTCTGCATATATTATGGGTCTACTCTGGTCTCCAGTTTAGTTGGCTGGCGCCCCCAGTCTCCGGGCCCTAGTTACAAGTAAGACCTGCTTGGTCGCGGATTCAGACGTCCGTGCCTCGCTCCCGGGCCCTGCACCGAGTCCGGGAGTCCTGGTAGCGGGTCTGGGGACCTGGGTAGCCTCTCGTCAACACATATACTTATACAATCATATTTAAAATATATAATAATAAGTATGTGTATTAAGTAGTTCAGGTAGTGTATATAAAATTCCCGATATATTTATATGATTTGGAGAGGTGAGATGGTTTGGTCTGTGAGGTAAAAGACGTAAAAGAAGGGAGAAAAAAAGGGGAGAAAAAGGAGAGGGGGCTAAATCTAAAATCAAAGTGTGGTTTGGGTTTAGTAGAAGAAATTGAAACAGGGCTGATTGAGCCTCAGAGCCCGATGGACGACGATTTGCTTCTCAAGAACTTCTACGCCGAAGTCAGCGAAGTTGAGAGGGACAACCAAGTCCTCAGGTCTTTTTCCCTCTCTCGTATATTTCTATATCTGTATATGCTTCTATGGTTTTAACTCAACCGGAAACTAGGGTTAGGGTTATCTTCATTTTATTGAATTGAATTGTGAGCAATACGATCCCCCGCGGATTGGAATTGTGGAATTTCTGTTCAATCGATGTGTATGCGTGTGTTCTAGTTATCTCCACGAGTTTCAGGATTGATGTTTTTGGAGAATTGAAGAATTGAAGAATGGTATCTTACCTCTGTTTTGTATTTTTCAACTTTGAAGAGGGCTGATTTTTCGTGTCGACGAAAGGGGATTGAGAGAAATGTTTGTAGTTATCAGTAAATATGATGAAACAGTTTGTTTTTGTTATATATTGACTTGTCTGTATTTAATTGATCTTGACACCGTGAACAATATGCAGGATCCTGAACTGTTTTAAGTTAAATCCTTTTGAGTATCTCAACTTACCGTTTGATGCAACCGAAGAAGATGTTAAAAAACAGTATCGTAAGGTAACTCTATCCATGTTTAGATTGGTATGGCCATTTCTTTATTTTGTTTGCTTATGATCCAATCGTTTATTGACGTATTTTTATGTGGATTGTTTGCAGTTGTCGTTGTTGGTGCATCCTGATAAGTGCAAGCATCCGCAAGCTAAGGAGGCATTTGGAGGTGCTAATCTGTGTGCTTTGATACTATGTGTACTGTATTAAATTCATTTGTTACGTTTCCCATTCCTATGTTTGAGATATGGACATAGGTAGTTACTTTTTTCTTACATTTGTTATAGTCCTTTAGTTTGTCAACAGAGATAGCCAACTAGCTTATGCTTGCATCACTCTATTCTAGAAGTGGGAGGGTAACATAGTGAGTGAAAAATTAACTGTCCTAATTGAGTGTAGATAATTTCATTTTGAGGCTTGATATCAGTCTCCGACTTTCTGTACCGCTGGGTGCTAATTTTTGAAAAAAAATAGCCTTGCATGGTTGGGGGCATTGGGAGGTGGAAAAGGTTGTGGACTTACATGGTTTAGGGTACATGGTTTATTTGTTATTTAACGTAACCCTATCACACTTGTCCTGTTGGACACATTTCAATTTTCTATGATTTTGATGCATGACATTCCTATCTGAAGGTCTTGTAAGATTATACTGTATTTTAGAACTGAAAGTTGAGTTAACCTGTTAGTGACTCAGATCTTGAGTCTTTTAGTCCATGATACTAATGATGATAATTGGCCTGTCAATTTTGGCCTGAAACTGTGATCTAAGCTGAGTTTTGCATTCTGTGTTTTTGTAGTTTGTGTTTCTTGATGCAATAAAGTTGACATTTGATTGCTTGGCCTAGATTGTTGATAGAGGGGTCTGAAGGAATTTTCATTATCAGATTTTTTTTTTTTGCTTCAATGAAGCCTTTGGTTTTTTTTTTTTTGCTATAAAAGAAAAGTAAAAAGCTATTGATTTTTATCAGTTATATTACTTATATACATTTTGTTTGTGTGTAAGTTTTACTTTCAACATGTGCTCTAATTGACATCACCTTAGATACATAGTTACATACAGTCTTTGTTATTATATGCTTTAATTAACATAGGGTTGGCAACTGGTAAAAGTGTGATGTTTGGTAATATGTTGGTCCTCTTAGAGATAAATGATGAAGCTCTCAGCAATACATTGAGGATATACCAGTGCCTGTTTGTCTTTTTAATAAATGCTTTAATTAACATAGGTATGTCCGTCTCTTTCAGCATTGGCGAAAGCCCACCAACTTCTACTCGATCAACAAGAAAGGGACTATATCATTAGCCAAGTCTCTGCGGCCAAAGGTTAGAAATTTTGCTTTTCTGTTCATCTTGGTGTCTAGAATCTTCAATGTATAATGGAGTCTTCATTCATCTGAAGTTCATATGGGGAAAAATAAAATCATGGGGTTAGACAATCAATTCATTTATTTGCTAATCTTAAAATTGTTGCGTCACTCATGTGGCACTAATCTATATATATGGAGTTTTATATATGTTCAGATGAAAACTTAATGCTTAAAATTATAGAAGCATTGCATTGTCCAAGTATAGTTTAAATATTTCATTTCTGTTTCTCATAAAATTTCTACCTTGCGCATCTTCTTTTGGTCATTAAGTTCCAGTATCCTCTCTTTAAAAAAAACATCTTTTCCTGATCACGTTACTTTCTAAAATTCTTCCTTGGTGGAGTGAATATGTTATTGGAGTTGAAAGGATCCCTCATTATTCTTAATATGGGCTACAGATGAACTGCGAGCAAAAAGGAAGAAGCAGTTGAAGAAAGATACAGCTTCTAAAATAAAGTCATTGGTCGATGAGGTAATTGCATATGATGTTGTAAATGTTTATTCATCATCTCGACCAATCTGGTAACTTTATTGTTGATCTTATTCTTGTAATTAGTATCCCAGATTCAGAAGTTATAGAATTAGTTATTACCTGACAAATGACAGAACTAGGATGGTTATACCCAAATGCTAATGGTGAAAGAAATCCACACAAGACATGCAGTATAAGGGATATGGTTGACCCCTTACGGGGCTGAGCTACTAACCCTTAACCTCCTGCAACCTAAAACAAAAGATTTGTGTTTGTGCATAACTGTATTCGTTTTGCATTGATTTCCTTCCCGTTTGATGGAGAGAACACCGGTCCCAAGTCATGTGATTTTATTTTTTTACGATTTTTAACTTCCTACTCAACAAAATCGTAAACAATATGCTTTGATATATGTTTCAGGGAAAATATGAGCAACAGTATGAGCAGTCAGAAGAGTTTCAGCAAGAACTAAAAAAGAAAGTTCGAGAAATATTAACAGAACAAGAATGGCGGAGGAGAAAAATGCAAATGAGGGTATGCTGAACATTTTCTTTGCTTGAGCCGTACTTTCTATGGTTTGAGGTTTCAAAGTAGTTTCGTTTGTCTTTCATTTCTATGTAGATATCAGAAGAGGAAGGAAGATTGAAAAAAGATGAAGAAGAAGCCAAAGAGATGTGGAAAAGAAAACGAGATCATGAGGCAGAATGGGAGGGAACAAGAGAAAAAAGGGTATGTTTCTATCCTTTTCAATTGTCCGTAGGAATATGTGGCAAACTTGGCTGTGAGGTAATTATAGTTGGTTCCTTAAAGCAGGATCTTGCAAGTTCTTTTTATACTTAGAAGGATTGTAGACACTGGTAAAGTGTAATATGTTGAATGTCCTTAATTGTTTTCGTAGATTATAATATCTGTGATCTAAGGTCAATGGAAGATGTCACTGTCACTCTGTCAGTCCTAGATTAATCATATACTCTGCTGAAATTTCTTTTCCTGTTCATAAGGTCTCTGAATTGAGTTGTGTAGAAAGGTACATGATCTTCCCGCTTAAGGTAACAGGAAAATTGGTTCACCTGCTTGTTTTGTACATTTGAAAATCAACCAATATTGTAAAAGGATGATGAGTTATTTCACTGCTGAGAAACAGGACAGATGAGCGACATATACATAGTTATATTTACGGAATATTATAGATACATGACCAAAAAGAAGCACCAAACTGGGCCATAGAATTTAATTACACTTTTCAAATTGATGCTGCAAAACTACCTTCCTATTTGTTTATTTTATTTTATATTTTTAATTAAAATTCATCTTTTGTGTACGAGTAGTATGAATACATGGATATATGCTGTACATTTGTGCCGTTTCAAAACTCCATACTGTACCCCGCTTGAGCATAAGAAGTGCAGAAATATTTCTTCTGAAACCTTTGCAGATATTTGTTGGGACACAGTTTGTCATGTGACTTTCATCTTGAATAACATTTGTCCAATTCTTGACCAAAAAAAAAATGTGTCCAATTTGAATGATGCCTAAGTTTTATCCTCAACATTGCAGCATAAACACTTCATTGGAAAATTTTATGACGAGATTTTATAGTAGTGTGCTGATTGCATACAGATTTTTTTCCTACCATGCTAACTTCTTCATGGGACTTGGGTTTGATATCCTTTATTTCTTAATGATCAGGTTTCAAGCTGGAGAGATTTTATGAAGGGTGGAAAGAAGGTGAGTTGCAATTTTACTTGGGTTTCATCAGTTGCAAAATAAAGAAATTGATCTGTGTTTCTTATTTAACAGTTTGAGTTGTAACCTTTGTGTGCATTCAGGCAAAGAAAGGAGAACTTCGACCTCCCAAACTCAAAACTGAAGATCCTAACAAGTCTTATGTCCAAAGGCCCGTAAAACGCGGCTGATTGGCCTGGTTTTCGTCTTGTAGGGTCTTGGTAGGTTGCCTTCGATGATTACCCCAAGCTTTCTGGGGATCCGAAAGTTGGAGGATGTGTGATTATGCGTCTTTGATTTGTTTGAAAACAGGATTATCACTGTATCATTGCGATGTATGATTAGTTTCATATTACCAAATAGTTATTTAAATCTTTGTAACTAATTCTGGCTCTTGATTACATAAGAAAATTATGAAATCAGATTGTTGCTACTAATTTTTTGGAACGTGTCATGTCATACAGGGATTATTACTAGAGGAGAGATTTCTTTTCGATGAGGCACTAGATAAGAGGGATAAAGGAGCAAACTGTAGCTATGAATGGATAAATTATGGATATGCACCACCTACAAGGCTACAAGTAAGCAGCTAAGTGCTGGCAAATGCAGAGGAGGAAAATCTAGAATTCTCAAAGCCTAAACTTTTAACTGAATAGAAAATGTGCTTGTATATTCATGCAGTCATAATAATACTTATGAAAACGACGAACCACGGGAGATGAGAGAATTGCTTTTCAATGGGAGATTTTATTCCAACTTAAAATGGTGGCTGATTGAGCTATCAGTTCGAGGTATGACGCGCTAGAGTCTTATAGCTTAGTATGCTTCCAAAGACCAACCACAATACATATAAGAAAGAACGGGGAGGCTGTGGAGTTGATGAAATGTTTTTAAGCAAATTCAGGTCACTCTATTGATGGGAGTCACTTAACTCTGACCTTCATGGTTTAAGGTCGTATTAGTGACTTTTGGTCGTATTATCAAAATTAAAATACCGAAATTATCCTTACTCTTCTTTAAAGGCTGTGAGCCTCCGTTTTCTCCGTTCCTTCTTTCTCTAGGCAGCAACAGCAAGAGCGCGCCTTAGAAAACATTCCCGAGAAAAAAGATCATCGAATCGTTTAAGAGGTATTGCTCGATCTGTTATTTATATACCATTGGTTTTTGTCTGATTGTTTGCATTGATTCATGTTTCCATTGTCATCAAACTCAAATCGAAATTCCATATTGCTGGAAACAAGGAACCCTATTCCTGTATATGTTATCTGTGTGCTCATGACTAAAAACCCTATTTCCAGTAGAGTAAGGCTCTTCAAATAAGACTGAATATTTGAAACCTGGACTTGTCTGATTTTGTGTTGCTTATTTGTTTAGCTTTAAAAAAGTTCATCAAAATCAGCAAACCACAACTGGAACTTGACTTGCACTGAAAATGGAATTCATTCCTGAAGAAGGCAAACACGGCCATGCTGACTCCTCCACTCTCATCCTGGTTGGTTCAATAGTTAAGCTCTGCTGTTTTGTTGCTAAGAGAGTGCTTGAACTGTGGAAAGTGCGTAATTTGAAATTTTTGATATTTTATTTCAGCCAGCGTTGTCGATTGGAAATGTGGGACAGCTTGCGGTGGATCTTTTAGTTGCTTCAACAAAGGCGGAGAGAGTTGGGTATTTGGACACTCCCTTTATCCTTCCATGTGTTGGCAACGACGCATATGGGCCTATTCCTCTAGGAGAACTTGCTCTCCCTCTCGAAGGTGCTCATTCTCTTGTTCTTCTTCTTACCTATGTTCCTTTGTTTTTTAATTTTTTTGTTAATATGTGAAATTTGGTGTTTGCAGCTTATGACTCATCTTCTAATGCAATGTCTTTGATCCAACAAAGATCACCTGTTGTTAAGGTACAGTAGGGTGGTTTACTGCACATTTTAGGATTGCTTGAATTGTTTTGCTATCCTGTAGTAGTGCTCTACTTTTGAATGTTTGAGGGGATCAATCAAAATGGTAATTCTATGCAGGGGATGATGATTGAATTTGCTAAGAACTTGGCTGATTATGTCGCTGCCAGCAGAAAGAAGCATGTCATTGTGCTTTCAAGCTTAGACTTTGGGAGGTGGCAGAGAATTGATATGTCAAGGTATAGATAGTATCAATCATGGCCTCTGTTCCCTTTGAGTTGAAATTCTTTCAGAGCATTTCATTTCCCTTTGTTTTAGTATTTCGTAATATTTGAATTTGGCAACTATGGAAGAGTATTTATATGGACACTGATATGTTGAGCTGAACATTATAGGCTAGGTAAAGTTGAAGCACTGAAATAAAAACTTAACGAGATTCTAAATCGTCTGTTACGCAGTTAACTTACAAACATGATCCTATGATACTTTGAAAATAAACTACTTCAACTAACGTAATGACAATTCTCAGACTCAACCCTTCATGTTTCTGCAACCACTTAAATTTCGACGGATGTTTGGCTGCCGCACCTTGTTTAAGTTTTATTATCTTATGATTGCTTTTCCTTAATTTTCAGAGCTGAATTAGTGATATTAAAGACATATTTGGAACTTCAAATATATGAGTTGCTATATGTACTTCTTCAATTGTACCATGTACTATGATTCTAAAAAATTGGTATAAAAGCGATTACTACCATTTTCTAAATTGTGCATGACGATCTTGAAAGAACTGAGGTAGCTCTGAACTCTGTTGCATGAGAATGATCTGTTTAGTAGCTGAATTGTTTGTACTTTCATGCAAAAGTTTGATTGGTTTACCTTCTGTGATATTCCAGTGGTTCACAATTGCATTACCTGTCTAGCACCAATTCTGATGGAACAGATGATTACTGTGACCAACTTGGGTGGAAAAGACTTCAGGATTATAACCCAAATCAGAGGTCTTGGAAGTATCTTCGCACATTAGCTGAAGGCAATGCCATGCCAGAGGATAGCTTGCCCTTTGAAGGTGAATTTGAAGACGAAGAATATTACTACCCAAGCTTGCCTTTCGCAGCACTCTTTTCTTGCTTCAAGGTCACACTTTTTACTTAAAGTAATTATGGTGTTACACAAGTTCTATTAACAGGGTGTCCAACAAGGAGAATCCAGCAAATAATACACAACCTTTTTTTTTTCCTCCACTTATAGAACCAATTCTTGCTTAGCCTCTATTCAAAGCCACATCTATGTGAAAGTGGAAATTGTGTGTATATATATAGAGGAATTCTCAGGTGCGGACGCCCGCACCTTGCGGATTCGCCGTTTGCGGCCGCGGCGGCAAGCCGACGACGGCGCGGATGGTGCCCGCCCGCTCCCCCCCTCCCCGCGCTCCTTCCCTCCCAGCTGGAGCTCCAGCGCCGGCCCACGGCAGTCGGAAATCCAGAACTTGCTGCCCAGAAACTTGCAAATTCTGGAATTCCGGCCGCCGTGGGCGGGCGCTGGAGCTCCAGTTGGGAAGGAAGGAGCGCGGGGGGAGCGGGCCGGCACCATCCGTGTTGTCGTGGGCTTGCCGCCGGCGGCCGCAAACGGCGAATCCGCACCGTGCGGACATCCGTAGCAGAGACGAACTGTATATATATATATATACAGTTCGTCTCTGCTACGGATGTCCGCACAGTTCGTCTCTGCTCATTGGAAGGGGCCTGATATATATATATATATATACACAAAATAAGCTTGTGAAACACTATATATATATATAGAGCCCTTCCACTAAGGGATCCCTTATTTTGTCCATTTTAAGGGATCGGTTATTTGACTAACTTGTTGATCACATTTTCACATCTCCACCGTTCAATTACTAGGTTTGTATGTGTAGATCATTCATGTAAATTTTTAGTCAAAATAGTGATCATTTAGGCATCTAGCTAGATGAAATCAATGGACGTATGAAATCTGTCAAAGCTAAACCGTTCATGTTTTTATTTGTAAATTTCAATTTCGAATGCTCTAACGATTATCAAATGAAATGAAAATTTACAGATATGATCTACTCATATAAACATGAAAGTTGAACGGTGGAGATGTTAATATGTGATCGAAAAGTAGGTTAAATGATCGATCTCTTAAAATGGACGTAATGAGGGATCTCTTAGTGGAAGGGGCTTGTATATATATATATATATATATACAGAGCTTCTATAATACGGACGTCCGCACGCACTGTTCACGGTGCGGATGCGGCGTATCCGGCCACCGGCGAGGCGGCGCCGGCGTATCCGGCCGGTGGGCTTTGCTCGCCCCGGCCCGGCGACCCCGTCTGTGCCGGCCGGCAGCGCCGGAAATCTGGAAAAAACCAAAAAATGAATAGTACTTTGTCAGTTTTCTGGTTTTTTCCAGATTTCCGGCGGCTGCCGGCCGGCGACGGACCTCGGGCCGGCACAGACGGGGTCGCCGGGCCGGGGCGAGCAAAGCCCACCGGCCGGATACGCCGGCGCCGCCTCGCCGGTGGCCGGATACGCGGCATCGGCACGGTGCGGACGTCCGCATCTGAAACTCTCTGTATATATATATATATATATAGTGTTTAAGATTCACAAGCTTGAACATGAGATTAAGGTGATTTCTTATCCGAGGTTTGCTTTCATTTAATCAGGCTAAGGGATTGAAGGTGACCTGCTTACTATGCTACTGCTCTGAAGGAGATAACACACCTGATGCTTTCCACTTGGCCGAGGCAGCATGCAAACTTCAGGGTCAGAGTTCCACTAATTTTCATGGTCAGTTTCTTTTATAGAATAGATACAATTACTTTGCTAATTAGATGCTTCTGTTTCAGAGGATTTGGTGATGCCCATCATTGTGCTTTCTTCTATTTCTGTTTTTGGTCTCTCTCTTTTCTCAAAGTAAAAGAAAGAGAATAGAAAGAGAGGACTCCAGTGATTCCCACAAGCATACTTACTTTCCATTACTTGTTCTTTTGGTGTTCCTGTTGTTGTCGTCAATGCAATAGTGTTCTTTGCTGTAAATCCTTTAATATTGAAAATTTTGTTTTCTTTGAAGCAAACTTGAGAGTTTTAGTCTAAAGTCTGTCATTCTTCACCAATTACATGGCTGAGTGGCGGACTGTGTCATTTTCTATCAGACATGGTTTGTGTGTCTGTGTGTGTGTCTGTGTTTCATCTAACTCAAACCAGACGGCCACCATGTTTGTGTATGTGTCTGTCTGTGTTTTATCTAACTCAAAGGGTGAGATGACCACCATGTCAATCCCTAAGAATTGTTTCCGTTAGTTCTATTCTTCATCCTATGAAGTTTGATGCGAACAATGATTATGGATCTACTCATCTGTTGCTAATGGCTTTGTGCAGGCAACAGTAATGATAAATGGCTTATCCCAATTTCTTGGAAGACTGTCTACGGACCCCCAGCAGATATGTCTTTATTTTAGGCGGGAAAAGGTTTCCTCTGATCTGACTATCCGAGGCAAGAGATCTGCAAGGATTAGTGTACCTCCTTTATGCTCCAAAGTTTCATTTCTTCTTTTGATAGATATTGA
The DNA here is from genome assembly GCA_963682095.1 of Potentilla sterilis. Classification (NCBI taxonomy): domain Eukaryota; kingdom Viridiplantae; phylum Streptophyta; class Magnoliopsida; order Rosales; family Rosaceae; genus Potentilla; species Potentilla sterilis. Next base: position 22,513,051 of record OY821760.1, read on the forward strand.
TTCATTCTTATGCAATGATTCAACGACTAGTTGTTGGGATGTGACGCTTTTCACCGAGGCCGCCAACAAATGGATTTTCCAACAAGTTACGAAAACTGTGGATCGCATTTGGATTAGTAGACATTAGCTTGGTTGAAACAACCTTCTGACTATCTGTGGAGTTTGATAATTTCTAATCCTGACGACGCCTGACCAATAAATGTCTTACAAGGAGTGTTTTGGGAATTTCCATTTGAGGCATGGACATGGATAGTGTTTTTTTTTTTTTAATCAAATTAAACAACTGATAAGGAGAGACTTATGACACTAGACCAAAAAATGAATAGTTTTGAAATAAGTTGGTTTTATTTGGTACTGGGCGCGTTTGTAGAATTTCTAGTACAAGGTTTTTGGTTTCACAGACACAGCGCTTCCGTCAACATATAAAGCCTACAATTTGTGACAAGTTTTATTTTTTTTTGTAATGACAGAAGAAAACAGGTTTAGTGTCAGGGCAAGTCATGCTGTAGGATACTAAACTATTTCACACATATGATAGTAAGTAATTTCACCCAAAGGTCGTGATAGTATATGATAAATTGCAAGACAAAACACAGTAGTTAGTTCAATCACTCAATTGATAAAGAATTAATTTCAGTTTACCTGTTTGAATTTTGGCTCAATCATCATTTCAGTCCCTGTACTTTTGATTTCATTAGCTACACTCCTGTACTTCCCTAAATTAATCAACTGATACCAATTTTGTAATTTCGTCCAAACAATATATCAATACCAAAGGCTTTTTGGTAGCATTTTCCTACATTAATGCACCGTTACCATATTACGATTATAAACAAGGCTAAACAATTCATATAATCAAGTTGAACAATAGAAAACAAATCATATATGTTCAGGAAAATAGGGTTTTACCTGATGGAGTTTTGGGGAAAAGAGGCAAGTGAAAAAGAGTCGGATTCTATGTTCAGGACTTTAGGTTTTCAGTTTTACTTGGTGATTAACACGGGTCGTGGTATTGGGTCATGGGCTCTGGTTATATATGGATTGTGATCAGGTCACTTTTTTAAAATTAGATTGTGATCGAGTTTCTTTTATTATTTTTCAAATGGAGCTTCTATTCATACCTCATAAATTGACACTTAAGTCCTCTCTTATTTTTCAACTTTCAGTTGACTTTGTTAATGCATGTGCAAATACTAATAAAACCACATAAAGTTAATAGATTATTGTGGAATGCATAAAAACTTAAATATGTTTTAGCACAATTTATTTTCTAAAAATTGAGGTACATGCTATAATTTTTAGCTTATTTCATACTGGTTTGTTTGTTCAAAAATATATTTGAACCGATTATTATCAAAGAACAAGTGTATCAATTATATATTTTACAATAATTTACATAAGACATGTCAAGAGGTTGTTCATAATAAACTGAGGCTTTGGTAATTATTTAATTTTTTTATCGAATTGAGTATTTCGTTTTTTTATTCTTCAGTATAATAAACTGAAGCTTTTGAAATTGAGTATAATAAACTGAGGCTTTTGAAATAATTTTGGAGATATTAGTAAGGCAAATGATAGAAAAATACTCTTTCTACTCACTAATGATAATAAAGTCACCCTTTTTCCACATGATAAAAATATCAGCTCTTTTTGTATAAAATTATAAAATGGTCTAATTGTGTTATATAAAATGATCAAATAGTCAAATTTTATATTTTTCTATGTCTTTTTTACCCTTGATTATAAGAGCCACACTCTTCTCTCTTTTAACTGATTTCAGTTAAATATCCCACACTCTTCTCTCCCAATTTGAATTTGATGATCGCGACTCCCTCCGCTCCATCTGAACTAGTCTTCGTCACCTTCGCCGATCGCGACTCTCTCCTCTCCTACGCCTGCCGCATCATCTTCTAGCTCAACGACTACGAGTGTTTTGCTGTCCTCGTCTGCGCTGTCCTCGCCGACGATCGCCGCTTCTTCGACGCCTTCATCGGCTAGGTCAGTTTTCTCTCTCTCTCTCTCTCTCTCTCTCTCTCTCTCTCTCTCTCTCTCTCTCTCTCTCTCTCTCTCTCTCTCTCTCTCTCTATGCACACCAACTGTTTGTGAAATTGAATCTGTGGATTTTCTACTCTGTACAATGATTCTGTTGTGAGGAAGGAGCATAAGGTTGTGAATGGAGTGGAGGATTGTACATGTAGCTTTGTTCTGTATTGGATTCATGGAGCACTCTACAATTATTATCTCTTTGTTAATGGCTTGCTTATGTTTCAGTTAGTTTGAATGTGAAGTGTTTAGTTTTGGATACAAATTGAATCCCTTACCATGTATGAAAATGATTTGTGTCATCAGTAACCATATATGCTGCAATTTTTTTTCGAGAGAGCTTTCTGGTATCTCTTTGGATTAACTTGAACAAGACCAGACTACATATATTGCTTTCTTTAACCAATATTGGCTATTGTACTTTGTGTTGAGAGAGCTTTCTAGTATCTCTTTGGATTAAGTTGAACAAGACCAGACTACATATATTGCTTGATGGATAGTTATAATGGTAGTTACAAATATTTTTCTGATCAGTTATATTGATAGTTACACTTTATAGTTATACTTTCATGTTTTGTTTTTGCAGGTGCAATGGAGTGTATCTACACTGCAAAGCTTGCGTGTTGTGGTAAAGGAACAACAATTTCATTCTCGGATAATTGCTTGTTTTCAGATTTTTGCAATCGCGTAAGAGATCGCTATCCAGATTTGAATAAAAATGATCTTCAAGCTTCAATTTGTTATCCATCCTGATGTTACGGTTTATCAATTGGAAAATGAAGTTGATATGAAAATAATTTTTAGACTTATGGCACATAGAGTTCTAGTGAACTTGGCAACCTCATATTATTCGTGCGGTGAATGAAGTTCTCATGGTTTTCCTTGTTCACATGGTCTTGTTGTTATGCAAAATGCTGGTGCCTCTCTATATTCATATGTCACCCCTTATACCAGGAGCCTTTTTCTCGGTACATTTACTAGTTACATTATAATTCATGTTTGGTTGTAGTTACACCAGTAGTTACATTTTCTAGGTATATTTACTAGTTACATTATAATTCATGTTTGGTTGTAGTTACACCAGTAGTTACATAATCAATTACATTTTTAACGTTCATTACTAGTTACATTATAATTAGGTGTTCCAGGGCCTTACCCATAAAAAACTTGGCATACACCTTGGTGTAGGGTGACCAGGAGAATCATGTACATAATATTCGTCGTTTAAAACACCACCATAGCCGTCTATCACGTTCATTGCAATTGCAATTACTAATTACAAGACTAGTTAGTTGAGGTTACAAAAATCAGTTACATGATCAATTACATGAACGGTTACTTGAAATCAATTTGATCAGTTACATGACCAGTTACTTGGATTGTTACATGTCAACAACATCTGACTAATCAATGAACAATCTCTACTTAAATGTCACTTTTCTTCTCCTATCTTGTATTGATATCCAACTTTGCTGATGATTGAGTAACTTGTTAATCACATCGGATCAAAACTTCGTAATATCTAGCTTATCTTCAAAATCTCTCTCATCGGCAAGCCTGCTTATGTAGTACATTACAAATGCGCCGCAATCTAATCTGTTCACTAAAGAAAAAATCTAGTCAGTTACATACATAGTTACACAGTTACCCTGTCAGTTACATTATTTATTTCAAATTACATCTTCAGTTACATTTTTTCCGTATGACTTCTATATATGCAGAGAGCTAAACTTATAAGTTGAAAAACTTTTACTTAAGAGTCAATTTCATCTTCAGTTCAGTTTCTTTTATAGTTACTTGATACTCAGGATAGTTACATGACAGTTACGACACTAGTTACAATGTTAGTTACATTTATAGTTACTTAATACCCAGGATAGTTACATGCACAGTTACGACACTAGTTACAATGCTAGTTACATTTATAGTTACTTGATAAGCAGGATAGTTACATGCACAGTTACCACACTAGTTATAATGCTAGTTACATTTATAGTTACTTGATACCCGGGATAGTTACATACAGAGTTACGACACCAGTTACAATGCTAGTTATATTTATAGTTACTTGATAAACATGATAGTTACATGCACAGTTATCACACTAGTTACAATGCTAGTTACATTTATAGTTACTTAATACCCAAGATAGTTACATGCTAGTTACATTGCTAGTTTCATTTATAGTTACTTGATACCTGGGATAGTTACATGCACAGTTACATTTATAGTTACTTGATACCCGGGATAGTTACATGCAGAGTTACGACACCAGTTACAATGCTAGTTACATTGCTAGTTACATTTATAGTTACTTGATACCCGGGATAGTTACATGCAGAGTTACGACTCCAGTTACAATGCTAGTTACATTGCTAGTTACATTTATAGTTACTTAATAAGCAGGATAGTTATATGCACAGTTATCACACTAGTTACAATGCTAGTGATATTTATAGTTACATTTATAGTTACTTGATACCAATGATAGTTACATGACAAGTTACTTGAATTGTTACAAGTCAACAACTTTAAATAACTCTGAATATAATATAGTTCCCTGAAAGCATCTGAAAATCAATGAACAGTCATTAATTAAACGACACTTTTCTTTTCCTATCTTGTATCGATATCCAATTTTGCTGATGATTCAGTAACTTCGTGATCACTTTAGTTCGAAACTTCGTAATATCTGGCTTATCTTCAAAATCTCTCTCATCGACAAGCCTGCTCATGTAGTACATTACAAATGCGCCGCAATCTAATCTGTTTACCAAAGAAAAAATATAGTCAGTTACATACATAGTTACACAGTTACCCTGTCAGTTACATTATTTATTTCAAGTTACATCTTCAGTTACATTTTTTCCGTATGACTTCTATATATGCAGAGAGCTAAACTTATAAGTTGAAAAACTTTTACTTACGAGGAGGGTTGTTGTTGAGGTGGGCTTTCTCTTTTCATAGGTACATTACTAGTTACATTATTATTCATGTTTGCTTGTAGTTACAGAAGCAGTTACAAAAACAATTTAACATGCACAGTTACTTTTTATAGGTACATTACTAGTTACATTATTTTTATTTTTTGCTTGTAGTTACACCAGTAGTTACAGAATCAGTTACATTTTATATGTACATTACTAGTTACATTATTGTTCCTGTTTGCATGTAGTTACACCAGTAGTTACAAAAACAATTACTTGACATTAGAGATTAGAAACAGTTGTTAGACTTATGAATGAACATCACCACCAAAAGAAGATGTTGTAGGGTCTTACATTAAATCATGAGGAAAATTCTAGAGACTACTCATATAACTGAACGTGAAAATCTATACAGATCAACTGCAGACTACAGACTATATCTGTTGCTATTTGAGAAGAACATAATAATAAGGGAGACGAGAACTAAAGTTGGCTCCTACAAGCGGTTGAGCCTTGAGTAGGCTATGAGCTACGATATTAACAAACAAGAAAACAAAAGGCAGTCGAATAGGCTGGTGGACACATGAATAAAACTATTCTAGTTGTGTTTATTAAAGTAAGCAGCTACTTATACTTGAAAACTCTCCTATGAGCCTGCTGAGACACCCCTCAACCTTAATGAACAGTCAGTTCTCTGCAAACTACAATGCATTACATGATCTCGAATTCTCGAAGCAGTTACATTTACAGTTACTTGATACCAATGATAGTTACATGCACAGTCACCACACTAGTTACAATGCTAGTTACATTTATAGTTAATTTCAATCATTGTAACTATCCATTAGTTTCAACTACATTTCTGGAAAAACCATTATAACTACATTTCTTGACTTATTAGTTTCCTTGACATCTACATTATTTATTTTCAGTTACATCTTCAGTTACTGTGATAGTTACACACAAATTTTAAACTATCATCCATATTATAACCATCTGCAGTATTACAAAAGGTAGAATTCCTTGGTATTTTTACTCATAAAGCAACTGCTAACTAAGATGATGCCCCTATTTCTCAAATTTAGAAAGTGAGGTTATACCGCATGCCAATACCAAGTAAAGAAAGCCACCTTACGCAGTAGTTTAGCAATAATGTAGTTACGTATATAGTTACATAAACAGAGACATGTTAATCCTAGTTACAATGTCAGTTACGTATATAGTTACTAATGCAAACATAGTTACAACGATAGTTACATTGATACTTACTTATTTCCAATACAGCTTCTCAACAAAAATGACACAACTTCACACTGAATAAAGAACTATCATACATAATATGACATTTCAGTTCCACAACTCCATAAATTCGTAAACAAACCTTCCACATTGTATGAGCCATGCCAAAATCTGAAGGTTTCATAAACAAATTGAAGCAGCGCACCAAATCACAACAAATCATATAGAAAACAAACCGAAATTCACATGCAAAATAAAATAAAACCTGATGTGAATCCCTAAATTGAATTCGAACCTTAGAAATCCCTAAAGAATGCAATCAAACTCACTTGTTGAGTAAGTTGATATGTATGGATGACGACGCTGGACTTGAGGACGTCAGTGTTGGAGTCGGGCTTAGCTTGGACGCAGTCGCGAAGGACAGTGAGTTTGGCGCGTCGGACGGGTGCGGTTGGTCGGAGTCGTTGGGGATTAGAGAGCGGAGATTGGAGACCTTGACAGAGGGGGTTGGCGGAGGTTGCGGAGCGCGGAGGGGAATGATTTGCAGTAGCGCCGGCGGAGATAAACCCAATTAGATTTGAATTAGCGATATAAGGATTTGTGGAGAGGCTGAGTTGGTATGGGAATGGCCTGGAGATAAATAGATCAGTAACTAATTAGGTTTAGCTCAGTGACATATTGTAAATTTCGCGAACTATATGGGCAACGCTTTAAAGATTTTAATTGAGTGACTTAATTATCATTATCAAACAGTTACTAACCATTTTATCATTAGGTTGCTCTAAAATGACTTTTTTTTTATCATCAGCCCATATTAGTATAATCTTCTTAAAAACAAGCTTTTATTGATTTAATTGCTCAATGGGTATTTTAGAAAGATTAAGGAGGTGTAAATAGTATTTTAGTTTTAAAGTAAGGCTTAGTTTGGTATTGAGGTGAAAAAACTTAAATATGGAATAACTGAGTTTTAAATAAGTAACATCTTGTTCAAGGAAGATTAATTCCGTAACTTTCGTAGTGTGTCTTGACCTAATTAGGCTAAATTAGTATGATATATAGTTGATAGGCAATCCCTGATTAATCGTGATACTTAATGTAATGCATATATAAATGCCTCCTTATCAATGAATGAAATATCGATTTACATTTATCTTTTTCTCCTAAAACACGTTATGAGCACGTGACTTTAGCATTCGTCTAATAGCCCTGAAAAGAAGGCCAAACCCCTCATAGTCTTCCTCTGCCGACAACCTCTTTGTCGGAAGAGAAATCCCAGAAACCCTTATACTGACGAAAGCTTCGTCGGAAAAGAGAGAGAAACTCAAGCAAGTTTATTATGCCGACGAAATATTTGTTGGTAGAAGTATAATAAAAAATAAAAATAAAAGCTCAGGGCACCCAGAACTTTGCTCTGGGCACCCAACCCTCTTCCTCCTCCTCTGATCTTAGTGCGGACCTGGCCTCCTCCGCCAGTCGACGCTGCCGCCCAACACGTCTACCAAGCCTAAAGCCGCCGCCGCTAGGGAGCTTGAAACGCCGCCGTTCCGTGCCCAAGATCCAGCCCAGCCCGGCGTCCCTCCTCCGGCCAAGACGATGCCGCCTAGCGCCAACGACGCCTGTCCCTCCCAGCTCCGTCCTCTAATTCGACAGCGACCCAGCGTTGCAGCATCGGGTTTGCTCGACCCGAATCAAGCGAGCCCGACCCGGATTCGAAGTACTTGACCCGGTCCCTAGGGTCCGATACGACCCGTGCTCAACCAACCCGACCCGAGTCGGGTTTGAGCCTCCTGCTCGAGCCCATCAGCCTTCTGGCCCCCTTTTCCTCTCTCCTTTTCCTATTTAATTATGTATTTGCATAGAATGTATCTAACTATATATTACGTGCTTATAGCAAAAACCGTCATTCGTCGAAATATTATGACGATGTGTACGCCATAAAGAGACACAATTTTCTGCATTTCGTTCAAGGATTGAAGCGATTATTGCAACTTTCACAAGAATAAGAACTGAGTCCTCAAGTAAAATTTATATTACAACGCAGTTCACTCAATGAATTAGCAAGTAAGTTTTTCTTAAAGTTCATGCTTTCTGTAATTTCAATTGTTGAGACTTTTATTTTTTTTGGGACTTTCAAACTCCCTGCTACATCATCCCGATTCTTCTGCTTCTCGGGACGATACAAAGGGGCCTCACCCACCCTGGCGTATCACTGTTTTCAGGGTAACGGTGATGTTACCATCCACCGTTGTGTTTGTGGCTATGATGTTACGGTGAACCATAACGTCTTCGTGACCATTTTGTCACGGTTCCAACAGAATATTGTCGATGATTGTGACGATTCTAAGGGAGTAACACTATAAAAACAGACAAAGTCATGATGTGCGACGAAAATTGTCGTTGTAACATCTATATGTGACAGAAATTGTCACAGTAAATATTGAATTGAGTTACCATAATCTTGGTCTCGACCTATATTCAATACCTTCCCTCTTGTTCTTTTGAGAAAAAGAAAAATTGACCGCAAAATGCGCCCTAAAAATGACATAAAAAAATAGAGGGGGAGGCAACGCCTCGTAACCCTCATGTCATAAAGAAAAAAAGTAAAGGGCCATTGAAAAAAAAAATGGAGAATCATGTCTTTGATATGGTTCTACATCAGTTCACAAATTACAAATAATGCAATCATAAAGTCAATGTATACAAGAGATACATAGAAGAAGATGAGAGTATTATTCTCATGATAACGGATTTTAAAGGAAAATAATAATTTGCTATAAAAAAGAAGCATATGACTTTGATTTCATAGTCGAAGTGACTACAAATCCGTTCACTTTGTGAAGGCATAGACCTCAAAGGTGTGACTAATGCTACTTAGTCGATACACTTTTCATGGTCAAGACCTCGATGTAACCGCTGGCATTTATCTTAATTCTCCCATATTGTTCAAATTAATGAACGAACGAGACTTGTACGATGCATGGTTCGATTTCCTAAAAGTTATATGTGAATGCAATGTATCACATTACACATTTACATGGCATGTTGATATGAGTTCACCATTCTAACTGGTGATGTTAACTCAAACTCACTGAGATAAACGAGCATATGCTCGTCAAACACAATAGACAAGCTTACACCACATGCGCGGATGCATGCGCATTGCTCGGCCTCGGCTTAGACACATTTGCGCACACCATAGCTCGCCTTGCCCGGCCTTGGTTTCGGCCTTGGTTTGGCTTGAGTGCGGCTAGGCCAACAGCTCCGCCAGGCCACAACCACACGCTGCAGTAGCTTGGGTCTCCGGACCTTGGCTTGCACACAACCCGCCAAGCCAAGCCATGCCCCGGCAATGACCTGCACTCGGCCTGGCCCACAGCCCCTCTCGGCCCTATAATCCCCTGCACCTGCCCCGGCACGTCTTGGCTTCGGTCTTGACATGCCTTCGACCCTTTGCACGGCATCGGCCCCGTCAGGTCCTTGCATCATGCCTCGGCTAACATTGGTTTGGCCTCGGTTGGCCCTTGGCAACCTGCATGGCCTCGATTCTAGGATACAAGTCTCGGCCCCATAGGCCTTTGCCTTTGCCTCGACATGCCTTGGCCTCGGCTAAGGCAGCCTTGCACCCGCCTATGCTCGACCCCAGCCACTCCCAGCCTTGCTTCGGCTTGGCTCCCACTCTAGCTCGGCCTTGACATGTCCTTGGCTCCAGCCTTGACATGTCCTTGGCTCCGGCCTCGGCCTTGTCTTGACTCTGCCCCGGCTAGCTAGCTCATGGCCTCGTTTCTTGATACTTGATTTTTAGACATTACTGTCTATATAGTATCGATGCTGGCTCTTTTGGTTGTTTTCCCGGGTCTAGTTTTGAGCGTTAACGGATGAATTTGCTACACCTTTAAGGGTGCCCATGCTTTATCTTGTGATGTTACATGCCATGTAAAACACTCTATAGGAATTGAGTATATATTTCGGTTTATATGACTTGGAATAAACCTTGTCTCTACACTCTTATATATGAATGTATCATAGAGACATTGAGTGCATAGCTAATCTTCATGGATTTTGTTTTTTATAAATCCATTGTGACTATGATGACTAGATCATCACATATAATCATAGAGCATTCTCATGATCAAAGTTTCCATGTGTTATGACATTATGATTCAAAGTCATATATGCTCTCCTATGCATAAAGAAGCAATCGAAACTTGCTCACTACTTAAAGATATTTGTGCCAACGTTTACCACCTTGAAACTCATTGTGGAAATTGAAAAGATTTATTGTGTATCGCTTCTATTGATTGCGCACAACTTATGAGTCAATTGTGAATGAATTTCACCTATACTATGATTCGGATTCTTAGAATCGGTAACTCTTATAGACTCTAACATACATCGTCCATAATTTTAGACATGTTTTGATGATCCATATATGAAAGAAACTTACATGGACATCGTTTCTTTGAGAAAAGAAGCTATTAGGGATCAAAGATGACCAAAATCATATTTGGTAGCATCATGAGCAATGTTCAACGCTTAAATATGACATTAACGTCACCTAAGTCTGCCTCCAAATCAATGGAAGTACTATTTATGCATTTAATATTGCATATCATCCCCATTATGATCCTTCATTAGCTATGCTCATTATTTAGAAGCATAATCTTTAGGAAAGTTTTGGAGTAACGCCCTCCTACGCTAAAGATAATGATACACACGATGATGGCTCTGATGCCTTATCATGATTCAATTTTTGAGACACAATGATACTATGCTGATATATATATATATATATATATATATATATATATATATATATTGGTTAAACTCAAGTCATAACACTTAGATGTTATGAAGCACCTTCACAATAATCGAAAAGTTGAAGAAACCTAGATTTTTTGGTTTTTCAGCGCGGACTTGTCTTTGTGAGGACCGGTTCACCTACTTTTAGGCCGGCTCTTGAGGTGAAACTTGCGGCCACCGATTTTTAACATCCAAGGCTACCTACTCATAAAATTTGAGGGTCATTAGACACTTGGAAGGTGGTGAACCGCTCGACACAAATGTTTACTGACCTCCGGCGACCTTTCCGGCCGGTTCGGTATGTTTCCTGACGGTTCTGACAGTGAGGCCAGCTGCGTTGAAATCCTAACACATATGTTTACCTATTGTTAAAATTTGGTTGCTTTTGGGGTCCTAAAACTAGGTGAAACATTTCAGGAAGCATATAAGCATATTGTGGTTTCGTAATGGAATGCATCTTGTTAACGAAGTCATATTGCACTCCACTACCTTGTCAGTTAGGTAGTTCCGAAAATCTGAACATGCAGCTTATACCTAAATCATCTTTATTGGAACTAAGTAAAGAAATGTATGTAAACATCCTGAACGGATTAATTTACACCCAAATCAAGTGAGCCAGAAACCACGAAGTGTCTATGCTATCAGATTGCGACGATCCCTTTATGGCCTCCGATAGTCTGGTAGGATAAGGTACACACAGTTGAGTGACTACTTGATTGGAGATGGGATATGAAGAATCATGGCTATTTGCCTGTGAACTCCGGATGAATTGTGATTGAGACATCACTAATCCGACGTTAAGAATGAAAGGATCTTGGGAATACTCGGTCTCAAAAGGTGACAACCGTTGGTGATGATACTTATTCATCTATCGGCTTATGGCAATCTAAAGGACGTTAAACCAAAGCCTATATGTATCCCATGATCAGTCGATATCTTGAGAAGACTTGTTTCGTTCATATGACGATAAATCTTGGGAGATCAAACTCTCCATCTAAGTACGATGTGCGCAAACATGTACTTGTCTTGATATACTCGACTTGACAGCTCATTCGCTATAAACTTATCTAGCCAAGGTAATGGCTAGATGTGCCCACACAATGCCATGGTATATGACAGTACCTTCTTTCAAGTGTGAAAGGTTAAGGGTCATTCAATCCCAATCTGAATGACACATCAATAGGCAATTCCAGAATCTGCCTGATTTTGTAAGTCGACTTCCACGAGATCTACATGACAGAGCGCTCATTAGAAAATGGTGAATCTAGTACCGTTGAAAAGGTCTATGTGTCTACTTTCCAGGCACATCAACCATTTGATCATAGTTATCATATTGAGTGAGTTATGGCTGTTTTGGAAAAGTAGGATGAATCTGTCCGGTAATTTGCATATCAGTCACCTTCGATGGAGCTTTATGGTCAGCTCAGAACGAACCTCGTTGTGTGCTTTAATCACTGGAAATATATGGGTCTTTAGTTTCCATAACACTTTACGATTTGTTCATATCTATCGTATCGAAGGAGTTATGACTGTTTAAGTACACGAAGGTCATGCTGCGAGTGAATCTGTTTTTTAACGTGAACTCTAGTTTTGAGTTCTTAAACATATTTCTTCCTTGAGACCAAGTAATGCTAAGTATAGCTGGTCTAATACAAGGTTAATGTGGCCATATTCAATGATTTGATCATTGGCCACACCTACTTTTGAAGCTTGTGAGGAGTGTTTGTGTACGCCACTAATCTAAACTCCTAAATTGAGTTACCAATCAAGAGGAGTTGTCTTGTAGACATAAGGGGGAGTCTACCTCACATATAATCTTCAATTGTAGTTGATGCGTTGTGCTCTTTTCCCTTCGACCAAGATTTTATTTTTACCCAAGAGGTTTTTATTTTGCTTGGCAAGATTTTAGCAAGGCAACATGTTATGCATCGTGTCACATTAGGTAAGCGACACAAGGGGGAGTGTTCAAGAAAGGTTAATTCTGTAACTTCTGTGGTGTGTTTTGACCTAATTAGACTAGATTAATAGGATCTATAGTTGATAGGAAATCCGTGATTAATTGGAATACTTGATGTAATGCCTATATAAAGGTCTCCTTATCAATGAATGAAATATCGATTTGCATCTATCTTTTTTCTCCTAGAACACATCTAACCTGCTTTTTAAAATCGTGGTTTTTTCAACTAAATTTTATAAATAAGCACCTTATAAAAAATTTACCAAACACATAATCATCTCATAATGATAATTTTAAGTGATTATTTTTGACAGGACCCGAACCAAATTTCACCCTGAAACCCGGATAAGGCCCTGCGGGGACCACCTTAAGACTAACTTTATCGATAAATCGATAAATCAATCTTAAGATGGACAACCCTAAAACCTGCAACAACCAAAACACTTCTAATTCCAGTTCCAACCTCAACACCTGGAGCCATCTGCTCCCCAAATCACAACAACCGCCACAAATAAATACAAAATTTAATTCAACTGGCTCACAGATAATCAGAGCAATCTAACAAAATGAACTGGAATCACAATTGGAAATATAACAAGAAATGTAATATGAAACTAAAAGAATAAGGGATCACAGATCCCACCTAGCGGAAGCGACAATGATGATGACTATGCCTCGACTCCGAGTACTCTTGACCTCTGATCACTACTCTGCACACTGGGCGATTTTAAAACAAATGGCCAAGGGGAAAGTAAATTAAAAACGTTAGAGTGAGTGGATAAAAATAAAACAATTTAGTATAATACTTTAATTAAAAGTATCATATTACTTTCCCAATATTTTATAAATAAAACCACATTGCATGCCTTTAATAAAACGTCCCACGTTTTAAGAAAATCATGTTTAAAAATCAGCTCCGCTAATATATCAAATAAACAAATAATGATTTTGTTTATATATGTATTTCAAAACGAAATATTTTTGAAAATCAATTAATAATATTTCACGACCAATCTCATTGGTCATATAAAAACCCAGCCCCGCTGGTTCGGGAATTTATTAAATTACAGAAAGTCCCATAGAGAAAATATTCCTGAAAACCAAATAATATAAAATCATGACCAATCCCATTGGTCCTATAATAGAATAGTGGAACGTCATTACCACCATTTAATAGTAGCCTCCAAGACTAAGGGTCGAGCCTCCAAGACTCTCTCTATACAGTCCCACGCTATGCCCGTACACGTCGACCACCGAGCGTGAATCTGAGCTATGTGGTCAAGTCGTCACCTCGCATGGGCTCAGGCGACACTATGCCCGTACACGTCGACCACCGAGCGTGAATCTGACCTAGGTGGTCAAGTCGTCACCTCGCATGGGCGCAGGCGACTAAGCTAGCTAGCATCAATATATATCTGGACCCTGATATGGTGAAAATCCGAAAACAAAACCGAAAGTACGCTTCCCCTTATATATCATAAATCCGTACGGTCCCCGACCGCACATCTGAGGTTTATAATAATCATTAGTATAATAGCCTCGAATGAACATATATAAATATCCGACAAGCCTCATATCATAAAAATAATTTCGAAAAGAATATATAATGTCGACATGTCTCACATGTCGTGAAATCATAAACTCCCCGAAAATTTCATTTCCGGTCTTTCAAATATAAAATACAATAACAACGATTATGTATAATTTATCAAATCATACTATTTCTGGAAATCTCATTTCCGGGTACAATACGTACTACTAAAATAGTAGTAAAAGTATAACCCAAATCCATAATATACTTTAAATATTAAATCAACAATTATAACAGAAGTATATGAATTATCGACTTTCGATAATTCATATCATGCTTACGAACTCATTTAATTAAATAAATTGCATTTCAATAAAACGTAATTGCATGCATTTATTTTAAAATAAAATCCACTCACAGTACGGCCGAGCGCACCGCTAATCCGGTCTCTCGTCCCGTCGAATAACCTCTCGACCTGTAATAGGGACATAATTATAATTATTACGAAACTCGGAATTTAATCATAAACGTTAAATCTATGGACGTCCTCACTCGCACGAAATCTCCCAATTTCCTCTTTTTCAGTTATCGGTATAGGAATTACGCCTCAATACCGAAAATCTACGTCCGAAATTACTCAGGACACCCAACTCGTGTCCGATTAATCATTTTACCAGTTATTTCGTCGTAAAACCATTTTAATTAGCTTTTAACCTTTTTACGGTAAGTCAACAGTAACTTTTAATGGTCAAACAATAATTATTCTAGGTAAAACAGTAATTCTGAAAGTCAAACAGTAAATAGTTAAAATCCAATTACTATTTATCATTTACTTTTACTGTTTACCTTTACTTTTACTGTTTACTATTTACCTTTCACCTTTTACCGTTTTACTTTTACCTTTTACTGTTTTACTGTTCATCATCTCCTACCTCACGCCGCCGGAACAGTGGCGCCGCCGCCACCGCCGCCGGAACAGCAGCGCCGCCACAGGAGACAAAACCACCTCCAATCGATCCCAAATTTCCACAGCAGCATCGCCACCACCTCGGGGACTCATCCCCGTCGCCTCCGCCGCCAAGAACCAGCGCAGCCGCCGCATACGGCGGCCGGCACGGCGGCCCAAAATCCCAAATTCAAAAATCAACCAATCGAACCCCAAATTACACTCAAACGACTCCAATCATCGTCCTAAACCTGAATTCAACCTCTAAATTCACCAAAAACATCAAATACACAACCTCCATAAAAAATCACCAAAACTCTAAAAATTTCAAATCCTAATTTCTCCTTACCTGGTGCAATTCGGTTCAATTCCTTCTATGGAATAATTGCACACGTCGAGACCTTCAATTCCCCTCAAGAATCGGGCCGAATTGTGGCCGGAGGAGGGAGTTCTTGGTTCGACTGTGTCGACCCCTCCCAAGCTCCCACCGATCGAACCACGGCGAACCCGGCCGCGTGGCTACCACGGAGGAGAAGAGGAAGAGGAGGCGGTCCAAACGGGACTAGTGTGCCGACCCAGTTCGGCCAGACGGCGGAGGTTCGGCCGGAGGTCGGGCCGAGTCGGGGGAGAGGAGAGAGAAGAAAAAGAAAGAAAAGAAAAAGAAAAAGAAAAAGGAAAGTTTCCCGTTCGGGAAATTTTTCATTTCCCGCTATTTATACTCGTCCAAAAATCGGACAATTTCCGATTTACATCGTAACGTTTTCGTACGAACTCCAAATTGAGCATGCTACGTGCCCACGAACTCGTTTCAACGTCTTCTATCTCGTTATGAAATAAAATCCTTGGTCGAGTCAACTTATTTAAAAGTCAACCTTTAGAACTTTCAAATCGTAAAAACCATTCCCGAGGATAAATAATAAAAGTAAAACAGTTAAACGGTAATTCTAGGTTCGGGTCGTATCAATTTTTCCCAAAACTCAATATCAAACTAAGCCTAAGGAGGTCTAAGTGCCAATTTGGGAGGTATGTATAGAAGCTCCATTTTTCAAAGTTTACACCTTAAAAAAAAAAAAAAAAAAAAAAAAGTCAATGCTTATTAGCCCAGATTTTGGAACTTTTGTTCCCACTAGTATGATAAGATTTGAAAAAGTCAGCTTCTATTTATACCTCCAAAATTGGTACTTAGACCTCTTTTTTTTTTTTGTTATAGTTGACTTTACAAACTAATGTCAAATTTCTAAAAAACACGTAATATTTATAAACCCTAAAATATACAACAAAACAAAAATATATTGGTTTTGTTGTGATTTTAACTAGATATGGAAATTCCCACCGAAAATTCTAAAAAACTAATTAAGGAAATCTAATTTCCTTCATTCTAAAAACCTAATTAAGGAATTGAAATTGTTCAGAAGAATCAGATCTTGGACAATAAGAACCAGATCTTAAGAGGTAATTGAGTTATCAATTAACATGGGTTTAGAAGTTCATCTTCTCTAATCCGGCTAAAGGTATGCTTTGGATATTACAAAGATTGTTCCATAGAGGGGTACATGTGTTTTTGTGTGTGTATATATCAGGATATGTTGATGACCAAATGTGAAGAACATGAACAAGTTGTGGAGTTGATTGATTCATCATCACTTTAGGAAGTATAGTCGCAAGAGTTTACAATATGAACTAAGTAACATTAGAATAATAAATTTTCTTTCTTTTTAGTTATTATGTTTTGATTAAAATATCATGTACCATATATTTTTAGAGGATTGAATTATTTGAATTTATTGAGTGTATTGAACGAGGGGTATTGTGGGTAAAAAGAGGAGGTGTAAATACCAAATAGATAATCTGTAAAAGTAAACAAGAGGTCTATTAAGTGGGGAGGTCTAGATACCGATTTTGGAGGTATGAATAGAAGCTCCTTTTGAAAAATTCTCATCAACCCAAAAAAAAGACGATTATACCCTTAATCAATTAGATAAATCTAAAATAGTATTGTAGGAGAAACAAAAGATAAGCAAAGCGTTGTTTTATTGATTGATAAGGAGACCTTTATATAGGCATTACATCAAGTATTCTGAATAATCAGGGATTCCCTATCTACTAAAAATATTACATATCTAGTCTAATTAGGTCAAGACACACCATGAAAGTTACGAAATTATCCTTCCTTGAACACTCCCCCTTGTGTCGCGTACCTAATGTGACACGGCGCATAACATGTTGCCTCGCTAAAACCTTACCAAGCAAAACAAAAACCACTTGGGTAAAATAAAAGCTTGCTCAAAGGAAAAAGAGCACAAAGCGCCAACTACAATTGAAGATTACATGTGAGGTTGTTGACAGTAGCCGCAGAGGGGCTACCCAGGCCCACAGACCCGCAGTCAGTAAGCCCAGGCCCGGACTGGGGCCCGGAGCAGGATCGCCAGCACCAGGACCCGAGGCCCAGCAGTCTACCTTATGGCCAGGGGCCCGGGAGCCGGGGACGCCAGCCTGTTGAACAGACCACCAAAGCTGCCCCTTTGTGTACGAACAGAAGGGAATCAACTGCCCTCATTAATGGGTAACTCGACTCTCCAACTACTTATTATTCCCGTTTAAGTTATCCATTTGTCCCAACGGTACTAACTTAGGCATCGGAGAGGACAAGACTGGCCCGCCCGGTATTCCCCTTAGTTATCAGGGTTTGCAGGAGGGAATCACACCAAGATCCACCAGTTTCTATCAGGCCTACGGGTTTGAGCGAAAACAATTGGCGCTTTCTGTGGGATGATTTCTACGAAAAGTTGTGTTGCTCTACCGGAGGGTAGAGCCCGATCGATCCTTCGAAAGACGGTTTGAAATTAAATCCACGTTCCAAACACCATGGAGAGAAGGAAGGTGAAAGCTAGCATGAGAGGGCTGGAAGAGGAAGTTCGGGCCCAAAACCCTAAAGCTGAGGTCGACGCGAGCTTTGTCCCGGCTCTCGACCGGGATGGAACCCTCGATCGCCGGGGCTCAGATGGCTTTCACCAATACGATGAGGGGGAAGAGATAAAAAAGATGAAGGTAGAAGTCGCGCGATTGCGAGAAGAGGGCGATCGAGACCGACTAAGGGCGGATGCCCGGTACCAAGAGTTGGAAGCGGTGAACATCGCCCTATTGGTGGCCTTGGAGAAAGGGCACCAGCAGAACACCTCTCGGGCAACATCACGGCCTGTACTAAATAAAGGTGACGAATTCCCGCACCTAGAGGTGGGACAGCCTACGGGGAGGGAGAAAGATTGCGCATTTGCCCACGTCACTCTTTCCGGAAGCTCTGAGGAATTCTGGGTCGGTTGAGCCCCCGTACCGAACGAACTTAGCACCGGGCGAGCAAGACAGCTCCATGGCGAGGGCGCTTCAGACGCTCTCCACCTCGGTGTCGAACATGAAGGGCCGGATGGAGGCCAATGAGAGAAGGGCAGTGCGACCGCTGGAAGGTGCGGGATTCAGCGAACGCACTGTACCTTTTTCGCACCGGGTTTTGGAATCCGGGAGATCCGGTAACCAAAAGTCCCTAAAACTGACGTACTCAGGAGCCGGCTGCCCATACCAACACCTGGACAGCTTTAAGTCACAAAGGGCTACTCTGATGCCACGTGCTGCAATATGTTCCAAGAGACGCTCTCAGGGGAGGCGTTGGGCTGGTTCTATGAGCTGCCAATAAGCTCAGTTGAAACGTTCGAACAGCTAGCTGATAAGTTTGTCGGCTGATTCATCCTCAGAGCCGAAGCGGCCCAAACATCAACGGTCCTCTTTGATTGCATGCAGACGGACCACGAACCACTACGCGCCTTCGTTAACCGATGGCAAATCGCCACGGCTGGGATCATAAACTTAGATAAAAGGATCGCCGAGATGGCATTCAAGCAAGGGTTAAGGCCCGGACAACTCTCATACGCCCTACGAGTAAAAGAGCCGCCGGGGTACGACGAGCTAATGGCCGTGGCCGTCAGGCACCCCCAAGCTGAGCATGAGACATATGGGAATAGGCTGCCCAAGCGAAGGTCGGATGACCTGTTACCGACGCCCTCCTATGAAAACAAGGCCTGGCGGCAGGATCGTGATCGTGCGCCTACGATCGATAAGAAAGCCGAAGTATGGGGCGATTGGCGACCCCGCCGGAGCGGCAACGGGATCTCATGGGAGGGTAGAAGACCACCGCTTCTGCGCCCGACACAGCCCATGGCAGCAGCACCAGCGGAGCGGCAACAGCAGCCCCTGGCTATAATGCCTGCATGGCGACAACAGAGGACCCTGGCCATTATGCCAGCGGGAAAGCTCGAGGACCCAACCCACCGGACTAACGACCACCGAGCCCTGAGAACGGTCATGGACGGGCGAATCCGGGCAGGTGATCTGCAAAGGCACTGACAGGGTGCCTAAAACGTGGGAAACATACGCACCCGAGTCCCCGGGGGGGTCGAGGTGCATGGAAGTAACATGGTGGGGGCCACATCGATCGACTCACCGGGAACTCAAAGAAGCGGTGCCTAAGGTCGATCTGGGGAAAGGAAGTGTACACCTTTGGGGGAGGAAGCGGCCAGGCCGCTAAAACCGGATGGAAGTCGGTCACGTTCTATGAGGAGGAGGAGCCGGAGGATCTGATTCAACCGCACAACGATCCCTTCCTCGTTACGATCCAGATAAACCACTGGATAACCAGCTGGATGTTAATCAACACAGGGGCTTCTGTCAATGTGATGTTTCGAGAAGCGTACAAGGGGCTGCACCAAGGGAGGGGCAAATTATCCCAGGATAACGAGCCGCTGATAAGCTTCTCTGGCGAAGTGGTCCAGCCTTTGGGGTCGGATTACCTGCCGCTGGTCTTCGACGAGGGAGATAGAACGAGAAAGGAACACCTGGAGTTCATTATAGTGGATTGTCTGTCCTCATACGACGGCATAATCAGTCGGTTAGGACTGTGGAGGCTGAAAACGTTCATAGCCGGCCACTTGCTAATGTTAAAAATGCCTTCCCCCACTGGCGTCATCACCATATGCTGGGATCAGAAGATCGCCCGCAAATACTATGCGGAGGCCTTAGCCTACGTGAGAAAGCGGGCCGAGGTCTTCACGGCTACTCAACGAGCGCTATTGCCAGATCCGGGTATTGACCCCCGTGATGACACCAACTCCGACGAGGAGAAGACGAAATGCCCTTCTGCTGTGGAAGAAACCGAAGCGATCTCCATCTCGGAGGATCACCCGGAGCGAAAAAGTGGTGATAGGAACGAAGCTCGCCCCGGATGTCAGGAAAGATCTCATCACCTTTCTCCGGGGGAACAATTCAGTGTTCGCATGGTCCTACGAGGACATGCCGGGCATATCCCCAGAAATAGCCGTCCACCGGCTAAATACCCAGCCCGACGTTCTCCCGGTAAGGAAGAAAAGGAGGTCCTTCAGCCCGGTGAAATATGAGGCGACCAGAGAGGAAGTGCAAAAACTAAGAGGCATGGATTTCATCCGGGAAGTTCAGTATCCCCGCTGGCTCGCCAACGTGGTTATGGTCCCAAAGAGGGGAACCGACCAGTGGCGCATGTGTGTTGATTTCACAAACCTAAACCCCCGAATAGACCAGCTTATAGACTCAACATCCGGTTTTAAACTACTGAGCTTCATGGATGCCTATGCCGGATACAACCAAATAAGGATGAGCCCGGACGATGAAGAGCACACCTCGTTCACGACTGACCGAGGGACCTACTGCTACAAGAGGATGTCGTACGGCCTAAAGAACGCCGGGGCCACGTACCAACAGGTGGTAAACCGCATGCTAGAACAAGAGATGGGTAAAACGGTGGAAGTTTACGATGCTGGTCAAAAGGTTGACCGCAGGAGCCCACGTCCGAGACTTGGCAGTAGTCATCGGCAAGATGCTCAAGTTCGGGATGCACCTGAACCCAAAGAAGTGCATTTTCGGGATTTCAGAGGGCCTGTTCCTAGGCCACATCATTAGCCAGCGAGGAATAGAAGCTAACCCGCTAAAGATTCAAGCGATCCTAGACATGGAGACACTAGAGGAAAGAAACCAGGTCCAAACGCTGACCGGCCGACTAGCCGCCTTGGCCAGGTTTATTTCCCGCCTGACCGTAAGTGTACCCCGTTCTTTAAACTGCTGAAGGCGCAGCAGTTCAAGAAAATTCACTAGGCAGCGGAGCACGAGGCGCCATTCCAGTCCATCAAGACATACCTATCTGCAGTACCTCTCCCATCCAAACCAGTACCGGGCTAGATGCTATACCTCTACATAGCCGCATCGGACCTTCGTTAGGAAGGAAGACACGCTCGAGCTCCCGGTATACTACGCAGGAAAGGGACTTACCGGAGCCGAAAGCCGATACCCTGACATTGAAAAACTGGCTCTAGCTCTGATCGTCAGCGCCAGGAAGCTCCGACACTATTTCCAAGCTCACTCTATCACCCTGTATACCAATCACCCTCTGCGGCAGATCCTGCAAAAGCCAGAGACTAGCGGCAGGCTGGTACGTTGGGCAGTAGAGTTGGGAGAATTCGATATAACTTATGCCCCGCGAACGGCCATCAAGGGCCAGACTACTGCGGATTTCATATGCGAACTCACCCCGATGGCGGTGGGAGCGCATTCTGATCGGCCCGAGGGCACCGGACCAGCTAAAACCGTAAAAGTCGAACCGGGCCTTCCCAGCGGTTGGAAGCTTTATGTAGCACTTCTGTTACAAGTAAGAGGAGTGGAGCCGTCATCATGCTAACCGCACCCGATGGCCAGTCATATGAGTATGCCCTGCGATTCATTTTCAATACTTCCAACAACGCCGCTGAGTATGAGGCCCTCATAGCCGGCCTGCAACTCGCCAAAGAAATGGGAATCCCATCCATGGAAGTATACAGCGACTCGAGCCTAGTGGTAAACCAAATGAATGGGCTGTTCAAAGTCAAGGAGCCCCAGTTGGCCTGCTACTAGGCGTTGGCCAAAACCTTCATCGAGCCGTTCGAGGGCGCAACCATTCAGCATGTACCCCGGGAGGCAAATAGGCATGCAGATGCCCTGGCAAGGTTAGCGACTGGGAACTACCCACCGGAGTACCGCAGAGCTAAGATCGAAACCCTCGAGAAGCCGAGCATAAGCAAGACCATCTCTGAGATATTTGCGGTAGAAGAGGCTCCTCCGAGTTGGATGGATCCGATCATAAAGTACTTGGTTGACAAAACCAGCCCTCAGGATAAAATAGAGGCCAGGAGGTTACACCTCTGGTGCGCCAGGTACAGCCTCCTCGGTGGCAAGTTATACCGAAGAGGGCACAGCTTCCCCCATCTGAAATGTATAACAAAAGAGGCGGGAGAGGCCATCATGCGAGAAATCCATGAAGGAGTGTGCGGTAACCATTCTGGTGCCCGATCCCTATCTCATAAGTCGCTACGGGTCGGGTACTTTTGGCCAGACATGGCAGCAGCGTCGAGAAAAATTTCGGGCTGCTGCCACAAGTGCCACATGTATGCTACTACACCTGACGCCCCGGCAATTGCATTATCAATTATGTTGGCGCCGTGGCCGTTTGCATAGTGGGGGCTAAATATTATCGGCCCTTTCCCAACAGTTGTAGGACAGTACAAGTACGCCATTGTAGCCGTTGACTATCAGACTAAGTGGGTCGAGGCGGAGCCCCTAATCAACATTACCGAAGAACAGGTAAATAAGTTCCTGTGGAAGAACATCTACTGCCGGTTCGGGGTACCGCAGACCATAGTTACGGATAACGGGACACAATTCAACAATACCGATCTCATCCAGTACACGGCCTCTATAGGGACCCGGATGTTGTTCGCCTCAGTAGCACACCCGCAAACCAACGGCCAGGTTGAAGCGGTCAACAAAATCATCAAGAATCTCCTCAAGAAGAAGTTAGACGACAAAAAAGGGTTATGGGCTGAGGAACTCCCGGCGGTCTTGTGGGCAATCCGTACGACAACAGCCGAAGCAACAGGGGAGACCCCGTTCTGTATGGCATTCGGGAGCGAAGCGGTTCTCCCCTTAGAGACTGACATGCCCAACGGCAGGGTTGAGAATTATGAAGCTGAAACAAACGCCGAAGGGATACGACTCAACCTGGATCTCATTGAAGAGCGGCGCGACCAAGGGCATATGCGAAACCAAACGTACAAGCAACGGGTCACTCGATATTATGACAGAAAGGTTTGGGAAAGAAAGTTGCAAGTAGGGGATTGGGTGATGAAGAAGGTTCAGAAAAAGCCGCTGGCCTTGGAGCCAACGTGGGAAGGGCCCTACCAAATCACCGCAGCCGTAGGCCCGGTGACATTCCACATCATAGATACTGATGGCATCTATTCCACCCGCCCATGGCATATTCAGCATCTTCGGTTCTACCCTAAGTGAGGTCACTGCCTTAAAGTGGACAGTGTTGTATTTAATACCAACGTTACAACACAGCTAGTTACTAGTTTTTTTCCTTTTTCCAACACAGCTAGTTACAAAATAAATACATATACCAAGTATCTGCCGTTACTACCCTAAAACAGAAACCGTTAATCAGCGCCACCGGCGCCCCTAATCCCTGACCCACCAGCCTTGAGAGACCGCTCTTGCTCCAACTTCTCAGCCAAGGCTACTTCAGCCTCCATCCTCTCGGCATCAAGCCACCCTTTCTCTCTCCACTCCAGATAGGCATCATTTAGTCCCTTCGCACGGGCGGTCTCCAGCATCTCCGCAAGTTCCACCGAGTCCCGGAAATCATTAATAACTTTATCAGCGGCTTCTGCAAGTCGAGATTCTACAAACTTCTCTCCCCCCTTCAGGACCGCTGTTACTTGGGCTCGTAGCTCCAAATTCTTTGCTACCAGTTCTGTTACCCTCCCAGATGGCTTCCAGCACGGTTGCCCGCTCCCCAGCTTCTGTCAGGTTTGACTCCAGTTCCATAATCCTCTCTTCCTGAGCGGCCACCAGTCTACCCGCCTCCTCCCTCTCCTGCGCAAGCTTAACCTCTAGCAATGACAGTTGTATCGTGAGGTCCTCTACGTACTTCTCAAAGACCGGAGCCCCCTCACTAGGTTCAGTGACATAAAGTATAACGACCCGTCCCGAAAGTTCACTCGGAAAATTCGAAACAGGTCTGATTAATAACTCAAAAGCCCACTAAAATCCATTTGCTCCCAAACCGCCAACACCCACCCACTGGGAACAAGGTCTGACCAATTCTTTGGTCGTTAATTTTTGACGTAAAACCCCATTTTAATCAAGTTTCACCTCTTTCGGAAAGTCAACAGTAAAATTTAAAAGTCAACGGTCAAAGTCAGACTTACTATTCACTTTACTGTTTAACCTTTTACTGTTACTATTTACCCTTTTTACTGTTTACTGTTTACTATTTACTATTTACTGACTTACTATTTTACTGTTTTCCATTCACCATTTACCATTTCACTTTTTACCCTTCTCCTTTCTCCGCCGTCGACAGCCGCAGAACCACCGGCACGCCGCTGACAGCGCCACCACAGTGGCCCAAACACCTTAATTTCAACCCAAAATCCGCCTAAAACGATCACCACCACCTCATGAACACATCACCACCATTTTCGCCGCCAAAAGCCCACACAGC
Source organism: Potentilla sterilis (assembly GCA_963682095.1). Lineage (NCBI taxonomy): Eukaryota > Viridiplantae > Streptophyta > Magnoliopsida > Rosales > Rosaceae > Potentilla > Potentilla sterilis. The sequence continues at coordinate 22,538,107 of OY821760.1, forward strand.
CGCCACGAACGGCGGCCGATACGGCGGCCCCTTTCCCCCAAACCTGCAATTCATCAATTTTCAACAATCCAAACCTCAAACTACACTAATTCAACTCTAAACATCGTCCTGAATCCAATTCCATCCTCAAATTACGTCAATAACACCAAAATTTCACTCCCCCAAATTCAAACCCAAAAAACCCTACAAATTCAAACTTAAATTTCTACTTACCGAGGTTGACTCAGACTAATTCCTTCCATGGAGTTGTCGAGCAGGACGAGGTCTTTCTTTTCCTCCCTAGAATTAGGTCGATCGGTGGCCGGAGGTGCTAGTTCCGGGTCGACACAATCGACCCCTCCCGAACTCCCACTGATCGAACCACGGCGAGCCTAGCCGTATAACTACCACAGAGGAGAAGAGAATGAGGAGGCGGTCCAAAAGGGACCGGTGGAGCTCCGAACGGCGGCCGGACGACGGAGAACCGAGGGCCGGTGCCGCTGTGTGTGGAGCTCGGGCTCGGGCCCGGGCCCGATCGGGGAAAGAGAGAGAGAAAGAAAAGAGAGAAAGAAGAAAAAGAAAGAAATGGAATATTCCCCCCTCCAAGAATATTCCCCGATCCGTAAATTTCTGCTCGTTTTCAGAAATTTCCTCTCCCCGATTTTACGTCATAACTTTTTCATACGAATTTCAAATTAAACTCGTTACGTGTCTATGAATTCGTTTTAACGACATCTATCTCGTCGAGAAATAAAATTCTCTGTCGTGTCAACTTATAAAAAGTCAACCTTCAAACCCTTCGGAATGTCAAAATAATTTAAACTTTTAGGGGGTATTTTAAGGTTCGGGTCGTTACAAACTACCCTCCTTACAAAAATTTCGTCCGCGAAATTTGCATAATCAATAAGAATAAAGACTGGGTACAAACGCTCTTCTATTCCATACTTATAATTTCATAGAATAAAACTTGCAAGAATTTAGAACTAAAAGAATCGATAATATTCAAACCATATAAGCGCAAACAGCCAACATTTAATAAATCGTTCAATTAACATATTTTTGTCCTCTAAGATTAACCGCAATTGACCAGTTCACCACGTAATAATTTCATTAATTTGGGAATTATCATAGACACCCAAAACAATTCCTAGCATTGAGATGATGAGAAACAAACCAAGTTTCTAATCATAGATGGCCTCACTTAGCTGTCGCTCTACCTCTAAATAATTCAAATATAACATATAGCTTAGTGACTCATATCTCAAACTACTTGATCAATTCACTTTCCGTATACTAGGAAGATCAAATTTAGTTCCAAACAAACATTCTCCACCTCAGGACATTTAGTTCCAAACAAAAATTAGCATTTTGTTCTCGGGCTGGTGAGTGGTTGGACCGCTGAGCTTATCTGCGGGTCTAAACCGGGGGAGGCGGGGGGTTAGCCTTGGTGGGGCGGGATAGAAATCCCTGTCCCGAGCAGTTCCTACATGCCGAGTTCACCTTGATACAGCTGCAGGTCGCCGCGACGGACTAGTCCTTCAACTGCTGTTTTCAAGGCAAGGCAGTCGTTTGTCCGGTGTGTGACTTCATCATGGTAGGAGCAGTACTTAACGGTCTGCGCTCTGGTCAGGTTCCCCTTTGGGTGCTTTCTCTTTGGCGGCGGAGGGATGTTGTTCCAATTCTCGTACATGATATCCTCGTAAGAAGAGGTTAAGGTGGAGAATACCTTTTGTCGGCCTGCGGACATGACTGCCGGGGGGCGGGTTTTGGTGGTAGGACGAGGGCCTTCCACCTCATTGCGGGGTGTCAAAATTGTCCGTCCGGCGCTGCTGGTTCCCCCAACTCCTAGGCCTTTGGTCGGATGAAGCTCCTCGGTCCTGGCCCTGCCGCCAGTTCCTGATCGTCTACTGGGCAGGCCCCGACTCCTCCTGCCTTCTCTTGTGCTGGGGACACCCGTACGTTTCGTGGTCTGCCTGGGCGTGTCTGATAGCTATTTCCATCAGTTCATCGTAACCCTGCGGGACCTCCACCCGCACAGCGTACGAGAACTTTCCGAGCCTGAGCCCTAACGTGAAGGCTGATTCGGTAATCCCCTTATCCAGGTTCCTGACCCCGGCAGTGGCCGTTTGCCAACGGTTAACGAAGGCTCTCAGCTCTTCGTCGTCGGCTTGCTTGCAGTTAAAGAGAACTGTCGAGGTCCGGGCCCTTTCGACCCTTAAGATGAACCTGCCTACGAATCTGTCGGCCAACTACTCGAATGCCTCTATAGAGTTCACTGGTAACTCGTAAAACCAGCTAAGTGCCTCTCCGGAAAGGGTCTCCTGGAATATGTTACAGCAAACGGCGTCGGAGTAACCCTTAGCACACGTTTGGGATCAGAAGTTGTTTAGGTGTGGGTATGGACAACCCTTAGCATACGTTTGGGATCACTTTTAGGTGCCTGATTTTCCGGATTCCAGAACCCGGGGTGAGAAGGGTCCGGCTCGATCATTGAACTGCACGCTCTCTGGCGGTCTCGCTGCCTTCCTCTCGTTGGCCTCCATCTAGGCCTTCATTTCTGGCACTGAGTCAGATAGTATTTAGAATGCTCGTGCGGTCGGGCTTATGGTATCACCCTCGAATGAACCACTAGCCCGCCGATTTCCGGGGGCGATCTCCGGTGACGCTGTGTTTGTGGGGAACTCCTCTCCTGCCACGTCGGTGCCTCTCTCTCCCCCTGATGACTGTCCCACCTCCTTGTGTTGGGACTTTCTTGGCGGCAACACGAATGATTTTGTCAGAGCGGCATTGCGCTGCTGTCCCATTTCCAAGACAGCCACCAGTGCGGCATTCACCGCCTCCATGTCTTGATATCGGGTATTGGCTTATGTCCTGTCCCGGTCGCTCTCTGCTCGCAAGCGGTTGACTTCCGCTCTCATCTCTTCTATCTCTCCCGCCATATCGTACTGGCCGGGACTGGAGACATCATCTTGGTTGTTGCTGGCGGCCAGCCTATCTTCCTCTCTGCTCAGGGCACCAGGGGACGTTGGTGCGGGTTCCAGGTCCCAGACTTGGTGGGATTCCTCCGGGCCTTTCCTGTGCGCATTGCGGTCGTATTCGCCGACCGTACCGCCAGGATCACAGTTGGTGGCAGCGTTCTAGCTGCAGCCGCCAACAGACTGCTCCTGCCTCTGCCCCGGGATTTTAACCAATACTGGCTCCAGAACTTGTCGATCCTCCTCTGGACTTCTTTCCCTCCTTTCTGGTTTTACAGACATATTTTCCGCGTAAATTCCCTTCCTGCTGGTAGGACAACACGTCAACTTTTTGAGAAATCTTCCCACAGACGGCGCCAATTCTTTCTGTCAGAATACGTAGACTCACAGAGATCGATGGATCTTGGTGTGACTCCTTCCTGCAAATCCTGCTAACTAAGGGAATACCGGGCGGGGCCGGTCTATTCCGCTCCGATGCCTAAGTCAGTATAGTTAGAATAAATCGATAACTTAAGCGGGAATAAGTAGTTGGAGTATTGATTACCTATTAATGAGGGTAGTTGAGACTCATATATAGACTGTCGGGTACGAGGACTGGGCTCACCCTTCGATGTGGGACTGGTCCCCTTCTGCACATATAGCTGGGCTATTTCGGCCCCTGTTTGAGGAGCTGTCGTCCCGGTTCCCGGGCACCGATCACAAGTAAGACCTCCCCGGGCGCGGGACCAGGTGTCCATGCTCTGCGCCCGGCCCCTGCGCCGGGTGCAGGAGGCTTGGCTGCGGGTTTGGGGGCCTGGGTAGCCTCTCTATGGCTACTGTCAACAGGTGGACTATAATGTTTTCAAGCATATTGTAATCTGAGAAATTTTTAGTGACAACCAAAAACAGCTAAACTATATGTTATTTCTTCATAGATCAACGACTATTAAAAAGACCTATCCCAAAAGTAGAAATCCCATGATCTCATTAATCTCTTAAAACTAGAAGTAACCCCTTCTCAAATGAAATGAATCACTTAAAAAAGTAAACACATAAAAAATCAAGCAATTGTATAAAAAAATCATTCAAAAACACATACAAATCACTTTTTGGGTTCCCGACCTCGAACCATGTCTCCTGCCGAATCGTTCTCTCCTTGCTACCATATCTCCTGCCTTAACATCTGTTCACATAATGACTATCATCTTGAGTAGTTGCTCAGATGATGAGAACAATTTCGGTAGAGAAATGGAGCAATTTTTTAAGACGTGAAGAGGAGGGAGAGTATACATGCAGGTGGTTTGTGCTAGTGGTGATCCGTAATCAAATGACTTTTGAAAATTGAAATTCTCCTGATTCGATATGTTTTTGAATTTGTTACCATTTTAACATTTTTTTAATTAATCATGTTTTGCTGCCGAATTATTAGGAGGGGGCAAAAAAAAAAGAATTAGTTGTTTGACAGTTCCATAATCCAAATTTGCTTAATTAATAGAGATAAGATATAAATTAAAAAAAAATTGGTGAAAAACTATCAAAATGGGGAATTGAACCCCAGACCTAGAGGTTAAGTCCAAGAGAGCCTTTACCACCAAACCAAATCTACACTGGGCACAGTAAGGGCATATTAGCTACTATATCCATGCAAAAAAGCTGAACGGGGCACGTGCCCTAATGAATCTCTAAGTGGCTTCACCATTGGGGGTCTTAGTGGTACATGCTGCACAAAGCAAACCACCACTAGGATCTCTCATTGATTATTAAGCTATAAGATCAAGAAATTTGTGTTGTGCATATTAAGTTCTTAAATGTATCTCCTAAAGGAGGTTTAAACTTTCATGAATTCAACTTGCGCATACATCACATCACAAAATTGATAAGTATGCATATGGCTTTGAAAAATCTATGTTAATATGCAAATCTCAATCGTACTAACTCTACACTGAAATGGGATACTCTTTGGTGCCAAATGTGGCAGTGCTTAGGACACGCGATTGATGTTTAGACACGGCTTAGGACACGCCAGGATGGGGTTGGACACGGGGGTAGTTTTGTCTTTATATTTCATAAAGGGGGAAGCCCTACTTGCGACCTCTCTTCAACTCTGTTCATTCTCTTCTCTCTTCAAGTTGCGCGACCTCTCTCTCGCGCTCTCTCTCTCTCTCTTCAGGTCGCGCGACCTCGATTTGGCATCGCCGCATCAGGTATGTTCTGTTATTTCTCTCTATTCTTCTTCTCCTCTGTTGATTGAGTTAAGATGGTTGTGAACGAATTGAGTCATGAGTTATGGCTTGGGTGTAATTGAACTGCGTTATGGTTTGGGTCAGTTGGGTGTAATTGAATTGAGAAATACTGTGATGAATCGAGAAGATCTGTAAAGGGTGAATAGAAGGTGAGGAATACTGTAGTTTCTGTACTTGTCTTGGTGTTGTTGTTCCATGTAAACTTGTGCAGTTGATGAAACTGATTCGAGTCATGTTCCTTGTAAAGAAATACTTTGTTTCAAAAAGAGAAGGTCAAGTGACTAAGTGCCACGGGAGGGGAGTTAGCTCCACAGTTTTCTGTTTTTTGTAAATCTTTCAACTAAATGTGAAGAAACATGTGAAATCCATGGGGATTTGATTTGGGACCTGGGGCTGGTGAATCTCATAATCTGCTCTTTCTGTTTGTAAAATTATCATATGGCACTTCAACTCACAACCCTTTTCCTCTACTATAATATTATGCACACAAGCAGCAAAACTAGTTAGCAAACTATGCACTCTCTACCACATTAAAATCATGCTTTGAACAGATCTTAGGGCATTATTGTTTGGTAACCATGTGATGTTCTCTTATGTGGGATGTTGGAGGTGATGGATTTGATTCATTGGAAGACTCTAGTGTTGGAAGACTTGAGATTTCCAACCTTTCACTTGAACCTCAATTGGAGGGGGGAATTGTGGGATGATGGTGATGATGATATTGGAGTGGAGAACATAGAGTCCTCGGGTGTTGGAGTTGAATGAAATTATTACTTGTTTTAATTTGTGTTTGAATTTGGTATATATAAAATATTATTTAATTCACGTGTCCACCGCGTGTCCGTGTCTGAAAATAAATTGATTTTGTCGTGTCCACAAATCGAATCGAGTCCGTATTGGACACTCGTGTCCGTGCCTCTTAGGGTGAAACCTTATTTTCCGTCTTCTCTCTCTGCGATCCTAGGTTGCTTTTGTATTGCTGTTAATTGTAAGTTTTTTCGATTTTTAATTATTCTGTGCTGGTGTTTTAGATTCTGGTTTTGCTTGAGCGAGATGGGTACCAAGGCGAAAAAGGCGATGAAAAAGCAGCTGAGCAAAGCAGTCTCTGCTTCTGCTCAGAAAGCTGTCTCTGCTGCTTGTGCTCAAAAACCACTTCCTACTTCCACAACTGCTGTTCCTGATTTCTTGGTAATCCATCTGCTTATTCCCTTGAGCATTTTTGCTCATTTTGTGTGTGTTTATGGCTGTTTGCTTATATGTTATGTTGATTTTTTTTCATGAGGAAAGCCATTAGAAGGCGGTCCGGCGCGTAAGCTCCCCGAAGAGAAGCCCAAGGAAGAGGCTGCCAGGGTTGTGTTCATCAGTCGGATACCCCACGGCTTCTATGAAACAGAAATGCGAGGTACTTTGGGTTAATAGAATCTCGTGAATTAAGAATATTAGTGTAATGTTCTGGACTGAGTTTCGGCTAATTTGCTATATTTTCTGCAGGGTTCTTTGGCCAGTTTGGTGTAATCAACAGATTAAGAATCGTAAGCAACAAAAAGGTAACTCTTTGATTTGGTGATTGATTGATGACTTAAACATTGAGTTGGTGGTAGTAATTTTTCAACAGGTTGTCTATGAATCATTTAGATGATCTTCTTTAAAGTGTTTAACTAGAGGCTTATGAGTTATGACGTGTTCTAGGATTTTTTTCCGACAACTCTTAAGTAGGATTTATATTCTTTGTTGAGAAATCTATGCCAAGTGTAAATGTAGTCCTCCTGAATATAATGTTTTTTAAGTGAGTTAATGAGTAGGTTATCCCCTCAGCATAATCACAGTGTTTGCTTTCCTGACAGCTCTTGAATTAGGATTTATATATTCTGTGTCAAGAAATTTATACCATGTGTCAATGTAGTTTTCCTGAATATAGTGCTTTTAAGTGAGTTAATAAGTAAGTTATCCCCTGAGCGTAATCACAGCTTTTGCTTTCCTGCTAGAAGCTTGAGCTTTTACAAATTAAAAATTGCTCCTTTTTGTTGTCAATTGCCTTTTTTTTTTTTTTTTTTTTTAATGAGCATGAATTACCCGAGCAGTATCGCACTATTTCTTCTTTTTGTATTGATCTTGTAGTAGATATTATTAACATTTTATATTTAATTTCAACAGACAGGAAAGTCAAAGCATTTTGGCTTCATCGAGTTTGAGGACCCAGGGGTGAGTTATGTATCATTATGATTTTACTTTTAGTTTCAAAAGCCTGTTCTTTGGAAAAACTTTGCTTTCTTCTAACATTTTGTTGCCTTGCATGCAGGTGGCCAAAATTGTAGCTGAAACTATGCATAATTATTTGTTGTTCGAATGCCTTCTGCAAACCCGTCTTATTCCTCCACAGGAGGTTCACCCGAAGCTGTAAGTTTTCATATTATACTTAGGTTGGGATCATTTGTTGATCAGGTTGTTTGGTGACTTGAATCTTTTGGCCGAAGAATTTCGTATAACTTGGTGCATTCAATATGAAACCAATTGCTTTGGGATGGCCCTTGAAGTGGGGAAGTATACTCATTTGTGTCTTGTTTATGCCAGCAAAAGTTATTTGTTGGCATCCAAATTACATCTATATAATATGGTTTAGGCTAACGTTCAATGTGAAATACATGGCAAATAAATGTGCTCTAGTTGTGGTCTGTCTGTGAGCTCGAAACTGCCAAGTGTCCGTCTCTTGTTTGTTTCTTAGGTGGAAGAATTGCAAAGTCCGAGCTAAACCCCTTAACTGGGTTCAAATTGAGCGCAAGAGGCATGGCAAGGTATTCATTGCATACATGAACAATTAACTTGGCAACATTTACATTTTGAAACAAGCCTGCCACTGATTTAACTTTCTCATTGCGGGGTGATGATTTTTCAGGAACGGACAGCTGAAGAGCACAAAAAGCTGGTGGAGAAAATTAAGAAGAGAGATCTGAAGCGTCAAAAGAGAATTGAGGCTGCTGGTATCAAGTACAAGTGCCCAGAAATTGTAAGAATTATGTGTCTCTTGTGTTATCTAGGATTGCAGCAATTGTGTTTAATGAAACACCAGTCTGCGATTCTTTGTTTTGTTACCCATCCTTCGTATTGATTCTGTGCAGATCACTAATGATCAGCCTGCTCCAAAGAAAAAGAAGTTGCGGCTCAAGTAGGTAGTCTATAATTCCCATCCCTTCTATGTCACGTGGATTTCATTGGGGGTGAGATGAAGCACTCTAGTTATTATATCCATCCCCACTAACTAGGGGGGAAAAGGCTTTCTGGATACTGGAAGATTTTGGTCTTAAGCTTTTATCTTAAATGTACCGGTTTGTAGCTTTATGATTTCTTTCATTTTCTACAGTTCATCTAGTGGATCACAAAAAGTATCTTTAGTTTTAAAGGTATCCCATGTAGAGAAATATTGTTCTTGAGTTTTTGCTGCAATCTATAGATCTTGAAAATCTTGTGTTGTAGTTCTTAGAAGTTCGAGTTACCAAACTCCGAGTGAAGTTGAATCATATTTTTTCTATCGACTTAAAACGCTCTCTGGCTGTAAAGTTGTGTGGTACTCCTGCTTACAAATACTTCTCTTACAATACTTCCATCCAAAACATTAAAATCTTCAGACATTAAAAGAACTCAGATGCACTAGAATGGGTCTGAACTCTAACATACATTACAGATACAAGATTGCAGGACAAATGCGTTTACATCACCACCTTCGAACAGTGAAAAAATCTAGTCAATGGGAAGCTCATGAATCAAATGAAAGCCAAGTCAGCACAGATGCTGATGATCATGTGAATGATGTAACTTTGTTATTCTCTTGACTGGATTTTAATCTCCTCTCAAGCAGTAAAGTCTATGCTTGAAGGGACTAAAGGAGCTTGTTATGGCAGAATTACACCACAGCGTGCTTAAATCTCTGGTACCCTGCAGAAGGCTTGAGCTGAATATCGTTGAGGTCAGCATACGTGCATATGGAACGTCACTGCAGTAAGCAACATGAACAGGCTGCACTGAATAGTTCCCTATTACTTGGTCATATTTCATACCTGAGATTCTACAGCGCCTGTTTGGTTTTTATTCAACGCAGAAAGCGTCATTGATAAACTAGAAGTTATGGTCATAAGAAGTGATGAAGGGATGCTACAGATGCTTTGGGTTTTCCTTATTATAGACACTCTTAGTATGTTGGATATTAAAGCTGGGCATCATTGTGGGTGCTGTGATACATGTGTTAGTCTGCAAGAGTGGAAACTTTGGGAGCATAATTATATTTCTACTGCATCATCCTCCCCGATCTCACACAGACAAGGTTGCTTTCGAATTCAATTATCAAAGTGGTTGTTGCATGATACTTAGCTACCATGACGAGAAGCATGCCTACTCTTTTTCAGCTCGGTTTTTCTATAGTTTCTCTTGCTCTGAGAGAATGTATTCACAGTACTTTTGTTGGGGAAGGTTTTGGTTTGGCTCCCCCCTTCCCTTATTTTTGATTCCCCTTATTTTTGATTCCTCTAATTTGAAAAAAAAAAAAAAAAAAAAAAAAAAAAGTGATGAAGGTATGCCTCTTATGTTTAGACTTGGTCACTTGGAGCCACTGCAGAGATCCTAGAAGTCATAGGATCACCATCAACACGTATCCAATAGCCTCACAGCAACGATGAGTGGGCAAGTGCCAATGAGTGCCGCTGCGCAAGAGAACCTCCTCGATCAAAGTTGGTGTTGAGTGGCGTACGTTTCGTCTCTCACAAAGAAGAGAAAATACAAAGTTGTTGATTTCGATTAAAATGTCTGAATTTCTTATGCAAGAATAATGTGTACAAAAGATCAACTAAACGTATGTGTATACAAATATTAGTCATTAGATGTGTATACAAACATCTTTGGTAAACTATTTTGATAGATACATAATGTATATATAGTTTCAGAAATGTTCATGCAGCTTGCCGAAAAGCTCATTAGAATAAAAAGTGGTTATGCTATTTGAAATCTATGTTTTCATATTAGTTCAAGTACCATAGTAAAAACATTCTCCCTTTGAGAATTATTTGTCTTTTCACTCAAGTAATTGGATATATAAACCATGCTTACAACTTGAAAACTACCAGACAGACATGTCAAAAACATGACAGCAATTTTCTTAACCGAAAATTTCCACACCATGTATATTGAATATCATTTAGCATCACCTCAAACATGTACATCAATCAAACAAAAAGATTCATGCTCCAAGTACTTATAGTTGCCATGGTCTATTGCATGCTAAACTTAAACCATACAACTTAACATCCATTCTAATTTCTATTTTCCTTTCCCTGGAATGTAATTTGTTGTCGTGTCTAATAGACACTATAAAAACAACAGAACTTCTGTAGTTTTGTAGCAAACAATGAGCAAAATATATAGTCGTTACCATCAAACCAGAACTTCTGTAGTAAGTCCCTTTAGACAATGTCAAGCAACACCTGTGTGGCAAGAAGACATGACATTCCAAAGTTTCTTATTCACAAAACCAAAATGGACAAAAATGCTATTTTGCAGAGATCAATCAACACCTACAAGAAGAAAAGATCTAGGCAAACCATATGCATCCTTATCAGTTTTGTGATGTGCTGTATGTGCAAATTGAATCCATGAAAGTTTAAACCTTTTTTGGGAGATACATTTAAGAACTTAATATGCACAACACAAGCTTCTTGATCTTATAACTTAATAATCAATGAGAGATCCTAGTGGTGGTTTGCTTTGTGCAACATGTACCACTAAGACCCCCAATGGCGGAGCCACTTAGAGACTCATTAGGGCACGTGCCCCATTTAGCTTTTTGGCAGTGTAGATTTGGTTTGGTGGTAAAGGCTCTCTTGGACTTAACCCCAAGGTCTGGGGTTTAATACCCCATTTTGATAGCTTTTCAACAATTTCTTTTACTTAATTTATATCTTATCTATATTAATTAAGCCAATTAGACTTATGGAACTGCCAAACAACTAATTCTTTTTTTTTTGCCCCTCCTAATAATTTGGCAGCAAAACATGATTAATTAAAAAAGGTTAAAATGGTAACAAATCCAAAAACATATCGAATCAGGAGTATTTCAATTTTCAAAAGTCATTTGATTATGGATCACTACTAGCACAAACCACCTGCATGTACACTCTCCCTCCTCTTCACGTCTTAAAAAACTGCTCCCTTTCTCTACCGAAATTGTTCTCATCATCTGAGCAACTACTCAAGATGATATTCATTATGCGAACAGATGTTAAGGCAGGAGATATGGTAGCAAGGAGAGAACGATTCGGCAGGAGATATGGTAGCAATGTCGAGGTTTGGAACCCAAAAAGTGATTTGTATGTGTTTTTGAATGATTTTTGATACAATTGCTTGATTTTGTATATGTTTACTTTTTTAAGTGATTCATTTCATTTGCCCCTAAACTTCTAATTTTAAGAGATTAATGAGATCATGGTAGATTGAAGAAATAAAGGAAGAAGACTACAGAAAGAAAGACAGAAAAGGGAAAGGAAAAAATTAAGAAGATTAGAAGTGAGAGTAAAAGCAAAGCAAAACATATATATGGATATTTTTTTTTTGCTCCACCTAATTACCATGCATTTTGGTAGATTTATTTATTTTATATTTTGCATCTCTAATGTTGGGAGGTTCGTCAAAAAAAAAAACAACACAAATAGTAGGAGGGACTGAATAAAACATCCATGATAAGCGTTTTTTTTTCTTTCCTGTCATGATAAGCATTGTTGTAATTAATGTATGCAAAGGCGTACCTACATACGGGCTATGGTAGGTTACAGCGCACTCGAAATTTCTAGACGTAGTTCATTTGTTTATAGAAAAAAAAAAAAATTTAGCACACCATATTGCAAAATCCTAGCTCCGCCATTGAGTATGTCTTGGGTTTGATTTCTACGTTTGGGTTAGGTCTTTTTAATAGTCGTTGATTTATGAAGAAATAACATATAATTTAGTTATTTTTGGTTGTCACTGAAAATTCCTCAGATTACAATATGCTTGAAAACATTATAGTCCCCTAAACTACAATACTTCGACAAGGGAGTAAGAAGAAGAATTTGCAAACCGAATCTAAAAATTTAATTTTTTTTCATGAGAGCATTATGTTAAAAAAAACGTTATTGTAAATAAAAATTTAAAACGCCCGTAAATAAAGAATTGTTTACTTATTATATAGTTATATTTGTTTATAACTATGTCGTTTTGGGGTGTCTTAGTCTTCCCATAAGAGAGAATACTGAGTGTTTTGTTTTGGGTCGTCATTAGCTGACACCACTCTGATCAGTGATTGCCAGAGAAGTAGTATCTACTAATAACTCCATTGACGTAACACTCGGACACATTAATGATCTCTGTTCAATATCCGTATTTACCAAAACAGGGGATTCTAACCGCTCTCCCACCATCGGAGCCATCGCCGCTGACTCCACTGCACTACATTTTCTTCTCTTTTGCAATGGCATCTCACTCACCCCCATCACTGACGTCGGCCGTTCAACCTCTATGAGATCAATCCCCAATCCAGACCCCCTTGTTTTGCCTCCCACTCGCCCCGAGATTGAGAGAAACTAGTGGTTGGAAAGTTTGGCACCATCGTTGTCGCAGTAAAAGTGTGGAAGGGTTGAACAATGTCGAACCCTCAATGAATGGAGAGTACAATCAACGTCGTACTCTAAACGAGAGGTCTGGAATCCACCAGGAATCAAGAGAAAACTCTTAGGGTTTTGATAAAATATGGTTAATTGATTGTATGAGATCCCAAAGGGATACTTAAATACTGAAAAGAAACCCTAGGGCAACTAACAAGGAAACCTAAAAGCCCAAGGATTTAAAACAAAACAAATCCAAACCAACTTAGAAAACTTAAATCTTGAAAACATATTAAACTGCCGTTTTGAGGCCCTAAACGAACTCGAAAGCCCGAAAAGGCCCACACGTCGTGGCAAATTTATAAGTTTGATTCCTGGCGTCGTTCCCTTTCCGGAATGGTATCACAATCGTCATTCGGACGCCGGACGCCAAAACTGCAGTAAACCGGGCCTTGGCGAACAGATGACCATTACCAGATACGGCCGAATAGCCGACGAAATTTTTTTCGTCGGCCATACCATTTTTTCGTCGGCTATACCCTCTGCCGACGAAAATTTCGTCGGCCATAAGTCGTCGGTAATACGCCTGATACTGCGGACCATATCCAACTGATACTGCTGGTACTGCTGTTGTCTGCGGCGCAGCTCCTCTACTGTCTGGGACGAGGTCGCCAATTCTGCGGCCAATCGCTGCACTTCCCCCCTCATATGTTGGGTCTCCCCGCCTCCCTTCTTTTGACCTCCCTTAGTGGTCTTCAGGAGCCCTTGTCCAGAACCTCCCAAACCCCGGCAGTAGTACTCGTTGGACTGCTGTGGGAAGGCTGCGTTGAACATCCTCGCCGCCGTTTGGATATTGGTGCGGTCGACCCGGCGCACGGCTTCTTCCAAATCTGCCTCTGAGATGTCCGGTTGTGTCTCCCGAACTATTTGCTGGAGCACCTCTTGTTCGGCCTGGGTCACCCGCTCCTAATTGGACGGGGAAAAAAAATTAATATTCTAACAAATGGATAGTTAAGTAAAATTAATAATTTAAATTTTAAAATCATAATGAACGACTTACGAGATCTTCTGTCGCTTGTGGATAAGCGATCTTGAACGTCTCCACGTAGGGGTTGCAATCAGGATGATCTCTGAGCGCCTCCTCCTGATATTGTGCAAACGGCCTTGAACCGCCGTGATGGAGGATTGTGTTACGGCGGCGGTTCTCCGAGTTTATCCGAGACCGTTCCTTCAAACAAATAATAAAATATTAGAAAAATGCATCAAAAAATATAACTGAAATAATTATAAAATATTTAAACTAATAATTAAAATTTTAATAAAATAAACATTTATAGTGAAGTTTAGTATTTACCATCATAGCCGGGTTGTCGAAGACTACGGTCTTCAACCAACGCCACTCGTACTCCCTGAACATGAACTCTCTGGGAGTACCCATACGACCACGGTTGCCGTACTCGTTATAGTGGGAACGGAGCTCGTTCTTCCACTCTTTGAACCTACGAAAAAAACAAAAGTGCATTAGAAATATGATTAATATCATAAAATATTTCTAATTATCAAATAAGACATTCCCAACGTACCTCGAGCTCTGTTGGGAGTCCGCCCAACCCCGCTTGTGTTCCGCAACCACAAAGTATGTCTGAAAGATAATATTTTATTAGTTTTATAATTATAAAAATACCGAAAATTTTTAAATATTACGATAACTAAATTAAATTTTTTTATTTACTCACCGACGCGGCGTTGTTCAACTCCATCTTGATTTCTTCGGGCACATCAGCCCACCGAGCCCACAACATAGGGACTCTGTCCCTAATGAGTGCACCCACGCAACCCGAGTAGTCGCGTTTCTTTTTCGCCCCAACCTCCTGATTAGGAGCTTCGTCAATCTGGATCCTCCCGCTCCGTTCAACCGTTCTCCTGAGCATCACAAAACTGATGACACCTCTGGTATTTCTCTGGGTTGAACTGCTAGCGCCTGTCCCTATCACATAAACGACGATTGGTTAATAAAATTAAATATTAGTGCGTTAATTTTAATAAAATATTTAATTAATAAAATCGAATGTTACCTGAACCCGATGATTCGGTTGCCGTCGACTTTCCTTTTCTCCTCGCCGAAATCAGGAGGTCAGGGCTCTCCCATGGCTGCTGCTGGTATGCCTCCGCAGCACTCACGAACTGAGGCATATCAGGCCACTGGGGCCGACCCTGATAGTCGACCTCGGGTATCGCAGGAATGTTGTAGGGGAGGAAGAGCTGGTTTGGGAGAGTAGGCCCCTCAGTCGAGTCACCAGCAGACTGAGTCGGACTCGGCATCGGCTCCCGATGAACCTCAGGCATACGAACCTGAGGAACGTCGGCAGCTATCTCCTCGTGAAACAGCTGCCGACTAAACCTCGGCGCCACAGAGGGACCGACATGCGGAAGTGAAGTGCTCGACGGCCGCCCCCCCTGGAGAAGGGTCTGGTGCCGAGCACTCACACTCCGCCGCGGCTGGGCTGCATCCACACTCCTCCGCGGCTGGCTGGTGGTCCTCTCAGGCTGGCTAGCCGTCCTCTCGGAGTCTGGGGAACCGGCGGCATTTCCAGAACCTCTAGATCTAGAACGACGACCTCCGAACAACTGCCTAAATGCATCGGCCATCTAAAGCCAGACGCATTAATACATTAATTAATATTAAATTATATTATATTAAATAACAAATTCTAATTAATATAATACCCAATAATACTAACATATTTTAATATTTACCGATTTATATAATAACCAATTTATACATATAAATTATACAATTACACCTAAATTATACAATTAAAATAAATTTTACAAAAATTACCTAAATTAACATAAAAACCTAAAAATTACATACATTAACATAAAAACCTAAATTATAACTAAATTAACATAAATACATAAATTATACCTAAATTAACATAAATACATAAATTCTACCTAAATTAACATAAATACATAAATTATAACTAAATTAACATAAATACATAAATTATATCTAAATTAATATAATACATAAATTATACCTAAATTAACATAAATACATAAATTATACACAAATTAACATATAAATACATAAATTATACCTAAATTAACAATTATATCTAAATTAACAATTATATATAATTTATTAACCATAATTTAATTTATTAACAATTAAATAACAAAAAAAAAAAAGGAGGCCGGGTACCGAATCGGGGAGGAGGAGGAGGAGGGTCGGCCGGGGCTGCCGGAATAGGGAGGAGGAGGAGGAGGAGGGGCGGCGGATCGAACCAAGGAGGAGGAGGAGGAGTCGCCGGGCTGCCGAACCAAGGAGGAGGAGGAGGAGGCGCCGGGCTGCCGGAATAGGGAGGAGGATCGACGGATGAAGGAGGGCCGGATTCGAGGAGGAAGATTGTTTAGGGAAAATCGGGCAAATGGAGGATAGGGTTCGGCTGCATTTTACTTATACTCGATAGTATAGCCGACGAAATAAAGCGATTTCGTCGGCCATGCTATATTATAGGCGACGAAATAAAGCGATTTCGTCGGCCATACTATGGCATAGCCGACGAAATTACATAATTCATTTTTCTTCGGCCATGCTATGGCATAGCCGACGAAATTACATAATTCGTCGGCTATAGTCTTCGTCTCTCAGCATCCGTCCGATCTCCCCCATCCAACGGTGGATAATGGAAAGGCGCGGATCACCAGACTTTAGCCGACAAAATATAACTTCGTCGGCTATACTTTTGGTCAAACTACAAAGTCAAACCTCTAAACGCTTTAAAACGGAAATTGGCCCGTCTAAATGACGTTTTTTTGCCTGACCTTCAACAGAGAATAGTTTCAGATCGATGCGACGCATCTAATCGTATAAAAATTTCCCCCAAAATATTTACCGACCGTCAGGCTACCCATAGGAAAACGGGAGTAAAAAACAGCAAACCGCAACATTCGGCACACAGATTTTGTCGGAATCTTCCCATTTTTCAACCGTAGCCGTATTTCAATATTTCGGACATATCTAATTTCACGACACATTTGCATTTGAAGGGTCTACGTATAGTAGGTATTTGAAACTATACATTCACTTAAACACTTAGTAAACAAGTTAAGGAACATTAGTGCATATATTCCGATTTTGAATCTAAAAGTTTGGAAAATCTATTCCAACCGTCAGATATCACCGTTAAGATTAAATACATGTATGAAAAAAAATCCAACTACATCTGACAACGTTGAAGGCTCGATCGGGACAGTCAAACCGCAAAGTCAAACCTCTAAACTCTTTAAAACGGAAATTGGCCCGTCTAAATGACGTTTTTTTGCCTGACCTTCAACAGAGAATAGTTTCAGATGGATGAGACGCGACTAATCGTATAAAAATTTCCCTCCAAATATTTACCGACCGTCAGGCTACACATAGGAAAACGGGAGTAGAAACCGCCTAACCGCAACATTCGGCACACAGATTTTGTCAGAATCTTCCCATTTTTCAACCGTAGCCGTATTTCAATATTTCGGTCATATCTTATTTCACGACACATTTGCATTTGAAGGATGAAGCAATGGTTTGTCGATAGTGATAGAAAATGGAAACTGCTCTTTTTTTGTTTTTTTTTTTTAATCATAGCCGACGAAATCAAACCTAGTATTCGTCGGCTATTGTTTTGTCGTTTTCTGTTAAAAACTTATGGCCGACGAAATATTTAATGTTCGTCGGCCATTGTTCGTAATATTATTATTTTTTTAAAAACTTATGGCCGACGAAATAGTTATTTTTCGTCGGCCATTGTTCGTAAATAATTATTTTTAAATAACTTATGGCCGACGAAATAATTAGTTTTCGTCGGCCATTGTTCGTAAAATATTTTTTTTTAAATAAATTATGGCCGACGAAATAATTAATTTTCGTCGGCCATTGTCCGTTTAGCCGACGAAATAATGCATTTTTCGTCGGCCATTCTCTGAAAAAAAAAACCAAAAAAATCAATGGTTTTACACCTCTCCTATTCCGATGTCCTGTTCACATATAACCAAAATTGAACATAAAAAATCAGAAACCCAACAGTCAACATATTTCAAATTTTTGTTTAAGGGGTTTGGAACCCAGCCTAGCTGGGAGGCTCATCCCCACGCCCGTTCATTAGAAATGAGTTGATTACAAATGAAAGGATTACATCATTTAAATTACTTAATCCGTCGGATTGTAATCGGAATCATCGGATGAGTCTTCTTTGGTTTCTGAATTGCTCGATAGGGGTAATCTATGTCTTTCCTCACCACTAGAGTCCTCGTTAGTTTCTTCAATTGGATCAACATCAACAAGCAGTGGCTCTTCACGTCGAATTCGCACCGGCGTGTCTAGACGAATAAAAGAGGAGTCAGGAATACCGTTTGAGTTGAGCTCTTGATACGCGGTGCCCCCTTCCTCGTTCTCTTCAGCCACTCCAAGTGTAGACGCCCGGTAAATGTTGCGATGGTGGATAGTGTTGACTACTTTCCACGGGTCACCCTTGGCGAGATCATCAAGATAAAACACTTGTTTCACCCATGTGGCTAAAACGAACGGGTCGTCCTCATACCATGATGTACTAGTGTTCACAGAACTTACGCCGTATTGATCGGTTTTCATGCTCTGCGGCCGTGTGTCAAACCATCTACACTTGAAAAGGTGCACTTTCATGCCTTCCCCGTAATGCAGTTCCACAACTGAATGGAGAACACTGTAATAGTCAACTCCACCATCCCCACCATGTGCCATAACCCCTGAATTTTGTGTTTTCAGTTTGAGGTCTCTGTCTTCACATCGAAATAACACACCATTCACCTTGCACGTCGCATAAACTTTTGAATAGACCGGCCTCCTCGCTAAAAGTCTGAGTTCGTGCGACCAATTTGGGTGATTATCATTTGCAATAAGGTCCATCTGCAACCATCAGAATCAACTATAAATATGAATAAATATACACAATAATATATGAACACGTATAAAATAGTGTTAAAGGTACGTACCCAGCGGCCGAAATACTCTGCGAATGTCTGGTTGTGGTAATCGCGATCACTTGCTACTCCTTCACAGCGTAGATGTATGTCCTTCCAAAACTGAACTTCTGGACAGTTGATTAGTACCCACCAATGTGCAATGGCTACCTCATAATCTTTCAACTTATAGGAAACTGGCATGTTTCCACCGAGTACAACATCGTCGGAGAGTATGGAAAGATTGAACTGTGAAGGTACATCTTCCGGTATGCTTTCCTGTAACGCTCCGAAATACAGCTTCATGTAGGTAACGCACTCGTGCGCAATATATGCTTCAGCTATACATCCTTCAGGTGCGGATCTGTTTTGGACAAAACCACCGTATTGTCCAAGTTGCCTATAAATCAAGTTTTTAAAGTGTTATGATAATACATTAACACTATATCACATATATTGATGAGGAAATTAACATAAGGTGTAAAATACGTACCTTTCCATCGGATACATCCAAGTGAAGTGCACAGGACCGGTAAGCAACAACTGCCGAGGAAGATGGATCATGAGGTGAGGCATGATGTCGAAAAAATTTGGAGGAAATATCATCTCAAATTTACACATGATATGAACGATGTCTTGTTGCATTTCCCGGAGGTCAGATTTTCTCACTTCCCGTGTGCATACCTTCTGGAAAAATCGTGCCAACGCTACTAACGGCTGCACAACGTGACGGGGAAGGAACAGTCGAATGAAAACAGGGAAGAGACGTTGTAGCAGGATATGATTGTCATGACTTTTCAACCCGTACAGATTGTTGCATTGTCTGTTGACACACTTGGCTATATTTCCAGCAAAGCCTGAAGGATACTTGGCCTCACTTATCCAATGCAAAATTTCTGATTTATGCTCAGGCTTGACGGTGTAAGGAGCTTGAGGCATTTTTCTCTTCCCTTGTTTCAACCATAGTGGTTTTCTGATATTCATGTTTTGCAGATCAGTGCGAGCCTTAGGACCGTCTTTCGTCTTCCCCTCCAAGTTCAGCGTTGTGCCCACCACACTTTCAGAAACATTTTTTTCTATGTGCATAACGTCTAGGAAGTGACGGATCAGCAACTCACACCAGTATGGGAGTTCCCACAATATGCTCCTATGTGTCCAGAATTTGTACTCCTCAGGCCTTTCAGGTATTTCCGCTACAATATCGGGATGATTGCTGAGGGGCCCAAAATCGTACTGATTAAGTCTTGCTAAAATTTCTCTTCCTGTCCATCTTCTGGGAGCACGGCCGTGTTCTTCGGTTCCATCAAATGCGGCGGACTCGTAACGCCAGTGGTGATCCGCCGGAAGGAACACACGATGACCCATTCGGCATATCTTGTTGCAATGAGGGGTGCTCCCATAATCGCTGAGGCACTCTGGACAAGCCTTGTATCCCCTAACAACGCTGCCCGACAACATCCCAAAAGCAGGAAAATCACTGATGGTACCAATAACCATGGCATGCATCTGGAACGTCTCCTGCTTGTACTTGTCAAAAGTGGGATGACCAACGTCCCACAATACCTTAAGCTCTTCAATCAATGGTCTCATATACACATCGAGACATTTCCCTGGGTAACCAGGCCCCGGAATCAACAACGTCAACATATTATATTCCTTCTTCATGCACATCCACGGAGGAAGGTTGTAAGGTACCAAAACCACCGGCCATATACTGTATGAAAGACTCATGGTGCCGAAAGGGTTGAACCCGTCGGTTGAGAGCCCGAGCCTGACATTTCTGACATCTGACGCAAAATGAGGAAACTCATTGTTTATATGCTTCCAAGCCGCTCCGTCAGAGATGTGTGTCATGATATCTGCGTCTCCCGCGTCCCGCTCACCGTGCCACCTCATAGCTTTTGCGGTGGTTTCTGACATGTACAACCGCTCAAGCCTATCTCTCAACGGAAAATACCGAAGTACTTTCACAGGTTTCCTATTGCCTGCTCCCGTCAACTTATATCGGTCAGACTGACATATCGGACATGCGTCAAGGCTAACAAGGTCATTCCCTTCTGCATCTTCACCCCAGAAGAGAACGCAGTCAAATGCGCATGCATGGATCTTAATGTAGGAAAGCCCTAGATCTTTGAGGATACTTCGGACCTGACGGTGATTGGTAGAATTACGATGACCCTCCTCCAACAACGAAGAAGTGTACTGTAGATATTCATCCACTTGCCTGATGCTCCCTTTTGTCTCGACTTTAATCCTCATTACCTCCATCACACTTTGAAGAACTGTCTTCTCAGAACTTGAAGACACAGGGGTCTGTTGCAATGCAATCAGTTTGTTGTACTTGTCAAAGGCAGCAGTGTTGACAACTTGTGGGAACGGCTGCACCGGGTCCTGCATATATTGTTCCCCACGTACACCGCTTTCAAAAGGAAACACGTCGTTGACGAATGCCATTGTTGGATCGTTGGATGTACTACTACTGCCCGCCTCAAAATACTGCCCATGATCATGCGATCCATCTAATGATGGCTCACCGTGATATATTCAACGTGTGTACTTCGGCCAAAACCCATTACTCTTTAGGTGCTCCCATACTGTCTTAATCGGAAATCGACACATATCACTGCGACACTTACATTTCTTGCACGGGCAATAATGGTACGGTCCTTTTGCATTTTCCTCGACGAACTGCATAAAATCCACAACTCCTGTAGTGTATCGTCGGTCATGCCTTGGAAGCGAAATCCAACTCTTATCTCGATCCATATATAGCCTGATAATAATATATATGTATAACTTTAATTAATAATAAATTAATTAACACATATATATTACAATATATATTATTATCAACATCAACTCATATATATATATACCATTAATTAACAACCATTATTTAAGTTCATTACACTATCAACAACCATTAATTAACATATTTATATATATTTTAACACTAATTAAAATAACATTATTAAATTAAAACACATAATTATACTCTAACTGAAAATCAACTCAACTACAACTCAAAATCAACATATATACATACATTCTAACACTAAAACAACAACAAAACAAAAAATCACTTACTATATCAAAATCACTAAAACTCAAAATCAACATATATATATACACATATATATATACATACCTATATATAGCTCCACAATGTAAGAGAGGACGGATTTCAATAATACCCACAGATTTTTCACTCTTTCTCCCGTTTTTTTTTTAAATGAGCAGCTTCTGGCCAGATCTGAAAATATAAAGACTTATAGCCGACGAAATTGCCAACTTCGTCGGCCATTCTTCCAAAAGTTATATAGCCGACGAAAACTTTAAATCGTCGCCATTATAGGATTATAGCCGATGAAAAAGTTTTTTTACCGACGATTTTTAATTTTTACCGACGAAATAATGAATCGTCGGCCATTCTATGTGTATGGCCGACGAAATTTTTTCTTTGGCCGACGATTTTTAATTTTTACCGACGAAATAATTAGTTTTCGTCGGCCATAAATGTAATATTTATTTTCAAAAAAAACTTATGGCCGACGAAATAATTAATTTTCGTCGGCCATTATTATTATAGCCGACGAAATGATGCATTGTTCGTCGGCTATTCTATGAAAAAAATAAAAAAATAATGATGATGTTAGTGACACTTCGGCTAGCATAAGTCCTCTTTCTCGTGCTTCGATGAAAGGAAAACAGAATGCCAAGCTCTCTGGAGTTTTTATCAAAACAGAATGATGATCAGAAGGTGATCCAGGCTACTAAAATGTTCAAACCGAAAGATCCTTTTTTCGCAGTTATCTTGTAACCATTCGACTTCATTAACTACTTAATCCTCACCAGATAGCAGTTAATGAAGTTGAATGGTTGCAAGATAACTGAGAAAAAAGAATCTTTCGGTATGACCAATTTAGTAGTCTGGATGACCTTCTGATCATCATTCTGTTTTGATAAAAGCTCCAGAAACCGTCAGATATTCTGTTTTCCTTTTATCGAAGCACGAGAAAGAGGACTTATGCTAGCCGAAGTGTCACTAACATCATCATTATTTTTTTAACACTAATTAAAATAACATCAAAACCGATTACTCTTTAGGATTAAAATAACATCAAAACATATATTAAAACTCAAAATCAACTCATGCAACTAAAACCCAAAATCAACATATATACACATGTACGTACCTATATATAGCTTCACAATGTAAGAGAGGACGGATTTCAACAATATCCACCGATCTTTCACTCTTTCTCCCGTTTTTTTCAAATGAGCAGCTGCTGTCCAGATCTGAAAATATAAAGACTTATAGCCGACGAAATTGTAAAATTCGTCGGCCATACTCCAAAAGTTGTATAGCCGACGAAAATATTAATTCGTCGGCCATTATTGGAGTATAGCCGACGAAAATAAAAATCGTCGGCCATTCTTGTAGAATAGCCGACGATTTTTACTTTTTAGCGACGAAATAAAAAACGTCGGCCATTCTATGGGAATGGCCGACGATTTTTTTTTTTTAGCGACGAAAAAAAAATTTCGTCGGCCATTTCTGGGAATAGCCGACGAAAAATCATTTCGTCGGCCGTTTTTTTTTTTTCGTCGGCAAAACTCATTTTTCTGGTAGTGGACTCTGGTGAATGAATCACCCTTGGCGAACGGGTTTTGACTTGCAACGGTCAATCTGTTCTTCAATGTTTGCTGTCATCCATCCTACATCAACCATAGACCAGCTTGTGTGTTTTTGCAGGTATAACCCAAACCTGGTGCCTCTACCGTAGCTCGGCTGCTCCCCCACCCTAGACTCCTCCTGCTGTGCAAGGCAAGCTTCCTTCTTCTCTGCATAAAGATGTAAATCATATCGGTGCTCCGTTATTTTCCCGAAAATCCGACGAGGGCATCCATTACCGGTATGGGTAAGCATACCACAAAATAAACAACCTTCATACTCTAACTCAAACAACTTCTTCCCTGCCCACTCTGCTCCCAGAATCTTAACTCCCTTCTGCAAAGGCTCCATAACATTGATACACACTCGTACATGAAGATACCTACCCACAAAGCTCCCATTCTTATTTTTCCATGTTCTGCCATAAACCCCTACTGCCTCACGAATCCACTGTCCGGTTTCATCAATCCATAAGAACTTGCTCCAAAGAGAAACCCTTAGTGGATCTACCATACCATCTGTAAATGACACCGCGAACAAAGCTTTCTCAAAAGACCACGGCGTCCTCGATATTACCCAATTCTGATCCGCCTCATTCCTGAAAGAAAAGAGAAACAGCTTACTCCTCTCAAACTAACAGACAACCAACCGATTGTGATATCAAGGGCTAGCATCAGGCACCCACGGGCTGCGCAAGGTGCTGATGGCGACTCCATCCGGTACGGCTTGTCCGTCAGCAACTCACCGATCAGGTAGAAATGTTGTTGAGCCACCCTCTGTTTTTTTTTGAGGAAGAACAACTTCTACCGCCTCCGACTCAGTTAGAGCCAACATTCGAACCATCCTACCTAAATTTTTTTCCATTATGATCACCACGTTTGACACAAGATCCCACCCAACCCTAACTAGATAGAGGCACCAGCTAATAGACCTCCACTGTCACGACGGGCACCGCTGCCTTTCACCTACAAGGCAAACACTAACTTACTCTCAACACCTTCGGAGAGAGAGAATAATCGACCGTATATAATTTTCTTCAAATTCCATAATCATTTATATATATATATATATATATATATATATATATAGCAAAATTACTGTTTTGGTCACTGATCTTTGTCAAGAACGACAGTTTGGTCACTATCGAATGTCAAATATCAAAATGGTCACTCAAGTTAATGTTTCATTATCAATTTGGCCATTAGAGGTCAAACGACTGTTAATTATAGGATATTCTTCGAATATTCCGTTTCTTGTCAGGGGTATTATGGTCACTGAGGTATATTGGCGCCAATTCTTTCTTTGTAGGAAGGACACAGTTTCCTTCCTCATATTGCAAGTGACAAACAGATTCAGCATCACAAAACTGGTCTTCAAAATCTCCAATAGAACCAGAAGAAACATGATGAGGTGACTTATATGGATCATTGCTACCGATGCTACAACTACCTACCGAGCACGTAACAGTATCAACTTCATCTGACTTCAAATCAACAGCAAACAAACACCCAACATTACCATTTGGTTTCCTCTTTTCTAAATCAACCTCAGACAATACAGTTGTTCTGTTGTTAAGATAACCATGTATTTCTTTTTTACCCAGCATCTGACTTGGCAAAGCAACATCTACCTCTTCAGCTAATCTAAATAAGTTGCTAGCAATGACTCTTTGACACCGGCCATCTCTCTCAATTGCTCGAAACTTCTCAGCAGCTCCACCATATGCTTCATCTTGAGAATACAAGTATGATGATCCTCTCTTCAGATTCTGAGAGGATGCTGTGTGGGATTTCATGAAATTTACTTTCTGAGCTTTTTGAGTTGAAATTTCACCATGCTTTCCATTCTCATATTGACTTGAACCCTGTGTGCCAGAAAGTGATGAAGAGATTAGCACACGAAAGCAACACAGACAACAACTTGTGAAAGCTTTATCGCATAAGTTGAAACAGACTATGGTATATTTTAAATTCAAAATTCAGAGTGAAAAACCTAAAGATTGGATTCAAATAAAGAATAGATATAGGATGAAACATCGACATCGCAAGAAGGTCCTCAACACTTCAAAGAATTTCGCTCATAAAACTGCAATATGTAACATGAAGAAACTGTGAAGCAAAACAGATTCAGATGATATTACCTTCCCAACCACAACCCATTTGTCATCTTGCCAGAATTGTCTGACTCGAACTTCCAGTTTCCCAACCTTGTATTCCCGACAGGATCCAACTATCCTGACCAAAAAATACTTATTCCCTAAAACTTCAGAAATGGTTGCCATTTTCCATGTGAAATTGTCGAGAACCTCAACAATATCACCAGGAACCCAATTCTCAGTAACTTCCAATGGAGGAGGGCAAGGCCTAATTGCAGTTCTGTGTACCCTCTCTACCAAGGTGTCATCATTAGCAGCCTCTACCCCATCATATCTAACAGTATACTTGTGGCCGTCACGGCAGATGATCTTAGCACAGCACCAAGATCCTGAAGGCACCTCCTTTTTCCTCAGGACTTCAACATTGCTCCCTTTTTTAAATCTCATGATGCTAATAATACTACCTCCCCAATTCCCAATCGCAAAACCTGCTTTTGAACAAGAGAACAAACTTAAGACACAAACTTAACAAACAATACAAGAGTCTCAGTTCGGAAATGAGATGATAAGTCTTAACGTCACCACAAGGAACAGTACAGAGGATCCATGGTGATTAAATGATTAACATAACGATAAAAAGGAACTCCTGTGATAGCCACACATTTAACTTCCTTCTTGACAATGGCTTTGGTATGTATTCTCTTTACCTTTCCAGGAGCGGCAATCAGATAGGATTTAGAATCCTTGTCCAGGGCTTGCGCTTTAACTGTTTGTTGGGTCTGCAGTTTTTCTCGTTGTTGCGGATGAATCGGTTGGCAGGAGTGTGCCTTTTGTTTTTCTTGAACGAGTACAGCATTATGGTCCAAGTATTAAAAATGAAGGTTCACATCCACTTGCTGATGAGGATGAAGATGATGACTTTTTTGAAGACCGATTTAGTATTGCACACAATTTGGACAAAGGATTCGGGTGTGTATGTTTTTTCTTTTAGGGTTTTTAAATCGATCAAGGCTTAAAATGACATATATACCCTCAACACTTTGACACATGTAGTGAACATCGACGACACGTGACATATTTTAACGTCTCAGTTCACGGAGTGACCATTTTGATATACTTTTGCATAACTTGATTGACCATTTTGATATTTGACATTCGATAGTGACCAAACTGTCGTTCTTGACAAAGATCAGTGACCAAAACAGTAATTTTGTCTATATATAATATGTATCATAATTCATGAATTAATATGGAATTTTTTTTCATTAGTTATGTTAGTTATATATCTATAAGAAGTATTTTATAAAAGAATTAAGTTATTACTCAACACAGAAGAATTGAAATTTATTAAAGAAGGGGTGACAAGTACTTTATTTTTTATTATTATTTTATTATTAATTTATGGGCAAATGACAAAAAAATACCATTTACACTCACTAATGATAATTAGCTCACTCCTTTTTTTGAAATGTTAAAAAAGTCAGCTCTATTTATAACAAATGATAAAATAGTCTAATTATCTTATATTAAATGATAAAATGGTCAGAATTTAGTTTTTTGTATGACTTTTTTACCCTTGATTATAACAGCTCCACTCTTTTCTCTTCTAACAGAACACCGATCTCACGCTATTTCCTTTCTTGGCTCCCACGCTATTTTCTTTCTTTCCCATTTTGAATTCTGAATTAGCCTTCGTCAGTTTCGTCGATCTCAATTATCTCCGCTGCCTCTTCCTGCTCTAGCTCCATCACTACGAGTGCTCCACCGTCGACAAATCCTCCTCATCTGCGTTGTCCTCCCCTACGATCGCCGAGAAGCCTTCATCGATTTTGATTTCATTTGTTGCCGCACTCGTCGATTTTGATTTCATCGATTTTGATTTCATCTGCCGAGAAGCCTCCATCGATTTTGATTTCATCTGCGCTGTCCTCCCCGACGATTGTCGAGAAGCCTTCATCGATTTTGATTTCATTTGTCGCCTCTTCCTCTAGCTCCATGACTACGATTGCTCCGCCGTCGACAAAGCCTCCTCATCTGCACTGTCCTCCCTGATGATCGCTGCTTCTTCGAAGTTTTTATCGATTTTGATTCCCTCCCTTGCCTCTCCCGTCGCCTCTTCCTCTAGCTCTAGGATTACTAGTGCTCCGCTGTCGACAAAGGTCTCCTCGTCTGTGCTATTTCCCCTGACGATCGTCGCTTCTTCGACGCCTTCATCGACTAGGTCAGTTTCCTCATTTTTCTTCTCTCTCTCTCTCTCTCTCTCTCTCTCTCTCTCTCTCTCTCTCTCTCTCTCTCTCTCTCTCTCTCTCTCGTGTCTTGCATGCCTAATGAAACCGCTGCAAACTTCGATGAAGATTCGCAGCACCACTGAATAGAATTGGTATATACATTATATGATCTTTTTCAATGATATAGAATTCGTATAAATATAACAAAATAGACCTACGTTTTCAGTATGATGTTTATAGTCAGCAACAGGTACATCAGTAGTTACAGAATTACGTTTTATAGGTACATTACTAGTTACATAATTCTTTCTTATTTGCTTGTAGTTACACCAGTAGTTACATAAGCAGTTACATTTTATAGGTACATTACTAGTTACATGAAATTAGGTGTTTATAGTTACTTTTTATAGGTACATTACTAGTTACATTATTATTCATTGTTAAAGGAAATATATGAAATATATTTATAGGTACATTACTAGTTATATTATTATTCATTGAGGTGCAGCGGCACGCTGTAAAGTTTAAAGGAAATATATGAAATATATAAACTCTACAAATCTTATAATGTTCATGTGGTGAATGGATTTCTCAAGGATAGTTACTGCTAGTTACATTTATAGTTACATTTATAGTTACTCTATATCCAATATAGTTACATGTACTGTTACAACACTAGTTACATTGCTAGTTACATTTATAGTTACTTTATACCCAGGATAGTTACGTGCACAGTTACCACTCCAGTTACACTGCTAGTTACATTTATTGTTACTTTATACACATGATAGTTTCATGCACAGTTGCCACTCCAGTTACACTGCTAGTTACATTCTTAGTTACATTTTATAGTTACTTGATACCCAAGATAGTTACATGTACTGTTACGACACTAGTTACATTTATAGTTACTTAATATAATTTCATTGTGCAGCGGCACGCTGCCCTTGCGGTGCAGCGGCACGCTGCAAAGTTTAAAGGAAATATATGAAATATATAAACTCTAGAAATCTTGTAATGTTCATTTGGTGAATGGATTTCTCAAGGATAGTTACTGCTAGTTACATTTATAGTTACATTTACAAAAGCAATTACAAAAGCAATATAACATGCACAATTACTTTTTATAGGTACACTACTATTTATATTATTATTCCTGGTTGCTTGTAGTTACAGAAGCAGTTACATTTTATAGATACATTACTAGTTACACTTTATAGTTATATTTTTATGTTTTGTTTTTGCAGGCGCAATGGACTGTAACTACACAGCAAAGCTTGTATGTTGTGGTAAAGGAGCAGCAGTTTCATTCTCGGATAATTGCTCGTTTTTAGATTTTTACAAGCGCGTAAGAGATCGCTATCCAGATTTGAATAGAATAGTCTTCAAGCTTCGATTTACCATCCATCCTGATGTTACAGTATATCAATTGGAAAATGACATTGATATGAAAATACTTTGTAGACTTATGTCACGTTACAACTCAGACCTTGTTGATGTCGATGTTTTATATGAGGATTTCAGTGTTTCTGGTTTAGAGAGTGTGGTTAGTAACAATTAGATTGATGAGAGCAGTGTTTTGCTTGAGGAGAATCAGTATTTGGGTGGCTATAAGCGGGAGGAGCCAAAGGTATATCGCACTCATGGCTGGGAGTCTTTTATTCATTCAGTGGGTCAGATTTTTGAGGGTGGGGTGGAAGATTTTAGATTGAAGCTACGTATGTATGCTGTGGAGTTTGGATTTGATCTTCAGTTTTTGCGGAATAATAAAGAAACTGTTGTAGCTTGTTGTTCCAAGAAAGTTTCTGACGGCTGTGGCTGGTTTGTGAAGGCATCCTTGTGCAGGTACATAAAGTTCAGTTACTAAAGTTATAGTTACAATCATAGTTACATTAAGTTTAGCTTTAGTTTTGCTCTGTTACTTTTTGTAGCTACAATACTTGTTAAACTTATAGTGACAATATCGGTTGCATGAAGTTTAGCTTCAGTTTTGATATGTTTACTTTGCATGGTTGCACAAGTTGTTACACTTATAGTTACATTTTGAACTGCATGATTTTCAGCTTTAGGTCTTATGTGTTACTTTTGTTGTTATATAGTCACATTTTGTGGTGAAATCAATTTATTGGATTCGATTTTATTGTTACATACATAGTTACATTGGTAGTTACATGAACACTTTGTTTATATTTGTGCAGGTTCAACGGTTTTTTTCAGATTATGAAATTGGTGAATGAGCATAGCTGTTGTAGTGTTATTCGCCTTCAGAGTAGTAGGATGATGGGTTCCAAGATTATAAAGTATGTGATGCTTGACAAGCTTCGAGAGAATCCAAACAACTGCAGATGTATGTCGAGACTTAAAAACTGATTTTGGAATAGATGTTCCTTATCGTACAGCATGGTACGGTAAAGAGCGTGCAAGGGAAGCTGTGATTGGTGATGAAGGAGAGTCGTATTCTGAGTTAGTGTGGTTTTGTGAGCGAACGGTGGAATCCAACCCTGGTTCTAGAATCGAACTGAATATTTGCTCTGAAACAAAAAGTTTTCAACGGATGTTTGTTTGTTATTCTTCTTGGATGAAATGTTTTCTATCATGCCGACCCCTTTTGTTCATAGACGCCACATTCATCACCAATAAGTATCAAGGTCAGCTTATTGCTGCAACAGCAAAGGATGGTAATCAAGGTACTTGTGTGACTTTGTTCACTTCCTTCTTTGTTCAATTTCTTGTGTGACTTTAATTGTTCACTTTCAGCTACATTATTTATTTCCATTTACCACTTCAGTTACTTTAATAGTTACAGTTTTCTGCTGAAAGTTACATTTTTTTAGGAAAATAGCCTGAATGGTACCTCACCTTTCTGGCTTTATAAACTTTGGTACCTCACGCTTTGAAAATATTAGATTGGTACCTCACGTTTCAAATTCTACCTACCTTTGGTACCTCTCAGTTAACACCGTTAAAAATTCCGTTAGTTGTCTTTAATTTTAGTTTTTACTCATTTTTGACGGAGCATGGTGGGCATAAAAGGTTGTTTATTCAATTATACTGCATATATATAAGTTATCCTCTATACTCGAAAGTAGACAGTTAATTTTAATCATAAAAGTATTTCTTCTCAGCGCTTATTGTATTTAGAAAATATTAGAATCACCGAAAAAGAAATAAAAGATAAAAAGGCAAAATTAAAAATGCTAAAGAACTTTCGAGAAAGACTTCCTAGAAATAGACCAGGCTATTGGGATATAATATTTAGATTTACTCAAGGCATTCGTATAGCAGAAAGACAAATCGCAGAACTCAAACAACTCCTGCAACTAGAACAAGAACCTCTTGAAATTTTAAGCCACGGTTACAAACCGTTGGTTAGATCCGCCTCAGTTGGTATCAGAGCCTGTTTTGCTCAAAAACAGGTAAAGCAAAGGCTTATGCCAGAAAGTTGGCTCCTCTTAACAAATAAAAGAGAGCCAAAGCAGCTAAAGAATTATCAAGCCTTTTGCACAGAAAAAAGAAAAAGAAAAGTGGAACTTGTGTTTTCACACAAGACACATCCAAGAAAACCAATACTCCATTGAATACGCTTGTAGAGTCCTAAACACTCTATACGACGAGCATATTCATCTCTAGAAAGAAATAGGATTAGAAGAACTTGACCCTGCCAGGCCAAGTATAGTTGAATTTCTAGATCACTTATCAAGAGATAAGACTACTGAGAAAGTAAAAGAACAACTCGAGAGATTTAATCTCAGAGTAACTCAGTTAGAAGAAATTCAAGCAAAGATATCAAGACTTGAAATCAAGCTTGATCATCTTAAAGAAAAGCAATATCTTGTAGATATTGAAAAGAAATTAGTAAGAACTGAAAACCTTGCAAATAATATTCATAAACAAGCAGTTGATCTAAAAGGTACTCAAGAAAATCTAAAGAAACTCTTAGAAACTCTTATATCCCGCATAGGATGAAGCAAAGAGTTGAGCTAAAAGTAAGACAAGAAGACTTAAAAGCAGTAAGTGTCTATCTTCCAACAGAAAAACTTGCTGAAAACGTTGAAGCAATAATACATCAACAGAACTACAACA
Source organism: Potentilla sterilis (assembly GCA_963682095.1). Classification (NCBI taxonomy): domain Eukaryota; kingdom Viridiplantae; phylum Streptophyta; class Magnoliopsida; order Rosales; family Rosaceae; genus Potentilla; species Potentilla sterilis. Next base: position 22,569,968 of record OY821760.1, read on the forward strand.
ATATTTACCTTCAAGAAATAGGAAAAAATATGGAAGAACAGTTCCAAGAACTAAGCTCAAAGATTTCTAGCCTACAAAAGGGTATAGAAAAAATGAAAGAAAATTCAATCGTTGAAAGAATCAACGAAGAAGCACTAGCACAAACAGTAGCTAGTAAAATTATTATACCTCAACCAAAGACAGAAAGTGGGTTCAATTTCAGTGAACCTAAGCTACTAAAATGGAAAGAATCCAAAAGGGATATAAAGATGTTAAGTAGAGTCTTTAGCAAAAGACATACTGTACCAGCAGTACAGCTTGTAAATGCTCAAGAATTTGAGTATAACGAAATTAAATCTAGCGTGAGAGAAGCCTCAGCACCAAAATTTAGATTCAACGAGATTTACAAGAAAGGATTCTTTATTATGGATTCTCACAGATTCAAGATGTTAGAACTAACAATACCAGCAACTGGTGGTGAAACAGACATCAGGCTAATCACTTCTAGAGAAGTGAGTGAAGCATTTCAAAGAAAATATGCTTATATGCACATTGGTGCAGTCCAAATTTCCATAAAACTCTTAGCAAGAGATGGTGTAGACTGTTCGGTCTTGTGTATTCTGCAAGACGACAGAATAACAGATTTCAAGAAAAGCCTGTTAGGAACAGTAGAAGCCTCACTATGCAACCAGGTTGCATATTTCAATGTCTTCCCAAACTTCACCACTCATCTGAAAGACGCAGCACACTGCCTAAGACTGAGAATCAAAACAGATGGGATTGCCATGAAACAAGGTATGATGGAACTTGCCGTTAACTAGAGAATGGAACTTAGCACCTCCTGAGAGGCAAATACAAAGCCCTAATGCTTCTATCTATGAAGATACTGGAGGAAAAATAAGTCTCCAGTTCCATAGGCATTCTTTTGCTAACTATGAGCAAGCAAGTACTTCAGGATCAATTCTTGAAGAATCTTTTGAGGAAGAAGAAGACTCAAAAAGACCTATAAGAATGCTTAGAGCAGAAGGGTTAAAAGAACTCTATAAGCAAGCAGAAACTTGTGAAACCTTAGAAAGGTTAGAAGAGATAGTTAAGAAAATTTCTTTAGTTCAAACTAAAAGAAAAATTCTACCTTACCAAGCGGGAGAAGCAAGCACCATGGATGCTGAAGCAAGTACCATGGATGCAGAAGCCAGCACTAGCCAACCACCTTTGGCAGGAAACACTATCATAAATAACATTACAAATAACCCTACCAAAATCATTAGAGAAGAAAAAATCAAACTTCCTAAAGGACAGCCTCCTATAGGAAAGATTGGAGAAAGAAGCTCCCAAAAATATATTCCTACAGAACCACACTGGGGACAAGCAATTTCTGAAAGAGGAGTTTATCTAGACCTCGATAAAGTAGGAGATAAAAGAAAAACCATAGATAACTGGGTAGCCAGTTTAAAGCTAACCCAAGCACTAGTTTTATCCAAATTCCACTATAAAGAAGCACACGCTTACTATGAAGCAACCTTAACAGGAATAGTCCAGAAATGGTACAATTCCTTTAAGAGAAGTAGTAGTTGGGCAGATTGGGAAGCAAAATTAGCCAAGACAAATGATCCAATGGATTTCGCTATCCCTATATATGCACAATTTTGTGGAGATATAACGGGACATAGTGAACAAACCAAAGAAAGAGCTAAAACAAACATCCAGAAATTAAGTATCTGCAATATGAGATATTTTGAAGAATATACAAATGAGTTCCAAAACTACTATTGTACAATAGGAGATTTGGAAAACATAGATCTTATTAGAACATATTACAGAAAATTACCAGAACTCTGGAACAATGCAGTAGCACAATCCCTTGAAGAAAATCCTTTAGAATATTTTTCTATAGGAGGAATAGCAGAAAGAGTTAAAGATCTGTTAAGAAAACAGTGCACATAATATCAAAAGTCAAAAACTGCTAAGAAACAGCTCAGAGGAGTTGAAAACATGTGCCCCAAAATCTTAGACACACCAACCCAATGGGGATGTCATCTCTACAATGAGAGAAAAAACAGGAGCAGATTTAGAAATAAGAAATACAATAAATTTACTTCTAAAAAGAAGTATAAGTTCAGAAAAAGTTCTGAACAAGATAAAGAAAAAAGATCTCCTAGAAAGAGATTTTTTAAGAAAAGAAACCCAAACCCAAAGAAAAATACTTCTAGAGATACAAAGCCCTGTAGATGTTGGCTTTGCAAGGCTGAAGGTCATTATGCAAACGAGTGTCCAAAAAGGGATAAAAGATCTTCTAAAGCCCTTTTAGCAGAATACGATGAAGCTGTAGAATACGCAAACATTAAAGGGTTTGAAGTAGCCTATTCTGATGAAGAAAATGAATCTGTATATTCTCTTGCAGATACATCAGAAAGTGATACAGAAAGCACCTCAAATAGTTCTGAAGAAGAAAGTGAATATAACTATAGACCTATATTCATGTTAATCCAAAATTGGCATCAGAAAACTACTGATAGTATCAGCCAGTTTACTTCAAGGGCTGGAGCTTTCACTTGTGACTATTGCAAGTGTGAAGATAATAATACAGTACCCATGTACTGTAAAGAAACAGGAGAAACCTATCATAAAGAATGTTTCATAGCAGAAGTAAGGAGAAAAACAAAAGACCCTGAAGTACATACGCTAGTAAATCAAGAATATGATATATTTCTTGATCAAATCCAAAAACAAGATCTTGAGAAAAACCTCGAGAAGATGAAGTTAGAAACTTCAAAAATTATAAAAGAAGAACCTAGTCCCTCCATAGCAGTACCAGAAAGTAATCCAAAAGAGGTAGAACCTGAGCCTATACAAGAAGAAGAAAGAACTATAAATCCTTTCACAGAATTCACTAGAAAGAAAGAAACAATCGAAACAATCCAACCAGTAAAACAAATTCAGACAAGTATATATAGTAATTATATTACTATAGGTCTGAAATTTCCCAATTATAAGAAATACCATCTACATGCTTTTGTAGACACTGGTTCAGGATATAGCCTAGCAAAGAAACATGCTATTCCTGAAGAATATTGGGAAAAGTCTGAAAGAGAAGCCACTGGAATTGGAATGGGAGAAAAGGCGTTTACAATGAGTTATATAGCCAGAAACGTCAAGATTTCGATAGGAGGAGGAACCTTTACGTTCCAAATAATTTGGCAGAGTGAAGCCCAAGGGTCCGACCTGCTGATAGGAAATGATTTCCTACTTCGGCAAAGAATAATACAGACAATAGAAATGATAGGTATTGAGAAAAATGATAAGTTCTACTGGGAATCCAGATTACTACATGCAGTCAACATTGCAAGTAAAGGATTCACAGAGCAATATCAGAAATCGCGAGCCAAGCGTGGTGATCATAAACCACCTTTTGAACCGGTTATACAACCGGTATTAGCTTTGCAAGAACACCAAGAAATTATGCAAAACGAAGCAACAACTTCGGAAGAATCAGAATCGGAGGAAGAACTTCAAGATTCAGATAGCTCGGATGGTAAAGAAGAATTCATCCGAGAACACAATCTAAAAGTATACATTAATAAAATAGAGCAAAAGAAAATCCCAAATCGCGTTGAGATAGAAAATCTGCTGAAACCCATAATCAGTGAAGATCCTCAACTATATTGGGAAAGAGACTCAGTATACTGTCAGCTAAAAATGCATGATGCCAATGCAATATGCCATGTCAAAGCAATATCTCATTATAGAGATGAAGATCGGAAAGAAATGGAAAGCCAAATTCAAGAATTGCTTAAAAAGAAATTAATTAGACCCTCAGATAGCCCTCATCATGCTCCAGCATTGTTGGTTAGAAACCATGCAGAGCAATTAAGAGGAAAAGCAAGAATGGTTATAGACTATAGGGATGTCAACAAGAAAACCGTCAAAGATGGTTATCAGATTGCTCAAGTAAGAGTCTTGATAAACAGACTAAAAGGAGCAAAGATATTTTCAAAGTTCGATGCTAAATCAGGCTTTTGGCAAGTAAGAATGCACCAGGATTCCATAGCCCTAACAGCCTTTGGAACTCCTCAAGGACATTACGAATGGCTTGTAATGCCGTTTGGACTTAAGCAAGCTCCATCTATCTTTCAAAGAAAGATGGATAACATATTTAAGCCATACTCAGATTTCTGTATAGTTTATATTGATGACATTCTTGTCTTCTCTAAAACTATGAATGAACATCTGAAGCACCTTGAGCAGATTTGCAAGCTCATAGTTCAGAAAGGAATCATCCTTGGACAAAAGAAAATTCATCTTATAAAAGGAGAAATTGACTTCCTTGGCATACACGTCAAGGACGGAGAAATTCGTCTTCAAGAACATATAGTAAAGAAAATAAGTCAATTCCCTGACAGTATCCCAGATGCAAAGTCTCTACAGAGATTTTTGGGAGTTGTCAACTTTGCGAGAGATTTTATTCCTCAAGTGAGTGGTCTCACTGCTCTTCTCTCTCCAAAGACAAGCACGAAGAAAAAATGGTCATTTACAACGGATGATAGCAACACCGTTAAGAAAATTAAAGAACTCACAAAAAACCTCCCCCATTTACAGTTACCTGAAGAAGGTGACCTGATCATTTTGCAAACAGATGCAAATGACTATTATTGGGCAGGAGTAGTTTTAGCAATAGCACCTAACACAAATCAAGAAAAGATCTGTAAATTCCTGTCAGGAAAATTTAATCCAGCAGAATTAAATTATTCCACAGGAGACAAAGAAGTTTTAGCCCTAATTAAATCCATTAAAGGAGCTGAAGCCTTTTTAGGAAATAAGTTTCTGGTCAGAACAGATAATAAGAGAGTGAAAAACTTTAAGAACTATAAGCTTACAGATGCAGCTGATAGAGGGAGAGTTCTTAGATGGCAGATGTTTTTATCTCAATATGAATATGATGTTGAAATGATTGCAGGAAACAAGAATTATCTGCCTGACGCTCTCACGAGAGAAATGGCAATGTTCGAAAGAGATGAAGGCCGTAACCCAAGAAGCAGAAGGCCCGAACCAGAACCAGAAATCGAAGAAAGAAGAAGGCCCAATTTCGGAACAAGAGGTAGGCCTGAAAACAAAGACAAAGCCCTACTACAGAGATACCGAGATGGAGACAAGACTGTTGGACCATTACATGATGGACAGGGTTACCAATATCTGGTATCCTACTCTCCTGCTGGATCCAGTAGTGCCCCTGAAAAAATTCAGCCTAACCCAAATGATCCGGAAGATAAGCAATCTTCCAATGTAGAAGAAGAAACTGTAAATGAATATTTACAGCATCCTAGAGCTACAGTCACAACAGACTGGTTTCAAAAAAGACAGCCTTACAAGTCAAGAACCACTGACAGGATAGCATCCTTCAGGTTACCAGCAGTAAAATGCCTGAGAAAAATATTTGATCATCCTATGAGAATTTACGAAAGACCGGTGTTTAGAACCAGCAGAAATTTACAGTTCAACTAGAGAGTCATCATGGACAATATTTTAGCAGCATCCCGAGAAAATAATGAAGCGTTGGTTCTACAAGCTCTGGAGATGCTAGCTGAGGAATTCTGCAGTTACGAGCTAGAAAAAGATCAGCAGCTCAAGGAAAAGCTGAACATTCAATACCTTGAGAATCCTGAAAGTGCTAAAGTCCCACTTCTAGCCCTATCAGAATCAGAATGGTTCAGTTTCCATAATCTTTTAGGAGATTCCAAGAACCGCAAAGCTCTTCCATCAACCTTGCTAGTAGTAGCAGGTCCTTACTATGGAAGATATTTGGTTGACGTTCAAGCAGAGCATCCGCAGAAGAACAAGTTATGGTTAATCGAGAATGGTTTTGTTCATAATCTTTGGACAAAAACCAACGAAGACCTAGAAGGTCTCCCTGAAGCAATTTACCAAGCAGTTAAGAACATTAGACCAGCTGGTTGCATTCTGAGATTAAAGTTCATTTCTTCTCCTCCTGAATGGACTAGAGAAGAAGGGAGAAAGAGTTATATTTCTCCTTATCACTATGTCAGAATTATCCAGGGTTGTGCCTCTCAAGCGCACAAATGGTCATCAAGCAATGGAAGACCTAATCAGAGCATCCCTTGGATGAAAGCAATGGTTGTAATTCGTATTCAGAACCTGATCCAGAAAGATGATGATGCTACCCTCCTCGCCAAAGGAGAAAAGATCATTGTGGCCAGCTATAATCATCCTCATCCAGAGCACTGTGATTTGTACAAGGCCTTAGAAAGGCGAGAGGTCGATGGTACGTTAACAACTACCACGTGGATAGAGAAATTAGAGAAAGAGCAAGAATTCAAAGACCCATATGATTCAGACATAGAATCCAAAGTTGAAGAAAATGACGACTCAGGAGCCTCTTTTGATGACGAAGCGCTACACAACATCAATAATATGATGGAGTATTAGCAGCCGACGCATCAGGACAAGAAGCTTTAAGTGAGTGGAATCCAGCTAGTGGAAGCCAGCTCATTTGTAAGATAAGTATGTAAAATAAAGTAGCTGCCGACGCTTACGGACAAACTACTTTTAGGAAAAGATAGTGCCAGCTGTTAAGATAAGAATTCCTCCTGTCTGCCTTTCTTAATGGAATTCAATTCCGTTTTGAAATCCGAAGGCTATATAAGGAGTCTCAGAGTTCAAGAGAAGGCATTCGAAAAACAAGGAAGAAAGGAGTAGCCTGAAGCTTGAAAACTTGTGAGAAGTTTGTGAGTGTTTTAGTATAGTAAAATAAGAGTGAATAGTGAGAGAGTGATTTCTTGCTAAATCATCTGGTGTGGAGTGCTTTATTTTACAAGTAAGTGTGTATTCTAATTTCAGCATGAGTAGCTAAATAGCTTTTAGCTGTCTACCCAAGAGTGAGGCTCTGGGTTACGTATATGTGAGTATGTTTGGATAAATAAATTAATATGTTCCCCATATCCGTCTTCATTTTAATTTTTGCGTTTTTAAATTTCTCAAAACCCAAGTGGAGGATTACCTCCTAGGAGTGGTATTTGAGGAAAAAATTGTCCATTATGTTCCTGCTTTCTGCTTTACTAGAACTTAAGAATTCCTATTTATTGGTTTTACTAAAACTTAAGAAACTTTTCAAAACTAAGACAACAGTGATTCCGCCAGAATAGTAGCCGTTAAGACAGAGAGTCGTTAGGTGAATTTGGCATGATGAAGGTTAGTTCTTAGAATTGATAGATGATTAGGATTTAGTAAACAAATAGGTAGTGGATAGTTAAGTTTTAGCAAAAAGTAGAAAATAAAAAAAAAATAAAAAAATAAAAAAAATTTCAGTTAAGTATTTAACGGAAATAACGGTCAAAGTACCAAAGTTAGTCAAAATCCAAACATGAGGTACTGATTTGAGGTTTGGCAAACGTCAGGTACCAATCCTTATAAGAAGGAAAACGTGAAGTACCTTTAGAATGAATTTTCCTATTTTATTTCCAGTTACTTGTATAGTTACAAATTGCTTTTAACAGTTATCCTGACAGTTACACCAGTAGTTACAGAATTAGTTACATGCACAGTTACTTTTGATAGCTACGACAATGCACATTATCAATTGCATGACATGACCAGTTACTTGTGTAGTTACATAGTCACTTACATGACCAGTTAGTTAGGGTTACAAAAATCAGTTACATGGGTAGTTACATGACCAGTTATTTGTGTAGTTACAAAGTCAGTTACATGACCAGTTAGTAACTTGTGTGACTTTGTTCACTTTCTGCTACACTAATAGTTACACTAATAGTTACGGTGTAACTATTGGTGTAACAAGTGTTGCATCTAACAAAACTGACATCATTTTTTTTTTCTTTCCAGGTATGTATCCAGTAGCTTATGCTATTGTGGATTCTGAATCTGAAATCAATTGGACATTTTTCCTCCAATGCTTATCTGAAGAGTTGGCTAGGTATTCTACAAGGCGGGTCACTTTTGTTTCCGATCGTAATAGTGGCCTTCTTAGTGCATATCCAAAAGTGTTTCCTAATAACCCTTTAGGATTTTGTTTTAGGCACCTTCTTAAGAATCTGACTCAATTGTATCCTAAGGATTGCTACCTAAAGCAGCGGATCCCGCAGTTGTTTATGTCTTGTGCTTATTCTCGCACACCGGATATGTATGAGAGCAATATGGCATTGTTGAGGGCAGAAGGTGGCAAACCAGCTGAAGATTTTTTGAAGAATCTTCCGAAGGAGAGCTGGTGTGTGGCTTTTTTCAATGGGGACAGGTTTGGTGAAATGACATCGAATCTGGCAGAGTGTTTTAACAATTGGGTGTTGCCTTTGAAATGTCTTCCTATTGTTGAGATGAATGAAGGTATTCGTGTGAAGAACATGGAGATGATTTCTTCTCGAAAAGAAGAAGCAAAAGAATGGTTTTCTTTTTTGTGTCCGAAGATGGAAAAGAAGCTCAAGGAAAACTTGGCCGAAGGAAGACATTGGAAAGTTAGTAGATCAGATACTAATCTCTATGAAGTTCATTGTCAGAAATATAGAGTTATAGTGAATTTGGCAACCTCATATTGTTCGTGTGGTGAATGGAGTTGTCATGGTTTTCCTTATTCGCATGGTCTTGTTGTTATGTAAAATGTTGGTGCCTCACTGTATTCATATGTCACTCCGTTTTACCAGGTGTTTTTTTCATCCTTGTTCATCTTGTTAGTTTATTCCTTTTTTTTTTTGTATAGTTACACTAGTAGTTACATATTCAGTCACATGAAAAGTACTTTATAGGTACATTACTAGTTACATGAAATTAGGTGTTTATAGTCAGCAACAGGTAAACTACTAGTTACACAGTTACTTTTCATAGGTACATTACTAGTTACATTATTATTCATGTTTGCTTGTAGTTGCAGCAGTAGTTACATAAACAGTTACTTTTTGTAGGTACATTACTAGTTACATTATTATTCTTGTTTTGTTGTAGTTAATTTTGAGCTAATCATTCTCTTCTTTTTTGCTTCAAGGTGGAGAAATACCGTCAAACCTATTCTTACACAATAAATCCTGTTTCTTCTATTGCCAAGCCGTTAGAGCTTCCAAAGTCTAGTATTTTTGTACAACCGCCATTCACAAGGAGACCACCCAGAAGACCAAAAAAACAAAGGTTCAGAAGTAAGGATGAAGTACTGAGAAAACAGATAAAGTGCGGCAGGTGTGGAAAATATGGCAGGCACAACAGAACGAGTTGTAAAGATCCGATATAGCGATAGTTACGCTGACAGTTACATTTCTAGTTACGCTGATAGTTACATTATAGCTATTTGGTTTCTGACTTGGATTATATTCGACATTAGGAAAGTGAAATAATCTTTGACTTGTTCTTTCATTCGTTACTTTATCTCAATAGTTATATCAGCATTTTTTTTCATTTCCAGTTACATTTCCTTAAAAAAATTTCTTCTACATATATTCATTGTGCAGCGGAACGCTGCCATTGCGGTGCAGCGGCACGCTGCAAAGTTTAAAGGAAATATATGAAATATATAAACTCTAGAAATCTTGTAATGTTCATGTGGTGAATGGATTTCTCAAGGATAGTTACTGCTAGTTACATTTATAGTTACATTTATAGTTACTCTATACCCAATATAGTTACATGTACTGTTACAACATTAGTTACATTGCTAGTTACATTTATACTTACTTAATATAATTTCATTGTGCAGCGGAACGCTGCCATTGAGGTGCAGCGGCACGCTGCAAAGTTTAAAGGAAATATATGAAATATATAAACTCTAGAAATCTTATAATGTTCATGTGGTGAATGGATTTCTCAAGGATAGTTACTGCTAGTTACATTTATAGTTACTCTATACCCAATATAGTTACATTTACTGTTACGACACTAGTTACATTGCTAGTTACATTTATAGTTACTCTATACCCAATATAGTTACGTGCACAGTTACCACTGCAGTTACACTGCTAGTTACATTTATAGTTACTTTATACCCAGGATAGTTTCATGCACAGTTACCACTCCAGTTACACTGCTAGTTACATTCTTAGTTACATTTATAGTTACTTTATACCCAAGATAGTTACATGTACTGTTACGACACTAGTTACATTGCTAGTTACATTTATAGTTACTTAATATAATTTCATTGTGCAGTGGCACGCTGCCATTGTGGTGCAGCGGCACGCTGCAAAGTTTAAAGGAAATATATGACATATATTTCATGTTTGCATGTAGTTACACCAGTAGTTACACCATGTACGTTACTAGTTACACTGTTACTTTTCATAGGTACATTACTAGTTACATTTATTATTCATGTTTGCTTGTAGTTACAGAAGCAATTTACATATATTCATGTTTGGTTGTAGTTACACCGGTAGTTACAGAAACAGTTACATGCACAATTACTTTTGTTAGCTACATTACTAGTTACATGAAACATCACTTTTTGTCACTTTAATCAGTTATAAGATGAAACGAAAATGAACATAATCAGTTGCATAACCATTTAGTCTAGTTACATGACCAGTTACTTGAATTGTTACAAGTCAACAATTTTAAATAACTATGAGTATATATAACATAGTTCCCTAAATGCTTATGAAAATCAATGAACAGTCGACTTAAACGACACTCTTCTTCTCCTATCTTGTATCGATATCCAACTTTTCTGATGATTCAGCAACTTCTTGATCACTTCGGATCGAAACTTCATAATATCTGGCTTGTCTTCAAAATCTCTCTCATCGGCAAGCCTGTTCATGTAGTACATTACAAATGCGCCGCAATCTAATCTGTTTGCCAAAGAAAAAATCTAGTCAGTTACATATGTAGCTACAAAACAAAACCTGTTACTGTAAAAGTTAAATTACACAGTTACATACATAGTTACACAGTTACCCTGTCAGTTAGATTATTTATTTCTAGTTACATCTTCAGTTACATTTTTTATGTATGCCTTCTGTGCATAGACCTCAACTTATAAGTTGAAAAAAACCTTTACTTACGAGGAGGGTTGTTGTTGAGGTGGGCTTTCTCCTTTTATTGTTTTGAACTTATGGATACAGATCTCGCTCTCTTCAAAATTTGCTTGGATGTATCTGATCGTCTTCACATCTTTTGCAGTGAGCTTCTTTTTCTTCAATATCAATTCTTCATGGGTGCTTAAATCATGATACTTCATCCTAGAACCCTCGCTAAGCATTTCCTCTGCTTGATCTTTTACTGCCATAATCCAAATTTCAATCATTTTTGCCTGCAATTTAAGTGTCATAAAACAACCATGAGAAAACTAAAGAAAATACTTTCTCGTTGCATGCAGTACATATTAGACTTGGTCAAAATCTGCTTACCATTTTTTTTGCATCTTTCCAAGTGTTGTCACGATTTATTCTTCTTGGCTGCAATGAGTCGAGGTGGAAAAATTGGGGCGGATCCGTTTGAAACATTAATAATGTGTGGTGAAATTGATTCTGATGTGTCATCGGGAAAAACAACATTGTTGATTCTCCTAAATGTTCAAACAGCTTCTCGCACATGTAATAGTGAAGGTTCCTCGTATGTAGATTCTCCACCGAATGCTAATTCAAGCAAAACAGTTACACAAAAGTATAGTCAGCAACATGTACATTACTAGTTACAAAAACACTTACTTTTTATAGGTACATTACTAGTTACATTATTTATTATTTATTATTTATTACTTGTAGTTACACCAGTAGTTACAATAGCAGTTACATTTTTAAGGTACATTACTAGTTACATGTAGTTAGGTGTTTAAAGTCGGTAACAGGTACAACACTAATTACACAGTTTGTTTTATATTGGTACATTACTAGTTACAATATTATTATTTTTTGCTTGTAGTTACATTTTTCAGTTACATTACTAGTTACACCAGTAGTTACAAAAGCAGTTACATTTTTTAGGTACATTACTAGTTACATATAATTAGGTGTTTAAAGTCAGTAACATGTACAACACTAGTTACACAGTTTATTTTATACTGGTACATTACTAGTTACATTATTATTCTTTTTTGCTTGTAGTTACATTTTTCAGGTACATTACAAGTTACACCAGTAGTTACAAAAGCAGTTACATGTAGTTAGGTGTTTCCAGTGCCTTACCCATGACAAGCTTGGCATACACCATGGTGTAGGGTGACCTGAAGAATCATGTACATAATATTCGTCGTTTAAAACACCTCCATAGTCGTCTATCACGTTCATTCAAATTGCTCCATTCTCTATCAACAACTCTTTCAGATCATGTTTTGAAATTTCCAACCCAGGCATCGTCCCTTTCCAAACGAATTCCCTACAGAGACGAATTATAGTCAATATTAGAAAGGACAGTTTCATTGCGAGTAAATAAAAAAAAAAAGTTTAAACCGAGACTTCAAGTTTTTACCCATCTGGAATAGTATTCCATAATCTTGTCCATTTCCTCTTTGTGCTATCATCCATGAGATTAAAAACTCTATAGCTCGTCCAGTCCTCAATTTCTATGTGTCTAGGCTTAGGGATTTCAACTTCACTGTCGCTGATAACTTCTATTATATCTCATTTTTCACTGATTTCATACTTCTTTTCATTAATATCCTTGCCTCCTTTTCCCTTCACTTTTCCCTCTTGTTTCTCTATTTGATGTTTCATCTTCTTTTGGAGTTCTTCTTTGTTCTTTGCTTTCTTCTCTCTGTCTTTCTTCACCTCTCCCCACCAATATATTTTTCTTGTATCTCTTGTCTTCACCCTTTTTCTGCTCTTAATCCGTGCTATATATGAGTATGAGTACAACCCCATCGACTCTGCAGTCTTGCCAGATACTTCATCTCTTATCTTCAAACGGATCTCTTCTTTCTTCTTCGGTACCACTTCCTCAGGATACATATAGCTGATAGGAGATGGTGTTGCAACTATTTGGTAATTTTGCGGCTGAGCATCCATGTTGCTGATTTCAGGTGCTGGTGGGGTTTTCCATTGCGGCTGAGCATCCATGTTGCTGATTTCAGGTGGTGGTGGGGTTTTCCAAGATGCCCAAGGAGAGATGATCCCTGGCATGAGATCAAATGTCGGCATTTCGGTCACTGGTGTTTTCGGTGACGATCTAGCTTCTTTGGGAATTGATTGAGGTGGAGATCGTACTTGTGATTTCATATTTTTCCCTGTGCAAAGTAGGGAACACTGTCAGTTACAACAACAGTTACATGAAACTAGAGTTATTAAATTAACAGTCCAGTTACAGCAACAGTTACACTAACAGTACAAGTCAGTTACAACAAAGTCACAGAGATAAAACAAGTTAATTAACTCATAATAGAGTACTATATTAAAAATATTAAGAACAAGCAATCACCTTTTCCCTGTGCCTCTCGTTCAATACTTTTGACAACCTCAGAAATCAGTGTATCTATTTTTTCTGTTGTCGTGTAATCTGCAGAGTAAGGAACACCGACAGTTACTAATATAGTGACATATTAAACAGACATAATATGACCAATTACACTGTGAGTTACATAAATAGTGATAGACCAACACCTACAGTTCCATGCCTTCTTCACACAGATGCAAATCCCAATTTTTTTTTTCATAGATAATTACATAATTTAGCATGGTAGATTTGATGAATTACATACCATTCTCAGTTTCTCGCTGTGCCGCCTTTTCCATATGATCCCGCTCGATTTCTTCCATAAACTCCAACACTTCTCTTTCTAGATCTTCATCCATCGAGTAACCTGCAAATTAAGGAATATTGACAGTTACTGATAGAGTTACAACTCTAGTTACACTGACAGTTACAACTCTAGTTACACTTGACAGTTACAACTCTAGTTACACTGACAGTTACAACTCTAGTTACAAAATTAGAAAGATAATCCCAACAATAACAAAAAAGTTTTGAGATTACCCTCCTCCTCTGCCTTTTTCTGTCCATCTTGTTCAACATTTTCCTCTAGACCTTCATCCTTCGAGTAACCTGCAAATTAAGGAATATTGACAGTTACTGATAGAGTTACAACTCTAATTACACTTGACAGTTACAACTCTAGTTACAAAATTAGAAAGATAATCCCAACAATAACAAAAAAGGTTTGAGATTACCCTCTTCCTCTACCTTTTTCTGTCCATCTTGTTCAACATTTTCCACTAGATCTTCATCCATCGTGTAACCTGCAAATTAAGGAATATTGACAGTTACTGATAGAGTTACAACTCTAGTTACACTGACAGTTACAACTCTAGTTACACTTGACAGTTACAACTCTAGTTACAAAATTAGAAAGATAATCCCAACAATAACAAAAAAATTTTGAGATTACCCTCCTCCTCTGCCTTTTTCTGTCCATCTTGTTCAACATTTTCCTCAGTTTCTTTTCGAATACAATCACCTGGACAATTGCCAATTACATATCAAATATACACTCACTTAACATTACATATGCATCAAAGTACAGTTACATATAATACTTGATTTAAAGTAGATTTCAATACTTTATACTTGATTAAAAAGTTAATTAAAATATCAATCCAGAAATTTTTCTAAATACAACTCTAAATAAAAATAGAAAAAGAACACATAATCTAAACAATCTATTCAATTTGTTTCCGTTTTCTCCTTTGGTACGTCTTAGATGAGAAGTTACCCTTTTTCTTAGCTTCCTCATCCTTTTGCTCTTCAATTTCTTCACCTTGTTGTGAGTTTTGAGAGTTTGACAGTGCATCAATAATTTTGTGTAACTTTTTTATTTCTTCATTCTTCTTTTCAATTTCTCTCAACATATCTTCCTTTGTTCTGCTCATCTCTTCTTTGTCCTGTTCCAGCTTCTTGATCTCTTCCTTCTGCTTCATCATCTGTTCTTGAACTTCTTTGCTGCACATCCCCAATCTAATCTCATTCAAACTCCTATTTTCCAACCACAACTTCTCATTTTGCGCAACCAACTCTTCAATCTTTCTCTTATTTTCTATCCAGTCTTTCTCCAAGTGTTGGTTGACGAGAAGTATTTCTTGAATAATCTTATCCTTTTTTTGCAGCTCTCCATCCTTAACGGTCAAATCCTCAATCAACTTTGATCCGGGATTTGCCTCTTCATTTTCATCATCGCTGTCTTTAGGATCTGATATCGCATTGGTAAACAATCTCTGAAATAAATTGCAGCAAGCAGTTAGTATGCAGGAATTGTAGTTATCAGGTTAGTTACAATGCTAGTTACATTTATAGTTATTTAATACCCAATATTAGTTACATTTATAGTTACATGCACGGTTACCACACTAGTTACAATGTTAGTTACATTTATAGGTATTTGATACATAGGATAGTTACATACACAGTTACATTGCTAGTTACAATGCTAGTTACATTTATAGTTTCTTAATACCCATGATATATAGTTACATGCACTAGTTACAATGTATTAGTTACAATGCTAGTTACATTTATAGGTATTTGATACATAGGATAGTTACATACACAGTTACATTGCTAGTTACAATGCATTAGTTACCACACTAGTTACAATCCTAGGTACATTTATATTTACTTGATAGAGAGTAAAAGAGCACATACTGTGTATGCTTTGAGATCATAGTTCATTAACTTTTTTGCCAATGCTTTAAGGTCCCATTTCCTCATCAAGTGTGTTTCCTGTTCTCTTCCCTCAATTGGCGCCACAACTTTTGTCTTCTCGCATAGCCAATACTAGAAAGTAAATTAAAAACATTTGTTAGTAGTCAATATGTGGCAGTTACATTTATAGTTACAAACATAAAGAAGTTTATAGAATCGAAAAAAATTACCAGAATCAGGAAGACACATCCTCCAGAGTTGATGCTTTTGGTTATCACCCGCTTGTTTTTCTGTCGTAAGATGGTCTTTCTTAAAAAAACTCCAACTTCAACAGCCCATGCAAAGTTTCCATAGTCACCCCAAATAGCTCTCACGAATTTCTATGAAAGAAATTCAGAAACATTAGGGAAAAGAAATTCAATGCATATATCTAAAACAACAAGTCTGGCCAGATTCTTAATCTTTCTCTTTCTACCTTCTTCACCTTCCGGCTTCTGATCATGTAGTTTCTGAATAGCACTTTGAACCATGTCTCTTTGAACCCTGTCTTCTTTTTTCTTCCTCTCACCGAATAACTGAACCAACATATCTTCAGCCTCTTGGTCCAATTCAGCAGTTTCTACCCGATCTCCATTCTTTGGCAATCCAAGAATTTCAGATGTAATGGTATCGGTAATTCTGTACTTCTTTCCACCAAACACAAACACCTCTTCTTTGGGGTCAAATGCTTCCAAAATCAGCCACACTTGCCTGTCGACTTTACCAATCACCTTGCTGCTTACCTTTTGTTCATAAAAGGCTTCAAACAACTTATAAAAAGGCCCTTTCCTTAGTTCTTCAACCACCTCTTCATTTATTCCTTCTTTGAATGCTGCAAAGTTTGGCAGACGACATCGGTATTGTATGTTTTCTATTTTCCCCACTCTTTTGTCTTCCATTCCAACTTCTTGCTCATCCTCACTCTCTTCATTTCTTTCTTCCTTAGATCCTTTATTCTTCTTCTTCTTCTTCTTCTTCTGTTGATTTTGAGCATCTTCTCCATCACTACTAGATTCCGCAACTTTTCTTTTAGCTCTTGTTTGTTTTTTCTGCACATTGTTGTTAAAGAAGGAAAAATATTAGCATTTGCAAATGCATATACTTGTAAGAACAGTAGCCCAAGTAACTGCCTATGTAACTGTACTATCATAGTTACATGGACAGTTACATGTCATCTACATTTCTAGTTACAATAACAGTTACATTACCTGTTGCTCCGTATCAGCAACTGATTTTTTCTTTAAATGTGTAATTCTCGGTGATTTTCTTGTTCTGGAATCATTCTTCTTTTTGGTTCTGTTTTCATAGTCCATGTCGTCATCGGATTCAATGTTTTTACCTTTTGGTTCTGTCATTGCGTTCCTGAATAGTACAAAAAGCAAATAATAGTTACAACGATAGGTACACTAAGAATTATATGTCCAGCAAAAGAGAATAATCAAAAAGCACAATAGTTGTTAATCACAAACAAACTTAACAACAAGATCAAATAGAGATTACATCTAGTTACACCAGTAGTTACATCAGTAGTTACAAAAACAGTTATTTGACATGTAGTTACACCAGTAGTTACAAAAACAGTTTCTTGACATGTAGTTACACTAGTAGTTACACCAGTAGTTACACTAGTGTTACACTAGTAGTTACACTAGTAGTTACAAAAATAGTTACTTGACATGTAGTTACACTAGTAGTTACACCAGTAGTTACACTAGTAGTTACAAAAACAGTTACTTGACATGTAGTTACACTAGTAGTTACAAAAACAGTTACTTGACATGAAAAACAAACTCGGTCCTTTCGAAAATGCAGCAGATGTCAAATTACCAAGACAATTTCTCAACAAAAATGACACAACTTCACACTGAATAAAAAACTATCATACATAATATGACATTTTGAGTTCCACAACTGCATAAATTCGTAAACAAACCTTCCAAATTGTATTAGCCATGCCAAAATCTGAATGTTTCATAAACAAATTGAAGCGGAAATTCAATTTGAAAACAAACCAAATTCACATGCACCAAATCTCACCAAATTAGAACAAATCATATAGAAAACAAACCGAAATTCACATGCAAAATTAAATTCGAACCTAATGTAACCGAAATTCACCAAATCAAAACCTAAAGTGAATCCCTAAATTGAATTCAAACCTTAGAAATCCCTAAAGAATGCAATCAAACTCACTTGCTGGACTTGAGGACGTCGGTGTTGGAGTCGGGCTTGGTTTTGACGCGGCCGAGAAGGATGATGAGTTTGGCGGCGTTGGAGTCGGGCTTGGCTTGGACACGGCCTGCGAAGGACAGTGAGTTTGTCCCGTCGGGTTTGGCGACGATGATGCTACACCTCGAAGACGACGTCGGCGCTGGAACGAGAATTAGGGAATGGCAGTTACTGAAAACAAAACTGAGTTTACTAATTAAAAGGGAGGTTGACTGAAATTGGGGATTGGGAACAATAAAACCGAGCAGTTATACACAGTGGCACAAGTTATAAATAATTACAACTTTGAGGGCAACGCTTTAAGAGTTTTAGTTAAGTGACCTAATTATCATTATGAAACAGTTACCAGCCTTTTTATCATTAGGTATAGTAAATATGACTTTTTTATCATCAGCCCTTAAATTATTTAATTATTAGATTAAAAATTATATAAAACTAATAATTATAACAAATAGAATTCTATTGGTCTAATTTTGAAAATATTTACTAAAGCCCCAATACATCAAATAGATCGAAATTCCATCACATATCATACATAATAGCTATTCACTGGGCTCCTTCTCACCAGTATGTTCATGTCCCCATTCCAATTAGAGCTAGGTTTCTATTTTTGCTTGATGAACTGAACTTTTTTCTGTCAGAGAATATGGAGTTTGTTGATGATATCTCAACATTTCAAGAGTTGGGCCTCTGCTTGAAATCTCATGGATGCCATGTCGCTAACCTTTCCTCCTTCGACTTTTCATCTAAAATTCGGATTGCTGGTTGCCTCACAAGTTTATTGAGACAGTTTCTCATGCCTACTTTCGATGTACATCCTTTCATTTCCTTATTGATGCCCACTCGTACACAAAGATACCTACCCAAAAAGCTCCCATTCTTATTTTTCCATGTTCTGCCAAAAACCTCTACTGCCTCACCAATCCCCTGTCCGGTTTCATCCATCCAGAAGAACTGGGTCCGAAGAGAAACCCTTAGTGGATCTACCATACCATTTGTAAATGACACTGCCAACAAAGGTTTCTCAAAAGACTACGACGTCCTCATTATCACCCAATTCTGATATGCCTCATTCTTAAAAGAAAGAGAAACCGCTTACACCTCTCAAACTGACAGACAACCAACCGATTCCGATCTGAAGGGCTAGCATCAGGCGCCCACAAGCTACGCATGGTGTTGATAGGCGACTCCATCCGGTATGGCTTGTCCAACAGCAACTCATCGACCAGGTAGAAGTGTTGTTGAGCCACCCTTTGTTTTTTTGTTTTTAGGAAGAACAACTTCTGCCGCCTCCGACTCTCAGTTCGAGCCAACTTCTGAACCATCCTACCTAAATTTTCTTCCATTATGATCACCCGTTTGACACAAGAGCCCATCCAGCCTTAACTAGATTTTATGATCACCCGTTTGACACAAGATCAAATCCAGCCTTAACTAGATAGAGGCACCAGTTAATAGGCCTCCACTGTCACGACGGGCACCGCTGCCTTTCACCTACCAGGCAAACACTAACTTTCACTACACCATTCAAGACATAAGGCGACTGACTTTGAATGCGACTGAAATTAATCAGTCGCCTTAAAGGGTTTTAGGCGACTAACTATATGTCAATCGCATAATCGTACAGTTCGTCGCCCAAAAGACTTTAAGGCGACTAACCTTAGGCGGGGAGTATTATAGTCGCCTAGGAATGTATTAAGCGACTGATTATTGGGAATTAAAAATCAGTCGCTTTAGAATGTAGTTTAAGCGACTTACTTTTACAAAATACGTCGCTTAAAAATTTTAAGTTCTGTTATAAACAATTGTCTTAAACAGAACCCAGAAGTTGAAGAAATGAAAGAGGGAGAGCTGTGAGCTGCGAAAAACTGCAAAAACGGCCGATTTCACCAATTTCGGGGTTCAATCACTTGGGTCTTCTCTTCCAATTACTTTATAGGTTAGTATAATCTCTTCTCTTCATTCTAATCACCATATTTGAGTTTGATTAGTTAAATTTAGTTTTTGAAATCTTGAGTTGGATTTTGTTTAAAATGTACTTTGTGTTGTTTTTAGTGTTGGGTGTTTTGATATATGATAGAGTTGGTGTTGATTTTGAGTTTTTTCACTATATTTGTGTTAGATTAGTTGGATTTAGGGTTTAAAATATTGGTTTAGATTTTGTGTATTATGTATTTTGTGTTTTATTATTTTTGGTTATTGAATATATGAAGGATTTAGTGTTGATTTTTTATTTTTCACCGTATTTGTGTTAGATAGGTTGAATTTGGTGTTTATATTGTTGGTTTAAATTTTGTATATGATGAATGTTGTGTTATTTTTATTGTTGATTTGTGTTTAATTATCCAATTGATGTTAATTTACTAATGATTTGGGTGTAAATGTGAAAACCATTAGTGTTTTCACGTTTTTTTATTAATTGATACATTTATGTTTATTATCCGGATGAGCATGTGAGAGTGATTTAACTCTCGCATTCACCGGTTTGTTTTTAGCTTAGCATTCCCGTTCGAGAATCAAACACGGACATTTGATTCTCGAATTGTCCCTTTTTTGGACAGTTTGGGAGAATATGACTTTGTCGAGCGTGCTTGCACTTCTTGCGGTTACGTTTTTGGTTTTGGGTATTGATTTCGACATGATCTCTCTATATTGTTCCTTGAGTGCACATTAGGTTGTTAGATATTCGTGCACTTGGGGAACTGTAGGGAGATGCTGCCGAAATTTTCCCAAACTGAAAACGTAACCCAAGGGGGCAATACCAGAAAAATGAGTTTTGCCGACCGAAAAAAAAAAAAAACGGCCGACGAAATAATTTTTCGTCGGCTATTCCCAGGAATGCCCGACGAAAAAAACATTTCGTCGCTAAAAAAAAAAAATCGTCGGCCATTCCCATAGAATGGCCGACGATTTTTATTTCGTCGCTAAAAAGTAAAAATCGTCGGCTATTCTACAAGAATGGCCGACGATTTTTATTTTCGTCGGCTATACTCCAATAATGGCCGACGAATTAATATTTTCGTCGGCTATACAACTTTTGGAGTATGGCCGACGAATTTTACAATTTCGTCGGCTATAAGTCTTTATATTTTCAGATCTGGACAGCAGCTGCTCATTTGAAAAAAACGGGAGAAAGAGTGAAAAATCGGTGGATATTGTTGAAATCCGTCCTCTCTTACATTGTGAAGCTATATATAGGTACCTACATGTGTATATATGTTGATTTTGGGTTTTAGTTGCATGAGTTGATTTTGAGTTTTAATATATGTTTTGATGTTATTTTAATCCTAAAGAGTAATCGGTTTTGATGTTATTTTAATTAGTGTTAAAAAAATAATGATGATGTTAGTGACACTTCGGCTAGCATAAGTCCTCTTTCTCGTGCTTCGATAAAAGGAAAACAGAATATCTGACGGTTTCTGGAGCTTTTATCAAAACAGAATGATGATCAGAAGGTCATCCAGACTACTAAATTGGTCATACCGAAAGATTCTTTTTTCTCAGTTATCTTGCAACCATTCAACTTCATTAACTGCTATCTGGTGAGGATTAAGTAGTTAATGAAGTCGAATGGTTACAAGATAACTGCGAAAAAAGGATCTTTCGGTTTGAACATTTTAGTAGCCTGGATCACCTTCTGATCATCATTCTGTTTTGATAAAAACTCCAGAGAGCTTGGCATTCTGTTTTCCTTTCATCGAAGCACGAGAAATAGGACTTATGCTAGCCGAAGTGTCACTAACATCATCATTATTTTTTTATTTTTATCATAGAATAGCCGACGAACAATGCATCATTTCGTCGGCTATAATAATAATGGCCGACGAAAATTAATCATTTCGTCGGCCATAAGTTTTTTTTTGAAAATAAATATTACATTTATGGCCGACGAAAACTAATTATTTCGTCGGTAAAAATTAAAAATCGTCGGCCAAAGAAAAAATTTCGTCGGCCATACACATAGAATGGCCGACGATTCATTATTTCGTCGGCTATATAACTTTTGGAAGAATGGCCGACGAAGTTGGAAATTTCGTCGGCTATAAGTCTTTATATTTTCAGATCTGGCCAGAAGCTGCTCATTTCAAAAAAAAAACGGGAGAAAGAGTGAAAAATCTGTGGGTATTATTGAAATCCGTCCTCTCTTACATTGTGGAGCTATATATAGGTATGTATATATATATGTGTATATATATATATGTTGATTTTGAGTTTTAGTGATTTTGATATAGTAAGTGATTTTTTGTTTTGTTGTTGTTTTAGTGTTAGAATGTATGTATATATGTTGATTTTGAGTTGTAGTTGAGTTGATTTTCAGTTAGAGTATAATTATGTGTTTTAATTTAATAATGTTATTTTAATTAGTGTTAAAATATATATAAATATGTTAATTAATGGTTGTTGATAGTGTAATGAACTTAAATAATGGTTGTTAATTAATGGTATATATATATATGAGTTGATGTTGATAATAATATATATTGTAATATATATGTGTTAATTAATTTATTATTAATTAAAGTTATACATATATATTATTATCAGACTATATATGGATCGAGATAAGAGTTGGATTTCGCTTCCAAGGCATGACCGACGATACACTACAGGAGTTGTGGATTTTATGCAGTTCGTCGAGGAAAATGCAAAAGGACCGTACCATTATTGCCCGTGCAAGAAATGTAAGTGTCGCAGTGATATGTGTCGATTTCCGATTAGGACAGTATGGGAGCACCTAAAGAGTAATGGGTTTTGGCCGAAGTACATACGTTGGATATATCACGGTGAGCCATCATTAGATGGATCGCATGATCATGGACAGTATTTTGAGGCGGGCAGTAGTAGTACATCCAACGATCCAACAATGGCATTCGTCAACGACGTGTTTCCTTTTGAAAGCGGTGTACGTGGGGAACAATATATGCAGGACCCGGTGCAGCCGTTCCCACAAGTTGTCAACACTGCTGCCTTTGACAAGTACAACAAACTGATTGCATTGCAACAGACCCCTGTGTCTTCAAGTTCTGAGAAGACAGTTCTTCAAAGTGTGATGGAGGTAATGAGGATTAAAGTCGAGACAAAAGGGAGCATCAGGCAAGTGGATGAATATCTATAGTACACTTCTTCGTTGTTGGAGGAGGGTCATCGTAATCCTACCAATCACCGTCAGGTCCGAAGTATCCTCAAAGATCTAGGGCTTTCCTACATTAAGATCCATGCATGCGCATTTGACTGCGTTCTCTTCTGGGGTGAAGATGCAGAAGGGAATGACCTTGCTAGCCTTGACGCATGTCCGATATGTCAGTCTGACCGATATAAGTTGACGGGAGCAGGCAATAGGAAACCTGTGAAAGTACTTCGGTATTTTCCGTTGAGAGATAGGCTTGAGCGGTTGTACATGTCAGAAACCACCGCAAAAGCTATGAGGTGGCACGGTGAGCGGGACGCGGGAGACGCAGATATCATGACACACATCTCTGACGGAGCGGCTTGGAAGCATATAAACAATGAGTTTCCTCATTTTGCGTCAGATGTCAGAAACGTCAGGCTCGGGCTCTCAACCGACGGGTTCAACCCTTTCGGCACCATGAGTCTTTCATACAGTATATGGCCGGTGGTTTTGGTACCTTACAACCTTCCTCCGTGGATGTGCATGAAGAAGGAATATAATATGTTGACGTTGTTGATTCCGGGGCCTGGTTACCCAGGGAAATGTCTCGATGTGTATATGAGACCATTGATTGAAGAGCTTAAGGTATTGTGGGACGTTGGTCATCCCACTTTTGACAAGTACAAGCAGGAGACGTTCCAGATGCATGCCATGGTTATTGGTACCATCAGTGATTTTCCTGCTTATGGGATGTTGTCGGGCAGCGTTGTTAGGGGATACAAGGCTTGTCCAGAGTGCCTCAGCGATTATGGGAGCACCCCTCATTGCAACAAGATATGCCGAATGGGTCATCGTGTGTTCCTTCCGGCGGATCACCACTGGCGTTACGAGTCCGCCGCATTTGATGGAACCGAAGAACACGGCCGTGCTCCCAGAAGATGGACAGGAAGAGAAATTTTAGCAAGACTTAATCAGTACGATTTTGGGCCCCTCAGCAATCATCCCGATATTGTAGCGGAAATACCTGAAAGGCCTGAGGAGTACAAATTCTGGACACATAGGAGCATATTGTGGGAACTCCCATACTGGTGTGAGTTGCTGATCCGTCACTTCCTAGACGTTATGCACATAGAAAAAAATGTTTCTGAAAGTGTGGTGGGCACAACGCTGAACTTGGAGGGGAAGACGAAAGACGGTCCTAAGGCTCGCACTGATCTGCAAAACATGAATATCAGAAAACCACTATGGTTGAAACAAGGGAAGAGAAAAATGCCTCAAGCTCCTTACACCGTCAAGCCTGAGCATAAATCAGAAATTTTGCATTGGATAAGTGAGGCCAAGTATCCTTCAGGCTTTGCTGGAAATATAGCCAAGTGTGTCAACAGACAATGCAACAATCTGTACGGGTTGAAAAGTCATGACAATCATATCCTGCTACAACGTCTCTTCCCTGTTTTCATTCGACTGTTCCTTCCCCGTCACGTTGTGCAGCCGTTAGTAGCGTTGGCACGATTTTTCCAGAAGGTATGCACACGGGAAGTGAGAAAATCTGACCTCCGGGAAATGCAACAAGACATCGTTCATATCATGTGTAAATTTGAGATGATATTTCCTCCAAATTTTTTCGACATCATGCCTCACCTCATGATCCATCTTCCTCGGCAGTTGTTGCTTACCGGTCCTGTGCACTTCACTTGGATGTATCCGATGGAAAGGTACATATTTTACACCTTATGTTAATTTCCTCATCAATATATGTGATATAGTGTTAATGTATTATCATAACACTTTAAAAACTTGATTTATAGGCAACTTGGACAATACGGTGGTTTTGTCCAAAACAGATCCGCACCTGAAGGATGTATAGCTGAAGCATATATTGCGCACGAGTGTGTTACCTACATGAAGCTGTATTTCGGAGCGTTACAGGAAAGCATACCGGAAGATGTACCTTCACAGTTCAATCTTTCCATACTCTCCGACGATGTTGTACTCGGTGGAAACATGCCAGTTTCCTATAAGTTGAAAGATTATGAGGTAGCCATTGCACATTGGTGGGTACTAATCAACTGTCCAGAAGTTCAGTTTTGGAAGGACATACATCTACGCTGTGAAGGAGTAGCAAGTGATCGCGATTACCACAACCAGACATTCGCAGAGTATTTCGGCCGCTGGGTACGTACCTTTAACACTATTTTATACGTGTTCATATATTATTGTGTATATTTATTCATATTTATAGTTGATTCTGATGGTTGCAGATGGACCTTATTGCAAATGATAATCACCCAAATTGGTCGCACGAACTCAGACTTTTAGCGAGGAGGCCGGTCTATTCAAAAGTTTATGCGACGTGCAAGGTGAATGGTGTGTTATTTCGATGTGAAGACAGAGACCTCAGACTGAAAACACAAAATTCAGGGGTTATGGCACATGGTGGGGATGGTGGAGTTGACTATTACGGTGTTCTTCATTCAGTTGTGGAACTGCATTACGGGGAAGGCATGAAAGTGCACCTTTTCAAGTGTAGATGGTTTGACACACGGCCGCAGAGCATGAAAACCGATCAATACGGCGTAAGTTCTGTGAACACTAGTACATCATGGTATGAGGACGACCCGTTCGTTTTAGCCACATGGGTGAAACAAGTGTTTTATCTTGATGATCTCGCCAAGGGTGACCCGTGGAAAGTAGTCAACACTATCCACCATCGCAACATTTACCGGGCGTCTACACTTGGAGTGGCTGAAGAGAACGAGGAAGGGGGCACCGCGTATCAAGAGCCCAACTCAAACGGTATTCCTGACTCCTCTTTTATTCGTCTAGACACGCCGGTGCGAATTCGACGTGAAGAGCCACTGCTTGTTGATGTTGATCCAATTGAAGAAACTAACGAGGACTCTAGTGGTGAGAAAAGACCTAGATTACCCCTATCGAGCAATTCAGAAACCGAAGAAGACTCATCCGATGATTCCGATTACAATCCGACGGATTAAGTAATTTAAATGATGTAATCCTTTCATTTGTAATCAAATCATTTCTAATCAACGGGCGTGGGGATGAGCCTCCCAGCTAGGCTGGGTTCCAAACCCCTTAAACAAAAATTTGAAATATGTTGACTGTTGGGTTTCTGATTTTTTATGTTCAATTTTGGTTATATGTGAACAGGACATCGGAATAGGAGAGGTGTAAAACCACTGATTTTTTTGGTTTTTTTTTCAGAGAATGGCCGATGAAAAATGCATTATTTCGTCGGCTAAACGGACAATGGCCGACGAAAATTAATTATTTCGTCGGCCATAATTTATTAAAAAAAAAATATTTTACCAACAATGGCCGACGAAAACTAACTATTTCGTCGGCCATAAGTTATTTAAAAATAATTATTTACGAACAATGGCCGACGAAAAATAACTATTTCGTCGGCCATAAGTTTTTAAAAATAATTATTTACGAACAATGGCCGACGAAAAAGAACTATTTCGTCGGCCATAAGTTTTTAAAAAAATAATAATATTACGAACAATGGCCGACGAACATTAAATATTTCGTCGGCCATAAGTTTTTAACAGAAAACGACAAAACAATAGCCGACGAATACTAGGTTTGATTTCGTCGGCTATGATTAAAAAAAAAAACAAAAAAACAGCAGTTTCCATTTTCTATCACTATCGACAAACCATTGCTTCATCCTTCAAATGCAAATGTGTCGTGAAATAAGACATGACCGAAATATTGAAATACGGCTACGGTTGAAAAATGGGAAGATTCCGACAAAATCTGTGTGCCGAATGTTGCGGTTAGGCGGTTTCTACTCCCGTTTTCCTATGTGTAGCTTGACGGTCGGTAAATATTTGGAGGGAAATTTTTATACGATTAGTCGCGTCTCATCGATCTGAAACTATTCTCTGTTGAAGGTCAGGCCAAAAAACGTAATTTAGACGGGCCAATTTCCGTTTTACAGCGTTTAGAGGTTTGACTTTGCGGTTTGACCGTCCCGATCGAGCCTTCAACGTTGTCAGATGTAGTTGGATTTTTTTTCATACATGTATTTAATCTTAACGGTGATATCTGACGGTTGGAATAGATTTTCCAAACTTTGAGATTCAAAATCGGAATTTATGCACTAATGTTCCTTAACTTGTTTACTAAGTGTTTAAGTGAATGTATAGTTTCAAATACCTACTATACGTAGACCCTTCAAATGCAAATGTGTCGTGAAATAAGATATGACCGAAATATTGAAATACGGCTACGGTTGAAAAATGGGAAGATTCCGACAAAATCTGTGTGCCGAATGTTGCGGTTTGCTGTTTTTTACTCCCGTTTTCCTATGGGTAGCCTGACGGTCGGTAAATATTTTGGGGGAAATTTTTATACGATTAGATGCGTCGCATCGATCTGAAACTATTCTCTGTTGAAGGTCAGGCCAAAAAACGTCATTTAGACGGCCCAATTTCCGTTTTAAAGCGTTTAGAGGTTTGACTTTGTAGTTTGACCAAAAGTATAGCCGACGAAGTTATATTTCGTCGGCTAAAGTCTGGTGATCCGCGCCTTCCCATTATCCACCGTTGGATGGGGGAGATCGGACGGATGCTGAGGGACGAAGACTATAGCCGACGAATTATGTAATTTCGTCGGCTATGCCATAGCATGGCCGACAAAAAATGAATTATGTAATTTCGTCGGCTATGCCATAGTATGGCCGACGAAATCGCTTTATTTCGTCGGCTATACTATATCATGGCCGACGAAATCGCTTTATTTCGTCGGCTATACTATCGGGTATAAGTAAAATGCAGCCGAACCCTAGCCTCCATTTGCCCGATTTTCCCTAAACAATCTTCCTCCTCGAATCCGGCCCTCCTTCATCCGTCGATCCTCCTCCCTATTCCGGCAGCCTGGCGCCTCCTCCTCCTCCTCCTTGGTTCGATCCGCCGCCCCTCCTCCTCCTCCTCCTCCCTGTTCCGGCAGCCCCGGCCGACCCTCCTCCTCCTCCTCCCTGTTCCGGCCGCCTCCCCCTCCTCCTCCTCCTCCCCGATTCGGTACCCGGCCTCCTTTTTTTTTTTTTGTTATTTAATTGTTAATAAATTAAATTATGGTTAATAAATTATATATAATTGTTAATTTAGATATAATTGTTAATTTAGGTATAATTTATGTATTTATATGTTAATTTGTGTATAATTTATGTATTTATGTTAATTTAGGTATAATTTATGTATTTATATTAATTTAGATATAATTTATGTATTTATGTTAATTTAGTTATAATTTATGTATTTATGTTAATTTAGGTAGAATTTATGTATTTATGTTAATTTAGGTATAATTTATGTATTTATGTTAATTTAGTTATAATTTAGGTTTTGTATGTTAATGTATGTAATTTTTAGGTTTTTATGTTAATTTAGGTAATTTTTGTAAAATTTATTTTAATTGTATAATTTAGGTGTAATTGTATAATTTATATGTATAAATTGGTTATTATATAAATCGGTAAATATTAAAATATGTTAGTATTATTGGGTATTATATTAATTAGAATTTGTTATTTAATATAATATAATTTAATATTAATTAATGTATTAATGCGTCTGGCTTTAGATGGCCGATGCATTTAGGCAGTTGTTCGGAGGTCGTCGTTCTAGATCTAGAGGTTCTGGAAATGCCGCCGGTTCTGGAAATGCCGCCGGTTCCCCAGACTCCGAGAGGACGGCTAGCCAGCCTGAGAGGACCACCAGCCAGCCGCGGAGGAGTGTGGATGCAGCCCAGCCGCGGCGGAGTGTGAGTGCTCGGCACCAGACCCTTCTCCAGGCGGGGCGGCCGTCGAGCACTTCACTTCCGCATGTCGGTCCCTCTGTGGCGCCGAGGTTTAGTCGGCAGCTGTTTCACGAGGAGATAGCTGCCGACGTTCCTCAGGTTCGTATGCCTGAGGTTCATCGGGAGCCGATGCCGATGCCGAGTCCGACTCAGTCTGCTGGTGACTCGACTGAGGGGCCTACTCTCCCAAACCAGCTCTTCCTCCCCTACAACATTCCTGCGATACCCGAGGTCGACTATCAGGGTCGGCCCCAGTGGCCTGATATGCCTCAGTTCGTGAGTGCTGCGGAGGCATACCAGCAGCAGCCATGGGAGAGCCCTGACCTCCTGATTTCGGCGAGGAGAAAAGGAAAGTCGACGGCAACCGAATCATCGGGTTCAGGTAACATTCGATTTTATTAATTAAATATTTTATTAAAATTAGGAGGTTGGGGCGAAAAAGAAACGCGACTACTCGGGTTGCGTGGGTGCACTCATTAGGGACAGAGTCCCTATGTTGTGGGCTCGGTGGGCTGATGTGCCCGAAGAAATCAAGATGGAGTTGAACAACGCCGCGTCGGTGAGTAAATAAAAAAATTTAATTTAGTTATCGTAATATTTAAAAATTTTCGGTATTTTTATAATTATAAAACTAATAAAATATTATCTTTCAGACATACTTTGTGGTTGCGGAACACAAGCGGGGTTGGGCGGACTCCCAACAGAGCTCGAGGTACGTTGGGAATGTCTTATTTGATAATTAGAAATATTTTATGATATTAATCATATTTCTAATGCACTTTTGTTTTTTTCGTAGGTTCAAAGAGTGGAAGAACGAGCTCCGTTCCCACTATAACGAGTACGGCAACCGTGGTCGTATGGGTACTCCCAGAGAGTTCATGTTCAGGGAGTACGAGTGGCGTTGGTTGAAGACCGTAGTCTTCGACAACCCGGCTATGATGGTAAATACTAAACTTCACTATAAATGTTTATTTTATTAAAATTTTAATTATTAGTTTAAATATTTTATAATTATTTCAGTTATATTTTTTGATGCATTTTTCTAATATTTTATTATTTGTTTGAAGGAACGGTCTCGGATAAACTCGGAGAACCGCCGCCGTAACACAATCCTCCATCACGGCGGTTCAAGGCCGTTTGCACAATATCAGGAGGAGGCGCTCAGAGATCATCCTGATTGCAACCCCTACGTGGAGACGTTCAAGATCGCTTATCCACATGCGACAGAAGATCTCGTAAGTCGTTCATTATGATTTTAAAATTTAAATTATTAATTTTACTTAACTATCCATTTGTTAGAATATTAATTTTTTTTCCCCGTCCAATTAGGAGCGGGTGACCCAGGCCGAACAAGAGGTGCTCCAGCAAATAGTTCGGGAGACACAACCGGACATCTCAGAGGCAGATTTGGAAGAAGCCGTGCGCCAGGTCGACCGCACCAATATCCAAACGGCGGCGAGGATGTTCAACGCAGCCTTCCCACAGCAGTCCAACGAGTACTACTGCCGGGGTTTAGGAGGTTCTGGACAAGGGCTCCTGAAGACCACTAAGGGAGGTCAAAAGAAGGGAGGCGGGGAGACCCAACATATGAGGGGGGAAGTGCAGCGATTGGCCGCAGAATTGGCGACCTCGTCCCAGACAGTAGAGGAGCTGCGCCGCAGACAACATCAGTACCAGCAGTATCAGTTGGATATGGTCCGTTGGAATGCTGAGTGCGCCAGAATTCGGCAATACAACTACGACGGCCAGCAACAGTGGGTTTATGAGATGTTCGCGGCACAACAAGAAGGCCGTCCACCCCCGCTCCCGTTTCAGCAGTTAGTGGAGCCTCCAATGCCTGAACCTCTCGAGTTCGGTCAGCAGGATGATGCGCCTGATGCTGTAGATGACATCCTAGACTTTAGTAGTTTAGGGGATAATTAGGGTTATATTTTATGTATATTGGAACGAATTTAATAAAAATGGTATTTAGACGTGTTTCTTGTTGGTGCAAATGCATGAATTGTTTTTGTGATTTGCAGCTTGCTTGGAATGGTAATTTAGAAAATAATTTAATTTTTTTTTTCCAAATGCAAGAATAGCCGACGATTTTTGCATTATTTCGTCGGCTATAACAAGTATAGCCGACGAATTTTACCAATTTTCGTCGGCTATAACTTGTATAGCCGACGAAAAGTGCCTTATTTCGTCGGCTATAACTAATTAATACCTATTAAAATAGTAATATATTTCGAGGAAATAGCCGACGAAATTTTATTAAATCGTCGGCTATAGTTAAAACAACATAGCCGACGAAATTTTATTAAATCGTCGGCTATAGTTAAAACACCATAGCCGACGAAATTTTATTAAATCGTCGGCTATAGTTAAAACACCATAGCCGACGAAATTTTATTAAATCGTCGGCCATACTTAATGGATTTCGTCGGCCATACTCAAAAATACCCGACGAAAGTCGTCGGCTATTTCACCCACGTTTGCCCGACGAATTTTTTGACTCGTCGGCCATACTTAACTATAGCCGACGAAATTTTTTTTTTCGTCGGCCATTGGTATTACCGACGGCGTATTACCGACGACTTATGGCCGACGAAATTTTCGTCGGCAGAGGGTATAGCCGACGAAAAAATGGAATGGCCGACGAAAAAATTTTCGTCGGCTATTCGGCCGTATCTGGTAGTGGGGCAAGAGGCTTGATAAAGGAAGTGTTCTCCTGAATGGGATAGGACCCTAACCGCAGATATAAGGTGGAGAATATGACACAAATGTTTATGTTGTTGGTTACTAAATTTGTGTATTTTTGTATGTTTTTCATATGACAGGTAACATGGACAAGAGTTGGATCGAGTTATCTAGAGGTGATCCGAAGTACATTCAGGGGATAATAGATTTTTGTGCGTTTGTCCTCCGTAATAGCAGTAGTGACAAGGAAGTGCACAGGTGTCCGTGTAAGCATTGTCTATTGCAAAAGCGGTGGATTACAGTGGATGAGATGTTTACGCACTTGAGAGAAAACGGTATGATGTATAATTACACGATATGGATACATCACGGTGAGGCTGCAAACGTTCCTTCATTGTATGAGCAGAGGGAAGAATATCTTAAGCAGAAGGCATCTTCCAGTGGTATTGTGCAACCTGAGACAGATCCCACTATGGAAATTTTGTATGATGCTTTTCCATATCTTGATAGATTTTTTCCGCCAGACAATGTTGATGATGGAAATTATGTAAATGATGTTGATGATTTAGACCCTATTGCCAGAGCAGCTTATGAGAAATATAACAGACTGTTATTAGAAGCCCATACTCTGTTGTATGATGGTAGTGAGGAGACTGTTTTGACTACTATCCTTAAAGTAGTGAAGATAAAAATGCATAATAAATGGTCAGATAAAAGTTTTAATGAAAACTGTGAGTACATTAAACAATTGCTTCCTCCTGGAAACAAGTATCCTGATTCATATCGAGCTGTAAGAAAGATTCTAAAGAACATGGGTCTGGGTTATGAGATCATTCACGCATGTTAGCATGGTTGTGCGTTGTTTTACAAAGAGAATGCACACCGCAACAAGTGTCTCATATGCAAGGAGTCAAGATGGATATATTCTGAACAGGGTACACGAGTTCCTGTAAGAAAGGTTCGTTACTTCCCTCTAACACCGAGATTGCAACGCTTATATATGTCGCCGCACACAGCAAAGGAAATGCGGCGGCACGGGGAAAGGATTTCAGATCCTGATTTTCTTAAACACCCGGCAGATGGGGAAGCATGGCAAGAGTTTGATAGGGACTTTCCAGAATTTGCCAACGACATTAGGAATGTGCGACTTGGACTAGCTACAGACGGGTTTAATCCTTTTGGTGCAATAGGTCTTTCTCACAGTACATGGCCTGTTGTGGCAATGCCTTACAATTTGCCTCCTTCAATGTGTATGAAAAAAGAATTTAACATACTTGTATTGTTAATATCCGGTCCGAAGTCTCCAGGAAAGTGTTTAAATGTGTTTATGAGACTATTGATCGATGAGCTACAAATGTTGTAGAGTACTGGAGTTCTGACTTATGACCGACATGAGCAAAAGTCCTTCATAATGAGAGTTGCAGTGATGTGGACCATTAGCGACTTTCCCGGATTAGGGATGTTGGGAGGCATCCAGACAAAAGGCTACAAAGCATGTCCCATTTGTTTGGAAGATGTTGATTCAAACAACTTGACAGGGCGAATGACATACCAGGGTCACCGCAGATGGCTACCCGGGAGACATTCATGGCGTCAAGCAGCAGATAAGTTTAATGGGAATGTTGAGTTAAGGGAATCACCACCTTCTTGGTCTGGGGAGGAGATTTATAACAGTATCCTCTCTCATGACTACCCTGTTCAGAGTTTGCATCCCAAGTTCAAGCCTAAAGCAACTAGAGAGAAACTTTGTTGGACTCACGTTAGTATATTTTGGGAGTTGCCGTACTGGAGCACATCGAGAATAATGTATACCTTAGATGTCATGCACATTGAGAAGAATGTGTACGACAACATCAGTGGGACCATATTCGGTCTGATTTAATAATATTATCCAACAAATAATTTGAATTTGTAATTTAAATTCTATTGTTATGCCAAAAAAATATTATGAAAAAAATAATTTAATTAAACAATTTAATAATAATTAACAAATTTTAAATATGTTTAAGCGACTGATTTAATAATGATTATCTTAGTCGCCTAACTACTAACTTATTATCCTACTGACACTTATAGAAATAAGACCACAATCCAAAATATTAAATATGTTTAAGCGACTGATTTTAATTATCTTAGTCGCCTAACTAAATACATTTAAGCGACTGATTTTGATTATCTTAGTCGCCTAACTAAATACATTTAAGCGACTGATTTTGATTATATTAGTCGCCTCACTACTCACTTATTATCCTACTAACACTTATAGAAATAACAGATCAATGCAAAATATTAAATATGTTTACGCGACGTACATATTCTATATTAGTCGCTTAGACTGTCATTATAAAAGTTGCAGATTGCTTCTAGTTATTTATCAGAAGAACTAAAGCGACTAAGTTTGATATACCAGTCGCCTATGGTGGTTTAAACGACGTATATTGCATATGTTCGTCGCCTTTAGTCTTTTGTAAATCCACTACCACACGAAAACGCTGTTACGTACCTTCAAATGACTTTTTCTTGTCGACTCTTCTAAACATTAATTTCTCATATGGATGAGACGTAATCAGCCCTATAAAAATTTGGTAACATTTACCTCCCGATACTATATATCCTCATAGAGATAAATGAGTTTAAATAAGGTTGACCCATCGATCGGGGTTCTATGAATGTTCGATTTGACTGATTTTTGGACAGTCAGCGTATTTGACCGTAACGATCAAATGCTATTTCACACAATTTTCTCAAATTTGACATCTTTGATATAATTGTTTTGAAAATTTTACACTTAGCTATTATCTACTAATCAAGTCATACCGCATTAGTAAGCATGTTGTCATTATGATGGCTCAATTCACAAAATATTAATTTTGACAGTTTGATGTGATCGTTATAGCTAAATATCAGGACACGCAAAAATTCAACTTCTTTCGTGAACCTTTGATGCTCGATCGAAGCAGTCAACAGTGTTTCTGTTTCGAGTCAAAATTAATTGATCATCTTAAGCGACGAGTTTTGGATTAATTAGTCGCTTTAATTATATATTAAACGACGGTATAATTTTGTTTCCGTCGCTTAAGGGAAAATTAGGGCGCCAATAGAATGAAAAAATTTTGCGCCAACTTTTTTAGTGAAATTTTTAAATGTCTTAAACGACGGGGTAATTATATGTGCGTCGCCTAAAGACCCTTATACTCCCCACCCTATCCGTCTGTAATTCATTCGATCCCAAATTAAATCCCTAAATTCCCAAACCTCCGCCTCCACACCACCGCTCCATCCGTCGACCTCCGAACTGCCGCCTCCGCGTCCACACCTCTCCCCCCGCCATTACCTATGCTCCCCCCACCGCTCCATCCTTCTACCTCCCGACTACCGCCTCTGCCTCCACACCTCTCCTCCCACCGCTGCATCATTCGAACTCCATCCCTCGACCTCCGGACTGCCGCCTCAGCCTCTGCTTCTCCTCCCTCGTCTTTAACGGATTCTCCTCTCTTCCGACTCCTTTCTCAATTCCACAAGTAATTCCACTTTTTACCCTAATTCAGCGGATTCTCCTTTTCCTGTCATTAAATATTTAGCTATTGAGGTTGAAGTTCTTGATGGTTGATGGATTAAACTGCTTCTTGATAGCATATGTGTCATAGTTTATTGGTTAGTCATTGTTTACATGTTTTGTAATACCTGCCATGCCATTGTTTGGATAGTCTTGTTGGAATACTGCTATGTTTGTTAAGTTGTTCTACTTTGGTGGGAGCCGAAACTCACACTAATTTAAAACCCTGCAAAATGTCATCGTTAGTATGGATAAATAGGGTTCGATCAATCCGGGGAACTTGAAGGGTAATCGAGAATTAAAGTGTTAATGCAAACATAAAAAAAGAACAAGGGGGATTTGGATTTGGGATTAAATACTTACTGAAAATTATCAAAATAAAAACCTAAATTAAATATATACAAGTGATCAACAATTCCACACAAAACATAGCACAAAGAACCTCAAAATCATGCATGACACGAACCAAAGAACAAATAGGCAGCAAGCATACAATCGGCAATTCCTATGATTTAACTTAATTCCAATTTTAATTAGAGCCCTCAGCGGTCCATCTAATCGTTAAGACTTCACAAGTATTTAGAGTTAACTCAGCGTATCACCCTAAACATAATGCTAATCGATTTAAAGACACTCAGCGTAGAAATTAAACACGAAGAACATATAAGCACAAAAGCCAAATTGGAAACACATAAACAAGCAAGTCGTCACATATCTTGTTTAAACATGCAAATTTTCAGAATTATGGTAAACCCTCTTAAGTGATTTAGGCACAACAACTCAGCGTATGATGCAATCTAAATTACTTTGGCAAGTGAAATCAAGACCCTTGGAACTGCCATGACAAGGGCAGCCCGCACGTACAAGACTTTTATGCATAGAATTCATGAAAATTAATCAAGCAAATCAAAGAAACATAACCGAAATATACCACAGCCCTATTCAAATAATTTGGAAATCATACATAAAATTGTTCACATAAACATCATAACTTCAATAGGAACCGAAATTAAAACATTCATATAAAACCAAAATTAAACCAAGTATTATTACAACAAAGATTGTAACAAGGCAGAAAATAATACAAGCCATAGGGATGAATCACTACTTGAAAAACCTTGGAAGATTCGGCAAGAAGTGGTGGAGTGCACGGATGAAGGTAGGTTAGGGTTCTTGCGATTTTGTGGTGGGAGAATGGATGTGTTTCGGCTTGATGATTTTCTTCCTTCACTTGAGAGAACTTGGGCAGAACTTTGGCTAGTATTTTCGTGTAGAATGTGATCATAATGAAGAGAGGCAGCCGGCCTCAATATATAGGGAGCAAAGGAAAACCCTAGCCATTAAGGATTGGTGCAAAACAGGCAAGTCTTGGGAGTTCCTTCCTTTTCTTATTTTGGCTGAATTCTTTTCCTTATTGCACAAAGGTTTCTTACCAATTTGATGTAAGAATAATGTCCCTTTCCTTGTATGATTCAGCAATTAAACCTTCCCTTTTGTAGCTAGGAAAAACCGGCCAAACCTTCCTTCTTCTTTTCTTCTTTTCTGAAATCGGCAGACTGACCTTTCGGCAATGATTCTAGCATAACTTTTTACTCAGGAAAGATTTTGATACGATTCCAAATCCTGAAGAAACTAGACGCACAGGCCTTTCTCACCATAAAAGGGTTTCCCCAAATTCGTTGTGGTTCGTCCGGCAGAAATTCCGGAAGTTGGCAGACAGAAATCTGCCCGATTCTGATCAGGGTTCCTTATGTTTCTTCACTTCTCTCCTGTTTCTTCCGAGCTTTCCTTGCCTTTTTAGGTCTTCTTTTCCTCTTGCTTCAAGATTGCAATTGTGGAATTATTTTCTGAAAAGTCAAGAACATAAATATGGTAAGTTTCGGCAAGAATAATCTTCCCTATTCAAAATAGGTTTCCTTGTTCAATCCGATTTCCTAATTCATTTTAGTTTCCTAGACAAGCTAGGTTTCCTAATCCGAATAGGTTTCCTAATCAAAAGAAGTTTCCTAATCTCAATCTTCATCGTTTTTAGAAACGACAAAGCATTTTTACTTTCCTGGTTCAATTAGGATTCCTAGTTTGACTAGGAATTGCCGAAACTTTTCTAATTCAATATCATTGCGCACAATTTCATATTATTTCTGCCAAAGACTCAAGACTCACTCTAATGACTCGATCTTACACAAATAAGGGTTAAGAAAATCATAAATGGAGGTAAAAACATATTAAGAACGTCGTATAAAATGCTCCTATCATACTTTAATCTTATAAGATTCAGATGGCAGTGATAATAAGCAAATCATGAATAATTTTCTGTTTGAATGTGTTCATTGCTGAAAAAGAAGAGTGTTTTTACAGCAGCAGATTTTAGTTGGGATTTTATCATGTTTCAAGTCTCTGTTTTTCTTTAAATTTTGTGGACCTTTTCTCCAAACTGTGAAGTACTGACCTGCAAAATTTCATAGTGTTTGGATAAGCGTTTCATTTATAGAGATTTTCTGTTTGAATGTGTTCATTGCTGAAAAAGCGTTTCATTTATATATACCTCTTATATCAGGAATGCCTCCAAAACCTCGATTTGGAAAGATAAAGAAGACCCTCGAGATGGAGGACCGTCAGCTACGGCAGGATTTGATGAGACGATCACTACAAGCACCACCTCTATCGACGCTAACGCCGAATGTTGATGCTTCTAACTCACCTTCAGCTGCTGCTGGTCCTTCAACTACTACTCCTTCAGCTCCTCCTCCTTCTGCTCATAATCTGGTGGACCATTGTTCTTCTGTTCAGTCACCTAGCTTACAGCTAATGGCTCCCCCACTCCCACCATTTGTGCCATCGACGTGTACTGTCCACAGTTCCGATACTGCATCTACCGGCGCTTCCACGACTGCGCGCAGCATTCGCTGCAAGAACTTGGAGACGACAGGTAATTTACAGTTATTGTCTTTTATTTCATTAAGGATAGATATAGATGATATGAAAACTTTTAATTGATTTGGTAATGAAGGATATAATGCTTATAAGCTTGTTTCGCCTTTCTGTGTAGATACACCAGCAAAAAAGACGAGAGGTGTGGTGGTTGGTCTCAAGACCCAGCAACTGGTCCGGACTACGGGAGGGAAGATCGTGGTGGAATATGATGAGTTTCACAAAGGCCCGAAGAATCCGCAGGTCCGAAGCATGATTTCTAGAGACATAGGAAGTTGTGTGAAGGACTCTGTACCTATGATAAAGCCCACCTACAGGGAACTAGATAGTACACAGCGAGGGATCGTAGTTAACTACCTCTCTGTAAGTTTGTTCTTTAATATGTTTTTTACTCTTTTTATTGATTTTATTTTTCTTCAGTTTTCTTACTAATGTGGGTCCATTCTATATATGTAGCCACACTACGCGATTCCTTTGGATCATGATGGCCTGTGGGCGTATGTTCAGGACGCTGCAGCAGATCGGTACAAGGACTGGAAGTCCGATTGCAGACAACATTGGCTGTTGTGGAAGGAAGAGGTTCCTCTTGAGTTTCTCCATCGTGCGGCCCAATGGGAGTGGTTGTGCATTCACTTCAAGGACCCTACTCATATGGTAATCAATTTCTCTCCTTTTCATGGTTAATATTAGTTGTGTTTAAAATGTAATGGTTGTTAATAATGTGTTACAGGCCTTATGTGCAAAAATGAAGGAGATTCGATCGGTTGCTACAAGGATGAATCACCACTCTGGCCCAACCGCCTTTAGTTATCGGGCAAAGAAGCATCAAGATGAAGGACATCCAGCCCCTTTCGTCCGTGCCTTCGAGGATGCATATGCCAAAGACTCTGTGGGCAGTGCACACGTGGTGAGACTTCTATTTTTTGTTCTATTTCTTGTTTTATAAATGCACGGTATTTTTTATTAACATTGGTTATGTGTGTGATTGTAGGAGCCGATGAAAGAACGTGTGTCTCATTCTATACAACAAAGGAGGGAGAACTACCCGGATATCCCCCCCCCCCCCCCCCCCCCGAAGAACCTCTCTCCATTGAAGAACAAGTCAATGTGATAGTGGCTCAAATTGGGGATAAAAGAGGCACGGAAATACGAGGGGTAGGAAACTGCATGCAGCGGGAGCCAAAGAGGAGAGGAGGCGCACGGCGTTTCGACGTAGACAGCATCGTGGAGGAGCGGGTTACTCAAGTTAGAGAAGAACTGATGGAGGAGTACATGAAGAAACAAGCTGAACAAGATGAGCGTCAACGCCAAAGAGAAGCTGCCCAAGATGCTGCCCAAGAAGCTCTACAAGCTGCCCAAGAAGAG
This sequence comes from Potentilla sterilis, assembly GCA_963682095.1. Classification (NCBI taxonomy): domain Eukaryota; kingdom Viridiplantae; phylum Streptophyta; class Magnoliopsida; order Rosales; family Rosaceae; genus Potentilla; species Potentilla sterilis. The sequence goes on from OY821760.1 coordinate 22,609,258, forward strand.
CGCTTCCGGAAAATGGAGGACACAATTGCCCAACTCGTATCGCAAGCACGTTTAGGGGGTTCAGGTACTTCTCAAAATTCTTGACTTCTCGACATTAAGTGACGTGCGTGGAGGCAACCGCTGCTAGAACTGCTATGTTTATTACATGTTGTGTTTAATAACAGAACAATTTATGTATCTATTGCACAATTTGTTTTTTGAATGAATGTGTTGCTTTCAAATTTGTGAATATAATGTGTTGGTTTGTATTGGTGAATGATATGAGTTGTGTATGTATGATTTTAAGATGTTTTGGCAGTGCAGGAATGTGAAATTTGGTTTTGGTTTTGATTTTGTAAAAGGGCAACGCAGAAACAGACTCTGTATTAAAATGCAGAAACTAACTTAAGCGACTAACATATCTATATTAGTCGCCTTAGTAATATTATAAGCGACTTACTTATTTATATCTGTCGCTTTAGTCACATATTATAGCGACTGATACGATTAGATTAGTAGATTAGTCACATATTAAACCTTAGACGACGGATATGTAGATTAGTCGCATATTGATTAGTTTAGGAGACTGATATTGAAATACTTAGTCGCCTAAACCCTATGCGACTTCGTTTAGGCGACGTCGTTTAGGCGACGGAAGACGCGTCGCCTTTACCCTAGGTGACTGGTTTTCTTCATTAGGCGACGGACTAAGTCAGTCGCCTTACATTTGGAATGGCGTAGTGTTTCTCTCAACACCTTCGGAGAGAGAGAGAAAGCGAGAGAAGGGACCGTATATAATATACATATATATGTATCATAATTCATGAATTAATATGGAATTCTTTTTTTAAGTAAAAACGACGGTTTAGTTATGTTAGTTATATTTATACAAGAAGTATTTTTTTGAAAAATGAAGTTGTTACTCAACAAAGAAGAATTGAAATTTTTTAAAGAAGGGGTGAGATAAATTCAGAATTACTTTGTTTTTTTATTAATTTATTTAATTATTAAATTAAAAATTATAGGGTAAAGTATAAATAAATACATGAACTTTGGAGCTCATTTCAGTTAAATACCCTATCCATAAATTATTTCAAATAAATAGCCGAGCTATACAAAATCTTTCAAAGTTTCAACTCTGTTAGACATCCTGTTAAAACAACCGTTAACTTGTCTATAATGAGTGTTTGACTTATTGACTGGACCCGCCATTGAGTGTATTTTAGGTAACACAAACTTATTCCCGCTCAATGTCTCTTATAACCCTAAATTTTCAGCCATTTCCTTCAACATTTAAGCTTAAATAAAACTACTACATTGCAAACTGCAAAATGGAAATCAACTTAATTGTATGTAAAGAAATTTTTATACGTAGATAATTTGTTTTGGCAACTTAATAACTGAAATTGAAATACATTCAACTAACGGAATCAAAAACAAATGTAAAGACAAATGACATGATGCCAAGGTTCATCATAACATAAGTATGAAGATTACAATTAACCCTTACAATTAATATCAAAGTAATATAAGATCATTATGCATTCTTTGGTGGTCTTCCCCTATTTCCAGCATTAGATGTACGAACCTTTGATGTTTGACTTGCCTGCTTCATTGACATTGCATAGATATTCATATAAGTTCAAATATAAATCTAGTCAAATATTAGAAAAGAATACCTTAGTAGAGGGTGTTGATGATTTTCTACCAACATTTCGTTGCGGAGGTGCTTGAGTAGTGGCTGGTGTTGGTGGAGCTATTCTTGTAGATGTAGGTACGGAAGTTGTAATTGGACGTAGCTAAAAGACAAAACAAAGCATTGTGAACTTCATAAGCAAAAATGATCACACACACACACATATATCATGATGTAACCCAAGACTTCATACGCCATCAACAGACAAAAAAAATAGAATTCAAGCTAAATCGATCGAAGGTAAAATTCAACAATGTTTGAATTGTGAACTAAAAACTTACTGTAGCAGCTGCAATAATTTGTGAATTTTTTCTTGGCCTTCCTTTTGGTTTTGGGGCAGGCTTTTCTTTCGGAGGAAGATGCCTATGGCATGATCTCTGATTGTGTCCTGTTCTTACAAAGCGTCAAACAATAGTTTTAAGGCTTAAATTTGAATGATAATTTAATCTATAATGACAATACGAGTTTTGTTACCTGGTCCACCACAATGTCCACAAGTCATGACTGCTCCAGTCTTTTCAAGCTTAGTTCTTGCTGAATTGTCTTCCTTCTCAAAAGGATCTTTTATTCATACTTTCCTTGGCCTTCCCGGTTGCCTAGTATAAGAGGGTGGAACTGAAACTAGAACTGAATATTTTGTTCTTGGCCACATCATCTCACCATTAACTGGGTTGATAAGGTTGTTATAAGCCTTGAAATAAGTCTCTGTTAACAAACTTTTATCAACAAAATTGTCTATTGACATTCCACCCATGTAGTGTATTGAAGCGATTGCGTGCTTGCATGGAACACCTCCTAATTGCCACTTTCTGCACTCACACATTGATTGTTCCAGGTCAACAACAAATTGTTCTCCTGGACCCTTCACTTGATATTTAGGACCATTCAATTGTCAGACAAAATTCTATTGGTCTAAATTTGGAAATATTTAACAGAAAACCCCAATACATCAAATCGATCGAAATTCCATCACATATCATACATAAGAAGATTCCGACAAAGACAAGAGACAAAGAGATAAGACCACGGAGCCACCGAGGCAGTGGGCAAAGTTTCGGGAAGAGAGTTGGCCGAGCTAACGCTGCCAAACATTGAAGACAACCTTGTCGGTGGTCGTTTTGAGTCTTATTCATCATCAACGGCGGCGATGAAAGAAGTCCTGAGAATCAAAAGTGAAGGGAAGTATGGTTCGAAAAGGAGAGATGGCAAATATGATCGCATTTGTTTCGCATATAGAAGGCTTTGTCTCTGTTTCTGTCTGAATCACGCAGACTCACAGATACAAGGTGTAATCTCCGGTTGGGCCTCGACTTAATTTTCTCCTGTAGTCAATCTGAATCCCTGGTAACTAGAAAACACCGGATTGGGCCGGTCGATTCCACTCCGGTGCTTAAGTTAGAATAGTTGAAGTTGATATATAAGCATAAGTGGAAGTAGGTCAAATATCAATTATCCATTTAATGAAGGTGGTTGGGTCAATATATGGGCTCCAGGTTGCATGAGCTGAACTCATCCCTCGATGTGAGATTGGTAGCTCCTTCTGCACATTTAGGATGCACTCTGACTCTTCATTCTCGGACCTCTCCCACCGGCTCCCGGGGGTATTATGGACGTTTGGTAGTTCGGTCATGGGCCTCGGGTGCCTGGGCCTTTTTTTCCAGCCCTAGAGCGGGTCCGTGGGCCTCGGTAGCCTGTTGCTACCTCCAACAGTCTCAAAATCTCTTGACTATCCTCTCCCTCATATAGCGAGAAAGATAGAGCCGAATTGGAGTAGGTTGGACCCAACTAATTTCCTTTTTCCCGCAGTTGGAATGTGAAGAGAGTAACGCAAAATTGAAGAGAAGAAAGCATCAATGACTGCAAGTTGGGGAGATTGATCACCTCCATCAACCCCTGACACCACCCCAAACAACCTTTAGGTACCTCATCTTGTTCATTTTCTGTTTCCCCTTTTATCAATTTCGATTCTCAATTCGGCAAACACGTCTTGCTTGGGTTCGGAACATCATAGTTTCCTTCTTCACAAAACATCTGATAAATTAATCTCAAATGCCAAAGGCCGGAGGAGGGTTGATCCCGACGACAATCAGAAATCCGACAAATGCTGGTTGAGAATGGAAGCTTTTCGGTTGGTTTGGTCCAGAATTGAATCCACTGTCACCCACTTCTGCCGAATGTCAATGCTTGTGTTTTCCAACACATACGCAAGTATGGCATTCCTTCAAATCCATCAAACCACTTGCCACCATTTCTCCCGACCCTTTTCCTATTCTCAGCCAAACAACTTGTCCAGAGCTCTTCACTGGGCTCCTACTCACCAATATGTTCATGTCCCCTTTCCAATTGGAGCTTGGTTTGTGTTTTTGCATGATGAATTGAACTTGTTTCTGTCAGAGAATGTGCAATTTGTTGATGATATCTGAACAATTCAAGAGCTGGGCCTCTACTTAAAATCCCACGGATGCCATGTCGCTAACCTTTCTTTCTTCGACTTTTCATCCAAAAATGGGATTACTAGTTGCCTCACTAGTTTATTGAGACAGTTTCTCATGCCTACTTTCGATGTACGTCCTAACATTTCCTTATTCCATCCATATGTTTATCCTATCTCATTCTTTCTTTCTAACCTTTTTTTCCTCTCCTTTAATCAGGCTGTTGATATGTCCATACTGGCCTCATGGTACAGTCAGCAAGGAAACTGTGGTTCCCATGTTGTTGTAATTATAGATGATATGGAACGATGTTGCGGTGCTGTCTGGTCTAATTTCATTCTTATGTTGAGGTATTATAACCCCAAACCGCACTTGTTTGTTGTATACTGTAATTTAGATTTTCTTTTTGTTGTTTCACTTACTTGGGCTTGTTTCTTGCTCGTGGAGTTGTAATAGTGAATGGCTTGTGAAGGTCCCAGTCATCTTAATAATGGGAGTTTCAACAACTCTGGATGCCCCTAGAAATATACTTTCTTCGAATGTGCTACAAAAGTTGTGCCCTTGCAACTTCACATTGGGATCACCGGCTGAGATGATGGATGCAGTTGTTGAGGCTGCTCTTGTGAGGCAGTGTTCTGGTTTTGCTGTTGGTCATAAGGTGGCTGTTTTTCTGCCGAACTACTTCTTGAATCAGGATGGTACATTGACATCTTTTGTTAGAGCATTGAAGGTTGGTAGTTAACTTGTTTTCATATATCATTACCATTGTATTTTATACCATGTTGTATTTCATCTCATGTTCTCATGTTAGAACGACTCGGCCCCTACTGATGTATATAGTATTATGTTTCAGATAGCATGTGTTCAACATTTTTCCATAGAGCCTCTAACCTCTCACCTCCATCTACCCCCTACACCACCCTAAACCACATCCAGGTTCCTCATCTTTTTCATTTTATGTTTTCTCCTTTGAATCACATATATGGCTGGGTGATTAGACCTAAAAACCCGAAAGTCCGGCCTAAAAACTCGAAAAAAGCCTGTAACGAGTCGAGCCGTAGAATTTTAAAGACCGGCCCGAAACTGTGATACTCGGTCCGAGTTCGGGTCTTATTTTTTTAGACCGAAAACCCGGTCCGAAGATAATTGTGGCGCCACATGTCAGTTTTTAATTGGTTATAAATATTAGTTCAAAATAAAAAATAAAAACCCTAAAATCAGTATCCCTAATTCAATCGATCGGTCCAGGACTCCAGCTGCTCCAGTTCCAGAGTTCCGCCACTGCTTCAGAATCGCCACCTTGCGTCACAGTTCCGCCACGGTGACCCATCCGCCACCGACCCACCCGAAAGCTTCTTCCTTTTCTCGAAACTTCTAGGAGTTCCAGAGTGTTAATCGCCACCTTCTGCCACAGCTTAGCCACGCCGCCAGCGTCCCACTTGAAAGCTGCAGTATCCGCTCTCCAGTCTCCTACCATCCATCAATGCATGGTGTTCTTCAAGGTCCATTCATAAATTTTAGTTATGAATGATTAGGTGTCCACCCGAAAGCTCCACGGCCTCCACCTGAAATCTCAGCTCCACTTTTAGTCTTCTATAGCTCTAGTCTCTAGACTCTCCACCCGAAACTCCGAAAGCTCCAGTTTTCACTTCCAGGCAATTTTTGGGCCCGAAAAAGCCCGAAAATCCAGCTCAGCCCCTTATGTTCGGGTTCGGGCCGGTCCTCATTCTCTGAAAAGCTGAGCTCGACTCGGCCTAAATGTGTCGGGTTTTGGGTCGGGTTTCACAAATTATCGGCCCGACCCGGTTGGCGCCCAACCCTAATCACAGATGATTAAATTAAGCTAACACGTCTTACTTGGGTTCGGTTTCAAACAACATAGTTTCCTTCTTCACAAAGCATCTGACAAATTAATCTCAAGTGTCAAATCCCGGAGGAGGGTTGATCCTTACAACAATCAGCAATCTGACGAGTGTTGGCTGAGAATGGAAGCTTTTCAGTTGGTTTGGTCCATAACTGAACCGTCACCCACGTTCTGCGGAATGCCAATGCTCGTGTTTTCCAACACATACGCAGTTGGGTATGACATTCCTTCAAAGCCATCAAATCACTTGCCACCATTTTTCCCGGCCCTTTTCCTATTCTCAGCCAAGCCACTTGTCCACAACTATTCACTGGTCTCATTCTCATACGCATGATCCATTCCATTTTCCAGTTGGAGTTGAGTTTCATTTTACATTATCTGATGAAAAATTAAAAAGTAAAAATATTGTCTTCGTATTGTTACTTGGTCATTGTAAATCTGTAGTCTTTCCCTACTCTTTTTTTATAATTTTTTTTTTATTATTACTATTATTTTTATTTTTTACCGAAGTGATGAAGGGACTAACTCCTCGCTTCTGTTTGAACTTTACAATATATTTTCTCCCAAGAAATTTCTCCCATTCTGTGAATAACTAATTTGATACTTCTGTTAACTGTGTGACTTAACTTTTTTTTTTGATAAAATGAATGTCTTTCAATTAGCAGTTAACTTCTGCTGATAATACTAAGGCTGTGTCCTCCGCTGGTTGATAATATTTTCATCATATTTATTAGGTACTTCCTGCCTCAAGAGCGTGGTGATCTTATCAATCTACATGACTGGTTCCAGTCTTTTAAAACCGTTGTCATTTAGTACAACAGAAAAGGGGACAAGCAAACTGGAAAAGTCCCCACTTAAGAAAAGAAAGGAAATGAATGAATCTGAAAACAAGATTGATGCATCCACTCAGTATCCTTTTGATTTTAGTTCTGCACAGTACTGGTTATCTTTGTATGCAGTGATAATATAATAGATATTGCGTGATTTGCATCTAACGGCGTTATACTGGTAGATACAATGTGCAGTCTAGGCGTTTAGCTATACGTGTATGCTTTGCTTTTGTGTGTTGCTTTCTGCTGGCATCAAGGATTGTGTTTCGGCTATCAATTTTCGCTCGAAATTCCTTAACCCTAAGTTAGTAGAGCCAGATTTTGCAGGGCAATCACAGAACTACAGATTACTGGTCTCAATCAAATACCAAGCAAAAAAACGTCGTGATTGTGTGCAGCGAGTGGCCTTTGGTCTATGACAACTAAACTCTCTCTTGGTTCGTGAGTTGTTTGCGGTTGGGTCGTACCCTCGTGTGTTATCATTTATCAGGAAAATTATTAGAGAATGTTGGAATGGAACTTTGGAAGCAAGAATTTCATATAATTGATTACCAAAAGTTTTACTAATGTAATTACTAAAGTAGACAGTCTACATGACAGTTCAAGTATGCGGTGCAATTTTAGTCATATATATATATATATATATATATATATATGGTTAAAGATGCATTTGTATTAATGTATTCTAATTATTTATTCACATAATATGAATGTGTACTGGATACCTTCTGCTTGTTTATCGTAATTTTCCAATTAGACATATTGACAAATTTTAATTTTTTGTGATGTTGAACTAATTGTTATTTAAATCATTCACTCATTGACAAAAAATTAAAATTTTCATTCATATATTCATGGTCAAAAGGCTTGCACATCACATGTTGTAAATGAAAAAGAAGACACAAGCACTAAACAATGTGATATGATTTTCATTGTAAAATGCGCTTGAATAAATTAAACCTTACGACTTATGATACCAAATACTTAAGGATCTCAATTGGCTACGACATGTAGACTCATAATTATATCGAACTATTATCAATCATAAGTCCAGGCAAAGTAACTTAATGTCTACTTCTTGTTGTTGCCCCTGTTGTAGGGTGAACCAACTTAACGAGTTCACTATTAGTTACTTGATTTATCTTATAAAAAGTAAAATTTTCTTTTAGACTTCTGCAAGAGAGAAACCCTAGCCGCATAAAGGGATAAGAAAAATTCGTGAGATCTCTCCCGGCCAAACGCCGCCGGCGCTCCTGCCGCTACGTTCTTGGTCTGGGAGGGGTTGGTAATATTGGCTAGTAGCAAGGTTTCCTATGGTGCATGTACTTTGGTCTAGGTTGGGGAAAATCCTTGGTATTGGAGTGAGCATATCATTATTGATATGTTTTTCTTCTAAAATCAAGGATGACAGCAGGTGGTTGTGCAGCGATGAGGAGGAGTTTTGTTTTGGCAGCGAGTTTTGGCGTTGCTGCAGCATCTTGGAACTGGATTGCGATAGGAGCTTTGGGATTCGATCTCTCGACTCGGGTTTCTAGAGTCAGCCGGATCTTGGATGGTTTACGATGCATTGCGATGGGGCTGCGACGTAGGGATGCGGCACGGTGGTGGTGGTGCAAGGAGACAGCGCGGTGACAGCAGTTTTGCGTCAACAGCAAGCTCAAGACTGCATCGCTTCAATGGGATACGGTGGTGGGCCAGTTCTTTGCATATGGGCCTTGTTGGTAGTCATTTAAAGTTTTTCAGCATGTTGGGCTTGTCCCGACAGTAAGTTGGGCCTTGTCCTAACATGAAGTTGGGCTTGTCCCGACCCTATATTTTTCGCTTTGTTTATTTAGTTTGATTTCCTTGTAATAGGATTTTAGCACCTAGTAGTGTTCATATGTCATGTTTGTTAATGGGCAGTTTCGATAATAACTGGTCTAGCTTATGTACCACGGTTGAATATAATTGTCTACTGGATGCCTTATTTTATGGTTGAGGTGATAGCGGGTGAGTATGTAATGACCATCTTAGCATGAATATATTAATGAATATTTTAAAAAAAAGAATGCATACATATGTTTGTTAAAAGAAAAATGGCTTAGGAAGAGGATAATAGTAGAGATAAAATGGTAGAGATAGTAGGATAATATGTTTGAAAGAAATACAGAGTGAATGTAATAGAAAAAGTTGTGAAAAAGAAAGTTAAGGAATGGGGTATTTACGATACACGCCTAGAAAAAAAAAGAGAGAAATATCACTTTAGTCATCGAACTTTACTTCGCTCGATACTTTGATCATCCAACTTTTAAAAATTTCATTTTGTTCATTCAACTAAACCACCGTTTATCACTTTGGTCACTCCGTCTCTTTTATCTGTCACTCCGTCTCTTTTCTCTGTGAAATATGTTTTTGTCATCATCCTCAAATTACCCTTGAGTTAACAGAGAAAAGAGACGGAGTGACCAAAGTGATAAACCGTGGTTTAGTTGAATGACCAAAATGAAATTTTTAAAAGTTGGATGACTAAAGTGTCGAGCGAAACAAAATTCGATAACCAAAGTGATATTTCTGCCAAAAAAAAAATACATAAGTGCGAATCGGAGGAAGAAAGACAGTGACCCGTGGCTTGTCCCTCACATAACACAATTCCTAATTGGTTTATGTCTTAAACCCCAAATCGCATTTTGTTTCGTTCGATCTATCTCTTCAATTCGAGACTCTCTGGATTGTCGTCGTCATCATCTGCTGCTACTAGTTGGTTGGTTGTTTGTTGCTCTCGTAATGCTGCGGATTTGAGAGATGAAAGATGAGTTAGAATTGGTTGGTGGGTTTCCTGTGCTTAATTCCTACTCTCTCATCTCGTTGCTACTCTTGTGCCTCTGCTACTATCTCTATGTGATCATCTCTTCATTAATTTAATTTAATGGAGGCTTGATTTTGGGTTTTGGACCATGGATGAGCTCAACCCTACTTCTGCCTCTTTACTCCATATTCTACGCACCTTGTGTTAGGGAATGCGGAAGAATAAACTGTAGAATGGAATTGGTAATTAACTCACAACCACAAGCCGAAAATAAAATGATAGAGAACACCAGGAATTAACGTGGTTCGGCAAAATGCCTACGTCCACGGGCAGCAACAACAAAGAACCTTCACTATACGAATAAAGGTTACACTGAGAGCAACACTACTCTCACACACACTTTGTTTTGCTACACACACAAACTCTCTACTTGGAGTTTTTCTCACTACTCTCACTTGATAACTCACAAGGTGGTAGAACTCTCTCCGGTTCTTCTATATTTTGCACCATTGCAAATGCCTCATTATATAGGCAAATATATGCATGCATTCTTCATGCACGTCCATTACTTGGAAGAAGAATTCCACACTTCTTCCTCATTTCAAGCTCAATGTTTGTATGCCAATTTATTGCATACTCACCATTGCTTTGTCAAACTTTGCTGCCACCCACAAGCCTATACGTATAGGCTCTCTTGCATTTCAATATTGGCTGCATCAACTAGCTTCATCTTTAATTGAATGGGTGTGAAGCTAGAGCAAAACTTTTCTACATGTGTAATAAATACCACATGAATTTCCTCCTCCAAATAAGGAGGGATGTTTTCACCCATCAATCTCCCCCTCCCGACTTAGTTGGAGGGATGCGTCATTCCCGACGCACTTCTGCAGTACTCGAACTTCTCTTTTGGTAGAGACTTCGTCATCATATCTGAACTATTCTTATCAGTATGAATCTTCTTTAGTAGTATTTCTTTAGCTTCCAGCACATCCCGTATCCAGTGATAACTCACATCAATGTGCTTCGACCTCGAGTGAAAACTCGAATTTTTGCTCAAGTGAATTGCGCTCTGACTGTCACAATGCAGGACAAACTCTTGTTGTGTATGACCTAATTCCAGTAGGAATCTCTTTAACCACAAAATATCTTTGCATGCTTCCGTAGCTGCAATGTACTCTGCTTCTGTAGTTGACAAAGCAACACATTTTTGTAGCTTTGATTGCCACGAGACAGCTCCCCCTGAAAATGTAATCAGGTATCCTGATGTGGACTTCCTCGTGTCAATATCACCGGCCATATCTGCATCTGTGTAGCCAACTAGCTCAGACTTGCCACTTCCAAAGCATAACCTCATCTTGGAAGTTCCACGCAAGTATCTCAAAATCCACTTGACAGCATTCCAGTGCTCCTTGCCTGGATTAGATAAGAATTTGCTAACAACACCAACTGCATGTGTTATGTCTGGTCTGGTACAAACCATTGCGTACATCAAGCTCCCTACTGCTGAGGCATATGGCACTGTTGCCATTTCTTCCTCCTCCATCTGACTTGTAGGACTCTGCTTTGAGTTGAGTTTCATGTGACTGGCAAGTGGAGTAGCAACTGGTTTTGCTTTCTCCATGTGGAACCGCTCCAGTACCTTCTCAATGTACTTTTCTTGTGATAACCACAATTTCTTATTTCCTCGATCACGGGCAATATCCATGCCCAAAATCCGCTTGGCTGGTCCCAAATCCTTCATATCAAAGGACTATGACAAACTTGTCTTTAACTGCTGGATCATGGCAACATCTTTGCCGACAATCAACATATCATCTACATAGAGTAGTAAGATGATAAAATTACCTCCAGCGGATTGTTGAATATACACACACGGATCAGCTGACGTTCGCTTGCACCCATGACTCACCATAAATGAGTCAAACTTCTTGTACCACTGTCTTGGTGCTTGCTTCAATCCGTACAGGCTTTTCTTCAACTTGCAAACCATATGCTCCTCTCCGTTGACTTCAAAGCCTTCTGGTTGTTCCATGTATATTTTTTCTTCTAAATCACCGTGAAGAAATGTAGTCTTCACGTCCATCTGCTCCACCTCAAGATCCATGCTTGCAGCCATGCCCAAAATGACTCTAATTGAGGTCATCTTGACAACAGGTGAGAAAATCTCATCAAAATCGATTCCTTCTTTTTGGCTGAATCCTTTGACAACTAAGCGAGCCTTGTACTTCGTCAGCTTCTCATTCTTGTCTCGCTTCAACTTGAACACCCACTTATTCTTGAGTGCTTTTCAGCCTTTAGGAATCTCCACCAACTCGTAGGTGTTGTTCTTTAGTAAAGACTCCATCTCAGACTCCATGGCTAGCCTCCATTTGTCGTGGTCTTGATGAATCTTTGCTTCCTGATAACTTTCCGGCTCTCCATCACTGGTCAACAGGATGTAATTTGCATAAGGATCATCTCCATCATTAGTCACCAAAATGTATTGTGATGATGGATACTTGGTGGATGGTATCAGCCTCCTGGTGCTTCTTCGTATTGGTGTTTGATTATCCACAGGTTGCTCCCCCTGATCAAGCTCCCCCTCATCTTCGACTTCAGCATCGATCATGTCAGGTACATCTTCAACTCTATCACCTTGCAACCCAACGTTGGATTCCTGCTGCAACGGTAAATCATAAATGCGGCTATCTGTTGCGGCATTTCTTGGTAGTACCTCATAGTCGAAATCTTCAATAGATTGGTCTTCATGGAACACCACATCTCTGCTTCTTATGAATTTATTTGCCTTTGGATCTCACAACCGATAACTAAATTCTTCATCGTCATAGCCAACAAATATGCATGGCTTCGCCTTATCATCCAACTTTGTTCTCTTCTCCTTGGATACAAGCGTGAATGCTTTACATCCAAATACTCTCAAATGTGAGTATGATGCATCTTTTCCGGTCCAAACTCCATTTGGAGTCTCAAATTCCAAAGGTACACATGGTGCTCTGTTGATGAGGTAGCACGCAGTCTTCACAGCTTCTCCCCAAAATTCTTTTGACAATTTGGCCATCTTCAACATGCATCTGACTTTCTCCATAATGGTACGATTCATCCGCTTTGCTACACCATTATGTTGGGGGGTGCCAGGAACTGTCTTCTCATGTCTGATGCCATGTTTCGCACAGTAATCTTTGAACTCGTGCGAAATGTACTCTCCGCCATTGTCACTGCGAAGGCACTTCAATTTTCTTCCAGTCTCTCTTTCCACCATGGCGTGGAAAATTGTAAATGTCTGGAACACCTGGTCTTTGGATTTCAACAGATAAACCCAAACCTTCCGTGAATCATCATCGATATAAGTAACAAAGTACTTCTGCATATTCAATGATTCGACTTCCATCGGACCACACACATCTGAATGTACTAGATCGAGAATATTTTCCTTCCTTGTGAAGGACTTTGAAAAACTGATTTTCTTTTGCTTACCAAATAAACAATAATCGCAAGAGTCCAGCGAGTTACCTTTGGCAACAGGAATTAGAGATTTCTTTGCCAACATCTGCAGTCCCTTCTCACTCATGTGGCCAAGACGTCTATGCCACAAACTTGGTGAAGATTCCTTGACTGCATTCAGCTCACTCTTGCATATCTTCCCATAGGTCTTGTAGAGCGTGCAACACATTTTTCCTCTAGCAACTACAAGAGATCCTTTGGTAAGCTTCCACTTTCCATCACCTCCATGATGATGAAAGCCTTGTCGATCAAGTACACCGGTTGACATAAGATTGAGACATAGACCAGGAACATGTCTCACATCTTTCAACATTAATTGGTAGCCCACATCCGTTTGCAAGCAAACATCTCCAATTCCAGCAATATTGGAGTAGCTATCGTTACCCATCTTCACTTTACCAAAGTCACCTGCTTTGTACGTAGTGAAGAACTCTATGTGGGATGTGGCATGAAATGAGGCTCCGGAATCAATGATCCATTGAACTCCAGGATTATCTACCAGTAGACATTCACCTCCGAGTGACAGGAACTCACACTCATCATGAGACACCGCAGCAGCAACATTATTCGTGTCCTCATTTTGTTGATGAGTGGCGTCTTCTCGCCCTTCTTTGAATTCCCGCTTTAGCTTGTAACAATTTTTCTTCATGTGGCCCGACTGACCACAATGATGACACTTTCCGCTGAACCTTGTTCTGGATTTGCTCATACTCCTTCCGTGGCCTTTTGGTCCTCTACTCTTGCTCCTTCCTCTATTCTCCGCAATGAAGAATTGACCATTTTCTGAACTTGATGAAGAACTCCTCCTGGTTTCTTTGTTCATCATATTATCTTTGATACTTTCCATAGATAATACACCATTTGGAGCGGAGTTACTTACAGTAACAACAAATGTCTCCCAGCTATCTGGTAACGACCCGAGCAGCAACAAGGCTTGTAACTCATCATCAATCTTCATGCTCATCGTGGCTAATTGATTGAGTACACTCTGGAAGTTGTTGAGGTGCTCAGTCACTCGAACGCCTCCCCGATACTTCATGTTGACGAGCTCTTTAATGAGAAAAATTTTCTTGGCAGTAGTCTTTTTCTCAAACAAGGACTCCAGCTTCAACCAAAGCTCATGCGCACTGGTTTCGTTGGCAACATGGTGGAACACGCTGTCATCCACCCATTCACGAATATGACCGATAGCTTTCCGGTTCATCTTCGTCCAAATTGCTGGTGTAGTCCCTTCTGGCTTGGCATCGTCTCCCTCGATCGGCTCATGCAAATCTTTGCAATAGAGAATATCCTCCATTCTCGGCTTCCACTTAATCCAGTTGGAGTGGTTGAGTCTGATCATCGTACTCCGTGATCCTTCCATTCTAACAGCTCCCGGTCAGAACCAAGAACTCTGATACCACTGTTGGGGAATGGAATCGGAAATAAACTGTAGAATGGAATTGGTAATTAACTCACAACCACAAGCCGAAAATAAAATGATAGAGAACACCGGGAATTAGCGTGGTTCGGCAAAATGCCTACGTCCACGGGCAGCAACAACAAAGAACCTTCACTATACGAATAAAGGTTACACTGAGAGCAACACTACTCTCACACACACTTTGTTTTGCTACACACACAAACTCTCTACTTGGAGTTTTTCTCACTACTCTCACTTGATAACTCACAAGGTGGTAGAACTCTCTCCGGTTCTTCTATATTTTACACCATTGCAAATGCCTCATTATATAGGTAAATATATGCATGCATTCTTCATGCACGTCCATTACTTGGGAGAAGAATTCCACACTTCTTCCTCATTTCAAGCTCAATGTTTGTATGCCAATTCAATGCATACTCACCATTGCTTTTCAAGCTTTGCTGCCACCCACAAGCCTATACGTATAGGCTCTCTTGCATTTCAATATTGGCTGCATCAACTAGCTTCATCTTTAATTGAATGGGTGTGAAGCTAGAGCAAAACTTTTCTACATGTGTAATAAATACCACATGAATTTCCTCCTCCAAATAAGGAGGGATGTTTTCACCCATCACCTTGAACCCAAGTCTCAACCTCGACGCGTTATCAGAAGACCGTCCCCTTAATATCTCATCTACACATACATACAATACTAACAACTTGATTGCTATGCTATGTTGTTAGCCACCTGCATTTATTCATAATACAAGGTTAACTAATTGTAAATATTATGCTTTACTGGAGAAAATTTGTGTTCTTAAATTCTTGCTTGGTTTGAGTTGATACTCATGTTGAGAATGCATATGGCTTCATTCAACTTTATCCCTGTAGAATTTTTCAATTAAATTAGTTACTTGACTTACTTCTCTAGATTGCAAAATCTCATCTTTTGCTTGATTGCAGCAAAATAATTACATGTACAATTACTTAGTTCAACTCGTTTTATAAATTGGTAGGGCTGTTTTACTGTAATTTGATGAGCATAGTTTCCGCATTCTACTTATTCCTCAGTATATGAATCATTTATGAGGACGCATATCATATTTCTTTCCATTCAATTGCCTACTTTGATAATGTGTGTGCAGTATCTTGAACTGATATTTTTTTGGGGATATCATTTTAAACCTCTGACGTATTTATGTTCTTTATATATGGACGTAGTGTTGAATAATTCAAGCAAATTTTTAATGATGCATGGCTTTCTGTTATGCAGTTTGTGGCAAGATTAACTAAGGACATAGTTGAAACATACCGAATCTGCAATTGTATTCGGAAGAACTGAATCGAAAGCGATAATTGACCAGCCCATCAAGTGGAGTAAACAATGACGGCCGCGATAATGTTAACTTGGATCTCATTCTGACTGTTAACTTTGTCTTGGTCAATTTAGACACGCATCAAAGGTTTGTTATTGTCTGTATTTTCTCTTGATGGCATGTCTACAAGCTCTTTGCAAAACACGTTCAGTATACAATTTATAGTCAGTTTTAGTTAACTTAATTTTAGGATGCTATAAGTTTACAAATTAGCATTGTGATACTTTACTTTGCTTCAAATTTGTTGGTTACTCTGTTTACTTGTAACTGTGTCAAGTTTATTGTGCCGCGAAGAGAAGAAAGCATCAATGGCTGCAAGTTGGGGACCTCCATC
Organism: Potentilla sterilis; assembly: GCA_963682095.1. NCBI lineage: Eukaryota > Viridiplantae > Streptophyta > Magnoliopsida > Rosales > Rosaceae > Potentilla > Potentilla sterilis. The sequence continues at coordinate 22,625,457 of OY821760.1, forward strand.
AACCCCGACACCACCCAAAACCACCTCCAGGTTCCTCATCTTTTTCATTTTATGTTTTCCCCTTTGAATTGCAGATGATTGCTAACACGTCTTGCTTGGGTTCGGGTTCCGAACAGCATAGTTTCCTTCTTCACAAAGCATCTGACAAATCAATCTCAAGTGTCAAATCCCGGAGGAGGGTTGATCCCGACGACAATCAGCAATCCGACGAGTGCTGGTTGAGAATGGAAGCTTTTCGGTTGGTTTGGTCCAGAATTGAATCCACCATCACCCACATTCTGCGGAATGCCAATGCTCGTGTTTTCCAACACATACGCAGTTGGGTATGGCATTCCTTCAAAGCCATCAAACCACTTCACACCATTTCTCACGGCCCTTTTCCTATTCTCAGCGAAGCCACTTGTCCACAGCTCTTCACTGGGCTCCTTCTCACCAGTATGTTCCTGTCCCCTTTCCAATTGGAGCTAGGTTTTTCTATTTTTGCTTGATGAATTGAACTTGTTTCTGTCAGAGAATATGGAGTTTGTTGATGATATCTCAACATTTCAAGAGCTGGGCCTCTGCTTGAAATCTCATGGATGCCATGTCGCTAACCTTTCCTCCTTCGACTTTTCATCCAAAAATGGGATTGCTGGTTGCCTCACAAGTTTATTGAGACAGTTTCTCATGCCTACTTTCGATGTACGTCCTTTCATTTCCTTATTCCATTCATATGTTTATCCTATCTCATTCTTTCTTTCTAACCTTTTTTCTTTCTCCTTTAATCAGGCTGCTGATATGTCCATACTGTCCTCATGGTACAGTCAGCAAGGAAACTGTGGTTCCCCTGTTGTTGTCATTATAGATGATATGGAACGATGTTGCGGTGCTGTCTTGTCTGATTTCATTCTTATGTTGAGGTATTCTAACCCCAAGACGCACTTGTTTGTTGTATACTGTAATCTAGATCTTCTTTTTGTTGTTTCACTTACTTGGGCTTGTTTCTTGCTCGTGGAGTCTAATAGTGAATGGGTTGTGAAGATCCCAGTCATGTTAATAATGGGAGTTGCAACAACTCTGGATGCCCCTAGAAATATACTTTCTTCGAATGTGCTACAGAAGTTGTGCCCTTGCAACTTCACATTGGGATCACCAGCTGAGAGGATGGATGCAATTGTTGAGGCTGCTCTTGTGAGGCAGTGTTCTGGTTTTGCTGTTGGTCATAAGGTGGCTGTTTTTCTGCGGAACTACTTCTTGAATCAGGATGGTACATTGACATCTTTTGTTAGAGCATTGAAGGTTGGTAATTAACTTGTTTTCAGATATCATTACCATTGTATTTTATACCATGTTGTATTCCATCTCATGTTCTCCTGTCAGCACGACTCGGCCCCTACTGATGTCTATAGTATTATGTTTCAGATAGCATGTGTTCAACATTTTTCCACAGAGCCTCTAAGCTTCCTGCTTGGATGGTTGCTTGTTAAAGAAGACAGTAAGGTAGCATACATGGAAAATATCTTTCTTTATGTGGCTATCTTGTTCAGGAGTTGCACATTAATTGCATTAATGTGATGGTGTATATTCATTTATATTTTTACCAAGTGATGGATCCTTGATAGTTATTCTCCACCCTACCCCAATCTATTCCAAACAAGTGGATTATTCTTACTAAACTATTAAATGGCAGGGAGTTCAGAGTGAGAAAGCAGTCAAGCTTGCTTCTCAGCTTTTATCTTTAGCAAGGTATTCCAAGAAAGTCAATATTATATCCTTATTTATAATTAATTATGTATGAATGAGCAAAGAGTATATCAAAATCATAATGTACTGACTTTATCACCAGGAATCAAATAGCTGAACAAACTGATGTCAATATAGCTCATGGTTCGACAGAGTTGATGAAAATGCAGAAGCTCTGGAGCACTGTTGTTCTCGTAAAGTTTTAGACTCCTTTTTCTTTTTATTCTGCTACTGCTTATCCATGTTTCAACATTCCAAAGCATATTCATTCTCCAAGCCGCATGCTTAATAGTATAGTTTGCTATGTCATTAGGGATTGGGGTATGCCAAATTTTGCAGCCAATGCCTGATATTGGAAAGAAACCAAATGATTGTCTCTCTTCTTTTTAAATTCTAAAGGCATATCTTTCTGATTTCCACAGTATCTAATTGGTCTTTATGTTTCTTGACAAAAATCTGTGTCGCAGTGCTTATATGAAGCTGGGAAGTGTAGCAAAACTCAATTGCTAGACTTATATTGTGAGGCACTTGATCCAGATACTTACAACTCATTGGCTTCTGATAGTCACAAGAGATGGAAAAGTTTTCGTTCAATCCTTATCTAGTGATCACAGTATGCTAGAACAGAACTACCGAAAGGGACGCCTTATTTGCCAATTAGTTCGCAGAGTGAGGTAAGTAACAAGCTTTTAAGGCCACAGATGTATTGGAGTCTGTTTTAACAATCCTCATCTTACTGTTACTGGTTAGAAGAGGGTTCTCGCAGTCCATGTCTTTTATTTAAATTTTTATTTTTTTATTAAAATCTAAAATGTAGTCAGTGATCGGAGGTTTTTTAAAATATTAACTTTTGGATTAGCACCAGGCTACTTCATAGTCAGTTTTGATGAGTGTCACCTTTGCTGTTCCATTTTTTAAATGCCATTTCAATTTTTTTGTTCATTCATTTTTATTATAATAACTTCAACAATCTAATCTAGATTTAGTTTTTGCTTTATCAGTAGACTCTATCATCTAAACTTTTTTAGATTAAAACAATCAGGGAACTTCCTGCAGCATTGCTTTGTCGGCTGCTGAATAGTTGGAAAAATCTTACTGTGGATGTTCTTGAGGTACGACTGCTTTTTTCTGCAGGCTAAATAGTAGCCTCAGAGTTATGCTTTTCATCTTGTTTATTTGAGTTTGTTATATTCTTTTTCCTTACTTTTGTAGTCTAGTCTCTGTTAGCTGAGTATGGGTGGTAGTCTTGTATTAGACCTGCTTTAGCATATGGATCAGTTAGAGAATTTCATAAGGGTCCTTTCGTTATCATACTTGTTGAACTCTCCAAATACATGGGTCTCAAAAGCTCTTAATAGAGTTCTGTAATTACCTGTGAGCTTATGGATGACATTTACATTGGTATAGAAAGTGTCTTGGATTTGGGTCCCTCTTGTTTCACAACCTAGGAGAGTAGCTTGACAAGTTGGCCTCAGGGAGAAAAGAAAAACTACTTGATGTGAAGGTTTTTGTAGGAATAAAATTCTGTCACAGAACTGTCAACGGCATTTGAAAAGTTGAATATGGACAGAGATACAAAAAAAATATGGAGTCTGATGCACATTTTATCCTATTTCTTTATTAACCCCAACATGTACCGACAACTCTTGTAGAAGAAAGTTTATATATGCTTCTTAAAAGATCTAATTTACTGGGTCACATATCCTTTTACTACTCTGAATCCTTGTAGTGGTTGAGTTTTGCTATAAATTTGTTACCTCTTTAATTATAATTTCTCTTCTAGTTGATGCTCTTACTTGCTTTAAACTGTGATATATGTTCATACTAAATTATATGGGATTGTTTGGTGATCATCATTCAGGTGCTCAAAATAGATTCACGACAAGGTAAAGGAGCTGCAGTCAATATTAAAGTCTGACGAAGGAAGTTGTAAACCAGATTTGATGGAGATAACCAGGTACTCTCTCTCTCTCTCTCTCTCTCTCTCTCCCTCCCCTTTTTGTTTTCTACTAAACCTATGACAGATATGTTTGAGAGTTGGTCGGACTTCTGTTTTTAGTGAGGATTTTACATTGTTCATGTGAGAGAAGACATACATCTCGGAATGCCTTAAAAATTGGTGAATCACAAACCATGAATGAAAAAGTTGCTATACTAATGGAGTGCATGGTCAGGTAATTATTTTAACTACTTTCGTCTTTTTTGAAACTTAGTACTTAAACTATCTGCTTTAGAAGAAATTTATAAAAGAAAGGGTTTAGTTCAACTCATCTTTGCAAGGTATTGCCTGTACTCTTTACTCAGTACAGACATTCTATGGATTATATCAATTATATGTCTTCAGTCATGAGAAAGGTTTTACTGTGCTCTGTCTTTATATGAACTGACCTTTAGAAATTGAGTTTAACAGAGCCATCTAAAAACCAAGTTTTTCTCTAATGTTTGTATTTCAACCATGACTGAGATTAACAAATTCCCTTTTTATTTTTAAATCCTTCATAACAGGGATTTCATGAAGCCGATTGAGTGTACACCTTTTCATGAAATTGCTTGCTATAGAAATGTCGAAAACCTTCAATCGGTAAGCATTCTGATGGCTACACTAGTATAACTACTCAACCAACTTGTTTTTAGCATGCTTCTAATATTGAATTGATTATCATGGGCAGTTCTTGTATCTAAGATACTGTGTCTTTATCTAGCAGGCATGTCACTTCTCTAACTTGTAAATTAGTTCTGCAAAAAACCTCCTTTCATTATTTAATTTCTTACTAATTTCAGGCGTTAATTGGAGACTCACGAAAAATGATTCAAGTGGATCTTTTGGAGTTTCATAAAACCCTACAATGCAGTTGCTGCAGGAGGAGTGGCAACATACCATGGCCATCCATGCCTGATACCTCGATTATGTGAGTATGCTTATAGCTATGATGCAGCAATTGTTGATGCAGGCTGTAAGCTGCAAACTAAATTTGCACTGTACTTTCTGAAAATGATGGTATTTTCAGTGCATTGCGCTTATAGCAGACTAATTTTGTGGTCTAGAGTGATCCTACATTATCAGATGAAAAATAAAAATGTCTATTGCCTTCGTATTGTTACTTGATTATTTTAAATCTTTAATCTTTCCCTACTCTTTTATTTATTTATTTTTTATTATTACTATTGTTATTATTTTTTATGGAAGTGATGAAGGGACTAACTCCTCGCTTCTGTTTGAACCTTACAATATATTTTCTCACAAGAAGTTCCTCCCATTCTGTGAATAACTAATCTGATACTTCTGTTACCTGAGTGACGTAACATCTTTTTGATAAAATGAATGTCCTTCATTTAGCAGTTAACTTCTGCTGATAATACTAAGGCTGCATCCTCCGCTTGTTGATAATATTTTCATAATATCTATTAGGTACTTCCTGGCTCAGGAGCATGGCGATCTTATCAATTTACATGACTGGTTCCAGTCTTTCAAAATAGTTGTCATTCAGTACAACAGAAAAGGGACAAGCAAACTGAAAAAGTCCCCACTTAAGAAAAGAAAGGAAAGGAATGAATCTGAAAACAAGATTGATGCATCCATTCAGTATCCTTTTGATTTTAGTTCTGCACAGTACTGGTTATCTTTGTATGCAGTGACAATATAATAGATATTGCATGATTTGCATCCAACGGCGTTATATTGGTAGAGACAATGTGCGGTCTAGCTATATCTGTATGCTTTGCTTTTCTCTACTGTCTGTTGCTTTCTGCTGGCATCAAGGATTGTGTTTCGGCTATCAATTTTCGCTTGAAGTTCCTTATCCCTAACTTAACAGAGCCAGATTTTGCAGGGCAATCACAGAACTACAGATTACTGGTCTCATTCGAATGCCCAGCAAAAAACGTCGTGATTGTGTGCAGCGTGTGGCCTTTGGTCTGTGACAACTGAACCAGTACTGGAAATAAGTTTGTGGACCCTCTCTTGGTTCGCGACTTGTTTGCGGTTGGGTCGTACCCTCGTGTGTTATCACTTATCAGGAAAATTATTAGAGAATGTTGGAATGGAACTATGGAAGCAAGAATTCCATATAATGTAATTACTAAAAGTTTTACTCAATGTTTAGATTCGTTTTTTGATTGTTTAAATGAGAATTTTTGTCTACATGACAGTGCAAGTATACGGTACAATCTTAGTCATATATATACACATATGGTTAAAGATAAAAATCTGTAAGCCTTTTGGTTTTCAGGCATAAGAGAGATTTATAATGTTCTGCTTGAATCTTGATGTACGTGTCTTTGCTTCTATGGTGATAATATTTGGTGAAACTCCTAGTGGGAAATGGGAGTCCAGTCGTAATAGTACTAATTCAAAGTCATTGTGCAGCACTCAACTAAGACCTAACCCCCTTTTGACGCCCCAAAATATAAAAACGAAGAGTGAATGAGTTAATTTGATTGTTCTTAGATAAAATGATGATCCAACTAACTAATATCACAGTATTTGTGCCTTTGCACAATATATCAGCCAGTATTACACTTGCTTCATTCGTATATGGCTAGACACGGTGTCTGGGATACGTGCTGATTTTAGACCTTATATCGTGTGGATTTGTTATGTAAATCTCAAGTGCTAAACAAAATGGCGGAACACTAGATTGTGAGTCCGTATCTACACAAGTGAGAAATACAAAGTGACAAGTACATACATCAAATGTCGTCTTGTGTCCTAATATCCTAATAGATGGACTACATGCTACCATACAAAGTGATAACTACCTTCATTGCAAACATATTTGCACTTTACACCTATGTCTATAAGCAAAAGATATGAAACTACTCCTATCAAATTCCTATAACAGGGAGAATCAGTCGCCTGAAGACCGCAATTGGTGTACAACCCAGAATTAAATAGATGTAGTTCACATGAAATGCCTAGACCCTGATAGAAGGGCTTAAGAAAACATGAGCTTGGGCGAAAACCCGTAGAGCCTGGAAGGCATGTAACATATTAAACCCGTAAACCCTGATAGAATATCTGATATTGAAAAAGGGTCCATGCATTCCATTAAGTTCAACTCCAATCCCAAAAACCAAATACCCAATCTATTCCTGCCAGTGCAGGTTTAGAACCATTGAACAAAAACACCAAATACACCATGAAAAGGAGCAACTGCATTTAAAACAATTTGAAGCTTAAAACCATCATTTGCTTAAGCAATACATCAAAGATGCTGGCTTCAATAATAAAAGAGTCTTCATCATCATACTCATTCTTCATCTTGATCTGCATTGATAAAAATAACAGTTTCAAGATCAATGGGAACTCATATGCTGACAATAAGAAACTGACAATGGTGGTTACAGCAAGATGCTTGAAAGTACATGCAGTACACTACAGTAGAAGAGAGACCAGAAAGGAATGTTTACGGCTATATATTACCAGTTCCATCGAAAGGGTATTTATATATGTGCCTTCCCACTTATTGTTTGTATACGTCTTGTAGTCATCATATAGAATGGGAACTCTACTTCTAAGGATTGTTTGAATCTTGTGGCGGGGTGGAGGAAAACCTGTGGGAGAGAGTAGTTAAGTTCTGGTATCTACTTTTAAGGATTTTAGGGACTAATCTTTCTTCTATCATTCTTAATTGGCAAGCGGTTGTAGTTTAAGCCCCCCAAAAGCAGCTTTGAGTTAGCATTAACAGTTGGGCTGCTACGCCTCTGTTCTTTGCTCCGCCTTCTTGTATATTTCTTTTTGTATTAATAAAAAGCTGTTCTTTTCAAGAAAAAAAAAAATCTATATATAGAATGGGAACTCAAAAACCAAGAGAGCAAACAGAAAGATAAAGAACACCCGAAGATATAGAAATGCTTAATTTGTCAAATGCTTAATAAGTCATAAACAGTAAAGTATAGAAATGCTTAATTTGTCAAATGCTAGCTGAATATGTAACTGGTCTAAGTGACATGCAAAAGACAAAACATAGGAAGCAAACACTAGTCCAGCAAAGAACTGAAGCGACGACAGCACCGAACGCATCGCTTCAATACCGAAGCGACAACAAGTCGTCGCTTGGATGTCGTCGCTTCAGTCTCGTCGCTTCGATTTCAAGTGACGAACATTGACGCCAACGTCGTCGCATAGATATTTTAAGCGACGAAGCCAAAATTTGTCGCTCAACAGCGAGCGACGAATTTTGAGTCGTCCCTTGGAATTTTATGCGACGAAGTTTAGGTCGTCGTTTAGGATTTCTAGCCACAAACTTTGGTTCAACATTCGTCCCTTAGATAAAACTGAAGCGACGAAGTTTGATCGTCGCTTAGATTTTCAAGCGACCAATATTGATCAGTATTCGTCGCTTTATGTAGTGTTACAGATAAGAAAATATGAGATGATAAAATTGAAGCGACGAACTTTGATCGTTGCTTAGATTTTCAAGCAACGAATATTGATCAATATTCGTCGCTTCATGCTATGTTATAGAGAATGATAAGATCTCAAAGTGCAATGTTTTTAATATGTTTATGCCTACATTTATACTTAGCTTAACCCTTATTGTTGTAGAATCGAGTCATATAGTAGAGCCATGAATTTTTGGTAGAGTTACACGAAAATCGTGCCAAAACATAGGAAATTTACAGAAATTCAACAAAGTTCTTAATAGAGAGTATTTAAATGTTTCGTTGATTCTGTAAAGCTTCTACTTTGCTTTTGATGAATTTTTCTTCTCTTATGAGCAGTAGACATGTTGATAATTGAACAATAGAAAGAGTTATAACAATCGGAGCAAAAGAAGATGCCAGGAATTACAAGGGAAATCCAGATGCAAATTCAGTAAGTTCCAGTAGTTTTCTGGGCAAATCATCCAACTTCCACAATTTCTCCTGAACGACTCACGATGAACCAGAAGGCGAGCCATATATGCACAGAAAGCTACAGGAGTCTAGTTTATAGAACATTTGGAATAACATCAATAGCTATTTTTTTGGAGAGAGTTATGTCTGTTTCATTACTGGCAGGTCAAGTCTGCCGAGAAGAACAAGTTTCTGCCTGCTGAGAAGAAGAAGTGAACTGGAAGCAAGAGGGAGTTCCTAGCACAACAAGGAGAGGTTTCTGAGCTCAATGAAGACTAGGAAAGTTGGCAAAAGAGGAAATTTTTGAAATAGGAAAGAAGAACTTGCCTAATCCTAGCAAGAAAAGGAAAACCTAGTCCGACTAGGAAAGGGAAGCTTTGCTGGTTGCAACTAGGGAAACTCTCCAAGTTCATTGAGGGAAATGTTGCCGAATCCTTGTAGGAGAAGTGAAGAAAGAAATTTGCAATTTAATCTTGAGAAAATCGGCAAGAAGAATCCTAGAAGAACAAGAAGAGGAAACTTGCCGATTTACACAAGGGAACTTACTGCCAGTTCTTGCATCTTTCTCTCTTATATATAGACACGAAATGGATAGAAGAAAGGCATCACATCCTACACACAAACACAAGCCTTTAGCTCTACCAAATACTCTACCAAAATCACCCTACCTTTGCAGAAACCTCCTCCATCTCCATGGCTTGTAATTTTATAGTTTTACAATTCTATGTCTATGTAGTTTGTATGTTTTTATGGTATTTATTTTTATGTCTATGTACGAAAAATTTGAGTGCTTGGTTTTGCATGTTAGTTATAAATTTCGTAATTGAGTCTTATTCTTGTCTTCATGATTTCAAGTTTCGGATTCAATGATCTTTTCTAAATAACATGTAAACGTTTCATGTGTAAATTGTAAGTTAGGTTTTAGGGAAGCATACTTTGATTTGATTCTTGATTTTCGTACTTGGTTAGTTGTAAGAATTCATGGGCAACCGAGAAAGATGTTTAGATGCAATCGAAATGCCATGGTTGTTGTCTAGGTGTTGATCTTATTCGCCGTAGCAACATAGGTCAAATTTTATACGTGTCGTTGGTTTGGTTTGTGTTGTTGCCTAGGGTTAGAGTAATTCTTATCACTTGTTTGTCTAATATGAAGAGTGACGCCTTGCATGTTAACTTGTTTCCAACTATAAGATTTCATGCCTTATATGCTACTTGTTTAAATTCTACACTAAGTGTCTTTAATTAGTTAGCTAAAGATTATGGTTATACAATAAGCTAATTCTACGTATTTTCGTGAAATCTAAAATAGATTAGTAAACCAATAAGGAGCTAATTAGGTTGGAACTAAGTCGATTCTAGAATATTTCAAACTTGCTATCTTGTTTCCTTGCTTTCATTTATTGCATGTTATGTGAACTTTTGTGTGAGTGCTTTGTGTGAAAGATGTTGATCACTTGTAAATATTATATTAGGATTTAATTTTCTTGTCTTTTAATTTCGTGTCTAGCATATAAAATCATTTTTAAAACCCCCATTTAATTTCGTGTTTGTATATATGTATATATGTATATATTTGTGACATGAAGTATATATGTGTATATAATTTCGTGTATATATTTGTTGTTAACCTTCTTATATTTCAGGTACCCTATAATCCTCGGACTGAACGATCCCTACTTGCTTTATACTACTAACGATGTTTTGTAGGGTTAAATTGCATGCGTGCTTCGGCATTCATCCAAGAAGAAAAACAGATTTCTGGTCTGGTTTAAACCAATTTCAAGAGCATCCAAATAACACAAAACCTGCATTCAAATCACATATAACACATATCCAACATAACACAAACACACTACATTTTAGAAATACGTAAATTTCATCCAAAGCTACAATATGTTCAAGAACAACAATGTACGATAATCAAATTAAAAGGAAAAAAAAAGGTCATATTGTCCTAATCAAGGTCATCCTCGGAAAGACCTAATGAAGCACAGGAGGATTTATCGGCGACATACGGATGAGTATTTGCGGCGGCATTGTCACCCGGATTACCTTGGGCCGAGATGAAAGTATTGAGGGTAGCCTCCATCCTTGTCATACGCTGCTTCATCTCTTCTTTCTCGACTTCCGAGGCTTTCCACCGCTTAGTGACGGCTGCTAGTTGGGTCCTCAAATCCTCAACCACCGGATCGTTGCAGGGCACGCGTGCACCGCCTCTTGATTTTGGCGGGCGTCTTAATGCACCCCCTAACCCTGCAAAAATGGTAAAACACGGCTGAATAGTCAAATTACAGTACAATTTCGTATCTAAAAACTAAAACACAACACAACACAAAATGTAAAAGATAAACCATAAAAAAAATATACCTCGGACCCTCGTCCCCGGCATCCCACCCAGCTCCTTCTCGACTACAGTCATCTGCTCCTCGACTGTAACGGGGCCCGTCACCTGACTGCCGCCCGCTTCATCAGTCACTCGACTAGAACACAGCTCATCCATCTTCCTCTTCACCACTGCCTGTAAAAAAAAAATGTCTAATAGATTTGTGCTATTATACTTTTTAATTCCAAAAAACCGAAATCACAAGCAAAAAACCAATTCGCATGCATCTAAAACAATGTCACTCACCACTTTCTCCTTCGCATTCTGCGATGGTTGATAAACATCGCAGACTGTCTAGAGTATAGGCGCTAGATGCCCTTTCTCCTTATTTGCAGCGACCCGTTAGCTATAGGGAGTGGTGCCAGAATGATGGTTGATTGCATACCCTTTTTCTTTTCCCATTTTCCTGTTAGAGGCGTTCTGGGCACAAATCGCCTGCAAAAAGAAGTACGAATATATATTAACATATTTCATATGAGAATAAGAAGTTATTATATGAAATGCAAAAACTGATAATTAATTTTCATTACCTTATAATCACCGTCGGTACTCATTGACTTTGATACTTCCTCGTAATGAGTATGGCAGTCGTGTTTCCAATCCTTGTAAATCTTTGCAGCGGTCTCGTCAAAATAGAATGTCATATTTCAATAGGTTATGATTGAATTTTTTTTTTTTTCGAAATTATTAAGCCTCAACAGTTTTACCTCCATATAAGTGGTCAATGCATCTTGGTGCTCCTCATCCAGCTCTGCAAATGAAGGCGCAAGCATCGGAACTTTGCTCCGGACGGTGCTCCCGATGTCTCGGGACATCAAAGTCCTCCACTTCAATTCCTTGGGATCCTTGTGTGCTTCGGCGTACTCAACTCTCGGAGGCTGGTTGTTGTTCATCATCTTCAAATATTGGGTTTTTGTCCCCGTTACGATGCCAAGCTTCTCAGAGTTCAGCCCCTTCACCTTCTTCCCCGTTGCCATATCAACCACCTCTGCCATATCAACCAAACCAAATTAAGACTATGCATAGCTAACTAGAACTTAACCACAAAGCTGACATCAAAACAATTAACACTCCATACCAGTCATGAACTGTTATATATTACATGAAGAAATGCTGAGTCGAAAGCATGAAATCTCATATACATTTGTGCTACATAAAATCTAGACAATTCAGTTTGGCAGACACATGACATAAGCCATGATACCATGCATATATTGCTACTGATCAGACGTACTTGATCTACTAGAAGCACACAAGCTAATGGTATCAAATTCTCATAAAAAGCACACAAGCTAAGTTTGTAATTGTGATTTACATGTATATATAAGCTTGTGATTTACATGCATATATAAGCTGGGACGATCTATGAGACATAAGAGAATGTCTCAATACTTTCTGAAAACCGGAATTATAACAATGCAGATATGTGTTTTTCTTCAGTAACTATTGAGTTTTCAAATACATTTTCATTGCACAGGTCCTTGTCATATATACAAAGAATCTCAAAAGAACAGAAGCATTAGTGAGACCGAAGAACTTTTAGGCATCTTAGAGGATCTAGTTGCCAAAGGTCATCGCTTCCATAAGAGAACTTTCACATCTGGTACATTGACACTGATAGAAAATGCTTTGTGCAATTTATGTCCAGCATCAGGACTGAAAGCTCACCCACACATTGAGTCAAAACTAAAAAAGCTGAAGAAGGGATTCCGTCAGTGTGTGACATACTCAACAGTGGGTTTGGATGGAATGATAGAACAAAATGTGTGGTGGTTGAATGTGAAGAATCAAGGAAAGGCTTCGTGAAGGTAATATATGAACTCCATATGCTTATTAGCCTAAAATAGTATTTACTTTTGAATTGCTATTTATAAAGGAAGTATCAACTGATAATTGATGCTTCTGATCTTATATTTGTATTACTTAGATTTTATTAACATTTGTTTATTGAACTGTAGCATCATAGGGAGGCAGGGAAGTGGAGATACAAACATTTTCCACTTTGTGATACACTTTCTCATATATTTGGAGCTGACTGCACAAATGTAAAAACATCTCAAGCTCAAATTAAAGTGCGGGAGGGGATTAACATTGATGAGGTTGAGTCAAGTGACTTAGGAATAGAGGAAGACACTAACTCAAGGTCTGTTGACCGAATCTCAACAAACAAAGAAGCAGACTGTTCTCATTCCCCACAAAGAAATAGCAGAAGAAAAGATGTTGATTTAGGTGCTTCATTCTAAATCAAAATTTATTAACTTATGATCATACATGGCAAAAATCCTTACCCGGCTCCTTAGGACCCCTCTTGGTCCTAATACTTATTGAAGGACCGTCATCGCCTTCCACAACGGCAGCTCCAATGCCACCACCAGCGCCACTGCCAGCTCCCACGCCAGCGCCACCTCCAGCAGCCCCCAAGCTCGAAGGGTTGGTATCTTCCAACTACGGAATTGGTACCACGGCCAGCGCCACCTCCACTATTGGCGTCTCTGCAGTCGCAGTCGCCGCCACGACAGCCAATCTAGCTGCAGCTTCGGCCGCCTTCCTCTCCTGTCTTGCATTGAGCTCCTTCTTCCTCTTCTAGGCACTAGAACCTGATGCCATTGATGAATCGAAGAGGTTGGGGTTTGGAATTTTGGGTTTGGGGGTTTCGAATTTAGGGTTCTAGGGATTGAAATCGAAGGAGAGAGATTAGGGGTTTCGATTTCAAGGTTTTTGATGAAGATAGATGACCGGTTTCGGGGCTGAATCGAAGGAATTGGGGTTTTCAAATTTAGGGTTTTTCAAAATCTGCAGAGGAAGAAAAATCGCACAAATGAGGAAGAAGAAGCCAGTCCCGGTTCATATAATCATATATTTGAAGCGACGAACTTTGGAAAAACTCGTCGCTTATAGTTTAAGTTAGTGACGACACTATCAATATTCGTCGCTTCATGTTATCTGAAGCGACAAAGTTAAAACTCACAGGATAACCTAGTGAGATCCAACTTTGCTGCTTCAAATCACATGAAGCGACGAAGTTAAAACTCACAGAGTAACCTAGTGAGGTCCAACTTTGTCGCTTCAAATCACATGAAGCGACGAAGTTAAAACTCACAGGGTAACCTAGTGAGAGCCAACTTCGTCGCTTCAGATAACATGAAGCGACGAACTTTAATCATACTCGTCGCTTGAAATGTTAAAGCGACAAATATTGGACAATATCCGTCGCTTCAATTGAACTTTACAGATTAGTTATGTTTAGATGCATATGTTTTTATTAAATTAGAATATTCTAAATATTGTTAAAAATTACAATATGAAATATATATATCATCATCATCATCATATTACAACATATACCATAATAACTAGTAGTCTTCCTCTCCGTCGTCTTCGCCATCATCGTCTTCATCTTCCTCTTCCTCATCGAATTCATCGTTTTCATCTTCCTCTTCCTCACCATTTGATTCTTCATTCTCTTCGTGTACTTCTAAATCGAGTTGGAAGTACACGCCTTATAAATCCGGCTGAATTGCGGACCTCGAGCCAATGACCATATTGCCCTGTTGAAATTAGGGTCTTCAACATCATTTCTTCTCTTGGCCTGAAAAATAGATGGTGCTAGTTTTATAATATTTAGGGTTTAGGGTCTTTGTACAAGAAAAAAAATTCAATTTTCATACATATCTTAAGACCCATCGATGGAAACTCCTCATCATGAGGCGCTCGTCGTAATCGTCACAATGTTTCACTATGTACATCTACAAATGAGTGTCCATGTAATATTGAGTTTCTTCTATATCCGTCAAAATTTGCCAGTGAGCCTCAGCCGTTTCCTCCTCTATTAACCTGATATTTCCGGTGGTATCCATAATACACGGCTGAACTAACTGAGAAACACAACTAATATTCCATATTGGGGGATTGGGGTATTCATGTTCTTCCAATTGCAGATACGACTTACAGTACGTCACCGACTCCCATGATATGTACCTTTCTGCAATACTCCCCTCCGGGTAACGTGTATTACTCATTGACTTTTTATAATCACCTAATTGCCTATAAAATGATGAATATGATTAGTGCACATATAAAGTTAGTGTAAATTTAGTTTTAACAAAAAGAAATATATTTGGTTAGTGCATATACCTTTCCGTCGAATACATCCATGTAAAATGTACTGGGCCTGTAAGCAAAACTTGTTCGGGAAGGTGAACCATAGAGGTGAAGAAATGTGGAGGAAAAATCAACTCCAAATTGCAGAGAATCATCACTATCTCATCTTTCATCTGTTGAACATCTGCCTTCTTCAACTCCCTAGCACATAATTTCCGAAACCAATTTGACAATGCTATCAATGGTTTCACGACGTTATTTGGCAAAAATCCTCGGATAACCACTGGAAGAAGACGTTGAAGCAGGACATGACAATCATGCGTCTTCAATCCATAGAACTTTTTCTCGGTTAGTTTCACCTTATTTCTCAAACTTCCCGCATAGCCAAGTGGATACCTAACACCGCAAAACCATTCGATTACTTCTTCACGACGATCCTCTTTAACTAAAAATGGTGCATGAGGAACCTTTCCCGTCTTCTTTTCAGCTTCCGATTGATGTTGACTTTTGCGTATTCCCCTCTTCTCCAAAGCTTCGCGAGCCCTTGGACCCTCCTTGGTCTTCCCTTCAATTGTAAGAATGGTGGCCAGGATATTGTCACCCACGTTCTTTTCAATGTGCATGACATCTAAACAGCACCTATGTAACAACGATGACCAATACAGAAACATCCAAAATACACACTCGTGGGTCCAGCAATGTATGTTGTGTGCTGAGTAAGGGCAAGCTTCTAAAAGGCGCTAGGCTCTAGGCGGGTAGTTACCCATAGCCTAGCGCCTGGACGGACTAGGCGTTTTACATTTTTCACTTTTAATTAAAAAATATTATATTTAAAAATAGTTTAATACGAATAATTTGGAAGTTTAATATGAATAATTTGGAACAAATTTAGCATGATATTTCTTTAAAACGAACAACCCAACCTGTAAATTACTAAATTTACAAACATTGCAAATAGTCTCAACATAACAATAGTCTCAAGTCTCAACATAGCAAATAATCCCAAATATAACCAAAATAACTTGCAAACCTAAGAATCCACATCTTCTTCTTCTCTATATCCCTCTAATATTCATTCGGTGTCTAAAGGAGAAGGCGAAAGGACTGAAGGAGAGAAACTGAAAGACTAAAGGAGAGAAACTGAAGAATTAGGTTTTAATCTTCGGACTATTTTTTTAGGTTTCAGACCCGACCCGACCCGGCCCAGCGCCTCGGCCCAGCGCCTTGACCCGCCTCGCTCGCCTGGACCGCCTGGAGCCGCCTGATGGACGCCTGAAGCCTGAAATCGGGGCGGTCGAGCTCCGCCTACAGCCTAGGCGGAGCTAGGCGGGGATTTTTAGAACCTTGAGTTGTAACGGTCCGGCACGCGCAGTAGAGATATTGTCTGCTTTGGGAATCACCCCGCACGGTTTTGCTTCGGGAGCTGCCTGCCTGCTAGCTTCCCAGTAGGTCACCCATCCTGGGATTGCTACTGGGTGAGCAAGCTTAACTTCGGAGTTCCCATCCCCTCCGATGCCACTATGCTCCCAAAACACGTCTCTATATATTGTGCTAACCCTGCACATATAAGCATCGCATCCACTCTCCCTCGGGCGATGTGGGATTTGTGACCTACCTACCTGCTAGCTTCCCTAGCCAGGTCAAGTCAGGTCCACACAATCCACCCTAAGGCCGAGTCATCTCATGAGTAAGGGACAAAAAAATCCAAATGCTGGCTAAGAGTGGCGAAACTGTGTGACTTAATATCCTCCAAAATTTCATCTCCGTTCTTATGAGTTGGTCTTTTTCCCCACTTTGGCTTCCCGGTAAATGCCAAACTGGATCGCATTGGTGAATTCTCGTCGAGCCATTTCCGATACCCTTCATAAGTAATTATCCCACAAATATGCTCCGCCGTCAGCTCATCCAGACAAATTGGACATGCCTTGTACCCTTTCACCGTTGAGCCCGCAAGCATCCCTATACCAGGAAAGTCACTTATAGTACACATCACCGCTGCCTTCATCGTGAATACATCATTGTCGACTCTGTCAAAAGTAGAGACTCCATTTTCCCACAAATCTTTGAGCTCGTCGATCAATGGACGAATGAGTGTACACTAAGGCACTTTCCTGGAGATTTAGGGTCAGGATTCAACACGGCCAACATATTATATTCCTTCCTCATACACCTATTAGAGGGTAGATTATATGGCATCACAACCATGGGTCATGTACTATGCTGGGTTGTCATTGTTCCAAATGGACTGAAACCATCAGTTGCCACTCCAAGCCCCACATTTCTTCCCTTAATATCGTCTATCGTCGAAACCTGGAAATGTCCTGTTAAAATGCTGTCATACTTCTCCATCAGATGGGTGCCGAAGGGTACTTTCCTCTGGTCGCCTCTCCTTATGCCATCGTATATACTGTGCTGTGTGTGGGGACATAAATAGGCGTTTCAACCTTGGAGTGAGAGGGAAATACCAGATTACCTTTTTTGGAATGTCATCCGTATTTGGCTTATATCTTTCAGTACCACATACTGGACAAGTCCTACGGGTTTTATTTTCAGCCCCCCTGAATAGGTAACAATTGAACTCACAAACATCAATTTTTTCATATCCAAAGGAAAGATCCTTGAGGATTTTTTTAATTCTCGAATAACTCACAGGGAAATTATTTAAAAAACTTATGCAACCATTTACATAATTTGTTAACACTCGTATCCGACCATCCATTTTCAACTTTAATTTCCATTGCATGTAATGTGACACTTAATACAGTTTATTCACTCCCTTCATACAATGAGGTTTGCGACTCCCTTAGAAGCCTTTCATACTTAGCATAATAATCATCTACCATGTCATTGAAGTGAGCTTCAGCATTTTCTTCAACAAAATTATGCTGTGCATCTCCATGATATCCAGTAGGGCTGGGCGTGGGCCGGACTGAGCCCAAATTTTGCAAAACCCGACTCAAAGCCCGACACCTTCGGGTTGAACCGAGCCGAGCTTTTCAGAGAATGAGGACCGGCCCGAACCTGATCATTTCGGGCCGAGCTGAGCTTTCGGGCCTTTTCGGTCCAAGCACGACACCGACAGCCGCCCTCTCGTCGCCGACGCCGGCGCCATTCCCTACCTCGCCGAGACTCTCTTCGGCTCCTCCCCCGACTTCCAAGACGAGGCCGCCGCCACGCTCCTCAACATCTGTAGGGCTGATGGGGCAGGCCTGGGAGGAGTTGGGGCATTTGGAGTTGACTTGGGGGCCGAAGCATTTGGGGTTCTTGCAGAGGTAGCGGGAGGAGGAGGTTTTTGGGATGAAGGTGGGGATTTTGGGTGGGGTCGATGTTGGGGAAGATGCAGCGAGAGCAGAGGTAGCGGGAGGTGCAGGGGAACCAGACGAGGCTGTTGCTGGTGTCCATGACGAAGGTGGAGGTCTGGGGAGGAGTGCCGAAGCTGAGGGGATGGAGTAGCCGCCGTAGCTGCTGGGGTTGAGGGGGACATTGGTGGTGGAGGAGGAGTTGGTGTGGCGGCGTTTGAGGTGGTGGGCTCGGGAGAGTGAGGCGGAGGAGAGGAGGTTGAGGGTTTGGGTTGGATCTGAGGGTGTGGAGGATGGGTGGGTTGAGAATGGGGAGAGGGGGAGGGTGAGCATGGAGGAGAATGCGAGGAGGAAAAGGGAGAAATGGCTTAGGTTAGGTTTGGAACTATCTGTTTTTTTTTTTAAAGTCTTGCCGGGCCGGGCTTTCGGTCCCAAAAAAATTCAAGCCCGAGCTTGGACCGCCATGTACAACTTTGGGCTGGTCCTTTCTCGGGCCGGTTCTTGAAATTTTAGGGCTTGGCCCGTGTTGGGATTTTTTCGCCGAGCTCGGCCGGGTTTTTAGTCATTCGGACCCAAACGCCCAACCCTAGTATTCATGATAATATGGAAAGACATCTTGTATAATCTCCATAGGCGGGATCACTGACGTGTCGCCGAAGCGAGCATCAAGCAATAATAACCCTACAATCGTTAGTAGTATAGAATAAGTAGGGATCGTTCTAGGCCGGAGATTAAGGGTACCTGAAATATGAGAATGTTAAACAAAACACACATATATATATACACAAACAATGTCACTTTATTCACATATATACAAACAAGAAACGAAATCATGGGGGATGAATATGAAGTTCGGCAGCCATAGGCTGCCCTTAGAACTAGGTACGAAAACTTAGAGAAAAAGAAAAGCTGAAAATTAAATCCTAAATCTACTATTTACAAGGTTGGTCGACATTCTTCCACAAAGAACTAGCACGAAAACAATCAAAACACACAACAAACAAGCAAATAAGACTCACGGCAAGACATTAAAGTGTTCTAGACTCAACTTAACCAACCCAATTAGCTCCTAAACGGTAGTTGACAGTAGCCACAGAGGGGCTACATAAGCCCACAGACCCGCAGCCAGTGCATCCGGGGCCGGACTGAGGCTCGGAGCAGGATCACCAGCAGCTGTCTACCTTGTGACCAGGGACCCGGGGACCGGGGACGCCAACCTGCCGAACAGGCCACCAGAGCTGTCCTTTTGTGTGCGAACATAAGGAAACCAGTCCCACATCGAAGAGTAAGGCCAGAACCCACGCCTGACCACCTATATAAGGGCCTCAACTACCCTCTTTAATAGGTAGCTGATCTCTCCAACTGCTTATAACTCTTGCTTAAGTTATCTATTCATCCCAACTGTACTAACTTAGGCATCGGAGAGGAGAAGACTGGCCCGTCCGGTATTCCCCTTAGTTAGCAGGTTCGCAGGAGGAGATCACATCCAGATTCATCAGTTTCCACTAGGCCTACGGGTTTGAGCAGAAACAATTGGCGCCGTCTGTGGGAAGCATTTGATCCATGAAAAAGTAGCGTTGCTCTACCGAAGGGTAGAACCCGATCGATCCTTTGAAAGGCATTTTGAAAGCAAGTCCAGGATCCGGAGGCCATGGAGGGAAGGAAGATGAAAGTTGGCGGGAGAGGGCTGAAAGAGCGAGTCCGGGTCCCCGACCGGGCCCAAAACCCTAAAACTGAGGTCAACGCAAGGTTTGTCCCTTCTCCCGACTGGGACGGAACCTTCGATCGCCGGGGCTCAGGCAACCCTAACCAATACGATGAGGGGGGGGGGGGGGGATAAAAAAGATGAAGGCAGAAGTCGCGCGATTGCGAGAGGAGGGCAATTGAGACCGACTAAGGGCGGATTCCCGGTGCCAAGACCTTATTGGCGGCCCTGGAGAAAGGGCACCGGCAGGACACCTCTCGGGCGGCATCACGGCCCGTAAAGAAAGTTGACGAGTTCCCGCACCTAGAAGTGGGACAGCCTACGGGAAGGAGAAAGACTGCGCATTTGCCCACGGCACTCATTCCGGAAGCTCTGAGGAATTCCGGGCCGGTTGATCCCCCATACCGAACGAACTTGGCACCGGGCGAGCAGGACAGCTCTACCGCGAGGACGCTTCAGATGCTCTCCGCCTCGGTGGCGGACATAAAGGACCGGTTGGAGGCCAGCAAGAAAAGGACAGCGCGACCGCAGGACAATGCGCGATTCAACGAACGCACTGGACCTTTTCCTCACCGGGTTAGGGAATCTGGAAGATCTGGTAACCAAAATTCCCTGAAACTGACGTACTCAGGAACGAGCTGCCCATACCAACACCTGGACAGTTTTAAGTCAAAAACGGGCACAAAGGGCTACTCAGATGCCACGTGCTGCAATGTATTCCAAGAGACGCTCTCGGGAGAGGCATTGGGCTGGTTCTACGAGCTGCCAGTAAACTCGGTGGAAACATTCGAATAGCTGGCTGATAACTTTGTCGGCCAATTCGTCCTTAGAGCCAAGGCGGCCCAAACGTCAACGATCCTTTTCGATTGCATGCAGACTGACCGCGAACCGCGAACCGCTACGCGCTTTCGTTAACCGATGGCATATCGCCACGGCCGGGGTTAGGAACTTGGATAAAATGATCGCTGAGATGGCATTCAAGCAGGGGTTAAGGCCCGGGGAACTCTCGTACGCCCTGCGAGTGAAGGAGCCACTGGGGTACGACGAGTTGATGGTCGTGGCCGTCAGGCACGTCCAAGCGGAGCATGAGACATATGGGGAAAAGATGCCCAAGCGAAGGTCAGATGACCTATTACCAACACCCTCCCGTGAAAACAAAGCGGGGTGACAAGATCGCAATCGTACGCCTACGACCAGTACGAAAGCCGAAGTATGGAGACCCCGCCGGAGCGGTGACAACAGTTCACGGGCAGGTGGAAGACCACCGCCTTGGCGACCGGCACGGCCCATGGCAGCAGCGCCAGAGGGGCGACAACCGCGGGCCCTGGCCATTATGCCAGCAGGAAAACCCGAAGACCCAGCCCTCCGGACTAACGACCACCGACCCCAGAGAACGGTTGTGGACGGCCGAGTCCGGACAGATGACCCGCAAAGGGACAGGCAGGGTGCCCGAGAAGTAGGAAGCATACGCACCCGAGTCCCCGAGGGGATCGAGGTGCACGGAAGCATAAATATGATACATGGTGGGGACCACATAGATCGACTCACCTGGAGCTCGAAGAAGCGATGCTTAAGGTCGATCCGGGGAAAGGAAGTATATGCCTTTGGGCTGGCCGCTAAAACCGGATGGAACTCGGTCACGTTCTATGAGGAAGAAGAACCGGAGGATCTGATCCAACCGCACAACGATCCCTTCCTCATTACGGTCCAAATAGACCACTGGATAACCAGCCGCATGTTAATCGACACCGGGGCTTCTGTCAATGTGATGTTCCGAGACGCATACAAGGGGCTGCACCGGGGAAGGGGCAAGTTATCCCAGGATAACGAGCCGCTGATAAGCTTCTCCGACGAGGTGGTCCAGCCTTTGGGATCAGATTACCTGCCGCTAATCTTCGGCGAGGGAGACAGGACGAGGAAGGAACACCTGGAGTTCATCATCGTGGATTGCCTGTCCTCTTACAATGGCATAATCGGTCGGCCGGGGTTGTGGAGGCTGAAAACATTCATAGCCGGCCATATGCTGATGTTAAAAATGCCTTCACCCGCCGGTGTCATTACCATACGCGGGGACCAGAAGATCGCTAGCAGATATTATGCGGAGGCCCTGGCCCACGGGAGAAAGCGGACCGAGGTCTTCACGGCTACTCAACAAGCACCAGTACCGGATCCGAGTATTGACCCCCGTGATGACACCAACTCCGATGACGAGAAGCTAAAACAACCGTCGGCTGTGGAAGAAACTGAAGCAATCTCCATTTCGGAGGATCACCAGGAACGAAAAGTGGTGATAAGAACGAAGCTCGCCCCGGCTGTCCGAGATAACAGTTCAGTGTTCGCATGGTCCTACGAGCACATGCCAGGCATATCCCCAGAAATAGCCGTCCACCAGCTAAATTTGTTGCCCAACGTTCCCCCGGTGAGACAGAAAAGGAGGTCCTTCAGCCCGGCGAAGTATGAGGCGATCAGAGAGGAAGTGTAGAAGCTGAGAGGCATAGGTTTCATCCGGGAAGTCCAGTATCCCCGATGGCTCGCCAACGTGGTTATGGTCCCAAAGAAGGGAACCGACCGGTGGCGCATGTGCGTTGATTTCACAAACCTAAACCGGGCGTGCCCAAAAGACAGCTTCCCGCTCCCCCGAATAGACCAGCTTATAGACTCCACATCCGGTTTTAAACTACTCAGCTTCATGGATGCCTACGCCGGATACAATCAGATAAGGATGAGCCCGGACGATAAAGAGCACACCTCATTCACAACTGACCGAGGGACCTACTGCTACAAGAGGATGCCGTACGGTCTAAAGAACGCCGGGGCCACATACCAACGGATGGTAAACCACATGTTGGAGCAGGAGATGGGTAAAATGGTGGAAGTGTACGTGGATGACATCCTAGTCAAAAGCTTGACCGCAGGGGCCCACGTCCGAGACTTGGCAGTAGTCGTCGGTAAGATGCTCAAGTTTGGGATGCGCCTGAACCCGAAGAAGTACATTTTCAGGATTTCAGAGGGCCTATTCCTAGGCCACATTATCAGCCAGTGGGGGATAGAAGCTAACCCGCTGAAGGTCCAAGCGATCCTAGACATGGAAACACCAGGAGAAAGAAACCAGGTCCAGATGCTGACCGGCCGATTGGCCGCCCTGGCCAGATTTATCTCCCGCCTGACCGATAAGTGCGCCCCATTCTTTAAACTACTCAAGGCACAGCAGTTCAAGAAAATTCACTAGGCGGTGGAGCACGAGGCGGCATTCCAATCCATCAAGACATACCTGTCTGCAGTACCTCTCCTATCCAAACCGGTGCTAGGCGAGATGTTATACCTCTACATAGCTGCATCAGGAACGACCGTCTCTGCGGCTCTCGTCAGGAAGGAGGGCACGCTCGATCTCCCGGTATACTATGTAGGGAAGGGACTTACCAGAACCGAAAGCCGATACCCTGACATTGAAAAACTAGCTCTGGCCCTGATCGTCAGCGCCAGGAAGCTCCGGCACTATTTCCAGGCTCATTCCATCACCTTGTGTACCAATCACCCTCTACAACAGATCCTGCAAAGACCAGATACTAGTGGCAGGCTCGTACGTTGGGCAGTCGAGTTGGGAGAGTTCGATATAACTTATGCCCCGCGAACGGCCATCAAGGGCCAGGCCGCTGCGGATTTCATATGCGAACTCACCCCGATGGCAGTAGAAGCGCACTCCGGCCGGTCTGAGGGCACCGAGGCAGTTCAAGCCATAAAGGTCGAACCAGGCCTCCCCAGCGGTTGGAAGCTTTATGTGGATGGCTCTGTAACGAGTAAGCGGAGTGGAGCCGGCGTCATGCTGACCTCACCCGATGGCCAGTCATACGAGTATGCCCTGCGGTTTCTTTTCAATACTTCCAATAACACCGCTGAGTATGAGGCCCTCATAGCCGGTTTGCAGCTAGTCAAGGAAATGGGGATCCCGTCCTTGGAAGTATACAGCGACTCGAGTCTGGTGGTAAACTAAATGAACGGGCTGTTCGAAGTCAAGGAACCCCAGTTAGCCTCCTACCAGGCTTTGGCCAAAACCCTGATCGAGCCATTCCAGGGCGCAACGATTCAACATGTACCCCGTGAGGCAAATAGGCATGCGGACGCCCTAGCAAAGTTGGCGACCGGAAACTATCCACTAGAGTACCGAAGAGCTAAGATCGAACCCTCCAGAAGCCGAGCATAAGCAAGACCATCTCCGAGATATTTGCGGTAGAGGAGGCGCCACCGAGCTGGATGGATCCGATAATTAAATATCTGGTTGACAAAACCAGCCCCCAGGATAAAGTAGAGGCTAGGAGGCTACACCTCCGGTGCGCCAGGTACAGCCTCCTCGGCGGTAAGTTGTACCGCAGAGGGCACAGTTTCCCCCATCTAAAATGTGTAACTAAAGAGGCGGGAGAAGCCATCATGCAAGAAATCCATGAAGGAGTGTGCGGTAACCATTCTGGCACCGTCGAGAAAAATATCAGGCGGCTGCCACAAGTGCCACATGTATGCCACTACACCTCATGCTCCGGCAATCGCGTTGTCAATTCTGTTTGCGCCATGGCCGTTTGCACAGTGGGGGCTAGACATCATCGGCCCTTTCCCAATAGCTGTGGGACAATACAGGTACGCCATCGTAGCCGTTTACTATCAGACAAAGTGGGTCGAGGCGGAACCCCTAGTCAAGATTACCGAGGTACTCCCCGTAGAGACCGACATGCCCAGCAGCAGGGTCGAGAATTACGACACTGAAACAAACGCCGAAGGCATACACCTCAACCTGGATCTCATTGAGGAGCGGCGCGACCAAGCGCATATGTGAAACCAAACATACAAGCAACGGGTCGCCCGATACTATGACAGAAAGGTCCGTGAAAGGAAGTTGCAAGTAGGGGATTGGGTGATGAAGAAAGTTCAGAAAAAGCCGCTGGCCTTGGAGCCAACGTGGGAAGGGCCCTACCAAATCACCGCAGCCGCAGGTCTAGTGACATTCCACATCATAGACACCGAAGGCATCTACTCCACCCGCCCATGAAATATCCAGTATCTGCGGTTCTACCCTAAGTGAGATCACGACCTTAAAAATGGACAGTACTGTATTTAGTACCAACGTCGCAATACAGATAGTCACTGCCTCTAGAATGAACTACAGCTGGTTACAAAGTAGATACATCTGCCAAGTATATATAAAAAAAAAACCCGCTAATCAGTGCCACCGGAGCCTCTAATCCCTGACCCACCAGCCTTGAGAGACCGCTCTTACTCCAACTTCTCGGCCAAGGCTACCTCAGCCTCTATCCGCTCGGCATCAAGCCACCCTTTCTCCCTCCACTCCAGATACGCATCATTTATACCCTTCGCACGGGCGGCCTCCAGCATCTCTGCAAGTTCCACCGACTCCCGGAAATAGTCAATAGCTTTATCAGCGGCTTCGGCAAGTTGGGACTCTACGAGCTTCTCCCCTCCCTTGAGGACTGCTGTTACTTGGGTCTACAGCTCCAAAATCTTCGCCTCCAATTCCATAATCCTTTCTTCCCGAGCGACCGCCAGTCGACCGGCCTCCTCCCTCTCCTGTGCAAGCTTACCGGCCTCCTCCCTCTCCTGCGCAAGCTTAGCCTCCGCCAATGACAGCTGCATGGTGAGGTCCTCCACTTGCCTCTCCAGAACCGGAGTCTCCTCACTAGGCTCAGCGGCGTAAAGGCTATGAACAAGCTGGAACAAGTACACAAAAGAAGAACATCAGCTCGTAGCACAAAAAGGGAGAGGGAGCGCAGAAGAACCTCAGTGCCACACAGGTACACGATCAGACTTACCCGAAGACCCAATTCCACAGCTTTATTCCTGCTCTCGCCCGGCCGCACATCTCCGGAGGCCTCCCGATTAAGTCCCAAGGCCTCAATGGTAGATGCCACGAACCTACCAAAACCACCATCACCAGAGTCGCGATCGGCTTCCGGCTCACTGGTTTCCCTACTCCTTCGGCCATCGGTTCCCTCCGCCAGAATCAATGCTGACCCCCCACCGGTCGAGCTTGACGCCCCGATATCAAACATCCTCGCCCTCTTGGCCGGAGCTTCGCCAAGATCACTTCTGCGGTACCAAGTCATCTCCGCTGCCTATCTCTCCCGCGGGGCTCCTATCCCCACCGGCCGCGCTAGAGGTTCCGGACCAGATGAGCCCACCAATCCTACATCCCGAATAACAAGTGGGGCATTCTCCTCACTGCCTGGCCGCCTACCGTAGTGGGAATCCGGAAACATGAGCGGCACAGGAGTACTATGCACCGTGCTCTCTAGGGTGTCCGGATCTTCAACGGTTTTCGAGGCCATCTCCCCCATCTCCATCAACCTCTGGGCCACAAGTTCGTCATCCGCCTCGACAGTCTCCTCGCTCCGAACAGCGAGCCGGGGGGCATTAGTTGCAAATCAATAAACCGAGCGGTTAGAATAAAATACGACCGCACAAAACAACAGTGCAAGGCACTTTACCAGGTTTCTTTCCCATCTCACATATCTCCAACACATTCCACCCGATGAAATTGTAAGAGCTCCGACCCAGACTGTCCCAACAAACAAAAAGCCGGGCTATCCTTTGCCTCTCCAAGTCGACCAACTGGTACGACTGATCCCTGATAGCTTGATAAGCCCCGGGCAATCGAAAGCTCCTCGAATTACGCTGCCACCTACCCCCGGTCATCACAACCTGTCTCCTCCATACATTCGAAACCGACGACGGCAGGTGAGTGATGGGAGGATCGAAATCCCGCGCGGCAAAATTGACACAGCCAGAGGCCTGGGCCTTTTTGCAGTAGAGAATCTTATACAGCGCCCGAAACTCATTTATCGTGGGCCAATCCATGTTTCTAAGACTGAATAAGCACCCGAGACCAAGCAACTGCCTCCACTGGTTGCTAGGAAGCTGGGCAGGGGAGACATTTATCAGGTTCAGCACGTACTGGACATAGGAAAAGGCTGCTGCTGTATTGATGGGCTGCCTCTCGGCAGTGGGCAGCATTGATGTGTCTTCCAAATTTATCTGCTCATTGAGTGCGTCAAATGGCTCATAATAAGGCTTGAGGCGATGGCCATTGACTTTGAATGTGTTGCACGTAGCTTCGTTACAAATTTCAATGGCTACATGAGTGAAAACTTGAGTAACAATAAATGGACCAATCCATCGAGAGCGTAACTTACCCGGAAAAAGTTTGAGTCGTGAGTGATACAAAAGAACTTTTTGGCCAACCTCAAACCTCTTCCCTCGAAGCATCTTGTCATGAGCAACTTTGGCCTTTTCTTTGTAAATCCAAGCGGCATCATAAACTTAATTCCGGATTTCTTCAAGTTCGTTGAGTTGAAGCTTCCTATGAAGGCCAGCCTCGTCAATATTCATATTGAAGGCTTTAACGGCCTTCCATGCCTCGTGCTCAAGCTCTACCGGTAAGTGACATGCTTTGCCATATGTTAACCGAAAAGGTGACATACCTATCAGAGTCTTGTATGCAGTCCTATAAGCCCATAAAGCATCATCGAGACGATCACTCCAATCCTTCCTTGAAGGTCCAACTGTTTTCTCAAGTATTTGCTTGATCTCTCGATTACTTACCTCGGCCATGCCACTTGCTTGGGGATGATAAGGCGTAGATACCTTGTGTGTGACCCCATATTTCTTCAATAAGGTCTCAATGGTGCGGTTGCAAAAGTGGGATCCGCCATCACTAATCAAGACTCTTGGAACTCCAAAACGTGAAAAGATGTTGGTCTTGAGAAATTTGGCAACCACTTTGGCATCGTTGGTGCGTGTAGCCTTTGCCTCAATCCACTTTGACACATAATCAACCGCAAGCAAAATGTAGAGAAAGCCCTTACTTGAAGGAAACGGCCCCATGAAGTCAATCCCCCAAAGATCATGAATTTCAATAGCATTGATGGAAGTGAGGGGCATTTGATCTCGTGGTCCGATGTTCCCCATTCTTTGGCATCGATCACATGACTTGCAAAACATGTAAACATCTTTAAAAATCGTAGGCCAAAAGAATCCACAATTAAGAACCTTCAAAGCGGTCTTCTTTGCTCCAAAATGCCCACCACAAGCTTCACTATGACAAAAGGCAAGGATGGATTTATGCTCATCTTCCGAAACACATCGTCCAATTACTTGGTCTTCACATTGCCGCCATAAGTATGGATCATCCCACAAAAAGTGGCGAGATTGCTTCTTGATTCTCCTTTGTTGGTGACTCGGCATAGAGTGAGGAAAATGTCGGCATGCAAGGTAATTTGCAATGTCGGCATACCAAGGTGCATTTGTTGCATTGATTCGAAAGAGTTGCTCATCCGAGAAACTCTCCAATAGGGGTAGCCGATCTTCTTCTTTGACAATTCGACTTAGGTGGTCGGCTACCACATTCTCTACTCCTTTCTTATCTTTTATCTCAATGTAAAACTCTTGAAGCAAAAGAATCCATCGAATGAGTCTTGGCTTAGCATCCTTCTTTGTCATAAGATACCTCAAGGCGGCATGAACACTATAAACAATGACTTTGGAATTCAAGAGATATGATCGAAACTTCTCCAAAGCAAAAATTATCGCCAAGAGTTCTTTCTCCGTTGTGGTGTAGTTGAGTTGAGCATCATTTAGAGTTCGCGAAGCATAATAGATGGCGTGTGGCTTCTTCTCCACACGTTGGCCGAGCACAGCTCCCATGGCGTAATCACTTGCATCACACATCAACTCAAACGGAAGCTCCCAATTCGGTGATACTAGTATTGGAGCCGAGCATAACCTCTCCTTGAGGCTAATGAAGGCTTGCTCGCATGCATCACTCCACACAAACGACACATCTTTTTGTAGTAGCTCGCTCATAGGCTTAGCATCCTTGGAAAAGTCTTTGATGAATCGTCGATAGAAACCGGCATGTCCAAGGAAGCTTCGCACGTCTCGTACACACCTAGGGCTCGGCAAGCTTTCAATTACTTCCACCTTAGCTTTGTCAACTTCAATGCCCGTCTCGGATATAATATGACTAAGCACTATACCTTGATTTACCATAAAGTGTCACTTCTCCCAATTAAGTACAAGGTTAGTCTCTACACACCTCTCAAGTATCTCCTCCAAATTCTCCAAACATGTGTCGAAGTTGCGTCCATATACTCTAAAGTCATCCATGAAAACTTCGATTTTACTTTTAATAAAGTCAGAGAAGATGTTGTACATACATCGTTGAAACGTACCGGGTGCGTTGCATAGGCCAAATGGCATCCTCCTATATGCAAAAGTGCCAAATGGATATGTGAAAGTAGTCTTCTCTTGATCATCCGGGTGTATGGCAATTTGGTTGTATCCACTATAACCATCAAGGAAGCAATAAAACTTGTGACCGGCTAACCTCTCTAGCATTTGATCCATGAATGGCAAAGGCATGTGATCCTTCCTCGTTGTTGCATTGAGCTTCCTATAGTCGATACACATCCGATGACCGGTTACTAGCCTTTGTGGCACAAGCTCATTCTTCTCATTCTTCACAACCGTTACACCACTCTTCTTGGGAACTACTTGCACCGGTGATATCCACTTGCTATCCGAGATAGGGTAAATTACACCAAAATCAAGTAACTTGATAATTTCGTCTTTGACGACTTTCATCATTGGCGGGTGGAGGCGTCTTTGACCCTCCCTTGTTGGTTTTGCACCTTCTTCCAATAAGATACGATGAACACCTGTAGTAGGGCTTATTCCCTTGATATCCGCTAAGGTCCAACCTATGGCGGTCTTGTACTTCTTAAGCACACTTATCAAATCACATTCTTGCTTCTCACTAAGCATTGAAGACACAATAACCGGTAAAGTGTCTTCCTTTCCAAGATATACATACTTCAAGTGACTAGGGAGCTCTTTAAGTTCTAACTTTAGGGCATCTTCCACACTTGGTCGAAATTTGGTTGTGGCACTTGGAATTGACAAAAACGAGTTCTTTGTGTACATGGCGGCTGCATTGAGTTCGGCAACCACTTCTTGGATGCTTGGCTCGGCAACAACATCAAAGTCTCCTTCAACTCGTGCTCCCTCATTGTCAACTCCAACCCCTTGCTCGATCGCTAATTGCTATGCGTCAAGCGAGGTCGACATAACTTGCTCGACCTCCTCCAACATGTCAATGGCTCGGCAGTCCTTCAAATCGGCACAAGGAAATTTCATGGCAGCAAAAACATTGAACTTTATCACCTCACCATCAAATTCCATCGTTAGGTTGCCCTATGCGACATCTATCTTTGTGCATGCCGTCCTCATAAATGGTCGTCCAAGTAGCAATTAAGTGCTATTAACCGGCGAGTCTTCCATCTCTACCACATAGAAATCAGCCGGAAAAATAAGTTGGTTCACTTGGACAAGCACATCTTCCACATAACCCTCCGGATATTTGCTTGAACGATCCGCAAGTTGAATAATGACATTGTCCTTCTTGAGAGGCCCTATACTCAACGTTTGGTACACATTGAGTGGCATGACATTGATCGATGCTCCCAAGTCTAACATCACATCCTCGAAACGAGTGTTGCCTATCACACAAGTCACATTGAAACTTCCCAAATCCTTCATCTTTTGTGGCAACCTTCTTTGAATAACGGCCGATACCGTCTCGCTCATAGTCACCACAACAGTCTCCCTCGTATGCCTCCTAGCCATGCATAGCTCTTTGAGAAACTTAGCATACTTTGTCACTTGTTTAATGCATTCCAACAAAGGGATGTTGACTTGCACTTTCCGGAAAATCTCCAACACCTCCTCGTCGGACTTATCCTTCTTCGATATAGCAAAGCGAGAAGGGAATGGAATGTTTGAGTGTGGCACCCCTCCCGTACTCACTTGGCTCGGCATTAACTCACTCTTCGATGTTGCGGGATCTCGCTCAAACTCATTGCTTCTTGAATTGGCCGCAGCCCTTCTTTTCTCGGCATCACCACCGGCGGCAGCATTGCTCTCGGTGGCATCTCTCTCGGCTGCAGCTCTACTTGGCTCGGCAGCCTTGCTATCGGCTCCTCTTGTGTTGCTGCCGGCAATGACAGGTCCAGCAGCCCTTTCCTCTTCCTCAATCACATCAAGCGATATGCTTTTCTTCTTTGGGCTCCTCGGAGGTAACAACTCTCTTCCACTTCGAGTTTGAATCACTTTGGCATGCTCGTTCCTCGGATTTGGAATTGTATTACTAGGCAACTTCCCTTGCTCATTGAATCTTCCCATGAAGTCCACAACTTGCCCCATTTGAGTCTTGAGCTCACCAATATCCTTTTGTTGATTTTGTTGCCCCGCGAGCAGCGCTTGAGTAGCACTTGAAAGAGATTGGAGCAAAGCATCGTAATTCGGATTACTTGCTCCGTCTTGAGGTTGGTTTGGCATGGATTGGCTCGGTATGGCATTGTATTGCTCTTGGTTTGGATGATAGGGCTGTTTTGGCACGAATGGTGCCCTTGATGTATAGGGTGCGGCAGCCCCATTGTTTGGTTGCATCGGTGCCCTCAATACGTTATCATTATTTGCCCAACGAAAGTTTGGATGATCATTGAACCTTGGATTAAAATTTCCAATCTGTTGTCCTCCTCCAAAACCAATTGCATTGCACTCTTCGACTCCCTCACTTATTCCAAATTGAGGGCATTGCTCGGTCTCATGGTCCTCGGTGCAAATACCACAAACTATAGCACGCTTCTTCATCAAATTACTCACCAAGTCGGCAAGATTGTCTACTTTCTCCTCCAACTTTGGTTTGCTCGAACTGCTGATTTGCAGCCATCTTTTGGGTGACTTCCCGAACTCTGATTGATCTATATTTTTGACACAAACCCCTTTAGCAAGCCAATAAAATACATACCAAATTTCATCAAATTTGGAAAAGGATAGGTCACAATTCTATTCATATCAGAATCACGAAAAAGACATATTTTGCACTATTTTCCAGAATTCTATAAACTTAGTCATTTTTCGGACTCTAAAGCATATATTTTCAAAACTCTTCCAAAATGACACTAAACTATATTATGACTCAATCTTAGACAAATAAGGGTTAAACAAAGCATAAACGAGGGCAAATATACATTAATATCGTCACACATTGTGCTCCTATCAATCACTAAAGGACCGACAACACTGGAAGCCTCGACTCTGTCTTAAAGCCACTATCTCCATCGACTGATCATTGCGGGTTGACCATAAACTTCCCCATGTAGGTGCCAAACTATGTAAGTTGGATCCAAACCACAGTGCATGCAGTGATGATAAATCTCTACGATTTCCTTATAATAAGGACCATTTTTACAAATTGCGCACGGGCAAGGGAGATACTTGGTTCAAATAGTGTGAGTCTTCACAAAATTGATGAAGTTAACTACGCCTGTTCTGTAGTCAGGGTGTGTATAATGATGATTCATAAAAGATTTATCGGGGACATCATCCATGTTTCCTGTCATAACACAAAGAGACAATATGCATAAGGTTAGCACACAACATTTATGATACAATCAAAACATGTCACAACACTTCTTCTCCTTATTTCTCCAGGTTGGGTCTTATCCCTTTTAGGAGAATACTATTTTTGTTAACCCTCTTGCACTCATGTGGTTTCTGCTACAGTTTTGGAAAATTTCGGCAGCATCTCCCTACAGTTCCTCAAGTGCACAAAAATCTAAATAACCTAATTTGCACTCGAGGAACATTGTAGAGAGACACTGTCGAAACTATATCCCAAAACTGAAACTAAAACCACGCGAATAGCAAAAGGATTAACAAAGTCGTGTTCGCCTAAAGTGTCAAAAAATGGGACAATTCGAGAATCAACAACTCATCTCGATCAACTAGATGAGTTGTTGATTCTCAAACGGGAGTTCTAAGCTGATAAACACCACAATTATATATAATATGAAACCATAAATTTACACACGGCACCACACTCCCTCACTAAGCCACTCGCATGTTTCAGAAACCCTAACTACCACAATCCTCACACAACACAAACCAATTACATAATTAATTAATAATTTCAACCTAATCTACCATAAAATTCTAATTTCACTATTTCACAAAATTTTATTTTCACTAAATTTGGATTTAACTAAATTACACTAAAATTCAATTTCACTAAAATTCTAACATTTTCAATGAACCCATTCTATGGTTTATTACACTTTCCATATTCTAACACTAACACAACAACAAAACACAAAATTCAACACCCTAAATCCAACTTCCATTAACCAACATAAACAACAATTTCTCATGAATTAATACATAATATGCTCACAAAGAGGGATACATAGAAGGAAATTGCACTAACCTTACTTAAAAATCAAAGAATTGGCAACAAAAACCTTCCAAGCTCACTTTCTTCTAATGTCTCCCTCTTCTCCCTCTTCTCTACCTTGAACAGATCCAGAAACCCGATTTGAAACAGTACCAATTTTTTTACCTATATATAGAGTGTCCACCTAAGACGAAGTACAAAGGCAGAATAAAAAAAAACGAAGCGACGAAGATTGGCCAAATCTCGTCGCTTCGTTTATACTACAGCGACGAAGTTTATGTACTTTGTCACTTCAATAATTAGCGAGCGACGAAGATTGAATGTTCGTCGGTAAATTTTTCAAAACCTGGTTCTTTGATAAAAGGAGGCGACAAACTACTAATATTCGTCGCTTCAATAATTTGTGAGCGACGAATATTAAGAAAAATGTGTCGCTCTTGAAATTCCAAGCGACGAGTCCAATATTCGTCAGTTGGATATGTTGAAGAGACGAATTTTTTTTCCCTTTTGATTCTTCGTCGCTTCAGTCCTTGCCTGCAGTAGTGAAAAAACTTTCTACTTGCATTAGTAAGGTTCTTTTATGGGAAATGCGATGATAAAATTATGAAAGTAATGATAGACGCAAATCAAAATAAGGGTAAAAAAGTGTAAATAACTCCAGAAAATCATCATTAATTAATCATAGCTCAACTGATAATATTTGCCTGTAAAAAAAGGGAAATGGTATAAAGTATAAACAAGAAAATAGCTCCTCATCAGAGTCATTATAAAAAAGATGCATCTATCGATGCATGTCAGTAATAAGAAGTGGGCATGAGGTACCATATACTAAGTTGATATAAATATAATCTCTTAGAAGTGGGAATGAGGTACCATATAATACCAATGGCCGACGAAAATAACGAAATCGTCGGCTATTCTCGAGTATGGCCCACGATATTACCGACGAAAATTAATTTTGTCGACCAAACCTTGGCAAAATATCCGACGAAATTCGTCGGCTATTCTCGAGCATGGCCGACAATATCGTAAACTATAACCGACGAAATTCGTCGGCTATTTGTTCTGTAATATAGCCGACGATGTCATCTATTTCGTCGGTTATTTCGTCAGAATATATTAATATTTTAATAGGCATTTATTAGTTATAGCCGACGAAATAATGTAATTTTCGTCGGCTATGACGGTTATAGCCGACGAAAATTGGTAAAAATCGTCGGCTATAGTGCTTATAGCCGACGAAATAATGCCAATATCGTCAGCTATTCTTACATTTGGGGAAAAAAAAATTAAATTAATTTCTAAATTACCATTCCAAGCAACCTGCAAATCACAAAGACAATCCATGCATTTACACTAACAAGAAATAAGTCTAAATGACTTATTATTTAATTTGTTCCAATATACATAAAATATAACCCTAATCATCACCTAAAGCACTAAAGTCCACCACATCATCCCCAACATCCTGCTCTCCATCATGCTTGTCATCCTCGGGAGGTTGAGGCATTGGAGGTTCAACTAACGGCTGAAACGGGGGCGGAGGTTCAAGGGCTTGTTGTTGTGCCGCGAACATATCATACCACCAGTTTTGTTGGCCGGCGTAGTTGTGTTGCCGAATTCTCTCGCATTCAGCATGCCAACTGGCCATATCCAAATGATACTGCTGTATTCTGCGGCGTTGCTGCTGTGATCTCTGGGCCTCGACCGCCAATCTTGCGGCCAATCTCTGCACTTCCCCCCTCATCTGTTGGCTCTCCCCGCCTCCCTTCTTTTGACCTCCCTTAGTGGTCTTCAGGAGCCCTATTCCAGAACTTCTCAAACCCCGGCAGTAGTATTGGTTTGACCGGTGTGGGAAGGCTACGTCGAACATCCTCGCTGCCGTTTGGACATTCGATCGGTCGACCTGGCGCAGGGCTTCTTGCAGATCTGCCTCTGAAATGTTCGGTTGTGTCTCCCGAACTACTTGCTGGAACACCTCTTCTTCGGCCCGGTTCTCCCTCTCCTAATTGAACGGGAAAAAAAAAATTAATATTCTAACAAATATATAATTAAGTAAAATTAATAATTAAAATTTTAAAATCGTAATCAACGACTTACGAGCTGTTCTGTCGCTTGTGGATAAGCGATCTTAAACGTCTCCACGTACGGGTTGCTATCAGGATGATCTCTAAGCGCCTCCTCCTGATATTGTGCAAATGGCCTAGAACCACCATGATGGGAGGTTGTGTTACGGCGGCGGTTCGCAGAGTTTATCCGAGACCGTTGCTTCAAACAAATAATAAAATATTAGAAAAATGCATCAAAAAATATTAGTGTAATAATTATAAAATAATTAAACTAATAATTAAAATTTTAACAAAATAAACATTTATAGTTAAGTTTAGTATTTACCTGCATAAGTGGGTTGTTGAAGTCTACTGTCTTCAACCAACGCCACTCGTACTCCCTGAACATGAACTCTATGGGAGTACCCATACGACCACGGTTGTCGTATTTGTTAAAGTGGGAACGAAGCTCGTTCTTCCACTCTTTGAACCTACGGAAGCAACAAAAGTGCATTAGAAATATTATTAATATCATAAAATATTTCAAATTATAAGATGAGGAATTCCCAACGTACCTCAAGTTCTGCATCGAGTCCGCCCAATCATGCTTGTGTTCGGCAATCTCGAAATATGTCTCAAAGATAATATTTTATTAGTTTTACAATTATAACAATACCGAAAATTATTAAATATTATGATAAATAAATTAAATTTTTTAAATTACTCATCGACGCGGCGTTGTTCACCTCCCTCTTGATCTCTTCGGGCACATCAGCCCACCGTGTCCACAACATAGGGACTTTGTCCCTAATCAGTGCCCCCACGCAACCCGTGTAGTCGCGACGTTTTTTCCCCTGAACCTCCTGATTAGGAGGTTCGTTGATCTGGATCCTCCCCCGGAGTGCAACAGTTCTCCTGAGCGTGTCAAAACATATGACACCTCTCGTATTCCTCATTGAACTGCTAGCGGCTGTCCCTATCACATAAACGACGATTGGTTAATAAAATTAAATATTAGTGCGTTAATTTTAATAAAACATTTAATTAATAAAATCAAATGTTACCTGAACTCGATGACTCGTCTGTCGACTTTCCTATTCTCCTCGCCGAAATCAGGAGGTCAGGGTTCTCAAATGGCTGCTGATGGTATGCCTCTGCAACACTCACGTACTGAGGCATAGCAGGCCATATGGGCACACCACGAAAGTCGACATCGGGTATCGCAGGAATGTTGTACGGGAGGTAGAGCTGATTTGGGAGAGTAGGCCCCTCAGTCGAGTCAGCAGCAGACGTCTTCGGACTCGTCATCGGCTCCACAATCAAGTATTTACCTGCATAAGTGGGTTGTTGAAGTCTACTGTCTTCAACCAACGCCACTCGTACTCTCTGAACATGAACTCTATTGGAGTACCCATACGACCATGTCTGTCGTATTCGGTAAAGTGGGTACGGAGCTCGTTCTTCCACTCTTTGAACCTAGGAAAAAACAAAAGTGCATTAGAAATATTATTAATATCATAAAATATTTCAAATTATAAGATGAGGAATTCCCAACGTACCTCGAGTTCTGCATCGCGTACGCCCAAGCCTGCTGGTGTTCGGCAATCTCGAAGTATGCCTGAAAGATAATATTTTATTAGTTTTAAAATTATAACAATACCGAAAATTATTAAATATTACGATAAAGAAATTAAGTTTTTTAAATTACTCACCGACGCCGCGTTGTTGACCTCCCTCTTGATCTCTTCCGGCACATCAGCCCACCGTGTCCACAACATAGGGACTTTATCCCTAATTAGTGCCCCCACGCAACCCGCGTAATCACGGCGTTTTTTTTTCCTGAACCTCCTGATTAGGGGGTTCGTTGGTCTGGATCCTCCCCCTGCTCTCATCAGTTCTCCTGAGCGTGTCAAAACATATGACACCTCTCGTATTCCTGCTTGAACTGCTAGCGGCTCTCCCTATCACATAAACGACGATTGGTTAATAAAATTAAATATTAGTGCGTTAATTTTAATAAAACATTTAATTAATTGAACTCGATGACCCGTCTGTCAACTTTCCTTTTCTCCTCGCCGAAATCAGGAGCTCAGGTCTATCAAATGGCTCATGATGGTATGCCTCCGCAACACTCACGTACTGAGGCGTATCAGGCCATATGGGCACACCACGCTCGTCGACCTCGGGTATCGCAGGAATGTTGTACGAGAGGTAGAGCTGATTTGGGAGAGTAGACCTCTCAGTCGAGTCAGCAGCAGACGGCGTCGGACTCTTCATCGACTCCCGATGAACCTCAGGCATACGGACCTGAGGAGCGTCTGGAGCTATCTCGTCCTGAAATAGCTGCCTACTGGACCTCGGAGCATCTGGCCCGAGAGGGGGACGTGAACTGCTCGACCGCCGCCCCGCCGATAAAAGGGTCTGGTGCCGAGAACTCACACTCCTCCGCGGCTGGGATGAATCCATCCTCTGAGGCTGGCTGGTGGTCCTCTCAAGCTGGCTAAGGGTCCTGTCGGAGTCTCCGGAACCGGCAGAACTTCCAGAACCCCTAGATCTGGAAGAACGACGGCCTCCGAATAACTGTCTGAATGCATCGGCCATCTGCAGCTTGAGGCATTAATACATTAATTAATATTAAATTATATTACATTAAATAACAAATTCTAATTAATATAATAACCAATAATACTAACATATTTTAAAACATACTAACAAATTAATATTTAAATTTTAACTAATTTTAAATAATACTAACCATTAACATAAATATAACTATTTATATACAAATATAACTATATTTCATCATTAACATATATATACATACAAATAACCATTTATATATTAACATAAATATAACCATTTATATAATTAGGCTACCAATTTATATATATAATTAATTTAACAATTTATATATAACAATTAAAATATACATTAACATATATATATATATATATATATATATATATACAAATATGTGTATATATTAACAAATATATAATAATTTATATAATTAATCTACAAATTTATATATATAATTAATCTAACAATTTATATATATAACCAATACAAACCCGAATTTAACACACACTTAAATATATAAATTATTTACCTAAATTATATAATTAAAATAAATTGCCAAAAAAAAAAAATAACCGGATCGAAGGAGGAGGAGGAGGAGGCCGGCCGATTTGAGGAAGGAGGAGGAGGAGAGCGGCGGCCGGAGGAGGAGGCCGGAACGGTGGAGGCGCCGCCGATTTGAGGAGGAGGAGGAGCAGAGCGGCGGATTGGAGGAGGAGAGCGACCGATTTGAGGAAGGAGGAGGAGGAGGAGAGAAAAAAGTAGGCTAGGGTTCGCGACTTTCTGATTTAAAATCGTCGGCTATTCTTTGAATCTCGTCGGCTATACTTTGGAAAATCAACAGCCGTCGGATCTGAGGCATCCAACGGCGGACAATAAAAAGGCGCGGATCGCAAGAGTTTAGCCGACGAAATATAATTTTCGCCGGCTAAACTATTGGTCAAACCACTAAGTCAAACCTCTAAACGCTTAGAAATGGTAATTGGACTGTCTAAATGACGTTTTTTTGCCTAATCTTCAACAGATAATAGTTTCAAATCGATGAGATGCAACTAATCGTATAAAAAATTTTCAAAATTGATTTAACGAACGTCAGGCTACTCATAAGAAAACGAAAGTAAAAAACAGTTAACCGCAACATTCGGCACACAGAGTTTATCAGAATCTTATCATTTTTCAATCGTAGACGTATTTCATTATTTCGGTCATATCTTATTTCACAACATTTTTGCATTTGAAGAGTCTACGTATAGTAACTATTTGAAACTATACATTCACTT
Source organism: Potentilla sterilis (assembly GCA_963682095.1). Taxonomy (NCBI): domain Eukaryota; kingdom Viridiplantae; phylum Streptophyta; class Magnoliopsida; order Rosales; family Rosaceae; genus Potentilla; species Potentilla sterilis. The sequence goes on from OY821760.1 coordinate 22,664,703, forward strand.
AAACACTTAGTAAACAAGTTAAGAAACATTAGTGCATATGTTCTGATTTTGAATCTAAAAGTTTAGAAAATCTATTCCAACCGTCAGATATCACCGTTAAGATTAAATACATGTATGAAAAAAATCCATCTTCAGCTGACAACGTTAAAGGCTCGATCGGAACGGTGAACCGGGTGAGTCAAACCTCTAAACGCTTAGAAATGGTAATTGGACTGTCTAAATGACGTTTTTTTGCCTGACCTTCAACAGATAATAGTTTCAAATCGATGAGATGCAACTAATCGTATAAAAATTTTCCTCAAAATATTTACCGAAGGTAACCCTACCATTAGGGAAACGAAGGAATAAAACCTTTGACCGCATCTTTCGACACTCAGATTTTATCAGAATCTTGTCATTTTTCAACCGTAGACGTATTTCATTATTTCGGTCATATCTTATTTCACAACATTTTTGCATTTGAAGGATGAAAAAATGGTTTATCGTTAGTGATAGAAAATGGAATATGGTCATTTTTGGTTTTTTTTTCTAAATCATAGCCGACGAGAGACTCGTACTCGTCGGCTATTCTTTTGTCGTTTTCTGTCTAAAATAAAATATGTATTTTTCAATATAGTTCACTACCAGAAAAAACAGTATAGCCGACGAAAAAAAAAAACGGCCGACGACATACTATTTTCGTCGGCTATTCCCAAGAATGGCCGACGATTTTTTGTTTCGTCGGTAAAAATAAAAAATCGTCGGCTATTCCCCAAGAATGGCCGACGATTTTTTCTTGCGTCACTAAAAAATATTTTTCGTCGGCTTTACCCCAAGAATGGCCGACGATTTGAATTTTCGTCGGCCTTTCTCTTAAAGTATAGCCGACGAAAACTTTAGAAAGTTTGGCCGACGAAATTGGAATTTTCGTCGGCTATAAGTCTTTATATTTTCAGATCTGGACAGAAGCTGTTCATTTAAAAAAAAAAAACGGAAAAAAACGGGAGAAAGACTGAAAAATCTGTGGGTATTGTTGAAATCCGTCCTCTCTTACATTGTGGAGCTATATATAGGTACGTATATGTGTATATATGTTGATTTTGAGTTTTAGTTGAGTTGATTTTGAGTTTTAGTGATTTGATATAGTAAGTGATTTTTTGTTTTGTTGTTGTTTTAGTGTTAGAATGTATGTATATATGTTGATTTTGAGTTGTAGTTGAGTTGATTTTCAGTTAGAGTATAATTATGTGTTTTAATTTAATAATGTTATTTTAATTAGTGTTAAAATATATATAAATATGTTAATTAATGGTTGTTGATAGTGTAATGAACTTAAATAATGGTTGTTAATTAATGGTATATATATATATATGAGTTGATGTTGATAATAATATATATTGTAATATATATGTGTTAATTAATTTATTATTAATTAAAGTTATACATATATATTATTATCAGGCTATATATGGATCGAGATAAGATGCAAACGGGAATGAATACCATTATTGCCCGTACAATAAATGTAGGTGTCGCAGTGATATGTGTCGATTTCCGATTAGGACAGTATGAGAGCACCTAAAGAGTAAAGGGTTTTGGCCGAAGTACACGCGTTGGATATATCACGGTGAGCCATCATTAGATGGATCGCATGATCATGGGCAGTTTTTTGAGGCGGGCAATAGTAGTACATCCAACGATCCAACAATGACATTCGTCAACGACGTGTTTCCTTTTGAAAGCGGTGTATGTGGGGAACAATATATGCATGACCCGGTGCAGCCCTTCCCACAAGTTGTCAACACTGCTGCCTTTGACAAGTACAACAAACTGATTGCATTGCAACATACCCCTGTGTCTTCAAGTTCTGAGAAGACAGTTCTTGAAAGTGTGATGGAGGTAATGAGGATTAAAGTCGAGACAAAATCGAGCATCAGGCAAGTGGATGAATATCGACAGTACACTTCTTCGTTGTTGGAGGAGGGTCATCGTAATCCTACCAATCACCGTAAGGTCCGAAGTATCCTCAAAGATCTAGGGCTTTCCTACATTAAGATCCATGCATGCGCATTTGACTGCGTTCTCTTCTGGGGTAAAGATGCAGAAGGGAATGACCTTGCTAGCCTTGACGCATGTCCGATATGTCAGTCTGACCGATATAAGTTGACGGGAGCAGGCAATAGGAAACCTGTGAAACTACTTCGGTATTTTCCGTTGAGAGATAGGCTTGAGCGGTTGTACATGTCAGAAACCACCGCAAAAGCTATGAGGTGGCACGGTGAGCGGGACGCGGGAGACGCAGATATCATGACACACATCTCTGACGGAGCGGCTTGGAAGCATATAAACAATGAGTTTCCTCATTTTGCATCAGATGTCAGAAACGTCAGGCTCGGGCTCTCAACCGACGGGTTCAACCCTTTCGGCACCATGAATCTTTCATACAGTATATGGCCGGTGGTTTTGGTACCTTACAACCTTCCTCCGTGGATGTGCATGAAGAAGGAATATAATATGTTGACGTTGTTGATTCCGGGGCCTGGTTACCCGGGGAAATGTCTCGATGTGTATATGAGACCATTGATTGAAGAGCTTAAGGTATTGTGGGACGTTGGTCATCCCATTTTTGACAAGTACAAGCAGGAGACGTTCCAGATGCATGCCATGGTTATTGGTACCATTAGTGATTTTCCTGCTTATGGGATGTTGTCGGGCAGCGTTGTTAGGGGATACAAGGCTTGTCCAGAGTGCCTCAGCGATTATGGGAGCACCCCTCATTGCAACAAGATATGGCGAATGGGTCATCATGTGTTCCTTCCGGCGGATCACCACTGGCGTTACGAGTCCGCCGCATTTGATGGAACCGAAGAACACGGTGGTCCTCCCAGAAGATGGACGGGAAGAGAAATTTTAGCAGTGCTTAATGAGTACGATTTTGGGCCCCTCAGCAATCATCCCGATATTGTAGCGGAAATACTTGAAAGACCTGAGCAGTACAAATTTTAGACACCTAAGAGCATATTGTGGGAACTCCCGTACTGGTGTGAGTTGCTGATCCGTCACTTCCTAGACGTTATGCACATAGAAAAAAATGTTTTTGAAAGTGTGGTGGGCACAACGCTGAACTTGGAGGGGAAGACGAAAGACGGTCCTAAGGCTCGCACTGATCTGCAAACCATGAATATCAGAAAACAACTATGGTTGAAACAAGGGAAGAGAAAAATGCCTCAAGCTCCTTACACCGTCAAGCCTGAGCATAAACCAGAAATTTTCCATTGGATAAGTCGGGCCAAGTATCCTTCAGGCTTTGCTGGAAATATAGCCAAGTGTGTGAACAGACAATTCAACAATCTGTACGGGTTGAAAAGTCATAACAATCATATCCTGCTACAACGTCTCTTCCCTGTTTTCATTCGACCGTTCCTTCCCCGTCACGTTGTGGAGCCATTAGTAGCGTTGGCAGGATTTTTCCAGAAGGTATGCACACGGGAAGTGAGAAAATCTGACCTCCGGGAAATGCAACAAGACATCGTTCATATCATGTGTAAATTTGAGATGATATTTCCTCCAAATTTTTTCGACATCATGCCTCACCTCATGATCCATCTTCCTCGGCAGTTGTTGCTTACCGGTCCTGTGCACTTCACTTAGATGTATCTGATGGAAAGGTACGTATTTTACACCTTATGTTAATTTCCTCATCAATATATGTGATATAGTGTTAATGTATTATCATAACACTTTAAAAACTTGATTTATAGGCAACTTGGACAATACGGTGGTTTTGTCCAAAACAGATCCGCACCTGAAGGAGGTATAGCTGATGCATATATTGCGCACGAGTGCGTCACCTACATGAAGCTGTATTTAGGTGCGTTACAGGAAAGCATACCGGAAGATGTACCTTCACAGTTCAATCTTTCCATACTCTCCAACGATGTTGTACTCGGTGGAAACATGCCAGTTTCCTACAAGTTGAAAGATTATGTGGTAGCCATTGCACATTGGTGGGTACTAATCAACTGTCCAGAAGTTCAGTTTTGGAAGAACATACATCTACACTGTGAACAAGTACGAGGTGATGTCGATTACCACAACCGGACATTCGCAGAGTATTTCGGCCGCTGGGTACGTAACTTTAACACTATTCTATACGTGTTTATATATTATTGTGTATATTTATTCATATTTATAGTTGATTCTGATGGTTGCAGATGGACCTTATTCAAAATGATAATCACCCAAATTGGTCGCACGAACTCAGACTTTTAGCGATGAGGCCGGTCTATTCAAAAGTTTATGCGACGTGCAAGGTGAATGGTGTGTTATTTCGATGTGAAGAGAGAGACCTCAGACTGAAAACACAAAATTCAGGGGTTATGGCACATGGTGGGGATGGTGGAGTTGACTATTACGGTGTTCTCCATTCAGTTGTGGAACTGCATTACGGGGAAGGCATGAAAGTGCACCTTTTCAAGTGTAGATGGTTTGACACACGGCCGCAGAGCATGAAAACCGATCAATACGGCATAACTTCTGTGAACACTAGTACATCATGGTATGAGGACGACCCGTTCGTTTTAGCCACATGGGTGAAACAAGTGTTTTATCTTGATGATCTCGCCAAGGGTGACCCGTGGAAAGTAGTCAACACTATACACCATCGCAACATTTACCGGGCGTCTACACTTGGAGTGGCTGAAGAGAACGAGGAAGGGGGCACCGCGTATCAAGAGCCCAACTCAAACGGTATTCCTGACTCCTCTTTTATTCGCCTAGACACGCCGGTGCGAATTCGACGTGAAGAGCCACTGCTTGTTGATGTTGATCCAAATGAAGAAACTAACGAGGACTCTAGTGGTGAGGAAAGACATAGATTACCCCTATCGAGCAATTCAGAAACCGAAGAAGACTCATCCGATGATTCCGATTACAATCCGACGGATTAAGTAATTTAAATGATGTAATCCTTTCATTTGTAATCCACTCATTTCTAATGAACGGGCGTGGGGATGAGCCTCCCAGCTAGGCTGGGTTCCAAACTCCTTAAAAAAAAATTTGAAATATGTTGACTGTTGGGTTTCTGGTTTTTTATGTTCAATTTTGGTTATATGTGAACAGGACATCGGAATAGGAGAGATGTAAAACCACTGATTTTTTTAGTTTTTTTTTTCAGAGAATAGCCGACGAAAAATGCATTATTTCGACGGCCATTACAATAATGGCCGACGAAAAATTAAATTTTTCGTCGGCTATTCTCATAATGGCCGACGAAAAATTCATTATTTCGTCGGCCATAAGTTTTTCTAAAAATAAATATTTTATTTTTGACCGAAAACGACAAAAGAATAGCCGACGAGTACTAGGTTTGATTTCGTCGGCTATGATTAAAAAAAAATAAAAAAAGAGCAGCTTCCATTTTCTATCACTATCGACAAACCATTGCTTCATCCTTCAAATGCAAATGTGTCGTGAAATAAGATATGACCGAAATATTGAAAAACGTCTACGGTTGAAAAATGAGAAGATTCCGACAAAATCTGTGTGCCGAATGTTGCGGTTAGCTGCTTTTTACTTCCGTTTTCCTATGGGTAGCCTGACGGTCGGTAAATATTTTGATGAAAATTTTTATACAATTAGTTGCGTCTCATCGATCTGAAACTATTCTATGTTGAAGGTCAGGCAAAAAAACGTCATTTAGACGGGCCAATTTCCGTTTTAAAGCGTTTAGAAGTTTGACTTTGTAGTTTGACCGTCCCGATCGAGCCTTTAACGTTGTCAGATGTAGTTGGATTTTTTTTCATACATGTATTTAATCTTAACGGTGATATCTGATGGTTGGAATAGATTTTCCAAACTTTTAGATTCAAAATCGGAACATATGCACTAATGTTCCTTAACTTGTTTACTAAGTGTTTAAGTGAATGTATAGTTTCAAATAGTTACTATACGTAGACCCTTCAAATGAAAATGTGTCGTGAAATAAGATATGACCGAAATATTGAAATACGTCTACGGTTGAAAAATGAGAAGATTCCGATAAAATCTGTGTGCCGAATGTTGCAGTTAGCTGTTTTTTACTTCCGTTTTCCTATGTGTAGCATGACGGTCGGTAAATATTTTGAGGAAGATTTTTATACAATTAGTTGCGTCTCATCGATCTGAAACTATTTTCTGTTTTAAAGCGTTTAGAGGTTTGACTTCGCAGTTTGACCAAAAGTTTAGCCGACGAAAATTCTATTTCGTCGGCTAAACTCTAGTGATCCGCGCCTTTTCATTGTCCGCCGTTGGATGGGGGAGATCGGACGGCTGCTGACCGCCTAAACTATAGCCGACGAAATTCAAAGTATAGGCGACGAATTCATATATTTCGTAGGCTATTCTTAAGTATAGCTGACGAAATCTTTTTATTTCGTCGGCTATACTATCGGGTATAAGGCCGCACCAGCCGAACCCTAGCCTCCATTTTCTACATTTTTCCAAAACCTCCGCCGCTCGCCTCCAACCCTCCCTCCGGCGCTCGCCTCGTCCCCCTCCTCCCTCTTCCTCCTCCAATCCGGCCGGCAGCCCGCTCCTCCCTCTTCCTCCTCCAATCCGGCCGGCAGCCCGCTCCTCCCTCTTCCTCCTCCAATCCGGCGTGTCCCTCCTCCTCCGGCGTGTCCCTCCTCCGGCCCAGCCTCCTCCAATCCGGCCGGCCTCCTCCTCCTCTGCATTTTGGTTGTAAGTGTTTTTTTTTTCTTTCATTTATGTTAATTACTGTTAATTTAGATATATCTAATTTATGTTAATTTAGATATAATTGTTAATTTAGGTATGTATAACAATTTAGGTATAATTTAGGTATTTATGTTAATTAATTTAGGTATAATTTAGGTATTTATGTTAATTTAGGTATAATTTAGGTATTTATGTTAATTTACGTATAATTTAGGTATTTATGTTAATTTAGGTATAATTTAGGTATTTATGTTAATTTAGGTAATTGTTTTCAAATTTATTTTAATTGTATAATTTAGGTGTAATTGTATAATTTATACGTATAAATTGGTTTTTTAATTATATAAATTGATAACTTAATTGTATAATTTAGCTTAATTATATATATAGCCTAATTATATTTAATTAGAATTTGTTATTTAATATAATATAATTTAATATGTTAGTATATAAATTGTTATATTAAAATATGTTAGTATTATTGGTTATTATATTAATTATAATTTTGTATTTAATATAATATAATTTAATATCAATTAATGTATTAATGTCTCGGGCTTTAGATGGCCGATGCATTAAGAAACCTATTCGGAGGCCGTCGTGCCGGCAGATCTAGAGGTTCTAGAAATTCCGCCGGTTCCGCAGACTCCGAGAGGACCGCTAGCCAGCCTGAGAGGACCACCAGCCAGCCGCGGAGGAGTGTAGATTCATCCCAGCCGCAGAGGACTGTGGATGCAGCCCAGCCGCGACGGAGTGTGAGTTCTCGGCACCAGACCCTTCTCCAGGCGGGGCGGCCGTCGAGCACTTCACTTCCGCATGTCGGTCCCTCTGTGGCTCCGAGGTTTAGTCGGCAGCTATTTCACGAGGACATAGCTGCCGACGTTCCTCAGGTTCGTATGCCTGACGTTCATCGGGAGCCGATGCCGAGTCCGACTCAGTCTGCTGCTAACTCGACTGAGGGGCCTACTCTCCCAAATCAGCTCTACTTCTCGTACAACATTCCGGCGATACCGGAGGTCGACTATCAGGGTGTGCCCATATGGCCTGATATGCCTCAATACGTGAGTGCTGCGGAGGCATACCAGCAGCAGCCATTTGAGAACCCTGACCACCTTATTTCGGCGAGGAGAAAAGGAAAGTCGACAGACGAGTCATCCAGTTCAGGTAACATTTGATTTTATTAATTAAATGTTTTATTAAAATTAACGCACTAATATTTAATTTTATTAACCAATCGTCGTTTTTGTGATAGGGACAGCCGCTAGCAGTTCACGGAGGAATACGAGAGGTGTCATATGTTTTGACACGCTCAGGAGAACTGTTGAGCGCAGCGGGAGGATTCAGATCAACGAACCTCCTAATCAGGAGGTTCAGGGGAAGAAAAAACGCGACTACTAGGGTTGCGTGGGGTCACTGATTAGGGACAGAGTCCCTATGTTGTGGACCCGGTGGGCTGATGTGCCCGAAGAGATAAAGAGGGAGGTGAACAACGCCGCGTCGGTGAGTAATTTAAAAAATTTAATTTATTTATCGTAATATTTAATAATTTTCGGTATTATTACAATTGTAAAACTAATAAAATATTATTTTTCAGACATTCTTTGAGATTGCCGAACATAGGCGGGATTGGGCGGACACCCAGCAGAACTCGAGGTACGTTTGTTTTTATGATATTATAATTATCTTATAATTATTAATATTTTATGATATTAATAATATTTCTAATGCACTTTTGTTTTTTTCGTAGGTTCAAAGAGTGGAAGAACGAGCTGCGTTCCCACTATAACGAATACGACAACCTTGGTCGTATGGGTACTCCCAGGGAGTTCATGTTCAGGGAGTACGAGTGGCGTTGGTTGAAGACAGTAGACTTCAACAACCCAGTTATGCAGGTAAATACTAAACTTCAGTAAAAATGTTTATTTTGTTAAAATTTTAATTATTAGTTTAATTATTTTATAATTATTACACTAATATTTTTTTATGCATTTTTCTAACATTTTATTATTTGTTTGAAGCAACGTTCTCAGATAAACTCTGAGAACCGCCGCCGGAACACAACCCCCCATCATGCTGGTTCACGGCCGTTTGCACAATATCAGGAGGAGGTGCTTAGAGATCATCCTGATAGCAACCCGTACGTGGAGACGTTCAAGATCGCTTATCCACAGGCGACAGAACAGCTCGTAAGTCGTTCATTACAATTTTAAAATTTTAATTATTAATTTTACTTAATTATATATTTGTTATAATATTAATTTTTTTTTTCCCGTCCAATTAGGAGAGGGTCAACCGGGCCGAAGAAGAGGTGTTCCAGCAAGTAGTTCAGGAGACACAACCGAACATTTCAGAGGCAGATCTGGAAGAAGCCATGCGCCATGTCGACCGGTCCAGTGTCCAAACGGCAGCGAGGATGTTCGACGCAGCCTTCCTAAACCGGTCAAACAACTACTACTGCCGGGGTTTGGGAAGTTCTGGACTAGAGCTTCTGAAGACCACTAAGGGAGGTCAAAAGAAGGGAGGCGGGGAGAGCCAACATATGAGGGGGGAAGTGCAGCGATTGGCCACAGAATTGGCGACCTCGTCCCAGACAGTACAGGAGCTGCGCCGCAGAACACAGCAGTATCATTTGGATATGGCCCGTTGGCATGCTGAATGCGACAGAATTCGGCAACACAACTACGACAACCAACAAAACTGGTGGTATGAGATGTTCGCGGCACAACAACAAGGCCTTGAACCCCCGCCCCCGTTTCAGCGGTTAGTGGAGCCTCCAATACCTCAACCTCCCGAGTTCGGTCAGCAGGATGACGAGCCTGATGGAGAGCAGGATGCTGGGGATGACCTGGTGGACTTTAGTGGTTTAGGTGATGATTAGGGTTATGTTTTATGTATATTGGAACGAATTTAATAAAAAAGGTAATTAGACGTGTTTCTTGTTGGTGCAAATGCATGGACTGTTTTTGTGATTTGCAGGTTGCTTGGAATGGTAATTTAGAAAATAATTTAATTTTTTTTTCCTCAAATGTAAGAAAAGCCGACGATTTTGGCATTATTTCGTCGGCTATAATAACTATAGCCGACGAAAATTAAATTATTTCGTCGGCTATAACTAATTAATGCCTATTAAATATTAATATATTTCGAGGAAATAGTCGACGAAAATTTATAGAATCGTCGGCTATTATTAACACATTATAGCCGACGAATTTCGTCGGCTATAATTAATGAATTTCGTCGGCCATACTCGAAAATATCCGACGAAATTCGTCGGCAATTTCTCCCAGGTTTGGCCGACAAAAAATGTTTTCGTCGGTAAGGTCGTCGGCCATACTCTACCATAGCCGACGAATTTTTTTTTTTCGTCGGCCATTGGTATAGCCGACGGGGTTGTTCCGACGAAGTATAGCTGACGAAAATTTCGTCGGTAGATGTTATAGCCGACGAATAATTGGCATAGCCGACGAAATTTTTTTCGTCGGCTATTCACTCAGATCTGGTAGTGGTTATAGCCGACGAAATAATGAATTTTTCGTCGGCTATTATGAGTATAGCTGACGAAATAACAAATTTTCGTCGGCTATTATATGAAAAAAAAAAAACAGTTGGCAAGGAAGTTCAAGCAAAGTTCAGTTGGCAGTGCTGTTTATCTGCACCGAAAACTGTACTCTGTCTCGAAGGACTGGAAACCCTCTAACTCAAATGAAAAAATGGATGACTCAAATGGCAAAAGTTAAATGTTGTATTCGGCACACAGATTTTATCGGAATCTTGTCATTTTTCAACCCCTGAATGTATTTCATTATTTCGATCATATCTTATTTCACAACATTTTTGCATTTGAAGGATAAAGCAATGGTTTATCGTTAGTGATAGAAAATGAAATATGGTCATTTTTTGTTTTTTTTTTTTAAATCAGAGCCGACGAAAATGTAAATTTCGTCGGCCAAAATTTCAAAAGTTTTCGTCGGCTAATGTTTCAGAGAAAGGCCGACGAAAATCCAAAATCGTCGACTGAAATATGAATATAGCCGACAATTTTTGTTTATACCAACGAAAAAACAGTATCGTCGGCTATGGTTAAACTATGGCCGACGATTTTGTTTTTCCACCGACGAAAAATAAAATCGTCGGCTATTCTATGGAATTACCGACGAAAATTTTTAGTCGTCGGCTGTTTTTTTTTATTTCGTCGGGAAAAGCCTTTTTTCTGGTAGTGGCAACAAAGAGTCAAACAACTTACCCTTATCCGTGTCCAAGCAACATCTACATTACCACCAGTGTAAAATGCTCTCCAATCCTTTGTATTGATGGGGAACAAGGAAAGTTCTTGCGCTATCATTCCCAAGAATCGGGAAAACCTTGCCACTGTGCCTGCTGGTTCCACCGGTTGCCCATTGTTATTAAATCCCATCTTTTCTGGTATTCCATTCCTTGCCCACCTTGCTCGATTATGTCCTCTTCCCTCCACTGGTCTGCGAATCCTAGGGTGCTTGATAGAAAGAGCACACATTCCTTCCACAACACCTGGAACAATGTCATGATCAGTGTCCAACTGAAAATTATCTTCATTCAGATCAAGATCCATTCCTCCCTGGTAATGGAACAATGGTGCAAGCTCCAGTTGAGTTTCGGAGTCTGCACCTAGTGATATAACTAGCTGATCTCCATTTTCAGCCAAACCGGAACCAGTGTTCTGTCACAGAAAATGGAGAAATGTAGTTTAATAAAATGTGAGAAAAAAAAAAATTACACTAGCAACAAACAATAGATGCAATATTTAAAGTTTGTGTTTCAAAAACCTACCCTTCCGATGTGGCTACTTGTTCCCATTCCACGCAGCAACCTAGAAAGCATACCTGCAATATTCATAAGTAAAGATTAGACCAGGAGGTAGGAGAGACTAGGCAGTGTGCCTGCAATACAACTTACTGACAAACACACCAATTATTCTTAGCAACTAAAGTAACTTTTAAGTTTCAGCCAACTCTTCAATCAATGCCAACAAAGATCCAGAACGTCAAATCACACAATGAACTACACAAATGATTCAAACCAAGTTACTTTTCATTACCACCACCAAACCCACATCAATACAAACACCATCACTACCAAAACCTAAAGAAATCAATGACAAAAACCCAATTACAACACGAATTGAAAACAATAAACTGTCTCACAATCATAAAAGACCCAAACTTTAAGTAGTAAAATGCAAAGAAGTGATCTGGGTATTAACCAAAAGAGTGAGAGAGCCATTCACCTTCGCAGGTCAGCTCAATTTCTGTACGCTGAGATAGCAAAAGCTGCAAGAACGATAAACCCCTGGCCAAATTCGTTAACGATCGCAGAGAAGAAAACAAAGAACTGGTAAGAGAACCCAACAGAATAGAAGAATAAAACAACACCTAATTGAATTAATATATTTAGCCTTATTCGTTAACCCAGCTATCCAACATAGCTGGTTTTGAAGAGAATTGTGTTGTAAGTTGGAAAACTCTTTACCTTCAGTGTTGTCTCTATCTTCTTGAGTTTTTTTTTTCGATAGATCTCTATCTTCTTGAGTTGGTACAGTCTCTTTTTTTTCTATTGAGAAGGTTTGTGTAAAGTATATATAATTTGTGATTATTAAAAAAAATTATTACTAAATTAATATAGTTAAATATCAGATTTTTTTGGGAACAACACCTAATTGGGTAGATTTCCCCCTATCAAGTATAAGTGACGCGGTTTTCAAATTTTGAAGCTAATTTTTTTATTTTTAGTTTTTTAAACCCTTTGTGACAAAGTTCAGAATCAAATTAGGATTTAGTAATCAGTGGCGCTAATTTTCCCGCCCACTATTCCTTGTCATCAATAAAACTTGTAATTTCCTGAATTCCCTCCAACTATCGCCATCTTACCGTCAAAGTTGTGGCATGTGAAGTCTGATAAAATTCAAGTACATAATACAACGAACACTTCAACATACTAGATGAATGCCTGCAAGATAATATAGATTATTTGTATTTTATTAGTTAAACAAGGGTGGGTAATGAGACACAGTACTTCAGTGTGTTATGCTCATTCTTCAAATTGTTTGGAAGCTTAAAGTAGCATATATGAATATCTTAATACTTTATATGATTGGGTTGTACAACTTATTCTTTATGTCAGGTTTTGGAACAAGATACATAATATCTTACCCTATTTCAGACACCATTAATGGTGTCCAAAAAATTAAACAAATGTTTCTTTCCTTTATTGTAGAGAGTACACACTGATAGTTAGTGAGAGGAAAAAAAAAACCCACCAATATGCAATATCAGTGTGAGGCCATTCACTTTTGGCACGGGTGATTAATAGTGGCTATTAAGGGGGTGCTATTGGGGAAATTTGTAGTAGTGATGAATAGAAACTCCATTTGAAAAATAATAAAACAAACCCGATCACAATCTAGTTTTTAAAAAGTGACCCGATCACAATCCATATATAACCCGAGCCCATGACCCAATACCAATCACCAAGTAAAACTGAAAACCTAAAGTCCTGAACACAAAACCCGACTCTTTTTTGCTTGCCTCCTTTCCCCAAAACCCCATCAGGTAAAACCCTATTTTCCGTCTTCTCTCTCTACGATTCTAGGTTGCTTTTGTATTGCTGTTAATTGTAAGTCTTTTCAATTTTTAATTATTCTGTGCTGGTGTTGTAGATTTTGGTTTTGCTTGAGCGAGATGGGTGCCAAGGCGAAAAAGGCGATGAAAAAGCAGCTTAGCAAAGCAGTCTCTACTTCTGCTCAGAAAGATGTCTCTGTTGCTTCTGCTAGAAAACCACTTCCTACTTCCACAACTGCTGCTCCTGATTTCTTGGTAATCTATCTGCTTATTCCCTTGAGCATTTTTGCTCATTTTGTGTGTGTTTATGGTTGTTTGCTTATATGTACGTTTTGTTGATTTTTTTTCATGAGGAAAGCCATTAGAAGGAGGTCCGGCGCGTAAACTCCCCGAAGAGAAGCCCAAGGAAGATTGCAGGACAAATTCGTTTACATCATCACCTTCAAACAGTGAAAAAATCCAGTCAAAGGGAAGCTCATGAATCAAATGAAAGCCAAGTCAGCACAGATGCTGACACTACGCCATTTGTTATGTTAAGCGATGGACATTCACTACGTCCGTCGCTGTAAGAGCAACTAATACGACGGAGAAATGTTCGGGCACACAAAAAATATATCCGTCACTTCAGAGACTCTTATGCGACGTAGAGTATGCGACGAAGTATGTCAGTCGCTGAAGATCCTCTAATGCAACGCATAGGTCGCGACGGTTTAAGTCAGTCGCATAAGCGTCTCTTAAGCGACGACACTGAAGCGACGGTTAATGTCCGTCGCTTAAAAGTTTAAGATCTGCTATAAAGCCCTTGGCTTAGACAGAACACAGAAGAAGAAGAAAACGGGAAAAATCACTGTAGCAGCGGCGAAAAATCTCCAAAACTGCTGATTTCGTCAATTTCGGGATTCAAAAGCTTGGGTTTTCTCTTCCAATTGCTTTGTAGGTTAGTATAATCTCTCATCTTCATTGTAATCACCATATTTCGGTTTGATTGGTTGAATTTAGTGTTTGATATCTTGAGTTGGATTTTGTTTATAATGTGTTTTGTGTTTTTTTTAGTGTTGGGTGTTTGAATATATGATGGAGTTTGTGTTGATTTTGGTGAAATTGAGATTATTTAGTTTAGTTTGTGAAATTGTGAAATTTAGTGAAATTGAATTTTAGTGAAATTTAGTGCAATTGAATTTTAGTGTAATTTAGTGAAATTGAATTTTAATGTAATTTGGTGAAATTTAGTGAAAATGAAATTTTGTGAAATAGTAAAATTTAGTGAAATTTTGTGAATTTTATGGTAGATTAGGTTGAAATTATTAATTAATGATATAATTGATTTGTGTTGTGTGTGGATTGTGGTAGTTAGGGTTTCTGAAACATGCGAGTGGCTTAGTGAGGGAGTGTGGTGCCGTGTCTAAATTTATTGTTTCGTATTATATATAATTGTGGTGTTTATCAGCTTAGAACTCCCATTTGAGAATCAACAACGCATCTAGTTGATTGAGATGGGTTGTTGATTCTCGAATTGTCCCATTTTTGGACACTTGAGGCCAACACGAGTTTGTTGATCCTTTTGCTATTCATGTGGTTTAAGTTTAAGTTTTGGGATATAGTTTCGACAGTGTCTCTCTACAATGTTCCTCGAGTGCAAATTAGGTTGTTTAGATTTTTGTGCACTTGAGGAACTGTAGGGGATGCTGCCGAAATTTCCTAAAACTGTAGCTGAAACCACATGAATAGCAAAAGGATTAACAAAGTCGTGTTCGTCTGAAGGGGATAGGACCCAACCCGGAGGCATAAGGAGAAGAAGTGTTGGGACAGGTTTTGATTGTATCATAAATATTGTGTGCTAACCTTATGCATATTGTATGTTTATGTTATGACAGGAAACATGGACAAGAGTTGGATCGGCTTATCAAGAGGTGATCCGAAGTTCATTCAGGGGATAATTGATTTCAGTACGTTTGTTCTTCAAAATAGCAGTAGTGAGACGGAAGTGCATAAGTGCCCGTACAAGCGCTGTCGGTTGCACAAGCGGAGGCTTAGAGTGGATGAGATGTTTACACACTTGAGGGAAAACAGTATGATGTCTGATTACACTACATGGATACATCACGGTGAGGTTGCAAGCGGTCCTTCATTGTATGAGCAGAGAGAACAATACCTTCGGCAGAAAGCCTCTTCTAGTGGTAGTGCGGGTCCTCAGATGAACCCCAGTATGGACATTCTGTATGATGCTTTTCCATATATGGATAGATTTTATGAGCTAGAGAATGCTGGTGGTTTAAATGATTTCTATGATGTAAATGATTTAGATTCTGTTGCCAGAGATGCTTATGAGAAGTATAGCAGGCTTTTATTAGAAGGCCAGACTCCGTTGTATGATGGTAGTGAGGAGACTGTTTTAACCATCATCCTTCAAACAATTAAGCTAAAAACGGAAAATAGATGTTCAGACAAAAGTTTTGATGAGAACATAAAGTTGATCAAGAGAGCGCTTCCTCCAGGAAACCAGTGCCCTGATTCATACCGAACTGTAAGAAAGATCCTAAAGAACATGGGTCTGGGTTATGAGATCATCCACGCATGCGAGTATGGTTGTGCGCTGTTTTACAAAGAGAATGCAGAACTAGACAACTGTCCCAAATGCCACGAGTCAAGATGGATATATTCTGCACATGGTATAAAAGTTGTTGTAAGAAAGGTTCGTTACTTCCCTTTAATACCCAGGTTGCAACGCCTATATATGTCGCCGCACACAGCAAAGGAAATGCGGTGGCACGGGGAAAGGATTTCAGATTCAAATTTTCTTAAACACCCGGCAGATGGGGAAGCATGGCAAGAGTTTGATAAGGACTTTCCAGATTTTGCCAACGACATTAGGAATGTGCGCCTCGGACTAGTTACCGACGGGTTCAATCCTTACGGTGCATCCTGCAGTCCTCACAGCACTTGGCCTGTTGTGGTGATGCCTTACAATTTGTCTCCTTCAATGTGTATGAAAAAAGAGTTTAACATGCTTGTATTGTTAATATCAGGTCCAAAGTCTCCTGGAAAGTGTTTGAATGTGTTTATGAGACCAGTGATCGATGAGCTAAAGATGTTGTGGACAATTGGAGTTCAAACTTATGACCGACATGAGCAAAAGTCATTCATAATGAGAGCAGCAGTGATGTGGACCATCAGCGACTTTCCCGGATTAGGGATGTAGGGAGGCATCCAGACAAAAGGCTACAAAGCATGTCCCATTTGTTTGGAAGATATTGATTCAAGCAACTTGACAGGGAGAATGGCATACCAGAGCCACCGCAGATGGCTAGACCGGAGTCATCCATGGCGTCGAGCAGCAGATAAGTTTAATGAGAATGTTGAGTTAAGGGGAGAACCACGCTCATGGACTGGGGATGAGATTTATAGCAGTATCCTCTGTCATGACTATCCTGTTCAGAGTTTGCATCCCAAGTTCAAGCCCAGAGCAACTAGAGAGAAACTGTGTTGGACTCACGTGACTATATTTTGGGAGCTGCCGTACTGGACCACATCGAGAATAAGGTATACCTTAGATGTCATGCACATTGAGAAGAATGTGTACGACAACATCAGTGGAACCATTTTCGGTCTCGAAGGAAAGACTAAGGACGATCCAAAAGCTCGTGAAGGTCTGGAACAACTAAGGATACGAAAGAGGCTGTGGAAGAAAACGAAACCCGGGTCAAGTAAAAATAAAGAGAAAGTATCTCAAGCACCGTATACAGTTGTTCCTGAGGCAAAATGCGAGATTTTCGAATGGATTAAAGATGCACAGTTTCCTTACGGTTATGCGGGATGTTTGAAGAATAAGGTCAATCTGAATGATAAAAAGTTTTATGGATTGAAGACGCATGACTGCCATGTACTCCTCCAACGTCTTCTTCCAGTGGTTATCCGACCATATCTGCCATATTACGTCGTTGAGCCGTTAATAGCGTTGTCCAGATGGTTTCAGAAACTATGTGCTAGAGAGGTGAAGAAAGAGGACGTCTGTGACATGAAGCAAGAAATAGTCATGATTCTTTGTAAATTAGAAAGGATCTTTCCTCCCGCTTTCTTCACCATCATGGTTCATCTCATGATTCACCTTCCCGAACAAATTCTGCTTACCGGACCAGTACATTTTACTTGGATGTTTCCCATGGAAAGGTGATGCGTTATTTTATTTATTTTAACTACATGATCATGTCCATATGTATTGTACTAACTATAATGTTTGACAGGCAACTCGGAGACTACAAAAAGACTGTTAGAAACACACGTTTCCCAGAGGGATGTATTGCTGAGCAATACATTACAAATGAGTGTGTGACATACTGCAGTTTTTATATGGATGATACCACAGGAGATGCTAACGTTACCAGTGCGCCTCGATTCAATATCTCTGTTGTTTCCGAACTCGTGAAGCCCAAAAGTTTCATAGCAAAGGCTCGTTTAAGTAGGGAAGAACTATATGCGGCTCACTGGAATGTAATGGAGCACTGTACAGAAGCGATTGACTTCATTCAGATTTACAATAATCAAGTAACTGAAATCTATCCACATATGACTGATGAAGAGCGTGATGTGAACTTTCTTCCATACTTTAAAACTTGGGTATATAATCACTATAATTTGCTCATTATATAAACCGCCAGAGATGTCACAGGGCACTAATGGTTTGTATTATTGTTACAGATCACACGACTACAAGCAGAAGGAAGTTCGGATTATACGCCTGAACTGCACATTTTGGCATGCCGCCCTCAAGCACACCGTATTTATTCACAATGTTCTGTGAACGGAGTTAAGTTTGTGACGTGGCAGCGAGACCAACGCTTGAAGACTCAAAACAGTGGGGTCATGGTAGAGACGGAAGGCATCTCATACTACGGGATTCTTGAAGCCGTTGTCGAACTAATATATTCAGAAGGCATGCAGGTTGTTTTGTTCAAGTGTAAATGGTACGATACTGA
The DNA here is from genome assembly GCA_963682095.1 of Potentilla sterilis. Classification (NCBI taxonomy): domain Eukaryota; kingdom Viridiplantae; phylum Streptophyta; class Magnoliopsida; order Rosales; family Rosaceae; genus Potentilla; species Potentilla sterilis. The sequence goes on from OY821760.1 coordinate 22,682,965, forward strand.
CCCTATCGTTCCTGGAAGCGTAAAGTTAGATCACGGTCTTTTATCAGTGGACACATCTACCAGCTGGTTTGAGGATAGACCATTTATTCTTGCCTCCACGGCAAGACAAGTGTTTTATCTAGATGACCCGAACGCTGGTGAACCTTGGCAAGTTGTTAATGTGATGTCACACAGAGGTACGTACAGTGCTAGCACACTTGCAAGGGATGAAACTAACAGACCTCCTAGGAGGAATGAAGTTGACGAACCCTATTAAGAACCTACCGCGGACTCGATCCCAACTTACACTCGTATATCTGGTTTCACCATGGACTTTGGTTCTCTTCCACACATAGATGTTCCCATTCAATGTTACAATGATGAAGAGGACGATGATGATGACGAGGATGATGACGAAAGCGACGATGATTGGGATGATGACGAAAGTGAGGAAGATGAAGGCGGAAGTGATAGAGATGATGATTATGCTGATTATGAGGAAGATCTTTATGATGAAAATTGATCGTTTCATTAAGTGTTTTATGTAAACTGTAATTTGTAAACCCTAATTAAGCAACGCATGACCGATTGGTATATCTTAGTCGCTTAAGAGGACTTAAGCGACGGGCATTCTCTATTTTCGCCAACGTTCGATGCTCGATCGAACCGGTCAACCACATTTTCAACTAATCCAATCGCACGAAAACGCCGTTAGGTACCTTTAGATGATCTCGTTTCTCCGACTCCTCCAAACATTATACGCTCAAATAGATGAGACCTAATCAGCCATGTAAAAATTCAAAAACTTTTACCTCCCGGTACTAGGGCTCCCCATAGGGACCGATTAGTATAAATATTGTTGACCACATCGATCGGGCCTCTAAGTTCGTCGGACCAAAGTGATTTTTTTACCACCGCTGTATTTCGTCGTAACGATCAATTGCTATTTCACACTGTTTTTCAAAATTTGAATTTTTTTATACACTTCCTTAGAAAAGTAGTACACTTGAGTATAATCTAATAATCAAGTTATACCGCTTTAGTAAGCATGTTGTCATTCTAATGGCTCAATTTATAAAATTAAATTTTTAACCGTCTGATGTGATCGTTATAGTTAAATATGAGGACAGTACAAAAATCAACTATTTTCGTCAACGTTCGATGCTCGATCGAACCGGTCAACCACATTTACTAATCCGATCGCACGAAAACGCCGTTTGGTACCTTTAGATGACCTCGTTTCTCCGACTCCTCCAAACATTATATGCTCAAACAGATGAGACCTAATCAGCCATGGAAAAATTCAAAAACTTTTACCTCCCGGTACTAGGGCTATTAAAATTTTTACCTTTAAAATTTTAATATCCGTCGCTATAAAATTTTTACCTTTAAAATTTTAATATCCGTCGCTTAAGTTTTGGGGAAAATGGCGCGGGCCGTTGCGCCAAAAATTTGGTGAAAAATTTAGAAAAGCTAGAGCGACGGAATAAATGGGAAGCGACGTGAATAGTCCGTCGCTTAAGAGGACATATATAACCCCAAAACCTTCAGACCTCCCAAATCCCTAATTCCATCCTAATTTTTGAAGTCCCCGAATCGCCACCACCACCACCTCTCCTGTCTCCGTTCTGCACCACGGCCACCATCCAGTCCGATCTCTTAATCCTGCCAAAATCCTGAATCCCCCTCTCTCCACCCTCTGCAAAACCCGTCCCGGAATCCCTAATTCCCCTCTCTCCACTATCACCACCGGCCACCACCCTTTCGGTCGCCCCTAACAGCGAGGACCCTGTTTCGCTCCTCCGTCCTCTCCCTCCCGACTCCGCCGCAGTCCACGCCTCCGTCCCTGCCACCCTCGACGACTCCTTCCGTGAAGGTACCTCTCTGTCTCCCCTTCTCTCCTCCGTCACTGCTGTCATTGATGTTTAGAATGCTAATTATCTTGATTTGAATCGTTTGGTTAGTCTAACATAAATGTCGAAGTCAAGAATTTCCAATCAAAATCACCCAATTACTTTTACATATGATGTTGTGATTTACACAAGCTTAAATGATGAATGCACTTAAAGTGGTGCTAATGATAGTTTATCAAAAATCTCCCACATGATGATAGCTCATAGTCTCACACTTTGCCTCACATAGAGAGAACTAATTAAGTTCTGATATATCTCTGTTTTTTCCACACAAATCTGAAGTGAGCTCACACAAATCGAATATTAAGCTTGAATCTTTATAGAACGAAGGAAATAACCAGATAATAGAACTAAATACAGTTACACTAACATTGTCAAATCACTTTCTCTTGGTCTGCTAGAGCTTATATTAGAAGAGTTGGGTTACTTTTTTCATTGTATGTATGATACTAATGCAAAGCTGCAAAACAAACTGGTGAATCTTGTAGACTAATCTTTCTTCTGCTAAAATGGTACGGGTGGTCCAATAATCAAGCAAGGTAATTAATAATACAGCATGGGCCTGAAGATACTTAAATTACATATATTTTGATTAACAAAAGACCCCCACAACTCTATTTCTATGCGATTTCAATTTTGATGTCTGTTGTTCTTGAAAGTGATAAACTTGTAAACTTCATGCATAACTGCAAGTTGTCAAAATTTGAAAACTTGATAGACAATGATACAAAGTTGTAATATCCAATGTTTATCATGTGCTGCTTGCTTATATTTGAACAGTGAGGCACTTCTTATCAGATACCTTGGAAAAAGAACATCTCACAATTATAGATGTCAAACCTTGACATGGCATACCTCTATGAAGCCGTAATTCTCCTGCACTTTGCTTCTTAACCGGTGTCTTTCCATTGGCATTTTCAGCAAGCTCCCTCTGCTTTTCCTTCACTTTAAATAGCTTAATCATTTTTCCTACAATACAGCAGCAAATCGCTTAAAAATAGTTACATATTCGAGATCTTGCAAGTTAATACGATAAGAAGCAACATAACATGCTTTAAACCATATATTACCTCTTACATGCTATGTAAGTTTTCAAGTATATAGTCCTTCCAGTTAGTCCACCTCAGATTTCCTAGTTGTAATATAGAAATGTACAAATTAATTGAAGTACTGATTTTGGATTAGATCTGTCCCAAGCTTTGTCTGGTCATGATTACTAAAGTGTTTAAGAGGGGAACCACCGATGTACCTCTCTTGTCCTTAATTGATGACCCTTGAACATCACTATAATACAAACATTATCTTGATTAATATCGACATGAATCAAGCTAAAGCCCTCCCTTTCTGTGGTTCTTTATACTTTAGGGTACTAATTGGACACAATTTGGTGGTGTTAGACATAATTTCTTTATTGTCTTTTTCGTCAAGGTTAGCATAGTTTCTATTTGATGTACTTTGATGACTTTATTATATTGATCAATGTTTTTATTTTAAGAATAATTTTTTAATTTTATTTAATTACCTCTTATATCAGCAATGCCTCCAAAACCTCGATATTCGAAGACGAAGAAGATGGTCGAGCTTGAGGACCGTGATCTTCGGCAGGACTTGATGAGACGATCAGTACGAGCCCCAACACTATCGACGCCGCATGCTGATTCTTCTGGGCTCTCACCTTCTTCTTTTGCTGGTCCGCCAACTCCATCTCCATCTCAAACTGATTCAGCTCCTGGTCCTGCTCTTTCAGCTCCTGCTCCAGTTCCTGCTGTTGCACCTGCTACTGCTTCTTTCGCTGCGTCACCGGGCTTGGAGCTAAGCGCTCCCCCACTACCAGCAATGGCGCCAGTGACGTCTAGCGGCAACAGTAGCGGTTCTGCATCTACCGGGTCTTCGACGACTGCACGCAGCATTCGTTGCAAGAACTTAGAGACGAGCGGTATGTTTTGGTTATGGTGTTTAATTTCATTAAGGATAGATATAGATGATATGAAAGCTTAGAATATCTCTGTTCCTTTTCTGTGTAGATACACCACTAACAAAGAGGAGAGGTGTGGTGGTTGGATTAAAGACCCAGGAGCTGGTCCGGACCACGGGGGGAAAGATCGTGGTGGAGTACGATGAGTACCACAAAGGCCCGAAGGATCCCAAGGTCTGAAGCCTCATTTCTAGAGACATTGGAAGTTGTGTCAAGGACAGTGTCCCCACGATAAAGCCCACCTACAGGGAATTGAGCGTTGAGGACCGAGGGATCGTGTCCGACTACCTCTCGGTAAGTTTGTTGTTTAATATATTTTTTACTTTTTTTACAAATTTTGTTTTTGTTATGCTTTGTTACTAATGTGAGTCCATTATGTCTATGTAGCCACACTACCACCTCCCCCCAAATCATGATGGCCTGTGGCATTTTGTTCAAACAACGGCAGCCGATCGGTCTAAGGATTGGAAATCCGATTGCCGACAACATTGGCTGTAATGGGGGGATGAGGTTCCTCTTGAGTTCCTGCATCGTCCGGCGCAGTGGCAGTGGTTGGTGGTGCACTTCAAGGACCCTACTCATGCGGTATTGTTATCTATTGCTACAGTACCTATATGTTAATACTCTATTGGTAGGCTTTTTAACCTCTACATGTAACGGTTGTAAATGATGTGGTACAGGCCTTATGTGCGAGAATGAAGGAGATCCGTTCGCGTTCAAAAAAGATGAACCACCACTCTGGGACAACTGCCTTCAGTTATCGGGCGAAGCTGCATCAGGATCAAGGACATCCAGCCCCGTTCGTCCGTGCATTCGAGGATGCATATGCAAAAGACACTGTGGGCGGTCCACACGTGGTGAGACTTCCGCTCTTTTTGTTTAATTTCTTGTTTTACAATTGCGTCATTATGTATTTCTTATTAACATTGGTTATGTGTGTTATTGTAGGAGGCAATGAAAGAACATGTGGACAAACTAGTAGGGGAAGAGACGACCCTACACCCGGAAATTGCCCCCGAAGTACCTCTCCCCGTCGAGGATCAAATCGAAGTGATATCCGCTCGACTTGGGGTCAAGAGAGGCACCGATGTCCGAGGGGTGGGACGGTGCATGCAGCGGTCGTCGAAGAAGAGGGGAGGGGTCCGGCATCTGGAAGTTGATGGCATCGTGGAGGAACGAGTTCGTGAAATTAAAGAACAACTGATAGCGCAAATGGAAGACCGTGACCGCCAAAGAGATGTAGCCCATGATGAGCGCACGCGTCAAATGGAAGGCATGATTGCGACGCTCATGGCGCAACAACAGTCAGGGGCTGTGGGTGCAGGTAGTTCTTCTCCAAACCCATGACTTGACGATATGGAGGCTGTCCACCACTTCTATATATGTCTAGTATATGTAGTTTGTACTTAGAGAACAATTTATGTATTCGCACAATTCTTTATTTCGGATATTTAAATGAATGTGTTGGTTTCGGATATTTAAATGAATGTGTTGGTTTCGGATATGTGAACAAAATGTGTTGGTTTGGTATGTTTGGCTGTGCAGGATTGATTGGTTTGGTTTGATTTTGTAAAAGGGGCAACATGCAGAAACAGGTTCTGTATGTCTGCAGAAAATTTCCTTAAGCGACGGATATTCACAAAATTCGTCGCCTTAGTATCTCTTACGCGACGTACAAACATCAAACTCCGTCGCCTTAGTTCCTATTAAGCGACGACCTACAACATGTTAGTCGCTTGATAATGCATAGTTCAATCAATATATTAATATGTGCCGTCACTCAAAAAACCAGGCGACTACGTTTATTAGTCGCTTAAGTTTACAATGAAGCGACAGATAACAATAAATCCATCGCTTGATTAAAATATATATCAGAAGTGTAATGTATTTACGCGACGAACATATTTTTAGGTATCCGTCGGTTAAGATAAATCTTACACGACGAACATCAAATAAATGTCTGTCGCTGAAAGGTGTGGCGACGATCTAGAAGTCCGTCGCGTAAGACTGAAGTGTTTAACCGTCAGGACGTCAACTCTGTCGCGTAAAGAACCATTTCAGCGACGAGGATTGTAAAGTCCGTCGCCTAACGCCTTAAGCATCAAGACTTACGCGACTGTTGAATTGCGCGGTCTCTCCGCCACTTAAACGATATAGCGACGGACTTTACCTTTTACGCGACAGGTAATGTCCGTCGCTTTACACAACAAATGGCGTAGTGTGATGATCATGTGAATGATGTGACCTTGTTATTCTATTGACTGGATTTTCATCTCCTCTTCAGCAGTAGAGTTTATGCTTGAAGGGACTAAAGGAGCTTGTTATGGTAGAGTTACAACACAAAGCGTGCTGAAATCTCTAGTACCCTGCAAAAGGCTTGAGCTGAATATCGGTAATGTCAGCATACTTGCATATCGAACGTCATTGCAGTAAGCAACGTGAACAGGCTGCACTGAATAGTTCCCTATCACTTGCATCATTGATCAATTAGAAGTTATGGTTATAAGAAGTGATGAAGGTATGCCTCTTATGATTAGACATGGTCACTTGGAGCCACTACAGAGATCCTAGAAGTCATAGGATCACCATCAACACCTATCCAACAGCCTCACAACAACGATGAGTGGGCAAGTGCCAATGAGTGCCGCTGCGCAAGAGAACCTCGTCGATCAAAGTTGGTGTTGAGTGGCGTACGTTTCGCCTCTTATAAAGAAGAGAAAATATAAAGTTGTTGATTTCGATTAAAATGACTGAATTTCTTATGCAAGAATAATGTGTATAAAAGATCAGCTAAACTTATCGAATATGTGTACAAATATTAGTCATCAGATGAAATTGAAATGAATATATGTGGTGCTAATTAAATCATTAAAGATAATTATTTGTATGATTCATATGTGTATGTGTAAGTAGAGAATGATCGAGTAGCTCAGATTATTAAATTACATGCCTAAACTATGAAATTTCAAATACGAGGAGATCTTCTGTAGACATCAATCCGTCCATATGCCATATCACATATGCGCACACACACACACACATGTTGTTCAAGTCTCTTTGAGACTACTTGAAGCTTGTCTACTCTGCGTGCACTATCGCACTCATACTGCATGTTTGTAATTTCTGATATAAGATCGCCACATAATTGTATTCTTAAATCAAAAGACATTAAATCTCTTCACAAACAATATAGACACAATTGTATAAAAGTAAGAACAAGAAATAAACAAGAATAGGATAATGAACCTCTGAGCTGTTTGGCCAATCCATCCAAGCCTAAGTCTTATGCACTTCTCTCATTTTGGTATTCTTTGAATGAGGCAATAAATTGTATATTACCTAGAGTATGAGAGAATTGGATTCTTTGTATCTTCCTATAACGGAAAACAATTTAATTCCAAATCTCTAATAATTTTTTTTTTTTGGTCAATTGTAATTAGATTCCTCTAATTGTAATCTCTAATTGTAATTACATATTGTATTAGTCAAACTTGAATATCAAGTGTGATATTAGATTCCTCCTTGATTTACGCCGATACACCGTAAATAAGGTGTGTAGGACTAAAGTCTCATAATTCTCCAATTACTTATTCTGCATATATTGGTAAGTTGTTGATGACTCGATGTAAAATGATGATATAGTCCATTTTAGTCTTACATTCTGCCATTGGACTATCATAAGTTTACTCAACAAGAATACCGTACTGTAATAAGATATAGTAATCAATTCCTTAGTGCGAACAAGAGAATCATGATTTTAAATATCTAATTCAAACACTGTCAAACAACCACAACATAGAGCTAAGAAGGTGCTTATATTCAACAGAACACAAGATTTCCATAACTATTGATGTTGCGACTGTAATCCACATGAGTTATCAAACAAAAGATATGTCTGTAGTGTACAAAAGCCTTTGTATATGTATCAAAAACTTTATGCCTTGTACTTTGGTCCTTCGAATGGTTTTAATGATAAAACCTAAAGGAAAACACAAGTTTCCAATGAAACTGATTAACTGTATGTGCTCCTTCTCATCTTGATAGATTCCATATGTTGCCTCTGTAACAAGAGAACAACTAAAATCAAATAGCTATTCGTATTCAAAGAATAAACTGCTTTAGTCGACAACTGTACGTATTGCTGCAGCAAAAATAAAAATAATACCATGGAATCTTAGTCATGAAATACTTAGTTGAAAACTTCATCACAAAACAAATATCTCAAACCAAATCTGAACAAGAAAATCATTAATAAGTAGAAGTTAATAACTTCCACTAGTATCCCTAATTGCATTCTATCCTTTACATTGCATTGAACAGACCCAGGCTTTGAATACACACAATCTGTACTTACTTAACAAGTAAGTCCTTGTTAAATAATTTAATTCAATACCTGATAATGCACTTCCATGAAAATAGCAATCGAATAAACATATAATTGCTAAGGGAAGCTATAACTCCCACTAAACCAAATAATTCAGAGCTTTCATTCAAGTACATGCACGAAAACACAAATTTTATTCAGTAAGATAATGAATCACAAAACACATAAGCACTTTCTTGATTCATCCATACGCAATAATAATATCAAAATAAGACAATCTCATTTGTCCAAGATCTTTAAGACTTGAAAGCTCCATCAGATTGAAAATAATGTCCAGAATATCAAGAAATCTCAAATGGACCATGAAAAATAGTGAAAAGCACAAATTACCAAACGAAGGTTATAAACCAATTAAGTGATTGATAAATATGGTCAGTACCAAACACTAAATACATTTATAGTCACTCAGTATAAATGCCTGCATGTGTTTTTTATTTTTTTATTTTGTTGAAATTGATCTCTGAAGACGAAACAATGAAACATAAACAAGAGCATGCAATGTCAAATGACCAAAGTTGATAAAATAATTCTTGTATGCATATGTACACATATGCTGCTCTTGAAAAGACCAAAATCCGCAATAAGGGAAAGTGGGTAAAACATCTTTGGTAGACTATTTTGATAGATACAAAACCTATATATTGTTTCATAAATTTTCATGCAGCTAGCCGAAAAGCTCATTAGAATAAAATGTGATTATGCTATTTGAAATCCATATTTTCATATCAGTTCAAGTAGCATAGTAAAAACATTCTCCTTGTGAGAATTATTTGTTTTTTCGTTCAAGTAATTGGATATATATATATATATATATATATATATATATATATATATATAAACCATGCTTACAACTTGAAAACTACCAGACAGACATGTCAAAAACATGACAACAATTTCCTTAACCTAAAATTTCCACACCATGTATATTGAATACCATTTAGCATCACCTCAAACATGTAAATCAGTCAAACAAAAAGATTCATGCTCCAAGTACTTACAGTTGCCATGGTCTATTGGTTGCTAAACTTAAACCATGCAACTTAACATCCATTCCAATTTCTATTTTGTTTCCCTAGAATGAAATCTGCTGTAGTGTCTAATAGGCACTAGAAAAACAACAGACAATATAGCAAACAATGAGCAAAATGCATAGTCGTAATCATCAAACCAGAACTTATGTAGTAAGCCCCTTTAGACAATGTCAAGCAACACCTATGTGGCAAGAAGACATGACATTCCGAAGTTTCTTATTCACAAAACTAAAATGGAAAAAAATGCTATTTTGCAGAGATCAGTCAACACCTGTATGGCAAGAAGAAAAGATCTAGGCAAACCATATGCATCCTTATCAATTTCGTGATGTGCTATATGCGCAAGTTGAATCCATGAAAGTTTAGACCTCCTTTGGGAGATACATTCAAGAACTTAATATGCACAACACAAGTTTCTTGATGTTAGTGGTGGTTTGCTTTGTGCAACATGTACCACTAAGACCCCCAATGGCGGAGCCACTTAGAGACTCACTAGGGCACGTTCCCCATTCAGCTTTTTTACATGGATATAATAGCTAATGTGCCCTTAGTGTGCCCAGTGTTGATTTGGTTTGGTGGTAAAGGCTCACCCCTAGGTCTGGCGTTCAATTCCCCATTTTGATAGTTTTTCAACAAATTGTTTTACTTAATTTATATCTTATCTAAAAGAAAGTCATATATTGTTTCAACTTGATAAATGATTCTCATTTTTTATTTTGAAAGACTTTTTACTAGTATAAATGATAAGATAAACAAAATAAATTTAGAATATGCAAATTCAGTTGAAAACAATCACCATTTAAATAGATAAATCTTTTATTTTGAAATTTTAATATTTTTATTTGTGCCCCAGTATTCTTGAAATTCTGGCTCCGCCACTTAAGACCCCCCAAAGATCTAAAGCCAAAGTTGGCTCCTGAAATCGCATAAAGGACAAGACTTGATGATACCAACTATGCTTATAGTAAAACTTAACTGAAGTTTAACAAGACTTATACTAGGAGAAATAAAGTGTGAAGAGAGAGCGCACACCAAATTCCGCGCTTTCTGTCCAATGAAATCAATTTGGAGATTTTGTTAAATCTAAATTCCATATTAAAAGTATTTCCCAAACAGGCTGATTTGTATTTGGGCCACCCAAATCCAAATCCTCAAGCCCAAATCAGTATATCCAAATAGGCCAGAAAAGTTTTCCTTATTCATACAATTTAGATCTATACTTTTGTGAAGGTGGCTCTGATACCATATGTATTCTTAAATCAAAGCCATTAGATCTCTTCACATAACAATATAGATAAAATTGTATAAAAGTAATTAAGAACAAGAAATAAAAAAAGAATTGGATCATGAACCTTTGAACTATATGGCCAATCGATCCAAGCCTAAGTTTTCTACACTTCTCTCATTTTGGTATTTTTTGAATGGGGCAAGAAACTGTATATTACTCTATACCTAGAGTATGAGAGAATTGGACTCTTTGTATCCTCCCATAACGGAAAACAATATAATTCCTAATCTCTAATTGTAATTAGATATCTTATTAGACAAACTTGAATATCAAGTGTCATATTAGATTTCTCCTAGATTTACGTCGATACACCATAAATAATTAAGGTATCTTGATTAAAGTCTCATAATTCTCTAATTACTTATTCTGTATATATTGGTAAGTTGTCGATGACTCTATGTAAACTGATGATAAAGTCCATTTTAGACTTACAATAGTGACCCAATTTTTTTTTAATTTTTTTGAAACATTCAGAAACAATGGCTCCCGTATCCAAAGTAAATTCTCTACTTAAGTAATTGGATCCGAATTAAGTTTTCTCAGAGCTATATGGTGTACCTGATTTAGAATTGATCTTTAATTCGTAGTTATCGACTAAATTAGGATCCTTGCCGTGTAAGCAATTCTACATTTCGACGAGCCCAAATGCCCAGGGATACCAAAATTATTATGTATCTGTCATGTAGTGGTACTGTGGAAATAACACATGCAGGCATATATATGGTAAAAATGTTGGAAGCTAGGGTTTACTATAAACTTCCTCGATTCGTCTACTGCAGCTAGAGTTAATATTTAGCTATAAGACTCACGGGTTTCTCGCTTCTGCATGTATACAAATAATTACATGCAGCTATCGATCTATAGCAGAGAGAGAGAGAGAGAGAGAGAGCTGGGTTTTGGAATGATGAATGAAGAAGACGATGTAACAGAGTTGGTTGGAGGTCAGCTCCAGCTCGATATCTCGACCTCACTAATAAGGGGGTTGTCAGAAAGTCAATAGAATGTCAGGGTCTGGCTGGGTCAGATGGTCAAACGCAACCCTTGACTCTTTCATAAATACTATAAATGAACTGACGGTTGGATTGGTGGAATGGATTTATCAAACGGTGCCCGTGGACCCTCTTATGTTTTCCTCATCATGTCAAGTCTCCTTCCCCGTCTCTGCTTCGTTTTGTCCTCACCTTAACTGCACATCCATGTACACACAAACTACATCATACTTCTATATGGTCTGTACAAGAATGCATGTTCACCTGCGCCATCCATACCTTTACCTGAATACACTGTTTGCTCATCACCATTGTCCGGCCTGTTACGTATCGAAATTCTTATCGGTTTTTACTATTTACCGGACGTTATATATTACATCAAGTGAAACTGGGTTTCGATGCTCGCTAACTAGCTTGAATGTATCTGTATCATTAAATACTCCGCAACGTATACGATTACGATTTTATACGTAGCAATTGATTTATTTGGAAACTGAACCCTAGCTATCTAGCTAGAAATATCTCGTATGATCGACATTCGACAATGCTGATCACTAGTCACTGTATCACCGCACAAGATTGAATGCAGTGAGTCCACTGGCCAGTAGTACTACTGGAGTTAAGATCCCCAACTACTAGAATGCTGGGGGCTTTCTCCATCCATCTCTGCTCTATATACGTACATTGACCAGGAATTAATATTTGCTCGAATTATATATGACTGACAGGTCTTTCTGTTCTTCATGATCCCAAGATCGACCATATATAGATCTTGGGTGGTCAGGTATGTTCTTGGTTGGTCATTGTTTGCTGTGGGGTAGTAGTACTCGTTGTGGGATCGGAGGAGTGAGGCCGGCGGTGGTGTGGGACGAGTTGTGATAAATATATGTGCATGGCTCTATTTTCTCACACAGCTATAGATTGCTGAATTAGATAGAACCAGAAACTACCAAACTTGCACATATTAAGCGCTATTATGGCAGTTACCAAACTTCACCGATGCTTTCTGCTTCATACTATTCAGATAATGGAAGCTATCTGATCAAGTCAATTAGAAACAAGGGCTGCCATGCGTACTTCCACCCCTCATTACTACTTACATGTACTGTGCTGTGTATAATGCTAGATAGCTAGGGATGTGCCTCCAATTCCGGGCTATAACCTAAAATAAAGCAATACAAATAATACCCTTTCGTTAACAACGAAAACATTTTTAGGGGGAAGGTCATGTACAATGACTCACCCATAAGGGCAGACGTTATTAGAAAAAGTTACTATCGAATGGATTTCGCATGCAATAAGTTCATCATGTCAATGATAGACCTAGGAAAACAACGAGTATATAATCTGGAAATGATTTCAAGCAAAACCTTGCATTCAAGATCGACATACAACCTCCTGCAATGCAGACTTGAAAAAAAAAAAGAAAAAAAAAGAGCCATACGTAGATCTCTAAGGCCTAAGGTAAAGGAATCACGACGATTTGTGCCATATACAAATTAAAGAGCAACCCTCGCCGGCCCCGTCACAAAAAACACCACTTTCGTTGCAGCAAGTGCCCAAAGACCCGGACATTCGACTGATTCGAGGGGAAGCCATATATATGAGACAATAGGTTGTATATTCTTTGTATTATTATTGTATACATCAATTTGATTCGAGAACTTCTTTCCGTAATACATTTTTCATTAAGTTACTAACTCTAAACACTCCGGCCTCAATTGAAATTCAAGCTTCTCAGGTTCTTAGTGTTTGGTGTTTACACTTTACAGCAAGTTATATAGTTAAGAAGTTCGACATACCCATCCCTTATTCAAAAAAGGCATTAATGTTTTTGTTCTTTTAATTAATTAGCACAAAAACTACTGACAATGTCTTACTTCTCAAGGGTGACAGAATGGAGATGATTGATGATCTGTCTTGAAGAAGGATCGATGTGGTAATTTTGTTGACTATTTACATGCACAAAAAAATTCTCTACTAAAAATTTAGAAATTTTAGTGCGGAAATATATATATATGAATCAATAAAAGTGACCATAGCTCGTCAAAAGATCGTGTTGATGAGCTTCAAAGTCCGCTTTAACCCTCCTTGAATATCAAGTTTTCTCCTCTCCTTTGCACTTTCTACTACTTTCGAGACAGATTTTTTTTTGCATTATTTGCTTGATTGAAGAAGACTATAGTGACTTTACCATAAATAAACATGATTGGTATATTTCATAGGGTTCTTGTTCTTTAATCACATCCTGAAAGTTAAATATAAAACCCTAAGTACCAAGCCATACAAGATCACGATGCCAATCCCGAACACCACATTTAGTACCACTAGACGTACACCAAAATGCCATAATCAAGGCTTACCGACTCAGAATGAGATCGACTGGACTTGGAGTTATTCAACTCATCGAACTCCATCAAACACTGCAAGAATCTCCGACTATCCATTCCAGTAGTAGTGAACCAAGCACGCTTTGAAAACAGACCACACTAAACCCAAAATGGGACACCACAACCATTCTTCTCAAAGTCCTAGCATAGCTCCTGGGTAAAGTTTTCAAATATGAGATCAAATTAAATTATCTAACACCAGTAAGTGAACAAATGAAGATAGATATATATCTGGCATTGTTAGCTAGAACCACTACGCCATAACTGAGGTTAATCGACGGACTTTAAAAATGACTGAGAAAGTCCGTCGCTTAAGAACTACTAAAACGATGAACAAATATCCCGTCGCTTAGAAAATAATGTTTGTCGCTTAAGAACCTCTAATGTGACGGTACTTAGGCGACGACTATGTTAGTCGCTTAAGAACCTCTAATGTGACGAGACTTCGGCGACGATATGTGTTAGTCGCTGAAGAACTTCTAAGCTTGGGTCTTCTCTTCCAATTGCTTTGTAGGTTAGTATAATCTCTTTTCTTCATTGTAATCACCATATTTGGGTTTGATTGGTTGAATTTAGTGTTTGATATCTTAAGTTAGATTTGGTTTGTAATGTGTTTTGTGTTGTTTTTAGTGTTGGGTGTTTGAATATATGATGGAGTTAGTGTTGATTTTGGGTTTTTTCACCATATTTGTATTAGATTGGTTGGATTTAGGGTTTGAAATCTTGGTTTGGATTTTGTGTATTATGTATTTTGTGTTATTTTTAGTGTTGGTTCTTGAATATATGAAGGATTTAGTGTTAATTTTTTATTTTTTCACCATATTTGTGTTAAATAGGTTGAATTTAGTGTTTATATTGTTGGTTTGAAGTTTGTATATGATGAATTTTTATTTGTGTTTGATTAATGAATTGATGTTGAATTTATTAATGATTTGTGTGTAAATGTGAAAACCATTAGTGTTTTCATGTTTTTTATTAATTGATACATTTATGTTTATTATCCAGATGAGCATGTGAGAGTGATTCAACTCTTGCATTCACCGGTTTATTTTTAGCTTAGCATTCCCGTTCGAGAATCACTTGTCAACATTTGATTCTCAAATTGTCCTTTTTTTGGACAGTTTGGGAGAACATGACTTTGTTGAGCATACTTGCACTTCCTGTGGTTATGTTTTTGGTTTTGAGTATTGATTTCGACAGGATCTCTCTATATTGTTCCTTGAGTGCACACTAGGTTGTTAGATATTCGTGCACTTGGGGAACTGTAGGGAGATGCTGCCAAAATTTTCTCAAACTGAAAGCGTAACCCAGGAGGGCAAGAGACTTGATAAAAGAAGTGTTCTCCTTAATAGGATAGGACCCTAACCGGAGGGATAAGATGAAGAAGATGTGCTGTGTTCCTGTTGTTGTTTGCTAACATGCAACATGGACAGGAGTTGGATACAGTTAGGAAGAGGTGATCCGAGGTTTATTCAGGGGATAATAGATTTATGTGCGTTTGTCAGACAGAATAACAGTAATGAGAAGGAATTGCACAGGTGTCCGTGCAAATGTTGTCTGTTGCAAAGGCGGCGGCTAACAGTGGATAAGATGTTTACGCACTTGAGGAAGAACGGTATATTATACTACATGGACATGTCATGGTGAGGCTGCAACCATTCCTTCATTGTATGAGCAGAGAGAACAATACCTTGAGCAGATGACCTCTTCTAGTGGTAATGTGGGTTCTGATAATGTGGTAAACCCCATTATAGACATTTTGTATGATGTTTTTCCATATCTTGATAGATTTTTTCAAACAAAGAATGTTGATGGTTTAAATGATGGAAATGATGTCGATGATTTAGACCCTATTACCAGAGATGCTTATGAGAAGTATAACAGGCTTTTATTAGCAGCCCAGACTCCGTTGTATGATGGTAGTAATGAGACTGTTTTAACTACCATCCTTAAAGCAATTAAGATAAAAATGCATAATAGATGATCAGACAAAAGTTTTGATGATAACTGTGAGTACATCAAGCAAATGCTTCCTCTTGGAAACAAGTATCCTGATTCATATCGAGCTGTAAGAAAGATCCTAAAGAACATGGGTCTGGGTTATGAGATCATCCACGCATGCGAGCATGGTTGTGCGTTGTTTTACAAAGAGAATGCACATCTGAACAAGTGTCCCAAATGCAAGGAGTCAAGATGGATATATTCTGAATATGGTACACGGGTTCCTGTAAGAAAGGTTCGTTACTTCCCTCTAACACCCAGGTTGCAACGCCTATATATGTCGCTGCATACAGGAAAGGAAATGCAGTGGCACGGGGAAAGGATTTCAGATCCAGATTTTCTTAAACACCAGGCAAATGGGGAAGCATGGTAAGAGTTTGATAAGGAATTTCCAGAATTTGCTAACGACATTAGGAATGTGTGCCTTGGACTAGCTACAGACGAGTACAATCCTTACGGTGCAACCTGTCTTTCTCACAGCACTTGGCCTATTGTGGCAATGTCTTACAATTTACCTCCTTCAATGTGTATGAAAAAGGAGTTTAACATACTTGTTATGTTAATATCTGGTTCAAAGTCTCTAGGAAAGTGTTTGAATGTGTTTGTGAGACCACTGATCGATGAGCTAAAGATGTTGTGGAGTATTGGAGTTCAGACTTATGACCGACATGAGCAAAAATCATTCATAATGATAGCAGCAGTGATGTGGACCATTAGTGATTTTCCCGGATTATGAATGTTGGGAGGTATCCAGACAAAAGGCTACAAAGCATGTCCCATTTGTTTAGAAGATGTTGATTCAAACAACTTGACAGGGAGAATAGCATACCAGGGTCACCGCAGATGGCTACCCCGGACGCATCTGTGGCGTCGAGCAGCAAATAAGATTAATGGGAAGGTTGAGTTAAGGGAAGCACCACGCTCTTGGTCTGGGGATGAGATTTATAGCAGTATCCTCTCTCATGACTACCATGTTCAAAGTTTGCATCCCAAGTTCAAGCCCAGAGCAACTAGAGAGAAACTGTGTTGGACTCATGTCAGTATATTTTGGGAGCTGCCGTACTGGAGCACATCGAGAATAAGGTATACCTTAGATGTCATACACATTGAGAAGAATGTGTACGACTACATCAATGGAACCATTTTCG
This sequence comes from Potentilla sterilis, assembly GCA_963682095.1. NCBI lineage: Eukaryota > Viridiplantae > Streptophyta > Magnoliopsida > Rosales > Rosaceae > Potentilla > Potentilla sterilis. The sequence goes on from OY821760.1 coordinate 22,700,063, forward strand.
GTCTCGAAGGAAAGACCAAGGACGATCCAATAGCTCGTGAAGGTCTGGAACAACTAGGGATACAGAAGAAGCTGTGGAAGAAATTCAAACCCGGCTCAACTAAAAGAAAAGAAAAAATATCTCAAGCACCGTATGCAGTTCTCCCTGAGGTAAAGAGGGAGATTTTCGAATGGATTAAAGATGCTCAGTATCCTTATGGTTATGCGGAAAGTTTGAAGAATAAGGTCAACATAGATGATAAAAGTTTTTATGGATTGAAGACGCATGACTACCATGTACTACTCCAACGTCTTCTTCCAGTGGTTATCCGTCCATATTTACCAACTAGTGTCGTTGAGCCGTTAATAGCGTTGTCCAGATGGTTTCAGAAATTATGTGCTAGAGAGTTGAAGAAAGAGGACGTCCGCCAAATGAAGCTTGAAATTGTTATGATTCTTTATAAATTGGAAATGATCTTTCCTCCCGTTTTCTTCACCATCATGGTTCATCTCATGATTCACTTTCCTGAACAGGTTATGCTTACCGGCCTAGTACATTTTACCTAGATGTTTCCCATGGAAAGGTGCTGCGTTATTTTTGTCATTTTAACTACATGCTTCTCTATATATATTGTACTAACTATAATATTTTACAGGTAACTCGGGGACTATAAAAATATTGTTAGAAACACACGTTTCCCAGAGGGGTGTATTGCTGAGTAATATATTGCACATGAATGTGTGACATACTGCGGTTTTTATCTTCCTGATGCTACAGGAGATGAAAACGTCGTCAATGCACTTCCATTCAATATCTCTGTTGTTTTCGAACTCGTGAAGCCGGAAGGTTACGTAGAAAATGCTCACTTAAGTAGGCAAGAACTGTATGACGCTCACTAGAATGTGATGGAGCACTGTACAAAAGCAGCTCACTTCATTGAACTTCATCAAGAGCAATGGATTCAAACCTATCCAACCATGAATGATGAACAACGTATTGAGAGCTTTCTTCCATGCTTTCAAGATTGGGTATACAATCACTATATTTTGATCAATATCTACAGTTGCACATTTATATTACATTGCACTAATGGTTTATATTAATATTTCAAATCATTCAGCTGCAAGGAGAAGGAAGTCAGTATTATACGCCTGAACTGCACATTTTGGCATGCCGCCCTCAAGCACACAGTATTTATTCACAATGTTATGTGGAAGGAGTTAAGTTTGTCACGTGGCAGCGAGACCAAAAATTGAAGACTCAAAATAGTGGTGTCATGGTAGAGATGGGAGACATCACATACTACGGGATTCTTGAAGCCGTTGTCGAACTGGTATATTCAAAAGGCATGCGGGTTGTTTTGTTCAAGTGTAAATGGTACAATACTGACCCTACCGTTTCTGGGAGCATAAAGTTAGATCACGGTCTTTTATCAGTGGACACATCTACCAGTTGGTATGAGGAAAAACCATTTATTCTTGTCGCCACGGCAAGACAAGTGTTTTATCTAGATGACCCGAGGGCTGGTGAACCTTGGAAAGTCGTTAATGTGATGTCACACAGAGGTACGTACAGTGCTAGCACACTTGCAACACTACAACATTGAATATCTTAGGCGACGAAAATTTTTCGTCACCTAAGAAGGATTTTCGTAGTCTAAGCTCTTAGGTGACGAAAATTTTGTCGCCTAAGTTTCGTCGTCTAAAGTTTGTGGTCTAAGTAAGTAGGCGACGAAAATAAAAGAATTTCGTCGCCTAAGATAATTCTTAGACGACGAAAAAATTTCGTCGTCTAAGAAAAATGGTGACGAAAAAAAACTCTTAGAGGACAAATTTTTTCGTCGGCTAAATTCTAGCTTAGACAATGAAACAAATGTTTCGTGGCCTAAGATAATTACTTAGACCACGAAACTCAACATTTTCGTGGTCTAAGTATTTACCTTAGGCGACGAAAAATTCAATTTCGTGGCCTAAGCTAGTTACTTAGTCGACGAAATGAAATGTTTTCGTCGCCTAAGATGGAGACTAAGTCGACGAAATTATTTGTTTCGTGGTCTAAGCTAGTTTCTTAGGCCACGAAACATAATATTTTCGTGGCCTAAGAGGTGCTCTTAGGCGACGAAATTATTATTTTTCGTGGCCTAAGTAGATAGCTTAGACCACGAAACCATTTGTTTCGTCGACTTAGTATCTATCTTAGGCCACGAAAACATTCTGTTTCATCGACTAAGTAAGTATTAAATTTTAAAAAAATAATAAATAAATCTAATACTGAATATTCATATAAATTAAAAAAATTATCCATAAAAATTAAATACCGAATATTAATAAGTTTATTCATACATTTGTTCAATAAAAATATTAAACCGAACAATATCATAGGGAGAGAGAGGAGCCTGCAAGCTACTGTGGTCGGTTCCTAAACAACTGGAACTGTTCCTTTAACCAGCTAAGACAGTTTTCACTATTCTGGTACTTCTCATTTGCCACTCGTGTCTGCTCCTCAAGTATGCCGATACGCTGTCGGGCCTCCTCATTGGCCAGTCGTACCTGCTCCTCTGCACGTGCGATACGCTCTCAGGCCTCCTCATTGGCCAGTCATACCTGCTCCTCTGCAAGTGCGATACGCTGTCAGGCCTCCTCCTCCAGTCGTCTCATACGCTCCGTATTTGACGACTGATTGCGTCCAGTGGGGTACGTAGAATGTTTAAATTAGTACAACATCTCGTTAATTTAGAAACTTCTGAATCTTCTCTACCTAGCTATCTAATGACAAACAGGCGATAACTAAAAGTTTACTAAAATATATGTGATTGAATTGACCCCTACACTTGTTAATCAGATAATGCATAAACTAATTAATCAAAACTGTTTACATAATAAGACATGGATTAATAATAAGTCTTCTCTGCCGGCATTTACTGGATCAACTCTTTGATTGAATTTGCTAGCTAAGCAACTAGTCAATTTCTATACACACCAAACCATATATATGCACACCAAACTCTACTACTAACTATGCACACCAAACCATATATATTCATGCTGCGGTAATGACGAGGGAGAGAATTAGAGAGAGACAGAGAGCATACTGATCGAGAGAGGTGGAGGCGAGGGAGGCGAGGGCTGAGGCAAGACCGGCGAGCGACGAGGAGGCTGGGGCGGAGGCTGGCTGAGGAGGTGGCTAGGGCGGAGGCGAGGGCTGGTAGAGGCGGAGGCGAGACCGGCGAGTGAGGTGGCGAGTGAGGCGGCGGAGGTTGGGGCGGGGGCCACAAGGCGGAGGAGGGAGCGGAGGGTGAGGCGGCGTGAGGAACCAAAGAGGATCGGGGAGATCGAAACAGACCAAAGATGAATTAGGGATTGCAGATCGGATATATTTAACTGACTTAGGTGACGAAACTGCCTCTTTCGTCTCCTAAGCTACAAACTTAGACGACGGAATTTACAAATTTCGTCTCCTAAGACCAAACCTTAGACGACGAAATCAAAAATTCGTCGCCTAAGAAGTAAAACTTAGGCGACGAATAAATATTTCGTCGCCTAAGATAATTTCAAATTTTTCACAATTGATTGAAATTCAAATTATGCCGCCAATTTATTAAATGAAAAAATATATATTTACTTAGACGACGAAAATTATATTTACGTGGCCTAAGTTATTACTTAGACGACGAAAAAACAAGTTTCGTCGTCTAAGTAATAACTTAGGCCACGAAAATATAATTTTCGTCGTCTAAGTAAATATATATTTTTTCATTTAATAAATTGGCGGCCTAATTTTACTTTAATGTGTTAAAACATTTACGACAAGTTGATCATAGGGGAAAACAATTAGGTTTATAACGTTTATATATACTAGTATCTGTCAGTCGGATCCCCGAATAGTTCAAGGCGCATATATTAACAGTCGAAGTACGTACGTACACACCGTTTTATAATTGTAATTATACATCACAAATAAATTTATTGAATTTAAAAACATAATTTAAATCTGATCATGGCTCTCCATCATAATCGTCATCGTTTGTATCATTTGTATCTTCAATCGTATCAGTGAAGTCATCATTGAAATTTTCATCGTCGTCTGATTCCTCATCATCCTCGTCATTAATGAAGTCGTCATTGGCTCTATTTTGAGATGTAGATGCAGTTGGGACTGCAATGTATTCATCAGAAGTGACGAAATGCAAGCGGTTGTCGTCGCGAATAGCCTCTACATTAGGGATTTGAGAAGCCGAATGCTCTTGATATGGTTCATCAGTGTCGCCGTCATCTTCATCATCATGTTCTTCACCCCTTCAATTGTAGACGCACTCCATATATTCCTATGTGACATCGGGTTAACCACTTTCCAAAATCCACCGGCCTTAGGATCATCAAGATAAAACACATGTTTTGTCATGCTAGCAAGAATGAATGGCTCATTTTCATACCAACTTGTGTTTGTATTCACCGATAACATGTCGTAATCCATCTTTGTACTCCCAGGAACACTTTGATTAGTGTTAAACCATCTACACTTGAACAAGACAACGAGCATATTTCCATATACTAGTTCGACAAGGGCGAGTAGCACTCCATAGTAGGTGAAGTCGTCACCATCTACCATGACCTCGCAATTTTGCGTTCTGCGGTTTACATCTCGTTGAAGTGTCACAAACTTGACGCCGTTGACAAAACACATCGCTCGCACCCTGTGGGAAATTGGCGTTCTAGCCAAATGGTGCAATTCGGACGAGTACCAATCACTGTTCTGTATTTGGAGATTTTCCACCTGTCACGTTGTGATAAGTTATTATTTAAATTGAACTGACTAGCTAGAATACTAATATTGAAATGGAGATATTGTAACATAAAAAATATTGTGACGTACCCATTTGCGAAAGTAAACAGGAAATGTTCTTTTGTGCGTCTCTTTCGGCCTTCGGTCTCGACGATTTGCTTCAATCAGCTTCAAATGCTCACGCATGAAATATTGTGCTTCATCACAGTGTTGTATTATGCACCAATGAGCTTCAATTAGCTCAGCATCTGTCAGTCTTTCTGAAGTTGGTAAATTACCAAACGGACGTACAACTCTTGAAAGGACTGAAAGTTTTAACTCTGGTACTGTAGAGGCTGCTGTAGAAGATTTTGCTTCGTCACTGTTACAGAGATATAAGTTGCAGTATGTTACACATTCCTGTGTAATGTACGACTCCGCTATCGATCCTTCAGGGTGACTCTTGTTTTTACATAACTGTTTGTATTGAAACAGTTGTCTGAAATTACACGTACAATTATTAGTGAAGTATATATACAAGAGAATATTATAATGAATGGGGAAATATGAATAATAAATAGTACCTTTCTTGAGGATACATCCAGGTGCAATGAACTGGACCAGTAAGCAGTGCTTGATCTGGAAGATGGATCATCAGATGAATCATACTGTCAAAGAAAGCAGGGGGGAAAATCCTTTCCAATTTGCACAAAATGTAGATGTGTCTTCTTTGAGAATGAGAACATCTGACTTCTTCAGCTCTTTAGCGCATAACTTCTGAAAGAACCTACACAATGCTATTATAGGTTCGACCACATCTGGATGCAAATAGGGTCGGATAACCACTGGAATAAGACGTTGTAGCAATACATGACAGTCGTGGCTCTTCAATCCGTTAAACGTATTAAGCCCTAAGTTAATACACCGAGATATATTTCCTGCATACCCATGAGGATACTGTACTCCTTTAAACCATATGAAAACCTGCTTCTTGAAAGCCGGTTTAACTGTGTAAGGTGCAACAGGTATGAAAGTCCCTGACGCCGTCTTCACTGGCCACAAGTGTTTTCGTAATCCCTTCTCCTTCAGATACTGACGTGCTTTCAAAGTGTCCTTACTCTTTCCTTTGATATCAAGAATTGTTCCCACAATGCTGTCACTCACATTCTTTTCTATGTGCACGACATCTAGGGTGTGCCTAATAATCAATTTCGGCCAGTAAGGCAAACCATAGAATGCACTCTTATGTGTAAAACACTTGTACTCGTCAGGGCGTTCCGGAACTGGTATTGTGGTATCACCGTTCAACACCCCGAAATCGAAAGAGTTCAGCTTCTCCAAAATTTCATCACCGTTCCAGGGACGGGGTTTAGGACGAAGCTCTACTGTTTTATCAAATGCTTTAGCATGAAATCGCCACTGGTGGTCAGCTGGAAGCCATCTACGGTGACCCAAGTAACACACCTTCCCAGCGCACCAAACATAATGGACTTCGTTCAAGCAAACAGGACAAGCTTTATAACCTTTAGTCGCCTAAGACAACAACATCCCATAACCAGGAAAATCACTTATGGTAAACATCAGCATTGCTCTCATCATAAATGATCTTCCACTGTGCCTGTCAAAAGTAAGAGCTCCATTTTCCCATAAGTCTAACAGCTCGTTGATCAAAGGTTGCAGATACACATCCAAACACTTTCCTGGAGACTTTGGGCCGGGAATTAACAGAGACATCATACTAAATTTCTTCTTCATACACATCCAAGTTGGCAGGTTGTACGGCACAAGAATAACAGGTCATGTACTATGACTCAAACTCATATTTCCATGGGGATTGAATCCATCTGAGGCAAGGCCGAGTCTGACATTTCTAACATCTCTTGCAAAATGAGGGAATGATCTGTCAAAAGACTTCCACGCCTCGCCATCTGCAGGGTGTCTGAGAGTATCATCATATGTCCTTCTCTCTCCATGCCATCTCATTTCTGTTGCTGTGTGTAAAGACATGTAAAGACGCTTCAATCTAGGAATTAAAGGGAAATGGCGAAGTACCTTCACAGGAACACTGTTTTCCTTAACTGTGCCTTGCTCCCACCTCCACGCGTGGCATATGGGACATTCATCAAGCTCGGCTTTCTCTTTGTAAAATAAAACACAGTTGTTCTTGCAGGCGTGGATTTTGTTATAACTGAGACCGAGATCGCCCAATATCTTATGTAGCGTGTAATAACTATCAGGTAGATAGTTAGGTTGTGGAAGGTGTTCCTTAAACTGTTTTAGAAGACTATCAAAAGAGTCATTTGTCCACCTACTCTTGACTTTCAACTGCGTCTGTGAGACGATGGTCTCTAAAACAGTGTGAGGACTACCCTCGAATAATGGGATCTGCACTTGAGCAAGGAGTCTGGTATACTTATCATAATCAGCACTATCAACAAGAGGAATTGTGCCATCCTAAAAAACTGCCTCTTGGAATTCCTCTTCCTACCGTACTGGAGCAAAAGTAGGAAAAATGTCATGTAGAATGTTCATAGCCGGGTCAGTATAAGGCTCGAAACCACTAGTAGATGTTCGGTCATGGTATCCAGCCTGGATTTCGGCAATCGTAGGTTCATAATCTACTGCTTCACCGTGTTTACTCCATGTTGTATAATTCTGCATAATACCTCTGTTACACAGGTGATCGTAGATTCGGCCGATCGTCTTGCGCTTAGTATTCATACAACTTAAGCAGGGACACCTGTGTGTTTTCTTTCCTCCACCATGTTCACATACAAAATTTATAAAAATTCCTACTCCTTCATGATATTCTTCGCTCTGTCTTGGGTACTGCATCTAACTCCTATCTCTATCCATCGATCACCTGTTATATATATTAATTAATATAAGACAAACAATAAATAATCACAAATTAACAAATAAACAATTTATATGCATGTTTTTTCTCGACCTTATGCCTCCGGTTAGGGTCCTAATAATCCCATTCAGGAACACAAGACTTTGTTTCACAGTTTGTAGATCTTGTGTATTCGTTTTCAGTCGTGGGAAAATTTCGGCAGCATCTCCCCACAGTTCCTCAAGTGCACGAATATCTATACACCTAGTATGCACTCGAGGAACAGTAATGGGAGACCTCGTCGAAATATATACCCACGACCACAAACGAATACATAAGACCTATACAAACTGTGAAACAGTGTCCTCTGCCCCCAAACTGTCCAAAAATGGGACAATTCAAGAATCTCTCCATGATTCTCGAACGTGATTTCTAATGACATATATAAATGCATGTATATCAGTGAATAAAAGAATGATTCATTCTTTTATTCACCGCTAATTATAAATCATATAACAATGATTTTCGTAAAATAATTATAATTATTAATTAAATTAATTAAAGTATTATTAAAATATATAATTAATATATATAATTCACTAATTTCACAAAAACTAACAATTTAATTGAGTATATATAGGTATGGATCAACAAAAGCAACATACTATCACCTCACAATATACACACACAACAATATATATTTCTATAATTCTCTACCTTAAAAATGAAATATTTCAATGGAAAAAATTGAAATTATTGTTGAAAAAGATGAATAAAGAGATCATCACTACCAGATCGGACAGAATAGCCGACGAAAAAAATTTCGTCGACTATGCCAAATTTTCGTCGGCTATTCCTTCTGTCGACGAAACATTCGTCGGCTATAATTCGTCGGTAAAACGGCGTCGGTAAAACCAATGGCCGACGAAAATAACAAAATCGTCGGCTATTTTCGAGTATGGCCGACGATATTACCGACGAAAGTTCATTTTGTCGACCAAACCTGGGCAAAATATCCGACGAAATTCGTCGGATATTTTCGAGTATGGCCGACAATATCGTAAACTATAACCGACGATATCGTAAACTATAGCCGACGAAATTCGTCGGCTATTTATTCTGAAATATAGCCTACGATTTCATCTATTTCGTCGGTTATTTCGTCGGAATATATTAATATTTTAATAGGTATTAATTAGTTATAGCCGATGAAATAATGTCATTTTCGTCGGTTATAAAAGTTATAGCCGACGAAATTTGGTAAATTTCGTCGGCTATATCACTTATAGCCGACGAAATAATGCCAATATCGTCGGCTATTCTTACATTTTGGGGAAAAAAAATTAAATTAATTTCTAAATTACCATTCCAAGCAACCTGCAATTCACAATGACAATCCATGCATTCACACCAACAAGAAACACGTCTAAATGACTTATTATTTAATTTATTCCAATATACATAAAATATAACCCTAATCATCACCTAAAGCACTAAAGTTCTCCACGTCATCCCCAACATCCTGCTCTCCATCATGCTCGTCATCCTGCTAAACGAACTCGGGAGGTTGAGACATTGGAGGTTCAACTAACGGCTGAAACGGGGGCGGGGGTTCAAGGCTTTGTTGTTGTGCCGCGAACATATCATACCACCAGTTTTGTTGGCCGGCGTAGTTGTGTCGCCGATTTCTCTCGCATTCAGCATGCCAACTGGACATATCCAAATGATACTGCTGTGTTATGCGGTGTTGCTCCTGTGATCTCTAGGACTCGGCCGCCAATCTTCCGGCCAATCTTTGCACTTCCCCCCTCATCCGTTGGCTGTCCCCGCCTCCCTTCTTTTGACCTCCCTTAGTGGTCTTCAGGAGTCCTATTCCAGAACTTCCCAAACCCCGGCAGTAGTATTGGTTTGACCGGTTTGGGAAGGCTGCGTCAAACATCCTCGCTGCCGTTTGGACATTCAATCGGTCGACCTGGCGCAGGGCTTCTTGCAGATCTGCCTCTGAAATGTTCGGTTGTGTCTCTCGAACTACTTGCTGCAACACTTCATCTTCGGCCCGGTTCACCTTCTCCTAATTGAACGGGAAAAAAAAAAAAATTTAATATTCAAACAAATATATAATTAAGTAAAATTAATAATTAAATTTTAAAATCGTAATCAACGACTTACGAGCTGTTTTGTCACTTGTGGATAAGCCTTCTTGAACGTCTCCACGTACGGGTTGCTATCAGGATGATCTCTAAGCGCCTCCTCCTGATATTGTGCAAATGGCCTAGAACCACCATGATGGGGGGTTGTGTTACGGCGGCGGTTCGCAGAGTTTATCCGAGACCGTTCCTTCAAACAAATAATAAAATATTAGAAAAATGTATCAAAAAATATTAGTGTAATAATTATAAAATAATTAAACTAATAATTAAAATTTTAACAAAATAAACATTTATAGTTAAGTTTAGTATTTACCTGTATAAGTGGGTTGTTGAAGTCTACTGTCTTCAACCAACGCCACTCGTACTCCCTGAACATGAACTCTCTTGGAGTACCCATACGACCACGGTTGTCGTATTCGTTAAAGTGGGTACGGAGCTCGTTCTTCCACTCTTTGAACCTACGGAAAAAACAAAAGTGCATTAGAAATATTATTAATATCATGAAATATTTCCAATTATAAGATGAGGAATTCCCAACGTACCTCGAGTTTTGCATCGCGTCCGCCCAATCCTGCTTGTGTTCGGCAATCTCGAAGTATGTCTGAAAGATAATATTTTATTAGCTTTACAATTATAACAATACCGAAAGTTATTAAATATTACAATAAAGAAATTAAATTTTTTAAATTACTCACCGACGCCGCGTTGTTGACCTCCCTCTTGATCTCTCCCGGCACATCAGCCCACCGTGTCCACAACATAGGGACTCTATCCCTAATCAGTGCCCCCACGCAACCCGTGTAATCGCGACGTTTTTTTCCCCTGAACCTCCTGATTAAGGGGTTCGTTGATCTGGATCCTCCTCCTGCTCTCAACAGTTCTCCTGAGCGTGTCAAAACATATGACACCTCTCGTATTCCTTGTTGAACTGCTAGCGGCTGTCCCTATCACATAAACGACGATTGGTTAATAAAATTAAATATTAGTGCGTTAATTTTAATAAAACATTTAATTAATAAAATCAAATGTTACCTGAACTGGATGACCCGTCTGTCGACTTTCCTTTTCTCCTCGCCGAAATCAGGAGCTCAGGTCTCTCAAATGGCTGCTGATGGTATGCCTCCGCAACACTCACGTACTGAGGCATATCAGGCCATATGGGCACACCACGAAAGTCGACCTTGGGTATCGCAGAGATGTTGTACGGGAGGCAGAACTGATTTGGGAGAGTAGGCTTCTCAGTCGAGTCAGCAGCAGACGTCGCCGGACTCGTCATCGGCTCCCGATGAACCTCAGGCATACGGACCTGAGGAACGTCTGGAGCTATCTCGTCCTAAAATAGCTGCCTACTGAACCTCGAAGCATCTGGCCCGAGAGGGGGACGTGAACTGCTCGACGGCCGCCCCGCCTGGAGAAGGGTCTGGTGCCGAGAACTCACACTCCTCCGCGGCTGGGATGAATCCACAGTCCTCCGCGGCTGGGATGAATCTACACTCCTCCGCGGCTGGCTGATGGTCCTCTCAAGCTGGCTAAGGGTCCTGTCGGAGTCTGCGGAACCGGCAGAACTTCCAGAACCCCTAGATCTGGAAGAACGACGGCCTCCGAATAACTGTCTGAGTGCATCGGCCATCTGTAGCTTGAGGCATTAATATATTAATTAATATTAAATTATATTACATTAAATAACAAATTCTAATTAATATAATAACCAATAATACTAACATATTTTAAAACATACTAACAAATTAATTTTTCAATTTTAACTAATTTTAAATAATACTAACCATTAACATAAATATAACCATTTATATAATTAGGCTACTAATTTATACGTATAAATTATACAATTATACCTAAATTATACAATTAAAATAAATTTTAAAAAAAATTACCTAAATTAACATAAATACCTAAATTAACAATTATATCTAAATTAACAATTATATCTAAATTAACATAAATACCTAAATTATACCTTAAAAAATTACCTAAATTAACATAAATACCTAAATTATACCTAAATTAACAATTATATCTAAATTAACATAAATACCTAAATTATACCTTAAAAATTACATAAATTAACATAAATACCTAAATTATACCTAAATTAACATAAATACCTAAATTAACAATTATATCTAAATTAACATAAATACCTAAATTATACCTAAAACAATTACCTAAATTAACATAAATACCTAAATTATACCTAAATTAACATAAATACCTAAATTATATACCTAAATTATAAAATTAAAATAAATTGAACAAAAAAAAAATGGCAATTGCCTTCGGATCTGTTTTGGCGGAGGAGGAGGAGGGGAAGGAGGAGGAGGTGGCCGGAGGAGGAGGGGAAGATTCCGGCCGGATGGAGGAGGATCGGAGGGCCGGATGGAGGAGGAATGTTAAGGCCGGCGCCGATTTGAGGAGGAGGAGGACGAGTGTACTTGATTGGAGGAGGAGAGCGGCCGATTTGAGGAGCGGAGGAGGCGTTTTTGCGGATTTAGGGTTGAAAATGTCGGGCTACTGCGGCTTTCTGCTTTTATAGCAGAGAGAATAGCCGACGAATTAAAAGATTTCGTCGGCTATTCTTTGAATGTCGTCGGCTATACTTTGGAAGATCAGCAGCCGTCTGATCTGAGCCATCCAATGGCGGACAATAAAAAGGCGCGGATCGCAAGAGTTTAGCCGACGAAAATTATATTTCGTCGGCTAAACTGAGAGAATAGCCGACGATTTAAAATATTTGGTCGGCTATCCTTTAGAAAATCAACAGCCGTTGGATCTGAGCCATCCAACGGTGGACAATAAAAAGGCGCGGATCGCAAGAGTTTAGCCGACGACATATAATGTTCGTCGGCTAAACTGTAGGTCAAACCACTAAGTCAAACCTCTAAACGCTTAAAAACGGAAATTAGTGTAGTTAAACGACGGTTTCTGGCCTCACCTTCAACAGATAATAGTTTCAAATCAATGAGACGCAACTAATCGTATAAAAAATTTACAAAATTGATTTAACGAACGTCAGGCTACCCATAGGAAAATGGAAGTAAAAAACAGTTAACCGCAACATTCGGCACACAGAGTTTATCAGAATCTTGTCATTTTTCAACCGTAGACGTATTTCATTATTTCGGTTATCTCTTATTTCACAACATTTTTCCATTTGAAGAGTCTACGTATAGTAACTATTTGAAACTATACATTCACTTAAACAGTTAGTAAACAAGTTAAGGAACATTAGTGCATATGTTCTGATTTTGAATCTAAAAGTTTATAAAATCTATTCCAACCGTCAGATAGCACCGTTAAGATTAAATACATGTATAAACAAAAATCCAACTACATCTGACAACGTTAAAGGCTCGATCGGGACAGTCAACCGGGTGAGTCAACCCTTTAAACGCTTAGAAATGGTAATTGCCCTGTCTAAATGACGTTTTTTTGCCTGACCTTCAACAGATAATAGTTTCAAATCGATGAGACGCAACTAATCGTATAAAAATTTTACAAAATTGATTTAACGAACGTCAGGCTACCCATAGGAAAACGAAGGAATAAAACCTTTGACCGCATCTTTCGCCACTCAGATTTTATCAGAATCTTATCTTTTTCCAACTGTAGACGTATTTCATTATTTCGGGCATATCTTATTTCACAACATTTTTGCATTTGAAGGATGAAGCAATGGTTTATCATTAGTTATGGTTTATTTTTGCACTTTGCACGGGTCACCCTTGGCGAGATCATCAAGATAAAATATTTGTTTCACCCATGTGGCTAAAACGAACGGGTCATCCTCATACCATGATGTACTAGTGCTCACAGAACTTATGCCGTATTGATCGGTTTTCATGCTCTGCGGCCGTGTGTCAAACAATCTACACTTGAAAAGGTGCACTTTCATGCTTTCCCCATAATGCAGTTCCACAACTGAATGGAGAACACCGTAATAGTCAACTCCATCATCCGCACCATGTGCCATAACCCTTGAATTTTGTGTTTTCAGTCTGACGTCTCTCTCTTCACATCGAAATAACACACCATTCACCTTGTACGTCGCATAAACTTTTGAATAGACCGGCTTCATCGCTAGCAGTCTGAGTTCGTGCGACCAATTTGGGTGATTATCATTTTTAATGAGGTCCATCTGCAACCATCAGAATCAACTATAAATATGAATAATTATACACAATCATATATAAATACGTATAGAATAATGTTAAAGTTACGTACCCAGCGACCGAAATACTCTGCGAATGTCCGGTTGTGGTAATCGAGATCACCTCCTACTTGTTCACAGTTTAGATGCATGTTCTTCTAAATCTGAACTTCTAAACAGTTAATTAGTACCCACCAATGTGCAATGGCTACCTCATAATCTGTCAACTTGTAGGAAACTGGCATGTTTCCACCGCGTACAACATCGTCGGAGAGTATGGAAAGATTGAACTGTGAAGGTACATCTTCCGGTATGCTTTCCTGTAACGCTCCTAAATACAGCTTCATGTAGGTGACGCACTCGTGCGCAATATATGCTTCAGCTATACATCCTTCAGGTGCGGATCTGTTTTGGACAAAATCATTGTATTGTCCAAGTTGCCTATAAATCAAGTTTTTAAAGTGTTATGATAATACATTAATACTAAATCACATATATTGATGAGGAAATTCACATAAGGTGTAAAATACGTACCTTTCCATTGGATACATCCAAGTGAAGTGCACATGCAGGACCGGTAAGCAACAACTGCCGAGGAAGATGGATCATGAGGTGAGGCATGATGTCGAAAAAATTTGGAGGAAATATCATCTCAAATTTACACATCATATGAACGATGTCTTGTTGCATTTCCCGGAGGTCAGATTTTCTCACTTCCCGTGTGCATACCTTCTGGAAAAATCTAGCGAACGCTACTAACGGCTCCACAACGTGACGGGAAAGGAACGGTCGAATGAAAACAGGGAAGAGACGTTGTAGCAGGATATGATTGTCATGACTTTTCAACCCGTAAAGATTGTTGAATTGTCTGTTCACACAATTGGCTATATTTCCAGCAAAGCCTGAAGGATACTTGGCCCGACTTATCCAATGGAAAATTTCTGATTTATGCTCAGGCTTGACGGTGTAAGGAGCTTGAGGCATTTTTCTCTTCCCTTGTTTCAACCATAGTTGTTTTCTGATATTCATGTTTTGCAGATCAGTGCGAGCCTTAGGACCTCTTTCGTCTTTCCCTCCAAGTTCAGCGTTGTGCCCACCACACTTTCAGAAACATTTTTTTTCTATGTGCATAACGTCTAGGAAGTGACGGATCAGCAACTCAAACCAGTACGGGAGTTCCCACAATATGCTCTTATGTGTCCAGAATTTGTACTCCTCAGGTCTTTCAGGTATTTCCGCTACAATATCGGGATGATTGCTAAGGGGCCAAAAATCGTACACATTAAGCACTGCAAAAATTTCTCTTCCCGTCCATCCTCTGGGAGGACCACCGTGTTCTTCGGTTCCATCAAATGTGGCGGACTCGTAATGCCAGTGGTGATCCGCCGGAAGGAACACACGATGACCCATTCTGCATATCTTGTTGCAATGAGGGGTGCTCCCATAATCGCTGAGGCACTCTGGACAAGCCATGTATCCCCTAACAACGCTGCCCGACAACATCCCATAAGCAGGAAAGTCACTGATGGTACCAATAACCATGGCATGCATCTGGAACGTCTCCTCCTTGTACTTGTCAAAAGTGGGATGACCAACGTCCCACAATACCTTAAGCTCTTCAATCAATGGTCTCATATACACATCGAGACATTTCCCTGGGTAACCAGGCTCCGGTATCAACAACGTCAACATATTATATTCCTTCTTCATGCACATCTACGGAGGAAGGTTGTAAGGTACCAAAACCACCGGCCATATACTGTATGAAAGACTCATGGTGCCGAAAGGGTTGAACCCGTCGGTTGAGAGCCCAAGCCTGACGTTTCTGACATCTGACGCAAAATGAGGAAACTTATTGTTTATATGCTTCCAAGCCGCTCCGTCAGAGATGTGTGTCATGATATCTGCGTCTCCCGCGTCCCACTCACCGTGTCATCTCATAGCTTTTGCGGTGGTTTCTGACATGTACAACCGCTCAAGCCTATCTCTCAACGGAAAATACCGAAGCACTTTCACAGGTTTCCTATTGCCTGCTCCCGTCAACTTATATCGGTCAGAATGACATATCGGACATGCGTCAAGGCTAGCAAGGTCATTCCCTTCTGCATCTTTACCCCAGAAGAGAACGCAGTCAAATGCGCATGCATGGATCTTAATGTAGGAAAGCCCTAGATCTTTGAGGATACTTCGGACCTTACGGTGATTGATAGGATTACGATGACCCTCCTCCAACAACGAACAAGTGTACTGTAGATATTCATCCACTTGCCTGATAGTCGATTTTGTCTCGACTTTAATCCTCATTACCTCCATCACACTTTCAAGAACTGTCTTCTCAGAACTTGAAGACACAGGGGTCTGTTGCAATGCAATCAGTTTGTTGTACTTGTCAAAGGCAGCAGTGTCGACGACTTGTGGAAAGGGCTGCACCGGGTCATGCATATATTGTTCCCCACGTACACCGCTTTTAAAAGGAAACACGTTGTTGACGAATGCCATTGTTGGATCGTTGGATGTACTACTACTGCACGCCTAAAAAAACTGCCCATGATCATGCGATCCATCTAATGATGGCCCACCGTGATATATCCAACGTTTGTACTTCGGCCAAAACCCATTACTCTTTAGGTGCTCCCATATTGTCCTAATCGGAAATCGACACATATCACTGCGACACTTACATTTATTGCACG
Source organism: Potentilla sterilis (assembly GCA_963682095.1). Classification (NCBI taxonomy): domain Eukaryota; kingdom Viridiplantae; phylum Streptophyta; class Magnoliopsida; order Rosales; family Rosaceae; genus Potentilla; species Potentilla sterilis. The sequence continues at coordinate 22,716,647 of OY821760.1, forward strand.
GGCAATAATGGTATTCATTCCCGTTTGCATTTTCCTCGACGAACTGCAAAAAATTCACAACTCCTGTAGTGTATCGTCGGTCATGCCTTGGAAGCGAAATCCAACTCTTATCCAGATCCATATATAGCCTGATAATAATATATATGTATAACTTTAATTAATAAGAAATTAATTAACACATACATATATATATATATATATAAATCCTTAATAATTAATTACATTACAATATATATTATTATCAACATCAACTCATATATATATACCATTAACAACCATTATTTAAGTTACACTATATATCAACCATTATTTAAGTTAATTACACTATCAACAACTATTAATTAACATATATATATATATATATATATATATATATTAACACTAATTAAAATAACATCAAATTAAAACACATAATTAAACTAAAACTCAAAATCAACTCAACTAAAACTCAAAATCAACATATATACATACATTCTAACACTAAAACAACAACAAATTAAACAAAAAATCACTTAATACATCAAAATCACTAAAACTCAAAATCAACTCAACTAAAACTCAAAATCAACATATATACATACATTCTAACACTAAAACAACAACAAATTAAACAAAAAATCACTTAATAAATCAAAATCACTAAAACTCAAAATCAACTCAACTAAAACTCAAAATCAACTCATATACATACATTCTAACACTAAAACAACAACAAATTAAACAAAAAATCACTTACTAATCAACTCAACTAAAACTCAAAATCAACTCAACTAAAACTCAAAATCAACATATATACATACATTCTAACACTAAAACAACAACAAAACAAAAAATCACTAAAACTCAAAATCAACTCAACTAAAACTCAAAATCAACATATATACACATATACGTACCTATATATAGCTCCACAATGTAAGAGAGGACGGATTTCAACAATACCCACAGATTTTTCACTCTTTCTCCCATTTTTCCCCTTTTTTTTCGTTTTTTTTTTAAATGAGCAGCTGCTGCCCAGATCTGAAAATTTATAGACTTATAGCCGACGAAAATGTCAACTTCGTCGGCCATACTTCCAAAAGTTTTTGTCGGCTAATGTTTCGGAGAAAGGCCGACGAAAATACAAATCGTCGACTGAAATATGAATATAGCCGACGATTTTTTGAAAATACCAACGAAAAAACAGTTTCGTCGGCTATGGTGAAACTATGGCCGACGATTTTTTTTTCCACCGACGAAAAATAAAATCGTCAGCTATTCCTTAGAATTACCGACGAAAATTTTAATTCGTCGGCCGTTTTTTTTTATTTCGTCGGGAAAACCCTTTTTTCTGATAGTGCATACCAAGTTAAAAATCAATGGGTAGTAGAGGAGAATGCTTAGGAAGACCCGATTTGAAGCTTTTCACATCCAAAAATGAAAATCGGTGGAAAAATTTGAGGGGAGGAAAAATTTGATGTTTTTTGCCTCTTTTCCCGATCTGGAAAACAAGTGTAGGTTTTATAGTCTGGGTCTATGATGCACGGACACGCCGAAAATGTGTCGTATCCCGTATTGGACACGGATACGCACACAATATGCTCAAATACGGTGGAATACGGTCGGACACGCGTATCTAACTTGGACACGAAATGGACACGCGCATATTTTCCTTGGAGACGTGCGTATTTGCCTTGGATACGAGGGTGGACACGAAGCAGGACAGAGAGAGTGGACACGAAAAACCCTAGAATTTCAATTCGAAAATCCTTCTTACCTAGGTTGAATCGGTTCAATTCCTTCTATGAAATTGACGTGCAGGCCGAGCCCTTCCATTCCGGACCGAAATCGGGTCAAATGGTGGCCGGAGGAGGAACATCCGAACCGTCGGGGGCGGAGCTTCCCGAGCTGTGCACGGCCACATGGCGGCGTTTCACGCCGTGCTGCTGCCACAGACGAGGAGAGGAGACCGAGATGGTTTGAACGCAACCAGTGACGCGCCGTTTGGTGGCCGGACGGCGGAGCTAGGTGGAGGCGGTCCGCTGTGTCAGTGGAGCTCGGGGCGCGTCGGGGAGAAGAGAAGGACAAAAAGAAGAAAAAGGAAAGAAAAGAAAAAGAGAAAAAAAGAAATTGACCTGTTGTAACGAATGTAAGAAAGAACACAGAATTACGTGGTTCACCAACGATATGTTGGCTACGTCCACGGGCAAAGGACAGCAGTTTATTTATCTTGAGGAAAACAGAATACTAAATACAATTAGGTTTAGGATGTTTATATACTAAACCCAAAAGGAAAACCTAGCCCAACATAACAGATATCGTGGGCTAGTTCAAGGCATATACTAACATGACCTTTTGGGAAAATTCCTCAATTTATTCTCTTCTAAAAACGGAAAGTTACTGATTTTTACATCGTAACTTTTTCATACGAACTCCAATTTAAACGTGTTACGTATCCACGAATTCATTTTAAAATCCTCTAACTCGTCGTGAAATAAAACTCTCGATCGGGTCAACTTATAAAAAAAATTAATCTTTGAAACTTCCGAATCGTGAAAGTCGATGGGGAAAGTGAAGCTTAGAGGCTAATTGATGGGGGGTGTGTGAAGGAGAAGAGGTGGGAGTTTGGAATACCAAAAATCATTTATTAGATTTTGGGAGAAGATGAAGTCATCGTTATTATAAACTATTTTTTTTGCATTTCACATATTTTTGTTATGCATATATATAATATTGAAAATTTAGTTAACGTGTCCACCACGTGTCCATATTCAAAAAAAAAAAATTGGCGTGTCCGCGTATCGTATTGTGTCGAATACGGACACACGTACTCGTATTCATGCTTCATAGGTCTAGGTTTACTTAGGCGACGAAAATTAATTTTTCGTCGCCTAAGAGCCACACTTAGGCGATGAAAATATTATTTTCGTCGCCTAAGAGTACATCTTAGACGACGAAAATTAAGTTTTGTCGTCTAAGAAGAAAACCTACCGACGAAAAAAAATTCGTCGTGCTCGTCATTTCTTAGACCACGAAAAAAAAGTTCGTCGTCTAAGATTTTTTCTTAGGCGACGAATTTTCAATTTTCGTCTCCTAAGTACAAATCTTAGGCGACGACTTCTTTTTTTCGTGGTCTAAGACTGTTCTTAGGCGACCAAAATTTTTTCTTAGGTGAGGAAAGTTTTTTCGTCTCCTAAGCTATCTTAGGCGAGGAATTTTTTAAAGTTTATCGCCTAAGGTTTTTTTTCCTTGTAGTGAACTGCTGCTACTGCTGCTATGTAGTACATCGATTTGTGTTTATTACCTTTTGTTTAAGTTTGAAGAACATTTGATGTATAAATATTGCATGATCCGATTTGGAATGAATGTGTTGGTTTTGGATTGTGAATATAATGTGTTGGTTTGAATTGGTTCATGATATGAGTTGTGTATGTATGCATTTGGGATGTTTTGGCAGTGCAGGTTTTGGTTTTGTAAATGGACAATACAGAAGCAGGTTCTGTATTGAAATGCAAAAACATCACTTAAGCGACAGACAATGAAATATTCGTCGCTTAGGAACATCTTAAGCGACAGAGAAACAACAAACTCTGTCGCTTAAGATAGTACTTAAGTGACGTACAAACATATCTCCATCACTTAAGATTAGAATAAAAAATCAATTTCTTGAATATATGTTAGTCGCTCTAGTTTGAATCGACCAAGTTTGTTAGTCGTTTAGGTATATCTTAAGCGACAGAATAACACTAAACTCCGTTGCTTAAGATAGTACTTAAGTGACGTGCAAAGCTATATCTGTCGCTTAAGAGTAGAATAAAAAACCAATTTTCTGAATATATGTTTGTCACTCCAATTTGAAGCGACGACGTTTGTTACTCGCTTAAGATAAACGTGTTTAAGCGACATAGGTGTGAATCCGTCGCTGAAGAGACAACTTAAGCGACGATGAATGAAATATCCGTCGCTTAAGTGCTTAAGCGATGCTGTTTAAGCAATAACACTTAAGCGACGAACAATCCGTCCCTTAAACGTTAAGCGACGGACAAACTCCCTTAAGCGACAGCAGAGGTCCGTCGCTTCATTGCTTCCATGGCGTTGTGAACATGTGACTTTGGGATGCATGTAGACAATAGTCATCTGCATTATATTGTTGAATGAATCAAATTAAACATCAATGGTATAGGCCACAGAATCAAAAGGAACACGTATATCGATCTTCATACATAATTCTGCATCATTTTTTATAGAAATAATTGGTGTTATTGTGAATGACATCCATCCAGCGTCACCCATAAAAAGGTGTATTATAACATTATCTCATATAATCGTTGTCAAATTCAGCCTGCTCGATAAGGTTAAAGTATTTGTAGCTATCAAAATTTAAAGCAGCGGTGGAGAGTATTAATATCTAGCTAGGGCATGCAGCTTCAATCAATTTATAACTTCATTGATTCCATTGATGTTGATGATCAAAGAGAAAAGGCAAGGGTCTGTATTTTCTTGTATAATCTTAGCCAGGCTTATAAGGAACAAAAGAGATAAGGAAAAGAATGGTTTTGTTTGTAACTTGTAAGTGGGCGGTTTCTGCATATTTTGAGTGGTCGAAGTCGAAGAACAATGACAAAACATATATATCACCTCTAATTTTGCAATAATGCATGCTTCGATAGAAAACCAAAATCACTAGTCCCATTCTCAAGTTCTGGTAAATATGCCAATGCCACTGATCGACATGGTCGGTGATGGGGCCATATATGCATGTCTTCCCAATTTTCGGGTCCCAATCCCACAGACCACAGCCAACTTGTCACAGCAAATTTATACGTATTCATCAAAATATCTCTAATCTTTCTTTCCCAATCGGCACGGGATATTAACCTCTGTTAATTTAACTTTGCTCATTTGTTAGTGAACAAGATTGAAGAGTAGTTTTGGGTTGTTGATCAATGATGTTAGAGTTTAGTAAAGATTTCGATGAGAAATTGATCGAGTTTCTTGTTTTTGTATTTATAAGTTGAGTTTATTGGTATCTCGATCAAAAATGCTAGCTAGCTTGTTTATATTTTTATTTTATATTTTATTTGAAATATGGAATTTCATTGACTAAGACTTAGTTTGGTATTGAGGTGAAAATATTCAAATATTAAAAAACTGAGTTACAAATAATAAGCAACATCATACATGCTTTTTAAAATCGCGGTTTTTTCAACTAAATTTTATAAATAATTAAGCACCTCATAAAAAACTTACCAAACACATAATCAACTTATAATGATGATTATAAGTGCTTATTTCTCCTAAAACTCAATACCAAACTAAGTCTAAAATAAGGACATAAGAAAGTTTTACATCATATGCGGATTTAATACAACATTTGTAAGGCATAAATGCCCAAAACTATATGACCAGAAGTTTTATTAAATCAAATCAGCCTTAGAGACGTGCCCATCAACACCCCCTCGCTACCACCACACTCATGGTCATGCCGTCACCATGGTCAAACCGGCAAGTACGATCGTCAAGTACGATCGTCGCACCGCCTAGAGGAGACGCGTCACCGCCACATGCGAAAGCTAGGGTTTGTATACTTCAGACAATCCGAGGCTCTCTCCCGACCCCTTTCTAGCTAGCATTGTAGTTGTATTAACATATATGTATAATAATCTAGCTACTTACTGATGTGATGTCTTCTTATTCGCGGTTCTCAAGTATTGATTATTTGAGTTGTGAAATTGGGTTAGATTTCCTTATAGTACTGTATATTTGAGTATTTGACCAGAAAGCTAGTAGACTAGGTAAGAGATTAGAAAACAAACTGCTACAAAGTTTATAATTTTGGTACATGCAGATATGTGCAATGTGTACCCCGGCCGCCCTAGCTCTCTCTCTCTCTCTCTGGGGCGCATTGGCTTATATGGAGCAATATATAGTTAGTCTCAGTCACATGCCCATCAGAGCAACCGGCCGATCGAGTTGACAAACCGCCAAACTGGTTCAAGCCACGGGATGCATGCTTCTAGTTCTTGTTCTAATAAATACCTACCTCGCTTTTCAATTTTTTTTCTTCTTAATATAACAATGAGATTAGACACTTGAACTGGCATGGCCTAATCGTAACCTAACTCCTTGTCATTTCTCACTAATTTGTGAGAGCTTTTTCCTTAAAACTACTCTTTAAGGAAAATTATTCAACGCATTAAGGTGCAAGTGAACTAACACTCAAATATACAATTTTAACCATTTATTTAATTACCAAGTGCATCTTGATGTGCTAAATCCGCTCCCTCTCTCTAATTAGTACCATAAACATTAACCAATCTTGCTAATGCTAACTCATGCTGCATATAGGTGGCCCCATGCAGCCGCTAATCAACCTAGCGCAGCCCTAGCAACCACTTAATTTGATCTCTCTAATTCCCTTTTAAATTTTTAATTAGTCGAGTATACTACATTTATTAACATCCTTTTACGGCCACTCTCTCTCTCTCTAGCAGATCGAAGAGGAGGTTATGATTTCCATGAAATTCTATTTCCAAATATAAAGAGTGAGGTGATCACTCGGACTAAACCTAGCTATAGCTACCAGCAATGCAAGCTCGATTAAATAATCCCAGATTAGTACTTTGACTGGAAATAATATATATGTCAGTTGTGCTTCAAGATTTCGTCACGAGAAAGCATATATATTCACTGGTGTATATATACTACAGTACAACCAGCAAGTAGTGATATAATCAAAAGAGTGATATATATATAGCTTATGCTTACCCCCAAACCCTCATACTACCAAAACGGACGTATGTCTGCTGAGCTCTCCTGAAAACGTACGAAGCGATCGATCAGCAGAAGAGCAAGTGTATACATACTTGTACAAACGTACTCCAATTTCTTTCGCCGTATTACGTACTACCTCCAATCTAGTGTTCGTTTTGCTGCTGGAAGCAGCATTTTGGCAGTTGAGAAAGCTATGAACTATTCAGGAAGCAAATTAGGCTGTATGCGATCACGAGAAAGAGAAGTATAGCATGCACCAGATCGACAGACTACTGTACTACTATGACTGTCTCGTGCTCCTAATTCCATCTCTTAATTAATCATCTCTAATAATACTCTCGATTGGTTCTCGATCACATAGACATAATATTCAATCACATGCATAAATCCAAACCCAGTTGGCAACAATGATCTTTCTGATCTGGAGTCTTTGAGGAGTTTGGTGTTATGCAGATGCTCTCTCTCTCTCTCTCTCTCTCTCTCAATAGATCGAAGAGAAAAGAAAACAAAAGGAAAAATGAGGAAATTAATGAAGGTCAATGAAATTATAAGTTGGGGAGGCTGCTGCTTGCTAGCTTAGCCCTACAACTTTCCAGTAAAGACAAGATTTCATACATATGAACAGAATGTAAAGATTTTATCTCTATCTCACTAGGGGTCCAAAGGTCGGTCCACTCTGAGAATGACTGCCATCTATATTACATCTATATTTACGTGTTAGCATGCATTAGGTTTAATTATATTAATATTATGGCCTTAATTAAGAATTATATGCATACTTAAAGTCAATGTTGATCGGCCTGGGTGATGTCTTTGATATGTGAAAGTGGGTGAAAATTATAAGCCTAACTTGCATCATCACTTTGGCTAATACAGTAATACTCATCACCTACTTCCAATTCGTATCCATGATTATCTAACCAAATTGGTAACCAAATCTTTCTATCAATGGGATTCTAGCTACTTGGATATTTACAGGACACATCTCAATATATGTACGTGTGGTACAATCACTAAGTCTATTACCGTACCTTGCTAGGTTTTCCATCAGCTTCATGTAATGTGCAGCACAAAATCAAGTTAATATATTATTTATGTTTCCTATTTTAATCATAGCTAATTAGTCATTTTCATACACTGCTATGCTTCATACATAAATCTTTTTAATCTATGTTTTTTACACATATAAAATATAACGGTACACAGCAATTACACGCCGTGCATACAAAAATATCTAACACAGTAACATATATATAGCTTGATTTTATTGCATGTGTAATAGATATACATAGTTTCACTCCTATGACATGCATGATTTATCTAAACTGGTTGTCAAAACAAATTAGTTGTCAATATCATATTGAAAATTCGGTCTCTGATCTTTCTCGAATATGCAGAACTTCTTTCAACCCCTTTGGGACCTGGAAAGAAGAAGACAAATCACTAATCTAAGCTAAGCCAGTCGCTTATAGTCCTTGTATCTTTTGCATGGCTCCAGATTATTGCTCTAGCTAATTGCCAGAAATTTCCATTTATTTTTCTTCACGCGTTTAAAGTTTGTATATATATATGATTTAAGAGTCGATTAACTAGACTCGCTCGTGTAGCTTAACAATCTGGCCTGCTCTTGTTTTTCAATTCTGGGATTCCCTGATGAGGACCCATGCCAGTTTGAGGTATATATTAGTCCTCTAATACGACACGGTTCGGCTTTTACATAACAAAGCAAAGCAACCGGCCAAAACCCTAACAAGCTTTTGCAGCAGGATGATATTTATGGAAACTTTAATTTGGATGGATTATATATGTAATTAAACCAGTACTAGCTATAGACTGATGATCGATCTAACTAGAGAGAGAGAGAGGTCATCATCGATCATGATGCAAGTGGTGAATAATACAGTAGAACTCGAATTTTCTCGAAGTTTAGCTGTCAAATATAAGTTAATATCAAGTGTAAACAGCTAGGGTTACGTATATGAATGAATGATGAAGATCAAGGTAAGTAAAATGTCTGAAAATGGAGGGGGCAATGCATTATTAAACATACACAAACGAACATGTAGAGGAGAAAACGCAGTTGGTGTCATCATCACCCAATCCACTCATCCCAAAAACAAGATTAGTCACGGGTTTCATTTGACTCACACATCACCATACTCCACTAGATACAAGTATATATATATATATATATATATATATATATATATCCCTACCTCCCTACCAAGTACATATAGTGCATTCATCGATGACCGATCATGTCCCAAAAAGAAAAAATGTATAATGTATGCATGCGTTGCTCAACACAATTAGCCCCATATATACCCCAACCTCCCTGCCAATTACTTTCATACAACTTGGACACATATAGTTGCCTTGCTCTTACATTAATTAGTTCAATGGTTCTGATTCAACTCATGGTTGATTTGGTAATATAATTTATCTTAAGTATATATAGTTGATCTACATCTTAAACTAATAATTCCTCTGTTGTTAATTTTTTTGAACATTATATCGGTGTAATGATTCATATTCTATATTTTTTTATTTTTGTCGATCATTTCAATTGTATTCGTTTGTTATTCAAGTACGTACCCAAAAAGCACCTTCTACGTATCTTGCATTCTTGCTAAACCCATAATCATCTAGTCTAATTACCAATGTGGTCGGTTGGTGTTATCGGAGAAATTACCGGAGAAATTCTTTTACCATACCAACTTGAGAGGAGACTACTTCATTCCGATATAGATATAGGATTATACGGTGTATAATTACATTTTTATTTTTGATAATGAATTATGACGAAAGAAAGAAAGAAATAAAAGGTCCCGGGCACCGCTAAGGGTGGCCACCCTGTCGTGTTCGAAAAGTCTATTTCTCATTTTAAACTCTTTACCAGCATTACCTCTGATTAGCAGGGCCCACCTCCGGGCCTGAAAGCTATGTAGATCTTTCTAATTAACTCCTCTCCTCTACCTCACCTCTCCTCGATCATTTTTTTTTTTTTTTTTTGCTTCCACCTCCATCTTCATCTAGCTACTTCATCTTCATGGTAAATTACCAGTTTACTTTTTAAGGGCTGGCAGCAGAGTTACCATCTCTTATCTTGCCCACCACTTGCACTTAGTTCGTACAATTTGACTCATCTTAGTGAGTTTATGGTATAAAGAGGCCAGTGGTCGAAGCCAAACCAAACCATATTGCAGCAACTATATCTAGCTAGCATCCATAGTTCTCGGCCAGAAACTGGGAAATGAACTCTGATCGTAATTAGCTCTAATATTGGATAGATCGTCGGTTAGTTTATGGCAATTGCAGCAAAGAGGATGAGCCACGAAGAAGAAGAATCGAACAAGCAGCAGGGGCATCATCCTCATGATGAGGTTGATGATGAGCATGAGCATGACATGGTGATGCCGGGCTTTCGCTTCCACCCTACTGAAGAAGAACTGATAGAGTTTTACCTTCGCCGTAAGGTGGAGGGCAAGCGCTTCAATGTCGAACTCATTACTTTTCTCGACCTTTATCGCTATGACCCTTGGGAACTTCCAGGTATATATACATATCCCTCACCTTCATCATCTTATAACATATCGATCAATCCCTATCTACCCTCCTCTTCTTCTTTGAGTTCTGATCTAACTGTATGAAATGAATATTGATGTATACATAGCTATGGCGGCGATCGGAGAGAAGGAGTGGTTCTTTTATGTTCCGAGAGACAGAAAGTACCGGAACGGTGACAGGCCCAACCGCGTAACCACATCTGGATACTGGAAGGCCACAGGAGCCGATCGGATGATTCGAAGTGAAAACTTCCGGTCAATCGGGTTGAAGAAAACCCTAGTTTTCTACTCTGGAAAAGCCCCCAAAGGAATTCGAACTAGCTGGATCATGAACGAGTATCGTTTGCCCCATCATGAAACGGAACGATATCAAAAGGTACACCAACCTATATATATTATACATAAGCATGTACGTATTACAAATTCGAACAACAAATGAATTAAGTAGGTTGCAACGTTTGGAAGCTAGTAGTGATAGAGATCGAGCCAGTGCAAGAGAAGAGAAGGATCGAGTCGAAATAAACTTTCAATTTGGTTTCTAAACCTACCTCTTATTTCAAATTAGATGTTAATTTTCCTTTTTCTCTTGGTTCTGTTTCTCATAGATAATTAGTAGAAGATGCATGTCAATTGTAAGCAATTTATGAAAACATATCCAAGAACAAGGCTGAAATTCAATTTCAACATTAGCTATTCTAGTTTTGATTTTATATATTTAACATGACCACCAAGTTAATTAGGTGAACTACATGAGCTAGCGTAGAGACTTGGATTTAATTTTGTTTAACTCCTTGCAGGGAGAAATATCCCTTTGCCGAGTTTACAAGAGACCTGGAGTGGAAGACCACCCATCTCTGCCTCGATCTATGCCGTCATCCAGAGCCACCGCTAATGCTAATGGTGCATCCACATCAAGATCACTACTGGCTCAGTCTTCGTCATCGTCACCCTCAAACAAGAAGCAGCACAGCATTAACAGTAGTTTGATGGAAAAACTCCAAGCTAATTTTAACTTCAATGGCGGGTCTTCGTCACTTGGCCAATCCGTACATCAACTTCATCATCACCAAGATCAGGTGGCCGCAGATCCAAAAATTAATGAAACAGAAGGAAGTAGTGGGAATTCGGATGTGACAAGCACGCTCGGGGTTGGCCTCCGTAGTAGCGTCACTAATATTCCTCCAATTCATCATCCATCATCCCCACTCGGACTACAATTACCTCATCACCATCACCATGGAGGAGTCCTACACCTCGATGATCAGGCCGAACAAGAGGGGATGTCGACATTCTTGCAGCAGCACCACCACCACTCAAAGCCGCAAACAATGCTGTTCGCCGGATCTTCTGTTTCCACCGCGTCTAATGCCATTGATGATCTTCAAAGACTCTTGAATTACCAACAACAGCAAGCAGTTTCCAACATTGCCAATCAACAACAATCTCTACATGTACAACAATACTATGATGCTCACCACCAACACCAGCAAGTACCCAGCAACGTAGTTAACCCTTTCTCCGGTGCTTTCCCATTGGTACCTCCGCCACCATCGCAGTCTCAGCTCTCCCCCAACGGACTTCCAATAACTGCTTTCTCCGACCGCCTTTGGGACTGGAATCCAATCTCAGAGCCGAACCGGGCGCCAGATCAGTACAACACCAATCCATTCAAGTAATCAGTAATATATCTATACACATATATATATTAATTATCAACTAAATCCAACTGCATATATATTTGATCCATCATCGATACACTACCTCCTCGACCAGTTAATTATATGCTAGCTAGCATGCTTCTAGCTGCTGCGGAATTTTGATATCTCTAGCTAGCTAGCTAGTAGTCCTTGATGATCTCTACATCTTTTTTCACTTTTCTGGCAGACTTAATTTGTAGATCTAGTATTCTAATTAATGATGTGATACTATTATTCGATCTAATTAATCAATGTCTTGAATATATATAAGCCATATATATGATCATGAAAAACTGGGGTTGTTGGGGAGATTTGTTGGTAATCATCCCTTTTGTTGTTGTGGTCATGCTGAATTAAACATGTGATATAGCTAGCAGTATGCATGCATGTATGCCTGAATTGCAGTATGCATGCCGGAAGGTGCTAAATTAGGGTTGCAGAAATCTTATAATGTCAATATTGGTTATCCAGTTCATCTCCCCCTTTTCTTTTTTTTGGTTTCCCTTTTGTCTAAAGCTTTTCCACTACCTCTAGTACGCATGCTGTCAATCAGAGGTAACTAGGCTAGGGTTTTCAATCCAGAGCAGGCAGAGCTGTTAATTGTTACAGTTGATCGATGACGATCACGAAATCCTCGAGATAAGTTAATTACATTAAGATCAACTTAATTAAAGATTAGATCTGAACATCTGCTATTTTGAATGTTTTAACAGTACTAAACTACTAATTAAATATATATATATATATATATATATATGTACATATATATGTACGTGTGTGTATATATATGCAATTATGCAAAAGCACCTTGATCAACGATTCAACATACAATTACATGTACATAATTAGCTTAATTAAACAGTAACTAATATAACTGTTTTCTGTTTTCTGTTTTGGAGTCATCGTTTTACCCCACGTTCTTTCAATTTTACAAACTCCAACCTATTATTCAAATATATATAACAACGATTAAGGCTTAATTTGGTATTGAGGTGAAAAAACTCAAATATGGAAAAACTGTGTTTTAAATAAGTAACATGTCACCTGCTTTTTAAAATCGTTGTTTTTTCAACTAAATTTTATAAATAAACACCTTATAAAAAACTTATGAAACACATAATTAATCAACTCATAATGATAATTATAAGTGATTATTTACTCAACTCAATACCAAACTAAGCCTAAATATGTACCTAGATACTTTGATAATCTATCAATCTAACCGATGGCATGCATATCATACATAGCACAGAATTGATCTTGCAAAAATAACAGTCATGTGGTGTTTGTACCATAAACAGTACTTGGTTTTGCTTACATCATTCGAGAAATGGTAAATTAAAGTTATGCTAATTGATGAAGAAATGTTAACCAAGGTAATTGAAATTTATAAAATATTAATTTTCAATGTGTAAACGTAGAAGCTTTAAGTGACTGATTCCAAAACATATGATCGTAATGAACTAATTAGCCATTCAATCAATACATCACTATATATATATATATGTTCAAAACTCAATTTAGTAACTAGTCATAACGAGAGTGTAAGGATTTAACGAGAGTGTATATATATATATATACTAGCTAATCCTTGTCAAACGATGGTGTATGCTTAACGGATAATACTTGGCTAGCTAACCAGCTGTAATTAGTTAAGGTTGCTGATACCCAGTAACAAATGGTGTTCAGCCAAAGTTCTATTTGAGCCTCATATTCTTAGGGCACATCATGTTTGTGTTGCTCGATCATTATAATGGACATGTCTTTTAATTTGTTATGTATAGACAGCCTTGTCTAACCACGCACAATTTAGTACAAAACTTTAGATAATTGTTTTCAAAGGATCGTTGTGGCTACTCGATCTCAAATCTTAAGTTTGAACAGGACTAAACTCCTAAACCGTTAAAAAAATTCACTTTCATTTGATTAAAACACTAAAACTCCCCAACTTTTTATTATAAAGAATTAGAATATGAAGGACACAAATCCTTAGCTACCAATAAGAATAATATGGTAAAATGCCGCAAATTTTTAATAAAGGCGAATTTGAACCTTCATTTTATGTGCACCTACATCTTTGCACCGCGATTGATAACTTATGTTGTCTTCAAAGCTTAATTCGTTGTCATTTCTCAATACACATCTCGTACGTCTTTGTATTTTCTTTCATGTGTATTAGCTTAAAAAATACGAAACGTACATATGCATGTATATCGCAAAAGTCCTATCAGTTAACCTAGAAACGTACTGTGTATAGAATACCATTTTGCCTCTCTCTCTCTCTCTCTCTCTCTGTCTCTGTCTCTCTCTCTCTCACACACACACACACACACAGAATTTTGAGTATTCAACTCCTGTTGTAGTTTTTTGGTTCAGCTAACTGCTTGACCTAAGTGAAAGGTGAGAACAACGCAAGTAGAACCAAACATATATATCGTTGGACGACGGAGTTTGGAATATGTGTAATTTTATCTATTAATGGATGATAAAAATGCAGTAGAATGATATACTTGTTCTTCATGGGAGTTGGATGCAGGGACTGTTGGTCTCTCTGTCTCTGAAACTATCAAATTCAGAGGATGGGATGGTGATAGGGATCGGGATCAGTAGCATGCATTCTCGATCATTGAGATCTGATCTAGCTCAGAAGGAACTGGATAGAACTGAAGTCTCTTAGGTCATTGAGATCTGATCTAGCGCAGAAGGAACTGGATAGAACTGAAGTCTCTTAGGGCAACTTATACGTACAATTAGTCTAACTGGCTGTGCGGGAGTGAGTGAATGAGTCAATTGGTAGCTAGCAATCGAGTGTGTAGTGTAAGCTAGTAGGTCAGAATCATTATAATTTCTTTTGGTGCTGACAAGTCAACCAGATCCACCCGCATGTGTGCACACTTTGTGGGCGTCGTTTTGATTTTTATTTGTATTAAAGCTACGACTATGCGCATATATATAGAGCTGAGCCTAAGATAAGATCCAGAGAGAGGTCCCTGCTGCAGCAGCTGGACCATAATGCATGATGAATGTGATGCCACACTACACTAGCTTTGCCAAAACAAATACAATATATGATCTTCCCTTCCCTCCTCTCTTGACCTAATTGTACGAGTTGGGACCTCGATCTTCAATTTATTCCTAAATGACCAGATGGTGATCACTGTGTGAATGTAGTGCTTGCTTGACAAGGAAAAGGTCGAGCTATTACCCAATAATATAGCCTACAACTTATTGGCATTGGTAGCCTTAGACTCTCAAGTTAAACAGTGATGTCTGGTACTTTTCATTACATTATCTCAATCATATCTGACAACTATAAGCAATTAAGCATGAGATCTCTGTTAGAGAGGAGAGATCTCACATAAGAAAAGTGACAAATAAAATACAACTTATAAGTGAGTGGATAATATCAAATTGTACTGAGACCTTTTGTGATTAAAAACTCAACACCTTAAAGATAGTTAAGTTGAGACAATATCGGTACAATGAGGATCCACGGGCCACGTTTGTAGCCGTTTAACATGGTATCAGAGTGGGTTCCTCTCCAGTTGCGTCTCCCAATCTTTCGTGGGCTCGAGTATGGGTTCCTTATGTATTTCGCTTGTTGTGTGGGCTTCTTATATTCACTACAAGAAAAAAAACCTTAGGCGACGAAAAAAAAAAATTCGTCTCCTAAGAAAACTTAGCCGACGGAAAATTTTTCTTCCTCTAAGAAATTTTTTTTCGTGGCCTAAGATGCTTCTTAGACGACGAAAAAAGTATTTCGTCTTCTAAGAGAAGAACTTAACGACGAAACAATTTATCGTCGTCTTGGTATTTTCTTAGACGACGAAATAAATATTTCGTCGCCTAAGTGTCAATCTCACTAATAACTGTGTAATTTCAGACAACTGTTTCAATACAAACGGTTATGTAAGAGCGAGAGTAACCCTGAAGGATCGATAGCGGAGTCGTACATTACACATGAATGTGTAACATACTGCAACTTATATCTCCGTAACAGTGACGAAGCAGAATCTTCTACACCGGCCTCCACAGTACCTGAGTTCAAACTTTCAGTCATATCTAGTGTCGTACGTCCGTTTGGTAATTTACCAAGTTCAGAAAGATTGACAGATGCTGAGCTAATTGAAGCTCATTGGTGCGTACTACAACACTGTGACGAAACACAATATTTCATGAGTGAGCATTTGAAACTCATTGAAGGAAATCGTAGAGACAGAAGGCCGAAAGAGACGCACAAAAGAACATTTCCTGATTACTTTCGCAAATGGGTACGTCACAACATTTTTTGTGTTAGAATATCTCCATTTCAATATTAATATTGTGGTCAGTTCAATTTAAATAATTTATCACAAATTGGCAGGTGGAAAATCTCCAAAAACAGAACAGTGATTGGTACTCACCAGAATTGCACTATTTGTCTAAAACGCCGATTTCTCACAATGTGCGAGCTATGTGTTTTGTCAACGGCGTCAAGTTTGTGACACTTCAACGAGATGTAAACCGCAAAACACAAAATTGCGGGGTCATGGTAGATGGTGACGACTCAACCTACTACGGAGTGCTGCTCGCCGTTGTCGAACTACTATATGGAAATATCACTACTGCAGGTAAGCATCGAAGCTCACATCAGAACTCGTCGCCTGAGCATCCTGCCGACGGCAATAAGTCGTCGTCTCACATTCGTCGTTTCAATCCCAAGCGACCAATAATGACTCAAAAGTCGTCGCCTCATATATCCATGCGACGACTCCAAAAGTGGTCGCTCAGAAGAGAGCGACGACTCCAAAAGTGGTCGCTCAGAAGAGAGCGACGACTTTTGACGCGTCGGCAGAGATCTCTAGCGACCACTTTAGACGCGTCGCTTGCATTCCATTGCGATGAAGTTTCACTCGTCTCTTCAAAACCCATACGACGTATTTTGGGTTGTCACCCCCTACTTGTGGCGACAAAGTTTGGGTCAAAATTGGTCTCTTAAATTCATTTTAAAAAGGCATGGAGAGACGTATTTTGTTGAATCTTCGTCGCCTCATTATAATCTAAGCGATGAACAATGATCAATGTTCGTCGCTTAAATATTTGTTACAGAGACAGAATAACAGAATTGGTCTCTTTATTTCATTTTGAATAGGCAGGGAGCGATGTATTTTGTTCAATCTTCGTCGCCTCACTATAATCTAAGCGACGAACAATGATCAATGTTCGTCGCTTCAAAATTTGTTACAGAGACAGAATAACAGCATTCTGGTATTCTGAAACCTGCAATTCATTCATTTCTGAAACCTGCATTTCGTTCAAATCACATATCCAACCAACATTTCATTCAAATCACATATCCAACATAACACAAACACTATAAATACATAGATTTCATTCAAAACTATAATGTGTTCTAACAATGATGTACATATGTTCCAAGTACAAAGTAACGAAGGGTCCTAATCTAAGTATATGTTCATTGCCCCCATACCTTCAGCACATGATGATTTATCGGCAATCGTCGGAGGGTTTGCGGCGGCGGCGGCGGGATTGGCATCCGGATTGGTCGACATGCTGAGGGCAGCCTCCATCCTTGCAATACGTTGCAGCATCTCTTCTTTTTCGATTCTGCTTTCTTCTTTTTCGATTCTTCTACTTTATTCGTTGATTCTGGTACGTTCATTGGCGGCTGCTACTTCTGCCCTCAACTTCTCAACCTCCGAATCGTTGCTGGACACGCGTGCACCGCCTCTTGGTTTTGTCGGGCGTCTTAATGCACCTCCTAGCCCTGCAAAGATCGTAAAACACAAAAAATTATTCAAATTAAATTCTCTTTCGTATCTAAAATAGAAACTGTTATTTTATGATTTGTACATATCTCGGACTCTCGTCCCCGGCTTCCCACCCAGACACTCGTCCACTACCGCTATCTGTTCTTCGACGGTAGCGGGGCCCGTCACTTGACTGCCGCTCTCCACATCAACCGCTCGGCTAGCACAGAGCTCATCCATCTTCCTCTTGACCGCTGCCTGCAAAAAATACCATATTAAGTTAGTTTGTGTTTGTATAGTTATAAATTGTAAATAAATAAAATCAGAAGCTAAAAACTAGGAATTCTTGCATCTAACTCGTCAGGAAACTCACCACTTTCTCCTGCGCATTCTGCGATCGCGCATAAACATCGCAGACTGTCTGAAGTATAGGCGCCAAACTGCCTTTCGCCTCATTCGCAACGACCCGGTAGCTATAGGGAGTCGTGCCAGAGTGGTGGTTGACTGCACACCCCTTCTCCTTTGCTTTGTTCCGGTTTGCGGCGTTCCGGGCATACATCCTCTGCAAAAATATGCACGATCTATTATAATCAAAATCTATTATATGAAATTTAAAAACCTCTAATTACTTTCCGTTACCTTATAATCGTCGTCCTCAAAGTGAACTTTGAGGTACTCCCACTGCTCGGGAAGGTGGATGAACTCTGCAGGCGTCGCCTTTGACACTTCGACATAGTGGGTGTGGCAGTCGTACTTCCAGTGCTTGTAGATCTTGGCAGCGGTCTTGTCGATGTATCTCCACATGCCTATCTCGGTGGGAGGGAGGTCGTAGAACATCTAGTAAAAAATATTTCAAAGAAATCATTAGAAATAACATATTTCAATATATATGACTGAAAGATAAGAATTTGAAATTATTATGAAATTGTGTTTTACCTCCATATAAGTGGTCAGTGCATCTCGGTGCTCCTCAGCCAGCTCAGCATATGAAGACGCAAGCATGGGCACTTTACTCCGGATGGCGCTCCCGATGTCTCGGGACATCAAAGTCCTCCACTTCAAGAGGCTCGGACCCCTGTGCTGTTCTGCGTAGTCAACCTTCAGAGGTTTCCCGCCGTTCAGCGACACCAAATATTGGGTCTTCGTACCGGTTATGATGCTAGGCTTGTCCGGGTTCCGTCCATTCACCTTCTGACCCGTTGTCATATCAACAAGCTCTGCCATATTAGAACAACCAAAAACACATGCATTAAACAGAAAGACACATGAGAATTTAACTAAGGTATGCATATGCATTTCTGAAGATAATGCAGGCAAGTTAGTGCATTGTAACAAGTAAATCATCATTCAGGAGTGCAGAATATACTCATATATATAGCCTATATTTCAAGAAGCAAGTTGTTAAAGGAATATGCAGAAGTGCAGAATATACACAGTATCATTTGCAAAAGCAATAGGAAAAATGAAGAAGTCTTCCATAGAACACAATTGTGTTATTATATATTGTATACTAGTACCCAAGTCACATGGACATGCAGAGTGCAACCTAAATTATTGTCCTCTTTAACATTTTTTCTTCATCTCATTTGATTGAAAGAAGAAATTCACTACCAGATCGGACAGAATAGCTGACGAAAAAAATTTCATCTACTATGCCAAATTTTCTTCGGCTATTCCTTCTGCCGACGAAACTTTCGTCGGCTATAATTCGTCGGTAAAAGGGCGTCAGTAAAACGAATGGCCGACGAAAATAACGAAATCGTCGGCTATTTTCGAGTATGGCAGACGATATTACAGACGAAAATTCATTTTGTCGACCAAACCTGGGCAAAATATCCGACGAAATTCGTCGGATATTTTCGCGTATGGCCGACGATATCGTAAACTATAGCCGACGAAATTCGTCGGCTATTTGTTCTGAAATATAGCCGACGATTTTATCTATTTCGTCGGTTATTTCGTCGGAATATATTAATAATTTAATAGGCATTAATTAGTTATAGCCGATGAAATAATGTCATTTTCGTCGGCTATAACGGTTATAGCAGACGAAATTTGGTAAAAATCGTCGGCTATAGCACTTATAGCCGACGAAATAATGCCAACATCGTGGGCTATTCTTACATTTTGGGGAAAAAAATTTAAATTAATTTCTAAATTACCATTCCAAGCAACCTGCAATTCACAATGACAATCTATGCATAAACCAACAAGAAACACGTCTAAATGACTTATTATTTAATTTGTTCCAATATACATAAAATATAACCCTAATCTTCACCTAAAGCACTAAAGTCCACCACGTCATCCACAGCATCCTGATCTCCATCATGCTCGTCATCCTGCTGAACGAACTCGGGAGGTTGAGGCATTGGAGGTTCAACTAACGGCTGAAACGGGGGCGGGGGTTCAAGGCCTTGTTGTTGTGCCGCGAACATATCATACCACCAGTTTTGTTGGCCGGCGTAGTTGTGTCGCCGAATTCTCTCGCATTCAGCATGCCAACTGGACATATCCAAATGATACTGCTGTGTTCTGCGGTGTTGCTCCTGTGATCTCTGGGACTCGGCCGCCAATCTTCCATTTTCTTCTGCCAATCTCTGCATTTCCCCCCTCATCTGTTGGCTGTCCCCGCCTCCCTTCTTTTGATCTTCCTTAGTGGTCTTCAGGAGCCCTATTCCAGAACTTCCCAAACCCCGGCAGTAGTATTGGTTTGACCGGTCTGGGAAGGCTGCGTCGAACATCCTCGCTGCCGTTTGGACATTCGATAGGTAGACCTGGCGCAGGGCTTCTTGCAGATCTGCCTCTGAAATGTTCGGTTGTGTCTCCCGAACTACTTCCTGCAATACTTCTTCTTCGGCCCGGTTCACCCTCTCCTAATTGAACGGGAAAAAAACAATAATTTATATTCTAACAAATATATAATTAAGTAAAATTAATAATTAAAATTTTAAAATCGTAATCAACGACTTACGAGCTGTTCTGTCGCTTGTGGATAAGTCTTCTTGAACGTCTCCACGTACGGGTTGCTATCAGGATGATCTCTAAGCGCCTCCTCCTGATATTGTGCAAATGGCCTAGAACCACCATGATGGGGGGTTATGTTACGGCGGTGGTTCGCAGAGTTTATCCGAGACCGTTCCTTCAAACAAATAATAAAATATTAGAAAAATGCATAAAAAAATATTAGTGTAATAATTATAAAATAATTAAACTAATAATTAAAATTTTAACAAAATAAACATTTATAGTTAAGTTTAGTATTTACCTGCATAAGTGGGTTGTTGAAGTCTACTGTCTTCAACCAACACCACTCGTACTCCCTCAACATGAACTCTCTTGGAGTACCCATACGACCACGGTTGTCGTATTCGGTAAAGTGGGTACGGAACTCGTTCTTCCACTCTTTGAACCTACGGAAAAAACAAAAGTGCATTAGAAATATTATTAATATCATAAAATATTTCAAATTATAAGATGAGGAATTCCCAACGTACCTCGAGTTCTGCATCGTGTTGGCCCAAGCCTGCTTGTGTTCGGCAATCTAGAAGTATGCCTGAAAGATAATATTTTATTAGTTTTACAATTATAACAATACCGAAAATTATTAAATATTACGATAAAGAAAATAATTTTTTTAAATTACTCACCGACGCCGCGTTGTTGACCTCCCTCTTGATCTCTTCCGGCACATCAGCCCACCTTGTCCACAACATAGGGACTCTATCCCTAATCAGTGCCCCCATGCAACCCGCGTAATCGCGGCGTTTTTTCCCCTGAACCTCCTGATTAGGGGGTTCGTTGATCTGGATCCTGCCCCTGCTCTCAACAGTTCTCCTGAGCGTGTCAAAACATATGACACCTCTCATATTCCTGTTTGAACTGCTAGCGGCTGTCCCTATCACATAAACGACGATTGGTTAATAAAATTAAATATTAATGCGTTAAGTTTAATAAAACATTTAATTAATAAAATCAAATGTTACCTGAACTCGATGACCCGTCTGTCGACTTTCCTTTTCTCCTCGCCGAAATCAGGAGCTCAGGTCTCTCAAATGGCTGATGATGGTATGCCTCCGCAACACTAACGTACTGAGGCATATC
This sequence comes from Potentilla sterilis, assembly GCA_963682095.1. Lineage (NCBI taxonomy): Eukaryota > Viridiplantae > Streptophyta > Magnoliopsida > Rosales > Rosaceae > Potentilla > Potentilla sterilis. Next base: position 22,738,517 of record OY821760.1, read on the forward strand.
AGGCCATATGGGCACACCAAGAAAGTCGACCTCGGGTATCGCAGGAATGTTGTACGGGAGGTAGAGCTGATTTGGGAGAGTAGGCCCCTCAGTCGAGTCAGCAGCAGATGTCGCCGGACTCGTCATCGGCTCCCGATGAACCTCAGGCATACGGACCTGAGGAACATCTGGAGCTATCTCGTCCTGAAATAGCTGCCTACTGGACCTCAGAGCATCTAGCCCGAGAGGGGGACGTAAACTGCTCGACGGCCGCTCTGCCTGGAGAAGGGTCTGGTGCCGAGAACTCACACTCCTCCGCGGCTGGCTGGTGGTCCTCTCAGGCTGGCTAAGGGTCCTGTCGGAGTCTCCGGAACCGGCAGAACTTCCAGAACCCCTAGATCTGAAAGAACGACGGCTTCCGAATAACTGTCTGAGTGCACCGACCATCTGGAGCTTGAGGCATTAATACATTAATTAATATTAAATTATATTACATTAAATAACAAATTCTAATTAATATAATAACCAATAATACTAACATATTTTAAAACATACTAACAAATTAATATTTAAATTTTAACTAATTTTAAATAATACTAACCATTAACCTAAATATAACCATTTATATACAAATATAACTATATTTCATTATTAACATATATATATACATTCAAATAACCATTTATATATTAACAAAAATATAACCATTTATATAATTAGGCTACCAATTAATATATATAATTAATTTAACAATTTATATATAACAATTTATATATACATTAACATATAACCAATATTAACAAATATATAACAATTTATATAATTAATCTACAAAATTATATATATAATTAATCTAACAATTTTTACATATAACCAATATATATAACAATTAAAATATACATTAACATATAACCAATATTAACAAATATATAACAATTTATATAATTAATCAACAAATTTATATATATAATTAATCTAACAATTTATACATATAACCAATATATATAACAATTAAAATATACATTAACATATAACCAATATTAACAAATATATAACAATTTATATAATTAATCTACAAATTTATATATATAATTAATCTAACAATTTATACATATAACCAATATATATAACAATTTAACACACACTTAAATATCTAAATTATATACCTAAATTATAAAATTAAAATAAATTGAAAAAAAAAAACCAAAAAACCAAAAAACCTTCGGATCTGTTTTGGCGGAAGAGGAGGAGGCGAAGGAGGAGGAGGTGGCCGGAGGAGGAGGAGGCCGAATTTCGGCGTGTCTAGGAGGAGGACGACGACGTTATCGGAATGGAGGAGACGCACGGCCGATTTGAGGAGCGGAGGAGGAGTTTTTGCGGATTTAGGGTTGAAAAAGTCGGGCTGATGCGGCTGTCTGCTTTTATAGCAGAGAGAATAGCCGACGAATTAAAAGATTTTGTCGGCTATTCTTTGAATGTCGTCGGCTATTCTATGAACATCGTCGGCTATACTTTGGAAGATCAGCAGCCGTCTGATCTGAGCCATCCAACAGCGGACAATAAAAAGGTGCGGATCGCAAGAGTTTAGCCGACGAAAATTATATTTCGTCGGTTAAACTGAGAGAATAGCCGACGATTTAAAATATTTCGTCGGCTATGCTTTGGAAAATCAACAGCCGTTGGATCTGAGCCATCCAACGGCGGGCAATAAAAAGGCGCGGATCGCAAGAGTTTAGCCGACGACATATAATTTTCGTCGGCTAAACTGTAGGTCAAACCACTAAGTCAAACCTCTAAACGCTTAAAAACAGAAATTAGTCTAGTTAAACGACAGTTTCTGGCCTCACCTTCAACAGATAATAGTTTCAAATCAATGAGACGCAACTAATCGTATAAAAATTTTACAAAATTGATTTAACAAACGTCAGACTACCCATAGGAAAACGAAAGTAAAAAATAGTTAACCGCAACATTCGGCACACAGAGGAGTCGGAATCTTGTCAATTTCAACCGTAGACGTATTTCATTATTTCGGTCATATCTTATTTCACAACATTTTTGCATTTGAAGAGTCTACGTATAGTCACTATTTGAAACTATACATTCACTTAAACACTTAGTAAACAAGTTAAGGAACATTAGTGCATATGTTCTGATTTTGAATCTAAAAGTTTATAAAATCTATTCCAACCGTCAGATATCACCGTTAAGATTAAATACATGTATAGAAAAAAATTGAACTTCAGCTGACAACGTTAAAGGCTCGATCGGAACGGTCAACTGGGTGAGTCAAACCTCTAAACGCTTAGAAATGGTAATTGGCCTGTCTAAATGACGTTTTTTGGCCTGACGTTCAACAGATAATAGTTTCAAATCGATGAGATGCAACTAATCATATAAAAATTTTCCTCAAAATATTTACCGAAGGTAACGCTACCATTAGGGAAACGAAGGAATAAAACCTTTGATCGCATCTTTCGCCACTCAGATTTTATCAGAATCTTGTTATTTTTCAACTGTAGACGTATTTCATTATTTCGGACATATCTTATTTCAAAACATTTTTGCATTTGAAGGATGAAACAATGGTTTATCATTAGTGATAGAAAATAGAATATGGTCATTTTTTGTTTTTTTTTTTAAATCATAGCCGACGAGAGACCCGTACTCGTCGGCTGTTCTTTTGTCGTTTTAGGTCTAAAATAAAATATGTATTTTTTAATATTTATGGCCAACGAAATAATGAATTTTCGTCGGCTATACATCTGACAAAAAAAAACAGTTGGCAAGGAAGTTGAAGCAAAGTTCAGTTGGCAGTGCTGTTTATCTGCACCGAAAACTGTACTCTGTCTCGAAGGACTGGAAACCCTCTGACTCAAAAGAAAAAATAGATGACTCAAATGGCAAAAGTTAAATGTTGCATTCGGCACACAGATTTTATCGGAATCTTGTAAATTTCAACCCCTGAATGTATTTCATTATTTCGGTCATATCTTATTTCACAACATTTTTGCATTTGAAGGATGAAGTAATGGTTTATCGTTAGTAATAGAAAATGGAATATGGTCATTTTTTGTTTTTTTTTTTTAAATCATAGCCGACGAGAGACTCGTAGTCGTCGGCTATTCTTTTGTCTTTTTCTGTCTAAAATAAAATATGTATTTTTCAATATAGTTATAGCCGACGAAATAATGAATTTTTCATCGGCTATTATTAGTATAGCCGACGAAATAACGTGTTTTCCGTCGGTCATTATATGAAAAAGGTAAAAAAAATCAGTAGGTTTACACCTCTCGTATTCCTATTTCCTGTTCATATATAACCAAAATTGAACATCAAGAAAACAGAAACCCAGCAGTCAACATATTTCAATTTTTTTTTTAAGGGGTTTGGAACCCAGCCTAGCTGGGAGGCTCTTCCCCACGCCCGTTCATTAGAAATTAGTGGATTACAAATGAAAGGATTACATCATCTAAATTACTTAATCCGGCAGATTGTAATCCGAATCATCGGATGAGTCTTCTTCGGTTTCTGAATTGCTCGATAGGGGTAATCTATGTCTTTCCTCACCACTAGAGTCCTCGTTAGTTTCTTCATTTGGATCAACATCAACAAGCAGTGGCTCTTCACGTCGAATTCGCACAGGCGTGTCTAGGCGAATAAAAGAGGAGTCAGGAATACCGTTTGAGTTGGGCTCTTGATACGCGGTGCCACCTTCCTCGTTCTCTTCAGCCACTCTAAGTGTAGACTCCCGGTAAATGTTGCGATGGTGGATATTGTTGACTACTTTTAACTGGTCACCCTTGGCGAGATCATCAAGATAAAACACTTGTTTCACCCATGTGGCTAAAACGAACGGGTCATCCTCATACCATGATGTACTAGAGTTCACAGAAGTTATGCCGTATTGATCGGTTTTCATGCTCTGCGGCCGTGTGTCAAACCATCTACACTTGAAATGGTGCACTTTCATGTCTTCCCCATAATGCAGTTCCACAACTGAATGGAGAACACCGTAATAGTCAACTCCATCATCCCCACCATGTGCCATAACCCCTGAATTTTGTGTTTTCAGTCTGACGTCTCTCTCTTCACATCGAAATAACACACCATTCACCTTGCACGTCGCATAAACTTAGAATAGACCGGCTTCATCGCCAGAAGTCGGAGTTAGTGCGACCAATTTGGGTGATTATCATTTTTAATAAGGTCCATCTGCAACCATCAGAATCAACTATAAATATGAATAATTATACACAATAATATATAAATACGTATAGAATAATATTAAAGTTACGTACCCAGCGGCCGAAATACTCTGCCAATGTCCGGTTGTGGTAATCGAGATCACCTCCTACTTGTTCACAGTTTAGATGCATGTTCTTCTAAAACTGAACTTCTAAACAGTTAATTAGTACCCACCAATGTGCAATGGCTACCTCATAATCTTTCAACTTGTAGGAAACTGGCATGTTTCCACCGAGTACAACATCGTCAGAGAGTATGGAAAGATTGAACTGTGAAGGTACATCTTCCGATATGCTTTCCTGTAACGCTCCTAAATACAGCTTCATGTAGGTGACGCACTCGTGCGCAATATATGCTTCAGCTATACATCCTTCAGGTGCGGATCTGTTTTGGACAAAATCATCGTATTGTCCAAGTTGCCTATAAATCAAGTTTTTAAAGTGTTATGATAATACATTATTACTAAATCAAGTTTTGCTGGAAAAATCTTGCCAACACTACTAACGGCTCCACAACGTGACGGGAAAGGAATGGTCGAATGAAAACAGGGAAGAGACGTTGTAGCAGGATATGATTGTCATGACTTTTCAACCCGTAAAGATTGTTGAATTGTCTGTTCACACACTTGGCTATATTTCCAGCAAAGCCTGAAGGATACTTGGCCCGACTTATCCAAAGGAAAATTTCTGATTTATGCTCAGGCTTGACGGTGTAAGGAGCTTGAGGCATTTTTCTCTTTCCTTGTTTCAACCATAGTTGTTTTCTGATATTCATGTTTTCCAGATCAGTGCGAGCCTTAGGACCGTCTTTCGTCTTCCCCTCCAAGTTCAGCGTTGTGCCCACCACACTTTCAAAAACATTTTTTTCGATCTATGTGCATAACGTCTAGGAAGTGACGGATCAGCAACTCACACCAGTACTGGAGTTCCCAGAATATGCTCTTATGTGTCCAGAATTTGTACTCCTCAGGTCTTTCAGGTATTTCCGCTACAATATCGGGATGATTGCTGAGGGGCCCAAAATCGTACTCATTAAGCACTGCTAAAATTTCTCTTCCCGTCCATCTTCTGGGAGGACCACCGTGTTCTTCGGTTCCATCAAATGCAGCGAACTCGTAACGCCAGTGGTGATCCGCCGGAAGGAACACACGATGACGCATTCTGCATATCTTGTTGCAATGAGGGGTGCTCCCATAATCGCTGAGGCACTCTGGACAAGCCTTGTATCTCCTAACAACGCTGCCCGACAACATCCCATAAGCAGGAAAATCACTGATGGTACCAATAACCATGGCAGGCATCTGGAACGTCTCCTCCTTGTACTTGTCAAAAGTGGGATGACCAACGTCCCACAATACCTTAAGCTCTTCAATCAATGGTCTCATATACACATCGAGACATTTCCCTGGGTAACCAGGCCCCGGAATCAACAACGTCAACATATTATATTCCTTCTTCATGCACATCCACGGAGGAAGGTTGTAAGGTACCAAAACCACCGGCCATATACTGTATGAAAGACTCATGGTGCCGAAAGGGTTGAACCCGTCGGTTGAGAGCCCGAGCCTGACGTTTCTGACATCTGACGCAAAATGAGGAAACTCATTGTTTATATGCTTCCAAGCCGCTCCGTCAGAGATGTGTGTCATGATATCTGCGTCTCCCGCGTCCCGCTCACCGTGCCACCTCATAGCTTTTGCGGTGGTTTCTGACATGTACAACCGCTCAAGCCTATCTCTCAACGGAAAATACCGAAGCACTTTCACAGGTTTCCTATTGCCTGCTCCTGTCAACTTATATCAGTTAGAATGACATATCGGACATGCGTCAAGGCTAGTAAGGTCATTCCCTTCTGCATCTTTACCCCAGAAGAGAACGCAGTCAAATGCGCATGCATGGATCTTAATGTAGGAAAACCCTAGATCTTTGAGGATACTTCGGACCTTACGGTGATTGGTAGGATTACGATGACCCTCCTCCAACAACGAACAAGTGTACTGTAGATATTCATCCACTTGCCTGATAGTCGATTTTGTCTCGACTTTAATCCTCATTACCTCCATCACACTTTGAAGAACTGTCTTCTCAGAACTTGAAGACACAGGGGTCTGTTGCAATGCAATCAGTTTGTTGTACTTGTCAAAGGCAGCAGTGTTGACAACTTGTGGGAAGGGCTGCACCGGGTCATGCATATATTGTTCCCCACATACACCGCTTTCAAAAGGAAACACGTCGTTGACGAATGTCATTGTTGGATCGTTGGATGTACTACTATTGCCCGCCTAAAAAAACTGCCCATGATCATGCGATCCATCTAAAGATGGCTCACCGTGATATATCCAACGCGTGTACTTCGGCCAAAACCCTTTACTCTTTAGGTGCTCTCATACTGTCCTAATCGGAAATCGACACATATCACTGCGACACCTACATTTATTGTACGGGCAATAATGGTATTCATTCCCGTTTGCATTTTCCTCGACGAATTGCAAAAAATTCACAACTCCTGTAGTGTATCGTCGGTCATGTCTTGGAAGCGAAATCCAACTCTTATCCGGATCCATATACATATAGCCTGAAAATATATATATATATATATATATATATATATATATATATATATAACTTTAATTAATAAGAAATTACATTACAATATATATTATTATCAATATCAACTCATATATATATAATTAAACTCCACACACACATGCACACACACACACACACACACATATATATATATATATATATATATATTTTTTAACACTAATTAAAATAACATCAAATTAAAACACATAATTAAACTCTAACTTAAAATCAACTCAACTACAACTCAAAATCAATATATATACATACATTCTAACACTAAAACAACAACAAAACAAAAAATCACTTACTAACTCAAAATCACTAAAACTCAAAATCAACTCAACTAAAACTCAAAATCAACATATATACACATATACATACCTATATATAGCTCCACAATGTAAGAGATGACGGATTTCAACAATACCCACAGATTTTTCACTATTTCTCCCGTTTTTTTTTTCGTTTTTTTTTAAATAAGCAGCTGCTGTCTAGATCTGAAAATATATAGACTTATAGCCGACGAAAATATCAATTTCGTCGGCCAAAATTTCAAAAGTTTTCGTCGGCTAATGTTTCAGAGAAAGGCCGACGAAAATCTAAAATCGTCGACTGAAATATGAATATAGCCGACGATTTTTGGTTATACCAACGAAAAAACAGTATCGTCGGCTATGGTTACACTATGGCCGACGATTTCGTTTTCCCACCGACGAAAAATAAAATCGTCGGCCATTCTATAGATTTACCGACGAAAATTTTTAGTCGTCGGCCGTTTTTTTTTTCTGTCGGGAAAACCCTTTTTTCTGGTAGTGATTATCAATGAGTTGGGTCAGTTTTTCGACCACAAACTCATCCCAAGACCAACCCCAATATCGGCCAAATCCCAAACCAGAAAAATCTTGATGTACTACATGTGAAATTCAAATCAAGACCGGCCACAACCCCAATGGTCGATTTTGAATATGTTAGCGGTGGAGACTCCATGGACAGATGGACTAGTACGCTACTCTTCCAACCTATTGATAGAAATGAAAATGGGGATGACAATATTGTGAATCTATTGCAATTAAGGAATTACGCACCTAATATAAGGGGTTATAGCACACATAATGAGTGCCATAAGAAGTTAAATCACATTATGAAAGGCAGGTAAGAAATTACGGCACAAATTGTGTGTACGTGTTATATGGAATTAATTTTATTGTAGTAAAATAAGAAAATTTAAATTAGTGAACCAGATTTCTTACGGCCTAACATATTTGTATAAAGAAAAAGATTGAACTAAAATAAGAGACATGATTATTCTACACACGATTTTCCTCACTATTGTCACTACTAATTACTTTGAATTTGCTGCAGCATAAACATAAAAAATTTGGTGTTCTAAATGTACTCCACAAAATTTTATAGTGCATCCAATAAAAATATTTATGTATAATTAAACCCAACAAATATTTTAATTAAGTGCTTTTATCAATGATCATAGATCAGAAAGCTTACATGCCCCAAAACATTGTCTTTTAATAAAGAAATAAATTTTCAAGGCATATGAAATTATATTTATCGGTACTGAACAAAACCCAAGTTTCTTAAATGAATGCTATTATAGATAATAGAACCATAACTGGTCTATCCCAAAAATTTTAAAAATTAAAAAAATAAAAACCTCTTTACTCAACCATAAAACACAATATTCCTTAGTTCTAATACCATCATCAAAATCAATCATAGTTCATATAATTATAATGAAAATGACACTGAATATTATGAATCATAAAAGTAATTAATATGGAAAAGAAGTGTTGAAGATGAACTAGGGTCAAAAGCTGAGTTAAGAATATACACATTCTTTTCTTGTTGGACCCTTACTTCATTCTTTTCTTCCCATAATATTACAACAAAATTCAAGACAATAGCCCTGCATAATTTTCTTTTTCTTTTCTATGCCGTGCCTATGCCTTGTCTTTTCTTTTCTTGCTCACGGTTTTTTTTTTTTTTTTTGAGCAGAATTTTTCTTTCTTTTCTTTACTAAGGCACGGCATGCACATACATTTTTTCATAATTACTCATGGCTAAGTTTACCCCACACTTGTTCTTCTTCATCACTTCACGCAAAAACGCTTTCAAAAATCAAGCTTTGCCGACACACAATGGTCAAGACATCACTATACTAAGCTCATGGAAAGTGTTTAAGGGTGATGAAAGAAAAGGCTAAATGTTGGCTCAAAAGGGGTTTACTAAGGTGTCCCACGACAGGCTCCAATAGGGCTCATGCTTTATTTGGCAATGGTGGTAAACCTAAGAGATCTTTATTCAATCATATTCAAAATCAAGGTATCTTATGATATAAACGTTTCGAAAATCAACAAGAGTAAGTTCTAGCATTCTAGAGTTCATTAAAAAGCTATGACACAAAGTCATTGAATATGCAAAGAATAATGAGGTTTACATATTAGCATGCTCGAAATTTTCAATTTATCACTCATGAAGAAAGCAATTTGGCTCTAAAACTCACATAGGTTATTATGGAAACAAACTAGCTAAAACATGCATGCTTCGTTAATCAACAAGTCCTACATGCTCCTACCAATGCACATAATCCATGAAACTCACAATTTTAATTGTATGCACAACCATCATCTATGTATGCAAAGAGGAGAAAAACATCATTGACATATTAGGGGCATCCTAAGACTTGAAACAATAATTTAAACACTCTATTTTTGTGGAACAATTTTCTGAAATTTTCTTTTCTAACTAAGCACACGAAAACATAAACATAATACGTTATCCCACCCCACACTTAGAAAATTACATTGTCCTCAATGTAAGCACAAATCTATATCAACGAATTTCCTAAGCATGCAATAGTCTAACACATTCCAACATATCATCACAAACCAAAGAAAAGGAGAAGGGTTAAGAAATTTCAAACTCTCGGTGATGGCTCATTCACTTTTCTTTGATCGAATTGGGTTGCCTCCCAAGTAGCGCTTTGTGTTTATAGTCCGTAGCCTAAGCTTCTCACCGTGTGTAGTATTGTGTGTGTTCATCTTCACTTGCTCAACATTTTGAGGGCAGCAGCCCTCCTCTTGGCATAATTTTTCTCGGCAGCAACTCATGTACGGCTGCCGGCAATTGCAGGTCCGGCAGCTCCTTGGTCTCGGCAGTGGGTTGCTTGGCACGCATGGGCAGTGGCATCGCAGGGAATGGCGCAGGCTGCAAGCCTCTCAGCGGGATGGCTCTCGGCAGGGGCAAGGGTCTTCGGCAGACGTGTCTGCTTCTCTTGAGGCTTGATTTTGGGTGTGTTCCACTATCCTAATGCAAAAGTGTTGTAAATCAATGTTGTATTGGACACACAGAGCTTTCCAACGGTATAAAATTCGCCTCAATCGGACCAGCAGAAGTACTCTTTGTTTGGCTTTTTATCGGACCTATTGTTCTGCCCAGTTTTCTGCTCCGCCAGATTGACCTTGCTGTACTCAAATTGAAACTGGGAACGGTTCGTAGCTCCAAATCCACTTCTGTAAAATCCTACAGAAAGTAGACTCAGAGACCTTTCCAACGGTGTATGGCTCACTTTCCCAGATTTTGTGAGCTGAAAACGGCAGCCATCCAAAGTCGACGGACTGCACTGCTCGATTTCTGTTTGGGCAGAACTTCCGTATTTCCTGCCCTTTCCTTTCAAGTTCGACCTGCACACACAGATTCATACAAGTGACGGTTTCAACAAATTTTTCAAGGTTAGAAGAAGAAAATACAAGAGTTAGAACGTCATGTTAGAGAGTTAGGATATATAAATATACGTTAGAGTTAGAGACACAGATTGTTAACAAACTTTACATCACAAATTGATACAAAGTTACAAAGTAACACTTCATGAATCAAAACTTTATAATTTCCCCGGCAACGGCGCCAAAAATTGATGGAACTATAATACGAGCACAATCTGTACCTGCAAAACAACTTCATACACATATTACCCTCTTGTGTCATCGTTAGTATAGGACAAGTAGGGATCGTTCAATCCGGGGAAATCAGGGCGTTCAATCACATAAAGCATTACAAAATCATATGGGGGAGTTTGAGAATTTGATTCTATATATATTCTACTGAAAATTACAAAAATAAAACCTAAATTACATATATACATATGATCGACATCTTTCACACAATACACATCACACAAAGACTCACATGCACATAACAAACCAATCAAACAACAATACGGCAGCAACTTTATTGAATCCGATTTCATGCAATTTAGTTCCAATTATAACTAGAGCCCTTCGTGGTTCATCTAATCATTCAAACTCCTCAATTATTTAGAATTAGCTTCGTGCATAACCCTAAACATAGTGCTAATCAGTTTAAAAACACTTCGTGTAGAAATTAAACCAAGAAACACATAAGCACAATGAGTCGAATTGGAAACATGCAACAAGTATGGCGTCACCTCACCTTGCTTCAACATGCATATTTTCTGAATTACTCTATCCCTTAGAACCAATACAAGATAAATCAACTTCGTGTATAACTTACCTCATATTTGTGGTTCGGTAACATAAAGAATTAAATCCAAGATCAGCCTAGCTAAAGCTTCACTTAACCCTAAAACTTGTTGTGCATACGAATTCAGAAAATAAACCAAATAAAATCATCAAATCATGCAACAAAGTTACTGCCCTATTACCATACAATCAATTCATCATATACATGTTCATCAATTAAACAAAAAGAAAACCAAAACACATAACAGAATTTCGGAAATCCAATGTAAAATTAATAAAACCAAATAACAAACCACAAATCCTTACAAACTTCATAGACAAAGTTAAGTAATTATACAGAAAATTACAAGCCATGAGAGATGAGTGAATCACACTTTAAAAGAAACCTTGTAGAGGAATCGGCAAAGGAAGATTCGGTGGTGGTGATGAATGGTGGAATTCGGCTTGTAAAAGTGTATGGGATTTGTGGTGCTAGTTGGACAGAGTTTTGGCTAGTGAAAAGTGAGAGAGAAGAAGATGATTATTCTGAAATTATGTTGTGGTATTTATAGAGGCAAGGGAGGCAGCTAGGGTTTACAAAACCTAGTTTTTCTCAAACTTATCCTGCTGGCAGATTTGACCTTCGAGTGAAGATTATGGAATATCTTTCTCTAGAAAATAGATATTGAGGTGATTCCAGTTGGGTTGGAAACTAAACTCCCGTAGCTTTCTATCCATATAAGGCTCGAATTCAGATTCATTGTGAGCTGTCCGGGAGAGTCCGTGGAAGTTGGATGACGTGCACAGGAATTCTGCCGAATTTGATCAGGATTTGTTGCGATTTTCTTCCTCTATTTTCTGCCGAAAATTCTCAAGATAATGGCTGAATAATTGAGCAATATCTCTTTAGGTTTTCCATGAATTAATTCAGCCAAAAATCTTGCACAAAGGATGGAATTCAGTCCACATTCGTAAGCCAAATCCATGTAGAACTCGGTTTAGGTTTTCTTCTTTCGGCAGACTTGACCTTCGTGCATTCAAACCGGCATAACTTTTTTCTCATGAATGATTTTGCTGCGATTTCAAGTCCCAGAGAAACTAGACTCGTAGAGCTTTCCAACGGCGTATGGCTCGTTCTCTGGTTCCAAGCGATGTGTCCCACAGAAATTCTGGAAGTCAGGACACAGTCCCAGGAAAATCCTGGTAGTCCCTGGATTGGTTTGCTCAAACTGCCAAGTTACAGCCTTCATTTGGGTGACTTTCCGAACTCCGATTGATCAGAAATTTTGATACAATACACTTTAGCTTGCCAATTAAATGCACACCAAATTTCATCAAATTTGGAAAAGGATAAATCAGTTTAGCACGAGCCTCAAAATCACGAAAAAGACATATTTTACTTTATTTCCAGATTTCTATACTTAGTCTTTTTTCTGACAATTAAGCACATTTTCTCCAAAACTCTACCAAAGGGACACTAAACTAAAATATGACTCTATCTTACAATAATAAGGGTTAATCATTGGATAAATAGGGGTAAAAACATATTAAGAACGTCGCATTTTATACTTCTATCAGTTGACACTTGACGAAGAAAAAGCATCTCGATCTTTCACTTCTTGCTTCCCAAGTTTTGTGATGATCATGAAGAAGTTCAATATCAGTGGTTCATACACATTGGTGAGTTTTGTATATCTATGTATGCAACTATGCACAGGCTCCTATTTTTTTATGTAGAAGGGTTTGTTCGGCACTGTTTGGTATTTATAGACTGGTTTTCATTCTGCAGAAAATCTCATACTAGTTTTCCACAGAACATCTATCCAACTTTAAAACAGAGATCGTGCTTAGAAATTCAAAAGGGGAAAGTTGGACCGTGAACTCTGTTCCAGACTCAAAAGGTCGAGTGGTGCATACTTAAAAATGGGTTTGATCATCAAGCTGGAGAAGCAACGACTAATGCAGTATAGCTAGTGTAGTCAACCAGAATTTGTACATTGTGACACATGGTTGAAGCTCAACTATCCATGAACTCATGTTTTATGGTGAGCTTTTTTATTTCCGTTTTCTTCTGCTCTAATTATGTGTGGATGTGTCTGCTAGCCAAATTCTCTCTAAGCAGACCTTTTCATCTACAATGTGAATATGTTAATCAAACAATTGAAACTTCATCCTATTCTATCATCTACAATCATATTATTCTCATTGTGATTTGATTATATTCTATCATCGAATCACTCACCCGGCTCCTGAGGACCCCTCTTGGTCCTAATGCTGAGGGGAGGAGCATCCTCGCTTACCACACCGGCTGCTCCTCCAGCGGCACCACCACTGCCACTGTTCCCGAGGTCAGCGCCACCTCCAGTAGCCCCCACACCCGCCGAATGATCGGTTTCTTCTAGAGACGGGATGGGAACCATCGTCCCCGCCTCTGGCGCCGTCCTCGCCGATTCCGCTGCCGCCGCCTCCGCCGCCACAGCAGCCATTTGAGCGGCAACTTCCGCTGCCTTCCTCTCTCTTCTCGCCTCCATCTCCTTCTTCCTCTTTTGGGCACTAGAACCGGGTGCCATTGATGAATCGAAGGGTTAGGGTTTCGAATTTTGGGTTTGGGCAAAAACAAATTTAGGGGTGAATTTAGGGTTTAGGGGTTTGAGAGTGATCAGGGGGTTTCGATTAGGGGGTTTTTGGTGAGAAGGGGTTTGGGTTTCGGGTTGTAAGAGAAGGGGGTTTGAGTTTATCTTGGAAGAGAAAGAGAATTTGGGGGAAGAAGAAGCAAATGAGGTGTTTTGAAATTCGGGGATCGCGCTACTGAGGAAGGAGCAAAGTCCCGATTTATTTAATCAGATACGAAATGACAAATATAGACAAACGTCGTCGCTTAGAATATTAACCGACAAAACATGGCCAAATATCGTCGCTTCACATTTAAGTTTGCGACGAATATCTAAAGTCGTCGCTTCTGAAAACTGAAGCGATGAAGTTGGACCTCCCTACATTACCTAGTGGGTTAAAACTTCGTCGCTTCATGTGATCTGAAGCGACGAAGTTTTAACCCACTAGGTAATGTTAGAGGTGGACATTCGAAACCGAAAACCGAAAAAAACCGAGCCGAAATCCGAACCGAAACCGAAAAAAACTGAACCGAAAAAAAAACCGAACCGAACCGAATCAATTCGGTTTGGTTGTTGGCTTTACCTTGTGAAAAACCGAACCGAACTAAAAAACCGAATTCTCATTAAAAAGATGTCGTTTTGTATTTTATTATTAAATATTTGATTTGATTAATGTGATTTTAGGTTTTATGATTATATATTTTACTTTTTTATTAATATTTTATTTTGTTTTTGTGTGAGGTTGTGTGCATGTCAAAATATTCAAAATGTCCGTGTAGGACTCTAGGTAAAATATTAAGAGTGTTGTGTTGCCTAATAAATCCAAGGCCATATTTTTTTAAATTAAAAATATTAAATTATGATATCATAGTTTGAATTTTTAAGAGTTAAGACTTTGGTGGTTACAATTTTTGTAGATTGATGATTTGTTGTCATAAATATTACCAATAGATTGTATGCGTATGCTTATAAAAATAAGGAACTATCAGGAACAAAAAAAAACTCAACTACTTGAATTGTCGAATTAGCGAATTTTGAATTTTTCACAAAGTTTTTTTTTAAATACAAATATTTAATATTACATTTTTTACAAAAAAAAAAATCGAAAAAAAACCGAACCGTTCGGTTTGGTTCGGTTTTCGGTTCACTCCCTCCAAAAATAAAAAACCGAACAGAACCGAACTGAACTTTTAGTTCGGTTTGGTTCTCGGTTTTGGTCAAAAACCGAACCGAATGGAACCGAATCCACCCCTAGGTAATGTAGGGAGGTCCAACTTCGTCGCTTCAGTTTTCCGAAGCAACGACGTTTGACAAAAATGGTCGCGTCACTTTTTCAAGCGACAAGTATTGTGCAATATTCGTCGCTTCAAGTTGACTGAACAGATTAGTTATGTTTATATGCATTTGTTTTTATTTAATTAGAATATTGTAAATATTGTTCAAAATTACAACAATAAATATATATCATCATTATCATATTACAACATGTACCATAATTAACTAGTAGTCTTCCTCTTCGTCGTCTCCGCCATCATCGTCTTCATCTTCCTCTTCTTCTTCCTCATCGAATTCATCGCCACTGTCATCTTCCTCACCGTTTGATTCTTCATTCTGTTCGTGTACTTCTAAATCGAGTTGGAGATTAGATGCATCGATATGGTAAAATTGTATTGAGCCTAGTGTGTCCTCTTGGTAAGGCTCTGTGATTTGATTCCCTGAAGGAGGCCTGTTGTCTTCTGTTGCAAGTACTTCGGCACTATATACATTTTGATGCGACATTTCTTGCACCACCTTCCAAGTACCACCCGCCGCAGGATCGTCCAAGTAGAACACTTGTTTAGTCTTCACAGCAAGACAAAATGGTGAACTCTCATAGTAACTAGTGTTAGTATCCACCGATATCAGACCATGATCTACCTTGACGGTGTCAATTTCTTCGTCATCCTGATCGTCAATGGTGTTGTGCCATATAACTTTGAACAATACGACCAACAAATTGTCTGGATAACATACCTCGACTACATAGTCAAGATGGTCATAGAAGTGTTGAGACAGGTTTCCAAGCTTTGTGCTTAACATCACCCCGATATTTTGAGTCACGAGCCTTTGATCTCTATCGAATGAGACATACTTGATACCGTTCACGTAGCACGCCTTACAAATCCGAGTGAATTGCGGACCTCGAGCCAATGACCATATTGCCCTGTTAAAATTAGGGTCCTGAGCATCATATATTCTCTTGGCCTGAAAAATAGATTGTGTTAGTTCTATACTATTCAGTTTTCGTACAAATTTTAAGAACCATATATTTAGTTTTCGTACAAATTTTAAGAACCATGGATGGAAACTCCTCCTTCGATGGCGCTGGTCGTAATCGTCACCATATTTCGCCGTGTACAGCTGCAAATGAGCGTCCATGTAATATTGAGCTTCTTCTGTATCCGTCAAAATTTGCCAGTGAGCCTCAGCCGTTTGCTCCTCTGTTAACCTGATATTTCCAGTGGTATCCATAATACACGGTTGAACTAACTGAGAAACAGAACTAATATTCCATATTGGGGGATTGGGCTCTTCGTGTTCTTCCAATTGCAGATACGACTTACAGTACGTCACCGACTCCCATGATATGTACCTTTCTGCAATACTCCCCTCCGGGTAACGTGTATTACTCATTGACTGTTTATAGTCACCTAATTGCCTGTAAAATGATGAATATGATTACTGCATATATAAGGTCGATACCAATTTAGTTTGGACATTAAGAAACATATTTGATTAGTGCATATACCTTTCCGTCGGATACATCCATGTAAAATGTACTGGCCCTTTAAGCATAACTTGTTCGGGAAGGTGAACTATGAGATGAACCATAGAGGTGAAGAAATGTGGAGGAAAAATCAACTCCAAATTGCAGAGAATGATCACAATCTCATCTTTCATCTGTTGGACATCTGTCCTCTTCAACTCCCTAGCACATAATTTTTGAAACCAATTTGACAATGTTATCAATGGCTTCACGACGTTATTCGGCAAAAATCCTCGGACAACCACTGGAAGAAGACGTTGAAGCAGGACATGGCAATCATGCGTCTTCAATCCATAGAACTTTTTCTCGGATAGTTTCACCTTATTTCTGAAACTTCCCGCATAGTCAAGTGGATACCTAACACCGCGAAACCATTCGAATACTTCTTCAAGACGATCCTCTTCAACTAAAAAGGGTGTATGAGGAACCTTTCCCGTCCTCTTTTCAGTTTCCGAACACCACTGACTTTTGTGTATTCCCCTCTTCTGCAAAGCTTCGCGAGCCCTTGGACCATCCTTGGTCTTCCCTTCAATTGAAAGAATGGTGGCCAGGATATTGTCACCTACGTTCTTTTCAATGTGCATGACATCTAAACAGTACCTGTGTAACAACGACGACCAATAGGGAAGCATCCAAAATACGCTCTCGTGGGTCCAACATTGTCTGTTGTGTGCCGAGTAAGGGACACGAAAATACGGATGATGGCTAAGAGTGGCGTAACTGTGTGACCTAATTTCCTCCAAAATTTCATCTCCGTTCTTATGAGCTGACCTTTTTCCCCACTCTAGCTTCCCGTTAAATGCCAAACTGGATCGCATTGGTGAATTCTCGTCGAGCCATTTCTGATGCCCTTCATAAACAATTCTCCCACAAATATGCTTCGCCGTCAGCTCATCTAAACAAATTGGACAAGCCTTGTACCCTTTCACCGTTGAGCCCGCAAGCATCCCTAAACCAGGAAAGTCACTTATAGTACACATCACCGCTGCCTTCATCGTGAATACATCATTGTCGACTCTGTCAAAAGTATAGACTCCATTTTCCCATAAATCTATGAGCTCGTCGATCAATGGACGAATGAGTACACTAAGGCACTTTCCTGGAGATTTAGGGCCAGGAATCAACACGGCCAGCATATTATATTCCTTCCTCATACACATATTAGGGGGTAGATTATATGGCATCACAACCACGTGCCACGTACTATGCTGGGTTGTCATTGTTCCAAATGGACTGAAACCATCAGTTGCCACTCCAAGCCGCACATTTCTTCCCTTAATGTCGTTGAAACCTGGAAATGTCTTGTTAAAATGTTGCCATGATTCTCCATCAGATGGATGCCGGAGGGTACTTTCATCTTGTCGCCTCTCCTTATGCCATCGCATATGCTTTGCTGTGTGTGGGGACATAAATAGGCGTTTCAACCTTGGAGTGATAGGGAAATACCATATTATCTTTTTTGGAAGGTCATCCGTATCTGGCTTATATCTTTGAGCACCAGATATTGGACAAGTCCTACGAGTTTTATTTGCAGCCCCCCTGAATAGGTAACAGTTGAACTCACAAACATGAATTTTTTCATATCCAAGGGAAATATCCTTGATGATTTTTTTAATTCTCGAATAACTCACAGGAAAATTATTGACTTTAAAAAACTTATGCACCCATTTACATAATTTATCAATACTCGTATCCGACCATCCGTTTTCAACTTTAATTTCCATTGCATGTAATGTGGCACTTAATACAGTTTCTTCACTCCCTTCATACAATGGGGTTTGAGACTCCTTTAGAAGCCTTTCATACTTAGCATAATCATCATCTACCATGTCATTGAACTGAACTTCAGCGTTTTCTTCAACGATATTATGCGGTGCATCTGCATGGTATCCAGGATAGTATGGAAATACATCTTGTATAATCTCTACAGGCGGGATCACTGAAGGACCGGCAACACTGGAACCCTGGACTCTGTCTTGAAGCCACTGTCTCCGTTTACTGATCATTGCCGGTTCACCAGAAACTTCCCCGTGTCGGTGCCAAACTGTGTAAGTCGGATCCAAACCATGGTGCAAGCAGTGATGATAAATCTCTATGAGTTTCTTATAATAAGGACCATTTCTACAAACTGCGCACGGACAAGGGAGAAATTCGATTCCAGTAGTGCGAGCGGAAACAAAATTGATGAAATTAACTAAGCCTATGCTGTAATAAGGGTGTGTAAAGTGAAGATTCATCCAAGATTTGTCGGGGACATCATCCATGTTTCCTGTCATAACATAAACAGACAATATGCATAAGGTTAGCACACAACATTTATGATACAATCAAAACCTGTCCCAACACTTCTTCTCCTTATGCCTCCGGGTTGGGTCCTATCCCCTTCAGGTGAACACGAGTTTGTTGATCCTTTTGCTATTCATGTGGTTTCAGCTACATTTTTGGGAAATTTCGGCAGCATCTCCCTACAGTTCCTCAAGTGCACAAAAATCTAAACAACCTAATTTGCACTCGAGGAACATTGTAGAGAGACACTGTCGAAACTATATCCAAAAACTTAAACTTAAACCACATGAATAGCAAAAGGATCAACAAACTCGTGTTCGCCTAAAGTGTCCAAAAATGGGACAATTCGAGAATCAACAACCCATCTCGATCAACTAGATGCGTTGTTGATTCTCAAACGGGAGTTCTAAGCTGATAAACACCACAATTATGTATAATATAAAACAATAAATTTACACACGGCACCACACTCCCTCACTAAGCCACTCGCATGTTTCAGAAACCCTAACTACCACAATCCATACACAACACAAACCAATTACATCGTTAACTAATAATTTCAACCTAATCTGCCATAAAATTCACAAAATTTCAATAAATTGCACTATTTCAAGCCATTTTAGTTTCACTCAATTTGTATTTAACTAAATTTCACAATTTCACTAAATTACACTAAAATTCAATGTCACTAAAATTTCACAATTTCACAAACTATCCTAAAAAATCTCAATTTCACCAAAATCAACACCAATTCTATCATATATTCAAACACCTAACCCTAAAAACAACAAAAAAACACATTATAAACCAAATCCAACTCAAGATGTCAAACACAAAATTCAACAAGTCAAACCCAAATATGGTGATTACAATGAAGAGGAGAGATTATACTAACCTACAAAGCAATTGGAAGAGAAGACCCAAGAAATTAGACCTCAAAATTGACGAAATCAGCCGATCTGCCCTTTTTTTCGCAGCTCCGGAACAATTTTTTTCCTCAAACTTCAACTTCTGAAATCTGTTGAAGTCGAGAGCTTTATAACAGATTTTAAAACATGAAGCGACGACTATTACTCAAAACTCGTCGCTTCGTTTCATATATCAGCGACGAATATTGACGAGGGTTATTAACTTCGTCGCTTCAATTTTAAGTCAGTGACGAAGATTGAATTTTCGTCGCCACACTTTACAGAACATGATCGGAGGCGACAACATACCTTTATTCGTCGCTTCAATAATTTATGAGCGACGACTATTGACCAATAGTCGTCGCTCTCGTTTTTTGAAGCGACGAATCCTAAATTGGTCGCTTCGATGTGTTGAGGCGACAAACTTTAGTTTTCCCTTTCCAATCTTCGTCGCCTCAGTCCTTGTTTCCAGTAGTGTATGAGCGTTGTCTTGTTCAAGTGTAGATGGTTCAATACTGATCCAATTGTTCGTACGAGTACAAAGATGGAATACGGCATGTTATCAGTGAATACAAGCACAAGCTGATATGAAAACGAGCCTTTCATTCTTGCCAACATGGCAAAACAAGTGTTTTATCTTGATGATTCAAAGGCCGGTGAATTTTGGAAAGTGGTTAACCAAATGTCACATAGGAATATATGGAGTGCGTCTACAATTGAAGGGGGTGAAGAACATGATGATGAAGATGACGACGACACTGATGAACCATATCAAGAGCATTCGGCTTCTGAAATCCCTAATGTAGAGGCTATTCGCTATAACAACTGTTTAAATTTCGTCACTTCTGATGAATACATTGCAGTCTCAAATGCATCTATATCTTAAAATAGAGTCAATGATGACTTCATTAATGACGAGGATGATGAGGAATCAGAAGATTATGAGGATTCTAGTGAAGACTGCACTGATATGATTGAAGATGCAGATGATACAGACGATGACGATTATGATGGAGAACCATGATGATTTAAATTATGTTTTTAAATTCAATAAATTTGTTTGGGATGTATAATTACAAAGATTCTAATTGTGTGTACGTACGTACTTCTTCGATTTAAAAATAAGTACTATATGTTAATGTTATAAGTTATTTATTTTTTATATTAATTAAATAATATATATATATATATATATATAAATATATATGTACGTATATTTAGAGTTGGAATCGACGAAATGCACCTATTAACTCGTTTTAATGAAGTCCGCAGTATAGATTTTGTAAAAAAAATTGAAATATGTGAGAAAAAAATTGAAATAAACTTAGCCGACGAAACAATTTTTCGTCGGTTAAGAGTGCTCCTAGGCGACGAAATATTATTTTCGTCGACTAAGTATACACTTAACCGACGAAAAATTATATTTCGTCGAGTAAGTATATACTTAGACGACGAAAATAAATAATTCGTCGTCTAAGTTATTTTTTTTTTTTTTGGAAGTCCGTATTGGCGCGTGAAATTTATCGCCGAAAAATTTGGGCATAAATTTAAATTTTCTTAGGAGTCTCTTAGAAGACGAAAGTTTTTTTCGTCCTCTAAGTGGGATGTTATAATCCCTAATTCCCAATCGATCGATCCCTAACTCTGAAGATTGGAAAGAAAAAAAAAAACTCCTGCCAATTTCCCTCCCCGTCACCGGCATCGCCTCGTCGTCCTCGCCGCCCCAGCCTCCGGGAGGGAAGGCCCCGCCTCGGACACCGCCCCACCTCGTCCTCGCCGTTCCAACCTCTGGCTACTGCCCTTGTCGTCCTCGCGAGGCCTTCCCTCCCCCGCTCCGGTCACCGCCACCGCCTCCACCCGAACCTCCTCCTTCGTCCTCCGCCTCGTACGCCGCCCCAGCCTCTCTTTCTCTCTGTCTCTCTGTCTCTCTGTCTCTCTGTCCCTCTCTTTCTCTCCCTCTCTCTCACGAGGTCTCCCTCTTTCTCTCTGTCTCTTTGTCCCTCTCTTTCTCTCTGTCTCTGTGTCCCTCTCTCTCTGTCTCTGTGTCCCTCTCTTTCTCTCCCTCTCTCTCACGAGGTCTCCCTCTTTCTCTCTCTCTCTCTCTGTCCCTCTCTTTCTCTCCCGCTCTCTCTGTCCCTGTGTCTCTCTCTTTCTCTCCCTCTCTCGCGCGACCTCTCCATCACCCTCTCCCAAACAGACAATCGGGTATGTTAAACTAGTCTTTTGTTATGTGTTAAGTGCAATTCACTAATTCAGTACATTATAAATTTATTGTTGTTGTGGAATGACAGCTTCCGACCCTATTTGATTGATATTGGTATAGGAAAATTTAGATTTGATTTATTTTGATATAAGAATTGGTATATGTGGATAATATGGATGGATTGATTGATTGATTTTGTGCTTGGTATAAGAATTGGAATTGGAATTGGAATTGGGGATACAAGGTGATTTGTAGGAGATTTGTAGTTTCCCGTAGGTGATTTGGAATTGGGGATATAAGAATTGGAATTGGAATTGGAATTAGTTTTAATTTTTTCTGCGTAGGAGATTTGTAGTTTCCCGTGGTTTGAACGATAAGCGTGATGCTTTTAATTAATTGACCCCTGTGGGAGATGCAACTAAGTTGTAGAACTACCAGGAACGAGGAAGTATAGAATGACTTATATCAAGTTTTAGGGATTGCAAATGCAAACGCATATACGATGTTGCATTTCAACACTACTAGTCTTTGACACTCTCCATGCTGATCCATTTTGGGGTTCTGTGATTGGGATTGATATGATCGTATTGCACATTTTCAATGTAGTAGTAGTAGTAACGAACTAGTAGATTTAAAAGTTCAAGCTCATATTTTATTCATAAAATTTTTAAATTTAATAATAATTTAGAGCATCTCCGAGATATGTCAATTGCATTTTTAATTTTATTGTTTTACAAGTAAAATACAAACAAAGATTTGGTATATACCAAGCAATAACACAAGTTTAACTATTGATGGACAACTAGAAGACCCCTTTTTAGGCTTCCAAGACACGATTCCAAGTTTGGTCAATTGCTATTCCAAGTGTGTTTATTGCAATTTCGTTCCCCATGTTTTGTAATCTTTATAATTCTCGCGTCTTACAATTTGGATTTAACGACTATTTAAATTTTGCCCTGTTTTGATAACAAAACGGTGTTCCACGACCATATTGATTGCTTCATTCATCACTGCTTTCGCAACCAAATTAATTATGTTCCATCTTCTGTAGTAATGATGTTGATTGACAATTGATGATACTCTTAATCAATTGTTTCTCAACTGCACCTCTTAATAAGATGGCGAAAGACTTAGGGCAGCTGTGGAGGTTGTTTGGAGATTTGGGTGGGTTTAAGTTCCTAATAAAGTTCCTAGCAAGTTTGGTCTATGTCTTATGGTCGGCACTGCATATGAAACATATAGGAAGAAAATGGTTAACGGTGACTCCTACTGCATAGCAGTTTGGGTTTCAAGTGATCAACACCAAGATTAGCTATAGCCAACTAAATATTCGTCCGATATCCTTAAGCTTGGTTCTGAAAACCATACTAGTCTCTTAATTAAGCAAGTGATTTCTTAAGTCTTCAACATCAAATATGATGCGTGTGCACTTAGTATAGGTCCAACTTATAATGATGATATATTGATGTTCATTGTTCAACAATAACTTACAAAGAAATGCTTATAGGGTATTTACTAGAGATGAGGTCAAACACTCCTTACTGAATATTTGCATTACTACTATTTGTGATGAAATTTGTGTTTTTTGACAAAAGAAAAATGCCGCCGACTCACGGGAAGCTGACTTCTGCCGCCCCTCCATTAGCGCCTACTTCATTTGAAGCCGAACAAAGCGACGGTGAAGAGATTAGTTGTCGGCGCACATATCGTCCTCGGCCCGAAGGAGGTAAAGATAATCTACCTTGTGTATTGAGTTAAGTTATTTAGTTATAAATGTATTATTAGAATAAAACTGTTATTATTTTGGCAGCACCTCTTTCCAAACACAAACGAGGGTTGGTTAAAGGCTTAAAGACCTATAACTATTGGGTGCAGCATAGAGAGAAGTTGACGATCGTCATGGATGATGATTTCTTACACGGACCTAAGACCAGTACACAGAACTCATGGCTGACTCAGGATATCGGCCATATCATTCGGGACAGCATTCCCATGACTGTTGGGAGTTGGTGGGATCTGGACGAAGATGATCATAACAAGCTGAAAAATGAACTCGACGTAAGACATTTTTTTATATTTTATTTTTCTATACTCAAGTCAGTTTTCATATTAATTTCATTTCTATTTTTTGTAACAGCTTGTTTATGACATTCCTTGGAATGATCCTCACATGAGTGAGTGGGTTCACAAGCATGCCGCCAAGGTCTTCACAGCCTTTAAGAGCAAGCTCAATAGGCTCAGGATTCTGAATCCTAACAAAATCCTGAAAGAGTTCAAAGATAGAAAGGAGGAGTGGTCTTGGCTGGTTCAACACTTTCAGAGCGATGAGTTCCAGGTATACAATTATTAGTCTGTGTTTTCAAATGTAAACATCATTTATTTTTGTTTTGTTTGAATTCTAATTATTTGTCTCAATTTTAATTAAACTTCTACAGAGACGATCGGCCGCCAACACAATCAACCGGGGGAAGAAGACATTGCACCATTGGTCCGGTTCAAAACCTTTCATCTATGGGGCGCTCGAGTTGAAGGAAAATGGTGAACCATTGGCGTTGGTGAAGAATTATGAGATGGTGTACCCTCCAGAGCATCCGGAAGTGGCGGAAAATATAGTAAGTTTCCTATTATGTTTCAATTCATGATCTATTATTTATTTTTAATGTAATTAATGATGTTAATGCATTTCATTTTCAATTGCAGCGAAAGATCAACGTCGAGATCGATAGGGTAATGACTACAGTAAGGCAAGACCACCCCGACGTTCCGGAAGATCAGATCATTCACTATTTTGACGAGCCAACTCAGGCCCAAGTGCTTGTAGACGCACTAGGATAGCGAAACAGGGGCGAGATTCGGGAGTTAGGTCGAGTGACCTTCAGTGTCAGTTCTCAATCATCTCAAGGAGAGAAATTCCACTGCACGAACTCGGTCTACAAATACGGAGCGTCTGAGACTAGCGGAGCAGGAGGCCCGAGAGGCTAGAGAGCGTATTGCACGTCCAGAGGAGGAGGCCCGAGAGGCTAGAGAGCTTATCGCACGTGCCCAAGAGGAGATTCGACAGGCCCAGGAGAAGGCACGACTGGCACAAGAGGAGGCTCGACAAGCTCATGAACGTATCGCCCTACTTGAGGAGGAGGTACGACTGTCCAGACAGACAGTCCAAGCAGGTCAAGACCGTCTTGCTCTGTTGGAGGACAAGTTCAACATGTTTACAAATCTTCATAAGTAGCTACCTAGCAGGTCGGCGCGCTCCTCTTTTATAGTAGTCGCTATTGTTGATCAGTTTAAATTGTTAATTTGTATGAACAAATGTATTAAATATTATTTAATTTGTATGAACAAATGTATTAAATACTATTTAATTTGTATGAATAAATAAGTATTTAATTTATATGAATAAAATATGAATAAATTTTAATATATTTACATTTAGAATATTTAGTCTCAATTATTTTTTTATTTAAATAATTAATACTTAGTCGACGAAGCTTTAATATTTCGTCGACTAAGAGACACACTTAGTCGACGAAAAAATCGAATATCATCGACTTAGAAGTTTACTTAGTCGACGAAATATTAAAGCTTCGTCGACTAAGTAAATTACTACCTCGACGAAAAGTCTAGTTTCGTCGACTAAGTGAATATTAAAGCTTTGTCGACTAAGTAAATTACTACCTCGACGAAAAGTCTAGTTTCGTCTCCTAAGTGGGTCTCTTAGTCGACGAATGTTTAATATTTCGTCGACTAAGTGTTTCACTTACTTGACGAAAATTCTTCTTTCGTCGACTAAGTTGCATTCTGCCGACGAAAAAATTCGTCTTCCAAGATATTTTTTGTCCTCACTAACTTTCTTAGACGACGAAATTATTTCGTCGTCTAAGTGTTTTCTTAGTCGACGAAATTGTTTTGTTTCGTTGCCTACTTTCTTAGACCACAATCTTTAGACGACGAAACTTAGACCACCAATTTTTCGTCACCTAAGAACTTAGGCCACGAAAAACCTTCTTAGGTGACGAAAAATTTTCGTCGCCTAAGATTTCTGCTGTTGTAGTGATTCCGCCCGTTCTGGGTCTTCATATTTCTCCCTTTGTGGGCTTTCAAATATTTCGCCCGTTTGGGCTTTCAAATATTTTGCCCGTTTGGGCTTGTTATCTTGCCATCGGAAAATTCCCCGATTAGTTGTCAAATCATTCCACGTACTTACCTAGAGCTAGGTTGCACGTGAGGGGGTCGGGCGTGTTAGAGAGGAGAGATCCCACATCAGAAAAGTGACAAATAAAATACAACTTATAAGTGGGTGGATAATACCCAATTGTACCGAGGCCTTTTATGATTAAAACCCAACACCTTAAAGATGGTTAAGTTGGGACAATATCGGTACAATGGGGATCTACGGGCCACGCAGCTGTTTAACAATCTCATTACAAAACTTCAATATCGTATTCACATAAAACGAGAATATATAAGCCAGAGGCAGTGCTTGCCCGAGTACTTCAACATGACCTGTGATGATGCTATATGTTTAATTAGAGTATTTTCCTCACCACCAAACCCTAACACTACGCCAAAGGTCCTTCCAGGCGACCGGAGAAAAACAAAGAAGGCGACTACAAAACAGCCGCACAAGACAATTTGCGACTGGAACGTAGTCGCTTATAAGACGTCGCAAGCAACATGTAGTTATATCTTAAAGGCGACGGGAATAGATACCCAGTCGCTTTTACCTCACTCGCTAGCGACTGGAATACAATGCGGTCTCTTAACAGGTGTCCCAATTAGCGACTGGAATACCCTGTCGCTAGAAACGTTAGAGTGACTAGCTTGGTTAGTCGCTATCCTTGTTAGAGCGACTGGCTTTTGTTGTCGCTGAGTGTGTTAGAGCGACAGAGGTTTAGCTCGTCTCTTAAATGGCCATTGAAGCAACTGCTTTATGTTTCTTAGTCGCCTGAATCAATTCCCTGTATTGCAATGTAGGGCCTGTATCTGTAATGCCCAATTTTGTGCAAAAAAACCTGCATTATTCCAAAAGCTTTCACAGCAACATTTAACTCAACACAGCCAACAAATCTCACACACAAACATTGCATTGAGATTAAATAGAGATTAAAACATTACATTGTCTTGAAACTCAATATCCATTACAAACCAACACAAACTAACCCAAATATGACCTAAACACTAAACCAGAAGCCGCAGCAGCCCCCTCGGCTCGTTGGTGATGAAGCAACAACCAAATAAAGAGATTAAGTGTTAGAGGGTGAGGGGTTGTCATTGGAGGTAGTACCTTCTTGCAATTGGGATTGCTTCTCCAAAAGTTTGGCCACAACAAGAGCCACTGCTGCATCCACTGCTGCATCCACTTGCTGCTGCATTTGTTGCTGTATTTGCTGCTGCATTTCCTCCTGCATAGCGTTCCTTTGCTCCTTAACTCGCTCCTACACTTTTGCCTCCACGATGGCATCTACGTCAATACGGGAGACACCTCCTCTCTTCTTGGGATCTCGCCTCATGTATCTGCCGAGTCCTCTATATGTTGTGCCCTTTCCTTCACCAACTCGTGCCGTTATGACACTGAGCTGGGTTTCAAGAGGCAGTGCCTCTCCAGCTTCAACGTCTGGGTGGTCTCTACTCCACTGGTCGACTTTCTCTTGAACCTCCCGTTCCATTGCGTCCTACAACATTACAGAAGAGCTAGTGTTAATTACGTGATACAAAGAGAATATAAAACATATGAATGAATCTTAGTTTAGTTTTAGGTAATTACCACGTATGTAGCGCCAATCTTATCCTTGGCGTATCACTACCAGAAAAGGGGTCATAGCCGACGATATGGGAAAAAACGGCCGACGAAATAGTACTTCGTCGGCTATAAGGGGTCATAGCCGACGAATTACTATTTCGTCGGCCACATCGTCGGCTATAATATTATAGCCGACGAGTCGTCGGCAGTCGTCGGCTATAACTATAGCCGACGAAAAGTTTTTGGTTATAGCCGACGAGGAGGGTATTCGTCGGCTATAACTCTTATATCAGATCTATTCTGCAGCAGCGAGCTCATTCGTCGAAAACATTTCGAAAACGCTCTGAAATCGTCCAAAACCTCGGCCATAAGCTTGAAAGGTACGTATATTGCTGTGTGTGTTGATTTAGTTGGTTATATGCAGAGGTGTGTTAATTTAGAGTTTAATTAGAATAAATGTGTGATTAATTTGATATATATATATATATATGTGTTGAGATGAGATTATTAATGGGTTGATATGTTGGTTAGATAGAATTGAAGTTTTGTTGAAGATCAGTAATTGATTGTTGATTTAGAGGTGATTTTAGATCAATTTGACGAAAAAATGTATATATATATATTAATTAATTTAATTGTAATTAAAAATATATTGTTGGTATATATGAAAAATATATTGTGTTTAATTAATTAGGGAGATTGACGATGTTTTAATTAATTTAGGGATGTGTATATATATATATATATATATATATATATATATATATATATATATATGTGTGTGTGTGTGTGTGTGTGTAATGATGAAATTTTTAATTAATTAGTACGTACGTACGTACGTAGTACGTGCATATATACATATCTATATATAGTTACATTTATTTATTGAATTTACAGGATGGATAGGAGTTGGATTACCCTTGGAAGATGGGATCAGGCGTATCATGATGGAGTTAGGAGTTTCCTGGAATTTGTGATGGCTAACTGTGGAGACACTACACTTCATTATTGCCCGTGTAAAAAGTGCAAGTGTGCCAGCCCACGACAACGTTTTTCCATAGAGACCGTGGGGCAACACCTGGCTAGATATGGATTTTGGGTCCTATACACTAATTGGATTTATCACGGTGAACCAGAGTTTGCGGGTCCTCATGATCATGGACAATTTGCCGAGAGAGGGAGTTCGTCCAATGATCCAACAACGAACTGGATCAACGATATGTTTCCTCGTGAGAGCGGTGTCTTTGATGAAGCATCAGATGTGCAACTCCCTCCTCCGGAGACGGAGTGTTTCCCTGATATTGAGCCACTCGAGCCATTACCCCGATCACCGGTCAACACAAGTGGTATGGAAAAGTACAACAACCTGATCGCATTGCAACAGACTCCGTTGTACCCCGGATGCAGTAAGACTGTCCTTGAATCTGTCATGGGAGTGATGAAGATCAAAACGGAGAACAAAGGCACTGTCAAATCGGTTGATGATTGGCTGAAGATATGGGGTGGGGCGATGCCCCCCGGACATCGGCTTCCTACCAGTCATCATAAGGTGCGACATATCCTTAAAGATCTCGGCCTTTCCTACATCAAGATTCATGCATGCAGATACGATTGCGTTCTGTTTTACGGGGAAGGACTTGCAGATCTTGAATACTGCCCAGTATGCAATACAGAGCGGTATAAGTTCACTCCTAAAGGGAACAAGAAAGCTGTGAAGATACTTCGGTACTTCCCGCTGATTGATAGGCTTGAGCGGTTGTTCATGTGTGCTTTCACGGCCAAAGCTATGAGATGGTGGGCTGAGAGGAATGTGCCTGACGATGACACCCTTAGACATCCCACCGACGGAGAGGCTTGGAAGAAGAATGTGTTGGAGTTTCCTGAATTTGCATCAGAGGTTCGAAATGTTTGGCTAGGGCTATCATCCGACGGTTTCAACCCTTTTGGCAAGAAAGAGCTTCAGTACAGTGTGTGGCCAGTTATTTTGATTCCGTACAACCTTCCACCGTGGATGTGCATGAAAAAGGAATATAACATGCTCACATTGTTGATTCCAGGCCCAGGTTATCCGGGAAAGTGTCTCGATGTGTATTTGAGACCCGTAATTGAGGAGCTTCGGTACTTGAGTCTGAAAGGCCTTCTGGTCTACGACCGGTTCAAAAATGAGATGTTCCGGATGCGTGCCATGCTTGTTGGCACGATCAGTGACTTTCCTGGGAGGGGTATGTTGTCGGGCAGCGTCACCAGGGGTTACAGGGCTTGTTCAGAGTGCATGACTGTTGATTGCTCCAGTCCTCATTGCAGCAAGATTGTCCAGATGCGTCACCGTTGTTGGCTTCCGCATGACCATCCATTTAGGGACGATGCACAGGCTTTTGATGGGACTGAAGAAAGGGGCTGGGCACCGGAGCGATGGACAGGGGAGGAAATATTGGCAGTGTTGAATGAGTATGACTTTGGTCCGCTTAGCAATCATCCCAATGTGTTGCGCATGATTCCAGAGAGGCTCGATCGATATAGGTTCTGGTCACACAAGAGCATCTTATGAGAACTTCCTTATTGGGCCAGGTTGGCTATCAGATACTACCTGGATGTCATGCATATAGAGAAGAACGTGGGTGAAGCCGTGGTTGGCACAGTTTTGAATTAGGAGAAGAAAACAAAAGACACCCCCAAGGCACGCGTTGATCTGAGAAATATGGGACTGCGGGACCATTTGTGGTTGAGAGAGGGCAGGAGCAAAATGCCCCAAGCTCCTTACACCGTCACCAGGGACCAGAAACATGAAATCTTTGGATGGCTGAGTAATGTCAGGTAACTTTTTATTAGGCATGTATTCCCTAAAGAATCCATCTGTTGTTGGACGACTATATATGCATGAAATCTAATTGTTGTTAATGGCTATGCAGGTAACATAAGCAAGTGTGTTAACTACCGAGACAACAAGATGTACGGATTGAAGAGTCACGACTGCCATGTACTGCTTCAACGCCTCTTCCCTATTTTCATTCGAGCGTACTTGGAGGATGAAGTGGTTGAGCCGTTGGTGGCGTTGTCAAGATTCTTCCAGAAGTTATGCGCTAGAGAAGTTAGAAAATCAGACCTCATGAGAATGCATAAGGAAATCGTTTTTATCTTGTGCAAGTTCGAGAGGATATTTCCCCCAAACTTCTTTGACATCATGTCTTACCTGATGATCCATCTTCCTCAATAATTGTTGCTTACCGGTCCCGTACACTACACTTGGATGTATCCCATCGAAAGGTACATGTTATTCATAAATTTGATTTATACATGTTTTTAAATAAAAGTTGCATGCTCTTAACATGCACTTGTTAACCTTGCAGACAACTTGGAGACTACAAGAAATATGTGCACAATAAATCTGCGCCTGAGGGGTGTATTGCTGAAGCTTACATTGCGCATGAGTGTGTAACGTACGCCAAGTTGTACTTGGGAGCGATGGAGGACCCCCCACAACATCCAAGTCGAGATGACCCCGAGTTCAACCTATCTATCGTCGCCAACGATGTTGTACCATACGGAAGCTTCAAGAAGAAGGGTGTGGACAAGTTGCCTGACCATGAGGTAGGGATTGCCCACTGGTGGGTTCTAATAAACTGTCCGGAGGTACAATATTGGAAACGAACCCATCTTACCTGCAAGGAAGTTCGCGGTGATCTCGAGTACCACAACACGACGTTTGCAGACTATTTTCCACAATTGGTAAGTGTATAAATATATATATTAGATGGCTTTCTTTTACAGTTCCCTATTCTTTAATCATAAACTCACCAAGTGATTTGAGTTATATTTTTCAGCTGATGCAAGTGGCTGCGAAGGGTGGTCATAGAAATTACTCAGAGGAATTGAGGCTGTTGTCGATGAAGCCGATATCTTCCACAGTCCGCCCAATGTGTGATGTCAACGGCGTTAAGTATAAATGTGAAGCTAGAGACGGGGAACGCAAAACACAGAATTGTGGGGTGATGGTCGATTGTGCAGAGGGGGGCGTGGATTATTACGGTGTCCTACAGTCAGTTGTTGAACTCATTTATGGGAACCGCATGAAAGTCCACTTGTTCAAGTGTCGATGGTTTGATACTAGGCCGCACAGCATAAGGATCGATCAGTATGGCATACTTTCGGTGAATACCGCCAGTAGTGTGTATGAAGATGACCCCTTTGTTTTCGCCACAGCGGCCAAAAAGGTCTTTTATCTTGACGATCCATTGAACAAAGGCACGTGGAAGGTAGTTAACCAAGTGTCTCAGCGAGACATATACAGTGCTACCACACTTGGTGTGAGCACAGAGTGTCAAGAAGCGACCGCATACCAAGAGCCGGACGCCGGCGACATTCCGGAATCCTCCACCATCCGCGATAATAATGTGACGCCGGGCAGAGTGGTTCGACTTCCTAGGGGTCAGGTGCCCATGTATGATGTTAATCCGAATTGTCTATATCAGGCAGACGATGACTCAGACGACGAGTACGAGCACCGGTTGCCAGATATTAACTACTATACTACGTCTGACTCAAGTGATGAGGATGATTCTGATTATCATCCTTAGTATACTATTTATGTATGTATTTGTGTACGATGGTGCATGCATGTATGAATACATTTTTCGTCCTTAATTACCATTTTCCGAGTTTATGGGAAATTGTATTGAATTGTTTGTGCGATGTTCAGGAATTTATCAGGTGAAATAGGCAATTTTCAGGCCCTAAATGGTAAATTTTCGGAGTGATAAGCATTATAGCCGACGAAATGGGCCATACTTCGTCGGCTATAATGCCCATTCTGGGTAATTTAATATGCAAGTCGTCGGCTAACGACAAAATGTTGAAGGTCGTCGGCTAAAGTATAGCCCTGGCCCGGATGTTGACCGAAACCATTGCTTGACCCTTCAAATGCAAATGTGTCGTGAAATAAGATACGACCGAAATATTGAAATACGTCTACGGTTGAAAAATGAGAAAATTCCGAAAAATTCTGTGTGCCGAATGTTGCGGTTAGCTGTTTTTTACTTCCGTTTTCCTATGGGTAGCCTGACAGTCGGTAAATATTTTGAGGAAAATTTTTATACGATTAGTTGCGTCGCATCGATTTGAAACTATTCTCTGTTGAAGGTCAGGCCAAAAAACGTCATTTAGACGGGCCAATTGCCGTTTTAAAGCATTTAGAGGTTTGACTTTGCAGTTTGACCGTCCTGATCGAGCCTTTAACGTTGTCAGATGTAGTTGGATTTTTTTTCATACATGTATTTCATCTTAACGGTGATATATGACGGTTGGAATAGATTTTCCAAACTTTTAGATTCAAAATCGGAACATATGCACTAATGTTCCTTAACTTGTTTACTAAGTGTTTAAGTGAATGTACAGTTTCAAATAGCTACTATACGTAGACCCTTCAAATGCAAATGTGTCGTGAAATAAGATATGACCGAAATATTGAAATACGTCTGCGGTTGAAAAATGAGAAGATTCCGAAAAAATCAGTGTGCCGAATGTTGCGGTTAGCTGTTTTTTACTTCCGTTTTCCTATGGGTAGCCTGACGGTCGGTAAATATTTTGAGGAAATTTTTTTTACGATTAGTTGCGTCGCATCGATTTGAAACTATTCTCTGTTGAAGGTCAGGCCAAAAAACGTCATTTAGACGGGCCAATTGCCGTTTTAAAGCGTTTAGAGGTTTGACTTTGCAGTTTGACCAAGGAATAGCCAACGAAATACTTAACTTCGTCGGCTAAACTCTTGCGATCCGCGCCGTTTCATTGTCCGCCGTTGGATGGGGTAGATCTGACGGCTGCTGAGCGCGTGAAGTATAGCCGACGATATTAAAGGTATAGCCGACGACATTCATACTATAGGCGACGAAATGGCTAAATTCGTCGGCTATAACCGGCCCGCCCCCCGCACAGCCCAAGGCCTGGCCCGTACCTCGGCTCGCAAAACCCAACTTCGGCCCGGCCCGAATTTAGGGTCAGAGTATAGCCGACGAATTTCGTTGGGCTATAGTATAGCCGACGAATTAAAATTAAATCGTCGGCTATAGTCCTTCGATTTAAACCGAAACAGAGGCGCCTCTCCCTCATTTTATGCATAAAACCCTAAATCCCTAATCGCCGCCCACCCCTCCCCTACGCCGACCGACCATCACCGAGCCTCCCCGACGCCGACCGACCCTCCCCGTCCCTACCCGACCCCTCCCCGCCCCCTCCCCGTCCTTCCCGACCCGTCCCGGACCCGAACTCGATCCGAACGCAGCTGTCATTTAGCCGCCGCCCCTAGCCGCCGTCGCCGCCGCACCGCACCACCGGTCCTCGTCCCCTAGCCGCACCACCATGTCAGGTAGTCCCGCTCTCGCTCATTTAGGGTTTTTGTTAATTTTGTGGAATTTTGTGGTTTTGTGGAATTTAGGGGTTTTGTGAAATTTATGGTTTTCGTGAAATTTTGTGGAATTTAGGGTTGTTGTGCAATTTATGGAATGTTGTGGAATTTTTGTTAATTTTGTGGAATTTTTAGGAGGATATATATATATATATATATATATATATATATATATATATATATTTCGGAATATATATATATATAATTAGGTATAAATATATTTATGTGTATATATAATTAGGTATATATATATTTAATGAAGTTTTTTAGCTTTTTGTGAAATTCATGGAATTTTGTGGAATTTTTTTTAATTTTGTGGAATTAACAAGAATTTTTAGGAGGATATATATATATATATATATATATATCTATATATATATATATAATTAGGTATAAATATATTTAGGTATATATATAATTAGGTATATATACATTTAATGAAGTTTTTAATTTTTTTGTGGAATTTTTGTGAAATTTATGGAATTTATATACTAATTGTGCAGGAAACCGCCGCGCTGTAGACCGATGGCTTGCCAGACCGACCGAGAGCGACCCCGAAGCTCAGGCAGGACACAGCCGTGGGGGGGGAGGGGGGGGGGGGGGGGGGGCGGATCCAGCGGTCGTCGGGGCCTACGCCGGCCACTGAACAGGCGCGAGGAGACGTTGATGGGATTGACCCCGAGCGATCCACGTGGGGGCTCATCGTATGAGTCGACAGGAGCGGGCCCAAGCTCGAGCGTCAGAGGAGGACGCACAGCCGCACCCTCCAGGCCCCAGTGCACTTCAGCACTGTTCCAGGATCGGCAGCCGACCCCACCGCGCGCCGATCTGGACCCTCCAGAGATGCTCCCTGTCCTCCCACAGCGACAGCGTCCACAGCTACAGGGCCCACCGTCAGGGGGATCAGGCCCCTCAGGGTCCACGCCCCATATGTCTCCGCCATCGGGGATGTACATGGTCCAGTTCCTCCCTGCCATCCCCGAGTACGCCGCTAGGGGGAGGCAGATTTGGAGGCACGACCGGCCGCACGAGATTCCCTGGGAGGAGACCTACGTCCACAGGAATTTCGACTCAGAGGACTGCCGCGGCCTGTGGTGTGTTCGTGAGAAGGACAAGCAGTACAACGACGCAGGTAATTAGTTAGTTTAATTAATTATTTAACTATGTATTCATTTTAATTATGAAACAGGTGTCCTCGTAAATAAACCCGCGGGGACGAGACGGACCAGAGGGCCAGCGAACATGTCGACCCTGGAGAGGGGCTCGCCGGTGGGATCAGGGAGATCCTGCCCGGTCCCGGTGAGGATGGACGCCCGATCAAGAGGAAAGGCACCACGACCAAGTATATCAACGCGACGGGCATGATCGTGCGGGACAGGGTCCCAATGTTGTGGCCCGACTGGGGCTCTGTGCCCGATGACATCAAGGCGCGAGTGTACAATGCACTGTCGGTGAGTTAAATCGTATTTTTATTATAGAAAATAAACATTTATGAATTGAGTCCTTATAAATATATAAAAATATTTTCTAATTAATTTATAATATTGCAGCAATGGTTTAGAGTCCATCCTACCTTGGACTGGTGGAGAGACGAGCAGCTGAAGAACAGGTTATGTGTTTCGCGTTATTTTACTATCATTCGAGTTAGATTGAAGACGATTAAAGATGTACGAATATATCTAACAGTTGTGTTCTGTTAATATAGGTACTCCGAGTGGAAGAACGAGCTGTCGACGCACCACAGGACGTACCATGTGGAGCAGGGCTTGGGGCGAGGTGCAACCCCCCATGAGTTCCGGTACAGGGAGTATGAGTGGCTATGGCTGGTAGCTTACTTCGGGAGCGACAGGGTCTCGGTAAGAAAATTTAGCCTGCTAGTATATAACTTTTTAATGTTATTTAATAATTAAATTATGTAGTTACTTAATTAAATTAATTAGTTAGTTAGTTATTAGTTATTAAATTAAGTTAGTTAGTTAGTTACATAGTTAGTTAGTTCGTTACTAAATTAAATTAAATTAAATTAAATTAAATTAGGTAGTTAGTAAGTTAGTTAGTTACTAAATTAAATTAGTTAGTTAGGTAGTTACTAATTAAATTAAATTAGTTAGTAACTAAATTAGTTAATAATTTTGTTTTGGTTAGTTCATAATATTTTAATTTAGTTACTAATTTATATTTGCGTTTATATGTTCGTTCTTATAATAAAGAAAATCTCGAAGACGAACAGCGACAACCGCAAGAGGAACAAGCACCCTCACCACGGCGGCGCCCGCTTCTGGAGGCAGTGGGCAGAGATTGCAAGGAGGGACCGACCGCTGAGGCCGTTGTCGTGGATTCATGCGCAGATGTATCCGGGGCGTCCCGACCAAGTGGTAAGTATTCCCCCATTTTCAATAAAAGTGTTTCATTAAATTAATTTATATATTTTTTTTTATAAATTCATTTATTATATTTTCTTGTCAATTAGGCGGGAATAGATGCGGAGACCGACGCGATCACCTTGGGGATCGCGCGAGAGACGCTGGGGAAGGGGCGTCCGACGAGGCGATCGCGGAGTTTGCCTCCACGATCGACACCCTTGAGCCGCGCTTGGCCTCTCAGATCATGCACGCGGCGGTAGGGACTGGCAACAACTACTTCTACCAGAGAGGCCTAGGCGCGGCGGGAGATGGGGTTCTGAAGTACACGCCGGCCAATCCCAGCACGCAGCGTGCGGCTTCGACGAGCAGAGACTTGCAGACACAGCTGCAGAGGACGCAGGCGGAGTTGGCGAGGGCGGTGGAGGCAGCAGGCCAGAGACGCGTCTGTGGCGGAGATGTACCGATGGATGCAGCAATCTTGGGAGGCCCAACGAGCTGGACATGAGCCCCCGCCTCCGCCACAGATGCCCGAGTTCGTCGTCCCCACTCCCCCCCCCCCCCCCCCCCCCCCGCATCGAAGTACGCCAGGCGATCAGTCTAGCCATAGCCACCGGAACTCGAACGATCCCGTCGACGACGCTACGCGTTTAGGGGGTGATGAGTAGATGACTAGTTAGGGGGTTAATTTGTACAGTACGTAGGATATTACGGATGGATTGATGTGGATATTTGTTGGATATTTGGATGTTTGTTTGTGGATTTTCTGCAGCCAAACCGAAGACGAAGTGAAATTGGGCCCGAACAAAATTTTTAAATTTTTTTAAATATTTAGGGGTTATAGCCGACGAAATGGACCATATTTCGTCGGCTATACCCTCCCGGCTTCCGGCGCTGGTGAATGTTATGGCCGACGATTAATTCGTCGGCTATGCCTGACTTATAGCCGACGATAGCATCGTCGGCTATACTTCGGGGTTAGGGGCAATTAGGGGAGAGTTGAAGCCGACGATTCTATCGTCGGCAATGTTCAAAGTATAGCCGACGACGCTTTATTCGTCGGCTATACTTCGTGGTTTATAAGTCGACGACTTACCCTCAGTGTCGTCGGCTATACTATAGCCGACGGAGCATTCCCGACGAGAGAATATCGTCGGCTATGACTATAGCCGACGATTTAATGAAAACGGCCGACGAGATGGCGTCGTCGGCTATGATCCCTTTTCTGGTAGTGTATGTATCCTTAAAGGCTGCGACCAAGGGGGCTGCATGTCCCGCTAGCACATGCTCCTGTGCCCGGTAACTAATTGCAGTGGTCCCCGAATGGTGGTTCATCCGGGTGGGAGCCCTTCAGATACTCTTCATCCTCAAACTTAACTCCTGAACACAAATCAAATCAAGGATGAGTGGTGTTAAACTGGTTTCAGCAAAGGTGTTAAATCAAGGATGTACATATACTTGTTAATCCTGGTCCTAGCAATTTGCATAAATATATCAAGGCAACTGAGTTTACCTTATTCTCGTCACTGCTGAATTCATTGACCAACCACTCCCACTCTTTTGGCCGTTTAAGGAACTCCAATGGAACGTCAACCCCGAATTTTTCCCAATGTCTTCTGCAATCGTGCTTCCAATCCTTGAACCGAGAAGCTGCCACATCTTGAACCCATTGGAACTGGCCATCGTGTTGAAGGTCGATTGCATAGAAGCCCTACAGTTTAATCAAGGACAAATATTAGTAATGGTATACGTGTAATAGGTTGAAAAGTAGAAGAACATATAAAAAATTGGACACTTACTGCAATGTAGGAGTACACAATGCCCTTGAAGTCATGATCAAGATCGCCGTAAACGGAGGCAAGCATTGGTACGTCATCCTTCACCTTCATGCCTATGTCACAGGACAGTTGAGCTGCGACTTTTTTATCGGCAGGCATGTTGTGCTTATCGTCCCACTCCACAACAATTTTGGCTTTGGTAAGGCGCACCATCTCCTTCGTCTTCATACCGACCACCACACCTCTTTTTCTTTTGGGTGGTCTAGCTACACAAAATAGGGGACAGGTTATCAAATCAACATCATTAATATAATGCATAAACACTTATCACTCCATTACTAAGACACAAAGTGTGATAACTTAATGAAAAGAAGTTAATTGAGTTCAAAAAACAGAAAATGCGAGTCTCTTTGATAAATATCATATCAAATTGGAAATCAAGCCCTTGAGAAGAACAATGAAAATTAAAATGAAAAATAAATAAATCATTCTTTCAAATAAAACCAAATACTTAAAATCACTAACTAGCTGGGTTCATTAAAGATCACTAACTAGACCATTAGTCATCCACTCATTCTGTGTGCTAATTTCTCATGTGAAAGAAGAGCGAGTGTTGATATCCACTCATTCTGCATTATTTCTCAATTAGCCAATCAGCTAATGTGTCACCGTTGGAGATAATGGATGAGAAACTAGATATTTTTTATTTTATATATCAAAACCTTCAAGACAATTCTAGGTTTTTTTTATATGGCTTCATGATTTCATCTCTTATTTCAGAAGTCTTACATATTTCAGAATTGTCTAAACAACAGTTGCAAGGAAAAAACAGAACACCAACATTAGGTTTAAGTTAAACTCTATGAAAACGATGTAATAGATAGCTGCAACTGCATATCAAGTGGCAAAATAGGCATGGTGTTCTAATTTCAGAGTTTTATACCAAAGCCTGCAGGTATTTTTTCTCTACACGAAGACTATCTAATCAAACAATCAGATCGAAGAGAGGATGCTGAGATAAGTATAATTTTCTATTGATGAACTATATACAATGAACTATATTCCAAATTCCGCACGAGTCATCCATTAGTCATTGAAAGCTCATAATATAGTAACTAGCTGGGTTCATTAAAGATCACTAACTAGACCATTCCTGCAACATTCAAGATCAAAATTCCAGTAGTGAGCCAAGAAAGACATGATATATTACTCACTATTGAGCCAAAATTCCAGTATTGAGCCAAAATTCCAGTATTACTCACTACAAACACATGATATATTGGCAGGAAACTAACCAGTTGGAGAAGTATATATATAGATGTTGTTTGGCACTACTAAATAGTTTAAATGCTGAAACCAAAACATCATCGGAAGTAATATCATCATCACCAACATCCTTTCAAATGAAACAATTCACTTCAGGTTCCTTCAGTATGATACAAGTTTACAATGACTTTAATAAGTTAATAAGCAGACAAGAACATTCAAACTACAAGAAATGTATACAGTAGAAACACAATTGATTAATTACTTGATGGGTCGACGACCAGATCTTTGCAGCGAATGCTGCGCACCATCGTACCGGCGGTGGAGTCAGTGGTGGAAGCAGAATTCCTTGGAGTGGGAATTATGGGGTAGTTGGAGTGGGAGGCAGAATTCGTCGGTTGTACAGACTGCGGGTTGATTGGAGGACCCAGTTCGAAGTCCATGTCGATGTCGTCGTTGGGAGCAGAACCAGCAGCGGCAGCGGAGGTGTCGACCAAACCAGGAGCAGAAATAGTCGGAGGTGGTGGGGGTGGTCGTGGTGGCTGTACAGGAACAGATGCGGCGGTGGGGCTGGTTTCTGCAGATTCAGAGGTGGTGGCGGAATTGGAAAGCGGCGCCGGCGTCGGTGATCTTCGTTTCCGAAGAGTCGATTTAATAGCTGCATTATCGGCCAGGCGTTGGGCCCTTGTCTTCACGAAACGTGGTTTAACGTTCTTCGGAGGCATTTTGTGATTTCGGGTGATTTTGGGGATTGGGGCTGAAATTGGGGGTTAGGGTTTGAGAAATTGGGGTTAAGGGATGAGGGAAGATGATGAGTGTGAGAAGATTGGGGATGAAATTAGGGTTTCTGGGTTTGAGATCAGAGAGTGAGAAGAGAGTGAGGAGTGAGAAGAGGAAGACTGAGTTTTCTAAAATTGGGTTTTAATTGAACCCTATAGGCGACGGCAAAATAATAACCCCGTCGCACCATGTATTACGAAATGTAA
Source organism: Potentilla sterilis (assembly GCA_963682095.1). Lineage (NCBI taxonomy): Eukaryota > Viridiplantae > Streptophyta > Magnoliopsida > Rosales > Rosaceae > Potentilla > Potentilla sterilis. Next base: position 22,779,167 of record OY821760.1, read on the forward strand.
TTTCAAATTTTGGATGAAAATTTTGGCTGAAAATTTTCGCGGAAAAATTCTCAAAACATTTTAGAGCGACTAATATATACAACTTAGTCGCCTCACATACTCTGAAGCGACTTATTTAATAACATAGTGACTTTAAAACTTGCGAATTGAAACAAATTTATAATTACAAAGAATGGTTATATGCAACGGCCCTCCGATTGAGTATAATACCCCTAATCTATGACAACTACACATAATGAGAATTGTGGTTCAAATTATAACCGAAACGGAGGTTGTTAGAGTCGCGGTCAAAGCGTAGTTTTAAAGTCAAAGAGTATACATGTGCGATTTCCCGAACGATCGAACGGCAAAATCACACCCGATTCATTCCAAATTTTAACCACATACTCTATAATATTTACGTTCAAAATCTAATGGTCATTTTGTTCAAATGGATTACCTTGATAAATCAAGTTCTAAATGTGAGGTTAAGTTTCATAACCGTTTCATTGAGTTAAGAGAGTTAGTGTTGGTTATTAAAGGCGCTATATGCTACCGAAATCCGATTGCGAAATTGACCGTTAGATATAATAAGTACGTAAATTCATAGATGTGGTTCAAATTTTGAGCAAATCGGAGGTCGTTAGGGTCGCGGATCGTGAGAAAAACGCTTTGGTCAAATAGTAATTGTGCGGTCAACATAGTGACATATTAGGTTTTTTCGAGTTTTGAATGGTTAAATAATATCCGATTTGTATCAAATTTTAATTACTTACTCTACAATACATACATTAACATGTCTATCCTTCAAAACATCCTAACGTTTTATATTTTTGCATACTCTATAAGTAAAATATATCTTATATGAAGGAAATAAGCCACGGGTAAACACAATCTTAGTCTCTTAAAGAGGTTCAGAGTTACAAACTTATAGCGACGGGTATACATAAGATTAGTTGCTTAAAGAGGTTCAGAGTTACAAACTTATAGCGACGGGTATACATAAGATTAGTCACTTAAAGAGGCTTAGAGTTACAAACTTATAGCGACGGGTATACATAAGATTAGTCGCTTAAAGAGGTTTAGAGTTACAAACTTATAGCGACGGGATACATAAGATTAGTCGCTTAGAGACATTTTAAGCTACCTAGTCAACATCTCAGTCGCTTATAGTCTTCTATATAAATCTAAGTTTTCTATATAAATCCCCACGGATCCTACCTGTGCATTCTAAATTTCATAGTCATTGTGCAGTAAAATATATCTCCAAATAGAATGCAGTTTTGGCTCTGTGACACTCAATTAGAATTCAGTTTAGGTACATGAATGAATAAAAATGATCAATCATATTCATGTAGCCACTCGTCGTCATAATCGTCATCATCCTCCTCCTTATTGGCATCATCATCTTCTGTGTCGTCGTCCGGATCTTCATAGCCGGCGTTATCGTCGTCTTCATCATCATCACTATCCTCTTCATCTTCATCACCGTCCTCGTCATTGTCAAAGTCAGTGTTAGGCTCAATGTGTGGCAGTTCGCCGTAGTCCATTGTGAAACCGTCTATAGGAATGTAATTTGTGATCGAGTCTGGTGTAGGTTCTTGATAAGGTTCATCTACTTCAAGTCGTTTACTTTCATCCGTTGCAAGTGTACTAGCACTGTACGTACCTTTATATGACACCACATTAACGACTCTCCAAGGTTCACCGGCTTTTGGGTCATCTAGGTAAAACACTTGTCTTGCTGTAGACGCCAGGATGAATGGTGAGTCCTCAAATACGCTAGTAGATGTGTCCAATGACAGAAGGCCGTAATCCCACTTCACTGTATCAGTATCGTACCACCTACACTTGAACAAAATGACTGACATGCATTCTGTATATAATAGTTCGACAACGGCTTCGAGAATCCCGTAGTACATGACGTCGTCCACCTCTACCATGACCCCGCAGTTCTGAGTTTTCAACCTCTGATCTCGCTGCCATGTGACATACTTCACTCCGTTCACAATACATTGTGAATAAATATTATGTGCATGAGGGAGTGATGCCAAAATGTCAAGTTCACGCTTATAAAGTCTAGATCCTTTAGATCCCAAACTTTCCATCTGTAACACAATATAAACCACAGTTAGTATAAACTCAAAGAAATGTAGCAACTATGACCTTAAACATCCACACGAAAGTGATGGTATACGTACCCATGATCTAAAATATGGATGAAAATGTAGCGTCTTTCATCAGTGATATCTGGAGCGACGTTTAGTAATTGTTGTTGGTGCTTTATGATGAATTTGGCTGCTTCTATACAATGTTGCATCACACACCAATGAGCCGTCATGACCTCTTCCCTAGTGAATTGAGCACTTCTGACGAAACTTTTGGGAATGACAAGTTCAGAAACTACAGAGATGTCGAAGCGGGGTACATTGGGGACATTTTCATCTCCCGTGCCGTCATCCATATAGAAACTGCAGTACGTCACACACTCATGTGCAATGTACTGCTCAGCAATACATCCCTCTGGATAGCGTGTGTTTCTAACATACTTCTTATAGTCCCCAAGTTGTCTGTGAAATAAAGATCGAGGTTCAGAGTTAGAAACTGTAAGTAGAATACGTAATGTAATTAAAATGTATACAGAAAAGACTTGTCATACGCACCTTTCCATTGGAAACATCCATGTGAAATGTACTGGACCGGTGAGCAAAACTTGATCGGGGAGGTGAATCATAAGATGAACCATGATGGTGAAGAAAGCAGGAGGGAAGATTCTTTCCAATTTACAAAGAATCAAGACAATTTCTTCCTTCATGTCTTTGGCGTCCTGTTTCTTCAACTCTCTTGCACATAGTTTCTGAAACCATCTGGATAGCGCTATTAGCGGGTCAACGACATAATGTGGCAAATACTCTCGGATAACCACAGGAAGGAGATGCTGCAGTAGTACATGGCAGTCATGCGTCTTCAGTCCATAGAACTTCTTATCCTCCACATTGACCTTATTCTTCAAACTTCCTGCATAACCGCAAGGATATTGAGCTTCTTTAATCCATTCAAAGATCTCTGGCCTTTGCTCAGGAAGCACCGTATACTCTGCTTGAGAGACCTTCTCTTTTCTTGAGGAAGACGAACTTTTCAATTTCTTCCACAACTTCTCACGTACCCCCAATTTTTTCAGACCTTCGCAGGCTTTGAGATCGTCCTTTGTCTTTCCTTCAAGACCGAAAATTGTCCCACTTATGTTGTCGTACACATTCTTCTCAATGTGCATGACATCCAATGTGTACCTCTGTTTAGATTCGGTCCAGTACGGCAGCTCCCAGAATATACTTACGTGAGTCCAACAAAGTCTCTCCCCACTCGAATGTACCTTGAACTTCAGATGTAAACTATGTACCGGGTACTCATGAGATATGATTTGGGCATAAATCTCATCCCCAGACAACGACCGCGGTGGCTGCCTTTCCTCAACCTTCCCATTAAACTTATCTGCTGCATAACGCCATTTGTGGCATTCGCCTAACCACCGACGATGACCCTGGTATGCCATCCTCCCTGTCAAGTTATTTGCATCAACATCATCCAAACAGAGGGGACATGCTTTGTATCCTTTAGTCTGGATGCCTCCTAACATCCCTAATCCCAGAAAGTCGCTGATAGTCCACATCACTACTGCTCTCATTCTGAAAGTTCTCTGCTCATGTACATCATAAGTCTGAATTCCAGTACTCCACAACATCTTCAGCTCATCGATCAATGGTCTCATAAAGACATTCAAACACTTTCCCGGAGACTTTGGACCAGATATTAACATAACAAGCATGTTAAACTCCTTTTTCATTGCCATTGAAGGAGACAAGTTGTAAAGCATCGCCACAATAGGCCAACTGCTGTGAGAGAGACCCGTCTTTCCAAACGGATTAAACCCGTCAGTGGCTAGTCCTAGTCACACATTCCTGATCTCGCGAGCAAAATCTGGAAATGACCTGTCGAACTCTTGCCATGCTTCCCCGTCTGCTGGGTGTTTAAGAACTTCTGGATCTGCCATCCTTTCCCCGTGCCACCGCATGTCCTTTGCTGTGTGAGGTGACATGTACAGACGTTGCAACCTCGGTGTAAGAGGAAAGTATCGAACCACCTTCTTTGGAACCCTCGTACCGTCCTCTGTGGATCTCCATCTAGACTCCTCGCATATGTTACATTTGTCGAGGCCTGCGTCGTCTTTGTAAAACAACATACAACCATGCTCGCATGCGTGGATGATCTGATAACCCAAACCCATGTCCTTCAGGATCTTCCTCATAGCCCGGTATGAATCTGGATACTTGTTTGGTTCTAGGAGGAGATCTTTGATGTACTGACAATTTTGATCAAAGCTTTTGTCTGACCATTTATTCTCTATTTTCATCTTCACTGCTTTCAGGATGGTGGTCAAAACAGTCTCCTTACTACCCTCGTACATCGGAGTCTGAGCTTCAGTTAAGAGTCTGTTATACTTCTCAAAAGCATCTTTAGCAATAGGGTCTAAATGATCAACATCATCAACAAAGGCATCCCCTAAACCACTAACATTATGTTATGTAGCCCACCTATCCATAAACGGGAAAGTGTCATACATAATGTCCATGGTTGGGTTCACAGTAAAATCAGTGGCCACGTGTGTACTAGAAGAAGCCCTCTCTGCAACAATCTGCTGTCTTCGGTCATACATAGAGGGAATGTCTGCACGCTCACCGTGCTCTTCCCATATAGTATAACCACTCATAAAGCTGTTATTCCACAAATGATGAAACATGTCAGATAATGGCAGAGGAACCCATTGTAACTGACATTTTTTACACGGGCACTTGTGCAATTTCGGTTCGGTCTTGCAATTGGAGGCCGCAAAATTACAAAATTCTGTTATCCCATCAAGAAACCTTTTATCACCTTTACATAATACCATCCAACTCTTATCCCCTTGGTATGCCATCTAGAGAAGAATAATTTCACAAATAATGTATTAATAATTGCCAAATTTTGTCAAATACACTACAATAAAACTTTCAAAATATTCTATATAATGATACTATAAATTTAACTATGCACATATTAATTATACCAAAAACCTAAATTCTCAACCAAATTCCTTAATAATTCTAACACTAATTCACTAATCAACCACAAATAAACAAAAAGTCATCAATTTAAATTACACTATCCACTATATATATATATATATTTCAACATTTTCTTACTCTAAGAGTCTAAATTTGAATGTAAACATATTATAACACAAATATGGTAAAAAACACAAAATCTATACAAAATCTATCACAAATTAAAGAACCCAATCGTAAATTACACATAAATACATCAAAATATGAAGATCAAACCCAAAATTTCAAAACCTACAATCAACATAGTAACACAAAAAATGGTATTTAAGATGAAAAGGAGAGATCATACTAACCTTCAAAGCAATTAGAAGTGAAGACCCAACCTTTACAACCCCGAAAGAGAAAAAATCACTAATTTTCAGCAAAATCGCAGCAGAGCTGCATTTTTTTGCTTTCCAGCATTTTACAGTTCTGGAAAAAGTGCGATGTAAAAGATATATGTAAGATATATGCGACGTAACAAGTATCACAGTCGCTCTAAAGGTGAAAGCGACGGGAATATTGCTACGGAGAAAGGGGCACGGAGGTTTCAGTCGCTTAGAATGGTTTAAGGTGACTGGTAACGTCTCTGTTGCTTATTATCGTGCACAGGTGCGACATATCGTATTTCAGTCGCTCTACATATTGTTAAGCGACTTACCTGTTTTCCTTGACTTTTTCTCGTCGCTTGATGAGCAACATGGCGTAGTGTAAGAAAAGAAGTGGTACTACCGCCTATATCTCCCTCTAATTCAATATATTGAACAAAATAACAACAACAACAACAAAAAATGGACCGAATCAGAAAACTTTCCCAAAATCAAAGTCAAGTAAACAACATGAACAACACCTAAATCACCACGGCGAGTAACAGATTTGTGAAATTAAAAAACACCTGCATTTGTGTGATGGATGGATGAAGAGAAGCTAGCGTACGTGACCAGGTGTCCAAATAATTAAGAACGCAGCCAAAGCAAGGACCATGAACCATCAGGCTTTGCAACATTTGAATATAATGGAGATGACAGATGAGTATAAATGTTGGCATACAATACCAGAACGCACAAACATCTTTAAGGTTCAACAATTCACCCTTTTGCTCCTTTCAATACACAGCAACGATCTTTCTCTGTTTCGTCCTTTCGATTTCGTCTGAACATTTGTAAAGTATTGAAATGGAGACCATACTACTGAGAAAATCGAAAAGTATGATGAAGCAGAGAGAGATAACAAAAAGAAGTCGTGGAAGCAAAAGTAGGGCATGAGCTCCCCGACCCATTGCGATCCAACATTGTCTATCCCTAAGTTTGCCAAGTAATATCTGCAACCTCCAGTTTACTACTTTATCAACGTGCATGGCAAAGTTGCACTGATCGATTTAATATCCCTTTATTTGGCGTAGTGGTTTACTGTTGGTACTACTGTATATTGTATAAAGTAATTAAAAATCTAAGAGTGTGTACCAGTGTATCATTTAAAAAAAAAATAAAAAAAAATAAAATAAAAAAGTGTACGATACCATGAGAATTTTCATCTACTTTTTTCTTTTATCTTCTTGTTTTTGTGTTTTGAAACTGGAAATAGTAAATTACTAGGAGTGAATAACACGTTTATCGAAAGTCAGTAATTTATTAATAGTTGTTATTAGAGGTCAGTAATATATTATTAAAAATTACTGGTGGTCAGTAATTTAATATTAGAAGTAGTTAACATTTTTAATAATATATTATACAGGGATATGAGGTTCGTAATAGATTATTGACATTGCCTATGACCAAATTGATATTTGAAGGGTCTGCGTCAATTTTGCTATTTTGAAATTTGAATATGGCATTGTGGGGTGAGTTAAAGAGTAATGCAGATGATAGTTGGTACCTTGTGGTATGGAATGGTGGGGAAAAAGCAATGTGGCTAAATGAAGCAAGTGGTTTTTTTTAATTTTTTAATTCAGTCTTTAATTTCATATGTGATTTTTGAAGATTTTTTTGGTGAAACAAATTTATTTCATACGAATTCCATTCTCTTTACTTTTGTTTTTTCATCAAGCCATCCTTGTAGCAGGTGCCGACGAATACGGAAGGTTCCCGGCTGCAGTAGGCGCCCCGACGTGGATCTCTCCGGTCAGAGTGGCAGCGGGCTCTTCTTTCCTCGATGAGGTGTACGACGTGAAGGAGATACATCGTTTCCAGTTGAGGGCAACGTCCTTGCCAGGGCGTTGGCGATTTCGAGTAATACAGAACAGTTGGTGAGAATCAGTCTGCGTCAAGCTATGGCTTCTCCATGACGTCGCAGTCCATTCAAGCCCTGGTAACTGAGATTTGAACAGAAGAAACTTCTGTGTTTTTGGTTGAAGTCGTGTGTTTCCGGCAACCTTCAAGATCGACTTGATTATCAGAGATGATCTTATTGGTGAGCTTTACATGTCCGTATGCTTAATTTCAGTTTGGAGAAAATTGCAGAAATTGAGGTTTTGGAATTTGGGGTTTGCTGTGTTCGACGGTGTTGGTGATCTTTGATTCTTTAATTCCAGCCTATAGAGAATTGCAGAGCATGATTAGATGTTAGTTGAAAAGAATGAAACTTGAGTATTTGAAGTTTGCTTCGTGATTACACCCTAAGCGCCGCCTCTCTCGGCGCCGATAAGCAATCACTGCCTCTAAATCATGTTCCACGACAAGATTCTTTCATGGAACTGTCGGGGAATCGTGAATGGTGAAACTCAAAGAGCCCTTAGTGATTTGATTCAAGCTCACAAACCCTGCCTTATTTTCTTATCGGAAACCCTAGCTCAAACAGACCTCATCGATAGCATGACCAGATGAGTTGGTTTCAAAGACAATCTCGTCTTCGCTCACAGCCGGCAAGCACAAGGAATCGCATTGCTCTGAAATGATGATATTCATGTTGAATTTCGCTCTTCATCGGCTAATCATATGGATGTTATCGTGGAAATACCTGGACATCGCAAATGGCGATTCACATGTATATATTGCGTGGCTGCTAGGAATGGTAGGCACCATACCTGGACTCTAATCTATGGCGAGTAGTGACCTTCTTGATATGGGATTTGTTGGGTCTCGCTATACATGATCTAACAAAACCACGAAGGAAAGGCTGGATAGAGGTTTTCAAACCCCTCAATGGCGTTCTTTATTTCCGTATAGTAGGGTTATTACCTTGCATCCGTCAAAGTCCGATCATAATCCTCTATTAGTTGAGTTTTCTGCGCCGAAAACTATTTCGTTTTAAGGAGTGTTGGCAGGACAACCCTCGATGCAGTGAGATCATACAGCAAGCATGGAATTCCAACTTTATGGCAGATGCAATGCAGCAACTAGCAGCGAAAATTCAATGTACTGGGCAAACCCTAATGCAATGGCATGTTACCAAATTTGATAATCAAAAGGTTGAGTTACGTGTGATTAAAGAGAAGCTCAATGACATTATGAAGCGTCTTTTTTCTTCTAAACAATATGAGGAATAACGTCAATTACATGTCAGACATAGTTAGATTCTTGCAAGCCAAGAAAAGTACTGGAGACAGGTCGAGAACTCTCTAGCTTAAAGATGGTGATCGTAATTCGGCATTCTTTCATCGCAAAGCTAGTAATCAGAAAAGAAGGAATCTTATTTGGGGACTGAATAATGAGCAAGGGGTCTGGCAAGTGGACAAAAGTGAAATTCAACGGCCAAAGGTGAAATTCAACGGCTATTACTTCAATATTTTTCTTCAGTCTTCACCACAAATGACACCAATATTGAAGCGTTGAATACTATTCTGAATGCTACTCCCACAAAAGTAACAACTGCGATGAATGATAATCTTCTACAACCCTACTCTGATGACGAGATCAAAGTAGCTTTGTTCCAAATGCACCATTCTAAGAGTCCTGGCCCTGATAGTATGTCCCCCTTCTTTTTTCAAAAGAATTGGTCTATTGTTGGTAATGATGTATGCTCGGCAGTCCGGAGTTTTTTAGAATCAGGTCAGATGCATTTAGAAACAAATCACACTTACTTGTGTCTCATCCCAAAAGATAAAGCACCAAAAGAAGCTGCTCAATTTCGCCCCATAGTGCTCAGTAATGTCATTTGCAGACTCTGCTCTAAAGTTGTTGTCAATCGGTTGAAGATGTGGTTGCCTCAAATAGTCTCTCCTCTCCAAAGCGCTTATGAGCCGGGGCGAATTATTTCAGACAATACTCTAATTGCGAATGAGGTAGCTCATTTCATGCACAAACTTACTACACAACTGTCTGGTTTTTTCTCTCTAAAGCTTGATATTAGCAAAGCGTATGATCGCTTGGAATGAAAATATTTAGAGGCTATTCTCTATAAATTGGGTTTCCATGCTACTTGGATTCAAATGGTTATGAATAATATAACAACTGTCAGTTACTCTATATTCCAGAATGGGAAGCCATCTCCTCGTACTGTCCCAACAAGAGGAATTAGACAGGGAGACCCTCTCTCACCATATTTATTCATTCTTTGTGATGAAGGTTTATCTGCCCTATTATCCTCTGCAGCTGATCAAAATATCATTACAGGGCTGTCTATGAGTCCTCAAACACCTAAATTGCATCACTTATTTTTTGCCGATGATAGTTTACTTTTTGGTCAGGCTACGAAAACCGAATGTGAGGCTTACATGCATATTCTCAAGCTTTATGAGTTGTCCTTGGGTCAACGGGTCAATCTTGACATGAGCAATGTGGTCTTCAGTCGGAATGTTCCCATGGACGTCCAACAACATCTAGCTTCTATTATGGCAGTAGAGTGTGTGGAGGAGCATGACAGGTACCTTTGTCTGCCTTTGCGAATAGGTAAATCAAAAACTGCAAAATTTGCCTACATTAAAGAGAGACTGACAAAGGAGCTGATTAATTGGAAAGCAAAAATTCTTAGTAGTGCAGGAAAGGCTGTCCTTATAAAAGCTGTGGCTCAGATCATGCCTCTTTATGCTATGCATTGTTATTTGCTGCCTAAGGGTCTATGTGATGATATACACCAACTTTGTGCTTCTTTCTTCTGGGGGGATACATATGAAAAAAAGAAAATTCATTGGAGAAGCTAGGACATATTATGTTTATCAAAGCCAGAGGGAGGTTTGGGTTTCAAGAACTTATATGCATATAATTTAGCAATGCTTGCCAAACAAGGATGGAAGTTGATTTCAAATACTCATTCATTACTGGCGCGAATATACAAAGCACGTTACTATTCGAATTCAACAATTTGGTAGGCTGAGCTTGGGGACAGACCAACATTCTCTTGGAAAAGTATATTGCAGGCTCTACCAATTCTTAAGGCCGGAATTCAATGGAAAGTTAGTAGTGGACCGACTATAAATATATGGCAGGATAAATGGATCCCCATGACCCCTTCATATCAGGCTACCAAACCTCCTTCCACTCCATATGAGTATGTTTCTGACCTTATTGATGAGAATCACAAACAGTGGAAAGAAGAGATTGTGCGAAATTTATTTCCAGATCATGTTGCTACAAAAATCTTATGCATACCTCTTGCTCGTAATAATGTTGAGGATCGCCTTGTCTGGTTGCCTGAGAAACATGGTTTTTTCTCTGTTAAAACTGCATATTAGATTGCTCGTGCTGATGTCCTGCATAATTTTCTTGCTTCTAGTTCCACAGGTGATTCCTTTCGACCATTCTAGAAAGCTCTATGGAAAGCTAATGTTCCTAGCAAAGTGCAAGTGTGTGCATGGCGTGCTTGTCAGAATCTGCTTGCTACCAGAGATCGTTTGCTTACTAAAGGATATGATGGAGAGGTGAGGTGTTTGCTCTGTGCTCATGCGTATGAAGATGTGAGTCATCTGTTTTGTAAGTGTCTTATTTCTTATAATATCCTTACTAGTGCCCCTTTTGATCTCAAAGATACTCTGCTGCCTTCTATAAATTTTAAAGAGTGGATGCTTGAGCGAGCTAGATCTATGTCGGTTAAGAGTTTTGAACAATTGCTCATGATCATCTGGTCTTTATGGAAGAACAAAATAATAAGTTCTGGTCTAATTCTCAACAGACATCCATTGATATCACTATGAGTAGTTTTGCTTGGCTTGGGGAATTCTCAAGAGCTCTGTCACCAGTCAGCTAAAAGAACTCTAAAGCATTGGAAACCTTCTCCTGCTGGAACTCTCAAACTTAATGTTGATGCCGCTTTTCTCCCTGCTCTTAATCAAGGAGGAACTAGTGGGGTTCTACGTGATCACAATGGAACATTCATAGCTGCTTTTGCTAACCCGATCCCTCATTCGGCTTCAGCTAAGCAAAGTGAACTAGGCTCTTCGAGATGGTCTTGATCTCCTATACTCTCTTCAGGTATCAAATGTGATTGTAGAAAGTGATTGCCTTACAGCTATACAAGAAACTCGTCTCAGGGATCATGTGCTTCTTCCTAATGGTGCACTAATTGATGATATTAAACATGCGTTAAGTAAACTTCAACATGTTTCTATTAGTTATGTTCCTAAAGAATGTAATAGAGTTTCTCATAGACTTGCTAGTATTGGTTTTGAGAGTCCTGATGGATATACTTGGCTTGACCATATTCCATCTTGTATTGCTGATATAATTCAGTATGACTTAATCACCTCCAATGAAACCCTTTTGATCTATAAAGTTCTTTCTTGATTCAAAAAAAAAACAAGCCATCCTTGTTGCCTCAGTGTTAGATATTTAAGGTCAATAAACATATTTATTAAGTGACAATAATTTATCATTGAGGGTTATTGAGGATCAGTAATATTTTATTTTGAGTTACTAGAGGTCAGTAAGTTAATATTGAGCGTAATAAGAAATAACATGTTTCATTAATCTAATGTTGGAGGTTTTTCAAAATCAGTAGTTTATTATGAGGTTAATATCATGTTTACTAGGGGTCAGTAATTTAATGTTAGGGGTTACTGGGGATCAATATGTTTACCAGGAGTTAATAATTTTATATTAGGGGTTAGTAAAAGTCAGTAAATCATATATATAGTATATGTACTGCCCCTACTAGAAGTTTGACATGGTTTTGGCATGTTTGATAAGATACCGATGACATCTAAAAAAAATCCGGCGAGGTTTCGATGACATGTAAAAATTCCGGTGACCGGAGCTAGCAGTTTGACAGGTTTCGGCATGTTTGATAAGATACCGATGACATCCAAAAAAAATCCGGCGATGTTTCGATGACATGTAAAAATTCCAGTGACCGTAGTTCAGATTCCGACCACTGGGTTCCAGTGATCGGAGTCCGCCGACCGGTGACTGGAGTCCAGCGGCCGGCAAAGTTCCTATCTTCCATTTTCTCTCACTATGTATGTGGCAAAGGATGAGGGCAAAACTGTCATAATTTATTTAATTTTAGTAAAGATTTGTTCAAGTGGGCAATAAAGTGGTTACCTTGTGTTCAAATTGTCAATATTCTAGAGTGGTTGTTCAAATAGGTAAAGAGGTCCCCAAATTAGTATCAAATTATCATTTTTCATACCGTTATATAAGGGATTTTTAGACAAATATGAAGTTGTGGTTATACCTCAGTGCGACTTCGGAACTGGGTTATGAGATTTAGCTCATGTATCTTGTACTACTTTTATTCTTCCCACAGTGAAAGAGCATATGTCTTGGGCGGACATAGGCATGAAAATTTGTCAAATCTCGTTTACAAGTGTTTTTCATCTTTGTTTGTTATATATTCTGCTTGTTGTAGGAGAAACAATAGATAAGCAAAGCGTTGTTTTATTGATTGATAAGGAGACCTTTATATAGGCATTACATCAAGTATCCCGAATAATCAGAGATTCCCTATCTACTAAACATACTACACATCTAGTCTAATTAGGTCAAGACATACCACGGAACTTACGGAATTATCCTTCCTTGAATACTCCCCCTTGTGTCACGTACCTAATGCGACACGGTGCATAACATGTTGCCTTGCTAAAACCTTGCCAAGTAAAACAAAAACCACTTGGGTAAAATAAAACCTTGGTCGAAGGAAAAAGAGCACATCGCACCAACTACAATTGAAGATTACATGTGAGGTAGACTCCCCCTGATATGTACAAGACAACTCCTCCTGATTGGTAACTCAATCTCGGAGTTTAGATTAGTAACGTATACAAACGCTCCTCGCAGGCTTCAAAAGTAGGCATGGCCAATGATAGAGTCATTGAATACGGCCACATTTTCATTGTATTAGACCAGCTACACTTAGCTTTACTTGGTCTTAAGGAAGAAGGTTGCTTAACAACTCAAAACTAGAGTTCGTGTTGAAAAACAGATTCACGCGTAGTATGATCTTTATATACTTAAATAATCATAACTCCTTCGATACAGTAGTTATAAATGAACCATAAAAAGTTCTGGAACCTAGACACCCATATATTTCCATTGATATAAAGTACACAATGTGGTTCGTCCTGAGCTGATCACAAAGCTCTGTCTAATGTGACTAATATGCAAATTACCGGACATATTCATCATACTTTGCCAAAACAACCATAACTCACTCAATATGATAGATATGATCAAATGGTTGGTGTCTCTAGAAAGTAGATACATAGACCTTTCCAATGGTACTAATTTTACCATTTTCTAACGAGTGGGCTGTCCTTTAGATATTGGGGAAGTCGACGTACAGAACCAGGTAGATTCTGGAATTGTCTTTTGATGTGTCTTTCATGATGGGATCGAATGAGCCTAAACTTTTCACATTTGAAAGAAAGTTTCGCCATATACCATGGCATTGCGTGGGCGCGTCTAGCCATTACCTTAGCTTTATAAGTTTATAGCAAATGAGATGTCGTGTCGAGCATATTATGACGAGTTTCATCTCCCAAGACTTCTCGTCATATGGACATAGCAAGTCTTCTCAAGACATCGACTAATCATGAGATATATATAGGCTTTGGTTTAACGTCCTTTAGATAGCCATAAGCCGATTGATGAATAGGTTCATCACTAACGGTTCTCACTCCCGAGACCAAGTATTCCCAAGATCTTTTTATTCTTAACATTGGATTAGTGATACTTCAATCACAATTCATCCGTAGTTTACACGCAAATAGGCATGATTCTTCATATTTCATCTCCAATCAAGTAGTCGCTCAACCGCGTTGTACAATATCCAACCAAAAGATTTGAACCCATATAGAGAACATCCTAATTTGATAGCATACGCACTTCGAGGTTTTTGCTCACTTAACTTGGGTGAAAACTGATCCGTTCATGATATTTATGTACATCTCTTTATTTAGTCCCAATAGAGATGATTCATAAGCTACATGTTCAGTTTTTCGAAACTACCTAACTGACAAGGTAGTTGAGTGTGATATGACTCCATTACGAGAGCATATGTCATCGTAGTCAATTCCAGGGCGTTTGAGAGAGACTTTGCGCCACAAGGTGAGTCTAGGCTCTTTTTCTCACTACGCTTTCCATAAAATATTATCGATAGGGTTTACACTTGCGGTGTTGGCATCATCTGACCAATGACCTATCTATTTGTGTAAACTGGATCGCATATCTTTCCGTGTAGGCCAATTCACAATGTTGGTATTTGCTTCAATGAAGTGAGTGTTCGATATCTAACTCATAGACCACGTACTCATGTACACTAGTGTAATTCACATTTGTAGAGATCTCTATATGGATTGGCTTTGCATTGAGGCGTCCCCCAATGATAAGCATATCCAGAAAATCCATGAGACGAATGAGTTGTCATTGATCCAAGGATCAAGTTGTGCCATACTCGCATTCGGCGAGTGTATATCGAACTAAGTGCCCTCTCTACACTTCTTGTGAGAGTCACGGCCTAGTGACACCATCTACCACTTTTGTGGAGTAACCATGTCACCATCTACGAGTGACAATATGTCCATTTATTCGAACATCTATCCTTACAGGCATGTTTGAAACAAGAGTACTATTCCGATCTTTTCTTTGAAAGACCAATAGTTTGCTCTTTGCAGTATGTATATCAAATCTCATCACTTTGGTTTATGGGACTTTGGGAACATGATGTGCCACAGTGGGGACAAACCACGGCAATGCCAAGTAGTTCTATTTGAACAAACTTGCTCTTCTCTCCCCCTAACGACAGGGAGACTGGCTCATCAAAAAGTGACATAAACGAGATCGCCTGTAAAGGTTTCTATATAGCGGACTATAGGTAGAAGCTTATGTCTTGTTCAAAGACAAATACCCATCATTGAGCACTTATGGTGGCGCAATATGGCACATAAAATATGTGGACGGTAAAAGATATTGATCGTTAACACTTATACGTTAACAAGATGCATTCCGTTACAAAATGTAACATGCATGTATGCTTCCTGAAACGTTTCACTAAGTTCTGGGACACCAAATGCCACCAAATTTTAACAGTAGGTAGGCACTTGTGTTAGGATTCTAACGCCACTGACCTCATTGTCAGAACCGGCCGGAAACATACCGAACCGGTCGAAACAGTCTCCGGAGGTCAGTGAACATTTGTGTCGAGTGGTTCAGCACCTTCCAAGTGTCCAATGGCTCTGAAATTTTATGAACAGGTATCCATGGATGTAGGAATTGGTGGACTGAATTTCACCTCAAGAACCGACCTAAAAGTAGGTAAACCGTTCAGTTCAATGACAAGTCCGGAAGTTGGAAAACCGAAATTTCTTGATTTTCTTCAACTTTTCAATCATTGTCAAGGTGCTTCATAACATCTAAGTGTTATGGCTTGAGTTTAACCATTAGGTATATCACCATAGTATCATTGTGGCTCAAATTGAACTATGAGAAGGCATCAAAGCCATCATCTTATGTATTATTGTCTTTAGCGTAGGAGGGCGTTACTCCAAAACTTTGCTAAAGATTAGGCTTCCATATATTGAGCATAGCTAACGAAGGATCATAAAGGGGGGTCATATGCACTTTTAAATGCATAAATAGTGCTTCCATTGACTTGGAGGAAGACTTGGGTGACGTTAATGTCATCCTTAATCCCAATAGCTTCTTTGCTCAAAAGAAAGGATGTCCATGTAACTTTCATATATGTATCATCAAAACATGGCCAAAATTTCGGACGATGTTCATTAGAGTCTATATGATTCGCCGATTCAAAGAATCTGAATCATAATATACGTGAAATATATTCACAATATTGACTCATAAGTTGTGCACATTCATTAGAAGCGATACATAAGAAATCAATTCAATTTTCATAATGAGTTTCAAGGTGATAAACGTTGGCACGAATATCTTTAAGTAGTGAGCAAAGTTCGATTGCTTCTTTATGCATAGATAGCTTATGTGACTTTGAATAATAATGTCATAAGACATTGAAACTTTTGAGCATGAGAATGCTCTATGATTATATGTGATGAACTAGTCATCATAGTCACAATGGATTTATAAAATGCATGAAGATTAGCTACACACTCAATGTCTCTATGATACATTCGTATATAAGAGTGTAGAGACAAGGTTATATGTCACGTCATATAAACCGGAATATATACTCAATTCCTATAGAGTACGTTACATGGCGTGTAGTATCACAAGATAAAACATAGGCATGCACTATATAGACATAAATGTCTAAAAATCAAGTATCAAGGACCGAGGCCATGAGCTAGCTATCTGAGGCCGAAGCCAAGCTAGAGTGGAAGTCAAGCCGAAGCAAGGCAAGAGAGAGGCCGGGGTCATGTATAAGCGGGTGCAATGCTTGCCAAGGCCGAAGCCGAGGAAGTGAACGGGCGGGCCGAGGCCGAACAAGTGTCAAGGCACGCCAAGGTCGAAACCAAGGAGTGTCGAGGCAAAAACAAAGGCTTATGGGGCCGATGCTTGATGTTGGAGTCGAGGTCATGCGAGTTACCGATGGCTAGCCGAGGCCGAAGCTAAGGCTTACCGAGGCATAAAGCAAGGACCTGACGAGGCCGATGCGATGCAAAGGGCCGGAGGCAGGCCTAGGCCGAAGTGAAGACGTGCCGAGGCGAGTGTATGGACTTTTGGGGCCGAGAGGGCTCCGGGCGAGGCCGTGTGCATGCCAACGCAGGGGCCGAGGCCGAGGCGAGGCTAGGCGGGCCTTTGTGCATGTCAAGGTCTGGAGACCGAGGCAGCAGCAACATGTGGTTGTGGCGGAGCTGTTAGCCAAGCGGTGTGCAAACCAAGTCAAGGCTGAAACCGAGGCTAGGCAAGGCAAGCTTTGGTGTGCGCAAGAGTGCCGAAGCCGAGGCCGAGGCAGGGCAATGCGCATGCATCCGCGCATGTACGCAAGCATGTCTATTCGTTTCTTGACGAGTATAGGCTCGTTTATGTTTGTGATTTTCAAGTTAACATCACCGATTAGATTGGTGAACTCAAATCAACATGTCATGTAAATGTGTAATGTGATACATTGCATTCACATATAGCTATTTAGGGGATCGAACCATGTATGCATCATAAAATTCTCGTCCGTTCATTTACTTGAACTATATAAGAGAATTAAGATTAAATGCTAACGGTTACATCGAGGTTTTGACCATAAAAAGTGTATCGACTAAGTAGCATTAGTCACACATGTGAGGTCTATGCCTTCACAAAATCAACGGATTTGTAGTCACTTTGACTATGAAATTGAAGTCAAATGCTTCATATTGATCGCAAATTATGTTTTGCTTTTGAAATCCGTAATCATGAGGATATACTCTCATCTTCTTCCATGTATCTCTTGTATACATTGACCATATGATTGCATTATTTGCAATTGTTGAACCGATATAGAACCATATCAATGACATGATTCTCTTTTTTTTTTGTTTTTTCAAAGGCCCTTTTTTTTCTTCTTTATGACATGGGGGTTTCGAGGCGTAGCCTCCCCCTCTTTTTTCTGGGCGCATTGTGCGGTCAATTTTTCTTTTTCTCAAAAGAACAAGAGGGAAGGTATTGAATGGTCGAGACCAAGAGTATGGTAACTCAATTCAATATCTGTTGTGACAATTTCCATCACATATCGATGTTACTGACGAATTGCCTAAGCACATCTTCAATAATAACCCTACAAGAAAAGTTAGTAGTATATGGTAAGTAGGGATCGTTCTAGCCGAGGATTAAGGGTACCTGACATGTAAAAGGTTAGAAACATATATTCACATATTTATACAAACATTGAAAAGAAAACATGGGGGATTTAAGATGAGGTTCGGCAGCGCAAGCTGCCTTCTAAACCTAGACACGAAATAAAATCCTAATTCTACTATATACAAGTGATCATCGTCTTTCACACAAAACATTTAGCACATAAGACTCTTTAACAAGTAAGACACGCATGCAAGAAGGTAAGGAACAAGTATTTGACACAATGTAGACTTAATTCAGTTTCGACCATAACTAGAGCTTCCACTATGTACGTAGTTATTAGACCTCTAATGTTTTTAAGATCGAACTTCCGTTATGGATTCTAAAATTTATGCTACCGTTTTCCAACAAATAACATTGAAGCACAAGAGTCTAAAATCGAAGACATGTAAACAAGTAAGGTTGCCAATCATCTTATTTAACATTCAAGTTCTAAGGTATTATACTCTTAGGTGAGCGACACAAATCACAGAGACAGTCACGTTCATCTAGTTCGTTATTACTCTAGCCGATTAAACCTAGCACCTAGATTATGTTCAAGACAACACTAAATACCGATTTTCATGCCCAATCCTTAGGTTACTAACCGAATTAAATCCTAAATATGCCTCAACTACCAACTGTCCTAATTATCTATCACACGAAAATATTACATGAAAAAGATTACAATTTGTCATACAAAATTCGCATGCATTCAAAGTTTGTAAACAAAGAATAAAACCAAATTCGACAACCATAAAAACATACAATCTTCATAGACAAAGTATTGTAAAATTACAGAAAAATAAAGAAGCCATGAGAAGATGGAGCACGCCTTGTAGAAACTTAAAAAGAAATTCGGCAAGGGTGTGGGAAAGATATACATGGTGGTGGTGGTTTGGCTAAACTATTTTCTGTATATGATTTATAGTGAGGCTTTGGAAGAGCTTTTGGCTTGTGTTTGTATGTAGGATGAGATGATCTTTCTGTATGGAATTCGTGGCTATTTATAGGGAAAAATCTGCACAAGGCCGACAGCAACTAGGGAACACAAATCCCAAACCGATTTGGTTTAGGTTTTCTTCCTTTCTTAGTTCTTCTAGGATACTTCTTTCTGCCGAATTCTTTCATGGATCAGCTGCAATGCTTCATGGACATCTCTTGTGGACTCAGCAACTATCTTTGTTGAATAATGGTCCATGGATACGCAGCAGCTAGCCTCCTTTGCACAACCGGCAGAATTCTCCTAGTACCGGTAGGTTTTCCTATCCGAGCTAGGAGATCAATTCTTTCCATCTTTTTCACTTCTTTTTGGCTTGGCTGAATCCCATATGTCTCATGTAGCTCAACAACTCTCATTTGATGAATTTAGAAACAATTTTGGTGCCCAAATACAGAAAATCATGAAAATGGGCAGTAGGTTCTTTCTCTCGGCAGGGCAGTGACCTTCCGGCATTTCAACTGGCATAACTTTCCCCTTAGGGTAGCTTTTGGTGTGATTCTAAGTTCTGTAGAAACTAGACTCATAGAGATTTCTGTGCATATATGGCACACCTTCTATTTCCTTGTGGTCCGTCCTGGACAATTTCTGGAAGTTGAGTGATGTGCCCAAGAAATTCCTGGAACTTACTAGATCCGATTTTGTCTTGCAATTCTTGGCAACTTCTTTTGTTCCAATTGTTATATTGCTCAATCATCAACATGTATACTGCCCATAAGAGAAGAAAAGTTCATCAAAAGCATTATGGAAGCTTTACAGAATTATTGCAACATTTAGAGACTTTAATTTTCAGCACTTTGCAATTTTCTGTAAATTTCCAACACTTAAGCATATTTTCATTTAAACTCTACCAAAACCTCATAATTCTATATTATGACTCGATTATACACAAATAAGGGTAAAAACAAAGTATAAACGAGGGTAAAACACATTAAGAACGTCGCATTTTATGCTCCTATCAGTTACAGCGACAATTTCCGTCGCACATCATGAGTTTGTCCCTTTGTGACTCCTTTAGGATCGTCACAAGCATCGACAATATTCTGTCGGAATCGTGATAAAATAGTCACGAAGAGTTGTGGTTCACAGTGACATCACCGCCACAAGCACAACTTTGGACGCATGTCAGCTTACATAATTTTGATCAACAAGATGTTTGAGTGCACCCCTTTGCGCTAGTATTCGGAGTCTAGAGCGCACTTACCTAATATCAACCAGTGTTGCCAGGGAAAACAGTCATTGATCGATCCTCCTCGCGGACAGCGCTGCCAATCGGACGTACCCAAATGCGGTACGTCAGCAACCCAGGTTGCATTCTTCAGCCGTTCAGCGTATCCCGGCTTGTTTAGCAAGGATTGGTCTCTTCCTGTGTTCTCGGTGTTTTGGTGTTTTTTGTATTTATATAAGATGATGAGGCTAGGTCACATAGGACGTTAATAATGCTTATCCAAAGATAAAACACTCATCTCCGGTCACCATCGTTTTCAGCAACTAGAGGACCATGCAACTCTTGCAAATCACAATATCACACATGTTATTGGATCTACGACCTCACCCTTAAAACTATGTGAATAGTTTGATTGTCTTCGATCGAGCTGCCATGCTTGTCAAAGCTAGACTTGCGAGCTATGTGAATTGTCATCGAGGAGATTCTTCATAGTCTTTTCCTCTTTCAGATGGACTTTCATTTATATATACTTCACATCCACCATTCGATAGTTGACTTTCTTTATTTTCGTTTTACACCCACTTAAGTGGGGATGTCGACACAATTCACACATGTATCCGAGGGAGACTTTCTCCAAACAGAAACAAGATTAAGGCGCCTGCTTGCATATTGCATAGTCATATATATGATTGCAACCATAGACAAATTAAGTTTTGAATAGATTTATTGTTAATGTTAGCAAGTGAATAATTGTATACAAATAAGGTAATTACCAAAGGGACAACTCGATCTTACTCTATAGCGAAAAGATGGATATATAATGTAGTGCCATCAAATAGTTAAACCTACTTAATTACACTCATTCTTTTGTCGATCGGGATAACACTACGTACAATTCATCATGTCAATATGATGATGCAGATTAAAACGACTCCCCTGTTAAATATATCAATAATATGCAATACAGTTGTAATGTGCGGTACATCTGTAATTTATGGATTTGTGCTTTCTTGCTGATGTGGAAGTCAGCGTGATATCTTGATGTAATAATTCTCAGTTTCTGTTTTCTTCTGTTGCTTTAAATAGCAGATTCTTGTAAGTTTTTCTTTTATGAATTTTTGCAATTATTGAAAATAAGAGAAAATTGCTCCACAAGTCCTCTCTTTTTCTCTCTCGTTTTCTTCTTCATTACTGTAACTGCTTAAGCTTCTAGAGTTTTCATATGGATGCCATGTTGTCATGGTATCAGAGCTTCGACTCCTGATCCTGATACTGGTTTTGATCTTATAGTAGCTGTTTTTGTATTTTCTTCCGCCTTGTGATCTCCAATTTGCTATATCATCAATGAAACCCTAAATTTTTTTTTTCTTTTGAGATTCCTGTTATCGTAGCCAAGGATTTGATTGATTTAGCTTATTTATTTTGTTAATCCTTAATACCATTTTCAAAGAGTTGGTTTTGCTATAGTTTTTCACAGTCGTGTTGAATATTCACTGTGATAATCTCTTGAGATATGAAATTGCTCATGTTTTGAGTAGTACTGCTTCGATTTTGAGTGAGTATATGTTAAGCTAAGATTTGATATCATTTCATCGAAATATGAAGTAGATCTGGTGGATGTAAAGGTGTAGATATTATGGAGCCTTTAGTAGATTGGTGTATTGTGGAGCCTTGAGTAGATTATGGAGTCTTGAGTAGATATTGTGGAGTCTGAGTAGATTGTGGAACCTTGAGTAGATATTGTGGAGGCTTGAGTAGATTGTGGTGCCTTGAGTAGATATTATGGAGTCTGAGTAGATTGTGGAGTTTTCTTGACGGTAGTATTTGCTTGTAGAAGTCAGTGTGGTGGTAATTGTTGTTGTATTGGTAGATTTGTAGTTTTATATATATTTTGATAATTGGTGATTATTTGAAGTGTAGAGATCTTCTGGAAGTTGATTAAATTGTGTATGATCAGTTGTTTGTTGAAGAAAGTGTGTGATCATGACTATTACACAATCAAATATCAACTTTTTGTTGAGTATGATTATTGTTCGCTTAAGTGAGAACAATTTTGTCAAATGGAGCTTCCAATTTCAGTCTGTGTTAGAAGGAAATGATATGTTCTCTTTTTTTTATGGCACAAGTACATGTCCTTCTCGTTTTGTTCTCTCTGATGATGGTGAAGAAACTACTCAAGTGTCCTCAACCTATAAGCAATGGAAGATGATAGACAAAGCTTTGCTTAGTCTTTTGATGGCAACATTAGATGATGAGATTGTGGAAATTATAGTGCGAAGTAAATCATCTAGAGAGGCATGGCTTGCTCTTATAGATAGATTCTCTACAGTGTCCAGGGCAAACATCATGCAGTTGAAGACTGATATTCAAACTATTAAAAAGGGTGCTGATACAGTTGAGAAGTATCTACTGCGTATTAAGCATGTCAGAGATCAGTTAAATTATGTTGGAGTTTCAATTGTGGAGGAGGACATCATTGTAGTTGCTCTTAATGGTTTATCTGATGAATACTCTATGATCAAAATTGTAGTTCGTGCAAGAGATACTTCCATCTCTCTTAAGGACTTCAGGACTCAGTTACTTGCTACTAAAAGGGATATTGAAGCTCTGTTTACTTCTGATGGTTCAATTACTGCAATGTCAGTTAGAGGAAACAACTACAGGTCTAGCTCAAGTTCTTTCAACGGTGATAAAAGGAAAGGTACATGGAGTGGAAATGATGTCAAGCAAGATCCATGGTACAATGGTGAAAGTTAATATAAAAATCTTGCAAATGTTGAATGTCTAATTTGTAACAGGACAAGTCATAATGCTACAACTTGTTTTCAAAATGCAGTGTGTTCTTACTGCGGTAGAAAAGGTCATATTGCAAGCAAGTGCTTCAATAATCTTGATTCTCTGTCTTAGAGACCTAACTTTGGAGAGTTCATAAACAACTCTAGTTCCTCACCAGAGTGTCAACTTTGTTGTAAGAAGGGTCATATAGCAGTTAATTGTGAACTCAGAATTGTCAACAGCCCTCTGATCAAGCATCATCATCAGTTGTAACCTGTCAGATTTGTGGTATGAAAGGTCATAGAGCCCTGGACTGTTCTCAGAGGAGCAACCATGCATATCAAGGTTCAGAACCTCCTGCCTCCCTTACAGTTATGTCTGCTACTGGAATTGGCTTATCAAGTTCTCAGAGGAATGAAGTGTGGATTGGTGACACAGGTGCCACACATTATATGACTGCAGATATCAGAAATTTGACTATTGCTCAACCTTTTGAGTCTCCTAACTCCATAAAAATCGGTAATGAGGAAGGTTTGAATATCAAACACATTGGTTCAACTCAAATCACTCCTGCACAACATACTTTTCAGCTTAAAAATGTGTTACATGTCCCTAGTCTTGTAGTTAACTTGCTTTCTTTTAACAAGTTATGCAAAGACAATCACTGCTATATTGTTATGGATGATGTTGATATTGTTGTACAGGACAAGGCATCCAGGGTAACATTATACAAAGGAAAGAGTAATGGGGAAGGTTTGTTTCTTTTCAAATCTCCAAGGCTCAATCATTCAAGTCATACTGCCTTTGGTTGCTCTGCCATTAAGTCTTCTCTTTGGCATCAAAGGCTTGATCATCCTACTTCTGATGTTGTCTCTAAAATGCTTCCATGTCTAAAATAGAGAGTAAGTCTGATTCTTCAAATTTAGTTTGTGTGTCATGTTTGTCTGGTAAAATGCATAGGTTACCATTTTCTGAGTCAATATCTAGATCAGTTTCTCCTTTTCAAAAGATTCACTCTGATGTTTGGTGCCCTGCTCTTTGTCTCTCTATTGAAGGATACGAGTATTATGTAACTTTCATAGATGATTGTACTCGATTTGTGTGGGTTTATCCACTCATAAATAAATCAGATACTTTTTCTACTTTTGTGAAATTCTATCAATTTGTTCAATTTAATTTCACTTGTCTATTCAAGTTTTACAAACTGATAGTGGTGGAGAATATATGAGCAAAGCTTTCACTAGTTTTCTTGAGTCTAAAGGAATCATTCATTTGATTACTTGTCCATACAGTCCTCAGCAAAATGGCAATGCTGAAAGAAAGAATCGACACATAGTTGAAACTTGTATCACTACCAGAAAAAACAGTATAGCCGACGAAAAAAAAAAACGGCCGACGATATACTACTTTCGTCGGCTATTCCCCAGAATGGCCGACGATTTTTTCTTTCGTGGGTAAAAAATATTTTTCGTCGGCTATACCTTGGAATGGCCGACGAGTTAAAATTTTCGTCGGCTATTCTCTTAAAGTATAGCCGACGAAAACTTTTGAAAGTTTGGCCGACGAAATTGGAATTTTCGTCGGCTATAAGTCTTTATATTTTCAGATCTGGACAGAAGCTGCTCATTTAAAAAAAAAACGGAAAAAAACGGGAGAAAGAGTGAAAAATCTGTGGGTATTGTTGAAATCCGTCATCTCTTACATTGTGGAGCTATATATAGGTATGTATATGTGTATATATGTTGATTTTGAGTTTTAGTTGAGTTGATTTTGAGTTTTAGTGATTTTGATATAGTAAGTGATTTTTTGTTTTGTTGTTGTTTTAGTGTTAGAATGTATGTATATATGTTGAATTTGAGTTGTAGTTGAGTTGATTTTCAGTTAGAGTATAATTATGTGTTTTAATTTAATAATGTTATTTTAATTAGTGTTAAAATAAATATAAATATGTTAATTAATGGTTGTTGATAGTGTAATGAACTTAAATAATGGTTGTTAATTAATGGTATATATATATATATATGAGTTGATGTTGATAATAATATATATTGTAATGTCGATTAGTGTTAATTAATTTATTATTAATTAAAGTTATACATATATATTATTATCAGGCTATATATGGATCGAGATAAGAGTTGGATTTCGCTTCCAAGGCATGACCGACGATACACTACAGGAGTTGTGGATTTTTTGCAGTTCGTCGAGGAAAATGGAAACGGGAATTACCATTATTGCCCGTGCAAGAAATGTAAGTGTCGCAATGATATGTGTCGATTTCCGATTAGGACAGTATGGGAGCACCTAAAGAGTAATGGGTTTTGGCCGAAGTACAGACGTTGGATATATCACGGTGAGCCATCATTAGATGGATCGCATGATCATGGGCAATATTTTGAGGCGGGCAGTAGTAGTACATCCAACGATCCAACAATGGCATTCGTCAACGACGTGTTTCCTTTTGAAAGCGGTGTACGTGGGGAACAATATATGCAGGACCCGGTGCAGCCGTTCCCACAAGTTGTCAACACTGCTGCCTTTGACAAGTACAACAAACTGATTGCATTGCAACAGACCCCTGTGTCTTCAAGTTCTGAGAAGACAGTTCTTCAAAGTGTGATGGAGGTAATGAGGATTAAAGTCGAGACAAAAGGGAGCATCAGGCAAGTGGATGAATATCTACAGTACACTTCTTCGTTGTTGGAGGAGGGTCATCGTAATCCTACCAATCACCGTCAGGTCCGAAGTATCCTCAAAGATCTAGGACTTTCCTACATTAAGATTCATGCATGCGCATTTGACTGCGTTCTCTTCTGGGGTAAAGATGCAGAAGGGAATGACCTTGCTAGCCTTGACGCATGCCCGATATGTCAGTCTGACCGATATAAGTTGACGGGAGCAGGCAATAGGAAACCTGTGAAAGTGCTTCGGTATTTTCCGTTGAGAGATAGGCTTGAGCGGTTGTACATGTCAGAAACCACCGCAAAAGCTATGAGGTGGCACGGTGAGCGGGACGCGGGAGACGCAGATATCATGACACACATCTCTGACGGAGCGGCTTGGAAGCATATAAACAATGAGTTTCCTCATTTTGCGTCAGATGTCAGAAACGTCAGGCTCGGGCTCTCAACCGACGAGTTCAACCCTTTCGGCACCATGAGTCTTTCATACAGTATATGGTCGGTGGTTTTGGTACCTTACAACCTTCCTCCGTGGATGTGCATGAAGAAGGAATATAATATGTTGACGTTGTTGATTCCGGGGCCTGGTTACCCAGGGAAATGTCTCGATGTGTATATGAGACCATTGATTGAAGAGCTTAAGGTATTGTGGGACGTTGGTCATCCCACTTTTGACAAGTACAAGCAGGAGACGTTCCAGATGCATGCCATGGTTATTGGTACCATAAGTGATTTTCCTGCTTATGGGATGTTGTCGGGCAGCGTTGTTAGGGGATACAAGGCTTGTCCAGAGTGCCTCAGCGATTATGGGAGCACCCCTCATTGCAACAAAATATGTTGAATGGGTCATCGTGTGTTCCTTCCTGCGGATCACCACTGGCGTTACGAGTCCGCCGCATTTGATGGAACCGAAGAACACGGTGGTCCTCCCAGAAGATGGACAGGAAGAGAAATTTTAGCAGTGCTTAATGAGTACGATTTTGGGCCCCTCAGCAATCATCCCGATATTGTAGCGGAAATACCTGAAAGACCTGAGCAGTACAAATTCTGGACACATAAGAGCATATTGTGGGAACTCCCGTACTGGTGTGAGTTGCTGATCCGTCACTTCCTAGACGTTATGCACATAGAAAAAAATGTTTCTGAAAGTGTGGTGGGCACAACGTTGAACTTGGAGGGGAAGACGAAAGATGGTCCTAAGGCTCGCACTGATCTGCAAAACATGAATATCAGAAAACAACTATGGTTGAAACAAGGGAAGAGAAAAATGCCTCAAGCTCCTTACACCGTCAAGCCTGAGCATAAACCAGAAATTTTCCATTGGATAAGTCGGGCCAAGTATCCTTCAGGCTTTGCTGGAAATATAGCCAAGTGTGTGAACAGACAATTCAATAATCTGTACGGGTTGAAAAGTCATGACAATCATATCCTGCTACAACGTCTCTTCCCTGTTTTCATTCGACCGTTCCTTCCCCGTCACGTTGTGGAGCCGTAAGTAGCGTTGGCAAGATTTTTCCAGAAGGTATGCACACGGGAAGTGAGAAAATCTGACCTCCGGGAAATGCAACAAGACATCGTTCATATCATGTGTAAATTTGAGATGATATTTCCTCCAAATTTTTTTGACATCATGCCTCACCTCATGATCCATCTTCCTCGGCAGTTGTTGCTTACCGGTCCTGTGCACTTCACTTGGATGTATCCGATGGAAAGGTACGTATTTTACACCTTATGTTAATTGCCTCATCAATATATGTGATATAGTGTTAATGTATTATCATAACACTTTAAAAACTTGATTTATAGGCAACTTGGACAATACGGTGGTTTTGTCCAAAACAGATCCGCACCTGAAGGATGTATAGCTGAAGCATATATTGCGCACGAGTGCGTCACCTACATGAAGCTGTATTTAGGAGCATTACAGGAAAGCATACCGGAAGATGTACTGTTTCTGCCTAAACCCGGGGGTCTAGTAGATACAGGACAATAAAGATAGAATAATAACACAAGGGTTTATAGTGGTTCACCGTGCCATCGGAGGGCACGGCTACGTCCACTTGGAATTCACTATAGCCGGCTAATAAGCCATCAGTGGTGGTTACATGCCTAGAGTAGCAAGTATCCAAGATCCTTAATACTAAAGGGGGAAGCCTCCTATATATAGAGGAGGAAGGCTCCCACCTCTACCATGTTTCCAATGTGGGACACAAACCCACATTATTACATATTTCCCTACCCTCCAAGCTACTTCGGGAGCCCGGTGCCACGCCCTCCGGGTGCGGCACCGGTGATGTTTGACATTGGGAAGATAGCCGGGGTTGCGGTCTACCCGCCGGATGCCGGAACTAGGACCCATGACACCGGTTGCACGGTCTACGAGGTCGCCGAACATGCCTGGCAGTGTACCATATATGCCACCAACAAGTCCCCCAAGTTCCCGAGTAAGGGTGCAATCTTACTTGGGGACTTAATCATCATGCGCCTCCAAGCATAGGCGGTGACCGAGTCACCCCTACTACCTCCAGTCCCCCAGTCCCCCAGTGAGATTGGCCCTTCTCGAGGTTATCGCATTTTGCCTCTGGATGATATGTACCTTATAAAACAAATAAGAATAAAAAGTGATTAGAATTTAAGCCACTTACAAGAATCAAGCACCGGGTTGTTATTCGTTACCGCTCGGTGATAATTCGTTACCGCTCGGTGATACGAATACTGCCCGGGGATACCAATGATATGCACACAGATATCAATGGAACACATAAATCATGATCACGTATAAAATAAAGGCATGTGTAGTTTGATGATGTCATGCAAAGTCTTTCGTTAGTGTTGGCTTAGCCGTTGGAATGCCCCAGAGCCGGTTGAATGGTACATAACCGGTGGAATGCCTCAGCCGTTGTTACTGACTTACCGTTTCCCGGAGGAAAAGATCTCGAAGGATAGAACTCGGCCAGCCACACATGAAAGACTATATGTCATGCACCACAAAGCTAAAAATTACCGATGCAGTAGGTAATCATGCACATTCATTATCATGCGGGAAAAACAATTCACATGCTTGCCAAATATATAGCACAGTATTCGCATAAAAGTGGAGTAAATATATTTTTAAGGATTAAAGAACTTAGCTTCGCTGGAGACTGCTACAGGTTGATTTGCTGTTTGAAGCAGTGGGTGCCCAGAGAAGATTTCTGGGTGTCCAAGCTGCTGAAACTGACCAGGATTGCTGACAAGATGGAAAGGCCCAGGGCTGCTGCTTGAGACCCGGATTGCTGGATGGACCCGGACCGGCCCAAGGTGAGGATCGGTTGACCGGGTTGACCGGGTTGACAAAATTTGAACTTCACTTGCTTCCCGCCAATTTCTTCCTTTCTCTACTTCGGGCTTCTCTTCTCGCTCCTCGGCAGGACACGCTCGGCCGGTGGACCCTCGGCCGGTACCACCGCTCGACCCGCACCTTCCTCGGCCGGCATCACCACCCGGCCGGCATCCTGCTCGGCCGGTGGCTCCACCCGGCATCACATACAGCTCGGGGACTCCTCCTCTCGCCCGGGGACGCTCGTCCGGGACTCTCTCGGCCGGACCCTCCTCGTCCGGGGCTCTCCCTCGGCATCTCCGATCGGCCGGTGGCTCACGCGGCGGGTAGCTCTCCCTCGCCAGGAGTTCGGACCACGCACAGGGGACGGGTGCTGCACCGGGAACGACGATCCGCACCGAGGCCGGCGAACCACACCAGAGCTGCTGACCAGAGACGTGCCGCCCCGGGGTCGACGATCCGCACCGGGGCACTTGCACTTGTACCGGAGGACGAAGCCGGGACCTGCTGTCCGGAACCCACCGCGCACACCGGAGCCTCGAACGGGGTGAAGGACTGGCTGAGCTAAGACGGGACTGGCCGAGCTGCATGGGCCGCATCGGATGGCAGCAGGAGACCGGGGAGAGGGCTGAGCTGACCGGTGAAACAATTGGCGCAACCGGACTGCCGCAACGGAGCCTCACGCGAACTGCCTCAGGGTTGACCGGACCTCCCAGGGTTGACCTGCCAACCGGGCCTGCTGCCCCAACCGGGCCTGCTAACCGGGCCTGCTGCTCACCAAGAACTGGGCTGCAGCAGCAGGGCTTCCCTCTTCTTTTCTTCTTCCCGATGGAATAAATACGAGCATGATTAACCGATCTCTACCCAGCTGGTAGAGCAACACAACTTTTTGAACTGATTCCCACAGACGGCGCCAATTGTTTCTGCCTAAACCCGGGGGTCTAGTAGATACAGGACAATAAAGATAGAATAATAACACAAGGGTTTATAGTGGTTCACCGTGCCATCGGAGGGCACGGCTACGTCCACTTGGAATTCACTATAGCCGGCTAATAAGCCATCGGTGGTGGTTACATGCCTAGAGTAGCAAGTATCCAAGATCCTTAATACTAAAGGGGGAAGCCTCCTATATATAGAGGAGGAAGGCTCCCACCTCTACCATGTTTCCAATGTGGGACACAAACCCACATTATTACATATTTCCCTACCCTCCAAGCTACTTCGGGAGCCCGGTGCCACGCCCTCCGGGTGCGGCACCGGTGATGTTTGACATTGGGAAGATAGCCGGGGTTGCGGTCTACCCGCCGGATGCCGGAACTAGGACCCATGACACCGGTTGCACGGTCCACGAGGTCGCCGAACATGCCTGGCGGTGTACCATATATGCCACCAACATGTACCGTCACAGTTCAATCTTTCCATACTCTCCGACGATGTTGTACTCGGTGGAAACATGCCAGTTTCCTACAAGTTGAAAGATTATGAGGTAGCCATTGCACATTGGTGGGTACTAATCAACTGTCCAGAAGTTCAGTTTTGGAAGGACATACATCTACGCTGTGCAGGAGTAGCAGGTGATCTCGATTACCACAACCAGACATTCGCAGAGTATTTCGGCCGCTGGGTACGTAACTTTAACACTATTCTATACGTGTTCATATATTATTGTGTATATTTATTCATATTTATAGTTGATTCTGATGGTTGCAGATGGACCTTATTGAAAATTATAATCACCCAAATTGGTCGCACGAACTCAGACTTTTAGCGAGGAGGCCGGTCTATTCAAAAGTTTATGCGACGTGCAATGTGAATGGTGTGTTATTTCGATGTGAAGACAGAGACCTCAGACTGAAAACACAAAAGTCAGGGGTTATGGCACATGGTGGGGATGGTGGAGTTGACTATTACGGTGTTCTCCATTCAGTTGTGGAACTGCATTACGGGGAAGGCATGAAAGTGCACCTTTTCAAGTGTAGATGGTTTGACACACGGCCGCAGAGCATGAAAACCGATCAATACGGCATAACTTCTGTGAACACTAGTACATCATGGTATGAGGACGACCCGTTCGTTTTAGCCACATGGGTGAAACAAGTGTTTTATCTTGATGATCTCGCCAAGGGTGACCCGTGGAAAGTAGTCAACACTATCCACCATCGCAACATTTACCGGGCGTCTACACTTGGAGTGGCTGAAGAGAACGAGGAAGGGGGCACCGCGTATCAAGAGCCCAACTCAAACGGTATTCC
Organism: Potentilla sterilis; assembly: GCA_963682095.1. Lineage (NCBI taxonomy): Eukaryota > Viridiplantae > Streptophyta > Magnoliopsida > Rosales > Rosaceae > Potentilla > Potentilla sterilis. The sequence continues at coordinate 22,810,576 of OY821760.1, forward strand.
TGACTCCTCTTTTATTCGCCTAGACACGCCGGTGCGAATTCGACGTGAAGAGCCACTGCTTGTTGATGTTGATCCAAATGAAGAAACTAACGAGGACTCTAGTGGTGAGGAAAGACATAGATTACCCCTATCGAGCAATTCAGAAACCGAAGAAGACTCATCCGATGATTCCGATTACAATCCGACGGATTAAGTAATTTAAATGATGTAATCCTTTCATTTGTAATCAACTCATTTCTAATGAACGGGCGTGGGGATGAGCCTCCCAGCTAGGCTGGGTTCCAAACCCCTTAAAAAAAATTTGAAATATGTTGACTGTTGGGTTTCTGGTTTTTTATGTTCAATTTTGGTTATATGTGAACAGGACATCGGAATAGGAGTGTAAAACCACTGATTTTTTTGGTTTTTTTCCAGAGAATAGCCGACGAAAAATGCATTATTTCGTCGGCCATTACAATAATGGCCGACGAAACATTAAATTTTTCGTCGGCTATTCTCACAATGGCCAACGAAAAATTCATTATTTCGTCGGCCATAAGTTTTTTTAAAAAGAAATATTTTATTTTTGACCGAAAACAACAAAAGAATAGCCGACGAATTCTAGGTTTGATTTCGTCGGCTATGATTAAAAAAAAAAAAAACAAAAAAAGAGCAGTTTCCATTTTCTATCACTATTGACAAACTATTGCTTCATCCTTCAAATGCAAATGTGTCGTGAAATAAGATATGACCGAAATATTAAAAAACGTCTACGGTTGAAAAATGAGAATATTCCGACAAAATCTGTGTGCCGAATATTGCGGTTAACTGTTTTTTACTACCGTTTTCCTATGGGTAGCCTGACGGTCGGTAAATATTTTGAGGAAAATTTTTATACGATTAGTTGCGTCTCATCGATCTGAAACTATTCTTTGTTGAAGATCAGGCCAAAAAACGTCATTTAGACGGGCCAATTTCCGTTTTAAAGCGTTTAGAGGTTTTCCTCACCCGGTTAACCGTCCCGATTAAGGTTCAAAATTGGAACATATGCACTAAGGTTCCTTAACTTGTTTACTAAGTGTTTAAGTGAATGTATAGTTTCAAATAGTTACTATACGTAGACTCTTCAAATGCAAATGTGTCGTGAAATAAGATATGACCGAAATATTGAAAAACGTCTACGGTTGAAAAATGAGCAAATTCCGACAAAATCTGTGTGCCGAATGTTGCGGTTAGCTGTTTTTTACTTCCGTTTTCCTATGGGTAGCCTGACGGTCGGTAAATATTTTGGTGAAAATTTTTATACGATTAGTTGCGTCTCATCGATCTGAAACTATTCTATGTTGAACGTCAAGCCAAAAAACGTCATTTAGACGGGCCAATTTCCGTTTTAAAGCGTTTAGAAGTTTGACTTTGCTGTTTGACCGTCCCGATCGAGCCTTTAACGTTGTCAGATGTAGTTGGATTTTTTTCCATATATGTTTTTAATCTTAACGGTGATATCTGACGGTTGGAATAGATTTTTCAAACTTTTAGATTCAAAATCGGAACATATGCACTAATGTTGCTTAACTTGTTTACTAAGTGTTTAAGTGAATGTATAGTTTTAAATAGTTACTATACGTAGACTCTTCAAATGCAAATGTGTCGTGAAATAAGATATGACCGAAATATTGAAAAACGTCTACGGTTGAAAAATGAGAAGATTCCGACAAAATCTGTGTGCCGAATGTTGCGGTTAGCTGTTTTTTACTTCCGTTTTCCTATGGCTAGCCTGACGGTCGGTAAATATTTTGGTGAAAATTTTTATACGATTAGTCGCGTCTCATCGATTTGAAACTATTCTCTGTTGAAGATAAGGCCAGAAAACGTCATTTAGACAGGCCAATTTCCGTTTTAATTTATAGGGTTTAGAGGTTTGACTTCGTAGTTTGACCAAAGTATAGCCGACGAAATATTTGATTTCGTCGGCTAAACTCTTGCGATCCGCTTATTGTCCGCCGTTGGATGGCTCAGACCCAACGGCTGTGATTTTCCAAAGTATAGCCGACGAAATATTTAATTTCGTCAGCTAAACTCTAGTGATCCGCGCCTTTTCATTGTCTGCCGTTGGATGGGGGAGATCGGAGGGCTGCTGAGCGCCTAAACTATAGCCGACGATATTCATAGATTTCGTCGGCTATTCTTAAGTTATAGCCGACGAGTTAATAGATTTCGTCGGCTATTCTTAAGTATAGCCGACGAAATCTTTTTAATTCGTCGGCTATACTATCGGGTATAAGGCTGAAACAGCCGAACCCTAGCCTCCATTTTCTGCAATTTTCCAAAACCTCCGCCGCTCGCCTCCAACTGATCCTCCGCCGCTCGCCTCGTCGTCCTCCTCCCTCTTCATCCTCCAATCCGGCAGCCCCCTCCTCCCTCTTCCTCCTCCAATCCGGCATGTCCCTCCTCCGGCCCAGCCTCCTCAAATCCGACCGGCCTCCTCCTCCCTTCCATTTTCGTTGTAAGTTTTTTTTTTTTTTTTTTCATTTATGTTAATTAATGTTAATTTAGATATAATTTAGGTATTTATGTTAATTTAGGTATAATTTAGGTATTTATGTTAATTTAGGTATAATTTAGGTATTTATGTTAATTTAGGTATAATTTAGGTATTTATGTTAATTTAGGTAAATTTTACGTATTTATGTTAATTTAGGTAAATTTTAGGTATTTATGTTAATTAATTTTAGGTATTTATGTTAATTTAGGTAAATTTTAGGTATTTATGTTAATTTAGGTAATTGTTTTCAAATTTATTTTAATTGTATAATTTAGGTGTAATTGTATAATTTATACGTATAAATTAGTTTTTTAATTATATAAATTGATAACTTAATTGTATAATTTAGCTTAATTATATATAGCTTAATTATATTTAATTAGAATTTGTTATTTAATATAATATAATTTAATATGTTAGTATATAAATTGTTATATTAAAATATGTTAGTATTATTGGTTATTATATTAATTAGAATTTGTTATTTAATATAATATAATTTAATATCAATTAATGTATTAATGCCTCGGGCTTTAGATGGCCGATGCATTAAGAAACCTATTCAGAGGCCGTCGTGCCGGCAGATCTAGAGGTTCTAGAAATTCCGCCGGTTCCGCAGACTCCGAGAGGACCGCTAGCCAGCCTCAGAGGACCACCAGCCAGCCGCGGAGGAGTGTAGATTCCTCCCAGCCGCAGAGGACTGTGGATGCAGCCCAGCCGCGACGGAGTGTGAGTTCTCGGCACCAGACCCTTCTCCAGGCGGGGCGGCCGTCGAGCACTTCACTTCCGCATGTCGGTCCCTCTGTGGCTCCAAGGTTTAGTCGGCAGCTATTTCACGAGGACATAGCTGCCGACGTTCCTCAGGTTCGTATGCCTGACGTTCATCGGGAGCCGATGCCGAGTCCGACTCAGTCTGCTGCTGACTCGACTGAGGCTCCTACTCTCCCAAACCAGCTCTTCCTCCCGTACAACATTCCGGCGATACCGGAGGTCGAATATCAGGGTGTGCCCATATGGCCTGATATGCCTCAGTACGTGAGTGCTGCGGAGGCATACCAGCAGCAGCCATTTGAGAACCCTGACCACCTTATTTCGGCGAGGAGAAAAGGAAAGTCGACAGACGAGTCATCCAGTTCAGGTAACATTTGATTTTATTAATTAAATGTTTTATTAAAATTAACGCACTAATATTTAATTTTATTAACCAATCGTCGTTTTTGTGATAGGGACAGCTGCTAGCAGTTCACGGAGGAATACGAGAGGTGTCATATGTTTTGACACGCTCAGGAGAACTGTTGAGCGCAGCGGCAGGATTCAGATCAACGAACCTCCTAATCAGGAGGTTCCGGGGAAAAAAAAACGCGACTACTCGGGTTGCGTGGGGTCACTGATTAGGGACAGAGTCCCTATGTTGTGGACCCGGTGGGCTGATGTGCCCGAAGAGATAAAGAGGGAGGTGAACAACGCCGCGTCGGTGAGTAATTTAAAAAATTTAATTTATTTATCGTAATATTTAATAATTTTCGGTATTATTACAATTGTAAAACTAATAAAATATTATTTTTTCAGACATTCTTCGAGATTGCCGAACACAGGCGGGATTGGGCGGACACCCAGCAGAACTCGAGGTACGTTTGTTTTTATGATATTATAATTATCTTATAATTATTAATATTTTATGATATTAATAATATTTCTAATGCACTTTTGTTTTTTTCGTAGGTTCAAAGAGTGGAAGAACGAGCTCCGTTCCCACTATAACGAATACGACAACCTTGGTCGTATGGGTACTCCCAGTGAGTTCATGTTCCGGGAGTACGAGTGGCGTTGGTTGAAGACAGTAGACTTCAACAACCCAGTTATGCAGGTAAATACTAAACTTCAGTAAAAATGTTTATTTTGTTAAAATTTTAATTATTAGTTTAATTATTTTATAATTATTACACTAATATTTTTTGATGCATTTTTCTAACATTTTATTATTTGTTTGAAGCAACGTTCTCGGATAAACTCTGAGAACCGCCGCCGGAACACAACCCCCCATCATGCTGGTTCACGGCCGTTTGCACAATATCAGGAGGAGGCGCTTAGAGATCATCCTGATAGCAACCCGTACGTGGAGACGTTCAAGATCGCTTATCCACAAGCGACAGAACAACTCGTAAGTCGTTCATTAAAATTTTAAAATTTTAATTATTAATTTTACTTAATTATATATTTGTTATAATATTAATTTTTTTTTTCCCGTCCACTTAGGAGAGGGTCAACCGGGCCGAAGAAGAGGTGTTCCAGCAAGTAGTTCGGGAGACACAACCGAACATTTCAGAGGAAGATCTGGAAGAAGCCATGCGCCATGTCGACCGGTCCAGTGTCCAAACGGCAGCGAGGATGTTCGACGCAGCCTTCCCAAACCGGTCAAACAACTACTACTGCCGGGGTTTGGGAAGTTCTGGACTAGGGCTTCTGAAGACCACTAAGGGAGGTCAAAAGAAGGGAGGCGGGGAGAGCCAACATATGAGGGGGGAAGTGCAGCGATTGGCCGCAGAATTGGCGACCTCGTCCCAGACAGTACAGGAGCTGCGCCGCAGCACACAGCAGTATCATTTGGAGCTGCGCCGCAGAACACAGCAGTATCATTTTGATATGGCCGGTTGGCATGCCGAATGCGACAGAATTCGGCAACAAAACTACGACGGCCAACAAGCCTGGTGGTATGAGATGTTCGCGGCACAACAACAAGGCCTTCCACCCCCGCCCCCGTTTCAGCGGTTAGCAGAACCTCCAATGCCTCAACCTCCCGAGTTCGGTCAGCAGGATGACGAGCCTGATGGAGAGCAGGATGCTGGGGATGACCTGGTGGACTTTAGTGGTTTATGTGATGATTAGGGTTTAGGGTTTATGTATATTATAACGAATTTAATAAAAATGGTATTTAGACGTGTTTCTTGTTGGTGCAAATGCATGGACTGTTTTTGTGATTTGCAGGTTGCTTGGAATGGTAATTTAGAAAATAATTTAATTTTTTTTTCCCAAATGTAAGAAAAGCCGACGATTTTGGCATTATTTCGTCGGCTATAATAACTATAGCCGACGAATTTTACCAATTTTCGTCGGCTATAAGTTGTATAGCTGACGAAATTTGCATTATTTCGTCGGCTATAACTAATTAATGCCTATTAAATATTAATATATTTCGAGAAAATAGCCGACGAAAATTTACAGAATCGTCGGCTATTGTTAACACCCAATAGCCGACGAATTTCATCGGCTATAATTAATGAATTTCGTCGGCCATACTCGAATATATCCGACGAAATTCGTCGGCAATTTCTCCCAGGTTTGGCCGACGAAAAATAGTTTCGTCGGTAAGTTCGTAGGCCATACTCTACTATAGCCGACGAATTTGTTTTTTTCGTCGGCCATTGGTATAGCCGACGGGGTTGTTCCGACGAAGTATAGCCGACGAAAATTTCGTCGGCAGATGGTATAGCCGACGAAAAATAGGCATAGCCGACGAAATTTTTTTCGTCGGCTATTCACTCGGATCTGGTAGTGTATTACTTTGATGGTTGCTCCCAAATTGCCAAAACCTTTTTGGTTTCAAGCTGTTTATCTCATAAATCGCATGTCGTGCAGAGTTGTTAGTATGGTGTCACCCTACTTTAAATTTTTTGGAACCATCCCTGAAATCAAGTTTCTCAAAATTTTTGGTTCAGCTTGTTTTCCCTATTTAAGACCTTATGCTCATGACAAGCTTGACTGTAGAACCTATAGATGTGTCTTTTTAGGATATGCTCTTATCTACAAAGGTGACTTTTGTTATAGTATTGAATTGAACAAGTTGTGGATGTGTGGCCATGTTGTTCATGATGAAACAATATTTCCTTTTCATCTTATTCAACCATGTTCCGTTCTCACTCGTGTGCCTTCTAAGTCATCTACTTGACCTGTGTCTACTCGTTCTATGCATTCCCCTATTCAAATAATCTTAGAATATTTGATGTATTGTTCTAGTGAAGAGCATATGGATGCAGTATATCGTATTTTGAAGTATCTCAAGAAGGCACCTGGAAAAGGTTTGTTGTTTGAAAAGAAGAATGAATTAGAAGTCGTGGGATACACAGATGCTGATTGGGCAGGTGATAAGACTGATAAAACATCTACATCTGGATACTTCACTTTTGTTGGAGGAAATCTCGTGACTTGGCGTAGTAAGAAACAAAAAGTTGTTGCTAGATCAAGTGCAGAAGCAGAATTTCGAGGTATGACACATGAATTATGTGAATTTTTATGGATCCAGAATGTGTTAAAGAGCTTAGGTGTCAAACTTAAGAAACCTATGGACTTGCATTGTGATAACACATCAACAATTGAAATTGCTCATAATCCAGTTCAGCATGACCAAACTAAGTATGTGGAGGTGGATCGGTTCTTTATCAAAGAGAACTTAGATAGAAATGTCATTCGATTCCCTTTCGTATATACAGAAGATCAGTTGGCAGATGTTTTTACAAAAGGAGTGTCAAGGAAAGCATTTGACGATTCAATTGACAAGTTGGGCATGATTGACATCTATGCACCAACTTGAGGGGGAGTGTAGAATATTCTAGGATATTTACTTTCCTTGTATGTATAGGTAGATTATTCTGTGTAATCTTAGGATATATTTTTCTTGTAGATATAGCTTTGTATTCCTATATATATATATATACCTCCTTATAGAGAAGAATAACAATTAAGACAATATTCAATCATTCTTTTCTACTTCTAGCAGAAATGTTTAGCCCTGATAGCCAAAAGTCGGAGATTCCCTCCGTATGCGGTGACACTAGCTTGTTCTCATTGTGGCAAATGAGATTCGAATTCATAGCTTATTTAACCATGTCATCGATCACCTCTTGTGCTTATGGATCACTTAGGTGCCAATTAGTCTTTCCTTGCCTTATTTCATGCATTTGTAAGAACAAAAATGTTCCACAAATGCAAAGTGAAGATACTTGCTTCCGTATAGTTGTTTGTAGAAGTGAAATTTCTATATTCCTCGAGCAAAGTATCTTCACCCTACATTCATGTAATCTTTAATTAGTTTTGATTTATTATTTATTATTATTATTATTATTATTTTTATCTAATGCTCCTGAGGTATCACCATATCAGACATTAAAGAAAATTACGAGGGAATTGAAGAAAATTACGAATAAATTTGGGCTAATCCGGATGGAGATGCCACGAACAATGACTACAACCTCATTGTCACTAAAATCACCCTAGTGAAACCTTACACAAATCCCTAACACATCTCTGTCGCTGACTGAACTGCTCTGCGGCAAACTTGGGGAGAGGCCGTAGAAGGCGCTGTTGTAGCCTGTTGCTGATGAGCGCTAGGGTTTTGTTTTCTTCCCCTAGGTTAAGATGTCTTCTTCAAGTTCTGACCGGGCTTCCGAATCGGCTGCCAGGGGTCCCCTCGTGGATGATGCGGAGAGGCTGGAGGACTGGCTCAGTTGGAATCCCCGGAGACCGAAGCCGCTGACTGCTCCGGGAGCAGGGCTTCATCTCCGTCTTCCGGGGCTGAATCCTCGGAGACTGAAATACCGCACGGGGTGCGCCTTGCGGGTGCTCCGGCCGTGAGCTACACCATTGGCAGAGGGAAGGATGCTGTGGTGTGTGATGAACCGGAGGGTAGCATGACCCCTGGAGAGATTGCAGCGTTCGGGGAAACGTGGGGTATCCCGGATGAGGTTCTGCTGCGGCCCCTGAATCCTGGAGAGTCAGCCTGCAACCCGGAGGCAGGTTGGGTTGCCGTGCATCAGGACCAGTTCCGGCATGGACTCTCGCTCCCGCTGCCAAATTTCGTGCAGTACATGCTCAGTGCGCTGCAAGTGTCGCCAGCGCAGCTTCCTGGGCTTCAGTGGAGGCGATTATTGAGCCTCGGCTGCCTATATGATCTGTCCAGAATGAGTATGCCAACGGTAAACGAATTTCGGTCCTTGTATAGGTTGTCCTACTCCAGGAAACAAGGGTCCTGGGGTTGCCTGTCCTTCAACGCCCGGAACCATCAACCGATCGTCACCAATATGCCTACATGGGTAGACAACAGTTGGAGGAAGAAGGTGGTGATGGTGGGCGGGAGGTGGCAGGCGAGGAGTAAAATGTACCGGGTTCCTGGCGCCTTCCAACCCATTGGCGACCAGTCGTTCGAGCTATCCGATCTGGAGCATGAGAGGATCTCGACCAACTCGGATGTTGGGACGATCTGGAACGGAGTTCTTTCAACTTTATCCGGCGAGAAGTGCTGGAGTACTGCCAACTCGGGCGGGGTCCCGGTGCGTAGGAAGCCCTTTAGCGGTGATACTTTGTGCTAGTTCTGGCAAAATGTTAACTGTTCGCTTTCCTTGCAGGTGCATCTTCCCGGGCGGTCATCAAGCCCGAAACCACTCTCTCAATGGACGGGGAAGACCTCCTTAACAAGCTGAAGGAGAAAGGCGAGACCGTCTCGCGGACGTCGGTGGACGAGGAGTCCGGCCGGCTCACGACTCATCCGGAGCCGAGGGCCATGGATGTTGATGACGGCGCCTACATCCTGAGGCGGGTGAAGACCCATCATGCTGCGGCCCTTGCGGTGCCTGGAAAGGGCAAGACTGCTGGGGGGCCAGTGAGGATTCCCGGTGGAGTGAACAGGATCCCCAACCGGCCGGTGTCCGTGCCGCACGTGGCTCGTGCCGCCCGGGTAGGCGCACGATCTTCTTCTCCGGAAGGCAGGGGAGAGAAACGGAAAGGCGGGGACATTCCTTCCTCCGCGCTGGTGACGCTTACCGGCGGGTCGGCACGGGAGAACCTGGCCAAACAGTTCAGTGCAACCAGCAGTGCTCAACCTAACTCCGCCGGGGAGAAGGCTGCTGCTGCTGCCCGGCAGAGTAGTCCTGCGCTTGCGGAGGCACCGAGGGGAAGCTCGGACAGTGCACTCGTCCGGCAAGTGGCGGCGGACTTGGCCGGCCTTGGTCTGGACAGACCTGGGGTTGCAGGAGCCCTGGCGGGTGGGAACCGCCCAAAATGCAAGGAATCCGTCCTCCGGGTAAGCACTAACTGGTGCCACTACACTGCTTGTAGGTGGTGTGTCTTACTGCCCGATTAACTGTTTCTGTTGTTGTGCAGCTGCTGTACAGTCTGTACCAACCGGACGCGAGCGAGGAACTGTCGGAGCTGAAGAGACAGATAGCTGCTTTATCAGAGGCCCGACAGCGCCTAGAGGTGGAGAAGTCCCGCTCGGATCGGGAGAAGGCCAGATCGGAGGAGAGGGCCAAGAAGCTGGAGGAGCAGAACCGGAGCCTGGAAAAGGAGAGGGCCGAACTGGAAGCCAAGGTGGACGAGCTCCAAGTGGGAGCTGCCGCTCTGCGCGCCGCCAATGCTGCTGCGACCGGGGAAGACGACCCGGAACTCTATGAGCGGGTTGTTCTCAAATACCGCGAGAGCGATCAGTTCCTGGAGTTTTTGGAGAAGGCCAGGGAAGAGGGCATCTCGGATGCGTACACGGAATGGGCGGGGAAGGGATGGTTAGACACTTCCCTGATGCCGATTGCTGCTAAAGGAGATATCCATGAGCAGTCGGACATCCATCAGGAGGCGGTGGAGGGGCAGCCGGAAGAAGCAATTCGGTCAGACTTGGATTCTTTTACCAACGGTGCCGAGTCTCCCCGAGCCAGAGTCAACGCCGGAACTGAGGTCAACGACGAGGGTACCGCAGGAGAGGCTGGCAGATTGCCTGCTGAAGGCGGAGTTGTGGCTCCGTAGGATTTTCCTTGCTCTTCTCCTTGTAATCTTTCCGGAACGGTTACTGCTTGTATACTTGCTTGATTATGAATATACTTGAACTGACGGAGCCGGTGAAATTTTCTCAAAAGTAGTTTGCATATATTTATTTTTACAACGGTTTAACCGGAGATATGTCAAACTAACCGCTCGGAGTTAGCGGGTTTACCAGGCCTGGTCACGTTCCCGGTCGGGGTCTATTCTTCTTTCCCCTACGTACCGCTGGAGCTGGCCGTTATCGATCAAACCCTGCACCGCTGTCTTGAGAGCGCAGCACTGATTTGTTCGATGAGTAGCCTCATCATGATAAGAGCAGTACTTGCCCGTCTGTGCCGTTGTAAGTTTCCCCTTCGGGTACTTTCTCTTGGGCGGTGGGGGAATGACGCTCCCGTTCTCAAGTAAAATATCCTCGTAGGAAGTGGTGAGAGCGGTGAAGACTTCTTGACCGGCCTGTGGTGCTGGCATGATTGCTAGGGGCGCTCTTGGCGGTACGGCGCCGGCTTGTGCTCGTTCTGAGGTTTATCAGAATAGGGCCTCTGCTGCCGCTGTGGCCAGTTTCTGTTGTTGGCGTTCCGGCTGGGTCGAGCGGTGCGGTTCTCGGTCCGCTGACTGGGCTTGGCTTCCTGGCTGGGCGGAGGGTTCTCTTCCCGGGGATGGTCTTCCTGCTGCTCATCCCGCTTCCTCTTCAGTAAGTGGTGCCCATAGGTCTCATGATCGGCCTGGGCATGCCGGATGGCCATAGCCATTAACTCGTCATACCCCTGCGGGAGTTCTACCCGGATGGCGTAGGAAAACTTACCCGCTCAGAGCCCCTGCTTAAACGTCATCTCTGCGATGCCTTTGTCCAGGTTCCGAACCCCGGCCGTAGCCGTCTGCCAGCGGTTGACAAAGGTTCTCAGCTCCTCTCCGGGGGCTTGTATGCAGTTGAAGAGGATGGTCGACGTCCGGGCTCCCTCGACTCGGAGAATGAAGCGGCCTACGAACCGGTCGGCTAACTGCTCGAACGCCTCGATCGAGTTCGCAGGAAGCTCGTAGAACCAGCTGAGCGCTTCTCCAGACAAAGTCTCCTGGAAGATTTTGCAGCAGACTGCATCGGAGTATCCCTTAGCGCAGGTTTGGGACCGGAAACTGTCCAGGTGCTGATACGTGAAACCGGACCCTGAATAGGTGAGTTTGAGGGACTTCTGGTTGCCAGATCTCCCCGACTCTATGACCCGGTGTGAGAAAGGGCCCATGCGCTCATTAAACATGGCGCCCTCCATCGGTCGCGCGGCTCTTCTCTCGTTGGCCTCCATTTGGGCCTTTAAGTCCGACACGGTGTTGGCTAACATCTGCAGCGCCCGTGCGGTCGGAGTCTCAACCTCATCCACAGACGAAGCGTGGAGCTGGCGGGAGGCTGACGTGCTCTTCGGCGGGCCTGCTCCTGCAGGCGACTTTCCTCGCACGGGATCACCGGGCCGACCGCCCGAAGACTGCCCTGCCTCGATGTGTTGAGGTTGGACCGGTGAGAGTGCCGCCTGCACCTCGGCCATGGCGTCACTACGCTGCCGTCCCCTCTCCAGGGCGGCTACTAGGGCAGCATTCACCGCTTCCATCTCTTCGTACCGGGCGTTGGACTTAGCTCTGTCCTTGTCGCTCTCCTCTCTTAGACGATTGACCTCTGCGGCCATTGCCCGTATCTCTCCCGCCATACTGCTATGGCCGGGGCTGTACGTAGGGTCCCGGTCCGGGCAGTCAGATCGATCGCTCGGATCATCTGAGAACGTCAAGGAGAAGCCCCGGTGTTCTGGACTGTCTTCACCCCCTGCCGGGTCTTTCCCGCGTGAGCTGTCGTGGTGGGGCCCCGGCATGCCGGACGGTCCCCCACAGCTCCCTCCTTCCTGACCGTTGCCCCGGTCGCCGCGCGGCTCCCGCGTGACGGCCGGGGTGGAGGTGAGCGTCTGCACTAATGCAACACGTCCCTCCTCGGTGGTACCTTTCTCTTGACTCATTTCCGAATTCTCTTCCAACGGTGTTGCTTACACGGCTTTTCGTTCAAGCTTCCCACAGACGGCGCCAATTGTTTCTGCCTAAACCCGGAGGCCTGGTAGATACAGATGAATCCAACTTGATCTCCTGCAATCCTGCTTACTAAGGGGAATACCGGGCGGGCCGGTCTTCTCCTCTCCGATGCCTAAGTTAGTATAAGTGAGATACATATAACTTGAGCACGTATGTAAGCGGGGAGAGAGATAAGTTACCTCTTAAAGAGGGTAGTTGGGGGCCCTTATATAGGTGGTTGGGGGTGAGGGCTGACCTCACCCTTCGATGTGGGACTGGTTCCCTTCTGTTTGTACATTCTGGTGCCCTCTTTGGTAGGCAGGCGCCCCCGGTCCCAGGGTCCCTGGTGGCAGGATAAAGTACTGGACCCCGAGGCCGGGTGCTGGTGAGCCGGTCCCAGGCCTTGGGCCGGGCCCTGGTGCACTTGCTGCGGGTCTGTGGGCCTGCTGTAGCCTCTCTGCGGCTACTGTCAACAGAAGAGAAAGCAATAGACTAGAGACTTATCCATGGGAAAGAGATTGGCTTGGAGGAGTTGAAACTTGAGAGGTTGTTCAAGATAAAATTGGCATTTGTTACCACTCATAACCCGTTCGCAAGAAACTTATACTCAAAACCTGAAACCGATCAATGAATGAAACTTAAACTTTTGAGCCAGTGTCTGATCGAAAAGATTGCAAGACATGAGAGCTGCAATATATATGTATGAGTCCTCCTTAACTGCCTCAGTTCATGCACATTTTTTATTCATAAAAGTATACTTTCAATCCATCCTATACCAGGAAATTAAAAGTTGTAACTAGATCTTCAAGTTCGTATAAAGATTGTTCAATAGATATTAACTTAGAAAGGTGCCTTTACCAGCCAAAATTTGCTACTTCAGAATAACCTTCATACCCATAGAATTGCGCTTGAGAGAGGGCACGTGAGGCTCACGTGCTGTTATAAATATTGGTGTTTGGAGTCCCACATCGGATAAAAGCTTATATTTGAATCTGTTCATATACGGAAACCTGGGTGAAGGGTTTTTCCCTTCGGGGACATCCGATAAAATTGGAACGATACAGAGAAGATTAGCATGGCCCCTGCGCAAGGATGACACGCATAAATCGAGAAATGGTCCAAATTCTTTTGCCTTTTTTTCTCTCCCTCTCTTTTGATACCTGCTACTTTCAACATTTTGCGTTATGGGTTTTTGTTTCTCTTCCATTCTGCATGTTTTTTGTGACTTAGAATGATCAGTGGCTCGGTCATTTAGTGATTTATGATGCATATCACAAACTGAAATTGATGCTCACCACCTGTTTGATGAAATGCCTCTCACAAATTGCTTCTTTTCAATTTGCCAAGTTTTAGCTAATTTTTGTTCTTTACATTGAATGCATGTTGATCCTGGCTTTTTGTTATTCTCTGCCATTAAAAAACTTGAACAAATATACTTCACTTATTACCTTGCTCCAGGGCTGCTAGTCAATAACAATAGAAGATTGCATTACACCTTTTACAAACATCTCATCTTTTTTCGAATTCAACATTTTAAATCAAGCCTAGTCATTCCTGTAAGCAGTCATACTTACTTGAATTTCAATAAGGTAAGCCATGCATGATTGAGTATATGCATAGTGCACACTAGAATGTCTTAAATGCTGCAGTGGCAATCAGGTTAACAGCTTAAAATCTCATTCTGCAGATATTTTAGCGCGATTTTTTTAGTTTATTAGAGTTTAGCGTTACATCCATTTTAGTTATAACTAGTATAGGTGTTAGCCTGAAGTTCTGCAGAGGTAACTTCATGTTTTAAAAATATAGGCTTTTACTTTATTTGTTATAAATGTAATAATTCATCATATTACGGACACTACTTTATTACACATAGGAGAGACCTAGACAATCAAAAGATAAAAAGTAAGGACAATACCATTCGTTTTAGTTTCATCTCGCACAGCTTAAGATTTTTGGTAAAGTCTTTCTTTTGAGCTTCAATCTGCCAAAGCACCTTCTTCTCAAGCTCTCCCTTATGGTATTCACTCTGCTTAAGCACCAACTGATAAAATTATCTTGTTACTAAGATTGATAGAATTGTGACATGTCTGTTAGTTCAATTGTATTCAAGTTGCCATTTTGCTATTGCTGGTCAGATTAACTATTGCTAGACTTCAGCTATTCTTTTTCTTTAATGTGGTTTGTCTAAGCATGTTTGATTGGATACAATATGTTCTGTTCTTCTATTGTTTTCACATACCTTTTTCCTAGATATGTTTTCATTAATTTTAAGTTTAGACAGTAGAAACTGAACTTTTTGCAAAACGATTAGTCTTTCCCAAATCTATTATCTTCCTGATGCAGGTCAGTAACTTCGAAAAATCATAAGTAATTGTAGATATATCCTATTTCTGTGATTCCTGTTCTCAATTGATGTTTATGATGTTTGTTACAATTTTTTTGAAGATACCAACATGAAATAGTTTGGCTCCCGTTTCAAGCCAAAACGTTTGCAGGACAAAAGCTAAGTTAAGCAATTTTCTGATTTCAGACTTTTGATTTAAGTGCCAAATTTGTTCGAAGTTCTTACTCGATTTGGTATGATTTTGAGCTTGGTGTTTAAGTTTCCTATATACCTATTTGTTTTCTAAAGTTGAAGATAGGAAATTAGGAATCAAAGGCTGGGTTGCATAATAATTAGTTAGATGTGTAGAACCTTTAATACATGTTACTTTTGGTTAACTGTTTTTGTGGTGATATAATTCAGTCCTTAAGTTGCAAGTTTTGTTGTGTTTCATTATTTTGTATCATTGAAGGGTTTATGTTCAATAACTAAATTTTTTATACCACATAGAGTTTCTGTTTTGATTTTAAATACAAAGTATAGGCACACACAGCAGAAACTTGACAGAAAAATCTGGAACTGAACCTGAACTTTGAAAATTCATATCTAATTCAAGAAAAATCGTTTTAAGGTTATTCCAACTCTGAGAGTTTCTTTAGAGTGTCTAATACAAGTCTTTAGAAGACCATAAAGTTAAAATTCTAACAGATTTATACAGTTTATAACGTGAATGTGACTGGTTCAGAAAACTGTAGTGTGTTATTGTAACAGCTTAAAATCTCGTTCTGCAGATATATTGTAGCGAGATCTAATAATTTATTAGAGTTAAGCTGTTAGCTCCATTTTATTTATAACTAGTATAGGTGTTAGCCTGAAGTTCTGCATAGGTAACTTCATGGTTTAAAACTATAGGCTTTTACTTTATTTGTTGTATAATTATGCTTCCATTTAGTATATACTGGAAATGGTGTAGTGCAAAATAGGACAATAAAGTTGATGAGGATTGGAATATATTATATATTCCCATGATATAAGCCTGGAAGAAAGTTTACATGGGATTGAAGGCAAATGTTCACTATCTTTGCATCCAAAATTAGAGTTGTAGCACTCGGACGAATTGTTTCTGTGATTCCGTATGGAGTTGCCATCTGTCTGCTCAATAAATTTTGTATCTTTCAGCTCCATAGGAGCTTCATAGTTCGGAAAGATTCCCTTCAGAAAAGTGGTGAGTTAATTCGGTTGATGATCAATCACAGCCTTGCCTCTTCTTCATCTTGACTCAGCAGCATGTTCTGAAATTCTGATGCTTTTTGAATTTGAAGTTGGATTCCATTTTCATTGCATAATTCAGTCACACACTTAAGCTGGAAGTGAGATCAAGGAATCTGTCCTCACTGCAAGGAATTTGGCTTTGATGTCTGGCTCATAATGCTTTGGAGGAATACCCTTAGTAACTCTATGTAATTTTCTAGGTTCATTATAAAGTAATGGTACCTGATGAGGAACATTTGCAGCGGACTCTTTAGTTGACGATGCAGATAGGGGAAAGGAAACAATACTTGGTGTGGGGACTATTCTATCTTCAAAACTTTGTTGAGAAGTCAGTGGCCCGGTACTGGTAAGGTCACCATTATCAAGAATATCAACATCAACGTAGGGGCTCGGCTTGATTTGACTTGTCTGCTCATCAAGTGCTTCACGTGGGCTTGCCTGCTTATCAGCATAGTGGCTCGGCTCAGAAGAAGCAACATCAAGGTGGCTCGGCTCGGCAGAAGGACGTGGCTCAGTCTATTCTGAAGGGACAACACGTCGTTGCTGGGAGCTTGGCGGCTCAGCAGCTCGGCGGCTTGGCTCGTCAGGAGGAACGACTTGTCGTTTCTCTTCTTCCATTTGCTTCACGTGGGTAGTTTGGCGGCTCAATAGATTGACTTCTTCATCCACCTGCTGTACGTGGGTCCGACTGTTTTCTCTTCCATCTGTTAGGTCTGTTTGGCTGTCACACGGGTCTGTTGCTTGGCTTTCTGTTGTCACATCATCACATGTTTGGAATTTTTCTTCAAGTGCTTCGATATCTTCAAACTCCTCTATTTCAAATACATGTCTGGAATTCCTTTCATAAGTTTTCTCCCCCTGAAGGGAAGACGCTGAAACTCCACTTGAGAAATAGGGTTCAGATTCCCGAAAAGAAACGTCAAGGGATGTATGTATTGTGTCAGTGTGGGGTTCATAACATCTGTAACCCTTCTGAAACTCTGCGTTACCCACAAAAATAAACTTTCTCACACGATGATCGAATTTACTTCGTTGAGGCTTGGGAATATGAACATATACTGTACAGCCAAATACACGTTGCTCTAAGTTAGGCATTGATGGAGCTGAAAGAAGCGTGTGAAGTTGTTGCTGAGAGTTTTGAAACTCAATTACCCTAGAAGGAGTACGATTGATGAGATATGCAGCAGACGTCACAGCTTCTCCCCAATATTCATGAGGCACATTCATGTCAAACAGTGAGCCACGAACAACTTCAATTTACTGCCGATTCTTCCGTTCTGCCAATCCATTTTGCTGAGGAGTATAAGAATTTGAAGTCTGATGCCGAATTCCTTGAGATCGAGTGAACTCTTACATAGGATCATTCACATATTCTCCACCATTGTCAGATTGGAGAACACGAATAGTCTGTTGATATTGTGTAGACACCATCTTGTGAAACTCTTTGAACCGGAAATAAACATCGCTCTTGTGTTTCAATAAAGACACCCATGTCATGCACGTGCAATCATCAATAAATGTGATAAAATACCGAGCACCACATAGTGAAGGGATTTTCCCAGGGCCCCATACATCGGAGTGGATCTTCATGAAAGGAACCGGACTTTTGTGAAGACTTAGTGAATATGAAATACGGTGACTCTTGGCTAGTTCACAAGTGTCACAATGGAAATCTGAAGCGTTGACACCAGAAAATAACTGAGGTTGCAGTTTCTTGAGATAATGGAAGTTTAGGTGGCCTAGGCGACGATGCCATAGCCACACAGCTTCTCTTCCACTTATGACGCCATGAACCTGATTAGCTTTCCCCAAAAAAATGGTTATGTTTTTCTCTAGTCTCTGTCAGATCCATGTAGTATAATTTCCCCCTTTTTACACCATAACTAAGAATTCACCTGATCAGAATGTCTTGAAACACACAGAAGGAATGATAGAAAGTGACAATACATGCAAGAGTTATAATAATCTGACCAACAGATAGGAGATTGTATGCTAATGATGGGACAACTAAGACAGACTCAAGAGTTAAAGTCTCAAATAAGAGAACAGAACCTTCTCCGATAACGGGGGTGAGTGTACCATCAGCAGTAGACACAACATTTTGAGAATGAGGTTTAATTTTAGTCAAGAGACTAGGGTCATTAGTCATGTGGTCCGATGCACATATATCAATTATGCAAGACCTGTTCGAAATAACTCTGTCTTTTGCCATCAGAAATTCGGAGTACCGGAACAAATTGTTCTTGTTTATGATGTTGCGGGCTCAGGCTTGGATCCCACGTCGTCAGGAGACAAGAAGAAGCGGCTAAAATTAGAGGAGGCAGGCCTGCTGCTTTGTAGCAGAGCAGACAGAGGAGACAGAGGACTGGCTGGGGTCCACGGGCGTCAGGAAAAGGCAGGGGACAAGTCCTGCTGTGTGGACAGAGGGTCGGCTTGGGTCGGCTGGGCTGGCTGGCTCGGCTGCTCCTCCTTTTGTTTCTTGCTTTGCGTCTGTGTTTGTTTTGGTGTGAGAATTTGTGTTGTGCTCCTATTTTTTTCTTTTGTGCTTCTGTGAGATTTGAGTTGTGTTTTTGTGCTTTTTGTGGGATTTGAGTTTTGTATTTTTGGGCGGTAGTTTGCAGCGGAAATTTGTATAGGGTTTGTGGTGTTGCTTTGTGTTTGTGCTGGCTCTGATACCAAGTAGAAAAAAATAATTGAATATTGTCTTAATTGTTATTCTTCTCCATAAGGAGGTGTATATATATATATAGGAATACAAAGCTATATCTAAAAGGAAAATATATTCTAAGATTACACAGAATAATCTACCTATACATACAAGGAAAGTAAATATTCTAGAATATTCTACACTAGAGGTATAGGGATGAGTGAAATCACCAAGTTTACCTTAATTATGTTCGGCATGAATCTTCCTCAAAGGGCTCGAGGAAGGTAGAAATTTCACTCGTTTCTTGTTTATTTTGCTATCATTATGATTTCTCGTAAAGACGGTCAATATTGTTTACGAAAATAGAGTGGTGGAAAAAGAATTTAAACTATCGAACCCCTCAGAGATGGATTATTACTGTAGGTTTTAATTTGGTATCTAAAACGGTCAATATTTTAGTTGAAGCAATATCATTTCCCTTGTTTCAGTACTAATTTGGTTATTTTTTGCCTCAACTTTTGTTCTTACCTCACCTTTGAAGTAAAACAAAATATGGAGTTGTTCTGCTTATCGATTCGGTGGACCAAGAACAATGCATTGCAATGTTCTTCTCCCCAAGATCTTTCTACAGCCGAACTATGAGCTATGAGCGCATTGTATAGCTTACTAGCCCCAGCTCTCTAGTTGTCCCAGTTTTGCAAGCTAAGTACTTCTCTGATACAAAGAGGGGAAAATCAGTGTACAATGATCTGGAATAGTCTGCTTCCGGGCGTGATCTTCTCTTCCAAGGGTAACGATGGCGAATAAGTAATGGTGAGTGTGTTAAATTGTGATAAAATGCTTTCAGTATCTAGCTTTCAAGTGGCCACTCTATCTTCCTCTTTAGGACGACAAGCTGTGGTTAGTGAGCCTTCTCAGTGCTTCTAGATGGACTCCTCCTGAAGGTTCAACTCTTGGTTAGTCTGATGCAGCCAATGTTGTTAATGTCATCAATTGTTGTGAAAATGATCCCCAAGTGTGGAAGGTACTGTTTTTGAAGAAGTCGAGAACCTCAAATTGTTCTATGAAACAGTCAAATGGAACAAGATCCCAATATGTAGTAACAGGGCAGTTCATTCCATTGCTACGAAGGCATCACTCCTCAAATTGCTCTATGAAACAGTCAAATGGAACAAGATCCCAATATGTAGTAGCAGGGCAGTTCATTCCATTGCTACGAAGGCATCACATAGTGATGGAATATGGTTTCGGAAAAGAAGCAGGGCCTCCTTGCCTCAATGCGATGATTTGTGTAGTCGATAAAACCCTTTTAATGATGCCACTTTGGCTTTTGGGACGTATTGCTCTTAGTATAAAAGTGGAGAGAAAGAAACAACAGAATATAATGTTTTGTGTAAAGCTCATATTATTGGTGGATTGTGCGAATATAGGACAAAAGAACTCAGAATACACTACAAAATACTGTAGACTCACTGTATAAGCATCCTTGGAACAATTCTGTTCAAGTTAATAAACCCGGGCATCTTTCATCTCAGACATGCTATCAAATAAACAGCTGTTTTAGAATCCAATCCACATCCAAAAAAGTTGCAGAAACTGAAAATCTAGTTGCAAACACAATCTGGAGACCAGTTTTACACGACTTGGCTCATAATGCTTTGGAGGAATACCCTTATCCATATCAATTGCAGGTTGTTATTCCTCTTCAAGGGTCTGAGTATTCAATTGGCCTTCCAGCTTCTACTAATGGGGAGGGTAAGCTGATGTGAGTAGTGGTGATAGCAGTAATGTGAGTGAAAGTGAAGGTAGTGATGGTGTGAATCATAGTACTAGTGATGATGTAGATCATAGTACTAGTGATAGCTCTGGCTCTTCTGGTGAAAGCAGTAGTGGTGGCTCAGATATCAATGAAGATGGAAATAATGAATACAATGCTGAGAATGAAAATGCTCTTGCTCTTCCTCATGAGCTAGTGTTTAATGAAGATCAAGCTCAAGCTTACAATAATCATGCTATGTTGACAAAAGCCAAAAATGGTATTGTGAAGAAGAAGACTTTTCATGATTTTTGTGAAGACTTTTCATGATTTTTGGGCACACTCTCGCATAGTGCAGTAAAATATGTTAGAAGAGTTAACTTTCTTTAGTGGCTTCTCCTCTGTCCTTGATATACATGATCCGGTGGAACCTACGTCTTTTAAATCTGCGGTTGGAGTTCCAGAATGGAATTTAGCCATGAATTAGGAGATTGAAGCTTTGAAGAAATAAGGAACTTGGCAGCTTGTTCCTCTTACTGAAGGGAGTTGGAAGTAAGTGGATTTTTAAGATCAAGAAAAATCCAGATGGTTCTATTTCAAGACATAAAGCTAGACTTGTAGCTCAAGGTTATAGTCAAGAGAAGGGATTAGACTATGAAGAGACTTTCAGTCCAGTAGTGAGCACAACACAATGAGACTCATTGTAGCAGCTCTTGAAGCTATGTTCAAATGGGATCTAAGACAACTTGATGTAAAAAAATGCATTTTTGCATGGTGACTTGAAACAGGAAGTTTATATGCATCAACCTCAAGGTTTTGTGGATGTGAAGTGTCCTAATAATGTTTATCTTATGAAGAAATCTTTCTATGGATTGAAACAGGCTCCTAGAGCATGGAATGAGAAGTTTACTAATTTTCTTCCATCTCTTGGTTTTCAGTTTACTCATTCTGATACAAGTTTTTTCATTAAACATAGTTATCAAGGAACTATAGCTCTGTTATTGTATGTTGATGATATTGTTATAACAGGCTCAGATAAAAAAGGGATTAACTATGTTGTAGCTGAGCTAAGCACAGTTTTTGACATGAAAGATATTGGATCTTTCTCTTTCTTCCTGGGAATTAATGTTCAATACAAAGACAAATGTATTTTTCTGTCTCAAGAGAAGTACGCTAAAGATCTTCATGTTAGAGCTGGTTTAGATGGATGTACTCCTGTTAACTCACCTTGCCTTCCTAACACTCAACTGCTTAAATCTGAAGGTACTCCTCTCTCTAATCCAATGCTGTTCAGAAGTGTTGTTGGAGCATTGCAATATCTGACTTTTACTAGGCCTGATATTGCCTATTCGGTTAAAATTGTGTGCCAATTTATGTCTAATCCTTCTAATGTGCACTATGCTGCTGTTAAAAGAATACTGAGATATCTTCAAGGTACATTGAACAAAGGATTGTTTTATAAGTATTCTGCTAGTGTTCCATATGTAACTGCATACTGTGATGCTGATTGGGCTGGTGATGTGAACAATAGAAGATCCACTACTGGTTTTGTGGTTTATTTGGGACATTGTCTAGTTTCATGGCAGTCAAAGAAACAAGACTCAGTTTCTAGAAGTTCAACAGAAGCAGAATACAGGTCTTTAGCTAATACTGCAGCAAAAATTTCATGGTTAAGGCATGTGTTATGAGCTCCTCCTCTATTGAAGTTTGATAATCTTTCTGCTCTAGCACTATGCTCTAATCCTGTTTTCCACTCTAGGATAAAACATCTTGACAATGACTTTCACTTTGTTCGTGAAAGAGTGCAGAGACATGACCTTCTTATCCAATATGTGCCTACTGAGCAGCAGACTACATATGTCTTTACTAAAGGTTTACACAGTCCTGTGTTTAAATCTCATTGTTCCAATCTCAGTGTGATATCCCCAGCTGAGATTGAGGGGCAATGTTAAATATATCAATAATATGTGCTACAGTTGTAATTTGCGGTACAGTTGTAATTTGTGGGTTGGTGCTTTCTTGCTGATGTAGCACACAACATGATATCTTGATGTAATAATTATCAATTTTTGTTTTCTTCTGTTGCTTTGAATAGAAGACTCTGGAAAGTTTTTCTATGGATTTTTGCAGTTATTGAAAATATATAAGAGAAAATTGATCCACATATCCTCTCTCTTTCTCTCTCGTTTTCTTCGTCTTCTTAATTACCACTACCAGAAAAGGGATCATAGCCGACGACGCCATCTCGTCGGCCGTTTTCATTAAATCGTCGGCTATAGTCATAGCCGACGAAACTTCGTCGGCTATTCTCTCGTCGGGAATGCTCCGTCGGCTATAGTATAGCCGACGACACTGAGGGTAAGTCGTCGACTTATAAACCACGAAGTATAGCCGACGAATAAAGCGTCGTCGGCTATACTTCAAACATTGCCGACGATAGTATCGTCGGCTTCAACTCTCCCCTAATTGCCCCTAACCCCGAAGTATAGCCGACGACGCTATCGTCGGCTATAAGTCAGGCATAGCCGACGAATTAATCGTCGGCCATAACCTTCGCCGGCACCGGAAACGGCTTTTGTTTGCCTGAAGCCGGGAGGGTATAGCCGACGAAATATGGTCCATTTCGTCGGCTATAACCCCTAAATATTTAAAATAAAAAAAAAATTTTGTTCGGGCCCAATTTCACTTCGTCTTCAGTTTGGCTGTAGAAAATCCACAAACAAATATCCAAATATCCAACAAATATCCACATCAATCCATCCGTAATATCCTACGTACTGTACAAATTAACCCCCTAACTAGTCATCTACTCATCACCCCCTAAACGCGTAGCGTCGTCGACGGGATCATTCGAGTTCCGGTGGCTATGGCTAGCCTGATCGCCTGGCGTACTCCGATGCGGGGGGGGGGGGGGGGGGGGAGTGGGGACGACGAACTCGGGCATCTGTGGCGGAGGCGGGGGCTCCTGTCCAGCCTCGCTGGGCCTCCCAACATTGCTGCATCCATCGGTACATCTCCGCCACAGACGCGTCTCTGGCCTGCTGCACCAAAGCCTGCTGCTGGAGCACCTCCACCGCCCTCGCCAACTCTGCCTGCGTCCTCTGCAGCTGTGTCTGCAAGTCTCTGCTCGTCGAAGCCGCACGCTGCGTGCTGGGATTGGCCGGCGTGTACTTCAGAACCCCATCTCCCGCCGCGCCTAGGCCTCTCTGGTAGAAGTAGTTGTTGCCAGTCCCTACCGCCGCGTGCATGATCTGAGAGGCCAAGCGCGGCTCAAGGGTGTCGATCGTGGAGGCAAACTCCGCGATCGCCTCGTCGGACGCCCCTTCCCCCAGCGTCTCTCGCGCGATCCCCAAGGTGATCGCGTCGGTCTCCGCATCTATTCCTGCCTAATTGACAAGAAAATATAATAAACGAATTTATAAAAAAATATATATAAATTAATTTAATGAAACACTTTTATTGAAGATGGGCGAATACTTACCACTTGGTCGGGACGTCCCGGATACATCTGCGCATGAATCCACGACAACGGCCTCAGCGGTCGGTCCCTCCTTGCAATCTCTGCCCACTGCCTCCAGGAGCGGGCGCCGCCGTGGTGGGGGTGCTCGTTCATCTTGCGGTTGTCGCTGTTCGTCTTCGAGATTTTCTTTATTATAAGAACGAACATATAAACGCAAATATAAATTAGTAACTAAATTAAAATATTAGGAACTAACCAAAACAAAATTATTAACTAATTTAGTTACTAACTAATTTAATTTAATTAGTAACTACCTAACTAACTAATTTAATTTAGTAACTAACTACCTAATTTAATTTAATTTAGTAACGAACTAACTAACTATGTAACTAACTAACTAACTTAATTTAATAACTAATAACTAACTAACTAATTAATTTAATTAAGTAACTATATAATTTAATTATTAAATAACATTAAAAAGTTATATACTAGCAGGCTAAATTTTCTTACCGAGACCCTGTCGCTCCTGAAGTAGGCTACCAGCCATAGCCACTCATACTCCCTGTACCGGAACTCGTGGGGGGTTGCACCTCGCCCCAAGCCCTGCTCCACATGGTACGTCCTGTAGTGCGTCGACAGCTCGTTCTTCCACTCGGAGTACCTATATTAACAAAACACAACTGTTAGATATATTCGTACATCTTTAATCGTCTTCAATCTAACTCGAATGATAGTAAAATAACGCGAAACACATAACCTGTTCTTCAGCTGCTCGTCTCTCCACCAGTCCAAGGTAGGATGGACTCTAAACCATTGCTGCAATATTATAAATTAATTAGAAAATATTTTTATATAGTTATAAGGACTCAATTCATAAATGTTTATTTTCTATAATAAAAATACGATTTAACTCACCGACAGTGCATTGTACACTCGCGCCTTGATGTCATCGTGCACAGAGCCCCAGTCGGGCCACAACATTGGGACCCTGTCCCGCACGATCATGCCCGTCGCGTTGATATACTTGGTCGTGGTTTCTCTCCTCTCAATCGGGCGACCATCCTCACCGGGATCGGGCAGGATCTCCCTGATCCCACCGGCGAGTTCCCTCTCCAGGGTCGACATGGTTGCGGGCCCTCTGGTCCTTCTCGTCCCCGCGAGTTTATTTACGAGGACGCCTGTTTCATAATTAAAATGAATACATAGTTAAATAATTAATTAAACTAACTAATTAAATAATTAATTAAATAATCTAAATAATTAATTAAACTAACTAATTACCTGCGTCGTTGTACTGCTTGTCCTTCTCACGAACACACCACAGGCCGCGGCAGTCCTCTGAGTCGAAATTCTTGTGGACGTAAGCCTCCTCCCAGGGAATCTCGTGCGGCCGGTCGTGCCTCCAAATCTGCCTCCCCTTAGCGTCGTACTCGGGGATGGCAGGGAGGAACTAGACCATGTACATCCCCGATGGCGGAGACATACGGGGCGTGGACCCTGAGGGGCCTGATCCCCTGACGGTGGGCCCTGTAGCTGTGGACACTGTCGCTGTGGGGGGACAGGGAGCATCTCTGGAGGGTCCAGATCGGCGCGCGGTGGGGTCGGCTGCCGATCCTGGAACAGTGTTGAAGTGCACTGGGGTCTGGAGGGTGCGGTTGTGCGTCCTCCTCTGACGCTCGAGCTTGGGCCCGCTCCCGTCGACTCATACGATGAGCCCCCACGTGGATCGCTCGGGGTCAATCCCATCAACGTCTCCTCGCGCCTGTTCAGTGGCCGGCGTAGGCCCCGACGACCCCTGGATCCGCCCCCCCCCCCCCCCCCCCCACGGCTGTGTCCTGCCTGAGCTTCGGGGTCGCTCTCGGTCGGTCTGGCAAGCCATCGGTCTACAGCGCGGCGGTTTCCTGCACAATTAGTATATAAATTCCATAAATTTCACAAAAATTCCACAAAAAAATTAAAAACTTCATTAAATGTATATATACCTAATTATATATATACCTAAATATATTTATACCTAATTATATATATATATATATATATTCCGAAATATATATATATATATAGATATATATATCCTCCTAAAAATTCTTGTTAATTCCACAAAATTAAAAAAAATTCCACAAAATTCCATAAATTTCACAAAAAAATAAAAAACTTCATTAAATATATATATACCTAATTATATATATACATAAATATATTTATACCTAATTATATATATATATATATATTCCGAAATATATATATATATATATAAATCCTCCTAAAAATTTCACAAAATTCCACAAAATTAACAAAAATTCCACAACATTCCATAAATTGCACAACAACCCTATATTCCACAAAATTTCACAAAAACCATAAATTTCACAAAACCCCTAAATTCCACAAAATTCCACAAAATTAACAAAAATTCCACAACATTCCTTAAATTGCACAACAACCCTAAATTCCACAAAATTTCACAAAAACCATAAATTTCACAAAACTCCTAAATTCCACAAAGCCACAAAATTCCACAAAATTAACAAAAACCCTAAATGAGGGAGAGCGGGACTACCTGACATGGTGGTGCGGCTAGGGGACGAGGACCGATGGTGCGGTGCGGCGGCGACAATGACGGCTGCGTTATGATCAAGTTCGGGTCCGGGACGGGTCGGGAAGGACGGGGATGGGGCGGGGAGGGGTCGGGTAGGGACGGGGAGGGTCGGTCGGCGTGGGGGAGGGTCGGTGGTGGTCGGTCGGCGTCGGGGAGGGGTGGGCGGCGATTAGGGATTTAGGGTTTTATGCAGAAAATGAGGGAGAGGCGCCTCTGTTTCGGTTTAAATCGAAGGACTATAGCCGACGATTTAATTTTAATTCGTCGGCTATAGTATAGCCGACGAATTTCGTCGTCTATACTCTGACCCTAAATCCGGGCCGGGCCGAAGTTGGGCTTTGCGGGCCTGTTATAGCCGACGAAGTATGAATTTCGTCGCCTATAGTATGAATATCGTCGGCTATACTTCACGCGCTCAGCAGCCGTCAGATCTCCCCCATCCAACGGCGGACAATGAAACGGCGCGGATCGCAAGAGTTTAGCTGACGAAGTTAAGTATTTCGTCAGCTATTCCTTGGTCAAACTGCAAAGTCAAACCTCTAAACGCTTTAAAACGGCAATTGGCTCGTCTAAATGACGTTTTTTGGCCTGACCTTCAACAGAGAATAGTTTCAAATCGATGCGACGCAACTAATTGTATAAAAAATTTTCTCAAAATATTTACCGACCGTCAGCCTACCCATAGGAAAACGGAAGTAAAAAACAGCTAACCGCAACATTCGGCACACTGATTTTTTCAGAATCTTCTCATTTTTCAACCGCAGACGTATTTCAATATTTCGGTCATATCTTATTTCACGATACGTTTGCATTTGAAGGGTCTACGTATAGTAGCTATTTGAAACTATACATTCACTTAAACACTTAGTAAACAAGTTAAGGAACATTAGTGCATATGTTCCGATTTTGAATCTAAAAGTTTAGAAAATCTATTTCAACCGTCAGATATCACCGTTAAGATGAAATACATGTATGAAAAAAAATCCAACTACATCTGACAACGTTAAAGGCTCGATCGGGACAGTCACACTGCAAAGTCAAACCTCTAAACGCTTTAAAACGGCAATTGCCCCGTCTAAATGACGTTTTTTTGCCTGACCTTCAACAGAGAATAGTTTCAAATCGATGCGACGTAACTAATCGTATAAAAATTTTCCTCAAAATATTTACCGACCGTCAGGCTACCCATAGGAAAACGGAAGTAAAAAACAGCTAACCACAACATTCGGCACACAGATTTTTTCGGAATTTTCTCATTTTTCAACCGTAGACGTATTTCAATATTTCGGTCGTATCTTATTTCATGACACATTTGCATT
This sequence comes from Potentilla sterilis, assembly GCA_963682095.1. NCBI lineage: Eukaryota > Viridiplantae > Streptophyta > Magnoliopsida > Rosales > Rosaceae > Potentilla > Potentilla sterilis. The sequence continues at coordinate 22,838,322 of OY821760.1, forward strand.
TGAAGGATCAAGCAATGGTTTCGGTCAACATCCGGGCCAGGGGTTATAGCCGACGAAATACAGGTCGTCGGCTAAAGTATAGCCGACGACCTTCAACTTTTTGTCGTTAGCCGACGACTTGCATATTAAATTACCGAGAATGGGCATTATAGCCGACGAAGTATGGTCCATTTCGTCGGCTATAATGCTTATCTCTCCGAAAATTTGTCATTTAGGACCTGAAAATTGCCTATTTCACCTGATAAATTCCTGAACATCGCACAAACAATTCAATACAATTTCCCATAAACTCGGAAAATGGTAATTAAGGACGAAAAATGTATTCATACATGCATGCACCATCGTACACAAATACATACATAAATAGTATACAAAGGATGATAATCAGAATCATCCTCATCACTTGAGTCAGACGTAGTATAGTAGTTAATATCTGGCAACCGGTGCTCGTACTCGTCGTCTGAGTCATCGTCTGCCTGATATAGACGATTCGGATTAACATCATACATGGGCACCTGACCCCTAGGAAGTCGAACCACTCTGCCCGGCGTCACATTATTATCGCGGATGGTGCAGGATTCCGGAATGTCGCCGGCGTCCGGCTCTTGGTATGCGGTCGCTTCTTGACACTCTGTGCTTACACCAAGTGTGGTAGCACTGTATATGTCTCGCTGAGACACATGGTTAACTACCTTCCACGTGCCTTTGTTCAATAGATCGTCAAGATAAAAGACCTTTTTGGCCGCTGTGGCGAAAACAAAGGGGTCATCTTCATACACACTAGTGGCGGTATTCACCGAAAGTATGCCGTACTGATCGATCCTTATGCGGTGCGGCCTAGTATCAAACCATCGACACTTGAACAAGTGGACTTTCATGCGGTTCCCATAAATGAGTTCAACAACTGACTGTACGACACCGTAATAATCCACGCCCCCCTCTGCACCATCGACCATCACCCCACAATTCTGTGTTTTGCGTTCCCCGTCTCTAGCTTCACATATATACTTAACGCCGTTGACATCACACATTGGGCGGACTGTGGAAGATATCGGCTTCATCGACAACAGCCTCAATTCCTCTGAGTAATTTCTATGACCACCCTTCGCAGCCACTTGCATCAGCTGAAAAATATAACTCAAATCACTTGGTGTGTTTATGATTAAAGAATAGGGAACTATAAAAGAAAGTCATCTAATATATATATTTATACACTTACCCATTGTGGAAAATAGTCTGCAAACGTCGTGTTGTGGTACTCGAGATCACCGCCAACTTCCTTGCACTTAAGATGGGTTTGTTTCCAATATTGTACCTCCGGACAGTTTATTAGAACCCACCAGTGGGCAATCCCTACCTCATGGTCAGGCAACTTGTCCACACCCTTCTTCTTGAAGCTTCCGTATGGTACAACATCGTTGGCGACGATAGATAGGTTGAACTCGGGGTCATCTCGACTTGGATGTTGTGGGGGGTCCTCCATCACTCCCAAGTACAACTTGGCGTACGTTACACACTCATGCGCAATGTAAGCTTCAGCAATACACCCCTCAGGCGCAGATTTATTGTGCACATATTTCTTGTAGTCTCCAAGTTGTCTGCAAGGTTAACAAGTGCATGTTAAGAGCATGCAACTTTTATTTAAAAACATGTATAAATCAAATTTATGAATAACATGTACCTTTCGATGGGATACATCCAAGTGTAGTGTACGGGACCGGTAAGCAACAATTGTTGGGGAAGATGGATCATCAGGTGAGGCATGATGTCAAAGAAGTTTGGGGAAAATATCCTCTCGAACTTGCACAAGATAAAAACGATTTCCTCATGCATTCTCATGAGGTCTGATTTTCTAACTTCTCTAGCGCATAACTTCTGAAAGAATCTTGACAACGCCACCAACGGCTCAACCACTTCATCCTCCAAGTACGCTCGAATGAAAATAGGGAAGAGGCGTTGAAGCAGTACATGGCAGTCGTGACTCTTCAATCCGTACATCTTGTTGTCTCGGTAGTTAACACACTTGCTTATGTTACCCGCATAGCCATAAGGATACCTGCATAGCCATTAACAACAATTAGATTTCATGCATATATAGTCGTCCAACAACAGATGGATTCTTTAGGGAATACATGCCTAATAAAAAGTTACCTGACATTACTCAGCCATCCAAAGATTTCATGTTTCTGGTCCCTGGTGACGGTGTAAGGAGCTTGGGGCATTTTGCTCCTACCCTCTCTCAACCACAAATGGTCCCGCAGTCCCATATTTCTCAGATCAACGCGTGCCTTGGGGGTGTCTTTCGTTTTCTTCTCCCAATTCAAAACTGTGCCAACCACGGCTTCACCCACATTCTTCTCTATATGCATGACATCCAGGTAGTATCTGATAGCCAACCTGGCCCAATAAGGAAGTTCCCATAAGATGCTCTTGTGTGACCAGAACCTATACCGATCGGGCCTCTCTGGAATCGTGCGCAACACATCGGGATGATTGCTAAGCGGACCAAAGTCATACTCATTCAACACTGCCAATATTTCCTCCCCTGTCCATCGCTCCGGTGCCCTGCCCCTTTCTTCAGTCCCATCAAAAGCCTGTGCATCGTCCCTAAATGGATGGTCATGCGGAAGCCAACAACGGTGATGCATCTGGACAATCTTACTGCAATGAGGACTGGAGCAATCAACAGTCATGCACTCTGAACAAGCCCTGTAACCCCTGGTGACGCTGCCCGACAACATACCCCTCCCAGGAAAGTCACTGATCGTGCCAACAAGCATGGCACGCATCCGGAACATCTCATTTTTGAACCGGTCGTAGACCAGCTGGCCTTTCAGACTCAAGTACCGAAGCTCCTCAATTACGGGTCTCAAATACACATCGAGACACTTTCCCGGATAACCTGGGCCTGGAATCAACAATGTGAGCATGTTATATTCCTTCTTCATGCACATCCACGGTGGAAGGTTGTACGGAATCAAAATAACTGGCCACACACTGTACTGAAGCTCTTTCTTGCCAAAAGGGTTGAAACCGTCGGATGATAGCCCTAGCCAAACATTTCGAACCTCTGATGCAAATTCAGGAAACTCCAACACATTCTTCTTCCAAGCCTCTCCGTCGGCGGGATGTCTAAGGGTGTCATCGTCAGGCACATTCCTCTCAGCCCACCATCTCATAGCTTTGGCCGTGAAAGCACACATGAACAACCGCTCAAGCCTATCAATCAGCGGGAAGTACCGAAGTATCTTCACAGCTTTCTTGTTCCCTTTAGGAGTGAACTTATACCGCTCTGTATTGCATACTGGGCAACATTCAAGATCTGCAAGTCCTTCCCCGTAAAACAGAACGCAATCGTATCTGCATGCATGAATCTTGATTTAGGAAAGGCCGAGATCTTTAAGGATATGTCGCACCTTATGATGACTGGTAGGAAGCCGATGTCCGGGGGGCATCGCCCCACCCCATATCTTCAGCCAATCATCAACCGATTTGACAGTGCCTTTGTTCTCCGTTTTGATCTTCATCACTCCCATGACAGATTCAAGGACAGTCTTACTGCATCCGGGGTACAACGGAGTCTGTTGCAATGCGATCAGGTTGTTGTACTTTTCCATACCACTTGTGTTGACCGGTGATCGGGGTAATGGCTCGAGTGGCTCAATATCAGGGAAACACTCCGTCTCCGGAGGAGGGAGTTGCACATCTGGTGCTTCATTAAAGACACCGCTCTCACGAGGAAACATATCGTTGATCCAGTTCGTTGTTGGATCATTGGACGAACTCCCTCTCTCGGCAAATTGTCCATGATCATGAGGACCCGCAAACTCTGGTTCACCGTGATAAATCCAATTAGTGTATAGGACCCAAAATCCATATCTAGCCAGGTGTTGCTCCACGGTCTCTATGGAAAAACGTTGTCGTGGGCTGGCACACTTGCACTTTTTACACGGGCAATAATGAAGTGTAGTGTCTCCACAGTTAGCCATCACAAATTCCAGGAAACTCCTAACTCCATCATGATACGCCTGATCCCATCTTCCAAGGGTAATCCAACTCCTATCCATCCTGTAAATTCAATAAATAAATGTAACTATATATAGATATGTATATATGCACGTACTACGTACGTACGTACGTACTAATTAATTAAAAATTTCATCATTACACACACACACACACATATATATATATATATATATATATATACACACATCCATAAATTAATTAAAACATCGTCAATCTCCCTAATTAATTAAACACAATATATTTTTCATATATACCAACAATATATTTTTAATTATAATTAAATTAATTAATATATATACATTTTTTCATCAAATTCATCTAAAATCACCTCTAAATCAACAATCAATCACTGATCTTCAACAAAACTTTAATTCTATCTAACCAACATATCAACCTATTAATAATCTCATCTCAACACACACACACACACACACACATATATATATATATATATATATCAAATTAATCACACATTTATTCTAATTAAACTCTAAATTAACACACCTCTGCATATAACCAACTAAATCAACACACACAGCAATATACGTACCTTTCAAGCTTATGGCCGAGGTTTTGGACGATTTCAGAGCGTTTTCGAAATGTTTTCGACGAATGAGCTCGCTGCTGCAGAATAGATCTGATATAAGAGTTATAGCCGACGAATACCCTCCTCGTCGGCTATAACCAAAAACTTTTCGTCGGCTATAGTTATAGCCGACGACTGCCGACGACTCGTCGGCTATAATATTATAGCCGACGATGTGGCCGACGAAATAATAATTCGTCGGCTATGACCCCTTATAGCCGACGAAGTACTATTTCGTCGGCCGTTTTTTCCCATATCGTCGGCTATGACCCCTTTTCTGGTAGTGTACTGCAACTGCTTAAGCTTCTAGAGTTTTCATATGGATGCCTTGTTGTCATTGCCATGACTCCATAATTCAAGCATTATGTACAACATAAATATATTCCTTAAATCACAAACAAAATCAATCACATAGAAGTAAAGTACCAGGCAGAATTTACCCGCACTAGTTGGCTCAAGTAGTAAGGTGTTTGTGTCCCTTAAGAAAGGTCTCGATTTCGAGTCTTCTGTATGAAAAAAACTGTGCTAGGGAGAGCTAACCCTCCTATACGGAGATCTCCAGGCTCGAGGGATTAGTCTTCACCCCAATCGGGGTGGGGGATACCTTGCCACGAGAAAAAAAAAAGTACCAGGCAGAAGATCCATATTACTCGCTAGCTATTATTGTTTAAGATAGGGATCCCGAGAGAGAAAGATCCATATAACTCGCTAGCTATAATCTACATTATTGTTTTAGATAGAGATGGATATGCCTGTCAAAGCATTACCATACATACGAGAAATTTTTAAATATGACGGGAAGACCACGTGGCAATGCCTAGTGGTCTTCCCTCCTAATTAAATTTCAACACATGGAATTTTATCACAGAAATTATAAAATATATATTTTATTTTTTGTAAAATGACTTTAATCAATCTTTGATGAGTTTGGACTAGGGTTTAAAGTTTAGGGTTTAGGGTTTTAGGGTTTAAGGGTTTAGAGTTTAGGGTGTAGGGTTTAGAAAAACAATAATAAATCTAAAATGGTGTTTGACAAAATAACTGAAATAATTTTCTGTCACAAAATCTCACGTGTCACGTGGTCCTCCCGTCACACTGAAAAATTCCTCCATACATATATACTAGACTTGCGAGCAAGACTAACAAATTCACTAGTTAATTGGTCTGTCACATAACCTAAAAAGACTTCTGATTTTCACAGTCCAAATTTGGTTCTGTTTTAATTCTAAACAGACTAGCATATCTTTTGAAATGACCAATTCGATCATTCACTCGTGCATCGTTGCCTATTCCACACTCAAGTCCTCCGTTGATGATGTTCGTCACCATCCCGAATCCAGCAGTCCTATTAGCAGCAATGTCAGCTTGCGTGAGCACATATCGACCGACCATGACATCGTGATCGACAAGAGGGTTTCGACTTTTGCTCAGTCATCCAGAACCATAGAGCTGTTTTGAAAGCTATTAGAGAATTGTTTGCTACTACTTCTGGATTTTTAAGTCCATCAAACCCTAATGCCTTGCCTGCCTGACCATAGTTATAGTTCCTGCACAAGATATCAACTCAAAAAAATTAATTGGATGAATCATTCATTAATTTGACAAGTTTAGCTAGGTTAATATAGCTTACCATGATAGTTGAATCGGTCCTCTTCCTTTGTAAGATTTTCCAGGATAGCATGGCCACTCCTTGTTGGTGTCGTCGCAGTAATTGCTTCCCGGATTGACTTTAAAGCACAAACCCCACGAGTATGGTCCGTCGGGGGCAGTAGCCCACCCGCCTGTGGTCTCGTGAGAGATCTGAGCAAGAAACGCAGCTATCTCACGCTTTCGGGTTGCTAGACTTCCGGTGGTGCCGAATCTCGGAAAGAATTTGGTTGCCTTGATGAAGGAGCAGTAGGGGTAGAAATTATTTGCAGGGCATGCAGTGTCGTCCTTGTGTAGAAACAAGTCGTTGTAAAGCTTTTCGTTGATCAAAGTAGATACTGGAAGAGCCTCAGCTTCCCATGATGAAATGGAGAACAGAAAGATGGTAGTCAGGAAGATGAAGAAGGCTGAAGATGAGAGCGAGACTGCAGCCATGGATTTAGGAGTTGCAGGTGAATATATACAAGAGTAAACTAATATATAGAAGTATCTGTTTGACTATTCTATTTTACAACCCCACATTTAGCTAGTTGACGCAACCACTTACCTCCCAAAGTGGGAATTGTTGGAAAAATGGGTTAAAAACCCTTTTTGAAACCAAATTTAAATGGATTAATTAAAGTGTGTTACACTTATAATTAATGAGAATTGAACTTGAATTTGTATTCTTCATAATGAAGACTACAATATTATGTGTTCATATGACCAATTTGGTTTTGGGATGAATGAAAAATTGTCATCCAAAGTTGGCTATTGAAAAAGAGAAATGGTAAGAGTCAAGTGACTCTTCAGTTGCTACTGGAAAATTTTTGATATTCTAGTAACATATGATGTAATGTGTATTATGAACATTGAGTGGGATGTTCATGACCATTGAGTGAGATGTTCATGACCATTAAGTTCCCTATATTGATGATTGATTTTAATAGCTTTGGCCATTCCTCACACTATAAAAAGGGCCTCCTTTTCCATAGTTTAATACATACATATACCTACACCAACATCAACACCAACAAAAAGCATCAGCTCTTCTCCTCTCAAACTCTCTCTTCTGCTCTTGTGTTCTTGTTTCACTTTCTGGTGATAGAAAGAGGTACTTGCTCCGGTTCGCAGACTTTCTTGCAGCAGTGCAGCTACAAGAATTTGTTAGTCATTGTATCCTGAGAGACGAGCGCCAACAAGCCTTTTGCACCCGTAGAGGCGGCGTAGTTGTCTTAAGGAGAGTGTGTGACACACACAACTTGACTTTTCGTAATCCATCTCAAAACTCGTTCGGTATTGGTTGAATATTTCTTCATACCTTCTTGTTTATTTTCTGGAATTTTTATTTCTAAATTTAAGTTATTATTTATCTCATTTTATATATGCAATATCATACCAATATTGTTTACAACTTAAGACAATTAAATTTGATTTTGCTTGTATGATTCGAGGTTTATTGGTTGCCTAAACGGATTTAAGGTTCTGGTTGCCTAAAGGGATTTAAGGTTCTTTCGAAGCTTGTTGTTGCCTTATGGAACGGTTTTAAGGTTCTTTAGAAGCTTGTTGTTGCCTTATGTAATGGTTGCTTAAATGGATTTAAGGTTCTTTCGAAACTTGTTGTTGCCTTATGGAACGGTTTTAAGGTTCTTTCGAAACTTGTTGTTGCCTTATGTAATGGTTGCCTAAATGGATTTAAGGTTCTTTCGAAACTTGTTGTTGCCTTATGAAACGGTTTTAAGGTTCTTTCGAAGCTTGTTGTTGTCTTATGTAATGGTTGCCTAAATGGATTTAAGGTTCTTTCGAAGCTTGTTGTTGCCTTATGGAATGACTGCCTAAACGGAATTGGTCGCCTTACGGATATTGTTGCCTTACGGAATTCGTAGCTTACGTATACATTGAATTTAGAAATAAGTGATTATATTAATTAACACTTATAGGTGTGTTTTCATAATTGAAAAAATTGCTGAAACAACCAAAGAGTCAATCAAGGTGCCAACCGGATGTGATTGCGTAATACATGTACTACCAAATGGTTACCTAAACAGAATTGGTTGCCTGTATACTTGTCTTACGGAATGGTTGCCTGTATACTTGTCTTACGGAATGGTTACCTATACAGATATTATTGTCTTACGGAATTTGTAAGTTACATTTACATTGAATTAATAAATAAGTGGTTATTTCAATTAACACTTATGGGTGTGTTTTCGGAATTGAAAAATTACTGAAACAACCAAGAGTCGATCAAGATGCCGACCATGGATGTGATTGCCTGAATACATGTCTCAGTCTCACAAAGAGAAAAATCTGAGAAATTGAATGGGCTTCACTTGATGCACTTGTTGAAAATATGTCCAGGCCAACGAACAGGGCATGGATGAAGTCAATGATTATGACTGTGGAATAAAAGACTTAGAGCTGTGGTATGACCAAGCCAAGTTTATAAAATAAAATAGGACCATGAGTGGTGGATTATTTAATTCTTGTAAAAGACATTTGTCCAAGAATGAATAAAGTTTCTTTTCACCAATATGGTTGAGCCATCCAAATATATGGCATGATAGACCAAGATATATGATAAGGGTCAAAGTATGCTTTAACTCATTTTGAAAGCAAGTGGATATGTAATGGCATGTTTATTGTTTGAATGCAATAAATAAGATGATTAAATCCACTAGAGATATGTTAAATTTCATATTTGACATGAAAAATATGGATATTGCTTATGTGAGCAAGTCAAAGAGACATACGAGTAATATTTGAGTTGTGTTGTCCTAGAAGGATACTGAGATGAAAAATGGATATCTAACACGATAGTCTTTAAGTGTACTAGCGATTATGTGTTCACACTAAAAGGTGGGACAGTGTTATGAAAATCCTCCAAACGGACCATTATAACTAGATCCACAATGAAGTATGGGTTTGTGGTACCAGACAAATGTGGGGAATAATGACAATGGTTACACATTGTCAAGACATGTGTCTGCAATTTATTGTAATAGTCAATTTGGAATTAGTAGGGCACAAAGGAAGATGTACAATGGTAAGTCTAGACACATCCTTCGAGGACATAATACCAATTGACTACTCTCTATTGAAGTTATCTTGACTGACTATGTGAAGTCAAAAGATAAATATTGCGGATCCACTAACCAAAAGGGTTAACTAGAGAGTTAGTTGACAAAATCATCAAGAGGAATGAGATTAAAGCCCATTGGAAAATAAAATTTCTACAGTGGATACCCAACCTAGTAGACTGGAGATCCCAAGAGCTAGGTTCAAATGGGAAAACTAAATTGTGGAGATGAGATTGGATCACTGTGGGGAGTACCCAAATCCATTCCTATGATGAAAAGCAGTGATCCCGTAAGAGTTAGGTTAAGCCAAGCTTTTAATGATTCTTATCCGTCGGAAAAACCGAGCGGAGTAATGCGGGTTACTCTTAATTAAGAGATCACCTATGTAAGAGAGAAGTGGGGTCGCTTCTAAGGGAATTGTTGGGGCACAATTCTTATCAAACTCTTACAGAACCAGGCGTGTGTCCAGGGCCAAAACGGGCACAATAGTGAGAACTGCAATGTACCAGGAAGACTCCTGTGTGAGGTATGCTATCAGTTACACAAAATAACGAATAGTTCAAGGACATCGCGTCTACTGTTTAGTTAGTAACGTAATCATACTTTCACAAGGGAAGGTTCAAAGGGTAAAACCTACCTATCCTATGCAGGTTTCGACCATAGAAATCTATCACCAATTCTATCGAGTCTTTGGTGACCAATTTTATTCATGTGGGGAATTGTTGGAAAAATGGGTTAAAAACCCTTTTTGAAACCAAATTTAAATGGATTAATTAAAGTGTGTTACACTTATAATTAATGAGAATTGAACTTGAATTTGTATTATTCATAATGAAGACTACAATATTATGTGTTCATATGACCAATTTGGTTTTGGGATGAATGAAAAATTGTCATCCAAAGTTGGCTATTGAAAAAGGGAAATGGTAAGAGTCAAGTGACTCTTCAGTTGCTACTGGAAATTTTTTGATATTCTAGTAACATATGATGTAATGTGTATTATGAACATTGAGTGGGATGTTCATGACCATTGAGTGAGATGTTCATGACCATTGAGTGAGATGTTCATGACCATTGAGTTCCCTATATTGATGATTGATTTTAATAGCCTTGACCATTCCTCACACTATAAAAAGGGCCTCCTTTTCCATAGTTTGATACATACATATACCTACACCAACATCAACACCAACAAAAAGCATCAGCTCTTCTCCTCTCAAACTCTCTCTTCTGCTCTTGTGTTCTTGTTTCACTTTCTGGTGATAGAAAGAGGTACTTGCTCCGGTTCGCAGACTTTCTTGCAGCAGTGCAGCTACAAGAATTTGTTAGTCATTGTATCCTGGGAGACGAGCGCCAACAAGCCTTTTGCACCCGTAGAGGCGGCGTAGTTGTCTTAAGGAGAGTGTGTGACACACACAACTTGACTTTTCGTAATCCATCTCAAAACTCGTTCGGTATTGGTTGAATATTTCTTCATACCTTCTTGTTTATTTTCTGAAATTTTTATTTCTAAATTTAAGTTATTATTTATCTCATTTTATATATGCAATATCATACCAATATTATTTTACAGGAATGTCAACACTTTCCATAGGCATATATTATTCCGGGGGAACTTTCTCCAATCTTAAAGGAAAGAAGATCGTGATTGCAACCTATATCACTTTTCAAACACTTTACTAGCACAAAACGAATTGGATGTGAAGCTAACTCTTTCATAACCTAACCAAATTAATTTGCTAATTGCAACTGCTAGCTACTAATTTACAAAATGAATAGAGAGGTGGAGGCTTGGCCTGCAGAACCAGAACAAAGAGGCTGATGCTAGCTAGTGCAAAGTAGCTAGCTAGGTTGAAGATTATTTCTCCCATCTTTGCCGTGAAGATCTTTCTGGTCGACATGTTTATGTCACTACTACAGAAAAATCCTCCATGACGGTCGATAAACGTCATTAAAACCCCTTAATCGAAAATTAAAAGGGTCATTAAAACCCTTCTATGACGTCTTAGAACGTCATCCACTTCGCCGTCTATACCGATGCCGTCTTAGTAGTATCAGTTCTAGTAGTTGAAGTACTACATGGCTACGTACATTAATTAGTGGATGAAAAACAGACTGGCAAGATTTCAGTCAACGTTAAAGTGGTATGATCATTTCTCACATTCATCAATTAGTGGATGATGAACAGATTGGTTTTCTTCCATGAGAAGCTGAGAACGTACTGGTTCTGGTTCACGACCATAAACGAGTGAAAGAAAACATAAAATATCATAGAGTCGACCAATTGATCCATTTCTAGTTTTCTACAATGTAACAAAAAGAAAAGGTAAAAAAACATATGCGCTTAATTAATGAGGTATCTCCGAATAGGATTAACGTAACAATTACGATCAAGCATACTAAATACAAATGTCTCATGAGTCGGACATCCTCATTATCACCACGTATTTGAAGTGTTAATTATCGATTATTTCGAAAACGAGAAATGACATAATTGACATGCATAGAACGAGTGCCTAAACTTGATACAAACCAGACTTGGATGAGTTTGCATCGGTATTAACTGACCACATATATATATTTGCATCAGTTGGTACGTAGGATGGTAGCTTGGTTTTGAATAAGAGAGCTATTTTGACATGCTTGCATTGCATGTAGACAGTCAGCAGCAGCAGAACAAAAGCTGATCGATGGCAGTAGAAGTTCCGATCCGATGGCAGACAAATTGACCGGAATTGCCAACCATATCTAAGCGCGCGGTTTAGGAACCCCCATATGCTGCTGCCTTGCTTCCCTACAATTGCATCTGGAGTTTCTAATCCAGTGGCAGATTGTTTAGCCAACTCTGCGTATGAAGCCAGTATGAACTGTACTTTGGCTTGAAAACCCTCCAATGTCCAAACTTCATTCTGGAGTTGATTGTAAACATTTGGGGTCAGTCCCCTCATCTTAATGAATTAAGCTGTTTTGATTCAAAACACAAATTAAAGGTTAATAATTTTGAGATTTAACTGTATATGGTGCAGTTCCATGAGTGACTTGATCTAGAAACTGGTTGAACAGTCCATGTGAAACAACACAGAATTAATCAAACTTTTTCCACTTAATGAAGCTTCCCCTGCCTGGTTCTTCTCTATATCTCCAACTACATAATAGAAGTATATACTCAATTACTCATAAAGATATAAACAGAAGGACCATTTCAACATACTTCGGAGCAGCTGGTCGATCTATACATTCATCCTCCCATGCAGCACATAGTGATACCATTAAAAAGATCCCACTTCTGTGTAAAGGGCACTACAAAATACAGCTCCCCACAAGTTATCATACATATGAACAAAAGTACAAAACCCACTGATCCGCAGACTATTCACAGGTGCCTCTACTTCGACATTTTTCTCCACTTGTCCTTTAAATCGACCTGAACATAGTTACCTCAACAGTTTTTTAACATTCAGTTGAATAGAAAATTTTCTACATGCAAGTTAAAGCAGAAAATAGTGCACAAGTCACTACCTCAGTTGTTTCTTCAAACACAACTCTGTATGCATCTAAGATAACCTTCCCATTGCCTTGGCCATACCTGCAATAGAGAAGGCAACAACTATGGGGACTTAGCAAGTGCTTAATTAATACGATGTCATACTTACTCAGCCAGTAGAAGGTGGAGAAAGAGAGAAGACAGTGTACAAAACATGAAACGAGTACTTACTCCTGCACGCCAGTCCTTAACATATCTTCTTCATGTATGCTCCATCTCTGTACTTTTCTCCTCTGAGCAAAACTTTTATCCTCATTTTTCAGTGGAGAAATAGCTATCCGTTTTGGACTAGGTAGATCATGAAGCCTGTCCTTTACTGTTCCATCAGGCGACATGCCTAGCGAGTCATCCCACTGAAGGATTAAACCAAATTGATAAACAGACAGCACACCACAAAATTTTACAAACACCAGACCAACTCACAGATCCAAGATAGAAGCTACTGCGATTTCTCTACCAGAGGTAGAATATGCACAAACAAAATTCAAATAAAGTACGTAACAATACACACCAGGAATCAACTATCTCAATCATAATTTCATAACATTAAATTGACCATTTTGCCTATATGCAACACGGTAACTTAAAAGGAGCTGGTCAGACTAGAACAAAACAATATCAGCACAAGTACCTTGTAAGTATGGGCAGTACTATTACATTTCATCAAGCCAGGTCGAGGACCGGTTTTCGGATTAATGCAACACAGATCTCCAGGATACAGATCACCACTTCGAACATGCACTGTGCTCTTTCCCTTGACAATGGACGAATTTAACCCATCATATTCTTTCCCAGTAGCTTGGGGCATATTATTCTGATTACTGGATGTCAAAGTTCCATGACTATCAGTATAAGAATGATCATGCCCAGTGTTCTTTACAAAAGATGGATTTGCTCTGCCAACATGATTCACTTCCAGCTTAGGTACCATTTCTAGCACACGAAAATCATAAGGAAGTGGGTCTGTCACTTGTAGCTTGTAGAGCTGCAACATTAGACTTAAGTTCTTGGAGCTTTCTAACTTCAGCGGGTACGTACTTCATTATGCCATCCATGCCCACATATTCAGCATCTCTAATCTTAACCAGTCCATGTTTGTGCCTAGGTTCCATGGCCCTAGGAATTTCTACAAAAGATAAAAAAAGAAGACTAAACAAACTAGACCACAAAATATGGAACTCAAACATGTATAATAATCAAGCAAATTATTAAACTGGAGCTTATTCCAATTTCCAGTTGGAAGGGGCTCGCATAACCAAGAATGAGCTGTATAGATGGTATCACGAAACAGTACAGAACATAACTATAAAACTCAGAAAAATTCAGGATAGTGACGAGCAAACAGAAAAGAGAGGATCACATACAAACCAATACAGAGCACCCTCTCAACAACACAATTACTAATGTCACAGAAATATCTCTCTGCTACTGAAAAACAGAATACCTTTCTCTTCTGTTGCAGCTTCAAAATTGAGCACACCATACTTCACATTAGGTGCTGACCTCCCTGGCCCCACTACCTGTAGAATACCATCCATAGTATGGTAACCTAACAAATACCCAAACTTGGGAAAAGCCACAGTCACACCACCCACATTAGTAGCATTCTCCACTCGCCACGCCTCCCGTTTAGACCTATCACCACCAACATTGCCTCCATTCACCGTTCCCACCTTTACTCCAGACCCATCACTAACATTAGTCCCATTTACCCTATTCCCCATCAACTCCTTCCCAACACCCAAATCAGCCACATTTGTCGATGCCACCTCCAATTCAGACCCATTACCAACCTTAGTGTCACTCTCCATTTGCTCCTCCAATTCAATATCACCCACATTACCCTCCAATTTGGAACCGTCACGCAAATTATCACCATTTGCTATCTGCACCTCCAATTCATTCCCATTCGAAACTCGAACCTCGTTTCCACTCCCATCACCTACATTACCATCACCTTCCTTGGCCATATCAAATCTAACAGCCAAAGTAACAAAAGGAGGACCAATACTATCCCAAGCTTCCTTCACATACACTACAACCAATCTCAGCGCATCATTTCTAGTATTCATCCTCTTGAACTTTCTCGACACTCTCGTATCCCGAATCACAGCCTCCACCTCACTCTTTCTCTCTCTCAACTCCGCCGAAACCAGCTCGCTCCTCTCACTCTCCAAAACCCTAACCCTACCTCTCCAAATCCGATCCACAGCCTCCAGGTACTTCCGTCCGAAGCAAATTAAAAACTTCACCGTGCACTCCGTCGCGACGGCGCAGTACGCCGCCCTCATCTCCGCCGTGGCCCGCAACCCTTGGCTGCGGTCCAGAGCCTCGATGTGCTCTAGGGTATCGAGGATCGCTTCGGTGACTGAAACGTCGTCGTAGATAGCGGACTCGATTGTTCGGAGGAGGATGGACTTATTCAACCGCCAGTCGTGGTGGTCCGAGAGCAGCGCTACGGCGAGGAGTCGCTTGGCGATGGTGTCGTTGCGGCGGTCGCGGAGGAGAAGCTCCAGGACCCACCGCGAAATGTCGACGTCTGAGTCCATTGCGGCACTGGAATCGGAGAATTGAGCGGCGGAGGTGAGTGGTGAGAGTGATCGCGAAAAGGAGGGAGTGACGTTAGGGTTTTGAATTTGGGGATGACACAGTGGGTCTTTGAATTTGAAAACTTCTTGTGATTTGGAGGCAACGATGCTCGGCGAGTTTAGCCCCACGCACGTGAGTTTCACGTGTTCTTTTCTATGCTGCTAATTTTTTTTTCTTTTTTTTTCTTTTTTGAGAATATATGCCGTGTTTTAAGAGAAAAATAATAGATGCAAATCAATATTTTATTCACTAATAATGAGGCATTTATATAGGTATTACATCAAGTATCCCGAATAATCTGGGATTCCCTATCAACTAAAGATTTGATGGAATTATTTCCAAACACATTTGTACCTGTAAAATAACTTCATACATATATTACCCTTCTTGTGTCGATAGTAGTATAAGACAAGTAAGGCATGTAATCTCATGAAGTATTACAAAATTATAAGGGGGGATTGAAAATTGTATGTAATAACTACTGAATTTTACGAAAATAAAAACTAAATTAATATATACATATGATCATCATCTTTACACATAACACTACACACAAAACTCACATAACATGCAACAAAATCAAACAAAGAATTATGGCAGAAATTCGGCAAGCTTTTTGATTAGTTTTAGTTCCAATTTAATTAGAACCCTTCGTGGTTCATCTAATTAGCAAAACTCCTTAATTATTTAGAACCAGCTTCGTGCGCAATCCTAAATATAGTGCTAATCAGTTTAAAGACACTTCGTGTAGAAATTAAACTAAGAAACAAATAAGCACAATGAGTCGAATTGGAAACAAGTAACAAGTATGGTGTCACCTCACCCCATTAACATGTATATTTTCATAATTACTCTATCCCTTAGAACCAACACAAAGTAAATCAACTTCGTGTATAAATCACCTCATGTTGTATTCGGCATATAAAGCTATCACCTAAGGAGAAGCCACGGCCTAGGCAGCCCTCAAGTGCATCACTTTTGTGCATACGAATTCAGAAAAAAAAAAAAAAAAAAAAAAAAAAACACAAACCCTGATTACATGCGAAATTGCTTCCCAAAACCCTGATTAAAATCGAAACATGCTATGAATAAAATCAGAAATTAAACAACCATAAAACAAATTCGGAAGTCTAAATTCAAATTAATAAAATCAAATAAAGAATCACAAATCCTTACAATCTTCATAGACAAAGTATTGTATGTGTACAGAAATATAAAAGTCATGAGAGAAGAGTGAATCACACTTTGTAGAAACCTTGAATGGAGTTCGGCAAAGGGTTGATTCGGTGATGATGAATGGTGCAATTTAGGATTGTGGTGGAAGGGGAGTTCGGCTTGTATATTTCTTTGGATAGGTGGAGTTAATTCGACAGAGCTTTCGCTTTGTGAAAGAGAGAGATGAGATGATCATTCCAAGAGTAGCCGTGTCCTTTATATAGGAACACAAGGGTGCTAGGGTTTCGACACAAAGTGTTTGCCGAACTCTCTCTTTTCTTGCACGGCAAGACTCTTTAATTGTTGTCGAATTCTTCTAGAATAATTACCGAATAAGTCTTCTAATAATTCTTCCATGTATTCTTGATTTAATTCGGCTGAAATATCTTGAACTTGGTATTGAATTGAGTCTGCATTCGGCATTGATTTTCTCTTCTTTAATTCGAATTCTTCTTTTCCTTTTTGCCGTATGTTTCTTCCCCTAGAAGCTTTAGGACTCCTTACTTCTCTCCTTGTAGGTTTCGGCAGCTACCATATAAGTTCATTCCTTCCTTGTCTCAGCATTGAAATCTTTTTCCTTAAGTGATTCGACTTTATAGTTTCCATCTGATTCCTTCTTCTTTTCCATTCCGAAATTCCTTTTGTTATTTCCTGAAAAATACAAAAGAAAAAGATTATTAAAAAGACAAGAATAAAATGTACCGAAATTTATTAGAGTTAGAGTCCTGATTCCATTAAGATTTCCTGGTGCAACAAGGAGTTCTACTTTGATTGAAACTCTTAGAATCTTCGACGTTTTCAGAAACGTCGAGACATTGTAGAATCCTAAACAGATTAGGATTCCTGTTTGAATAAGGAATCCTACTTTGAATCAAACTCTTCATTTAGGAATCCTTGTTCAACTCAAACTCTTCATATAATCTACAAATTTTGACAATTAAGCTCAATTCACAACCAACTCTGCCAAAGACTCCTGACTCGACTAAACGACTCTATATTACAACAATAAGGGTTAAACATTGCATAAATAGGGGTAAAATACATTAAGAACGTCGCATATTATGCTCCTATCAAGATTACTAATCTAGTCTAATTAGGTCAAGACACACATTAGAAATTACGGCATTAACCTTCCTTGAACACTCTCCCTTGTGTCGCATACCTAATGTGACACGGTGCATAACATGTTGCCTCGCTAAAATCTTGCCAAGCAAAACAAAAACCACTTGGGTAAAATAAAAAGCTTGGTCGAAGGGAAAAGAGCACAACACACCCACCACAATTGAAGATTACATGTGAGGTAGACTCCCCCTGATGTCTACAAGACAACTCCTCCTGATTGATAACTCAATCTTGAAGTTTAGATAAGTAGCGTATACAAACGTTCCTCAAAAGCTTCAAAAGTAGGCATGGCCAATGATCGACTCATTGAATACGGCTACATCATCCTTGTATTAGACCAGCTATACTTAGCTTTACTTGGTCTAAAGGAAGAAGGTTGCTTAACAACTCAAAACTAGAGTTCGCGTTGAAAATCAGATTCACACGCAGCATGACCTTCATATACTTAAACAGTCAGAACTCTTTCGATACAATAGATATGAATAAACCGTAAAGATTTCTGAAAACTAGACACGCGTATTTTTCCAGTGGTGTAAAGTAAACTAGCTAGTTCATTCCAAGATGATCTTAAAGCTTTGTCGAATGTGACTGATCTGCAAATTACTGGACAGATTCGTCCTACTTTGCCAAAACAGCCATAACTCACTTAATATGTTAGCTATGATCAGATAGTTGGTATCCCTGGAAAGTAGACACATAGACCTTTCTAACAGTATAAAGTTTACCATTTTATAATGTGTGGGCTGTCCTGTAGATCTAGTGGAAGTCGACCTACAGAATCAGGTAGATTCTGGAATTGCCTTTTGATGTATCTTTCATGATGGGATCGAATGAGCCTAAACCTTTCACACTTGAAAGAAAGTACTGCCATATACTATGGCATTGCGTGGGCGCATCTAGCCATTATCTTGGTTTTATAAGTTTATAGCGAATGAGATGTCGAGTCGAGCATATTATGACAAGTACATGGTTGCACACATCGTACTTAGATGGAGAGTTTCATCTCCCAAGACTTCTCGTCATATAGACGAAACGAGTCTTCTCAAGACATCGACTGATCATGCGATACATATAGGCTTTGGTTTAATATTCTTTAGATTGCCATAAGCCGATAGATGAATAAGTTCATCACTAACGGTTCTCACTTCCGAAACCAAGTATTCCCAAGATCCTTTCATTCTTAATGTCGGATTAGTGATATCTCAATCACAATTCATCCGGACTTTACATGCAAATAGGCATGATTCTTTACATCTCATCTCCAATTAAGTAGTCACTCAACTGTGTATACAATATCCAACCAGAATATTCGAGCCGTCCCTACGGGAACATCCTAATCTGATAGCATAAGCACTTCGTGGTTTTTGCTCACTTGACTTGGGTGAAAACTAATCCGTTCAGGAAGTTTATGCACATCTCTTTACTTAGTCCCAATAGAGATGATTTAAGTTGCATGTTCAGTTTTTCGGAACTACCTAACTGACAAGGTAGTGGAGTACAATATGACTCTATTACGAGAGCATATATCATCGTAGTCGATTCCAGGGCGTTTGTGAGATACCTTGCGCCTTAAGGTGAGTCTAGACTCTTTTTCTCACTACGATTTCCATCAAATATTATCGATAGGGTTTACACTTACGGTGTTGGCATTACCCGTCTAAGGACCTATCTCTTTGTTTAAACTGGATCGCATATCTTTCCGTGTAGGCCAATTCACAACGTTGGTATTTGCTTTAACGAAGTGTGTGTGTTCGATATCAAACTCATAAACCACGTCCTCATGTACACTAGTGTAATTCGCATTTGTAGAGATCTCTATATGGATTGGCTTTTCATTGAGGCGTCCCCCAATGATAACCATAATCCAGAAAATCCATGAGACGAATGAGTGTCATTGATCGAAGGATCAAGTTGTGCCATACTCGCATTCGGCGATTGTATATCGAACAAAGTGTCCTCTCTACACTTCTGTGAGAGTCACGGCCTAGTGACACCATCTACCACTTTGTGGAGTCACCATGCCACCTTCTATGGGTGACAACATGTCTATTTATCCGGACATCAATCCTTACAGGCATGTTTGAAATAAGAGTACTATTCCGATATTTTCCTTGAAAGACCAATAATTTTCTCTTTGCAGCATATATTTCAAATCTCGTCAATTTGATTTATGGGACTTTCACTACTGGAAAAAACATCATTCGCGGCGCACATTTTAAGGCGTTCTTTATTTGCGCATCGTAAATGAGTGTTATTTGCGGCGTGTTCTATTGCACGCTGTAAATGATATAAGAATTTTATCATTTACGACCCGCATTTTGTGTAGGCCGTAAATGAGTGTATCTATTTACAGCGTGCGAAAACTGTACGTCGTAAATGAGTGTTTATATTCTTTTTACGACCTGTTCGGTATGCCGTAAATAAAATCATGAAATTTTAGCGCGAAATATTTTAATAGGCGCGAAAATATTTTGGTCTTTAATTCCCACTCTTTCTAAACAAAAGAAAAGAGCATATGATATGTTGAAAGCTAATTAAAGAGCTGTGAGCAGATTGAAGACGAGAGAGGAGGGAAATAAAAGAGCCCAGAGATTCCACAAAATTGAAGACCCAGAGATACAGAGATTTGAAGACCCAGAGATTCCACAAATTCCTCACTCACCTGGAAGAGCTACATCTGCAGATCGCGACAAGACCTCCGCCGTTTGTGTGTTGACAAGTAAGATATATTCATACCCATTTGTGCATTTTGGAGTTCTGGTGTGATTGGGATCTGTTTTGCTAAGTGCACGAGGTAGTTTTGAAATCCAAGATTGATATGGAAGTCTTTACAGTTTATGATATGAATTCGCTCGAAGACTGTATCTTGCAGTAGACTCTGTGCTTGAGTAGTTAGTTTTCTTAAGTGAACAAGCAGTACTATTAAGATTATGTAGTTTGCTCAAGTTTATTTTGATTGTCATCTGTTTATTTTTAGATGCCAGATTAACTTTTCTGATTACTCATGTACTTATCAATGACACTATATGCTTGGTGCCTTGGTCATCAGTTTGTAGCCATGTAAATGTTGAAAATTTAATGGCCATGTCCATCATATATGTTAACAGCAATTGAATTTTATTGGGAACTGTTTGATTGGATGCCAAAAGAAGATACCATTTTCTCATGCTCAAACTTGACTCATGGTTTGTCTACTTAGTTACTGATGGTGATGATTCATTTACTGTCAGGGTTATGGTAAATAGGACATAATTTCTTACCATCAAATATGGGCTCTGGAAATTGGATCAGGCATTCACCAACTTAAGGAAAGCAAAGTTTCGCAGTTCAAAACGAGTGAAGGTATAAAGCCTCCAAATTTGTATAAATGTTGTATCTTTTGTTATGCAATGTCTTGCAACTGCATTCGAAAATTCCTTATTGTTTATGTTTAAGTCTGAAATGTGTAGTCTAGAATTGAAGGGGAGCCACCATCTTACAGGTGAGTCAGTTTTGAGTGTTGGCCAAATATTGCACTGAAGTGAGAACATAAGCTATCTTTTACTTCAAGATTGTGAAAAAATGGTTTTAGGACTTAATAGGAGCTAAATGAAGTCCATCAAGGTTTAAGTTTCTAATTTATGTTAAAACTATCTTGCTCAGCATATCCCACACAAAGGAAAATAGTGCATTTTCGGCTGCCAACAGAATGTGCATCATTCATTGCTTCTAATGTAGCAGTAGGTTTTTATTAGTGACATGATTATGGATTTATAGTTGATATCTGATACTACTGTTGGTATGGTATCATGAATTCTCATTGTCATTACGTTTTCTGACAGGGATCAACCATAAACTTGAACGATCTTTCAGGGAAAGAGTCAAACTTCGCAAATAGTACAACAAATAAAAAACTTGGCTCCCTTGACATGCCAGTTGAAGATATAGCTGCAATTCGAATTCAGACTGCTTTCCGTGCACATGTGGTATGTTTAACTACATTCCAGGTTATGTGCATTATGTTTAAAAGTATTAAATCCTTTGAAATTTTGTTTGGTTGTGCTGGATAAGTGCTTCATATCGCTATCAGTAATACAGTATTCATGATCCTTTCATGGATAAGTTTCTCCTGCTGTGGTCTTCATATGAATTTGGTTGGGGTTCCACTTGTGTTGGCAACTTTGTGCTATTCTTATTGATTTTCGAACTATTATCCCATTGATTTGTGTTTAGTTGTTTACATTACCATGTTAACCAGTAAACCATCATAATGTGCTCATCAAATATATGCAGAAGCAATTTGGAAGACATTCTTCTAGTAGCAATTGATGAAGACGTCTAGCTTTCCAATAGAGGCCGAGTAGAGACTTTGTTTTGCAAGTGAGTTAATTTTTTCCCCTTAATGCTTTGTTGATTAGCTGTACTTTGAGATCATTAGTCATACAATTGCATGCTTTTGTTCTAAAATTTTCTCTTATAACTTAGCATTTTTGTTTTATGGAAAACGACACAGAGGTGATTTTGAGGAATATCTAGGTGCATCGTCATGGATAAAGACTGGCTCAAATATAAAAGGTTATATACAAAATTTCCTACAACCTAAAATTTAGTTTAAAAGTCATTATACACAAGATACCCTTATTTAGTTTTTTATTTTTTTTCCTCTAGAAACACTTCGGAATACAGACATGGAGCACGTAAGTTTGTTGATAATGTTCAGGCGAGTTTGGGTAATCCAGAAAGAATTAGGTGTCCTTGCATTGAATGCATAAACACAAAAACTCATAACTACAACGTAGTATATGACCACTTGATATTTCCTGGAATGAATCCTTTATACACTGAGTGGATATTTCATGGGGAGAAGACGACAAATGCAGGAACACATAATAACCATGAGGTCCCAGATACATATCGAATGTTTAGGGATGCATGTTTTGAAAATGATGATTTTAGGGAACCTACAAACGATACACATATGCCTGATTATGATAAATTATTGGAGGAGGCAGAACTTCCCCTCTATGGAGGATGTGGTTGGACAAAAATGTCTGCAACAGTTGCCTTGTATAAGTTCAAGGTAAGACACGGTTTATCAAACACTGGTTTTGATGAACTACTTGAGATGATTGGTGGGTTCTTACCAACAGATCACACTCTTCCAAGTTCTTTATATTTAACAAAAAAGTTTCTGAAAGAATTTGATTTGGGTTATGAGAAGATACATACTTGTGTGAATGATTGTTGCTTGTTTTGGAAAAAACGGGAAAAAGCTGTTGTCTGTGACAAATGTGGCTCCTCACGTTGGAAAGTTGATAAGAAAACAGGGGAAATATATGAAGGGATTCCTGCAAAGGTGCTGAGGTATTTTCCAATTAAACCCAGATTTAGGAGAATGTATAGAAATGCTGAATTAGCTGAACAGCTAACATGGCATGACACTAGCAAGAGTCAAGATGGCATGATGCGCCATCCAGTTGACTCATTGGCATGGAAGAGCATAGACAGTAATTGGCCTTCCTTTGCATCCGAGTCTCGTAATCTCAGACTTGCTCTTTCTTCAGATGGATTTAATCCTTTTGGTGATTTCAGTTCTCGCTATAGTTGTTGGCCTGTGTTTTTGGTTACATATAACCTTTCCCCTGCTATTTGCATGTCTAAGGAAAACTTAATGCTTACATTACTCATCCCTGGGCCGAAGCAACCAGGGAATGATATAGATGTATATCTACAACCCCTTATTGATGACTTAAAAGAGTTATGGTTGGATGGGATGAGTGTGTATGATGCATTTAGGAATGAGACATTTATCTTAAGAGTTATGCTGATGTGGACCATCAGTGATCTTCCTGCATATGCAAATTTATCTGGCTACTCCACAAAGGGTAAAAAAGCATGTCCAGTTTGTGGTGTTCAGACTTGCTCAAAATGGCTAGATAATGGAAAGAAACATGCATACATGGACCATAGGAGGTTTCTTCCCCTTGATCACCCATTCCATTCAATGACAACTTCCTTTGATGGAACCGAAGAACATAGATTGAAGCCTAGACAGTTAACTAGTTCTGAAATTTATCAAGTTGTTCAAGGTATTACTAATGATTGGGGAAAGAAAAAGAACGGTGATACCATAAAAAGAAAAGGTAATCGAAAAAGAAAAAGATCTGGACCAAATAGTATTGAGGTTGATGATGACAGTGATTATGATGGTGATGATCCTTTGAAGCTTACAAAGCGATGGAAGAAGAAATCGATCTTTTTTGAGTTGCCCTATTGGCAGGTATTTTTTTTTTTGCTTTAATTTGCATCTAGCTTAACTATATGCTGAGATTATAAATTACATATAATAATTTTTTGTTCTTTCCGTTTGAATTGCAGTATTTACTACTGTGTTATAATCTAGACATGATGCACATAGAAAAGAATATTGCTGAGAGTCTTCTTGGTACCTTTTTGAATGTGAAAGGGAAAACAAAAGACAACCTGAACTCTCGCAAGGATTTGGAAAAGATGGGGATTTCCAAAAAATTGCATCGGAGAAATGATAGATCTAGATCTTCTAAAGCAACTACTACACCACCATATGTTTTTACAAAAGAGGAGAAGTAGATTTTTTATAACAGATTAATTAACTTGAAGCCACCGGATGGGTTCTGTTCAAATATTGCGAGTCGGGTGTCACTAAATCCACCTACAATCTTTAACCTTAAGTCTCATGATTGTCATGTCCTTATGCAACAAGTGTTGTCAGTAGCTTTAAGGGGTCTTTTACCAAAGGGGCCAAGAATTGCTATCTTTCGGCTTTGTGATTATCTGAACCAATTGTGTCAAAAGGTGATTGATATTACCAAAGTGGAGAAGCTGGAAACTGAGATAGCAGAAACTTTATGCATGCTTGAGAAGTTTTTTCCTCCATCTTTCTTTGACATTATGGTTCACCTTCCAATTCATCTTGCTCGAGAAGTTCTTATTGGTGGCCCTGTACATCTCCGTTGGATGTTCCCATTTGAAAGGTCATTAACATACTTTTCTTTTTCCTCTTAGTGATGTACAACTAATCTTATGAGGTAATGGTTTTGATTAAGATATCTTCCATTTTAGGTATGTGAGTGTCTTAAATCAGTTATGCAAGAATCATTCTAACCCCGAAGGAAGCATAGCGGAAAATTATCTTGCTGGAGAGATTACACGCTTTTGTAGTGGGTACATTAAACAAGCTGAGCATATAGGTGTTAAACAAAAGCGTAACTGTATTTTTGAAGATGAAACAGTGTTAGAAGGGCAGGCTTTTGGTCGGAAGAGGACAAGACCTATGACTTTAACTATGTGGGAAATTGCTCATCGTTATGTGTTGACAAATACCACAGAACTTGATCCTTGGAAGGAGTAAGAGTTTATTAAGAATCTACTGAGTTTTGTTGTTTTTTTTTCTTCACATTATACTTAAGCTAAATATATTATACGTTGTATCTTACCAGACTACATAAAGATGAGCTTAGACGTGCTGATGGACGTCTTGCTAGGAATGAAGCACTTCTAGAAAAAAAAACATCAGAACACTTTTAGTGATTGGTTAGCAGATAGAGTGAGAACTGGTGATTGTGGTGATATGTCAAGTACAGTAAGGTGGATTGCATGCAAGCCTAAAAAGTATGTTTTGTCTTGTTCAGGCTTTAAGATCAATGGAAACAGATTTCACACTAAGGAGGCTGATAAAATGACACAAAATAGTGGTGTGTCTATTGAGGCAGACACCATGTGTGAAACTGGTGCAAGAGGCACTTTGCATAGGCTGAGCAAAGTGCAGTACTATGGTGTTATAAGAGAAATTATTTTGCTAGATTATCATAAATTTAAAGTTCCTTTATTTGATTGTGAGTGGGCTAACTTAGGGACTGGTGTTAAAGTGGAAGATGGATTTACACTAGTGAATCTCCATCAGCGACAACGTCAATTTGACAGAGATCCTTATGTTTTTGCATCACAAGTAAGTCAAGTCTTTTACTCAAGGGATAGTGATACATCGAATTGGTACGTAGTTTTAAGAGCACCGCCAAGAGGTTTCTATGAGAATGACAATCTTGATAAAGATGACTATATGCCAACTACGCCTCTAGATGTATCACAAATCGGCATAAATTTTGGTGACGAAGACTTTACAAGAGGTCAAGCTAATGTGATACATGATGTGTCGGTAATGGATTCGGTCATGCTTGCTTATTGCTATTATCCATTTAATACTTCCTTACATGCATCAGTCTCTTTTGTCTAGAATGTGTCATGCTGTATTCATCTATGCATTCTTTTATTGCATGATTTAATATGTTTGGACAATGAATAAGGTTTGTTGTACACTCTAACAGAGTAATAGCGAATACAGCGAAGATTGATCATGGTATATTGAACTTGTCACATTAATCTGACAAGTTAGACTATGGAGGCAGAGGTAATGTTAATATTATTTCCTGATAGTTATAGTCACTAAATTTATGTATTACCTCACTCTTGTTCATATGTATTAATCAACTATCATGTGCCTCATGTCAAACTTCAAAAAAGGGTGGTAAGAGAGGGAAAAAGCAGCAAGAACGTGTGTGTGCTGCAGTTACTGCTATGGGCTGGCAAGAAAGCAATCCAACAATAAGAATATCAGATGCAGATTCTAATTCTCCTGATATCATAACATCAAATGCAACTGAGGAAGCTCCCAGTTGTGAAGATGAGGCAGAACTTGATATATCAAAGAGGCCTCCTAGGGGAAAAGCAAAGGGAGATAAAGATTTTAAGAAATTTGGTTGAATCGAACTTGAATTTAATGCTAGGGGTCAACATATAGGAAAATTTGCAGCAGGTTTTTCCTCATTCCTTGGTGTCACTGCAAGGTCATTTGTTCCACTAACGCTTGAGGGCTGGTCTGGGCTCACTGATGAGTATAAAGATCAAATCTGGAAACATATCACTGTAAGTTGGATTTGATATGTTAATTTACATACCTGTGTTTATATTTATTTAGATAGGCATGTGCTTGTATGTTTCACACAAGTTTTCTTTGAACAGCAACACTACATTGTTCCTGAGTGCTTTAGGAAAGTTATATTTCGAAGAATGATCAAGATTTGGAGGGACAGTATTTCAGTCAAAATGAAAGAAGTAATGGAATATGCTGAAGAGGTAGGCTTACCACGTGCTGCTGCAGAACTCAAGCCAGATCTTGATTCAATGGAGGATTGGCAAGCTTTTGTTAGATCTAGAACCACTACAGGATTCAGGGTAAATTTATTAACTTGTTAGGTGGTGGTTAAATTTAGAATTAAAACACATGTTTAGTCTTACAAATGTTTATTAAATTTTAAAATTTTATAGGAAAAATCAGAAAGGTTTAAGAAATTGCGAAGACAAAAAACTTTACTACATAGAACAAGCAAAAAAAGCTTTGCCTGCCTTGAGCATGAGTTGGTAAGAATAATTTTGATGAGTTTAGTTGAGGTCACAATATGAAATTACCAGTCATAATTAATATGTGCTCTCTTATTTCATAGAAGCAACAAAGTGAAACACCAGATGCAGTAACAAGGGGTGTTGTTTGGACTAAGGCCTATGAAGCTAAGCCAAAGAAAGGGTCAACTGAAGAAGTTATGGATTCAGAAATAGTGGTAAGAGCATTTGTTGTGAAACTTGATATTTTGTATGCATTGATAATGTCTCAGCTTTGAATTACATAAATATTTTGTGCGCATTGATAATGTAAATTAATGTTATGATTGATTGGAGTTTTAGAATGTAAATGTTGTATACATTCTGTATGTAAATGTTTTGATTGAGTAAATAAATGTTGTATACAGAAACAAGTGAAAAAATACTTGGAAGAAGAACAAATAGCTCCTGAATCATCTTCTATAAAGAATGATGCTGTTGCAAAAGTACTTGGTCCAGATCCACGAGGACGAGTAAGAGGGTATGGGTTTGGTGCACTACCATCAAAAGTCGATACCCAATCACATATGGCTAATAAAGTGACAGTGTTG
Organism: Potentilla sterilis; assembly: GCA_963682095.1. Taxonomy (NCBI): domain Eukaryota; kingdom Viridiplantae; phylum Streptophyta; class Magnoliopsida; order Rosales; family Rosaceae; genus Potentilla; species Potentilla sterilis. The sequence goes on from OY821760.1 coordinate 22,866,117, forward strand.
GAGGTTGAGGTTGCAACTCAAAAGCAAAATGTAGCCAACCTGCAAGATTTTGTGAACTCCCTTTGTGCTCAGCTACGACAAAATGGATATAACTTTGTAAGTTTTGACATTTATTAGTTTGCGATTATGATACATGTCTTACCTCTTTTTTATACATTTAGATACATTATTGATTGCCTTTCTTTTCACTTAAGGAACAAACTGGTGCACAACAATCTGGTACTGAAATTAGAAAGAAAAAAACTTAAAGTAAATCCGAGTTTTAGGAGTACCAGCACTGAAGTAGCACAGAGCAAACAAAATGCTGCAAACATTGAAGGTGCTTGTAATGAGATAGAAGAAAGCAGCCCAAGGAAGCAACTCTCAAGACAAGTTAGTGGAAACAAGCAACTCTCAGGACAAGACACATCAAAAAAGGTGCAAAAGACAAAGAGTGTTAATGGAAAGAAGCAACTTTCTGGGCAAGATAATCCAAAACAGGTTCACAAGACAAATATAGGAAACAAAGTGCACTTGCTAAGTTGGTTTGGTAAAGAAGAAGTGGTGGTTGCAACTGCTAGCATTATATCAAAGGATCCATATGTTGAGGTTCATCATGTGCCTCTTGGCCATGATTGTTGGAAAGTAACGGTGCATGAAGTTTTTCAGGACATAGCCCTTTATCTCCCAACAAGCGAGTTTACTAAACTTTATGCATCTACAGGAAGTATGATTGCATGGCCTATCAAGTACATCAAAGAGGATTAAGCATTTCAAGGTACGTAATTATTTCTATTTTGAGTTGGGTTAGCTGAGTATTTCATTTATGTGAAATATATACCCACGTACATTGGTATATGGTGAGTCCAAACTTCCAGTCCATTGTAGTGACTAATAAAACTGAGATGAACATGTTATTTGTGTTTGTTCTGGTTATGTAGGCAAAAATGGCAGCAGCTATGAAGATGTTTAGAAGGCCACACCATGGATGACATAGTATAGTTTAATCTTATATTTTGCAATGAGTAGAGACAATCAATCTAATATGCTTTGTTAATCTAGAATGTTTTAGCATGGTGATGAAACAAACTTTGGTATAAGTTCTCATTGTGTACCATTGAACTCGTGTTGGAATATCAATTTATTATTTGCAGTCAATCTTTTGTTCAGTTAAAAATTTAGATTATGAAATAGTATTGCAAATGTACAGGAAAGAAAAATTCTCAGTAATATCACACACATTCTGCCTTGAGCAATTACAGCATGCTTTTGATATCATTCACGACGCGAAAATGATATCAATTACGACACACAAATATCTCAATTACGACGCGCTTGGGTAATAATAATGACGTGCATTTGGATCTCATATACCCTTTTACGGCGCCATTTTAAGTCTTTCACGACGTGCTTGGAGAGTCTTTTACGGCGTGTGAAAAACGGGTCGTAAAAAATATCTGTCTTTTTCGACGATTCCATTTACGGCGAACAAAAGTGTGCCGTAATTTTTCATTTACGTCGCACTTTGTCTGCCATGAATGATGTTTTTTCCAGTAGTGTTTGTAAAACATGATGAGGCTCAGTGGGAACAAACCACGGCAATGCCAAGTCGTTCTACTTGAACATACTTGTTCTTATATCCCCCTAACGACGGGAAGACTGACTCATCAAAAAGTAACATAAACGAAATCGCATGTTAAGGTTTCTATATAGCGGACTATGGGTGGAAGCTTATGTCTTATTCAAAGACTTGATTCATAATCAAATAACCCATCACTAGGCACTTGTTGTGGCGCAATTTGGCACATAAATTATGTGAACGATAAAGGGTATTGATCGTTAATACGTATACGTTAATAAGATGCATTCTGTTACAAACCGTAACTTGCATGTACGCTTCCTGAAACGTTTCACTAAGTTTTGGGACACCAAATGCTACCAAATATGAACAGTAGGTAGAAACGTGTGTTAGGATTCCAACGCCGCCGGCCTCATTGCTGGACGATGTATGTTAGAGTCTATATGAGTCGTCGATTCAAAAAATCCGAATCATAATATACGTGAAATATATTCATAATATGGACCCTTAAGTTGTGAGCATTCATTAGAAGCGATACATAAGAAATCTTTTTAATTTTCACAATGATTTTCAAAATGATAAACATTGGCACGAATTTCTTTAAGTAGTGAGCAAGGTTCGATTGCTTCTTTATGCATAGAGAGCATATGTGACTTTAAATCATAATGTCATAAGACATGGAAACTTTGAGCATGAGAATGTTGTATGATTATATGTGATGATCTAGTCATCATAGTCACAATGAATTTATAAACACAAAATCCATGAAGATTAGCTATGCACTCAATGTCTCTATGATAAATTCATATATAAGAGTGTTGTTTATGTCTGAATCCGTAGACTCACAAAGACCGGTGGACCTTGTTGTTATTCCTTCCTGCAAATCCTGCTAACTAAGGGAATACCGGGCGGGCCGGTCTATTCCGCTCCTATGCTTAAGTCAAGATAGTTGGGATAAACTGATAACTTAAGCGGGAATGAGTAGTTGAAGTATTGATTACATATTAATGAGAGTAGTTGAGACTCATATATAAACTGCCGGGTATGAGGACTTGCCCCACCCTTCGATGTGGGACTGACCCCCTTCTGCACATATTGATGGGCTGTTTCGGCCCCTATTTGGGAAGCTGCCATCTTCGGTTCGGTTCCCGGGCCCCGATCACAAGTAAGACATGCCCGGGCGCGGGACCAGGTGTTCATGCTTTGCTCCTGGGCCTTGGGCCGGGTCCAGGAGTCTTGGCTACGGGTCTGGGGGCCTGGGTAGCGTCTCTATGGCTACTGTCAACAAGTCCCCCAAGTTTCCAGTCAAGTGCCATTTTGAATAGGGACCTAAATATGTCTTGTTTTACAGGCCCGCAAACCCGCTGGGATACGAACTCAACGGTGCCCTAAGCCCCCCAAGTCCGCATTTAAGATTGGGCTTGGCCGGGCGTTCGAATAAACCTGTTATGATGATGCATAATGTGATGAGTGCATAGTTATGATGTTCATGGTGACAGTTGCATACGGGTAGAAGATGTAGTGCATGTGATGACGATAATGTGGCGTTGAAATTCGCCGTGCCATATTATGTCCCGGGAAATCAGGGTGAATATAGCGCACGGGTGGAACGAGTCCCCCAAATTAGAACGGTAGCCGGAAAGATCAGCGGGTGCCTTAAATAGAGTTGTCTTGATGAGGTAACTCGGTACCAGCGGGAAACGTGTCCGGTGTTAGAGGAGTTCCTAGTAGGGTGGCGTGGGACCAGAGTAAGCATTGGGCGCCGTCCCCACGTTTGACTGCCTTTGTTCCTGCAGACGTGTAGTATGTGCAGGGTTTTTAGCCTGCGGGAAGAGTTGTCCTGTATGAGAGGATCAAATCTCCCGGTGGGGTGAAGCGGCCCTGTGTTCGTATTGCCCAACATCCCCGATCGTTTCTCAGCCTTTGTTCTTACAGGCATGAGGTATGTGCAAGGTTTTTAGCCTGCTGGAAGATTCGTCCTATATGAGATGATCAAATCTCCCGGTGGGGTGAAGCAGCCCTGTGTTCGTATTGGCAAACATCCCCGATCGTTTCTCAACCTTTGTTCTTACAGGCATGAGGTATGTGTAGTGTTTTAGCCTGCTGGAAGATTCGTCCTGTATGAGAGGATCAAATCTCCCGGTGGGGTGAAGCGGCCCTGTGTTCGTATTGGCCAACATCTCAGATCGTTTCTCAGCCTTTGTTCTTACAGGCATAAGGTAGGTGTAGAGTTTTTAGCCTGCTGGAAGATTCGACATGTAAGAGATGATCAAATCTCCCTTTGGTACCTAGAGCCCGTAGGTCGTACAAGATTGTCCGTAGGAATGTCTCGGTTGGCACAACTGGTTATTCCGTAGGAGTGAGCGATAAGAAAGTGCAGACCTAGGCGGTGGAATTTCGCAGCCAATGGTTCAAGCTTGATGTACGGACGAATAGCCTTTAGTTGGAGCAGGCTCTATATAGCCGAATGTCATAGCGTTTAGGCCGAACATGTATTATAGTTGGAATATCGTAGCCTGTACATAATATTCCTGCAGGGTTTTTAGCCTGCGGGAAGAAGTCTTCTGTGTTAGAGGAAGAGTTCTTCCGGTGGGATACCTAGCCGATGTTTCCTGGCTTTAGTCAACCGCCCGGCGGCGAGATAAAACATGCGCAGGGTTTTTAACCTGCTGGAAGGTTCGTCCTGTATGAGAGGATCAAATCTCCCGGTTTTAGCCTTTGCCGCTGGTCGTAAAGGTGGAATAAGCTCAACAGGTGGAATGCCCCGTACCATTGGGATATATGTTGGGATACCTCTAACTGTTGGAATATAAGTTAGAATGCCCGTACCGTTGGAATATTTCAGCCTTAAGTTGAAATAGGCTTTGGGTGGGACGGTTCGATTTTATCCCCTACTCTTTCAACTACCCTCTGCATGCGAGGCAAGTGTCTGACATGCATTGAAGGGGTATTCCATCAGTCCCATCAGTTATGATGGCCTGGGAAGTTACCAATACTAGGACACGTGCCGCTAGGGGACGGTCAGGGATGGATGGCCCGGATCCGCGGGCGTTTTACTTGGCCTACTGAGTAGTTTTGGGGGGGGGGGGGGGTGGAACTCGAGGGGCACTCAGGATGCTGGACCTGTATACACTACCAGGAAAAATACCTTAGGCGACGAAATCTAAATAGTTTCCTCGCCTAAGAGTTCTTAGGAGACGAAAAAATATTCGTCCTCTAAGCTAGAAATTTCGTCGCCTAAGACCATTCTTAGGCGACGAATAATTATTTTCGTCGTCTAAGAGACACTTTAACAACGAAAATTATTTTCGTCGCCTAAGATTTTTACATAGGTGAAGAAAAAAAAATTTCGTCGCCTAAGATTTTACTTAGGTGACGAAAAAAAATTTCGTCGCCTAAGATCTTTACTTAGGTGAAGAAAAAATTATTTTTCGTCGCCTAAGTATTCAACTTAGGCGAGGAAAGTGAATTTTCGTCGCCTAAGAAAACACAAAGACGCCGACAAATATTTGTCGTTAGAGCTTTTTCTAAGACGACGAAAATTTTGGTTTCGTCGCCTAAGATTTACACTTAGACGAGGAACCCATTTTTTCGTCGCCTAAGTGTGTATCTTAGGCGAGGAAAGTAATATTTCGTCGCCTAAGTAAATATTAGGTCAATAGATTTTTTAAAAAATTACTTTTACTTAGACCACGAAATAATGTTTTCGTCACCTAAGTTCTTACTTAGATGACGAAACGGTTATTTCGTGGTCTAAGAAAGCACTTAGGTGACGAAAATGGTTATTTCGTGGTCTAAGTAAAAAACCTAAAGACATTATCATTAAGCCGCAAATAATTTTAAAATTTTTTTATTTTTTCTTAGACCACGAAATAATAATTTTCGTCACCTAAGTGTTTACTTAGGCGACGAAACCAATATTTCGTCGCCTAAGTATGAATCTTAGGCGAGGAAAGTATTATTTCGTCGCCTAAGTAAACTTATCACACGAAAACCCTATTACGTACCTTTAGATGACCTTGTTTCGTCGACTCTTCCAAACATTAAACTCTCATATAGATGAGACGTAATTATCCATGTAAAAATTTGGGAACTTTTATCTTCCGATACTATGGCTCCCCATAGAGAGAGATAAGTTTAAATAAGGTTGACCGCATCGATCGGGGCTCTAATTTTATCGGATTTCAGTGATTTTTTTTACCATCATTATATTTTCATAAAACTTATCATACGAAAACGCTATTACATACCTTTAGATGACCTTGTTTCGTCGACTCTTCCAAACATGAAACTCTCAAATAGTTTGGAGAGTTGTAGATTTGGCATTTGGTGTTCGATTGACGATTGTAATACATTTTCGGAAAGGAAACGACGCCAGGAGTCAAACTCGTTGCTTTGCCACGACATGTGGGCTTTTTCGGGTTTTCGAGTTCGTTTAGGCCTTCAAAACGGCAGTTTTATATGTTTTAAATAAGGTTGACCGCATCGATCGGGACTCTAACTTTGTCGGATTTAAGTGATTTTTTTACCATAACCGTATTTCATCATAACGATCAAATGTTATTTCACAGTGTTTTTCAAAATTTTACTTCTTTTATATAGTTGCTTCGAAAAGTTGTACACTTGAGTATAATCTTATAACCAAGTTATACCGTATTAGTAAGCATGTTGTCGTTATAATGGCTAAATTCACAAAATGAAAATTTTGACCGTCTGATGTGATCGTTATAGTTAAATTTGAGTAGAGTATAAAAATCAACTCTTTTCGTGAACGTTCGATGCTCGATCGAAAAGGTTAACCATATTTTCATAAAACTTATCACACGAAAACGCTATTACGTACCTTTAGATGACCTTGTTTCGTCGACTCTTCCAAAAATTAAACTCTCATATAGATGAGACGTAATTATCCATGTAAAAATTTTGGAACTTTTACCACCCGATACTATGACTCTTTATAGAGAGAGATAAGTTTAAATAAGGTTGACTGCATCGATCGGGACTCTAACTTAGTCGGATTTAAGTATTTTTTTACCATCACCGTATTTCATCATAACGATCAAATGCTATTTCATAGCGTTTTTCAAAATTTAACTTCTTTTATATAGTTGTTTGCAAAAGTTTTAACACATTTTAATTAAGCAGCCAATAGATTTTAAAAAAATAATAATTAACTTAGGTGACGAAATATACATATGCGTTGCCTAAGTTTTTACTTAGGCCACGAAAATATCATTTTCCTCGCCTAAGTAATTACTTAGGCGACGAATATATATATTTCGTCGCTTAAGTTCATTTCAATTTTTTTGGAAAATTTATTGGCGGCTTAATTTTCCGCGCCGATAAATGTTTCCAAAATTCAAAATTATCTTAGGAGACGAATAATTTTTTTCGTCGCCTAAGTAAACGGTCTTAGGAGACGACATATGTTTTTTCGTCGCCTAAGATTTACTTAGGAGACGAATTCTTAGTTTCGTCGCCTAAGTAAGACTGATATAATTCCCAACCCGATACAATTCGATCAGTTCATTCCTCGAATCCCTAATTCTCTGAAAATTCATCAGTCCTGCCCCAGCCACCGCTCAGTCCCAGACTCCCACTACCGAATCCGAATGCATAGCCGACGAAAAAAATTTCGTCGGCTATGGCTAAATTTTGTCGGCTATAGTCTCTGCCGACGAAATTTTCGTCGGCTATACTTCGTCGGAACAACCCCGTCAGTAATACAATGGCCGACGAAAAAAACGAATTTGTCGGCTATAGTAGAGTATGGACGACGACTGTACCGACGAAAATATTTTTCGTCGGCCAAACCTGAGAGAAATTGCCGACGAATTTCGTTGGGCATTTTCGAGTATGGCCGACGAAATCCAGTAAGTATAGCCGACGAAAATTTATTAATTCGTCGGTTATTGGTTGTTGACAATAGCCGACGAATTAATAAATTTTCGTCGGCTATTTGTTGAAAACAATAGCCGACGATTCTGTAAATTTTCGTCGGCTATTGCCTCGAAATATATTAATATTTAATAGGCATTAATTAGTTATAGCCGACGAAATAATGTAATTTTCGTCGGCTATAACGATTATAGCCGACGAAAATTGGTAAAATTCGTCGGCTATAGTTATTATAGCCGACGAAATAATGCCAAAATCGTCGGCTATTCTTACATTTGGGAAAAAAAAAATTAAATTATTTTCTAAATTACCATTCCAAGCAACCTGCAAATCACAAAAACAGTCCATGCATTTGCACCAACAAGAAACACGTCTAAATACCATTTTTATTAAATTCGTTCTAATATATATATATAAACCCTAAACCCTAATCATCACCTAAGCCACTAAAGTCCAGCAGGTGCCCCAGCATCCTACTCTCCATCAGGGTTGTCATTCTGGTGACCGAACTCGGGAGGTTGAGGCATTGGAGGTTCCGCTAACCGCTGAAACGGGGTCGGGGGTGGAAGGCCTTGGTTTTGTGCCGCGAACATCTCATACCACCAGGTTTGTTGGCCGTCGTAGTTGTGTTGCCGAATTCTTTCGCATTCGGCATGCCAACCGGCCATATCCAACTGATACTGCTGTGATCTGCGGCGCATCTCCTCCTGATACTGCTGTGTTCTGCGGCGCATCTCCTCCTGATACTGCTGTGTGCTGCGGCGCAGCTCCTGTACTGTCTGGGACGAGGTCGCCAATTCTGCGGCCAATCGCTGCACTTCCCCCCTCATATGCTGGCTCTCCCCGCCTCCCTTCTTTTGACCTCCCTTAGTGGTCTTCAGAAGCCCTAGTCCAGAACTTCCCAAACCCCGGCAGTAGAAGTTGTTTGTCCGGTTTGGGAAGGCTGCGTCGAACATCCTCGCTGCCGTTTGGACACTTGAGCGGTCGACATGGCGCAAGGCTTCTTCTAGATCTGCCTCGGAAATGTTCGGTTGTGTCTCCCGAACTACTTGCTGGAACACCTCTTCTTCGGCCTGGTTGACCATCTCCTAAGTGGACGGGAAAAAAAAATTAATATTATAACAAATATATAATTAAGTAAAATTAATAATTAAAATTTTAAAATTGTAATGAACGACTTACGAGCTGTTCAGTCGCTTGTGGATAAGCGATCTTGAACGTCTCCACGTACGGGTTGCTATCAGGATGATCTCTGAGCGCCTCCTCCTGATATTGTGCAAACGGCCGTGAACCAGCATGATGGGGGGTTGTGTTCCGGCGGCGGTTCTCAGAGTTTATCCGAGAACGTTGCTTCAAACAAATAATAAAATGTTAGAAAAATGCATCAAAAAATATTAGTGTAATAATTATAAAATAATTAAACTAATAATTAAAATTTTAACAAAATAAACATTTTTACTGAAGTTTAGTATTTACCTGCATAATTGGGTTGTTGAAGTCTACTGTCTTCAACCAACGCCACTCGTACTCCCGGAACATGAACTCCCTGGGAGTACCCATACGACCAAGGTAGTTGTATTCGTTATAGTGGGAACGCAGCTCGTTCTTCCACTCTTTGAACCTACGAAAAAAACAAAAGTGCATTAGAAATATTATTAATATCATAAAATATTAATAATTATAAGATAATTATAATATCATAAAAACAAACGTACCTCGAGTTCTGCTGGGTGTCCGCCCAATCCCGCCTGTGGTCGGCAATCTCGAAGAATGTCTGAAAAATAAAATTTTATTAGTTTTACAATTGTAATAATACCGAAAATTATTAAATATTACGATAAATAAATTAAATTTTTTAAATTACTCACCGACGCGGCGTTGTTCACCTCCCTCTTGATCTCCTGGGGCACATCAGCCCACCGGGTTCACAACATAGGGACTCTGTCCCTAATCAGTGACCCCACGCAACCCGAGTAGTCGCGTTTTTTCTTCCCCGGAACCTCCTGATTAGGAGGTTCGTTGATCTGGATCCTGCCTCTGCGCTCAACAGTTTTCCTGAGCGTGTCAAAACAGATGACACCTCTCGTATTCCTCCGTGAACTGCTAGCGGCTGTCCCTATCACAAAAACGACGATTGGTTAATAAAATTAAATATTAGTGCTTTAATTTTAATAAAACATTTAATTAATAAAATCAAATGTTACCTGAAGTGGATGACTCGTCTGTCGACTTCCCTTTTCTCCTCGCCGAAATAAGGTGGTCAGGGTCTTCAAATGGCTGCTGCTGGTATGCCTCCGCAGCACTAACGTACTGAGGCATATCCGGCCATAAGGGCTCACCCTGATAGTCGACCTCCGGTATCGCCGGAATGTTGTACTGGAGGAATAGCTAGTTTGGGAGAGTAGGAGCCTCAGTCGAGTCAGCAGCAGACTGAGTCGGACTCGGCATCGGCTCCCGATGAACCTCAGGCATACGAACCTGAGGAACATCGGTAGCTATCTCCTCGTGAAACAGCTGCCGACTAAACCTCGGAGCCACAGAGGGACCGGCAGGCGGAAGTGAAGTGCTCGACGGCCGCCCCGCCTGGAGAAGGGTCTGGTGCCGAGCACTCACACTCCGTCGCGGCTGGTCTGCATCCACAGTCCTCTGCGGCTGGGATGAATCTACACTCCTCCGCGGCTGGCTAGTGGTCCTCTCAGGCTGGCTAGCCGTCCTCTCGGAGTCTGCGGAACCGCCAGAATTTCTAGAACCTCTAGATCTGCTGCCACGACGGCCTCCGAATAGGTTTCTTAATGCATCGGCCATCTAAAGCCCGAGGCATTAATACATTAATTGAAATTAAATTATATTATATTAAATAACAAATTCTAATTAATATAATAACCAATAATACTAACATATTTTAATATAACAATTTATATACTAACATATTAAATTATATTATATTAAATAACAAATTCTAATTAAATATAATTAAGCTATATATATAATTAAGCTAAATTATACAATTAAGTTATCAATTTATATAATTAAAAAACCAATTTATACGTATAAATTATACAATTACACCTAAATTATACAATTAAAATAAATTTGAAAACAATTACCTAAATTAACATAAATACCTAAAATTTATCTAAATTAACATAAATACCTAAAATATACCTAAATTAACATAAATACCTAAAATTTATCTAAATTAACATAAATACCTAAAATATACCTAAATTAACATAAATACCTAAATTATATCTAAAATTAACATAAATACCTAAATTATACCTAAATTAACATAAATACCTAAATTATATCTAAATTAACATTAATTAACATAAATGAAAAAAAAAAAAAAAAACTTACTGCCGATCAAATTGAAAATGGAAGGGAGGAGGAGGAAGAGGGAGGCTGCCGGATTGGAGGAGGGCCGGCCGGATTGGAGGAGGAAGAGGAAGGCTGCCGGATTGGAGGAGTAAGAGGGAGGAGGGGGTTGCCCGATTCGAGGAGGAAGAGGGAGGAGGACGACGAGGCGAGCGGCGCTGGATCGGATGGAGAATTTGGAAAAATGCAGCAAATGAAGGCTAGGGTTCGGCTGCAACAAACTTATACCCGATAGTATAGCCCACGAATTAAAAATATTTCGTCGGCTATACTTAAGAATAGCCGACGAAATGCTTTAATTCGTCGGCTATACTTAAGAATAGCCCACGAAATATATGACTCGTCGGCTATTCTTTGAATGTCGTCGGCTATACTTTAGGCGCTCAGCAGCCGTCCGATCTCCCACATCCAACGGCGGACAATGAGAAGGCGCGGATCGCAAGAGTTTAGCCGACGAAATTAAATATTTCGTCGGCTATACTTTGGAAAATCACAGCCGTTTGATCTGAGCCATCCAACGGCGGACAATAAGAGGATCGCAAGAGTTTAGCCGACGAAATTAACTATTTAAATATTTAATTTCGTCGGCTATACTTTGGAAATAGCCGACGAAATATTTGATGTCGTCGGCTAAACCTTTGGTCAAACTACAAAGTCAAACCTCTAAACCCTATAAATTAAAACGGAAATTGGGCCGTCTAAATGACGTTTTCTGGCCTTATCTTCAACAGAGAATAGTTTCAAATCGATGAGACGCGACTAATCGTATAAAAATTTTCCTCAAAATATTTACCGACCGTCAGGCTACCCATAGGAAAACGGGAGTATAAAACAGTTAACCGCAACATTCGGCACATAGATTTTGTCGGAATCTGCTCATTTTTCAACCGTAGACGTATTTCAATATTTCGGTCATATCTTATTTCACGACACATTTGCATTTGAAGAGTCTACGTATAGTAACTATTTGAAACTATACATTCACTTAAACACTTAGTAAACAAATTAAGGAACATTAGTGCATATGTTCCGATTTTGAATCTAAAAGTTTGGAAAATCTATTCCAACCGTCAGATATCACCGTTAAGATGAAATACATGTATGAAAAAAATTCCAACTACATCTGACAACGTTAAAGGCTCGATCGGGACGGTCAAACTGCAAAGTCAAACCTCTAAACGCTTTAAAACGGAAATTGGCCCGTCTAAATGACGTTTTTTGGCCTGATCTTCAACAGAGAATAGTTTCAGATCGATGAGCCGCAACTAATCGTATAAAAATTTTCCTCAAAATATTTACCGACCGTCAGGCTACCCATAGGAAAACGGTAGTAAAAAACAGCTAACCGCAACATTCGGCACACAGATTTTGTCGGAATCTTCTCATTTTTCAACCCTAGACGTTTTTCAATATTTCTGTCATATCTTATTTCACGACATATTTGCATTTGAAGGATGAAGCAATGGTTTGTCGATAGTGATAGAAAATGGAAGCTGAATTTTTTTGTTTTTTTTTTTAATCATAGCCGACGAAATCAAACCTAGTACTCGTCGGCTATTTTTTTGTCGTTTTCGGTCAAAAATAAAATATTTATTTTTTAAAAAACAAATGGCCGACGAAATAATGAATTTTTCGTCGGCCATTTTGTGTATAGCCGACGAAAAATTCATTATTCGTCGGCCATTATTGTAAATATATATTTTTAAAAAAACTTATGGCCGACGAAATAATGAATTTTTCGTCGGCTACACGCAAAATGGCCGACGAAAAATTCATTATTCGTCGGCTATTCTCTGAAAAAAAAAAAACCAAAAATATCAGTGGTTTAACACCTCTCCTATTCCGATGTCCTGTTCACATCTAACCAAACTTGAACATAAAAAACCAGCAACCCAACAGTCAACATATTTCAAATTTTTGTTTAAGGGGTTTGGAACCCAGCCTAGCTGGGAGGCTCATCCCCACGCCCGTTCATTAGAAATGAGTTGATTACAAATGAAAGGATTACATCATTTAAATTACTTAATCCGTCAGATTGTAATCGGAATCATCGGATGAGTCTTCTTCGGTTTCTGAATTACTCGATAGGGGTAATCTATGTCTTTCCTCACCATTAGAGTCCTCGTTAGTTTCTTCAGTTGGATCAACATCAACAAGCAGTGGCTCTTCACGTCGAATTCGCACCGGCGTGTCTAGGCGAATAAAAGAGGAGTCAGGAATACCGTTTGAGTTGGGCTCTTGATACGCGGTGCCCCCTTCCTCGTTCTCTTCAGCCACTCCAAGTGTAGACGCCCGGTAAATGTTGCGATGGTGGATAGTGTTGACTACTTTCCACGGGTCACCCTTGGCGAGATCATCAAGATAAAACACTTGTTTCACCCATGTGGCTAAAACGAACGGGTCGTCCTCATACCATGATGTACTAGTGTTCACAGAACTTATGCCGTATTGATCGGTTTTCATGCTCTGCGGCCGTGTGTCAAACCATCTACACTTGAAAAGGTGCACTTTCATGCCTGAATGGAGAACACCGTAATAGTCAACTCCACCATCCCCACCATGTGCCATAACCCCTGAATTTTGTGTTTTCAGTCTGAGGTCTCTGTCTTCACATCGAAATAACACACCATTCACCTTGCACGTCACATAAACTTTTGAATAGACCGGCCTCCTCGCTAAAAGTCTGAGTTCGTGCGACCAATTTGGGTGATTATCATTTTCAATAAGGTCCATCTGCAACCATCAGAATCAACTATAAATATGAATAAATATACACAATAATATATGAACACGTATAGAATAGTGTTAAAGGTACGTACCCAGCGGCCGAAATACTCTGCGAATGTCTGGTTGTGGCAATCGACATCACCTGCTACTCCTTCACAGCGTAGATGTAGGTCCTTCCAAAACTGAACTTCTGGACAGTTGATTAGTACCCACCAATGTGCAATGGCTACCTCATAATCTTTCAACTTGTAGGAAACTGGCATGTTTCCACCGAGTACAACATCGTCGGAGAGTATGGAAAGATTGAACTGTGACGGTACATCTTCCTGTATGCTTTCCTGTAATGCTCCGAAATACAGCTTCATGTAGGTGACGCACTCGTGCGCAATATATGCTTCAGCTATACATCCTTCAGGTGCGGATCTGTTTTGGACAAAACCACCGTATTGTCCAAGTTGCCTATAAATCAAGTTTTTAAAGTGTTATGATAATACATTAACAGTATATCACATATATTGATGAGGAAATTAACATAAGGTGTAAAATACGTACCTTTCCATCTGATACATCCAAGTGAAGTGCACAGGACCGGTAAGCAACAACTGCCGAGGAAGATGGATCATGAGGTGAGGCATGATGTCGAAAAAATTTGGAGGAAATATCATCTCAAATTTACACATGATATGAACGATGTCTTGTTGCATTTCCCGGAGGTCAGATTTTCTCACTTCCCGTGTGCATACCTTCTGGAAAAATCTTGCCAACGCTACTAACGGCTCCACAACGTGACGGGGAAGGAATGGTCGAATGAAAACAGGGAAGAGACGTTGTAGCAGGATATGATTGTCATGACTTTTCAACCCGTACAGATTGTTGAATTGTCTGTTGACACACTTGGCTATATTTCCAGCAAAGCCTGAAGGATACTTGGCCCGACTTATCCAATGGAAAATTTCTGATTTATGCTCAGGCTTGACGGTGTAAGGAGCTTGAGGCATTTTTCTCTTCCCTTTTTTCAACCATAGTGGTTTTCTGATATTCATGTTTTGCAGATCAGTGCGAGCCTTAGGACCGTCTTTCGTCTTCCCCTCCAAGTTCAGGGTTGTGCCCACCACACTTTCAGAAACATTTTTTCTATGTGCATAACGTCTAGGAAGTGACGGATCAGCAACTCACACCAGTACGGGAGTTCCCACAATATGCTCCTATGTGTCCAGAATTTGTACTCCTCAGGCCTTTCAGGTATTTCCGCTACAATATCGAGATGATTGCTGAGGGGCCCAAAATCGTACTCATTAAGTCTTGCTAAAATTTCTCTTCCTGTCCATCTTCTGGGAGGATGGCCGTGTTCTTCGGTTCCATCAAATGCGGCGGACTCGTAACGCCAGTGGTGATCCGCCGGAAGGAACACATGATGACCCATTCGGCATATCTTGTTGCAATGAGGGGTGCTCCCATAATCGCTGAGGCACTCTGGACAAGCCTTGTATCCCCTAACAACGCTGCCCGACAACATCCCATAAGCAGGAAAATCACTTATGGTACCAATAACCATGGCATGCATTTGGAACGTCTCCTGCTTGTACTTGTCAAAAGTGGGATGACCAACGTCCCACAATACCTTAAGCTCTTCAATCAATGGTCTCATATACACATCGAGACATTTCCCTGGGTAACCAGGCCCCGGAATCAACAACGTCAACATATTATATTCCTTCTTCATGCACATCCACGGAGGAAGGTTGTAAGGTACCAAAACCACCGGCCATATACTGTATGAAAGACTCATGGTGCCGAAAGGGTTGAACCCGTCGGTTGAGAGCCCGAGCCTGACGTTTCTGACATCTGACGCAAAATAAGGAAACTCATTGTTTATATGCTTACAAGCCGCTCCGTCAGAGATGTGTGTCATGATATCTGCGTCTCCCGCGTCCCGCTCACCGTGCCACCTCATAGCTTTTGCGGTGGTTTCTGACATATACAACCGCTCAAGCCTATCTCTCAACGGAAAATACCGAAGCACTTTCACAGGTTTCCTATTGCCTGCTCCCGTCAACTTATATCGGTCAGACTGACATATCGGACATGCGTCAAGGCTAGCAAGGTCATTCCCTTCTGCATCTTTACCCCAGAAGAGAACGCAGTCAAATGCGCATGCATGGATCTTAATGTAGGAAAGCCCTAGATCTTTGAGGATACTTCGGACCTGACGGTGATTGGTAGGATTACGATGACCCTCCTCCAACAACGAAGAAGTGTACTGTAGATATTCATCCACTTGCCTGATGCTCCCTTTTGTCTCGACTTTAATCCTCATTACCTCCATCACACTTTGAAGAACTGTCTTCTCAGAACTTGAAGACACAGGGGTCTGTTGCAATGCAATCAGTTTGTTGTACTTGTCAAAGGCAGCAGTATTGACAACTTGTGGGAAGGGCTGCACCGGGTCCTGCATATATTGTTCCCCACGTACACCGCTTTCAAAAGGAAACACGTCGTTGACGAATGCCATTGTTGGATCGTTGGATGTACTACTACTGCCCGCCTCAAAATACTGCCCATGATTATGCGATCCATCTAATGATGGCTCACCGTGATATATCCAACGTGTGTACTTCGGCCAAAACCCATTACTCTTTAGGTGCTCCCATACTGTCCTAATTGGAAATCGACACATATCACTGCGACACTTACATTTCTTGCACGGGCAATAATGGTAATTCCCCTTTGCATTTTCCTCGACGAACTGCATAAAATCCACAACTCCTGTAGTGTATCGTCGGTCATGCCTTGGAAGCGAAATCCAACTCTTATCTCGATCCATATATAGCCTGATAATAATATATATGTATAACTTTAATTAATAAGAAATTAATTAACACATATATATATTACAATATATTATATTATCAACATCAACTCATATATATATATACCATTAATTAACAACCATTATTTAAGTTCATTACACTATCAACAACCATTAATTAACATATTTATATATATTTTAACACTAATTAAAATAACATTATTAAATTAAAACACATAATTATACTCTAACTGAAAATCAACTCAACTACAACTCAAAATCAACATATATACATATACATTCTAACACTAAAACAACAACAAAACAAAAAATCACTTACTATATCAAAATCACTAAAACTCAAAATCAACTCAACTAAAACTCAAAATCAACATATATACAAATATACGTACCTATATATAGCTCCACAATATAAGAGAGGACGGATTTCAACAATACCCACAGATTTTTCACTCTTTCTCCCGTTTTTTTTCTTCAAATGAGCAGCTTCTGTCCAGATCTGAAAATATAAAGACTTATAGCCGACGAAATTGTCAACTTCGTCGGCCATTCTTCCAAAATTTGTATAGCCGACGAAAACTTTAATTCGTCGGCCATTATAGGAGTATAGCCGACGAAAAAAATTTTTTAGGGACGACGGAAAAAATCGTTGGCCATTCTTTTAGAATAGCCGACGATTTTTCATTTTTAGCGACGAAATAAAAAATCGTCGGCCATTCTGTGGGAATGGGCAACGAAATTTTTTTTTTTGCGACGACAAAAATTTTCGTCGGCCATTCTTGGGAATAGCCGACGAAAAAAATGTTTCGTCGGCCGTTTTTTTTTTTTCGTCGGCAAAGCCCTTTTTTCTTGTAGTGTCCCCAACCTCTGCCCCAGCCTCCGATCACTGCTTCTTCTTCTTCTTCTTCGTCTTCATCTCAATCTTCTTAAATCCCTAAATACCCTAATTTCACAAACCCTTAAAGGTCGAGGAGGAGATTGATCCTAAAATCGTAGCTCAGTCGGTTTTGTTCAAGGAAGAGAGCTACGTCGTCGGAGAGTTACCTGAGCCACAAAAGAAGGCTCTGGACGAGCTCAAGCAGTTGATCCAGGACAACCAGGTCACCAACCAGGCCCTTCAATTGCTTCAGGACAACTACCCTGAGTTCGTTGCCAAACATGTATTTATTGTCTTACTTCTTGGAGGGTTTCGGAGATTGAATTTTTGTTTATTTAGTATGCTTATTGTTCAGTTATAGCTATTCTGAGGTTTGTTCAATTTTGGCTAATTTTAGGTGTTGATTGATTTCTTGTTCTATTATAGTTAATTTTACTTGGGAGTAGGGGTTTTGGAGGTGTTGATTAAATTCTTGTTCAATTATAGCTAATTTGATATTGGGGTTTTGGGTTTGTAGGTGTTTATCAATGTGCCATGGTGGTACCTTGCATTCAATAGGATGATCAGCCCCTTCCTGACCCAGAGGACCAAGAGCAAGTTTGTGTTTGCTGGTCCATCCAAATCTGCAGAAACCCTCTTCAAGTAAGTGTTAGTCCAATTTTATTAAGGGATAAAAATTAGCTAGGATAAAAAATTTATCAGCCGATAAGATAAAAAGTTAAAAAGAACATCATAAACTATATATTATGATTAACAAGTATGCATTAGCTAGGCTGAGACTGATTTGATTAAACCTTATATTATTCCATTCCATGCCATGGCATGTGAATAAGATGCTTTTGCTTAGTTGCCATTATTGTTTTCCCTCTAACCAAGTCCTGTGCAGTGCTCGACCTCTTTGATGCAGTAGAGTCAGATATGCACTTAATTCCATTTCCCAGGTACAGAATCCTCGATCTTGTCTATTGCTTAGCCCGTTGCTAACTAATTTATATCTTGAACTGCTTAAAGTCAGACAAGTCATTTTAAATGGTTAATTCCATTCTTGGTTGAGTTCAGTCACTCTTTTATAAGTTTTCTGCTATATTCAACTGATGGAAATGGTAGTGAATGAGAGAAAGGCCAGAACTTAGGTTGCATTCTCATTATTGCTGTTTTTGCTAGCACCTTGTGAGATTGAGTGCATAAATTAACCTTGCTATGTGCATTCCAGGAATGAGCTCAGCTAGCTAGCTCTCTGATGTCGCTTATTAGTGTTGAAACCTAACCTACTAAATCAATGATGTTCTATAATACTTCAGAATATGGAGTATTGAAACTCTGGAGATATAAGTCATTCGGTTAATTCAATATATCGACACACAAGTGCAGTGCTCCATCACTTGGATGGCTGCCATTTTCGAACTTTCTACACCCACAGCAGCACTGTAGTAGTTTCGAAACATTTTAGGCATCCAATCATATTACAGATATGTGTGTGTATATATTTCTTCTGTCATATCAGTGCAGTGCTCCATCTCTTCATGTCCAAAAGTGCACTATAGTTTGCCACCCTACAACTTCACAAACTAAGCCCCCTGAGTGGTGCTGTGATCTCAAACAGCTACAAGATCGGCGAGGCAGGGAAGGTTGTGCTCACCATTGATAACCAAAGTTCCAAGAAGAAGAAGCTCCTCTACAGGTCCAAGACCAAGCCTGTCTCTGACTAAAAGAAGCTTTGCTGATGAATGGTTCTTAATTCCTAGCTGTCTTGGGGGCCGACATGTTCGATCATATACAAGACAGCACAAAGTGCAGTGCTGAGGGGGTTTTGTTCAATTATAGCTAATTTTACTTTGAGGTGTTGTGGTTTGTTGATTAAATTCTTGTTCAATTATAGCTAATTTGATATTGGGGTTTTGGGTTTGTAGGTGTTTATCAATGTGCCATGATTCTTAGTAAATTAAAATATTTAATTTGTATTAATAATTTTTTTTAATATAGTAATTAATATTTTGTCTCAATTTTGGTTATTTTTTTAAAAATATTAATTCTTACTTAGGCGACGAAACTATCATTTTCGTCGCCTAAGTGATTTACTTAGACGACAGATATATTATTTTCGTCGACTAAGTAATTTACTTAGGCGACGAAACTATCATTTTCGTCGCCTAAGTAATTTACTTAGTCGACAAAAATGATAGTTTCGTCGCCTAAGTAAATTACTTAGACGACGAATATATCATTTTTGTCGACTAAGTAAATTACTTAGGCGACGAAACTATCATTTTTCGTCGTCTAAGTAAGTCCATAGCCGACGAAAAACATCGTCCTCTAAGAATTTTTTTCGTCACCAATCCTTCTTAGACGACGAATTTTATTCGTCGTCTAAGTACTTTCTTAGGCGACGAAATTTATAAGTTTCGTCGTCTACTTGGTTAGGCCACAAATTTTAGACGACGAAACTTAGGTGACGAAATTTTCGTCACCTAAGTCCTTAGGTGACGAAAATCACTCTTAGGTGACGAAATTTTTTCGTCGCCTAAGATTTCCATTGTTGTAGTGATATAAACCCCTGTTCCCCTGTTTAGCCTGCTCAACACAATTGCTCGGTGTGTTCCACCTATTGAGTTTATGTCGTCGTGCATACCAATCAGTGAGTTCTGCCCTTGTGATTCTGAAACTTCCTTTTTTCTTGTTCGTGGGTTGATCCAATTGGCACTTGGTTTTATCTTGGTTTGCCCGTTGGATGGGACCCCGCTGGTACTGAATCTCAGCGAGATCTGGGAATTTTAGGCTGATAAGCCCAGTTGTCGCTGTGGGGCTGTGCTGAGGCATTACATGCTTCGAGCTGTCCCCCGGCCGTTGTTTAGGTTGTACTGCTGACCGACCATAGGGTATTTGTTTTCTTTCCCCTAGGTTACATGGATTCTGGGAGCTCCAGTGAAACCTCCGAATCAGCCGCCAGGCGACCGTTGAAGGACGACTAAGAGAGGATGAAGGACTGGCTTGCCTCCTCGTCCTCAGGGCCAGATGTCGTCGCCCGTTCGACTGGTGAGGCGTCATCGTCTGGGTCTCTAGCAGGCGCCCCTTATGGAGTGTCCTTGGGCACTACCCACCCAGCAGGCGCCCCGCGCTACACACTTGTGGATGGGAATAGAACCATAGGTTGTGATGACCCTGAGGGCTCTTTAAATCCTGGGGAGATTGCCACTTTTCAGGCAAGGTGGAGAATTTCCGGAGAGGTAGATCTTCGGCCTCTGTAAGCAGGGGAGTCAGCCTACAACCCGGAGGAAGGCTGGGTTGCTATTCACGAGGACTAGTTCTGGCATGGGTTCTCTCTCTCGCTGCCAATCTTTATGCAGTACGTGCTTAGGGCCATTAAGATATCACCGGCACAGCTTCCCGGGAACCAGTGGAGGCAACTACTGAGTCTAGGCTGTCTCTATTGGCTGTGTGATATGAGCTTCCCTACGGTGCACGAGTTTTGGGCCCTGTACAGGCTGACATACTCGAAGAAGAGTAAAGCCCGGGGGTGTGTGAGTTTTTCCGCCCGAGACTATAAGCCGGTGATAACCCGCTGCTCTCTTGGCTCAACAATAATTGGAGGAAAAAGGTGGTGATGGCAGGGGGAAGGAATTGGCAGAAAAGGAGTTGGAATTACCGCGTTCCCCGGGCTTTTTAGCCGATCGACAATCAGTCGTACGAGCTGTCTGACCTGGAGAGGGATAGAATCACCCGAGTATTTGGGTGCTGGTCCGACCTAGAGCAGAGTTCCTACAACTTCATCCGGCCGGAGGTGTTGGAACTGTGTAGCCGTGGGGGGAATCCCGGTGGGTGGTGGGATGTAGATTGATTGTGCCTGTTCCCGTTGAGTAAGTTGGTGTTTTGTCTAACCCCTTTGCTTAGTGTTCTGCAGGTGTATCTTCCCGGACGGCCATTAAACCCCACGAAACGCTGTCCATGGACAATCAGGACCTTGTCTCCAAACTGAAGGAGAAAGGAGACGCTGCAGCACGGGCCACGGTAAACCGGGAAACCTGCGAGTTAACCATACACGAGGAACCCGTAGCCATGGATGTTGCAGATGAGGATTACGCTTAAAGACTCCTGTTGCGGGACGCTTGGTGGCGTCTGGATTGGGGAAGACTCCTGGTGGGCCATCCATGCCCCCGGGTGCTGCTGGAAAGATTCCCCGGCGACTAGGACCGGTGCCTATTGTCACCAGGTCCCCTTTGTCTACCTCCCGATCTTCTTCCTTACAGGTTGATCTGGGTGAAAAGAGGAGGAGGGTTCAGGAGCTGCCGGCCTCCGCGCTTGTTACTTTTACCGGCCGGTCGGCTGGTGAGAGCTTGGCCAAGCGGTTAAAGCTGACGAGTGGTGGCACCACTACCGCCCAAGGCAAGGTTCCTGTGGCCTCTAGCTCTTCCGCTCCGGGCACAGGCGCGTCGGTGGTGGAGAAGACTCCTGCTACGGAGCTGGGACCGGAGCATGGTTGCCCGGAAGAGCCGTTCGTCCGGAGCCTACTTATGGATATGAGGGGCATGGAGCTGGACAAGACTGGGGCTCCGGAAGGCCGGTCGGAGGGGCACCGGCGGAAAAGCAAGGAGATGGCCATCCACGTAAGGATAGTCTGCCACTGGTATTCGTCCAACATTATTTTGTACTTCGTTGCTTTCTAACCGGTGTTTGTCAAACTGTAGTTGCTGTACAACTTGTATCAGTCAGATGCAAGTGAAGAGTTGCACGAGCTGAAGAAGCAGGTGGCGGCGTTGACAAGCGCCCAGGACCTCCTGGAGGTGGAGAAATCCAAGCTCCAACGGGATAAGGCCCGGTTAGAGGAGAGGGCCAGGAAACAGGTGGCCAAGCTGGAGGCCCAAGTGGAGGTTCTTAAAGAGGAGAAGAATGGCCTAGAGGAGGAGAGGGCCGAGCTGGAGAATAAGGTCGAGGAGCTCCAGCGGCAGGTGGCTACGACCTCCTCTTCTGCCGGTGGGGCGATTGATGAGAATGACCCGGAGCTGTACCAGCAGGCTGTTAAGAAGTATCAGCAAAGTGATGAGCTTCTTGATCTGCTGGAATGAGCCCGGGAGGCGGGGATAGCCGATGTCTTTATCGACTAGAAGGCTGAGAGCTATCTCGACGCCTCAAAACTACCGCCGGCGCAGGCGGATGCGGAAGAGGACCCGGAGGGAGAAACCGATCTGACCGGGGAGGACGCAGCGGGTGGAACGGTTGCTGAAGGAGTGGCTGCTGAAGAGGGGGAGCATGCGGAAGTGCCTTAGCAGACTCCATACTTCGTACACTCCCCTCCTTTTGTTTTTGTTTTTGTTTTTTTTTTTTTGCACTCCCACCGGGTTGCTTGCCGGTGGCATAGTCCTCTGTAAACATTGCCTTGAGTTTTAATGAAGGGACATTTTGCCTGAGCCTGTGTTATGCCTTTTTCAATTTGCTCGACTTGGCTACCAATGATTTGCCCTTTGTATTTACTTGGAAATAAAGTTGGAATAGACGACTCCTGAAATTACACCGGTCGAACCGGTTGGAATGCCTAGTTAATTGTGTTGGAAAAATTAGCATTTTATTCTCGGGCTGATAAGTTGTTGGACAACTGAGCTTCTCTATGGATTTGAAGTAGGGGAGGGGCCGAGTTTGAGCTGGCGGTTAAGATTTCAACCGGTCATACGAGCCTCGGTGTCGTGGGATAGAAGTCCCGGTCCCGGTCCCGGGCAGTCCCTACATGCCTGGTTCTCCTTGATACCGCTGCAAGTTGCCGCTTCGAACTAGTCTCTCTATTGCTGTTTTCAAGGCAAGGCAGTCGTTTGTCCGGTGTGTGGCTTCATCGTGGTAGGAGCAGTATTTACCGGTCTGCGCCCTGGTCAAGTTCCCCTTTGGGTGCTTTCTCTTTGGAGGCGGAGGGATGTTGTTCCCGTTCTCATACAGGATATCCTCGTAAGAGGTTAAGGTGGAGAATACCTCTTGTCATCCTGCTGGCATGACTACCAGGGGGCGGGTTTGCTGGTAGGACGAGGCTTTCCACCTCGTTGGGGGGTGTCAAAATTGTCCCTCCGGCGCTGCTGGTTCCCCCAACTCCTAGGCTTTCTGTCGGATGAAGCTCCTCGATCTTGGCCCTACTGCCAGTGTCTGATTTCTTGCCAGGCAGACACCGGCTTCTCCTGCCTTCTCTTGTGTTGGCGACTCCCATAAGTTTTGTGGTTCGTCTGGGCGTGCCTGATAGCCATTGCCATCAGTTCATCGTAACCCTGTGGGATCTCCACCCGCACAGCGTACGAGAACCTTCCGGGCCGGAGACCCTGCTTGAAAGCCGATTCGGCAATCCCCTTGTCCAGGTTCCTGTTTGCCAACGGTTAACGAAAGCTCTCAGCTCTTCGCAGTGTGCTTGCTTGCAGTTAAAGAGAACTGTCGAGGTCTGGGCCCCTTCGACCCTTAATATGAACGGGCCTACGAATATGTCGGCCAACTGCTACAATGTCTCTATAGAGTTCACCGGTAAATCGTAAAACCAACTGAGTGCCTCTCCGGACAGGGTCTCTTGGAATATGTTACAACAGACGGCGTCGAAGTAACCCTTAGCACACGTTTGGGATAGGAAGTTGTCCAGGTGCTGGTATGGACAACCGGCCCTAGAGTATGTCAGCTTTAGTGATTTTTGGGTGTCTGATCTACCGAATTCCAGAACCCGGGGTGAGAAGGGCCCGGCTCACTCATTGAACCTCGCGCTCTCCCGCGGTCTCGCGGCCAACGCTCGCAGCCTTCCTCTCGTTGGCCTCCATCTGGGCCTTCATATATGACACCGAGTCAGATAGTATTTGGAATGCCCGTGCGGTTGGGCTGATGGTATTATCCTCGAATGAATTACTTGCCCGCCGAGGGGCCGGGACGATCTCCGGTGGCGCTGTGTCTGTCGGGAACTCCTTTCCAGCTACGCCGGTGTCCCTCTCTCCCCCTGATGACTGTCCCACCTCTTGGTGTGGGGACTCTTTTCTCAGAGTGGCATTGCGCTGTTGTCCTCTTTCCAAGGCAGCCACCAGTGCGGCATTCACCGCTTCAACGTCTTGATACCGGGTATCAACTTCTGCCCTATCACGGTCGCTCTTTGCTCATAAGCGGTTGACTTCCGCTCTCATCTCTTTTATCTCTCTCGCCATATCATACTGGCCGGGACTGGAAACATCGTCCTGGCTGTTGTTGCCGACCAGCCTATCTTCCTCTCTGCTCGGGGCACCGGGGGACGCTGGTGCGGGTTCTAGACCCAAGACTTGGTGGGCTTCCTCCAGGCCCTTCCCGCGCGTATTCACCGACCGTACCACCCGGATCACGGTTGGTGGCATCCTTCTGACTGCAGCCACCAGCGGGCTACTCCTGGCCCGCCCCCGGGATTTTGGCAAGCACCGGCCCCAGAACCCGCCGGTCCTCCTCTGGAATTCTTTCCGTCATTTCTTCTGTACTTCCAGACATACTTGCCACGTAACCCTTTATTTTTTTATTTTATTTTTATTATCCATAGGTTGATCGATTCCCTTCCCGCTGGTAGGACAACACAACTTTTTGGACTCTTCCCACGGACGGCGCTAATTGTTTCTGTCTGAATTCGTAGACTCACAAACACCGGTGGACCTTGGTGTTATTCATTCCTGCAAATCCTGCTAACTAAGGGAATACCGGGCGGACCGGTCTATTCCGCTCCAATGCTTAAGTCAGTATAGTTGGGATAAACTGATAACTTAAGAGGGAATGAGTAGTTGAAGTATTGATTACCTATTAATGAGGGTAGTTAGGACTCATATATAGGATGTCGGGTATGAGGACTGGCATCACCCTTCGATGTGGGACTGGCCCCCTTCTGCACATATTGCTGGGTTGTTTCGGCCCCTGTTTAGGGAGCTGTCATCCCCGATCACAAGTAAAACATGCCTGGACGCGGGACCTGGTGTCCATGCTTTGTCCCCGGGCCCAGGGCCTGGTCCAGGAGTCCTGGCTGCGGGTCTGGGGGCCTGGGTAGCCTCTCTATGGCTACTGTCAACAAGTGTAGAGACAAGGTTGTATGCCAAGTCATATAAACCAGAATATATACTTAATTCCTATAGAGTGCTTTACATGGCGTGTAACATCACGAGATAAAACATAGGCATGCTTGAAGACTTAGCAAATACATTCGTTAACGCTCAAAACTAGAGCCAGAAAACAACCAAATGAGTCAGCATCAATACTATAAAGACATAAATGTCTAAAAATCGAGTATCAAGGACCGAGGCCATGAGCTAGCTAGTCGGGGCCGAAGCCAAGGGAAGACCGAGGCTGAAGCCAAGGACATGACTAGGCCGAGGCCGAGCTAGGGTGTAAGCCGAGCCGAAGCAAGGCAGGAAAGGGGCCGAGGTCAATCATAGGCGGGTGCAAGGCTGCCAAGGCCGAATCCAAGGTAGTGCACGGGCCGGCCGAGCAAGTGCCAAGACATGCCGAGGCCGAAGCCAAGGCGTTTCGATGCAAAGGCAAAGGCCTATGAGCCTTGTATGCTGGAGTCGAGGCCATGCAGGTTGCGAAGGGCCAGCCGAGGACGAGACCAAGGCTTGCCGAGGCATGAAGCAAAGACCTGACAGGGGGAGGCCGTGCAAAGGGCCGGAGGCATGCTGAGGCCGAAGCCAAGACGTGCCGGGGCGAGTGCATGGGCTTATAGGGCCGAGAGGGGCTGCGAGCCGTGTGCGGGCCAATGTCCAGAGACCGAGGCGGTGGCGGTATGTGGTTGTGGCGGAGTTGTTGGCCAAGCGGCGCGCAAGCCAAGCCACAGCCAAAACCAAGGCTAGGCAAGGCGATGTTTGGCGTACGCAAGAGTGCCGAAGCCGAGTCCGGGCAATGCACATGCATCCGCACATGTTCACAAGCATGTCTATTTGTTTCTTGACGAGCATATGCTCATTTATCTATGTGATTTTCGAGTTAACATCCTCAATTAGATTGGTGAACTCATATCAACATGCCATGAAAATGTGTAATGCGGTACATTGCATTCACATATAGCTATTGAGGGAATCGAACCATGTATGTATCATAAAATTCTCGTCCATTCATTTACTTGAGCAAATATGAGAGAATTAAGATTAAATGCCAACGGTTACATCGGTCTTGACCATAAAAAGTGTAACAACTAAGTATCATTAGTCACACATGTGAGGTCTATGCTTTCACAAAATAAACGGATTTGTAGTCACTTTGACTATGAAATCGAAGTCATATGCTTCATATTTATCGCAAATTATTTTTGCTTTCAAAATCCGTGATCATGAGGATATACTCTCATCTTCTTCTATGTATCACTTGTATACATTGACCATATGATTGCATTATTTGAAATTATTGAACTGATGTAGAACCATATCAATGACATGATTCTCTATCTTTTTTTCATTCAATGGCCCTATGTTCATGGCGCATTTTGCGGTCAATTTTTCTTTTTCTCAAAAGAACAATAGGGAATGTACCGAATTCAGGTCGAGACCAAGATTATGGTAACTCAATTTCAATATTTACTGTGACAATTTCCGTCACGTGTGGATGTTACAGCGACAATTTCTGTCGGACATCATGAGTTTGTCCCTTTTTATATAATGTGACTCCCTTAAGATCGTCACAAGTATCGACAATATTCTGTCGGAATCGTGATAAAATAGTCACGAAGAGTTGTGGTTCACAGTGACATCACAGCCATAAGAACAACTTTGGACGGTAACATCACAATTACCCCTTAGTGATACGCCGGGGTGGGTGGGGCCCCTTTGTATCGTCCTAGAAAAAACAAAAAGTCTCAACAATTTAAATTGCAGAAAGCATGAACTTTAAGAAAACCTTACTTGTTAGTTCACCAAATGAACTGCGTTGAAATATAAATTGCGCTTAAGGACTTGGTTTTGATCCTTATGCAAATTGGAGATGCTCTTCCATGTACGTGCAACGAAATAATCGTCGCAATTCCATCGCGATGCGTCATGCAATAAATTTCATGGAAAAGAGAAACATATGGTTAGTCATATTCACCATATTTATAGCAGTAAAACTGCAGTAACTGTTTTAATCCGTAGGGTAAAAACTTTTTTAACTGGGGCAAAAATAATTACTGTTTTACCTGGGTCGGATAAAAGGATCCAGGTTGAAACCGGGTCTACATCACGATCAGACGGGTTGGGTCGGATTTCTTGCTGCAAATTGCAGCAAAGGCGCGGAGCGGGAGGGCGGCGCGAGGTCGTCACCAGGACCGGCGGAGGATGCGCGTATCAGGACGGCGACCCTTGGACAGAGACTGCGTCTGCGGTGGGGTCGTCATCGAGCCGGAGGGCGGCGCTGAGCTTGACTTGATGGGCTCGGATCGGCAGCGTCCAAGGCTGCCTAGAAGCGATGGTGGCTTTAGGCAGGGCAGACGCGCGAGACTGCTGGCGTCAGCTTGGGCTGTGCGCTGGCGAGCAAGGTAGCAGCGTCGGACTGATTCGATCGGAGAAGGAGATGGGTGCCCTGAGTAGATTTATGGGTGCCCAGAGCATTTTCATTCTCTACCGACAAATATGTCGTCGGTAGAGTAAAATTGGTTCTTTGCCGACAAATTTATTGTCGGCAGAAGAATTTCTAGGGCTCTTACTTTTCCAACAAAGGAGTCGTCGGTAAAAAAATTCTGGGAAGTTTTCCGACAAACTCTTGTCGGCAAAAAAAAACAATATTTTAGGGGGGGTTAGGGTTTTGGCTCTTAAGCACAGGGTTAGAATTACATGATGATAACGTGTTTTAGGAGAAAAATAATAGATACAAATTAATATTTTATTCATTGATAAGGAGGCCTTTATATAGGCAATACATTAAGTATCCCGAATAATCTTGGATTCTCTCAACTAAACATTCTACTAATCTAGTTTAATTATGTCAAGACACACATCGGAAGTTACGGAATTAATATTTCTTGAACATGCTGCTATTTTTTTATTTCTTCTAAATTGTTAAAAAATGTCAAAATTGTATCAAATTCGTCAATATCAAAGTCGTGCAAAGTTACCATCAATCATCTATATCTATACTATTATTAAAAGAACCTACTTTGTCAACCAAAACAGAAAAATTTGAAAAAAATAAACCTGAAATATTAAAATACTTTAATATAGAAATAATCTGTAAGGATAAAATAGTAATTCAAAAGATTTAAAATTTAAAATAAAATAATAAAAATATGGTGGTTTAGGGTTTGCTTAGTTGATCTCCAAGAAATCGCCGTATTCCTCATGGTAAAAACATAACCAGTTTGGGAACGTCCTTTGTGTGGATCAGATAAATATCCAGCATCAGCGAATCCTACCATTTGGTGTATCTTGGTAGGAGGGGGTATTACCGAAGCCATATCGTGACCACGCTTTGGCATCCTAATGATCAGAAGCTGTGTCGGTATCGGCGGCGTTGCGGCGAGAAGCCAAGCCAGGGCCGGACTGGACGGCATGCCTGTGGTGATCCAAGCCGTGGTTGCCGTCGTGGGTTACAAGGGTTCGGCCAATGGTCGAATCCTGATGAGTGTATCGATAGAACAAGCCCATGTCGCTGGTTCCTTTCAAGTATCGAAAGATAGTCTTGATTCCAGCCCAATGACGTTGTGTTGGCGCAGAGCTAAATCTAGTTAACAAGTTCACCGACAATGCAATATCTGGCCTAGTGCACTGAGCTAAGTATAGCAAAACTCTAATAGCACTAAGATACATATATTCAGATCCCAAGACCTCTTCGTCATCCTCTTTCGGATGAAACAGATCTTTGTTGATATCCAGACTTCTAACAACCATGGGAGTGCCTGTAGGATGCATAACTTTGTCCATGTTAAATCGCCTGAGCATCTTTCGGACATATGCAGATTGGTGTACAAAGATTCCACCACTTCGGTGCTCTAGTTCTAGGCCTAGGCAAAACCGAGTCCTTCCTAGATCTTTCATCTCGAATTCAGATTTTAAGTAGCTTGCGGTCTTGTTGATCTCATTTAGAGTTCTGATGATGTTCATATCATCAATGTAGACGACGACTATGACAAATCCTGAACTTGTTTTCTTTATGAACACACAAGGGCATAACTCATCATTCTTGTATCCCTTCCCAACCAAGTAGCCGCTCAAGCGATTATACCACATTCTTCCGGACTGCTTAAGTTCATATAGAGAACGTTTGAGCTTGATAGCAAAAGCACTTCGTGGTTTCTGCTGACTTGATTTGGGTAGTGAAAGTCCATCAGGTACTTTCATATACATGTCGGTATCTAGATCCCCATAAACATACGTTGTTACAACATCCATAAGCTGTATATTGAGTCTCTCTGAGACTACCAAACTGATTAGATAACGGAAGGTAATAATGTCCATGACCGGAGAATATGTCTCCTCATAATCAATTCCAGGGCGTTGAGAAAAACATTGCGCCACGAGTCAAGCTTTATATCACTGGACTTCGCCATTCTCATTGCGCTTTCTGAAAAAGACCTATTTATGTCCAACTGGCTTCACTTTCGGCGGTGTAGGCACAACCGGTTCGAATACTTGCCTTTTCTTTAGAGAGTCTAGTTCAGCCTGGATTGCTTCTTCCCACTTCGGCCAATCCGCCCTTCGTTGGCACTCACCAACAGAGCGGGGTTCCATTTCGTCGTCGTCAATGATCTCTTGAGCAACGGTGTAGGCGAATGCATCATCGATATACATGGAAGACATTTCCATAAGATTGTGCATGCATAAGAAGTTTAGTGAGATTTCCTTGTTCTCCAACATCAACGGTGAGTCTGAGGCATCCCCCAGGAAATTCAGAGTTGATTCTTGGACATAGGTATAGTCGGAGATAATCTCGTGTGACGGCGTCACAGTATCGATGATGAGCGGATCGCTTTGTACCGGAACACATGTCCTCTTTCTAGGTACAGTGTCCTTGGAATCGAATGGTCTCTCTCCCTCTTCCTCGGGGGATCCGAAGTCGACGCCGGCTCTCCACTTGAGGGGGTCGAGCCTAGGTTGCCGACGGCACCTAGGACACAGGTCTCGAGACCGGCGGTGCGTGGTTGTCGTCCATGTCGAGGGACGTTGAGCCTGGCAGGTACATTCGCAGCAGGTATAGTTGATCTTGTCATTTTCGCGATATCGGTAAAGGAGTCGGGCATTGAATCCACAACCTTTTGTAATTCCAATATGCATTGCACTTCCGTCTCACACTGAGACGTGCGGGGATCATAATGAGATATAGTGGGAGAGAACCACGTCAATTCCTGACGTTCCTTTGGGATGGATGCGTTCCCATCTCCCCCTAACGGCGGGAAGGAGGTCTCATCAAAGTGACAATCTACAAATCTTGCAGTAAATAGATCACCTGTCGTAGGCTCTATGTAGCGGACAATCGTTGGTGCTTCAAATCCAAAGTAAATAGCTAATCGTCGTTGAGGACCCATCTTGGTACGCAGTGGAAGCGTTATTGGCACATATACGGCACAACCAAAGGTGCACAGATGCGAAATGTCAGGCTCGTAACCAGTTACCAGCTAGTACGCACAGAAAGGTTGGCTATCTGTGGGTCGTAGACGAATAAGCATAGCTGCATGTAGTATTGCATATCCCCATGCCGAAACCGGCAAGTTAGTGGCCATGACAAGGGACTGAGCAATGAACAAGCTTTGCTAGTGAACAAGCTTTGCAATGAACAAGCTTTGCTAGTGAACAAGCTTTGCAAAACGAGCGATGGGCATTGGACATCGCCACGAAGGCATGAGTAGAAGGGGTCAGCCGGTCCTCTCCTTGGAGTTGAGAGGTTGCCAGCGTCTGTACCGAGGCCGAACAATGGGCGTGGCGCCTAGGCACGGTGTTGGCAACAAGTTCTTCGTAGTGCTGATCTCTCTTTCGTTTATGTGATTTGAAAAACGGATGACCGTGGGAGCATTTCAGAATACGAATCATCAGATCGCGACCCGGATGGCCGAGTCTATCATGCTAAAGTTTGTAAGCCTCTTTATCGCATAGGATAACGACATTAGATTCAATGGCTCGAATGGTTGTGAAATACATTCCATTTCGAACACGCTTACACTTCTCCACAATGCGAGTCGCAGATTTTGAGTGGAGGTGATCAACAAATATTCAGTTTCATCTTCAACATAAGTGTTGAGGTGATAATCGTTGTCACGTACATCCTTGAAAGCCAGCAAGGTTCGGGGCGCCTTCAGCGCATACAGAGCGTTAGATACTCTAATTTCGGTGCCGTTAGGCAAGAGAAATTGGGCAGGACCTCGACCTTTGACGATCGGTCTTGTTCCTGTCATTGTGGATAGCGACGATCCGTGGGGCATAAAATCTGTAAACAATTGCCGATTCAGGAGAATGGTGTGTGTCGTTGCATAATCCAACAAACACTCGATCTCGCCGTGAAACATCTAAAAAAGCAATGTAAATTGAATCAAACGTCTATATAAGACATGGCGAGTATACTTGAATATAATTGGAATTCAATCCCTTATAGAGTGTTGGGGCAATCCCATATAGGGTGTTGGGGCAATATATCATCACAAAATGAGGTGTTCGGGCCAACGATGTAGAGCTATGTTCAGGTCGACATGTACTAGCTCTACATATATATAGTTGACGAAACCTTGACTTGGCACCGAGGAAACATAATTTTTAGAAAAAAAATATCTTTTTTTTATTTATATATAGCCATGAGAATGGACAAAGGCCGAGCCTCGGTCGTGCGTAGAGCAATCTGATGCTAAGGTTGTGCTATGACCGAAGCATATCAAGTCCGAAGACAAGGCGATGTCGTGGCTAAATTTTTTTTTTTTCGGTGTCGGGTCGGCAGCGGAGGTGCTGGCAGGCTGCACATGGGTGCGTGCCGGCAGCAGGGCTGCGAGGGTTTCGTGGCTGCCGAGCCTCGACTGCCAATGCGTTGTCGAGGCATGCTGCGCGTTGCCGAGGGCATGCGCTGTGAGGCGATGCCGAGACACGCTGCGCAGGCTATCGAGGCGCTGCCGAGCAGGCTGTCGAGGCGCGCTGCTGAAGGCTGCCGAGGCGCGCTACATAGGCTGCCGAGGGAGTTGCAGGCTGCCGAGGAGCGCTGCGCAGGCTGCCGAGGCACCGCCTGCCGATATGTCTTGTCGCGATATTTGCAATTTTCTCATTTTGTTTTGTGATTTGGTTTCGATATGAGTTAGCATCACCAATTTCGTGGTGAACTCAAAATAATTATTTCTTTGGAAATTTGACGCATTGAACCATTAATGCTTTCATAGGGGATGTAAAAATCTCGTTTCATTCATTGAATAAGAGAAATTTAATTGATGACAACTTTGAAAAAAATACATAAAGGATGTTCTAAAACAACGACTTATTGAACAAAGTCGTGTGCTATGACTAGAAACAAGCCAAAAAAAAATAGCAATGTAATCAAACTTGAACATGAGTCATAAACATAGAAGCTTATTCATAATCCGGAGTATCATACTCCTTTGTCCTACGTTTCTTGGTAGGTTGGAAGTCATCGATGGTGTGTTGAGTATCTTCCTCATCATCTTCTTCCTCGAAGTCTTCATAGTTGGCTTCTTGAGCCATATATTGCTTGTGTTTCTTGTAGGCGGCTTGGACATCTCTACTAGCTTTGCAATTGCGCTGAAGATGATTCCTGGAGCCACATTTGAAGCAAGGAACCAAAGCTTGATTGGGTGCGTGGCCACCACGCTTGGAGCCGAAACCGGGACTGTTTCCTCCTTGGGGAGTAGCGGCAGCGCCGCTGTCCCTCTTCCAAGTGAGGTTCCGGCTAGAGTCGGCGCCTCCTCTTCCTTCTCGTCCGCCGCGTGTTACCTTTGGCGCACGTGGTGGCGATGCTTGACGTTAACGAGGTTGATTCCTCTGTTTGAGAGCCTTATCACGGGCTTGGTGAGTTTCCGCAATGAATTTCAGACCTCTA
The DNA here is from genome assembly GCA_963682095.1 of Potentilla sterilis. Lineage (NCBI taxonomy): Eukaryota > Viridiplantae > Streptophyta > Magnoliopsida > Rosales > Rosaceae > Potentilla > Potentilla sterilis. The sequence continues at coordinate 22,899,321 of OY821760.1, forward strand.
GGCCTGTTGTTGGTAGTATGGATCAACTCATGGTACCTCTCTTTTCGTTGGAGCACATTCATCAAGTCACTGAATGTCTTGATGGTGCCCTTTTTAAGGAGATCACGGTACTGATGCGACAACATGGACGCAGATTTTGGGAACGTTGTGAACGTCTTCTCCATCATGTCGTGGTCGGTCTTCTCGACGCCACAAAGTCTGATGATATTCCTGGACGGTATCAAAGTCCAATAAGTAGATTTTCTCCCAATCTGACAATAAGTCAGGAAGCTGTGCATCATGCACATTGTCGAAGCAATCTTTGAAAATGTCCCATAGCTCTTTGGGATATGTTTTCCTTAGATATTGCTTCTGGAGCGTTGGATGGATGTGACGCCTGAGAAACATCAGGGCTTGAGCCTTTTGTTCAGGAGAAGCTTGCAGGTGTTCATCCTCTGGAGGGACAATGGTGGCCGTGAATCTCTTTCTGATGAAGGTAATTCTCAACATCAGAGACCCACCTCTTGTATTCCTTGCCTTAGACATCCAAGATGTCGAATTCTGGACGCTAAGTGTCAGCCATCTACAAGATGCAAATAGGGAGACGTTAGTATCGATCATAGCGAGTACTAAGCAAGTTTGATTATATTTTTAGAACATGTGCCAAGATGTGTTATGGTCACATAAATCGATGCAAATCGTGACTTCAAGTTACTATCGATATCTTCCCTTTTGTTCTCTTTTAAAGAGAGACGTTGTGGTTCACAGTAACGTCACAGTTACAAGCACAACGGTGGACGATAACGTCAGAGTTAGCCCTAAATCGTTGGTACCGAGGGAGTCAATTCTTCGTGTACCGTCCCGAGAAGCGAAAGAATCGGGATGATGTAGGAGGGACATGAAAAGGTCCCGGACGAAAAATAAAATTCCCAAGAAATTGAAATTCGGAAAGGGGCAACGTTTAATAAATATTTACCTCGTTAATTGATTCTTGATCGAAAGAAACTTGAGATTTGGAGAAGCTTGTTTTCTTCGATTTTTCTTGGTTTCTTCGAAGCAAGGACGAAGGCTTTGAAGAACGCTTGATTGACTTGCGATCAATTTTGGACGTCGGGGGAGTGTGTGCGAGGGATTGCACACACAAAATATCGAGAGAGGGCTGTCGAGCGTCGAGGCTGCATAGGAGGCTGTTGCGCTGTAGGGGCGTGCGAGCTGCCGAGGCTGTTGCGCGAGCTGTCGTGCGAGGGGCTGCGCGGGGGACTATCGGAGGAGGCTGCAACGCAGGATGCCGAGGCTGCGGTGCGGGATGCTGAGGCTGCGGAGCCGGACTGTCGGCAGGGCTGCGCGGCAGGCTACCCGGGGTGCTCGTGATGGATGTCGATAGGGGATGTCGAGGCTGCTGCGCGGGTTGCTCGCGTTGTTGGAAGGGACTAGGGGTTGCCGAGAGGGACTGTCGACAAGGCTGGGCTGTCGAGCGAAGGGTGCCGAGCGTGGCTGTCGGCAGAGCTGCGCTGCCGAGTGGGACTATCGGCAGGGACTAGGTCTACCGATATAGAGAGTGTCGGTAGTATACTGAATTGGCACTAGGGAACAATGAATTTTTTTTTTTCGAATTTTTTTTTTTTCAGAATCAGGGTTTTTTTTTTTTTCTTTTCTAGGGCTATTAGACAACAGGCTACGAGCAAAAGTGATTGATAACGTGTTGTAGGAGAAACAAAGGATAAGCAAAGCGTAATCTTATTGATTGATAAGGAGGCCTTTATATAGGCATTACAACAAGAAACCCTGTAAATCTGGGATTCTCTATCTACTATAGATTTTAGATATCTAGTCTAATTAGGTTAAGACACATTATGAAAGTTACAGAATTAACCTTCCTTAAACAATACTTTGATATAGAAATAATCTGTAAGTATAAAATAGTAATTTAAAAATATAAAATTTAAAATAAAATAGTTTAAAGATGGTGGTTATCAGAAAATTCTTCCCTCTACTCTTAATTTCTCTCCACATCCTCCACATACGTAGGGTGTGGGTTAAGCTAGTTTAATTGAAATGAACATCTATGCAACTATGTATAATAAGAATATGCTCTAATGTAACTACCATGAGAGTCATTCTTGCATACTCTTGTTCGATCTTGTGTGTTGAAATGGTCTAATCATTCTGACAGGACCCGTCCCGGATTTCACCCTGAAATCCGGATAAGGTCCTGCGGGGACCACCTTAAGACTAACTCTATCGATAAATCGATAAAGTCAATCTTAGGATGAACAACCCTAAGACCTGCAACAACCAAAAACACTCCTAAATCCAGATCCATTCTCAACACCTGGAGCCACCTGCTCCCCAAATCACAACAACCGCCACAAATAAACACAAAAACAAACTCAATTTATAGCCATTTGACTCACAAGTAATCAGAGCAGTCTAAAACAAGGAACTGGAAATGCAAATGGAATAGAACAAGAATATAATATGAAAATAAAAGAATAAGGGATCACAGATCCCACCTAGCGGAAACGACAATGATGATAGCTATGCCTCGACTCCGAGTACTCTTGACCCCTGATCAATACTCTGCACACTGGGCGATTTAAAACGAAGGGCCCAGGGGAAAATAATTTAAAAACGTTAGAGTGAGTGGATGAAAATAATATGATTTAATATAGTACTTTAAATGAAAGTATTATATTACTTTCCCACAGTTTTAGAAATCAAAACCACAGTGCATGCATTATAAATAAAACGTCCCACGTTTTAAGAAAATCATATTTAAAAATCATCAGCCCCGCTGATATAAAATCAAATAAATAAATAATTATTCTTTTTCTATGTATTCAAAACAATATACTTTTGAAAACCATTTGTGATGTTTCTCGACCAATCCCATTGGTCGCATAAAAACCCCAGCCCCGCTGGTTTGGGAATTTATTAAAATCTGAAAGTCTCAAAAAGGAAATATTCCCGAAACCCAAGTGATATAAAATCCTGACCAATCCTATTGGTCATATCATATAATAACATAGGGGAAACGTACTACCCACCATTTAACAGTAGCCCCTAGGGCTAAGGGTCAATACATCAGGGTCCCCAACAGCGTCAACACGTTATGCCCGTATATGTCGACCACCGAGCGTGAATCTGACCTATATGGTCAAGTCGTCACCTTGCGTGGGCTCAGGCGACTAAGCTAGCTAGCATCAACATATACATAAATCCTGACCCTGATATGGTGAAAACAAAACAGAAATTACATATCCCCTTATATATCATAAATCCGTACGGTTCCCGACCGTACCCCTGAGGCTCATATATATATAATCACATAAACTCGTAGCCTCAAAAGAATATATATACATCCGACATGTCCCACATGTCATAAAATAAATATAAAAAATGATATATAATTTCGACATCTCACATGTCGAAAATCACAAATAATGAAATGATAAACTCCCCGGAAATCTCATTTCTGGTCGTGCAAATATAAAATACAATAAAACGATTAAGTATGATTTATCGAATCCGACTATTTTCAGAAATCTCATTTCCGGTCATTTCATTTAAATACCATTAAAACTTTTCCGTACAATCAATTATGAACAATTAAAAACATATTATTTCCGGAAACCTCGTTTCCGGATAAAATCATGTACTACTAAAATCGTAGTAAAAACATAACCCCCAAAACATATTTCTTTAAATATCATATCATTTAATTATTTAAATTATCATCCTTCTCAAATCATTTACTTAAATCAAACTGCATTTTATTAAAACAATTATGCATGCATTTATTTAAAATAAAAATCCACTCACAGTACTGCCGAGCGCGCCGCTAATCTGATCTCTCGTCCCGTCGAATAACCTCTCGACCTGTAACAGGGACGAAATTCTAAATATTACGAAACTCGGAATTTAATTATAATCGATAAATCTACGGACGTCCTCACTCGTCCGAAACTTCCAATTTTTCCTTTTTCACTTATCGGTATAGGAATTTCGCCTCAATACCGAATAATCTAAGTCCGAAATTACTCAGGACACCCACTCCGTGTCCGATTAATTCTTTTCCTAGTTATTTCGTCGTAAAATTCTTTTAATCAGCTTTTACCCTTTTTATGGTAAGTCAACCGTAACTTTTAATGGTCAAACAGTAATTCTGAAAGTCAAACAGTAAATGGTTAAAATTCAATTACTATTTACCATTTACTGTTAACTGTTTACTATTTACTTTTACAGTTTATCTTTTTATTTTTACTAATTACTGTTTTACCATTTACTTTTCACCTTTTATCATTTTACTTTTATCTTTTTACTATTTACCGGTTACTGTTCATCATCCCCTACCTCTCGCCGCCGGAACAGTGGCGCCGCCGGAGCGCCGCCATCGCCGCCGGCAGCTCTGCCACCGGAGGTCAAAAACACCTCCAATCGAAGCCAATTTCACCCAACATCATCACCACCACCTCAGAACCTCATCCCCGACATCTCCGCCGCCAGAAACAGCCCCAGCAGCCGAATGTAGTTTTGAACTTGCAGATTCCCTCCAAGTTCAAAACTACCAAAAATTCGGCCAATCCATCATCAAACCACCCTTAATCCACTCCGAACAACATTCTAAACATTAATTCGACCTCTAATTACCACACAAACATTCAATTCACAAACTTCACCAAAAATCATAAAACCCTAAAAAATTTCAAATTCCAATTCCCCCTTACCTGGTGCAATTTTGTCCAATTCCCTCCATGGAATGATTGCACGGATCAAGGTCTTCGATTCCCGACCGGAATCGAGACGAACGGCTACCGGAGGAGGGCAATTCCGGTTCAACACAGTCGAACCCATTCGGGCGTCGCACCGCCGAACCGCGGCGTTTCACACCGCGCCGCTGCCACCGATGCGACGAGCAAGCCGAGCCGGTCCGAACGTGACCGATGCGCCGGCCCAGTTCGGCCGGACGGCGGGTATTCGGCCGAAGTTGGGCGGAGTCAGGGGAGAGGAGAGAGAAAGAGAAGGAGAGAAGAAAAAGAAAAAGGAAAGAAAGAAAGAAAAGAAAATTGCCGTTTCGGGAAAATCCCGGCTATTTATACTCGTCCAAAATCGGACAATTCCCGATTTTACATCACAACTTTTTCGTACAAACTCCAAATTGGACGTGCTACGTGTCCACAAACTCGTTTCAACGTCCTCTACCTTATCATGAAACAAAAACCTCGGTCGGGTCAACTTATTTAAAAGTCAACATTTAGAACTTCCGATTCGTAAAAACAATTCCCGAGGAGTAAAAGTCAAAATAACCCAGATAAAAGGTAATTTGAAGTTCGGGTCGTATCACATTCAATCCAATCTCGTTTTAAACAATACAAAGTTAATCTTTACAAGATAAGAGAACAAAATCCCTTTTGAGTTTGCCTGATGAAACAGTACTAATGTGTTGAGAACATCCCTCAACTGTGTATGATATCCAGAACAATCTAATACATCCAATGATCTATATAAGTTCGAGGGAGAAAATGTTACTCCAATTTAATTAAGAGTGATCGTTGGGTACAGAGAGCCTTGTTAATGTCAATGGGCAAGAGAGAAATGTAAGGATATGACATATTTCTCCATGTGCTTCATGCTGCTGAATATGATTAGAACTTAGAAGACACAACCAAAAGTTTAGGGGATTGATCCATATATTCTCCCTTAAAGTTTGAATCTGTTATATACACAACTAACACAGGTGTCTCAAGTCATACATCTGTAAGCTGAAATTGAACAATTACAAGTTTATATTATTTAGTGCAACAACTATTGGTACAACAGAGCAAGTGATTAGAAATATTAAGCACTTCATATTCCCTATTAAATGCATTTGTGTATAAATATCGTGGGAAAATCTAAAGAAGATAACTGAAATATATCTTAGTAATTGCAGCCATTATGAGATACAAATGCCTTTTATGGGAGGGTTTTGTATTATGATGCATTCACTATAAATACTAGGTTCCTATACTCTCTTAAGTACTAGCAAATCAGTTCTTGCCCCATAGAAAGATTGCATAAGTAAGAGAAGTATAGAAGATCGGTGTTTGTTCAAGAGATGGCTGCTCCAATTTCAGCAGGTACTTATTCATAATTCTATTTAACTACATAGTTATCTCTCTATATGTGTGTATGATTGTGTATGTGTGTACAGTAAATGTGTTTATATTTGTATGCAATTGTGTTGGTGTTTCAGATTTACACTTTCAATTGGTATCAGAGTCAATTGCATATTTCATAAACTAATTCATTTTGAGTGTAAGAGTCTGTACCTTGCAATAACAAAGAATGATCATATGATAATTATGTTATTAAGGCCTAAGTATTGTTTCTAAATGACCCAACACCTAACCCTTATTTTAGGCCCAAAGTTCACATACATACTTACACACGTGCACAACTTAATTGACAATCTCAATTCAGTTGCCCAGGTCGTTGTCATCTTCTTCCTTTTTTCCCAGAATTGGGAAATAGGGTTCTAGAGAAAATTATGAAATTGATCCTGTGATTTCCACATCATTGAAACAAATTTATGTAAGATGCATGTTCGAAATTGCTGTATATGTCTATGCCTTTTCAATTAACTCTATTTGCAGCGCAGCAGGAACACCAGGTTAGTTGCCAATTTCGAAATTTTCTTTTATATATTCATGATTTCTGTTGATTGAGTATTTGAACACTAGAGGCATTCCTGCCATACTCATAAATTAGAGTAGATGGAGACCAGATGAAATTTGCTTTAGTGTGGTTGATCTTGAATTTTTTTATGTTTGGAATTGATTGAGAATTTCTGAATGATCAATTGTTTGCTTTTGTGTTGTATTTGATTTACATATATTTGTTCGTCTTCAAATTATTGACAAGATTATATCTCCCAGGCTTTCATTATCTTGCTCATTGAAATTTGTTGATGAACAGGTTGTTCTCTTTATTTGGATTTAACTTGGCTTGCTGTGTTAATGATTAAAGAGTAATAACCACTGGTTCTAGATTGCAAGATGATATTTTGATACATGTTGTACACATCAATCTGTCAATATATTATTTTTGAGATCATTTGGATATGGAACTAGGAACATTGTGTCTTTAATTTTTGGAACTAAATTGTATCTTCAACAGAAGGATTGACTATTATGTTCTTAAAAGTAAAACAGTGCATCATGAAATATTAGAAGCCAAATTCAATGAACTGGACTTTTATTCTTGCTACACATGTGTTGACTACTCCAGGGATATATTGGTTTTTACTGTTTTGGTTTTGCAATAAAGAAACTTAAGCAATAACCTATTCTTTTGCCATACAGGTAAGATTTGTTATTGGAAACTAATATGCATCTTTTGGGGATTCTGATTACCATATTTATGTTTTGATTTCGAGTTATTTTGGTGTGACTTGATTTCTTTTGTATTCTTAGTTTTCTGGAACTGTTTTGACAAAAACTAAGGCATAAAATTAAACTTTATTTTCTTTCTTTCCAGCTTTGAACACCTTGGGATTATCCCTTGCAACCATTGAACCTCTCAATGGCTGTAATTTTAAGAAGTGGAAGCAGACCATAGAGCTTTACCTTGGCCTCCAGAACATTGACTGGTGCTTGACTGAAGCTGAACCAGTTATAGATGACACTAGTACTCCCCTAGCACGTGAGAAACACAGAGATCGGGTTAGAGCCAACAGGATGACCAAGCTTATTCTTAAGCAAACCATGACTGATGTGGTTAAGGGAAGCATTGCTGACAGTGATACAGCTACTGAGTTTATGGCTGCTATTGCTTCAAAGTTCCGAGAGAATGAGAAGGCTGAGATTTCTCTTTTGCTGGACATGTTGATGGGAACCAAGTATGATTCCTCTAATAGTGTCCGTGAGCATATCATGAGGATTATCGACATCACCACTAGGCTTGGAGATTTGGAGGTTCCTCTACCCTCTGAGTTTGTGGTGCATCAGTCACTTAGAACTTTGTCTGCCTCTTTTGGTCAACTGAAAACCACCTATTTCACCCAGAAGGATAAGTGGAATTTGAATAAGCTAATAGCGATATGTGTGCAAGAGGAAGATAGGATCAAGAGGGATGAGCCTCTAACTGTGAATTTGGTTTCAAAGGCGAAATGGAAGGGGAAAGGCAAAGTTGTTGTCTCTAAGGGAGCTAGTTCTGGAGAAGGTACCAGCGGGACCAAGCCTTACAAACTTGGCCCCAAGAAGCCTGTGAGCAATAAGGGTAAGAAACTAGGAGTCTTCAAATATTTTTTCTGTAAGAAGGAAGGGCATATGAAGAAGAATTGCCAAGGATTCAAGGATTGGATGGCAAAGAAGGGTAAGTTACAGTTAGATATTTTCTCAATTGAGGTTAATTTAGTTGATTTCTCTTCTAGCTAATTCCTGGTGGATTGATACTGGTTCTCCGATTCACATTACGAATTCATTGCAGGGCTTTCTAAGCAAGAGAGCTCCAAGGAGAAATGAGGTGCAAGTAGCAGTTGGGAATGGCATGGGAGTGAGTGTGAAGGATATAGACACAGTTCGTCTAGTGGTAGGGTCTGGCACTCATGTTGATTTGAATAATGTTTACTATATTCCTTCTATGAAAAGGAATTTGATTTCGGTCTCTCAGTTAGTTAAACAGGGATGTACCTTTTTCATCGACTCTTATGGAATAAAAAATTCTCATGATTCCCATTAAATTGGCTCAGCTTGTTTGTTGAATGATTATTGGTCCCTTAAGTGCTTTTATCCTAAAGAAATATTGCTGATTGAGAATGCTCAGAATGATATAAGTAAAAAGAGAAAATATAGTGAGAATTCAGCTTATCTTTGGCATCGAAGACTTGCACACATATCTAAAAAAGGATTGCAGAGAATGGTGAAAGAAAACTTGCTGCCAGAATTAGATTTTTCTAATTTTGATACCTGTATTGAATGTGTGAAGGGGAAAATGACTAAGTCTAGGAATAAGGATTCCAATAAGAGTACAGAACTTCTGCAACTTATCCACACAGACATTTGTGGACCTTTTGCAAATCAGACCATATGTGGTAATAAGTATTTTATTACTTTCATGGATGACTACACCCGGTACTGTACTTTGTTTCTCATCTCAGAAAAATCCCAAAGTCTAGAAAAATTCAAGATTTTTAGAACTGAAGCAGAAAAAAAAATTGGGGAAGGAGATTAAAGCAGTGAGGTCAGATAGAGGAGGGGAGTATTATGGTAGATATACCGAAGCTGGACAGAAGAAGGGGTCTTTTGCTTTGTATTTGCAGGAACATGGAATACAAGCTCAATACACAACTCCAGGCTCACCAGAATCAAATGGTGTGCCAGAGAGAAGAAATAGAACTCTTCTCAACATGGTGAGAAGTATGATGTGCACCTCAGGTTTTCCTAGATACTTGTGGGGAGAGGCTCTTAAAACAGCTAATTACATCACAAATAGGACTCCGAGTAAGGCTGTAGCTAGAACTCCTTTTGAGTTATGGAAAAACAGAAAACCAAATGTGCATCATGTGCATGTTTGGGGCTGCAAGGCTGAAGCTCGTCCATATAACCCTCGAGAAGGAAAGCTTGAACCAAAGACAATCTCAGCTCACTTCATTGGATATCCAGAGAATTCCAGAGGTTATAGATTTTACTGCCCTTCTCATACCACAAGAATAATTGAGACCAACAAGGCTGTTTTCCTTGATGAAATCAATTATTCTCACACCTATGAAGACCTTGAGCTTGAGTTTCAAGAGTTAACTGAAGATGAGTCTGAAGACAATGTCATCCCCATCACTTTAGAGGCTGCAGTTGGAGACATTTAACCACCACAACATGAAGTTGTTGTAGCAGATCAAGATGATGATCGTGTAAATGCAGTAGCTGACCAGAATGAAGTAGAACAAGAACCTGAGCCTCAAAACTTACAGGTTGCGCAAGTTAATGCAGGAGCACCTCCTCAACGACTTAGAAGATCTGGAAGAGTTAGAAAACCTGCCATTAACCCACAAGAGTATATTGTGTACTTACAAGAAGCTGAATTTGATTGGGGAGAAGAAAATGATCCTGAAAACTTTAGACAAGCCATCAATAGTGATCAAAGCTTGAAGTGGACAGAAGCAATGGAAGCTGAACTCAAATCTATGTATGATAACAATGTATGGGAGTTAGTTGAGCCTACTGGAACTCACAAGCCGATTGGCTGTAAGTGGGTTTTCAAAACCAAAAGGTGTGCTGATGGATCAGTGGAGAGATTCAAAGCTAGACTAGTGGCGAAGGGGTTCACGCAACAAGAAAGAATAGACTTTATTGAGACTTTTTCTCTGGTGTCTACCAAAGATGCATTCCGAATCATAATGGCTCTAGTAGCTCATTATGATATGGAATTGCACCAAATGGATGTTAAAACGGCATTCCTCAATGGTGATTTGGAGGAGGAGATTTACATGAAACAACCGGAAGGTTTCATAGAGCCTGGAAAAGAACATTTAGTGTGCAGACTGAACAAATCCATTTATGGGTTGAAGCAGGGCTCACGACAATGGTACCTAAAGTTTGATGCAGTAGTTACTTCTTTTGGCTTTGTTGAAAATCTTGTTGATGAATGTGTCTACATGAAAGTCAGTGGCAGAAACTTTATTTTTTTGGTGTTATACCCAATGCTCCTATGTCCAAAGGTGACAAGTTGAACAAAAATCAATGTCCTAAGAATGAGTTAGAGAAGGAGGACATGAAAACCAAACCATATTCCAGGCTGGTGGGAAGCCTAATGTATGCACAAGTGTGCACTAGGCCGAATTTAGCCTATGCAGTGGGTATGTTGATGAGATTTCAATAAAATCCAGGACATGAGCATTGGGTTGCTCGAAAGAAAGTGTTAAGATATCTTTAGAAAACAAAGGGTTATAATTTGGTGTATAGAAGAGTTAAAAGTCTGGAAGTAGAAGGTTATTCTGATGCAGACTTTGCCGGACAATTTCCATATTCTGGAAAATCGACATCAGGCTATGGAAGAGTGTAAAGCAACAGCAAGTAGCAACCTCTACCATGATGGCTGAGTACATTGCTATTTATGAGGCTGCATGTCAAGGACTCTGGATAAAGAATTTTCTTGCAGAAACCAAGCTAGTTGACAGTATTTTTTCAAGATCCTTAAAGATTCATTGTGATAACTCTGCTGCAGTTTATTTCACAAAGAATAACAAGAGATCCACCAACTCCAAGCACATTGACTTGAGGTATTATAGTGTCCGAGAGAGAGTGAAGCATAAGAAGTTGATTATTGCCAAAATCAACACCTTGAACCAATTAGCAGACCCTTTCACTAAGCCATTGACCATTTCAGCTTTTGAGAAACTTACTGAACATATAGGCATTCTGCCTAATCTAGAATAGTTGAATTTTGTGGGAGTTTGATTGCTAAGTTCAGTGGGAGTTAGTGTTCATGTAGGAAAGCTGAAAATTTTATCTCATTGAGCTTAAACTTTATGAATTTATTTACAAATGAAATTCATGTTTTACTGGATCCAAATATATGTATTTTGTTACTGCAGTACTTGTTACTTTTCCTGTGATTCTTTAAATAACTGTTACATAATTGTATACAGCTTCAGGTTATGAGTTATTTTTGAATCATTTTATTTTCATTCCAGACTTGAGCTGGATAACACATTTAGAATAGTTGCTGATGCAATTATGTGTTGAGGTTCAGGCATATGGAACCATTAAGAGGACCATATACAAATGCATTTAGATGATTCTTTAAATCAGCATTGTATATATTAAGTGATATCTTGTGTCTCATGTAGTTCATGGTCATGATGTTTTGTGATTGTAGAGCAACTGTGCTTTTAAGTGCAACCTTTTCTGCAGTTCTTCATCATGATTATGGATTGACAGAGATGTGATTAGACATTTGAATGCTTTTTGTCTCTGGTGCACACTTTAGATTAATTACTATGTCTGGAACTACAGTATTCTTGTTGTATAAACATGTAACTGTTCAAATGGGAGATTGTAAGTTGAAATTGAACAATTATAAGTTTATAGTTAGTGCAACAACTATTGTTACAACAGAGCAAGTGATTAGAGATATTAATCAATTCATATTCCCTATTGAATGCATTTAGTGCATGTTTGGTAGGGAGGACTAATAAGGACCTCCTTATTTTTTAAGACTCCCTTACCTTAAGTTGTCTTACCTTAAGTTTCACTAACTTTGTCCCATGTTTGGTGTTGCCTTACCTTAAGTTTCACTAACTTTGTCCCATGTTTGGTGTTGTCTTACCTTAAAGTTTCACTAAGTTTCACATACTTGTAGCAATTTCTTCCATAAAAGATTTTAATGATTCATCCATAAACGCATACAATTGAATGAGTTGAAACACATGCATTGACTATTAAGCAAGGGAAGAGTGAAACTTACTTAACAACTGAATAGGAAGGATTGTCCTGAATTCTTACATAAGTACTTACATTCCAATTACAGTAGTGCCTATCACATACACAAGTCCACAAGTAATAATCACCACACTCAAAAACTACAGCCATTTCACTGATGTTAAAAGTTCATGATAAAAAAATCAGTGTTATTTTTGTGACTTTATAACAATCAATCCACACCTTGTGCCTTGTGCATTTGACTCAAAAGATAGTGACTCACTTCTCCTACAACATTTCTAGACGGCTCCATGATCGTTTTCTATAAGCAAGGTTTGAACAAATACCTCTTTCACCTCATTATCCAATGACTTGAACATAGAGATGTGTTCTGGTTTTCCCAAGATGTGTTTTAATGCAGCAATCTGATCATGAGGGGAAAGACCCATTTCCTTTAGTTCTTTGGCAATGTCCGAGCGATCCTCATTACCTTTAAGAATGGCCTCAGTTACCATTTGCATTATCTTCCCTGAATCTTCAAAAACTTTTGATAAAGCCACAATAAGCTTATCAGCATCATCAACCCTCTTCCTCTTCCTAGTACCTTCAGATTGGCTACACTCTTGATTTAGTGACGTAGGACTTACATTCTCATTCACCACATGTTCAAGATTAGTATCATTGTTGCTCTGCACATCTGCCATGTCAGCGGGCACTTCAGCACCTTTTCCATTGGCACGGTCCTTCCCAAATATCGCCGCAAGACGGTCATATATCGGGTAACTTTTGTTTCTCCAACCTTTGGCACTTTTGTTGTGCTACAACCAAAATGATGCAAGAATATATTCAGTAAGAATTAAGTTCAGTCCAATTGAGATTTAAACACTTAAAAGAATGGAACAAAGATTAATACCTGAACATAAGTATCCCATGCATCATTGCTATCAACTTTAATGCATTTTCTGTTGTCATTCCATGCAAAACCACTTGTGTTTGACAATTCATTCACAATACTGTAGCTCTCTTTCCATTTCTTCAATTTTGATTCTATGTGTGGTTGTGCCTTGAGATTTGAATCAGGGCATAATCTTGACATAGCTTCCTCCATTTGAAGCAGTGTTCTAGATTTGAAAGTCCCATTTTCACATCGTATGCCACGAGCAACAAAGTCATCAAGGACAGACAACATGGCATCTTCCTCAAATTTTGTCCATTTACGCCTGGTTTTTGTTGACCTTGCTTGTTGGGGATTGGTGTCACCACTTGCCATTCACTACAAGAAAAAAGGGTTTTGCCGACAAAAAAAAAAAAAACGGCCGACGAAACACTTTTTTCGTCGGCTATTCCCAAGAATGGCCGACGAAAATTTTTGTCGTCGGTAAAAAAAAAATTTCGTCGGCCATTCCCATAGAATGGCCGACGATTTTTTTTTTCGTCGGTAAAAATGAAAAATCGTCGGCTATACTCCTATAATGGCCGACGATTTAAAGTTTTCGTCGGCTATAAACTTTTGGAAGAATGGCCGACGAAAATTAATTATTTCGTCGGCCATAAGTTTTTTTTAAAATAATTATTTTACGAACAATGGCCGACGAAAATTAATTATTTCGTCGGCCATAAGTTTTTTTTAAAATAATTATTTTACGAACAATGGCCGACGAAAATTAATTATTTCGTCGGCCATACGTTTTTTAAAAATAATTATTTTACGAACAATGGCCGACGAAAATTAAGCATTTCGTCGGCCATAAGTTTTTTAAAAAATAATTATACGATTATTTTTGACAGAAAACGACAAAAGAATAGCCGACGAATACTAGGTTTGATTTCGTCGGCTATGATTAAAAAAAAACAAAAAAAGAGCAGTTTCCATTTTCTATCACTATCGACAAACCATTGCTTCATCCTTCAAATGCAAATGTGTCGTGAAATAAGACATGACCAAAATATTGAAATACGGCTACGGTTGAAAAATGGGAAGATTCCGACAAAATCTGTGTGCCGAATGTTGCGGTTAACTGTTTTTTACTCCTGTTTTCCTATGGGTAGCCTTACGGTCGGTAAATATTTTGTGGAAAATTTTTATACGATTAGTCGCGTCTCATCAATCTGAAACTATTCTCTATTGAAGATCAGGCCAAAAAACGTCATTTAGACGGGCCAATTTCCGTTTTAAAGCGTTTAGAGGTTTGACTCACCCGGTTGACCGTCCCGATCGAGCCTTTAACGTTGTCAGATGTAGTTGGATTTTTTTTCATACATGTATTTAATCTTAACGGTGATATCTGACGGTTGGAATAGATTTTCCAAACTTTTAGATTCAAAATCGGAACATATGTACTAATGTTCCTTAACTTGTTTACTAAGTGTTTAAGTGAATGTATAGTTTCAAATAGTTACTATACGTACACTCTTCAAATGCAAATATGTCGTCAAATAAGATATGACCGAAATAATGAAATACGTCTACGGTTGAAAAATGACAAGATTCCGATAAAATCCGTGTGCCGAAATAATGAAATCAGTCAAAACCCGGTTTACTGTAGATTTGGTGTCCGGCGTCCGAATGACGATTGTGATACCATTCCGGAAAGGGAACGACGCCAGGAATCAAACTCGTCGCTTTGCTACGATGTGTGGGCTTTTTCGGGCTTTCGAGTTCGTTTAGGGCCTCAAAACCGCAGTTTAGTATGTTTTCATAGAATAGCCGACGAAACATTCAAATTTCGTCGGCTATTCTCTAAGTATAGCCGACGAAACATTGTATTTCGTCGGCTAAACTCTTGATCCGCGCCTTTTTATTGTCCGTCGTTGGATGGCTCAGATCCAACGGCTGTTGATTTTCCAAAGTATAGCCGACGAAATATATTAATTTCGTCGGCTATTCTCTAAGTATAGCCGACGAAACATTGTATTTCGTCGGCTATTCTCCTTCTAAATCTTTTAAATCTTCCTCCCGCCTTTTTTCTCTCATCCTTCCCCCCCCCTCCTCCTCCTCCTCCGGCCTCCTCCTCCTTCCCCTCCTCCTTCTCCTCCTCCTCCTCCTCCTCCTCCTCCTCCCCCTCCCCCTCCCCCTCCTCCGGCCTCCTCCTCCTCCTCCGGCCTCCTCCTCCTTCCCCTCCTCCGGCCTCCTCCTCCTCCTTCCCCTCCTCCTTCTCCTCCTCCTCCTCCTTCCCCTCCTCCTCCTCCTCCTCCTCCTCCCCCTCCCCCTCCCCCTCCTCCGGCCTCCTCCTCCTCCTCCTCCTTCCCCTCCTCCTCCTCCCCCTCCTCCGGCCACCTCCTTCTCCTCCTCCTTCCCCTCCTCCTCCTCCGGCCACCTCCTTCTCCTCCTCCTTCCCCTCCTCCTCCTCCGGCCACCTCCTTCTCCTCCTCCTCCTCCTCCTCCTCCGGCCTCCTCCTTCTCCTCCTCCTCCGGCCTCCTCCTCCTCCTCCTCCTCCTCCTCCTTCTCCTCCTCCGATCCGGTATTTTTTTTTGCCCAAAATGCAGTTATAGCCGACGAAATTGACATTATTTCGTCGGCTATAACTTTAAAATATTAATATATTCCGACGAAATAGCCGACGAAATAGCCCAATTCGTCGGCTATACTTCAGAACAAATAGCCGACGAAACCAAATTTCGTCGGCCATACTCGAACAAATAGCCGACGAAATCATTTTCGTCGGTCATAATTCGTCGGCCAAGGTTGGAATGGCCGACGAAATTTTTTTTTTCGTCGGCCATTGGTATTACCGACGGCGTATTACCGACGACTTATGGCCGACGAAATTTTCGTCGGCAGAGGGTATAGCCGACGAAAAAATGGAATGGCCGACAAAAAAATTTTCGTCAGCTATTCGGCCGTATCTGGTAGTGATTACTACATAGTGGTGTAATAAAAGAAGCACAATTATATTGAATAAAAAAAAACACAATTATACGCATGTAAAAAAAATTCAAAAAGAAACTGGTTCCAATACATAAGCATGAGGTCTGGTTTAATACAATGATTTTAAAAGAAACTGAAATTGTAAAAGCTCTAAGTTTAGCCTCTTGTAGTCCTGCGTCTACACCAATCACCAAACATTTGGGAGGCCAGATCATCTCTGCATGTTGTCCATTCATCAGATGCTTCAATAGAGTCAAGTATATCATTATTTTCCACATTTTCTAACTCATCAAACTCAAATACTGTATATTTCATTGGATCGATAGACATTTCCCTCATAATAAAATTATGTAAAAGACAACACGCCGTAATTATACGACATTGTGTCTTAATGGGATAATATGAAGGACTCCTTAGAATAGCCCACTGACATTTTAGCAAACCAAAACAGCGCTCTATCACGTTTCGTGCTTTTGCATGTTTCATATTGAAATATTCTTCCTCATTGATAGGCGTACACCCTTCTCTCCATTCTGATAAGTGGTAGCGTTTTCCTCTATAAGGTGCAAGAAATCCCTCACCATTAGTGTAACCCCCATCTACAAGGTAATAATAACCTAGCCAAAAAAAAAAACCAAGATCCTATTAGTTATATATATATATATATATATATATATATATATATATAAATAAATAAAGTCTTGTATGTGGTCATCACTAAATAATAGCCTCACCAGTTGGAACTCTTAGTCCATTTGGCCTAGTTACCGCATCACGAAGTACTCTAGAATCGGATGCGGAACCCTCCCATCCAGGTAACACAAAAATAAATTGCATGTCACGTGCACAAACTGCCAAGACATTGGTTGCAATTTCTGACTTTCTAGTTTGATATCTTGGCTTGTCGGTAGCTGCTACATGTACTCTAACATAAGTTCCATCTAATGCTCCCAAACAATTCTAAAACAAACAAGATAGAGAAGTTTTGTAATAACTATAACAATTGCAGCAGACCATAGTAAACCAACAAAAATTGCAAAATATACCTTAAACCACTTCCATCTACGATCAGTTTCATTTTCAAGTATAGGGTTTGGCATTCTCAATAGGTTGCCTTGCAATCGTAGTACCCCTTGCAATACAGAGTTAAAATACCTACTTACTGTCTCTCCGGATCTAAAGAATCTACCACTAATAGTGCGATTCTTAACATGATGAGCAAGAGTATGTAAAAATATTAATACTTGCTCCTCCACTGATACTAATCCTTCATTTTTTACCCTTCCAACATTGCGTAGAAGTTCACATAATAGCCCTGTTTCCGCACAAACCCGTAGGCCTAGTGGAAACTGATGAATCTGGGTGTGATCTCCTCCTGCGAACCTGCTAACTAAGGGGAATACCGGGCGGGCCGGTATTCTCCTCTCCGATGCCTAAGTTAGTACAGTTGGGATTAATAGATAACTTAAGCAAGAGTGATAAGCAGTTGGAGAGATCAGTTACCTATTAAAGAGGGTAGTTGAGGCCCTTATATAGGTGGTCGGGCGTGGGGTCTGGCCTTACTCTTCGATGTGGGACTGGTTTCCTTCTGTTCGCACACAAAAAGACAGCTCTGGTGGCCTGTTCGGCAAGCTGGCGTCCCCGGGTCCCTGGTCACAAGGTAGACTGCTGGACCTCGGGTCCGGGTGCTGGTGATCCTGCTCCGGATGCACTGGCTGCGGGTCTGTGGGCTTATGTAGCCCCTCTGTGGCTACTGTCAACAAATCCCCCAAGTTCTCGAAATAGTACTTTGTCGGCTATAAGGGGTCATAGCCGACGAATTACTATTTCGTCGGCCACATCGTCGGCTATAATATTATAGCCGACGAGTCGTCGGCAGTCGTCGGCTATAACTATAGCCGATGAAAAGTTTTTGGTTATAGCAGACGAGGAGGGTATTCGTCGGCTATAACTCTTATATCAGATCTCTTCTGCAGCAGCGAGCTCATTCGTCGAAAACATTTCGAAAACGCTCTGAAATCGTTCAAAACCTCGGCAATAAGCTTGAAAGGTACGTATATTGCTATGTGTGTTGATTTAGTTGGTTATATGCAGATGTGTGTTAATTTAGAGTTTAATTAGAATAAATGTGTGATTAATTTGATATATATATATATATATATATATATATGTGTTGAGATGAGATTATTAATGGGTTGATATGTTGGTTAGATAGAATTGAAGTTTTGTTGAAGATCAGTGATTGATTGTTGATTTAGAGGTGATTTTAGATGAATTTGATGAAAAAATGTATATATATTAATTAATTTAATTGTAATTAAAAATATATTGTTGGTATATATGAAAAATATATTGTGTTTAATTAATTAGGGAGATTGACGATGTTTTAATTAATTTAGGGATGTGTATATATATATATATATATATATATATATATATATATGTGTGTGTGTGTGTGTAATGATGAAATTTTTAATTAATTAGTACGTACGTACGTACGTAGTACGTGCATATATACATATCTATATATAGTTACATTTATTTATTGAATTTACAGGATGGACAGGAGTTGGATTACCCTTGGAAGATGGGATCAGGCGTATCATGATGGAGTTAGGAGTTTCCTGGAATTTGTGATGGCTAACTGTGGAGACACTACACTTCATTATTGCCCGTGTAAAAAGTGCAAGTGTGCCAGCCCACGACAACGTTTTTCCATAGAGACCGTGGAGCAACACCTGGCTAGATATGGATTTTGGGTCCTATACACTAATTGGATTTATCACGGTGAACCAGAGTTTGCGGGTCCTCATGATCATGGACAATTTGCCGAGAGAGGGAGTTCGTCCAATGATCCAACAACGAACTGGATCAACGATATGTTTCCTCGTGAGAGCGGTGTCTTTGATGAAGCACCAGATGTGCAACTCCCTCCTCCGGAGATAGAGTGTTTCCCTGATATTGAGCCACTCGAGCCATTACCCCGA
Organism: Potentilla sterilis; assembly: GCA_963682095.1. NCBI lineage: Eukaryota > Viridiplantae > Streptophyta > Magnoliopsida > Rosales > Rosaceae > Potentilla > Potentilla sterilis. The sequence continues at coordinate 22,918,554 of OY821760.1, forward strand.
TCACCAGTCAACACAAGTGGTATGGAAAAGTACAACAACCTGATCGCATTGCAACAAACTCCGTTGTACTCCGGATGCATTAAGACTGTCCTTGAATCTGTCATGGGAGTGATGAAGATCAAAACGGAGAACAAAGGCACTGTCAAATCGGTTGATGATTGGCTGAAGATATGGGGTGGGGCGATGCCCCCCGGACATCGGCTTCCTACCAGTCATCATAAGGTGCGACATATCCTTAAAGATCTCGGCCTTTCCTACATCAAGATTCATGCATGCAGATACGATTGCGTTCTGTTTTACGGGGAAGGACTTGCAGATCTTGAATACTGCCCAGTATGCAATACAGAGCGGTATAAGTTCACTCCTAAAGGGAACAAGAAAGCTGTGAAGATACTTCGGTACTTCCCGCTGATTGATAGGCTTGAGCGGTTGTTCATGTGTGCTTTCACGGCCAAAGCTATGAGATGGTGGGCTGAGAGGAATGTGCCTGACGATGACACCCTTAGACATCCCGCCGACGGAGAGGCTTGGAAGAAGAATGTGTTGGAGTTTACTGAATTTGCATCAGAGGTTCGAAATGTTTGGCTAGGGCTATCATCCGACGGTTTCAACCCTTTTGGCAAGAAAGAGCTTCAGTACAGTGTGTGGCCAGTTATTTTGATTCCGTACAACCTTCCACCGTGGATGTGCATGAAGAAGGAATATAACATGCTCACATTGTTGATTCCAGGCCCAGGTTATCCGGGAAAGTGTCTCGATGTGTATTTGAGACCCGTAATTGAGGAGCTTCGGTACTTGAGTCTGAAAGGCCACCTGGTCTACGACCGGTTCAAAAATGAGATGTTCCGGATGCGTGCCATGCTTGTTGGCACGATCAGTGACTTTCCTAGGAGGGGTATGTTGTCGGGCAGCGTCACCAGGGGTTACAGGGCTTGTTCAGAGTGCATGACTGTTGATTGCTCCAGTCCTCATTGCAGCAAGATTGTCCAGATGCGTCACCGTTGTTGGCTTCCGCATGACCATCCATTTAGGGACGATGCACAGGCTTTTGATGGGACTGAAGAAAGGGGCTGGGCACCAGAGCGATGGACAGGAGAGGAAATATTGGCAGTATTGAATGAGTATGACTTTGGTCCGCTTAGCAATCATCCCGATGTGTTGCGCACGATTCCAGAGAGGCCCGATCGGTATAGGTTCTGGTCACACAAGAGCATCTTATGGGAACTTCCTTATTGGGCCAGGTTGGCTATCAGATACTACCTGGATGTCATGCATATAGAGAAGAACGTGGGTGAAGCCGTGGTTGGCACAGTTTTGAATAGGGAGAAGAAAACAAAAGACACCCCCAAGGCACGCGTTGATCTGAGAAATATGGGACTGCGGGACCATTTGTGGTTGAGAGAGGGCAAGAGCAAAATGCCCCAAGCTCCTTACACCGTCACCAGGGACTAGAAACATGAAATCTTTGGATGGCTGAGTAATGTCAGGTAACTTTTTATTAGGCATGTATTCCCTAAAGAATCCATCTGTTGTTGGACGACTATATATGCATGAAATCTAATTGTTGTTAATGGCTATGCAGGTATCCTTATGGCTATGCGGGTAACATAAGCAAGTGTGTTAACTACCGAGACAACAAGATGTACGGATTGAAGAGTCACGACTGCCATGTACTGCTTCAACGCCTCTTCCCTATTTTCATTCGAGCGTACTTGGAAGATGAAGTGGTTGAGCCGTTGGTGGCGTTGTCAAGATTCTTCCAGAAGTTATGCGCTAGAGAAGTTAGAAAATCAGACCTCATGAGAATGCATGAGGAAATCGTTTTTATCTTGTGCAAGTTCGAGAGGATATTTCCCCCAAACTTCTTTGACATCATGCCTCACCTGATGATCCATCTTCCCCAACAATTGTTGCTTACCGGTCCCGTGCACTACACTTGGATGTATCCCATCGAAAGGTACATGTTATTCATAAATTTGATTTATACATGTTTTTAAATAAAAGTTGCATGCTCTTAACATGCACTTGTTAACCTTGCAGACAACTTGGAGACTACAAGAAATATGTGCACAATAAATCTGCGCCTGAGGGATGTATTGCTGAAGCTTACATTGCGCATGAGTGTGTAACGTACGCCAAGTTGTACTTGGGAGCGATGGAGGACCCCCCACAACATCCAAGTCGAGATGACCCCGAGTTCAACCTTTCTATCGTCGCCAACGATGTTGTACCATACGGAAGCTTCAAGAAGAAGGGTGTGGACAAGTTGCCTGACCATGAGGTAGGGATTGCCCACTGGTGGGTTCTAATAAACTGTCCGGAGGTACAATATTGGAAACGAACCCATCTTACCTGCAAGGAAGTTCGCGGTGATCTCGAGTACCACAACACGACGTTTGCAGACTATTTTCCACAATGGGTAAGTGTATAAATATATATATTAGATGGCTTTCTTTTACAGTTCCCTATTCTTTAATCATAAACACACCAAGTGATTTGAGTTATATTTTTCAGCTGATGCAAGTGGCTGCGAAGGGTGGTCATAGAAATTACTCAGAGGAATTGAGGCTGTTGTCGATGAAGCCGATATCTTCCACAGTCCGCCCAATGTGTGATGTCAACGGCGTTAAGTATATATGTGAAGCTAGAGACGGGGAACGCAAAACACAGAATTGTGGGGTGATGGTCGATGGTGCAGAGGGGGGCGTGGATTATTACGGTGTCCTACAGTCAGTTGTTGAACTCATTTATGGGAACCGCATGAAAGTCCACTTGTTCAAGTGTCGATGGTTTGATACTAGGCCGCACCGCATAAGGATCGATCAGTACGGCATACTTTCGGTGAATACCGCCACTAGTGTGTATGAAGATGACCCCTTTGTTTTCGCCACAGCGGCCAAAAAGGTCTTTTATCTTGACGATCCATTGAACAAAGGCACGTGGAAGGTAGTTAACCATGTGTCTCAGCGAGACATATACAGTGCTACCACACTTGGTGTGAGCACAGAGTGTCAAGAAGGGACCGCATACCAAGAGCCGGACGCCGGCGACATTCCGGAATCCTGCACCATCCGCGATAATAATGTGACGCCGGGCAGAGTGGTTCGACTTCCTAGGGGTCAGGTGCCCATGTATGATGTTAATCCGAATCGTCTATATCAGGCAGACGATGACTCAGACGACGAGTACGAGCACCGGTTGCCAGATATTAACTACTATACTACGTCTGACTCAAGTGATGAGGATGATTCTGATTATCATCCTTAGTATACTATTTATGTATGTATTTGTGTACGATGGTGCATGCATGTATGAATACATTTTTCGTCTTTAATTCCCGTTTTCCGAGTTTATGGGAGATTGTATTGAATTGTTTGTGCGATGTTCCGGAATTTATCAGGTGAAATAGGCAATTTTCAGGCCCTAAATGGCAAATTTTCGGAGAGATAAGCATTATAGCCGACGAAATAGACCATACTTCGTCGGCTATAATGCCCATTCTGGGTAATTTAATATGCAAGTCGTCGGCTAACGACAAAATGTTAAAGGTCGTCGGCTAAAGTATAGCCGACGACCTGTATTTCGTCGGCTATAACCCCTGGCCCGGATGTTGACCGAAACCATTGCTTGATCCTTCAAATGCAAATGTGTCGTAAAATAAGATACGACCGAAATATTGAAATACGTCTACGGTTGAAAAATAAGAAAATTCCGAAAAAATCTGTGTGCCGAATGTTGCGGTTAGCTGTTTTTTACTTCCGTTTTCCTATGGGTAGCCTGACGGTCGGTAAATATTTTGAGGAAAATTTTTATACGATTAGTTGCGTCGCATCGATTTGAAACTATTCTCTGTTGAAGGTCAGGCCAAAAAACGTCATTTAGACGGGCTAATTGCCGTTTTAAAGCGTTTAGAGGTTTGACTTTGCAGTTTGACCGTCCCGATCGAGCCTTTAACGTTGTCAGATGTAGTTGGATTTTTTTTCATACATGTATTTCATCTTAACGGTGATATCTGACGGTTGGAATAGATTTTCCAAACTTTTATATTCAAAATCGGAACATATGCACTAATGTTCCTTAACTTGTTTACTAAGTGTTTAAGTGAATGTATAGTTTCAAATAGCTACTATACGTAGACCCTTCAAATTCAAATGTGTCGTGAAATAAGATATGACCGAAATATTGAAATACGTCTGCGGTTGAAAAATGAGAAGATTCTGAAAAAATCAGTGTGCCGAATGTTGCGGTTAGCTGTTTTTTACTTCCGTTTTCCTATGGGTAGCCTGACGGTCGGTAAATATTTTGAGGAAAATTTTTTTACGATTAGTTGCGTCGCATCGATTTCAAACTATTCTCTGTTGAAGGTCAGGCAAAAAAACGTCATTTAGACGGGCCAATTGCCGTTTTAAAGCGTTTAGAGGTTTGACTTTGCAGTTTGACCAAGGAATAGCCGACGAAATACTTAACTTTGTCGGCTAAACTCTTGCGATCCGCGCCGTTTCATTGTCCGCCGTTGGATGGGGGAGATCTGACTGCTGCTGAGCGCGTGAAGTATAGGCGACAAAATTCATACTTCGTCGGCTATAACAGGCCCGCAAAGCCCAACTTCGGCCCGGCCCGGATTTAGGGTCAGAGTATAGCCGACGAAATTCGTCGGCTATACTATAGCCGACGAATTAAAATTAAATCGTCGGCTATAGTCCTTCGATTTAAACTGAAACAGACGCGCCTCTCCCTCATTTTCTGCATAAAACCCTAAATCCCTAATCGCCGCCCACCCCTCCCCGACGCCGACCGACCACCACCGAGCCTCCCCGACGCCGACCGACCCTCCCCGTCCCTACCCGACCCCTCCCCGCCCCCTCCCCGTCCTTCCCGACCCGTCCCGGACCCGAACTCGATCCGAACGCAGCCGTCATTGTCGCCGCCGCACCGCACCACCGGTCCTCATCCCCTAGCCGCACCACCATGTCAGGTAGTCTCGCTCTCCCTCATTTAGGGTTTCTGTTAATTTTGTGGAATTTTGTGGTTTTGTGGAATTTAGGGGTTTTGTGAAATTTATGGTTTTTGTGAAATTTTGTGGAATTTAGGGTTGTTGTGCAATTTATGGAATGTTGTGGAATTTTTGTTAATTTTGTGAAATTTTGTGGAATTTTTAGGAGGATATATATATATATATTTCGGAATATATATATATATATATAATTCGGTATAAATATATTTAATGAAGGTTTTTATTTTTTTGTGAAATTTATGGAATGTTGTGGAATTTTTGTTAATTTTGTGGAATTTTTAGGAGGATATATATATATATATATATATATATATATATTTCAGAATATATATATAATTAGGTATAAATATATTTATGTATATATATAATTAGGTATATATATATATATATTTAATGAAGGTTTTTATTTTTTTGTGAAATTTATGGAATTTTGTGGATTTTTTTTTAATTTTGTGGAATTAACAAGAATTTTTCGGAGGATATATATATATATATATATCTATATATATATATATATATTTCGGAATATATATATATATAATTAGGTATAAATATATTTAGGTATATATATAATTAGGTATATATACATTTAATGAAGTTTTTAATTTTTTTGTGGAATTTTTGTGAAATTTATGGAATTTATATACTAATTGTGCAGGAAACCGCCGCGCTGTAGACCGATGGCTTGCCAGACCGACCGAGAGCGACCCCGAAGCTCAGGCAGGACACAGCCGTGGGGGGTGCGGATCCAGCGGTCGTCGGGGCCTACGCCGGCCACTGAACAGGCGCGAGGAGACGTTGATGGGATTGACCCCGAGCGATCCACGTGGGGGCTCATCGTATGAGTCGACGGGAGCGGGCCCAAGCTCGAGCGTCAGAGGAGGACGCACAGCCGCACCCTCCAGACCCCAGTGCACTTTAGCACTGTTCCAGGATCGGCAGCCGACCACACCGCGCGCCGATCTGGACCCTCCAGAGATGCTCCCTGTCCCCCCACAGCGACAGCGTCCACAGCTACAGGGCCCACCATCAGGGGGATCAGGCCCCTCAGGGTCCACGCCCCGTATGTCTCCGCCATCGGGGATGTACATGGTCCAGTTCCTCCCTGCCATCCCCGAGTACGACGCTAGGGGGAGGCAGATTTGGAGGCACGACCGGCCGCACGAGATTCCCTGGGAGGAGGCCTACGTCCACAGGAATTTCGACTCAGAGGACTGCCGCGGCCTGTGGTGTGTACGTGAGAAGGACAAGCAGTACAACGACGCAGGTAATTAGTTAGTTTAATTAATTATTTAGATTGTTTAATTAATTATTTAATTAGTTAGTTTAATTAATTATTTAACTATGTATTCATTTTAATTATGAAACAGGCGTCCTCGTAAATAAACCCGCGGGGACGAGACGGACCAGAGTGCCAGCGAACATGTCGACCCTGGAGAGGGAGCTCGCCGGTGGGATCAGGGAGATCATCCCCGGTCCCGGTGAGGATGGACGCCTGATCGAGAGGAGAGACACCACGACCAAGTATATCAACGCGACGGACATGATCGTGCGGGACAGGGTCCCAATGTTGTGGCCCGACTGGGGCTCTGTGCCCGATGACATCAAGGCGCGAGTGTACAATGCACTGTCGGTGAGTTAAATCGTATTTTTATTATAGAAAATAAACATTTATGAATTGAGTCCTTATAAATATATAAAAATATTTTCTAATTAATTTATAATATTGCAGCAATGGTTTAGAGTCCATCCTACCTTGGACTGGTGGAGAGACGAGCAGCTGAAGAACAGGTTATGTGTTTCGCGTTATTTTACTATCATTCGAGTTAGATTGAAGACGATTAAAGATGTACGAATATATCTAACAGTTGTGTTCTGTTAATATAGGTACTCCGAGTGGAAGAACGAGCTGTCGACGCACCACAGGACGTACCATGTGAAGCAGGGCTTGGGGCGAGGTGCAACCCCCCACGAGTTCCGGTACAGGGAGTATGAGTGGCTATGGCTGGTAGCCTACTTCGGGAGCGACAGGGTCTCGGTAAGAAAATTTAGCCTGCTAGTATATAACTTTTTAATGTTATTTAATAATTAAATTATGTAGTTACTTAATTAAATTAATTAATTAGTTAGTTATTAGTTATTAAATTAAGTTAGTTAGTTAGTTACATAGTTAGTTAGTTCGTTACTAAATTAAATTAAATTAAATTAAATTAGGTAGTTAGTAAGTTAGTTAGTTACTAAATTAAATTAGTTAGTTAGGTAGTTACTAATTAAATTAAATTAGTTAGTAACTAAATTAGTTAATAATTTTGTTTTGGTTAGTTCCTAATATTTTAATATAGATACTAATTTATATTTGCGTTTATATGTTCGTTTTTATAATAAAGAAAATCTCGAAGACGAACAGCGACAACCGCAAGAGGAACGAGCACCCCCACCACGGCGGCGCCCGCTCCTGGAGGCAGTGGGCAGAGATTGCAAGGAGGGACCGACCGCTGAGGCCGTTGTCGTGGATTCATGCGCAGATGTATCCGGGGCGTCCCGACCAAGTGGTAAGTATTCGCCCATTTTCAATAAAAGTGTTTCATTAAATTAATTTATATATTTTTTTTTATAAATTCGTTTATTATATTTTCTTGTCAATTAGGCGGGAATAGATGCGGAGACCGACGCGATCACCTTGGGGATCGCGCGAGAGACGCTGGGGGAAGGGGCGTCCGACGAGGCGATCGCGGAGTTTGCCTCCACGATCGACACCCTTGAGCCGCGCTTGGCCTCTCAGATCATGCACGCGGCGGTAGGGACTGGCAACAACTACTTCTACCAGAGAGGCCTAGGCGCGGCGGGAGATGGGGTTCTGAAGTACACGCCGGGCTAATCCCAGCACACAGCGTGCGGCTTTGACGAGCAGAGACTTGCAAACACAGCTGCAGAGGACGCAGGCGGAGTTGGCGAGGGCGGTGGAGGCGCTCCAGCAGCAGGCTTCGGTGCAGCAGGCCAGAGACGCATCTGTGGCGGAGATGTACCGATGGATGCAGCAATCTTGGGAGGCCCAGCGAGCTGGACAGGAGCCCCCGCCTCCGCCACAGATGCCCGAGTTCGTCGTCCCCACTCCCCCCCCGCATCGGAGTACGCCAGGCGATCAGTCTAGCCATAGCCACCGGAACTCGAACGAGTCCGTCGACGACGCTACGCGTTTAGGGGGTGATGAGTAGATGACTAGTTAGGGGGTTAATTTGTACAGTACGTAGGATATTACGGATGGATTGATGTGGATATTTGTTGGATATTTGGATGTTTGTTTGTGGATTTTCTGCAGCCAAACCGAAGACGAAGTGAAATTGGGCCCGAACAAAATGTTTAAATTTTTTTAAATATTTAGGGGTTATAGCCGACGAAATGGACCATATTTCGTCGGCTATACCCTCCCGGCTTTCGGCAAAAAAAAGCTATTTCCGTGCCGGCGAATGTTATGGCCGACGATTAATTCGTCGGCTATGCCTGACTTATAGCCGACGATAGCGTCGTCGGCTATACTTCGGGGTTAGGGGCAATTAGCGGAGAGTTGAAGCAGACGATTCTATCGTCGGCAATGTTCGAAGTATAGCCGACGACGCTTTATTCGTCGGCTATACTTCGTGGTTTATAAGTCGACGACTTACCCTCAGTGTCGTCGGCTATACTATAGCCGACGGAGCATTCCCGACGAGAGAATAGCCGACGATACTTCGTCGGCTATGACTATAGCCGACGATTTAATGAAAACGGCCGACGAGATGGCGTCGTCGGGCTATGATCCCTTTTCTGGTAGTGGTTGCTGGTTTGTCCTTGCCCGCAGGGGTGAAGGAAAGTGGCAAAATCGTAACCGGTGGAATGCCTCGGAGCCGGTTGAATACTACCTAACCGGTGTGATGCCATGGAGCCGGTTGAATGTTACCTAACCGGTGGGATGTCATGGAGCCGGTTGAATGCTACGTAACTGGTGAGATGCCATGTAGCCGGTTGAATGCTACCTAACCGGTGGGATGTCATGGAGCCAGTTGAATGTTACCTAACCGGTGGGATGCCATGGAGTCGGTTGAATGTTACTTAACCGGTGAGATGCCATGGAGCCGGTTGAATGCTACCTAACCGGTGGGATGTCATGGAGCCAGTTGAATGTTACCTAACCGGTGGGATGCCATGGAGCCGGTTGAATGTTACTTAACCGGTGAGATGCCATGGAGCCGGTTGAATGTTACCTAACCGGTGGGATGCCATGGAGCCGGTTGAATGCTACGTAACCGGTGAGATGCCATGGAGCCGGTTGAATGTTACCTAACCGGTGAGATGTCATGGAGCCGGTTGAATGTTACCTAACCGGTGGGATGCTATGGAGCCGGTTGAATGCTACGTAACCGGTGAGATGCCATGGAGCCGGTTGAATGTTACCTAACCAGGGGATGCCATGGTGCTTGGGGAAGTGGGGGGCCTTGAAGCCTCGGTTCCTGCCCCTGTCTCCTTTAACTGCCGCTTGTAGGTGGGACAAGTGGCTGACATGCATTTAAGGAGGAAGCCCATCGGTCTAATCAGTTATGATGGCGTGGAAAGGCTATCGATGGTGGGACACGTGTCAGTAGGGAGCGATCTGAGATGGAGGGCCTGGATTTACAGGCGTTTGAGTTGCCCTGATTGAGTATTTGGGGGATTACAGGGGTGCCTAGGGCATCAGACCCGTCTATAAAAAGAACACATTTGTCTTCATTATTTCTGTTTTTGCTCTTGGCCCAGAGAGAAGAAGAGAAGGTTGGAGAGGAATCCGGCGAAAGTTCTGTGGAGGTACCTCGCGCTATTCGTGCTTCAAGCGTTCTGGTTCTTGCCTACCATTGCTCGGTGTTTTCGTAGGATTGACTTTCCTCGGTTGTGCATAGTAATCGGTAAGTCTCACCTTCTTTTCTTCGTGTTTTTTTCTTTCTGGTTGGTGTTTTGCGGCGGGGGGGGGGGGGGGGGGGGTGGGGGGTCTGTCGCCGACTGTGAGTCGTTTTGAGCGGGGCGTCTGCGGCAAACTTGGGGAGTCGCCGCAGAGGGCGCTGTTCTAGCTTATTGCTGACCAGCGGTGGGGTTTTGTTTTCTTCCCCTAGGTTAAATGGCTTCTGCGAGCTCTAATGTGGCTTCCGAACCGGCTGACAGGCGTCCCGTGGTGGACGATGAGGAAAGATTGGAGGATTGGCTCGGTTCGGATTCCCTAGAGTCCGAAGCCGCTGACCGTTCCCGGGGTGGGGTCTCGCCTTCCGGGTCTCTAGGTTGTGAGGGCATCCCGCACGGGGTGCGCTTTCCTGGTACTCCGTCCGTGAGCTACACCATCGGGAGTGGGAAAGAGGCTGTAGCGTGCGATGAACCGGAGGATACTATGAGCCCTGCAGAGATTGCCGCCTTCCGGGAGACGTGGAATATCCCTGATGAGGTGACGTTATGGCCGCTAAATCCTGAAGAATCGGCCTGTAACCCGAAGGCGGGTTGGGTTGCTGTTCACGGAGACCAATTTTGTCAGGGGTTCTCCCTCCCACTGCCAGACTTCGTGCAGTACATGCTTAGCGCTCTGCAACTGTCTCCCGCGCAGCTTCCCGGTAACCAGTGGAGGCAGCTGCTGAGCCTTGGTTGTCTGTATGACCTGTCCGGGATGAGCATGCCAACGGTGAACGAGTTCCGGGCACTGTACAGACTGTCCTTCTCGAAGAAGAAAGGGTGTCGGGGTTGTCTGGCCTTTAGCGCCCGACACTTCCAGCCTTTCATCACCCACCTGTCTTCCTGGGTGGACAATAACTGGAGGAAGAAGGTGGTGATGGCGGGTGGGAAGTGGCAGAAAAGGAGGAGGATGTACCGGGTTCCTGGTGCCTTCAAGCCCCTTGGCGACCAATCGTTCGTACTGTCCGAGTTGGAGTGGGATATGATTATGACGATACACAGGTGCTGGGACGATCTTGAGCGAAGCTCCTACAACTTCATACGGCGGGAGGTGTTAGAGTACTGCTGTCTTGGGCGGGATCCCGGTGCGTAGCATGGTTTTAGTGGTGGCGTTTTTACTGACCGAGTTGATACTAACCCTTTGTTTGTTGTGCACGTGCATCTTCCCGGACGGTCGTCAAACCCGGTAATACACTATCCATGGATGGTGAAGACCTTGACTCGAGGTTGAAGGAGAAAGGGGAGGCCGTTTCACGGACCTCGGTGGATGAGGAGTCTGGTCGGCTTATTGTTCACGCCGAACCGAGGGCCTTGGACGTTGAGGACGACGCCTATACCCTAAGGCGTGTGAAGACTCACCCCACTGCGTCCAAGGCGGGACCCGAAAAGGGCAAGACCACCGGTGGACCACCAAAGGTTCCTGGTGGGACGAACAGGATTCCGTACCGGCCGGGATCGGTCCCGCTTGTCACCAGGGTCTCTCGGACAGGCGCACAATCTTCTTCACCGGTCGACCTGGGTGCGAAGAGGTGGAGGATCATGGACGTTCCTCCCTCCACGCTAGTGACGCTGACTGGCCGGTCGTCTGGTGAGAACTTAGCGAAACGGCTCAAGTTGGCCAGCGGTGCGACGAGTTCAGTTGGGGACAAGGCTGCTGCTGCCTCAAATTCTGCCGGTCAGCAGAGTAGCCCCTCTCCTGCGGAGGAACAGAGGGGAGGTCTGGAGAGTCCCTTCGTCCGGAGTCTGGCGGCAGATGTGGCTGGCCTTGGTCTAGATAGGTCTAGGGTCGCTGGAGCCTTGCCGGGGGAGAACCGCCAGAAGAGCAAGGAGTCGGTCCTCCGGGTAAGAATTGCTTGGTGCCACGGCACCGCTCATAACTTCTGCCGGGTTTCGTTATTTTTGTTGTTTGCTTAATCGGCTCCCTATTGTTCTGTATCTATTGTACAATATGTACCAGCCGGACCCGAGTGAGGAGCTGTCAGAGTTGAAGAGGCAAGTGGCCGGTCTGACAGGAGCCTGTGAGCGCCTGGAAGTTGAGAAGTCCAGGCTTGAGCAGGAGAAGATCAGGCTGGAGGAGAGGGCCAAGAAACAGGTGGCCAAGCTAGAAGACCAGGTCCGGAGCCTCGAGGAGGAAAAAGAGCGGGCTGAGGAGGAGAGGGCCGAGCTGGAGGCCAGAGTGGATGAGCTCCAGGTGGGAGCTACCGCTGTGCGTGCCGCCGCTGCTGGTGCGGCTGGAGAAGAGGACCCAGAGCTTTTCCAGCGGGTTATCCAGAAATATCACAATAGTGATCAGTTTCTTGAGCTCCTGGAAAAGGCTAGGGAGTCGGGTATCGCCAATGCCTACGTGGAGTGGGAAGAGAAGGGGTACCTGGATACCTCACGAATGCCGAAGGCGGGGGCCGATGACGATACGCATGGGCAGCTGGCAGAAGAGGAGCAGCCGGAAGGGGAAGGAGGACTTCGACCATCTGCACCCGCTAGAGAGGATGCGGTGGCTCCATCTGGGGAAGCTAGCGGGATGCCCGCTGAGGAGGGAGACGCGGCTCCTTAAGATTTTTGTTTGCTCTCTTTTTTGTAAATCTGCTGGAACGGTTTTTTTTTTTGTATTATACCCTTTGGATATACACTTTTGCACCGGTGGAATTCCTTGGATTTCTCTCAAAATAGTTGGCATACATATCTTATGATGTTACGTTGGTTGAACCGTTGATATGCCAACCTAACTGCTTGAAATTTCTAGCACCTAACCCCTCACTGGGTCTGAGCGTGCTTACCAGCCCTGGCCCTGCTCCCAGTCGGGATCTGCTCTTCTTTCCCCTATATACCGCTGAAGCTGACCACTGTTAATCAAACCCTCCACCGCTGTCTTGAGGGCGAAGCAACTTTTCGTCCGATGGGTAGCTTCATCGTGATAGGAGCAATACTTGCCTGTTCGCGCCTGGGTAAGTTTCCCCTTTGGGTACTTGCTCCTCAGCAGTGGGGGAATGATGTTCCCGTTTTCGTGCAAGATGTCCTCGTATGAAGAGGTTAGAGTGGTGAAGACCTCTTGACGTTCTGCTGGCATGATCGCCAGGGGGGCTCTTGCCGGTATTGCGTCGGCTTGTGTTCGCCCTGGGGTTTGTCATGATAGGGCTTCTGCTGCTGTTGGTTTCCCCAATTTCTGCCGGGTCTGCTTGGTTGGGCGCCTCGGTTCTCGCTCCGCTGGCTGGCCTTGTTTCCTCGGCCGGCCGGGTGATAGGAGCACAATGTGCGACGATATTATATGCTTATGCCCTCGTTTATGCTTTGTTTAACCCTTATTTGTCTAAGATTGAGTCATAATGTAGTTAGTGTCAATTTTGGTAGTGTTTTGTGAAAAATGGTTAAGAATCCGAAAAATGACTAAGTTTGAGAAATCTGGAAAATAGTGTAAAATATGTCTTTTTCGTGATTTTGAGATGAATGAAACTATGATCTATCCTTGTCCAAATTCTATGAAATTTGGCGTGCTTAATATTCATATGCTGAGGAATGATGTGTTAAAATTTCAGATCAATCGGAGTTCGGGAGGTCACCCAAATATTGGCTGCAAAAGGGCAGTCCGAGCATTCCAATCCAGGGGCTTCCAGGATTTTCCTGGGACTTTGATCCAACTTCGAAAAATCATTCCCGTCGACTCACAAGGAGTTTAGTCGAACTGTTTTATGGGGAGATGGCTATATGTGTCTAGTTTATCTGAGACTTGGAATCGCATCAATCGGAGCTCCACGGATGGAGATATGCCGGAATTACTGCAACAAGGTCAAATCTGCCGATTCCAGGAACCTACTGCCCCCTTTTTGTGTTTTCTGTTTTTGATGGACCAAATGGTGTACAAATGCATATGTGAAGATGGTCCAAGCTTTATGAAGGGAAGAGGAAGACACTAGGCCATGGCATTGAAGAAAAATATGAAGAAAGAAGTTCTCCTAGTCAAACTAGGAGAAGCTGCCGATTGAGGCAGATTGTGTGCAACGCTGCGCTGCCGGCAATTTGAGACATTTTCGATGGACCAAGACACATCAAATGAAGTCCAAGATCATATAAGAAGTCCATGAAGATGTGAAGCCCAAGCCTTGAAGAAAAAAATTCAGAAAAGAAAACCTAATTGGATTAAGAAAGGAAGGTTGCAAAACCTTATTGCACTAGGTTTTCTGAACTCCTCTTTGCTTAAGGGACTGCCGGCAGCCTCTCTCCTTTTTCCTCTATATATACCCCCACTTTTCATTCAGAAACATATCTCATCTCTTGCAAAGCACTAGCCAAAACTCTACCAAATTTTCCTACCAAAGTTCTAACCCGAAACCCTAAAGCACATAGTCACCGATTCCACCTATTCCACCACCATTCACCACCGAACTCATACCTCCCCTCAGCCACTGCCGACCTTCTTCCACCACACCAAGACGAAGCTCTCCAAGGTTTCTAAAGTGTGATCCATCCCTATGACTTGTGTTTTTAATTTCGGTTTAGTCACATATTGTTGTTATAAAAATACTTTGTTTCGTTTGGTTTTGTATGATGAACATGAGTTGCAATTTCCATTGAAATTTATGTTATGACTTTTACAAACAATTGCATGCTTGAATCATATGTTAGATTAGGGCAGTAACATGTTCTTGTATTTTTAGTTTTTATTCGATTAGTTCTTGAATTTGTGCATAAAAATCAATGTTTACATGATGCTAGGGCCTTAGTACTTATGTAGATTGCGGTTTCATTCAACTTAATAATTTGGAATTGAGTTAGGCAACGATCGAACTGAATTCTAGGTTGTTAAAATCAAGGTTATTAATTCATGAACTTGCATGTTGATAGGATGAGTGACGCCATACCTAAAGATATGTCTCCAATTTATAGACTCTTGTGCGTAATTACTCTTTGTGTTTGTCTTCGACGTTGAGTGTTTTCAAACATGATTAGTATAATTTTAGGATTCTACGTTGAGTGTTTTCTAAATATTTAAGAAAGAGTCTAGTGATTAGATGACCGTTGAGGCTCTAATTGAAATTGGAATTGAATAGAGTCTAAGAAACTTGAATTAAATTGCCGAGGCTTGCATGATTCTTGTGTGTAATTTGTGTGTTTTGTGTTATGTGATGCGTGAGAGATGATGATCAAACTTGTAAATATTAGATCTAGGATTTTATTTTCTGTTTTTTTTTATTGTTGCCGAACCTAGCAATAGGGCAGCTTGCTGCCGTACCATCCATATCCCCCCATTGTGACGTTTTCTTGTATATATGTGAATATGTTTGTGTCTAACAATTTCATATCTCAGGTACCCTTAATCCCCGGCCTAGAACGATCCCTACTTGCTCATACTACTAACGATATTTTTGTAGGGTTTATTATTGCATGCGAGCTTCGGCTCCCGTTCAATTTTTGGCGCCGTTGCCGGGGATTATAAAAGCTTGTTTTATGAATTTGTTGTGTATATAATGTTGCTGGAAATTTTTGTTGTGAAGTTGTAAAGTTGTAAATTTTAAGTTTATTTTGGGATTTTGTAAAGTAGAAATATGCTTTGGCATGTAGAGTTTAAATTTCGAAAGTTGCATGATGTATAATGATGTATGTTGGTAATCACTTAGTTTAATTTCTAGGAAGTTGATAGTGTTGTGTATGTTTGAGTTTATTGTAGTTTCTAAAGTGTAACATGTAGGTGAAGCCTCTTTTGTTGATCATAACCAAAACCCTTCATGTGAATGGTGCTATGTCGGAGGCCGTTTCTATGTAGATTGGGAAACGCGGGATACTTCCCCCCCACGCATATAAGCGTTTCTTCGGTAATAGTATTACTTCTATGAGGTTGAGGGCGGTTTTAATCAACACTTGAGACCGCTAGGGATCCGTGTTTGTTTTACAAAGTATGGGGAAGTTATTATCATAGATATGGTTCTCAGGTTTGTTTAACTGGATCTCAAGGCCCATAGACTGATGTTCATTCTCGGTGAGTAAGTCGATAGGGGGTTCGCCCTCCGTGGTGTCCAACAACGAGTCCTGCCTGGTTCCTGTAGGGGGTTCGCCCTCCGTGATTTTAATGACCTTTGAAACGTAAAATCCGCACGACCTAGTCAACAGCTTGTGCCGAAGCATCACCTCACTTTAGACGCTAGAACATAACATGACATATGTAGCCTATTTTCTTCAAAGATAAAACATGTTGTGTGGTTCAAACTCTTGAGGTATATCGGATTAAGCATGATACTACCGGGGGCTGTATCAGTCCATTGCACCGTTATCTCCTCTGCTCCACGTACTTCGAGAGTTAGAACAAAATTAAAAGAAATTAGACTTAGCGATTACATGCTCTTGAATTTTCCGATTTTTGCTCCTTATTGCCGAATGAATATTGTGCTTTGCCGAAATTTGTTTGTCTTTGCCGAATGTGTATATGTGTTATGGTTTGAAATTTGTCGTGTAATCGCCAATGCCGTGGCTTGTAATGATGTATATTCTTGCTTTCTATTTCTTTACGATGTTCTAACTTGTTTAAATGTTGCAAATTTCAGAAATAATGCATGTCCGAATCTAGTATTTGGACAAGAGATCTTCAAGGCCGTTTGCAACGTTTAGACCAAGAACTCGCTATTGCTCGTTTTGTGCCATTACCGCCATCGTCACCAACCAGTTCATCAGTGTCATCATCCTTGCCGAGTTCACCTATAGTTCCGTCCGTATCATCATCAGTGCCGAGTTCACCATCAGTAGTGTCATCGTCTTGTGATCTTCAGAACCCAGAATTTGAGGCCTTTGCCGAATTAGAAGAAGAAGAAGAGATCATGGCATCAATCAGATCACAGAATGGTCATGTCGCTGGAGCTGGAGTTGCTCCTTCTAATATTACTTATCCTCCCTTGGAAACTGACAAGACTGGAGAGATTGAATTGAGGAGTGGATTCCTCCATAAGCTGAAATCGTTTTATGGGATGCCAAGTGAGGACCCTAATAAGCATCTACAATGGTTTAACTTCACCACGGAGTCTATGTGTCCAAGAGGGACCGATTTGCAACACTTCAAGATGAAGGCATTTCCGTTTTCTCTAGAAGATCAAGCAAATGAGTGGTTGTTTGAGGTGCCTAGTGGTCGCATTGTTTCGTGGAGTACTATGATGGATGAGTTTTTGCTCAAGTACTTTCCTGCTTCACGTATCATTGATCTGAGGAAGCAAATTACAAGTGTGAAGCAAGCCGGAGATGAGACTTTCTTCGACTACTACAAGAGGTTCAAGTCCCTAGTTTCTTTGTGTCCATCGCATGGCATTAGCGATGGACTCTTGCTACAATATTTCTATGAGGGATTGCGCGTCATGGAGAGAGAGTTTCTTGACTCGGCCGCGGGAGGTAGCTTTTTGGAGTTAAACGCCGGTGCGGCAAGAAGTTTGTTGAAAGTTCGTGCTTTGAACAACCAACAATTTGGCATGGCACGAGGCAATGTGCAAAGGAATGAGAAAGTGCATGAGACGTCTTCGAGCTCAAAGTTAGAAGATAAAGTGGACAAGCTTACCGACTTGGTGAGTAATTTGATGAAGAAGCGTGCAAGTGTATGTGGTATTTGCACCGAGGGCCATGAGACCGACCAATCCCCTCAATTTGGAGTTAGTGAGGGAGTTGAGGAGTGCAATGCCATTGGCTTTCAAGGAGGCCAACGTTTTGGAAATTTCAACCCAAGGTTCAATGATCATCCGAACTTTCGATGGGCGAACAATGACAACGTGCTTAGGGCACCCATGCAACCGAGAGAGGGAGGAGCACCATTTGCACCGAGGCCACCATTTGTGCCTCGGCAACCTTATATGCCGAACCAAGGAAATTTTGGAGCCTTGCCGAACCAAGCACAAGCCGTGCCGTACCAAAGCCAAGGAGGGCCGAACCAAGGCCAAGCTTCGCCAAATAATCCTAACTATGATGCTTTAATTCAATCTTTGTCAAGTGCTACTCAAGCATTACTCGCGGGGCAACAAAATCATCAAAAGGACATTGGTGAGCTCAAGACTCAAATGGGCCAAGTTGTAGACTTTATGGGAAGATTCAATGAGCAAGGGAAGTTGCCAAGCAATACGATTCCCAATCCGAGGAACGAGCAAGCCAAAGTGATTCAAACTCGAAGCGGAAGAGAGTTGTTTCCTCCAACAAGTCCAAAGAAGAAGCGAGTGACTTTCAAGGGCTTTGGGGATGACGAGAGGGCTGCCGGACCTGTCATTGCCGGCAGCCATAATGAGGGAGCCGAGAGGAATGTTGCCGTGCATGATGATGATGATGCCGGCAGTGTTGTGACCGAGAGGAGTAGAGGTGCAACTGAGAAAAAAGGTGATGTCGGCCATGGTATACAAGACAAGGGGCTGCGCAATGAGCTTGAGTACGATCCCGCCACATCCAAGAATGAGGTGTTGCCGAGCCAAGCAAGTAAGGGAGGTGTGCCATCATCTAGTGCCCCATTCCCTTCTCGTTTTGCTAGAACAAAGAAAGATAAATCCGATGAAGAGGTGTTGGAGATTTTCCGGAAAGTGCAAGTCAACATCCCTTTGTTGGAGTGCATTAAGCAAGTGCCGAAGTATGCTAAGTTTTTGAAAGAGCTTTGCACGACGAGAAGGCATACTAGAGAGACTCGTGTGGTAACTATGAGTGAGACGGTGTCGGCCGTTATTCAAAGAAAGTTGCCACCAAAGATGAAGGATCCGGGAAGCTTCAATGTGCCTTGTGTCATAGGCAATACACGGTTTGATGATGTTATGTTGGATTTGGGAGCATCGATCAATGTCATGCCACTCAATGTGTATCAAACGTTGAGTATAGGGCCTCTCAAGAAGGATAATGTCATCATTCAACTTGCGGATCGCTCAAGCAAATATCCGGAGGGCTATGTAGAGGATGTATTGGTGCAAGTCAACCAATTGATATTCCCCGCCGATTTTTATGTGGTTGAGATGGAGGATTCGCCGGTCAACAACACTCAATTGCTTTTAGGGCGACCATTCATGAGGACCGCGCGCACAAAGATAGATGTGGCCGAGGGCAACCTAACTATGGAGTTTGATGGTGAGGTGATAAAGTTCAATGTGTTTGACGCCATGAGATTCCCCAATGTTGATTTAAAGGAGGGTTGTGCCATTGATGTTTTGGAGGAGGTCGAGCAAGTTATGTCGACCTCGCTCGACGCATAGCAATTAGCGATTGAGCAAGGGGTCGGATTTGACAAGAGGGGAGAACGAGTTATGAAGGGAACCGAGCCAAGCAATCATGCCGAGCAAGGGAGTACCACGGCAGCCATATATGCCGAGCCATACACAATGCTGCCGAGAGTTAGTGAAGTAGCCGCCGAGCTAGACGCCACCCCCACTTACATGAAGAACTCGTTCTTGTCAATTCCAAGTGCCACAACAAAATTCCGACCAAGTGTGGAAGAGGCCCCAAAGTTAGAACTAAAAGAACTCCCAAGTCACTTGAAGTATGTTTATCTTGGAGAAGAAGATACACTACCGGTTATTGTGTCTTCAATGCTTAGTGAGAAGCAAGAGGTAGATTTGATACGTGTGCTTAAGAAGTATAAGACCGCCATAGGTTGGACCTTAGCGGATATCAAGGGAATAAGCCCTACTACTTGTGTTCATCGTATTTTGTTAGAAGAAGGAGCTAAGCCGACAAAGGAAGCTCAACGTCGACTTCACCCTCCCATGATGAAAGTTGTTAAAGAAGAAATTATCAAGTTGCTTGATTGCGGGGTGATCTACCCAATTTCGGATAGTAAGTGGATATCCCCCGTGCAAGTAGTGCCAAAGAAGAGTGGTGTAACGGTTGTCAAGAATGAGAAGAATGAGCTTGTGCCACAAAGACTTGTAACCGGTCATCGGATGTGCATCGACTATAGGAAGCTCAACGCTACAACGAGGAAGGATCACATGCCTTTGCCGTTTATGGATCAAATGCTAGAGAGGTTGGCCGGTCATTCTTACTATTGCTTTCTTGATGGATATAGTGGCTACAATCAAATCATGATACACCCGGACGATCAAGAGAAGACCACTTTTACTTGTCCATTTGGCACGTTTGCTTATCGGCGGATGCCATTCGGACTTTGCAACGCACCCGGCACTTTTCAAAGATGTATGTATGCTATCTTCTCGGATTTTATTGAAGACATTATCGAAGTGTTTATGGATGATTTTAGTGTGTATGGAGGCACCTTCGATGCATGTTTGGGGAACTTGGAGAAGATACTTGCGAGGTGTGTAGAGACAAATTTTGTGCTCAATTGGGAGAAGTGTCACTTCATGGTCACGCAAGGCATTGTTTTAGGGCACATAATTTCGGCAAGAGGCTTAGAAGTTGACAAAGCCAAGGTGGAGCTCATACAAGCATTGCCGAGCCCTAGATGTGTGAAAGATGTAAGAAGTTTTCTTGGCCATGCGGGGTTTTATCGACGATTTATTAAGGACTTCTCTTCAATTGCCAAGCCATTAAGCAACTTGTTACAAAAGGAGGTGACGTTTGAGTGGACAAAGGCGTGTGAGGAAGCATTTTGCCGATTGAAAGCTTGCTTGTGTACGGCGCCAATACTTGTATCCCCTAATTGGGACGAGCCATTTGAGTTGATGTGTGATGCTAGTGATTATGCACTTGGAGCGGTACTTGGACAACGAATTGAGAAGAAGCCATGCGCCATTTACTATGCTTGAAGGACTCTCAACGATGCTCAACTCAATTACACAACAACGGAGAAGGAACTCTTAGCGGTAATTTTTGCTTTGGAAAAATTTCGATCATATCTTTTGAATTCCAAAGTCATTGTTTATAGTGATCATGCCGCTTTGAGATATCTTATGACGAAGAAGGATGCTAAGCCGAGGCTTATTCGATGGATTCTTTTACTTCAAGAGTTCGATATTGAGATTAAGGATAAGAAAGGAGTAGAGAATGTTGTAGCCGATCATTTGAGTAGACTTGTGCATGAGGAGGATCGGCTACCCCTATGTGAAACCTTTCCGGATGAACAACTTTTTCGACTTGAAGTACATGAGCCTTGGTATGCCGACATTGCCAATTTTCTTGCCACACGCCGATTTCCCAAAGAAATGCCGAGCCACCACCAAAAGAGAATAAGGAAGCAAGCTCGACACTTCTTGTGGGATGATCCGTACTTATGGAGGCAATGTGGTGATCAAGTTATTAGAAGATGTGTGCCGGAGAATGAGCATCGATCCATCCTTTCTTTTTGTCATAGCGAAGCTTGTGGTGGACATTTTGGACCAAAGAAGACGGCTTTGAAGGTACTTAATTGTGGTTTCTTTTGGCCTACGATTTTTAAAGATGCATTCATGTTTTGCAAAGCATGTGATAGATGCCAAAGAATGGGGAACATTGGAGCTAGAGACCAAATGCCGCTCACGCCTATCATTGAGGTTGAAATTTTCGATTTATGGGGTATTGATTTCATGGGACCGTTTCCTTCAAGTAAGGGCTTTCTCTACATATTGCTTGCGGTTGATTATGTGTCAAAGTGGATTGAAGCCAAGGCTACACGCACCAATGATTCCAAGGTGGTAGCCAAGTTTCTCAAGACCAACATCTTTTCACGTTTTGGAGTTCCAAGAGTCTTGATTAGCGATGGAGGATCCCATTTTTGTAACCGCACCATTGAAGCCTTATTGAGGAAGTATGGAGTCACACATAAGGTTTCTACACCTTATCACCCCCAAACAAGTGGCATGGCCGAGGTGAGTAATCGAGAGATCAAGCAAATTTTGGAGAAAACCGTTGGACCTTCAAGGAATGATTGGAGTGATCGTCTCGATGATGCTTTATGGGCTTATAGGACTGCGTACAAGACACCGATAGGTATGTCTCCTTTTCGGTTAGTTTATGGCAAAGCATGTCACTTACCGGTTGAGCTAGAACATAAGGCATGGTGGGCAATCAAGGCCTTCAACATGAACATTGATGATGCCGGTCTTCATAGAAAGCTTCAACTCAACGAACTTGAGGAAATCCGTAATGAAGCCTATGATGCCACATGGATTTACAAGGAGAAAACATGTGCCTACCATAACAAGATGATCCGTGGTAAGAAGTTTGAAGTTGGACAACATGTGCTTCTATTTCATTCTCGCCTTAGACTTTTTCCCGGAAAGTTACGCTCTCGTTGGATTGGCCCTTTTGTCATTGCTCGTGTGTTCCCTCATGGAGCCGTGGAAATTCAAGATTTGCAAACCCACAAGACTTTCAAGGTTAATGGCCATCGCCTCAAGCATTACCATGCACCTTTCGATGCATGTGAGGACACAATCGTCCTTGGAGACACCCCTCAAGCCGAGCTGCCTTCACCATCACATGATGCAGCCATGCCACCACAACACCAAGTGGCTGCCGGACCTGCAATTGCCGGCAGCATCACCAAGAGGGCTGACACGGACACGGACGCACCAAAGCACCTCCTGCCGGACACGCACCAACCTGCCGAGCTTCTGCCGCTGTTTTCAGTCGCACCACCACCTCCTGCCGGACCTGCCATTGCCGGCAGGGTTGACACAAGGCCACAAGAGGCCGGACACAAGCTGGATACGCCGGATACGCCGGCAGAAGAGCCCGACACGTCCCATAAACCGGATACGCCAACCAGAACAGGATCGGACACTTCATGTAATGATCTTCTTCTGGAACTTCTTCTTGCCGATTTGGAATGCTTTGGAGCACGATGAACATGCATAAACACGGTGAAAAGTCTAGGCTATGGACTTTAAACACAAAGCGCTAATTGGGAGGCAACCCAAGTCGATCAAAGAAAAGTGAAGGAGCCATCACCGAGAGTTTGAAATTTCTTAACTCTTCTCTTTTTCTTTGATTTGTGATGATATGTTGGTATGTGTTAGACTATTGCATGCTTAGGAAATTCATTGATATTGTTTTGTGCTTACATTGAGGACAATGTAATTTTCTAAGTGTGGGGTGGGATAACGTATTCCGTTTTTGTTTTTGTTTTTGTGTGCTTAGTTTAGAAAAGAAAAATTCAGAAAAATGTTCCACAAAAATAGAGTGTTTAAATTGTTTGTTTCGAGTCTTAGGATGCCCCTAATATGTCAATGATGTTTTTCTCCTCTTTGCATACATAGATGATGGTTTTGCATACAATTAAAATTGCGAGTTTCATGGATTTTGTGCATTGGTAGGAGCATGTAGGACTTGTTGATTAACGAAACATGCATGTTTTAGCTAGTTTATTTCGAAAATAACCTATGTGAGCTTTAGTGCCAATTTGCTTTCTTCTTGAGCGGTAAAAAGATAAAATTCGATAGATTTGTAGGAAGCATGAAACCTCATAATTCTTTGATTATTCGATGACTATGTGCCATAGATTTTTTAATGAACTCTAGTATGCTAGAACTTACTCTTGTTGATTTTCGAAACGTTTATATCATAAAATACCTTGATTTTGAATGTGATTGAATAAAGATCATTTAGGTTTACCACCAAAGCCAAATAAAGCATGAGCCCTATTTGTGCCCGTCGTGGGACACCTTAGTAAACCCCTTTGAGCCTATGTTGAGCCTTTTCTTTCATCACCCTTAAACACTTTCCATGAACTTAGTATAGTGATGCCTCTACCTTGTGTGTCGGCAAAGCTTGATTTTTGAAAGCGTTTTCGCGTGTGTGATGAAGAAGAACAAGTGTGGGGTAGACTTAGCCATGAATTTATATGAAAAATGTATGCCGTGTCTTAGGAAAAGAAAAGAGAAAAAGTGTGCTCGGAATCAAAAAGAAAAATAAAAGAAAACCGAGAGCAATCAAAGAAATAGAGTAAGGCACGGCATAGAAGAGGAAATTTTGTGCATGGCTATTGTCTAGATTATTGTTGTAATGTTATGGGAGGAAAAGAGTGAAGTATGGGTCCAACAAGATAAAATTTGACCCTTTCGGCGAGAAGACATAAGGAGATTCGAGCTTTGCTAAAGCGCACGGTGACGTTTTGAGCCTCCTTATCCAAATATCGAATACCTCTTAGCCTAGCCCCATTACAACCTTTGTGATTGATCTTTTTCATGATTCTTAAGATGGTTAAATTTGATTGTGGAGATTATCTCAAGAGTAAGCATATGGTTGTGGTTCATTGGTGCATATAGTTATCATATGAGGTTTTTCCATAAAAATTCACAAAGTGCTTTCGTTTCTTTGATATATGCAAGTCACTCTTTGTAATTCATTATCTTTCGCTTGCATATACTATTGAGTGAATTACCATGCTTCGAGAGAAAAGAAGAGAGTATGCCTAGTGAGGTGATTTGAATTAGCTTTTACATGTTTTCATGCTTACCTTTAGCTCATATATGTTCATATTGATGTCACATGTTCATGAAGCTCGGAATTTTCGTGCTTAACATTTTCATGCATTAACTTGAAAGCTATGTGTACATACGAGCCTGAGACAAATTGTTAGGGGCAATAGTTTGTTTTGAGTCTTAGTTTTATTTAGTTTGCTAAGGGACTAGCAAAGGATAAGTGTGGGGTAGTTGATAGGAGCACAATGTGCGACGATATTATATGCTTATGCCCTCGTTTATGCTTTGTTTAACCCTTATTTGTCTAAGATTGAGTCATAATGTAGTTAGTGTCAATTTTGGTAGTGTTTTGTGAAAAATGGTTAAGAATCCGAAAAATGACTAAGTTTGAGAAATCTGGAAAATAGTGTAAAATATGTCTTTTTCGTGATTTTGAGATGAATGAAACTATGATCTATCCTTGTCCAAATTCTATGAAATTTGGCGTGCTTAATATTCATATGCTGAGGAATGATGTGTAAAAATTTCAGATCAATCGGAGTTCGGGAGGTCACCCAAATATTGGCTGCAAAAGGGCAGTCCGAGCATTCCAATCCAGGGGCTTCCAGGATTTTCCTGGGACTTTGATCCAACTTCGAAAAATCATTCCCGTCGACTCACAAGGAGTTTGGTCGAACTGTTTTATGGGGAGATGGCTATATGTGTCTAGTTTATCTGAGACTTGGAATCGCATCAATCGGAGCTCCACGGATGGAGATATGCCGGAATTACTGCAACAAGGTCAAATCTGCCGATTCCAGGAACCTACTGCCCCCTTTTTGTGTTTTCTGTTTTTGATGGACCAAATGGTGTACAAATGCATATGTGAAGATGGTCCAAGCTTTATGAAGGGAAGAGGAAGACACTAGGCCATGGCATTGAAGAAAAATATGAAGAAAGAAGTTCTCCTAGTCAAACTAGGAGAAGCTGCCGATTGAGGCAGATTGTGTGCAACGCTGCGCTGCCGGCAAT
This sequence comes from Potentilla sterilis, assembly GCA_963682095.1. Taxonomy (NCBI): domain Eukaryota; kingdom Viridiplantae; phylum Streptophyta; class Magnoliopsida; order Rosales; family Rosaceae; genus Potentilla; species Potentilla sterilis. The sequence goes on from OY821760.1 coordinate 22,943,811, forward strand.
TTGAGACATTTTCGATGGACCAAGACACATCAAATGAAGTCCAAGATCATATAAGAAGTCCATGAAGATGTGAAGCCCAAGCCTTGAAGAAAAAAATTCAGAAAAGAAAACCTAATTGGATTAAGAAAGGAAGGTTGCAAAACCTTATTGCACTAGGTTTTCTGAACTCCTCTTTGCTTAAGGGACTGCCGGCAGCCTCTCTCCTTTTTCCTCTATATATACCCCCACTTTTCATTCAGAAACATATCTCATCTCTTGCAAAGCACTAGCCAAAACTCTACCAAATTTTCCTACCAAAGTTCTAACCCGAAACCCTAAAGCACATAGTCACCGATTCCACCTATTCCACCACCATTCACCACCGAACTCATACCTCCCCTCAGCCACTGCCGACCCTCTTCCACCACACCAAGACGAAGCTCTCCAAGGTTTCTAAAGTGTGATCCATCCCTATGACTTGTGTTTTTAATTTCGGTTTAGTCACATATTGTTGTTATAAAAATACTTTGTTTCGTTTGGTTTTGTATGATGAACATGAGTTGCAATTTCCATTGAAATTTATGTTATGACTTTTACAAACAATTGCATGCTTGAATCATATGTTAGATTAGGGCAGTAACATGTTCTTGTATTTTTAGTTTTTATTCGATTAGTTCTTGAATTTGTGCATAAAAATCAATGTTTACATGATGCTAGGGCCTTAGTACTTATGTAGATTGCGGTTTCATTCAACTTAATAATTTGGAATTGAGTTAGGCAACGATCGAACTGAATTCTAGGTTGTTAAAATCAAGGTTATTAATTCATGAACTTGCATGTTGATAGGATGAGTGACGCCATACCTAAAGATATGTCTCCAATTTATAGACTCTTGTGCGTAATTACTCTTTGTGTTTGTCTTCGACGTTGAGTGTTTTCAAACATGATTAGTATAATTTTAGGATTCTACGTTGAGTGTTTTCTAAATATTTAAGAAAGAGTCTAGTGATTAGATGACCGTTGAGGCTCTAATTGAAATTGGAATTGAATAGAGTCTAAGAAACTTGAATTAAATTGCCGAGGCTTGCATGATTCTTGTGTGTAGTTTGTGTGTTTTGTGTTATGTGATGCGTGAGAGATGATGATCAAACTTGTAAATATTAGATCTAGGATTTTATTTTCTGTTTTTTTTTATTGTTGCCGAACCTAGCAATAGGGCAGCTTGCTGCCGTACCATCCATATCCCCCCATTGTGACGTTTTCTTGTATATATGTGAATATGTTTGTGTCTAACAATTTCATATCTCAGGTACCCTTAATCCCCGGCCTAGAACGATCCCTACTTGCTCATACTACTAACGATATTTTTGTAGGGTTTATTATTGCATGCGAGCTTCGGCTCCCGTTCACCGGGGGATGCTCCTCCCGCTTTCTCTTCAACAGGTGTTGCCCATACGTTTCATGATCCGCCTGGGCATGCCTGATGGCCATCGCCATTAGCTCGTCACCCCTGCGGGAGTTCCACCCGCACGACGTAGGAAAATTTTCCTGGCCGAAGCTCCTGTTTGAACGCCATCTCGGCGATACCCTTGTCGAGGTTCTGAACCCCGGCCATCGCCGTTTGTCAGCGGTTGACAAACGTCCTTAGCTCCTCGTCAGGTGCCTGTCTGCAGTTGAAGAGGATGGTTGATGTCCGGGCTCCTTCGACCCGGAGGATGAAGCAGCCTACGAACCGGTCGGCCAGTTGCTCAAACGCCTCGATGGAGTTTACCGGGAGCTTATAGAATCAGCTAAGCGCCTCTCCAGATAGGGTTTCCTAGAATATGTTGCAGCACACTGCATCGGAATAGCCCTTGGCGCACGTTTGGGACCGGAAACTATCCAAATGTTGATATGGGCAGCCGGATCCTAAGTACGTGAGCTTTAGGGATTTCTGGTTACCAGACCTCCCTGATTCCAGAACCCGGTGTGAAAAGGGGCCCATGCGTTCGTTGAATCGCGCGCCTTCCATCGGCCGCACCGCCCTTCTCTCGTTGGCCTCCATTTGGGCCTTTAGATCCGACACAGAGTCGGTGAGTATCTGTAATGCCCGTGCGGTCGGGGTCACGACTTCATCCTCGAATGAAGCATGCGACTGGGGGACTGGCGTGCTCATTGGCAAAACCGCGCCGCTCGGGGACTCCGCCCTCCTGCGGTCGCTAGACCTTCCTCCCGATGACTGTCCCGCCTCAAGGCGCTGAGGTTGGCTTGGCGCGGGTGTACATGCCCTTGCCATAGCGGCGTTGCGCTGCTGTCCCCTTTCCAGGGTAGCGTTTACCGTCTCCATTTCCTCATACATTTCGTCGACCAAACCTTGGCATAATGCCCGAAGAAATTTGTCGGATATTTTCACATATGGCGGACGATATCGTAAAATATAGCCGATGATCTCTTCTGTTTCGTCAGTTATTTATTCTGAAATATATAATATTAATTAGTTATAGCCGACGAAACCGTCACTATTTAACATATACCACCGACGAAATAATGTCATTTTCGTCGGTTATAACAGTTATAACCGACGAAATTTGGTAAAAATCGTCGGCTATAGCAGTGATAGCCGACGAAATAATGCTAATATCGTCGGCTGTTCTTACATTTTGGGGAAAAAAAATTAAATTAATTTCTAAATTACCATTCCAAGCAACTTGCAATTCACAATGACAATCCAACAAGAAACACATTTTTCATTAATTATTTAATTTGTTCCATCCTAGCCACCATCCTGCTGTCCATCATGCTCGCCATCCTGCTGAATGAACTCGGGAGCTCTCGGCATTCGAGGTTCATCTAACAGCTCAAACGGGGGCGGGGGTTCAAGGCCTTGTTGTTGTGCCGCAAACATAGCATACCACCAGTTTTGTTGGCCGGCGTAGTTCTGTCGCCGAATTCTCTCGCATTCAGCATGCCAACGCTCCATTTCCATCTGATACTGCTGTGTTCTGTGTTGTTGCTCTTGTGATCTCTGGAACTGGGCCGCCAATCTTGCATTTTCTTCTGCCAATCTCTACATTTCCCCCTTCATCTTTTGGGTGTCCCCGCCTCCCCTCTTTTGAGCTCCCTTAGTGGTCTTCAGGACCCCTATTCCAGAACTTCTCAAACCCCGGCAGTAGTAGTCGTTTGACCGTTTTGGGAAGGCTGCGTCGAATATCCTCGCTGCAGTTTGGACATTCGATTGGTCGACCTGGCTCAGGGCTTCTTGCAGATCTTCCTCTGAAATGTTCGGTTGTGTCTCCCGAACTACTGCCTGCAACACTTCTTCTTCGGCCCGGTTCACCCTCTCCTAATTAATATTCTAACAAATATATAATTAAGTAAAATTAATAATTAAAATTTTAAAATCGTAATCAACGACTTACAAGCTCTTCTGTCGCTAATGGATAAGCCTTTTTGAACGTCTCTACGTACGGGTTGCTTAAAGGATGATCTCTAAGCGCCTCCTCCTGATATTGTGAAAATGGCCTAGAACCACCATGATGGGGGGTTGTGTTATGGCGGCGGTTCGCAGAGTTCTGCCGAGACCGATCCTTCAAACAAATAATAAAATATTAGAAAAATACATCAAAAAATATTAGTGTAATAATTATAAAATAATTAAACTAATAATTAAAATATTAACAAAATAAACATTTATAGTTAAGTTTAGTATTTACCTGCATAACTGGGTTGTTGAAGTCTACTGTCTTCAACCAACACCACTCGTACTCCCTGAACATGAACTCTCTTGGAGTACCCATACGACCATGTTTGTCGTATTCGGTAAAGTGGGTACGGAGCTCGTTCTTCCACTCTTTGAACCTACGGAAAAAACAAAAGTGCATTAGAAATATTATTAATATCATAAAATATTTCAAATTATAAGATGAGGAATTCCCAACGTACCTCGAGTTCTGCATCGCGTACGCCCAAGCCTGCTTGTGTTCGACAATCTCGAAGTATGCCTCAAAGATAATATTTTATTAGTTTTAAAATTATAACAATACTGAAAATTATTAAATATTACGATAAATAAATTAAGTTTTTTAAATTACTCACCGACGCCGCGTTGTTGACCTCCCTCTTGATCTCTTCCGGCACATCAGCCCACCGTGTCCACAACATAGGGACTCTATCCCTAATTAGTGCTCACACGCAACCCGCGTAATCGCGGCGTTTTTTCCCCTTAACATCTTGATTAGGGGGTTCGTTGATCTGGATCCTCCCGCTGGTCTCAACACTTTTCCTGAGCGTATGAAAACATATGACACCTCTCGTATTCCTGCTTGAACTGCTAGCGGCGGTCCCTATCACATAAACGACGATTGGTTAATAAAATTAAATATTAGTGCGTTAATTTTAATAAAATATTTAATTAATCAAATCAAATGTTACCTGAACTCGATGACTCGTCTGTCGACTTTCCTTTTAATCTCGCCGAAATCAGGAGCTTAGGTCTCTCAAATGGCTCTTAATGGTATGCCTCCGCAACACTTATGTACTGAGGCCTAGCAGGCCATATGGGCACACCACGCTCGTCGACCTCGGGTATGGCAGGAATGTTGTATGGCAGGTATAGCTGATTAGGGAGAGTAGGCCCCTCAGTAGAGTCAGCAGCAGATGGCGCAGGACTCGTCATCGGCTCCCGATGAACCTCAGGCATACGGACCTGATGAACGTCTGGAGCTATGTCGTCCTGAAATAGCTGCTTACTACATCTCGGAGGATCTGGCCTGAGATCTGGCCGGAGAGGGGGACATGAACTGCTCAACGGCCGCCCCGCCGATAAAAGGGTCTAGTGCCGGTTGCTCACACTCCTCCGCGGGTGGGATGAATCGATCCTCTAAGGTTGGCTGGTGGTCCTCTCAGGCTGGCTAGGGGTCCTCTCGGAGTCTCCGGATCCGCCAGAACTTCCAGAACCCCTAGATCTGGAACGACGACCTCCGAATAGCTGTCTAAATGCATCGGCCATCTGGAAACAAATAAATTAATACATTAATTAATATTAAATTATATTACATCAAATAACAAATTCTAATTAATATAATAACCAATAATACTAACATATTTTAAAACATACTAACAATTTATATATAAAAATTAAAATATACATTAACATATATATATATATACACAAATATGTGTATATATTAACAAATATATAACAATTTATATAATTAATCTACAAATTTATATATATAATTAATCTAACAATTTATATATATAACCAATATATATAACAATTTAACACACACTTAAATATCTAAATTATATACCTAAATTATACAATTAAAATAAATTGTAAAAAAAAAAAAATTACCTAGCGGAGGAGGAGAAGGAGGAGGGGAAGAAAAAGTCGGGCTGAAAGCGACTTTCAGCTTTTATAGCAGAGAGAATAGCCGACGATTTACAAGATTTCGTCGGCTATACTTTGGAAGATCAACAGCCGTCGGATCTGAGCCATCCAAAGGCGAACAATAAAAAGGCGCGGATCGCAAGAGTTTAGCCGACGATTTACAAGATTTCGTCGGCTATTCTTTGAATGTCGTCGGCTATACTTTGGAAGATCAACAGCCGTCGGATCTAAGCCATCCAACGGCGGACAATAAAAAGGAGCGGATCGCAAGAGTTTAGCCGACGAAATATAATTTTCGTCGGCTAAACTATAGGTCAAACCACTAAGTCAAACCTCTAAACGCTTAAAAACGGAAATTAGTCTAGTTAAACGACGGTTTCTGGCCTCACCTTCAAAAGATAATAGTTTCAAATCAATGAGACGCAACTAATCATATAAAAATTTTACAAAATTGATTTAACGAACGTCAGGCTACCCATAGGAAAACGAAAGTAAAAAACAGTTAACCGTAACATTCGACACACAGATTTTATCAGAACCTTGTGATTTTTGAACAGTAGACGTATTTCATTATTTCGGTCATATCTTATTTCACAATATTTTTGCATTTGAAGAGTCTACGTATAGTAACTATTTGAAACTATACATTCACTTAAACACTTAGTAAACAAGTTAAGGAACATTAGTGCATATATTCTGATTTTGAATCTAAAAGTTTAGAAAATCTATTCCAACCGTCAGATATCACCGTTAAGATTAAATACATGTATGAAAAAAAATCCAACTTCAGCTGACAACGGTAAAGGCTCGATCGGAACGGTCAACAGGGTAAGTCAAACCTCTAAACGCTTAGAAATGGTAATTGGACTGTCTAAATGACGTTTTTTGACCTGACCTTCAACAGATAATAGTTTCAAATCGATGAGATGCAACTAATCGTATAAAAATTTTCCTCAAAATATTTACCGAAGGTAACGCTACCATTAGGGAAACGAAGGAATACAACCTTTGACCGCATCTTTCGACACTCTTATTTTATCGGAATCTTGTCATTTTTCAACCGTAAACGTATTTTATCATTTTGGTCATATCTTATTTCACGACTTTTTTCTGTTTGAAGGATGAAGCAATGGTTTATCGTTAGTGATAGAAAATGGAATCTGGTCATTTTTTGTTTTTGTTTTTGTTTTAAATCATAGCCGACGAGAGACATACTCGTCGACTATTCTTTTGTCATTTTCTGTCTAAAATAAAATATGTATTTTTCAATATAGTTATGGCCGACGAGAAAATGTCAATTTCGTCGGCCAAAATTTCAAAAGTTTTCATCGGCTAATGTTTCAGAGAAAGGCCGACGAAAATCCAAATCGTCGACTAAAATATGAATATAGCCGACGTTTTTTGTTTATACCAATGAAAAAACAGTATCTTCGGCTATGGTTAAACTATGGCCGACGATTTTGTTTTTCCACCGACGAAAAATAAAATCGTCGGCTATTCGTTGGAAGTACCGACGAAAATTTTAATTCGTCGGCCGTTTTTTTCAATTTCGTCGGGAAAAGTTTTTTTTTTTCTGGTAGTGTCGCTCTCCGCGCTCAGGCGATCGACTTCTGCCCTCATCGCCCGTATCTCCCCCGCCATATCGTTCCGGTCGGGGCTGTACGTGGTGTCCCGGTCGCTGTCACCGAGCAGACTCTCCTCTTTGTCACTCTGATCGTCCGAGAATGTCAGCGAAAAGCCCCGGTGCGTCGGTTGGTCGCCTTCCATCGGGCCTTTCCCGCGCGCGCTATCGTTGTATGCCCCCGGCGTGCTGCTCGGCCTCCCATAGCTGCCGTCATCCTGGTTGCCCTGGTCGCTGTGCTGCTCCCGTACAGCGACTGTGGTGGAGATGAGCACTTGCTCTGGTGCGACCCGCTGACCCTCCGTTGTATTTCTTTCCTGCCCCGCTTCTGAGCTTTCTGCCATTTGGTGATGCCTACGTGACTTTTATACAAGTTCCTTCTCTTCCCACAGACGGCGCCAATTGTTTCCGCACAAACCCGTAAGCCTAGTGGAAACTGATGAATCTGGGTGTGATCTCCTCATGCGAACCTGCTAACTAAGGGGAATACCGGGCGGGCCGGTCTTCTCCTCTCCGATGCCTAAGTTAGTACAGTTGGGATTAATAGATAACTTAAGCAAGAGTGGTAAGCAGTTGGAGAGATCAGTTACCTATTAAAGAGGGTAGTTGAGGCCCTTATATAGGTGGTCGGGTGTGGGGTCTGGCCTTACTCTTCGATGTGGGACTGGTTTCCTTCTGTTCGCACACAAAAGGACAACTCTGGTGGCCTGTTCGGCAGGCTGGCGTCTCCGATCCCCGGGTCTCTGGTCACAAGGTAGACTGCTGGACCTCGGGTCCGGGTGCTCGTGATCCTGCTCCGGGCCTCAGTCCGGCCCCGGATGCACTGGTTGCGGGTCTATGGGCTTATGTAGCCCCTCTGTGGCTACTGTCAACAAGCCCAAAAGCCCTTCTATCCATTCTTAACTCATTCACACACTCAATGTCACTATTGCCGATTATACTATCCAGATAAATTAAACGAGTTTCACATCTAGTAAATGATCGGTTATCCAATGCTCTTTGTTCATCTCTTCTCTGCCTTAACTTTAAGATCAATAATGTAAGGATTGTACAAGCAGACATGCTCTCTAAATGCCATAGTTCCAACAACAAAATCAACAACAGCTTTCTCCCATCCATATCTATAAGTTCAAAACAAAATAAACCAACTGAGATCGAATGAAGTATATTGAAAAATAAACCAGTACTCAAACAAGATGTACATTTCACCAAGAGTCTAGCTTACATAATAAGTTCCATTAGTCTCTATTCTAATTTGGAAGATATCATCTCCAACAAACCGGACTTCCCAAGGCAACTAAATATATGCAATATATATATATATATATATATATATATATATATATATATATATATATATTGTCACAACCCAAAAATTGGGAAAACACTCATATTTCAATATTAGACATAAAAGTCTAAAAACTGAAATATGAAAGAAAAAAAAAATATAAATTGAAATAGAACAGTGATAGGCTACAAATCTGAGGGGAAAACTTATTTATTAACAACACACCTATTTACAAAATGAATTACCATCTATAATGGCAATCCACATCTTATTTCAAACAAAGCTGAAAATGCACATAACGGAAAGTAAAACTATAAACACGTTTTTGTCTTCACCTTCACTTCTAGCCTTCAAGATCTTGACCTGCAAAATTTCTAAAGGGATGAGCATAAACAGCCCAGTAGGGAGCAAAAGTCTCACAAAACAATGCATATCAACAATTCCAAATGTATTCTACAACTAGTTAATTCATGAAGTAAAATCTAAAGAGCCTACACGTCCCATACCGTGTATTTTACCACAAGGGTGATTCTAAACATTTTACGACATGAATTAACTCTCAACCCATTATTCCTATCCCCCTTTTGCTAGTCGTCTTGTCCATTCCCCTGTCGCCAGCCCCGAATTACCCTTTTTCCTACACTAATTGCGCATTATTTTGGGCATACATGGTGGCGTGGTACCTGCCGAGGTTATGGACTCAACTACGCAAAAGTTTTAACCCAAACTTCTCTACCCAAGGTACTTTGTACATAAAGCTAATATAGCATATCTATACCTTTAAATATATAACATATACATAATAATCTCAGCAAAATAATAACCATTAAACAATCTATCAAACAACAAGCATAGAGGTTTCCCGTTGTTTCCCCCTACCTTTGCCGATTCCCTCTTTAAAATTCAGCTCCTAGTAAAAGAATAAAATTAAAGAGTTAACATCCTATATCTAAAGCATTACACTGATAAAAAGTGCAGAATAAAAGCATAACATTGCCTTAGTACCACAAGAAAATTCAGTTTTTGCACAACTCAAACCAGAAAATCAGTCTTTTGACCTTAGTACTTCTACCCTGAAATTTATATTTTTTGGTAAGGAATCTCACATCAATTCCTTCTAAACATTTGTAACAGACAAAAAAATTAAATTCTCAAACTTGGAATGACTCAAAAAACGAGTTTCCAAACAAAAGTTATGAATTTTCAAAGTTTGACATTAGTCCAGGATTTTCTGACGAGAATTCTGCCCAGAAAACTGTTTGACCAGAATTGATATAGCTAGATTTAGTAAACAAGATGGTGTCTTCATAACATTTAAAATAGACACTCTAAAGAAACTACCAGAACTGGAATCACCCGAAAAGGATTTTTACACAATTAGTTATGTATTTTCAAAGTAGCAGTACAGAAACAAGGGTGTGCAAAACAGTATGATTTCTGGAAATTGAACACAGCAGCCAACTAACATGATTTCTGGAATTCAATCTTCAGCATGATATGTGGAACTAACTTGATTTAGTTTCCAGCAACCAACTAACAAATCAAATAAAACACAAGATATAGGATTTAATAGTATGTAATGAAAACTCTAACATATAACAAAGAAAAAACTATTTAGGAAAGCTGAACAATCCTGTAACCTTTCTGACCCAGCAGTACAAAACATAAAAACTGTACCGAACTGTGCATGATCTGAAATCAGTGTCTTCTAATGAAATACAGAAGACAAACTAAGGAAAATCTGAGAGTTGGAAATTCAGAAAAACAAGTTTTTTACAGTTAGTTATGATTTTTCAAAGTTCTGCTTCTGTTTCAAAAAAAAACTGCACTAAGAACTAGTTTTGCAAGTTTTTCTGTATTACTACACCATTTCGAAATCTGAAAAAAAACTTATATCGATAGAAACTAAAAACTTCAATGTTTCAAACACAGTAAACCATACAAAGTAATGAGTTACAATACTTGAACTAAGTACTTCAAATAACACCTTTTTGTTGATTTAGAAAACTAACATACAAAATTCTTTTGTAAGATTTGGTTGCCTTAAAACAAATAAGTACAAGATAGACACTAGACAAAGTTTGAATGTCTTTGTAACCAAGTAGTAATTTCAAACAATACCTTAAAGACACCATGACAATGAATCACATCAACGCAAATCAAAACAGAAATTATAACAAGAGGACCAACCTCTAAATCTCTCTTCTTATAGCACCCCTTCTGCTTCTTAACTTTCTAACTTTATACTAGGAAAAGACTCACCAAATTATATCTAGCATGCTTCTAATCTCAGCTATTTATAGTGATCATCTAAGCAAGTAAACATCCAATTTCTGATAAGCATGAAGAGAACAATTTGGATTCAAATAACTCAGGGAACTTACACCTGGATAGTAGGTTTAACACCTCCTTAGTTTAGGGTTCCACCTCTGGTTCTAGGGTTCATCTTCCAAGGATGTAGCTTGTGTGAGTCATCTTGTTTCAATCTGGAATTTACACCTCCTGCTTGAGTAAAGTGAATTAGGGATTTGGATGCAGCTTTTTCTGAGATTTGGGTTGAATTTCTAAGCTTCTGGGCTAAGGAAAGAAGGTGATAAAGATGAAGGGATGAGACAAAGATTCGAGCTAGAAGATTCTGGGGATTTCTAGCTATTTTTTTCCTTCTGGGTTCGTCATCTCTCTTCCCCTTTCTTTTCTCTCTCTCGCCCTCTCTTCTTCTTCTCTTTACTTTCTGTTTTTCTTTCTCCCGATCGCCTACTAGCTACTTATATATATATATGTATATATATATAACATACTTACAGAACACAAGTATAAAATATACGTGTGTATATATATATATATCTACGCATACTGATTTACTTATACTTATATATATATATATATATATATATATAGTAAAAGAGATATATTTAAATATAAAGAAATTAAAATCTTTTCTAAAAAAAAAATAATAATAAAATAAAATAAAACATAGGTCGTTACATCCTATCCTCCTAAAAGAAAATTTCGTCCCCGAAATTTAACACCTACCAAGTTTTCAGAAAAGCTCAGGGTAATTCTGATATATCTCGGATTCTAATTCCCAAGTTTCTTCTTCAACATCCCCACGTTGCCAAAGAACTCTCACGATCAGAATAGTTTTTGTTCGCAATACTTTGTCTTTTCGGTCTAATATTCAAACTGGTTTATTCTCGAAAGATAAGTGTTCATCTAAGTCAAGGTCTGCCCAGTCTAAAACATGCGAAGGATCTGGCTCATACTTCCGAAGCATAGATACATGGAACACATCATGAATTCCTGAAAGTTGTGGCGGTAATGCTAACTTATAAGCAACTTCTCCTTTTCGTTCGAGTATCTCGAAAGGACCAATAAATCTTGGAGCTAATTTTCCACTTTTCCCAAATCGTCGGATTCCTTTTCGTGGTGATACCTTGAGAAAAACATGATCACCCACTTTAAATTCTAACGGTCGCCTTCTCTGATCCGCATAGCTTTTCTGTCTACTTTGAGCCGTCAATAATCTTTCTCTGATTATCTTCACTTTTTCGGTAGTCTCTTGAATAAAATCAGGTCCGATTATAGTAGTCTCACCTACCTCGGTCCAACACAATGGTGATCTGCAAGGTCTGCCGTACAATGCTTCATATGGTGCCATTCCAATACTAGACTGGAAACTATTGTTGTAGGCAAACTCTGCGAATGATAAATAATCTTCCCAGCTTCCATGAAAATCTAGGACGCAAGCTCTCAACATATCCTCCAGAATTTGAATAGTTCTTTCTGATTGTCCATCGGTTTGAGGATGAAATGCAGTACTAAAATATAAATTCGTACCCAAAGCCCGCTGTAAACTTTCCCAGAATTTAGAAGTAAACTTGGAGTCTCTATCTGACACGATCGAGAGAGGAACTCCATGTAGCTTGACTATCTTTTGAACATATAACTTCCCAAGTGTTTCAGTAGAATCTGTTGTCTTTACTGGCAAAAAGTGTGCAGACTTAGTCTACCGATCCACTATAACCCATATTGCATCTTTTCCTTTAGACGAGCGAGGTAAACCAGACACAAAATCCATGGTAATATGATCCCATTTCCATTCTGCTATAGGCAAAGGTTGAAGTGTCCCTGATGGCTTTTTATGCTCGGCTTTGATTTGTTGACAAGTAAGACACTTTGTCACAAATACAGCTATATCCTTTTTCATTCCTTCCCACCAAAATTGTCGACGAAGATCGTGATACATTTTAGTACTACCCGGATGAATTGTGTAAGACGAATAATGTGCTTCACGGAGGACTTCATCTCTCAGTTCTGGAATCTCAGGTACATATAATCTACCAAAATACCTCAATCCACTATTTTCACTAAAGCTCCATCCCTCTAATTGCTTACCAGACATAATCTGGCCTTGAAGAGACATGGATAAAACGTCTTCACGTTGTTTCTCAATGATCCTTTCCATCAAAATTGGTCTGGTTACCATATTGAATATTCTAGCCACATTCTCATGTATATCAACATGTAATTCGTACTCAGTAAGAGATTCCATCATCTTCCATTTTTGAACATGCAGACTTGCCGCGTATCCTTGTGATTTTCTACTTAAAGCATCTGCTACTACGTTTGCTTTACCAGGATGATAATGTAATCCAAAATCATAGTCTTCTAGGAATTCCATCCAACGTCGCTGTCTCATGTTGAGCTCTTTTTGCGTAAATAAGTATTTCAAGCTCTTATGATCGGAATATAATTCAAATCGTTCTCCATAGAGATAATGCCTCCAAGTTTTGAGAGCATGAACTATAGCAGCTAATTCCAAATCATGCGTTGGGTAATTTCTTTCATGAGACTTCAACTGTCGTGAAGCATAAGCAACCACTCTATCTGATTGCATTAGTACACACCCTAGTCCTAGCAAAGAAGCATCAGTGTATACTATATAGTCCCTTCCACGTTCAGGAATGATTAAAATCGGAGCAGTAGTTAAACGAATCTTCAATTCTTGAAATGATTTTTCACATTCTTGATTCCAGACGAATTTCACTTCCTTTCGAGTTAACTTTGTCAATGGTGCAGCTAACTTGGAAAAATCCTTAATAAATCTCCGGTAGTATCCAGCTAATCCAAGAAAACTTCGAATTTCTGATATATTTTTGGGCTGATTCCAATTTAACACAGCTTCTACTTTGGAAGAGTCCAAGGCAATACCTTCATTAGAGATCACATGTCCCAAAAATTTGACTTCAGTTAACCAAAACTCACATTTGCTAAATTTAGCAAACAATCGGTGCTCCCTTAGCGTCTGTAAAACAATCATCAAATGTCTCTCATGCTCTTCTTTAGATGTCGAATAGATAAGAATGTCATCTATGAATATTATCACAAACTGATCCAAATATGGTCGAAAAACACGATTCATCAAATCCATGAATGCCGCCGGAGCATTAGTTAAACCAAAAGGCATAACCAAAAATTCATAATGTCCGTATCGAGTTCTAAAAGCTGTCTTAGGTATGTCTTCTGCTTTGACTCGCAACTGATGATATCCCGAACGAAGATCGATTTTAGAAAAGAAGCAGGAACCTCGTAGCTGGTCAAACAAATCATCAATCCTTGGTATTGGATATTTGTTTTTCACTGTAACTCTATTCAGCTGACGGTAATCAATGCACATTCGAAGAGATCCATCCTTCTTTTTCACAAAAAGTGCTGGTGCCCCCCATGGCGAAGTGCTTGGGCGAATAAAACCTTTGCTCTCCAATTCCTCAATTTGTACCTTGAGTTCTTTTAGTTCAACTGGTGCCATACGATAAGGAGATATCGAAATTGGTAAGGTGCCTGGATATACTACGATAGCAAATTCCACCTCACGCTCTGGTGGTAACCCAAATAAATCATCAGGAAATACATCTCTAAAATCCCTCACCACAAGGATAGTCTCTAACTGCAGTTCACTTTCTTCCTCGGCCACAATATGTGCAATAAAGTTCAAGTAATTGGATGGCTTGGTATTGGAAAAGAATTTACTCGTATATATCCCCATAAAAACTAAACGTTTCACCTTTCACAGTGCTTATCGTTATCTTTTTCCGTCTACAGTCCACAACAGCCTGGTAATAACTCAACCAATTCATTCCTAATATGACGTCGTAATCTGACATATCTATTATTATCAGATCAAAATCTAGCTTATGACTTGATATGTCTATCATGCATCGCTTACACACTCGGTTAACTCTTACTCCAGTACCCATAGGTGACACAATCAGTAACGGATTTTTCCTAGCACTACCAGAAAAGGCGTCATAGCCGACGACGCCATCTCGTCGGCCGTTTCCATTAATTCGTCGGCTATAGTCATAGCCGACGAAGTATCGTCGGCTATTATCTCGTCGGGATTGCTCCGTCGGCTATAGTATAGCCGACGACACACGGGGTAAGTCGTCGGCTTATGAAACACCAGGTATAGCCGACGAAAAAAGCGTCGTCGGCTATACTTCGAACATTGCCGACGAGAAGATCGTCGGCTTTAACAATTACGTAACTGCCCCTAACCGAAGTATAGCCGACGACACTATCGTCGGCTATACGTCCGTTTTAGCCGACGACACTATCGTCGGCCATAACAATCGCCGGTACCAGGAACGGCTTTTTTTTGCCTGAAGCCGGGAGGGTATAGCCGACGACATATGTCATTTTCGTCGGCTATAACTGTTATAGCCGACGAAATTTGGTAAAAATCGTCGGCTATAGCACTTATAGCCGACGAAATAATGCCAATATCGTCGGCTATAACCCCTAAATATTTAAAAAAATTAAAAAATTTTACTCGGGCCCAATTTCTCTTCGTCTTCGGGGGCTGCAGAAAATGCACAAACAAACATCCAAATATCCAACAAATATCCACATCAATCCATCCCTAATATCCTACATACTGTACAAATTAACCCACTATATCTACTCATCATCACCCCCTAAACGCGTAGCGTCGTCGACCGGATCGTTCGAGTTCCGGTGGCTATGGCTGTCCTGATCGGCTGGCGTACTCCGATGCGGGGGGGGGAGTGGGGACGACGAACTGGGGCATCTGTGGCGGAGGCGGGGGCTGGAGTCCAGCCTGCTGGGCCTCCCAAGACTGCTGCATCCATCGGTACATCTCCGCCACAGATGCGTCTCTGGCCTGCTGCGCGGAAGCCTCCGCGGCCCTCGCCAACTCCGCCTGCTGGAGCGCCTCCACCGCCCTCGCCAACTCCGCCTGAGTCCTCTGCAGCTGCGTCTGCAAGTCTCCTCTCGTCGAAGCCGCACGCTGCGTGCTGGGATTGGCCGGCGTGAACTTGAGAACCCCATCTCCCGCCGCGCCTAGGCCTCTCTGGTAGAAGTAGTTGTTCCCCGTCCCTACCGCCGCGTGCATGATCTGAGAGGCCAAGCGCGGCTCAAGGGTGTCGATCGTGGAGGCAAACTCCGCGATCGCCTCGTCGGACGCCCCGTCTCCCAGAGTGTCTCGCGCGATCCCGAAGGTGATCGCGTCGGTCTCCGCATCTATTTCCGCCTAATTGACAAGAAAATATAATAAACGAATTAAAAAATATATATATAAATTAATTTCATGAAACACTTTTATTGAAGATGGACGAATACTTACCACTTGGTCGGGACGCCCCGGATACATCTGCGCATGAATCCACGACAACGGCCTCAGCGGTCGGTCCCTCCTCGCCATCTCTGCCCACTGCCTCCAGGAGCGGGCGCCGCCGTGGTGGGGGTGCTCGTTCCTCCTGCGGTTGTCGCTGTTCGTCCGCGAGATTTTCTGTATTATAACAACAAACATATAAACGCAAATATAAATTAGTAACTAAATTAAAATATTAGGAACTAACCAAAATAAAATTAATAACTAATTTAGTTACTAACTAATTTAATTTAATTAGTAACTACTTAACTAACTAATTTAATTAGTAACTACTTAACTAACTAATTTAATTTAGTAACTAACTAACTTACTAACTACCTAATTTTATTTAATTTAATTTGATTTAATTTAGTAACGAACTAACTAACTATGTAACTAACCAACTGACTTAATTTAATAACTAATAACTAACTAACTAACTAATTAATTGAATTAAGTAACTACATAATTTAATTATTAAATAACATTAAAAAGTTATATACTACCAGGCTAAATTTTCTTACCGAGACCCTGTCGCTCCCGAAGTAGGCTACCAGCCATAGCCACTCGTACTCCCTGTACCGGAACTCGTGGGGGGTTGCAGCTCGCCCCAAGCGCTGCTCCACATGGTACGTCCTGTAGTGCGTGGACAGCTCGTTCTTCCACTCGGAGTACCTATATTAACAGAACGCAACTGTTAGATATATTCGTACACTGCCAATAAATATATTTATACAAAAAAAAGCAAAACACATAACCTGTTCTTCAGCTGCTCGTCTCTCCACCAGTCCAAGGTAGGATGGACTCTAAACCATTGCTGCAACATTATAAATTAATTAGAAAATATTTTTATATAGTTATAAGGACTGAATTCATAATTGTTTATTTTCTATAATAAAAATCATATTTAACTCACCGACAGTGCATTGTACACTCGCGCCTTGATCTCATCGGGCACAGAGCCCCAGTCGGGCCACAACAGTGGGACCCTATCCCGCACGAGCATGCCCGTCGCGTTGATGTACTTGGTGGTGGTGTCTCTCCGCTCAATCGGGCGTCCATCCTCACCGGGACCGGGCAGGATCTCTCTGATCCCACCGGCCAGCTCCCTCTCCAGGGTCGACATGTTCGCTGGCCCTCTGGTCCGTCTCGTCCCCGCGGGTTTATTGACGAGGACGCCTGTTAAAATGAACACATAGTTAAATAATTATTTAAACTAACTAATTAAATAATTAATTAAACAATCTAAATAATTAATTAAACTAACCAATTACCTGCGTCGTTGTACTGCTTGTCCTTCTCACGAACGGCCCACAGGCCGCGGCAGTCCTCTGAGTCGAAAGGACTGTAGAAGTAGGCCTCCTCCCAGGGAATCTCGTGAGGCCGGTCGTGCCTCCAAATCTGCCTCCCCCTGGCGTCGTACTCAGGGATGGCAGGGAGGAACTGGACCATGTACATCCCCGATGGCGGAGACATACGGGGCGTCGACCCTGAGGGGCCTGCTCCCCCTGACGGTGGGCCCCGTAGCTGTGGACGCTGTCGCTGTGGGGGGACAGGGAGCATCTCTAGAGGGTCCAGATCGGCGCGCAGTGGGGTCGGCTGCCGATCCTGGAACAGTGCTGAAGTGCACTGGGGTCTGGTGGCTCTGCGTCCTCCTCCGACACTCGAGTCAGGGCCCGCTCCCGTCGACTCATACGAGGAGCCCCCACGTGGATCGCTCGGCGTCAATCCCATCAACGTCTCCTCTCGTCGACTCAAAGGCCGGCCTAGGCCCCGACGACCGCTGGATCCGCTCCCCCCACGGCTGGATCCTGCCTGAGCGTCGGGGTCGCTCTCGGTCCGTCTGCCAAGCCATCGGTCTACAAAGCGCCGGTTTCCTGCACAATTAGTATATAAATTCCATAAATTGCACAAAAATTCCACAAAACAAAATTAAAAACATCATTCAATGTATATATACCTAATTATATATATACGTACCTAAATATATTTATACCTAATTATATATATATATTCCGAAATATAACACAAAATTCCTTAAATTTCACAAAAAAATAAAAAACTTTTTTAAATATATATACACCTAATTATATATATACATAACTATATTTATACCTAATTATATATATATATATATATATTCCGAAAAATATATATATATATATCGTCATAAAAATGAAAAAAAATATTTATACCTAATTATATATAAATTAGTATATAAATTAGTATACTAGTATATAAATTCAACAAAATTCCACAATTAGTATATAAAAACCGTAAATTTAACAAAAAATCCACAAAATTAGTATATAAATTCCACAAAATTAACAAATTTAACAAAAAATCCACACAATTCCATAAATTTCACAAAAACCCTAAATTCCACAAAAAATTCACAAAAACCCTAAAATTCACAAAATTCGACAAAATTAATAAAAACCGTAAATGAGGCTCGATCGGGACTACCTGACATGGTGGTGCAGTCTGGACGAGGACCGGTGGTGCGGTGCGGCGGCGGCGGCGGCAGGGGCGGCGGCGGCGGCGGCAGGGGGTTTCGGGTCGGCTAGGGGCGGCTGCGGCTGGGCGGCTGCAGCAGGGGCGGCAGAGGCGACGCAAGGCAGGGGCGGCAGAGGCGGCTCGGGACGGCGGCTCGGGGCGGCGGCGGCAGGGGGTTTCGGGTCGGGGAGGGGTCGGGCACAACGGGGAGGGGGCGGGGAGGGGGAGGGTAGGGAGGGGGAGGCTCGGTCGGCGTCGGTGGTGGTCGGTCGGCGTCGGGGAGGGACGGGCGGCTGCGGCAGTGGGGATTTAGGGATTTAGGGTTTCTGGAAAATGAGGGAGGCGCCCTCTGTTTCGGTTTAAATCGAAGGACTATAGCCGACGATGTTATTTTAATTCGTCGGCTATAGTTATAGCCGACGAATTTCGTCGGCTATACTCTGACGGGCCGGGCCGAAATCCGGGCCGGGCCGAAGTTGGGCTTTGCGGGCCGGTTATAGCCGACGAAGTAAAGTATATCGTCGGCTATAATATGAATGTCGTCGGCTATAATATGAATCTCGTCGGCTATGCTTCACGCTCTCAGCAGCCGTCAGATCTCGCCCATCCAACGGCAGACAATGAAACGGCGCGGATCGCAAGAGTTTAGCCGACGAAGTTAAGTATTTCGTCGGCTATTCCCTGGTCAACTTTTGGTCAAACCTCTAAACGCTTTAAAACGGCAATTGGCCCGTCTAGATGACGTTTTTTGGCCTGACCTTCAACAGAGAATAGTTTCAAATCGATGCGACGCAACTAACCGTATAAAAATTTTCCTCCAAATATTTACCGACCGTCAGGCTACCCATAGGAAAACGGAAGTAAAAAACACCTAACCGCAACATTCGGCACACAGATTTTGTCGGAATCTTCCCATTTTTCAACCGTAGTCGTATTTCAATATTTCGGTCGTATCTTATTTCACGACACTTTTGCATTTGAACGGTCTACGTATGGTAACTATTTGAAACTATACATTCACTTAAACACTTAGTAAATAAGTTAAGGAACATTAGTGCATATGTTCCGATTTCGAATCTAAAAGTTTGGAAAATCTATTCCAACCGTCAGATATCACCGTTAAGATTAAATACATGTATGAAAAAAAATACAACTACATCTGACAACGTTAAAGGCTCGATCGGGACGGTCAAACTGCTTGGTCAAACCTCTAAACGCTTTAAAACGGCAATTGGCCCGTCTAGATGACGTTTTTTGGCCTGACCTTCAACAGAGAATAGTTTCAAATCGATGCGACGCAACTAACCGTATAAAAATTTTCCTCCAAATATTTACCGACCGTCAGGCTACCCATAGGAAAACGGAAGTAAAAAACACCTAACCGCAACATTCGGCACACAGATTTTGTCGGAATCTTCCCATTTTTCAACCGTAATCGTATTTCAATATTTCGGTCGTATCTTATTTCACGACACTTTTGCATTTGAACGGTCTACGTATGGTTTCGGTCAATATACTTTAGCCGACGACTTGCAAGTCGTCGGCTACAGTATAGCCGACGAATTGGAAGTCGTCGGCTACAGTATGGGCATTATAGCCGACGAATTATGGTCCATTTCGTCGGCTATAACGCTGATCTTTCTGAAAATTTGCCATTTAGGGCCTGAAAATTGCCTATTTCACCTGATAAATTCCTAAACATAACACAAACAATTCAATACAATTTCCCATAAACTCGGAAAACGGTAATTAAGGACAAAAATGTATTCATGCATGCACCATCGTACACAAATACATACATAAATAGTATACTAAGGATGATAATCAGAATCATCCTCATCACTTGAGTCAGACGTAGTATAGTAGTTAATATCTGGCAACCGGTGCTCGTACTCGTCGTCTGAGTCATCGTCGGGCTGATATAGACGATTCGGATTAACATCATACATGGGCACCTGACCCCTAGGAAGTCGGACCACTCTGCCCGGCGTCACATTATTATCGCGGATGGTGGAGGATTCCGGAATGTCGCCGGCGTCCGGCTCTTGGTATGCGGTCGCTTCTTGACACTCTGTGCTCACACCAAGTGTGGTAGCACTGTATATGTCTCGCTGAGACACATGGTTAACTACCTTCCACGTGCCTTTGTTCAAAGGATCGTCAAGATAAAAGACCTTTTTGGCCGCTGTGGCGAAAACAAAGGGGTCGTCTTCATACACACTAGTGGCGGTATTCACCGAAAGTATGCCGTACTGATCGATCCGTATGCGGTGCGGCCTAGTATCAAACCATCGACACTTGAACAAGTGGACTTTCATGCGGTTCCCATAAATGAGTTCAACAACTGACTGTAGGACACCGTAAAAATCCACGCCCCCCTCTGCACCATCGACCATCACCCCACAATTCTGTGTTTTGCGTTCCCCGTCTCTAGCTTCACATATATACTTAACGCCGTTGACATCACACATTGGGCGGACTGTGGAAGATATCGGCTTCATCGACAACAGCCTCAATTCCTCTGAGTAATTTGTATGACCACCCCTCGCAGCCACTTGCATCAGCTGAAAAATATAACTCAAATCACTCGGTGTGTTTATGATTAAAGAATAGGGAACTGTAAAAGAAAGCCATCTAATATATATATTTATACACTTACCCATTGTGGAAAATAGTCTGCAAACGTCGTGTTGTGGTACTCGACATCACCGCGAACTTCCTTGCTGTGAAGATGGTGACGTTTCCAATATTGTACCTCCGGACAGTTTATTAGAACCCACCAGTGGGCAATCCCTACCTCATGGTCAGGCAACTTGTCCACACCCTTTTTCTTGAAGCTTCCGTATGGTACAACAGAGTTGGCGACGATAGATAGGTTGAACTCGGGGTCATCTCGACTTGGATGTTGTGGGGGGTCCTCCATCGCTCCCAAGTACAACTTGGCGTACGTTACACACTCATGCGCAATGTAAGCTTCAGCAATACACCCCTCAGGTGCAGATTTATTGTGCACATATTTCTTGTAGTCTCCAAGTTGTCTGCAAGGTTAACAAGTGCGTGTTAAGAGCATGCAACTTTTATTTAAAAACATGTATAAATCAAATTTATGAATAACATGTACCTTTCGATGGGATACATCCAAGTGTAGTGTACGGGACCGGTAAGCAACAATTGTTGGGGAAGATGGATCATCAGGTGAGGCATGATGTCAAAGAAGTTTGGGGGAAATATCCTCTCGAACTTGCACAAGATAAAAACGATTTCCTCATGCATTCTCATGAGGTCTGATTTTCTAACTTCTCTAGCGCATAACTTCTGGAAGAATCTTGACAACGCCACCAACGGCTCAACCACTTCATCCTCCAAGTACGCTCGAATGAAAATAGGGAAGAGGCGTTGAAGCAGTACATGGCAGTCGTGACTCTTCAATCCGTACATCTTGTTGTCTCGGTAGTTAACACACTTGCTTATGTTACCCGCATAGCCATAAGGATACCTGCATAGCCATTAACAACAGTTAGATTTCATGCATATATAGTCGTCCAACAACAGATGGATTCTTTAGGGAATACATGCCTAATTAATAAAAAGTTACCTGACATTACTCAGCCATCCAAAGATTTCATGTTTCTGGTCCCTGGTGACGGTGTAAGGAGCTTGGGGCATTTTGCTCCTGCCCTCTCTCAACCACAAATGGTCCCGCAGTCCCATATTTCTCAGATCAACGCGTGCCTTGGGGGTGTCTTTTGTTTTCTTCTCCCAATTCAAAACTGTGCCAACCACGGCTTCACCCACGTTCTTCTCTATATGCATGACATCCAGGTAGTATCTGGTAGCCAACCTGGCCCAATAAGGAAGTTCCCATAAGATGCTCTTGTGTGACCAGAACCTATACCGATCCGGCCTCTCTGGAATCGTGCGCAACACATCGGGATGATTGCTAAGCGGACCAAAGTCATACTCATTCAACACTGCCAATATTTCCTCCCCTGTCCATTGCTCCGGTGCCCAGCCCCTTTCTTCAGTCCCATCAAAAGCCTGTGCATCGTCCCTAAATGGATGGTCATGCGGAAGCCAACGACGGTGACGCATCTGGACAATCTTGCTGCAATGAGGACTGGAGCAATCAACAGTCATGCACTCTGAACAAGCCCTGTAACCCCTGGTGACGCTGCCCGACAACATACCCCTCCCAGGAAAGTCACTGATCGTGCCAACAAGCATGGCATGCATCCGGAACATCTCATTTTTGAACCGGTCGTAGACCAGGTGGCCGTTCAGACTCAAGTACCGAAGCTCCTCAATTACGGGTCTCAAATACACATCGAGACACTTTCCCGGATAACCTGGGCCTGGAATCAACAATGTGAGCATGTTATATTCCTTCTTCATGCACATCCACGTTGGAAAGTTGTACGGAATCAAAATAACTGGCCACACACTGTACTGAAGCTCTTTCTTGCCAAAAGGGTTGAAACCGTCGGATGATAGCCCTAGCCAAACATTTCGAACCTCTGATGCAAATTCGGGAAACTCCAACACGTTCTTCTTCCAAGCCTCTCCGTCGGCGGGATGTCTAAGGGTGTCATCGTCAGGCACATTCCTCTCAGCCCACCATCTCATAGCTTCGGCCGTGAAAGCACACATGAACAACCGCTCAAGCCTATCAATCAGCGGGAAGTACCGAAGTATCTTCACAGCTTTCTTGTTCCCTTTAGGAGTGAACTTATACCGCTCTATATTGCATAATGGGCAGTATTCAAGATCTGCAAGTCCTTCCCCGTAAAACAGAACGCAATCGTATCTGCATGCATGAATCTTGATGTAGGAAAGGCCGAGATCTTTAAGGATATGTCGCACCTTATGATGACTGGTAGGAAGCCGATGTCCGGGGGGCATCGCCCCACCCCATAGCCGAAGCCAATCATCAACCGATTTGACAGTGCCTTTGTTCTCCGTTTTGATCTTCATCACTCCCATGACAGATTCAAGGACAGTCTTACTGCATCCGGGGTACAACGGAGTCTGTTGCAATGCGATCAGGTTGTTGTACTTTTCCATACCACTTGTGTTGACCGGAGATCGGGGTAATGGCTCGAGTGGCTCAATATCAGGGAAACACTCCATCTCCGGAGGTGGGAGTTGCACATCTGGTGCTTCCTCAAAGACACCGCTCTCACGAGGAAACATATCGTTGATCCAGTTCGTTGTCGGATCATTGGAGGAACTCCCTCTCTCGGCAAATTGTCCATGATCATGACGACCCGCAAACTCTGGTTCACCGTGATAAATCCAATTAGTGTATAGGACCCAAAATCCATATCTAGCCAGGTGTTGCTCCACTGTCTCTATGGAAAACCGGTGTCGTGGGGTGGCACACTTGCACTTTTTACACGGACAATAATGAAGTGTAGTGTCTCCACAGTTAGCCATCACAAAATCCAGGAAACTCCTAACTCCATCATGATACGCCTGATCCCATCTTCCAAGGGTAATCCAACTCTTGTCCATCCTGTAAATTCAAGAAATAAATATAGCTATATATAGATATGTATATATGCACGTACTACGTACGTACTAATTAATTAAAAAATTCATCATTACACACACACATATATATATATATATATATATATACACATGCATCCCTAAATTAATTAAAACATCGTCAATCTCCCTAATTAATTAAACACAATGTATTTTTTATATATACCAACAATATATTTTTAATTACAATTAAATTAATTAATATATATACATTTTTTCATCAAATTCATCTAAAATCACCTATAAATCAACATTAATCAATCACTAATCTTCAACAAAACTTCAATTCTATCTAACCAATACAACATATATATCAACCCATTAATAATCTCATCTCAACACATATATATATATATATCAAATTAATCACACATTTATTCTAATTAAACTCTAAATTAATACACCTCTGCATATAACCAACTAAATCAACACACATAGCAATATACGTACCTTTCAAGCTTATGGCCGAGGTTTTGGACGATTTCAGAGCGTTTTGGACGATTTCATCGACGAATGAGCTCCCTGATGCAGAAGGTCGATCTGATATAAGAGTTATAGCCGACGAATACCCCCCTCGTCGGCTATAACAAAAACTTTTCGTCGGCTATAACTCTTATAGCCGACGAATACCATCCTCGTCGGCTATAACTAAAAACGTTTCGTCGGCTATAGTTATAGCCGACGAGTTGTCGGCAGTCGTCGGCTATAATATTATAGCCGACGATGTGGCCGACGAAATAGTAGTTCGTCGGCTATAAGGGGTTATAGCCGACGAGGTACTATTTCGTCGGCCGTTTTTTCCCATATCGTCGGCTATAACCCCTTTTCTGGTAGTGAATTGTTATCGTGGGTAAATTTTTTTTGTTATTTCTTCTTGTGCGTAATATAGTTAGATTTGTTCCCTTACTTACTTAGTATCACTGTTTGATTGTTAGTATATGAAAAGTTTTCCAAAGCCCCAGTATAAACATACTACAGACCAACTGTTGGGTCGGTCATTAAGCTGAAGGAAGTTCATATATGTTTCTATTGACTAAGCTGAAGTTTATATATATTTTTGGCTCGTACATCAGCAATATATATATGCTATGTACGTTATATATATATATTGACTTATAGTTTTACACTTAAGTACCTACTTATAAATTCTAAGATAGTTTTATTTTTTAAAAGATGGCCGAGGAACAAAACAAAGGAGAGGCTAACAGTAACCCTGATGTCATAGCTGCTATTCAAGATATGGCTAGTGCGATAAGAGGAAGTCGCAATGATAACCATCAGGAGGATAGTGAGGAACGAGTCATGAGGATCCAAGGTGAATTTCGTAAAGCTCGACCTCCTATTTTTAAGGGTGTACTAGACCCCATGATAGCCGAGGAATGGTTGCGACAGATGAAAAGAACACTGAATAATCAGAAAGTACCAGAGGATTTGAAAGTAATTGTGGCATGTACTTATCTGGAGAGTGCAGCATATCACTGGTGGGAATCTATTCTTGCTACTCCGGATATTGAAATCACCACATGGACTGCATTTGAAGCTATTTTCCTTGAAAAATATTTTCCGGATACAATGAGGCAGGAAAAGGCCAAAGAATTTATGTTTCTTTCAAAAGGGGATCACTCGGTAGCTGAATATCAGAGTAAATTCGAAGAGCTTATGCGATTCTCCCCAGGCATTATACCAAATGAGGCCGCTAAAGCAAAAAAGTTTGAGGATGGACTTAACCCTGAAATCAGAGAAAAAGTAGCTATCTTGAAGTTGACAAAGTACTGTGAAGTAGTAGAGCAAGCACTTATTGCTGAACGAAGTACCCAAGAGATAAAGAGGAATTTGAATTCTGCAAACACCGGTGGTCAAAATAAACGCCAAAATTTTGGACCTTCTGGAAGTAATTTTCAAAGACCTCGATTCTTTGGTACAACACCACCAGCTAGATTCTGTTATTATTGTAGGCAGAATGGACATTTTCAAAGAGACTGCCCACGTATACGGACTCAACAGTTTACATCTCATCAGTATCGTCCCCAGAATCAACAGTTTCGTGCTCCACAACAACAATTTCGACCCCAGCAACCTTATGCTCCACAATACCATGCACCTTTTCAGCCACAACAAAATTGGCCGAGACCATATGTTGCACCACATGCACCACGTCCAGTGAATACTACCAGACCTAGAGCACCAACTGGTGTGAGACGCCCTGCACAAGTTAATCAAGGTCGTTTGTATGCAATGAATGAGACAGAGGATCAAGACGGTTCACAGGTGGTGGAAGGTACGTTTCTAGTTTTTAATTCAGAAGCTAGAATACTCTTTGATCCTGGCGCTACACATTCTTTTATATCGTCATCTTTTGCATCAACCCTTGGACTGAAATCAGAAGCTACACTACCAGAAAAGGGGTTATAGCCGACGATATGGGAAAAAACGGCCGACGAAATAGTACCTCGTCGGCTATAACCCCTTATAGCCGACGAACTACTATTTCGTCGGCCACATCGTCGGCTATAATATTATAGCCGACGACTGCCGACAACTCGTCGGCTATAACTATAGCCGACGAAACGTTTTTAGTTATAGCCGACGAGGATGGTATTCGTCGGCTATAATAGTTATAGCCGACGAAAAGTTTTTGTTATAGCCGACGAGGGGGGTATTCGTCGGCTATAACTCTTATATCAGATCGACCTTCTGCATCAGGGAGCTCATTCGTCGATGAAATCGTCCAAAACGCTCTGAAATCGTCCAAAACCTCGGCCATAAGCTTGAAAGGTACGTATATTGCTGTGTGTGTTGATTTAGTTGGTTATATGCAGAGGTGTATTAATTTAGAGTTTAATTAGAATAAATGTGTGATTAATTTGATATATATATATATATATATATATATGTGTTGAGATGAGATTATTAATGGGTTGATATATATGTTGTATTGGTTAGATAGAATTGAAGTTTTGTTGAAGATTAGTGATTGATTAATGTTGATTTATAGGTGATTTTAGATGAATTTGATGAAAAAATATATATATATTAATTAATTTAATTGTAATTAAAAATATATTGTTGGTATATATAAAAAATACATTGTGTTTAATTAATTAGGGAGATTGACGATGTTTTAATTAATTTAGGGATGCATGTGTGTATATATATATATATATATATATGTGTGTGTGTGTAATGATGAATTTTTTAATTAATTAGTACGTACGTAGTACGTGCATATATACATATCTATATATAGCTATATTTATTTCTTGAATTTACAGGATGGACAAGAGTTGGATTACCCTTGGAAGATGGGATCAGGCGTATCATGATGGAGTTAGGAGTTTCCTGGATTTTGTGATGGCTAACTGTGGAGACACTACACTTCATTATTGTCCGTGTAAAAAGTGCAAGTGTGCCACCCCACGACACCGGTTTTCCATAGAGACAGTGGAGCAACACCTGGCTAGATATGGATTTTGGGTCCTATACACTAATTGGATTTATCACGGTGAACCAGAGTTTGCGGGTCGTCATGATCATGGACAATTTGCCGAGAGAGGGAGTTCCTCCAATGATCCGACAACGAACTGGATCAACGATATGTTTCCTCGTGAGAGCGGTGTCTTTGAGGAAGCACCAGATGTGCAACTCCCACCTCCGGAGATGGAGTGTTTCCCTGATATTGAGCCACTCGAGCCATTACCCCGATCTCCGGTCAACACAAGTGGTATGGAAAAGTACAACAACCTGATCGCATTGCAACAGACTCCGTTGTACCCCGGATGCAGTAAGACTGTCCTTGAATCTGTCATGGGAGTGATGAAGATCAAAACGGAGAACAAAGGCACTGTCAAATCGGTTGATGATTGGCTTCGGCTATGGGGTGGGGCGATGCCCCCCGGACATCGGCTTCCTACCAGTCATCATAAGGTGCGACATATCCTTAAAGATCTCGGCCTTTCCTACATCAAGATTCATGCATGCAGATACGATTGCGTTCTGTTTTACGGGGAAGGACTTGCAGATCTTGAATACTGCCCATTATGCAATATAGAGCGGTATAAGTTCACTCCTAAAGGGAACAAGAAAGCTGTGAAGATACTTCGGTACTTCCCGCTGATTGATAGGCTTGAGCGGTTGTTCATGTGTGCTTTCACGGCCGAAGCTATGAGATGGTGGGCTGAGAGGAATGTGCCTGACGATGACACCCTTAGACATCCCGCCGACGGAGAGGCTTGGAAGAAGAACGTGTTGGAGTTTCCCGAATTTGCATCAGAGGTTCGAAATGTTTGGCTAGGGCTATCATCCGACGGTTTCAACCCTTTTGGCAAGAAAGAGCTTCAGTACAGTGTGTGGCCAGTTATTTTGATTCCGTACAACTTTCCACCGTGGATGTGCATGAAGAAGGAATATAACATGCTCACATTGTTGATTCCAGGCCCAGGTTATCCGGGAAAGTGTCTCGATGTGTATTTGAGACCCGTAATTGAGGAGCTTCGGTACTTGAGTCTGAACGGCCACCTGGTCTACGACCGGTTCAAAAATGAGATGTTCCGGATGCATGCCATGCTTGTTGGCACGATCAGTGACTTTCCTGGGAGGGGTATGTTGTCGGGCAGCGTCACCAGGGGTTATAGGGCTTGTTCAGAGTGCATGACTGTTGATTGCTCCAGTCCTCATTGCAGCAAGATTGTCCAGATGCGTCACCGTCGTTGGCTTCCGCATGACCATCCATTTAGGGACGATGCACAGGCTTTTGATGGGACTGAAGAAAGGGGCTGGGCACCGGAGCAATGGACAGGGGAGGAAATATTGGCAGTGTTGAATGAGTATGACTTTGGTCCGCTTAGCAATCATCCCGATGTGTTGCGCACGATTCCAGAGAGGCCGGATCGGTATAGGTTCTGGTCACACAAGAGCATCTTATGGGAACTTCCTTATTGGGCCAGGTTGGCTACCAGATACTACCTGGATGTCATGCATATAGAGAAGAACGTGGGTGAAGCCGTGGTTGGCACAGTTTTGAATTGGGAGAAGAAAACAAAAGACACCCCCAAGGCACGCGTTGATCTGAGAAATATGGGACTGCGGGACCATTTGTGGTTGAGAGAGGGCAGGAGCAAAATGCCCCAAGCTCCTTACACCGTCACCAGGGACCAGAAACATGAAATCTTTGGATGGCTGAGTAATGTCAGGTAACTTTTTATTAATTAGGCATGTATTCCCTAAAGAATCCATCTGTTGTTGGACGACTATATATGCATGAAATCTAACTGTTGTTAATGGCTATGCAGGTATCCTTATGGCTATGCGGGTAACATAAGCAAGTGTGTTAACTACCGAGACAACAAGATGTACGGATTGAAGAGTCACGACTGCCATGTACTGCTTCAACGCCTCTTCCCTATTTTCATTCGAGCGTACTTGGAGGATGAAGTGGTTGAGCCGTTGGTGGCGTTGTCAAGATTCTTCCAGAAGTTATGCGCTAGAGAAGTTAGAAAATCAGACCTCATGAGAATGCATGAGGAAATCGTTTTTATCTTGTGCAAGTTCGAGAGGATATTTCCCCCAAACTTCTTTGACATCATGCCTCACCTGATGATCCATCTTCCCCAACAATTGTTGCTTACCGGTCCCGTACACTACACTTGGATGTATCCCATCGAAAGGTACATGTTATTCATAAATTTGATTTATACATGTTTTTAAATAAAAGTTGCATGCTCTTAACACGCACTTGTTAACCTTGCAGACAACTTGGAGACTACAAGAAATATGTGCACAATAAATCTGCGCCTGAGGGGTGTATTGCTGAAGCTTACATTGCGCATGAGTGTGTAACGTACGCCAAGTTGTACTTGGGAGCGATGGAGGACCCCCCACAACATCCAAGTCGAGATGACCCCGAGTTCAACCTATCTATCGTCGCCAACTCTGTTGTACCATACGGAAGCTTCAAGAAAAAGGGTGTGGACAAGTTGCCTGACCATGAGGTAGGGATTGCCCACTGGTGGGTTCTAATAAACTGTCCGGAGGTACAATATTGGAAACGTCACCATCTTCACAGCAAGGAAGTTCGCGGTGATGTCGAGTACCACAACACGACGTTTGCAGACTATTTTCCACAATGGGTAAGTGTATAAATATATATATTAGATGGCTTTCTTTTACAGTTCCCTATTCTTTAATCATAAACACACCGAGTGATTTGAGTTATATTTTTCAGCTGATGCAAGTGGCTGCGAGGGGTGGTCATACAAATTACTCAGAGGAATTGAGGCTGTTGTCGATGAAGCCGATATCTTCCACAGTCCGCCCAATGTGTGATGTCAACGGCGTTAAGTATATATGTGAAGCTAGAGACGGGGAACGCAAAACACAGAATTGTGGGGTGATGGTCGATGGTGCAGAGGGGGGCGTGGATTTTTACGGTGTCCTACAGTCAGTTGTTGAACTCATTTATGGGAACCGCATGAAAGTCCACTTGTTCAAGTGTCGATGGTTTGATACTAGGCCGCACCGCATACGGATCGATCAGTACGGCATACTTTCGGTGAATACCGCCACTAGTGTGTATGAAGACGACCCCTTTGTTTTCGCCACAGCGGCCAAAAAGGTCTTTTATCTTGACGATCCTTTGAACAAAGGCACGTGGAAGGTAGTTAACCATGTGTCTCAGCGAGACATATACAGTGCTACCACACTTGGTGTGAGCACAGAGTGTCAAGAAGCGACCGCATACCAAGAGCCGGACGCCGGCGACATTCCGGAATCCTCCACCATCCGCGATAATAATGTGACGCCGGGCAGAGTGGTCCGACTTCCTAGGGGTCAGGTGCCCATGTATGATGTTAATCCGAATCGTCTATATCAGCCCGACGATGACTCAGACGACGAGTACGAGCACTGGTTGCCAGATATTAACTACTATACTACGTCTGACTCAAGTGATGAGGATGATTCTGATTATCATCCTTAGTATACTATTTATGTATGTATTTGTGTACGATGGTGCATGCATGAATACATTTTTGTCCTTAATTACCGTTTTCCGAGTTTATGGGAAATTGTATTGAATTGTTTGTGTTATGTTTAGGAATTTATCAGGTGAAATAGGCAATTTTCAGGCCCTAAATGGCAAATTTTCAGAAAGATCAGCGTTATAGCCGACGAAATGGACCATAATTCGTCGGCTATAATGCCCATACTGTAGCCGACGACTTCCAATTCGTCGGCTATACTGTAGCCGACGACTTGCAAGTCGTCGGCTAAAGTATATTGACCGAAACCATACGTAGACCGTTCAAATGCAAAAGTGTCGTGAAATAAGATACGACCGAAATATTGAAATACGATTACGGTTGAAAAATGGGAAGATTCCGACAAAATCTGTGTGCCGAATGTTGCGGTTAGGTGTTTTTTACTTCCGTTTTCCTATGGGTAGCCTGACGGTCGGTAAATATTTGGAGGAAAATTTTTATACGGTTAGTTGCGTCGCATCGATTTGAAACTATTCTCTGTTGAAGGTCAGGCCAAAAAACGTCATCTAGACGGGCCAATTGCCGTTTTAAAGCGTTTAGAGGTTTGACCAAGCAGTTTGACCGTCCCGATCGAGCCTTTAACGTTGTCAGATGTAGTTGTATTTTTTTTCATACATGTATTTAATCTTAACGGTGATATCTGACGGTTGGAATAGATTTTCCAAACTTTTAGATTCGAAATCGGAACATATGCACTAATGTTCCTTAACTTATTTACTAAGTGTTTAAGTGAATGTATAGTTTCAAATAGTTACCATACGTAGACCGTTCAAATGCAAAAGTGTCGTGAAATAAGATACGACCGAAATATTGAAATACGACTACGGTTGAAAAATGGGAAGATTCCGACAAAATCTGTGTGCCGAATGTTGCGGTTAGGTGTTTTTTACTTCCGTTTTCCTATGGGTAGCCTGACGGTCGGTAAATATTTGGAGGAAAATTTTTATACGGTTAGTTGCGTCGCATCGATTTGAAACTATTCTCTGTTGAAGGTCAGGCCAAAAAACGTCATCTAGACGGGCCAATTGCCGTTTTAAAGCGTTTAGAGGTTTGACCAAAAGTTGACCAGGGAATAGCCGACGAAATACTTAACTTCGTCGGCTAAACTCTTGCGATCCGCGCCGTTTCATTGTCTGCCGTTGGATGGGCGAGATCTGACGGCTGCTGAGAGCGTGAAGCATAGCCGACGAGATTCATATTATAGCCGACGACATTCATATTATAGCCGACGATATACTTTACTTCGTCGGCTATAACCGGCCCGCAAAGCCCAACTTCGGCCCGGCCCGGATTTCGGCCCGGCCCGTCAGAGTATAGCCGACGAAATTCGTCGGCTATAACTATAGCCGACGAATTAAAATAACATCGTCGGCTATAGTCCTTCGATTTAAACCGAAACAGAGGGCGCCTCCCTCATTTTCCAGAAACCCTAAATCCCTAAATCCCCACTGCCGCAGCCGCCCGTCCCTCCCCGACGCCGACCGACCACCACCGACGCCGACCGAGCCTCCCCCTCCCTACCCTCCCCCTCCCCCGCCCCCTCCCCGTCGTGCCCGACCCCTCCCCGACCCGAAACCCCCTGCCGCCGCCGCCCCGAGCCGCCGTCCCGAGCCGCCTCTGCCGCCCCTGCCTTGCGTCGCCTCTGCCGCCCCTGCTGCAGCCGCCCAGCCGCAGCCGCCCCTAGCCGACCCGAAACCCCCTGCCGCCGCCGCCGCCGCCCCTGCCGCCGCCGCCGCCGCACCGCACCACCGGTCCTCGTCCAGACTGCACCACCATGTCAGGTAGTCCCGATCGAGCCTCATTTACGGTT
Source organism: Potentilla sterilis (assembly GCA_963682095.1). Taxonomy (NCBI): domain Eukaryota; kingdom Viridiplantae; phylum Streptophyta; class Magnoliopsida; order Rosales; family Rosaceae; genus Potentilla; species Potentilla sterilis. The sequence continues at coordinate 22,976,629 of OY821760.1, forward strand.
TTTATTAATTTTGTCGAATTTTGTGAATTTTAGGGTTTTTGTGAATTTTTTGTGGAATTTAGGGTTTTTGTGAAATTTATGGAATTGTGTGGATTTTTTGTTAAATTTGTTAATTTTGTGGAATTTATATACTAATTTTGTGGATTTTTTGTTAAATTTACGGTTTTTATATACTAATTGTGGAATTTTGTTGAATTTATATACTAGTATACTAATTTATATACTAATTTATATATAATTAGGTATAAATATTTTTTTTCATTTTTATGACGATATATATATATATATTTTTCGGAATATATATATATATATATAATTAGGTATAAATATAGTTATGTATATATATAATTAGGTGTATATATATTTAAAAAAGTTTTTTATTTTTTTGTGAAATTTAAGGAATTTTGTGTTATATTTCGGAATATATATATATAATTAGGTATAAATATATTTAGGTACGTATATATATAATTAGGTATATATACATTGAATGATGTTTTTAATTTTGTTTTGTGGAATTTTTGTGCAATTTATGGAATTTATATACTAATTGTGCAGGAAACCGGCGCTTTGTAGACCGATGGCTTGGCAGACGGACCGAGAGCGACCCCGACGCTCAGGCAGGATCCAGCCGTGGGGGGAGCGGATCCAGCGGTCGTCGGGGCCTAGGCCGGCCTTTGAGTCGACGAGAGGAGACGTTGATGGGATTGACGCCGAGCGATCCACGTGGGGGCTCCTCGTATGAGTCGACGGGAGCGGGCCCTGACTCGAGTGTCGGAGGAGGACGCAGAGCCACCAGACCCCAGTGCACTTCAGCACTGTTCCAGGATCGGCAGCCGACCCCACCGCGCGCCGATCTGGACCCTCCAGAGATGCTCCCTGTCCCCCCACAGCGACAGCGTCCACAGCTACGGGGCCCACCGTCAGGGGGAGCAGGCCCCTCAGGGTCGACGCCCCGTATGTCTCCGCCATCGGGGATGTACATGGTCCAGTTCCTCCCTGCCATCCCTGAGTACGACGCCAGGGGGAGGCAGATTTGGAGGCACGACCGGCCTCACGAGATTCCCTGGGAGGAGGCCTACTTCTACAGTCCTTTCGACTCAGAGGACTGCCGCGGCCTGTGGGCCGTTCGTGAGAAGGACAAGCAGTACAACGACGCAGGTAATTGGTTAGTTTAATTAATTATTTAGATTGTTTAATTAATTATTTAATTAGTTAGTTTAAATAATTATTTAACTATGTGTTCATTTTAACAGGCGTCCTCGTCAATAAACCCGCGGGGACGAGACGGACCAGAGGGCCAGCGAACATGTCGACCCTGGAGAGGGAGCTGGCCGGTGGGATCAGAGAGATCCTGCCCGGTCCCGGTGAGGATGGACGCCCGATTGAGCGGAGAGACACCACCACCAAGTACATCAACGCGACGGGCATGCTCGTGCGGGACAGGGTCCCACTGTTGTGGCCCGACTGGGGCTCTGTGCCCGATGAGATCAAGGCGCGAGTGTACAATGCACTGTCGGTGAGTTAAATATGATTTTTATTATAGAAAATAAACAATTATGAATTCAGTCCTTATAACTATATAAAAATATTTTCTAATTAATTTATAATGTTGCAGCAATGGTTTAGAGTCCATCCTACCTTGGACTGGTGGAGAGACGAGCAGCTGAAGAACAGGTTATGTGTTTTGCTTTTTTTTGTATAAATATATTTATTGGCAGTGTACGAATATATCTAACAGTTGTGTTCTGTTAATATAGGTACTCCGAGTGGAAGAACGAGCTGTCCACGCACTACAGGACGTACCATGTGGAGCAGCGCTTGGGGCGAGCTGCAACCCCCCACGAGTTCCGGTACAGGGAGTACGAGTGGCTATGGCTGGTAGCCTACTTCGGGAGCGACAGGGTCTCGGTAAGAAAATTTAGCCTGGTAGTATATAACTTTTTAATGTTATTTAATAATTAAATTATGTAGTTACTTAATTCAATTAATTAGTTAGTTAGTTAGTTATTAGTTATTAAATTAAGTCAGTTGGTTAGTTACATAGTTAGTTAGTTCGTTACTAAATTAAATCAAATTAAATTAAATAAAATTAGGTAGTTAGTAAGTTAGTTAGTTACTAAATTAAATTAGTTAGTTAAGTAGTTACTAATTAAATTAGTTAGTTAAGTAGTTACTAATTAAATTAGTTAGTTAAGTAGTTACTAATTAAATTAAATTAGTTAGTAACTAAATTAGTTATTAATTTTATTTTGGTTAGTTCCTAATATTTTAATTTAGTTACTAATTTATATTTGCGTTTATATGTTTGTTGTTATAATACAGAAAATCTCGCGGACGAACAGCGACAACCGCAGGAGGAACGAGCACCCCCACCACGGCGGCGCCCGCTCCTGGAGGCAGTGGGCAGAGATGGCGAGGAGGGACCGACCGCTGAGGCCGTTGTCGTGGATTCATGCGCAGATGTATCCGGGGCGTCCCGACCAAGTGGTAAGTATTCGTCCATCTTCAATAAAAGTGTTTCATGAAATTAATTTATATATATATTTTTTAATTCGTTTATTATATTTTCTTGTCAATTAGGCGGAAATAGATGCGGAGACCGACGCGATCACCTTCGGGATCGCGCGAGACACTCTGGGAGACGGGGCGTCCGACGAGGCGATCGCGGAGTTTGCCTCCACGATCGACACCCTTGAGCCGCGCTTGGCCTCTCAGATCATGCACGCGGCGGTAGGGACGGGGAACAACTACTTCTACCAGAGAGGCCTAGGCGCGGCGGGAGATGGGGTTCTCAAGTTCACGCCGGCCAATCCCAGCACGCAGCGTGCGGCTTCGACGAGAGGAGACTTGCAGACGCAGCTGCAGAGGACTCAGGCGGAGTTGGCGAGGGCGGTGGAGGCGCTCCAGCAGGCGGAGTTGGCGAGGGCTGCGGAGGCTTCGGCGCAGCAGGCCAGAGACGCATCTGTGGCGGAGATGTACCGATGGATGCAGCAGTCTTGGGAGGCCCAGCAGGCTGGACTCCAGCCCCCGCCTCCGCCACAGATGCCCCAGTTCGTCGTCCCCACTCCCACCCCCCCCGCATCGGAGTACGCCAGCCGATCAGGACAGCCATAGCCACCGGAACTCGAACGATCCGGTCGACGACGCTACGCGTTTAGGGGGTGATGATGAGTAGATATAGTGGGTTAATTTGTACAGTATGTAGGATATTAGGGATGGATTGATGTGGATATTTGTTGGATATTTGGATGTTTGTTTGTGCATTTTCTGCAGCCCCCGAAGACGAAGAGAAATTGGGCCCGAGTAAAATTTTTTAATTTTTTTAAATATTTAGGGGTTATAGCCGACGATATTGGCATTATTTCGTCGGCTATAACAGTTATAGCCGACGATTTTTACCAAATTTCGTCGGCTATAAGGGCTATAGCCGACGATGTTTACCATATGTCGTCGGCTATACCCTCCCGGCTTCAGGCAAAAAAAAGCCGTTCCTGGTACCGGCGATTGTTATGGCCGACGATAGTGTCGTCGGCTAAAACGGACGTATAGCCGACGATAGTGTCGTCGGCTATACTTCGGGTTAGGGGCAGTTACGTAATTTTTAGAGCCGACGATCTTCTCGTCGGCAATGTTCGAAGTATAGCCGACGACGCTTTTTTCGTCGGCTATACCTGGTGTTTCATAAGCCGACGACTTACCCCGTGTGTCGTCGGCTATACTATAGCCGACGGAGCAATCCCGACGAGATAATAGCCGACGATACTTCGTCGGCTATGACTATAGCCGACGAATTAATGGAAACGGCCGACGAGATGGCGTCGTCGGCTATGACGCCTTTTCTGGTAGTGCAATAAGAAGGAAAGAAAAACATGTACAAGAAACTGAGTAGATATATTGACAAAGCAGGCCGTTAGTTTACATAGCTATGCACATTATAAACCTCTGTATGAAAGTAAAATGGAACACCCCAGACTTTTTCACAGAGGCAACAAACCTACGTGCAGCAAAACAGCAAACCTATAAACAAAAGCAAAACAGCAAACCTATCTACAAACTTGAAAAATACACTAGTTTGGATACTTTATCTAACACTAAACAGTTCTTGTTTTCCTAAGTGCAAACTGATCCATTACTCTCTCTCCTCACTTGATTCAAGGATAATGTAAGCCTGGATATCTCCACTAGTGCTCCCATCAGTGCTAGTACTTTCACTTGAATCAGAGTCTATAATGATAGCATGAGTTGGGTCAACTCCAGTACGATTTTCAACAAAAACTTGGTTATATTTCTCAAGGTAGAATTCATCGTTGGAGATAGCAGCTACAGCTCTATATAAGGACACAAGATGGCTCCGAAGTCTGTGATAAACTACAGCCTTATGTTGGCTGAAAGTAAATGGAGGGTGGCATTCCAAGGACTTCCTAATCTGTGCCTTAAGCTTCATTTCAGCATGAAAATCAACCTCCATCTCATATTGGTAGGGATACAAAGGTGTAACTTGGTTCTGGTACAATTCAAACGATCCATAGCTATCAATTGAGCGAATCCTTGCCATTCTCAGCCTATAAAACAGAGGTAACAAGGTTAAACAGGAGCTTAAAAGGACGTAATGCTAACTTAACTTAAAACAGTCCTAACTTAAAACAGCCCTATAGAACACTAAACCTATTGCTCTGATACCAACTTGTCACAACCCAAAAATTGGGAAAACACTCATATTTCAATATTAGACATAAAAGTCTAAAAACTGAAATATGAAAGAAAAAAAAAATATAAATTGAAATAGAACAGTGATAGGCTACAAATCTGAGGGGAAAACTTATTTATTAACAACACACCTATTTACAAAATGAATTACCATCTATAATGGCAATCCACATCTTATTTCAAACAAAGCTGAAAATGCACATAACGGAAAGTAAAACTATAAACACGTTTTTGTCTTCACCTTCACTTCTAGCCTTCAAGATCTTGACCTGCAAAATTTCTAAAGGGATGAGCATAAACAGCCCAGTAGGGAGCAAAAGTCTCACAAAACAATGCATATCAACAATTCCAAATGTATTCTACAACTAGTTAATTCATGAAGTAAAATCTAAAGAGCCTACACGTCCCATACCGTGTATTTTACCACAAGGGTGATTCTAAACATTTTACGACATGAATTAACTCTCAACCCATTATTCCTATCCCCCTTTTGCTAGTCGTCTTGTCCATTCCCCTGTCGCCAGCCCCGAATTACCCTTTTTCCTACACTAATTGCGCATTATTTTGGGCATACATGGTGGCGTGGTACCTGCCGAGGTTATGGACTCAACTACGCAAAAGTTTTAACCCAAACTTCTCTACCCAAGGTACTTTGTACATAAAGCTAATATAGCATATCTATACCTTTAAATATATAACATATACATAATAATCTCAGCAAAATAATAACCATTAAACAATCTATCAAACAACAAGCATAGAGGTTTCCCGTTGTTTCCCCCTACCTTTGCCGATTCCCTCTTTAAAATTCAGCTCCTAGTAAAAGAATAAAATTAAAGAGTTAACATCCTATATCTAAAGCATTACACTGATAAAAAGTGCAGAATAAAAGCATAACATTGCCTTAGTACCACAAGAAAATTCAGTTTTTGCACAACTCAAACCAGAAAATCAGTCTTTTGACCTTAGTACTTCTACCCTGAAATTTATATTTTTTGGTAAGGAATCTCACATCAATTCCTTCTAAACATTTGTAACAGACAAAAAAATTAAATTCTCAAACTTGGAATGACTCAAAAAACGAGTTTCCAAACAAAAGTTATGAATTTTCAAAGTTTGACATTAGTCCAGGATTTTCTGACGAGAATTCTGCCCAGAAAACTGTTTGACCAGAATTGATATAGCTAGATTTAGTAAAACAAGATGGTGTCTTCATAACATTTAAAATAGACACTCTAAAGAAACTACCAGAACTGGAATCACCCGAAAAGGATTTTTACACAATTAGTTATGTATTTTCAAAGTAGCAGTACAGAAACAAGGGTGTGCAAAACAGTATGATTTCTGGAAATTGAACACAGCAGCCAACTAACATGATTTCTGGAAATTCAATCTTCAGCATGATATGTGGAACTAACTTGATTTAGTTTCCAGCAACCAACTAACAAATCAAATAAAACACAAGATATAGGATTTAATAGTATGTAATGAAAACTCTAACATATAACAAAGAAAAAACTATTTAGGAAAGCTGAACAATCCTGTAACCTTTCTGACCCAGCAGTACAAAACATAAAAACTGTACCGAACTGTGCATGATCTGAAATCAGTGTCTTCTAATGAAATACAGAAGACAAACTAAGGAAAATCTGAGAGTTGGAAATTCAGAAAAAAAAGTTTTTTACAGTTAGTTATGATTTTTCAAAGTTCTGCTTCTGTTTCAAAAAAAAACTGCACTAAGAACTAGTTTTGCAAGTTTTTCTGTATTACTACACCATTTCGAAATCTGAAAAAAAACTTATATCGATAGAAACTAAAAACTTCAATGTTTCAAACACAGTAAACCATACAAAGTAATGAGTTACAATACTTGAACTAAGTACTTCAAATAACACCTTTTTGTTGATTTAGAAAACTAACATACAAAATTCTTTTGTAAGATTTGGTTGCCTTAAAACAAATAAGTACAAGATAGACACTAAACAAAGTTTGAATGTCTTTGTAACCAAGTAGTAATTTCAAACAATACCTTAAAGACACCATGACAATGAATCACATCAACGCAAATCAAAACAGAAATTATAACAAGAGGACCAACCTCTAAATCTCTCTTCTTATAGCACCCCTTCTGCTTCTTAACTTTCTAACTTTATACTAGGAAAAGACTCACCAAATTATATCTAGCATGCTTCTAATCTCAGCTATTTATAGTGATCATCTAAGCAAGTAAACATCCAATTTCTGATAAGCATGAAGAGAACAATTTGGATTCAAATAACTCAGGGAACTTACACCTGGATAGTAGGTTTAACACCTCCTTAGTTTAGGGTTCCACCTCTGGTTCTAGGGTTCATCTTCCAAGGATGTAGCTTGCGTGAGTCATCTTGTTTCAATCTGGAATTTACACCTCCTGCTTGAGTAAAGTGAATTAGGGATTTGGATGCAGCTTTTTCTGAGATTTGGGTTGAATTTCTAAGCTTCTGGGCTAAGGAAAGAAGGTGATAAAGATGAAGGGATGAGACAAAGATTCGAGCTAGAAGATTCTGGGGATTTCTAGCTATTTTTTTCCTTCTGGGTTCGTCATCTCTCTTCCCCTTTCTTTTCTCTCTCTCGCCCTCTCTTCTTCTTCTCTTTACTTTCTGTTTTTCTTTCTCCCGATCGCCTACTAGCTACTTATATATATATATATGTATATATATATAACATACTTACACAACACAAGTATAAAATATATATATATATATATATATATATATCTACACATACTGATTTACTTATACTTATATATATATATATATATATATATATATAGTAAAAGAGATATATTTAAATATAAAGAAATTAAAATCTTTTCTAAAAAAAAAATAATAATAAAATAAAATAAAACATAGGTCGTTACATATATACATCTTTCTCCAACAAAACCAGAATCTATACTGATCAAACAAGACTTGATCTAAAATTCTAGTCACCAAAAAGTGACTGCAGTCTTTTAAAAAAATAAAAAATGACTGCAATCATATCAGTATTTTATTGAAGACAACCAAAACAATTTCTTGACTATTTCATACAGAAGTACAAGCAATCTCCCTCACTACGTCACAACAAGAAATCCCTCAAACGCATAGATTCTATAAAACTTCAATCTTTCAATTAACACAAAGCCCATCCTACTTATCAAAACATAAGCATGAGTATGGTTTAATACAATGAATCAAAGAGATGTACCTACGATCTGGAGAGAAAAGCTCGGGGCTACGTTGAGAGGAGGAGAACACGGGAGTCGAGGCTGCGTCGAGAGGAGGAGAGCTCGGGTCTGTGCTTAGAGGAAGAGAAAAGTGAGACGCTGGAGGAGAAGAAAAATGTTGGGCTGCTGCGTTAGGTTAGGTTTCTTAGATAAGGGAGAGAAAATGTTGTGCCTTATTTAGGGGGAGTTTAGAAGGTAGAAAAGGAAAATACGGGACTGCATAAGGCCATTAATTATAATACCTAACACCACCAAACATGGGATTGCCTCAGTTTGAGACCTTATTTAAGGCAGTACTTGTTAGTACTTGTTAGTGTATGAATATAGTGGGAAGATCTAAAGAAGATAACTGAAATATATCTTAGTGATTGCAACCATTATGAGATACAAATGCCTTTTATAGGAGGATTTTGTATTAGGATGCATTCACTATAAATACTAGATCCCTATACTCTCTTAAGTACTAGCAAATCAGTTCTTGCCCCATAGAAAGATTGCATAAGTAAGAGACGTATAGAAGATCGGTGTTTGTTCAAGAGATGGCTGCTCCAATTTCAGCAGGTACTTATTCATAATTCTATTTAACTACATAGTTATCTCTCTATATGTGTGTATGATTGTGTATGTGTGTACAGTAAATGTGTTTATGTTTGTATGCAATTGTATTGGTGTTTCAGATTTACACTTTCAACATCAAGTTGAAACACCTTAAAGAAACAAATGCCATGGGCAGCAAAAAAATTAGTTTCTATAGCAGTATAACTGATAATGGTATACTGAGGTTTACAAATCCTGAGCCTTGTAAAATGTAAAAGAAAGTCTGATGGACTTGAAAGAAGCGGTAGAAGTGCGACCAGCGACTGTGCAGGTCACTGGACACCCTGCAGGCTTTGAGATGTCATCTAAGTTTTATGATCGTAAAAAAGTCAGTTCCTCTGGATGATAAATATTAAATTGAACCACTACAAACTATGATACTGATATTACTGAACTCGTTCCTATTTTACCATATTGTAGGTGGTTAAAATAATTAACCAGTTGGACGGTGAAAGAGAAAGCAAATTAGAAACATTTAGAATTATACTGATGATGGATGGCCTCTGGCTTTTGGGATGAAATGATCTATACTTGCTGCTTTTTGTTACAAATTTATGCATAACTTTACCATCCATGCGGTGTTTGTGCTACTTAACAGCAGAATGCCAGAATTTATAATAAGCGTGGGTCGCGTGGCAATTGCCTGTATATTTCACTTTATTCAAATTCTTCATTCTTAAACATATGACAAGTTTTGTATCTAGTAATACAAAGCCACAAATGCAACCTTACAAAAAAGAAACGAATGTAATAGTATCTAGTTCATGTGCTCCCTTTGGTACCTGCCTTATCTGGCTGGAGAGAACTGTCTGTGTAAGCAAAGGTGGCTGCATTGTGCAAGACAGTCACAGTAGAGCCAACGACTGAATGAGAGTTGTCAGTAAATAGTATGTATCATCTATTAAACTGATTCAAGACGTCGAAGATTTGGTTCCTCATCTGGTTTGTAAAAGGATCATTCTTTTTGCACAAGGTGCTCAACATCTCCTAGTGCAACTTGACCGCCTTCCCATCCAAGATCATCAGTCTGAAAAAGAAGCTCAATCTGTTCCAATGACTTTCCCTTGGTTTCTGGGACAAGTTTGTAGACAAATAAAATAGAAACGGCCGAAATTGCAGAAAACATGAAGAATGTTCCACCAAATGAAATTGCTTCAGAAACCGACAGGAATGACATGGCAATTAGGCCACTGCAGACCCTGTTGCCCACAGCTCCAAGAGCTGATGCTTGAGCACGCAACCTTAGAGGAAAGATTTCGGATGTCACAACCCAGCAAACAGGACCAATTCCAACAGAGAAGAAGGCTACATTCCCGCAAACTGACAAAATAGTAAATAAAATCCCAATTGGTCCCTTCCCTAGTACTGAGAGACTAACACCTAAACTGAATAAACAGATTGTCATTCCGATAGTGCTGATATAGAGTAAGGGCTTCCTTCCAAGCTTGTCAATAAGTAAAATAGCCACCAATATGAAAGCAGTCTTGGTGACACCCACAGCTATAGTGGCAGCAAGTAGATTCGATTTATCCTCAATACCAGCTTGTCTGAAGATTTCTGGGCTGTAATACACTGTTGCATCTATTCCCGTGATCTGCTGAAAACACTGAATTCCAAAACCAGTGATCAGCATCCGACGAAGTGCAGGAGAAGGACTCATAAGTTCACGTGCCACACTCTTCTCCTCATACTTGTCTGCATTGTTATTTCCAGCAGCCTCTAGAATTTCATTCAGTCTATCTTCCACCTCACTTTGATTCTCAATTGTTTTCATCAGCACTGATCTTGCCTCGTCAACACGGTTCTGCATGACCAACCACCTAGGAGACTCGGGGATTATGAAAAGTGCAAAACCAATGAAAATTGAAGGCAGAATTCCTACTGCAAGCATTATCCTCCAGTTTATATGTGATGGAAGACCAGAAAATGCATAGTTTGAAACATACCCAAGCAAAATTCCGAGATTTATAAAAATTTCAGGAAATGAGGTGAGTGAGCCTCTGGCAGTGGTGGGTGATATCTCAGCAATATAAACCGGGGCAATCATGACACCAAACCCAATGCCAACGCCGGCCAAGAGTCTTCCAATCATCAGCACTTCAAATGAAGGAGCAAGCGTCATTACCGCTGCACCTGCTTGAAAGATAAGACTAGCTAATGCCATTGTCCACTTTCTACCTATAATGTCTGATGTTCTACCACCACCTAAACTACCAAAAATCGAAACAATACTCAAAATCCCAACAAGTACTTCTTCCTGTACCTCGGTTATCTTCAAATCTTCTTGAATGAATATGATTGCCCCACTCATAACACCCACATCTGGCAATTGAAAATTTTCCATGTGTTCTATTAATAAACTAAATTTAAACAATGGGGTAAAGCTAGATTAATTTATTCTTCTTATTTTCATTACAAATTGATCAAACTAAGCACAAAGCATAGCTACACTATAAACTACTTACTATTCGTGTACCGACAAGTAATATTTGCAAAGATACACAACACACATAGTCATAGTCTCATAGATCAAAGCTGAATAACATATAGAAACCTACATGATTAGAAACATGTATAGAAAGTTAAAAGATTGACAGTCAAGTAAAGCATACGTACCATAGCCAAGAAGAACAGAGTTGAGGGAGGCAAAGATGGCACAAGCAAGAACATACTTCCTGGTACTTGCACTCCTCTTTTGTTGATGATGATGGTGTGAAGCATCTTCATCATCATCATCATCAAAATCTACCTTTGTGAGCTCAGAGTATTTGTTCTTGATTCCCAATGGAATCCCTGACAAACCCGTTTCATTTTGATCACTAGCCATCATCAACACTCACTTTTTTCCTGATTTGAATCAAAGAGAAACTGAGAGAACAGAGTAGAGCAGGTTCCCCAAGATAGTTTGAGGTTGAGGTTTTGACTATTGACCCAAAGAACTGGGCTTTAGATCTAAAACAGGGGAACGAAAAGTAAGACTCAACACACAGTGGGACCTTTCCAAGTTCTTAGTTTACCTCCTCGCACGAAGCAAACTAATCAATCCACTTGACAACTAGTCATTTTCAGACAAAAAAAAACAAGGACAACTAGTCAATTTTGTATACCATTACTTTGGCTACTTGCTCTTGTTAATTCTTTGTTTCTAAGCCCTTTGCCCCCATTGCAAATCTGCAAACAAGATAGATAACATACCAATATTTATCTATTCTATGAAGCTGAATTATCAAGTGACATGGTTATATGATGTTGTCAACCAGTTTAATCACATTAGTATAGACTATTACATTGAGTGAAAACACCTTTTAAGAGAACTAAATCACCATCAAGTACATCAATTTGAACCATAGAATAACCTTCCAATTTATAATGAGAATGGCCATGCATTTTGATTCTGGTGAGGTTGATACCGGGCCAATTTATAAGTTTTCAATAACTCGTCTCTCCGACTTTCTTAAATTTCTTGCCATCAAAAGCTTTCAGAGGAATATATACCAAAACAAGAACACGAATTAAACTGAAATTCCTACAAGATGGAGTGACATAAGGCCAAACTTTGTGCCATCACGAATACTGGCTTAAGTGTCGGGAAACCAGACCTGCTATAGACCACCGCAAAGCTTGTGATGAAAAAAAAAACAAGCCAAGGAAATGCACTCGTGTTAATTAAACCAAGATTAATGAAAAGAGTGATTCTGGTGTTGGACTTGATTGGCAACAAATTTGCTTCTCTCCAAACATGAGAAAACTAAATATCTAGAAACTTCAAAGCTAAGGATTTGACATCTTGAACTAAAGTCAACATTCTCCATGGAGTTGAAATCTTGTTGTTAATACAGACTTGAAATCTTGTTGTTAATACAGTCATTGAGAACTCCGGAATCTCCCTCCACCTTGATTTGCGAGAAATTGTGTAACAAAGCTGCTTGTAAACTAACTCTTAAGGCAAAAGTCTCAACCGAGAGAACATTTAATTCACCAAAATATTTAGTTGAAACAAGATAAAAGATGATCTTGTGCGTCCCGAATTACAAAACCTGCAGTAATTCTTTTCTTATAATAGAAAAAAAAATATCAACACAGTGGGATCTTTCCTTCTTAGTTTTCCTCCTCGCACGATGCAATGTAATCCACTTGTCAACTAGTCATTTTTGTAATACCATTACTCTAGCTACTTGCTCTTGTTTTTTCTTTGTTTCTAACCCCTCTGCCCCTTTGCAAATCCGAAAAGCAAGAAAACAGATCATAGTAAATTTGTCCAAGAACCAAACTCTCTTTAATTTGATAAAATAATGTCACACAAATGTTATTGATACCAAAATTTAGGCGGGATCACGAGGTCACGTTTATATAAGTATGGAGTACTGAACTCTCACGTGACAATGTGACATGGTCATATGACCAGGGCAATAATGTCACAGATAAAATAATAGGGTGTTGCTAAATGTATCCCAATAAGATTCTAAGTATACCCAACATTTAACATTTTGTTCAATATAAACAAAATCAAATCACATGGCATTAATCTTTACCACCACGAGTAACATAACCCATAACAATGGAATAACTTTTCAATAATGAAAACAGTGAATCGATATTCTCAACGTATAAATACACGACTCATTGTAAATGATTAAAATTTATGACTTTAATGTAGATACACGGTGGTCAAATTATATAGATGACTAAAATTGTGTCTTGCACATACGCGGTTGTGCATAGAAAAAACTCTTATTCCCATTAGGCTAATAGTATGATTGTGTATTCGGTAACTTGTCTCTACGGTTTTCTTAGTTTAGAAAAACAAATGAAATAATAAAAACAAGAGTGTTGCTATTGGAACCTCCACATTTGCTCACTTGACTTCCCTCTATTTTCAATTATTGAATTACATTTATATCCTCTTACATAAAGACTATTGAGGACAATAAGTGTATAGAAAGAGTATTATATTTATTGTATATAGACTTTCCAATTCAATAATAATGGTATTTATTATTTTCCTTATCAAATTTATTTTCCAATTTCAGTAAGTGTTGAAACTAAGCCAATTTACAAAATATAAGATTGTTAATGTGACATAAAGTTACTATAATTATACATGTTTAAGCGCATATACAAAATATAAGGTCAAGAGTAAGTGTTGAAAACTAAGCGCATATATTTTAATAAGTTTTGCAACATGAAAAAAAAAAGGTCAAGTGTTTTGATAATATATATATATATATATATATATATATGTATATTAAATATTTTTATACATCTTATTAGACCTTAAATATATTTGCAACACTAGTAACTATTGAAATAGTACAAGGGCATATGCTACTGTGTTATGAAATATTTGTATATCCTATGTTTTGATTTATCTCATTAGATTTTACATGAAAGAAAAAAAAATAGAGGTCTAGTGAGTGAATAGGAGGTTGAATGAGTAAGTTATTGAAATATATTTGAATAACATATTTAAGGTTATTTCAGTAATTTGAATGGAGGTTTAGTGAGTAATTGTTTATATTCAAAAGTCTAATAGAGGTGTAGAAAGTAGAGGGTTTTACCCGGAACTACAATTTTGTAGTGATATTTACCAGTAGTAAAATTGCTTTTTTAAAATTACCACTAGCAAGTTTCCATAACAGAATCCGTTAACTCATAAATTATAAAAATACCCTCAGAAATCAATACCAAAAAAAAAAAAAAAAATCCAAACTATGTATCTATAATGCTACTGAACCTCAAATCTCAACCTAATACCACTGAGCCTCAGAAGCTCCGCCGTCCTCCACCACACTTCCAATACCACTGAGCCTCAGAACCTCCGCCATCCTCCGCCGCACTTCCAATACCACTGAGCCTCAGAATTCAACCTCTGCCGCCCTCCGCCGCGCTTCTAATGCCAATGAGGCTCAGAAAAATCCACCTCCGTCGTCCTCCGCCCGCTTCCAATACTATTGAGCCTCTGAAAATCCACCTCTGCCGCGCTTCCAATACCATTGAGCCTCAGTAATCAAGATATGAGTATGATCTGATCAGATCTCAACCATAACTAACACACAAAGCAAAAACCATAACACAGAAAATCAAACCAATACACAAACTCAGAGAGAGAGAGAGACAGAGACAGAGAGACACAGATCAGGTAGCATGACGGGCGGAGCATGGTCATCTGGCAGAGGCTGCTCTTGGTCTCCGGCAAATCCGGTAGTGTAAAACTGATGACGGCGATGGACGTGAGGAGGCGGAGGAGGAGGGAAGACCTAGATCGGAACCTGGAAAGGGGTGGGAGTGAGAGGCGGAGGAGAGTAGAGAGGAAGAGGACGACCTGGATCGGAACCTGGATCGCTGCCTCGCGCCTCGCTCCTGCGTCGCGCCTCGCCCCTAGCTCCGGCCTCGCGCCTCGCCCCTAGCTCCGGCCTCGCTCCTCGCACAGATAGGGCACGCTGCCTTGAGCTGCTCGTTGTCTCGTTGCCTCGCGTCCCTGGCTGCCCTGCCACTCCGCTCGCCGCTCCAATCGAACAATTAGGGTTTAATATGTGAGAATATGTGAATATATATATGGATGACATGAGTTGTAATTTTTAGATTTTCAGGTTTAATTATGCCATTAAACAGTAGACGGGTTAACAACCCATTATTGTTAATTCCCTGCTGATGGTATAAAAAAGTTAGGTCTTGCTATTGGTAAATATCACTACAAAAATGTAGTTCTTGGTAATTATGTATAGAAAGTATTGGAGGTCTAATGAGCAAATGTGGAGGTCTCAATCTGCGTAGCACGGAAGCGCCGCCGACCTCACGTTTCGCGCTTCGGAAGCAGAAGCGAAGCGGAAGCGCGATGGAAGCGCACGGAAACGCGATTCCGGAAAAAGTGAAGTTTGGGAGCGCGACGGAAGTGCCGCTTCCAAAATCGGAAGCACTTAGGAAACGTGGGTTGTGGGCAAATTTGTATTTTCAAAACTTATGGAAAAAAACCTAATTGCTAGTGCTAGTTGCTGGACGCCTCTTAGTCTCTCTCTCAAAGTGCTACTATGAAATCTGAATTCATCCTTACCAGTTACCATAGAGGCACAGAGGATTAAAGGTGCGTTATCTACAATATTGGGTATTTGGGTTCTTATTGGTTTATATTTGTACTGAGGCTCTGTGTTTGCTGCAATATCTACAATATTAGGTTAATGCAGCAAATAGGACAGAGATGATGATTCAATCATATATTAGGATGCATATGCTCTTGCACTCTCAAAATAATAATCAAGGATAAATTGCTTACATGTGCTTATGACTGACATATATATGCAGTAGATGAATTAAGGCTACTTTCAGTATTTCAGTTGAAATTGCCAATCTAATGCTGTTAATCTGGGTAATACCACATTCAGTCGTCTGTACTTCTATTGTATGCATGATGCAAACAAGGCTTTCTGATTTATAATTTTGTTTCCTTCAACTAGTTGATGACAGAAGATTTGCTGCAAGATCTTGCATTATATAAGAAATTAATACTTCTAAATCAAAATGGGATGGGCACTGTTCATCGGGTGTTGACGCGTATTTGCATGTAATTGTCGCGTGTTTTTATGTTTTTCAGGCTTTTTTGGTGTTAGTTTTTACAATGTATTTCTATGCATTGCATGTGTTCTTCTTCTCCAGGGATAAGGGTTAACTGAAGAATCAAAGAGGGGGACTGGAGTTGCAGTGGAAACCCAGAAGGTCATAAAGGCCAAGACAGGTTTCGCTTTTTGCTCTGTGCCTTTTCTAATCTGGGTTTAGCTTCCTTTTCTGAGTTCGTAGTTATTTATGATTGCATGTTGATTTCTTAGATGAGACTTTCTGCTTGGGAGCCGGACCTTGAAAAGTCTTTCTTTTAATTACAATTCCATTTGATTATAAAATTACTCAAAACAGGTTCCAGTTTCGAGGTTTTTTTTTTTTCTTTCTTTGAATTGCTCTTTTTTGGATTGCATGTTATTGCTTTCGAAATAAAACATATGTTTAATCGGCTTTAGAACTTAGAACAAAACATTTATTCTGTGTATTTGGTAGGAGAAGCATCTCTAGAACCTAGAATAAGACATATGGTGAGTTTCTTTAGGTAAGAAGGTAGACATAAAAGGATTCTTATGGAGATTAAGACAAAGAGATGGAAAGAGGTGTTTCATTTAACTCTAGAATCACTAAAGAAGTGCAGCTAATAATTTTTAGATTGGTAAGCATAGTTCTGTCAAAAATATTCAGGTGCTGATAAGTTGGTGACCTTGAACCTGAGTGCCGAAATGGATAGGCCAACCTCAACACATAAATTTCCTTTATTGCTATAAAAGTTCTGTTATTAATAACTGGAAATTTTATATTATTTGTGAGATTCAGTTCTTCTGAAGTCATGATACTTAGTTTAAGTTGGTTGAGACGCAATTTTGGTATATGAACTTTCATTGGTTTTAGTGCGTGACGGATTATTACTGGTAGCCATTTTGTGGTCTAAGCATTGAAGCTTCTATCTCAGAATAAGGGGGTGGCTCTTTCTTTCCTTCATGACTACTGTTGGTGGCATATATGGCACACCGCCAAGCATGTTCGGCGACCTCGTGGACTGTGCAACCGGTGTCATGGGTCCTACTTCCGGCATCCGGCGGGT
The DNA here is from genome assembly GCA_963682095.1 of Potentilla sterilis. NCBI lineage: Eukaryota > Viridiplantae > Streptophyta > Magnoliopsida > Rosales > Rosaceae > Potentilla > Potentilla sterilis. The sequence continues at coordinate 22,993,818 of OY821760.1, forward strand.
AGACCGCAACCCCGGCTACATTTCCAATGTCAGAGATCACCGGTGCCGCACCCGGAGGGTGTGCCACCGGGCTCCCGAAGTAGCTTCGTGAGTAGGGAAATGTGTAGTAGTGTGGGTTTGTGTCCCACATTGGAGAACTTGTAAAGGAGGAAGCCTTCCTTCTCTATAAATAGGAGGCTTCCCCCTTAGTGTTAAGGATCTTGGTTCCAAGGCATTCCACCCTTGTACCACCGATGGCTTATTAGCCGGCTATAGTGAATTCCAAGTGGACGTAACCGTGCCCTCCAATGGCACGGTGAACCACTATAGATCGAAGTGTTCATGTTCTATCTTTATTATTCTGTATCTACTACACCCCCGGGTTTAGGCAGAAATAATTGGCGCCGTCTGTGGGAATCAGTTCAAAAAGTTATGTTGCTCTACCAGCGAGTAGAGATCGGTTAGTTGTGCTCTTATTTATTCCATCGGGAAGAAAAAAAAAAGTGGAGAGAAGAAGCCCTGCTGCAGCCCAGTTCATGGTTGGCAGCCCGGCCCGGTTGGCAGGTCAGCCCGATCAACCCTGCCCGGTCAACAGGACCAGGCCTGCCCGGTCAACCCAGGAACGATTCGCGCGCGAGGCTTCGGTGTGGTACGGCCGGACTTCGGCGCCAATTATTTCTCCCAGTCAGCATCATCCGACCCTGGTCCGGCCCGGCTTCGTCCTCCGGTGCGGCAGGTCCGGTGCAGCATCGCCGGCCCAGCATGCAGCCCGGTCAGCGGCCCATGCAGCTCAGCCAGTCCTTCAACCCGCGCGAGGCTCAGTGAGCAGTGAGCTCCGGTGCAGTCTCCGACAGGTCCGGCCCGGCTTCGTCCTCCGGTGCGGCAGGTCCGGTGCGGCAGCACCGGTGCGGCTCGTCCCCGGTGCAGCGACCTCCAGCAGCGTCCGGTCCGGTTCCGTAGCAGCTCGTCTCCGAGCGTGGATCGAACCCCGGACGAGGGAGAGAGCCTCCGGCCGAGTGAGCCACCGGCCGAGGAAGATACCGGCCGAGCGGAGATGCAGAGAGAGTCCGGCCGAGATGGAGAGCACCGGACGAGAGTCTCCGGCCGAGCGGAGATGTCGGCCGAGCGGGGATGCCGGCCGAGGGAGATGGAGAGCACCGGACGGGAGTCCCCGGCCGAGAGAGGGAGGAAACCACGGATGGGTGGAGGTGCCGAGCGGGAGAGAGGGACGCTGGCCGAGGACGCACACCGGCTGAGTGAGCTACCGGCCGAGTGGAGTTGCCGGCCGAGCGGGGATGCCGGCCGAGGGAGTCCCCGAGCGGGAGAGAGTCCGGCCGAGAAGCAAGCAGAACAGAGGAAGAGAAAGAAATTGGCGGGAAGGAGGAAATTCAAAAGCTATATATATGTGACCCGCCCAGTCAACATATCATCCCATGCAAGATGGGCCGGGCCGGGTTCATCCAGCAGCAATCCGGGTTCATCCAGCAGCAGTCTGGGCTTGTCCAGTAGCAGTCCTGGTCAGTTTTCAGCAACAATTCTGGTCAGTTTTCAGCGGCTTGGGCACCCAGAAATCTTCTCTGGACACCCACTGCTCCAAACAGCAAATCAACCTGCGGCAGCTTCCAGCAAAGCTAAGTTCTTTAATTCTTACAATTATATTTACTCCACCTCTATGCGAGTACTGTTATATATTTGGCAAGCATGTGAATAATTTTCCCGCATGATAATGAATGTGCATCATTACCTGCTACATCGGTAATTTTTAGCTTTGTGGTGCATTGCATAGTCTTTCATGTGTGGCTGGCCGGGATCTTTTCCTCCGGGAAACGGTAAGCCAATAACAACGGCTGAGGCATTCTCACTGGGGGACTCGTCTCGATACGGCAGAACGTCCGGTCGAGGTCCGCCCGGTACCATGGGCATTCCAAAGGCTAAGCCAACACTAACGAAAGATTATGCATGATATCTTCAAGCTACACATGCCTTCATTCTATACGTGATCATGATTTATGTGTTCCATTGATATCTGTGTACATATCATTGGTAACCCCGGCCAGTATTCGTATCACCGAGCGGTAACGAATAACAACCCGGTGCTTGATTCTTGTAAGTGGCTTAAATTCTGATCACTTGTTTATTGTTATTTGTTTTATAAGGTACATATCATCCAGAGGCAAAAGGCGATAACCTCGGCAAGAGCCCAATCTTACTTAGGGAATTGGGGGACTGGAGGTAGTAGGGGTGACTCGGTCACCACCTATGCTTGGAGGAGCAAGACAGATCAAGTCCCCAAGTAAGATTGCACTCTTACTTGGGAACTTGGGGGACTTGTTGGTGGCATATATGGCACACCGCCAAGCATGTTCGGCGACCTCGTGGACCGTGCAACAGGTGTCATGGGTCCTACTTCCGGCATCCGGGGGGTAGACCGCAACCCCGGCTACATTCCCAATGTCAGAGATCATCGGTGCCGCACCCGGAGGGCGTGCCACCGGGCTCCCGAAGTAGCTTCGTGAGTAGGGAAATGTGTAGTAGTGTGGGTTTGTGTCCCACATTGGAGAAGTTGTAAAGGAGGAAGTCTTCCTTCTCTATAAATAGGAGGCTTCCCCCTTAGTGTTAAGGATCTTGGTTCCAAGGCATTCCACCCTTGTACCACCGATGGCTTATTAGCCGGCTATAGTGAATTCCAAGTGGACGTAGCCGTGCCCTCCGATGGCACGGTGAACCACTATAGATCGAAGTGTTCATGTTCTATCTTTATTATTCTATATCTACTAAACCCCCGGGTTTAGGCAGAAATAACTACTCCAATGAGGCAGGATTATAGAAGCATCATTTATTGCAGTTAATTATAAATGTACTGTTATTGGCTTTTGTTGGTTCATACATGGGGTTTTTCGTAGAAATTTACACATACGATATTAGAAATAAAAAGCTACTTATGATATTTATGATATTTATGACTAAAAGTGCTACTAATTTACAGTTCATCTTATATAGCTGCTGTTTTTTTTTCTACTTTTTTAGAAATATGAGTCACCCACCAACTGCACCAAGTAGTGGAGGTTCTATTGGGAGCGTTAATGTCGGGGCAAATGTGCTTAATGTTGAACCCAATGATGTAGATGACAAAGCTCCTTTGTGGGTTTTTACTAATAAGGTTGAAAAGTTGGTTGGGGGAGGATCTTGGAGGTTTCAATGTAAGTTTTGCGATAAGTTCTATGTTGGATCTCATAGTAGAGTTGTGACACATTTGTTGAAGGATGGTGGAAAAGGAATTAAGACTTGCTTGAAGGTTAGTCCTCAACAACATGCTAATATGAGCAAGCTTTTGAATGATTGCAGCAAAGAGTCAAAAATGCAGCCACTAGATCAGTTCCATTGCCTTCATCATCAAGGAATGCATCAAATCCTTCTCTTAATTATGATGTGAGTTATAGTGTTCCAACATCAAGTGAAGGGGATCCAAAGAAGAGAAAGAGAATGGGTACATCTTTGGAAAAGGCATTTCAAAGTAATGCTAGGGAGCAATGTGATGGTGAGGTAGCTAGAATGTTTTACACTGGTGGATTGCCTTTTAATCTTGCAAGAAACCCTCATTACCGCAACTCATATGTTCGTGCTTCTAACATTCCAGGATATATTCCACCCGGTTATAATGCATTGAGGACTACACTTCTTCAAAAAGAACGGAAGAACATTGAATTTCATTTGCAGCCGATCAAGGACACATGGAAAACTAAAGGAGTGAGTATATGTAGTGATGGTTGGTCGGATCCGCAAAGAAGACCCATCTTCAATATAATTGCTGCAAATGAGAGTGGTCCAATGATGTTGAGGGCTATAAATAGTCAGGGTGAAATGAAAACTGGTGAGATGATTGCTGAGTTGATCCTAGAAAGCATAAAGGAGGTTGGTCATGAAAATGTGGTTCAGGTAATCACCGACAATGCTTCTAATTGTGTGAAGGCTGGTGCACTTATTTCAGCAAAGTACCCTACCATCTTTTGGACACCATGTGTAGTCCATACCTTGAACCTTGCTATGAAGAATATATGTACACCTTCGCCACATGCAAGAAACAGTGATGATGTGTATGCCGCTTGTAGTTGGATAGGTCCTCTTGCAGATGATGTTTCATTTGAAGAATTTCATAATGAACCATGGAATGAGGTTGTTGATGTTTACAGAGCACTGCGACCTTAAGCTTCTTACAGTTGCTTCAACCAGGTTTGCCTCCACACTTGTGATGTTAAGGAGATTTAGGAAAGTAAAAGGTGGTTTGCAACATATGGTAATCAGTAATAAATGGGATGATTACAAAGAAGATGATGTGAAGAAGGCTGCTGCTGTGAAACAAAAGATATTAGATGAGATGTTTTGGGATGAGATTGCACTACCAGAAAAGGCATCATAGCCAACGATATGGGAAAAAACGGCCGACGAAATAGTACTTCGTCGGCTATAATGGTTCATAGCCGACGAAATAGTAATTCGTCGGCCACATCGTCGGCTATAATATTATAGCCGACGACTGCCGACAAGTCGTCGGCTATAACTATAGCCGACGAAACGTTTTTGGTTATAGCCGACGAGGAGGGTATTCGTCGGCTATAAGAGTTATAGCCGACGAAAATTTTTTGGTTATAGCCGACGAGGAGGGTATTCGTCGGCTATAACCCTTATATCAGATCGATCTTCTGCAGCAGGGAGCTCATTCGTCGATGAAATCGTCCAAAACGCTCTGAAATCGTCCAAAACCTCGGCCATAAGCTTGAAAGGTACGTATATTGCTGTGTGTGTTGATTTAGTTGGTTATATGCATAGGTGTGTTAATTTAGAGTTTAATTAGAATAAATGTGTGATTAATTTGATATATATATATATATATATATATATATATGTGTTGAGATGAGATTATTAATGGGTTGATATGTTGGTTAGATAGAATTGAAGTTTTGTTGAAGATCAGTGATTGATTGTTGATTTAGATCGGTGATTTTAGATGAATTTGATGAAAAAATGTATATATATATATATATATATATTAATTAATTAATTTAATTGTAATTAAAAATATATTGTTGGTATATATGAAAAATATATTGTGTTTAATTAATTAGGGAGATTGACGATGTTTTAATTAATTTAGGGATGCATGTGTACATGTATATATATGTGTGTGTAATGATCAATTTTTTAATTAATTAGTACGTACGTACGTACGTACGTACATACGTAGTACGTGCATATATACATATCGACAGATATATAGCTATATTTATTTCTTGAATTTACAGGATGGACAAGAGTTGGATTACCCTTGGAAGATGGGATCAGGCGTATCATGATGGAGTTAGGAGTTTCCTGGATTTTGTGATGGCTAACTGTGGAGACACTACACTTCATTATTGTCCGTGTAAAAAGTGCAAGTGTGCCACCCCACGACACCGGTTTTCCATAGAGACAGTGGAGCAACACTTGGCTAGATATGGATTTTGGGTCCTATACAGTAATTGGATTTATCACGGTGAACCAGAGTTTGCGGGTCCTCATGATCATGGACAATTTGCCGAGAGAGGGAGTTCCTCCAATAATCCAACAACGAACTGGATCAACGATATGTTTCCTCGTGAGAGCGGTGTCTTTGATGAAGCACCAGATGTGCAACTCCCTCCTCCGGAGATGGAGTGTTTCCCTGATATTGAGCCACTCCAGCCATTACCCCGATCTCCGGTCAACACAAGTGGTATGGAAAAGTACAACAACCTGATGGCATTGCAACAGACTCCGTTGTACCCCGGATGCAGTAAGACTGTCCTTGAATCTGTCATGGGAGTGATGAAGATCAAAACGGAGAACAAAGGCACTGTCAAATCGGTTGATGATTGGCTTCGGCTATGGGGTGGGGCGATGCCCCCCGGACATCGGCTTCCTACCAGTCATCATAAGGTACGACATATCCTTAAAGATCTCGGCCTTTCCTACATCAAGATTCATGCATGCAGATACGATTGCGTTCTGTTTTACGGGGAAGGACTTGCAGATCTTGAATACTGCCCAGTATGCAATACAGAGCGGTATAAGTTCACTCCTAAAGGGAACAAGAAAGCTGTGAAGATACTTCGGTACTTCCCGCTGATTGATAGGCTTGAGCGGTTGTTCATGTGTGCTTTCATGGCCGAAGCTATGAGATGGTGGGCTGAGAGGAATGTGCCTGACGATGACACCCTTAGACATCCCACCGACGGAGAGGCTTGGAAGAAGAACGTGTTGGAGTTTCCTGAATTTGCATCAGAGGTTCGAAATGTTTGGCTAGGGCTGTCATCCGACGGTTTCAACCCTTTTGGCAAGAAAGAGCTTCAGTACAGTGTGTGGCCAGTTATTTTGATTCCGTACAACTTTCCACCGTGGATGTGCATGAAGAAGGAATATAACATGCTCACATTGTTGATTCCAGGCCCAGGTTATCCGGGAAAGTGTCTCGATGTGTATTTGAGACCCGTAATTGAGGAGCTTCGGTACTTGAGTCTGAACGGCCACCTGGTCTACGACTGGTTCAAAAATGAGATGTTCCGGATGCATGCCATGCTTGTTGGCACGATCAGTGACTTTCCTGGGAGGGGTATGTTGTCGGGCAGCGTCACCAGGGGTTACAGGGCTTGTTCAGAGTGCATGACTGTTGATTGCTCCAGTCCTCATTGCAGCAAGATTGTCCAGATGCGTCACCGTCGTTGGCTTCCGCATGACCATCCATTTAGGGACGATGCACAGGCTTTTGATGGGACTGAAGAAAGGGGCTGGGCACTGGAGCGATGGACAGGGGAGGAAATATTGGCAGTGTTGAATGAGTATGACTTTGGTCCGCTTAGCAATCATCCCGATGTGTTGCGCACGATTCCAGAGAGGCCGGATCGGTATAGGTTCTGGTCACACAAGAGCATCTTATGGGAACTTCCTTATTAGGCCAGGTTGGCTACCAGATACTACCTGGATGTCATGCATATAGAGAAAAACGTGGGTGAAGCCGTGGTTGGCACAGTTTTGAATTGGGAGAAGAAAACAAAAGACACCCCGAAGGCACGCGTTGATCTGAGAAATATGGGACTGCGGGACCATTTGTGGTTGAGAGAGGGCAGGAGCAAAATGCCCCAAGTCCTTACACCGTCACCAGGGACCAGAAACATGAAATCTTTGGATGGCTGAGTAATGTCAGGTAACTTTTTATTAGGCATGTATTCCCTAAAGAATCCATCTGTTGTTGGACGACTATATATGCATGAAATCTAACTGTTGTTAATGGCTATGCAGGTATCCTTATGGCTATGCGGGTAACATAAGCAAGTGTGTTAACTACCGAGACAACAAGATGTACGGATTGAAGAGTCACGACTGCCATGTACTGCTTCAACGCCTCTTCCCTATTTTCATTCGAGCGTACTTGGAGGATGAAGTGGTTGAGCCGTTGGTGGCGTTGTCAAGATTCTTCCAGAAGTTATGCGCTAGAGAAGTTAGAAAATCAGACCTCATGAGAATGCATGAGGAAATCGTTTTTATCTTGTGCAAGTTCGAGAGGATATTTCCCCCAAACTTCTTTGACATCATGCCTCACCTGATGATCCATCTTCCCCAACAATTGTTGCTTACCGGTCCCGTACACTACACTTTGATGTATCCCATCGAAAGGTACATGTTATTCCTAAATTTGATTTATACATGTTTTTAAATAAAAGTTGCATGCTCTTAACATGCACTTGTTAACCTTGCAGACAACTTGGAGACTACAAGAAATATGTGCACAATAAATCTGCGCCTGAGGGGTGTATTGCTGAAGCTTACATTGCGCATGAGTGTGTAACGTACGCCAAGTTGTACTTGGGACCGATGGAGGACCCCCCACAACATCCAAGTCGAGATGACCCCGAGTTCAACCTATCTATCGTCGCCAACTCTGTTGTACCATACGGAAGCTTCAAGAAGAAGGGTGTGGACAAGTTGCCTGACCATGAGGTAGGGATTGCCCACTGGTGGGTTCTAATAAACTGTCCGGAGGTACAATATTGGAAACGAACCCATCTTCGATGTACGGAAGTGAACAGTGATGTCGAGTACCACAACACGACGTTTGCAGACTATTTTCCACAATGGGTAAGTGTATAAATATATATATTAGATGAGTTTCTTTTACAGTTCCCTATTCTTTAATTATAAACACACCAACTGATTTGAGTTATATTTTTCAGCTCATGCAAGTGGCTGCGAGGGGTGGTCATACAAATTACTCAGAGGAATTGAGGCTGTTGTCGATGAAGCCGATATCTTCCACAGTCCGCCCAATGTGTGATGTCAACGGCGTTAAGTATATATGTGAAGCTCGAGACGGGGAACGCAAAACACAGAATTGTGGGGTGATGGTGGATGGTGCAGAGGGGGGCGTGGATTTTTACGGTGTCCTACAGTCAGTTGTTGAACTCATTTATGGGAACCGCATGAAAGTCCACTTGTTCAAGTGTCGATGGTTTGATACTAGGCCGCACCGCATACGGATCGATCAGTACGGCATACTTTCGGTGAATACCGCTACTAGTGTGTATGAAGACGACCCCTTTGTTTTCGCCACAGCGGCCAAAAAGGTCTTTTATCTTGACGATCCATTGAACAAAGGCACGTGGAAGGTAGTTAACCATGTGTCTCAGCGAGACATATACAGTGCTACCACACTTGGTGTGAGCACAGAGTGTCAAGAAGCGACCGCATACCAAGAGTCGGACGCCGGCGACATTCCGGAATCCTCCACCATCCGCGATAATAATGTGACACCGGGCAGAGTGGTTCGACTTCCTAGGGGTCAGGTGCCCATGTATGATGTTAATCCGAATCGTCTATATCCGACAGACGATGACTCAGACGACGAGTACGAGCACCGATTGCCAGATATTAACTACTATACTACGTCTGACTCAAGTGATGAGGATGATTCTGATTATCATCCTTAGTATACTATTTATGTATGTATTTGTGTACGATGGTGCATGCATGTATGAAAACATTTTTTATCCTTAATTACCGTTTTCCGAATTTATGGGAAATTGTATTGAATTGTTTGTGCGATGTTCAGGAATTTATCAGGTGAAATAGGCAATTTTCAGGCCCTAAATGGAAAATTTTCAGAAAGATCAGCATTATAGCCGACGAAATGGACCACAATTCGTCGGCTATAATGCCCATACTGTAGCCGACGACTTGCAAGTCGTCGGCTATACTGTAGCCGACGACTTTCACGTCGTCGGCTAAAGTATATTGACCGAAACCATACGTAGACCCTTCAAATGCAAAAGTGTCGTGAAATAAGATACGACCGAAATATTGAAATACGTCTATAGTTGAAAAATGGGAAGATTCTGACAAAATCTGTGTGCCGAATGTTGCGGTTAGGTGTTTTTTACTTCCGATTTCCTATGGGTAGCCTGACGGTCGGTAAATATTTTGAGGAAAATTTTTATACGATTAGTTGCGTCTCATCGATCTGAAACTATTCTCTGTTGAAGGTTAGGCCAAAAAACATCATTTAGACGGGCCAATTGCCGTTTTAAAGCGTTTAGAGGTTTGACTTTGCAGTTTGACCGTCCCGATCAAGCCTTTAACGTTGTCAGATGTAGTTGGATTTTTTTTCATACATGTATTTAATCTTAACGGTGATATCTGACGGTTGGAATAGATTTTCCAAACTTTTAGATTCGAAATCGGAACATATGCACTAATGTTCCTTAACTTGTTTACTAAGTGTTTAAGTGAATGTATAGTTTCAAATAGTTACTATACGTAGACCCTTCAAATGCAAAAGTGTCGTGAAATAAGATACGACCGAAATATTGAAATACGTCTACGGTTGAAAAATGAGAAGATTCCGACAAAATCTGTGTGCCGAATGTTGCGGTTAGGTTTTTTTTACTTTCGATTTCCTATGGGTAGCCTGACGGTCGGTAAATATTTTGAGGAAAATTTTTATACGATTAGTTGCGTCTCATCGATCTGAAACTATTCTCTGTTGAAGGTCAGGCCAAAAAACGTCATTTAGACGGGCCAATTGTCGTTTTAAAGCGTTTAGAGGTTTGACCAAAAGTTGACCAAGGAATAGCCGACGAAATACTTAACTTCGTCGGCTATACTCTTGCGATCCGCACCGTTTCATTGTCCGCCGTTGGATGGGCGAGATCTGACGGCTGCTGATAGCGTGAAGTATAGCCGACGAGATTCATATTATAGCCGACGATTTATTAACTTCGTCGGCTATAACCGGCCCGCAAAGCCCAACTTCGGCCCCGCCCGGATTTCGGCCCGGCCCGTCAAAGTATTGCCGACGAATTTCGACTATAGCCGACGACTTAAAATGACATCGTCGGCTATAGTCCTTCGATTTAAACCGAAACAGAGGCGCCTCTCCCTCATTTTCCAGAAACCCTAAAACCCATAATCCTCTGCCGCCGCAGCCGCCCGCCCCTCTCCGACGCCGACCGACCACCACCGACGCCGACCGACCCTCCCCCTCCCCGCCCCCTCCCCGTCCTGCCCGATCCCTCCCCGACCCGAAACCCCCTGCCGCCGCCGCCCCGAGCCGCCTCTGCCGCCCCTGCCGCAGCCGCCTCTGCCGCCCCTGCTGCAGCCGCCCCTAGCCGACCCGAAAGTCCCTGCCGCCGTCGCCGCCGCACAGCACCACCGGTCCTCGTTCAGACTGCACCACCATGTCAGGTAGTCCCGATCGAGCCTCATTTAGGGTTTTTATTAATTTTGTCGAATTTTGTGAATTTTAGGGTTTTTGTGAATTTTTTGTGGAATTTAGGGTTTTTGTGAAATTTATGGAATTGTGTGGATTTTTTGTTAAATTTGTTAATTTTGTGGAATTTATATACTAATTTTGTGGATTTTTTGTTAAATTTACGGTTTTTATATACTAATTGTGGAATTTTGTTGAATTTATATACTAGTATACTAATTTATATACTAATTTATATATAATTAGGTATAAATATTTTGTGTAATTTTTAGGAGGATATATATATATATATATATATATTTTTCGGAATATATATATATAATTAGGTATAAATATAGTTATGTATATATATATATAATTAGGTATATATATATTTAAAAAAAGTTTTTTTTTTTTTGTGAAATTTAAGGAATTTTGTGTTATATTTCGGAATATATATATATAATTAGGTATAAATATATTTAGGTATATATATAATTAGGTATATATACATTGAATGAAGTTTTTAATTTTTTTGTGGAATTTTTGTGCAATTTATGGAATTTATATACTAATTGTGCAGGAAACCGCCGCTTTGTAGACCGATGGCTTGGCAGACGGACCGAGAGCGACCCCGACGCTCAGGCAGGAGCCAGCCGTGGGGAGAACGGATCCAGCGGTCGTCGGGGCCTAGGCCGGCCTATGAGTCGACGAGAGGAGACGTTGATGGGATTGACCCCGAGCGATCCACGTGGGGGCTCCTCGTATGAGTCGACGGGAGCGGACCCTGAGTCGAGTGTCGGAGGAGGACGCAGAGCCACCAGACCCCAGTGCACTTCAGTACTGTTCCAGGATCGGCAGCTGACCCCACCGCGCGCCGATCTGGACCCTCCAGAGATGCTCCCTGTCCCCCCACAGCGACAGCGTCCACAGCTACGGGGCCCACCGTCAGGGGGAGCAGGCCCCTCAGGGTCCACGCCCCGTATGTCTCCGCCATCGGGGATGTACATGGTCCAGTTCGTCCCTGCCATCCCTGAGTACGACGCCAGGGGGAGGCAGATTTGGAGGCACGACCGGCCCCACGAGATTCCCTGGGAGGAGGCCTACGTCTACAGTCCTTTCGACTCAGAGGACTGCCGCGGCCTGTGGGCCGTTCGTGAGAAGGACAAGCAGTACAATGACGCAGGTAATTGGTTAGTTTAATTAATTATTTAGATTGTTTAATTAATTATTTAATTAGTTAGTTTAAATAATTATTTAAGTATATCTTCATTTTAATTATGAAACAGGCGTCCTCGTCAATAAACCCGCGGGGACGAGACGGACCAGAGGGCCAGCGAACATGTCGACCCTGGAGAGGGAGCTCGCCGGTGGGATCAGAGAGATCCTGTCCGGTCCCGGTGAGGATGGACGCCCGATTGAGAGGAGAGACACCACCACCAAGTATATCAACGCGACGGGCATGCTCGTGCGGGACAGGGTCCCACTGTTGTGGCCCGACTGGGGCTCTGTGCCCGATGACATCAAGGCGCGAGTGTACAATGCACTGTCGGTGAGTTAAATCGTATTTTTATTATAGAAAATAAACATTTATGAATTCAGTCCTTATAACTATATAAAAATATTTTCTAATTAATTTATAATATTGCAGCAATGGTTTAGAGTCCATCCTACCTTGGACTGGTGGAGGGACGAGCAGCTGAAGAACAGGTTATGTGTTTTGCTTTTTTTTGTATAAATATATTTATTGGCAGTGTACGAATATATCTAACAGTTGTGTTCTGTTAATATAGGTACTCCGAGTGGAAGAACGAGCTGTCCACGCACTACAGGACGTACCATGTGGAGCAGCGCTTAGGGCGAGCTGCAACCCCCCACGAGTTCCGGTACAGGGAGTACGAGTGGCTATGGCTGGTAGCCTACTTCAGGAGCGACAGGGTCTCGGTAAGAAAATTTAGCCTGCTAGTATATCACTTTTTAATGTTATTTAATAATTAAATTATGTAGTTACTTAATTAAATTAATTAGTTAGTTAGTTAGTTATTAGTTATTAAATTAAGTTAGTTGGTTAGTTACATAGTTAGTTAGTTCGTTACTAAATTAAATTAAATTAAATTAAATTAGGTAGTTAGTAAGTTAGTTAGTTACTAAATTAAATTAGTTAGTTAAGTAGTTACTAATTAAATTAAATTAGTTAGTAACTAAATTAGTTAATAATTTTATTTTGGTTAGTTCCTAATATTTTAATTTAGTTACTAATTTATATTTGCGTTTATATGTTCGTTCTTATAATACAGAAAATCTCGCGGACGAACAGCGACAACCGCAGGAGGAACGAGCACCCCCACCACGGCGGCGCCCGCTCCTGGAGGCAGTGGGCAGAGATGGCGAGGAGGGACCGACCGCTGAGGCCGTTGTCGTGGATTCATGCGCAGATGTATCCGGGGCGTCCCGACCAAGTGGTAAGTATTCGCCCATCTTCAATAAAACTGTTTCATTAAATTAATTTATATATATATTTTTTAATTCGTTTATTATATTTTCTTGTCAATTAGGCGGAAATAGATGCGGAGACCGACGCGATCACCTTCGGGATCGCGCGAGACACCCTGGGAGACGGGGCGTCCGACGAGGCGATCGCGGAGTTTGCCTCCACGATCGACACCCTTGAGCCGCGCTTGGCCTCTCAGATCATGCACGCGGCGGTAGGGACGGGGAACAACTACTTCTACCAGAGAGGCCTAGGCGAGGCGGGAGATGGGGTTCTCAAGTACACGCCGGCCAATCCCAGCACGCAGCGTGCGGCTTCGACGAGAGGAGACTTGCAGACGCAGCTGCAGAGGACTCAGGCGGAGTTGGCGAGGGCGGTGGAGGCGCTCCAGCAGGCGGAGTTGGCGAGGGCCGCGGAGGCTTCGGCGCAGCAGGCCAGAGACGCATCTGTGGCGGAGATGTACCGATGGATGCAGCAGTCTTGGGAGGCCCAGCAGGCTGGACTCCAGCCCCCGCCTCCGCCACAGATGCCCCAGTTCGTCGTCCCCACTCCCACCCCCCCCCCCCCCCCCCCCCCGCATCGGAGTACGCCAGCCGATCAGGACAGCCATAGCCACCGGAACTCGAACGATCCGGTCGACGACGCTACGCGTTTAGGGGGTGATGATGAGTAGTTAGGGGGTTAATTTGTACAGTATGTAGGATATTAAGGATGGATTGATGTGGATATTTGTTGGATATTTGGATGTTTGTTTGTGCATTTTCTGCAGCTAAACCGAAGACGAAGTGAAATTGGGCCCGAGTTAAATTTTTAAATTTTTTTAAATATTTAGGGGTTATAGCCGACGATATTGGCATTATTTCGTCGGCTATAAGTGCTATAGCCGACGATTTTTACCAAATTTCGTCGGCTATAACGGTTATAGCCGACGAAGATGACATATGTCGTCGGCTATACCCTCCCGGCTTCCGGCAAAAAAAGCCGTTCATGGTACCGGCGATTGGTATGGCCGACGATAGTGTCGTCGGCTATAACGGTCGTCGGCTATACTTCGGGTTAGGGACAATTACGTAATTGTTGAAGCCGACGATCTTGTCGTCGGCAATGTTCGAAGTATAGCCGACGACGTTTTTTTCGTCGGCTATACCTAGTGTTTTATAAGCCGACGACTTACCTGGTGTATCGTCGGCTATACTATAGCCGACGGAGCATTCCCGACGAGAGAATAGCCGACGATACTTCGTCGGCTATGACCATAGCCGACGAATTAATGGAAACGGCCGACGAGATGGCGTCGTCGGCTATGATGCCTTTTCTAGTAGTGTTGATTATGTTTTGTCCTTCATGGAGCTTATATATAGTATGATCAGACATGCAGACACCGATAGACCGTCTCTTCATTTGGTGTACGAATGGTGGGAAGATATGATTCAGAATGTGAAGAAAGCTATATATAGGAAAGAAAGGAAGCAACTACATGAAGAATCAAGCTTTTGGAATGTCGTGCATAAGGTGTTGATGTCTCGATGGAGCAAGAGTAGTACACCCCTCCATTGTATGACACACTCGTTAAATCTCAAGTAAGTTTATACTCAAAAATATGTTTCCCTAATATGAATTCCTTGATTTATAAGTATTATGAATATGAAACTTTATAATCTGGTCATTATTGAATATGTTCAAATATTATGAATAAAGTTTATCAAGTGGAAACTTGCATTTTGGTCATTACATGAATATGAGTTTATTACATGAAAGCATTCGTGATTATGATATAGATTTTAATTGATTATGTCATGTTCATTATCTAGGTACTATAGTCCTGAATGGCTAGGAGAGGATAGCACCCGAAAAGCTCCCCATCAAGATATTGAGGTTACAAGAGAAAGAAGAAATTGCATCTTGAAGTATTATGAGAATGCGGATGAGCGGAGAGAAGTGAATGTGGAGTATTCCAATTTTTCCATGTGTATGGAAGATTTCTGTAATGTTGATGCAATGCATGATAGGTTCATCCTACAACCTTTGACATGGTAGGTAATTCATGGAGCTTCAGCACCAAAGCTTCAAGCCTTAGCTTTCAAGTTACTTGGGCAACCTTCTTCATCTTCTTGTTGCGAAAGGAATTGGAGCACCTACAAGTTCATACATTCTACAACAAGAAACAAGATTACTCCACAAAGAGCTGAAGATTTGGTGTATATACACACCAACCTTCGTCTTTTATCAAAAAGGAGCCAATCATACAAAGAAGGTCTGAGTCAAATGTGGGATGTTGGAGGTGATCAGTTTGATTCTTTGGATGAAACTAATCTTGGGAGGCTTGAGTTTGAGGATCTTTCTCTTGATGAACCATCTTTGGAGGATGATTTATTTGGTAATGCTCAGGAGAATGAGAATGATGTCCTTGATGTTTAAGTAGAATAATGTTTATCTTATTTGAGTCGTGAGGATAATATCATTTATGTTAATGTAGAATGTTCCTTATTTTTATTTGAGTTATTTGATTGTAAAACTTCAGAAAGTGACTTTGAAGTTTGAACTTTGAACTTTGAACTTGTTATGGTACTTTTTTTTCTCGACAAGTGTTGTGATATTTATTTATTTTTAATATATAATTATATAATATATATATATATATATTATTTTATTCCGACGCTTCCAAAACGCACCCGCTTCCAATTTTAAAAAAAAAAAAAACGCTTCCGCGTTTCCTAATGCTTCGCTTCCGCGTACCCGATTCCGTGCTACGTAGGTTCCAATAGCAACACTCTAAAAACAATTGTCATTGAAATTTCTCGGCATTAAAAGCTACTAGTGGATTACATACTAATACAAGATATACGAACTAACGAGTGGCGCGAAACGGGAGGCAAAAGGCCAAACGTTGCTTCTTCATAAAGTCTAGCTCAAGATTGGAATGCACTCAAGCCACTCATGTTAACTAACCAAGATTGGAATGAAAGAAGTGATTCTGGTATTCTGGATTTGATTAGTTCATAATAGGGTTGTTGCGAGTAAGAATCGATACAATCCCCATTGGCGGCTGATCGATGAGGAAGAATCAATACAATCCTCATCTGAAACTGAGAAGAATTGCAGAAAAGTATAGAGGGAAAAGAAAGAGATGAACAATTATTTCTCATTTTATTATTAATATTAGTGAAACACAGAATGGATACAAGTGCACAATAACCTATTGTATATGTCTTATATTACATTGCAGTAATTGAAAACCAGCAGGGACATATACCGAACCCCTCCATGGGTGGAACCCTAACACACATCCTCATTTGACATGGAAACTGTAACTTGTACAACTCGCTGCTGAAGGACACTGGGACATCAATATCCTATACAATATGTACAAATTTTTTGAAATAAGCAGCAGATAACTTTGTCTGAGATCTTTGTAGCCTGAAATTGTTATCATCTACTTTGGGTCAGTTTCAGATAACTTTGTTCTAAGATCCTTGAGAGCATCTACAACTTCTGAGTCAAGATTATGCTTTAGTAACCTCCCTTGAAAAAAAGTTGACCTGAAAAGATCAACCAGAAACAGAAATCATTAACAGTCTAGCCTCAATAGTAATTAGTAATAAAATGGAGGCATCAAAATGCTATTCACTCATAACCAACCAGCAATCTCTAGCATGATTGATGCTAAAAAGTAAAAGCAGAAATCTAAGGCGCTTTATTGTCAACACATGTTCCATAAAAAAATAAAATAAAATTCTGTTGAAAAACGAAAACAAGGCACCATGTTCTAACTCTCCCATCACTTCTATACTAAAAAGATCCACGACACACTTGGGAAGAATGTGAAATTATCAAATGAGGTTAATATAATCTTTATATTCATTACTGGAAGTTAATGATTTATTCTGTTTCTGAAATATAAATGACTACATAAATCAAATACACATGACAGGCATGTCAACATGTACTTCTGAAAGTTCATGTGTCAAACACCATGTGACTATGCCAACCGACAAGACATGAACCGGTGTTCTCAAAACATAAACTAGACGGATGCTAGGCGGGAAGGAGCTCAGTATCAGACATGTCTGTAGGTCAGAGAGTATATAGTGTAAGCCCTGTTTACAGGTGTGTTACTTCTAATGAGATCTGACCCAGAAAAATACGTGAGTTTTTAGCATTTATGGAATGGATACATTCAAGTGGACTTCATGGTTTAGTCAAAGTTCATTTTTCAAATAGGATGAAGATTATTTGAGAAAACAAAACAATCAAGCAACACAGTGCTTTCCGAGAACAATAACTTGAAACCAGTCTTAAACCTTATAAGTTGTGTTGTTTATAATCCAAGGCTGAGAGACGCTACTATATTTCATAAATGCTACATCTGTGAACCATAAATTGGTACATTCAAATAACTTGTTCTAGTTAGGATTATGCTAGGTGAACCACCTTTCATTGCACCACCTAGAACCCACCTCATGTGGCAGGTGATGTGTCAATAGTGGTACACCAAAAGATGATCACCTAGCATTACTAAGTTATCCTGAAGTTCAGTAAAAAAAAATCAAAGTGTTGAAGGTGATGTGTCAATAGTGGTACATCAAAAGATGATCACCTAGCATTACTAAGTTATCCTGAAGTTCAGTAAAAAAAAAATCAAAGTGTTGAAGGCTATATGCACATACAGCACAGCACAAA
Source organism: Potentilla sterilis (assembly GCA_963682095.1). Lineage (NCBI taxonomy): Eukaryota > Viridiplantae > Streptophyta > Magnoliopsida > Rosales > Rosaceae > Potentilla > Potentilla sterilis. The sequence continues at coordinate 23,011,721 of OY821760.1, forward strand.
CATAGCACTGGGTTTTCTCTGCTTTTTTTTTTTTTCCATTTTCAAGAGCATAAAATAATACACAAATATTCATCTGAAGTAGAATACCTGTGTTCTTCAAGCATCCTCTCGACCTCCTTCTGTGATGCTTTAATCTATACTCAAAGCACAAGAGAACAGAATATTAATGACACATAAAAACAGAATTACATGAAATGATAGTATGCCCTCTCAGCCTGTCTAAATACAGTTAATCATAATATAAAAATTTCAAAGTTTGTCCTTATATAAGGATGACCTTGTTATACAGGATGAAATTATCCATAATCCCCAGCCATTTGATTATTATCAGGATCATTGTTCTATTCATCAGATGCATCTGTATTTGTATATTTATTTCATGACAATTAGATGACAACCTATTATTTTTCTCGGTTACAAACACCATTTATAGATGGATCTGCTATATAAGATGACAACCCTTGGTGTAATTGCTAAAGACTGAGTTAACATAATTCTCTCAACCTTGAGGTAGACAACCTAAACCATTGGACCACTGTGCAAGGCCAGCCTAACAGCTGAGTCTTTACTTTCATTATAATGAGGATTATTAATTGAGAGAATTATCCTTCAAAGTTAATCGTTGTTTCCTATTTAGTTTTATCTTTACTTTCATATATTTTACAATCATATATATTGCATTATAGAAAAAATTAAAAAAAATTAAAAAATAACTTAACAAGTTTAGAAAGGATAGAAGCATAAGTCAACCAATTGACAACAGATATAATTATTCAATTATTGCATACTAGTGTTCAAATATCCCAACATGTTGAATGAAGTACATCACACATGTAGCATGCTTCACCTCAGAAATCAATGCCTTACTGCTCCAAATGAAGGCTCCCTGAAATAGAGCAATATAATTATCATTAGCAAGTAGCTGATACAGACATGATTGAGCAGATGTTGAAGTGCCATTCAGTCTTGTAAACTTATTTACAAGCCACCAACATCTGGTTTGCAAGATGCCAATGCTACTAGCTCATATTTGTACAAAATCTACTTTAATAAGAGTTTTGACTTCTGACTCCCAAACTCTTTATAATCTTTTAATCCCAAACTCTTTCGGTTCAATCATATGTATTAAATTGGCCTAATCAATGGGTAGACAAGGGATTCACACACACACACAAAAAAAAAAAAAAAAAGTTCAAAGATGTCAAGAAATAGGAACACTGAAAAAACAAAGACAACCTCATTTTTTTTTCCTCTTATTTTTGAAAGGGGAACCCATCAAATATTTGGGTGTATCAGACAGTGATGCCCCCTTTGAATGTGTTGAGTCCCACATCAGTCAATATAGGTCAACCTTAACAAGATAAGCAAATAAAGAAATCCTGTTCAGTTTGAGTTATAAAAGAGCATCAATGTGTTGAGGTGTATCCCTCAAATGTGATCTGTAGATCCAGACCAAATCTGGTACATCCATAAAGGACTGCTAGAAAAACTACGTTGTGACAAGGTTTCCAGGCTTTGGTTAGCTCTGACAAAAGTCAAGGATTTGAGAGGGGAGATTGTGTTACTCCAGCTTACAAGTGTTGATGCCACAGTGGACAGTGGTCACATTGGCTAGTGATGGACAAATATGGGCTTTGAGGCATTGAGAAAATTATTATTTTACTACAGAAAAAAAAAAAAAAAGGAGAGGACTGAGGTTTCAATCAACTGAATAAAAATAGAAGAAAACATAACCCAACCAGCATGTCAATTCCAACAGCAAACAGTATGACGCAGAAGCACTAATATTCATGTCAGCCAAAAACTCGTGTTCTAACAAGAAACTAAAACGTATATATTATACTGCTTATTGTGCACTAAAAGTGGAACTTGCATAATAAAGATAACAGCCAAGATCTTAAGAGGATCATGAAAAATGTAAATATGTTCTAGACAGGAAATGAAGAGAAAACATACTGCTCCATGAGCAGCATGCTGCTGAACATGATCAGAAGTCACAACCCAAACTTTAGGGCATCCATCCTCCCTTAAAGCTGCAACCTGTTACATACACAAATATCACAAGTCAAAGGTCAACGAATGAAATAGTTAAAGTTAAACCACTCCTTATCTAACAACCGCCTTTAGATAGTATCTCAATTAAACCTATGTACAACCTTTGGATTCATAACAGATTAGTGCAGCTGCTGTGCAAAACTATAAAGGAGACAAAAAGTATTAACATCTAGTGAATCATGGTGCTTCTCTCACATTAAGCTCTCATAGAGATTGGGTTTCATCTATGTTCTTTTATTATTAGTCTTTATGATACAAAACACAACCTATTTGAATAAGGTTAACTGTACAGCATAGAGACCTACAACCTTCATCTGCCTACAATGAGATCAACTATGTACAGCACAACTCCAAAACATCAACAGAAAGTATTGAAAAATAGCAGCACTCGGATTTGAAGAGTTAGCAGTACATAAACTCTCACTAAACTCTGATGATACCTTAAGTTCCTTTCTGCCAAAAGAACCCAAAGAACTAGCCACCATCTCACAAAGTCGTAAAATGTTTATATGTTTCGACTTTGAAATTTCTTCTCTTAGGTACTTATCCAGGGTTTACAGTTTTCACTTTGGAATAATTAACAATTGTTTATATGGTATTGGCCTTTAAAAGAAGAAAATGTTTTCAATCCAGGAAGACTTTGAACTGAATACATTTTCAACTTTATTTCGTCACATTGATGTGTTAAGTAGATCTCAAATTTATGTGCTTAATATACTCAGACCCCAATTCCATACCAAAATCCTATCTCCGTCAAAATCTAGCTATCTTTTAGAATAACAAAGTTAAAGTTCTTGGGTACCAACAGTATTACACAAAATAGCACACTGACACCTGGTTTCCGACTTTCCCTTTCTTACTAATCCTTTCCCTTTTCTTTCGCCATGAATCCTTGATTTCTTTAAATCTACACTTCCGGTCACTAATCAAGTAACTCTTGTATTTTACAGTACTGAGATAAAGAGCCAACATTATATTTGGTATCAGAACCTAGGGCATCCATCAATCCAACAAGCACATTTTACCTCCCTCAATGAAATATGAGAGAGGCATAACATAAGATAAGCAAGAACTGGACACCAAAATCAGATAACAAGAAGACATTTTTTTTCTCCTTTCATTTATTGTTGAATGCACAATTCTAAAGATGGTTTCAGCTCCAAGTCATTGCTCACCTCTTTTTCAATCCATGCATCAGCACAAGTTTCACCTGAGAAAATGACATCAACGCTGCAACACTGAATTCTTAGCATTGTAATACCTTGGATGAAGTTATTTACAATCAATGGGATTTAATCATGTATAATAACACCAGAGCGAACATTGCTGATCAAATTAAAAGATGAAGATGACTTGCCATTCAATATGACCTCTTCAACACTAATATGTTCACTATATGTCACTTCTGACCAAATAAATAAATATAAAAAACATATTTTGGGAAAAACCAACAGAAATCCATTTGCACAATCAACTAAAGTTATTTTAGCAAAGCATCCTCAAGAGTTGAAAATTATTAGGCAAGGGCCAGAAAATGAATATTATTTTATAAGCATAAGAGTTGATAACTATAATCTTTTTCTCCTCATCAATATAATCTTATCTTTTTTTTTAGAAGAATTATAATCTTATCTTGTGCCTGTAAGAATGTAAAAAATGATCTTCTGGATAAGTTCAAAGAGTTTCAATCAAAACAGTATGAAAATGTGATTTCATTGAACTTGATTTGGAACTCATCTGCAAACACATGTCAAAAATGTAATACAAATTATTTAGTGAGTGCTTTAGATCATTTCAAGCGAAGCTGAAGTGTTTGTCAAATTTTGACCAATATATGAAAAGAATTTTCTGTATTGTCCTGGCATAACTATTGTCGTTTAAATATCCTTCATCAAACATTAAATGACTTTGATATTTAGATGTGAAGGGCAAAGCCCTTTCACGGAAGAATCAAAAAGAAATTCTGAAGTGATTACACAAGTACATTGAACTTAGAAAAAATGAAGATGTTAAAAGCAACAAGTGAAAAACACTCACAAATATGTACATGCAAAAGGAGAGTAGGAGAACATCAATGTGTTCATTAACTAGAATATTATATCACATAGATGTAGTTTGAATTCAAAAATGGTACCCGACAAAATCTTCCTTATGTGTGGGTAGTCCAGACATCATGGCATCAAATACAACTACCACCTTCACCTCTGTAGATGTTTCAAAAATAAATAAGGGAGGCAGTGACAGTTAAATATAATGTAGGCAAAAAATTCAAGAATACCATTACAATAAAAGTTATTTAAGATGACACATAACATAGAGTCAGTCCGTAAGTTATGGCAGAAGTTATTTTCTAAATATAATGTTACAGAAATAATTTTTCCAGCTTCTGATATATAGATTACAAAAAACAACAATGTCTTTTTCCTTTGTTAGCATAAAAGAAACTACTACTATGTTTTGACAATAGACAGCTTTCGCCAGTGCTCACTGATTTATTATTAACGGATTTCAATCAAGATTCATTGCAATAACCAAACTCAAAATGTAAAGTAAATGTAGATACTGTAAAGGGAGCCTAAATGAGCTTAGAGGGGCAGCACAACTAAATGTTTTATAAACCATATGAACAGAGATATTCAGCTAAGTAAAATTCAAGATACTGGAAGTTGGTTTTCTCTGTTAATTCCTCACTGTCACTTCAATCAGGAGTAGTCGCAATTGCTAAATACAATTTCAAAGCATAGTACCAAACTCCATACAGCACCTATTCAACCGTCTAATTCCAGATGCTTGATCAAACATATTTACACTGACATGCACTTAAAACATACTTTCAGTACAAAAACAGACTCACTAACAACACAACTTATAAACTATGACTTGCACCAGAAACGACGCATCTCAGCCATGTTTCATTTCCTTTCATCCATTGTTTCATCATTTGACAATACTGGGTCCAAATTGGCTTGAGTTTCATATAGTCAGGCTTAACCACAAAACATTGTATTCATTTTCAATCATAAACATGCATCATACCTCTAAGCATGCTGAAAGTGACAAGCTCATCAATGAGCTTCTGGCGTGCGATATCAAGTCTCCCATTCACAAAATGTTTCTTCAGCTTGGCCCAATACCCACACACATTGTACCCATCAACAAGCAAGACCGGCACTGCATTCTCAAAACCCTGGTTCGTACTGCAACAGCAATAAAATGACCATTACAAATCCAACAGCTTTCGGAGAAGCTTAGAACAAACAAGGAACATGACAGACAGAATGATATAGAAGAAAAGGAGGAACCTGGCATAGAGCATTACTAGTAGAGAGTGGTGGTGGGATCACGATAGAGTTCCGGATCATCCGGAACGTCTTCCTTGATCACCTTCTTCCGCCGGTACCTAGTAGAATGCTTGGGTGCGCTAGTCTTTCTCTTTTGGAACTCCTACAAATTGGGGTCGTGTTTTCCGGAGATGATCATCCGAAATATAGATATAAACGATCAAACAAATCAAGAGTGTAATGTAAAGGTAAACAATACCTTCCATAACTTTAAGAGCTGCAAATTATGCCTAACATTTGAAGTAATCCTTGGGGGAGTAGGAGAAGTTTGGTCAGAGCCCTGTTCATAGAAAAGTGAATTAATGCAAGAATCAAGAAACCCAATTGAGATGTAGAATTGAAGAGTTGATGGATTCGTTAAAAGAGAAGGAGCTGACCGAAGGTGACTGAGACTTGTTTTTGCTCTTGGCCGTTATAAGAAACTTGTGACAAGAAGAAGAAGAAGAAAAAGAAGAAGATGGAGAAGAGAGGCTACGTGGCAGAAGAAAGAGCCATAACAACGAGGTCGCGGATTTCATGCTCGTTTCAGCTTCTCATAACAGGCCCCCTCTTGGTTAGCTCCTTCTCACCCAACGAGAGAAAAAACTCCCCACCCCCCCCCCCCCCCCGCCCCCACCCCCCCCAAGTTTCTGCCGCTGCTTTCTATCCAGACAAAGGTATCATTTTACTTTTTCTGTTTCAACAATTTTTTGTTTTTTTTTTCGATATTGAACTATTAATTACTAAATATTTTTCTATTCTTTCTCACATCTATGAAGCATGAATACGAGTAAGTGTGTACGTATTCGACACAATATGTGAAATGCAAAAAATTTTTTTTTTTTTTGAATATAGACACGTGATGGACACGTTAACTAAATTTTATTTTAAATATTATATATATGCATAACAAAAATATGTGAAATGCAAAAAAAATAGTTTATAATAACGATGACTTCATCTTCTTCCAAAATCTAATAAATGATTTTTGGTATTCCAGACTCCCACCTCTTCTCCTTCACACACTCCCCATCAATTAGCCTCTAAGCTTCACTTTCCCCATCGACTTTCACGATTCGGAAGTTTCAAAGATTGATTTTTTTTATAAGTTGACCCGACTGAGAGTTTTATTTCACGACGAGTTAGAGGATTTTAAAATGAATTCGTGGATACGTAATACGTTTAATTTGAAGTTCGTATGAAAAAGTTACGATGTAAAAATCAGTAACTTTCCGTTTTTGGAAGAGTATAAATAGAGAAATTTTCCCAAAATGTCAATTTCTTTTTTTCTTTTTTTCTCTTTTTCTTTTCTTTCCTTTTTCTTCTTTTTCTCCTTCTCTTCTCCCCGACACGCCACGAGCTAGCTCCACTGACACAGCGGACCGCCTCCACCTAGCTCCGCCGTCCGGCCACCAAACGGCGCGCCACCGTTCGCGTTCAAACCATCTCGGTCTCCTCTCCTCGTCTGTGGCAGCAGCACGGCGTGAAACGCCGCCGTGTGGCCGTGCGCAACTCGGGAAGCTCCGCCCCCGACGTTTCGGATCTTCCTCCTCCGGCCACCATTTGACCCGATTTCGGTCGGGAATGGAAGGGCTCGACCTGCACGTCAATTTTATAGAAGGAATTGAACCGATTCAACCTAGGTAAGAAGGATTTTCGAATTGAAATTCTAGGGTTTTTCGTGTCCACTCTCTCTGTCCTGCTTCGTGTCCACCCTCGTATCCAAGGCAAATACGCACGTGTCTAAGGTAAATACGCGCGTGTCCATTTCGTGACCAAGTTAGATACGCGTGTCCGACCGTATTCCACCGTATTTGAGCGTATTGTGTGCGTATCTGTGTCCAATACGGGATACGACACATTTTCGGCGTGTCCGTGCATCATAGTCTCACATCAAGGAGACGCGGACATTAAGTATGTGACGTAATAAAAAAAAAAAGTGTGTTTAGCAAAAATATGGTTAAAAGTCAATATGCTGACTTTTCTCTTTAATCGCCTCTAAAGATAGGAACTGATATACATATACTGACTTTTAACAATACAAAAGATAAGAACTCATTAAAGCCGGCTTTCTTTTTTCTGCTAGGGTTTCGTTCTAACGAGAGAACTGATTGAAATTTGTTTTGGGATGGTGGCCAACGAGTAAGTTTGGGCATATGGGGGATTTCCCCGCCCCCGCCTCTACCCGCCCTCGTGCCCCCGTTCCCGTGTGGGGGGATTTTAAAATGGGGGATTCCCCGCCCCACCCCCGTCGGGTAATAGGTTACCCGCCCCCACCCCCGCAAAACCCCCACCCAAAACACTCCCTTCAGTCCTTCACCTTTGACTCTCTCTCTCTCTCTCTCTCTCTCTCTCTCTCTCTCTCTCACGCTCATCTGATGGTCTCCACCGCACCAGAATGCCCCACGCCTCCCTCCGACGACCTCGATCTGGCTCTCTCTGACTTCTCCGCTTCCCGCTCTGGTGGTGGTGGTGGGGCCAAGTACAAGCTCATGTCGCTGGTGAAGCTCCTGATCTCGAGGTCCTCCTGCCTCACTGATGAGTCGCCTAAACGAGCATCAAGCAATAATAATCCTACAATCGTTAGTAGTATAGACATAAGTAGGGATCGTTTTAAGCCGGGGATTAAAGGTACCTGAAACATGAGATTGTTAACACAAATATTCACAAACACATATGCACACAATTGTCACACTTATATACATATATACATATTCACACGTCACACATGGGGGAAGAATTGGTTCGGCAGCAATAGGGCTGCCCTAAACAAATTGACACGAAGATTTGCAAGAAAAGAAAGCTGAAAAATAATCTAAGCTACTATTTACAAGGTTGGTCGACATCTTCCACACAAAGCACTTATCAAAAACTATCATAACACATAGAAAATCACAAATAAGACTCAAGGCAAGCATGAAACAAAATATTCTAGACTCAACTTAGTTCCGATCTAATTAGCTCCTACAAGGTTTCACTAATCGATTTTAGACTTCTCAAGCACTTTAAGGTTTTCTATTAAAGCCTAACCCTAAAGATTTATACTAAACATATTTGAAGACACTTACAAAGTCGAAAACAAACATGCCAAGTAATTAAGTTCAAAGTCTTTATAGTCGGAAACAAGTCAACAAGCAAGGTGTCACTCTTCTTATTACCAAGTAAGTTCTTTTAAACCACTCGAACCTAAAAACAATTCAAGCTAAAATAATGACACATTCGAATTAACCTAAATTATTTTGTTAAGTGAGACCGATACCCTACACATTGCAGTTGCATAGACTACAAATCTTTAAGGCACACGGATTTTAAAGAACAAACCAAGGTAAGAAAAAAATCAAATTGTGAACATGCTTCCTTAAGACTAACCTACGATTTCTACATATTAAGTTTACATATTATCTCTTTAAGAACAACCAATTTCGACACTTAGAATTAACAAATAAAACCAAGATACGAAATTTTACTTTCATATTAAACATGCAAAACCAAACAAACTCATTGTTCTTACATAGACATAAAAACAAATACCAAAAGAACATACAAACTACATAGACATAGTTTAGTAAAACGATAAAATTACAAGCCGAAGGGAGTAGATCACACATTTAGACACCTTAGGGCAGCAGCTCGGTTGATCTTGATGGAGGATGAAGATGGGTACGACAAGAATTTTATGGGTGGTGGTGGTGGTGTTTCGGCTAGCAATTTTATCTAGGACTTAAGGTAGAATATTTGGTAAAGCTTTGGACTTGTGTTTTGGCTTGAGATGTGACACTTTTCTTCATGGTGCCGGCCTCTATTTATAGGAGAAGGGAAAGCCTGATTTGGGAGAGTTTTCCTTCCTCAAAATGGGATAGAAATCTTCATTAAATAAAGTTTCCCAATCCGAGTTGGAATAGGCTTTTCTCTCCTTGTTGAACAAAGAAACTCTTGCTTGGCCGGCTTATGATTTCTTCTTGGACGTTGCAAAGCTCTTTGGAATGATTTGGCACGCTTACAGCCGCTTGAAGACATTACCGGAAATTCCACTCTGCTCGCGAGTACAGACTTTGCTAGTATCGGGTACTGGCGAGGCTTCTTGGCGGGTCGCGCGAATTATGTATACTGGCATGCGCGGATGGTTAGCGAGCGGATATGTGCAAGCTGGCGAGCTAGTGTTGGCGGCTGATCTTCTGGCGAGCGAAGATGTTGGCAAATGAGGCTGATGGCGAACAAACAAGGGCTTGGCGAGCGAGGCTAGGCAAGCGAGGCTGATCTGCTGGCAAGTATACTGGCGAGGTGAGTTAGGCTTCTAGCGAGTATAGGCTTCTGATTTTCTTCTTCTTCTCAACAGATCAGACCTTTGCGTCTTCAATTTAGCATAACTTCCTCCTCGGAGCTCCAATTGATGCGATTCTAAGTCTTAGATAAACTAGACACATAGAGCTTCCCCTATATAAAAGGGCTTGATCAAATTCCTTGTGAAACGTCGGAAATGAATTTTTTAAGTTGGGACACAGTCCTAGGAAAATTCCTGGAAGTCCCTGGATTGGTTTGCTCGAACGGCTGATTTGCAGCCATCTTTTGGGTGACTTCCTGAACTCCGATTGATCTGTATTTTTGACAGAAGACCCATTAGCAAGCTAATAATATGTATACCAAATTTCAGCAAATTTGGAAAAGGATAAGTCACAATTCTATTCATCTCAGAATCACGAAAAAGACATATTTTTCACTATTTTCCAGAATTCTTAAACTTAGTCATTTTTCGGACTCTAAAGCATATATTTCCAAAACTCTACCAAAATGACACTAAACTATATTATGACTCAATCTTAGATAAATAAGGGCTAAACAAAGCATAAATGAGGGCGTAAACACATTAATATCGTCGCACATTGTGCTCCTATCACTCACCATCCCTCCCGGACTCACTCCGACGTCGTTTCTCGAGTCGTCGGTGCTCCTCTCCAACATGAAGGTCAGCTCTCCACGACGTTGTTTTGATCTTGCTGCACTGGATCTGAATTCTGGTCACCTCCTTTTAGACGTTTGGTATTTGAAATAAAAATAAAAATAAATCACAATGGGAACCCCGCGCGGGTAATGGAGATCCCCGCACCCAGACTCACAACCCCGCGGGGGAAATCAACAACCCCGCCCCCGCCCCCGCCCCCGCGTCCTTGACGGGGAAACCTGCCCCCGCCCCCGCGTGTCAAATGCGAGTTTTCCTGCGGGTTCCCAACCCCCACCCCCGTGTGCCCATCCTTACCAACGAGACTATTGTGCATCTCATTGGCGGTGTGGAGGCAACTAAGGATTTGGTTTTTTTTTTTTTTTAAATTAAGGATTTGGTTACTCTCTGATAAACCGATAATGATTCTGTAGTTTTCTTTGGCGATTTCAACCATCTGGGATTTGAAAGAAAAGGTTTTGATATGTGAGGAGGAAGAGGGGATTTACGTGTTTCAATTCAAAAAGCAGGAAGAGAAGAATCATGTTCTCAATGGTGGGTCGTGGTTCTTTAATGACTCATGCTTATTTTGACGTATTATGATGGAATCCGTGATACGACGAATTTGGGTGGATTAAACTTACTGGGCAACACGTTGACGGCTTTTGTGAGGCCATACCTGGTGGCGTTGCAAAAAGATCTGGTGCAGAAGATCCTGATCGTGCATGATGTGCGTTGTCGTCTGCTACATCACGTACAAGTGTTTCCAGGGTGTGGGGCTGGTATGGATAGAAAGAGAGGATCAATAGCTTTCCAACGGTACCAACCATGCTCAATTCCATCGCCGGACGACCAAGATATGGCCGGAGAAAGGTATATGGGTGCTTGGAGGCGAAAATAGACGGGAGAGTAGAAAAAAAAATCTGATTTTGTAAAGTTATGGTTTTGTTGAAAAGTTCCCAAAAAATTTCCTATTTATACTTAAAATTCCCGTAGCACGGAAACTTCCATTGACCATAATTTCTTCATACGACCTCCAAACACGCGTACCGCATGTCTACCAATTCGTCTCGCCGAGCACTACAACTTTGCTGAAGGAAGTTTCTTGAGAACTAAAAGAATAAAACGCTTTTAAGTAATAATTTATCGGAACATTTTTGCTCTGCCCTCAAACCACTAATTTTCACTAACTTCCAATCTAATAATTTCCAAGTAAACATTATAAATTAATAAGTGTTCTAGGATAAAAGAATGATAGGAAAACTATGTCTTTATTGATTGATAAAGAGGCCTTTATATAGACATTACATCAAGTATACCTGGTAATCAGAGATTCCTTATCTAATAAAGAATCTAGACTACTAGCCTTATTAGGACAAGACACACCACGGAAGTTACGAAATTAACCTTCCTTGAACACTCCCCCTTGTGTCGCGTCCTCAATGGTGCATGAACTGTTGCCTCGTTAAAACCTTGCCAGCAAACAAAAAACCTCTTGGGCAAAAATAAAAGTATGGTCGAAGGAAAAAGAGTATAGTGCACCAACTACAGATACGTGAGACATGCTTAGCTAGACTCCCCCTGAAGTCTAGACGAGAACTCCCTCTGATAATCAGTCAGTTTTCGAGTTCAGATAAGCAACACATACCAATGCGCTTTACATGCTTCACGAATGTAGATTTAGGTAGAGACTTGGTGAAAAGATCAGTTGCATTCTCTTCTGAGCTGACTTGCTTCACTTGGATATTCAAAGTCTCTTGCTGCTGCTGATTGTAGAAGAACTTAGGAGAAATATGTTTAGTGTTGTCACCCTTGATGTATCCCAACTTCATCTGCTCAATGCATGCTGCATTATCTTCAAATATGCAAGTTGGTCCCATCGTAGTAAACTCAAGTCCACTAGACTCTCGAATGAGAGATATAACTGAGCGAAGCCAAACACTCTTTGACTGCTTCATGTAGTGCAATAATCTCAGCATGGTTCGAGGAGGTAGCAACAAGGGTTTGCTTGGTTGATCTCCAAGATATCGCCGTATTCCCAATGGTGAAAACATAACCAGTCTGGGAACGTCCTTTGTGTGGATCTGACAAATATCCAGCATCAGTAAATCCTACCATCACATCATTTGGTGTATCTTGGTGTTGGGGGGGGGGGGGGGGGGGGGGTTAGTGCCAAAACCATATCGTGACCACGCTTAGGCATCCTCGTGATCAGGAATGGCAGCGGCAGCGGCGGCTTTACGACAGGAAACAGAGCCGGCGGCGGAGACGGTGGCGGTACGGCGGGCAGTCGAACCTAGGCCGGGAGGGGCGACGGGGCAGCTTGCTGCTAAACCGGGGCCGGTCTTGGCAACCATCCGGTGGTGATCCGAGCCACGGTGGGTGCCATTGGATGCAAGGGATCGGCTAGGCGCCGAATCCTGATGAGTGTATCGATAGTACAAGCCCATGTCAAGGGTCCCTTTCAGGTATTGGAAGATGTTCTTGATTCCAACCCAATGACGTTGTGTTGGCGCCGAGCTAAATCTAGCTAACAAGTTCACCGAGAAAGCAATGTTTGGTCTAGTATACTGAGCTAGGTATAACAAAGCTCCAATTGCACTAAGATATGGATATTCAGCTCTCAAGACCTCTTCGTCATCTTCTTTTGGACGGAAGGGATCTTTATTGATATCCAAATTTCTAACGACCATGGGAGTGCCTGTAGGATGCATAACTTTGTCCACGTTAAATCGCCTGAGCATCTTTCGGACATATGTAGATTGGTGTACAAAGATTCCACCACTTCGGTGCTCTAGCTCTAGGCCTAGGTAAAACCAAGTCCTTCCCAGATCTTTCATCTCGAATTCGGATTTCAAGTAGGTCGCAGTCTCATTGATCTCATCTAGAGTTCCAATGATGTTCATAACATCAACATAGACGGCGACTATGGCAAATCCGGAACTTGTTCTCTTTATGAACACACAAGGGCACAACTCATCATTCTTGTATCGTTTCCCAATCAAGTAATCACTCAACCGTGTATACCACATCCTACCAGATTGTCGGAGTCCATATAGAGATCGTCTCAACCTGATAGCAAATGAACTTCGTGGTTTTTGCTCACTTGACTTGGGTAACGAAAGTCCTTCTGGCACTTTCATATACATCTCTGTATCTAGATCCCCATAAAGATACGCTGTTACAACATCCATAAGCTGCATATTAAGTCTCTCTGAGACTACCAAACTGATTAAGCATCGGAAGGTAATAATATCCATGACAGGAGAATAGGTCTCCTCATAATCAATTCTAGGGCGTTGAGAAAAACCTTGCGCCACGAGTCGAGCTTTATATCGCTGGACTTCACCATTCTCATTACGCTTTCTAACAAAGACCCATTAATGTCCAACAGGCTTCACATTCGGCGGTGTAGGCACAACCGGTCCGAAAACTTGCCTTTTCTTTAGAGAGTCTAATTAAGCCTGGATTGCTTCTTCCCACTTCGGCCAATCCGCTCTAAGTTGACACTCATCAATAGTGCGGGGTTCCATATCGTCGTCGTCAATGATTTCTTGAGCAACGGCGTAGGCGAATGCATCATCGATGTACATGAAATTTCGTTCCATAAGATTGTGCATGCATAAGAAGTTTAGTGAGATTTTCTTGTTATCCAACATTAACGGTGAGTCTGAGGCGTCCCCCAGATGATTCAGAGTTTATTCTTGGACATAGGTATAGTCGGAGACAATCTCGTGTGACGGTGTCACAGTATCGATGATGAACGAATCGCTTTGTGCCTGAACACATGTCCTCTTCCTAGGTACAGTGTCCTTGGAACCAATTGGTCTCCCCCTCTTTCTAGGAGGATCCGAAGTCGACGCCGGCCCTCCACTTGAAGGTGCCAAGCTTAGGCTACCGACGGCACCTAGGGCTGCGGGTCCTAGACCGGTGGCGCGTGCTCGCGCGTGGCGAGGTATGTTGAGCCTTGCAGGTACATTAACAGCGGATCTAGTTGATCTTGTCACTTTCGCAATATCAGTAAAGGAGTCGGGCATTGAATCCGCAACCTTTTGAAGTTCCAATATGCGTTGTATTTCTGTCTCACACTGAGACGTTCGGGGATTATAATGAGACATAGTGGGAGAGAACCACGTCAATTCCTGACGTTCACTAGGGACGGATGCGGCCCCATCTCCCCCTAACGGCGGGAAGGATGTCTCATCAAAGTGACAATCTGCAAATCTTGCAGTAAACAGATCACCTGTCGTAGGTTCGATGTAGCGGACAATTATTGGTGCTTCATATCCAACATAAATAGCTAATCGTCGTTGTGGACCCATCTTGGTACGCAGTGGAGGCATGATAGGCACATATATGGCACAACCAAAAGTACGCAGATGTAAAATATCAAGCTCGTAACCAGTTACCAACTGGTACGCACTAAATGGTTGGCTATATGTGGGTCGTAGACGAATATGCATAGCTGCATGTAGTATTGCATATCCCCATGCCGATACCGACAAATTAGTGGCCATGACAAGGGACCGAGCAACAAGTTGTAGTCTCTTAATGGCGGCTTTTGCAAGACCGTTCTGAGAATGAACGTGGGGCATGGGATGTTTAACTTCTATCCCAACTGACATGCAATAGTCATCAAAACACTTTGATGTAAACTCTCCAGCATTATCCAGTCTGATTGACTTAATCGGATTGTCCGGGTGGTGAGTCCGAAGCTTAATGATCTGAGCTAGGAGTTTAGCAAATGCAGCATTCCTCGTGGACAACAACGCGACGTGTGACCAACGTGTCGACGCATTAACCAGAACCATAAAATATCTAAATGGTCCGCATTCTGGTGTTATAGGTCCATAGATATCACCTTGAATGCATTGTAGGAACATAATATTATGTTTCCTATCAATAGCAAAAGATGGTCTTGCTTGAAGTTTTGCTAGTGAACAAGCTTTACAAAATGAACGATGAGCATTGGACATCGCTACAGAGACATGAGCAGCAGCAGGAGGCCGAACCTCTCCTTGGAGCCGAGAGGCTGCCGGCGGCGGCATTGAGGCCGAACCAAGGCCTAGACATGGCGTTGGCTCGGTTTTGTCCAGTTTTCTTGTTTCCTTTTTGCTTCTGTGATCTGAAAAACGGATGACCGTGGGAGCATTTCAAAATACGGATCATCAGATCATTACCCGGATGACCGAGTCTGTCATGCCAAAGCTTGTAAGCATCAGAATCACATAAGATAACAACATGAGATTCATTGGCTCGAATGGTTGTGAAGTACATGCCATTTCGAACACGCTTACACTTCTCCACAATGCGAGTGTGTAGAGACTGAGTGAAGGTGATCAACAGATATTCAGTTCCATCTTCAATATAAGTGTTGAGGTGATAGTCGTTGTCACGCACATCCTTGAAAGCTAGGAGGGTTCTGGGCGCTTTAGGTGCATATAATGCATCAGCTACTCTGATTTCAGTGTCATTTGGCAATAAGAATTGAGCAACTCCACGGCCTTTCACAATAGGTCCCGATCCTGTCATCGTAGACAATGACGATCCACATGGCGTATATTCCGAAAATAATTACCGATTCCTCAGAATCATGTGAGTGGTTGCACAATCTAACGGACACTCGATCTCGCCTTGAGACATCTACAAAAATAATGTAAATTGAATCAATTGTCTATAGTAGACTTTGGCGAACACTCTAATAAAAGTGTATTGAAGCAATATGTCATCACAAAACGAAGTGCATTAAGGCTGATAACAAAGTCATGGCATCCATATAACTTTAGATAAAGAGACAAGCCATAATATGATCACCGAATACCAACATAGAGAGATTGTAAGACCGAAATTCATAATTGGTGGCATGGCCGAGCCAAGGCCAAGGCTGAGCCAAGGCCGGTGCCAACCCAAAGCCGAGGCCAAGGCAAGGCCGGAGCCACGATGATGCCGAGCCGAAGCAAGGCAAGTGGGTTAGGGCTGGTCTGGCGTGTAGGCAATCGATGCGACGGTTGAGCTAAATCCGAAGCATGTCAAGTCTGGAGACAAGTTGTTGCTAAGCCGATATTGCAAATATTGCATTTTTCGATAGGCTATCGTTGTTGGTTTCAAAACCGGGTTTATGGCCGAGGACGTGTCGGGACAAGACTCGAGACGTATCAGAGGCGAAAAACTAAAACCGGGTTCGGTGTCGAGTCGGCATGAAGCAAGGCTGCCGAGCTGCCGAGGCATGCTGTAGGGCTGCCGATAGGCTGCCAAGGGACGAGCTGTCGAGGGCAAGCAAGGCCTACTGTCGAGGCTGCCGTGCGGGCGAACCGTGCTGTCGGGCTGCCGAGTGGGATGCCGAGGGTGCGGCAGGCTGCCTCGGTGCTGTCGAGAGGCTGCCTTGGTGTTGCTGATGTCGCATGGTTGCTGCTGGGGCAAGCCGATGCTTAGGCCAAGCATGCAAACATAATTTTTCGCGATTCCCTCGTTTTGTCTTTGTGATTTTGTTTCGGATATGAGTTAGCATCGCTAAAAACACGGTGAACTAAAAATAATTATGCCATTGTTAATTGGATACATTGAACCATTTATGCTTTCATAGGGATGTAAAAATCTCGAATCAATCATTGGATAAGAGAAATTTTATTGATGACAACTCAAAAGTACATCAAGGATGTTCTAAATAGAACGACTTATCGAACAAATTCGTGAGTTATTGACTACAATATTCCAAAATAACAATCAAAATCAAACTTGAACATGTATCTCATGACCTAAGTCAAATACTTATTCATAATCCGGAGTATCATACTCCTTAGTCCTACGTTTCTTGGTAGGTTGGAAGTCATCGACGGTGAAGTTGGTATCTTCTTCATCGTACTCTTCTTCCTCAAAGTCTCCTACATAGTTCGTTTCTTGTTCCATGTATTGCTTGTGTTTCTTGTAAGCAGCTTGGACATCTCTACTTGCTTTGCATTCGCGTTGGAGATGATTCTTGAGCCGCATTTGAAGCAAGGAGCCGAAGCATTGTTTGGTGCGTTGCCACCACGCTTGGGGCCGGAACCGAACTGGTTCCCCCCTCTAGGAGCGGCAGCTGCCCCGCCGTCTCGTTTCCATGGGAGGTTTCGGCTAGGGCCGACACCTCCTCTCCCTCCTCGGCTGCCACGTGACGCTCTTGGCGCGCGTGGTGGTGGTGCTTGACGTTCACGAGGTTGATTCTTTTGCTTAGAAGCTTTACCACGGGCTTGGTGAGATTCCGCCATAAATTTTGGACCTATAGGCTTTTTGTTGGTGGTAAGAATCAACTTATGGTACCTCTCCTTTCTTTGGAGCACATTCATCAAGTCACTAAAAGTTTTGATGGTGCCTTTCTTGCGGAGATCGCGGTACTGATGCGACAACATAGACGCAGATTCTGGGAACGTCGTGGAAGTCTTCTCCATCATATCATCATCGGTCTTGTCGAGCCCACAAAAGCTCAGATCAGATTGCAAATTGAGCATAGTCTGATGGTATTCCTGCACGGAATCGAAATCTAATAATCGGATTTGCTCCCAATTTGACAGAAGATCAGGGAGCTGTGCGTCATGCACATTGTCGAAGCGATCTTTGAGTATGTCCCATAGCTCTTTGGGATTTGTCTTCCTCAGATATTGCTTCTTGAGCGTTGGGTGGATATGGCTCCTGAGAAACATCAGGGCTTGTGCTTTCTGTTCAGGAGAAGCTTGCAAGTTTTCATCCTCAGGAGGGATTATGGTGGCCGTAAATCTTTTGTCAATGAAGGTGTTCTCTACATCTGAGATCCACCTATTGTATTCCTTACCTTGGACATCCAAGATGTCAAATTCTGGACGCTGAGTGTCAGCCATCTATAAAACACAATAGGGAGACGTTAGTATTTTGAATACTAATCAAGTTTGATTTTCTTTTAGAACAGTGCCAAGATATACTATGGTCACATAAATCGATGCAAAAGTAACATCAAGTCACAATCAATATCTTCCCTTTATTTTCTTTTGAAAAGAATACGTTATGGTTCACAGTGACATCACAGTCACAAGGATAACGGTGGCCGGTAACATCACAGTTACCCCAATAAACGTTAACACCGGGGTGATTAAATCCCCGTATGCTGTCCCGAGAAGCGATAGAATCGGGATGAGGTAGCAGGTACACGAGAAGGTCCCAGAAGAAAACAAAACCCAACTATTGAAATTCATAAGCGGGAACGTTTATAAAATATTTACCTCTTCAAGTGAAGCTTGATCGAAAGAAACTTGACTTTGGGGGAAGCTTGTTTTCTTCGACTTTTCTTGATTTCTTCTCAGTAACGAAGAAGGCTTCGAAGGACGCTTGCTTGGCTTGCGAGCAATCTTGGACCTTCGGGGATGCGTGCAAGAGATGGCAAGCAAAGGGAGGGGATGTCGAGCGGGGAAGGCTTCGACCGACCGGGGCAGGGGCTGCCGAGCGGCAGGAGGGAGTGGCGCGTAAAGGTGCGGCGCGGCAGAGGGGCAGTCCAGCAGAGCAGGTGCGGCCGAGAAGAAGTCGACGGCGCCGGTAGGGAGGATGGCGGCCGGCGATGTTATGGTTTTAGGGTTTCAGAAATTTTTTTTCTTTCCAGAATCAGGGATTATGGCTATTAGTCAGGAGGCTAGAGCAACGTGCTTGATAACGTGTTCTAGGATAAAAGAATGATAGGAAAAAAGTGTCTTTATTGATTGATAAGGAGGCCTTTATATAGGCATTACATCAAGTATCCCTTGTAATCAAGGATTCCTTATCTAATAAAGAATCTAGACTACTAGCCTTATTAGGACAAGACACACCATGGAAGTTACGGAATTAACCTTCCTTGAACAATAAGGAATTTCTGGGGTATTATATTAAATCAACTGCGTAATTATTTATTTCATTTACATTTATATTTCGTGGAGTAATGATAGCACGTTCTCTTAAACAATATTTATTATTATTATAACTTGTATTGAAAGAGAAATTTTATATACACTCCTCAAACCACTTAATACACACCCATATTATTATATATTTCAAATAAGATTTTGTAGGTATGTTAAATGACCAAAATAGACATATGTAATAATTAAGAATATTAAGAAATTAAATATAAAAAAAGGAAAACTTATATTTAAAAACTAATTAAATAAGAAAATAATCAACAATCAATCTAAATAATTCGAATTTGAATAGACAGTAATTCAAATTAGTTTTAATGGAGAATTTCAACATCATTCCCTTCCTTTATAATCACAAAAAAGAAATCATATTTTCTTTGTTTAGAATTCCAAATAAGTTAGTGATTTATGTTGAAAACATTATGATTTTTCATTTCATTAAATTTCATCTTCGTTTTGTTTCTTTTTAATCTAAATACAATGATGAGAATGTATTTTTCATTTCATTTATCATTTTCATGTTTAAGAATTTGAAGGGAACAGTAATATTGTACATGTACAGTGATTTTATATAAGTAATCGATATTAACATCTACAAAACATCAATATAAAGTAACATACTAAGCATACTTAATAATAATCTTGTGTAATCAAATAATAGGGTATTTCATGATTTTTTTTGTCTAAGGATATTTTAGGTAGTTTGGGTTGTGTATTTAGTAAAAGTATTAGATTCAGAATTTGAATAGGTTGTGTATTGAGTATGTATGTGTATTAAGTGATTTGAGGAGTGTATTTAAAACTTTTCGTATTGAAATTAGAATGTGTAGCTAAAAACAATGCCTCTATTATATTTGTATTGCAATGAATTAACATATCGTCGAGAAAATCAATCCATGAAGCATCGTTATCATTTGTGTCAAAAATTGATTATATCCGACCTTCACCGATTTGTAATATCTAGTTTGCAAACATCGCAATTTCTTGTTTTTTTTTTCTCATTAGTCAATCATTTTTTCAATAGTCTCATATTTTTGGTTAAGGTAAACACTTTAAATGATCATCATAAATAAATGATTTATTGAAGCTTCAATAATTTCTTCTTTACATTTTCAGGAAACAACAGATAATATTTGTCTGAAATCTTCTATATAATAAAACTGGCTTTCCACCAAATGACATATTATTTTTTTTGTAATTGGAATGAACGTTTTCTCGATGTGGTGGTTATGCATGAGAGAAGTTGCACATCAAAATCATCTACATTAAGGTAAACACTTTAAATGATCGTCATCCAATTTGTTTGTAATTGTAATTGTAATTGGAACTCCATCCAACTACATTAAGGAGGAGAAGAAAAAAAAAATTCCAAGACACGTACAATAAGGAGGTATATACATAACTGTCGAAGCTTATTAGCTAGGTACTCACACACACATATGTATATATATATATATATATATATGGTGTCTTTTTGTCTCAAATAACACTATGTGTAAATACAGTTAAGCCTCTATAAATGAAAATTGTTAGGACTATGAAAAATTATTACTTTAGAGAGATTAGTATATTATCGATAAATGAATATATATAAATATATATTAATTTATATAGAGTTTTGTTTGTTGGTAGTTGAACTAAATAACTTAGTCTAGTATAAAGCGACAGGCAAATTGGAAATTTCAAAGGCCCCAAATTCTCCAATCCTTCAAATGGCTAACCGTAGCTGTCTCTTGCTCTCGCTGCGAGAGCTTCTGTCCTTTGCAAACCCTAGCCATGCCATCTTGTTCTAGGGATCCAAACATGGCATCTAATGCCATCTCCATGTAGATCAACCATCTCTGCCTTTCACTACCTTCACGCAGCAAGAAAAAGTTGATCTCTTTCGACAAGTTCCTACACAGAGACTCCTTTTTCCTCGAATTTCCTCTCTAAAGTCCTCCCGCAAAATGAAGTTGAGGAGGAGAGAGCTATTACCACTGCAGGCGTCTCTTTCCGGGTTTTTGAATGGTTGAGGTTGTAACAGTCTAGCCCATACACTTGAGATATTGTCTGCTTTAGGCCCTATCTTCACGGTTTTATTCTTGAGTTCCCAACCCAAAACGCGTCTCAATGTATGGAGCTAACCCTGCATATATAAGAACAACATCCACTCTCCTTTGGGCGATGTGGGATGCGTGACCTGCCTACATGCTAGCTTCCCTAGCCAGATCAGGTCAGGGTCATCACAATCCACCCCTCTTAGGGTCTGACGTCCGCGTCGACACACTTCCGGTCAGGGACGGGCTCTGATACCATATGTGACAGTCCAGCCCATACATTTGAGATATTGTCCGCTTTGGGCCCCTGTCCTAACGGTTTTGTTCTTGGGTTGGACATGCTGATGTACGCCGAGATGTGTGGGATCTAGGTCGATGTTCTACCATCGGCGTTTGGATCTGGCGCTCCAAACATTCTAATTGCTTGTATGGTGGAGGAAAGAGGTCTTGTGCGTATGGAAGAGGTTGTACTTGATGGTTTTTACCACTGTTGTCGAGGCTTCGTGGCTGAGGCATTGGAAAAAGAAGAGCCGACAACCGTGCTCGCTGGCGATGGATGTGGTGGAGGAGGTTCCTAACCACTGATTAGGTCATGCGGCTAGTGGCATCGAGTCAAGCCGTGCGGTGGTGGCATCCGTGGTGGTGGATGACTGGCTAGTGAACGTGCCACATCCGGGGACCAGCTCCGCCGTAACACGATATTGTCCGCTTTAGACCCACCAGCCCTCACGGTTTTGTTTCTGGGAGCACACCAGTAACTTCCCAGTAGGTCACCCATCTTGGGATTGCTCTGAGCTCAACAAGCCTAACTTCGGAGTTCTCATCCCCTCCGAAGCCACTGAGCTCCCAAAAGGCCTCATGTTAGATGGAGGTAGGCATGCACATATAAGGCACATCACCCCCTCTCCGTTGGCCGGAGGGGGATATTACAATCCACCCCCCTTAGGAGTCCGACGTCCTCGTCGGCATACTCCCACCACACGGCAGAGTGGCTCTGATACTAAATTGTCACAACCCTAAACCGGGTTATGACTAATGTGGTGATTGGTAAAATAAAAGTAATTCTTTGCATTTGAATAAGGATAGAAACTGAATTTGGGAGTTAAGAATGAATATAACTGAAAAATAACTTTTTGATTTATTAAGCTGAAAATAACTTTTTGATTTATAACAAAACAGTACTACTTGTTTCTCAAAAATTCCACCACATTTGTACCAAGTTCTCCAGGTTCATGCCTCTAACATGTACAGTAAATACACCCAGCAACATAAATGAAGTACATCTCCTGGAATGGTGGACAGACTACAGCAACATAAAGCTAGCAGCCAACGTCAAACACGAACTAGCTTAAACTTCTTAAACAAAACCAAACAAGACTTCACTCAGTAGCTCAAGACAGTTCAGAAATACTAAAATTGCTGCCTCCAGTAGGCTTCTTGCCTGAAATCACAACAAGAATATAGAGAATGAGCTTTACACGCTCAGTAGGTACGATAAGCAATCGACATAACAATGATTCTAAAATTAGTATATATTAAAATGAAATGAGTGACTGACAAGTAAAATTCAAAGGAGATAAAATCTTTAAAGTTACTACGGGAGTGGATTGAAAGTGTCGAAAACCCAAAGTATACCAGATATTAAAGTGAGGCTCTCAAGTACTGAAGATAATGAACAAGGTAAGAACCATAACAAATAGCAAGGTGAAATATGAGAAGTAAAATCTCAAGGTATAATCGAAATGAACTACTTCCAGAGCCTCATAATCAATTGAGAAATTTTCAGAAAACAGAACCATAGTTCTGTAATCGTGCCGGTTAGAGCCCACAGCTCAGCTAAGCCACTGAGCAACCTCCGCGAACGGATTTCCTGATCAGGTTTTGGGTCTATTCACCCTAGGGAGACACAATCCCTCCTTAAAATTTCTTGGGCCTAACCAAATAAAATCATTAAAAACAATAACAAAGCTTTTCCAGGAGTTATATACCCCTTTAAAGCAATCAGATCAAAGCTTGAAACCCCCATTCAAGCTTATGTAAGATCCTACTCGAAGATAAATAGGCTTTTACTCAAGACTCTTTTCTTCAAGAACCAGAATTCTGAATAAGACAAGGCATAAGATCGAAAGGAAAAGAACATAGCAGTAGAGATTAACCAACAACTCGACAAGGAACCAATACATACAAGTAAGACTTGACTGAGAACGAAATTTGATGATATCAGAACTGATGATCAAAGTTATTATTTGTACCTGAAGTGAAATATGAAGGGAAAATGACTCATGGTCATTAGAAAAAAAAAACTGAAAACACAAAATAACAATTAAAGTAAACTGAGGGAAAAGAGAAAAAGTTTTCTTTTAGTCAAGAAGAAGATGGAAAAAGTCCTTTCTCATGATTTAAGGGAAAGAAAGTGGTTACTGTTTGAGATTTGAAAATCGACCTTGACCAATTTGTGAAACTACTAATCCAGGTTTCGTAAGCAATGCTTTAAGAGAAACTTGTATAAAATTCAAAGGCTGAATTCCTGAAATCATAATCACTTACAGAAGACCAAAACAGCTCAAATAAGCAATTCTTGAAGTTTTGTTTCAAACTTTCATATGAAGTTCACGATTGAGAAACTCACATTTAACTTGGTAAGGGACAACCCAAAATCAACAGCTCAGATAATGAAAACTAAATCAATTAGAGATAAGGAATTTGTTAAGAACAGAACCTTCCACAACGAACAAGCAAGCTCATCTAAACATGAAATCAGAGATTAGGAATCAGTAGGATTTAATCATAACAGAAATTGATATAGAAAAAAGGGGAAGCTCACAATCAATCAATCCAATACATATTAATCTATAATCAAAGCTATATAGAAAGTTTATTTTCCCTACCTCCAAAACCAAATTCTCCAAGCGAAATCAAAAGACTCAAACACTCAATCTACTCAAATAAGCCCAATCAACTCGAGCAATCCAGCCACCTAAATAAGATTCAAGAATGATTCATGCCCAAACTTTTGGTATAGCAGAGACAAAAATAATAGAGTTCGAGGAGATTTAACTCTTACTGAAATTTGCTGCAATGGACCGAAGAAATTGAGCAGCAAAACTAATGGCAGTCTCCTGAGATCGTTGCAAAAGTGTAGGCTTTGGGCATGTAGGAGTCGGGTCTGCGGAAGAAGAAAGAGAAGAGAGAAAAAGAAAGAAGAAGACAAAAGCTTGAGAAGGAAAGGGGCTGCACCCAAACAGTATATATAGTGGAGGAAAGAAAAGAACTAAACGAGAGTACTATGGCCAGATGCTTCTACACAATCAGTAGATAATCACGTACAAGTTAATCTCACATCCTAAAGACTCGAAAATAGAAAATAAAAAAAATATAAAAAAAAATAAGAAAAGAAAAAGAATGATGACATGAAAATAAATAAAAAAAAAACTGTAAATGAAATTAATTTATAATCAAAACCATGCTCGTCACAATTCTTCCCCCTTAATAAATTTCATCCTCAAAATTTCAAAGCTGACCTTGTGAACTGAATAAGTCCGGATACAATTCTCTCATCTTAGCTTCTGTTTCCCATGTGGCTTCCTCAACTCCATGATGCCTCCACAATACTTTAACAAGAGGAATAACTTTTCATCGCAATACTTGACTCTTAGTATCAAAAATGCTCACTGGTCCTTCATCATAGGTAACCTCTTCACTAATATTGACATCCTCCCAGTTTAATACATGTGTAGGGTCTGCATTATACTTCTTAAGCATTGAAACATGAAAAACATTATGAATTCCAGCAAGTTGTGGAGGGAGTGCAAGTCGATATGCCACTTCACCAACTCTTTCTAATATCTGAAACGGTCCAATGTAACGAGGTGAAAGCTTTCCTTTGCGACCAAATCTCCTAATACCATGACGTGGTGAAACCTTTAGCAACACATGATCACCAGCTTCAAAGCTTAGAGGTGTTCTTCTTACATCAACGTAACTTTTCTGGTGACTTTGAGCAGTAAGAAGTCGTTTTACGAATCAGCTGAACTTGATCAGCAGTTTCTTGTACCATATCAGGTCTTAACAGTAGTTTATCTCCAACTTCTGTCCAGCACAATGGAGATCTACAAGGTCGCCAATATAATGCTTCAAAAGGAGCCATTTGGATACTAGACTGATAACTATTATTATACGCGAATTCAACCAATGGCAAGTGGTCTTCCCAACTACCTTTAAAGTCTAAAACACAAGTACGAAGCATATCTTCAAGGATCTGAATTGTCCTTTCAGACTGGCCATCTGTCTGTGGATGAAACGCAGTGCTAAAACATAGTTGGGTCCCTAAAGCCTCTTGTAAACCTTGCCAAAATTGAGATGTAAATCGAGGATCACGATCAGAAACAATAGATACTGGAATACAATGGAGTCTGACCACTTCTCGAACATACAATTTGCTCAAGGACTCAACGGAATCAGTCATACGAATGGGAAGAAAATGAGCAGACTTTGTTAACTGGTCTACAATTACCCATATAGCATCATGCCCATGAGTTGATCTCGGTAATCCGGAGACAAAGTCTATTGTAACATGCTCCCATTTCCACTCCGCTACAGGAAGGGGCTGAAGCAGACATTTGTTTGGGCTGAAGCAAACCGGCAAGACTCTTGTGCTCAACTTTCACTTGTTGACAAGTGAGGCATTTCGCTACGAATTCTGCTATATCGCGCTTCATTCTATTCCACCAATACTCCCTATACAGATTATGATACATTTTAGTTCCTCCGGGATGCACAGCAACGCGAGAATAATGAAATTCACGCAAGACTTGCTCTCTACATTGATCTAATGACGGCACAAACAAACGTCCTCTGAAAGTCAGCCCTCCGTCTGATCGAATGCTCCACCCTTCAGGTGCTCTTCCACTGGAAATTTGGGCAGAAATATCTTTCACCCAAGGATCCCTTTGCTACACCTCAATAATCACATTAATGAGAGTAGGTTTAGCAACAATGCTCCGTACTGAACTTTCACTCTCAAACAACTGCAAGTTAAACATGGCTACATCATTAAGCATTTCCCATTCACGAACAGCAAGGCATGCAACTGTACAATGACTCTTACGACTCAATACATCTACAACTATGTTTGCTTTACCGGAATGGTAAAAGATTTCAAAGTCATAGTCTCCTAAGTACTCTATCCACCTACGCTGCCTTAAATTCAAGTCTTTTTGAGTGAACAAGTACTTGAGACTTTTGTGATCAGAGAACACTTCAAATCTCTCTCCATACAGGTAGTGACGCCAAGTTTTCAATGCAAATACAACTGCTGCCAATTCAAGATCATGAGTGGGGTAATTACGTTCGTGATTCTTCAATTGGCGTGAGCCATAAGCAACCACGTTCCCATGTTGCATAAGGACACATCCCAACCCCTCAGCATCACAATAGACTGTATATCCTTGTCCTGGCTCTGGAATGACAAGGATAGGTGCAGTAGTTAGTCTCTGCTTTAACACCCTGAAGGCTCGCTCACAAGCATCATTCCATTCGAATTTCACTCCTTTCTGTGCCAGTTTAGTCATTGGGGCAGCTACTCGGGAAAAATTTGGGATGTATCGACGATAATACCCTGCAAGGCCTAAGGAGCTGCGAATCTCAAATACGTTCTTTGGAGTTTCCCAATTTATAACCGCCTCCACCTTTGAAGGATCAACAGAGATGTCACTAGCTGAAATAACGTGACCGAGGAATTTCACTTCCTGCAACCAGAATTCACACTTACTGAGCTTGGCATACAACTGATTCTCTCTCAATAGTTGAAGCACAATACGTAAGTGTTGCTCGTGCTCGGCTTCAGAAGATGAGTACACCAGAATATCATCAATAAATACCACAATGAACTGATCAAGGTACTGTTTGAAAATCCGGTTCATGAGAGCCATAAATGCCGCAGGTGCGTTTGTTAAGCCAAATGACATAACAAGGAATTCATAGTGTCCATAACGCGTTCAAAACGCTGTTTTTGGCACATTGGTGGGAGCCGAAACTCACACTAATTTAAAACCCTGTAAAATGTCATCGTTAGTATGGATAAATAGGGTTCGATCAATCCGGGGAACTTGAAGGGTAATCGAGAATTAAAGTGTTAACAGAAACATAACAATGGGGGATTCAGAATTGGGATTAAATACTTACTGAAATAAAAATCTAAATTATATATATACAAGTGATCAACAATTCCACACAAAGCATAGCACAAAGAACTCAAAATCATGCATGACACGAACCAAAGAACAAATAGGCAACAAATATACAATCGGCAATTCCCATGATTTACTTAATTCCAATTTTAATTAGAGCCCTCAGCGGTCCATCTAATCGTTAAGACTTCACAAATATTTAGAGTTAACTCAGCGTATCACTCTAAAAATAATGCTAATCGGTTTAAAAACACTCAGCGTAGAAGTTAAACACGAAGAACATATAAGCACAAAAACCAAATTGGAAACACATAAACAAGCAAGTCGTCACACATCTTGTTTAAACATGCAAATTTTCAGAATTATGGTAACCCTCTTAAGTGATTTAGACACAACAACTCAGCGTATGATGCAATCCAAATTACTTTGGCAAGTGAAATCAAGACCCTTGGAACTGCCATGACAAGGACAGCCCGCACGTACAAGACTTTTATGCATAGAATTCATGAAAATTAATCAATCAAATCAAAGAAACATAACCGAAATATGCTACTGCCCCATTCAAAGAATTCGGAAATCATACATGAAATTGTTCATACAAACATCATAACTTCAATAGAAACCGAAATTAAAACATTCATACAAAACCAAAATTAAACCAAGTATTATTACAACAAAGATTGTAACAAGGCAGAAAATAATACAAGCCATAGGGATGAATCACTACTTGAAAAACCTTGGAAGATTCGGCAAGAAGTGGTGGAGTGCACGGATGAAGGTAGGTTAGGGTTCTTGTGATTTTGTGGTGGGAGGATGGATGTGTTTCGGCTTGAGGATTTTCTTCCTTCACTTGAGAGAAATTTGGCAGAACTTTGGCTAGTATTTTCGTGTAGAATGTGATCATTTTTCTGAAAATATGGCATGCTATTTATAGAGGTAAGGGCTGCTAGGTGCATTAAGGTTTCCAATGAAACCGAAATATCTTTCTCTCTAATTTCTGCCGAATTTCCTTGAATATTGGCTGAATTAATCTTCACAATATCTCTTGATTTAATCCTTGATTTAATTCAGCAAAATTACCTTGAATGTAGAGAAAATCAGTCCACATTTGTCCTTAATTTTGTTTCATTTCCAAGCTTTGTTGCCGAATTAATCCATACAAAGCTCCACCTTTTCTTTCTTAATTCAGCCTTGTTTCCTTGTAGCTCTAGAACTCCTTTAAATGGCTGAATGCTTCCCTTATTTTGTTTAAAAACTTGCCATACAAATTTCGGCAACAATTCATGCATTCCTTTCTTGGTCGAAGCATTTAAATCTTTCCTTGTCCTTGTTGCATTTGAATTCTTTTCCTTTCCGATTTCTTCATTTAATTTGCTTCCAAAATTCTTCATTTATATCATCTTTAATTCCTGAAAATAATAGAGAAAAATATATTAATAAAAGAAGAAAAATTGTAGCACAATATCTTAAGAACAAGTCCTGATTCGACAAGGATTCCTGCTTTTATTAGGATTCTTCAAGAATTGCACGCTTTTCACGTTTTAAGCTCTTTTCATCAACAACTCTGCCAAAGACTCTATACTTAACTAAATGACTCTATATTACAACAATAAGGGTTAAGCAATTGCATAAATGGAGGTAAAAACATATTAAGAACGTCGCATAAAATGCTCCTATCAAATTACCCCACACTTAGCTTTTGCTAGTCCCTTAGCAAAATTAAATTAAAAACAAAACTACTACTGCCCCTAAAACAATTGTCTCAGAATCTTAAGAATGCATAGCTTTCAAGTTAAACATTCGAGAGTATGCACACAAATTCCAAATTCCATAAACATGTATCACGGCATGAATAAGTGAGAAGCAAACATATAAGCATCAACATGTAAGGTTAATCTGATCCTCCTCACTAGGCATACTCTCTTCTTTTCATTTGATCATGGCAATTCACTCAAAGTATATGCAAGAGAAAAGATTGTAAGGCATTCAAATAGCTTGCATATTTCATGGAAAGAAAGCACTTTGTGAATAATTTTCTGGAAAAACCTCATGTAACAATTATGTGCACGAATGGACCAAAACCATATGCTTAACTCTTGAGAAAATCTCCACAAATCAAATTCACCTATCTTAAGAATCATGGAAAACGTTTTAAAGGGAGAATAATGGGGCTCGGCTGCATAGGTGAGAATTTTTGGATAAGTGGTGCTTAAAGATATCACCAAAACTTGGCAAAGCTCAATTCTCCTTATGCCTTCCCTCCATGGGCCAAATATCATCTTGTTGGACCCAAACTTCATTCTTTTCTTTCCCAAAGCATTGTGAAAACGAACAAAGACCAAATATAACAATGATAGGTCTTCAAATAGATACAAACTCCAATTTCACAACATAGAACTTAGCAATTTTTCATTCAAAGCCGTGCCTAAAATTTTCTTTTGTTTCGGACTTATTATTTTTTTTTTCTTTTCTTTGTTTTTTTCTGTCCGATTTTTCTTTTCTCTTTTTCTTTTGTTTTAGGCACGGCATACATATAATTCAGTATCATATTGCATATAAGTTCACCCCACACTTGTTTCATAACATCACCCCATGTTAAAATTTCTTCTCGGTTTCAAGCTTTTGCCAAGTTTCAATGATAAGGGAAAAGATGTAACTATACTAGGCAAAAGGGAAATGTTTAAGGGTGATGAAAAGAAAAGCTCAATGTAGGCTCAAAGGGGTTCAAACTAAGGAGTCGCACGACGGGCACAAATTGGGCACATGCTTATTTGGCATTGGTGGTAATCCTAGTCAAAACGTTTCCAATCCTTTTCAGAATCAAGGCATGTTATGATTATACAGTTTCAAAAATCAGCAAGAGCAAGTTCTAGCATTCTAGAGTCCATCAAAAGCTATAGCACATAATCATTGAATATACAAAGAATGATGAGGTTTCATGATTCAAATTTTTCAGCCAATTTAATCTTTTATCACACATGAAGAAAGTATATAGGCACAAAAGCTCACATAGGTTGTTATGGAATAAAACTAACCAAAACATGCATGCTCTTACAATCAAAACATATCTCAAATGTTCATACCGATCACATAATTCATGGAACTCACAATTCAGTCATTAAGTGAATGTAAAACCATCATCTATGTATTCCAAGACATAATCATCCTAGACATTTTAGGGGCATCCTAAGACTTAAAACAAAACAAAACACACGATTCTTTTTGAGATTTTCTGCATTTTTCAATTTTTTTTTTTTAATTCGAAACAACAAACTAAAAACAAAAACAAAAACAAACTAAAAGCATGTGAAACATGTATCTCCACCCCACACTTAGAAAAATACATTGTCCTCAATGTAAACCAGAAAATAAGATTGTAATTTCTAAGTAGACAATAGATTCCACATATTTCACACATATACAATTCAACCATAAAAGTGTAGGGATTTAGAAAATGCAAACTCTCGTTGATGGCTCCTTCACTTTTTTTTTTCGGTTGAAATGGGTTGCCTCCCATATAGCGCTTAATGTTTATAGTCTATTCAGCCTAGACTCTTCACTTCTTAATCAAGTTGTGGGCGACGCCTTTTGGAGTGCGCACTCCAAATTCGTGCCTCCTTACAATGGTTATCAAAAATCGATGCATGATTACTTCACTCTTCAACTGCATCACATCAAGATAAAGAAAATTAGAAGAGTGGAGATGAGAGTTCAAAGAATAAGTTAGTAGTAAGTTAGTGAATTAGCTAAAGTTAGAAGTTAGTCTATAAATATACAACAATTAGCTAAGTAGAATTTAATTGTAAATCATGAACAAAAGTTTAGAGGGGTGGAACTCGTTTCTTGTAACACTTGTCGTCCTTCCCAAGTCAATGAGAGCTCCAATCAACTGTTTACAATGTAATTCTTCACCTCTTCCTTATGATCCGCAACTGACAATCAAACTCTATAAGTATGTTAGAGTTAGCAACGATTTCAAAATACAACATTTACATAAGATAGATACATCTTTACGATTTCAAAAATACGGAATTTCCACACAATATCACACATATGCACACGAAAGTAATTAGGCAAAAATTTAGAGTCAAAGGATGTCGAACTGAGCTTACTCTAATTGCTTTTATTCACACAACTTTAAAATTTGAGGTACGTGGAGCAGAGAAGATAACAGTGCAATGGACTGATACAGCCCAAGGTAGTATCATGCTTATTCCGATATACCTCAAATATTAAAGACGAATTTTAGTTTTGAAGAAAATAGAATCATGTATATTCAAGTTATCTTCTAGCGTCTAAAGTGAGGTGATGCTTCGGCACAAGCTGTTGTCTAGGGTCGAGCGTATTTTACTTTTCAAAGGCGGTGTCGTTAAGATTCACGGAGGGCGAACCCCCTACAGGAACCAGGCAGGACTCGTTGTTGGACACCACGGAGGACAAGTCCCCTATCGACTCACTCACCGAGAATGAACATCAGTCTGTGGGCCTTGAGATCCAGTTAAACAAACCTGAGAACCATATCTATGAAAATAACTTGCCCCGTACTTTGTAAAATAAACTCGGATCCCTAGCGGTCTACAAGTGTTGATCAAAACCGCCCTCAACCTCATAAAAACGCAAGTGCTCGTATGAAGGGTTTAGGTTAAGATCAACAAAAGAGGCTTCACCTACATGTTACACTTTAGAAACTACAATAAACTTAAGCATACATAAAACTATCAACTTCCTAGAAATTATCTAAGTTATTACAACATACATCCTCAAATAATTACAATTGGCAACTATTAAAAACTGAAAACAAAACCCTAATTACTATTACAAACCATCTACAACTACGAATCAAAGTAAAGAAAAATTTATACAAACATAAATTTAACAAATATACAAATATTAACACTTCAATAAACAATATTTCTCAAAATCCCCGGCAACGGCGCCAAAAATTGGTGGGAGCCGAAACTCACACTAATTTAAAACCCTGTAAAATGTCATCGTTAGTATGGATAAATAGGGTTCGATCAATCCGGGGAACTTGAAGGGTAATCGAGAATTAAAGTGTTAACAGAAACATAACAATGGGGGATTCAGAATTGGGATTAAATACTTACTGAAAATAAAAATCTAAATTATATATATACAAGTGATCAACACTTCCACACAAAGCATAGCACAAAGAACTCAAAATCATGCATGACACGAACCAAAGAACAAATAGGCAACAAATATACAATCGGCAATTCCCATGATTTACTTAATTCCAATTTTAATTAGAGCCCTCAGCGGTCCATCTAATCGTTAAGACTTCACAAGTATTTAGAGTTAACTCAGCGTATCACTCTAAACATAATGCTAATCGGTTTAAAAACACTCAACGTAGAAGTTAAACACGAAGAACATATAAGCACAAAAGCCAAATTGGAAACACATAAACAAGCAAGTCGTCACACATCTTGTTTAAACATGCAAATTTTCAGAATTATGGTAACCCTCTTAAGTGATTTAGACACAACAACTCAGCGTATGATGCAATCCAAATTACTTTGGCAAGTGAAATCAAGACCCTTGGAACTGCCATGACAAGGACAGCCCGCACGTACAAGACTTTTATGCATAGAATTCATGAAAATTAATCAAGCAAATCAAAGAAACATAACCGAAATATGCTACTGCCCCATTCAAAGAATTCGGAAATCATACATGAAATTGTTCATACAAACATCATAACTTCAATAGAAACCGAAATTAAAACATTCATACAAAACCAAAATTAAACCAAGTATTATTACAACAAAGATTGTAACAAGGCAGAAAATAATACAAGCCATAGGGATGAATCACTACTTGAAAAACCTTGGAAGATTCGGCAAGAAGTGGTGGAGTGCACGGATGAAGGTAGGTTAGGGTTCTTGCGATTTTGTGGTGGGAGGATGGATGTGTTTCGGCTTGAGGATTTTCTTCCTTCACTTGAGAGAAATTTGGCAGAACTTTGGCTAGTATTTTCGTGTAGAATGTGATCATTTTTCTGAAAATATGGCATGCTATTTATAGAGGTAAGGGCTGCTAGGTGCATTAAGGTTTCCAATGAAACCGAAATATCTTTCTCTCTAATTTCTGCCGAATTTCCTTGAATATTGGCTGAATTAATCTTCACAATATCTCTTGATTTAATCCTTGATTTAATTCAGCAAAATTACCTTGAATGTAGAGAGAAAATCAGTCCACATTTGTCCTTAATTTTGTTTCCTTTCCAAGCTTTGTTGCCGAATTAATCCATACAAAGCTCCACCTTTTCTTTCTTAATTCAGCCTTGTTTCCTTGTAGCTCTAGAACTCCTTTAAATGGCTGAATGCTTCCCTTATTTTGTTTAAAAACTTGCCATACAAATTTCGGCAACAATTCATGCATTCCTTTCTTGGTCGAAGCATTTAAATCTTTCCTTGTCCTTGTTGCATTTGAATTCTTTTCCTTTCCGATTTCTTCATTTAATTTGCTTCCAAAATTCTTCATTTATATCATCTTTAATTCCTGAAAATAATAGAGAAAAATATATTAATAAAAGAAGAAAAATTGTAGCACAATATCTTAAGAACAAGTCCTGATTCGACAAGGATTCCTGCTTTTATTAGGATTCTTCAAGAATTGCACGCTTTTCACGTTTTAAGCTCTTTTCATCAACAACTCTGCCAAAGACTCTATACTTAACTAAATGACTCTATATTACAACAATAAGGGTTAAGCAATTGCATAAATGGAGGTAAAAACATATTAAGAACGTCGCATAAAATGCTCCTATCACACATCTTCCTCTCTTACTCTCAATTGATGATAACCAGAACGAAGATCAATCTTTGAGAAGTAGCAAGATCCTTTTAGTTGATCAAAGAGATCATCAATACGAGGCAAGGGATATTTATTTTTCACTGTTACCTTATTCAGCTGACGATAATCAATGTACAATCTGAGAGAACCGTCTTTCTTTTTTACAAATAAAGCAGGAGCACCCCAAGGTGAAGTACTAGGACAAATGAAACCAACCTCCAATAGTTCCTCTATTTGTGTTTTTAACTCCCGAAGTTCAGCACATGCCATACGATACGTCGCTACTGAAATTGGATCAGTCCCTGGATATACTTCAATCAAAAAATCCACATCTCTATGCGGGGGCAGCTTGGTTAATTTATCAGGAAAAACATCAGGAAACTCACACACTACATGGGGCAATACCAAATCTTTACTACTTGGGTCTTCCCATCCAAGAGAGGCAACAAGGCTTGACGACTTTACAAACTTATAATACTCAAATAAAGGCTCGCAAATATGCTTACTTCTCCTACTAATAAACTGAAAGGCAACACCAGTAGGGAAAACACCACATAACTTCTTTTCATAACAGTCTATCAAAACCCGATGCGAAGATAACCAATCAATACCCATAATAACGTCGTAATCCGACATATCAAGCAACAACAGATCAAAAGATAACCGAAGACCATCAATAGTCAACACACAACTCCTATAAACTCTATATGTTGTAGCTGTAACTACTTGTGTCATGGGGGATTTCACTTTAAGAGGTCTATCTAACATTTCTGATTCTAACCCCAAAGAAAATGCAAATGACAAAGCAATACAAGAGTGTGAAGCACCAGTATCAAACAAAACTCTAGCCCAAGAATTGAACATATGGAGTGTACCTTGAACCATTGTGTGATCAGATGACTCTCCTTGCTGTGATGTAACTGCAAACATTCTTCCTTGAGTTTTCTGTCCCTGAAATCTTTGCCCCTGCCCCCTGTACTGATTTCGTTGTAACTGTGACCCAACGGAAGCTTGAGATGATTGTTGGGCTAGTCTGAAACTTCCTTTAGAACCTGATGAATGTTGGGGCTGGAAGTTAGGTCGTGTTTGAGAAGAATTAGCTGTCCTCTGAGGTCCCATTACGCTTTGAGACCCTTCCCCTTCCGGACACTCTTTTCTGAAATGACCGGCCTTCCCACACTTAAAGCAAACAGGCTGAAATGATGGTCGTGACTGCGGTGCGGTGAAACCTCGATAAGACCATGAAGATGTCTTTTGCTTCTTGTTAGGATAGTCAAACCGCTGACTCCTTACTTGTCGCTTCTCATGTATTTTTCTGAATTGTTCACAATCCCTTTCAGCTACCAAGGCACTTTCAAGTACTTCAGCATATGTCTTAAGCCTCAAAACTGACACCTTTGATCTAATACTCGGTCGAAGTCCACGCTCAAACTTACATGCTTTCTTAAATTCAGTCGATACAAGTTCAGGAGCATACCGAGATAAATTTGTAAAACGGGCATCATATTCTGGTACTGTCATCATACCTTGGCACAAAGTGATAAACTCTTCTACTTTAGCTTCCCTTAGAACTTCTGGAAAGTACTTGTCAAGGAAAATTTGGGTGAACTGACTCCAAATCATGGTTTCCACTGTGTGAGTGCGCAAAATCATCTTCCACCATTGTGTAGCTTCTCCAGTAAACTGATAGGTAGCAAGATTGACCCTTGATATGTTATCTCTGATACTGAGGGCATCCATAACTTTATTTATATCATCCAGCCATTGTTCTGCTATCTCCGGGTCTGGGTCACCTTTAAAACTTGGTGGCTTTTGGTGCTTGAACTCACGCAATGCAGTTATTGCTTTCGTTTCCTGGTCAGTAGTTGGCGGGGGTGGATGTTGTTGAGCATGAAGAGCTTGTTGCAATACATCAGCTATACCCTGTAAAGCACCAAGAAAATCTGGCCTTTGCTCTTCCCCATTAGCAGCGGAAGAGCCTGACTCACCCTCTTCTTCATTAGCCATTACTATAAGAAAGCAATAAAATGCTAATGATTATGACACCCTAACCAGCCTTCTACACCAAAGCAAGACAAATACAGTTTACCACAAACAATTATCAAGCATGACTCTCAATCAGACCAACTGAACATCATAGGACATAACCAATTTCCATATAAACAAACAAGGCACAACAAGGTAACCAGTACACACCAAGCCTTAGTCCCAAAACAAACAAGCAACTGGTCCGAGGTATTAACCTGTAGCTCTAATACCAAATTGTCACGTCCCGGGATCAGCTCCGCCGTAACACGATATTGTCCGCTTTGGACCCACCGGCCCTCACGGTTTTGTTTCTGGGAGCACACCAGCAACTTCCCAGTAGGTCACCCATCCTGAGATTGCTCTGAGCTCAACAAGCTTAACTTCGGAGTTCTCATCCCCTCCGAAGCCACTGAGCTCCCAAAAGGCCTCATGTTAGATGGAGGTGGGCATGCACATATAAGGCACATCACCCCCTCTCCGTTGGCCGGAGGGGGATATTACAGAACGGATGTAGTCGGCATTGTGAAGTTGACCCTTAGACCCTTGCTTGGGTTTGGGTGCCTGGATCAAATTTCGAGCCCAAATCAATTTGGGTGTTTAGGTTGTCTATTGCAGGTGAAGTTTTTTTGTGGATTTGGCCCAATTTGTGGTCTACAATGATGCACTCTGGTCTTTTAGGGTTTCACATTTGGAACCCTGGTGGATTATCTCAACTAAAAGAGATCATAGGTCGCAATAACAGATATTCTAGAGTAGTACTGAAGGAAGGTTCAAGCTTAATAACTACGCATGAAATGTCCAATGAGTGGACCACGAGACATTTACCACCGTGGGTACTAACCACACATCATTCTATCTATCGATGGCAGCGGATGAGAATTTAATGGTTACTCTGGCTTTAGGGCAACACAAGTTATTCTTGTTTTGATGATGCTCCATAAAGTATTTTAGATGTGTTACGATATCATTGTATTCGACTCACTTGATTGAGTCATAAGTTTATTTATAAATTTCTTTCCATAATTAAAAAAAAAAACTACATACTTGATTATGAACAGCTTTTATAGATTTCTCAATACTTACACAATAAAAGTCATATGAAAAACAAAATTCAGTTGAATTGATGTAGGGTAATGCTCCAAAATGATATGCAAAATCGATTTAATACCAAATTTCAGTTGTTGTTGAGAAAATTATGAGTGCACGTTTTCTTATTTCATGCCCAAGCACTAGTTTAATACATTTAAATGGCTCATTGGTGGCTCATTTTTTAAAAAACATTTTGCAAGCCTATATCTGTCAACATTCAAACCCTAAGAATTCCCTTCATTTGGAAAAGTAATCATCAATCCATATGCAATTGAACTCCTAATTACTATTCACACTCTCAAAACATGCATCAAAATATCTAACTTGGATTCTTGTAATTCAAATATGTTTTTCCTCAAAAATACGGTTAGACAAGAAGTTATAACTTATGAAAAAGATATATTTGAAGGAAGCATATGCAATCTCATGAGTTAGCTGGAAGAGTGGCGTGGATGTCAACAATAATAAGCAAAAAATATAAAGGCACAAAACTTGATGATTAAGAGAAGAATATTGAAGAGGAGGTCTAAATATTGGACACTATTTTCTCAATCGCAGGATAACTTAAGCAAGACGTTGTTGATTAGACTAGTTCAGTCTCATAATACAAAAGAAGTTAATTGAATCTAAATAATCAAGAGCTATTCCTGATCGAATAGTTGTATCTTCAACTTTCTTACTTCTTTTCTCCGGCATTTCAAACTTTCAAGATTCATTACGTATGGGTGATCATCTTCTTTTAATTTTGTTTGATCAAGATGTTAATTTCGTCAAAACAAATAGCAAACATTTTGAGAAATTCAAATGTAGAGGATTATATAGGAGAAAGGTGGGGGTATATATATTGTAGCAAAGCAAAATACCCTGCATCTACGATTGAAAGTTCTCTGCCCTCTAGTCGTTGTAACTATCATAATTTATAAGTCACAATATGATCTCGATCAGTTGCTATCTATGAAGCACGAACACGGATACGAGTGTCCAATACGATTCGATACGCGGACACGAGAAAATAAAATTTTTTCGGACACGGACACGTGGTGGACACGTTAATTAAATATTATTTTTAATATATATATATATATATATATATATTTTTTTTTTTTTTTCCCCAGCCAACTCATTCCTCTTTCTCTTTCTCCTTCTCCTTCCTCTTTCTTTCTCTCTCTTCCTCTTCCTCTTTCCCCGACTCTCCTTCCTCTTTCTCGTTCTCTTCCTCTTCCTCTTCCTCTTCTCCTCACTCCCCTCACTGGGCCCAGAACCCAGATCCTCCTCAGATCTCCTCTCCAACCACCTCCGGTGCCTCTCCTCCCTCAGCTCTCCCACCCCGCGTGTCCAACCCCATCCCCCATCTCGCGTGTCCATGTTGGACACGTGCGTGTCCAAGACGTGTCCGAATTGCAGTTCGCGTGTCCTACTGTATTTGAGCGTATTTGGGCGTGTCCGTGTCCGACACGCGACACGCCAGTGCAGGAACGTGTCCGTGCTTCATAGGTTGCTATCCTATTTCCTCAATCCCCCTCCCATGCACATATACTTGAAAATTCTTAATTAAACATTTAAAAGTTTGGAGGTTTAGTTAGTGAATTTATAGGCATGAAGAGTAAGTCGATTATTGATACAAGCTTGAATTTTGAGATACGAGTGTTTAAAAGGTTTTTAATACAAGCTTGAATTCTGTAGACTGGGTGTAAATTAAAAGAAAACTATGTACGAGTTTTATTAATACAAGCTTGAATTTTGAGGTATATGTATTTGAATTTCTCTCAAATTAACATAATTGTGATGTTCTTGGGGTGAATGTAGCGGGGTGTTGCTTTTGATGCAAAATAGCGATATACTTAAAAGGAACCAAGTTCACAAGTTGTCGTTGATGGCACGCCAAGGGCCCCGATCCCACTATTTGCATTCTCTGCATTATATTATTCCAATGATTGCTGGTTTATCCCTCGCTCAATATAGAAGAATCACGTACATATTTCCCTTTCTCTATTCTCCAATTTCAATCTTTTCTCTTAGTTTCCAATTATTCCTGTATGAAATTAACATCGACCTTGCAAATGATTATGAAGAATGCATGATTCCCTAGCCTTGGCGTGCAAGTCTTTGTTGGGGTAAAGGTGTTTCCGAGTTTCATATATGGCACTTGTTCATCATTTGATTCAAAGGCACATAGAGTGCTGTGGCTAATCATTTCTATGGACCTTCATATATTTTCCCAGAATCTTGTTAATGATTTAATCTTCTTCTTCCTACTGATCAAATTCAAATATTGGAACAGAACCCCATTACTGTAACTTGAGATGAGTCTAGTATCTCTTTCGTGCCTCAAAAGTGATCAGGCACTTTCAAACAATCAAACTGAAAGGTTTCAAAGCAGTGCTTCAGTTTTTCCAGTCCTCCTCACAGTTGACCATGCCGTGAAAAAAGACAATCATTCTCTCTGCCTTGAAAGGCTTTCACTACTTACTTTACTACAGTTTTAGGGATTGGGGAGGTCTACTATATATCTCTATCACTGTCTCTTTAATCGCCCCATTGTGCTCAATCCCTACTTTGCATCCCAATCTATTACGAGTATTCACTATTTAAGAGGCAGAATCTCTAATTATCCCATTGTGCTAAAAACAAGTAGCCAGGTATATAGAAAATACTAGTCTATTATCATTTGT
Organism: Potentilla sterilis; assembly: GCA_963682095.1. Taxonomy (NCBI): domain Eukaryota; kingdom Viridiplantae; phylum Streptophyta; class Magnoliopsida; order Rosales; family Rosaceae; genus Potentilla; species Potentilla sterilis. The sequence goes on from OY821760.1 coordinate 23,051,761, forward strand.
TGATGGACCAAGAAATGGAAGATATGGTGCTATCTGCATAAGTATGAAAGTATGTAAGCTAAGTTCATAAACAGGCCCCAGAGTGATGACATATAATCATTAAAGATGAAGAATTGGACACTAATTATAAATCTCATAATAAAAGAGTTGAGACCTTTACCAGCACAGGTTGGCTCAATTGGTAAGGAGGCTGAGTCCCTTAAGCAAGGTCTCAAGTTCGAGCCTTGTGAATGGAGCAATTTGTGCTGGGAGAGCAGACCCTCCGAAAGGAGTCCTCCAGGCTCTACAAGATTAGTTCTTACCCCCAAAAAGGGTGAGGGATACCTGGTCATCGAACAAAAAAAAAAAAAAAAGAGTGAAGACCTTTATCACAGTCAAAATGCAATCCACCCATATCATTATTTCTTTGGAGTGAGTGGATTTCCCTGTTCTTTCTAGCTAGCTCTTAGCCTATAATTTGTACAAGAATAAGGAATTGGGTTATAAAACTTGAGAAAATGCTAGGTGCTTAGTGCTTATATATGCTCATCCATGTAGCTTTGAATTCCTCCAGGCAAAGCATCTTGGACTTCTTTTTATGCAGCAGCAAGTACGCACTGAGCGATCATCGGCTACGGTCTCCCATAGCACTCCGATCCATGAGATTAAGACATGAAGTAGTCCCACTAATCAGCAATGATATGATTGATTCGACGTGATTAAATGGAAAAGTAAAACTTAATTACCAGCATGCTAAAACAATAGTCTTGATTAGTATTTTTCTGTTTTTAACCTGCTTATTACTGCATGAGAGACTTAACTTTGCTGTTAAGTTAAAAGAATGATTGAATTTTATGCCACAGTTGACTTAATTTTCTGTTCGTCTTGGTTGAACCTGTAGAACTAATCACTATGCTCAGAAGTTGGTTCCTTTGAAGCCCTATGATGGCATCAAAGATGATCATAAGGAGAGTGAGTAGTAGCTGACATTGCATTTCAGAATCCAAGATATATAACAATAGCTTTACATAGCTTAAGCTAATATCATCATCAAACTGTAACAAAGCAAAAAAGGATGGTCCCAAATCCAGCTCTAAAGTCCAGACTTTAACCTTTAAAGTCGATCAAGATTAACAAATGGTTAGTTTAAACCAAATCGATCTGGCCGGGGTTAAACTAGAAGGGTCTCTCCTCTTTCAATCCAGATTGCCAAGAAAAAAGATCAATGCAAATCCAAATGGGGGCATGACAATTGATGATTAGCCTCCCATGCCATTTCCATTAACCACATGCACACTGCAACCCAATGATGCTGTTCCTGTACATGAAGCCAGTGGACCTCTTTCTCTTTGTTCATTCTCATATTATATGTAATCTCTGTTTCCCCCCATTGAACTGTATCATCCATTCTGCTTCACATTTCAGCTTTTAGGCCAGCACCTACCTATTTGTTTACTAACAAGCATTGTGCTTCAATGAAGTGCATGAAATATATCAGAGATCAACCACAAGTGTTACATAGACTAGTATGAGTGGTCCAAATGGGGTGACATAGTTTTGTCTCCGGTGCAATTCTAACGACTCTCGACTCTAGAGTTTCAATACCACCGAGCATTATATAAAACATCAGACTATCATATACTACTTTATGCGTCATAAATTTCTTTACAGGAAACATTCTCATGCTCCTGACAAACAGTGACCCAATATATTTTCTTTATGTATTTATATATATTCAGCGCCGATCTTAGATAGGTACTTGTCTGTGGATCCCTACACCTTTTGACCAAAAGTCAAATCCATTCCCTCACTTGATTCTTCCACAGTTCATGGTACTGGAAATGATCCAAGACCGTATAAGTACATATATGATATAATCCACAGTTCCAACTTCAACAATTCCCTTCTTTTCTTACTCCCCCCACCTTCAATGGTTTCAATTTTATAAGTAACAAAAAGCACCTCCTTTCTCTAAAGCTACCACCCTCCTCTGCTTTGCTTTGCCAAAACAATGCTCATCATACTCACCACTCTCTCTCACTCTACTCACTAGACTCTCTTTACACTCTTTCTCACTGATCCTTCTGCTTCACAACCTCAATTGTCTTCCTGAGAAATACACTTGTTTCCTCAATGCAATGCAGAACACTAATCCACTTCAGCTTTTTCTTCATCTTTCACTGATCATACTTGTTTCCACAGCTGAACAAGTCGTTCCTTCGATCAAAACCGATGCCGAGTCGCTTCTCAGGTTCAAACAGATGATTGACAAGGACCCAAATGGAGTTTTATCCAGTTGGCAGCTTGGTAAGAATCCATGCACCTGGTTTGGAATCACATGCACTAAAGGCAGAGCAACTCAGCTCGATCTCAGCGGTGGTTTACTAGTTGGGACAATCTCTTTCGACCCTTTCTCTTCTCTTGATATGCTCTCTGTCTTGAAACTATCTTCCAACTCCTTCAATGTAAATTCCACTTCTTTGCTTCAGCTTCCAAATGGTCTCAAACAGCTTGATCTGTCCTTCACGGGACTCTCCGGTGTTTTTCCTGTGAGCCTTTTCTCAAGGTGTCCCAATCTCGAAGTGGTAAATCTTGGTTTCAACAACTTAACAGGTCCTTTGCCCAAGGACATGTTTTTGAACTCTGATAAACTACAAGCTCTAGACTTGTCTTATAACAACCTAACCGGGTCCATTTCCAGTTTCAAAATAGACAAGTATTCTTGTTCTTCATTAGCTCAGCTTGATTTCTCAGGAAACCGCATAAGTGGTTCCCTTCCTATGTCCTTCTCGAACTGCACTGGCCTCAAAACCATAAGCTTGGCATATAATATGCTTACAGGGGAAATCCCAAGATCTTTTGGGCAACTCAGCAGTCTGCAAAGACTGGACCTTTCTCACAATCAAATCACCAGTTGGATCCCTCCTGAATTAGGAAACACATGCAAGTCACTTTTAGAGCTTAAGCTTTCATACAACAACTTCACTGGCCCAATCCCATCTACTTTCTCCACTTGTTCTTGGGTTCAACTTCTTGATCTTTCCAACAACAACATATCAGGCCCCTTGCCGGATTCTCTCTTCCAGAATCTCACCTCATTGGAGAGCTTACTTTTGAGCAACAACATCATATCTGGATCATTTCCGGGTTCAGTTTCAGCTTGCAAAAGCCTGCAGGTTATAGACTTGAGCTCTAACAAGATATCTGGTGTGATCCCAGCTGATTTATGCCCTGGAGCTTCTTCACTTCAGGAGCTGAGAATGCCGGATAACCTTATCATAGGAGAAATCCCTGCTCAACTTTCACAATGCCCACAGCTGAAGACTATTGATCTGAGCTTAAATTATCTCAACGGTTCAATTCCTGCTGAGCTTGGGAAGTTGGAGAATCTGCAGCAGCTGATAGCATGGTACAATGGCTTGGAGGGGAAGATCCCACCAGACTTGGGAAAGTGCAAGAATCTCAAGGATCTCATTGTCAATAATAACCGCCTCAGTGGAGAAATCCCAACCGAATTGTTCAGTTGCAGTAATCTTGAGTGGATATCTTTGACAAGCAATAGAATCAGTGGCGAAATCCCAAGGGAGTTTGGAGTCTTGACAAGGCTGGCTGTCCTGCAACTTGGGAATAACAGCTTGAGTGGGGAGATACCAGTAGAGTTGGCAAATTGCAGCAGTTTGGTTTGGTTGGATTTGAACAGCAACAGACTAACTGGAGAGATCCCAGCAAGACTAGGAAGGCAGCTCGGCGCAAAATCATTGAGTGGAATTCTATCTGGGAACACTTTGGTGTTTGTTCGCAATGTGGGGAATTCTTGTAAAGGAGTAGGAGGTTTGTTAGAGTTTGCTGGAATCAGACCTGAAAGGCTTTTGCAGGATCCAACTTTGAAGACTTGTGATTTCACCAGATTATACTCCGGCCCTGTCCTAAGTTTGTTTACAAAGTACCAGACACTTGAATATCTTGATCTTTCCTATAATCAGCTCCGTGGGAAAATCCCAGATGAAATGGGAGAGATGATTGCACTACAAGTTCTTGAGTTAGCTCACAACCAGTTATCAGGTGAGATTCCTGCATCGCTTGGCCAGCTTAAAAATTTAGGTGTGTTTGATGCATCACATAATAGACTGCAGGGTCATATCCCAGATTCCTTTTCCCAACTATCATTTTTGGTTCAAATTGATTTGTCTTACAATGAATTGACTGGGGAGATTCCCACAAGGGGACAACTGAGTACACTTCCTGCGACCCAATATTCTAACAATCCAGGACTTTGTGGGGTTCCATTGCCAGACTGCTCAAGCAGCAATGACCAACCAAGCACCACTCCTAGTTATGAGGATGCAGCCAAAGCCAGCCGAAAGTCATCAGTTGCATCATGGGCTAATAGCATTGTTGTGGGAATTCTTATTTCTGTTGCTTCAGTGTGTGTTCTGATTGTGTGGGGCATTGCAATGCGGTCAAGGCGGAAGGAAGCACAGGAGGTGAAGATGCTTAACCGCTTACAGGCATCTCGTGCAGCAACCACATGGAAAATAGACAAAGAGAAAGAACCACTGAGCATCAATGTTGCTACTTTTCAGAGACAGCTGAGGAAGCTCAAGTTCTCCCAACTCATTGAGGCAACCAATGGCTTCTCGGCAGATAGTCTTATAGGTTCTGGGGGTTTTGGAGAAGTGTTCAAGGCGACCCTGAAAGATGGTTCGAGTGTTGCAATCAAGAAACTCATACGACTGAGCTGCCAAGGTGACCGTGAATTCATGGCAGAGATGGAAACGCTCGGAAAGATTAAACATAGAAATCTTGTGCCCTTATTGGGCTACTGTAAAATCGGTGAAGAAAGGCTACTAGTCTATGAGTTCATGGAGTATGGCAGCCTCGAAGACATGCTCCATGGGAGAACAAGGACGCGCGACAGAAAGATTTTATCATGGGAAGAAAGGAAAAAGATTGCAAGAGGTGCAGCTAAGGGACTGTGTTTCCTCCACCACAATTGCATACCTCACATTATACATAGAGACATGAAGTCAAGCAATGTATTGTTGGACAATGAAATGGAAGCAAGAGTTTCTGATTTTGGAATGGCAAGGCTCATAAGTGCACTTGACACACACTTGAGTGTAAGCACTCTAGCAGGCACACCTGGCTATGTTCCACCAGAATACTACCAAAGTTTCCGGTGCACTGCAAAAGGCGATGTCTATTCATTTGGGGTTGTCCTATTGGAGCTTGTGACAGGAAAGCGGCCAACGGACAAGGAGGACTTTGGGGACACTAACCTAGTGGGGTGGGCGAAAATGAAAGTGAGAGAAGGGAAACAAATGGAAGTGATAGACCAGGAGTTGGTTTCGGCAGCCAAAGGAAGTGATGACCACGCAGAAGCCGAAGAAGTTAAAGAGATGGTGAGGTATTTGGAAGTGACACTTCGGTGTGTTGATGACTTCCCTTCAAAAAGGCCTAACATGTTGCAGGTGGTGGCCTTGCTCCGCGAGCTGATGCCCGAATCAGCAAGTGGAAGCAGCAACAGTGCTTGAGTCTTGCTTTTTTGTTTAATATGATCCTCATTGTAAGAAGCTTTGTAAGATTTTGTTGCTCAGATATATTAAACATGCTCTTGCACCACCTAGCTACTTTGTGAATATCTATTCCTTTAACATTTGTTCATAACTAGGTAACTGGAAGCAGTAGTACTGAAGTGGTTTTCAGAGTAGTTGTTAGATATTGCAAATTAAAGCCTACAAATCATAGATAGATGTTACATTTGGTATTACAGAGAAAGCAATGAAGGAAAGGATTCTTACAGTAGAGTTGGTGCGAATATGGCCTGTGTAGCACATCAACAGTGTAAATATTCCGGCGATTTAACCCTGAGACCCTAACCCAGGTTGACCGGCCAGCACCCAGTCCTCATTGTCGAATACAGATTGCGCATCGAAGAAAAAGAAAATGGTGAAGGTAGTCAGGTAGTGCGATGGGGAGTTGGTCAATGTTGAATATAGGGACATGTTCGGAGGAGTCTGTTTGATCTGTGATCAGATTTTGAAAGTTTTAGAATCTGGTTGTTGTTATTAGTATGGTGTTAGAAAGACAGATCTGCCCTACGAGGAGGACGAAGGATATGGTGAAACTATGGAGTTCACCTCCGGCTGGTGATTGGCTTGTGGCGAATATTGATGGTGCACATGACGAGGTAACGCAGAGAGGAAGTCTTGGAATTGTAGGCTTTGTTTGTGGCAGGGGTGGAAGATGCGACCGTGTGAGTGTGTAACGGAGATTAAAATAAGATTTAAAAAATAATAATTTTAAAAATTAATTATTAATTATTAATGAAATATTTTTAAATAAATACAACGTAAATTTCATATATAAAAAGTGAAAAAAATTGCGTCAAGCCGTACATACCTTCTTGTTTCGTCCAACCGCGGCTTACTACGTGTTTTATGAGATTATCTTTTTATTTTTTTATTTTTGAGAAGAATTTATTTTCTTTAATAGCTGAAAAACCATATGAACGTAAACTAAAGGAGGAGACGCGCGCCTGTGACCTACGCGCTCTCTACCTCCTCATACACTCCTCTTCTTCCTCCTCAGAACCCATGAACTCTTCCTGCAGATTGACTCTCCTAAAATCAGCCATAGCCACCAGGTATGAGGAGTTTCTCTTCAATTTTTCTTTTTTCTCTATTTTGCTATCACAATTGTGCGATCACAATCTCTCATTCATGCTATTTTGATACTAAAATTGAGATGAGAGAGTTGCAGACTTATTTTCAAAGCTCTTATACTGCAATACTATGTGCGAGTTGCGATGATGATATGATTAATAGTGCTAATATTCAATATCTATATTCACAGGTTCTTTCTCTTCAAATATTAGCACTATTAATCATATCATCATAAGCTAACAAAAAAAAAATCCTCATAACTGTAGATATTAGCACTATTCAAAATCCTCATAACTGTAGATAGTGAAATTAAAAAAAAAAAAAAAACTAATAATTGTACATGATATCAAGAAACACACATTGACTAGCTAAGTACTTAAGCTAATGACTTATCTAACCTCAAACCTCAATACTACTCATTTCTAAGAGAAATATTATAAAATGGTCTCGGAACATAGTCCAAATACTGGTCCCCTCATTCTTATTGGTTTTGTTGATAGTGGCCACAGAGGGGCTACACTGGCCCACAGACCCGCAGCCAGCATGCCCGGGGCCGGACTGAGGCCCGGAGCAGGATCCCCAGTACCCGGACCCGAGGCCCAGCAGTCTACCTTGTGACCAGGGCCCCGGGAGCCGGGGACACCAGTCTACCGAACAGACCACCAGAGCTGCCCCTTTGTGTACGAACGGAAGGGAACCAGTCCCACATCGAAGAGTAAGACCAGACCTCACGCTCGACCACCTATATAAGAGCATCAACTACCCTCATTAATAGGTAACTAATCTCTCCAACTACTTATCATTCTCTCTTAAGTTATCTATTTGTCCCAACAGTACTAACTTAGGCATCGGAGAGGAGAAGACCGGCCCGCCCGGTATTCCCCTTAGTTAGCAGGTTCGCAGGAGGAATCCACATCAAGATCCACCAGTTTCTACCAGGCTTATGGATTTGAACAGAAACAATTGACGCCGTCAGTGGGAAGAGATAAAAGTCACGTAGGCATTATCTGAAGAAAAAAAATGGCAGAAAGTTCGGAAGCGGGGCGGGAAAGGAATAGCCCTACCAAGGAGCACGCCGGCACCCCGGCAATCACACACTTCATTTGAGGATGAAGTCATGACCCCGACCGCACGGGCACTACAACTGCTCACCGACTCTGTGTCAGATCTAGAGGCCCAAATGGAGGCCAACGAAAGGAGGGCAGCGCGACCGATGGAAGGCGCGCGATTCAGCGAACACACGGGCCCCTTCTCGCACCGGGTCCTGGAATCAGGGAGGTCTGGTAACCAAAAATCCCTAAAGCTCACGTACTCAGGATCCGGCTGCCCATATCAACACTTGGATAGCTTCCGGTCCCAAACATGCGCCAAGGGCTACTCGGATGCTGTGTGCTGCAACATCTTCCAGGAAACCCTGTCCGGAGAGGCGCTTAGCTGGTTCTATGAGCTCCCGGCAAACTTCATTGAGGCATTTGAGCAACTGGCCGATGGGTTTGTCGGCCACTTCATCCTCTAGGTCGAAGGAGCCCGGACATTGACGGTCCTCTTCAATTGCAGGCAGGCACACGGCGAGGAGCTAAGGACGTTCGTTAACCGCTGGCAAACGGCGACGGCCGGGGTTCGGAACCTAGACAAGGGCATCGCCGAGATGGCGTTCAAACAGGGACTCCGGCCAGGGAAATTTTCCTATGCCGTACGGGTAGAACTCCCGCAGGGGTACAATAAGCAAATGGCGATGGCCATCAGGCATGCTCAGGCGGACCACGAAACATATGGGCATCACCTGCTGAAGAAGAAGCGGGAGGAGTACCTTCCGGCCCCCCTGAGAAAACAAGGCCAGCCAGCGGGGCGAGAACCCTAGCGATCATGCCAGCGGAACGTCAAGAAGTCTTTACCACTCTAACCTCTTCATACGAGGACATTCTATACGTGAACGGGAACATCATTCCCCCACCGCTAAAGAGGAGGCACCCAAAAGGGAACCTCACCCCGGCGCGAACAGGCAAATACTGCTCCTACCACGACGAAGCTACCCATAGGACGAACAATTGCATCGCTCTCAAGACAGCGGTGGAGGGATTAGTTAGCAGATGTCAACTTCAACGGTACCTAGGAGAAAGGAGGGCAGATCCCACCTGGGATCAGGACCAGGGCTGGTAAGCACGCCCGGACTTAGTGAAGGGTTAAGTACTAAATTTTCAAATACAATTAGCTTGGCATTCCAACGGTTCAGCCGATGTAACATTGCAAAATATGAATGCCAACTATTTTGAACGAAATTCAAGGCAAACCACTGGTACTAAAATATATGTCCAAAGGCAGGCAACAAAAAAAAAAAAAAACCCGTTCCAGCAAATTTGCAAAAAAGAAAGAGATGGCAAACAAAAATCCTAAGGAGCCACGTCTTCCTCCCCAGCGGGCCTAGCCTATCCACCGGCTTCCTCAGATGGAACCGCCGCATCCTCCCTAATGGGTTCAGATGGTTAAAGTCCGCTTTCCCCTTCCGGCTGCTCCTCCTCTGCCGGCTGCCCATCAGCATCATCATCGGCCCGCTCCTTCGGCATTTGCGAGGTGATCAGGTATCCCTTCTCTTCCCACTCCACGTAGGCATCAGCGATACCCGACTCCCTAGCCTTCTCCAGGAGCTCAAGAAACTGATCACTATCGTGATATTTCTAGATAACCCGCTGGAAAAGCTCCGGGTTTTCTTCTCCAGCCGCAGCGGCGATGGCGGCACGCACAGCGGCAGCTTCCACCTGGAGCTCATCCACTTTGGCCTCTAGCTCGACCCTCTCCTCCTCAGCCCGCTCCTTCTCCTCCTTGAGGCTCTGGACCTGGCCCTCTAGCTTGGCCACCTGCCTCTTGGCCCTCTCCTCCAATCTGACCTTCTCCCGCTCAAGCCTGGACTTCTCAGCCTCCAGGCGCTCACGGGCTCCGGTCAGAGTGGCCACCTGCCTCTTCAACTCCGGCAGCTCCTCACTCGGGTTCGGCTGGTACAGATTGTACAACAGCTATAGAACGACAGGGAGCCGATTAAACAACAATAAAAAAAAATAATGAAACCCTGCAGAAGTTTTATGAGCGGTACCGTAGCACCAAACAATTCTTACCCGGAGGACCAACTCCTTGCTCTTCTGGCGATTCTCCCCTGACAGGGCTCCAGCGGCCCCAGGCCTATCCAGACCAAGGCCAGCCACATCTTCCACCAGGTTCCGGACGAAGGGACTCTCCGGACCTCCCCTCCTCTGTTCCTCCACCGGAGCGGGGCTACTCTGCTGACCGGCAGAACATGAAGCAGCAGCGGCTCTATCCCTAGCAGGACTCGTTGCACCATTGGTCAACTTGAGCCGTTTCGCCAAGTTCTCACACGACGACCGGCCGGTCAGCGTCACCAGCGCGGAGGGCGGGACGTCCATGATCCTCCGCCTCTTCTCACCTAGGTCGACCGGTGAAGAAGATTGTGCGCCAGTTAAGGAGACCCTGGTGACAAGCGGGACCGATCCCGGTCGGTATGAAATCATGTCCGTTCCACTTGGAACCTTTGGTGGCCCTCCGATGGTTTTTCCCTTTCCGGGTCCCGCAGAGGACGCCGCGGGATGAGTCTTCATGCGCCTAAGGATGTAGGCGTCATCCGCAACATCCATGGCCATCGGTTCGGCATGGACGGTAAGCCGGCCAGACTCCCAATCCACCGAGGTCCGTGAAACGGCCTCCCCCTTCTCTTTCAACCTCAAGACAAGGTCCTCACCATCCATGGATAGTGTGTTACCGGGCTTGATGACCGTCCGGGAAGATGCACCTACAGAACAAACAAAGGGTTAGTATCAACTCAGTCAGCGGGAACGTCACTATTAAAACCCTGCTACGCACCGGGATTCCGCCCGAGACAGCAGTACTCCAACACCTCCCGCCTTATGAAGTTGTAGGAGCTTCGTTCAAGACTATCCCAGCACCCGAATATCGTGGCAATCCTATCCCACTCCAACTCGGACAGTACGTACGATTGGTCACCAAGGTGCTGAAAGGCACCAGGAACCCGGTACATCCTCCTCCTTTTCTGCCACTTCCCACCTGCCATCACCACATTCTTCCTCCAGTTATTGTCCACCCAGGAAGGCAGGTGGGTGATGATAGGCTGAAAGTGTCGGGCGCTAAAGGTGAGACAACCCCGACACCCTTTCTTTTTCGAGAAGGACAATCTGTACAGCGCCCGGAACTCGTTCACCGTTGGCATGCTCATCCCGGACAGCTCGTACAGACAACCAAGGCTCAGCAGCTGCCTCCACTGGTTTCCGGGAAGCTGCGCAGGAGACACGTGCAGAGCGCTGAGCATGTACTGCATAAAGTCTGGCAGCGGAAGGGAGAACCCATGACGCAATTGGTCTCCATGAACAGCAACCCAACCAGCCTCCGGGTTACAAGCAGATTCTCCGGGATTCAGCGGCCGTAACTTCACCTCGTCAGGGATATTCCACGTCTCCCGGAAGGCGGCAATCTCTGCAGGGCTCATGGTACCCTCCGGTTCATCACACACAACAGCCCCTTCCCCATTCCCGATAGTGTAACTCACGGGCGAAATACCAGGAAAGCGTACCCCGTGCGGGATGCCCTCATGCCCCAGAGACCCGGACGAGGAGACCTCACCCCGGGAGCGGGTAGTGGCTTCGGACTCCGGGGAATCCGAAGCAAGCCAATCTTCCAACCTCTCCTCATCGTCTACCACAGGACGTCTGTCGGCCGATTCGGAAGTCCCATCAGAGCTCCCAGAAGCCATTTAACCTAGGGGGAGGAAAACAAAACCCCACCGCTGGTCAGCGACAAGCTAAAACAGCGCTCTCTGCGGCTGCTCTCCAAATTTACCTCAGATGCCCCGCTCAAAATAACTCACCCATTGCGACAGAGCCCCCCCCCAGAGCAAAACACCAACCAACAAAGAGAGAAAAAAAAAAACACGAAGCAAAGAAGGCGTAACTTACCGATTACTATGCACAACCGAGGAAAGTCAGTCCTGGGAAAACACTGAGCAATCGTAGGTAAGCACCAGAACGCCTGAAGCACGGATAGCGCGAGGGTACCATCACAGAACTTTCGCCGGATTCCTCTCCAACCTTCCCTTCTTCTCTCTGAGCCAAGAGCAAAAACCGCAAACAATGAAGACAAATGAGGCCTTTTTATAGACGGGTCCGATGCCCTAGGCATCCCTGTAATCCCCCCAAAATACTCAATCGGGGCAAGTCAAACGCCTGCGAATCCAGGCCCTCCATCTCAGACCGCTCCCTACTGACACGTGTACCAGCATCGATAAAATCCCCATGCCATCATAACTGATGGGACTGATGGGCTTTCTCCTTCAATGCATGTCAGCCACATGCCCCTCCTACAAGCGGCGGTTAAGAGAGATAGGGGAGAGAACCGAGGGGTCAAGCCCCCCACCACTTCCCCAAGCGTCAACCGCAGTTCAAGGAAAGGCATTCCACCGGTTCACAGGTATTCCACCGGTTTCAAGGCATTCCATCGGTTGTGAGGCATTCCAATGATAACAGGCATTCCAACGGTGTAAGGAATTCCATCGGTCCACAGGCATTCCACCAGTTCACAGGCATTCCACCGGTCCACAGGCATTCCACCAGTTCCCAGGCATTCCACCGGTCCACAGGCATTCCACCAGTTCACAGGCATTCCACCGGTCCACAGGCATTCCACCAGTTCCCAGGCATTCCACCGGTCCACAGGCATTCCACCAGTTCACAGGCATTCCACCGGGTATCAGGCATTCCACCGGTTATTTAGCATTCAACCGGCTCCAAGGCATTCCACCAGATTAGTCACTTTCCTTCGCCCCTACGGGCAAGGACAAGCCAGCAACAACTCAAGGCTTCAAACACATGGGCTTTATAAACCCGGGAGAGTTTACCTCTAACACATGCAAACTCTTCCAGCAGGCTAGAAACCCTGCATCACACCAAGCTGTGAAAAATATGGGGATCCATGGGAGACTTGTTATCTCTACGCCACCCCACCGGGCAGATTATTTCTCTAACACAGAACAAATATCCCCGCAGTCTAGCAACCCTGCACAAAACCCCACGCTTATTCCAACACAACCTGGGACGAATCATCGGGTGTGGATTGGTGCTTTGACATGGCCTAAACACCCCACCAGGCTACTCCCCGGCCTGTCCCACCGTTGGCAGAAATTTTACTGGGGGACACGTTCCGACATGGCAGTCCACCGGTCGAGTCCTGGCATCGCATGGCAGATTTCAACGCCACATCATCATCCCATGCACTCATCCGGGTTTCACCCCGCTCCATATTCATCGCATGGCGGATTTCAACGCCACATTGTCATCCCATGCACTCGTCCGGGTTTCACCCCGCTCCATATTCATCGCATGACAGATTTCAACGCCACATCATCATCCCATGCACTCGTCCGGGTTTCACCCCGTTCCATACTCATGGCATGGCAAGACTTAAGCACAACACCATCATTATTACAAACACACTCATAACTGTCACACGACACCAATCTCATATAGGTACTCACATCACCACGCACCATCATAACAGCCTTTCTGCTCGAACGCCCGGCCAAGCCCAATCTTCAATACGGACTTGGGGGACTGGGCACCGTTGGGTCGGTAACCCTGCGGGTCTGCGGGACAGGAACGAGACATATTAAGTCCCCATTCAAGATTGCACTTAACCGGGAACTTGGGAGACTTGTTGACAGTAGCCACAGAGGGGCTACACTGGCCCACAGACCCGCAGCCAGCATGCCCGGGGCCGGACTGAGGCCCTGAGCAGGATCCCCAGTACCCGGACCCGAGGCCCAGCAGTCTACCTTGTGACCAGGGCCCCGGGAGCCGGGGACACCAGTCTACCGAACAGACCACCAGAGCTGCCCCTTTGTGTACGAACGGAAGGGAACCAGTCCCACATCGAAGAGTAAGATCAGACATCGCGCTCGACCACCTATATAAGGGCCTCAACTACCGTCATTAATAGGTAATTAATCTATCCAACTACTTATCATTCCCGCTTAAAGTTATCTATTTGTCCCAACAGTAATAACTTAGGCATCGGAGAGGAGAAGACCGGCCCGCCCGGTATTCCCCTTAGTTAGCAGGTTCGCAGGAGGAATCCACATCAAGATCCACCAATTTCTACCAGGCCTACGAGTTTGAACAGAAACAGGTTTATATTACTTGTACTCTTGAACTAAAATTAATAAAGATAGGGAAAACAATAAAAGCCAATTAATATTTGATTACTAGTTGACCACACACAAACATGTTTTTTCCCTTTTAAGAAAAAAATTTCAAAAACCTTCTATCCTAAAATCACCAGATCACTATTAGATAGGAAAACAATGAAGTCAATTAGTAAGACGATTACTTTTTTTTTTTTTTTTTTCCTTTTTAAAGATTTTTTTCTAAAAAAAAACGTTTATCCTAGCCGGAATCACTATATTAATTACTAATTTACTATTAGTTAAATACATAAGGAAAACAATAAAATTAATTAATATTTGATTATCAATTGACCATTCACAATTAAGGTTTTCCTTAAAAAAAAAAAAAACCTTCTATCTTAAGATCATCGGAACACAATCAGTCAAATACTCTTTCATACTAATTATTTCTTTAATATTAGTTATTAGTGGACAATTACTCCATTGATAATTACGTTATTTGCATCTAAAAATAACAACCTTCTAAGATAGGCTCTTAATGAATGAGTATTAATTTAATAGTCTTTATCACAAATTGATTCTATCATTATATAGTAGTTTCCTTAATTAAATATATTTCTTTCTACATGTATTTTACAACCACCACAATAATTAACATATAAAATAGATAATATTTGTTTTAGATGTAGTAACTACTTCACGTACAACCTGTGATTACTATTCTTTGAACAAATTTAAACATGTTACCACAATATGTTATCAAATTGGTAAACTATCATGTTTTGACTAAAATTAGGTAATGTCTTAATTAGTGTAATGAAGTTCTCCCTTATGTAATTAAGAAATAATTTGTGTAATTTTCATTGTCAATGTAGTAATTACATTTAATCAACGAAATTTACAGAAAATTATAACAATTGATGTAAAAAATGATATTTTTGTTCTAATCATAGTAATTACTCCGCCTACAACCTATTTACTAATTTATGCACAATTTACAAGTGTGACAACATATTAATTATCAAAGTGGTAAATCTTTATGTTTTTATCATTAATCAAATGCTTACTATAACGACTAGATATTTTACCATAACCCACAAAAATTGATACTAAAGTGGTAAATCTTGTTCTAATCGGAATGAGTACTCCACCTAAATTAATGTACTAGTTTATAAATATTTTAACAAGTGCGAGAACAAATTTGTTGTCACACTAGTAAATTTTTATGCTTTTATCATTAATGGAATAATTACTACAATGACTACACGTTTTAGTACAATTTACACTTATTGATGTGAAAACGGTAATTTTTGTTCTATTTGTGGTAATTATTTTAAAACTTTATTATTTACAACGATTATCAACAATTTTACAATTCCGACAACATTTTCATTGTGTACATGGTAAAATTGAAATTTGACCAAAAGATATATAAAATCTCATTGTTGTAATATGGTTCTCCAATTGATAAGCAATGTTCTCCATTTGATAAAAGTTGTCCAAATATGATATTTACATTTTTGACAACTCAATTACAGCTATTGCAACAAGTGTTGTCATAAGTCATAAGTGTAGCTCTACGAGGTGTAATTTATTATTCTTACCATATTGGTTACATAATTTTGAACGATTTACTTATTTAAAATTAATTTATTGTAAATATGATAAATTTTATTTTCAAAATTGACACATGTCAAACTTTAATTGGGTAACGTATTAACCTATCCAATAATTTTCTACTATATTATTAAAAAAAATTAAAAAATAAAGGTATTGCATACCTCAAGGTACTCTAGACGACCCTCCATCACGTGTCCGTATTTAAAAAAAAATTAGCTTGTCCGCGTATCGTATTGTGTCGAATACGGACACACGTACTCGTATCCGTGCTTCTTAGACTCCCATTAATTTGGACATAAGGACTGAAAATATTAATAATAACATTGTTTACTTGAAGCCAGCATTTAGTTATTCGTTTAATGCACATTGTTTACACTAAAACTAACAGGTTTATTATTACTTATATTTCTAACTTTATATTAATCATGAATTGTCTACTATATAAATTAACATAAATTTTCATATAGAAGTCTAATAGTGTGTGTTAACTTTTACTCAAAAATATGGCTCTTAATTTTAGTTTTGTTATTTTTATGACTCACGTCACAAATTCATTAGCAATATTTCAGTGTAATATTGGTCTTGAATTTTGGGGCGTTACACTTTGAGAGTTCCATTCCATTAGTCGATGGAGTTGAATCAGCTTATGTAGATTCTTTTGCTTCATATTTCCCTTAGCAAATTACCAATACAATTGGGATCCTGATTTACATTCACTTATCTAAAAATGCTAAAACTTTTAGCGAAGCAGAATACAAGAACCTTAAAACCCCGAACTTAGACTCCACATCGGTACAGAGTCATTAGCGGAGACAGCCATTACCTCCGGCCCATCTTGGCTTGTCCTCATTGTTGTAGGAAATTTGTCTGACCTCAGCTTTTCAAGACAATTAATTTTGTTACCTCAACTTCATAATATATATGAATATTATGAAGTCATAATAATCATGTATGGAACTATAAGGCTCCTCTAGAGTAGACCTGTAAATGGATTGATTTTGGAGCGTATCGCAGTACAGATCCGTTTAATGACATATATTTCTGATTTGGGCCTGATCGATTCATTAGACGCCTATTCCAAATTCATACCTATAATCGAATGTTCTTAAACTGTATATCATAATGTTAAAAAATTTATAACAATTGATGTTTTTTTTCCTTTTAAAATTGATACTCAATAAAAAAAAAATTGAATTATGGGACTAAATTTTAATAAAAAAAAATTTAATAAAATACATGACATAATATAAATACAACACTCGCGACATTCATTTGATAAAAAAAAATCTTTTTTTTTAAAACTCACACTCATTCGCACTCTTTTTGTCCACTCTGCAAAACCTTCAACTCTTCTATGGTGAAAGTTAAGATCGTAAGTTACTTCGCCGCCGCTACCGGTATACTGGTGCTTCTCATGGCCTGGGGTTTCTTCACCAGCTCTGCTGCGGCGGCGGCGAAGTCCATCTCTGATGAAAGCAGTGAGTGTTTCTTCTTAGAAATACTTTCCATTTAGACACCAGAATACCTAACAATTATGTCACATGCACCAGTGGATTTCATTATAGTCCTTGATTTGTTACACAAAGTAATTGTGCATGTTTGGCAATGAATTTTTACATGCTCTATGAAGTTGGAGTTGAATTGTTACATGCTCTCTAGTTGGAGTTATTGTTATACTTTCTGAAATGAATATAATTTAACAATAAAAATTGTTTGACCTCTTAAAATATGAAAATAAATTTAGAAATTTAGCACATTCTCATTTCTTAAGTTTTGTGAGCTGATGTAGGAACCTTGAACACACCCTAGTTGATACCTTCCCTCTCATTATTTCTCTTTCTGTTGTGTAACCACACTTAGTTATAATGAACTAAGCACCACCCCATTAACCAACCTCCCCCAAATCAAAACTCAAGCTTTTAACTTTTCCTCTCTGTAGCTCTCTGCTCATAGTGTTCAGCTTAGCTCTCCTCCACCACAAGATGCTCCAACTCAAACAAAACTTGCCTAATCTATTAGAACCGCGCAGTAACTGACCCCCCGCAGTTTGGATGATAAAGACTTCAAAGCTGCAATCTTTTATTGTTTCTGAGAAGAGAAATTAACGTCACCCCACTTGGGGGGGCTTGTCGTCTTCTGTTTTTCTCTTCTTCTTTTTTATTTTCAATTTGTTTGGCACATGAGAAGTAGATTTTGGACAAACATGAAAAAATTAATTGGACTTATACAATAATTCTATGTCTTGAATATTAAGCAATTGATTAAACATTAATTATGTAATAAGGATTGAATAAGGAATGTAATCTTTGTGATATATTGATAGACATATAATCAATATATTGAGTAAGAATCCTATATAGAATCTGATATGAATCTCATGACAATAAGAAAACATTGTAGAGATCAACTAGGACTCTTTAATGGGCAAGGCACTAGTTGATCACTATATATACATGACCATTAGTTCCTGATATCATCACTAACGCATCTAGTACCCTATCCCATTTAAGGAGCACTTGTGAGAGATATTCAGAAGGCTAAAGCTTGAAGACCGGAGTATCTTGTGCAGAAAACAATGGCAATCAGTTTCAATGCAGCAGGTATAATTTCTATACTTGGTTTTGATTATGTATTTACATGGTTATGTTCAAACTCAAGTATTAAAGGATTATTTGGTATTGATCTTTTAATTGGTATCAGAGCCTAATGAACCTTGCATGTAAATCGATTAAGAAAATCAAATTAAGTATTCAGGGTTTTTACAAAAACTTTTCCGCAAAAAAAAAAAAAAAACAACCTTGGGCCTGTGAGCCATGCTACCCGGTCTGCGACCCGACCCGAAAAATCTCTGCAAAGAGAAAGAACTAGTCATTATTTACAACGACTACTTTTTGGGTTCTGTTTTCTGGCAAGGAAGAAGGCACGCGATTTCATTCATGCAATCGATGGGATTCAAGACCCGTAGCTCGCAATTCAGGTTAGATTAAGAACATGTAGAGAACCCTACAAGCATCCCCGACGTGCAAATTAGGTTAAGTTAGATAGAGACAGGAAGAAATTTGGGATTTTTGCATGATTCTCTGTGTGTGTTCTTGATTGTTTCGTTTGGACTTGTGTGTTGTATCTGGTATTATTGTTTGTTTTAACTAACCATGCAGCGCTGTAGCAGAGGCTAAGGTATGTCAATTGATGAATTGAAAATTTTGACATCTAGATTGACTTAAGCTTTCTGCATCAAATCTGTAAAATTTTCTTTGGTTATTGTTGTGATTTGGTGTGATACGACCCGAATCTCGAACTACCTTGGGACAGTGTTATCTTTTATTCTTACGTACCGAGAATCGTTTTTACGATTCGAAAGTTCTAAATGTTGACTTTTAAATAAGTTGACCGACCGAGGATTTTGTTTTATGATAAGGTAGAGGACGTTGAAACGAGTTCGTGGACACGTAGCACGCCCAATTTGGAGTTTGTACGAAAACGTTGTGGTCTAAAATCGGAAATTTGTCCGATTTTGGACGTGTATAAATAGCCGCGGGGAAATTTCCCGAAACGGCATTTTTCTCTTTTCTTTTCTTTTTCTTTTTCTTTTCTTCTCTCTTCCTCTTTCTCTCTCCTCTCCCCCGATCCGGATCGGCCTCCGGCCGATCTCCGCCGTCCGGCCGAACTGGGCCGGCGCACGGGTCCCATTCGGACCGGCTCGGCCTCCTCGTCTTCTTGGTGGCAGCGGCGTGGCGTGAAACGCCGCCGTGAGGCCGTGCGGAGCCGAGCAAGGTTCGACTGTGTCGAACCTCGTCCTCCCTCCTCCGGCCAACATTCCACTCGATTCTTGGGGGGAAATGAAGACGTCGACGTGTGCAATCATTCCATGGAAGGAATCGAACCAAATTGCACCAGGTAAGGAGGAATTATGAATTGAAAATTTTTAGGGTTTTTAGGAAATTTCGATTGAGGTTGTGATTTTGATGTTTTCCGTTTATTTGGAGACTTTAATCGTGTTCAAAACTTGAATTGGAGTGGATTGAGTGAAATTTGGGGTTTAATGGTTGAATTTTGGGAGAAATCGGTGGAGGGGCGGTTCTGCCGCCGTACCGGCCGCCTTCGGGGGCGGCTGCAGTGGTGTTGGGAGGCGGAGACGGTGATATTGAGGGTCTGAGATGGTTTGGGATGGTTTTGGAGTGGAATGGAGGTGTTTTTGACCTCCGGTGGCGGAGCTGCCGGCGGCGATGGCGGCGCTCCGGCGGCGCCGGCAGCGGTGGCGCTGTTCCGGCGGCCAGAGGTTGATGACGATGAACAGTAACAGTAAAAGGTAAAAGTAAAACGGTAAAAGGTGAAAAGTAAATGGTAAAACAGTAAAAGTAAACAGTAAACAGTAATTAGTAAAACTAAAAAGGTAAACAGTAAAAGTAAATAGTAAACAGTAAACAGTAAATGGTAAATAGTAATTGAATTTTAACCATTTACTGTTTACCTTTCAGAATTTACTGTTTTACCTAGAATAATTACAGTTTGACCATTAAAAGTTATTGTTGACTTATCGTTAAAAGGGTAAAAGCCGATTAAAAGAGTTTTACGACGATATAACTGGGAAAAGAATTATTTGGACACGAGGTGGGTGTCCTAAGCTATTTCGGACGTAGATTATCGGTATTAAAGCGTAACTCCTATACCGATAACTGAAAAGGAAAAATTAGGAGTTTTCGGACGAGCGAGGACGTCCGTGGTTTGGGTTTTATATTTGTTTTCCGAGGTTTAGCAATTTACGATTTCGCCCATGTGACAGGTCGAGAGGGTACTCGACGGGACGAGAGCCGAAACGGCTACCGGCTCGGAAAGACTGTGAGTGGATTTTTATTTTTAAAACAAATGCATGCATGATTATTTTATTGAAATGGAAATTTCTTTTAAAAATGAAATTTATTTTGATTAAATGATTTTAAAGTATGAAAGATTATATGAGGAAAGGAAAAATTTATGGTTATGTTTTATTGATAAAAATGATATTTATATTGGATTTTGCTATTTCCATGGGAAATGAGATTCCCATGTGGTTTTATATTCTCGAAATATTTTGAGTATGTTAATCCGTAGACCGGAATGAAATTCCGGGGATTTTGTAAATTTTATTATTTATGATTTTTCTGACATGCGAGGCATGTCGATGGGATTTATATATATTTGATTTGATTTTACGGCATGTTGATTTGCCGGGGATTTATGGATATATTCTTTTGAGGCTACGGGTTTATGTGATTATATATATATATATATATATATATATATGAGCCTCGGACGTACGATCGGGGATCGTACGGATTGTTATATATAAGGGGAAACGTGTTTTTGGTTTGTTTTCGGATTTTCACCATACGAGGGTCCACGGTATTATTATATTGATGCTAGCTAGCGAGGCCTCATCCCACGCGAGGTGACGACTTGACCATATAGGTCAGATTCACGCTCGGTGGTCGACGTAGGGTGGTATATATTGAGGCGGTGGCGTGTCTAGGTAGTAGACTTAGACACGGGGGGAGTCAATAGGACTCTCGGACCCGGAGCCTGACGAGGTTCCAGTTATTTATGGTGGGTAGACTTTCCCCTGTTGTATGGCCAATGGGATTTGGTCATGAGGATGTTTTTCACTGTGATGGCGGGAATATTTCTCAGTGAGGCTTTCAGTTTTAATAAATTCCCGCATCAGTCGATTGAGATTTTTATATTATTATATGACGTGATTGTGATTTTTATACGATTATGTGATGTGGCTTCGGGAATATTTTATTTATGAGACTTTCAGCTTTTGATAGATTCCCGAAGCAGTGGATTAAGATTTCTATATTTTTATATATTATCTAGTTTCGGGAATATTTTCTCTATGAGGCTTTCGGTATTTCATAAATTCCCGAACCAGCGGAACTGAGATTTTTTATGACCAAAGAGATTGATCGAGATGTATTATAAGTTGATTTTTAAATGGTTATGATGTTATATATAGATAAAAATAAAAAAAAGAAGTTTTGTTTATTTGAGATATCAACAGAGCTGATTAATTACTATGATTTTTCTGAAACGTGAACGTTTTATGTAAATGCATGCATCGTGGTTTTTAATTATACAATAGTGGGAAAGTAAAATAATACTTTTTATATACGATATTGTTTTCATCCACTCACTCTAACGTTTTTAAATTACTTTCCCCTGGGCCCTTCGTTTTAAAATGTCCAGTGTACAGACTAGTAGTCGAGGTCAACAATACTCAGGTCGAGGCATAGTCAGCGTCAGTATTGCTTCCGCTTGGTAGGATCTTTTGATTCTTATCCTTCTGATTTTGTATCCTTAGTTATATTCTGTAGAATGCTATGATAAATTGTAGATGTTTTAAAAGTGATGTTACTTCTGTGTTGAGAAGTTGTTGGATTCTTGGGGGAGCAGGTGGCTCCTAGAGTCAGGATGGATCTGGATTTAGAAGTGGTTTGTGTTTTTGACAGGTGAGGGTTGTCCATTTTAAGAGAGGTCATGCCGACTTTTCGGTAAAATCTCTCTTAAGGTGGTCCCCGCAGGATCTGATCCGGGTTTCGGGGTGAAATCTGGTTCGGGTCCTGTCAATTTGGTATCAGAGCATTAAGTCTTGTCTTTTCCTTGAGTCATGTTGTCTTTTCTACTTGATGACGCCTAGCAATCTTTGAGTGAGGATCCGACCGCGGCGGATTTCCATCACATTCTCTGATGCTAGTGTGTACATTAAGTCCATGAGCCAGATTCTTGGATATCTTGTCATGTACTCGGTAGAGTACTATTCTATTCTGTTATTTTATATGCTTGGTAATGCTTAGTACCTCTGACTGATGGTCCGACTGCAGCGGGTAGCCATCGTATGTTCTTTGGTGCTAACGTTATTATCAAGTATGTAAAATACATTCCCGGTATCGACGTGTATCTTGTAGACTGTGCCTCGAGTACATTGACCTCCTAGGATGTTATCCTTACGTGCGGAATAGGTATGTGGTAATACCTATTCGGTTATGAGTTTGACGCGCATCTGCTGTTATAGCGTCAGATTACGCGGCGGAAACTCGGATGCTGGGCCTCATTCCCTTCGAGAGGAGCACGTATTTTCTTATTTGGGCTACGCGTTATTATTCTGGTCTGGTATTCTCCTGGTGCTTTGAGAATGGCCTTGGATTTTGTGTAACGGTAATGCGATCGTTTCTAATTTTGTCGCCAAGATACATGTGAGGAGATTGACGTCGTTGCGACCTGGTTACAAAGATTGGAGAATCGAACGTGTAACTTCTAAACGACGTTGCGGATTGTCACGTGCTTGTTTTGGGCCTCGTCATAAGTGATATTTTGTGGATTGACCAATGGATTTGGCGTATGTGGAGAAAGTGAGTATGTGGACATTTAAGTGGCAGTGTACATGTGTTGTTCTTATGAATCTCATAACCGTCTTATTTGGATTTTGGACATATCGGTTATGACGGAAGAAATGGAGAGTTATATAGAGATTGTGGGAGCTATAAATAATTCTAATTCTTAGCGGCTTTGGTCGGGAGATTTGATAAAGGAAGAATTAGAAATTGAAATAGCTACCGATATTGGAGATGTTTGCCTCGATATATGTGGTATTTGAGGGGAAAGAGATTTGAATATGTGATCATGATAACATTGGAAGGTCAGTGATGATTGGAAGTTGGCGATGCTTAGTGATACCATGCGGCGTAAATTTCGAGATATAGTCGTTGTGGCTTCGGAATCACCGTGTTACGATGATGTATGGCTTGGGCTCGATGGACATTGCTTTAGCACGCGAGCAGCTAGAGACGATATCTGAAATACCGAGATCGGGGATCCATTCGACCATTGCAGGGTTTGCTCGGTAATTCGGATGAGAAGATTCTGGTAGTTGCACCAAAGTTGACAAGTGACTTTTCTTCGACTGGTCATCTTATAAATGATTGGAGTTGTATTTGATCAGTCGCTTCTTTTGTTCTTCTGTGTTTCTTGTTCGAGGATTTATGACGAAACTTCGGCGGATCATAACTTTTGATCCGTAATCCCGATTCGAGATCCGTCAATGGCTTCTGGTTTGTCTTGAAGTCACATGCTTATTTATGGTGGGTGGGGTGAAATCCACCGGTGATTTCCAGGAAGCATGTTTCGAACTCGAAGAGTTATTTTGGCAATTTTTCATGGTTAAGTCGGGGTTCTATCTGCTAACATTGGAGCGATATCTTTTGATTCTCGAACATTTTTCAGGCTGATGGCAAATGTTGACGTTGACTATTTAGTTAGTCACGGAACACTTGTCAAGTAAAGGTATCGGCTTTGTTCCTATTTCGACAAGTGTGAGAGGCATGTGGATAGTGCAACCTGGATTTTGGCGATTGTGGATATAAAGATTTCGACGCCAAGGGGTCAGCGATATTGAAGTCATTGAATGTAGCATGGGATAAGAATTGAATGGTGTGATTCAATCGGAGGACACTAATGACTCAAGTGACTTCATTAAGAAAAGCGAATCTTGAGAATGATAAGACGAGTCACGAATAATTATTTGTACTGGTTTTACAGGGCAATGTCAGATGAATTGCTCGAGGTGTTTTCATTGGTCGCTTATATTATAGCCGTAGCGTGTCGAGTCAAGGCTTGTGTTGAACGACGTTTCATTAGTGGAGAGAAATTTCTTTTGGGATCGTAGTGTGGTGGGACCACTTACTGATCCGGAGATGACTTGAGAAGTCATTATTTTTGGTGATGCGTGTTGGTGTTTTCGTCGGATAGATCACTGGTTTGAGTTTTTCTCATGTCAGTTTTCATGGGGACGATATATTGACTGGAACTTCTATAGTTTAATTGAGGTTTGAGAATCTTATTTCTCGAGGGTTTCTTTTCTTTGATGCGAGTTAGTAGAGGTTATTGGATATTTGTTGGCTCGAGCAACTCAGGGGGAAGGTTTATGTTGTAAATTCGGCGAGTCTTTTGGGTATTTAAGATGTTTTCTCTCGAGTTGAAGGTTATATGCTGAAGTTCGATTTTCGTAGCAATGTTTTTGATAATGATCGATTTAACAGTTCTGGTGTTAATAGTCGGTTTTGGAAACTAATTTTGACATCCGAAGGATTTCTTGATGTCATATCAGATCTGGCTTATTGATGGTAGCTGATGTCTTTAGTTGGAAACCTCTGTTGGTGGTCACATTTGACGATGATTCTGGTCCCACTCTTTTATGAGTTGTGAGTTACGAGAGTTGCTTTATCCATGGACGAGGTTGGACTTTGATAAATGAGTTTCATGTGAAACCAGTCCTGATTATTGTTGTACAAGGAGCACAAATCGAGGACTCGTCCATAGAGTTTATGAGAGATAAAGCATAATATAGCTCACATGTGCATTTTCACCAGTTCGAGTGATGGGACGTTGTTGATTGAGGTGGCAATATGTAAACGTTGAGAGGTAAAACCCCAAAGTTCTTAGCGGCGTTTGTGGGTGTTAGTGTGAGATTTCATATCCCTATGTGATTTGTATGTATGGCGTGTCTCACACCCAAAGTCGGTTTGTTGACATGTGGGTGATAAAGATTGGGAGACTCTTTGATGTCTAAATCCGTGAAATCTGATTGAAAATCGTGATTTATTTTATAGACTTGAAAGGAGTTGCAGGCAGCTTTACGGGTTCGATGATATTTTCGCACTGCCTTGCACATTTGGATTGGGTGAATAGACAAAGGTGTCCATTCATATCCTAAAGAATAGTTTGAGTCTTGTGAGATGCAGTTCAGGGGTTATGAGATGAGTAACTAAGAGTTCTGAGGATGGTAGAGATGAGACACTGAGTGTCAAGATTTATCGACTTTCAGGGGATGACGGAGCAGATTGATCTGGTAGCTTATCGAAATTACCCAAGAGACATGACGTTTTTTTCCACGCATCTAGACTCCATGAGTAATTGCCGATCTTTCGCGTATCTCGGAAATTTAACCTATCAACCGAAGAAAGATTTGAATGTCCGGGGAGTAGTGAGATGTCGATACCCCATCCTAAGTTTTGACGAGTACACAAATTTCGAGGACGAAATTTTTATAAGGAGGGGAGAATTGATACGACCCGAATCTCGAACTACCTTGGGACAGTGTTATCTTTTATTCTTACGTACCGAGAATCGTTTTTACGATTCGAAAGTTCTAAATGTTGACTTTTAAATAAGTTGACCGACCGAGGATTTTGTTTTATGATAAGGTAGAGGACGTTGAAACGAGTTCGCGGACACGTAGCACGCCCAATTTGGAGTTTGTACGAAAAAGTTGTGGTCTAAAATCGGAAATTTGTCCGATTTTGGACGAGTATAAATAGCCGCGGGGAAATTTTCCGAAACGGCATTTTTCTCTTTTCTTTTCTTTTTCTTTTCTTCTCTCTTCCTCTTTCTCTCTCCTCTCCCCCGATCCGGATCGGCCTCCGGCCGATCTCCGCCTTCCGGCCGAACTGGGCCGGCGCACGGGTCCCATTCGGACCGGCTCGGCCTCCTCGTCTTCTTGGTGGCAGCGGCGTGGCGTGAAACGCCGTCGTGAGGCCGTGCGGAGCCGAGCAAGGTTCGACTGTGTCGAACCTCGTCCTCCCTCCTCCGGCCAAGATTCCACCCGATTCTTGGGGGGAAATGAAGACGTCGACGTGTGCAATCATTCCATGGAAGGAATCGAACCAAATTGCACCAGGTAAGGAGGAATTAGGAATTGAAATTTTTTAGGGTTTTTAGGAAATTTCGATTGAGGTTGTGATTTTGATGTTTTCCGTTTATTTGGAGACTTTAATCGTGTTCAAAACTTGAATTGGAGTGGATTGAGTGAAATTTGGGGTTTAATGGTTGAATTTTGGGAGAAATTGGTGGAGGGGCGGTTCTGCCGCCGTACCGGCCGCCTTCGGGGGCGGCTGCAGTGGTGTTGGGAGGCGGAGACGGTGAGATTGAGGGTCTGAGATGGTTTGGGATGGTTTTGGAGTGGAATGGAGGTGTTTTTGACCTCCGGTGGCGGAGCTGCCGGCGGCGATGGCGGCGCTCCGGCGGCGCTGTTCCGGCGGCCAGAGGTTGATGACGATAAACAGTAACAGTAAAAGGTAAAAGTAAAACGGTAAAAGGTGAAAAGTAAATGGTAAAACAGTAAAAGTAAACAGTAAACAGTAATTAGTAAAACTAAAAAGGTAAACAGTAAAAGTAAATAGTAAACAGTAAACAGTAAATGGTAAATAGTAATTGGATTTTAACCATTTACTGTTTACCTTTCAGAATTTACTGTTTTACCTAGAATAATTACAGTTTGACCATTAAAAGTTATTGTTGACTTATCATAAAAAGGGTAAAAGCCGATTAAAAGAGTTTTACGACGATATAACTGGGAAAAGAATTATTTGGACACGAGGTGGGTGTCCTAAGCTATTTCGGACGTAGATTATCGGTATTAAAGCATAACTCCTATACCGATAACTGAAAAGGAAAAATTAGGAGTTTTCGGACGAGCGAGGACGTCCGTGGTTTGGGTTTTATATTTGTTTTCCGAGGTTTAGCAATTTACGATTTCGCCCATGTGACAGGTCGAGAGGGTACTCGACGGGACGAGAGCCGAAACGGCTACCAGCTCGGAAAGACTGTGAGTGGATTTTTATTTTTAAAACAAATGCATGCATGATTATTTTATTTAAATGGAAATTTCTTTTAAAAATGAAATTTATTTTGATTAAATGATTTTAAAGTATGAAAGATTATATGAGGAAAGGAAAAATTTATGGTTATGTTTTATTGATAAAAATGATATTTATATTGGATTTTGCTATTTCCTTGGGAAATGAGATTCCCATGTGGTTTTATATTCTCGAAATATTTTGAGTATGTTAATCTGTAGACCGGAATGAAATTCCGGGGATTTTGTAAATTTTATTATTTATGATTTTTCTGACATGCGAGGCATGTCGATGGGATTTATATATATTTGATTTGATTTTACGGCATGTTGATTTGCCGGGGATTTATGGATATATTCTTTTGAGGCTACGAGTTTATGTGATTATATATATATATATATATATATATATATATATATATATATATGAGCCTCGGACGTACGATCGGGGATCGTACGGATTGTTATATATAAGGGGAAACGTGTTTTTGGTTTGTTTTCGGATTTTCACCATACGAGGGTCCACGGTATTATTATATTGATGCTAGCTAGCGAGGCCTCATCCCACGCGAGGTGACGACTTGACCATATAGGTCAGATTCACGCTCGGTGGTCGACGTAGGGTGGTATATATTGAGGCGGTGACGTGTCTAGGTAGTAGACTTAGACACGGGGGGAGTCAATAGGACTCTCGGACCCGGAGCCTGACGAGGTTCCAGTTATTTATGGTGGGTAGACTTTCCCCTGTTGTATGGCCAATGGGATTTGGTCATGAGGATGTTTTTCACTGTGATGGCGGGAATATTTCTCAGTGAGGCTTTCAGTTTTAATAAATTCCCGCATCAGTCGATTGAGATTTTTATATTATTATATGACGTGATTGAGATTTTTATACGATTATGTGATGTGGCTTCGGGAATATTTTATTTATGAGACTTTCAGCTTTTGATAGATTCCCGAAGCAGTGGATTAAGATTTCTATATTTTTATATATATTATCTAGTTGCGGGAATATTTTCTCTATGAGGCTTTCGGTATTTCATAAATTCCCGAACCAGTGAAACTGAGATTTTATATGACCAAAGAGATTGATCGAGATGTATTATAAGTTGATTTTTAAATGGTTATGATTTTATATTTAGATAAAAATAAACAAAGAAGTTTTGTTTATTTGAGATATCAACAGAGCTGATTAATTACTATGATTTTTCTGAAACGTGAACGTTTTATGAAAATGCATGCATCGTGGTTTTTAATTATACAATAGTGGGAAAGTAAAATAATACTTTTTATATACGATATTGTTTTCATCCACTCACTCTAACGTTTTTAAATTACTTTCCCCTTGGGCCCTTCGTTTTAAAATGCCCAGTGTGCAGACTAGTAGTCGAGGTCAACAATACTCAGGTCGAGGCATAGTCAGCGTCAGTATTGCTTCCGCTTGGTAGGATCTTTTGATTCTTATCCTTCTGATTTTGTATCCTTAGTTATTTTCTGTAGAATGCTCTGATAAATTGTAGATGTTTTAAAAGTGATGTTACTTCTGTGTTGAGAAGTTGTTGGATTCTTGGGGGAGCAGGTGGCTCCTAGAGTCAGGATGGATCTGGATTTAGAAGTGTTTTATGTTTTTGACAGGTGAGGGTTGTCCATTTTAAGAGAGGTCATGCCGAATTTTCGGTAAAATCTCTCTTAAGGTGGTCCCCGCAGGATCTGATCCGGGTTTCGGGGTGAAATCTGGTTCGGGTCCTGTCATGGTCTCCCATGTATAAACTACTTTCATAATAAGAAATTTACAGAAGAAAGGAATGTTTTTATCAAGGTTTAGTTTTACTTGATTTCAGTACAAACATATGGAAATTTCCTTGAGTTTTCTGATTTTCTGTTTTTGTGAATTGTATATTGCACATAGCAAAACTTTTCATAGTTGCAGACGATCAATTAAGCATAAAACTTGAAAAACTTGTGTTTCTGGAATTTAAAACATGCATATTTTGTCTTCGATAGAAGTATTGATGCATTGCTTAAAAACTGGGACAGCTGCATACATGGTTTCTGATCTCATATTTGGTTATGCTTGAAGCTTTTCTTCTGCCATATAGGTGTTGACTGCTTCTTTTATAAAACTTCAGTTTAATTACTGTGGTTTGTGGATTCAGAAACTTTAGTCATGTTTGATCTACTGCTATATAAGTGTAGTTAAGCATGTGTTACTGTTGGGATATTATGATTGATTTGTGAAGCATGTTTTGGTATATGTGTTTGTTATGAGTGTTTTGTGTTTGTGTGATTGTTTTTACTTGGTGGATTTCATTTAAAACACATAAAGCACTTAACAAAACCTTAGACTTTATAAACAAATAAATACAGAAACAAGAATAATAATTGAAAATTCTTTTGTTTGCTCTCTAGGTGTCCAAGTGGTTACTCTTAACCATATTGAGCTTTTGACTGGTGGCAATTACATAACATGGAGGAGACAGCTAGACATGTATTTTTCACTCAACCAAGAGTTAGATGATTGTCTCAGGACCCAAGTTCCACCTCACGTAGACGTAGAGGAGAATGACAAAGATGAGTTTTCTGAGGCTTATGAGTATGAGAGATCATGACACAGGAAGAATGATATTTACAGAAACATAGCTAGAGCTACCATGACTGAGACCATTGCTGGATCTATTCCAGAGATGGAGTATGCATATGACTTGCTAGAGTATGTGAAAGAGAAGTTTAAGAAGAATGACAAGTCTGAGTCATCCACTCTATCTCTAAAGTTAAGCACCCTTAAGTATAATGGTGTAGGAGGGGTCAAGGATCACATTCTGAAGATTGAGAATATAGTGAACAGACTTAAGAATCTCAATCTGATACTTCCTGATGAATATGTGCTAAAAACTGCACTTCACTCTCTTCCTCCTAGTTTCAATCAGCTTAAGTCGAGCTACTATGCTCATAAGGAAAAGTGGGGACTTAATGAACTCCTCACTATAGCAACTGAAGAAGAGACTAGAATTAAGGCTGATGATCCAACTTATGGTATCATCAAAACTTCTAATTCGGAGGCAACAGTCAACTTGGTAGGAAAGAACAAGTGGAAAAAGAACCTAGGAGCTAAAAAGACCAACTTTAAACCTCATTCAGCTAAAGGGGCAGGGACATCCAACACTGGAACCTTCAAGTTCAAGTGTTATTTCTGTCAAAAGCCTGGCCATAAGAAGAAAGATTGCAATGGCTTCAAGGCTTGGATGATTAAGAAGGGTAAGAACCTAAACCTGTCTAAAAACCTTAATTTTCCATCTCTTTATTTTCTAGAAGTTGATTTAATAAATATAGAGCCAAATACCTGTTGGCTTGATTCAGGCTCTCCCTTACACATAGTTAATTCTATGCAGGGCTTCACAAACAGGAGGAAACCAAGAAGTGATGAAGCTCACATTCGAGTAGGCAATGGGACGAAAGTCTCAGTGAAGGCCATAGGCAGTTTAGTTTTATGTCTAAGAGTAGAGAATTTTCTTTTTCTGGATAATGTTTATTTTGTACCCACAATGAAAAGAAATTTAATCTCTTGGGATCTTTTGGTTCAGCTTGGCTATAGTTTTCTTTATGACATTAATGGAATAAAGTTTATTAAAGACTCATTATGTGTTGGTTCTGCTTTGCGTTTGAATGGATATTTACAGATACAATGCAGTATTAAAAATTCTCCTACAGTTTATTCTATTGAGAACTCAAATTTAAATACAGCTTAAAGTAATAACACTGTTTCTGGTGTTAAAAGAACCATGTTTAATGATAAGTCAGCCTATCTATGGCATAGAAGACTCGGCCATATATCAAAAGATAGATTAAAAACTCTTGTTAAGAATAAAATGTTACCAGAATTAGACTTCTCTGACTTGAATGAATGTGTGGAATGCTATAAGGGAAAAATGACTAACTTAAACAGAAAGGGTGCATATAGAGCTACTAAACCATTAGAGTTCATTCATACAGACATTTGTGGACCTATAAGTCATAACACTATATGTGGAAACGTCTACTTCATTACATTCATAGATGATTTCTCACGTTTTTGTCACATTGAGTTATTATCTGAAAAAGCACAGTCTATAAAAGCCTTTAAGGTTTTCAAAGCTGAAGTTGAACTTCAATTAGGCATGAAAATAAAAACTGTGAGATCAGATAGGGGAGGAGAATTTTATGGTAGGTATACTGAAACTGGTCAACATAAAGGGTCATTTGTTGTGTTTCTTGAAGAGCATGGCATTAAAACACAGTATACAACTCCACATAATCCTCAACAAAATGGAGTGGCAGAAAGAAAGAATAAAACTCTTTTAGGTATGGTTAGGAGCATGATGTGCACATTTTGTTTGCCTTTATATCTTAGGGGAGAAGATTTAAAAACTGCAAATTATATTTGCAATAGGGCACCACTACCAGATCGGACAGAATAGTCGACGAAAAAAATTTCGTCGACTATGCCGAATTTTCGTCGGCTATTCCTTCTGCCGACGAAATTTTCGTCGGCTATACGTCGTCGGAAAAACGGCGTCGGTAATACCAATGGCCGACGAAAATAACGAAATCGTCGGCTATTCTCGGGTATGGCCGACGACAGTGCCGATGAAAATTAATTTTGTCGACCAAACCTGGGTAAAATATCCGACAAAATTCGTCGGCTATGCTCGAGCATGGCCGACGATATCGTAAACTATAGCCGACGAATTTCGTCGGCTATTTGTTCTGAAATATAGCCGACGATTTCATCTATTTCGTCGGTTATTTCGTTAGAATATATTAATATTTTAATAGGCATTAATTAGTTATAGCCGACGAAATAATGTCATTTTCATCGGCTATAGAAGTTATAGCCGACGAAAATTGGTAAAAATCGTCGGCTATAGTGCTTATAGCCGACGAAATAATGCCAATATCGTCGGCTATTCTTACATTTGGGGGAACAAAATTAAATTAATTTCTAAATTACCATTCCAAGCAACCTGCAAATCACAAAGACAATCCATGCATTTGCACCAACAAGAAACACATCTAAATGATTTATTATTTAATTTGTTCCAATATACATAAAATATAACCCTAATCATCACCTAAAGCACTAAAGTCCACCACGTCATCCCCAGCATCCTGCTCTCCATCATGCTCGTCATCATCGGGAGGTTGAGGCATTGGAGGTTCAACTAACGGCTGAAACGGGGGCGGGGGTTCAAGGGCTTGTTGTTGTGCCGCGAACATATCACACCACCAGTTTTGTTGGGCGGCGTAGTTGTGTTGCCGAACTCTGTCGCATTCAGCATGCCAACTGGCCAGATCCAAATGATACTGCTGTGTTCTGCGGCGTAGCTCCTGTGATCTCTGGGACTCGGCCGCCAATCTTGCGGCCAATCTCTGCACTTCCCCCCTCATCTGTTGGCTGTCTCCGCCTCCCTTCTTTTGACCTCCCTTAGTGGTCTTCAGGAGCCCTATTCCAGAACTTCCCAAACCCCGGCAGTAGTATTGGTTTGACCGGTCTGGGAAGGCTGCGTCGAACATCCTCGCTGCCGTTTGGACATTCGATCGGTCGACCTGGCGCAGGGCTTCTTCCAGATCTGCCTATGAAATGTTCGGTTGTGTCTCCCGAACTACTTGCTGGAACACCTCTTCTTCGGCCCGGTTCACCCTCTCCAAATTGAACGGGAAAAAAATAATAATTAATATTCTAACAAATATATAATTAAGTAAAATTAATAATTAAAATTTTAAAATCGTAATCAACGACTTACGAGCTGTTCTGTCGCTTGTGGATAAGCGATCTTGAACGTCTCCACGTACGGGTTGCTATCAGGATGATCTCTAAGCGCCTCCTCCTGATATTGTGCAAACGGCCTAGAACCACCATGATGGGGGGTTGTGTTACGGCGGCGGTTCGCAGAGTTTACCCGAGACCGTTCCTTCAAACAAATAATAAAATATTAGAAAAATGCATCAAAAAATATTAGTGTAATAATTATAAAATAATTAAACTAATAATTAAAATTTTAACAAAATAAACATTTATAGTTAAGTTTAGTATTTACCTGCATAAGTGGGTTGTTGAACTCTACTGTCTTCAACCAACGCCACTCGTACTCCCTGAACATGAACTCTCTGGGAGTACCCATACGACCACGGTTGTCGTATTGGTTAAAGTGGGAACGAAGCTCGTTCTTTCACTCTTTGAACCTACGGAAAAAACAAAAGTGCATTAGAAATATTATTAATATCATAAAATATTTCAAATTATAAGATAAGGAATTCCCAACGTACCTCAACGATTGCATCGCGTCCGCCCAATGCTGCTTATGTTCTGCAATCTCGAAGTATGTCTGAAAGATAATATTTTATTAGTTTTATAATTATAACAATACCGAAAATTATTAAATATTACGTAAAATAAATTAAATTTTTTAAATTACTCACCGACGCGGCGTTGTTCACCTCCCTCTTGATCTCTTCGGGCACATCAGCCCACCGCGTCCACAACATAAGGACTCTGTCCCTAATCAGTGCCTCCACGCAACCCGTGTAGTCGCGGCGTTTTTTCCCCTGAACCTCCTGATTAGGAGGTTCGTTGATCCGGATCCTCCCGCTGCTCTCAACAGTTCTCCTGAGCGTGTCGAAACATATGACACCTCTCGTATTCCTCGTTGAACTGCTAGCGGCTGTCCCTATCACATAAACGACGATTGGTTAATAAAATTAAATATTAGTGCGTTAATTTTAATAAAACATTTAATTAATAAAATCAAATGTTACCTGAACTGGATGACTCGTCTGTCGACTTTCCTTTTCTCCTCGCCGAAATCAGGAGGTCAGGGTTCTCAAATGGCTGTTGCTGGTATGCCTCCGCAGCACTCACGTACTGAGGCATAACAGGCCATATGGACACACCTCGAAAGTCAACCTCGGGTATCGCAGAAATGTTGTACGGGAGGTAGAGCTGATTTGGGAAAGTAGGCCCCTCAGTCGAGTCAGCAGCAGACGTCGTCGGACTCGTCATCGGCTCCCGATGAACCTCAGGCATACGGACCTGAGGAACGTCTGTAGCTATCTCGTCCTGAAATAGCTGCCTACTGAACCTCGGAGCATCTGGCCCGACAAGGGGACGTGAACTGCTCGACGGTCGCCCCGCCTGGAGAAGGGTCTGGTGCCGAGAACCTCTCTCCTCCGCGGCTGGGATGAATCCACAGGCCTCCGCGGCTGGGATGAATCCACACTCCTCCGCGGCTGGGTAGTGGTCCTCTCAGGCTGGCTAAGGGTCCTGTCGGACTCTGCGGAACCGGCGGAACTTCCAGAACCCCTGGATCTGGAACGACGACCTCCGAAGAACTGTCTGAATACATCGGCCATCTGCAGCTTGAGGCATTAATACATTAATTAATATTAAATTATATTACATTAAATAACAAATTCTAATTAATATAATAACCAATAATACTAACATATTTCAAAACATACTAACAAATTAATATTTAAATTTGTACTAATTTTAAATAATACTAACCATTAACCTAAATATAACTATTTATATACAAATATAACTATATTTCATTATTAACATATATATATAAATACAAATAACCATTTATATATTAAAAAAAATATATAACAATTTATATAAGTAAAATTAAATATATAACAAATATATAACAATTTATTATATAACAATTTATATAATTACAATTAAATATATAACAATTTCTATACCTAAATTATAACAAATATATAACAATTTATTATATAACAATTTATATAATTAAAATAAAATATATAACAAATATATAACAAATTGTTAAAATTAAATTTATTAACAAATATATAACAATTTATATAATTAAAATTATATATATAACAATTTATAAAATTAAACTAAATTGAAAAAAAAAAAATTAACCGGATCGGAGGAGGAGGAGGAGGAGGCCGGCCGGAATAGCTTGAGGAAGGAGGACAATCGGAGGAGGATCGGAGGATGAGGCCGGAATTGGAGGAGAGTTTAGGCGCCGATTTGAGGAGGAGGAGGAGGAGGAGCAGCGCGGCGGAAACGAAATCTTTGCGGCAGATTGGAGCAGCAGCAGGAGGAGGAGGAGGAAGAGAGGAAAAAGTCGGCTAGGGTTCTACAGTTTCTGATTTATACCCGAAAGAATAGCCGACGATTAAAAAAGATTTCGTCGGCTATTCTTAACTATAGCCGACGAAAACTTTAACATCGTCGGCTATACTTTGAATGTCGTCGGCTATTCTTTGAATGTCGTCGGCTATACTTTAGGAGATCAGCAGCCGTCTGATCTGAGCCATCCAACGGCGGACAATGAAAAGGCGCGGATCGCAAGAGTTTAGCCGACGAATTCAAATATTTCGTCGGCTATACTTTGGAAAATCAGCAGCCGTTGGATCTGAGCCGTCCAACGGCGGACAATAAGCGGATCGCAAGAGTTTAGCCGACGACATATAATTTTCGTCGGCTAAACTGTTGGTCAAACCTCTAAACGCTTTAAAACGGAAATTAGTCTAGTTAGACGACGGTTTTTGGCCTGACCTTCAACAGATAATAGTTTCAAATCGATGAGACGCAACTAATCGTTTAAAAATTTTCCTCAAAATATTTACCAAACGTCAGGCTACCCATAGGAAAACGGAAGTAAAAAACAGTTAACCGCAACATTCGACACACAGATTTTGTCAGAATCTTATCATTTTTCAACCGTAGACGTATTTCATTATTTCGGTCATATCTTATTTGACGACATATTTGCATTTGAAGAGTGTACGTATAGTAACTATTTGAAACTATACATTCACTTAAACACTTAGTAAACAAGTTAAGCAACATTAGTGCATATGTTCCGATTTTGAATGTGAAAGTTTGGAAAATCTATTCCAACTGTCAGATATCACCGTTAAGATTAAATACATGTATGAAAAAAAATTCAACTACATCTGGCAACGTTAAAGGCTCGATCGGGATGGTCAACCGGGTGAGTCAACCCTTTAAACGCTTAGAAATTGTAATTGGCCTGTCTAAATGACGTTTTTTTGCCTGACCTTCAACAGATAATAGTTTCAAATCGATGTGACGCAACTAATCGTATAAAAACTTTTCTCAAAATATTTACCGAACGTCAGGCTACCTATAGGAAAACGGAAGTAAAACACAGTTAACCGCAACATTCGGCACACAAATTTTGTCGGAATCTTGTCATTTTTCAACCGTAGACGTATTTCATTATTTCGGTCATATCTTATTTGACGACATATTTGCATTTGAAGGATGAAGCAATGGTTTGTCGATAGTGATAGAAAATGGAAGGTGGTCTTTTTTTGTTTTTTTTTTAAATCATAGCCGACGAAATCAAACATAGTACTCGTCGGCTATTCTTTTGTCGTTTTCTGTCTAAAATAAAATATGTATTTTTCAATATAGTTTTGGCCGACGAAATCACGCATTTTTCGTCGGCTATTCTTTGAAAAAAATAAAAAAATCAGTGGTGTTACACCTCTCGTATTCCTATGTCCTGTTCATATATAACCAAAATTGAACATAAAAAAAAGAACAAAATACTAGTCACTCCTCCAACTTTCACTGACTCGACAGTTTAGTCCTTAAGGTTTCAATTTCAACAGATCACTCCTCCTACAACTTCAATTTCAACAGATCACTCCTCCAACTACATATTTGAAATTGAAACCTTAAGGACTAAACTGTCGAGTTAGTGAAAGTAGGAGGAGTGATCTGTTGAAATTAAAACCTTAAGGACTAAAC
The DNA here is from genome assembly GCA_963682095.1 of Potentilla sterilis. Taxonomy (NCBI): domain Eukaryota; kingdom Viridiplantae; phylum Streptophyta; class Magnoliopsida; order Rosales; family Rosaceae; genus Potentilla; species Potentilla sterilis. Next base: position 23,088,687 of record OY821760.1, read on the forward strand.
TGTCGAGTCAGTGAAAGTTGGAGGAGTGATCTGTTGAAATTGAAACCTTAAGGACTAAACTGTCGAGTCAGTGAAAGTTGGAGGAGTGACCAGTAGTTTATCCTAAAAAAAACAGAAACCCAACAGTCAACATATTTCAAATTTTTTTTTAAGAGGTTTGTAACCCAGCCTATGCTGGGAGGCTCATCCCCACGCCCGTTCATTAGAAAAAAGTGGATTACAAATGAAAGGATTACATCATCTAAATTACTTAATCCGTCGGATTGTAATCGGAATCATCGGATGAGTCTTCTTCGGTTTCTGAATTGCTCGATAGGGGTAATCTATGTCGTTCCTCACCTCTAGAGTCCTCGTTAGTTTCTTCATTTGGATCAACATCAACAAGCAGTGGCTCTTCACGTCGAATTCGCACCGGCGTGTCTAGGCGAATAAAAGAGGAGTCAGGAATACCGTTTGAGTTGGGCTCTTGATACGCGGTGTCCCCTTCCTCGTTCTCTTCAGCCAGTACTCCAAGTGTAGACGCCCGGTAAATGTTGCGATGGTGGATAGTGTTGACTACTTTCCACGGGTCACCCTTGGCGAGATCATCAAGATAAAACACTTGTTTCACCCATGTGGCTAAAAGGAACTGGTCGTCCTCACACCATGATGTACTAGTGTTCACAGAAGTTATGCCGTATTGATCGGTTTTCATGCTCTGCGGTCGTGTATCAAACCATCTACACTTGAAAAGGTGCACTTTCATGCCTTCCCCATAATGCAGTTCCACAACTGAATGGAGAACACTGTAATAGTCAACTCCATCATCCCCACCATGTGCCATAACCCCAGAATTTTGTGTTTTCAGTCTGAGGTCTCTCTCTTCACATCGAAATAACACACCATTCACCTTGCACGTCGCATAAACTTTTGAATAGACCGGCTTCATCGCCAGAAGTCTGAGTTCGTGCGACCAATTTGGGTGATTATCATTTTTAATAAGGTCCATCTGCAACCATCAGAATCAACTGTAAATATGAATAATTATACACAATAATATATAAATACGTATAGAATAGTGTTAAAGTTACGTACCCAGCGGCCGAAATACTCTGCGAATGTCCGGTTGTGGTAATCGAGATCCCCTCCTACTTGGTCACAGTTTAGATGCATGTTCTTCCAAAATTGAACTTCTGGACAGTTAATTAGTACCCACCAATGTGCAATGGCTACCTCATAAACTTTCAACTTGTAGGAAACTGGCATGTTTCCACCGAGTACTGATGGAGCTATTATCCAAGCACATTGTACCTGCAAAACAACTTCGTACAAATATTACCCTCTTGTTTCATCGTTAGTATAGGACAAGTAGGGATCGTTCAGTCAGGGGAAATCAAGGGCGTTCAATCACATAAAGCATTACAAAATCATATTGGGGGTTTGAAATTTGATTCTATATTACTGAAAATTACGAAAATAAATCCTAAATTATATATTTACATATGATCAACATCTTTCACACAATACACATCACACAAAAACTCACATGCACATAACAAACCGATCAAAGACAATAATACGGCAGCAACTTTATTGAATCCGATTTCATGCAATTTAGTTCTAATTATAACTAGAGCCCTTCGTGGTTCATCTAATCATTCAAAACTCCTCAATTATTTAGAATTAGCTTCATGCATAACCCTAAACATAGTGCTAATCAGTTTAAAGACACTTCGTGTAGAAATTAAACCAAGAAACACATAAGCACAATGAGTCGAATTAGAAACATGCAACAAGTATGGTGTTACCTCACCTTGCTTCAACATGCATATTTTCTGAATTACTCTATCCCTTAGAACCAATACAAGATAAATCAACTTCGTGTATAACTTACCTCATATTTGTGGTTCGGTAACATAAAGAATTAAACCCAAGATCAGCCTAGCTAAAGCTTCACTTAACCCTAAAACTTGTTGTGCATACGAATTCAGAAAATAAACCAAATAAAATCATCAAATCATCAAACAAAGTTACTGCCCTATTACCATACAATCAATTCATCATACACATGTTCATCAATTAGATAAAAAGAAAACCAAAACACATAACAGAATTTCTAAAATCCAATGTAAAATTAATAAAACCAAATAACAAACCACAAATCCTTACAAACTTCATAGACAAAGTTAAGTAATTATACAGAAAATTACAAGCCATGAGAGATGAGTGAATCACACTTTAAAAGAAACCTTGAAGAGGAATCGGCAAAGGAAGATTCGGTGGGATGATGTCTTACGATCGGAAGTGGTGGTGAATGGTGGAATCGGCTTGAATTTTCTTTGGGATTTGTGGTGCTAATTGGACAGAGTTTCGGCTAGTGAAAAGTGAGAGAGAAGATATCCTTTTTCTATGTAAAAATCGTCCAATATATAGAGGCCAAAGGGTGGCTGCAACTAGGGTTCACAAAACCTAGTTTTTCTCAAACTTATCCTGCTGGCAGATTTGACCTTCGAGTGAAGATTATGGAATATCTTTCTCTAGAAAATATATATTGAGGTGATTCCAGTTGGGTTGGAAACTAGACTCCCGTATCTTTCTATCCATATAAGGCTAGAACTCTGATTCATTGTGAGCTGTCCGGGAGAGTCCGTGGAAGTTGGATGATGTGCACAGGAATTCTGCCGAATTTGATCAGGATTTGTTGCGATTCTTCCTCTATTTTCTGCCGAAAATTCCCAAGATAATGACTGAATAATTGAGTAATATCTCTTTAGGTTTTCCATGAATTAATTCAGCCAAAAAATCTTGCACAAAGGATGGAATTCAGTCCACATTCGTAAGCCAAATCCATGTAGAACTCGGTTTAGGTTTTGTTCTTTCGGCAGACTTGACCTTCGTGCATTCAAACCGGCATAACGTTTTGCTTAGGAAAGATTTTTCTGCGATTCTAAGTCTCAGGGAAACTAGACTCGTAGAGCTTTCCAACGGTGTATGGGACGTTCTCTGGTTCCAAGCGATGTGTCCCACAGAAATTCCGGAAATCAGGACACAGTCCCAGGAAAATCCTGGTAGTCCCTGGTGATCTTTGCTCAAACTGCCAAGTTGCAGCCTTCATTTGGGTAACTTCCCGAACTCCAATTGATCTGAAATTTTGACACAATACACTTTAGCCTCCCAATTAAATGCACACCAAATTTCATCAAATTTGGAAAAGGATTGGTCAGTTTAGCACAGGCCTCAATATCACAAAAACAACATATTTTGCACTTTTTCCTTAGATTTCATTACTTAGTCGGTTTTTTGACAATTAAGCACACTTTCTCCAAAACTCTACCAAAAGGGACACTAAACTAAAATATGACTCTATCTTACAACAATAAGGGTTAAGCATTGGATAAATGGGGGTAAAAACATATTAAGAACGTCGCATTTTATGCTCCTATCAACTACCCCACACTTAGCTTTTGCTGGTCCCTTAGCAAAACAAAATATAAGACTCTACTAAAACTACTACTGCCCCTAAATAATTGTCTCAGGATCTTCAAAACACATAGCTTTCAAGTTTACGCATTCTAATGTAAGCACATAAATTCCAAGCGTCATAGATAGTAATCATGATATGAATAAGTCAGAAGTGAGAAAAATAAGCATGTAAACATGTTAAGTTGATCCAATCCTCCTCACTAGGCATACTCTCTTCTTTTCACACATGATTATGGCAATATTCACTCAAGGTATATGCAAGAGAACAGATTGTAAGGCAACAAATAGCTTGCATATTTCATCAAATAAAAGCACTTTGTGAATAGTATTTTCTGGAAAATCTCATGTAACAATTATGTGCACGAATGGACCAAAACTATATGCTTACTCTTGAGAAAATCTCCACAATCAAAGTTTACCAATCTAAAGAATCATGAAAAGATCATAGAGGTGATAATGGGATTAGGCATAAGGAATTCGAATTTAGAATAGTGGTGATAAAATGTCACCAAGACTTAGCAAAGCTCAAAACTCCTTATGACTCCAATTAAAGGGCCAAATTTCATCATGTTGGACCCAAACTTCATTCTTTTCTTTCTCAAAACATAGTGAACAAGGACAAAGGTCAAGTATATCAATAATAGACCTTCAATTATCAAACAATCTCCAATTTCACAACAAGAACTCAATCCAAACTTTTCTTTTCTTTTGCCGCAACCTTTTCTTTGTTCTTCTTTCGGATCGAATTTTATTTTCATTTCTTTTCTGTCCGATATCTCTTTAATTTCTTTTTGTTTCGGCAACACATATATTTCTTTTTATAATTTTGGATTGGCTCACCCCACACTTGCTTCAAATCATCACTTCAACTCACAATTCCACAATAAAATTCAGCTTTACCAAATCTTGACAACAATGGTAAGGATAAACTATTCTAAGTTCAAGGAATGTGTATCATGGTGATGAAATAAAATGGCTCAATGTTAGCTCAATGGGGTTAAAACTAAGGAGTCCCACGACGGGCACAAATTAGGCATAAGCTTTATTTGACATTGGTGGTCATCCTAACATGATCTTTTCAATTCTTTTCAAAATCAAGGCATTTCATGAATAATAGTCTCAAAAATTGTCAAGAGCAAGTTCTAGCATTCTAGAGTTCATTAAAAGCTATAGTACATAGTCATTGAATAATCAAAGAATAATGAAGTTTTGAAAAATTCTGCCCATTTTTTTATATTTATCGCTCATGAAGAAAGTATATGGCATCAAAGCTCACACAGGTTATTATGGAACAAAATCAACACAACATGCATGCTTATTACACAAATAAATCCAAGTCTCAAATGTTCATATCAATCACAATGTCTATGAAACTCACAATTAATTCTCATGATTATGCAAAACCATCATCTATGTACTCAAAGATATAATCATCATAGACTATTAGGGGCACCTTAAGACTCAAACAAAACAAAAATCAAATAAAAGCAACGAAATTTTTTTTTTAATTTTCTTAATTTTCTGATTTTTTTATTTTCTGTTTCTTTTAATGACTCAAACAAAAGACTCAAAACAAAAACAAACATGTGAAACATGTACCACTACCCCACACTTAGAAAATTACATTGTCCTCAATGTAAACCAGAAATAATGTTGTAATTTCTAAGCATATGATAAAATTCACAAATTTCACATTTATACAATTCAACCATAAGAGTGTAGGGATTTGGAAATTCAAACTCTCGTTGATGGCTCCTTCACAATTTTGGTTGAAATGGGTTGCCTCCCATGCAGCGCTTAATGTTTATAATCTACTCAGCCTAGACTCTTCACTTCTTAATCAAGTTGTGGGCGACGCCTTTTGGAGTGTACACCTCCAAATTCGTGCCTCCTTACAATGGTTATCAAAAATTGATCTATGATTACTTCACTCTTCAACTGCATCACATCAAGATAAAGAAAATTAGAAGAGTGGAGATGAGAGTTCAAAGAATAAGTTAGTAATGAGTTAGTGAATTAGCTAAAGTTAGAAGTTAGTATATAAATATACAACAATCAGCTAAGTAGAATTTAAATGTAAATCATGAACACAAGTTTGGAGTATGGAGTCTCATTTCTTGCAACACTTGTCGTCCTTCCTAAGTCAATGAGAGCTTCAATCAACTATTTACAATGTAATTCTTCACCTCTTCCTTATGATCTGCAACTAACAATTAAACTCTACAAGAATCAACATGTATAGGTTAGAAAGAATGAGTTAGAATAAGTTACAGTATAGGTTAGAAATAAGTTAGAAGTAATATGTACAAGTTAAAAAAAAAAAAAAAAAAAAAAAAACTGTTCACGACACTATTACGATTTCACTGTTTACCATCACTATTCACGATCACTGTTCACAGAAAAAAATTTCAAGAGATCATACAATGACACACGAAATTTACAAAGTTACAAAGTAACACTTCACGAATCAAAACATTATAATTTCCCCGGCAACGGCGCCAAAAATTGATGGAGCTATTATCCAAGCACATTGTACCTGCAAAACAACTTCATACAAATATTACCCTCTTGTGTCATCGTTAGTATAGGACAAGTAGGGATCGTTCAGTCCGGGGAAATCAAGGGCGTTCAATCACATAAAGCATTACAAAATCATATTGGGGGTTTGAAATTTGATTCTATATTACTGAAAATTACGAAAATAAATCTAAATTATATATTTACATATGATCAACATCTTTCACACAATACACATCACACAAAAACTCACATGCACATAACAAACCGATCAAAGACAATAATACAGCAGCAACTTTATTGAATCCGATTTCATGCAATTTAGTTCTAATTATAACTAGAGCCCTTCGTGGTTCATCTAATCATTCATAACTCCTCAATTATTTAGAATTAGCTTCATGCATAACCCTAAACATAGTGCTAATCAGTTTAAAGACACTTCGTGTAGAAATTAAACCAAGAAACACATAAGCACAATGAGTCGAATTGGAAACATGCAACAAGTATGGCGTTACCTCACCTTGCTTCAACATGCATATTTTCTGAATTACTCTATCCCTTAGAACCAATACAAGATAAATCAACTTCGTGTATAACTTACCTCATATTTGTGGTTCGGTAACATAAAGAATTAAACCCAAGATCAGCCTAGCTAAAGCTTCACTTAACCCTAAAACTTGTTGTGCATACGAATTCAGAAAATAAACCACATAAAATCATCAAATCATCAAACAAAGTTACTGCCCTATTACCATACAATCAATTCATCATACACATGTTCATCAATTAGATAAAAAGAAAACCAAAACACATAACAGAATTTCGGAAATCCAATGTAAAATTAATAAAACCAAATAACAAACCACAAATCCTTACAAACTTCATAGACAAAGTTAAGTAATTATACAGAAAATTACAAGCCATGAGAGATGAGTGAATCACACTTTAAAAGAAACCTTGAAGAGGAATCAGCAAAGGAAGATTCGGTGGGATGATGTCTTGCGATCGGAAGTGGTGGTGAATGGTGGAATCGGCTTGAATTTTCTTTGGGATTTGTGGTGCTAATTGGACAGAGTTTCGGCTAGTGAAAATTGAGAGATAAGAGATCCTTTTTCAGTGTAAAAATCCTCCAATATATAGAGGCCAAAGGGTGGCTGCAACTAGGGTTCACAAAACCTAGTTTTTCTCAAACTTATCCTGCTGACAGATTTGACCTTCGAGTGAAGATTATGGAATATCTTTCTCTAGAAAATAGATATTGAGGTGATTCCAGTTGGGTTGGAAACTAGACTCCCGTATCTTTCTATCAATATAAGGCTACAACTCTGATTCATTGTCAGTTGTCCGGGAGAGTCCGTGGACGTTGGATGACGTGCACAGGAATTCTGCCGAATTTGATCAGGATTTGTTGCGATTTTCTTCCTCTATTTTCTGCCGAAAATTCCCAAGGTAATGACTGAATAATTGAGTAATATCTCTTTAGGCGCGGATCGCAAGAGTTTAGCCGACGAAATATAATTTTCGTCGGCTAAACTTAGAGAATAGCCGACGATTTAAAAGATTTGGTCGGCTATTCTTTGAACATCGTCGGCTATACTTTGGAAAATCAACAGCCGTTAGATCTGAGCCATCCAACTGCGGACAATAAAAAGGCGCGGATCGCAAGAGTTTAGCCGACGACATATAATTTTCGTCTGCTAAACTATAGGTCAAACCACTAAGTCAAACCTCTAAACGTTTAAAAACAGAAATTAGTCTAGTTAAACGACGGTTTCTGGCCTCACCTTCAACAGATAATAGTTTCAAATCAATGAGACGCAACTAATCATATAAAATTTTTACAAAATTGATTTAACGAACGTCAGGCTACCCATAGGAAAACGAAAGTAAAAAACAGTTAACCGCAACATTCGGCATACAGATTTTATCGGAATCTTGTCATTTTTCAACCGTAGACGTATATCATTATTTCGGTCATATCTTATTTCACAACATTTTTGCATTTGAAGAGTCTACGTACAGTAACTATTTGAAACTATACATTCACTTAAACACTTAGTAAACAAGTTAAGGAACATTAGTGCATATGTTCTGATTTTGAATCTAAAAGTTTAGAAAATCTATTCCAACCGTCAGATATCACCGTTAAGATTAAATACATGTATGAAAAAAAATCAAACTTCAGCTGACAACGTTAAAGGCTCGATCGGAACGGTCAACCGGGTGAGTCAAACATCTAAACGCTTAGAAATGGTAATTGGACTGTCCAAATGACGTTTTTTGGCCTGACATTCAACAGATAATAGTTTCAAATCGATGAGATGCAACTAATCGTATAAAAATTTTCCTCAAAATATTTACCGAAGGTAACACTAACATTAGGGAAACGAAGGAATAAAACCTTTGACCGCATCAAATTTTCCTCAGATTTTATCGGAATCTTGTCATTTTTCAACTGTAGACGTATTTCATTATTTCGGTCATATCTTATTTCACAACATTTTTGCATTTGAAGGATGAAGCAATGGTTTATCGTTAGTGATAGAAAATGGAATATGGTCATTTTTTGTTTTTTGTTTTTTTTAAATCATAGCCGACGAGAGACTCGTACTCGTCGGCTATTCTTTTGTCGTTTTCTGTCTAAAATAAAATATGTATTTTTCAATATAGTTATAGCCGACAAAATAATGAATTTTTCGTCAGCTATTATGAGTACAGCCGACGAAATAACAAATTTTCGTCGGCTATTATATGAAAAAAAAAACAGTTGGCAAGGAAGTTCAAGCAAAGTTCAGTTGGCAGTGCTGTTTATCTGCACCGAAAACTATACTCTGTTTCGAAGGACTGGAAACCCTCTGACTAAAATGAAAAAATGGATGAGTTGGTCGAGACGATAGACTTGAATGAAGGAATCAAGGCAAAAGTTAACCGCAACATTCGGCACACAGATTTTATCGAAATCTTGTCATTTTTCAACCCCTCAATGTATTTCATTATTTCGGTCATATCTTATTTCACAACATTTTTGCATTTGAAGGATGAAGCAATGGTTTATCGTTAGTGATAGAAAATAGAATATGGTCATTTTTTGTTTTTTGTTTTTTTAAATCATAGCCGACGAGAGACTCGTACTCGTCGGCTATTCTTTTGTCTTTTTCTGTCTAAAATAAAATATGTATTTTCAATATAGTTATAGCCGACGAAATAATGAATTTTTCGTCGGCTATTATGAGTATAGCCGACGAAATAACGTGTTTTTCGTCGGCTATTATATGAAAAGGTAAAAAAAATCTGTAGGTTTACACCTCTCGTATTCCTATTTCCTGTTCATATATAACCAAAATTGAACATCAAGAAAACAGAAACCCAGCAATCAACATATTTCAAATTTTTTTTCTTCTTCATGCACATCCACAGAGGAAGGTTGTAAGGTACCAAAATCACCGGCCATATACTGTATGAAAGACTCATGGTGCCGAAAGGGTTGAACCCGTCGGTTGAGAGCCCGAGCCTGACGTTTCTGACATCTGACGCAAAATGAGGAAACTCATTGTTTATATGCTTTCAAGCCGCTCCGTCAGAGATGTGTGTCATGATATCTGCGTCTCCCAAGTCCCGCTCACCGTGCCATCTCATAGCTTTTGCGGTGGTTTCTGACATGTAAAACCGCTCAAGCCTATCTCTCAACGTAAAATACCGAAGCACTTTCACAGGTTTCCTATTACCTGCTCCCGTCAACTTATATCGGTCAGAATGACATATCGGACATGCGTCAAGGCTAGCAAGGTCATTCCCTTCTGCATCTTTACCCCAGAAGAGAACGCAGTCAAATGCGCATGCATGAATCTTAATGTAGGAAAGCCCTAGATCTTTGAGGATACTTCGGACCTTACGGTGATTGGTAGGATTACGATGACCCTCCTCCAACAACGAAGAAGTGTACTGTAGATATTCATCCACTTGCCTGATAGTCGATTTTGTCTCGACTTTAATCCTCATTACCTCCATCACACTTTGAAGAACTGTCTTCTCAGAACTTGAAGACACAGGGGTCTGTTGCAATGCAATCAGTTTGTTGTACTTGTCAAAGGCAGCAGTGTTGACAACTTGTGGGAAGGGCTGCACCGGGTCATGCATATATTGTTCTCCACGTACACCGCTTTCAAAAGGAAACACGTCGTTGACTAATGCCATTGTTGGATCGTTGGATGTACTACTACTGCCCGCCTCAAAAAACTGCCCATGATCATGCGATCCATCTAATGATGGCTCACCGTGATATATCCAACGTGTGTACTTCGGCCAAAACCCATTACTCTTTAGGTGCTCCCATACTGTCTTAATCGGAAATCGACACATATGACTGCAACACCTACATTTATTGCACGGGCAATAATGGTATTCATTCCCGTTTGTATTTTCCTCGACGAACTACAAAAAATTCACAACTCCTGTAGTGTATCGTCGGTCATGCCTTGGAAGCGAAATTCAACTCTTATCCGGATCCATATATAGCCTGAAAATAATATATATATATATATATATATATATATATATAACTTTAATTAATAAGAAATTAATTAACACATACATATATATATATATATATATAAATCCTTAATAATTAATTACATTACAATATATATTATTATCAACATCAACTCATATATATATATATATACCATTAACAACCATTATTTAAGTTACACTATATATCAACCATTATTTAAGTTAATTACACTATCAACAACCATTAATTAACATATATATATATATATATAATTAAACTCCACAAACACATGCGCGCGCGCACACACACACACACACACACATATATATATATATATATATATATATTTTAACACTAATTAAAATAACATCAAATTAAAACACATAATTAAACTCTAACTTAAAATCAACTCAACTACAACTCAAAATCAACATATATACATACATTCTAACACTAAAACAACAACAAAACAAAAAATCACTTACTAAATCAAAATCACTAAAACTCAAAATCAACTCAACTAAAACTCAAAATCAACATATATACACATATACGTATCTATATATAGCTCCACAATGTAAGAGAGGACGGATTTCAACAATACCCACAGATTTTTCACTCTTTCTCCCGTTTTTTTTCGTTTTTTTTAAATGAGCAGCTGCTGTCTAGATCTGAAAATATATAGACTTATAGCCGATGAAAACGTCAATTTCGTCGGTCAAAATTTCAAAAGTTTTCGTCGGCTAATGTTTCAGAGAAAGGCCGACGAAAATCCAAATCGTCGACTGAAATTTGAATATAGCCGACGATTTTTGTTTATACCAACGAAAAAAAAGGAACGTCGGCTATTCCCAAACTATGGCCGACGATTTTGTTTTTCTACCGACGAAAAATAAAATCGTCGGCTATTCGTTGGAATTACCGACAAAAATTTTTAGTCGTCGGCCGTTTTTTTTTTATTTCGTCGGGAAAAGCCTTTTTTCTGATAGTGGAGGACAACATATATAATTGCATGTTTGGTCAAGCATCTCAATCCGCTACTTGAATTAATGCAAAAGAAAATTGAAGAAAACCCTAGCACTAATTTAAAAGACTGCAGAGATCTAGCTACCCTTATTACAATGTTATTGTTCAACTAACAAACAATTCTGATGAAGATTGTTAGATCTTCTATACCTCTGAATTGCACATTGTATATGTTCCAAGGCTACGGACACCTCACTTCTGTACAATCCTAAACAATTTATAGTGTAATTTTGGATAGCTAAAGCAGCAAACTGTCCCGTGTGACAATGAGATAGAAATAGAAAGATTCAGCATAGTGAATTAGCCTGATTTGGAAAATGACAATATATTAACAGTAAAACCGTCTCGGAAGTTAAGTATAAAGTAATTGACAAGACAAAACAATAATTAAGAAATAAGGTCCCCTGATTAGTGTTCACTAATTGACACAAATGATCAAGGTCCCATGATTAAACTCGAGAGAAATAAACCAAAGGAAACACTCGGAAGATCTGGCTACAGGAGTGGGACTGTGGGAGCTAGGAGACGAGCCCTCCAAAGATTTATCGAAGCCTAAACAAACTCTCAAATTATCGAAATCAAACTATTCACTGACTTTCTCATTCTCTAGCTTTCGTCCATCTCAACCGTACCTCTCAATTCCAGATAATACTCAATCGTTAAACAATCGATCACTCTCATGTTCTTATCTCCCCGCACAATCACTCCTACTTTGTGTCTAATTGTTCTCATAAAAACACAATGTAGGTCGTCTCATTTCTGGGTCTTAAATCGATCCGCCACTGCTCGGAAGTACATATATATATTGATTGTTATATGCTAGGAGAGAGATGCGTGTTTACATCATTGACATCACGTATCGATAAGCTTTTTCTAACCTAGCTCATTAACCACGCTTTTTGTAGGGGTAATTTGTTTAAAGTTGCATGATCGATATCAGAGCGTATATATTACAACAAGAATAATAATAAAAACTGGTAATAAGAAGTTTGTATCTTGGTTTAGAGACGTACTCTGGGTTTTTTACCTCACGGAATTTTACATCATAATAATTAGCACGTAATTTAATTTGCCTGCAGCATAGTAATTGTGTGATATATGCTTACATAACTAATCAGTTGATTATATATTGTTGATCAACTGAATTAACAAGACACTTAATGATATATGCGTACTTAATGAATTATTTTTAAATAAATACAACGTAAATTTCATATATAAAAAGACATATGTGGCCTAGCACTATTTGGTCTAGTGGTATGGCCTCCCCTTTGCAAGTGGGAGGTTGTGACTTTGACTCACACATAATTTTAAAGAAAAAAAGATTAATGGATTCAACAAAGTCACCTTGATCCAATGATTCTCCTTTGGAAACTATTGAACCGTAGGCTATAGTGGCACTCTTTTTTGGCTCTTGAACCCCCCTCGCAGGAGCGATTGAGTCTGATTGCAAAGTATATTGAGTTCTCAATTGCTGCATTTTACCTAGTTTCATCAGAAGATTGAATTGAATCACCAGTAGTAGTATTTTTTTTTTTTTTTTGAGAAGAATCAGTAGTAGTATCTTGATTAGCCCACTTTGTGTAATAACCCGAAAATTTGTATCAACAGTAGATCACTATATTATTCATTACATTTACATTGTTCAAAATGTTTTCATTTTAGAAAATTAAATGCACCATTAGCACCCACGTACGAGATAGTGAGTTATTCTTTTACGTTGTTGAGTTTGAGATCATTATAAATTTTTTTTTTTGCCTGACGAGTCGCGTAACCGGGGTTCCACAACTGCGCAATTTAAAAAACCCTGCAAAATCGTCATTAGTATAAGATAAGTAGGGATCGTTCAGTCCGGGGATACTGAAGGGTAATCAAATTATTAAGCGTTGACAAAACATACATATAAACATATATACATCAAAACATGAAACCAAATTATGGGGGGTTGAAAAGAGATTCGGCTATCATCCTAGACACGAAATTAAATCCTAAAACTAATATTTACAAGTGATCGACATCTTTCACACAAACTTTCCACACAAAAGCAATCATAACATGCAATAAACAAAAGTAAGGAAACAAGACAACAAGTTCGGCATATTCAAGACTCAACTTTGTTCCAACCTAACTAGTGCCGGAAGAGGTTCACTAATTGATTTAAGACTTCACAAGTACTTAAGACTTTGACAAGCGCATCACCCTAATCTTTATGCTAACCAATTTTAATGCACGAAGAGTAGACACTAAAACAAATTAACACTTAATTAAGCACAAAAGTCTTTTTAGTCGGAGACACGTTAACAAGTAAGGCGTCACTCTTCTCATTTCGACATGCAAATCCCAAGAATTACTCTATCTCTAGGCAGCAACATAAATCAAGACCGCGAAGGGCTAGACTCAACCTATGTTACTACGCGAATGAAATTGACACCTAGACAACAACCATGGTGTTTCAATTGCATCTAAACATCTCTTCCGGTTACACACGAATTCAAGAAATTAACCAAGTAAAAGAAAAGAATCAAATTGAAACATGCTTCCTTAAAACCTAACTTACAATTTACTACATGAAACGTTTATATGTCTTTTATAAAACAATGCATCCGAATTCTTAAGTTAAGAAAACAAAACCAAGAAACATAGACAAAGTTTATAACTAACATACAAAACCAAAATTCAAACCAAGTTATACATAGACATATAATCAGATATCATAAAAACATACAATCTACATAGATATAGAGTTGTAAAACTATAAAATTACAAGCCATGGAAATGATGGAGGATTCGGCAAGGATAGGGTGATTTGGAAGTGGTGGTGATGTGTTTTTGGCTTGTTATTCTACATAGGATTTATGGTAGAATATTTAGTAAAGCTTTAGACTTGTGCTTCGGCTTAAGATGTGAAGAGATGTGATGCTTTTTCTGTCCATAAGTCGTGCTTTATATAGAGGAAGTCTTGGGAGAGAATCAACAGCAATTGAATCTGATTAGGTTAAGGAATCCTGATTCGGCAGATATGACCTTCGTGTAAAGAATATAGAATATCTCTCTCTAGAAAATAGCTATTGAAGTGATTCCAATTGATTTGGAAACTAGACTCTCGTAGCTCTCTATCCATATATGGCTCGAAATCTGGTTCATTGTGAGCTGTCCTGGAGAGTTCGTAGAAGTTGGATGACGTGCACCTGAATTTACCCGAGTTTAATCAGGATTCTTCTCGTAATTCTCTCATTTTCTCTTCTGATTTCTTTTCCGATTTTCTTCATGGATCACAGCTGAAATTTCTTCATGGACTTCTTGATGGACTCAGCAACATCCCTTAATGGCAATGCCTAACTTGCCAAGTGAGTCATGAAAAGGTTTACTCGAAAGAGCCTTCGTAAGAATATCAGTCAACTACTCTTTTGTAGGGACAAACGGGAATAAATGACTTGTCCATCCAGCTTCTCTTTAATGAAATGCCGATCTACCTCAACATGTTTTTTACGATCATGTTGAACGTACATGATTATGAGCAATCTCAATAGCAGCTTTATTATCACAATAAAGCGGCATAGCCTTTTTCTGCTTGAACCTCAAGTCTTTTAGTAAGTTCCTCAACCACAATATCTCACACAAGCACCGAGTCATTCCTCTATACTTTGCTTTTGCACTAGAACGAGCCACCACCTTCTGTTTCTTACTCTTCCAAGTAACCAAATTACCACCAACAAATGTAAAGTAGCCCGAGGTAGGCCTGCGATCTGTGATATTACCTGCCCAGTCTACATCTGTATAACCAAAGACATCCAAATGACCATTTTTAGAAAATACCAATCCCTTTCCAGGAGCTGACTTCAAATATTGTAAAATATGAAACACATCATCCATATGAGCCTCATTGGGATTATGCATAAACTGGCTCACAATACTAACTGCATAGGCTAAATCAGGTCTAGTGTGAGATAAATAAATTAACCGACCAACTAACCGTTGATATATACCTTACTTTATTTTTGGGAACCTGATCAAAATACTCTACTAATCGATGATTCTGCTCGATAGGAGTATCAGCAGGCTTACAATCAAGCATACCGGTTTCTACCAATAAATCTAGAACATATTTCCTCTGACTCAACACAATACAATCCTTCCCACGAGCAACTTCAATTCCCAGGAAATACTTCAAACTCCCTAAATCTTTTTCTTTTTTCAATACTGAAAAATCAGAAATCAGTCCATCATTTTGCCCACCAAACATATCTTCATAATAACACGATTTCTCCCCAACCACCGGAGGAAGGAAAAAGCAAGAATTTCACTGAATGTAACATCCATGGTTACATAAAACCTCTGGGATGAAGGTGATAACACTTATAGCCTTTCTGAGTAGTATTATATCCGACAAACACACACTTAAGAGCTCTAGCATCCAATTTTGACCTTTGATTCTTATACAAATGAACATCAGCGACACAACCAAAGACACGAGTAGGAAGAGTATTTGATGATGGGATAGACACAATGATAGAACATCAAGCGGAACGCAACCTTTAAGAGGAACTGAAGGAAGACGATTTATAAGATGACACGCACACAACACGGCCTCACCCCAAAGGTACTTAGGCATGTTAGCACTCAATAGGAGAGACCAAGCCATGTCCAGAAGATGACGATTTTTCTGTTCAGACACCCCATTTTGCTCAGGTGTCTGTGGACACGAGGTTTGATGTATGATGCCATGTTGTTGGAAATACTCATGAAACAAATTATTGTCAAATTCACCCCCATTATCAGAATGAAAAACTTTGACATGAGCATCATATTGAGTACGAATCAGATTATGAAACGCGGTAAAGGCAGAAAAAATAGAATCTTTTGTTTTTGTCTTAAGTAACACTAACCATGATATATAATAGAGTAAAATCATCAATGAACAACACAAAGTATCGCATTCCAGAAAGAGTAGGATGTTTAGAAGGACCCCATAAATCCGAATGAATTAACTCAGAAGCCATACTACTAGAATGAGAACTTAAAGGATAACTAGACCTATGAATCTTAGCTAAAGCACAAGTCTCACAATGCAGGCTAGACTCACTAATTCCCAAAAATAACGAAGGCATAGACTTCTTCATAACTCCAAAAGACGGATGGCCTAACCGTCGGTGCCATAGCCGCAACTCACTTAGGTGATCAGAATTCAATGTCAGGGCCAAAAGTTGTTCCGGTGCTTGTGTTGGCTCTGCATACATGCAATCCAAGTGAAACAGTCTCCCCCTTAGGTCTCCCTTGCCAACGATCACCCTGGTGCACAGACTCTGACAAACAACATACATTGGGAAAAATGTTACAGAACACTTATTTTGTTCATTTAACTGAGAGACAGAAAAAATGTGATGAGATAATGGCGGCACATAAAGAACTTCATGCAATATGATGGATGGTGTAACATGAATGGACCCAATACCTAAGACAGGAAAAGACACACCATTGACATTTGACACATGGGATATAGAAGGAGAGGATAAAGATATAAAGAATGATTTATCATAGGTCATATGATTAGAAGCCCTGTAATCAATAATCTAAGTATTGCTACCTATAAAGTCAGAAACATGTAAAGCGATACCAATTTTACCTCGAGTTACATTACCCTTTGAAGGATCTTGTCCTTCAATGCCACCGTAAAAATTAGGGTCTGGCACTAACTGAACTGCTGCTTTACCTCTTTGTCCATCGCTACGTCCTCCACGTCCTCTGGTATTGTTGCTACTTCTCCAACTCGAATTGTTATTAAACTTCTGCAACTTAGGGCAATAGTACTTGGTATGGCCAACTTTTTTGCAATAATTGCAAGTCAGCTGGCTATAATATTAGCTTTGTTGATATCCCTGATTGAACTGGAACTAAAGCAGAACTTCTAATTTGAGGTTGTGATGTAGAGGCAGCTTGAACTGCCAAACCAGAGATCTCAATATGAAGGTTTTGAGCGGCAGTCTTATTGGCTTCATCTCTTCAAATATAGGCAAAAGCTTGCTCCAATGTTGGTAGAGTTGCCAGACGTAATAATTCATTCTTTGCTCCTTCAAAGCGAGGGTCTAAGCCACCGAGAAAGATGTGGACACGCATCTTATCTGGCTCTCTCCGATATGAAGTGATGTCAGCCTCACATGTCATAGGATTAGGGTTTCTATGATCAAGCTCCTGCCAAATTGTCTTCAAGTTTGCATAAAAAGTTGCAACTAAACTGACCACCTTGAGTAATCTTGAACGCCTTAGCGTTTAATTCATGAACACGAGCAAAATCATTCCCATCATAGTATGTAGCAGTAACAACATCCCAGATTGCTTTGGGGGAATCATAATTAGCAAATAATTCCATTACCTCTGGAGTCATCGCCTTGAGGAGAATGCTCATCACATTAATATTTGTCGTATCCCATTCATCAGCTTTGGGTCCTGCAATAGGTCTTGCTATAGTACCGACAACATAACTCTACTTTCTGATCCATTGGATATGAAGCTTCATGAGTCTCTGCCAAAATTGATAATTATTTCTATCGAGTTTTACCCCAAAACTCGAGTTATCGGTAACATTCTGAACAATAACAATCTCTCGATCAACATGACCTTTTTCACCAAATGCACCTGATTCTTCTTGCTTTCCTTCAAAATCGACATATCCAATTTCACTATCTTTTTCTTCCTTCAAACACTCAAATTATCACCTAACACACTGCCAAATTTGGACAAAGGAACCAAAAACAGAATCGGCAAACTAGCAAGAGGAAGCTGTGAGTATATGATTGATCTGCTCCTTACAATATCTTAGACAACAAACAAAACTAAATACTTCCAGGTCCAGCAATTCAACCAATCTCACTCACGATTATGTGAAAGAGAATTAAACCTGGACCACCAATTAAACCAAGTTACGCCTCCAAACTCCAAGCTAGCCAATGATCCAAAAGAAAAACAAAGGAAGAACTCGTAGCAACCAAAAGAACCGAATTCGCAGTGAAAAAAACCCGAGTCCCAATGGATCTCTTGCTCTGATGCCAAGTCAAAGGGAACAAGGCACAATATGAATTTCTTATTTTCATCTTCTCCCAGAACGGGGTATATATACAAAACAAACCTTAACATATTAAGAAACTAATTACAACAAAATAATATACAATATTCACAATTCCTAATACCATACGATATGACTCACGCCAACAATAAATAATCCACAAACGCAGCCATGAGCTTCCTTAGTTGGGCCAGAAACTCATTCTCCTAAAACCGGCAACTTTTCTTCCTTTCCTGCTAGGACTAGGTGTCTTCCTCTTTCCTCATTTGAGCTTCCTCATTGCTTTGCCGAATTTCCCATCTTGGTTTAGCTCAGCGACCTCTCATTTGGTACGTTGGGATCCCTCTTTGGTGCCATAAATCTTTTTCTTCCTCTCAGCATGAACTCTTCTTGCTTCCTCGGCAGACTTGACCTTTATGTGTTGTAAATGGCATAACTCTCTCCAAAAAATAGTTTTTGATGCGATACCAAATGTTCTGGAAACTAGACTTGTAACGATCCGAACCTTAAAATACCCCCTAAAAGTTTTACTTTAATTTTGACGTTTCGGAAATTTGTGTTACGAATTTGGAGGGTTCAAAGGTTGACTTTATTTAAGTTGAACCGATCGAGAATTTTATTTCTCGACGAGATAGAGGACGGCGAAACGAGTTCGTGGACACGTAACAAGTTTAATTTGAAATTCGTATGAAAAAGTTATGACGTAAAATCGGGGGGAGGAAATTTCTAGAAACGAGCGGAAAATTCTAGAACGGGGAATATTCTAGGAATGAGGGAGAATATTCTTTTCTTTTCTTTTTCTTTTCTTCTTTTTCTTTTTCTCTCCCTCCTATGGCTTTCCCCCGATCGGCGAGGGCTGCATCACCATTTCCTCCGCCGATCTCCGTCGTCCGGCCATCACGTCGCGTGCGCCACCCAGCAACCTGTTCATCTTCCTCTCCTCTTCAGTTTGAGCTATGGCGTAGCTCGAGGGAGCGACTGAGTGCGGCGTGGCGAGCTCGAGAAGGTACCGGCCACCGCGTGCGACGGAGCAGGGCGGCACTGGGGACGAGCCACCCACCATTCGACTCGTCTCCTCCTTGCGCGCCTCCCTGAAGTGGTGGATCGTGCCATTTCGCTCTGGATCGTGCGGATCGAAGCTCCCACAGTCGATCCTTTTCCAACAGCTGACTCGACCCGATTTCATTGTTCGACCCGACCCGGCCCACGTTGACCGACCCGGTCCACCGCTGACCAGACGTTGACCGTTGACCATATGTTGACCCAAGTTTACCCGATTCCAGAAATGCAGCGATTCGATCCGACGTGATCCTATAGCGATCTGAATCGACTCTAAATGGATATTTTCCACTTTTGGTAAATTAAGGTGAGTAAACCTTACTGTATTAATATTAAATACGAGTTTAATTTTAGTATATTTATTATTATATGCCAATGACTTACGTGATATATATATATATATATGTGTGTGTGTGTGTGTGTGTGTGTGTGTGTGTGTGTCTTGATGTGGAAGTGTGAAATACATGTATATATTGAGGAGATGTTTACAATGATATTTATCTATTGGACATATTGGGGGAAGTGTGAGCTCGGATTTTTATTCACCATATCCGGGTCGTCATGAGCTAACTAGCAGTAGCAGTAGCGTGAGACGCTACTAGTAGCCCTGGGAGAGGGGCTGGGTCGTCTTGAGCTAGCTAGTAGTAGCGTGAGACGCTACTTAGTGGCCACTGGGATGGTTCCGACCCTTAGTAAGCCTGTTGGGAGGTTCCGACCCTTAGCCTGAGGGGCTGGGTCGTCTTGAGCTAGCTAGTAGTAGCGTGAGACGCTACTTAGTGGCCACTGGGATGGTTCCGACCCTTAGTAAGCCTGTTGGGAGGTTCCGACCCTTAGCCTGAGGGGCTGGGTCGTCTTGAGCTAGCTAGTAGTAGCGTGAGACGCTACTTAGTGGCCACTGGGATGGTTCCGACCCTTAGTAAGCCTGTGATGGATATTATGAGAGGCCGGGTCGTCATACGCTAGCTAGCATTAGCGTGGGACATTGTTTTAGCAGTCCTGGGAGGTTCCGACCTTTAGCCTGAGAGAGGCTTAGGTCGTCTTATTGTCCACGCTGGTTTAGTAGCCACTGGGATGGTTCCGACCCTTAGCCTGGAGGGCTGGGTCGTCTTGTTGCTAGCTAGCGGTAGCGTGGGACATTGTTTTAGCAGTCCTGGGAGGTTCCGACCTTTAGCCTGGGAGAGGCTTAGGTCGTCTTATTTGTCCACGCTGGTTTAGTAGCCCTGGGAGGTTCCGACCCGAGCCTGGGAGGCTTACTGTTACATGATGATGCTGACCTTCCCCTGATGTATCCAACATGATGATATAGCTAATGAGATGGTTTTGATATTTTTGTTATTTGATTTCGGGAATATTTTCCTTATGAGACTTTAGTTATGTGATAAATTCCTGGACCAGCGGGGTTGGATATTTGATTATGAAAATCATTGAGGGTGGGACGATGAAAATTATATCGCTTGATTTAAAGTATTAATTATGTTAGGTTGTGAAACATATTTATTCTAATTAAAGGTGTTTTATGATTTAATATGTTCGTGAAGTTATTTTGAGAAGTGTGACTCCGTTTTGTTCCCAGTGGGTGGGCGGTTGCGGTATGGGAGCAAAGAAATTTTTAGTTGGTTTTTGAGTTATTAATCAGACCTATTTCGGATTTTCCGAGAAAATTTCTGAAACAGGTCCTTACAAGACTCATAGAGTTTTCTGTGCATATATGAATCGCATTCTGGTTTCAAGTGAGCCATTCTGGATAAATTATGGAAGTGGGATGATGTGCCCAGGAATTTACTGGATTTAAGTCCGGATTTCTCTTGCGATTCAGGCAGTCTCTTTTGGTCTGATTGTTATAACTCCTTCCATTTCCAAACCATCAACATGTCTACTACACATGCGAGAGGAAAAATTTATCAAATACAAAGTCGAGGTTTTACGTAACCAACGAAACATCTCTAAGACTCCTTAAATCTGCTTTTGACTTTTTTCTGCATTTTTCTCTATACTTAGCACGATTTTATTATAATTCTACCAAAGACTCATGACTCTATTGTATGACTCGATTTTACAAAAATAAGGGTTAAAGCATGTTGACAGTAGCCATAGAGAGGCTACCCAGGCCCCAAACCCGCAACCAGCACTCCTGGACCCGGCCCGGGGCCAGAGCATGAGCACCTGCACCCGCGCCCGGGCAGGTCTTACCTGCGACCTTGGTCCGGGAACCGGGGACGGTAGCTCCCTAAACAGGGGCTGAAACAGTACAGTACTATGGGCAGAAGGGAGCCAGTCCCATATCGAAAGGTGAGGCCATCCCTCACACCCGGCAGCCTATATATGAGTCCCAACTACCCTCATTAATAGGTAATCAATGAATACTCCTACTACCTGCGTAGCACGGAAGCGCCACCTTGCTTGCGTTTCGCGCTTTGGAGGAAGAAGCGTGTCGAAAGCGCTCGGAAAAGGAGGTTTTGGAAGCGCTGTGGAAGCGCGAGTTTCCGATTTGGAAGCGCGGCGGAAGCTTTGCACAAAAAACCCTAGAATTTCAATTCAAAAATTCTGCTTACCTGGGTTGAATCGGTTCAATTCCTTCCATAGAATTGATGTGCAGGCTGAGGCCTTCCATTCCCGACCGAAATCGGGTAAAACGGTGGCCAGAGGAGCGAGCTCCGGTTCGAGGCAGTCGAACCCTCTCCGCCTTTGTAGGCCTAAACGGCGGTGAGTCACGCCGCGCCACCACCACAGACTTGAAGAGGAGGTCGAGACGGTCCGAACGTGACCGGTGCGGCGTTCCAATTCGGCTGGACGGCGGAGAAACGAGGTCGGAGACGGAGGTCGGTGCAGCGGCTCGGGACCGAGTCGGGGAGGAAGAAAGAAAAGAAAAAGAGAGAACGAAAAAAAAGCAAAAAAATGTTAAATATATATTTTTTATTTATTAAAGTAAAAAATTAAATATATATATATATATTATTTTATTCCAACGCTTCCAAAACGTACACGCTTCCAATTTTTTCTCGAAAAAAACGCTTCCGTGTTTCCAAACTCTTCGCTTCCACGTACCCGCACCCGATTCCATGCAACTTAGCCTACTACTCATTCCCGCTTAAGTTATCAGTTTATTCCAACTATACTGACTTAGGCATCAGAGCGGAATAGACCGGCCCCGCCCGGTATTCCCCTAGTTAGCAGGATTTGCAGGTTGGAGTCACACCAAGATCCACCAGTATCTGTGAGTCTACGGATTCAGACAGAAACAATTGACACCGTCTGTGGGAACAGTACAAAATGGTTGTGTTATCATACGAGCGGGAACAGAATCGATCAGTCTACGGGTCGTCAGAAAGAAAAAAAAAACATGTCTGAAGGTACAGGAGAAAAGAGGGAAGGAAATCCAGAGGACCAATGGGTTATGGAGTCAATGCTAGTCCAAATCCCGGGCGCGGGTGCAGTCCAAATCCCGGGGGTGGGACAGGGGCTGCCCGCTGGAGGTCGCAGTCAAGCTGCTACCGCTAGGGCGGATCAGGACGGAACCATAGCCGCATCTGATAGGGTTGCACGCGGGAAGGACCCGGAAGGAGCCCACCAGGTCTTGAGCCTGGAACCTGCGCCGGCGCCCCCCGAGGCCTTGAACCGAGGTGAAGATCGGCTGCCCAGCAGTGACAGCCAGGAAGATGTCGCCACTCCCGGCCAGTACGATATGGCGGGAGAAATAGAAGTGATGCGAGCGGAAGTAAACTGCCTGCGGGCAGAGAGCGATCGAGACAGGGCGGAGGCCACCACCAGGTATCAAGACATGGAAGCGGTCAGTGCCGCACTGGTGGCGACCTTAGAAAAAGGCCAGGAGTGCGATGCCGCTCTGGCGAAGTCATTCGCACCGCCCAAAAAAGAGCCTCCCCACCAGGAGGTGAGCTAGTCATCGGGAGGAGAGAGGGACACCGGCTTGGCGGGAGACGTGTTCCCAACACCACCGAAGATCGTCCCAGCTCCTCAGAGGACTAACGGCTCGTACGAGGAAGATACCACCACCTCGACCGTACGGGCACTACAGATACTATCTGACTCGGTGTCAGAGATGAAGGCCCAGATAGAGGCCAACGAGAGAAAGGCTGCGAGACCGCCGGAGAGCGCACGATTCAACGAACGGCCCGAACCCTTCTCACTCCGGGTACTGGAATCCGGAAGAGCGGGCACCCAAAAGTCGCTAAAACTGACATACTCCGGGGCCGGCTGCCCGTACCAACATCTGGACAGCTTCCGATCCCAAACGTGTGCTAAAGGCTACTCCGACGTTGTTTGTTGCAACATATTCCAGGAGACCCTGTCTGGGGAGGCACTTAGCTGGTTCTACGAGTTGCCAGCGAACTCTATAGAGGCATTCGAACAGCTGGCCGACAGGTTCGTGGGCTGGTTCATATTACGGGTCGAGGGGGCCCGAACCTCGACAGTTCTCTTCAACTGCAGGCAGGCAGACGGCGAAGAGCTCTGAGCTTTCGTCAACCGTTGGCAGACGGCCACTGCCGGGGTTAGAGACTTGGACAAGGGGATTGCTGAATCAGCCTTCAAGGAAGGTCTCCGACCCGGAAAATTTTCGTACGCTGTGCGGGTGGAGACCCCGCAGGGTTACGATGAGTTGATGGCGATGGCCATTAGGCATGCCCAGGCGAACCACGAAACTTATGGATCTCGCCAACACAAGAGAATGCAGGAGGAACATGACTCCGCCCGGCAGGAGACAAGAAACTGGCAGCAGGGCTACGATCGAGGAGCCGCATCCGACAGGAAGCCAAGGAGCTGGCCGAACCAGCAGCGCCGGAGGGACACTCTTGACACCCCCTAGTGAGGTGGCAAGCCCCCGCCCTACCAACAAACCCGCCCCCTCACAATAATGCCAGCGGGACGACAAGAGGTATTCTCCACCTTAACCGCTTCCTACGAGGACATCGTATATGAGAACGGGAACCACATCCCCCCTCCACAAAAAAGAAAACACCCAAAGGAGAATCTGACCAGGGCACAAACCGGTAAGTACTGCTCCTACCATGACGAAGCCACGCACCACACAAAAGACTACCTTGCCTTGAAAACCACGATTGAGGGCCTAGTCCGCAACGGCGACTTGCAGCGGTATCAAGGGTAACTCGGATAATGGGGACCTACCCAGCAACAGCAACGCTCACACGACCGGTCGAAATCTTACACCCGTACAGAAGCTCAGCGGTCCAACAACCTATCAGCCCAAGTAAAATGCTAGTTTTTTTCCCCTCCTTTCTAAACACAACTAGCTAGGCATCCCAACCAGTTCGGCAGGTGTAATTTCAGCAGTTATCTATTCCAACTTTATTTTCAACTAAGTACAGAGCGCAATCCATGGGTAGCAAATCCAGACAAATTGAAAAAGGCATATTACAAGCTCAGGCAAAATATCCATTCATTGTATTTCAGAGCAGCACTTACAAAAAAAGAAAGAGAGAGAAAACAAAAAGGGCAGGAGTGTACAAAGTCCGGATCCTGCTAGGGCGCTTTTGCCTGCTCCCCCTCCTCAGTAGGAGCTCCTTCACCAGCGGCGTTTTCGATAGCGGGGTCCTCACCGGCAGGTTTGGTACCATCCTCTAGACCTTCCTCTTCGTCTGCCCACGACAGTGATAGGAGCACAATGTGTGACGATATTAATATGTATTTGCCCTCGTTTATGTTTTGTTTAACCCTTATTTGTCTAAGATTGAGTCATAATATAGTTTAGTGTCATTTTGGTAGAGTTTTGGAAAAATGTGCTTAATTGTCAGAAAAACGACTAAGTTTAAGAATTCTGGAAAATAGTGAAAAATATGTCTTTTTCGTGATTCTGAGATGAATAGAACTGTGACCTATCCTTTTCCAAATTTACTGAAATTTGGTATGCATGTTATGGGCATGCTAATGGGTTTTGTGTCAAAAATTCAGATCAATCGGAGTTCGGGAAGTCACCAAGACGATTGCTGCAAAACAGCAGTTCGAGCAAATCAATCCAGGGACTTCCAAATATTTTCCTGGGACTGTGTCCCAACTTTAAAAATTCAGTCCCAACGTTTCACAAAGAAATTTGATCAAAACCTTTTATATAGAGGACGCTCTACGTGTCTAGTTTCTCTGAGACTTGGAATCGCATCAATCGGAGCTCCGACGAGGGAGTTATGCCAGTTTTACCGGAGCAAGGTCATTCCAGCCGATTTCAGCAAGTTTCTGCCTCGTTTCCTTTGTTTTTGTTTTCGATGGATATTTTGGCGTGCCATTGCATATTTGAAGATTGTCCAAGCTTATTAAAGGATAGAGGAAGACATTGAGTTATGGCGTGGAGGGAAATCATGAAGAAAAGACGTTTTCCTAGTCAACCTAGGAAAAGTTGCTGGAAAAGAGTAATTACTGCCGATCGGTGTTCTTGGCATTTTGGGGTATTTTCCATGGATCAAGTTCATCAAATGGAGTTGTCAAGTCTCAACAAGAAGTCCATGAAGATATGCAGCCCATGATATGAAGAAAATTCAGAAAAAGAAGTCCAAGAATGCAATATTTATCCCACAAGGAAACATAAGCCAACTAGGAAAAGGAAATCTTTTTCCTTGTGTGGCCGGCAAACCCTAGCCCTTTTCTCTATATAAAGTAACGAAATTTTCAGAAGAAGTGTATCTCATCTCAAGCATAAAGTACTAGCCAAAAACTCTACCAAGTCTCACAAGCACCAAACCTCAAACACTTAGCCAAAACCTACCATCACCACCATCCAAAATCCGTCCCTTCACCTTGTGTTTCTGTCGAATACCCAAAGCAGCAACCGCACCTTCCACCACACGATTGTGGAGTCTTCAAGGTTCTAAAAGTGTGATCCATCCCCTCTATGGCTTTTGTATTTATTTCAATTTGGTTGTTTTGTACGAACTTATTTCAATTCTTGGTTTTTCTTGAAACTATGTATGAACCAATTCTTGTATGTTATATATGGTTTTTCTGAATTTTAATTTGTGTGATTTGTGTGTTGGATAATTAGGGCAGTGGTATTAGATACATGTTTAGGATTTAAATTGGTTAGTAATCTAAGGATGGTCCTTATAAACCGAAACATTAGTATTGGCTTGAAGCATGTAAATTTAGATGTTAGGTTTCATTTAACCGAGTAATACGAATAAGTCATATGCTAGAGTAGTCTTGATTTGTGTTGCTCACTCAGGGTAAAAACCTTAGATTACTTGCATGTTAAATAAGATGATTGACAACCTTGCTTGTTTACATGTCTTCGATTTAGACTCATACGCTTAAATGTTAAAACGTGTAAAACCGGATTAGCATGACCTTAGGATTATACGCTGGAGTTGATTCTAAGAATTTAAGAAGTCTAAAAATTGGAAAACTGCTGGAGGCTCTAGTTGTGTCGAAACCAATTTAGGTCATAAACATGTTAAATGCTTGTCTCTTACCTTCTTGCATGCAAATCTACTTGTTAAAGAGTCTTTTGTGTGAACTACTTGGTGTGAAAGATGATGATCACTTGTACATATTAGTTTTAGGTTTTAAATTTTCGTGTTCTTAGTTTTAGGGCAGCCCCATGGCTGCCGAACCAATTCTTCCCCCATGTGTGACGTGTGAATATGTATATATTTTTGTCTAACATTCTCATGTTTCAGGTACCCTTAATCCCCGGCTTAGAACTATCCCTACTTATGTCTATACTACTAACGATTGTAGGGTTTATTATTGTGTGAGTCGCTTTGGCACTCATCAGGCAGTGGCAACTTTGAGACGTCAAGATAGCCCTTACTCTTCCACTCGTCATAAGCATCGGCTATCCCCGCATCCCGGGCGCGTTCCAGCAGATCAAGAAGCTCATCGCTTTCCTGATACTTCTTGACTGCCCGCTGGTACACCTCCGGGTCATTTTCATCGACCTCCCTGCTGGCAGAGGCGGATACCGTCGCCACCTCCCGCTAGAGCTCCTCAACCTAGGTCTCCAGCTCGGCCCTCTCCTCCTCTAGACCCTTCTTCTCCTCTTCAAGAGCCTCAACCTGGGCCTCCAGCTTAACAACTTGCTTTCTGGCCCTCTCCTCTAAGCGGGTCTTCTCTCGTTGGAGCTTGAATTTCTCCAACTCCAAGAGGTCTCGGCCGCTAGTCACCGCCGCCACCTGCTTCTTCAGCTCCGGCAGGTCTTCACTGGCATCTGACTGATACAAGTGGTACAACAGCTACAATTTAACAGGCACCGGTTATAAAGCAACAGAGCACGATAATGTTGAACGAATACCAGTGGAAAACTATCCTTACCACCTCCTTGGTCTTCAGCTGGTTCTCCTCCGGTCGCCCTCCCGGAGCAATAATCTTCTCTAGCTCCATTCCCTGCACATCTATGAGCAGCCTCCGGGCGAAAGAGTCGTCTGGGCCTGCTGTAGTATCCTTCTCCACCCCCGATGCTTCTGTGCCAGCAGCAACAGAGCTACAGGCAGCAAGAACATCGCCTTGGGCGATAGTGGGAACACTACATGTCAGCTTCAGCCGCTTCGCCAAACTCTCATCAGCAGACCGGCCGGTGAAGGTAACAACCGCGGACGCTGGCATCTCTCGGGACCTCTTCCTCCTCTCACCTAGGTCAACCTGTAAATGAGAAGATTGGGCGGCAGTTAGTGGGGACCAGGTGACTGGCACCGGACCCAACCGCTGTGGAATCTTGGAAGCATCACCCGGCGGCTTTGACGGCCCAGCCACAGCCTTCCCCGGTCTAGAAGCCGATTGGGGCCCCGAAGTGTGAGTCTTCACACTCATTAAGGCGTAATCCTCGTCCGCAACGTCCAGTGACACCGGGTGGTCGTGCACAGTTAGTCCCCCGGTTCACCGGTCAACCGTAGACCGCGCAGCGGCATCTCCTCTCTCCTTTAGCTTCGAGACCAGATCTTGATTGTCCATTGACAGGGTCTCGTCAGCTTTAATTGCCGTCCGGGAAGATACACCTGCAGAACATAAGCCAAATATATTAAGCCAACACCAACATGATCAACAGGATCAGAAATACATCCTACATTCCACCACCCACTAGGACCCCCCCCCCCCCCCCCTAGGTGACATAGTTCCAGCACCTCCCGCCGAATAAAGTTGTAGGAACTCCGCTTCAGGTCCGACCAGCACCCAAAAACCCGGGCGATCCTATCTCTCTCCAATTCAGACAAGCAATACACTTGATCGCCGATCGGTTGAAAGGCACCAGGGACCCGGTATGCCCTACTTCTCTTCTGCCAACCCCCCTGCCATTACCACCTTCTTCCTCCAGTTATTGTTGAGCCAGGAATGAAAGCGGGTTACCACATACTTAAAATGCCGAGCGGAAAAGCTTACATAGCCCCGGCCCTTACTCTTCTTCGAGTATGTCACCCGGTACAAGGCCCGAAACTCATTCACCGTAGGGCAACTCATGTCACTCAGCCCGTAGAGACAGCCCAGACTCAGCAGTTGCCTCCACTGGTTCCCGGGCAGCTGTGCTGGTGATATCCTAATGGCACTCAACAGGTACTGCACAAAATCCGGCAGCGGGAGCGATAGCCCATGCCGGAATTGGTCCTCATGAACGGCAACCCAACCATCCTCAGGGTTGCAAGCCGACTCTCCGGAATATAGGGGCCGCAGCTCTACCTCTCCGGGAATATTCCACCTCACCCGAAAAGCTGAAATCTCCGCCGGAGATAAAGATCCCTCCGGCTCATCACAACTTATGGTTTTATCCCCGTCCACAATTATGTGGCGCGGGGCCCTTCCCTGGTGGGCAGTGCCCAAGGACACTCCGTACGGAGCATCCTCCTGTCCCAACGACCCGGACGTCGACGCCTCATTGGTCGAGCGAGCGCTGGGGTTAGGCCCCGAGGAAGAGGAGGCAAGCCAGTCCTCCATCCTCTCTCGGTCGTCCCTCACCGGTCGCCTGGCGGCCGATCCGGAAACCTCACTGGAGCTCCCAGAATCCATGTAACCTAGAAAAAAAAAACAAAACAAAACCAACAACCACAGCAGGTTTGTACGACGCATATTGTGCCCCGGCATAGTCCACACCGGGCGATAGGCAACTCAGCCGACAGTTTCCTGTTCTCGCAGAGATCCGGTACTACAATGGTCCTATCCAAAGGGCTAATCTAGGTACCAACAAACGCCCATCGGATCCATCCACGAACAAAAAAGGGGAGGAAAAATAATTTCAGAACCGCAAAAGACTGGAACTCACCGATTACCGTGCACGACGACGAAAACACAGCAGCTAGAAAGCACAGAGCAATTGTGTTGAGCGAGGCTAAAACAAAGGATCAGTTATCAGCAAAACGAAAAACACACGAAGAGGCAAGGGTTTATATGCAGCCCTAGCGCCCTTGAATTTCCCCCTCAAACTACTCAGTAGGGCAACTCAATCGCCTGCGGATCCGGGCCATCCATCTCTGATCGTCTTCTACCGGCACGTGTCCCAGTTTTGGTAACCTCCCAGGCCATCATAACTGATGGGACTGATGGAATACCCCCTTCAATGCCGGTCATCCACCTTCCTTGCATGCGGAGGGTAGTTGAAAGAACAGGGGACTTACTCGAACCCTCGCACCAACAGCGTACTCCACCTAGCGCTGAAATACTCCACTGGATAAATTCTTCCTCTAACACAGGAGACTTCTTCCCGTAGGCTAGAAACCCTGCACGGTTATTATTGTTACCCCGAAAATATTCCAACAAGTACAGGGCAATCTAACATATATCCCAACGGTACGGGGCATTCCACCGGTTGAATTTATTCCACATTTACAGCCAAAAAAAAAAAAAGGGGCTTGGCATCCCACCGGGAGAAGTCTTCCTCTAACACATGAAACATCTTCCCGCAAGCTAAAAACTCTGCAGCAATATTATGTACAGACTACGATATTCCAACCGTAGTGCCTGCTCCAGTTCAACAGTTTCCTAGTCCTCAGTCCATCCAGATTCGACTATTGGATGCGGTATCGGACCAGCCATGCTAGCACTTGCATATCGCTCTCCTATGGAATAATCAGTTCAGCGAACTGATACATTCCTACGGACAGTTGTGTACGACCTAAACGGATCCAATATACCATCAAGTTTTATAAACCCGGGAGACTTGTTCCTCTAACACAAGACAACTCTTCCCGCAGGCTAAAAACCCTGCATACATCCCACCTGCAGGAATATATGTAGCGACGTGGGGACTGCTACCAAGGAATACTCTGGGCCACGCCACCCACCGGGAGACTTGATCCTCTCATACAAGACAACTCTTCCTGCAGGCTAAAAACCCTGCACATACTCACGCATGTACGGCCAAAGGGTATGAAACGATAGGGGATGTCTCCGGTACCAACACAGGACCGCTTCACCCCGGGAGACTTGATCCTCTCATACAGGACAACTCTTCCCGCAGGATAAAAACCCTGCACATCCTATACACCTGCAAGAACAAGAGGCTGTGTGACACGTGGGTACGGCTACCAAGGATCCCTCCGGACCACGCCACCCACCAGGAACTCCTATAAAGGGCACGTTCTCCGGTGATACACTTTCACCTCGTCATCCACCGCTTTAGTCAACCGATACCCTCTGCGGCTACGGTACTAAAACGTGGGGGACTCGATCATCCCATTCGCTATCTTCACCGAGTTTTCCCGGAACATAGCATGGCATATTTCAACGCCACATTATCATCTCACGTACTACATATTGTACCCATATGCAACTGTCGGCATCAACATCATAACCATGCACTCATCACATTATGCATCATCATAACAGAATTATCCGAACGCCCGGCCAAGCCCAATCTTAAACGCGGACTTAGGGGGCTAGGGTACCGGTGGGTAAGTACCTTATCGGGTCTGCGGGCCTGTAAAGGAAGACATATTTAAGCCCCCATTCAAGATGACACTTGACCGGGAACTTGGGAGACTTGTTGATAGTAGCCAAAGAGAGGCTACCCAGGCCCCCAAACCCGCAGCCAGCACTCCTGGACCCGGCCAAGGGCCCGGGGCCGGGGCCAGAGCATGAGCACCTGCACCTGCGCTCAGGTAGGTCTTACCTGCGACCTGGGCCGGGGAACCGGGGACGGCAGCTCCCCAAACAGGGGCTGAAACAGTACAGTACTATGGGCAGAAGGGAGCCAGTCCCACATCGAAGGGTGAGGCCAGCCCTCACACTTGGCAGCCTATATTTGAGTCCCAACTACCCTCATTAATAGGTAATCAATGAATATTCCTACTACTCATTCCCACTTAAGTTATCAGTTTATTCCAACTATACTGACTTAGGCATCGGAGCGGAATAGACCGGCCCTGCCCGGTATTCCCCTAGTTAGCAGGATTTGCAGGTTGGAGTCACACCAAGATCCACCAGTATCTGTGAGTCTAGGGATTCAGACAGAAACAAAGCAAAATATAAACGAGGGTAAAACACATTAAGAACGTCGCATTTTATGCTCCTTTCAGATACCATAACGGGCCAATATTTCACTGTAAACGTATGTTGCAGGTAATCAATTTCATCACAACACATTTGAACAATCAAAGCGAGGGGGACTGGTACTTGCCGACATACTTCTCGGTGAGTTGCTATTAACTGAATTTTGTCTCCATCACAGTTGGTGTATTTAATCATTGTGAAAGTGCATTGATGACTAATATACATAGCTTGATAACATCACTGTGATATGTAAAACAGGAGAAGGCAAATGGCTATATACCTGGCGAGTCGTTCCAGGAGTGGGTGGAACACATGAGAACAGTGTGCAACATGGATCGCTTTAATGGATTGTTGGATAAGTGCAAGAGGGTAAGTGAAAGGATACGTTCGATATTCCCATAACATGTCATGAATGTGTATGAGGCTCGACCTGATGGATGCATTGTGTTTTTCCTAATTGTAGATACATGTCCCTTTGCACGATGACGCGGGTATTGGGCATTGTTTCAACATGGTGGTTGATATCGAGAGGAAGGTGGCAGAGGTGTGGGACAGTTTGGGGTATGGTGGTACCTCAAACAAGAGATGGGAAATCGCCTTCACAACAGTAAGTGACCTCGGTGTATAGCAAAATATGTAGTCGTATAGTATGATGTCCATGTAACATATAATTCTATGCAAGTAATACTTGTGATTTTAACTTCACTTTATATCATTGGCATGCAGCTGCGCCATCTCGATCATTGCTTGTGCTTTGAAAAGATGAGGACTACAGAGCTGGTTTAGAGTTTGGGAAATTTGCATACAGTGAGGTTGAGAATGCCCCTAAACAGAATAATGATGATGACTGTGGAGTTTACTCAATACTGAGCATGGAAAACTATGGCATAAAGTGGGATGAGGGAGTGAGACACCTATGCTAATAGCCTCATTGGTCAAAATTTTATCCAATAATACCTTCCTAGTTAAACCTATATATGGAAATGTTAATCGATTTTGTTGTTGATGTTACAACTCACATGAGCTCCGAGCAAGGTTGTTGCTTATGTGTCTCACGGCCCCTGCCAATGACAAACACAAGGAGACACTGAGAGAGGCTCGTGCTACTGCATTAGAGACAGCCATTTTTGAAGCACACATTGAGGACTTGCTTGATGTGGGGTTTGAATGGGAAAAGTTGGAGTTTTGTGACGATGAAGGGCTGCTGTCTCCCTTTGAAGTTCCCCACACTCGTGAGGATAGAGAGGGTTCCCAAAAGCCTTGTTCCGTGAGTAGGAAGTCAAAACTGTTTGTTTATAGGGAGTTGTGGAGGTGGTTAGCCCACACAGCCCTTAATTATGATTATTTTGTTATGGTGGAAAGCGCCTTTGGATATTACTTTGGTTGCGCAACTAGTTTCATTGTCCAATTGTGACTAGGACAAGGATGCTAGTTGCGCAACTACTTTTGTGGCTTTTCGGCGGCTTCCATATTTAGGTTTTACGGTATTAGACTCTTATATATGTCGTTTATGTGTTATTTGTTATTGTGTTATTTATGTGTTATTGCTACTTGAGAATGATGTTCAAGTTCAATCTAACTGAGAACTTATTGGTTTTATCCTCATTTTTAAAATGCACTATAGTTCAATGGTAGTAATTGTTGTAAATCTATATGAGTTTAGGTGTAACATACATACAACCTCTTCCTCTGTTGAAGTTATATAAGTGGGGGGAGTTGTAGTTGAAGAAGGCCAGTGACAACATTTAAACACATGCAGTTTTGGAGACATTGCCTAAATACAACCCAACACTTAATAAATCTATAAACACGCACCGGCAAACCATACTTGGCTTCCTCTACCACGACATTTTCGAGGTAGTAGAAGACTGTAAAAGAAGTACAGACACCATTCATAGTGTATATACTCGTAGGAGTATTACCGTCAAAGCACATCCTTGTTGCTCATATCAAATATACAAGGTACTTCCCCTTGACCGTCTAAATATTTCTCACGTTGCATGTACATATCAGTTTTGTGTGGCTTTCACTAAATGCAATGCAAACACATGAATCCAAAAATACAGACCACAAGGAAATCACTGAGCATAAATACGATCCGTGCAGGAATATAAAGTCATAGAGCATATTACAGTACGAAACAAGTTCAGTGTAAATTATTAGTTACAAATTGAGACACTAAAACAAAAGCATAGACTAATAATCCGTGAACCAGTTGTTTGGTGAGTGCAAATAGTTACTGAGGTTGTTCGGTGGACGCGAATCGTTGCTTCCACTCTGTGCTGGATCAGGTGCCGAGTGATTTGTAGCTTCATTTCCAGAGAGATTAGAATCTGCATTTCCAAAGGGAGCACGCTCTCGGGCGGGATTTGGACATGTTCTTCTATTGTGACTCGGTAAGTAGCACTTTTGACATATGTATATGTTCTTTGTCCTCTCACTGTTTTGTGCATTCATAGATGCCACAGGCGGCGCGCCCTTTGTACGGGCGACTTTGGGGTCCTTAACAACATTTTTTACTTCGAAGAGGCCTTGGTGTGTTATTAGGCCCTGAATTTTTGAACTGGACAGACGCTTGATACAGCTCTGCAAATTCACCCATTGCCGATGTATACCCTTCCTCACTGTACGATTTGTTCAAGCATGACTTTGACACTTCTACCATTAGGGTTGAATACCTGCCTATCTGCGCTGACTTCACTCTTGAACTACGGTTGAGTTTTGGCATCAATGTTTTTAGACCCACGTCCTTAGTCCATCGCTCTCTAACCAAACTGTCTGGAATTTGAGACACCATCTGGTATTTCAGAAAACAGAAAATGTGACCACATGGGATGCCATCTGATTCAAACAATTTGCACGAGCATAGCCACCTGGGATTTTTGGGATCAGAGAGAAACTCCACACTCCAATGCCGTCCTAGTCTGTCGTATTGGATGAGGTAGAACATCATGGAGTCCAACAGAGGAAAGGGTTGCTTGTGTAAGATGACGAACTTCCTCTCGGAAAGGATTTGAGCCTTGATCATGACAAATATGTCATGAGTTAAACGACTACATGCATCTTCCTCTATTCTCCTCATGTGAGTGTCATAGACAGGTGCACTATTTTTGTACTGAAAGTTGTCGTATAGAACACGATTTTGGATGCGCCCCGTGGTCCTCTCCATTCTTGGCATAAGATCACATAACCGGTCATACCTTCCGACCTCCTGTTTCAGCCTTGCGTGCATGTATTCAACACGCTGTGTGCTACACATTCCACCATAAAACTTCCTGTATAAGAATGCTTCTGCCCATCTGTGGCGCTTGTGGAACATCGATAAAACCCATCCAATGCCTGACAGTTCGTGCTTAGCCACGATAGAGTGCCAAGCAGCCTCTCATCCTCTTGGGGTCAGTGACGCATAGATCATCTTGCAAAGATCCTTTTGTGCATCTGGATCCTTCACATTCTGCCCAATATTTCGTCCAATATGCCATGAGCATAACCTGTGACTAGCTTTGGGCATCAAACGCTCCACCACTTTTCTAATTGACTAGTCTTGGTCAGTTAAGACGGACTCCGGCTGTTTCCGTTTCATTGACTTGAGGAACTGCTTGAAGACCCAACTGTAGGTAATTTCCCTCTCATTAGTTATGAGAGCAAATCCAAATACAACAATTGCTCTGTGATTGTTGCACTCGACGATGACGACAAGTGGTTTTCCATACATATTTGTCTTGTACGTGCTTTCCATAATCAACACATCCCCGTATGTCTGGTAGTCTAAAAGTGATTGTTCGTCCCTCCAGAACAGATTGGCAAGTCTGCCTTCTTCATCCTGATTGTAACTGCAGAAGAACTGGTCCGACTCTTGTCCCCTCGTGTTCATCCAAGTGAGAGCTGACTGTGCATCTCCTTCAATCTGAGCGGCTCTCCTCTTCTCACCCATCCTGTTGTATAGATCCTTTAATGTGAAACCAACCGCCTCATGTCCCCCGACCTGCTAAACTAGGTGCTCGTAAACTTTGCTAGTGTGAACTTGCAATTCATGCAATGCTTTTGCTTGAGCAATGTGATGCGGTTCCACACTTTTGTGTGACCGCAAGAACTGCACCTCACCAAACCGAGCTAAATCATGATTATGCTCGTGGAGAAATTTGGTCACATAGTATGACTCCCTCTCAGTCGAATATCAAACGCTAAATGAGGCTGGGCAGTTAACTCGTGTGTACCTTGTTCCCATTGGAACTATATTCCTCTTCTATTTCACTACCTCAACAACGACCTGTTTCTTTCCAGTCTTTTTCCCACAAAGGCCTCTTTTCTTTCGGCGTTGTTTGACGGCTCTTCCGTGTTTGGAACAGACCCACTGCCTCCGTATGACCAATCCACTGCTTTCCTTCTCTAGTCTGGCCCTGTGCATGCTGAACCCCACCATTTTGGAATGGATTTAATATAACTTTTCTGCTTCGTCTAGTGTGGGAAAATAAACTCCTTTCAAATCATCCGGTGACAGGAACCGATAGTCCCTCCCATTGAACAGAGGCCTCCCTTCATCAGTTTTGCCAAACGGTGTGCCATGAACATTCTCTTGTTCTTCACCTGTAGCGGCGAATTTAGGCATCTCAGCTGGTTGATTTACAATTTTGATTAGGGGTTGCAACATCTGATACTCCACCAAAACGTCCCTCCAAAATTTCATCTTCTAAATCCTCTTTATCGTATGAGAATGGATCAAAGTGGTCTAATGCCCTCACTAAAACCATAACGTTTTGCAGCAACAAGAACTAAGGTTAACATAGGAGCAACTTGTGGATTACCTCCAAAAATGGTGTTTACACGCCGTCTCGATTCCACACCCTTACACGCAGTGAACAAATGTTTCCGGACAGTTTGAATCTCCACATATTTCAATACCTTATTTCAGTAAGCAGCATGCAAAACCCTCGAATTCAACATATGCAAGACACTCAAATTCATATGTGTGTAGTATATCAATTCTGACGCACACCAGAAATCAAAATATGAATGAAACAGGGTTTCATCCATAGAGATGTATAGTTCACAAATGCTTTCACCCACGAAATAATATATACAAACAATGATGCAAGAATTACCTTCAATCAGTGAAACCCACAATTTCGTAGCAGAGGAATTAGGAAATACGGCAATGCATTCGAAGTGGTCAACATGAAAGCTTTCTCTTCACCGCTTGACCTCAGAGAGTAAGAGGCCTATGGAATATAGATTCAAAATAAGCCTTCTCCTAGAAGCTAGTGTAATGGTGGAGACGCAGATGGCTAGATACAACAATCTCAAAGTGGAGACGTAGCCGCGTCTCCGCCAGTTCCGATTCACCCTGCCGAAAATTCCTCAAACACCCCCGTCTTCTCATCAAGCGTCGTCCAAACCCCCCGTCATCTGCGTAATGACATCACTGACCCTAAAAAAGAATCTAGGCGGCTGGTAACGAGCCATGTGTCGTAGACCCACAAAGGCGTAAAACCACGCAGGCGTATTCCAGCCCCTTCCGAAATAATAAGGTCAAACAAAAATAGAAAATTAGTGGAGGTGTACAAAGCAATCTTGGAGATGCAAATAGAACCCCCTATAAAGAAAACCGTATAGCCATAAAAGAAAAAGTGGAGGAAGGCAAACTAAGAATTAACAACAAAGACAGGAGAGAGCAAGAGCGAAACCGAAAAATCTAAAGAAACACAACAGGAGGACAGCGGAAGAGGAACTATTCTGTGGAAGACAATTGCGGAAGTTCATGTCGAAATTAGGACCAATAGCGGCGAATTGGGATTTTTTGTTATGGCTATTCACTTTTGATCTATGACTAGGGAAGATGCAAGGGTAATCAAGAGGCAGAGGGAGGTTGGGGACAAGGAGAGGAGTTGATTTGAGGTGGTCCGCTAGTTTGGACTGCTCGACGACGGCGCCAGAGTGTGGGTTCAGGTTGAGTCTGTGGGGTGTAAGAAGAACATTTTACACTTTGATTGATCTAATCTAATTTTCCCATGTATTCCTTCTTGTCTCTGATCGACAAAAGAAAAACATAATAATAAAAATAAACATATATGAGCCGAAAATAATCAAAAATACAAGTTAGAGAAAAAAATACCCATATAACCCACAACCTTTCCAGGCCGAACCGAAAATTTGGACACAGACACGTGATTGATACGTTAATTAAATATTAAAAATATCTTTTAATATATAACTACATATAAAATGACTTAACTAATCATTTTATAAAGGGTAAATTCC
Source organism: Potentilla sterilis (assembly GCA_963682095.1). Classification (NCBI taxonomy): domain Eukaryota; kingdom Viridiplantae; phylum Streptophyta; class Magnoliopsida; order Rosales; family Rosaceae; genus Potentilla; species Potentilla sterilis. The sequence continues at coordinate 23,127,014 of OY821760.1, forward strand.
TCATATGGTACCTGACGTATGACCAATTGGACATTTTGGTACCCAACGTTTCAAAGAAGACAGTTTGGTACCTGAAATTTAGTTTTATGCGACACTTTTGTACTTATGTTGACTTCTTTGTTAAATGTAAGGGGTAAAATTGACATTTAGATATTATTTATAAAAAAAAAAAAAAAACATGAGTGTTATGTATCTTAGGCTATTGGTTATCACCTTTATATTCATCTTTTTTTTTTTAATCTTTTGGGAGAAAATAAATATGATTTAATTTTTTGGCAAAAGAAAAAATATGAATTAAACTTTTGAGTTATGTTGAAGGTAAAATAATTGAAATTTTGTTTAGGATATCTAGTATTTTTGATTTGAACACCCACGATAATACATTTAGTTGATTAGACACAGCTCTATGGAGTAGTCTCGTAAGTGTTTACATTACCACGATTGAATTTCTTAACTTATATTTCCAACATAACAAAAAAATATTAAACAATGCATATTTTTAACCTAAAAAATTAAGAAAATGCAAGTTTGTATTTTATTTTTATAGATTATTCTTAAATGTCAATTTTACCCCTTACATTTAACAAAGAAGTCAACATAAGTACCAAAGTGTCACATAAAACTTAATTTCAAGTATCAAACTATCCTCTTTGAAACGTTGAGTACTAAAGTGTCCAATTGGCCATACATCAGGTACCATAAGAGGAATTTACCCTTTTATAAAAATAAAAATTAAACCTTTCATTACTAAAAGTCATTTAATTTAATTAGATATAGCTGATTGAGTTTTTTAAAAGGATAAATTACAGGGTATTCATTAAATGGTATTCAACCTAAGAAGCACAGATACGAGTACGTGTGTCCGTATTCGACACAATACGATACGCGGACACGCCAAATTTTTTTTTTTAATACGGACACGTGGTGGACACGTTAACTAAATTTTATTTTAAATATTATATATATGCATAACAGGAATATGTGAAATGCAAACAAATTAGTTTATAATAAAGATGTCTTCAACTTCTTCTAAAATCTGATAAATGATTCTTGGTATTCCAGACTCCCACCTCTTCTCCTTCACACAAACCCCATCAATTAGCCTCCAAGCTTCACTTTCCCCATCGGCTTTCACGATTCGGAAATTCCAAAGATTGATTTTTTTATAAGTTGACCCGATCGAAAATTTTATTTCACGATGAGTTAGAGGACGTTAAAATGAGTTCGTTGACACGTAACATGTTTAATTTGAAGTTCGTATGAAAAAGTTACAATGTAAAAATCGGTAACTTTCCGTTTTTGGACGAGTATAAATAGCTGGGAGGAATTTTCCCAAAACGACAATTTCTTTTTTTCTCTTTTTCTTTTCTTTCCTTTTTCTTCTTTTTCTCCTTCTCTTCTCCTTGACGCGGCCCCGAGCTCTACCGACACAACGGACCGCCTCCACCTAGCTCCGTCGTCCGGCCACCAAACGGCGCGCCACCGGTCGTGTTCAAACTAGCTCGGTCTCCTCTCCTCGTCTGTGGCAGCGGCACGGTGTGAAACACCGCCGTGTGGCCGTGCGCAGCTCGGGAAGCTCCGCCCCCGACGGTTCAGAACTTCCTCCTCCGGTCACCGTTCGACCGATTTCGGTCGGGAATGGAAGGCCTCGGTCTGCACGTCAATTCCATGGAAGGAATTGAACCGATTCAACCCAGGTAAAGAGAATTTTTGAATTGAAATTGTAGGGTTTTTCGTGTCCACCCTCGTGTCCTGCTTTCGTGTCCACCCAGACACGCATGTGTCCAACACAAATACGAGCGTGTCCAAGTCATATACTCGTGTCCAGACGTATTTCACCGTATTTCAACGTATCGTGTGAGTATCCATGTCTAATACGGGATACGATACTTTTTCGGCGTGTCCGTGCAACCTAGTATTCAACTCATTCTTTCTCTCTATAAACTGGGGAATTTTTTTTCCATTCATCGCAATCTCCTTCTGCCTCATCAATCTAACCCTTATATCTTCCATAATTATTCATTCTTATTCAATCACTCATCACACCCGGACCTAATTCTGAGCTACCAAGATCTCTTTCTGCCTCTCATCCGCTTCTTCCTCGCCTACAACAACGGAACAATCCACCGAACCTATCTCTTAAATGAAAACTCCCAGGCCATCTCACCACTGGTGTCAGCTCCAAAACATCACCATCTCCACCGACCCACGCATCTCCTCCCGCATCCTCAATCTCAAAACCACCAACGACCCGACGACCAGACCCTCCATGTCTAAAACGTGTCCAAAGCGTATAAAAATTGGACACACGCGTCCTGCCGTATTTTGCCATATTCGAACGTATTGTGTCCGTATTCATATCCGACACGCAATACGCTGCTAGTTTGCCGTGTCAGTGCTTCATAGTTTTTACCTAAGGATTTGACTAAGAATTTAACTTATGGTAGGAGCATCAAGGAAGCTAAAGAAAGATTCACAGAATATTCCTTTTTTTAAGGCTAAATTTGACTTAAAATTTAGCCTATAGTGGAAGTTGCTCTTAGTAGGCAAAAAGAATCATTTAAAACCGATACACAAACACCATCTCGAAGAGGCGGTCACTGTTTACTCCCAAGACATCGATGGGATTCCGGAAGAGGCTGGACGGCGATCAGTCATCCATGCGGCTCCGCACAGCCACCGACACAACCAATGAACATTGCCACTGAGTCTCATCAAACTCCATCTATTTCGGTCTCTTTAATTTCTTTTGTCCCTGAGAATCCAAGAGTCGAATTGACTGCAAAACAATGAGGGACCTTTGTGCTTCTTGTTTGCAGCAACATGGATTTGTAGAGATGAAACAAAGGATTTAGAAGCAATGGCCCAAAACTAAAGTGTTTGTAATGTGAATATGAATGCTCGAGTTTAGTTTGACTATGTCTTTGTCTCTTCTCTCTCAGCACTACCTCCTCCATAGTATATTCCCTTCCTCCCATTTGAAATTTTCTGTTGATATTATTTGCATTAAACAAGTCCCATTAGCACAATTGACGCGTTTCAACTAATCAAATGGAACCAACCCACCATGTCTTCTACTTAACATTAACTAATAATTCTCATTGTTTAATCAACTTCCCTAATCATCTCCAAGACTCCCCTCTTCTCCCATCTTTTGATTCCAACCCATTTGCTAAGTTTCTGTCTTCGTCACCACCATCAATTGATCATGGGACAAGAAACTAGGAGACTCGCCGATGAGTATGAAGTAGCTGAGATTTTAGGGAGAGGTGGATTTTCAGTAGTGAGGAAAGGGATAAGTAGAAAGGAAGGTACCAGTGACAAAAACAATGTTGCCATCAAAACACTCAAGAGGCCATTTGGGGGTTCTTCCTCTTCCTTATCCAAAAATTCTTCATCCAATCCTGGTTTGAGGCAGGGGTTCCCTGTCCCGACTAGGAAACAAGTCTCGATATCTAATGTTTTGCTCACAAATGAAATCTTGGTCATGAGGAAGATAGTTGAGAATGTCTCGCCCCATCCGAATGTGATTGACCTCTATGATGTGTATGAGGATGAGAATGGGGTTCACCTTGTGCTGGAGCTTTGTTCGGGTGGGGAACTATTTGATAGGATTGTGAAGCAAGAGAGGTACAATGAGGCAGGGGCTGCAGCTGTGGTCAGGCAGATTGCAGAGGGCTTAGCTGCTTTGCATAAGTCAAATATTGTTCATAGGGATTTGAAGCCTGAGAATTGTCTATTCTTAAATAGTAGTGATGATTCTCCTTTGAAGATCATGGACTTCGGACTCAGTTCTGTCGAGGAGTTTACTGACCCTGTTGTTGGGTTGTTTGGTTCCATTGATTATGTCTCACCAGAGGCTCTTTCTCAGGGACAAGTCACTTGTAAAAGTGATATGTGGGCTCTTGGTGTAATCTTGTATATCCTTCTCTCCGGGTATGTGTGTACGTATATATTTAGTTATACATGATTTTATCTAGTTTTTATTTCCTTGTAAAAGGCTATATAAACACTTCTAATCAAAACAAAATGTGGATTTTAGGAACTTCTGATCCTTTTGTGGAACTAAGCACCCTAAATTGTCTGACTGCAGTAAAAAAAAAAAAAAAGCGTTATCCAAGGCTGCAATTTCTTTAAAATGCCAACATTATAATAGTATCGAGATGCAATGAAACTAGCTTTTCAGTAATTTGATAAAAATTATACAATGGAGTGGGTTGCTGATATTAAGGAAATGGGTGGGGTGGGTGAGTACTTATAGTCTTATAATGATGTAGCTCTTGTCTTTCTTATAATTGTCCTCTTTCTTTTCTTCTAATCCGGACATATGATTGTTCAGTTAGTAGTTTGGGGCATATGTTTTTGATTCCAGAGAGTTTCTTCTGCTCAAATTTTCAACCATGACAATTAAGTGTTCAAGAATTTCTGTGTCAATGTCTCAAATCTTCAAACCCCTTTCAACTTGTCATGGAACTTTTTCAAGCTCTTCACTATCTGATCTTTTAGGAGATTCATATGTATTCTTTAACTTCAATTCAGGTACCCACCTTTTATTGCTCAGTCGAATCGGCAGAAGCAGCAGATGATAATGGCTGTAAGTCATCAAACCATTTACATACAAGTGAAAAGAAACGTATATGTTAACGTCATGTTCATTTTAACCGTTGTGTTTTAAATTACAATAGACAATGCTTACTCCTGCAGGGAGAATTCAGCTTTTACGAGAAAACTTGGAAGGGCATTTCCTTATCAGCAAAGCAATTAATATCAGACCTCCTCAAAGTTGACCCTGAAAAGCGACCTAGTGCCCAAGAGGTATGAAATTAGTTTGCTTGCAAGGTTTTCTAGGATTGATGTTGACTGAAATTTCAAGGGCATGCATAAATATAAGAAAAGACTTTAATGAATCAGTTGAGAGGGGAGAGTTAATCACTGTAATTATTGATATTAATTTTGAATCAAATGTTCTTCATATCCATACCTGCTAACAAGAATGTGACGAATATTATGGATCAATATTTAGTACCACGGTTAGTGCTCTATGTTTCATAAATAGTTCTATCATTTCTATGATAATAAAATGATATGTATCTATTAGTCCAGTAGTAGTTCTTGGCTACTGAAGATGTTCTCTTCCAAATTTGTGAGATATCGGCCATAAAACTGACTTATTCAATTCTTGTGGAATCTACAGCTTCTGAACCATCCATGGGTTGTAGGTCTTTCAGCGAGAGAGGATCAAATGGATGCTGAAATTGTCTCACGACTGCAGAGTTTTAATGCTCGACGCAAACTCCGTGCTGCAGCAATAGCTAGCGTGTGGACAAGTTCCATTTTCTTAAGGACAAAGAAGCTCAAATCATTATTAGGGTCCCATGACCTTAAACAGGAGGAAATCCAGAACCTGAGTTTGCATTTTAAGAAAATGTGAGTAGTTAAAAGCTTTGCTCCTTATTACTCGTCTGTGCATGTAGTGATGAAATGTTTGTTAGTCATATACAACTATCAGTACATAACATTCAGTCTTAGCTAAAAAGTTGCGTATAAATTTATATACATATATGTTGTAGAGAATGTTTTATTGTCTGTATCTGGAATTCTAGGCCGTCAAACTGTCAATCTTATTCAAGTATATATTATTCAAGAATGAGTCCACAAGATCGAAAATGCAGATCAAAATGACTTATAAACTTTACTAATGATAAACAAATGACGACTGAAATTGCCTGATGTTTCGCTACACAATTCTAAATTACTTTGGCTTGAGCCCTGTTTCTAGTTTTAAGTTCTTAACCAATACCTATATATTCTGATCAACTATGGCAACTTGGCAAAATACAGATGTCAAAAGGGTGATAATGCGACGCTATCTGAATTTGAGGAGGTGCTGAAAGCAATGAAAATGTCATCAATGGTGCCTTTAGCACCCCGTATTTTTGATCTATTTGACAACAATCGAGATGGAACAGTAGACATGCGGGAGATACTATGTGGTTTCTCTAGTCTCAAGAACTCACAAGGAGATGATGCTCTCCGCCTGTGCTTCCAGGTGCCTTTTACTTTTCCGCGTCTCAATTGTTATTAGCACATGCACTTAACAAAAGCTCACTCAGCTGAACTATTTCCAATTTCTGGTTCATATTTGACTATCTGAGTATGCCGACCTCATATAGTTTTTATTACCAAAAACTTTTCTCTCTTGCTGTGGCTTCCTCACTATTATTGTTAGTTCAACGTTGTAGCAACTGTTTTTTCTTGCAATCAGATGTATGATACAGATCGGTCGGGATGCATCAGTAAAGAAGAAGTGGCATCTATGCTCAGGGTAATCTTCCTCCTTCCTCTTATATATGGAATTTATCTACATTGGTTGGTTTCACTTGAGAATAAGATTGTATAACTTGAGTGAATTATATTGAGCAGGCATTGCCAGACGACTGCCTTCCAGCTGATATTACAGAACCTGGGAAGTTGGATGAAATTTTTGATCGAATGGATGCCAACAGCGATGGGAAAGTTACCTTTGATGAGTTCAAAGCTGCCATGCAGAGAGACAGCTCTCTCCAAGATGTAGTCCTCTCCTCTCTTCGGCCACTATAGCTAGTCTTCCCATCATCAAACTTTCACCCTTCTAGTATTTTTAAGTATTTCTTATGTTAAGAGCAAGGTGAAGAACAATGACCGAAAGTAAAATTGTGCTAATTTTGCCGTGTAAACATTTGTCAATTTCATATAATTAGCCAATTAGGAACAAATTGAAATAGGAAATCCAAGGTAGCCAGTTGAGAAATGAAAAGATCCTCACCATATTCATGTTCCATGGTTACCTTTTTATTTCAAACAGAAAGGTGAACTCCATCTGGCCATTTTCTTCAGTTTTTTACCGGACCTTATGGTATTCCGGACTTGGCGTGTGTCAAAACGAACTATGAAAATTTTAAGACCCTATTCGGTAATGTTTTTGAAAACAATTTTCAAAATCAGTTTTAAAAATTGAAATGAGAAAATATAAAAGTGAAAACGTCAAATTAATGTTTTTTTTTTTTTTTTTTATAAAATTAAAAATATTTTCAGATTTAATTTTTTTCAAAAAAACATCTTAATAAACAGGTTTTCTCTCTATTTTTATTTTTTTAACTGAAAATATAGGGATGAAAATCTTATTGCACACCCATCTAGACTTTCTATTCCAACCAAGTAAAATACCAAAATACTTGACAACAAGTGTGTATAATCCACTTTTCTCAAGAAAAAAAAAAGCCAGTATAATCCAATATTAAACTACACAAAAATACTTGACAATAATTTAATTAACAAATAAGTCACCTATCATATTTTTTATATAAATTAGGAATAAATTTTACAAATCAGGACAATGTGTTGTCAAGCTGCAAGTTGTCACTAAAAGTTTACTCTTTTGCCATTCTTAATATTCACACTTGCATTCAGTCTTAATTGCTGCTATTGCAGAATTTAAAAGCTGCTACTGTCGACTTAAAGGTTGCTACTGTAGATAAAGAAGCTAACTGCTACTGTGGATAGAGAAGCTAGTTGGTACTGTCGATAGAAAAACTAGATGCTACTATCGATAGAGAAACTAGATGTCGTTCCCGACCTTAAAAATTGCTGCTACTGTCAACCCTGAATGAAGTTGTTATTGTCAACCCTGTTATCATTCTACTATGGCTAGTGGTGGTTGAAATTCGAAATTTCAATTTTTTTCAAAATATATGCAATATTATACTCAAATAAAAGCCCATGAGATAAAGAACAATTTTGTAGTTGAATGATCTCCAAATTATCGACGGTTTGGCCCAAAAACTTGAATTTGTCGGAAATAACTCAAAAAGAGGAGAGAAAAACTTGTCAGTTAGTGAAATGACATCATGGTAATTTTGGCGAAATCAGTGGCATTTTAACATCAATTATTTAATCAGTTTTAGACCCATTTAATTTTAGACACACTTTTGTCATTTTTATTTAAAAATTATTAAAAATGAGTTATTTACGTTGCTAATTTGCTAATAATCCAATGCAGAAGATCCATTATCCATGTGAAGGTATTATTGGGTATGTTCAACCACACCACGTGGCAGTGCAACTGGGAAATCAGAATCCTTGTAGAGGGTATTATGCTTATTTAAGTTAAAAAAGCAAGGATAGTTTCGAAATAAGAAGAATAATTACTGGCTTTTGATTGGTCAGCCGCACCGCAGTGTGTTGCGGTTTACCATACGCAAGAATTGCTCTCAGTCATATTTTCAAAATGAGACTGTAAGTCGTACAAGTCAAAAACAGAAAGCTCATCTGACTTGGATAAACACAACAAAGTAGTTGTGATCTCATTGAACTGGAATTGTCACTGAACTGGGTTACAGTGATATAGTCTTCACTTCATGTCAAACTATGAATACTGATCCGCCTGCAACAACTGAAACCCAACCACTCTGAATCTCAACTTCTCAATCTCAACTCCCAATGTCTTCAGACCCCGTGTGCGTCACCGGCGGCAATGGCTTCATCGGCTCCTGGCTAGTCCAGACCCTCCTAGACCGCGGCTACAGCGTCCACGTGTCCATCTACCCTGGCTCCTCCGCCTCCCACCTCTTCTCCCTCCCCGGTTCATCCTCCGCGACCCTCACCGTTTTCGAGGCCGACATCCTCGACGCTGAAGCCGTCGCCAGTGCTATTCAGGGTTGCAGGGGAGTCTTCCACGTGGCGTCTCCCTGCACACTCGAGGACCCTAAGGACCCGGAGGCCGAGCTGGTCCGGCCCGCCGTGCAGGGGACGCTTAATGTGCTCCAGGCCGCCTCCAGGTTCGGCGTGCGGCGCTTGGTCCTGACGTCGTCCATATCGGCCATGGTCCCCAACCCCGGTTGGTCTTCTGACAAGGTCTTCGACGAGACTTCGTGGACTGACCTCGACTACTGCAAGTCCCGCCAGGTCACTACTCTCTCTATGATCACCGTATCAATCCAATTCAGTATTCTGTGGCACTTTCATGACTTTAAATTATTGAAAACTATCAGTACCATTTGTTTTAGTGGCATAGTCTCTGCTTTGTGACTAGGAGGTTGTGAGTTGGACGGACACGAAAGAATAGTCGTAGCATTTGAGTATATTATAGAAATAAAAAACTTGGCATGATAACTAAATACTCTTCTGTGATAGTAAACTTACTATAACTAATTCAGTAAACTCTCTGCCTACTTAGATATAAAGTGTTATATGTGAAATATCATAAGCCTGTTTGCTGTGGACCATCTAACTATTAATGAGGGTCTAGTGAAGGATATAGAGACGATTGTGTCAGGCTGTCCTATTTTTGGTGAAGCACTTTATTTTGTGGTGATAATGAGCAGAACCGGTTTGGGGAAGCACTACTCAGCTGGCTGTTTTTTAAAGTTGTGAAAGAGTCTCAATGTCAGTAGAGGGCTCAATTTCGGGCTTTTTTTAAGAATTTCTGAACTTGTAGTCATTCTCGCAGAGTTTGGAAATATAACCATAGTGCTGAAACCACTTGAGTATTGTTGAATCCCCTCCAGTGATACTTGAAGCCTTCTTTAATCTTGAATGAGTATTTTGATTATCTACATGACCAACAGTGATATTAATTTATTCTATATTTATTTCGACAGAAATGGTATCCTGTGTCAAAGACACTAGCAGAGAAAGCAGCATGGGATTTCGCAGAGATGAATGGATTAGATGTAGTAGCAATCCACCCAGCAACATGTCTTGGACCTCTTCTGCAGCCTGGTTTGAATGCAAGTTGTGCTGTTTTGCTCAACATGCTGCAGGGATCCAAAGATACGCAAGAGTATCACTGGTTGGGAGCTGTGCATGTCAGGGATGTCGCCAAGGCACAAGTTTTTCTGTTTGAGACTCCTGCGGCTTCTGGAAGGTACCTTTGCACCAACGGTATTTACCAATTCAGTGACTTTGCAGAAAGAATCTCCAAACTCTTCCCCCAGTTTCCAGTACACAGGTTAGTATCAAACTCAGTTCAGGTTCTATGCTAATGCAATCTCATATGTAACGGTTGTGACCGTGCACGATTATCGTCTCTAGTGTATTATAAGGGTAATTTTATACTTGAGTGTCAAATTAAGAGGTCACTGCACAACTGGATTAATTGGATTGTGCTGAATGCTGAGTAGTTTAACCTGTGTAATGAATCTATTTAATAGGTTGCATTGAGATCTAAAGGCAGTTATTGATAGATTTCCTTCATGTGTGGCTATGAACTTTTTATGATTAATTAATACTGCTGTAACTGCATTTTAAAGCTTAGGGTACTTGCAAGCTATCTTATAAGGTTGCATTGAAATAGGTAGGGATTACTCTTGAAAATGATTATTGATTAATACCTGGTGAAGTAGAGTAGAAGTGAAGTCAGAACTAACAACCAACAGGAGGAATAAATTAAACATATTTATTCAAGTAAGCATTGCAAGTGGATATGCAGGAGCTAATGAGTAATTAAAAATCTCAAGAATTGTTAACCTGTCAGAGATGCCTATCCTTTCCAAAACTTTAAAGTTGCTAGCAATTTTAGTCTCCTTACTCTTAGAATTGGAATCTTGTTGCGCTCTTGTTGATATATAGAGCTACTGAGCTGCAAGAAACAGGAGTTCTTAACACTGTTGATGGTGCTTGAAGGGAAATGTTTAAGTTTTAAACAAAATCACTTGGAAATTGATTATTGGAAGCAGGAGAGAGGTGAGGTGGCAGAAGATACAAAAAAGGAACTTAACTTTTATGAACTTATTATACTCAAAGCAGTGGGCAATCCACTTCAATATAGTATTACTATCTCTGGATTACTGCAACGACCTCACTGAATGTGGTGTATAGGTGGACTCGTGGTTGATTATTTATCTTTAATAATTTTTTGGACAAAATTCAGTTTAGTACCCTCAACTTTTGGGTAAAAATCAGATTACACCATCTTTTTGAAAAAAAATCAGAATGACCCCTAAACTTTCAAATATGATCTCCCGGGTCTAAAATTTCAAGTGACTTCGAAATGTGACGTAAGCTGCTGTTTTGAAACTGGCAACAAGGGCCCACATTTGGCTGATTAAGACCATATCTTTTGCATGTGCACTTTATTTATGATTAGGACTAGAATTATGTGCTTTTTATTACTACATTTTGCATCCAACCAGCCTCTTATGAGTATGTTAATTAGGTTTCATTTCAAATTTAGAAGGTTTAATACGCAAATGGTCCATTTTACCCTCTATGAAGGTTTCAATATTGGAGTATGGGCCCTTGTTATCAGTTCCAAGTCAGCAGCTTACGTCTTATTTAGAGGTCATTTGAAATTTTAGACCCGGGAGATCATATTTGAAAGTTTAGGGGTCATTCTGATTTTTTTTCAAAAAGATGGTGTAATTTGATTTTTACCCAAAAGTTGAAGGCACTAAACTGAATTTTGTCCTAATTTTTTAATGAGTTCTCCTTTTGCCTCTTCTTTTGTGATTGCTTCCTCTCTCTCTCTCTCAATGTATTCTAGAAGTTGTATTACTTGTGATCAAAGGTACCTATTTTTGTGAAGCTCCAGCTTTTTAACGCTGTCATAGGAGGCTTCGCAGCACCAATTGTTGTGGTTTTCACTTTTCAGAGAATCAACTTTTACATTCTGTTTAATCCTTCTAAACTCTATGCATATGCTTTCTCTTTTTGTTTTCTGGTATTTACATGCAACAAACCAATTGTCTTTGTTCTTCTATATAATTGTGAACAATTTCTATATAGGTAATATTTTCTTTATAGACCATATCTCTTCCCACTTAGAATGGAAACGAAAAGGCTTTGCATACATCCATCTGCCAGTTATATAACAAATATGTCAAAACCATAAATGTTAGGATAGAACTGCTGGGGAAAGGAATTACCCAGTTGTGTAACATGTAGTTATGACCTTTGATCGATAACTTTGCAGTACCTGTTATTTCCCGCTTCATGAAGTAATGATGCTGCCTTTTAATCAAAATTTTACTACAGAGGAATATGTTGAAGTATTTGATGACCAACAAATCGTTATGATTTCTCTTAAACAAATTTGAATTTCAAAAAGATATGCACAAGTGTAAATGATTGCCTATATATACATTTCATCATTTTTGGGGATGTGCTCGGATGCATGAAATACTTTAGTAACTATTAAATGTCACACATTGTGTCTATCATTACTTGTTTCCTGTGGTGCTCTTTCCCTATAGTGGTCTTGTTTGGTATCCAAAAAAGGCTTCTTAGCTAGCTTTCATTCTTTTCTAGATTGTAAAAATCTCAAATTGCTGAACGAAAGTGAGACTAGGGTTAGTAGGCAGTGCTTGTGAATTAGAAAACAATGCAACATGAAGGTACATGTTGAATTAAACAGAATTTTCAATGAAACAAATTTTAGTTAATCATTAATCAAATACGTCTATCAGTATAGTTTTTGGACAGCAAGACGGGTACTTTTTTGGAGAATGTGTTCGTCCTCTTGGTCGACTTATTTTTCCTGTCTTGTTTCATAAAGAACAAGATTTTTTTTGTATTTATTTGAAAATATAACAAACTAGAGCTTGACTTGAACACCTGTACAGGTTTAACGGAGAAACCCAACCTGGCCTAAAGGATTGCAAGGATGCTGCAAAGAGGTTAATCGATCTGGGTCTGGTTTTCGTGCCAGTTGAAGATGCTGCCCGGGACACAGTGGAGAGCCTCAAAGCTAGAGGCTTTTTGAAGCAAGAAGAAACATTACAATCTAGCTAGTTGGCACTCAGCAGTAATAACGAGTAGAAATGAAGTGTTGGTCATCATAATTAGTCCCTTATTCCCTCTTTCCATCATTGCCTTAAACTTTTATTCGTTTCAAAAGTCGAACGTTATCTATATATCCTTGGAACTGAGCATCATATGTTTATAAAGCAAACCATTCTAGTAACTATTATTGTTTTTAGTGATTGATTTCCAAGGAACAATTACACTTACTAGACGATGTCGTTTTACTGCACAGTGCATAGTGCAGAGTATATTGCCTGCAAACTGCAACTGCAACTGCAAGCATGTGGTGAACAACAGCATTATCAATCAATCTGAAAACCAAGGTCATTATTTAATGGCAGATCCTTGGAACTATTACTTTCATGGCCATAGAGTATGGCACTCTTGCTACATGAATAGGTTGAAGGATATAAAAAGGGGATGGTGTACTAGTATCACAGCTACCACTCCGGCCAGGAGGACCACCGTGGCGGGTTTTGCTTTTTTCTGGGCACGTGATTGGGGTCCTATGGAATTGATTGAGTATTTGACTCCTTGATGGTATTCTTGTTAGGTGTCTTTGTCCGTCATAATCAGGCAAGCTTGGAGGGTTAGTGTGCCTAATTGAGCTTTCTATTGGCATTGGAGGCTTTAGTTTTAGCCTTTTCCTTGTTTGCTCTGGCAAAACCTGCTTTCCTTGGTTTTGTTTTTAAAAGCCTCCCCAACACTACATGTGCTTCATCTTCCCTACCTTTGCTCTGGCTCCTTTTCTGAAAACAAAAGAATCAATCCATTTCTTCTTTTATTTTTTGGTGTGTGAGAGAGAGAGAGACGTGCGGTTCCAATCATGGAGGTTCCTCTGGCATTGCATGTGCCCCTATCTTCTCGCCCCACTTCTTATTATTCCACACTTCTATGGAACTAGTACATCCTTGTTTATATATCATTCATTCCCCACTTGAAAGTCATAATTCCCCCCAGGCTTTTAGTCCTCAATGAAAAAAGCAAGCCCCCATTGAAATTGAAGTTTGGAGCAGATTTCCCAGATGGTTAGTCCAGCACCCTGCAGCCGATCCTGGTGAGTTTCTACTTTTTGTGTCATTGTTGTTTCTCAATGTGATTGAGTTGAGAAAATAGAGTCTGATTGAACTTATGGGTTTCGAAATCAAGGTCTATAAGCGAGGACTCGCTGAAAAGGTATGTGCAGTTTGCAAGTGAGAGCTGCATACAAGAGCTACTGTCTGCTTCAGACTCCACCAGGGGGATTGGGATTAATAATGGCAATGATGGCTGGAAGGTTCTTACTCTTGAAAATGGAGTGGAAATATCGAAACGAAGGTCTGGAAATGGATCATTCCACACCTTCCGCAGTCGCTGGCTGCTCAGATCAGTATCACCTGAACAATTTATCACCGTTGCTAATGCCATAGATGCTGCCAAGGTCAGCTAGTTCTATATATTATGTGTGTATGTAGTTTCTTTTTGTATTATTAACTTGTTGGATTTTTGTTTAACTTAATAAGCCTGAACCTGCAGCAATGGGATTCTGATCTGGTAGAAGCAAGGTACATAAAAGATCTTGACGACAACCTCAGCATCATCCGGCTCAAGTTTGGAGATAATTCCAAGCCCCTTTTTAGAAATAGAGAATTCATAGTCTACGAGCGAGGCGAAACCATGGAAGATGGCACTCTGGTAGGTGCTTCATATTTTATACTTATAGTTTACAAGATATATACATGATTGTGTGTGTGTGTGTATGAAATTTAATTTGTCTAGCCAATTCATATTGGTTGGAGAAGCTCAAGACCTTTTTAGTATTGCAAATGTGTAAAGCAAGGCACTCACAGCGCTTTGTGACTTGAGTTTAACTTGTGAATAACTTGTATTTGGTTCAGTGAAGCACGTATGACCCCACAATAGGTGTAAGAAGTGGGATGTCAGCTCTGAGCTTCCAACCTCAGTACTTACATAGGAGTTGTCGAATATATAACTGACCGGAGTATTCCATGAGCAGGTGGTAGCAGTTGCTTCACTTCCAAAGGAGATAGCTGCTGGATTGCAGCCTAAGAAAAATAATGCAATCAGAGGACTGCTGTTGCAATCAGGATGGGTAGTTGAGAGGCTTGATGGTGACTCTTGCATGGTCACCTATGTTGTTCAGGTACTCCTCTACCTTTTAAACTACATAATGACTTCTTTACTCCTTTGTTTCCTTCACCATATCCATATGGCTGCAGTTTTCACTCTTGACTAACCTGTTTGTTTTCTTTTATTTAATCTTTTTGTTGATTCAACTTTCCCTCTGTGTTACAGTTGGATCCTGCAGGCTGGATGCCCAAGTGCTTTGTCAATCGACTTAACAATAAACTAGTTAAGATCATCGAAAATCTAAAGAAACTGGCGCAAGCTTGTCCAATTGAAGGGGATACATGATTGATAAGAGCGTACAGAGGACTTGAGAAATGAAAAGGACACTTTGAAGGCAATCTTTCTGTGACATTTTCAAAGTACCAACTTCCCGAACCAATAATATCTTTTTGATTCTGTTATCATATTGTAAATAACTAGCAGAGTGCAATCAATTTTTTTTATTTCTTTTGCTCCTATAATCTTTCACCTAAGCCGCAAAAACCTGCATCAAACTAGAAAAAAGAAAGCACAGCTAAAGACTCAGAGAACCATATAAAATCTCGTCAAACTGACGATCATTGGGGAGTGTTCAGAATGTGCACAGAGGAAGATGGATGGCTTGCACAGCAAGTAAGTCGGTCGAAGCATTAGCTGATCTATGTAAAGGGTCCAGATACATTTCCCAGTATCAGCAAGAAGACTTCCTCCTCACAGACTTAATAAGCTGTTCGTAATCACACTCCTATATTACATGCTTGACATCATTGGCTTCTACCAAAACTAAACCCAAGCAGCAGCAATGCCCTTATATTGCAATAGGACTGATATTGCAGAAACTAACTTTTCCACACCAGTAGCAATCTGATAACTTGAATGACAGGCAATCACTCCTGTTCTTGCTTCTGTTCCACCATCGTCCTCTCTCCATTAGAGTTGGTTTTTTATACCCCCAATAAGATTGAGGAGGTTGTCACTTTGCTAAACCTACTCTAGAAAACGATGATTACAACGAAACCTCTCCTTTTTCTTCTGAACACTTGGAAATTGATGCAGATCTCTAACAGAGCTGATCTTCCATTTTATCAAAAATGTGTAAGCCACCTGACTTTGAGAAAACTTCTAACTTTTCCACCTTAAGCTCACCCAACTTTGAGAAAACTCCCAAGAGTCGTCCACTGATGGTAGTAATAGCAGCTGATAGGTAGGGCACCAGACAACAATGGTCCAAGAACACAGTTGTAATAACTGCTCCACAGTCACAGGAAAATATTTATACATAGTAGATATGGCACAACTTTCTTATAGAGCACAAGTCAGATAAAGTAGGCATAGAAATAGAGCTGATTCAATGTGTGTGATATTTGGATTATTAGAGGATTGAGCTGATAGTGTTAGATCCTCCTGATTTCTCAAAGCCAGATCAATTTGTCATTCACCCTGTAGATGATAGCTAGGGGAATAGATTATCTACTATGGGAACATGAATGATTGAGAGGACCCCTAAGTTCTGAGATAAACAGCTCCAATCAGTAGCAATTTAGGCATGGCCATCCTCTCCGAACTAAACCAGTGATTTTTCCCTCTTTATGACCAAAACTTTAGAGACTTGCGAGTCAAGTTTCTTCTAACCTTCTACATCAAAGAGAAAGACTGCTTGCAGGAAATGATGAATGTTAGGATGATCGAACATCACTCCATCAGCTTTCTAACTCTTACAACATCACTCCATCTCCCAAGCTCAGCATACATGTTTGAGAGAAGATCATAAGGTACGAATTCCTAGGTTCAATAGGTCAATATATAGCTATTGGCTTCTCCGCCACATTTCCCTAAGGTGTTAGGATGAACTTTACAAGCAGCAAGCAAAGAACCCCATACAACGGCATCTGAAATGTATGGACAATATAACTGAACTGAAACGAAAAGAAAAATCAATGTCACGTTGAATGCTCATGGAGATATGAGTATATCACCATGAGTACAAAGAGCTTAATGTCATTTTATTTCAGACGCCACGAAAGAGTATAGAAGCGATGATCCGAATATGGACCTTCGAATGAATAAATCTTGTACGTGATCAAATTACATGCCACCACGAAAGGTTTAGGTAAAAAGAGATGAATCATTTGGGTGTACATTAAGAGAAGTAGAAACCCAAGAATTGAGTAATAATAAAAGGAAAAAAAATTAGAAACAAGTCTTGGGGGACTTGTTGAAGGTTGCAACATATGGGCTACCGGGGCCCACAGACCCGTGCTAGGGCCGGGAAAGCAGCCCAAGTACCCGAGGGCCGTAATCGAGTAGTCAAGCGCCCAATATAGGCCCAGGAAGAAGGGTCCAAACTGCATCTTTAATGTGCAGAAGGAGCCACCAATCCCACATTGAGGGATGAGCTCAGTTCATGCAGCCTGTAGCCCATATATTGGCCCAACCACATTCATTAAATGGTAATCACCAATTGTCTGCTTCCGCTTATATTGCTTATATTACAATCTCAACTATACTAACTTAAGCATCGGTGTGGAAACGACTGGCCCCAACCGATTCTTCCTAGTTAGCAGGAGAATGAAGTATCTAGCCCAACAAAAGATCTCGCTGGGTATCTGTGAGTCTATGGGATTGAGACAGAAACAAAAGTTTGATGCGTCGCCAAAGCGACACACAAATTAAACCCTGCAAAAACCGTTAGTACCATATGATAAGTAGAGATCGTTCAGTCCGGGGATTAAGGGTACCTGAAATATTCAAAGGTTAGAACATATATTCACACGTTTGAATCATAAGAAAGGGGGGTTTCGAAATTGATTCTAACTTCCTACGAAAATTTAAAGACAAAACAAGAAAATAAAACCTAAGTTACAGAATTAAAACCTAGACTACTATATACAAGTGATCGACATCTTTCCACACAAAACATAGCACAAAAGCGATCAAAACACATAACAATTTAGGAAGCAAGACTCACGGCAACGACTTAACATGTTCTAGACTCGACTTAGTTCCAACTTAATTAGCTCTGTAGCGGCTTATTATTCGATTTAATACTTCACAAATACTTAGGACTTATCGTAGCGCATCATCATAATCTTTATGCTAATTGATTTTAAAGTTACGTAACGCGGACTCTAAAATAAATTAACACTTAAGCACATAAGTCTTTTTTAGTTGGAGACATGTTAGCACGTATGGCGTCACCCGTCATACATTGACATGTAAATTCTTTAAACTACTATATCCTTAAGAAACAACACAAATCAAGACAACGTAGCGCTAGACTCTACTTATATTAATTTCGGCATATGAGATTGATACCCACAATACATTGCAATTGTATAGGGCAGCAACTTTTAAGACACACGAATTTAAAGAATTAACCAAGTACGAATTTAAACAAAGTTACATGCTTGCCGATTACCTAGACTTACTATCTTATTACATATTTTCCTTACAATTTTAACATGCAATCCGTATTTTATCTTTGAAAAAAAACCTTATATACAACTCAAACACGAATTGAACATGCATATTATAAAACCAAATTTGAAATCGTTTTACACATAGACATGCAAATCGAAATCTAAAATACATATAAGTTTCATAGACAAAATCTAGCATAACTACATAAAATAAAACAAGCTGAGAAATGGGAGATGAAGTGGCGTGGATCACACTTTGTAGACACCTTGAAGGGAGTTTCAAAACGTGACTTGATGGTCAGATGGAGGCTTAGAACTTGGTACGGGATCGGTAGGATTTTTGTGGTGGTGATGGAGTGTTTTTGGCTTGCTATTCTATGTAGGACTTTAGGCTGCCGAACTTCTTCTCCTAGTCAGTCCAGGAACTTTTCTCCTGCTTGGCAGATTTGTGCTTCCTGTGATGAATACAACATATCTCTCTCTAAAAAATAGCTATTGAAGTGATTTCAATTGATTTGGAAACTAGACTCCCGTAGCTTTCTGTGCATATATGGCTTGAACTTTGGTTCAGTGTAAGCTGTCCTGGAGAGTCCGTGGCCGTTAGATGACGTACACAGGAATTTACCCGAGTTTGGTCAGGATTCTTCTTGTGATTCTTGGCAGCTTTCTTTGGTCCGATTGTTCTAATTCTTTCCATTGCTGAATCTTCATCATGTCTACTGAGAATAAGAGAAGAAAAATTCGTAAAAGACAAAGTCGAAGTTTTACAGAATCAACGAAACATTTTAAGACTCCTACTTTGACTAGGTTTCTTATTCTTGTTAAGATATTTTGACAAATTTCTGTATTTTCTCTAAGTTTTGGCACATTTTTATTATAGCTCTACCAAAGACTCATGACTCTACTAGATGACTTGTATCTACAACAATAAAGGTTAAGCAAACCATAAATGTAGGGATAAACATATTAAGAACGTCGCATTATATGCTCCTATCAAAGTTATAGAATAGAACCCAATTTGCCCGACAAAATGACCGGGTGTTAGTACTACTACTCCCAGCTTCATCTTCATTGGCAAAGATTGATTGCGGAGTCAGTAGAATCCAAATTGCTATGATCATTCCCAAACTAATTCAAGCATCTTCATCTCATTCTCACGAGCAGCGGCTTCTAGGTGATGACGATCTGATGATTTTGGCCAACACGACTATGATAATCCACTCGATAACACCTACTGAAACTCATAAAAATTTAATGGACTCCTTACAAGTGAAGATCAGCCAAGCACTCTGCCGTGGTGGAATAGTGTTGATCAGTACTATTCTGACATCTTGTAGTTTCTTTTTCATTCCTAATCTAGTATGTACTACTGTACATGCACTGCAGGTGTCAAGTTGGAGTGCTTTGTCAGTTTGTCTTAGCTTGCTTCTTAGGTCGCGGCTTTTGATTAAATACCCCAAATCGCTTTACTAGACAGTTTGAAATTGAAGAGATGAATATCCTAGACAGTGTACTAAGTAAACCTTCTAAGTGTGCTGAAACTTGGTTGCAGATGGTGTTCGTGGCGGATTCAGCACCCTGCGAACAGTCAACACGTGGAGGTGGCGGACGTCAATTCCAGTCCTCTTGTAATGTGCGCGAGCGTGCCAGTACTTTTGAGTTGGTACAACTTTAATGTGGACGACCTCTGGCGAGTGTATCTGTCTGCTCCTGATACCTGACCTCTTGACCAAGCGACTGTTACGCGGGCGTTGACTAGGCCGGCGTAAGAGGCTCGAACAAGACCTAATAAAAATCTATTATGATTTTCTTCTCAACCTATTGCAGATTGAGTAATTCTTACTTCGATCCTGAGATGCAAAGCAGAGCAACAATTCAAGACCGTGGGGAATGGTTTAATATGCAAGATAGCGACTCGATATACAACGAGATGTGGCGATTGACACTGGGTGCTTCAGCAAACACAGACACGACGCAAGTTTGCAGCTCTAACCAGCGCAAGTATGCGACTCTGTACGTATGGCGCAGTTTGCAGCTCTGTACGTATGGTGCAAGTGTGCAACTCAGGTTGGTGCAAGTATGCTACGATGTGCAAATGTTGGAAGCGATTGGTCTTAGCGACGCTCACACGAATGTAAGGTACACTTCGACAATCGCGCGAGTATACAGCGACCGGTGGCAGGCGTAAGGTTGCGGTAGGGTTGGATAGTAGTTGTTTGCAGTTTGTGGAGGCAGTACGTGTAAGAATTTGCTCCGGAGAGACTTTGCAAGATTTGCGATGCGCAAAAGCTTGTGTGTTTGTAAGATGGTTGTGAACCCTTTTCAAGTCGTATACGAATTCTTTATATAGAGAATGCAGAACCCCAATATTCGCGTATCAAGCATAGTAGATTCTCAAATCAATTAGAATTCAATTACCTTAAACCACCTCCTTCTTGGATTCCTAAAGGAACCCCAATTCTTCTCCAAGAATGAAAGATTATATATCAGATTATTCTTTAATAAATAACCTCTTAGACCTCGATCCACAATCTTGGACAAATATCAATTTAGGCCCAAACATTGCCCCCCAGCCTTTGAAATTGAGAACACAACGAAATTGATAAAGGCTAGAAATCATCAATTCACATCTCAACCTCCATTCTCTTATCTTGTCAAACCAAACAGACCATAGCCTTCGAGATTCAATACGCTTCAGCCCTTAGAGGAAAAGAAAGAGTAACCTCCACCATTATTGAAGTCGGAAGTTCTTACTAGACCTCTCTCACGCCGCCTGATGACTATGGCCGTGCCGGGTTAGGTCCACGACAACAAGAACTTCATCAAGATACTATCTTTCCATTCATCGATGAATCACGACCTCTTCCAGTGGCATTACGCGAAAGAGGCATTTCATGTGGAGACTGGCAGACCTCCAACCATTTCGAGGTTCCAATAGCATCCTCCTCCTGGCCGTTACCAACCCAGACAATGATACAGTGGTATCATGAAAGGTGATCGCTTGATGAAAGTAGATGAGCGGCAGGGATTGATGAAGCCCTCGATATCAGCTTTGCACTTAACCCCAAAGGAGGAAACAAGTGTGCTCTTATGCCTTTGATCTGTCTTTGGAACCCTTCTGCCAATACCTTTGATTTGAAGTTTGGGCAAGCCAGTATAACTTTGTTAGACATGCATGCTGGTTTAGGATTTCCCTTAGGCAGAAAACCCTTCAATATGGATGATTATCCTGAAGCGGATGTACCATCAATCACCCTTCCAGAGCCCTCCACTCGGAATTGGCAAAGCTGGATAACAAAATTCCGAGCCTACAAGGATGATATAGGTGGAATAGCCTTCTTAGATTTCGGGCTTAACAAGTTCGTGTTTTGTTCAACCGCCAACAAAATGACCAGAACCTATAGCAGAATGGCTGAAATTCTATATGCACGCAAGGAGATTGGCCTTGCCCAAATAGTGTTAGCATATCTGTATCGGTGCTTTTATACTCTGTACGCCACACCTCCAAACTGCAAAGTTTCTGGACCTCTTTGGATTTTGGAAATTTGGTCTCAAATGTACTTTCCCGGACTAGCACCCCCTGAGCTCAACAAGATTTCAGAAGAAAAATTGTTGGGACTCGCCTATGCTGGATGCAGACCTAAATATGGTCAAGGTTATGCAGTGTGTTTCGATGTGATTTTCAACACTGATGCTCAGGGCTTCTACTCAAAAGCACAAATGCTTCTCCATAGGAGGCACCAAAAGGCCTTGAAGGATGGTTTCCTTCCCTCAGCCAACCAATGTGAGGAAGGACGAAGGTTGTTTCTTCAATGCATCTCGATGGCGGATCTTCCTCTCTTCTCTTCTGATAAAGGCGAGCAAGGTATCGAAGTATATGCCCCCCAGCTGTTCGCCCGACAGTTTGGCTTGACTCAGCTTCTGACCTATCCTCCAATTTAGAGTCTAAACATGTTTTCAGCCTGGCAGCCAAGTAGAAACACCCATGCTGATGAAGATGCTAATCTTGTATCTGCCTTGCGACCCGCCAATTCTCCAAATTTGGGACAGTGCCCTGAACTAGAAATCTCTGGAGAAGCTACTGAAGAGTATCATACCTGGTGGTCTCAACTCAAAGGAGAATTATTTCAAAAGCAATCTCTTCACTACTTCAGAGCTCTCTTCAACAACCAACGTCAGTACCTTACTGTAGAGGATGTCAAAGTGCTTGATGGAGGTCCTCTTTATCCTGAAATAGACCATGAGCAGGTATTTCTTTGTCCCTGTTACAGGTC
The DNA here is from genome assembly GCA_963682095.1 of Potentilla sterilis. Classification (NCBI taxonomy): domain Eukaryota; kingdom Viridiplantae; phylum Streptophyta; class Magnoliopsida; order Rosales; family Rosaceae; genus Potentilla; species Potentilla sterilis. The sequence continues at coordinate 23,149,596 of OY821760.1, forward strand.
GAGAGGTTATTCGACGGGACGAGAGATCAGATTAGCGGCGCGCTCGGCTGTACTGTGAGTGGATTTTTATTTTAAATAAATGCATGCATAATTGTTTTAATGAAATGAAGTTTATTTTAAATAAATGATTTGAGAAGCATGAGAATTCATAGAATTAAAATGAAATGATATTTAAAGAAATATATGGTTTTGGGGTTTATGTTTTTACTACTATTTTAGTAGTACGAGATTTTATCTGGAAACTAGGTTTCCGGAAATAGTATGTTTTAATTATTCATATCTGGATTATGTTGAATAAGCATATGTGTATTTAAAGGTAAAGACCGGAAATGAGATTTCCGGAGATTTTATTATTTCATTATTTATGCTTTTGACATGTGAGACATGTCGACATTATATTTTCTTATCGATATTATTTTTACGACATGGGGACATGTCGGATTTATATTTATATATTCTTTCGAGTCTATGATTCTATTTGATTATATATGTATAGATAAGCCTCAGATGTATGGTCGGGGACTGTACGGATTTATATATAAGGGGAAGCGTATTTTCGGTTTTGTTTTCAGATTTTCACCATATCAGGGTCCGATATATATTGATGCTAGCTAGCTTATTAACCTCATCCCACGCGAGGTGACGACTTGACCATATAGGTCAGATTCATGCTCGGTGGTCGACGGAGTGTGGTGTAGAGGTTTAGCATGGGACGCTATAAAGAGTCTTGGAGGCTCTGACCCTTAGAGGCTACTATTATATGGTGGTAATGACGTTCACCTATCTTATTATGTGACCAATGGGATTGGTCTTGATTTTTATATTATCTGGTTTTCGGGAACATTTCTCTAGGAGACTTTCTGATTTTAATAAATTCCTGAACCAGCGGGGCTGGGGTTTTTATGCGACCAATGGGATTGGTCGAGAAACATCACAAATGGTTTTCAAAAGTATATTGTTTTGAATACATATAAAAAGAATAATTATTTATTTATTTGATTTTATATCAGCGGGGCTGATGATTTTTAAATATGATTTTCTTAAAACGTGGGACATTTTATTTATAATGCATGCACTGTGGTTTTATTTAAAGTACTATATTAAATCATATTATTTTTATCCACTCACTCTAACGTTTTTAAATTACTTTCCCCTGGGCCCTTCGATTTAAATCGTCCAGTGTGCAGAGTAATAGTTAGAGGTCAAGAGTACTCGGAGTTGAGGCATAGCTGGCATCCTTGTTGCTTCCGCTAGGTGGGATCTGTGATCCCTTGCTCTTTTATTTTTATATTCTATTTCTTGTTTTGTAATTCCAGTTCATTGTTTTAGATTGCTCTGATTACCTGTGAGCCAGTTGAGTTAGATTATATTGTATTTATTTGTGGCGGTTGTTGTGATTTGGGGAGCAGGTGGCTCCAGGTGTTGAGGATGAATTTGGATTTAGAAGTGTTTTTGGTTGTTGCAGGCCTTAGGGTTGTCCATCCTAAGATTGACGTTATCGATTTATCGATAGAGTTAGTCTTAAGGTGGTCCCCGCAGGACCTTATCCGGATTTTAGGGTGAAATCCGGGGCGGGTCCTGTCAACAGACCTCTGACAAATCAAGCAAAAGTAAAGGGAAGAAAAAGGGCCCTCAGACCTCTACCGCCAGAACTGCCCAGAAAAGAAGAAGAACTCAAATTGTTGATGAAGAATCAGATCCTGAGGATCATGAGCCAGTAAGTTATCTGTATTTAATTCTTATTTATGCTACTGCACCACTAATTTATTAACGAATTAGCATGTCATATCTGATGCAGTTGATAAAATCTTTCCCACAGGGATTAATAAGGAAAAGAAGCAAATCAACTTCAACCTCTGCTGCTGATGTGATTGAAGTATCTTCAGGTGAGTCTGTTGAGCCACCTCATAATTCATCTCCCTCTAGAAATTTTGAGTTGGGAGATGAAGATGTCCATCATTCCGCTGGAGTCCAACGAGTTTGTACATGATTTGAAAATGAGTACCAATGGGTTCGCGAGAATGTCGTTATCGAAGTACCACCTCTAAGCTTTCTTCCTGCTGATACAAGTACTTCTAGTATTCCAAACAGACCCATGACAATTACTCCGAACATTGCCGAGATTGTTCCTCTGATCACTCCAACTCCATTTGTAGAGCCAGTGATTGAAGAAGTTGCCGCTATACATGTCTCCGGAGCCGTGTCAGATGCTCTGAGTCCTGAGGTAGTTATCTTGGAAGTTGAAGATGTAGCTCCCCCCACCTCTTCTAGAACCAATACAGATGCTGGAGAGAATTCAACCAAGTTTTCCAGTTCCTCATTCAACAATTCCCCAAAACCTCAAGAGCAACCACAAGTTGAGCTTCTGACAGATGTCCCTCCTGTGACAGAGGTACCTCTTTAAAATCCTTTGTCTCTTGTATTTTTTTTAATCTTTATCAATCCTCACTACATTTATGTTTATGTAGGTAAATGAAGTTCCTGATGCAACGAGGAATGATGTGGTTACTGGCGAGCAAACCTCTGCTGTTGTCTTGCCCCGCCAGAACATTCAGATTGAGGTTTCTCCTGTCCAGACTCCAACTCCTCAATTCCTAAAGATGATCAACCCCCTTCCTCCACTAGGGGAAGATCCACTTCTGAAGCTTCCTGAAGTGAGAGAAGCATGGAATTTTATGCAGCAACTGGGAAGGTTGGATCCTGCGGATGTAGAAGTGGCAGCCATACTTCATTCCTTCGTCCAAACATTACAAAATCATGTTGACCGCTTGCCCACCACGGTTCAACTAGAAGTTAAGAACCTCCTGGCGAGCCTTCCTGAACTTCTGAAACTTCTTCAGGACAAATCAGCAACGCTTCCTTTCTAGCAAATTAAGACTTAGGATTCAATCGCAGCCCTCACCAGTGCTATGAATGAATATTATGCCCTTGTATCTGCTGCAAGCGATGATGATGAGAGCGAAATTGCTTGCCTGGAGAAAGAGAAAGAAGCACTTGACCAGAAGATAGCTATCATCAGGGCAAGGCAAACAGAGCGTCTCCAGTATCACATCCTCTTGTGATGTGCGCCAGCGTGCCAGTACCTTTGAGTTGGTACAACTTTAATGTGGACGACCTCTGGCGAGTGTATTTGTCTGCTCCCGATACCTGACCTCTTGACCAAGCGACTGTTACGCGGGCGTTGACTAGGCCGGCGTAAGAGGCTCGAACAAGACCTAATAAAAATCTATTAGGATTTTCTTCTCAACCTATTGTAGATTGAGTAATTCTTACTTCAATCCTGAGATGCAAAGCAGAGTAACAATTCAAGACCGCGGGGAATGGTTTGCTATGCAAGATAGCGACTCTATATACCACGAGATGTGGCCACTGCCACTGGGTGCTTCAGCAAACACAGACACGACGCCAGTTTACAGCTCTAACCGGCGCAAGTATGCGACTCTGTACGCATGGCTCAGTTTGTAGCTCTGTACGTATGGTGCAAGTGTGCAACTCAGGTTGGTGCAAGTATGCTATGATGTGCAGATGCTGTAAGTGATAGGTCTTAGCGACGCTCACACGAATGCAAGGCACACTTCGACAACCGCGCAAGTATACAGCGACCGGTGGCGGGCGTAAGGTTACGGCAGGGTTGGATAGTGGTTGTTTGCAGTTTGTGGAGGCAGTACGCGTAAGAATTTACTCTAGAGAGACTTTGCAAGATTTACGATGCGCAAAAGCTTGTGTGTTTGTAAGATGGTTGTGAACCCTTTTCAAGTCGTATAAGAATTCCTTATATAGAGAATGCAGAACCCCAATATTCGCGTATCAAGCATAATAGATTCTGAAATCAATTAGGATTCAGTTACCTTAAACCACCTCCTTCTTGGATTACTAAAGGAACCCCAATTCTTCTCCAAGAAGGAAAGGTTATACATCAGATTATTCTTTAATAAATAACTTCTTGGACCTCGATCCACTATCTCGGACAAATGTCAATTTAGGCCCAAACAGACGGTACTGAAGTGATCGAAGTGTACACTTTTGAGGAGTTGTATATCTTATTCATCTTATTCGAACATAATTAACCACATTTTCATAATCCAATATATAAATCACAAAAGTAATCCGAAAACTAACACATTATTCATATCATGAAATTAATATGGCACAAGGTTCAATGATGTCCATGTCTTCGAGTTTCTTTCTAATCCTCAGTGTATCCCGTAGCTGCCTAGAGAAGTCTGTGATCACCTCTCTCTAGTGTGGTATCCATATAGGAATGACCCTTTATTCCTTAAACAAAGTTATTCTCTCAAATACCGCACCACCTACGGTTTCCACCATTACATACGCCCGAAGCCATTTGCGCGACCACTCTGACGGTCATATGGGCCATATCTGGGCGCAGCTCTCCTTCCTCGTCTCGGCCGATTAGATTTTTTTCCCCTTCCACAGCCCCGGCCATGACGATTGGGTTTGTAATGAGCAACAACATTTGGTTGTAGGAAATGATCATTTCTTAGTAGAAGGTTGTTCTTTTCAGCGACCAACAAAGCAGAGATCAATTCCGAGAATCTGGTAAAGTGTCTCCTTATATTGTTGGAGAGTGACCAAACAAGAGATCGAGGTAGGAAACGTGGAGAAAGTCTTCTCTATTAGGTCAGCTTCTGTGATCTCCTCCCCATAGATTTTAAGGAGTGATCGGATTCGACAAACCTCTGAATTATACTCATTTATGGATACGAACTCCCAAAAGCTGATATTCTGCCAATCATATCTTGCTTCAAGTAAAGTAACGGCCTTCACATAGCTAAATCGCTCTTCCAGAGCGAGCCAAAGTGTGTGTGGATCCTTCTCAACAAAATGATCAAGCTGGAGTGCATTGTCCATATGTCTCCTTATGAGCATCAAGGCCCTCGCCTTAACAACCTCAGTGTCGATATTGTCAGCTTCAATCGTTGATCTCATGTCCTCTGCAGTCAGATGAAGCTTCACATCTCGAGTCCACTTTAGATAGTTTCTTCTAGAAACTTCTAGAGCTTCGAAGTCGAGCCTCTTAAGATTACACATTCCTGCAAGAAATGAACAAATAATGTTTAGGGTTTAATATATTGAGATGTTTGCACATATGATGGACGAGATTCAATCAAGAAACGGCTCTAGTCCCAAAAACCCTAATTCTTTTCTTTTTCATTTTCCAAACAATCCAAAACACACACACACACACACATATAAATAGTTGTTCCGATATTCCAAATCAGCTTCATAGTGACGCAGTAGAAGTGTGGAAGGGTTGATCAACGTCGAACCCTCAATAGATGGAGAGCACAATCAACGTTGTACTCTATAGAACAAGTCTGGAATCCACTAGAAAATAAGACAAGAACTCTTTAAGGTTTTGATAAATATGATAAACTGTCTGTCTGCAATCCCAAAGGGATGCTTAAATACTGAAAAGAAACCCTAGGGCAACTAATAAGGAAACCTAAAAGCCCAAGGATTAAAAACAAACCAAATCTAAAACAAACTAGAAAACATAAATTCTGAAAATATATAAAACTGCCATTTTGAGGCCCTAAACGAACTCGAAAGCCCGAAAAAGCCCACAAGTCGTGGAAAAGTGATGAGTTTGACTCGCCACGTCGTTCCCTTCTCGAAAAGGTATCACAATCGTCATTCGGACACCGGACTCCAAATCTGCAACAAACCGGATTTAGACCTGCAACGGTCAATCTGTTCTTCTATGTCTGCAGCCATCCTTCCTACGTCAGTCTCCTCCACCTCTGAAGAACTCGAACCCGAGTTCTCTTCTGGATACAGAACCTCATCCTCTCGATATTCATGTATATCAGCCACATTAAAGGTATTGGAAATATTCATGGAATCTGGAAGAGCAACAACATAAGCATTATCATTAATCTTCCTCAATATCTTAAATTGTCCATATTTGCGAGGCTACAGCTTGTTGTAAGTGCCAACTGGGAATCTCTCCTTTCATAGAAATACATCACATCATCTCCCTCCTTGAACACTTTTACTCTTCGATGCTTGTCCGCAGCAGCCTTATTCTTTGCTCCTGTAGCCTCCAGCTTAGCCTTGACTTCCATCTTAACAACTTGCACATCTTTAGCCATACTTGAAGCAGCAACACTATATCCATGACCCCTTGGTAACTTCACCAAATCAACCACATGCCTAGGTACAGAGGTATATACCAAAGCAAAAGGTGATTTTCCAGTAGCACTATGCACAACACTATTATAAGCAAACTCCACTTGAGGTAAAGCTAAGTCCCAGCCTTTTGGTTTCTCGCCACAAATACTTCTGATCATGTTCCCCAACGTCCTGTTTGTCACCTCTGTTTGCCCATCAGTTTTAGGGTGAGCGGCGCTACTTCGATTCAAGGTGGTTCCGAATTTTCTCCACAAAGTAATCCAAAAATGGCTGAGGAACTTGGTGTCCCTGTCTGAAGTAATGGACGTAGCACACCATGCAGACGAACACAACCTCCCTGAAAAACAGTTTGGCTATGTTACTTGCATCTGATGTCTTTTTGCAAGCAATAAAGTGGGTCATCTTGGAGGCCTGTCAACCACCAGAAAGACATAATCCACTCCTCTTTGCGTACGAGACAGACCTAATACAAAATCCATTGCAAGATCCTATCATATATCATCAGGAATAGGTAAAGGCATATAAAGACCAGTATTCTGAGACCCTTAGAAACCTGGCAAGTGTAGCACTTCCTGACAATGGCTCCAGCGTCTTTTTTCAACCGAGGCCGGAAATACCTCTCTTCTAGGCTAGCAATAGTTTTATCTCGGCCCAAGTGACCACCCATCCCTCCACCATGTAGATCTCGGATTACTTTTTCTCTTAAAGAAGAGACTGGTATACAAAGTCGGTTACCTTTGAAAAGATAGCCCTCTTTGATATAGAAATCTGCCACTGGTTGATTCTCTTTGCATTTGGCCCAAAGTTGCTTGAAATCTGCATCATCTGCATATAACTCCTTCAAAGCTTCGAAGCCTACAATCTCTTGTGCCAATGTAACTATCAAAGACGCTCTCCGGCTCAAAGCATCTGCTACTTTGTTAAGAGTACCAGATTTATGCTGAATCACGAATGGGAATTTCTGTAAAAAACTCACCCAACGTGCATGCATCTTGTTTATGGTTTTTTGGCTGTTAAGAAACTTTAAGGCCTGATGATCAGTAAACAAGACGAACTCCCTTTGAATCAGGTAATGTTCCCATTGCCTCAAAGCTCGAAAGAGTGCATAAAACTCCTGGTCATACGTACTCCACCTTTGACGAGCTTCACTCAATTTCTCATTGAAGAAAGCTACAGGTCTCTTCTCTTGGGATAAAACAGCACCAATTCCCACTTCACTAGCATCACACTCAACCTGAAAGATCTTGTCAAAGTTGGGTAGTGCTAGGACAGGTGTTGTACAAAGTTTCTCTTTGATTAGGGAAAAACTCTGCTCTTGCTCTTCCCCCACTGAAATTTCCCTTTCTTCAAGCACTTTGTGATAGGAGCAGTGATTGTACTGAAATTACGTACAAAACGTCTATAGAAGGTGGCCAGACCATGAAAACTGCATACTTCAGATACATTCTTTGGGGCAGGCCAATCTCTTATGGCACGAATCTTCTCATCATCAACTTGTATCCCTTCTCTTCCCACTACAAATCCCAGAAAGATTAGTTTACTGGTGCAAAGCGTACACTTCTTGAGATTAATGTACAATTTGTTATCCTGCAACACTCTTAGAACTTGCAGCAAGTGCTCGAGGTGCTCTTCCTTGTTTCTACTATAGATCAGAATATCATCAAAATACACCACAACAAAATATCCAATGAAAGGACGAAGAACCTAGTTCATAAGCCTCATGAAAGTGCTTGGCGCGTTTGACATTCCGAAAGGCATCACCAACCACTCGTAAAGTCCATCCTTGCTTTTGAAAGCTGTTTTCCACTTATCTCCAGATTTAATCCGAATTTGATGATAGCCACTACGAAGATCAATTTTTTAGAACACTTGTGCACCTGACAACTCATCCAACATGTCCTCCAAACGGGGAATAGGGAACCTGTATTTGATGGTTATCTTGTTTATGGATCTACTATCAACACACATCCGTTATTGGTTACCTTTCTTAGGAACAAGAAGGACTGGAACAGCACAAGGACTCATACTTTCACGAATGAACCCCCCTTTTAAAGCAAGTCTTCAATCTGCTCCCTCAGAATCTCATTCTCCTTGGGACTCATACGATAATGTGGTAGGTTGGGTAAACTAGCTCCAGGAATTAAATCAATATGATGCTGAATGTCCCTCATAGGAGGTAATTCATTAGGCAACTCATCAGAAATTAGATCTTTGAACTCCTTTAGCATCTCATGCACCTCTACCGGTGGTTCTGCTACTGTTTGTTCAGTACTCACTAAGCCTTTATTCACCACTGCACAAAACATCTCTGATTCCTTGAAAGCCTCTTCCATAACTTTCTCACTACGGGTCATGATTAGAAAAGTCTCTCCCTTCTTCTTTTCTGCAGGTTTGTCAAAATGCAAGACAGGAGCCATAGCGATTTTACGGTTGTCCCAATGAAACATCATTACATTGTCTCTTCCTCTGTCAGTCACGTCCACATCAAACTGCCAGGGACGACCAAGCAAGACATGACAAGCATCCACATCAAGAACATCACACAATACCTCTTCTCTATAGTGCTTACCAATCGAGATAGGCATTTTACAAGTTTGTGTCACCCAAACTTGTGGACCTTTCTTCACCCATCCAAGAGAATAAGGTGTATCATGAGGTTGTGTTGGCAACTGCAAATACTCTACCAATTTCTGAGCCACCAGATTTTCACAACTTCCGTTATCCACAATCATATCACACAACTTGTTGTTAATAGAGTAGTGTGTCTTGAAAAGATTCTTGCGTTGCCCCTCTTCTTTGGATGATAAAAGGATTCTCTACAGCACGATGTTGATCTTTTCTGCGGATTCCTCTTCTGCAAATTCAACCCCGTCATAATCATCATATTCTTCATCCTCCTCCCCTTCATTCTCCACTAATCCAATGGTTCTCCTAGCTGGACACTCGTTGGACCTATGGCATGGCTGCCCGCACCGATAACACTTAAATCTGGTGGTCTTAGCATAAGGATTAGTTGCTTTCTGCACAGGTGCCTTAGCCTGGGCACTTCCAACTCCTATGGTTGTAGTGTTTTGTTATCTACTTGTACTGCTTCTTGCTACATTCTTCCCTTTATCGACTGCCTGACTACTGCTTTCCATTTCAATGCTGCTTTGAAAAGGGTATTTACGACGTGTAGATAAATTTCGACTCCCTTTCTCCATCAACTCTGCCTTTAAAGCCAAGTTTGAAGCTTCTGCTACAGTCCACACGGTATGCAATCCCATCTTCTCTTGTATAGAAAGTTTTAGACCACTGATATAACGTGCCACATTCTGATTTTTAGATTCCCCCAAGTCGTTACGCTCAGAAAAGCGTAAAAATTCGGTTGTATATTCGGACACGCTTCTGGTTCCTTGAGCACACTCGATATACATCTTGTACAGAATATGCTCATAATCTTCTGGGAGGAACCTCTCCATCATCAACTGTTTCATCCTCCGCCAAGATTTTACTGGCCTTTTTCTTTGTCTCTGCCTTTGAAGAGCCATCTTATCCCACCATACTGCAACAGTACTCTTCAAACGAAACGCCACCATCTTGACCTGTTTGTTTTCCGGAACCCCCATGACGTCAAAGAATCTGTCTACTTCGATCTGCCAATCCAGAAACTCTTCAACGCCCATAGTTCCATGGAATAACAGGATGTCAGCCTTCATTCAATAATCCTGATCAGCATGCTCATGTTGTTCCTCTTGGACTTCATTAGATTCCGAACTTGAATCACTAGTGTTGTTTCCGCCTCGATGAAACCTGCTATTCTCGTTTCTCCCGCCCCTTCGCCGATTATTATAACCACTGTTACCACCATAGTTATTGTTGTTGACGACCTGATTCATCAAATTTGTCATCTGTGTCGCCATCTGGGTTGTCAAATTCGTCATCTGGGTTGCCAACTGAGTTGTCAAAGCAGTAAGAGATTGGGTTAAAGCCGCAGTAAGCTCTTCCATATCTGCCCTGATCACTGGTTGGTCTGCCATGATTAATCAAGTAAATAAAAGAGACAGGAGAGAGCCTGCTCTGATGCCACCTGACACAGTAGAAGTGGTTAATCAACGTCGAACCCTCAATAGATGGAGAGCACAATCAACGGTGTACTCTATAGAACAAGTCTGGAATCCACCAGAACATAAGAGAAGAACTCTTAAGGTTTTGATAAATATGATAAACTATCTGTTTGCAATCCCAAAGGGATGCTTAAATACTGAAAAGAAACTCTAGGGCAACTAACAAGGAAACTTAAAAGCCCAAGGATTAAAAACAAACTAAATCCAAAACAAACTAGAAAACATAAATTCTGGAAATATATAAAACTACCATGTTGAGGCCCTAAACGAACTTGAAAGCCCGAAAAAGCCCACACATCGTGGCAAAGTGATGAGTTTGACTCGCCACGTCGTTCCCTTCTCGGAAAGGTAACACAATCGTCATTCGGCCACTGGACGCCAAATCTGCAACAAACCGGATTTAGACCTGCAACGGTCAATCTGTTCCTCTATGTCTGCAGCCATCCTTCCTACATCACCTAGATTTAGGGTTCATGCATCAAATTTCTACATGGATTCAAAGACTCCAATAAGAAGGAATTAAGACATAGGATTGAGATATATAACTAACAAAACAGGGTTCATATTCCATGGTGATTTTTCGCATAGTATCCACCAGTACAAATTTTGATTTCAGAAAAACCTGCTTGGTTGTAGTCCTGTAGAGCGAAGTGATGATTCGATGATTCCCAATCCCAAAAGCTATCGGCCTATTCTAGTTGGCAATCCAAATCCAAGAAAATATTTGTGTTGTGAAATATAAAATTAAAAGTTTGTAGGTTGAGAAAATGTATTCTTAGATCAATAAACCTTCTTTATATATATAGACAGGTAGGGTTTATCTAAGATCACAAGATTATAGTACAATTACGAGTATACCCAATACCCATATAAGTATTTACTTATATATATATATAGAAAAATTCACCATCAGTCCCTATACTCTTATGGCAAGGCCAAGTTGATACCTAGACTCTGAAAACTATCAATGTGATCCCCAATCCCGTATTTCACTATCGACGCGATGCCGGAGGACATTTTCCGTCACAGCTCCGTCTATTTGATCATGTGTCACGCACGTGCGCCACCAAAAAAGGACAAAATAGACCTTTACTAAATGAAAACATAAATCTAGTTGAACCTCCATTTATCTCAAAACTTAGTCTCAGTCATACCCCATTATCAAAACTTCTTTATCTGAAAGCTATCAGAAAGCTATCAGAAATATTTGAATCCAAAGAGAGAAAATAGAGATCTACTAATTGTTCATACGGGTCCTTTCTTGGGAATCTTTGACCTTATAGAATCATAGAGGAGAGAGATGTTTAGGATTTTTAGAGAATCTGGACCAAAACAGTGAGTTTTGACATCTCACTTTTGTATTCTTCCTCTTTTTAATCTCAATCTCTCTTCCTTATTCTTAATCTATATATTAATCTAGGGTTTGGTTTTGGGTTAGTTTAATTAACTATTGATTTCAATGAAATCGATATGTGTGTTCTGGTTTGTTTTTTTTCTTTTTTGAAAAGGGATGAGTTCTGGGTTTTTAAATGGTTATGTTGTTGGACTGTAGTAGAAGAAGGTTTAGTTCGAAACTTCGAATTAGGGTTTTCGTTTTGTTATTTTAAAATTTCCAATCTAAAATCGGGGCTTACAATTTAGTTTTTATTGTTTTAATCTCAGTTCCTCTGCATTTATATACGATGGAGATATTTCATGAAGGTTATTTCGATAAGGGATTGGATGGTTTCTGGAAGTACAAGGTGCCTAGGTTTAATAAGAGAGGGGGTAAGATCTACTAATTAGATGGTCTGGATCCGGAGAAAATTTCATGGGTGGAGATGAACGACATTGCCCATGTGTTGGGGTACAAGGAGATGCCAATCTCTTACGACTTCAAAATTCCTAGAAGTCCTACTGGATTAGGCTTCATTCAGATTAAAGGTGATAATGAGGCTGTACAAATAGTGCATATGGTTCTCCCGAGGAAGAGGCAGATTAGTGTACATCATAGGTGGAGGGGAAAGAAGGTATGAAGAAGCTCTTGCAGATTTTGATCTACCATATGACCCAAATTGGGAGAATCCACTTAACAGTCAAACTCAAAGAGACATACACAAGACTGAATATGAATCAAACTTGATGGCGCAATAGTTATATAGAGAAGCTGATGGTGAGTTTAGGGTGGGAAGGACAGCAACTACTAAAACAATTAATGCTGTAAATCTACATGAAGTCTCTGATCCAAGCATTATTCACTGGAATGATGATTTGGAAAATGTAGATTGTGTGTTTGGTGGAGAAGTTAATGTGCAGGGTGGTGTTGAAGAAGAAGTTAATGAGAAGGGACCAACATAAGGGACTTTTGTTGGTTTGTCTGATATAGTGGGGGATTTACACTTGGGTGAAGAGAGCAGTAGAAAGCAACAAAGTGTAGGGCATGATGGGAAAAGAAGAGAAAGGCAGGGGCATTGTAGGAACGAAACAGAAAAAGGAGGAAAAATAGTCTAACATTATGTCAAAAGACCCCGGCCTCCTGGTTATAAAGATGACCTGGCTAGGCAACTTGAAGAGATTCAGCAGAAAAAGAGAGAGGCAGCTCAAAGGAAAGAAAACGAAAACTTAGAGTGGTTAGAGAGAGAAATAACATATTTGAGAGAAAGTCGAGCAGCTATGTGTTCATGTCAGACAAACAAAAGGGGTTGGAAAATACCATTTCAGGTACTTGTTCAACTAGTAATTGATTGTGCAAATGAATGTGTTAATAATTAATTGTTTAACTAATTTTTTGAACTATTTTATTATTGTTTCGATGTTTGCAGTGTTGTTTGTAGATGTTGAGCATAGACATTGTGTGAGACATCTCTACAACAACTTCAAGACAATTCATCCAGGGGAAGGCTTGAAGCAATTGATGTGGAATGCAGCTAGAAGCAGCATTGTAACTTAGTATTACAAACATATGGATGATCTTAGGTTGCTAAATGAAAAAGCATTTGACTGGTTTGTTGATAAAGCTCCAAGGAACTGGAGTAGGGCCTTCTTCAAGGATCAATCAAAGTGTGACATACTCCTGAACAATTTGTGTGAGTCCTTCAACTCGGCTATCATACCTGCTAGGGATAAGCCTATTCTTACTTGTCTAGAGAAGATTAGGATGGATATGATGGTTATGAATGCAAATAAATTAGTGGCTTGTGAGAAGTGGAAGGATTCGGTTGGCCCTAGGATAAAGAAGATCATAGATAAAATTGGAGAGAGAGCAAAATAGTACAAAGCACATAGGGGCAATGAGTTTGTATACCAGGTCACTACAAATGGTGAAAATGGAAGTCAGCATGCAGTGGATTTAGGTCTCCACATATGCACTTGCAAGAGGTGACAGCTTAGTGGCATCCCTTATGTGCATGCCATTTGTGCAATCAGATTCAAAAAATATAAAGCAGTCTTGTATTGTGATGACTACCTCATGGTTAGCAGCTATAAGGAGGCATACTGGCCAGTGATATATCCAATTGAAGGAGAGAAAGATTGGGAACCAGTTGACTTCTTAATTGCACCTCCTCCATATAAGTAGCAGTCGGGAAGACCTAAGATGAAGAGACACAAGGAACCTGGTGAAAAGGGTAAGGGAATAGCACCACCAGCTCCCATTGAGGGAAAACTTCGTAAGACTGGAATCAAAATGTCTTGCAAAATTTGTGGCCAGCAATGACACAACAAATTGGGTTGTCCTATAACAAAAGCCAAGAAGGCAGTGTTAGACAAAATGTCACCCTCAAGTATAAGGACCAAGTTATAGTGTAGGAGGATTATGAGTAGGGGATATCGTACCCAAGGGATTGGAAACTCACTCTAGCTAGGGAAACCTAAGGGATGCTAGATGAATATGTAAATGTACAAGTCACAAACAAAGGGACAAAGTGAACCCAAGTTCATGGTGAATATATGCAAGATGGTGTAGTGATTTGATTTTGGTTTGGAAATAGTGTTGCCTAGAAACTAAATGATTACTTGAAATGTAAACTAAGCTATGCTAAACTAGATGTGATGAAATGGATGGGAGTTGGGACTTAAGGTTTTCTCCTCTAGCCTCTCTTGTAAACAATGATGTTTCTAATGTGAATGATGTCATTTTAATTAGCCAATTTCTCTCCTCACATCCCTCTCGGGTATGATAAGGGACATTCTCCTTTGATGGTGTCAAGCAACCCCTCTCAGATGTAATACTCAACTACTCAAGCATGCATTTCAATCCGGTTAGGTATCTAATGTAATTTCCTAAGTGCATAAAGCTTGGAGATGAAGAAATTATGCAAACCAACCATGCTTATTGATAGGAGCATCAAATGCGACGTTCTTAATATGTTTTACCCTCATTTATACTTTGCTTTAATCCTTAGTTTTGTAGAACCGAGTCATATAATCGAGTCATGAGTCTTTGGTAGAGTTACATTGAAATCGCGCTAAGTATAGATAAAAATGTATAAAAAATGTCAATAGCCGATTTAAAGATATTTAGAGATGTTTCGTTGGATATGTAAAGCCTCGACTTTATATTTGATGAATTTTTCTTCTCCCATATGCAGTATACATGTCAATGATTGAGCAATGAAAGGAGTAGAGAAATCGGAGCAAAATAAGTTGCCAAGAATTACAAAGCAAAATCGGATGCAATCCAGCAAAGTTCCAGAATTTCCTGTGCACATTACTCAACTTCCAGAATTTATTCCGGACGTTTCACAATGAATTTGAGGAAACCCTTTCATACAGAGAAAGCGCTATGAGTCTATTTTCTAAAGAATTTGAAATTTCATCAAAAGCTGTTTTAAGGAGAGAGTTATGCCAGTTTCAAGACAGTAAGGTTCCTACCCTGCCGAAAGACAAAGCTACTGCCCCCTTTTTATGATTTTCTATCTTTCTGCACAAAAAAATCATCCAAATGCATTAAGTGAAGCTTGGAGCTGCAATTCTGGACTAAGGGAAGCATGCAGTTGCAATTGTGGACTAAGGAAAGCTTGGAGCTGCAATTGTGGACTAAGGGAAGCTTGCAATAAATTTCAGTCATTTCCTGGGCACATCATCCAACTTCCATGGACTCCCCCGGACAGTTCAAATTGAACCAGAATTCGAGCCATATATGGATAGAAAGATATGGATGTCTAGTTTCCAATGCCACTGGAATCACCTCAATATCTATTTTCTAGAGAGAGTTATGTCGAAATCAAGACACAAAGGTCAAAGCTGCCGAAAATAAACACATGTTTCCTCCACCAATAAACCACCACCAACAAACTTCCACCATAAATCTCCACCTATATTGCCAAACTCTCACATTTGCTTCCTCTATATATAGCTTGGCACAAATTCAGAATAGATCATCTCATCTCTCTCACTTTCATTAGTCAAAACTCTAGCCAAAAATTCTCTCAAGTTCTAGTATAGAAATTTACATAGCCAAAACACCATCCATTCCACCACCACAAATCGTATCCGATCCTACCTTCAACCGTTCACTTCGCCACACCATCCGAGCTTCATTCTTCAAGGTGTCCTTAAAGTGTGATTCTACCATCTCATGGCTTGTATTTTCTTATGTATAATGTCTATGTTATATGTAGCTAGAAACTTTGATTCTTGGTTTTGTAACTTTGTATTGGATTTCCTAATTCTATTTTGGTTTTTATGAAACAATTTTGCAACTTGTAACATGTTTTAATTCGTGTGTTAGACATAGGGTAGTAGCATGTTCATGTATTTTTAGGTTGTTATTCGATTAGTTTCATGAATTCGTGCATAAAAATCAATGTTTACATGAAGCCACGACCATGGTTTTTGTGTAGGTTGCGATTTCATTCACCATAAGCAAATCTAGGATCAAGTTAGGCGTTGAGTAAACTTGATTGTAGGATGCTTAGTCAGTGGTTAACATAATTCATAGAAACTTGCATGTTAATAAGATGTTGACGCCATACTTAAAAGCATGTTTCCGATTTAAGACTTTCGTGCACAATTACTTTTCATGTTTGATTTCGACGTTGCTTGTTTTCAAATATGATTAGTATAATTTTAGGATTCGACGTTGCGTGTTTTCTAAATACTTGTGAAGTCTAGTAACGATTAGATAATCGTTGAGGCCCTAATTGAAATCGGAATTGAATAGAGTCTAGGAAACTTGAAACAAGTTGCTACCAAGTCTTGCATGATATTCTTGTGTGTTCTTGTGTGTTTTTGTGCTATGTGTTGTGTGAAAGATGATGATGATCACTTGTAAATATTAGATTAGGATTTATTTTCTTGTTTTGTCTTTATTTTCGTAGGAAATATAATTGATTTTCAAACCCCCCCCTAAACGTGTATATATGTATATATGTATATATTTGTGACATGAAGCATTTATGTATATATGCTTGTGACATTGTTTCTATATATGTGTGAATATTTGTCTAACATTCTTTTATTGAAGGTACCCTTAATCCCCAGAAAGAACGATCCCTATTTACCAATGCTACTAACATCTTTTGTAGGGTTTTAAATTAACGCGTGCTATTGGCACTCGTTCACTTATCTCTAAGTAATTGTAGTTCACAACCCTAATATGCACATATGATATGCTATCATGCTTCAAACAACTAAGGTTAATCAAGCCCTAATCATTTCTCATGTCATGGTAAACAAACATACCCAAATTGATTAAGTTCAAGCATGAATGTTCAACTCTTGATCTAGCATATTAAAGTGCTAATGAAAAGTGCATCAAACACAATATTTACATCAATGTCATACAAGATTGGCTAGGGCTTTCAACCCTAGCCCCAACAAACTAACTACTCACTCATGATCAAATACACAAGCTTCAACATGTTCATGAACAACAAAGTAAAGAGTAAGGGTAGAGAAGTGACTAATAAAGCTCAAGTTGAGGATGGTGAGAATGAACTCATAGAGGCCTTGTCATAGTGATGATGAAGGTGGTGGTGGTGAATCCTCAAATGATACTAGACTCCTCTTCCTTCTCCTTGCTTGATGATGAAGTGTGGAATGGAAGGATGGGAAAGTGATGAAGCTTTGTGTATATGGAATGAGATGGGTAGAAGTAAAAGATGGTGGACTTGAAGGTGGTGGTAATGGAGGTTATGGATTGAAGGTGGTGGTTATGGGGGTTTGTGGAGGAAAAGATGGTGGAGAATGTAGAGAATAGAGAGAGAAAAGAGGTAGAGAGTAGTGTGGGTGGTTATGGATGAATGAGGGAAGAGAGAGACTTCAATAAAGATGAGTCAAGTGTGAAAATGAGGGGGGGGAACACCTCTTGATCAGCCATCCCAATTCAACCCGTATGGGAGATGAGAGGAAGAGTGTGAGAGTGGAGAAAGTTCCCCAAAAACAATGTCAAAAGATGGGTAAAGGTATGGGTTAGTGTAGACTAGGTAATGATGGGGATAAATGTGATGATTGCCTAAAAAATAAATCAGATTTTTGCATGCAATAGATTTGACTTTTGGACAATGAGATGAGTGATGATGGTGTGGTAAATGGAGAAAGGTGGTGCAGGTTTGGTTGGAATTTAATTGTGATAGCACCATGTACTACTCCTCTTTTGCTCTTCCAAAAAGATGACTTGAAAATGCATGGCACCACCTCAAGTGGTGGTGTGCCGCCATTTGTGCCGCCAAAGGTGGTGGTGCACGGAAAATTGCCGGAATTCCATTTCTTCTCCTCTTGTTAAGATTTTCTACAAAACATGAAAATGGATTAGTCAACATTATATTAAACTCATAGAACAAGTAATTTTCATGTTTTAGGGTATAAAAATGTATGAGAATTATGATCTAACAAGCAGCTGCAACAGTAAGTGTTTTGTAAATTTAATGAAATTAATTCATTATTTCATGACCTAACTTATTTCATTAGTTATTCAATATTTTAACTTGTTTTTTGTTATTTAATCAGAGAGAATGAACATCTAGTCATGGCTCAAACACTAAGAAAAGAGTTAGAGATCAGGTTTGTGCATTGCTTTGTTGTGTTGAAAATGTCTAGCTATGTTGATGTGTTGAGAATATGTGCAACTATTTTGATCAACTATTAGTTAGGAAGAAATGAGAATTTATGTGATATTTTGTGGGTTTGTAGGTCAAAAGAGCACCAGCACCACCTAAGGTTGGTTCTAATATCAACGACCATGTCATAAAGTCAAGGAAGGGCTGGAAGAAAATGAAAGCAGTAGTAGAGGGAAATTCATGTCCCAATGGTGTTGCATCAAGCTCAACAAATGCTCAACAACCTCCTACTCAAAGCAGCCATAATCCAGCAGCAAGGGGTGTTCCAAGGAATGCAAGGAGTTGAAACCAATATTGGTTCTTTGAATTGAAACCAATCATTGTTAAGATTTTGCTAAAGATTTAGGATTTTATGTTTGTTGAACTCAACTATTGTTTCTAAATTCTAAATTGACACTATGTTTATTGAACTCATGTTGGTTTAAATTCACATTAAGTTTGTTGCTATTTTGGATCCAATTGTAGCCCTATTTGTTCAGTATTATTTCTAAGCAGAAATACAAAGCAACAGCCCCAAACTTTACTAAGAATACCAATGTGATACCCGTGAGAAATAATAGGGTTAGACAACGTAAACTTGGAGGGAGATTTCATGCAAAAAAGTCAATTTTGGATCCCTCATTTAACCTACTTTTCGATAACATATTAACATCTCCACCGTTCAACATTCATGTTTATATGGGTAGATCATATATGGAAATTTTTATTCCATTTGATAATCATTAGAGCATTCAAAATTATGATTTACATTTAAAAACTTGAACGGTTCAGGTTTGACAAATTTCATACGTCCATTGATTTAATCTAGTTAGAAGCCTTAACAATCACCATTGTGACTGAAATTTTACATGAATGATCTACACATATAGACCTAGTACTTAATTGAACAGTGGAGATGTAAAAATGTGATTAAAAAGTTGGTCTAATGATCGATCCCTCATATAAACCAAAATAAGGGATCCCTTAATGGAACGGCCATATATATATATATATATATATATATATATATATATATATATATCCATAGAGGGCCCTTCTACTAAGAGATCTCTCATTTTGTTCATTTTAAGAGATCGATTATTAGACCAACTTTTTTATCAAATTTTTACATCTCCACCGTTCAATTACTAGGTTTGTATGTGTAGATCATTCTTGTAAATTTTTAACCAAACTGGTGATCATTAAGGTATCCAACTAGATTAAATCAATGGACGTATTAAATTTGTCAAACCTGAACCGTTCATGTTTTTACTTGTATAAATTTTGAATGCTCTAACAATTATCAAATGTGATGAAAATTTCCAGATATGATCTACTCATATAAACATGAAAGTTGAACGGTGTAGATGTTAATATGTGGCCAAAAAGTAGGTTAAATGATTGATCCCTCAAAATGACCAAAATAAGGGATCCCTCAATGGAAGTGGGTTGCCATCTATGCAGCACGAACACGAGTTCGAGTGTCCAATACGGACATGATTCGCTACGTGGACACGTCAAAATCAATTTTTAGTCGGACACGGACACGCGGTGGACACGTTAATTAAATAATATTATATATATAATTAAACAAAAAAATCAGTATTGTGGCTTTGCCTGCGCCCTTGACTTGGTCACTCATATCAGAGCCACATATGGTGACTACTGACTACTTTGGTATCACCGTTGCTGGTTATCCAGAGGCACATCCTAATGCCATTGAAGCCAATGGCCTTGCCGCTCCAGAATCCTATCAAAGTGATATGGCTTATCTCAAGAGAAAGGTTGATGCTGGTGCCAATTTGATCATCACTCAGTTATTCCACGATACTGATGTTTTCCTCAAATTTGTCGATGACTGTCGTCTTTGTCTCCGCTCCGCTCCTTCGTCTCTGATCCTGATTCATCAATCAACTTTCACCCCCAATCAATCCATACCTCTGAGGAAGATAATCCAACTTCTTCTCAATCAATCGATTTCATCCACTGCCAAGGCATCTTATTCAAGTGCTTATTCTGCTTTCTTCAAGTTAGCTTCTGCAATTTCAAGAGTTTGTTGCTGAGCTTCTTGTTGAGAGCTTCTCCACAGACGACTTAGACGAGAGAGCGGAGCAGAGACAAAGGAGCAGAGACCGAGACGAGAAAGAGGAGCAGATCGAGCTGAAGAATGAAGAAAGGAAGGGATCGAAATCCCTAAACCCCCAATCTATAAAGTAAAAGACATAATTACCCCCGTGTCCAACACCATCCATGGACACGCGCGTGTCCAAGCCATGTCGAAATCTCAGTTTGGGTGTCCACGCGTATTGGGGCGAATTATGGCGTGTCCGTGTCCAATTCGTGTCGGACACGCGACCTGTAGAGCGTGTCTGTGCTGCATAGGCTGCCATAGAGGGCTCTTCCACTAAGGGATCCATATAGTTCCGAGAAGTTTTTAATACACTCCCCAAACTACTTAATACACATACATACTCAATACACCACCCATTCAAATTATGAATCTCATATCTTTACTAAATACACAACCCAAACTACCTAAAATATCCTTAAACTAAAAAACATGAAATATCCTATTATTTGACTACACTACCAGAAAAAAAGCTTTTCCCGACGAAATTAAAAAAAAAACGGCCGACGAATTAAAATTTTCGTCGGTAATTCCAACGAATAGCCGACAATTTTATTTTTTCGTCGGTGGAAAAGCAAAATCGTCGGCCATAGTTTAACCATAGCCGACGATACTGTTTTTTTCGTTGGTATAAACAAAAATCGTCGGCTATATTCATATTTCAGTCGACGATTTGGATTTTCGTCGGCCTTTCTCTCAAACATTAGCCGACGAAAACTTTTGAAATTTTGGCCTACAAAATTGACATTTTCGTCGGTTATAAGTCTATATATTTTCAGATCTAGACAGCAGCTGCTCATTTAAAAAAAAAACGAAAAAAAAAAAAACGGGAGAAAGAGTGAAAAATCTGTGGGTATTGTTGAAATCCGTCCTCTCTTACATTGTGGAGCTATAGATAGGTACGTATATGTGTATATATGTTGATTTTGAGATTTAGTAAGTTGATTTTGAGTTTTAGTTGAGTTGATTTTGAGTTTTAGTGATTTTGATTTAGTAAGTGATTTTTTGTTTTGTTGTTGTTTTAGTGTTAGAATGTATGTATATATGTTGATTTTGAGTTGTAGTTAAATTGATTTTAAGTTAGAGTTTAATTATGTGTTTTAATTTGATGTTATTTTAATTAGTGTTAAAATATATATATATATATATATATATATGTGTGTGTGTGTGTGTGTGTGTGTGTGTGTGGAGTTTAATTATATATATATATATATATATATATATGTTAATTAATGGTTGTTGATAGTGTAATTAACTTAAATAATGGTTGATATATAGTGTAACTTAAATAATGGTTGTTAATGCACTACCAGAAAAGGCCTTATAGCCGACGAGGCCATCTCGTCGGCCGTTACCATTAATTCGTCGGCTATAGTCATAGCCGACGAAGTATCGTCGGCTATAGTCTCGTCGGGACTGCTCCGTCGGCTATACTATAGCCGACGACACGAGGCGTAAGTCGTCGGCTTATAAACCGCGGGGTATAGCCGACGAATAAAGCGTCGTCGGCTATACTTCGAACATTGCCGACGACAAGATCGTCGGCTTCAACAATTACGTAATTGCCCCTAAACCGAAGTATAGCCGACGACACTATCGTCGGCTGTACGTCCAATATAGCCGACGACACTATCGTCGGCCATAACAATCGCCGGTACCAGGAACGGCTTTTTTTTTGCCTGAAGCCGGGAGGGTATAGCCGACGACATATGGTAAACATCGTCGGCTATAGCCATTATAGCCGACGAAATAATGACAATATCGTCGGCTATAACCCCTAAATATTTAAAAAAATTTAAAAATTTAACTCGGGCCCAATTTCACTTCGTCTTCAGTTTGGCTGCAGAAAATGCACAAACAAACATCCAAATATCCAACAAATATCCACATCAATCCATCCCTAATATCCTACATACTGTACAAATTAACCCACTATCTACTCATCATCACCCCCTAAACGCGTAGCGTCGTCGACCGGATCGTTCGAGTTCCGGTGGCTATGGCTGTCCTGATCGGCTGGCGTACTCCGATGCGGGGGGGGAGAGGGGACGACGAACTGGGGCATCTGTGGCGGAGGCGGGGGCTGGAGTCCAGCCTGCTGGGCCTCCCAATACTGCTGCATCCATCGGTACATCTCCGCCACAGATGCGTCTCTGGCCTGCTGCGCCGAAGCCTCCACGGCCCTCGCCAACTCCGCCTGCTGGAGCGCCTCCACCGCCCTCGCCAACTCTGCCTGAGTCCTCTGCAGCTGCGTCTGCAAGTCTCCTCTCGTCGAAGCCGCACGCTGCGTGCTGGGATTGGCCGGCGTGTACTTGAGAACCCCATCTCCCGCCGCGCCTAGGCCTCTCTGGTAGAAGTAGTTGTTCCCCGTCCCTACCGCCGCGTGCATGATCTGAGAGGCCAAGCGCGGCTCAAGGGTGTCGATCGTGGAGGCAAACTCCGCGATCGCCTCGTCGGACGCCCCGTCTCCCAGGGTGTCTCGCGCGATCCCGAAGGTGATCGCGTCGGTCTCCGCATCGATTTCCGCCTAATTGACAAGAAAATATAATAAACGAATTAAAAAATATATATATAAATTAATTTAATGAAACACTTTTATTGAAGATGGGCGAATACTTACCACTTGGTCGGGACGCCCCGGATACATCTGCGCATGAATCCACGACAACGGCCTCAGCGGTCGGTCCCTCCTCGCCATCTCTGCCCACTGCCTCCAGGAGCGGGCGCCGCCGTGGTGGGGGTGCTCGTTCCTCCTGCGGTTATCGCTGTTCGTCCGCGAGATTTTCTGTATTATAAGAACGAACATATAAACGCAAATATAAATTAGTAACTAAATTAAAATATTACGAACTAACCAAAATAAAATTATTAACTAATTTAGTTACTAACTAATTTAATTTAATTAGTAACTACTTAACTAACTAATTTAATTTAGTAACTAACTAACTTACTAACTACCTAATTTAATTTAATTTAATTTAATTTAGTAACGAACTAACTAACTACGTAACTAACCAACTAACTTAATTTAATAACTAATAACTAACTAACTAATTAATTAATTTAATTAAGTAACTACGTAATTTAATTATGAAATAACATTAAAAAGTTATATACTAGCAGGCTAAATTTTCTTACCTAGACCCTGTCGCTCCCGAAGTAGGCTACCAGCCATAGCCACTCGTACTCCCTGTACCGGAACTCGTGGGGGGTTGCACCTCGCCCCAAGCGCTGCTCCACATGGTACGTCCTGTAGTGCGTGAACAGCTCGTTCTTCCACTCGGAGTACCTATATTAACAAAACACAACTGTTAGATATATTCGTACACTGCCAATACATATATTTATACAAAAAAAAGCAAAACACATAACCTGTTCTTCAGCTGCTCGTCTCTCCACCAGTCCAAGGTAGGATGGATTCTAAACCATTGCTGCAATATTATAAATTAATTAGAAAATATTTTTATATAGTTATAAGGACTGAATTCATAAATATTTATTTTCTATAATAAAAATCATATTTAACTCACCGACAGTGCATTGTACACTCGCGCCTTGATCTCATCGGGCACAGAGCCCCAGTCGGGCCACAACAGTGGGACCCTGTCCCGCACGAGCATGCCCGTCGCGTTGATGTACTTGGTGGTGGTGTCTCTCCGCTCAATCGGGCGTCCATCCTCACCGGGACCGGGCAGGATCTCTCTGATCCCACCGGCCAGCTCCCTCTCCAGGGTCGACATGTTCGCTGGCCCTCTAGTCCGTCTCGTCCCCGCGGGTTTATTGACGAGGACGCCTGTTTCATAATTCAAATGAATACATAGTTAAATAATTATTTAAACTAACTAATTAAATAATTAATTAAACAATCTAAATAATTAATTAAACTAACCAATTACCTGCGTCGTTGTACTGCTTGTCCTTCTCACGAACGGCCCACAGGCCGCGGCAGTCCTCTGAGTCGAAAGGACTGTAGAAGTAGGCCTCCTCCCACACTTAGCCTTTGCTAGTCCCTTAGCAAAACAAATAAAAAAGACTCAACACTACAGCCCCTAAATGATTGTCTCAGGATCTTTAAACACATAGCTTTCAAGTTACGCATTCAATGTAAGCACAATAATCCCAAGCGTCATAGACATGTATCATAGCATAAACAAGTAAGAAACGAAAATCATAAGCAATGACATGTTATGTTGATTCCATCCTCCTCACTAGGCATACTCTCTTCTTTTCACTCATGATATGGCAATATTCACTCAAAGTATATGCAAGAAAATAGATTAAGAGTTACAAAGAGTAACATGCATATTTCATCAAATAAAGGCACTTTGTGAATAGATCTTTCAGGAAAAACTTCATATAACAACTATGTGCACCAATGAACCAAAGCCATATGCTCAACTCTTGACAAAAATCTCCACATACAAAGTTCACCTATTATTCGAATCATGAGAGATCTTACATGGGAAAATAGTGGGGCTAGGCATAAGGAATTCGCATTTAGAATAGTGGTGAGAACATGTCACCAAGACTTAGCAAAGCTCAATACTCCTTATGACTTCACTCAAAAGGGCCAAGTTTCAACTTGTTGGGCCCAAACTTCATTCTTTTCTTCCCCATAACATAGTGAATATGAACAAAGGTCAAGTATGATAATAATAGACCTTCAATTGTAAAACAAACTCCAAATTCACCACAAGATCTCAATCCAAGCATTTCTATTTTTCTTTTCATTTGCCGAAACTTTTTTCTTTTTATTTTTTTTTTATTTTCGGCACAAATTTTTTCTTTTATTTTCTGTCCGAATTTTCTTTTTATTTTCGGCAATCATGGTTTTTCATGCTTTTGGATTGGATCACCCCACACTTACTTCAAATCATCACTTCAAATAACAAATTCCAATTAAACTTTACCAAGTCTTGACAACAATGGTTAGGATAAACTGTTCTAAGCTCAAGGAAAGTGTATCATGGTGATGCAATAAATGGCTCAATGTCGGCTCAAGGGGGTTAAAACTAAGGAGTCCCACGACGGGCACAAATTAGGCATAAGCTTTATTTGGCATTGGTGGTAATCCTAACAAGATCATCTCAATCATATTCAAAATCAAGGCATGTTATGAATAATAGTCTCAAAAATCGTCAAAAGTGAGTTCTAGCATTCTAGAGTTCATTAAAATCTATGGCACATAGTCATTGAATAATCAAAGAATGATGAAGTTTTGAAAAATTCTGCCCATTTTTATCACTCAAGAAGAAAGTATATGGCAATCAAAGCTCACAAAGGTTATTATGGAACAAAATCAACACAAACATACATGCTTATTACACAATTAAGTTCAAGTCTCAAATGTTCATACTAATCACAAAGTCCATGAAACTCACAATTATTTTCAAGATTATACGAAACCATCATCTATGTATTAAAGATATAATCATCATAGACTATTTAGGGGCACCTAAGACTCAAAAAATGAAAACAAAAATTAAAAAGCAACGAAAATTAAAACAAAAAGCAACGAATTTTTTTTTTTTTTCTGATTTTCTGATTTTTTATTTTCTTTTCTTTTTATGACTCAAAACAAAAACAAACATGTGAAACATGTATCCCTACCCCACACTTAGAAAATTACATTGTCCTCAATGTACACAAAAATTATGTAGTAATTTCCAAGCATTTGATAATTCACAAGTTCCACATTTATACAATTCAACCAAAAAGAGTTTAGGTTTTAGAATTTCAAACTCTCGTAGACGGCTCCTTCACAATTTTTGGTTGAAATGGGTTGCCTCCCATGCAGCGCTTAATGTTTATAGTCTACTCAGCCTAGACTCTTCACTTCTTAATCAAGTTGTGGGCGACGCCTTTTGGAGTGCGCACTCCAAATTCGTGCCTCCTTACAATGGTTATCATAACTCGATGCATGATTACTCCACTCTTCAACTGCATCGCATCAAGATAAAGAAATTTAGAAGAGTGGAGATGAGAATTCAAAGAATAAGTTAGTAGTGAGTTAGTGAATTAGCTAAAGTTAGAAGTCAGTGTATAAATATACAATAATTAGCTAAGTAGAATTTAATTGCAAATTATGAACAAAAGTTGAGAGTGGTGGAACTCGTTTCTTGCAACACTTGTCGTCCTTCCCAAGTCAATGAGAGCTTCAATCAACTGTTTACAATGTAATTCTTCACCTCTTCCTTATGATCTGCAACTAACAATTAAACTCTACAAGAATCATTAGAATCAATATGTATAGGTTAGAAAGAATGAGTTAGAATGAGTTAGAGTATAGGTTAGAAATAAGTTAGCAGTAATGTAAAATTTTCAAACTATAAATGTATCATACGAATTCTCTATAAGTATATATTCCACACAATTTATGCAAGTATAAGTTTCACGAAAATTTACAAGTATCACACAATGGATCGGTCCTAGTCTTTTCAAAGTATTCGAATATGTGATATGTGAGATTGCCGAAACCTAGAGTTTAATTTCTTTTATTCACACAACTTTAAAATTCGAGGTACGTGGAGCAGAGGAGATAACAGTGCAATGGACTGATGCAGCCCAAGGTAGTATCATGCTTATTCCGATATACCTCAAAAATTAAAGACGAATTTTATCTTTTGAAGAAAAATAGATTCACATATGCTCAAGTTATCTTCTAGCGTCTAAAGTGAGGTGATGCTTCGGCACAAGCGGTTGTCTAGGTCGAAGATACTTTACTTTTCTAAGGCGGTGTCGTTAAAATTCACGGAGAGTAAACTCTCTTTAGGAACAAGGCAGGTCTCAAAGTTTTTAACCACGGAGGACAAGTCCCCTATCGACTCACTCACAGAGAATGAACATCAGTCTGTGGGTCTTGAAAACCAGTTTTACAAACCTCGAACCCATCAATGAAAATAACTTGCCCTATACTTGGTAAAATAAACTCGGGTCCTAGCGGTCTACAAGTGTTGATTAAAACCGCCCTCAACCTCATAAAAATAATACCAAGTTAGCGTCTTTATGCGTGGGGGGGCCAACGATGGACTAATTCCAACATTGCAGGGCCCGTTTCCCAATCTACACAAAAACATACCTAACATGGCATCACTCGTATGAAGGGTTTTGGTTATGATCAACAAAAGAGGCTTCACCTACATGTTACACTTTAGAAACTACAATAAACTACAAGCATACACAAAAACTACCATCTTCCTAGAAATTATCTAAGTGTACAACAATCACAATAAAACATACAAATCGGCAATTAAGGACAAAAACCAAAAACCAAAAACAAAAATAAAAATCGGAAAAGGAAAACCCTATTTACTATTACACTTCCAAAAATCCTATTAATACATATCCCAAAACTATTGCAAAAATTAAATAATTTACAAATATACAAAGTTACAAACAACACTTTATGAATCAAAATATTATAATTTCCCCGGCAACGGCGCCAAAAACTGATGGAGGTGTTATTCAAGC
Source organism: Potentilla sterilis (assembly GCA_963682095.1). Lineage (NCBI taxonomy): Eukaryota > Viridiplantae > Streptophyta > Magnoliopsida > Rosales > Rosaceae > Potentilla > Potentilla sterilis. The sequence goes on from OY821760.1 coordinate 23,177,474, forward strand.
ATAAAATACCTGCAAAACAACTACATACAAATAATACCCTTCTTGTGTCGAGTGTAGTATTGACAAGTAGGGATCGTTCTATCCGGGGAAATCAAGGGCTTTCAATCACACAAAGTATTGTATAAAAGGGGGTTGTCGAAATTTTTATCTATTATTTACTTACTAGTTTACGAAAATTAAATCCTAGATTACTATATACAATTGATCATCACCTTTCACACAATCACCAAACACAAATCTCATTATACATGCAATAAAATTAAAACAAGTAATAGGGGCAGCAAACATATAACGATTTCAAGATTAATTAAGCTCCAATTTAATTAGGGCCAACGCAGCATATCCTAATTATCAAGACATCATAAGTATTTAGAATCCGAAACGCGCGCAATCCTAAACATGGTACTAATCGGTTTAACAATACAACGCATGTAAATTAAACACAAATAGCACATAAGCACATATTGTCGAATTGGAACATGTTAGCAAGTATGGCGTCACCCATCTCACATCGACATGTAAATTTCCATAATTACTCTTACCCTTAGATTAATACATGTCAAAACCAACAACGCGTGTGAATCAACATGTATTAGATCGGAATATGAATTCAACATCTAGATAACACTCATGGCCTTTCGAGTGCATCTAAACATCTCCTTCGGTTCCCCACGAATTAAGAAAATAAACCTAATTGAAATCAAGAAACATGCTAAAGCTACTGCCCATAATACAAATTTAATCACATCACATATATAATTCGGCAATCACATATAAAATATCCAAACAATTATAACAAAGATCCGAAGATCCCATATATGATTATCAATACCGAAATTAAAACCAAAAACCAAAACATACTTCATAGACAAAGTTATGTTTAAATACAAAGTAACAAAAACCAAAATAAAACAATCCATATTACAACCTTGGTTAAGATTCGGCAAGGATTGATGAGATGGTGATCGAATTGATGTGAGGAATGGTGGATTCGGCTTTGCTCTTTGTATAAAATTTCTGAAAATAATTTGGCAGGGATTCGGCAAGGATTTTGTGGAGGGAGAGATCCTTATTTTCTGTGCAAAAGCCTTGGTATTTATAGAGGAAGTAACCTAGAGAAGCTAGCCACAAACCAAAACCGAATTGGTTTAGGTTTCCTTGATTTTCTGAATTCGGCAGAATGACCTCCGTGCATTGATTACGTCATAACTCTCTCTAGAAAATAGCTATTGAGGTGATTTAAGTTGGGTTGGAAACTAGACTCCCGTAGCTTTCTATCCATATAAGGCTCGAATTCTAATTCATTGTCAGCTGTCCGGGAGAGTCCGTGGAAGTTGAGAGACGTGCACAGGAATTTTCCCGAAATTAATCAGGATTTGTTGCGATTTTCTTCCTCTATTTTCTGCCGAAAATTCCCAAGATAATGGCTGAATAATTGAGCAATATCTCTTTAGGTTTTCCATGAATTAATTCAGCCAAAAATCTTGCACAAAGGATGGAATTCAGTCCACATTCGTAAGCCAAATCCATGTAGAACTCGGCTTGCTTCTTCTTTTCCATTCCGAAATTAATCTTTTCTTTTCTTTTTTAATTCAGCCAAATTCTTCATGGATCAATGCTTGATGGACTGAATAATGGACTAGGCTCATAACTCATTTGGACAATTTATCCAAGAGCTAGCCGTAGCTTTCCCTAGTTGAGCCAGGAAAGCATCCTTTGTATCTTCTTTTCCTGCTTGCATCAGGGAAACTTCTTTTCTTTTGTTCTTCGACTTCTTCCTTGAAAGGATGACTCTCTAATGCTCCAATATGTTCAGTAGCTCATCACTTACAACCTTGGACACGAAATTGTTGTAGAAAAATAGAAATCCTTCAAAACGGGCAGCAGGTTCTTCCTCTCGGCAGATCTGACCTTCTTGCATTCAAACCGGCATAACTCTCTACTTAGGAGAGCGTTTTCTGCTATTCCAGTTGCATATGAAACTAGACACACAGGGCTTTCATCCATAAAAATTTCACCTTCAAATTCCTTGTCAATCGTCGGGAATAAATTCAGAAAGTTGGATGTCGGACACTGAAATCTTCTGGAATTCTTGGATTTGCATCCGATAAGAACTTGAAGTTCTTGGCATTTTGTTCCACTCCGATTTTAATGATTCTTTCCTTTGTTCAATCCTTAGTATGTCGACTGCAAATGAGAAGAGAAAAATCTATCAAAAGCAAAGTTTATGTTTTACAGATTCAATAAAACATCTCAGAGACTTTGTGAATAGGCTTTTGACAATTTCTGCATTTTTATTCTATTTTCCACATGTTTTCACTTTAATTCCACCAAAACTCTTGACTCTATAACATGACTCTATATTACAACAATAAGGGTTAAGCATTGCATAAATGGGGGTAAAAACATATTAAGAACGTCGCATTTTATGCTCCTATCAACTACCCCACACTTAGCCTTTGCTAGTCCCTTAGCAAAACAAATAAAAAAGACTCAACACTACAGCCCCTAAATAATTGTCTCAGGATCTTTACACACATAGCTTTCAAGTTAAGCATTCAATGTAAGCACAATAATCCCAAGCGTCATAGACATGTATCAGAGCATGAACAAGTAAGAAACGAAAATCACAAGCAATGACATGTTATGTTGATTCCATCCTCCTCACTATGCATACTCTCTTCTTTTCACTCATGATATGGTAATATTCACTCAAAGTATATGCAAGAAAATAGATTAAGAGTTACAAAGAGTAACTTGCATATTTCATCAAATAAAGGCACTTTGTGAATAGATCTTTCAGGAAAAACTTCATATAACAACTATGTGCACCAATGAACCAAAGCCATATGCTCAACTCTTGACAAAAATCTCCACATACAAAGTTCACCTATTATTCGAATCATGAGAGATCTTACATGGGAAAATAGTGGGGCTAGGCATAAGGAATTCGCATTTAGAATAGTGGTGAGAAAATGTCACCAAGACTTAGCAAAGCTCAATACTCCTTATGACTTCACTCAAAAGGGCCAAGTTTCAACTTGTTGGGCCCAAACTTCATTCTTTTCTTCCCCATAACATAGTGAATATGAACAAAGGTCAAGTATGATAATAATAGACCTTCAATTGTAAAACAAACTCCAAATTCACCACAAGATCTCAATCCAAGCATTTCTATTTTTCTTTTCATTTGCCGAAACTTTTTCTTTTTATTTTTTTTTTATTTTCGGCACAAATTTTTTCTTTTATTTTCTGTCCGAATTTTCTTTTTATTTTCGGCAATCATGGTTTTTCATGCTTTTGGATTGGATCACCCCACACTTACTTCAAATCATCACTTCAAATAACAAATTCCAATTAAACTTTACCAAGTCTTGACAACAATGGTTAGGATAAACTGTTCTAAGCTCAAGGAATGTGTATCATGGTGATGCAATAAATGGCTCAATGTCGGCTCAAGGGGGTTAAAACTAAGGAGTCCCACGACGGGCACAAATTAGGCATAAGTTTTGTTTGGCATTGGTGGTAATCCTAACAAGATCATCTCAATCATATTCAAAATCAAGGCATGTTATGAATAATAGTCTCAAAAATCGTCAAAAGTGAGTTCTAGCATTCTAGAGTTCATTAAAATCTACGGCACATAGTTATTGAATGTTCAAAGAATGATGAAGTTTTGAAAAATTCTGCCCATTTTTATCGCTCAAGAAGAAAGTATTTGGCAATCAAAGCTCACATAGGTTTTTATGGAACAAAATCAACACAACATACATGCTTCTTACACAATTAAGTCCAAGTCTCAAATGTTCATACCAATCACAAAGTCCATGAAACTCACAATTAATTCTTATGATTATGCAAAACCATCATCTATGTATTAAAGATATAATCATCATAGACTATTTAGGGGCATCCTAAGACTCAAAAATAAAAACAAAAGCAACGAAATTTTTTTAATTTTTCTGATTTTTCTGATTTTTTATTTTTCTTTTCTTTTTATGACTCAAAACAAAGACTCAAAACAAAAACAAACATGTGAAACATGTATCCCTACCCCACACTTAGAAAATTACATTGTCCTCAATGTAAACCAGAAATTATGTTGTAATTTCTAAGCATATGATAAATTCAACAAGTTCCACATTTATACAATTCAACCAAAAAGAGTTTAGGGATTTAGAAAATTCAAACTCTCGTAGACGGCTGCTTCACAATTTTGGTTGAAATGGGTTGCCTCCCATACAGCGCTTAATGTTTATAGTCTACTCAGCCTAGACTCTTCACTTCTTAATCAAGTTGTGGGCGACGCCTTTTGGAGTGCGCACTCCAAATTCGTGCCTCCTTACAATGGCTATCATAACTCGATGCATGATTACTTCACTCTTCAACTGCATCACATCAAGATAAAGAAAATTAGAAGAGTGGATATGAGAATTCAAAGAATAAGTTAGTAGTGAGTTAGTGAATTAGCTAAAGTTAGAAGTTAGTGTATAAATATACAACAATTAGCTAAGTAGAATTTAATTGTAAATCAAGAACACAAGTTGAGAGTGGTGGAACTCGTTTCTTGCAACACTTGTCGTCCTTCCCAAGTCAATGAGAGCTCCAATCAACTGTTTACAATGTAATTCTTCACCTCTTCCTTATGATCTGCAACTAACAATTAAACTCTACAAGAATCATTAGAATCAATATGTATAGGTTAGAAAGAATGAGTTAGAATAAGTTAGAGTATAGGTTAGAAATAAGTTAGCAGTAATGTAAAATTTTCAAACTATAAATGTATCATACGAATTCTCTATAAGTATATATTCCACACAATTTATGCAAGTATAAGTTTCACGAAAATTTACAAGTATCACACAATGGATCGGTCCTAGTCTTCCAAGAGTGTCGAAAATAGTATGAGATTGCCGAACCTAGAGTCTAATTTCTTTTATTCACACAACTTTAAAATTCGAGGTACGTGGAGCAGAGGAGATAACAGTGCAATGGACTGATGCAGCCCAAGGTAGTATCATGCTTATTCCGATATACCTCAAAAATTAAAGACGAATTTTATCTTTTGAAGAAAAATAGATTCACATATGCTCAAGTTATTTTCCAGCGTCTAAAGTGAGGTGATGCTTCGGCACAAGCTGTTGTCTAGGTCGAGGATACCTTACTTTTCTAAGGCGGTGTCGTTAAAATTCACGGAGAGTAAACTCTCTTTAGGAACAAGGCAGGTCTCAAAGTTTTTAACCACGGAGGACAAGTCCCCTATCGACTCACTCACAGGGAATGAACATCAGTCTGTGGGTCTTGAAAACCAGTTTTACAAACCTCGAACCCATCAATGAAAATAACTTGCCCTATACTTAGTAAAATAAACTCGGGTCCTAGCGGTCTACAAGTGTTGATTAAAACCGCCCTCAACCTCATCGAAGTAATACTATTGCTGAAAAATCGCTTTGTATGCGTGGGGGGGAAGTATCCCGCGTTTCCCAATCTACATAAAAACGGATTCAACAAAGCACCATTCAAATGAAGGGTTTTGGTTATGATCAACAAAAGAGGCTTCACCTACATGTTACACTTTAGAAACTACAATAAACTACAAGCATACACAAAAACTATCATCTTCCTAGAAATTATCTAAGTGTACAACAATCACAATAAAACATACAAATCGGCAATTAAGGACAAAAACCAAAAACCAAAAACAAAAATAAAAATCGGAAAAGGAAAACCCTATTTACTATTACACTTCCAAAAATCCTATTAATACATATCCCAAAACTATTGCAAAAATTAAATAATTTACAAATATACAAAGTTACAAACAACACTTTATGAATCGAAATATTATAATTTCCCCGGCAACGGCGCCAAAAACTGATGGAGGTGTTATTCAAGCATAAAATACCTGCAAAACAACTACATACAAATAATACCCTTCTTGTGTCGAGTGTAGTATTGACAAGTAGGGATCGTTCTATCCGGGGAAATCAAGGGCTTTCAATCACACAAAGTATTGTATAAAAGGGGGTTGTCGAAATTTTTATCTATTATTTACTTACTAGTTTACGAAAATTAAATCCTAGATTACTATATACAATTGATCATCACCTTTCACACAATCACCAAACACAAATCTCATTATACATGCAATAAAATTAAAACAAGTAATAGGGGCAGCAAACATATAACGATTTCAAGATTAATTAAGCTCCAATTTAATTAGGGCCAACGCAGCATATCCTAATTATCAAGACATCATAAGTATTTAGAATCCGAAACGCGCGCAATCCTAAACATGGTACTAATCGGTTTAACAATACAACGCATGTAAATTAAACACAAATAGCACATAAGCACATATTGTCGAATTGGAACATGTTAGCAAGTATGGCGTCACCCATCTCACATCGACATGTAAATTTCCATAATTACTCTTACCCTTAGATTAATACATGTCAAAACCAACAACGCGTGTGAATCAACATGTATTAGATCGGAATATGAATTCAACATCTAGATAACACTCATGGCCTTTCGAGTGCATCTAAACATCTCCTTCGGTTCCCCACGAATTAAGAAAATAAACCTAATTGAAATCAAGAAACATGCTAAAGCTACTGCCCATAATACAAATTTAATCACATCACATATATAATTCGGCAATCACATATAAAATATCCAAACAATTATAACAAAGATCCGAAGATCCCATATATGATTATCAATACCGAAATTAAAACCAAAAACCAAAACATACTTCATAGACAAAGTTATGTTTAAATACAAAGTAACAAAAACCAAAATAAAACAATCCATATTACAACCTTGGTTAAGATTCGGCAAGGATTGATGAGATGGTGATCGAATTGATGTGAGGAATGGTGGATTCGGCTTTGCTCTTTGTATAAAATTTCTGAAAATAATTTGGCAGGGATTCGGCAAGGATTTTGTGGAGGGAGAGATCCTTATTTTCTGTGCAAAAGCCTTGGTATTTATAGAGGAAGTAACCTAGAGAAGCTAGCCACAAACCAAAACCGAATTGGTTTAGGTTTCCTTGATTTTCTGAATTCGGCAGAATGACCTCCGTGCATTGATTACGTCATAACTCTCTCTAGAAAATAGCTATTGAGGTGATTTAAGTTGGGTTGGAAACTAGACTCCCGTAGCTTTCTATCCATATAAGGCTCGAATTCTAATTCATTGTCAGCTGTCCGGGAGAGTCCGTGGAAGTTGAGAGACGTGCACAGGAATTTTCCCGAAATTAATCAGGATTTGTTGCGATTTTCTTCCTCTATTTTCTGCCGAAAATTCCCAAGATAATGGCTGAATAATTGAGCAATATCTCTTTAGGTTTTCCATGAATTAATTCAGCCAAAAATCTTGCACAAAGGATGGAATTCAGTCCACATTCGTAAGCCAAATCCATGTAGAACTCGGCTTGCTTCTTCTTTTCCATTCCGAAATTAATCTTTTCTTTTCTTTTTTAATTCAGCCAAATTCTTCATGGATCAATGCTTGATGGACTGAATAATGGACTAGGCTCATAACTCATTTGGACAATTTATCCAAGAGCTAGCCGTAGCTTTCCCTAGTTGAGCCAGGAAAGCATCCTTTGTATCTTCTTTTCCTGCTTGCATCAGGGAAACTTCTTTTCTTTTGTTCTTCGACTTCTTCCTTGAAAGGATGACTCTCTAATGCTCCAATATGTTCAGTAGCTCATCACTTACAACCTTGGACACGAAATTGTTGTAGAAAAATAGAAATCCTTCAAAACGGGCAGCAGGTTCTTCCTCTCGGCAGATCTGACCTTCTTGCATTCAAACCGGCATAACTCTCTACTTAGGAGAGCTTTTTCTGCGATTCTAGTTGCATATGAAACTAGACACACAGGGCTTTCCAACGGCGTATGGCACGTTCTCTGGTTCCAAGCGATGTGTCCCACAGAAATTCCGGAAGTCAGGACACAGTCCCAGGAAAATCCTGGTAGTCCCTGGATAGGTTTGCTCAAACTGCCAAGTTGCAGCCTTCATTTGGGCAACTTCCCGAACTCCGATTGATCTGAAATTTTGACACAATATACTTTAGCTTGCCAGTTATATGCATACCAAATTTCAACAAATTTGGAAAAGGATAGATCAGTTTAGCACGAGCCTCAAAATCACGAAAAAGACATAAATTTCACTTTTTTTGCTCAGATTTCTATACTTAGTCATTTTTCTGATTATTAAGCACACTTTCTCCAAAACTCTACCAACATGACGCTAAACTAAATTATGACTCTATCTTACAATAATAAGGGTTAAGCATTGGATAAATGGGGGTAAAAACATATTAAGAACGTCGCATTTTATGCTCCTATCAGCCTCCTCCCAGGGAATCTCGTGGGGCCGGTCGTGCCTCCAAATCTGCCTCCCCCTGGCGTCGTACTCAGGGATGGCAGGGAGGAACTGGACCATGTACATCCCCGATGGCGGAGACATACGGGGCGTGGACCCTGAGGGGCCTGCTCCCCCTGACGGTGGGCCCCGTAGCTGTGGACGCTGTCGCTGTGGGGGGACAGGGAGCATCTCTGGAGGGTCCAGATCGGCGCGCGGTGGGGTCGGCTGCCGATCCTGGAACAGTGCTGAAGTGCACTGGGGTCTGGTGGCTCTGCGTCCTCCTCCGACACTCGAGTCAGGGCCCGCTCCCGTCGACTCATACGAGGAGCCCCCACGTGGATCGCTCGGAGTCAATCCCATCAACGTCTCCTCTCGTCGACTCATAGGCCGGCCTAGGCCCCGACGACCGCTAGATCCGCTCCCCCCACGGCTGGATCCTGCCTGAGCGTCGGGGTCGCTCTCGGTCCGTCTGCCAAGCCATCGGTCTACAAAGCGCCGGTTTCCTGCACAATTAGTATATAAATTCCATAAATTGCACAAAAATTCCACAAAAAAATTAAAAACTTCATTCAATGTATATATACCTAATTATATATATACGTACCTAAATATATTTATACCTAATTATATATATATACACCTAATTACATATATACATAACTATATTTATACCTAATTATATATATATATATATATATATATATATTCCGAAAAATATATATATATATATATATATATATATATATATCGTCCTAAAAATTACACAAAATATTTATACCTAATTATATATAAATTAGTATACTAATATATAAATTCAACAAAATTCCACAATTAGTATATAAAAACCGTAAATTTAGCAAAAAATCCACAAAATTAGTATATAAATTCCACAAAATTAACAAATTTAACAAAAAATCCACACAATTCCATAAATTTCACAAAAACCCTAAATTCCCCAAAAAATTCAGAAAAACCCTAAAATTCACAAAATTCGACAAAATTAATAAAAACCCTAAATGAGGCTCGATCGGGACTACCTGACATGGTGGTGCAGTCTGAACGAGGACCGGTGGTGCGGTGCGGCGGCGACGGCGGCGCACGGCGGCAGGGGCGGCGGCGGCAGGGAGTTTCGGGTCGGCTAGGGGCGGCTGCAGCAGGGGCGGAAGAGGGGGCTGCGGCAGGGGCGGCTACGGCGGCTCGGGGCGGCGGCGGCAGGGGGTTTCGGGTCGGGGAGGGCTCGGGCAGGACGGGGAGGGGGCGGGGAGGGGGAGGGTAGGGAGGGGGAGGGTCGGTCGGCGTCGGTGGTGGTCGGTCGGCGTCGGGGAGGGACGGGCGGCTGCGGCAGGTGGGGATTTAGGGATTATAGGGTTTCTGGAAAATGAGGGAGGCGCCCTCTGTTTCGGTTTAAATCGAAGGACTATAGCCGACGATGTAATTTTAATTCGTCGGCTATTGTCATAGCCAACGAAATTCGTCGGCTAAACTCTGACGGGCCGGGCCGAAATCCGGGCCGGGCCGAAGTTGGGCTTTGCGGGCCGATTATAGCCGACGAATTTAAGTATATCGTCGGCTATAATATGAATGTCGTCGGCTATAATATGAATCTCGTCGGCTATACTTCACGCTCTCAGCAGCCGTCAGATCTCGCCCATCCAACGGCGGACAATGAAACGGCGCGGATCGCTAGAGTTTAGCCGACGAAGTTAAGTATTTCGTCGGCTATTCCTTGGTCAACTTTTGGTCAAACCTCTAAACGCTTTAAAACGGCAATTGCCCCGTCTAAATGACGTTTTTTTGCCTCACCTTCAACAGAGAATAGTTTCAGATCGATGAGACGCAACTAATCGTATAAAAATTTTCCTCAAAATATTTACCGACCGTCAGGCTACCCATAGGAAATCGGAAGTAAAAAACACCTAACAGCAACATTCGGCACACAGATTTTGTCGGAATCTTCCCATTTTTCAACCGTAAACGTATTTTAATATTTCGGTCGTATCTTATTTCACGACACTTTTGCATTTGAACGGTCTACGTATGGTAACTATTTGAAACTATACATTCACTTAAACACTTAGTAAACAAGTTAAGGAACATTAGTGCATATGTTCCGATTTCGAATCTAAAAGTTTGGAAAATCTATTCCAACCGTCAGATATCACCGTTAAGATTAAATACATGTATGAAAAAAAATCCAACTACATCTGACAACGTTGAAGGCTCGATCGGGACGGTCAAACCGCAAAGTGAAACCTCTAAACGCTTTAAAACGGAAATTGGCCCGTCTAAATGACGTTTTTTGGCCTGACCTTCAACAGAGAATAGTTTCAGATCGATGCGACGCATCTAATCATATAAAAATTTCCCCCAAAATATTTACCGACCGTCAGGCTACCCATAGGAAAACGGGAGTAAAAAACAGCAACCCGCAACATTCGGCACACAGATTTTGTCGGAATCTTCCCATTTTTCAACCGTAGTCGTATTTCAATATTTCGGTCGTATCTTATTTCACGACACTTTTGCATTTGAACGGTCTACGTATGGTAACTATTTGAAACTATACATTCACTTAAACACTTGGTAAATAAGTTAAGGAACATTAGTGCATATGTTCCGATTTCGAATATAAAAGTTTGGAAAATCTATTCCAACCGTCAGATATCACCGTTAAGATTAAATACATGTATGAAAAAAAATCCAACTACATCTGACAACGTTGAAGGCTCGATCGGGATGGTCAAACCGCAAAGTCAAACCTCTAAACGCTTTAAAACGGAAATTGGCCCGTCTAAATGACATGTTTTGGCCTGACCTTCAACAGAGAATAGTTTCAAATCGATGCGACGCAACTAACCGTATAAAAATTTTCCTCCAAATATTTACCGACCGTCAGGCTACCCGTAGGAAAACGGAAGTAAAAAACACCTAACCGCAACATTCGGCACACAGATTTTGTCGGAATCTTCCCATTTTTCAACCGTAGTCGTATTTCAATATTTCGGTCGTATCTTATTTCACGACACTTTTGCATTTGAACGGTCTACGTATGGTTTCGGTCAATATACTTTAGCCGACGACTTGCAAGTCGTCGGCTACAGTATAGCCGACGAATTGTAAGTCGTCGGCTACAGTATGGGCATTATAGCCGACGAATTATGGTCCATTTCGTCGGCTATAATGCTGATGTTTCTGAAAATTTGCCATTTAGGGCCTGAAAATTGCCTATTTCACCTGATAAATTCCTGAATATCGCACAAACAATTCAATACAATTTCCCAAAAATTCAGAAAACGGTAATTAAGGACAAATTTTTTTTTCATACATGCATGCACCTTTGTACACAAATACATACATAAATAGTATACTAAGGATGATAATCAGAATCATCCTCATCACTTGAGTCAGACGTAGTATAGTAGTTAATATCTGGCAACCGGTGCTCGTACTCGTCGTCTGAGTCATCGTCTGCCTGATATAGACGATTCGGATTAACATCATACATGGGCACCTGACCCCTAGGAAGTCGAACCACTCTGCCCGGCGTCACATTATTATCGCGGATGGTGGAGGATTCTGGAATGTCGCCGGCGTCCGGCTCTTGGTATGCGGTCGCTTCTTGACACTCTGTGCTCACACCAAGTGTGGTAGCACTGTATATGTCTCGCTGAGACACATGGTTAACTACCTTCCACGTGCCTTTGTTCAAAGGATCGTCAAGATAAAAGACCTTTTTGGCCGCTGTGGCGAAAACAAAAGGGTCGTCTTCATACACACTAGTGGCGGTATTCACCGAAAGTATGCCGTACTGATCGATCCGTATGCGGTGCGGCCTAGTATCAAACCATCGACACTTGAACAAGTGGACTTTCATGCGGTTCCCATAAATGAGTTCAACAACTGACTGTAGGACACCGTAAAAATCCACGCCCCCCTCTGCACCATCCACCATCACCCCACAATTCTGTGTTTTGCGTTCCCCGTCTCTAGCTTCACATATATACTTAACGCCGTTGACATCACACATTGGGCGGACTGTGGAAGATATCGGCTTCATCGACAACAGCCTCAATTCCTCTGAGTAATTTGTATGACCACCACTCGCAGCCACTTGCATCAGCTGAAAAATATAACTCAAATCACTCGGTGTGTTTATGATTAAAGAATAGGGAACTGTAAAAGAAAGCCATCTAATATATATATTTATACACTTACCCATTGTGGAAAATAGTCTGCAAACGTCGTGTTGTGGTAGTCGACATCACCGCGAACTTCCTTGCAGTGAAGATGGTGACGTTTCCAATATTGTACCTCCGGACAGTTTATTAGAACCCACCAGTGGGCAATCCCTACCTCATGGTCAGGCAACTTGTCCACACCCTTTTTCTTGAAGCTTCCGTATGGTACAACAGAGTTGGCGACGATAGATAGGTTGAACTCGGGGTCATCTCGACTTGGATGTTGTGGGGGGTCCTCCATCGCTCCCAAGTACAACTTGGCGTACGTTACACACTCATGCGCAATGTAAGCTTCAGCAATACACCCCTCAGGCGCAGATTTATTGTGCACATATTTCTTGTAGTCTCCAAGTTGTCTGCAAGGTTAACAAGTGCATGTTAAGAGCATGCAACTTTTATTTAAAAACATGTATAAATCAAATTTATGAATAAAATGTACCTTTCGATGGGATACATCCAAGTGTAGTGTACGGGACCGGTAAGCAACAATTGTTGGGGAAGATGGATCATCAGGTGAGGCATGATGTCAAAGAAGTTTGGGGGAAATATCCTCTCGAACTTGCACAAGATAAAAACGATTTCCTCATGCATTCTCATGAGGTCTGATTTTCTAACTTCTCTAGCGCATAACTTCTGGAAGAATCTTGACAACGCCACCAACGGCTCAACCACTTCATCCTCCAAGTACGCTCGAATGAAAATAGGGAAGAGGCGTTGAAGCAGTACATGGCAGTCGTGACTCTTCAATCAGTACATCTTGTTGTCTCGGTAGTTAAGACACTTGCTTATGTTACCCGCATAGCCATAAGGATACCTGCATAGCCATTAACAACAATTAGATTTCATGCATATATAGTCGTCCAACAACAGATGGCGGATTCTTTAGGAAATACATGCCTAATAAAAAGTTACCTGACATTACTCAGCCATCCAAAGATTTCATGTTTCTGGTCCCTGGTGACGGTGTAAGGAGTTTGGGGCATTTTGCTCCTGCCCTCTCTCAACCACAAATGGTCCCGCAGTCCCATATTTCTCAGATCAACGCGTGCCTTGGGGGTGTCTTTTGTTTTCTTCTCCTAATTCAAAACTGTGCCAACCACGGCTTCACCCACGTTCTTCTCTATATGCATGACATCCAGGTAGTATCTGGTAGCCAACCTGGCCCAATAAGGAAGTTCCCATAAGATGCTCTTGTGTGACCAGAACCTATACCGATCCGGCCTCTCTGGAATCGTGCGCAACACATCGGGATGATTGCTAAGCGGACCAAAGTCATACTCATTCAACACTGCCAATATTTCCTCCCCTGTCCATTGCTCGGGTGCCCAGCCCCTTTCTTCAGTCCCATCAAAAGCCTGTGCATCGTCCCTAAATGGATGGTCATGCGGAAGCCAACGACGGTGACGCATCTGGACAATCTTGCTGCAATGAGGACTGGAGCAATCAACAGTCATGCACTCTGAACAAGCCCTGTAACCCCTGGTGACGCTGCCCGACAACATACCCCTCCCAGGAAAGTCACTGATCGTGCCAACAAGCATGGCATGCATCCGGAACATCTCATTTTTGAACCGGTCGTAGACCAGGTGGCCGTTCAGACTCAAGTACCGAAGCTCCTCAATTACGGGTCTCAAATACACATCGAGACACTTTCCCGGATAACCTGGGCCTGGAATCAACAATGTGAGCATGTTATATTCCTTCTTCATGCACATCCACGGTGGAAAGTTGTACGGAATCAAAATAACTGGCCACACACTGTACTGAAGCTCTTTCTTGCCAAAAGGGTTGAAACCGTCGGATGATAGCCCTAGCCAAACATTTCGAACCTCTGATGCAAATTCAGGAAACTCCAACACGTTCTTCTTCCAAGCCTCTCCGTCGGCGGGATGTCTAAGGGTGTCATCGTCAGGCACATTCCTCTCAGCCCACCATCTCATAGCTTCGGCCGTGAAAGCACACATGAACAACCGCTCAAGCCTATCAATCAGCGGGAAGTACCGAAGTATCTTCACAGCTTTCTTGTTCCCTTTAGGAGTGAACTTATACCGCTCTGTATTGCATAATGGGCAGTATTCAAGATCTGCAAGTCCTTCCCCGTAAAACAGAACGCAATCGTATCTGCATGCATGAATCTTGATGTAGGAAAGGCCGAGATCTTTAAGGATATGTCGCACCTTATGATGACTGGTAGGAAGCCGATGTCCGGGGGGCATCGCCCCACCCCATAGCCGAAGCCAATCATCAACCGATTTGACAGTGCCTTTGTTCTCCGTTTTGATCTTCATCACTCCCATGACAGATTCAAGGACAGTCTTACTGCATCCGGGGTACAACGGAGTCTGTTGCAATGCGATCAGGTTGTTGTACTTTTCCATACCACTTGTGTTGACCGGAGATCGGGGTAATGGCTCGAGTGGCTCAATATCAGGGAAACACTCCATCTCCGGAGGTGGGAGTTGCACATCTGGTGCTTCCTCAAAGACACCGCTCTCACGAGGAAACATATCGTTGATCCAGTTCGTTGTCGGATCATTGGAGGAACTCCCTCTCTCGGCAAATTGTCCATGATCATGACGACCCGCAAACTCTGGTTCACCGTGATAAATCCAATTAGTGTATAGGACCCAAAATCCATATCTAGCCAGGTGTTGCTCCACTGTCTCTATGGAAAACCGGTGTCGTGGGGTGGCACACTTGCACTTTTTACACGGACAATAATGAAGTGTAGTGTCTCCACAGTTAGCCATCACAAAATCCAGGAAACTCCTAACTCCATCATGATACGCCTGATCCCATCTTCCAAGGGTAATCCAACTCTTGTCCATCCTGTAAATTCAAGAAATAAATATAGCTATATATAGATATGTATATATGCACGTACTACGTACGTACGCACGTACTAATTAATTAAAAAATTCATCATTACACACACACACATATATATATATACACATGCATCCCTAAATTAATTAAAACATCGTCAATCTCCCTAATTAATTAAACACAATGTATTTTTTATATATACCAACAATATATTTTTAATTACAATTAAATTAATTAATATATATATACATTTTTTCATCAAATTCATCTAAAATCACCTATAAATCAACAATCAATCACTAATGTTCAACAAAACTTCAATTCTATCTAACCAATACAACATATATATCAACCCATTAATAATCTCATCTCAACACATATATATATATATATATATATCAAATTAATCACACATTTATTCTAATTAAACTCTAAATTAACACATGCACCTCTGCATATAACCAACTAAATCAACACACACAGCAATATACGTACCTTTCAAGCTTATGGCCGAGGTTTTGGACGATTTCAGAGCGTTTTGGACGATTTCATCGACGAATGAGCTCCCTGATGCAGAAGGTCGATC
This sequence comes from Potentilla sterilis, assembly GCA_963682095.1. Classification (NCBI taxonomy): domain Eukaryota; kingdom Viridiplantae; phylum Streptophyta; class Magnoliopsida; order Rosales; family Rosaceae; genus Potentilla; species Potentilla sterilis. The sequence continues at coordinate 23,193,502 of OY821760.1, forward strand.
TGATATAAGAGTTATAGCCGACGAATACCCTCCTCGTCGGCTATAACCAAAAACTTTTCGTCGGCTATAACTCTTATAGCCGACGAATACCATCCTCGTCGGCTAATACCAAAAACGTTTCGTCGGCTATAGTTATAGCCGACGAGTTGTCGGCAGTCGTCGGCTATAATATTATAGCCGACGATGTGGCCGACGAAATAGTAATTCGTCGGCTATAAGGGGTTATAGCCGACGAGATACTATTTCGTCGGCCGTTTTTTCCCATATCGTCGGCTATAACCCCTTTTCTGGTAGTGATGGTATATATATATATGAGCTGATGTTGATAATAATATATATTGTAATGTAATTAATTATTAAGGATTTATATATATATATATATATATGTATGTGTTAATTAATTTCTTATTAATTAAAGTTATATATATATATATATATATTATTTTCAGGCTATATATGGATCCGGATAAGAGTTGGATTTCGCTTCCAAGGCATGACCGACGATACACTACAGGAGTTGTGAATTTTTACAGTTCGTCGAGGAAAATGCAAACGGGAATGAATATCATTATTGCCTGTGCAATAAATGTAGGTGTCGCAGTGATATGTGTCGATTTCCGATTAGGACAGTATGGTAGCACCTAAAGAGTAATGGGTTTTGGCCGAAGTACACACGTTGGATATATCACGGTGAGCCATCATTAGATGGATCGCATGATCATGGTCAGTTTTTTTAGGCGGGCAGTAGTAGTACATCCAACGATCCAACAATGGCATTCAGTTGTGTTTCCTTTTGAAAGCGGTGTACGTGGGGAACAATATATGCATGACCCGGTGCAGTCCTTCCCACAAGTTGTCAACACTGCTGCCTTTGACAAGTACAACAAACTGATTGCATTGCAATAGACCCCTGTGTCTTCAAGTTCTGAGAAGACAGTTCTTGAAAGTGTGATGGAGGTAATGAGGATTAAAGTCGAGACAAAATCGACTATCAGGCAAGTGGATGAATATCTACAGTACACTTCTTCGTTGTTGGAGGAGGGTCATCGTAATCCTACCAATCACCGTAAGGTCCGAAGTACCTCAAAGATCTAGGGCTTTCTTACATTAAGATCCATGCATGCACATTTGACTGCGTTCTCTTCTGGGGTAAAGATGCAGAAGGGAATGACCTTGCTAGCCTTGACGCATGTCCGATATGTCATTCTGACCGATATAAGTTGACGGGAGCAGGCAATAGGAAACCTGTGAAAGTGCTTCGGTATTTTCCGTTGAGAGATAAGCTTGAGCGGTTGTACATGTCAGAAACCACCGCAAAAGCTATGAGATGGCACGGTGAGCGGGACTTGGGAGACGCAGATATCATGACACACATCTCTGACGGAGCGGCTTGGAAGAGTTTCCACATTTTGCGTCAGATGTCAGAAACGTCAGGTTCGGGCTCTCAACCGACGGGTTCAACCCTTTCGGCACCATGAGTCTTTCATACAGTAAATGGCCGATGATTTTGGTACCTTACAATCTTCCTCCGTGGATGTGCATGAAGATGGAATATAATATGTTGACGTTGTTGATTCCGGGGCCTGGTTACCCAGGGAAATGTCTCGATGTGTATATGAGACCATTGATTGAAGAGCTTAAGGTATTGTGGGACGTTGGTCATCCCACTTTTGACAAGTACAAGGAGGAGACGTTCCAGATGCATGCCATGGTTATCGGTACCATCAGTGATTTTCCTGCTTATGGGATGTTGTCGGGCAGCGTTGTTAGGGGATACAAGACTTGTCCAGAGTGCCTCAGCGATTATGGGAGCACCCCTCATTGCAACAAGATATGCAGAATGGGTCATCGTGTGTTCCTTCCGGCAGATCACCACTGGCGTTACGAGTCCGCCACATTTGATGGAACCGAAGAACAAGGTGGTCCTCCCAGAAGATGGACGGGAAGAGAAATTTTAGCAGTGCTTAATGAGTACGATTTTGGGCCCCTCAGCAATCATCCCGATATTATAGTGGAAATACCTGAAAGACCTGAGGAGTACAAATTCTGGACACATAAGAGCATATTGTGGGAACTCCCGTACTGGTGTGAGTTGTTGATCCGTCACTTCCTAGACGTTATGCACATAGAAAAAAGTGTTTCTGAAAGTGTGGTGGGCACAACGCTGAACTTGGAGGGGAAGACGAAAGACGGTCCTAAGGCTCGCACTGATCTGTAAAACATGAATATCAGAAAACAACTATGGTTGAAACAAGGGAAGAGAAAAATGCCTCAAGCTCCTTACACCGTCAAGCCTGAGCATAAATCAGAAATTTTCCATTGGATAAGTCGGGCCAAGTATCCTTCAGGCTTTGCTGGAAATATAGCCAAGTGTGTGAACAGACAATTCAACAATCTTTACGGGTTGAAAAGTCATGACAATCATATCCTGCTACAACGTCTATTCCCTGTTTTCATTCGACCGTTCCTTCCCCGTCACGTTGTGGAGCCCTTAGTAGCGTTGGCAAGATTTTTCCAGAAGGTATGCACACGGGAAGTGAGAAAATCTAACCTCCGGGAAATGCAACAAGACATCGTTCATATCATGTGTAAATTTGAGATGATATTTCCTCCAAATTTTTTCGACATCATGCCTCACTTCATGATCCATCTTCCTCAGCAGTTGTTGCTTACCGGTCCTGTGCACTTCACTTGGATGTATCCGATGGAAAGGTACGTATTTTACACATTATGTTAATTTCCTCATCAATATATGTGATTTAGTATTAATGTATTATCATAACACTTTAAAAACTTGATTTATAGGCAACTTGAACAATACGGTGATTTTGTCCAAAACAGATCCGCACCTGAAGGATGTATAGCTGAAGCATATATTGCGCACGAGTGCGTCACCTACATGAAGCTGTATTTAGGAGCGTTACAGGAAAGCATACCGGAAGATGTACCTTCACAGTTCAATCTTTCCATACTCTCCGACGATGTTGTACTCGGTGGAAACATGTCAGTTTCCTACAAGTTGAAAGATTATGAGGTAGCCATTGCACATTGGTGGGTACTAATTAACTGTTTAGAAGTTCAGTTTTGGAAGAACATGCATCTAAACTGTAAACAAGTAGGAGGTGATCTCGATTACCACAACCGGACATTCGCAGAGTATTTCGGCCGCTGGGTACGTAACTTTAACATTATTCTATACGTATTTATATATTATTGTGTATAATTATTCATATTTACAGTTGATTCTGATGATTGCAGATGGACCTTATTAAAAATGATAATCACCCAAATTGGTCGCACGAACTCAGACTTCTAGCGATGAAGCCGGTCTATTCAAAAGTTTATGCGATGTGCAAGGTGAATGGTGTGTTATTTCGATGTGAAGAGAGAGACATCAGACTGAAAACACAAAATTCAGGGGTTATGGCACATAGTGGGGATGATGAAGTTGACTATTACGGTGTTCTCCATTCAGTTGTGGAACTGCATTATGGAGAAGGCATGAAAGTGCACCTTTTCAAGTGTAGATGGTTTGACACACGGCCGCAGAGCATGAAAACCGATCAATACGGCATAACTTCTGTGAACACTAGTACATCATGGTATGAGGATGACCCGTTCGTTTTAGCCACATGGGTGAAACAAGTGTTTTATCTTGATGATCTCGCCAAGGGTGACCCGTGGAAAGTAGTCAACACTATCCACCATCGCAACATTTACCGGGCGTCTACACTTGGAGTGGCTGAAGAGAACGAGGAAGGTAGCACCGCGTATCAAGAGGCCAACTCAAACGGTATTCCTGACTCCTCTTTTATTCGCCTAGACACGCCGGTGCGAATTCGACGTGAAGAGCCACTGCTTGTTGATGTTGATCCAAATGAAGAAACTAACGAGGACTCTAGTGGTGAGGAAAGACATAGATTACCCCTATCGAGCAATTCAGAAACCGAACAAGACTCATCCGATGATTCCGATTACAATCTGACGGATTAAGTAATTTAGATGATGTAATCTTTTCATTTGTAATCCACTAATTTCTAATGAACGGCCGTGGGGATGAGCCTCCCAGCTAGGCTGGGTTCCAAACCCCTTAAAAAAAATTTGAAATATGTTGACTGCTGGGTTTCTATTTTCTTGATGTTCAATTTTGGTTATATATGAACAGGAAATAGGAATACGAGAGGTGTAAACCTACTGATTTTTTTTACCTTTTTCATATAATAGCCGACGAAAAACACGTTATTTCATCGGCTATACTCATAATAGCCGACGAAAAATGTATTATTTCGTCGGCCATAACTATATTGAAAAATACATATTTTATTTTAGACAGAAAACGACAAAAGAATAGCCGCCGAGTACGGTGTCTCTCGTCGGCTATGTTTTAAAACAAAAAAAAAAAACAAAAAATGACCAGATTCCATTTTCTATCACTAACGATAAACCATTACTTCATCCTTCAAACAGAAAAAAGCCGTGAAATAAGATATGACAAAATGATAAAATACGTTTACGGTTGAAAAATGACAATATTCCGATAAAATCTGAGTGTCGAAAGATGCGGTCAAAGGTTTTATTCCTTCGTTTCCCTAATGGTAGCGTTACCTTCGGTAAATATTTTGAGGAAAATTTTTATACGATTAGTTGCATCTCATCGATTTGAAACTATTATCTGTTGAAGGTCAGGCCAAAAAACGTCATTTAGACAGTTCAATTACCATTTCTAAGCGTTTAGAGGTTTTACTTACCCGGTTGACCGTTCCGATCGAGCCTTTAACGTTGTCAGCTGTAATTGGATTTTTTTCCATACATGTATTTAATGTTAACAGTGATATCTGACTGTTGGAATAGATTTTCTAAACTTTTAGATTCAAAATCACAACATATGCACTAATGTTCCTTAACTTATTTACTAAGTGTTTGAGTGAATGTATAGTTTCAAATAGTTACTATACGTAGACTCTTCAAATGCAAAAATGTTGTGAAATAAGATATGACCGAAATAATGAAATACGTCTACGGTTGAAAAATGACAAGGTTCTGATAAAATCTGTGTGCCGAATGTTGCGGTTAACTGTTTTTTACTTTCGTTTTCCTATGGGTAGCCTGACGTTCATTAAATCAATTTTGTAAAATTTTTATATGATTAGTTGCATCTCATCGATCTGAAACTATTATCTGTTGAAGGTCAGGCAAAAAAAACGTCATTTAGACAGTCCAATTACCATTTCTAAGCGTTTAGAGGTTTGACTTACCCGGTTGACCGTTCCGATCAAGCCTTTAACGTTGTCAGCTGAAGTTGGATTTTTTTCCATACATGTATTTAATCTTAACGGTGATATCTGACGGTTGGAATAGATTTTCTAAACTTTTAGATTCAAAATAAGAACATATGCACTAATGTTCCTTAACTTGTTTACTAAGTGTTTGAGTGAATGTATAGTTTCAAATAGTTACTATACGTAGACTCTTCAAATGCAAAAATATTGTGAAATAAGATATGACCGAAATAATGAAATACGTCTACGGTTGAAAAATGACAAGGTTCTGATAAAATATGTGTGCGGAATGTTGCGGTTAACTGTTTTTTACTTTCGTTTTCCTATGGGTAGCCTGACGTTCGTTAAATCAATTTTGTAAAATTTTTATATGATTAGTTGCATCTCATTGATTTGAAACTATTATCTGTTGAAGGTGAGGCCAGAAACCGTCATTTAACTAGACTAATTTCCGTTTTTAAGCGTTTAGAGGTTTGACTTAGTGGTTTGACCTATAGTTTAGCCGACGAAAATTATATTTCGTCGGCTAAACTCTTGCGATCCGCGCCTTTTTATTGTCCGCCGTTGGATGGCTCAGATCTGACGGCTGTTGATCTTCCAAAGTATAGCCGACGACATTCAAAGAATAGCCGACGAAATATTTTAAATCGTCGGCTAAACTCTTGCGATCCGCGCCTTTTTATTGTCCGCCGTTGGATGGCTCAGATCCGACGACTGTTGATCTTCCAAAGTATAGCCGACGACATTCAAAGAATAGCCGACGAAATCTTTTAAATCGTCGGCTATTCTCTCTGCTATAAAAGCTGAAAGTCGCAGACAGCCCGACATTTTTCTCTCCTAAACCCTAAAACATCTCCTCCTCCTCCTAGCTTCTCCTCCTTCTCCTCCTCCTCCTTCTCCTCCTCTTCCTTCCCCTCCTCTTCCGGCCTCCTCCTCCTCCGGCCTCCTCCTCCTCCTTCCCCTCCTCCTCCTCCTTCCCCTCCTCCTCCGGCCTCCTCCTCCTCTAGGTAATTTTTTTTTTTTTGCAATTTATTTTAATTGTATAATTTAGGTATATAATTTAGATATTTAAGTGTGTGTTAAATTGTTATATATATTGGTTATATATATAAATTGTTAGATTAATTATATATATAAATTTGTAGATTAATTATATAAATTGTTATATATTTGTTAATATATACACATATTTGTATATATATATATATATATATATATATATGTTAATGTATATTTTAATTGTTATTGATAGGAGCATAAAATGCGACGTTCTTAATATGTTTTTACCCCCATTTATGCAATGCTTAACCCTTATTGTTGTAATATAGAGTCATGTTATAGAGTCAAGAGTTTTGGTGGAATTAAAGTGAAAACATGTGGAAAATAGAATAAAAATGCAGAAATTGTCAAAAGCCTATTCACAAAGTCTCTGAGATGTTTTATTGAATCTGTAAAACATAAACTTTGCTTTTGATAGATTTTTCTCTTCTCATTTGCAGTCGACATACTAAGGATTGAACAAAGGAAAGAATCATTAAAATCGGAGAAAACAAAATGCCAAGAACTTCAAGTTCTTATCGGATGCAAATCCAAGAATTCCAGAAGATTTCAGTGTCCGACATCCAACTTTCTGAATTTATTCCCGACGATTGACAAGGAATTTGAAGGTGAAATTTTTATGGATGAAAGCCCTGTGTATCTAGTTTCATATGCAACTGGAATCGCAGAAAACGCTCTCCTAAGTAGAGAGTTATGCCGGTTTGAATGCAAGAAGGTCAGATCTGCCGAGAGGAAGAACCTGCTGCCCGTTTTGAAGGATTTCTATTTTTCTACAACAATTTCGTGTCCAAGGTTGTAAGTGATGAGCTACTGAACATATTGGAGCATTAGAGAGTCATCCTTTCAAGGAAGAAGTCGAAGAACAAAAGAAAAGAAGTTTCCCTGATGCAAGCAGGAAAAGAAGATACAAAGGATGCTTTCCTGGCTCAACTAGGGAAAGCTACGGCTAGCTCTTGGATAAATTGTCCAAATGAGTTATGAGCCTAGTCCATTATTCAGTCCATCAAGCATTGATCCATTAAGAATTTGGCTGAATTAAAAAAGAAAAGAAAAGATTAATTTCGGAATGGAAAAGAAGAAGCAAGCCGAGTTCTACATGGATTTGGCTTACGAATGTGGACTGAATTCCATCCTTTGTGCAAGATTTTTGGCTGAATTAATTCATGGAAAACCTAAAGAGATATTGCTCAATTATTCAGCCATTATCTTGGGAATTTTCGGCAGAAAATAGAGGAAGAAAATCGCAACAAATCCTGATTAATTTCGGGAAAATTCCTGTGCACGTCTCTCAACTTCCACGGACTCTCCCGGACAGCTGACAATGAATTAGAATTCGAGCCTTATATGGATAGAAAGCTACGGGAGTCTAGTTTCCAACCCAACTTAAATCACCTCAATAGCTATTTTCTAGAGAGAGTTATGACGTAATCAATGCACGGAGGTCATTCTGCCGAATTCAGAAAATCAAGGAAACCTAAACCAATTCGGTTTTGGTTTGTGGCTAGCTTCTCTAGGTTACTTCCTCTATAAATACCAAGGCTTTTGCACAGAAAATAAGGATCTCTCCCTCCACAAAATCCTTGCCGAATCCCTGCCAAATTATTTTCAGAAATTTTATACAAAGAGCAAAGCCGAATCCACCATTCCTCACATCAATTCGATCACCATCTCATCAATCCTTGCCGAATCTTAACCAAGGTTGTAATATGGATTGTTTTATTTTGGTTTTTGTTACTTTGTATTTAAACATAACTTTGTCTATGAAGTATGTTTTGGTTTTTGGTTTTAATTTCGGTATTGATAATCATATATGGGATCTTCGGATCTTTGTTATAATTGTTTGGATATTTTATATGTGATTGCCGAATTATATATGTGATGTGATTAAATTTGTATTATGGGCAGTAGCTTTAGCATGTTTCTTGATTTCAATTAGGTTTATTTTCTTAATTCGTGGGGAACCGAAGGAGATGTTTAGATGCACTCGAAAGGCCATGAGTGTTATCTAGATGTTGAATTCATATTCCGATCTAATACATGTTGATTCACACGCGTTGTTGGTTTTGACATGTATTAATCTAAGGGTAAGAGTAATTATGGAAATTTACATGTCGATGTGAGATGGGTGACGCCATACTTGCTAACATGTTCCAATTCGACAATATGTGCTTATGTGCTATTTGTGTTTAATTTACATGCGTTGTATTGTTAAACCGATTAGTACCATGTTTAGGATTGCGCGCGTTTCGGATTCTAAATACTTATGATGTCTTGATAATTAGGATATGCTGCGTTGGCCCTAATTAAATTGGAGCTTAATTAATCTTGAAATCGTTATATGTTTGCTGCCCCTATTACTTGTTTTAATTTTATTGCATGTATAATGAGATTTGTGTTTGGTGATTGTGTGAAAGGTGATGATCAATTGTATATAGTAATCTAGGATTTAATTTTCGTAAACTAGTAAGTAAATAATAGATAAAAATTTCGACAACCCCCTTTTATACAATACTTTGTGTGATTGAAAGCCCTTGATTTCCCCGGATAGAACGATCCCTACTTGTCAATACTACACTCGACACAAGAAGGGTATTATTTGTATGTAGTTGTTTTGCAGGTATTTTATGCTTGAATAACACCTCCATCAGTTTTTGGCGCCGTTGCCGGGGAAATTATAATATTTCGATTCATAAAGTGTTGTTTGTAACTTTGTATATTTGTAAATTATTTAATTTTTGCAATAGTTTTGGGATATGTATTAATAGGATTTTTGGAAGTGTAATAGTAAATAGGGTTTTCCTTTTCCGATTTTTATTTTTGTTTTTGGTTTTTGGTTTTTGTCCTTAATTGCCGATTTGTATGTTTTATTGTGATTGTTGTACACTTAGATAATTTCTAGGAAGATGATAGTTTTTGTGTATGCTTGTAGTTTATTGTAGTTTCTAAAGTGTAACATGTAGGTGAAGCCTCTTTTGTTGATCATAACCAAAACCCTTCATTTGAATGGTGCTTTGTTGAATCCGTTTTTATGTAGATTGGGAAACGCGGGATACTTCCCCCCCACGCATACAAAGCGATTTTTCAGCAATAGTATTACTTCGATGAGGTTGAGGGCGGTTTTAATCAACACTTGTAGACCGCTAGGACCCGAGTTTATTTTACTAAGTATAGGGCAAGTTATTTTCATTGATGGGTTCGAGGTTTGTAAAACTGGTTTTCAAGACCCACAGACTGATGTTCATTCCCTGTGAGTGAGTCGATAGGGGACTTGTCCTCCGTGGTTAAAAACTTTGAGACCTGCCTTGTTCCTAAAGAGAGTTTACTCTCCGTGAATTTTAACGACACCGCCTTAGAAAAGTAAGGTATCCTCGACCTAGACAACAGCTTGTGCCGAAGCATCACCTCACTTTAGACGCTGGAAAATAACTTGAGCATATGTGAATCTATTTTTCTTCAAAAGATAAAATTCGTCTTTAATTTTTGAGGTATATCGGAATAAGCATGATACTACCTTGGGCTGCATCAGTCCATTGCACTGTTATCTCCTCTGCTCCACGTACCTCGAATTTTAAAGTTGTGTGAATAAAAGAAATTAGACTCTAGGTTCGGCAATCTCATACTATTTTCGACACTCTTGGAAGACTAGGACCGATCCATTGTGTGATACTTGTAAATTTTCGTGAAACTTATACTTGCATAAATTGTGTGGAATATATACTTATAGAGAATTCGTATGATACATTTATAGTTTGAAAATTTTACATTACTGCTAACTTATTTCTAACCTATACTCTAACTTATTCTAACTCATTCTTTCTAACCTATACATATTGATTCTAATGATTCTTGTAGAGTTTAATTGTTAGTTGCAGATCATAAGGAAGAGGTGAAGAATTACATTGTAAACAGTTGATTGGAGCTCTCATTGACTTGGGAAGGACGACAAGTGTTGCAAGAAACGAGTTCCACCACTCTCAACTTGTGTTCTTGATTTACAATTAAATTCTACTTAGCTAATTGTTGTATATTTATACACTAACTTCTAACTTTAGCTAATTCACTAACTCACTACTAACTTATTCTTTGAATTCTCATATCCACTCTTCTAATTTTCTTTATCTTGATGTGATGCAGTTGAAGAGTGAAGTAATCATGCATCGAGTTATGATAACCATTGTAAGGAGGCACGAATTTGGAGTGCGCACTCCAAAAGGCGTCGCCCACAACTTGATTAAGAAGTGAAGAGTCTAGGCTGAGTAGACTATAAACATTAAGCGCTGTATGGGAGGCAACCCATTTCAACCAAAATTGTGAAGCAGCCGTCTACGAGAGTTTGAATTTTCTAAATCCCTAAACTCTTTTTGGTTGAATTGTATAAATGTGGAACTTGTTGAATTTATCATATGCTTAGAAATTACAACATAATTTCTGGTTTACATTGAGGACAATGTAATTTTCTAAGTGTGGGGTAGGGATACATGTTTCACATGTTTGTTTTTGTTTTGAGTCTTTGTTTTGAGTCATAAAAAGAAAAGAAAAATAAAAAATCAGAAAAATCAGAAAAATTAAAAAAATTTCGTTGCTTTTGTTTTTATTTTTGAGTCTTAGGATGCCCCTAAATAGTCTATGATGATTATATCTTTAATACATAGATGATGGTTTTGCATAATCATAAGAATTAATTGTGAGTTTCATGGACTTTGTGATTGGTATGAACATTTGAGACTTGGACTTAATTGTGTAAGAAGCATGTATGTTGTGTTGATTTTGTTCCATAAAAACCTATGTGAGCTTTGATTGCCAAATACTTTCTTCTTGAGCGATAAAAATGGGCAGAATTTTTCAAAACTTCATCATTCTTTGAACATTCAATAACTATGTGCCGTAGATTTTAATGAACTCTAGAATGCTAGAACTCACTTTTGACGATTTTTGAGACTATTATTCATAACATGCCTTGATTTTGAATATGATTGAGATGATCTTGTTAGGATTACCACCAATGCCAAACAAAACTTATGCCTAATTTGTGCCCGTCGTGGGACTCCTTAGTTTTAACCCCCTTGAGCCGACATTGAGCCATTTATTGCATCACCATGATACACATTCCTTGAGCTTAGAACAGTTTATCCTAACCATTGTTGTCAAGACTTGGTAAAGTTTAATTGGAATTTGTTATTTGAAGTGATGATTTGAAGTAAGTGTGGGGTGATCCAATCCAAAAGCATGAAAAACCATGATTGCCGAAAATAAAAAGAAAATTCGGACAGAAAATAAAAGAAAAAATTTGTGCCGAAAATAAAAAAAAAATAAAAAGAAAAAGTTTCGGCAAATGAAAAGAAAAATAGAAATGCTTGGATTGAGATCTTGTGGTGAATTTGGAGTTTGTTTTACAATTGAAGGTCTATTATTATCATACTTGACCTTTGTTCATATTCACTATGTTATGGGGAAGAAAAGAATGAAGTTTGGGCCCAACAAGTTGAAACTTGGCCCTTTTGAGTGAAGTCATAAGGAGTATTGAGCTTTGCTAAGTCTTGGTGACATTTTCTCACCACTATTCTAAATGCGAATTCCTTATGCCTAGCCCCACTATTTTCCCATGTAAGATCTCTCATGATTCGAATAATAGGTGAACTTTGTATGTGGAGATTTTTGTCAAGAGTTGAGCATATGGCTTTGGTTCATTGGTGCACATAGTTGTTATATGAAGTTTTTCCTGAAAGATCTATTCACAAAGTGCCTTTATTTGATGAAATATGCAAGTTACTCTTTGTAACTCTTAATCTATTTTCTTGCATATACTTTGAGTGAATATTACCATATCATGAGTGAAAAGAAGAGAGTATGCATAGTGAGGAGGATGGAATCAACATAACATGTCATTGCTTGTGATTTTCGTTTCTTACTTGTTCATGCTCTGATACATGTCTATGACGCTTGGGATTATTGTGCTTACATTGAATGCTTAACTTGAAAGCTATGTGTGTAAAGATCCTGAGACAATTATTTAGGGGCTGTAGTGTTGAGTCTTTTTTATTTGTTTTGCTAAGGGACTAGCAAAGGCTAAGTGTGGGGTAGTTGATAGGAGCATAAAATGCGACGTTCTTAATATGTTTTTACCCCCATTTATGCAATGCTTAACCCTTATTGTTGTAATATAGAGTCATGTTATAGAGTCAAGAGTTTTGGTGGAATTAAAGTGAAAACATGTGGAAAATAGAATAAAAATGCAGAAATTGTCAAAAGCCTATTCACAAAGTCTCTGAGATGTTTTATTGAATCTGTAAAACATAAACTTTGCTTTTGATAGATTTTTCTCTTCTCATTTGCAGTCGACATACTAAGGATTGAACAAAGGAAAGAATCATTAAAATCGGAGTGGAACAAAATGCCAAGAACTTCAAGTTCTTATCGGATGCAAATCCAAGAATTCCAGAAGATTTCAGTGTCCGACATCCAACTTTCTGAATTTATTCCCGACGATTGACAAGGAATTTGAAGGTGAAATTTTTATGGATGAAAGCCCTGTGTGTCTAGTTTCATATGCAACTGGAATAGCAGAAAACGCTCTCCTAAGTAGAGAGTTATGCCGGTTTGAATGCAAGAAGGTCAGATCTGCCGAGAGGAAGAACCTGCTGCCCGTTTTGAAGGATTTCTATTTTTCTACAACAATTTCGTGTCCAAGGTTGTAAGTGATGAGCTACTGAACATATTGGAGCATTAGAGAGTCATCCTTTCAAGGAAGAAGTCGAAGAACAAAAGAAAAGAAGTTTCCCTGATGCAAGCATGAAAAGAAGATACAAAGGATGCTTTCCTGGCTCAACTAGGGAAAGCTACGGCTAGCTCTTGGATAAATTGTCCAAATGAGTTATGAGCCTAGTCCATTATTCAGTCCATCAAGCATTGATCCATGAAGAATTTGGCTGAATTAAAAAAGAAAAGAAAAGATTAATTTCGGAATGGAAAAGAAGAAGCAAGCCGAGTTCTACATGGATTTGGCTTACGAATGTGGACTGAATTCCATCCTTTGTGCAAGATTTTTGGCTGAATTAATTCATGGAAAACCTAAAGAGATATTGCTCAATTATTCAGCCATTATCTTGGGAATTTTCGGCAGAAAATAGAGGAAGAAAATCGCAACAAATCCTGATTAATTTCGGGAAAATTCCTGTGCACGTCTCTCAACTTCCACGGACTCTCCCGGACAGCTGACAATGAATTAGAATTCGAGCCTTATATGGATAGAAAGCTACGGGAGTCTAGTTTCCAACCCAACTGAAATCACCTCAATAGCTACTCTCTAGAGAGAGTTATGATGTAATCAATGCACGGAGGTCATTCTGCCGAATTCAGAAAATCAAGGAAACCTAAACCAATTCGGTTTTGGTTTGTGGCTAGCTTCTCTAGGTTACTTCCTCTATAAATACCAAGGCTTTTGCACAGAAAATAAGGATCTCTCCCTCCACAAAATCCTTGCCGAATCCCTGCCAAATTATTTTCAGAAATTTTATACAAAGAGCAAAGCCGAATCCACCATTCCTCACATCAATTCGATCACCATCTCATCAATCCTTGCCGAATCTTAACCAAGGTTGTAATATGGATTGTTTTATTTTGGTTTTTGTTACTTTGTATTTAAACATAACTTTGTCTATGAAGTATGTTTTGGTTTTTGGTTTTAATTTCGGTATTGATAATCATATATGGGATCTTCGGATCTTTGTTATAATTGTTTGGATATTTTATATGTGATTGCCGAATTATATATGTGATGTGATTAAATTTGTATTATGGGCAGTAGCTTTAGCATGTTTCTTGATTTCAATTAGGTTTATTTTCTTAATTCGTGGGGAACCGAAGGAGATGTTTAGATGCACTCGAAAGGCCATGAGTGTTATCTAGATGTTGAATTCATATTCTGATCTAATACATGTTGATTCACACGCGTTGTTGGTTTTGACATGTATTAATCTAAGGGTAAGAGTAATTATGGAAATTTACATGTCGATGTGAGATGGGTGACGCCATACTTGCTAACATGTTCCAATTCGACAATATGTGCTTATGTGCTATTTGTGTTTAATTTACATGCGTTGTGTTGTTAAACCGATTAGTACCATGTTTAGGATTGCGCGCGTTTCGGATTCTAAATACTTATGATGTCTTGATAATTAGGATATGCTGCGTTGGCCCTAATTAAATTGGAGCTTAATTAATCTTGAAATCGTTATATGTTTGCTGCCCCTATTACTTGTTTTAATTTTATTGCATGTATAATGAGATTTGTGTTTGGTGATTGTGTGAAAGGTGATGATCAATTGTATATAGTAATCTAGGATTTAATTTTCGTAAACTAGTAAGTAAATAATAGATAAAAATTTCGACAACCCCCTTTTATACAATACTTTGTGTGATTGAAAGCCCTTGATTTCCCCGGATAGAACGATCCCTACTTGTCAATACTACACTCGACACAAGAAGGGTATTATTTGTTTGTAGTTGTTTTGCAGGTATTTTATGCTTGGATAACACCTCCATCAGTTATATATAAATTATTAAATTAATTATATATATAAATTGGTAGCCTAATTATATAAATGGTTATATTTATGTTAATATATAAATGGTTATTTGTATGTATATATATGTTAATGATGAAATATAGTTATATTTGTATATAAATGGTTATATTTATGTTAATGGTTAGTATTATTTAAAATTAGTTAAATTATAAATATTAATTTGTTAGTATGTTTTAAAATATGTTAGTATTATTGGTTATTATATTAATTAGAATTTGTTATTTAATGTAATATAATTTAACATTAATTTATTTATTAATTTATTTGTTTCCAGATGGCCGATGCATTTAGACAGCTATTCGGAGGTCGTCGTTCTAGATCTAGGGGTTCTGGAAGTTCTGGTGGATCCGGAGACTCAGAGAGGACCCCTAACCAGCCTAAGAGGACCACCAGCCAGCCTCAGAGGATCGATTCATCCCAGCCGCGGAGGAGTGTGAGCAACCGGCACCAGACCCTTTTATCGGCGGGGCGGCCGTCGAGCAGTTCATGTCCCCCTCTCCGGCCAGATCCTCCGAGATGTAGTACGCAGCTATTTCAGGACGACATAGCTCCACACGTTCATCAAGTCCGTATGCCTGAGGTTCATCGGGAGCTGATGACGAGTCCTGCGCCGTCTGCTGCTGACTCTACTAAGGGGCATACTCTCCCTAATCAGCTATACCTGCCATACAACATTCCTTCCATACCTGAGGTCGACGAGCGTGGTGTGCCCATATGGCCTGCTAGGCCTCAGTACATGAGTGTTGCGGAGGCATACCATTATGAGCCATTTGAAAGGAAAGTAGACAGACGGGTCATCGAGTTCAGGTAACATTTGATTTTATTAACTAAATATTTTATTAAAATTAACGCACTAATATTTAATTTTATTAACCAATCGTCGTTTATGTGATAGGGATCGCCGCTAGCAGTTCAAGTAGGAATACGAGAGGTGTCATATGTTTTGATACGCTCAGGAAAAGTGTTGAGACCAGCGGGAGGATCCAGATCAACGAACCCCCTAATCAGGATGTTCAGGGGAAAAAACGCCGCTATTACGGGGGTTCCGTGGGAGCACTAATTAGGGATAGAGTTCCTATGTTGTGGACACGGTGGGCTGATGTGCCGGAAGAGATCAAGAGGGAGGTCAACAACGCGGCGTCGGTGAGTAATTTAAAAAACTTAATTTCTTTATCGTAATATTTAATAATTTTCGATATTGTTATAATTTTAAAACTAATAAAATATTATCTTTCAGGCATACTTCGAGATTGCAGAACACAAGCAGGCTTGGGGGTACGCGATGCAGAACTCGAGGTACGTTGGGAATTCCTAATCTTATAATTTGAAATATTTTATGATATTAATAATATTTCTAATGCACTTTTGTTTTTTCCGTAGGTTCAAAGAGTGGAAGAACGAGCACCGTACCCACTTTACCGAATACGACAAATATAGTCGTATGGGTACTCCAAGAGAGTTCATGTTCAGGCAGTACAAGTGGCGTTGGTTGAAGACAGTAGACTTCAACAACCCAGTTATGCAGGTAAATACTAAACTTAACTATAAATTTTTATTTTGTTAATATTTTAATTATTATTTTAATTATTTTATAATTATTACACTAATATTTTTTTATGCATTTTTCTAATATTTTATTATTTGTTTGAAGGAACGGTCTCGGATAAACTCTGCGAACCGCCGCTGTAACACAACCCCCCATCATGGTGGTTCTAGGCCATTTTCACAATATCAGGTGGAGGCGCTTAGAGATCATCCTTTAAGCAACCCGTACGTAGAGACGTTCAAGAAGGCTTATCCATTAGCAACAGAAGAGCTTGTAAGTCGTTGATTACGATTTTAAAATTTTAATTATTAATTTTACTTAATTATATATTTGTTAGAATATTAATTATTTTTTTTCCCGTTCAATTAGGAGAGGGTGAACCGGGCCGAAGAAGAAGTGTTGCAGGAAGTAGTTCGGGAGACACAACCGAACATTTCAGAGGAAGATCTGCAAGAAGCCCTGAGCCAGGTCGACCGATCGAATGTCCAAACTGCAGCGAGGATATTCGACGCAGCCTTCCCAAAACGGTCAAACGACTACTACTGCCGGGGTTTGGGAAGTTCTGGAATAGGGGTCCTGAAGACCACTAAGGGAGCTCAAAAGAGGGGAGGCGGGGACACCCAACAGATGAAAGGGGAAATGCAGAGATTGGCAGAAGAAAATGCAAGATTGGCGGCCCAGTTCCAGAGATCATAGGAGCAACAACGCAGAACACAGCAGTATCATATGGAAACTGGTGGTATGCTATGTTCGCGGCACAACAACAAGACCTTGAACCCCCGCCCCCGTTTGAGCCGTTAGATGAACCTCGAATACCGAGAGCTCCCGAGTTCATTCAGTAGGATGACGAGCATGATGGACAGCAGGATGGTGGCCAGGATTAGGGTTTAGGGTTTAGGGATGGAACAAATTAAATAATTAATGAAAAACGTGTTTCTTGTTGGATTGTTATTGTGAATTGCAGGTTGCTTGGAATGGTAATTTAGAAATTAATTTAATTTTTTTTCCCCAAAATGTAAGAACAGCCGACGATATTGACATTATTTCTTCGGCTATCACTGCTATAGCCGACGAAATTTACCAAATTTCGTCGGCTATAACTGTTATAACCGACGAAAATGACATTATTTCGTCGGTGGTCTATGTTAAATAGTGACGGTTTCGTCGGCTATAACTAATTAATGCCTCTTAAAATATTAATATATTCTGACGAAATCTTCATGTCGTCGGCTATATTTCAGAACAAATAACCGACGAAACAGAAGAGATCGTTGGCTATATTTTACAATATCGTCGGCCATATGTGAAAATATCCGACGAATTTCGTCAGGCATTATGCCAAGATTTGGTCGACGAAATGTATTCTCGTCGGTGATAATGGCCGACGATTTCATTATTTCGTCGGGCATATGTGAAAATTGCCGACGATTTCGTTATTGTCGTCGGGTTTCGTTATTACCGACGCCGTTTTATCGACGAATAATAGCCGACGAAATTTTCGTCGATAGAAGGAATACCCGACGAAAATTTTGAATAGTAGACGAAATTTTTTTCGTCGGCTATTCTGTCCGATCTGGTAGTGCTATACAAGGTTATTATGTTTAGTATGTTACTTTATATTGACGTTTTGTAGATGTTCAAATCGACTACTTATGTTAGTTTACAAATTCATTACAAATCTATTATTGTTCTCTTCAAATTCTTAAACATGAAAATGTTAAATAAAATGATAAATTAATACATTCTGATCATTGTATTTAGACGAAGAAGAAAAAAGAACAAGATGAAATTTAATGAAATGAAAATCATAATGTTTTCAACATAAATTATTACTTAATTCAGAATTCTAAACAAGAAAATTATGATTTTTTTCGTGAAAATAAATAAATGAATTAATTGTTTAAATTCCCATTAAAACTAATTCGAATTTCTTATAGAAGTTTATTTTCTTATTTTATTAATTTCCTTTTTTATCAGATTCTTTTATTAGTTTTCAAAAATAAATTTTTGATTAATAATAGGTATGTGTATTAATTAAGTAGTTTGGGGAGTGTATATAAAACTTCTCTATAGTTCTTATAGAAAATGTTCATTTAGTACTAATTTAGCCCCCTCATTACCCATTCCAATGATCATTTTAGTTTCTTCCTCTATTAAACATAAGGTAACATCTCCTATTGCCCATTTGAACAAATCTTTTCAACCCTAGTATAGTTTTAATATTTTTCTTCCTTTTTTATCCTTTTGTCTTTTCTAACAGATTTTTGAATTATAACGTGCTGAGAAAGTGGAAGATAGAGAAACTTTGCCGAATGGTCACCCAACTTCGTCGGCGTCCCATGGTCGGTCGCCGGAGTCCGGTCACCAAATTTTTTTCGCCGGATTTTTTTTTTTGCCGGTTTTTTTTTTCATTATTAAATTACTAACTTTGACTTTAAGCATGTTACTGACCCCCAGTAAGCACTTACAGATTCCAGTAAGCATGTTACTGACTCTCAGTAATCAGGTTACTGACCCCCTGTAAGATGAATATTAACCCCCAGTAAGATGATTATTGACCCCCAGTATGTAACTTTGCTAACTTCTTGTAAACAATTACTAATTTTTTTCAAATGTAACTAAGTAGTATCATATAACACATATCACAATTCCAAAAGGGATTCCAAATCCAAATAAATGAGGTCTTACCACTATTAGCAAAATAACATTTCACACTGATTTAATTCTCACATATTATATTTAAGTCACAGAAATTTGTGAGTAATACAAAGACTTACAGATAACCGTATGCAATAATTTTTGTGGTGGCCCTCATCAGTCCATGTAATAACTATATTAACAAAAATCTGTGTACAAAACTATTTGCCACGGATAACAATGTGAATATAAAACACAAAATTCTCTTTTCACACAGCTATGTGTGTGTAACATAATTCTCACACGGAGTATAAGTCCGCCCATCCGAAGGGAAGAGGACGTGGTCCCAGGGTTCTGGCCAAGTGGAAGAAACTCTCTCAGGAGTACATTAAGCTGAATGTAGATGCTGCATTTAGAACTCCGACAGGTGTCACAAGTTTGGGAGGTATATTTCGTGATTCGGCAGGGATGTGCCTGGGTACTTTTCGGCGTCATATTCCGGCCACCAGTTCGGCTAGGCATGGGGAGCTCCTGGCTCTTTTGGAAGGGGCACAGTTGGCCCAGCAGTACGGTTTGTCTCCTCTCATTATATAGACAGATTGTCAGGTTTTAGCGGATGCTGGGGAGAGTAGAGCTCTGCACAGGTCAGATCTTGGCTATCTTCTGGATGATCTTAGAGAGTTGTTACAGCTATTTACATCGGTACGGATCTAGGCTGTGCGCCGGGAGGACAACAAGGTTGCTCATAGCTTAGCAACGGATGCTCTGAATTCACGCTTTAATGATTTTACTTTATTCCCCCCTCCTTCTGTTTTGGAGTTGATAAACGATGATTGTAATGACGTTTAGTCAATGAAGTTATTCATTCCTCTAAAAAAACATAATTCTCACACATATTTGTGACAATGAAATATTAAAATAAATAAAATTATTTAATTTGTCAAGTAATATGGATTCTATTCGTACAATTTTTCGTAAAAAAAAATTAACAATAGAAATTTGTTTGCAATGTGAAACAAACAGTTATTCGTGTGCGATGTAAACACTAAAAACCGTGTGAAAAAAACCTAACAACAAACTCCCATAGGCAAAAATTTACTCACATATATATGTGTAAAATGAGGTTGACATGACATCTATTAGTTTACCGAGGTAACTACCTATAGATTTCTGTGTGTAGAATAACTTATTATTCACTGAAATCCGTGTGTAATACTGATTAAAACTAGATGATCAAACCAAAATTTGTCATTGATGCTTGCTATCTGAAAATGTTTGTACTGCTGCTGTGAGAACTTGTTGATTCGTATTGCAAATTCAGGTTTGTGTCTTCACTTCCTTAAATCTAATCATGTATATTACAAATAGAATATATAGATGGTGTATTCACTTTTATGATTTGGATGATAAAACACATAACTAATAATGAATAGCTTTAAAATTCATTGTTTTAGTCTATATATCTGTTTCTGATTTTCTTTTGGAGACTACATTGATCATAAATAGTTAGTTATAAAGTAGGTTGATAGGTTTGTTAATTTATGACATACATAGTTAAAATTTACTATGACGCTTTGATTACAATGATATTATTGTTTGTTAGCAAATATTGGAAATATTAGAGGAATGATATTTTATACCATTTGAGCAATTTAGTAGTTGAGAAATATGGAAAAAAAATTGGATCAAGTGCTTGCACTCAAATAGTGATGTATCTTTTTTCTGAAACTCCAGATTTGTTGAGAGATACATTTCCTACAAGTACGACTCTTCCGATGAGTTTTTATAAGACTACAAAAATTATGAAGGACATTGGGTTGCCATATAAAAAAATTGATGCATGTGTTAATGATTGTATGTTATATTAGAAAGAGCATATCGGTGATGATAGTTGTCATATATGTGGTACTAGCAGATGGAAAAAGAAGAAAAATGGCAATGCAGTTGATGGAAAACCAACAGCAGCTAAGATTTTTCGGTATTTTCCATTGGTCCCTAGATTGCAGCGTTTATATATGTCTCGCCATACTGCATATCTTATGTCTTGGCATTCAAAACTACGGACTAAAGATGGGGTATTTCGACATCCTGCTGATTCTCCAGCATGGGTACATTTGGATGAAAAGTTTCCAGATTCGGTAACGAGTGTCGTAATGTCCGGTTGGGTTTAGCTAGTGATGGTTTTAATCCTTTTGGAATGATGAACTCCCAACGTAGTACATGGCCTGTTGTGATGTCTGTTTATAATCTACCTCCTTGGTTATGCATGAAACAACCATACTTGTTGTTGTCTTTACTCATACCAGGCCCAAAAGGACCTGGTAATAGTATTGATGTGTATTTACAGCCACTAGTGGAAGAACTAAAGATGTTGTGGAATCAAGGAGTAGAGACATATGATGCATTCAAGAAAGAGACATTTACCATGCGAGCTGGTGTGTTATGGATGATTCATGATTTTCCTGCATATGCAATGTTATCTGGTTATAGCACAAAAGGTTACAAAGCTTGTCCTGTGTGTGTTGAAGATACAGAGTCTGTTAGGCTTAAGAATGGTAAAAAGGAATGTTATATGGGACATCGCCGGTGGTTGAATGATGATCATCGTTATCGTGGATGGAAGAAAAATTTCAATAGTAAAGTTGAACGGAGGTCTCGGCCAAAGCGTATGACAGGCTCAGAATGTTTGAGAGCTACACATGGTTTGAAAATTCAATTTGGCAATGAAAATAAGAAAAAAGTACTTCGAAAACGTAAGCGATCTTCTCAAGAACCACCTAATAAGGAATTTGGTAACTAGAGGAAGAGGAGTATAATGTATGAACTGCCTTACTGATACGCTCTTTGGTAGTTTATTTGTCCCTCAATCAACTCAAGGTGCTGATAGTGAAGCCAATGGGCGTTGTAAAAAAAAAGGGAGAGGGAAAACCATTGTAAAATGGGGTGTGGGTGGAGTGAGAGAACGAGTTAAGTGGGGAAAGTCTGGGGTGCATGCATGGCCGAGGGATAAGTGTGCACATTATTCCAGTTACCTTGGTAACTTGGCATTTGATTGTGGATATTTCGCGATTGACGTCAAGGATTGGCGCCATTTTGATGAGGGCAACCTCGCTCCAGCATGGACACTCATTGAGGTATGAAAACCGATAATCTAGAATGTTGTGTATAGGAACATTTTAATGAAAATTTAGTTTTATTAATATGTACTCTTATAGGGGACGATTGACTGGTCTGACACTGATACTACTGCTAAGAAGATTAAAATCAAGTCAACAGCGTTTAAAAAAAATTCAGATTGATGGAAGCACCACAAGGCAGACTTGAAGAAATTGTATTGGCACCCCAAGAGAGGGACTAATGAACGTTTTCAATGCCCTGATAGTTCCATTGACATTGATCAATGGACACGTTTTGTTACTCACTTAGATGAGAAGGATACTCAGGTACTTTAAAGTTAAATTTATTAATAAATAATTATTTATGAATTGGTGACGCAAATTTACTTGTGCTTAATAGATCAAGGTTGATATAAATGTAAGTGATCGGTCGCAAAGGGTAATGCATCACACCACAGGTACAAGGACATTTGCAGCAGTTGTTTATGAATGGGTGAGTAATGTAGTTATAATTTAATTACTGAGCTATCATGTTAATCTACAAGTTATGTTACTTTATTATTTTTAAATATTTTGAGTATCAAGCATTGCAGCAAGTTCATAATCAGGTTGAGGAAGAACCTGATAGGTTAGAGATCTTCAAATTGACACATCGTAAGAAGGGAAAGACAAATGAATATATAGATGCTGTATCCACCAAAGTAGTGGTGAGTATTGAATAACTGTATTATTTTATTGAACTGCTTTGTTATTGGAAATTCATTGTGGTAACATCATTAATATTTTAACGTAATATTCATTCCCAAGAACTCTTTTGGTCAAAATCACCTCGTATATCTCTTCCTGAATTACCATTCAACTTTTGTTTGGAGTTTTCATTTATATAATATGCTAAGTTTATAGCTATTTTATGGGATAGACTGTAGGTGCCTATAATCACTGCATTTTTTGGTTTTTTTTTGTGACTCGATGATGTGCTTATCCCTCTATCCACATAAAGCTATCACTTCTCCTTAATCTGAGTCAATTATCTAATTCAATGCAGCAACATATAGAGAGGGTTGAAGAAGAGAGAAGGAGGTTAAATGTTGATATTACTCCAGCTGTAAGGGAAGATATATGCAGAAGTTTTTGGGCCTGAAAAGCGTAACCAAGTGAGAGGACTGGGAGCGGAAGCGTAACCAAGTGAGGGGACTGGGAGCGGAAGTCAAATGGCGTGATTGTCCAAATATTCACATCGAGAAAAGAAGTGTTTCTTGCGTTGTGGAAGGACTGAAAGCTAAACTTGAGGAACAACACTTGGAGACCGAAAGATTAAAGAGTGAGGCTGAAAAAGAGAGACATGCAGCTACCCAAAGGGAAGAGATGAGGAAGAATCAAGCCTCTGAAATGGGCAAAAGTCACACTGCACAAATGGATGAATTTAAGAAGCAACAAGAGACTCTTATGGCAAGTAAGGTGAAGGAACTAGCTCTATTTGAAATGGGTTGATGGATGAGAGAAGCCGGCTTTTCACAGATTCAGACGGCACCACAAATAGAGCCAATGACACAACTTCCACAATGCATTCCAACCCCAGAAATCAATGATGGGTATCCACCCGAAATGCCTTAAAGGGTTTGCAGCCTTTTGAAGATGGTTAGTCTCACCTAACATAGATGACCTTATATCTTTAGATGATTAGCTTTTGTTTATGTTGATGGATATACATTCTTGGACAAGGATTATGTTGTTCAAAGGGGGAAGATCTTAGTGGTGTTCCACCTTGAACAACAATGTATTTTGGAAAATCAGCCTTGTGTTTTTTGTAATCAAAGAATGAACTAGGGTAAGCAATTTATTTTGGTAGCTACAAACATTATGCTTGGAATGGTAAATGTAATATTATGGATTTGTTTGCTTTATTGTTATTAAAAGCTTGAATTATGAGTAGTTAAATGAGCAAGAAAATATATTATTCCAATTAAATTGTTGAAAATTATATATATTTTTTTAATGTAATATAACTATTTCACACGATATTTTGTGAATTTAAGATATAGGTAATTGACACAGATATCTGTGTCAATAAAGAAAGTTATTCACACTGAATACCCACATTTTGGTTATGGAAATACAATGGGACCCACGTCAACAACTCGCACGGACCAACCAATCTGTGTGCGTTGAGCATTAGCCCCCCCTCCGGGGAGCACGGAAAACTAATCTGTAACTGTATCGTGGCTGATAGCTTTTAGACACTGACATCCGTGTGAGATAGTTCATTTCCACACTGATTTAAATTTGTGTGAAACTCGGTTTTGCTAGTAGTGTACATACTTCTTACTTAAGAGACATATCATATAACACATTTCATACAAGATTCCAGTAAGATGATTACTGACTGGCTCCAAGTATCCAGGCTACTGACCCCAATAAGATGATTATTGACCCCAATAAGATGATTACTGACCCTCAGTAATAATATTACTGACCCTCAGTAATAATATTACTGACCTCCAGTAAGTAACTTACTGACCCCCAGTAAGTAACTTACTGACCCCTAGTAAGCAACTTATTGACATTCAGCAATACATGCAATTCTTATGGTAACTTGCTGACCCAAGCCGAGGCCCAAGCCCAGAACCTTAGCTCACGAGGCCAAAGCCCACCAGCCTGTATTGGGAGGAACCAGACCCAAGTACTCCTTGCTGCCATCCCCGTCGTAATTGACTGCCGCACCGGAGTCGACGCGCCACCGCCATACCGTCCGACGCAACTTCGGAATGAGACACCCACAACCTGCACAGTACTACCAATCCAGCAGCTCACCCACCGACCATCAACGAAGTCCAGTGTATAGTACGACGTCGGGATCGCCGCACCACCACTGTAGTCTTCATTGCACCGTCGGGATCGGTCACACCACCAGGTCCGACGTGCAACACCACCTACACAACCAACAGTCTTCTAGGTCGGGTTCATCGGCGGCGACGTCAAGGGAGAGTGGGCCCTCATCAAAACCCGAGAATCAGAGGCGCATCGGCGGAGGATGAGAATCCAAGCGGCAATGGTGCCGATCGAGTCCTGATGTGATTGAGCCCTAGCGACGCCGCCAAAAGGATCGGCGTAGTCTCTCCATCATCGTCGTCGTCTTCTTCGTCGCTCTCTTCGTCGACCTCGGCCAAATGCCTAGGGATTCGACGGATCGGAATCGGAGGGATCTTACTGAGCTAACGACGCGGCGTTAGAGCCGGAGACGACACGGCGGCGGGGTCGGAGTTGGTGTCGGCAGCGGAGGTGGAAGCCGAAGGCGGTGGGTGTGGATTGGGATCAATCGACATGGAGAGAAGGGTTCGGGTTCAGATTCTTCACGGGGGTGTTGAGACAGAAAGATAGAGATAGAGAGCGAAAGTAAAAGTGAGAGAGAGAAGTGGTTTTAATATAGGGTTGTTAGGTAATTTTACCAAGATTCATTGATATGGGCTATAAACATTGGAATGGGCAATTTTTCCCTCATTTTTGTGCAAATTGTCATTTTCCCTAGTTCTTATCTAGAGCGAACATTCGCTCTGAAATTGACTTGTGTGTGTGTGTGTATATATATATATATATATATATATATATATATATATATATATGATTTTTTTCAGGTGCGGACGTCCGCACCGTGCGGATGTCCCGTTTCCGGCCACCGGCGAGGCGGCGACGCCGGTGGCCGGAAACGCCGCATCCGCACCGTGAACAGTGCGTGCGGACGTCCGTAGCCGAGAAGCTCTATATATATATATATATATATATATATATATATATATATATATATATATATATATATATATATGTCCATGGACACCAATAACCAAACTGATGAACGCAGTGAAGCAAGCTAGCTATAGCGGCTCTATCCTTGAAGCTGGAAATACCGTACTATAATCAAAGGCTTCACTGTTGTAGGGATGCATAATCCTTGCCTGATCCTCACAGCTTGCAGAAATGGATGCCGATTCAGCTAGACCAGCAAACTGCATAATGTTTTCAATCTCTTTTACCACCTCACTCATTGTAGGCCTGTTGGCTCCTTCTTCTTCAACACAAGTCATTGCAAGATCCACAAACCTCTCTAAACCTTTCAGTGTGGTTCTCAAACCGATGGCTGAATCCAGGATCACATGAAGGTTGTATAAATATTTAGTCTTGTCCATGGCCATTCTTACTTCTCGCACGATATATTTTCCTTGTTCTATCGGTCTTCTTGCAGTAAGGAGCTCCAGCATTAGCACTCCAAAACCATAAACATCACTCTTCTCTGTCAATCGTTGCGTCATGTAATATTCAGGATCCATGTATCCCTACAATAAATGATGGGGGTGCTTAGTCTTATGCTTGTAGAATCCTCAATACAGTCAACCTAAAATAATTTTAATTCAATATATGGCTAGTTAAACCTGCTTCAGAACATGATACTTTCTCTCTCGATTTTGATATATGTATAGTTATTAGTTACAAGTGTTAATGAAAACTGACCATTGTCACTTTAACTTGAGTGGAGACATGATCCCTCCCGCTGTCACCCATGGACTTGGAGAGACCAAAATCAGCAACTTTTGCAGTCAAGCCGTTGTCCAACAGAACATTAGTTGATTTTATATCTCTGTGTATAATTGGAGGGTGGCAAAGTTCATGAAGATAGGCTAAGCCTCTAGCTGTACCAAGTGCTATTTTAAGTCTCCTCTGCCAGTCTAGTCTGATTCCTGATTTACCTGCATAGACGATTTTGTGTGTAACATCAAATTAAGCAAAATAAGAAAATGAAGTGAAGCTAAACTGTGAAAAAATGAAACTGCCTTCCCTTGCACTAAACTACCATTCACTTCTTTGTCGAGGTACAGTTAAAGATAGACTAAACTACTGGATAGCTTTTCTTTCTGATCTGAAGGATTTCATTCAACAACTACTGTGTTGGGACTTGCACCGGTATTACATTTACTATTGTAATTCTCAGATTCAGCTAATCTCCTTACATATCGGTTAACAAGAGAAGTTCTTCAGACATTTTTGCTTAATAGTCTGACATTATATAGTATTCTTAAGTAGGTTCCGAATCAAGACGACACATTAGGATATCAGTACACTAATATGTTATATGTGTTTATTATCCTGAGAATGGAATAAATTAGTTACAATTACCTGAAAGACTATCCTTAAGAGTCCCATTTGGTACATACTCATACACCAGCATCTGCTCATCTCGATCAAAACAAAATCCTACAAGGCTGACAAGGTTTTTGTGATGAACTCGTGAAAGAGAACGATCTAGCCCCCCTCAATTGAGGAATGCTACCACTGCTCTTATTATTCACATCCCAGTTGCCTGCATTTGATTTACAAAATTAGTGTGGTAGCTAAGTGCCAAGACTAATCAGCAAGTGATATGACATGAATCGAAGTGAATAAAGGACTTGTCTTACCGAAAGGATTGTTTTGATCAGTGGGTCTTTTCGCCCTTCGCTTCTGGCGAATAGCATAAATTCCTACAAGGAGTAATATCAGCACAAGAGCACAAGCAGCACCTGCTGCTCCAATGATAATGACCACATTAGACGATTTGTTTGATTCTGATGGTACTTCTGTTTCAACTGAATTATGAGAAGAGACACAAAAAGAAAGGTGTATCAACGTAACCAAAATTGGTAAATCTATTTCCATCTGCATGAAGAATTAATAAACAATTACCTGCAAAGTATTCATAACTATCACCAATAAAGACGAATGGTCCAAAAGATTTTTGAGGTTTGAATGTTTGGTTACTGAGTAGAAAAGCAATACCAGAAACTTCCTTTCTATTGAAACGATCTTGGATTTGTGGGAATACTTTTAGGCTCAACTTAATGTATTCATGTGAATCCTTGGTGAGGTTACTCAAAGAGACTGAATCGACGTTAAGTTTATTGTCACCGAAAACTTTTACGAATTTATTCTCAAGCTCTTTGAAGACAGTTGAGTTTTCATAGTCTGAGAAGCTAGGAGCTCTAAAGCTTATAGTGCCCCCATATGGATATGCACATTTACAGTTGGGACTTGAAACCTGATCGGAATTGCAAGGACTAGAAGCAGCGCCACCAGACTCAGTCAGCGCCACCAGACGACTAGTTCAAGGCATATACCAACAAATCTCCACCTTGACTTGAATCTTCTCACAGAAACAGATGTACCAGATGCATCATAACAATGCCAGACGTACAAATAACTCTTCTGCCTCAGATGTTGCCCCCAAAGGACAACTAACAGCTTGTAACATTTAGCAAGTCCAAACAATGTTGGAACTTGCTGTGCGGAACCGGCTTGGTGAACATATCAGCGGGGTTATCAGCAGTACCCACTTTCTTCACCTTAATTCTGCTTTCACTTCTCAGAAAATGATACCTGACATCAATGTGCTTAGTCCTCTCATGATGAACCTGATCCTTTGCTAAACATATTGCACTCAAACTGTCACAATATACAACAGCCTGATCATGATGTAAACCAAGACTACTGACCAGTCCCTTCAACCATATTCCCTCCTTTGCAGCTGCTGTCAAAGCCATGTACTCTGCTTCAGTAGTAGACAAAGTCACTGTAGGCTGCAGAGTTGCTTTCCAACTAACAACAGAACCACCAAGAGTGAAAACATAACCAGTCATAGATCTCCTAGTGTCAACATCTCCAGCATAATCGCTGTCTGAATAGCCTGTTACTAAGCACTTTGTATCACCTCCATAAATGAGACCAACATCAGACGTACCTTTGAGATACCGGAAAATTCTCTTCACAGCTTGCCAATGCTCCTTTCCAGGTTCACTCATAAACCTGCTGACAACACTAACAGCATGTGCAAGATCAGGCCTAGTGCACACCATAGCATACATCAAGCTTCCTACTGCACTAGTATAGGGAACTCAAGACATGTACTCCTTCTCCTCAGCAGATTTAGGTGCAAACGCAGTAGACAAATGGATATTTGCAGCACTTGGAGTATCTATAGATCTTGAAGTAGACATACCAAACCTGGACAATATCTTCTGGATGTAATCTTTCTGTGATAAGAAAAGCTTCTTCTGACTTCTATCTCTGTAAATCTCCATTCCCAGAATTTTTCTGGCTGCTCCCAAATCCTTCATCTCAAACTCTGCACTGAGAAGACCTTTCAATTTCTGGATATCAGACTTGTTATCTGCAGCTATCAACATGTCATCTACATACAGGACTAGATAAATGAGGGAACCATTTGTTACCTTGTTGTAATAGACACAACAATCATACGGACTCCTGATGTAGCCTATCTCTATCATATAGCTATCAAACCTCTTGTACCACTGTCTAGGAGACTGCTTTAGTCCACACAAGGACTTCTTCAACTTGCAAACATAGTCTTCTTTTCCAGAAACTTGGAAACCATCTGGCTGAGTCATGTATATCTCCTCTTCCAACTCTCCATGTAGAAAAGCTGTCTTTACATCAAGTTGTTCAAGCTCCAGATTCTGATGTGCAACTATGGCTAGTAGCACCCTGATAGAAGTATGTCTGACCACTGGTGAGAAAATCTCATTGTAGTCTACTCTCTCTTTCTGATGGAACCCTCTTGCAACTACCCGAGCTTTATACTTAATGCCCTCAGCAGATGAAAAACCTTCTTTCTTCTTGAAAACCCATTTGCAGGTAATGATTTTTCTCCCCTGAGGTCGTTTTGTCAATTCCCAAGTCTGATTCTTCTGAAGTGACTCCATCTCATCTCCCATTGCAGCAAGCCATTGGGTAGACTCTGTACATGTAACTGCATCCTTGTAGGTGGATGGCTCATAGGGATCCACCTCTTCAGCAACCTGAAGTGCATAAGCCACCATGTCCTCAAAGCCATACCTTGTGGGGGGCTGCCCAAAATTTGCTCTCCTAGGTCGCTCATGAGCCAAACTATGCTGATTAACTGCTATTGGTTCTGTTTCTGAATGTAAGTGTTGATCTTCTTCTTGTGGTTCACTCTCATCTTGAGTGACTTGTTGCTCCACCTGTCTCTCAACACTACACTTTTCTGATACAATAGTGGACTTCACAGTAGGGTTAAACATAGAATTTTCATCAAACACTACGTTTCTACTAAGTATAACCCTCTTTTCAGATGGAGACCAGATTCTAAAACATTTAACCCCATCCCCATAGCCTACAAACACTCCTTTTTTAGCTCTTGGTTCTAACTTACTCTCACTTACATGATAATAAGCAGAACACCCAAAAACCCTCAGATTGGAGTAATCAGCAGACTTACCAGACCACATCTCATAAGGTGTTTTGAGATGTATACCTGTGTGAGGTCCACGATTTATCAGATAACATGCAGTAGTCACCGCTTCTGCCCAGAACTTTCTTTCTAATCCAGCATTAGAGAGCATGCACCTAGCTCTCTCCAGAAGTGTCTGATTCATACGTTCTGCTACACCATTTTGCTGTGGTGTATTCCTGACTGTGTGATGCCTCGCAATACCTTCAGACTTGCAGAACTCATCAAATTCAGCAGAACAAAATTCCAGACCATTATCAGTTCGCAGCCGCTTGATCTTCTTCCCTGTTTGATTTTCCACTAATGCCTTCCACTGCTTGAAGTTCTTGAAAGCGTCACTTTTATGCTTCATCACGAACACCCAAGTCATTCTTGAGTAGTCATCAATCATAGACACAAAATATCTGTGACCTCCCAAAGAATCAACACGAGAAGGACCCCAACAATCAGAATGGATATAATCAAGCGTGCCTTTAGTTCTATGAATTGCTTTAGGAAACTTGCTGCGATGTAGCTTCCCGAAAATACAGTGTTCACAGAAACCAAGATCCTTTACCTTGTGGCCACCAAGAAGATCATGCTTTGACAGAGTTTGCATCCCTCTTTCACTCATATGACCGAGCCTCATGTGCCATAGCTTAGTCATATCATCCTTGTGAACCTCCGATGATGCAACAGCAGCGGAACCTGACAGCGTAGAACCTTGCAGGATATACAGAGTACCCTGCTGGAAACCTTTTAGAACCACATTAGAACCTTTGTAGACTTTCAGAACTCCACCTTCACCATTGTACCTGAACCCTTTACTGTCTAGTAGACCCAAAGAGATCAGATTCTTCGTCATGTGTGGAGCATGCCTAACATCATTCAATGTACAGAATTTACCGTCGTGTGTTCTTATTTTGATTGAGCCTATGCCAACCACCTTGCGTGGAGAACTGTCAGCCATAGAGATATTGCCTCCATCTATCTGCTCATAGGTTGAAAACCACTCCCTGCGTGGACATATGTGATGAGACGCCCCAGTATCTAAAATCCATACATCCCTGTGATATGTGTCTGCATCTACAGCTAGGGCATATCCCTCTTCAGAATCGGTGTCATCATCTGCTACAGCAGCAGTACCAGAAGCTTTTTCATGCTGCTTCTTCTTCTTTGGACATTCGTTTTTCCAATGTCCCTTCTCTTTACAATAGTTACAGACGTCATTAGATTTGGGACCCTTTGAAACTGGTTTCTTGAATGTCTTCTTCTTCCTCGAGTTTCCCTGTCCCATACTTCCACTGCCTACCAAACCAACAGCCTGATTGTCTGAACTTGTACCGATCGCCTTATGACGCATCTCTCTAGTATGAAGAGATGATCTAACCTCTTCCAGGGTCAGAGTATCTCTCCCACCAATAAGAGAATCCACAAAATTCTCATACGACAAAGGTAGAGATACCAACAGAATTAAGGCAGCATCCTCATCATCAAGTTTAACATCAATATTATGCAACTCTAATAGAATTGTGTTTAACTGATCTAAATGATCTCTTAGAGTCGTACCTTCTTCCATTCGCAGACTGAACAGACGTCGCTTTAGAAGCAACTTGTTGGTTAAAGACTTCGTCATGTATAGACTCTCAAGCTTCAACCACAGACCAGCCGCAGTTTCCTCCTCTGCGACCTCGGTGATGATATCATCTGCAAGACACAACAAGATTGACGAGTGTGCCTTCTCCTCCAGAATGGCCATCTCAGCGTCTTCTGGATCCACCGACTTCTTCACAAGCGGCGCCCACATCCCTTGTTGTTTTAACAAGGCTCGCATCTTGATCTGCCATAAACTGAAACTGTTTCTCCCCGTGAATTTATCAATCTTCACGTTTAAACCAGACATCTTTCTTACCAGAATTCAAGCCCCTCCTGGGCTCTGATACCAGTTTGTTGTAACGAATGTAAGAAAGAACACAGATTTACGTGGTTCACCAACGATGTGTTGGCTACGTCCACGGGCAGAGCCCGACTCAGTCAGCGTCACCAGACGACTAGTTCAAGGCATATACCAACAATATGATTGTAGAATCTTGCAGTAACTCAACCCAGTTTCACGAAAAACTGGATTTTCAACGAGTCTGCAGCAGGACAAAAATAAAAGTTAAATAGCTACTGAGATAACAACTAACAAGACAGTAAACAACTTACAACAAGCAATAACGTTATTTGTTTCCCTTTTCCCAGGTAGTTTATGTATATTACAAGCAATGAACTGTAATTTTAGGTCTCAAAATGACAATTGGACAACAAATTGCGCTGGATAATTCAAATGACTAGAGATCATCTCCATTTGTTTTGGCAATATACTATCTTGGAC
This sequence comes from Potentilla sterilis, assembly GCA_963682095.1. NCBI lineage: Eukaryota > Viridiplantae > Streptophyta > Magnoliopsida > Rosales > Rosaceae > Potentilla > Potentilla sterilis. The sequence continues at coordinate 23,226,373 of OY821760.1, forward strand.
TATATAAAATTACTATCAGGAATGGCTTACATTAATATACCATCGTATCCGCTGTTTCCTTTGTATTCAAGAATTGAATTCTTTTGTAAATCGATGAGTTGCAATTGAGTGCTATAGGTAGTGCCAATATCCAAGGTTCCATTAAGCTGGTTGTTCTTCAGGACCCTGTTAGCACATCATATATCATCTCAGAAATATATTAGAAGATTGCAAGTGCTGTAAAATAAGGGAACTGCAACATTTATTTACAACATTTATTTATAGTGGTACACGAAATCATGCCAGGCCAATACTCACACAGTGTAAGTTTGAAAGGCTGAAAAGAGAAACAGGTAATTCTCCTTGTAGGTGTGTGTTCTCCATCATTCTGGTTTGCAAGATAAACACGTTATAAACAATGTAGACTTTCAATTCAAATGCATATACCTCACATAGGACAGGAGGGTTGACAAAGGACATACAATGTAGTTAAAGACTTCAGTGTTGAAAACCATGGTGGAACGTCAGACACGTCAAAACTATTATTGCTCAAATCCCTGAGAAGAGAAAAAGATAAAATAAAATCAAGTTATATAGTGCATTAGACAAACCAAACACAGATAATATTCTGGTGGGAAGAAGATGATTTATTCAAATCATTATCATTGATTAAGTTGGCTAAGATGACAAGTATAACACCAAATCAAGTGAAACTGAAGCACTAATGCAAATCGTTTATAACTTACACATTCTGGAGACTAATCTTGCCACTAAGGTCGGGGGCAGGGGCGCTCAACTTGTTGTTGGACAAGAACCTAGAAAATGAACACCATATGCCTCCATAAAGTTTTGCATACTAACTGATAACAACTCCTGACACAGTATAAAGTAATATATGGAAGAAAAAAAAATTTAATCTGCTCACAGCTGAGAAACACTTGTAAGATTGTTGAGGCTCAGAGGAATAAGCCCACTAAGCCTGTTTGCATCAAATCGCCTGTAATCAGACAATTATACTTCATTAAAAGTGCCTCATTGAGAGAAAATTAGAAAAGAAAAGATAATCCGTATAATGTGTTAGAGAAAGCATGGCAGTAATACTCACACGACCTCCAAAGACTTTACAAGTCCAATGCTGCAAGGGATGCTGCAAGGGATGCTGCCAGTGAGCTGATTACTTTCAAAGAGCCTGAGCAAGAAATGTACAAGGGAATTTTTAATTTTTTTTGTAAGAACAGTCACTAGGTATGAAACTATGAATAGAGGACTCAAAGGGATACAGGGTTCAACAATGCACAGATATTTCCAAGTATCAAGTTAGGTCAACGTTTCCAAGACGTATGTGTGTGGGTGTTTGGAGTCTTGTAATGAGTCTTACACATGTATAAGACTAGCTCATGTTTGAGCTAAAAAGCTTTGATGGAATTGGACCTGTGAGATTATTGATTCCAAGATGACTGCAAAAGTTGGAGACAGTCTTAGATGAATGAAAGATATGATTACATGAAAATCCACCAACCAATAACAGTAAAAAACATAGTTAGCATACAAATGCTTGCAATGACTGAGCATGTCAAGACCAGGTTCAACACCATCAGAAACTGGGATCGGTCCTTCATGGTGGTTTTCAGCTAGATCCAGCCAATAAAGTTTAGACAGATTACCAATGGAAGATGGAATCCTTCCACTAAATCTGTTAGAATTCAGAGATCTGCGGTTCCATAAATGGACACAGTACAATGAGCACCAAATATTGAAAATACTAGATGGATGAGCAGATATAGCAAATCATGTCATTTACAGCATTCAAGATATCTTCCATAAGAATGTCCATGTTAAAGAGCCATAAAACAGTTATGAAGGAAGAAATATTTCTTACAGAGATATTAGCTCTTGTAGGGACCCTATAGTAGGTGGGATGAGACCAGAGAAACTGCAACCGACCAGCATTCTGCAATGAAACAAGCATGCAAATTTACTGAGAAGATGTTACAATGGCATTGTATTTTTCAAAAATTGGTCTCCACGTAAAACAGTATTTGCTTACATGTTAGTCAGCTTCTTCAAACTCCCAATTTCTGTTGGAAGTGGTCCGGTCAGGCCCTTGTTGTAAGAGAGATCCCTAGATGAAGAGACTCATGAAAGACGAATTAGAATACTCATTGAAAATTACTCAAGATATTGCTCTAACTAGTTATTAAATTTTGTAACAAATTGTTTTGGCCAATTTTATGATGATAGCATGCAAGTTCATCAAGCCTTGAGTGCAGAAAATCTTGTGACATCTGCATTATGGAGTCTAACAAATACTAACGATTGACCAGTTGTTTAAATGAATCGAGTTAATGTGAAATAGAACTAGAAGAATAAAAGGATATGCGAAGACCTACAAAATTTGTAGTTCAGGTAACAGTTCAATATCTCCAGAGAGTGTGCCGGTCAAATTCATACTTGGTAATATTCTGAAAAATAGAAGACACTTTGGATATCAAAGAGTGAAATATACAAGCATAGATAGCGCAATCCAATCTTGAAAAAGTTGAATTCTCACAGCAGAATTTTGCAATCAATTGAGATCGAGAGAAATTGGAAAGTTAGAAAGGATTGTGTAGTTAGTTTCTAGCTCAAATATTTTATGATCACAGATTTACAAGTTTAATGGAAGCACCTTAAGGAACACTATTTCACCAACTGTAGTTCAGCAAACCAAGCATCTCTTAAGAATTGCTTGTTCTCAAGCCTGAGCAAGTATTTCCTAATGAAGTACAAAGTAATTTAAACTACTTAGAGACTAATTGAAAAATCAAAACCTTATTTGTAACCAATAGTAGTTCTGATATCAATATCTGACAATTAGAATTAATACATCCTTAAAATGGTTCCTTAATGAATTTGGAAGAAGTTGTTATCATATACTACTTTCTCTGAAATCCTAATTACAACATACAGTAAATTTCACTGTTGGTGAGTAGATGTTATTACTTCAGCATTGGGAAATTTTTTCGACAAAGCCTAAAGACATAATATGTAGAAAAAAAAAAAGCAAGTACGACAATCCTCCAAATTCAGATATTAACATATAAATATAGTAAGCAAAGGAAATAGTAAGCACGGTTAGTTGAGTACTTCTATGTGACTTCAGAATTGGTGAATTTTTTTTGACAAAGCCTATAGACATAAATCATAATATGTAGAAAACTAAAGAGCATGTTCTAACAGTCCTACAAATTCAGATATATATTACCATAAAAATAAAGAAAGCGAAGCAAATAGTAGCTATAGAGCTTACCATCCTGACTACTTGTCTGATGATTGGCTGAAACAAGAAACGGAGCGAATATAAGGAGCAGAAACACCTGACATCTTTGATCCATTGTTCTCCAAAACTTCTATACTTCAAAAAAGGCTTCAGCTGGAACTCATACAACCGTTTAGCAATGATTTCATGTAACACTATGGTGTCAACTATTCGATATCGAAGTCATTTTGGCATCTCAACCTACAGGCTTGCTGAATATAAATACAGCACACGCCTAGCAGTTGTTTTCATATGTTGTTAGACATTTTTTAAGATGAGAATGACAGCAAGCAAGTTGTATATGCCATATACAAGGTCAATAGCTATAAAATACTTCAACATAACACAGTGGCTAATATAGTAGCAACAAAATAGCAAGTCTTAGAGGGCACAGGTAGAACCATTCAAATGCCTTTTCAGCTAGGAATGAAAATCAGAATTCATTTGACAGAAATTGGTTGGTAAAATTATTATAGGAAAAATTGTTATTGGAGAAGCAATATATTAAGCTACAACTTGATAGAAAGGGCTCCTAGTTGATTGGATGGAGTGTTGGTTTAGTGTTTCGGCTATGGCTTTTGTCAATGGTTGGTTCCATGGCCTACATGATCATTCTTTCATGCTCAGCTGTCAATGTGCAAGTGATAGAGTGGTACTTCCGCTCTAGTGCAGGGGCTGACCGTGCATGTTTGGTTTGGGTGGGAAGACGAAGGTCTTTTCGGTTTGTGGCGTTTAAACTAGTGTTGGGGTGCTGGTGGGCGACTGTTCGTTTTAACCACTATAGGCCTAGTGTCGAGTATCACGTAACGAACCTCTACCCGAGTTCTCATTTTAACCACTATAAGTGGCCTAGTGGTCAAGTGTCACGTAAGGAACCCCTACCCGAGTTCGATTCACAAAAATCTATCACATTTCACATGTGTCCAGATATTAAGTCCTCAACCTAAATTAGGTTATTGTTTGTCAAAGGAAAAAAAAAAAAAAAAAAAACTTGGTGTCGTAGTGGGTACCAGCTTAACTGTGGTTGTTATCTTTATTCGCTCAGTGTGTTAGGTCTTCTGATTTGAGCCGAGTACCATGATGGTATTCTTAGCCAAATTCAAGGCCTAGTTAACTGGATATCAAGGTTAGTCTAATTAGGGTCTGATGCTATCGTTGCCCACAATTGGTTTTTCAAACTAAATTTGAGTTACTACGTCCTATGCCATGATTAGTTAATACAATCCCCTTCTTTTATGAATTACCAAGGTTGTTTTACTTTGCCAACTTCAGGCTTCTTGACGTATGGCTTGATCAGATTTGCAGTGCCATGCAGATGCTGCCGGAACTCCTAAAATGTTTCATTTTGATTTTGATTTCAGTTTCTTTAGATACTGCAAATATACAATTATATATACTCATGCCGTAACAATGAAATTCATAGTTCAGATCCACAAAAATAGTTTCTTGCATACCACTCTGTAAGTAAGCTAGCTACTAATACCATGTACACGGAACAATCTAAATGTACAATCATGCATGCTCCTCACTGCGGCTCTATCTTTGAAGCTGGAAATCCTCCACTATAATCAAAGGCCTCAACGCTGTAAGGATGCTTAGCGCTTGCCGGATCCTCATAGCTTGCAGAAGTGGATGCTGATTCGGCATTAGGGTTCAGACCAGCAAGCTGCATAATGTTTTCAATCTCTTTTACCACCTCGCTCATTGTAGGCCTGTTGACTCCTTCTTCTTCAACACAAGTCATTGCTAGATCCACAAACCTCTCTAAGCCTTTCAGTGTCGCTCCCAAACCCATAGCTAAATCCAGGATATCATGAAGGTTGTATAATTCCTTAGTCTTGTCCATTGCCAATTTTACTTCTCGCACAATATACTTTCCTTGTTCTATCGGTCTTCTTGCAGTAAGCATCTCCAACATTAGCACTCCGAAACCATAAACATCACTCTTCTCAGTCAACCGTTGTGTCATGTAATATTCAGGATCCATGTATCCCTACAAAAGGAAGGGAGTATTTATTTAGTCTTATACATGTAAAATCCTCAATACAGTCAACCTAAAATCATTTTGATTCAATGGCTAGATAAACCCTTAAACTTAAACCTTTCGATACAAGATAGATTTTCTTTTGATTTTGATAAATTTATATTTGAAGTGTTGATGAAAACTGACCATTGTCCCTTTAACTTGAGTGGAGACATGATCCCTCCCACTTTCACCCATGGACTTGGAGAGACCAAAATCAGCAACTTTTGCAGTCAAGCTGTTGTCCAACAGCACATTAGTTGATTTTATATCTCTGTGTATGATTGGAGGCTGGCAAAGTTCATGAAGATAGGCTAATCCTCTAGCTGTACCAAGTGCTATTTTAAGTCTCCTCTGCCAGTCTAGTCTGATTCCTGACTTACCTGCATAGACAATTTTGTGTGTAGCATCAAAATATGCAGAAGAAGAAAATGAAATGCAGCTGAATTGTGCCTACGTTATTCCCTTTGTGTACAATACATAGGCTCTCTATCATGGAATTTCATTTGATACTGTCAAGTTGTTGGTGAGGTAGAGTTAAAGATAGACTGAACTGTTGAATAGCTTTTTCTTTCGGAGTTGTAAGGTTCAGTTCCTCTGCTTATAAGGTTTTTATTCAGATATTGTTGTGTTGGTATTTGCAATGGTGACTATGTATACTTACTGATGTGATTCTCAGATTTATCTAATCACCTTACATATCCGTCAAGAAGAAAACTCTTTCAGATATTCAACAATGCTTAATTATTGTCTAACATTATAGTTATGATTCAATAATTCAAGACTTCACATTTAGACATCAATATGCGTGTACGTTATATGTGTTGGTTATTAGAACTTAGAAGAAGGTAAAAGTAGTTGATGAGACTAGATTAAGCTATTACCTGAAAGACTATCCTTAAGAGTCCCATTCGCTACATACTCATACACCAGCATCTGCTCACCTCGGTCAAAACAAAATCCTACAAGGCTGACAAGGTTCTTATGATGAACCCGTGAAAGGAGTTCAATCTCAGATCTGAACTGATGTCCACCTTGGATAGATTCTGAGTGAGCTCGTTTGATGGCAATCAGTCTCCCTGTCGGAAGAGTTCCACGGTAAACCTATGAGAAGCAAACAGTAATTGCATAAGTACTACTACTCTCCCTATGCAGTCATACTTGGTGAGCACTTATTTCTCAAGGTTCAATGTAGAACATATTTTTCTTAGAAGTTTAGAATATACATGTAAAGTTTCTGAAGCTGAACTGTCCCTAAAAACCACTATTTAGGAAATAATTTTAAACAAGACATTAAGTAAAAAGAGTTACTGTACCTTCCCATAGCCCCCAGATCCAACATCATTTTCTTCTGAGTAGTTGTTGCTGTATTGCATGAGCTCTTCAAAAGAGAACGCTCTAGCACCCTTTAATTGAGGAACGCTACCCCTGCTCTTATTATTCTCATCCCATTTTCCTGCATTTGGTTGACAAATTTAGTGTGGTAGCAAGTACAAGAATAATGGATATGTTATATCCCAAGAGTTGAACTGAATAAAGGACTTGTCTTACCAAAAGGATTGTTTTGATCAGTGGCTCTTTTTGCCCTTCTCTTCTGGCGAATTGCATAAATTCCTACAAGGATTAATACTAGCACAAGAACAGAACAACCAGCTGCTGCTCCGATAATAATTGCCACATTAGACGATTTCTTTGATTCTGATGATACTTCCGTTTCCTCTGCTTTTTGAGAAGACGCCAAAAGAAAGATGTATCAGCAATTCAGCATAACCAAAGTTGGTAAATCTATTTCCATCTGTATGAAGAACTAATAAACAATTACCTGCAAAATGTTCATAATCATCACCAATGAAATAGAATGGTCCAAATGATTTCTGAGGCTTGAATGTTTGGTTACTGAGTAGATAAGAAATACCAGAAACATCCTTTCTATGGAAACGATCTTGGTTTTCTGGGAATACTGCTAGGTTCAATCTAAGGTATGAAAGTGAATCCTTGGTGGGATTACTCAAAGAGACAGAAGCAACATTAAGTTGACGGGATAAGAAAGAATTCATGAGTTCCTTCTCAAGTTCTTTGTAGTGAGTTGAGTTTTCAAGGTCTGAGAAGGTAGGAGCTCTAAAGTTTAGAGTGCCCTCAAATGGATATGCACATTTACAGTTGGGGCTTGAAACCTGATCAGAGCTGCAGGGACTGAGCACACAGTTATTTGGCGATGTTTCATATGGGATGATATCAGATGGTTGTGAAATCTTGCAGTAACTTAGTGAAGCTCCAGTTTCGTCACAAACTGGATTTTTAACAAGTCTGCAGACAAAGAAAAAAGATAAATAGCTTACCAATGTAACATAACAGTACAACTTCCAACATGCAATAACACTAGTTATTTCCCTTTTACAGATAGGAATATATTGTATGGGAGGAAAAACTGCATAAAATTAGTAACAAGATTGGCTTACATCAAAGTACCACTGTATCCTTCATTGCCTCCTTCGTCGCTTTTGTATTCGCTAATAAAATTATTTTGTAAATCAATGAGTTCCAATTCACTGTTGGGATTGTCAATATGCAAAGTGCCATTGAGCTGGTTGTTCTTCAGGACCCTGTCACCACATCATCTCTCAGAAATATAAGAAAATTGCTCCTTCTAAAAAAAATGAGGGAACTGCAGCATTTATTTTCCACTTTTATAGTAGTATATGAAATTTTCCATGCCAATACTTACACAGTCTGTAAGCTTGAAAGGCTGAAGAGAGCAGAAGGTATTTGACCATGAAGTTGTGTGTCCTCCATGATTCTGGTTTACAAGATAAATAGGTTATTAAAAAATGTAGAGCTCTGGGTCAGATGCATATACGTCACATGGGACAGGAGGGTTGACAAAATACATACAACGTGGTCAAAGACTCGAGGGTTGAAAACCATGGTGGAATATCAGACACCTCAAAACTATTATTGCTTAAATCCCTGCAAAAGAAAAGGAAAATCAAATTATATAGTTGATTGGAGACACCAAACACAAAGAATATTGTGGTGGTAAGATGATGATTGATTCAGATGATTATCATTGATAAAGTGGGTAAGTTGACTACTATAACACAGAAATTAGCGATGGGAATGCTAAAGCACTAGTTGAAATTGTTTATAACATACACATAGTGGAGAAGGGTCATGCCAGTAAGGTCAGGAGCAGGGCCGCTCAGCTTGTTGTTGGACAAGAACCTAAGAAAATGAACACCAGAGGCCACCATAAGGTTTTTCATACTAAATAGTAACAATCTCTTGAAACAGTATCAACTATAAAGTAATTTATAGCAAGGTTTGAATCAGCTCCTCACAGCTGAGAAACACTTGTAAGATTGTTGATGCTCGGAGGAATAAGCCCACTTAACATGTTGCTATCAAATCGCCTGTAACCATTTATACTTCATTAAACGAGCCTCACTGAGAGAAAAGTAGAACAAAAAAGAGAATTCGCATAATGTATTAGAGCATTCGTGGCATGCAGTGATACTCACACGACTTCCAAAGTCTTTACAAGTCCAAGGCTGGAAGGGATGCTGCCAACGAGTTGATTACTTTCAAAGAGCCTGAGCAAAAAATGTGCAAGGAGATTCTAAATGTTTAAGAAAGATAATTAATCTGCCGATACACTATTTTAGAAAGTTGAGTAGCTACAAGTTCTTTTGTTTAAAACAGTCGCTAATTATAAAATTAAAGAGGACTCAAAAGGATAAATGCTCCATTTTATTAATGCACAGATATTTCCAAGTATCAAGTTATGCCTACATTTCCAAAAAAAAAAAATATGTCGGGTTGTTTTGTGTCATGTATTCAATCTTACACATGTATCAGACTCATGTTTGAGTTAAAAAGCTCTGATGGAATTTGGCCTGAGAGCTTATTCATTCCAAGATGACTGCAAAAAACGGAGACAATCTTAGATGAATGAAGGACACCATTACAAGAAAATCCACCAACCAATAACAAATTAGAAAGGAAGTTGACATACAAGTGCTTGCAATGACTGAGCATGTCAAGACCAGGTTCATCACCACCAGCAGAAACTGGGATGGCTCCTTCGAGGTTGTTATCAGCTAGATCCAGCCAATATAGCTTAGACAGATTACCAATGGAAGATGGGATCTTCCCACTAAATCTGTTAGAATTCAGAGATCTGTGGTTTCAAAAACGAAAAGAGCACAATAAGCACCAATATTGAAAATTTAAGATAGACGAGCAGATATTCCAAATCGTGTCATATTAAGCATCAACAATAACAAAATGTTCATGTTTTAGCTGAGTAGTAAAACATTTAGTAAAACAAATTTCTTACAGAGATATTAGCTCTTGTAGGGACCCTATAGTTGGAGGGATGAGACCAGAGAAGCTGCAACCAATCAGGATTCTGCAATGAAACCAAGCAAGCAATTTTACCGAGAAGATGATAAAATGGTGTTGTAATTTTATGAAGAAAAAAAAATCTCCACTTAAAATAGTATTTCCTTACATATAAGTTAGCTTCTTCAAACTCCCAATTTCCGGTGGGAGTGGTCCTGTCAGGCCCTTGTTGTAAGATAGATCCCTAGATGAAGAAACTCAAGAAAGAAAAGTTAGAATATTTACTAGAAAAAATCATTTAAGATTTTGCTCTATCTGATAAAATTTTGTAGAATTGTTTGAATTTGATCAATTATTTATGATGATACAAGTAGCATTTCAAGAGTTCATCAAGCCTTGGTAGGGTGCAATGAATCTTGTGACATCTGCATTATGCAGACTAACATATATATAGATTGACCAGTTGACGAAATGCATCAAGTTCATGTGAAAACAATAGAAGAAGAGAAAAGAGTAATGGAAGACCTACAAAATTTGTAGTTCAGATAACTGCTGAATATCTCCAGAGAGTGTGCCAGTCAAATTCATACTTGATAATATTCTGAAAAATACAAGACGCGTTGGAACATCAAACAGTACTGGAATATACAGGCATAATAGATGGAGCATGATTCTTGAATTATGAGAAGTGTTAAAACCGTACAAAGAGACCACACGCATGTTGGTACACCCAATGCCAACCCAACCATCTTCACAAGGATTATAAGTCCGCCAACTTGGAGGCGTGATAGTCCATAGTGTCATTAGAGACTTTAAACCAGTAACTGCATTAAACAAATATTATCAAAAATCCAATCTTGCAAAGGCTGAATTCTAAAAGAAGAATTTTCCAATCGAGAGAAACTGCAAGGTTAGCTCAAATCCTAAATCATCACACATTTTACAAATTTATGAAATGAAACAACTCAATTTCACCAACTGTAGCTATAGCAATTCAAGCAGGTCTTAAAAAACCTTGTTCTCAAGGCCGACTCAGTATTTCCTAATGAAGTACAAAGTAATCTTAAACTACTAAAGAATCAAATTGGTACTCGTAACCAGATGAATTTAAGCAGTTCTGCTGTCAAATCTGACATCATATTTAATACTTCCTTCTAATGGTTCCTCAATGAATTTGAAAGAATAAATTATCATACACTACTTTCTCTGAAATACGGATTACAACATACAGTGAATTGCACTGTTAGTTGAGTACTTCAATGTTACTACAGCATTGGGAATTTTTTTTGACAAAGGACATGATATGTCGAAAGCTAAAGAGCAGGAACAACAATCCTCCAAATTCAGATATTAACATATAAATAAAGTAAGCTAGCAAAGACAAATAGTAGCTATATTGAGCTTACCATCCTGACTACTTGTCTGATGATTGGCTGAAATGAGCAAAGGAGCGAATATAAGAAGCAGAAACAGCTGAGTTCTTTGATCCATTGTAGCTATCCGAAACTTCAAAACTTCAGAAAAAAGCTTCAGCTGGAACTCATACAGTTGTTTAGTAATGTAAACACTATTGTCAAGGTCAAACATTAAAGATTGGAGTCTTTAATTTGGTAGGTACGCAACCAAATGCTTACTGAATATCAATACAGCACAGACGCACAGTGGTTGCTTTTCCTTGTTGTTGGACGTAGTTAAGAAGAGAGTGACAGCAAGCAAGTGGTTTATACTTGAAAACAACACAGTGAAAAATATAGTAGCAACAAAATAGCAAGTCGTAGAGGGCAGAGACTAGAACCATTCAAATGCTTTTTTAGTTTGGATACATCAACACTAGGAGTTAAAAAAAAAAACAAATATGAAACTCAAAAACATTTGACATAGATTGGTTGGGAAATTTATTACTAGAAGATGAAGAAATGTCTCTCCTCTCTTCTCTCGAGTCGTTATCGGAGAAGCTACAACTTGTAGAAAGGGCTCATAGCTGATTAGATGGAGTGAGTTTAGTTTAGGGTTTAGACTAATCGTATGGCCTTGTCAATGGTTGTGTACATTTTTCTTTCTAGCTCAGCTGTCAGCGTGCAAGTGATGATGGGAGGGGTAACCCACCAAGTTGAGGCCAATATATACCCCATTACACCATTAAACCATGTCAACGTCTACCTTCTGCCCCATGTTACCATTAAGAAATGGGAATGGAATTCCTTCAACCCAAATTGCCAAACGGGAATGAATTTTTGCATTAATTTCTGCACTAACAAAGTTCATGAAGTGTTGCTATCATTTTTGCTGGAGTACTTGAGCCACAGTATTTTCAAAGAACGTTTCTTTTATATGGTGATGAAGTGCTATTGAGACAATATGTCAATTCTAGAGTAGGCATGGATTCAACTAGGGATTTTGTTGTTCATGTAGAAATTTCAAGATGGGATGTTCAACGAACGTCTCTATATGGTGAAGTTACATTGAGAGGAAATGCCACAAGCCTAAGACCCCACTTCTGACTGCTTCAAAGGTTTAACATGAAGCTGAGAAGCCATGGATTTTGTGTTGTTTTAATGTTTAATATTCCACCTCCAGGTACATCAGTAATCAGAGCAAATAGATGGATCAACTTTTTTGGTTTTTCGAATACTGATATCTTCGAGTTGTATCATTTTGGGCAACAATTGAAAATGTTTATGATATTCAGATATTCTGAGCAACCAGCAACAAGCTTATTTAAATACAAACAGATTCAACTCTCAAGTAGTTCTTGTTGTCCATTATTTTAAAACCTGCTGAGGTTACACTTTCTCAACATTAAATGCATTGAGAAGAAGACTGGCTTTCAGTATACAGAAGGACCAAAAGTCGAGAAATACAAGGAGATGTTGAAGAGGAAGGCTGACCCTAAGAAGGAAGAGTGGACGTTCATGGTCGACCACTTCAGCGAGTACAATCTGAAAGATGAAGACGATTGATTGCTGACAGGATTTTGTGTCGGGTTGAGGATTTTAAAATACTGGACAACTAGAACTACTCGAGAGTTGAATCTGTTTGTATTTAAATAAGCTTGTTGCTGGTTGCTCAGAACGTAAAAGAATATCACAAACATTTTCAATCGTTGCCCAAAAAATGATACAACTCGAAGTTCATCCATCTGTCAGTATTCGAAAAACCAAAAAAGTTCATCAATTTGCTCTGATTACTGATGTACCTGGAGGTGGAATATGCACAAGACACCGAGAAGTGTAATAAAAAATAAATTAAATATTGAAATCTTGTATCATCTGTATGGTAAACGGTTTAACATGAAGCTGAATAGCCATTGATTCAATAAGGGAGTAATGTAGAAATTTCATGGAGGCATTGAATAGACTATAGGGATATTTTTTGGTTAACTGAGAAATTTCATGATGGCATCAATTTGACTAGGGAGTTTCCGGGATTTTGTTAATCGTGTAAAAAAAATGACATGATTTGACTACGGAGTTTGTTTAATGTTGAAATGTCATGATGAGGGATTGGATGAGTCACCACATACCATTCAGCAATAGGTACCTAATTTGCTAGACAAGAACAAAGCTGTCCTTTTAAACTATAGTCCACTGGACGTAGAAGGCTAGAGGCTCTATCATCTAATTTCCAATTACACAATGTGTACAAGGCATGCTCTGAACTTTTGACATACAATCTAGATTCTAGACAATAACATCACTTTATATTTAGATTACAACACTGCAGTTTCAAGCTGTTCCATTATCGGACAACCCGTCCTTATTCATACATGTTAGTATTACTATGTTACAACATTCAGAATGCTTCAATTGAAAACCTTAGTTGGTGGCAATTTTTCTGCATTTGGGATAAGAAAGGTTAATTAGAATGAAAGAGCAACCAACAAATATTTGTGCTGTGTCAATAGAAACCAAATATTTGTGTTCAGGAGGATGGAAAACCTCTGAAGCACCAACCAACAAAAAAGCATATACAGCAAGTACAGTCACTTCTATGTTCATGTGGTGCCACAAATATTTTATGAATGCCAGATGTACGCAGCAAACTGAAATATATGGTATAATCTACCCAACTTTAGATGTGAAGTATACTTCATACCTCTTAAACTTGTCTGTGGCTATTATGAAGGCACATCTGGCTGTTTATCTGGTCTAGCATCTACGAACGCTGGTATATCATTGTATGCCTCATGCAACCTCGACAAAAGGGGGAACTGGCTCTGTAAAAACAATTGAGGAAACAAACCCATCAAAGATGGAGATGGCAAAGGCACATTTAGACCGTAAAGTCTAAAAACCAGATAAATTATTAATTGCTACAATCAGTATGAGCAATAGAACTATAGAAGGGGCGGTAAAAAGAAAAGGAAACAAAAGAGCAGCTAGTTGATAACATATAGGCAATTTCAAACAAGAAGCAATGTTAATAATTAAAATCATACTGAAAGGGACCAAGACAGTTAGTCTTTCCTCTATTATTGTTGACTATAAGGGTCAACAAGAGTTACCGCCACAAGCTTGGTCAGATAAGGTAAGGAAAAGAAGGGGTAAATTAAGTTGATTGTACAGTCCTGAAGCATACATTTTTCACTGAATTAACTAAGTTGATTGTACAGTCCTGAGGCATGCCTGTTTGGCAAGCACTCTATAATTAATTAAATACTTGTTTTATTTTGTGTTTACTGTCATTCTATATTTACTTTTTAGGACCAAATATATACAAACACCTTTTCTTATGCTGAACCTACTACATTATAAATCCCAAACTGAACGGCTACAATAGACTCCAACTCAATGAATGAAAGATGCAGTTGCCCATACATCATAAGGCAATAGACAATTTTGGCAGAAAGAAGTGCAAATGCACAAAGAGGTTCATTAACACCTAAATTGTAAAGTGGGAAAGCAAAGGCACATAGAAATTCCATAATGCGATTGAATTATCAGAACATTCGATAATGACTCAACCAATTCTCAATAAAAAATAACAGGAAAAGAAACACGCCATGCCACAGAGGTAAGAATCAACTTTACACTACCAGTTGAATAATTTCCCTTTTCTGTACATTTCCTATGGTAATAACTTTAACCAAGACACAAGAGATGAACTGTACCATGTCTAGATTGAACCTTGTAAAAGCTGCATGAATCTGAGGAGCTAGGAATACATCTGCCTGCAAATATTCATTAAAATGTAACATATATTTGAAGTCTCCAGACAGCGTAATGTCACACCAATTAGAAAGTGATTCCATTGTGCAGCATGCAACTAGTACTGAGTAAATTTAGAACCGCATAACCACAATGGTTCTAAAACATAGATAAAGTTTTATGGTCTACTGGTATTACAATGTATAACTGCACGAAATGGACAGCTTCAATTTTATGATCATTTGTCTAGGCAAAGGTCCTTTAAATCTTAAAATCTAGTTTGCATGCTCTTAAAAGTACTGAAACCACGAGTCTAATTACTTTGAGAATAATGGGTTTGCATGAATTTTCTCTAAGTGTTTGTAAAGTATGACGTGAGCTAGATGTTATGAGTTATGCTAATGTGGTCAAAACATTTGTTTCATTTTGCAATGGAGAAGTTGATTACTCCTATTTCAATAAGATGGAGAAGAAAAAAGAAAAGACAAAATTGATCAAACATACAAAGGAAACTTCATCCCCAGTTGCATAACTTCCTGCATAGTTTTTCAGCTCTTCAAGTGCTGAAAGAAATAAAAATAGTAGGTATTAGACCTAAATTAATCATGGGAATAGGAATAAACATATAGTAAGACTCCAACACTTGTGCTACAGAAGTAAGACTGAGGAGAAATTATTGATATTATTCTTTTAAAAAGAAAAAAATAAGTTCAACAGTTGTGGTTACTGAAGATTTTCCCTTTCTTTTTCTTTGGGAGGGGGATGTGAAACTATTTCGATCAATAGTTTTTCAAAAGTTTACCTGAAAAACCCTTCCCAATATGAACTTTAGCCCATTCCATTTTCTCATCTGGACTAACCTTTTCTTCAATATACTTCTGTATATTGCAAAATCAACGAGTTATATCAATGTTATTGATTAGCTGATAATACAACAATAACAATGAAAGTGTTATAAAGTATAAATGATGAGGGCATCATGGCCAACCCATTAACGGTTTATGAGCAAAAGAGATGGACAAAGAGTGCACTTAATCATTCCCTTTCCATAGGGCTTGGTTAATTGCTTTCGAAATGATTTTAGCAGCTTGTAGGGAAAGCTGAGTCTGATCTTAGAAGTCTCTAAACTTTGGGGTCCTTTGAATTTCAGTTTTGTGTCTTTTTAGATTTTATTTCAGTTTAGGAGTTTAAAGTTTTCCTTTATCAGGTCTTTTATATTTCATTTCAGAAAATTAAGAGTCCTAATTGAGTCTTTAATGCTAGAAAATGTCAGTTATCAACTCTAGTATAAATAAGTGTAGTGCCGAATGGCAAAGATATGTTTTGATGAATAAGAATATTCAGAGTTTTTTGAGTTTTCCTGTGAAAGGATGGGTGTGAAGCCTAAATAAGGGTGAGAAACCTGGGAGTGAATCCTAATTTCCAAGAAATCTGTGTGAGTTAATCTCTAAACCTTAGAGTGTGTAGATCCTGGTTTACTAAGCAGCGAGTGTGCTGCATCAATAAACAAGCAAAAGCATCCAGCTATTTACCATTACTGCCAGATTCTGAAGAGGTTGTATGCTTGAGGAGACAATATTTGCAGCCTACACATCAGGAGAAGGACAAGAAATTAGCATTTATAAAGAAAATGACTTTAAAAACTTAAAAATTTATGCATAGCAAGTGGGATTTGGAGTAAAGCATAATGAATCATCCAAAGCATTAGCAAACTCATACGAGACTCGAAGAATATCATAAAACTAGAGAATGATCCTAATCTCTAAACCGAGTTAGCTGCATATATAATATTGCTTTTAGCTGGTAATACACGGTAGAAACTACCATCAGAGTCATTTACACCCATTACGGATGATACTATATCATTTAAGGAACTAAAATGATGCAGTTTCTAATAATTCAACATATGACTATGCAGTTGTTTCGGCCATGAGATCATGAAAATCCAGTAACTTTGTAAGAAGCAGTTCATTGACTTATCCATGCAAATCCACAACAGTTGACAACAAAAGGGACCCAATATCTCTGAAACAAGACTGACCTGGAGGTTAATGGCCTTTCGTTGAACGTCCTTAGGTAGCAACGGATGTTGTGGGTACTTTTCTTCCAAATACTGTAGAATATGACAAGAGCCTGATGAATACTTAATGCATAACCGACGCAGATTAAGCAAATCGGCAAAAAAAAATCAGGCATACTGACCAATAAAATGGCAAATGAATCAGAAATAGCTATGTCCCCATCCACAAGCACCGGCATAGCCGATAGGATTGAGCTTTCTAAACTCTGCCACACAAATTCCCATCAATACAACATCAATTCCAAACAGATACACACATACATACATATATATAGACATAATTTCAAAGTGTGAGGACTGACCAGGAGTGAACTGTTCTCCTTTCAACAAGTTTACAGCCTTGTACTCGTATTTGAGTCCTACACATACATAAATAATAAGATGAAGTTCGGGTTTCAGATACTAATAATGAATTTCATGTTGGAAGAAGTAAAACTTTGATGGGGAAAGAGGAAACCTTTGAGGTTGAGGGCGATTCGGACACGGTAAGAGCAAGAGCTCCTGAAGTAGGAATACAGTTTCAGTTGTTGATCACCCATGTCCGCCTAAACAAACACAACACTTTCACTCTCAGTTTCAAGTTTAAACCCAAAACTCAATTTTAACGTAGGAAGATAAATTTGTACAAGTACTTAAGAAATGAAATAGCAGGCTCTGAGAACTTGACTCACAGTAAGAGATAATCGGATCAAAGGTTGGAGCAAAATCGCAAATGCCGGCTTTTGGCTTCTTTGGGTTGACACACAGCTCCCGATATTTAGAGTTAAATAGTATCCACGTCCGAGGAGGGGGTTTTTATCTATATTTACATTTCAAGAGCTGCTGATGATGAGGTAAAAATCAGGTTTTTTACCGATAGTTTGAGTCGAAATGTGAGGAGCAGTAGCATTACATATTTAGTTATTTACATGTAATTGTTGTTAAGTTTTACTTACTAATGTAATTGAGGGTTAAGTTTTTTTTTTTTTTTTAAATGTTATTGAGGGTTAGTAGCCTTATCACAAAGCCTTTTGGTGTACTATTTCAATTTTTTTGTGCTCTCTTGTTCGTTATAATTTATAAGCTATGTATATACGTTGAGTTGTGGAAAAAATTCACAGTACATATACTTTTGGGAAAAGCAGAAAAAGTTAATAATATTTTATTATTGAAGGTCACTATTAGGCTTAATAGTCAAAATGCACCCTGAATTTGTCTTAAATTGTCAATTTGCACTCCGAACTTGTAATTACGAAATTTTGCCTCCTCAACTTGTTAAAAATTGCCGATTTGCACCTCATCCGTCAAATCTAACGGCTTCCATCCAATTAAGAGTCACATGCCTTGCACATGAGGAGTATTTTCGTTATTTTATATTTATTTCATTTTATTAATAAAAATACACAAGAAATTTATTTTTGTACAAAATTTTCTACAATTATATCATTGAATTTATGATCTAAAGACTACTTTTGTTGAGATATTTGAGTTCTTTAGTCTTAGCTAAATTATATCATGAGTCTTATTAATTAAAATAGTGGTTTGACAATTCAATTTTAGTTATCCACATAATTTTTCTTATTGACAAATTATATCACGTAAGGTATGCGTTATTTTGAAGAAAAAAAATATATATTATGAGTAAGTTGTACAAAAAGTAAATTCCTTGTGTAATTTATGTAAAAAACGAAATAAATATAAAATAACGAAAATATCCCTCATGTGCTAGGCATGTGACTCTTAATTGGATGGAAACTATTAGATTTGATGGAGAGGGTGCAAATCGGCAGTTTTCGATAAGTTAAGGAGGTAAAATTTCGCAATTACAAGTTCGGGGTGTAAATTGACAATTTGAGCCAAGTTCAGGGTGCATTCTGGCTATTATGCCGTTACTATTATGTTGAGTGGCACTAACACTATTTTAGGTCATTACACTACTGTTGATCAATAAACTTGTTGGGATCAGTCGTTGTTGATGTGATACTTTGATTTATTTTGTGAACATGCTTTATTAACTTCTTTATTTTTAGTTTAATCAGTTTTGTGTTCTAGGAGAAAAGGAATAGATGCAAAGCGTAGTTTTATTGATTGATAAGGAGACTTTTATATATACATTACATCAAGTATCCTGAACAATCAGGGATTCCCTATTAACTAAGGTAACTACTAATATAGTCTAATTAGGTCAAGACACACATAGGAAGTTACAGAATTATCATTCCTTGAACACTTCCCCTTGTGTCGCGTATCTAATGTGACA
Organism: Potentilla sterilis; assembly: GCA_963682095.1. Lineage (NCBI taxonomy): Eukaryota > Viridiplantae > Streptophyta > Magnoliopsida > Rosales > Rosaceae > Potentilla > Potentilla sterilis. Next base: position 23,245,480 of record OY821760.1, read on the forward strand.
CGGTGCATAATATGTTGCCTCGCTAAAACTTTGCCAAGCAAAACAAAACCACTTAGGTAAAAAATAAAAAGCTTGGTCGAAGGGAAAAGAGCACAACGCACTAACTACAATTGAAGATTACATGTGAGGTAGACTCCCCCTGATGTCTACAAGACAATTCCCCCTGATTGGTAACCCAATATCGGAGTTAAGATAAATGGCGTATACAAACGCTCCTCACAAGCTTCAAAAGTAGGCGTGGTCAATGATCGAGTCATTGAATACGGCCATATTATCCTTGTATTAGACCATTTATACTTAGCTTTACTTGGTCTTAAGGAAGAAGGTTGCTTAACAACTCAAAACTAGAGTTCGCGTTGAAAAACAGATTCACGTGCAGCATGACCTACGTGTACTTAAATAGTCATAACTCCTTCGATACAATAGGTATAAATGAACTGTAAAACGTTCTAGAAACTAGACACCCATATCTTTCTAGTGATATAAAGTAGATAATATGGTTCATCCGAAGCTAATCACAAAGCTCCATCGAATGTGACTGATATGCAAATTACCGGACATATTCGTCCTATTTTGCTAAAACAGCCATAACTCACTCAATATGATAGCTATGATCAAATGATTGGTGTTTATGGAAATTAGTCACATAGACCTTTCCAACAGTACCAGTTTCTCCATTTTCCAATGAGTAGGCTGTCTTATAAGTCTCGGGAAAGTCGACATACAGAACCAGATAGATTCTGGAATTGCCTATTGATGTGTCTTTCATGATGGGATCGAATGAGCCTAAACTTTTCTCTCATGAAAGAAAGTACCGCCATATACCATGGCATTGTGTGGGCACATCTAGCCATTACCTTAGCTTTATAAATTTATAGCGAATGATATATCATGTCGAGCATATTAAGACAAGTACATGATTACGTACATGGTACTTAGATGGAGAGTTTCATCTCCCAAGACTTCTCATCATATGGACGTAACAAGTCTTCTCAAGATAACGACTAATCATGGGATACATATAAGCTTTGGTTTAACATCATTTAGATAGCCATAAGCCGATTGATGAATAGGTTCATCACTAATGGTTCTCACTCTCGAGACCAAGTATTCCCAAGATCCTTTCATTCTTAACGTCGGATTAGTGATATCTCAATCACAATTCATCCGGAGTTCACACGCAAATAAGCATGATTCTTTACATTTCATCTTCAATCAAGTAGTTGTTCAACCGCGTTGTACAACATTCAACCAGAAGATTTGAACCCATATAGAGAACATCCTAATCTGATAGCATACACACTTCAAGGTTTTTGCTTACTTGACTTGGGTGAAAACTTATCCGTTCATGATATTTATGTACATCTCTTTACTTAGTCCCAATAGAGATGATTCATAATCTGCATGTTCAGTTTTTCGGAACTACCTAACTGACAAGGTAATGGAGTGTGATATGACTCCATTACGAGAGCATATGTCATCGTAGTCGATTCTAAGACGTTTGTGAGAGACCTTGCACCATAAGGTGAGTCTAGGATTTTTTTTCTCACTACGCTTTCCATCAAAGATTATTGATAGGGTTTACACTTACGATGTCGGCATCACCTGACCAATGGCCTATCTCTTTGTTTAAACTGGATCGCATATCTTTCCGTGTAGGCCAATTCACAACGTTGGTATTTGCTTCAACGAAGTGAGTGTGTTCGATATCTAACTCATATACCACGTCCTCATGTACACTAATGTAATTCGCATTTGTAGAGATTTCTACATGGATTAGCTTCTCATCTGATTTCTATATGGGATGATATCAGATGGTTGTGAAATCTTGCAGTAACTTAGTGAAGCTCCAGTTTCGTCACAAACTGGATTTTTAACAAGTCTGCAGACAAAGAAAAAAGATAAATAGCTTACCAATGTAACATAACAGTACAACTTCCAACATGCAATAACACTAGTTATTTCCCTTTTACAGATAGGAATATATTGTATGGGAGGAAAAACTGCATAAAATTAGTAACAAGATTGGCTTACATCAAAGTACCACTGTATCCTTCATTGCCTCCTTCGTCGCTTTTGTATTCGCTAATAAAATTATTTTGTAAATCAATGAGTTCCAATTCACTGTTGGGATTGTCAATATGCAAAGTGCCATTGAGCTGGTTGTTCTTCAGGACCCTGTCACCACATCATCTCTCAGAAATATAAGAAAATTGCTCCTTCTAAAAAAAATGAGGGAACTGCAGCATTTATTTTCCACTTTTATAGTAGTATATGAAATTTTCCATGCCAATACTTACACAGTCTGTAAGCTTGAAAGGCTGAAGAGAGCAGAAGGTATTTGACCATGAAGTTGTGTGTCCTCCATGATTCTGGTTTACAAGATAAATAGGTTATTAAAAAATGTAGAGCTCTGGGTCAGATGCATATACGTCACATGGGACAGGAGGGTTGACAAAATACATACAACGTGGTCAAAGACTCGAGGGTTGAAAACCATGGTGGAATATCAGACACCTCAAAACTATTATTGCTTAAATCCCTGCAAAAGAAAAGGAAAATCAAATTATATAGTTGATTGGAGACACCAAACACAAAGAATATTGTGGTGGTAAGATGATGATTGATTCAGATGATTATCATTGATAAAGTGGGTAAGTTGACTACTATAACACAGAAATTAGCGATGGGAATGCTAAAGCACTAGTTGAAATTGTTTATAACATACACATAGTGGAGAAGGGTCATGCCAGTAAGGTCAGGAGCAGGGCCGCTCAGCTTGTTGTTGGACAAGAACCTAAGAAAATGAACACCAGAGGCCACCATAAGGTTTTTCATACTAAATAGTAACAATCTCTTGAAACAGTATCAACTATAAAGTAATTTATAGCAAGGTTTGAATCAGCTCCTCACAGCTGAGAAACACTTGTAAGATTGTTGATGCTCGGAGGAATAAGCCCACTTAACATGTTGCTATCAAATCGCCTGTAACCATTTATACTTCATTAAACGAGCCTCACTGAGAGAAAAGTAGAACAAAAAAGAGAATTCGCATAATGTATTAGAGCATTCGTGGCATGCAGTGATACTCACACGACTTCCAAAGTCTTTACAAGTCCAAGGCTGGAAGGGATGCTGCCAACGAGTTGATTACTTTCAAAGAGCCTGAGCAAAAAATGTGCAAGGAGATTCTAAATGTTTAAGAAAGATAATTAATCTGCCGATACACTATTTTAGAAAGTTGAGTAGCTACAAGTTCTTTTGTTTAAAACAGTCGCTAATTATAAAATTAAAGAGGACTCAAAAGGATAAATGCTCCATTTTATTAATGCACAGATATTTCCAAGTATCAAGTTATGCCTACATTTCCAAAAAAAAAAAATATGTCGGGTTGTTTTGTGTCATGTATTCAATCTTACACATGTATCAGACTCATGTTTGAGTTAAAAAGCTCTGATGGAATTTGGCCTGAGAGCTTATTCATTCCAAGATGACTGCAAAAAACGGAGACAATCTTAGATGAATGAAGGACACCATTACAAGAAAATCCACCAACCAATAACAAATTAGAAAGGAAGTTGACATACAAGTGCTTGCAATGACTGAGCATGTCAAGACCAGGTTCATCACCACCAGCAGAAACTGGGATGGCTCCTTCGAGGTTGTTATCAGCTAGATCCAGCCAATATAGCTTAGACAGATTACCAATGGAAGATGGGATCTTCCCACTAAATCTGTTAGAATTCAGAGATCTGTGGTTTCAAAAACGAAAAGAGCACAATAAGCACCAATATTGAAAATTTAAGATAGACGAGCAGATATTCCAAATCGTGTCATATTAAGCATCAACAATAACAAAATGTTCATGTTTTAGCTGAGTAGTAAAACATTTAGTAAAACAAATTTCTTACAGAGATATTAGCTCTTGTAGGGACCCTATAGTTGGAGGGATGAGACCAGAGAAGCTGCAACCAATCAGGATTCTGCAATGAAACCAAGCAAGCAATTTTACCGAGAAGATGATAAAATGGTGTTGTAATTTTATGAAGAAAAAAAAATCTCCACTTAAAATAGTATTTCCTTACATATAAGTTAGCTTCTTCAAACTCCCAATTTCCGGTGGGAGTGGTCCTGTCAGGCCCTTGTTGTAAGATAGATCCCTAGATGAAGAAACTCAAGAAAGAAAAGTTAGAATATTTACTAGAAAAAATCATTTAAGATTTTGCTCTATCTGATAAAATTTTGTAGAATTGTTTGAATTTGATCAATTATTTATGATGATACAAGTAGCATTTCAAGAGTTCATCAAGCCTTGGTAGGGTGCAATGAATCTTGTGACATCTGCATTATGCAGACTAACATATATATAGATTGACCAGTTGACGAAATGCATCAAGTTCATGTGAAAACAATAGAAGAAGAGAAAAGAGTAATGGAAGACCTACAAAATTTGTAGTTCAGATAACTGCTGAATATCTCCAGAGAGTGTGCCAGTCAAATTCATACTTGATAATATTCTGAAAAATACAAGACGCGTTGGAACATCAAACAGTACTGGAATATACAGGCATAATAGATGGAGCATGATTCTTGAATTATGAGAAGTGTTAAAACCGTACAAAGAGACCACACGCATGTTGGTACACCCAATGCCAACCCAACCATCTTCACAAGGATTATAAGTCCGCCAACTTGGAGGCGTGATAGTCCATAGTGTCATTAGAGACTTTAAACCAGTAACTGCATTAAACAAATATTATCAAAAATCCAATCTTGCAAAGGCTGAATTCTAAAAGAAGAATTTTCCAATCGAGAGAAACTGCAAGGTTAGCTCAAATCCTAAATCATCACACATTTTACAAATTTATGAAATGAAACAACTCAATTTCACCAACTGTAGCTATAGCAATTCAAGCAGGTCTTAAAAAACCTTGTTCTCAAGGCCGACTCAGTATTTCCTAATGAAGTACAAAGTAATCTTAAACTACTAAAGAATCAAATTGGTACTCGTAACCAGATGAATTTAAGCAGTTCTGCTGTCAAATCTGACATCATATTTAATACTTCCTTCTAATGGTTCCTCAATGAATTTGAAAGAATAAATTATCATACACTACTTTCTCTGAAATACGGATTACAACATACAGTGAATTGCACTGTTAGTTGAGTACTTCAATGTTACTACAGCATTGGGAATTTTTTTTGACAAAGGACATGATATGTCGAAAGCTAAAGAGCAGGAACAACAATCCTCCAAATTCAGATATTAACATATAAATAAAGTAAGCTAGCAAAGACAAATAGTAGCTATATTGAGCTTACCATCCTGACTACTTGTCTGATGATTGGCTGAAATGAGCAAAGGAGCGAATATAAGAAGCAGAAACAGCTGAGTTCTTTGATCCATTGTAGCTATCCGAAACTTCAAAACTTCAGAAAAAAGCTTCAGCTGGAACTCATACAGTTGTTTAGTAATGTAAACACTATTGTCAAGGTCAAACATTAAAGATTGGAGTCTTTAATTTGGTAGGTACGCAACCAAATGCTTACTGAATATCAATACAGCACAGACGCACAGTGGTTGCTTTTCCTTGTTGTTGGACGTAGTTAAGAAGAGAGTGACAGCAAGCAAGTGGTTTATACTTGAAAACAACACAGTGAAAAATATAGTAGCAACAAAATAGCAAGTCGTAGAGGGCAGAGACTAGAACCATTCAAATGCTTTTTTAGTTTGGATACATCAACACTAGGAGTTAAAAAAAAAAACAAATATGAAACTCAAAAACATTTGACATAGATTGGTTGGGAAATTTATTACTAGAAGATGAAGAAATGTCTCTCCTCTCTTCTCTCGAGTCGTTATCGGAGAAGCTACAACTTGTAGAAAGGGCTCATAGCTGATTAGATGGAGTGAGTTTAGTTTAGGGTTTAGACTAATCGTATGGCCTTGTCAATGGTTGTGTACATTTTTCTTTCTAGCTCAGCTGTCAGCGTGCAAGTGATGATGGGAGGGGTAACCCACCAAGTTGAGGCCAATATATACCCCATTACACCATTAAACCATGTCAACGTCTACCTTCTGCCCCATGTTACCATTAAGAAATGGGAATGGAATTCCTTCAACCCAAATTGCCAAACGGGAATGAATTTTTGCATTAATTTCTGCACTAACAAAGTTCATGAAGTGTTGCTATCATTTTTGCTGGAGTACTTGAGCCACAGTATTTTCAAAGAACGTTTCTTTTATATGGTGATGAAGTGCTATTGAGACAATATGTCAATTCTAGAGTAGGCATGGATTCAACTAGGGATTTTGTTGTTCATGTAGAAATTTCAAGATGGGATGTTCAACGAACGTCTCTATATGGTGAAGTTACATTGAGAGGAAATGCCACAAGCCTAAGACCCCACTTCTGACTGCTTCAAAGGTTTAACATGAAGCTGAGAAGCCATGGATTTTGTGTTGTTTTAATGTTTAATATTCCACCTCCAGGTACATCAGTAATCAGAGCAAATAGATGGATCAACTTTTTTGGTTTTTCGAATACTGATATCTTCGAGTTGTATCATTTTGGGCAACAATTGAAAATGTTTATGATATTCAGATATTCTGAGCAACCAGCAACAAGCTTATTTAAATACAAACAGATTCAACTCTCAAGTAGTTCTTGTTGTCCATTATTTTAAAACCTGCTGAGGTTACACTTTCTCAACATTAAATGCATTGAGAAGAAGACTGGCTTTCAGTATACAGAAGGACCAAAAGTCGAGAAATACAAGGAGATGTTGAAGAGGAAGGCTGACCCTAAGAAGGAAGAGTGGACGTTCATGGTCGACCACTTCAGCGAGTACAATCTGAAAGATGAAGACGATTGATTGCTGACAGGATTTTGTGTCGGGTTGAGGATTTTAAAATACTGGACAACTAGAACTACTCGAGAGTTGAATCTGTTTGTATTTAAATAAGCTTGTTGCTGGTTGCTCAGAACGTAAAAGAATATCACAAACATTTTCAATCGTTGCCCAAAAAATGATACAACTCGAAGTTCATCCATCTGTCAGTATTCGAAAAACCAAAAAAGTTCATCAATTTGCTCTGATTACTGATGTACCTGGAGGTGGAATATGCACAAGACACCGAGAAGTGTAATAAAAAATAAATTAAATATTGAAATCTTGTATCATCTGTATGGTAAACGGTTTAACATGAAGCTGAATAGCCATTGATTCAATAAGGGAGTAATGTAGAAATTTCATGGAGGCATTGAATAGACTATAGGGATATTTTTTGGTTAACTGAGAAATTTCATGATGGCATCAATTTGACTAGGGAGTTTCCGGGATTTTGTTAATCGTGTAAAAAAAATGACATGATTTGACTACGGAGTTTGTTTAATGTTGAAATGTCATGATGAGGGATTGGATGAGTCACCACATACCATTCAGCAATAGGTACCTAATTTGCTAGACAAGAACAAAGCTGTCCTTTTAAACTATAGTCCACTGGACGTAGAAGGCTAGAGGCTCTATCATCTAATTTCCAATTACACAATGTGTACAAGGCATGCTCTGAACTTTTGACATACAATCTAGATTCTAGACAATAACATCACTTTATATTTAGATTACAACACTGCAGTTTCAAGCTGTTCCATTATCGGACAACCCGTCCTTATTCATACATGTTAGTATTACTATGTTACAACATTCAGAATGCTTCAATTGAAAACCTTAGTTGGTGGCAATTTTTCTGCATTTGGGATAAGAAAGGTTAATTAGAATGAAAGAGCAACCAACAAATATTTGTGCTGTGTCAATAGAAACCAAATATTTGTGTTCAGGAGGATGGAAAACCTCTGAAGCACCAACCAACAAAAAAGCATATACAGCAAGTACAGTCACTTCTATGTTCATGTGGTGCCACAAATATTTTATGAATGCCAGATGTACGCAGCAAACTGAAATATATGGTATAATCTACCCAACTTTAGATGTGAAGTATACTTCATACCTCTTAAACTTGTCTGTGGCTATTATGAAGGCACATCTGGCTGTTTATCTGGTCTAGCATCTACGAACGCTGGTATATCATTGTATGCCTCATGCAACCTCGACAAAAGGGGGAACTGGCTCTGTAAAAACAATTGAGGAAACAAACCCATCAAAGATGGAGATGGCAAAGGCACATTTAGACCGTAAAGTCTAAAAACCAGATAAATTATTAATTGCTACAATCAGTATGAGCAATAGAACTATAGAAGGGGCGGTAAAAAGAAAAGGAAACAAAAGAGCAGCTAGTTGATAACATATAGGCAATTTCAAACAAGAAGCAATGTTAATAATTAAAATCATACTGAAAGGGACCAAGACAGTTAGTCTTTCCTCTATTATTGTTGACTATAAGGGTCAACAAGAGTTACCGCCACAAGCTTGGTCAGATAAGGTAAGGAAAAGAAGGGGTAAATTAAGTTGATTGTACAGTCCTGAAGCATACATTTTTCACTGAATTAACTAAGTTGATTGTACAGTCCTGAGGCATGCCTGTTTGGCAAGCACTCTATAATTAATTAAATACTTGTTTTATTTTGTGTTTACTGTCATTCTATATTTACTTTTTAGGACCAAATATATACAAACACCTTTTCTTATGCTGAACCTACTACATTATAAATCCCAAACTGAACGGCTACAATAGACTCCAACTCAATGAATGAAAGATGCAGTTGCCCATACATCATAAGGCAATAGACAATTTTGGCAGAAAGAAGTGCAAATGCACAAAGAGGTTCATTAACACCTAAATTGTAAAGTGGGAAAGCAAAGGCACATAGAAATTCCATAATGCGATTGAATTATCAGAACATTCGATAATGACTCAACCAATTCTCAATAAAAAATAACAGGAAAAGAAACACGCCATGCCACAGAGGTAAGAATCAACTTTACACTACCAGTTGAATAATTTCCCTTTTCTGTACATTTCCTATGGTAATAACTTTAACCAAGACACAAGAGATGAACTGTACCATGTCTAGATTGAACCTTGTAAAAGCTGCATGAATCTGAGGAGCTAGGAATACATCTGCCTGCAAATATTCATTAAAATGTAACATATATTTGAAGTCTCCAGACAGCGTAATGTCACACCAATTAGAAAGTGATTCCATTGTGCAGCATGCAACTAGTACTGAGTAAATTTAGAACCGCATAACCACAATGGTTCTAAAACATAGATAAAGTTTTATGGTCTACTGGTATTACAATGTATAACTGCACGAAATGGACAGCTTCAATTTTATGATCATTTGTCTAGGCAAAGGTCCTTTAAATCTTAAAATCTAGTTTGCATGCTCTTAAAAGTACTGAAACCACGAGTCTAATTACTTTGAGAATAATGGGTTTGCATGAATTTTCTCTAAGTGTTTGTAAAGTATGACGTGAGCTAGATGTTATGAGTTATGCTAATGTGGTCAAAACATTTGTTTCATTTTGCAATGGAGAAGTTGATTACTCCTATTTCAATAAGATGGAGAAGAAAAAAGAAAAGACAAAATTGATCAAACATACAAAGGAAACTTCATCCCCAGTTGCATAACTTCCTGCATAGTTTTTCAGCTCTTCAAGTGCTGAAAGAAATAAAAATAGTAGGTATTAGACCTAAATTAATCATGGGAATAGGAATAAACATATAGTAAGACTCCAACACTTGTGCTACAGAAGTAAGACTGAGGAGAAATTATTGATATTATTCTTTTAAAAAGAAAAAAATAAGTTCAACAGTTGTGGTTACTGAAGATTTTCCCTTTCTTTTTCTTTGGGAGGGGGATGTGAAACTATTTCGATCAATAGTTTTTCAAAAGTTTACCTGAAAAACCCTTCCCAATATGAACTTTAGCCCATTCCATTTTCTCATCTGGACTAACCTTTTCTTCAATATACTTCTGTATATTGCAAAATCAACGAGTTATATCAATGTTATTGATTAGCTGATAATACAACAATAACAATGAAAGTGTTATAAAGTATAAATGATGAGGGCATCATGGCCAACCCATTAACGGTTTATGAGCAAAAGAGATGGACAAAGAGTGCACTTAATCATTCCCTTTCCATAGGGCTTGGTTAATTGCTTTCGAAATGATTTTAGCAGCTTGTAGGGAAAGCTGAGTCTGATCTTAGAAGTCTCTAAACTTTGGGGTCCTTTGAATTTCAGTTTTGTGTCTTTTTAGATTTTATTTCAGTTTAGGAGTTTAAAGTTTTCCTTTATCAGGTCTTTTATATTTCATTTCAGAAAATTAAGAGTCCTAATTGAGTCTTTAATGCTAGAAAATGTCAGTTATCAACTCTAGTATAAATAAGTGTAGTGCCGAATGGCAAAGATATGTTTTGATGAATAAGAATATTCAGAGTTTTTTGAGTTTTCCTGTGAAAGGATGGGTGTGAAGCCTAAATAAGGGTGAGAAACCTGGGAGTGAATCCTAATTTCCAAGAAATCTGTGTGAGTTAATCTCTAAACCTTAGAGTGTGTAGATCCTGGTTTACTAAGCAGCGAGTGTGCTGCATCAATAAACAAGCAAAAGCATCCAGCTATTTACCATTACTGCCAGATTCTGAAGAGGTTGTATGCTTGAGGAGACAATATTTGCAGCCTACACATCAGGAGAAGGACAAGAAATTAGCATTTATAAAGAAAATGACTTTAAAAACTTAAAAATTTATGCATAGCAAGTGGGATTTGGAGTAAAGCATAATGAATCATCCAAAGCATTAGCAAACTCATACGAGACTCGAAGAATATCATAAAACTAGAGAATGATCCTAATCTCTAAACCGAGTTAGCTGCATATATAATATTGCTTTTAGCTGGTAATACACGGTAGAAACTACCATCAGAGTCATTTACACCCATTACGGATGATACTATATCATTTAAGGAACTAAAATGATGCAGTTTCTAATAATTCAACATATGACTATGCAGTTGTTTCGGCCATGAGATCATGAAAATCCAGTAACTTTGTAAGAAGCAGTTCATTGACTTATCCATGCAAATCCACAACAGTTGACAACAAAAGGGACCCAATATCTCTGAAACAAGACTGACCTGGAGGTTAATGGCCTTTCGTTGAACGTCCTTAGGTAGCAACGGATGTTGTGGGTACTTTTCTTCCAAATACTGTAGAATATGACAAGAGCCTGATGAATACTTAATGCATAACCGACGCAGATTAAGCAAATCGGCAAAAAAAAATCAGGCATACTGACCAATAAAATGGCAAATGAATCAGAAATAGCTATGTCCCCATCCACAAGCACCGGCATAGCCGATAGGATTGAGCTTTCTAAACTCTGCCACACAAATTCCCATCAATACAACATCAATTCCAAACAGATACACACATACATACATATATATAGACATAATTTCAAAGTGTGAGGACTGACCAGGAGTGAACTGTTCTCCTTTCAACAAGTTTACAGCCTTGTACTCGTATTTGAGTCCTACACATACATAAATAATAAGATGAAGTTCGGGTTTCAGATACTAATAATGAATTTCATGTTGGAAGAAGTAAAACTTTGATGGGGAAAGAGGAAACCTTTGAGGTTGAGGGCGATTCGGACACGGTAAGAGCAAGAGCTCCTGAAGTAGGAATACAGTTTCAGTTGTTGATCACCCATGTCCGCCTAAACAAACACAACACTTTCACTCTCAGTTTCAAGTTTAAACCCAAAACTCAATTTTAACGTAGGAAGATAAATTTGTACAAGTACTTAAGAAATGAAATAGCAGGCTCTGAGAACTTGACTCACAGTAAGAGATAATCGGATCAAAGGTTGGAGCAAAATCGCAAATGCCGGCTTTTGGCTTCTTTGGGTTGACACACAGCTCCCGATATTTAGAGTTAAATAGTATCCACGTCCGAGGAGGGGGTTTTTATCTATATTTACATTTCAAGAGCTGCTGATGATGAGGTAAAAATCAGGTTTTTTACCGATAGTTTGAGTCGAAATGTGAGGAGCAGTAGCATTACATATTTAGTTATTTACATGTAATTGTTGTTAAGTTTTACTTACTAATGTAATTGAGGGTTAAGTTTTTTTTTTTTTTTTAAATGTTATTGAGGGTTAGTAGCCTTATCACAAAGCCTTTTGGTGTACTATTTCAATTTTTTTGTGCTCTCTTGTTCGTTATAATTTATAAGCTATGTATATACGTTGAGTTGTGGAAAAAATTCACAGTACATATACTTTTGGGAAAAGCAGAAAAAGTTAATAATATTTTATTATTGAAGGTCACTATTAGGCTTAATAGTCAAAATGCACCCTGAATTTGTCTTAAATTGTCAATTTGCACTCCGAACTTGTAATTACGAAATTTTGCCTCCTCAACTTGTTAAAAATTGCCGATTTGCACCTCATCCGTCAAATCTAACGGCTTCCATCCAATTAAGAGTCACATGCCTTGCACATGAGGAGTATTTTCGTTATTTTATATTTATTTCATTTTATTAATAAAAATACACAAGAAATTTATTTTTGTACAAAATTTTCTACAATTATATCATTGAATTTATGATCTAAAGACTACTTTTGTTGAGATATTTGAGTTCTTTAGTCTTAGCTAAATTATATCATGAGTCTTATTAATTAAAATAGTGGTTTGACAATTCAATTTTAGTTATCCACATAATTTTTCTTATTGACAAATTATATCACGTAAGGTATGCGTTATTTTGAAGAAAAAAAATATATATTATGAGTAAGTTGTACAAAAAGTAAATTCCTTGTGTAATTTATGTAAAAAACGAAATAAATATAAAATAACGAAAATATCCCTCATGTGCTAGGCATGTGACTCTTAATTGGATGGAAACTATTAGATTTGATGGAGAGGGTGCAAATCGGCAGTTTTCGATAAGTTAAGGAGGTAAAATTTCGCAATTACAAGTTCGGGGTGTAAATTGACAATTTGAGCCAAGTTCAGGGTGCATTCTGGCTATTATGCCGTTACTATTATGTTGAGTGGCACTAACACTATTTTAGGTCATTACACTACTGTTGATCAATAAACTTGTTGGGATCAGTCGTTGTTGATGTGATACTTTGATTTATTTTGTGAACATGCTTTATTAACTTCTTTATTTTTAGTTTAATCAGTTTTGTGTTCTAGGAGAAAAGGAATAGATGCAAAGCGTAGTTTTATTGATTGATAAGGAGACTTTTATATATACATTACATCAAGTATCCTGAACAATCAGGGATTCCCTATTAACTAAGGTAACTACTAATATAGTCTAATTAGGTCAAGACACACATAGGAAGTTACAGAATTATCATTCCTTGAACACTTCCCCTTGTGTCGCGTATCTAATGTGACACGGTGCATAATATGTTGCCTCGCTAAAACTTTGCCAAGCAAAACAAAACCACTTAGGTAAAAAATAAAAAGCTTGGTCGAAGGGAAAAGAGCACAACGCACTAACTACAATTGAAGATTACATGTGAGGTAGACTCCCCCTGATGTCTACAAGACAATTCCCCCTGATTGGTAACCCAATATCGGAGTTAAGATAAATGGCGTATACAAACGCTCCTCACAAGCTTCAAAAGTAGGCGTGGTCAATGATCGAGTCATTGAATACGGCCATATTATCCTTGTATTAGACCATTTATACTTAGCTTTACTTGGTCTTAAGGAAGAAGGTTGCTTAACAACTCAAAACTAGAGTTCGCGTTGAAAAACAGATTCACGTGCAGCATGACCTACGTGTACTTAAATAGTCATAACTCCTTCGATACAATAGGTATAAATGAACTGTAAAACGTTCTAGAAACTAGACACCCATATCTTTCTAGTGATATAAAGTAGATAATATGGTTCATCCGAAGCTAATCACAAAGCTCCATCGAATGTGACTGATATGCAAATTACCGGACATATTCGTCCTATTTTGCTAAAACAGCCATAACTCACTCAATATGATAGCTATGATCAAATGATTGGTGTTTATGGAAATTAGTCACATAGACCTTTCCAACAGTACCAGTTTCTCCATTTTCCAATGAGTAGGCTGTCTTATAAGTCTCGGGAAAGTCGACATACAGAACCAGATAGATTCTGGAATTGCCTATTGATGTGTCTTTCATGATGGGATCGAATGAGCCTAAACTTTTCTCTCATGAAAGAAAGTACCGCCATATACCATGGCATTGTGTGGGCACATCTAGCCATTACCTTAGCTTTATAAATTTATAGCGAATGATATATCATGTCGAGCATATTAAGACAAGTACATGATTACGTACATGGTACTTAGATGGAGAGTTTCATCTCCCAAGACTTCTCATCATATGGACGTAACAAGTCTTCTCAAGATAACGACTAATCATGGGATACATATAAGCTTTGGTTTAACATCATTTAGATAGCCATAAGCCGATTGATGAATAGGTTCATCACTAATGGTTCTCACTCTCGAGACCAAGTATTCCCAAGATCCTTTCATTCTTAACGTCGGATTAGTGATATCTCAATCACAATTCATCCGGAGTTCACACGCAAATAAGCATGATTCTTTACATTTCATCTTCAATCAAGTAGTTGTTCAACCGCGTTGTACAACATTCAACCAGAAGATTTGAACCCATATAGAGAACATCCTAATCTGATAGCATACACACTTCAAGGTTTTTGCTTACTTGACTTGGGTGAAAACTTATCCGTTCATGATATTTATGTACATCTCTTTACTTAGTCCCAATAGAGATGATTCATAATCTGCATGTTCAGTTTTTCGGAACTACCTAACTGACAAGGTAATGGAGTGTGATATGACTCCATTACGAGAGCATATGTCATCGTAGTCGATTCTAAGACGTTTGTGAGAGACCTTGCACCATAAGGTGAGTCTAGGATTTTTTTTCTCACTACGCTTTCCATCAAAGATTATTGATAGGGTTTACACTTACGATGTCGGCATCACCTGACCAATGGCCTATCTCTTTGTTTAAACTGGATCGCATATCTTTCCGTGTAGGCCAATTCACAACGTTGGTATTTGCTTCAACGAAGTGAGTGTGTTCGATATCTAACTCATATACCACGTCCTCATGTACACTAATGTAATTCGCATTTGTAGAGATTTCTACATGGATTAGCTTCTCATTGAGGCGCCCCCCCCAATGATGACCCTAATCTAGAAAATCCATGAGACGAATGAGTTGTCATTGATCCAAGGATCAAGTTGTGTCATACTCGCATTCAGCGAGTATATATCGAACTAAGTGCCCTCTCTACACTTCTTGTGAGAGTCACGTTCTAGTAACACCATCTACCACTATTGTGGAGTCACCATGTCATCATTTATGAATGACAATATGTCCATTGATTTGGACATCAATCCTTACAGGCATGTTGATACAAGAGTACTATTCCGATCTTTTCCTTGAAAGACCAATAGTTTGCTCTTTGCAGCATGTATATCAAATCTCGTCACTTTGATTTATGGGACTTTGAAAACATGATGAGGCACAGTGGGGACAAACCACGACAATGTCAAGTCGTTCTACTTGAACAAACTTGTTCTTTTCTCCCCCTAACGACAGGGAGACTGGCTCATAAAAAAGTGACATATACGAAATCGCCTGTTAAGGTTTCTATATAGCGGACTATAGGTGGAAGCTTATGTCTTATTCAAAAACGTTATTCATAATCAAATAACCCATCATTAGGCGCTTGTGGTGGCGCAATATGACACATAAAGTATGTGGACGATAAAGGGTATTGATCGTTAACACTTATACGTTAACAAGATGCATTCCGTTATAAAATGTAACATGCATATACACTTTCTGAAACATTTCACTAAGTTCCGGGATAAAAAATGCCACCAAATTTTAACAGTAGGTATGCACGTGTGTTAGGATTCCAACGCCGCCGGCTTCATTGCCGGAACCAGCCGGAAACACACCGACCGGTTGAAAAGTCTCCAGAGGTCAGTGAACATTTGTGACAAGCGGTTCAGCACCTTCTAGGTGTCCAATTGCTCTGAAATGTTATGAGAAGGTAGCCATGGATGTTAGGAATCGGTGGACCAAATTTCACCTCAAGAACCGGCTTAAAAGTAGGTGAACCGGTCCTCACAATGACGAGTCCGCGAGCTGAAAAACCTGAAATTTTAGGTTTTTGCTACTTTTCAATCATTGTGAAGGTGTTTCATAACAACTAAGTGTTATGCCTTGAGTTTTAACTATTATGTATAACACCATAGTATCATTGTGTCTCAAATTGAACCATGATAGGGCATTAAGGCTATCATCTTATGTATCATTATCTTTAGCGTAGGAGAGCGTTACTCTGAAACTTTGCTTAAAGATTAGGCTTCCATATCATGAGCATAGCTAATGAAAGATCATGAGAGGGGCATCATATGTAGTATTAAATGCATAGATGGTGCTTCCATTGACTTGGAGGAAGACTTGAGTGACGTTAATGTCATCTTTAAGCCTTGAGTGATCGATGAGTCGCCGCAGCGAGCATCAAGCAATAATAACCCTACAATCGTTAGTAGTATAGAATAAGTAGGGATCGTTCTAAGCCGGGGATTAAGGGTACCTGAAACATGAAATTGTTAGTCAAAATATTCACAAAAATATATATCGAAAATCATCAAAACATGGGGGAATTGGTGTCGGCAGCTAGGCTGCCCTAAACTAGGGTATGGCACACAAACAAAAATAATTATGAAACATGAAACATAAAAATCCTAGGGTCGGCAGCCTATTGCTAGCTGCCTCTAACTAACACATGTAATAAAAGCTGAAAAAGTCCTAAATTACTATATACAAGTTTGGTCGACATTCTTCCACAAATTACTAGCACAAAAGCACTCAAAACACATAGCAAATTGATAAGACAAGACACGGCAAAAGCACACAATATCCTAGACTCAACTTAGTTCCAACCCAACTAGGGCCTCAGCGATTATCTAAGTTGTTTCAGACTTCACGAAGGTATTTAGAATTAGCTCAGCGCATAACCCTAATATTTAGCTAACCGATTATAGACACTCAGCGTAGAAGATAATCAATTAACCAATGAAGTACGAAATCGTTTTAATTGGAAACACATCAATCAAGCAAGGCGTCACCACTTCTTATTAACATGCATAGTCGTTTAAACCACTCTAAATCCTATTTAAATTGACAGATATAAGACCAATACTTAAAACATACCGCGAATATGCTAAGTACCAATCTTTGAGGCACACGGATTTAAAGACTAAACCAAGACCGAATTACTAGAATCAAAGTGAACATGCTTGCCTATCTAATCCTATCTCTTTACTTCATATTTTCATTACAAATTAGCATGCAATTCGAAGCTTATCTTTGAAATTCTTTATTAATACCATAAGAATTAAATTAACATGCATCATTATAAAACCAAATTCACAATCGTTTTTCACATAGACATGAAAACATAATAACCAAACATACATATGAGATTCATAGACAAAACTACACATAACTACATAAAAACTATTACAAACCAAGAGTAGGGAGTAGATCACACTTTTGCAGACACCTTTGATGGCTTCAAGTCGTGTGGATCCAATGGAATGAGGTTCGGTGGCGGCTGGATGAAGGGTGGAGAATTGGCAGGATTTTATGGTGTTGGTGATGGTTTTTGGTTTGTGTTTTTATGTAGGATCTTTGGCTGAAAATTGGTAGAGCCTTGGCTAGGGTTTTTGCTTTTTTTGAATGTGACCCATTTTTCTGTGTAAAAGTTGGCTATTTATAGAGAAAAAAAAACTAGGTATTGCCGGCTGCCCTATAGCATAAGGAAATCAGAAAACCAAGTGGATTAAGGATTTGAAACCTTCCTTTCATAGTTCAATTAGGTTTTCTTTTTCTGAATTTTTTCTTCAAGGCTTGGGCTTCACAACTTCATGGACTTCTTGAATAATCTTTGGACTTCATTTGATAGGCTTTGATCCAGCAAAAATTATCCCAACCCTGCCAGCAGGCATTGCCGGCAGCTTAGCAGTCCGATCGGCAACCTTCTCCTGGCTTGACTAGGAGATGCAATTTTCTTCAATTTGCCTTCATTGCTTCAGCTAGGTGTCATCCTCTAACCTTCCTTAAGCTGAGACCATCATCACATATGCATTTGTACACCATCTGGTCCATCAAAAACAGAAATCGCAAAAAGGAGGCAGTAGGTTCCTGGAATCGGCATAACAGACGTTGTTGTAGTAAATCCGGATTATCTCCCTCCTCGGAGCTCCGATTGATGCGATTCCAAGTCTCAGCTAAACTAGACACACATAGCTACTTCCGTATAAAACAGTTCAATCAAATTCCTTGTGAGTCGTCGGGAATGATGTTTCGAAGTTGGGACACAGTCCTAGGAAAATCCTGGAAGTCCCTGGAAAATCCTGGAAGTCCCTGGTGATCTTTGCTCGGACTGCCAAGTTGTAGCCATCTTTTGGGTGACTTCCCAAACTCCAATTGATCTGAAATATTAACACAACATTCCTCAGTATATGAATAATAAGCACACCAAATTTCATCAAATTCGGACAAGGATAGATCGCATTTTTACATATCTCAAAATCACGAAAAAGACACATTTTGCATTATTTTCCAGAATTCTTATACTTAGTCATTTTTCAGATTCTTAGCCAACTTTTTGCCAAACTGTACCAAATTAACATTAAACTAAATTATGACTCTATCTTAGACAAATAAGGGTTAAACAAAGCATAAATGAGAGCATAAGCATGTAATATCGTCGCACATTGTGCTCCTATCATTGAGCGTTGCTCATGACGCTACCAAATATTCTTTTGGTAATCTTTGATCCCAATAGCTTTTGTGCTCAAAAGAAACGATGTCCATGACTTGCATATGGATCATTAAAACATGTCCAAAATTTCGGACGATGTATGGAAGAGTCTACATGAGTCGCCAATTCAAAGAATCTGAATCATAGTATACGTGAAATACATTCACAATATTGACTCATAAGTTGTGCGCATTCATTAGAAGCGATACATAAGAAATTTCTTCAATTTTCACAATGAGTTTCAAGGTGATAAACGTTGGTACCAATATCTTTAAGTGGTGAGCAAGGTTCGATGAAGATTAGCTACACACTCAATGTCTCTATATAAGAGTGTAGAGACGAGGTTTTATGCCAAGTCATATAAACCAGAATATATACTTAATTCCTATAGAGTGTGCAACATGGCGTGTAGTATCATAAGATAAAACATAGGCATGCTTAAAGGCGCATTAAACACATCCGTTAACTCTAAAAAATAGAGTCGGAAAACAACCAAAATGAGCCAACATCGATCACTACCAGAAAAAAAGCTTTTCCCGACGAAATTAAAAAAAAACGGCCGACGAATTAAAATTTTCGTTGGTACTTCCAACGAATAGCCGACGATTTTATTTTTCGTCGGTGGAAAAATAAAATCGTCGGCCATAGTTTAACCATAGCCGACGATACTGTTTTTTCGTTGGTATAAACAAAAAACGTCGGCTATATTCATATTTCAGTCGACGATTTGGATTTTCGTCGGCCTTTCTCTGAAACATTAGCCGACGAAAACTTTTGAAATTTTGGCTGACGAAATTGACATTTTCGTCGCCTATAAGTCTATATATTTTCAGATCTAGACAGCAGCTACTCATTTAAAAAAAAAACGAAAAAAAACGGGAGAAAGAGTGAAAAATCTGTGGGTATTGTTGAAATTTGTCCTCTCTTACATTGTGGAGCTATATATAGGTACGTATATGTGTATATATGTTGATTTTGAGTTTTAGTTGAGTTGATTTTGAGTTTTAGTGATTTTGATTTAGTAAGTGATTTTTTGTTTTGTTGTTGTTTTAGTGTTAGAATGTATGTATATATGTTGATTTTGAGTTGTAGTTGAGTTGATTTTAAGTTAGAGTTTAATTATGTGTTTTAATTTGATGTTATTTTAATTAGTGTTAAAATATATATATATATATATATATATATATATGTGTGTGTGTGTGGAGTTTAATTATATATATATATATATATATATATATATGTTAATTAATGGTTGTTGATAGTGTAATTAACTTAAATAATGGTTGATATATAGTGTAACTTAAATAATGGTTGTTAATGGTATATATATATATGAGTTGATGTTGATAATAATATATATTGTAATGTAATTAATTATTAAGGATTTATATATATATATATATATATGTTAATTAATTTTTTATTAATTAAAGTTATATATATATATATATATATATATATAAATTATTTTCAGCCTATATATGGATCCGGATAAGAGTTGGATTTCGCTTCCGAGGCATGACCAACGATACACTACATGAGTTGTGAAGTTTTTGCAGTTCGTCGAGGAAAATGCAAACGGGAATGAATACCATTATTGCCCGTGCAATAAATGTAGGTGTCGCAGTGATATGTGTCGATTTCCGATTAGGACAGTATGGGAGCACCTAAAGAGTAATGAGTTTTGGCCGAAGTACACACGTTGGATATATCACGGTGAGCCATCATTAGATGGATCGCATGATCATGGGCAGTTTTTTTTTAGGCGGGCAGTAGTAGTACATCCAACGATCCAACAATGGCATTCAGTTGTGTTTCCTTTTGAAAGCGGTGTACGTGGGGAACAATATATGCATGACCCGGTGCAGCCCTTCCCACAAGTTGTCAACACTGCTGCCATTGACAAGTACAACAAACTGATTGCATTGCAACAGACCCCTGTGTCTTCAAGTTCTAAGAAGACAGTTCTTGAAAGTGTGATGGAGGTAATGAGGATTAAAGTCGAGACAAAATCGACTATCAGGCAAGTGGATGAATATCTACAGTACACTTCTTCGTTGTTGGAGGAGGGTCATCGTAATCCTACCAATCACCGTAAGGTCCGAAGTATCCTCAAAGATCTAGGGCTTTCCTATATTAAGATCCATGCATGCGCATTTGACTGCGTTCTCTTCTGAGTTAAAGATGCAGAAGGGAATGACCTTGCTAGCCTTGACGCATGTCCGATATGTCATTCTGACCGATATAAGTTGACGGGAGCAGGCAATAGGAAACCTGTGAAAGTGCTTCAGTATTTTCCGTTGAGAGATAGGTTTGAGCGGTTGTACATGTCAGAAACCACCGCAAAAGCTATGAGATGGCACGGTGAGCGGGACTTGGGAGACGCAGATATCATGACACACATCTCTAACGGAGCGGCTTGGAAGCATATAAACAATGAGTTTCCTCATTTTGCGTCAGATGTCAGAAACGTCAAGCTCGGGCTCTCAACCGACGGGTTCAACCCTTTCGGCACCATGAGTCTTTCATACAGTATATGGCCGGTGATTTTGGTACCTTACAACCTTCCTCCGTAGATGTGCATGAAGAAGGAATATAATATGTTGACGTTGTTGATTCTGGGGCCTGGTTACCCAGGGAAATGTCTCGATGTGTATATGAGACCATTGATTGAAGAGCTTAAGGTATTGTGGGACGTTGGTCATCCCACTTTAGACAAGTACGAGGAGGAGACATTCCAAATGCATGTCATGGTTATTGGTACCATCAATGATTTTCCTGCTTATGGGATGTTGTCGGGCAGCGTTGTTAGGGGATACAAGGCTTGTCCAGAGTGCCTCAGCGATTATGGGAGCACCCCTCATTGCAACAAGATATGTAGAATGGGTCATCGTGTGTTCCTTCCGGCGAATCACCACTGGCGTTACGAGTCCGCCGCATTTGATGGAACCGAAGAACACAGTGGTCCTCCCAGAAGATGGACGGGAAGAGAAATTTTAGCAGTGCTTAATGAGTACGATTTTGGGCCCCTCAGCAATCATCTCGATATTGTAGCGGAAATACCTGAAAGACCTGAGGAGTACAAATTCTGGACACATAAGAGCATATTGTGGGAACTCCCGTACTGGTGTGAGTTGTTGATCCGTCACTTCCTAGACGTTATGCACATAGAAAAAAATGTTTCTGAAAGTGTGGTGGGCATAACGCTGAACTTGGAGGGGAAGACGAAAGACGGTCCTAAGGCTCGCACTGATCTGCAAAACATGAATATCAGAAAACAACTATGGTTGAAACAAGGGAAGAGAAAAATGCCTCAATTCAAGCTCCTTACACCGTCAAGCCTGAGCATAAATCAGAAATTTTCCATTGGATAAGTCAGGCCAAGTATCCTTCAGGTTTTGCTGGAAATATAGCCAAGTGTGTGAACAGACAATTCAACAATCTTTACGGGTTGAAAAGTCATGACAATCATATCCTGCTACAACGTCTCTTCCCTGTTTTCATTCGACCGTTCCTTCCTCGTCACGTTGTGGAGCCGTTAGTAGCGTTGGCAAGATTTTTCCAGAAGGTATACACACGGGAAGTGAGAAAATATGACCTCCGGGAAATGCAACAAGACATCGTTCATATCATGTGTAAATTTGAGATGATATTTCCTCCAAATTTTTTCGACA
Organism: Potentilla sterilis; assembly: GCA_963682095.1. Lineage (NCBI taxonomy): Eukaryota > Viridiplantae > Streptophyta > Magnoliopsida > Rosales > Rosaceae > Potentilla > Potentilla sterilis. The sequence continues at coordinate 23,268,007 of OY821760.1, forward strand.
TCATACCTCACCTCATGATCCATCTTCCTCGGCAGTTGTTGCTTACTGGTCCTGTGCACTTCACTTGGATGTATCCGATGGAAAGGTACGTATTTTACACCTTATGTTAATTTCCTCATCAATATATGTGATTTAGTATTAATGTATTATCATAACACTTTAAAAACTTGATTTATAGGCAACTTGGACAATACGGTGATTTTGTCCAAAACAGATCCGCACCTGAAGGATGTATAGCTGAATCATATATTGCGCACGAGTGCGTCACCTGCATGAAGCTGTATGTAGGAGCGTTACAGGAAAGCATATCGGAAGATGTACCTTCACAGTTCAATCTTTCCATACTCTCCGACGATGTTGTACTCGGTGGAAAAATGTCAGTTTCCTACAAGTTGAAAGATTATGAGGTAGCCATTGCACATTGGTGAGTACTAATTAACTGTTTAGAAGTTCAGTTTTGGAAGAACATGCATCTAAACTGTGAACAAGTAGGAGGTGATCTCGATTACCACCACCGGACATTCGCAGAGTATTTCGGCCGCTGGGTACATAACTTTAACATTATTCTATACTTATTTATATATTATTGTGTATAATTATTCATATTTATAGTTGATTCTGATGGTTGCAGATGGACCTTATTAAAAATGATAATCACCCAAATTGGTCGCACGAACTCAGACTTCTAGAGATGAAGCCGGTCTATTCAAAAGTTTATGTGATGTGCAAGGTGAATGGTGTGTTATTTCGATGTGAAGAGAGAGACATCAGACTGAAAACAGAAAATTCAGGAGTTATGGCACATGGTGGGGATGATGGAGTTGACTATTACGGTGTTCTCCATTCAGTTGTGGAACTGCATTATGGGGAAGGCATGAAAGGCAAAAGCAAAGGCTTATGGGGCTGAGGCTTGATGTTGAAGTCGAGGTCATGCGAGTTGCTGATGGTTAGCTGAGGCTGAAACTAAGGCTTACTGAGGCATAAAGCAAGGACCTGACGAGGGCATGTCGAGGACGAAGCCAAGGCGTGTGCATGGGCTTATAGGGCCGAGAGGGCTGCGGGCCGGGCCGTGTGCAGGCCAACGCCGAGGCTGAGACTGGGGCATGGCTAGGCGGGCCATGCCCGTGCCAAGGTCTGGAGACCGAGGAGTGCGGCAGCATGTGGTTGTGGCGGAGCTGTTGGCCAAGCGATGTGTAAGCCAAGCCAAGGTCGAAACCGAGGCTAGGCAAGGCAAGCTTTGGTGTGCGCAAATGTGCCGAAGCCGAGGCCAGGCAATGCGCATGCATTCGCCCATGTACGCAAGCATGTCTAGTTGTTTCTTGACGAGCATAGGCTCGTTTATCTTTGTGATATTTGAGTTAATATCACCAATTAGATTGGTGAACTCAAATCAACATGTCATGTAAATGTGTAATGTGATTCATTGCATTCACATATAACTTTTTAGGGAATCGAACCATGTATGCATCAAAATGCCAACGGTTACATCGAACTCTGGACCATAAAGAGTGTATCGACTAAGTAGCATTAGTCACACATGTGAGGTGTATGCTTTCACAAAATAAACGGATTTGTAGTTACTTTGACTATGAAATTGAAAAATCCGTAATCATGAGGATATACTCTCATCTTCTTCCATGTATCTCTTGTATACATTGACCATATGATTGCATTATTTGCAATTATTGAACCGATGTAGAACCATATCAATGACATGATTCTTTTTTTTTTTCAATGACCCTTTTTTTTCTTTCTTTATGACATGGGGGTTTCGAGGCGTAGCCTCCCCCTCTTTTTCTCAACGTGCGACATGAATTTCGTCACTTTTATTTTCAATGTCATTGTAGGGCGCATTTTGCAGTCAATTTCTTTTTCTCAAAAGAATAAGAGGGAAGGTATTGAATTTAGGTTGAGACCAAGATTATGGTAACTCAATTCAATATTTGTTGTGACAATTTCCATCACATATCGATGTTATAGAGACAATTTCCGTCGCACATCATGAGTTTGTCCCCTTTGTGACTCCCTTAGGATCATCACAAGCATCGACAATATTATGTCGAAATCGTGATAAAATAGTCACGAAGAGTTGTGGTTCACAGTGACATCACAGCCACAAGCACAACTTTGGACGGTAACATCACAGTTACCCCTGAAATACTGTGATACGCTGGGGTGGGTGGGGCCCCTATGTATCGTCCCGAGAAGCAGAAGAATCGGGATGATGTAGCAGGGAGTTTGAAAGTCCTGGAAAAGACAAAAGTTCCAACAAATTAAATTGCAGAAAGCATGAACTTTAATAAAATCTTACTTGTTTGTTCACCAATGAACTGCAGTTAATAAAAATTGCTCTTGGACTCGGTTCTGATCCGTTTTTGCCTGGGTCGGGTCAAAGGATCCGGGTTGAAAACAGGGTCTGCATCTTCTGTAGACGGGTCGGGTCGACTAGCCTGGGCGACAAAACCGGGTCGAGCCGATTTGTCGGCGTCGTCTGGTTGCAAGCGCTAGGGTAGGCGAATCACTCCACGTTGATCGACGCTCCACGTCGATGCTGCGAGGCGACGACGACGCTGGGCTTCTTCGAAGATGGAAACGGAGGCTGCGTCGACTAGGCTGGGACGCGCTAGGGATTCGTCCGAACGGCGAGGAGGGCGGCCGGATTTGGAACTACACGGGGCCGAGGCGTCGTCTCTGGATTGCGTCGCGGCAGGGAGGCGACGAGGGAGGACGCTGTTGAGGTAGAGGGGCGGAGAAACATCGATGGGTGCCCATAGCAAATTTCTGGGTGCCCTGAGCAACTTCATCCTCTGCCGACAAATCTTTCGTCTGCAGAGTTCGATAGGCTTAACTTTTACCAACAAAGGGGTTGTCGGGAAAAGAGTTTCTGGGACTTCTTTGCTTTCTTCCGATGAAGGGTTGTCGGCGGAAGGGAATTTCTTGGGGGGGGTCTTCTTTGCCGACAACAAAAGAGCATTTAGGGTTTCTAAATATTTTTTTTTTTTTTTTCAGATTGGAACCCTAGGGTTTATGAAATTTTCAGGGCTATTAGACGAAAGCTAGAGCCACGTGCTGATAACTTGTTCTAGGAGAAAAGGAATAGATGTAAAGCGTAGTTTTATTGATTGATAAGGAGGCCTTTATATATGCATGACATCAAGTATCCCGAACAATCAGGGATTCCCTATCAACTAAGATAACTACTAATCTAGTCTAATTAGGTCAAGACACATATAGAAAGTTACAGAATTATCTTTCCTTGAACATTTTGAACCTTATGAGAACGAAAGTGATAATCCTATTGAGACACAGCAACATGCAAAATAGTCTGATGGCTAAGAGGTTGAGAGCAAGATGGCTGGGTAGTAAGTAAATTCCTACTAAGGGGTAACATTTGCAATTGGTAGCTTTTCAAGTATAAGAGTGAAGAAACCTACAAGATTTGAGGGAGGAAGGCTGTTTTTGATTGACAAAAAAGAGGGAGGGTAAAAAACCGGGGAGTAGGGTAAAATAGAACATAACCTTTGCTAGTGGTAATATGGGTAATTTTGTACTTGAAAAATAAGCAGAGTGTTCAAGGAGAAATTATAATAGGGAGAACTTCTACTTTATTCATTGATAAGGAGGCTTTTATATAGGCATTACAATAAGTATTCCGATAAATCAGGGATTCCCTATCTATTACATAATCATCTAATCTAGTCTAATTAGGTCAAGACACATCCAGGAAGTTACGGAAATAACCTTCCTACAACACTCCCCCTTGTGTCGAGCGCCTAATGTCTTCATGGTGCTTACCATGTTGCCTCACTAAAACCTTGCCAGCAAAACAAAAACCTCTTGGGCAAAAATAAAATGCATGGACGAAGGGAAAAGAGCACAATGCACCAATTATTATACTTGTGATTGACATGTGATGTAGACTCCCCCTGATGTCTAACAAACTTAGAGCTCTGATAACTGGCGCATGCCAATGCTCTTCACATGTTTCACAAACATAGATTTTCTCAAAGACTTGGTAAACAAATCTGCAACATTCGCATCTGAACTCACTTGATTAACTTGGATGTTCAGGAATTTCTGTTGTTGCACATTATACAAGAACTATGCGGGTCAGAGAGATACCCAGCATCTACAAAACCAACTAACACATTGTTGGGAGTCTTTGGATAAGGGAGACGACCATTGAAGGACGAAGAATGGCCGAAATCATCACCTATGCCGGTCTCCACGTCGCCGGTGCCGGCGGCAGTTCCGTGGCGTACAGCGGTCCTGCCGGGGCTGCCGGTGGCGTTGGTGTGAGGATGACTGGTGGTGGAAACCTCTCTGGTGTTAAAGGGGTAGAACAAACTCAAGTCAATGGAACCTTTCAGATGTTTAACACCATTCCAATGACGATGCGTAGGCGCTGAGTTAAATCTAGCTAATAAGTTCACAACGAAAGCGATGTATGGTCTAATATATTGTGCTTAATACAATAGCGCCCCAATTGCACTAAGATACATGTATTTAGCTCCAAGCATCTCTTCATCATCCTCTTTACGACGGAATGGATTCTTGTGTATAGACTTTGTCTTTCTTATGAACACGCATAGGCATAAATCATTGTTCTTGTATCCCTTCCCAATCAAGTATTACAACAGACGTTACAATCTAGTTGCACAATGACTTTGTGGTTTAAAGTCACTTGATCGAGGCATTAGAAGTCCTTCAAACACTTTCGTGTATATATCTTCATCTATATCCCCATATAGGTATACATTAACCACATTCATAAACTGCAAACTTCAGTTTTTGGGACACTACTAAACTGATTAAGTAGCGGAAAGTAATGATGTCCATTACGAGAGAATACATCTCATCGTAGTCAATACCAGGTCGTTGAGAGAAACATTGCGTCATGAGTCCTGCTTTATACCGCATGATCTCATTCTCTCATTACGCTTACGAACAAAGACTCTCTTATGTCCAACAGGTTTAACGTCTTTCCGGAACTTAACAGATCCCAAAACTTGCCTTTTATTTAACGAGTCTAGTTCTGCCTGTATTGCTTCTTTCCACTTCGGCCAATACATTATTCGTTGACACTCTGCAACGGAATAAGCGATTACATCATCAACATACGTGGAATTTTATCCACAGAATACACATGCGCACTTGTGTAATTGAGATTTATGTGTACTCTGACATCAACAAAGGTTCTATGGCGTCCCACAGAAAACACATAGTTGATCATGGACATAATTATAGTCAGAGACAATCTCATTGATGATGAGCGGATTAATTTGTGCCATCACAACTCGCTTCTTTCGAGATTTTAAATCTCGAGAATTAAACAGTCTCCCCCTCTTCTTGGTGGGAGCCGAGGCCGAAGCTGATGCCCCTTCAAAGTCCATCAGTGGCACCGTTGCAATCCGATTCAACAACAGTGACGCCACGGCGTACGATAGCGCCGCCGCCGGCGTCACCCTCTCCTGAAGGTATGCCAATGACACTAGGTCTTAGGGCAGCCGAACCGATCCCATATGATCAGATCTTCAACCTTACAGGCACATTTGCAGTATGTATGTGCGATCTCGTCACTTTCTAACTCACTTTGAGTAGTGCGGGGATCATGATGAGACAAATCGTTGGGGGCACACCATGTCAATTCCTGACGTTCATTCGGAATGTGAGTATTCCTATCTCCCCCTAACGGCGGGAAGTGTGTCTCGTCAAAGTGACAATCTGCGAAATGCGCAGTAAAGAGATCTACGGTGGATGGTAGCAGATTATTGTTGGGGATTCACATCCAACATATACCTAAACGTCTTTGTAGACCCATCTGTGTACGCAGAAGAGGCGTAATAGATAAACAACACAACTGAAAGTACGTAAGTGCGCAATATTGGGTTTATAACCAGTAACCAGCTGGTATGCACTACACGTCTGGTTGGCATTGGGTCTGAAACGAATAAGCATAGCTGCATGCAGTATTACATATCCCCATGCAGAAACTGGCAATTGGTTCCAATAACCAAAAGCCCTAGCTAATAGCCGGAGTTGCTGAAGAGTGGCTTATGCAAGGCAGTTCTGAGAAAGAACATGAGAAACGGGATGTTCAACTTCAATCCCTATGGATATGCAATAATCATCGAATGTCTTGGAGTTAAACTCTCTAACATTATCCAACCTAATAGATTTAATAGGATGGTCAGGGTGGTGAGCCCTTAACTTGATGATTTAAGCTAAAAGCTTGGCAAATGCAGCTTGTGGACAGCAAATCGACGTGACCAACGCGTCGATGCATCAACCAGCACCTTAGAATACACAAAGGGTCCGCATTCTGGTTGATAGGTCCACACATATCATCTTGGATTTGTTGTAAGAATGGTTTCTTTTGTGTCCATAACAAAGGAAAACAATGGATTCATCTTTGCTAGTATACAAGCTTTGCAATAAGAGCATTATGCATCTTAAAATACAAATTCGCGCTGAAAATCAGATTCATGCGCAGTATGACCTTTATATACTAAAATGGTTATAACTTCTTCATTACAGAAGGTATCGACAAACCGTAAAATGATTTGGAAACTAGACATCGGTAGCTTTCCATTGATATAAAGTACACAATATAGTTCGAACCGAGCTGATCACAAAGCTCTGTCGAAGTTGATAGATCTATAGATTTCCGGACAGATCCGTCCTACATTGCCGAAACGGCCATAAGTCACTTAATGTGATAGCTATGATCAGACGGTCAGTGTCTCTGGAAATTATACACATAGACCTTCCATCAGTATAAAATATACCATTTTTGAATGAGTGAGCTATGATTTATAGGTCATGCAATATCAAAACTTGTATGAGTTACAAGATCCAATAACCAGAATTGGAATGAGGTATTCTCATTGAATCTGACTCAACTTCTTCTCTAGAATGATTCATTAGAGGAAATACACAAGTAATTGTTACCATTCTCATATACTCAAGTGATAACATATGACAATCAGGTTTTGGAAAACACAGCAAGATTCGATTTTTTCTTGGTGCATAGAATACGTGCAATGACATCGATAACTGTACCATTAGGTAACGTAAAGTTAATGAATCCACGCTCTTTAACAACCGGCGAGGTTCTAATCGATATAGTCATTGATCATCTATATTGCACATAATACTTAAACGACTGCCTCTCCCTTAGGATAGTGTGGGTTGTCCCACTATCAGCTAGACACTCAACTTCACCGCGAGACATCTAAATAGATGAAAAACTATGGGTGGTTTTCTCACGGGACACAGTCTAATCACTACCCCGTAGGATAGAGAAAGAAAAGGGGATGAAATCCCATCGAGTGTATCACATGGCATTTGGACTTTATAACTTCGACTAAAGTCGGAAAGTGCAAGGTTGAATGTTACATAACCGAGCAATTATCATCAGAAAACAAAACGAAGCTGAGGCTTCGCACATTGTGGTGTTGAACACCTTTGGTGACCGGAAGAATGGAGGCTTAGCCTCCTAGGATCGGTGCTAAGCACCTCTCGGGCGGCTATGGAACCGAGGCCGAAGCCTCCTTGAAAGCACGGTGCCGTGGCACCTTTGTGCTGCTAAAGCCTCGGTATCATCACCATGAGGCCGATGTCGGCCACTAGGCTTGTGACGTCGAGCCTAGCTCCAATTATTCTTTGATTTTGATTTTGATTTGAGCTGAGGTGGAATTATAAGTCCAATATACTAAGCCAATGTAACCCAATAGTGTTTCAGAAGAACCACGTGAGTCGTTAAAACACGAATCTGGATTGCTTAAAAACATAAAATTTCTCACAATATGGGAAAACAGAGAAATTTTATTGACTTGCCAACTTTTAATACATCAAAAGCAAGCTTCTAATTCCAAAGAAAACGACTAAGAGATCAAAGTCTATAAGATATGGCAAAGCCATTAAAATACTTGAAAAATTCTTAATGAAAAGTCAAACATAAAGACTAATCAAAATTCGGGACATCTAATGCTTGAGTAGGCTCTTGAGTCTTAACTTTAGGAATGAAGTGCTCAGCCACGAGATTAACGTGAGGTTGTCATCACTAAGTCTCACTCAGCATGATAATTCTCTTTGCTAGAATTATCTCTTGTAGGCATTAATCATCTCCTTGCTAGAATTATACACGTGGTGCATATGCTTAGAGGAATCACACTTGTAACAAGGAGAAAAACTAGTGCTTTTGTTGTTGTTGTGAGACGAGAGAGGAGGTGGCGCGTGGCCATCTTGACGGGTTCTATGGCCGAATCGGCCTCCCCCTGAAGGTGCGGCATTGCCGCCATCTCGTCTCCAAGTGTTGGAGCGTCGTGTCACACGGTTTCTACCATTTTGATTTCCTCCACGTATCGGTTTAGAAACTTGTTGATACGGGGCATTCTGATTCTTATTTCTTTTATTTTGAAGTCTTCCCATAGTGAGCCTGTAGTTCATGAATCTTTTTAATTCCAACAGGTCTCAAAATTATTGTTATTTATTCAGCCTAATCAACCGAATTTCGGTATGAGTGTCATAAGACATCATAGGCTATGGGGAATTTATCAAGAGTCTTATTGATAAGATCTCTATCATTTTTTGTTATGCCAACAGTGTCAAGGTCATAATCCAAAGAACCGAATGGTTTCCCATTTCAATGAAATCTCTGGGATAAGTATGTCATTGACATTATTTAATCGCTACTGGAGCGTGTCCCTTAATTTTTTTTTAGGGATCTTTTATCGCAGATGTTGTCGCTTCAGAGTTGGATGAATATGGCGTTCTCAAAAAATGAGTACCTAGGTCTTGACATAATCCCCAAATGGGGTAGTGGCTACTGCTTCATTCAGAATGACTGAGAAACTTTTGCTTTGAAAAGCAAGCTACACATCGGAAACTCATCGATGATATTGTTTGCCCTCGAGATTAAGAATCTCAAAATTGGGTCGTGACTATGACGACATCTACAAGAAAAGAAATACGTCGGATTGGTATGAATATGACATATACCATTCAAGTATGTAGAACGGAATTAGAAGGGCTATGACGTATATGGTCATAAATTTATCTTTTTGATGCATAAAACCGGCGACATCATATCACACCTTCAAACAGTGGCGTACTCAGACATCCACATAAGCATCTTTTTTCTTTTAATTTCCCTTTCAAACGTGATTCCCATATACCATTCAAGTATGTAGAACGGAATTAGAAGGGCTATGACGTATATAGTCATAAATTTATCTTTTTGATGCATAAAACCGGCGACATCATATCACACCTTCAAACAGTGGCGTACTCAGACATCCACATAAACATCTTTTTTCTTTTAATTTCCCTTTCAAACGTGATTCCCATATACCATTCAAGTATGTAGAACGGAATTAGAAGGGCTATGACATATATGGTCATAAATTTATCTTTTTGATGCATAAAACCGGCGACATCATATCACACCTTCAAACAGTGGCGTACTCAGACATCCACATAAGCATCTTTTTTCTTTTAATTTCCCTTTCAAACGTGATTCCCCTAGGACCATCACTTAAAAACTTCGACCGTAGGGGTAATTACATCCCCATCTTAGGTCTCATCGGCGATATAAGAATGGCCGGGATCAGAGTAGAAGAAGGCTAATAGCGCCCGATATATATATCGTATATGTTCAAAAGCTGGAACTTTTATAAAATCTTACTTGCTAGTTCGCCGACGAACTGCGTTGTAATATAAATGCGCTTGAGAACTCGGTTCTACTCTTTGTGCAAAATGCAATAGTCGCTTCGTTCTTTAGACGAATGCAGAAAATTGTTCCTCACCTCCATGGCGTACACATCGTCGTAACATGTCGATGAATGACCACATATTTCCTATTGAGCACGTGAAAAATAAATATATTTAAGTAGGTGCAGGAAATTATTAAAATAAATAATAAAATAGGAAAAAGTGGGAGGAAGAAAAGCCCAAAGGGCTGCTGGGCTCGGCAGAGGCCCAAACCCGACTCGGGTCGGGTTGGCGGAGGAACGGGGTCAGGACTGATCCGGGTCATGCAGATTCGGCGCGCGGATCGAGCAACGCCGTGCGTTGGTGTTGATCGGATTGGCAGGGCTGGTTCGGCGGCGCTAGACTGTCGTCAAGGCGCTAAGCAAGAAGATAGCGGTGTTGGGTCGTGGAGCAGAGGCCAAGGTGGCTGAAGTCGGCTCGACTTTGGGCGACGCTTGGCTGTGGCGACGTCGAGGGACAGCAGAGGACGCGCGACGGAGGGCGGCGCGAGGTCGTCGGCGTCATGGAAGCGCTGAGGATCGGCTCAAGGCCGCGGCGGCGGCGCTGGTTCGAGCTGCGCGGGTCCGATCTGGAAATCGGAGAGGAAGATGGGTGCCCAGATCGAATTTTTGGGTGCTCTGAGTTATTTCATTCTTTGCCGACAAGGATGTCGTCGGCAGAAGTGCATTGGGGGAATTGCTTTTCTTTGCCGACAAAATGGGTGTCGGCAGAGCTTGGTGCCCTGTGAATTTTTCTTTCTTTCGACGAAGTGGTTGCCGGCAGAAGAAAAAAAAACTAGGGTTTCTGAAATTTTTTTTCAGGTTGGAAACTTAGGGTTTATGAATTTTTCACGGCTATTAGACGAAGGGCTAGAGCCACGTGCTGATAACGTGTTCAAGAAGAAATTATAATATGGAGAACTTCTACTTTATTCATTGATAAGGAGACCTTTATATAGGCATTACAATAAGTATCCCGATAAATCAGGGATTCCTATCTATTACATAATCATCTAATCTAGTCTAATTAGGTCAAGACACATCCAGGAAGTTACGGAAATAACCTTCCTACTGTTCAAGGAAGGTTAACTCCGTAACTTCCGTGGTGTGTCTTGTCCTAATAAGACTTGTAGTCTAGATACTCTATTAGATAGGGAATCCCTGTTCGCCAGGGATACTTGATGTAATGCCTATATAAAGGCCTCCTTATCAATGAATAAACACACAGAGAGATTTATCAATCTATTTCTCCTACAACACGTTATCAGCACATTGCTCTAGCCTCCCGTCTAATAAACCCTAGAAACCCTAATTCCGAATTTTTTTTCGAAACCCTAACCTACCGTCGGCCGCCGATTCTTCTCTTCGGCACCGTCGGCCTCTTCTCAGCAGCATCTGCGCTGCTCACCTGCCGCTTTGTACCTTCGCGTACTACTCCTCCTCTGCCTTTAGGTAGACAACCCGCTCGCCAGCAGCTCTCCCTTGCGTGCTACTTTTTGCACGCATCCGCCAGACGATCAAAATTGCTCGCAAGCCAAGCAAGCGATCCGCGAACCCTTATTCGTGGTTGAGAAGAAATCAAGAAAAATCGAAGAAAACAAGCTTCCCCAAGAGTCAAGTTTCGTTTGATCAAGCTTCTCTTGAAGAGGTAAATATTTTTATAAACGTTCCCGCTTATGAAAATTTCAATAGTTGGGTTTTGTTTTCTTCCGGGACCTTTCCGTGTCCCTGCTTCTTCATCCCGATTCTATCGCTTCTCGGGACGGCATACGGGGATTTAGTCACCCCGGTGCCAACGTTTATTGGGGTAACTGTGATGTTACCGGCCACCGTTATGCTTGTGACTGTGATGTCACTGTGAACCATAACGTATTATTTTTTTTTGGAAAGAAAACAAAGGGAAGATATCGATTGTGACTTGAAGTCACGTTAAGCATCGATTTATGTGACCATGATATATCTTGGCACTGTTCTAAAAGAACAATCAAACTTGATTAGTATTCAAATATACTAACGTCTCCCTGTTTGTGTTCTGTAGATGGCTGACACTCAGCGTCCAGAATTTGACATCTTGGATGTCCAAGGCAAGGAATACAAGAGGTGGGTCTCAGATGTTGAGAACACTTTCATTGGTAAAAGATTTACTGCCACCATCAACCCTCCTGAGGATGAAAGCTTACACGTTTCTCCTGAACAGAAAGCACAAGCCCTGATGTTTCTCAGGCGCCATATCCATCCAACGCTCAAGAAGCAATACCTGAGGAAAACTGATCCCAAAGAGCTATGGGATATCCTCAAGGACCGCTTCGACAATGTGCATGACGCACAACTCCCAGACCTCATGTCTGATTGGGAGCAAATCCGCTTACTGGATTTTGATTCCGTCCAGGAATATCATCAGACTATGCTAAACTTGCAATCTGATTTGAGCTTTTGTGGGGTCGAAAAGACCGATGATGATATGATGGAGAAGACTTTCACGACGTTCCCAGAATCTGCGTCCATGTTGTCGCATCAGTACCGCGATCTCCGTGAGAAAGGCACTATCAAAACCTTCAGCGATTTGATGAATGTGCTTCAAAGAAAGGAGAGGTACCATGAGTTGATTCTTACCACCAATAAGAGGCCTCGAGGACCGAAATTCATTGCGGAATCTCACCAAGCCCGTGGTAAAGCTTTTAAGCAGAAGCATCAACCTCATGAAAGTCAAGCACCGCCACCACGTACGCCAAGAGCAATACGTGGCGGACGAGGAGGGAGAAGAGGCGTCGGCCGTGGCCGACCGCTTTCTTGGACAAGGGATGATGGCAGAGCCGCCGCTCCCAGAGGGAGGAACAGTTTTGGTTCCGGTCCCAGGCGTGGTGGCCATCCGCCGAACAATGCTTCGGCTCCTTGCTTCAAATGTGGTTCTATGAATCATCTCCAACGCGATTGCATAGCAAGCAGAGATATTCAAGCCGCTTACAAGAAACACAAACAATACATAGAACAAGAAGCACACTATGTAGGAGACTTTGAGGAAGAAGTATACGATGAGGAAAATACGAACTTCGCCATCGATGACTTCCAACCTACCAAGAAACGTAGGACTCAGGAGTATGATACTCCAGACTATGAATAAGTATTTGACTTAGGTCATGAGATACGTGTTCAAGTTTGATTTTGATTGTTATTTTGACAGAATAGTCAATCAATCACGACTTTGTTCGATAAGTCGTTCTATTTAGAACAACCATGATGTATTTTTGAGTTGTCATCAATAAAATCTATCTTATTCTACGAATGATTTGAGATTTTTACATCCCTGAAAGCAAAATTGGTTCAATGCGTCCAATTCTCAATGGCATAATCATTTTGAGTTCACCAAAATTCTAGTGATGTTAACTCATATCCGAAAAATCACAAAGACAAAAGGAGAGATCCGCGACACGCCATCCGCGATCCGCGATACGCCATCCGCGATCCGCGATACGCCATCCGCGATGCGCGATACGCCATCCGCGAGCCGCGATACGCCATCCGCGATCCGCGATCCGAGATCCGCGATCCGCTATCCGCCAACTTGGTCGCGATCCGCCAGGACTCGCTCGCCATGGCTATTCGCCAACTAATCCGCGATCCGCGATCAGCGATCCGCCAACTTGGCTGCGATCCGCCATGCCTCGCTCGCCAAAGCCCATAAGCGCTTGGCCGCGACTCGCTAGGCCTCACTCGCCATGGCCAATCGCCAGCTTGGCTCAGCACCGAATCCGGTTTTTGAAACCAACAATCGATAGCCTATCGAACAAATGCAACTTTTGCATCAATGGCTCGGCAACAAAGTGTCTTCGGACTCGCCATGCTTCGGCTTTAGCTCAACCGTCGCATCGCATTGCCTCAATGCCTGACCGACTCTCACCACTCGCCTTGCTTCGGCTCGGCCTCTGGGTAGCTTTGGCCTTACCACAGCTTCGGCTTTGGCTTGGCCCCGGCCTTTGCCTTGGCCTCGGCCTTGGCTCGGCCACGCCACCTACGACGGTGTCCGGTCTCAATCTCTGAACTAGGCTATGATTATCATTGTTGATACTCGGTGATTAAAATGAGGCTTATCTTTTTCTCTCAAGTTTTGTCGTTGCCATGGCTATGTTATTGGCCTTAATGCACTTCATTTTGTGATGATATATTGTCTCAGTACACTTACTTTAAAGTGTTCGCCAAAGTCTAAAGTAGACTATTGATTCAATTTACATTGTTTTTGTAGATGTATCAAGGCGAGATTGAGTGTTTGTTGGATTGTGCAACAACTCACACGATTCTGAGGAATCGGCAATTGTTTTCAGATTTTACGCCAAGAGAATCGTCGTTATCTACGATGACAGGAACTGGACCCGTAATTAAGGGTCGTGGCACTGCTCAATTCTTACTGCCAAATGGCACTGAGATTCGGGTAGAGGACGCCCTATATGCGCCTAAGGCGCCAAGAACCTTGCTAGCTTTCAAGGATGTGCGTGACAATGACTATCACCTCAGCACTTATGTTGAAGATGGAACTGAATATCTGTTGATCACCTCCACTCAATCTATGCGCACTCGCATTGTGGAGAAGTGTAAGCGAGTTCGCAATGGCATGTATTTCACAACCATTCGAGCCAACGAATCTCATGTTGTTATATTATGTGATTCTGATGCTTATAAGCTTTGGCATGATAGACTCGGTCATCCGGGTCGTGATCTGATGATCCGTATTTTGAAATGCTCCCACGGTCATCCATTTTTCCGATCACAAAAGCACAGAGGGCGCCTCGGCCTCGGTTCGGCCGTGCCGTCGATAGCCGCCTCTCGGTTCCAAGGAGAGGTTCGGCCCCCTCCTGCTTCTCATGCTTCTGTAGCGATGTCTAATGCTCATCGTTCGTTTTGTAAAGCTTGTTCACTAGCAAAACTTCAAGCAAGACCATCTTTTGCTATTGATAATAAACAGAATATTCTGTTTCTACAACGAATACAAGGTGATATTTGTGGACCTATAACACCAGAATGCGGACCATTTCGATATTTCATGGTTCTGGTTGATGCATCAACGCGTTGGTCACACGTAGCGTTGTTGTCCACGAGGAATGCTGCATTCGCTAAACTCCTAGCTCAGATTATTAAGCTTCGGGCTCACCACCCGGACAATCCGATTAAGTCCATCAGACTGGATAATGCTGGAGAGTTTACCTCAAAGTGTTTTGATGACTATTGCATGTCAGTTGGGATTGAAGTTGAACATCCCGTACCCCACGTTCATTCTCAGAACGGTCTTGCAGAAGCCGCTATCAAGAGACTACAGCTTGTAGCTAGGTCTCTTGTCATGGCCACAAACTTGCCAGTTTCGGCATGGGGATATGCAATATTACATGCAGCTATGCTTATTCGTCTACGACCCACAGATAGCCAACCATTTAGTGCGTACCAGTTGGTAACTGGTTACGAGCCTGATATTTCGCATCTGCGTACTTTTGGTTGTGCCGTATATGTGCCTATCACGCCTCCACTGCGTACCAAGATGGGTCCACAACGACGATCAGCTATTTATGTTGGATATGAAGCACCAACTATTGTCCGCTATATTGAGCCTATGACAGGTGATCTGTTTACTGCAAGATTTGCAGATTGTCACTTTGATGAGACATCCTTCCCGCCGTTAGGGGGAGATGGGGCCGCATCCGTCCCAAATGAACGTCAGGAATTGACGTGGTTCTCTCCCACTATGTCTCATTATGATCCCCGTACGTCTCAGTGTGAGACTGAAATACAACGCATATTAGAACTACAAAAGGTGGCGGATACGATGCCCGACTCCTTTACTGATATTGCGAAAGTGACAAGATCAACCATACCTGCTGCGAATGTACCTGCAAGGCTTAACATTCCTCGCCATGCGCGAGCACGCGCCGCCGGTCTCGGACCCGCAGCCCTAGGTGCCATCGGCAGCCTAGGCTCGGCACCTCCAAGTGGAGAGCCGGCGTCGACTTCGGATCCTCCTAGAAAGAGGGGGAGACCAATCGGTTCCAAAGACAATGTACCTAGAAAGAGGGCATGTGTCCAGGCACAAAGCGATCCGTTCATCATTGATACTGTGACGCCGTCACACGAGATTGTCTCCGACTATACCTATGTCCAAGAATCAACTCTGAATCATCTGGGGGACGCCTCAGACTCACTGTTGATGTTGGAGAACAAGGAAATCTCACTAAACTACTTATGCATGCACAATCTGATGGAAAGAAATTCCATGTATATCGATGATGCATTCGCCTACGCCGTTGCTCAAGAAGTCATTGACGACGACGATATGGAACCCCGCACTGTTGATGAATGTCAACGTAGGGCGGATTGGCCGAAGTGGGAAGAAGCAATCCAGGCTGAACTAGACTCTCTAAAGAAAAGGCAAGTTTTCGGACCGGTTGTGCCTACACCGCCGAACGTGAAGCCTGTTGGACATAAATGGGTCTTTGTCAGAAAGCGCAATGAGAATGGCGAAGTCCAGCGATATAAAGCTCGACTCGTGGCGCAAGGTTTTTCTCAACGCCCTGGAATTGATTATGAGGAGACGTATTCTCCTGTCATGGATACTATTACCTTCCGATATTTAATAAGTTTGGTAGTCTCAGAGAGACTCAATATGCAGCTTATGGATGTTGTAACTGCGTATCTTTATGGGGACCTAGATACGGAGATGTACATGAAAGTGCCAGAAGGACTTTCGTTACCCAAGTCAAGTGAGCAAAAACCACGAAGTTCATTTGCTATCAGGTTGAGACGATCTCTATATGGACTCCGACAATCTGGTAGGATGTGGTACACACGGTTAAGTGATTACTTGATTGGGAAAGGATACAAGAATGATGAGTTGTGCCCTTGTGTGTTCATAAAGAGAACAAGTTCAGGATTTGCCATTATAGCCGTCTATGTCGATGATATGAACATCATTGGAACTCTGAATGAGATCAATGAGACCGCTAGCTATTTGAAATCCGAATTCGAGATGAAAGATCTGGGAAGGACTCGGTTTTGCCTAGGCTTAGAACTAGAGCACCGAAGTGGTGGAATTTTTATACACCAGTCTGCATATGTCCGAAAGATGCTCAGGCGATTTAACATGGACAAAGTTATGCATCCTACAGGCACTCCCATGGTCGTTAGAAGTCTGGATATCAACAAAGATCCCTTTCGTCCGAAAGAAGATGACGAAGAGATCTTGGGAGCTGAATATCCATATCTTAGTGCGATTGGAGCTTTGTTATACTTAGCTCAGTGTACTAGACCAGACATCGCTTTCTCTGTGAACTTGTTAGCTAGATTTAGCTCTGCGCCAACACAACGTCATTGGGTTGGAATCAAGAACATCTTCCGATACCTTAAAGGAACCCTTGACATGGGCTTGTACTATCGATACACTCATCAGGATTCGACACCTAGTCGATCTCTTGCATCTAACAGCACAAACCATGGCTCGGATCGCCATCCGCCAGCCATATCCGCCAGAACTGGCTTTGGTTCATCCATCCGCCATCCTGCAGCCATATCCGCCAACTTATCCGGACCCGCGGATGCTAAGTCGTGGTCCCGATACGGCTTTGGCGATACCCCCTCCTACTCAAATACACCAAATGATGTGATGGTAGGATTTGCTGATTCTGGATATTTGTCAGATCCACACAAAGGACGTTCCCAAACAGGTTATGTTTTTACCATTGGGAATACGGCGATATCTTGGAGATCAACCAAGCAAACCCTTGTTGCTACCTCCTCGAACCATGCTGAGATTATTGCACTACATGAAGCAGTCAAAGAATGTATTTGGCTTCGCTCAGTTATATCTCACATTCGAGAGTCTAGTGGACTTGAGTCTACTACGATGAGACCAACTTGCATATTTGAAGATAATGCAGCATGCATTGAGCAGATGAAGTTGGGATACATTAAGGGTGACAATACTAAACACATTTCGCCTAAGTTCTTCTACAATCAGCAGCAGCAAGAGACTTTGAATATCCAGGTGAAGCAAGTCAGCTCAGAAGAAAATGCAGCGGATCTGTTCACCAAGTCTCTACCTAAATCTACATTTATGAAGCATGTAAAGCGCATTGGAATGTGTCGCTTATCCGAACTCAAAGACTGAATGACTATCAGGGGGAGTTCTCATCTAGACTTCAGGGGGAGCCTAGTTATGCATGTCTCACATACTTGTAGTTGGTGCGTTGTACTCTTTTTCCTTAGACCATGCTTTTATTTTTGCCCAAGAGGTTTTGTTTGCTGGCAAAGGTTTTAACGAGGCAACAGTTCATGCACCATTGAGGACGCGACACAAGGGGGAGTGTTCAAGGAAGGTTAACTCCGTAACTTCCGTGGTGTGTCTTGTCCTAATAAGACTTGTAGTCTAGATACTCTATTAGATAGAGAATCCCTGTTCGCCAGGGATACTTGATGTAATGCCTATATAAAGGCCTCCTTATCAATGAATAAACACAGAGAGATTTATCAATCTATTTCTCCTACAACACCTACAACACATAGATAATAATAAATGTGCATTGTAGTGTGTACTGGGAAGTTGGAAAAGAAATGTCTAACGCTGTGGCGAATGGTTTGGCCGGCGCCGGAGCTGGTATCATTGCCCAGATCATCACTTATCCTCTCCAAACTGTACCTCTCTCTCTCTCTCTATCTCTCTCTCCCCCCTCCTTTCTCTCCCTCAAAATCCTTGACTGTCTGTTCTTATTGGTCAACTGCAGGTCAACACGCGCCAACAGACTGAGAGAGTAGCCAAGCAATCCTTAGCTACTTCCAAACGCCTCGGCACTCTTCTCCAAATCCTCCAGGTTAATAAATAATAACAATCACAATCATCGCTCTACCAATATCATTCATGTTAATTTCAATTTCAATTTCAATTTCGTTTTCTTCAACCTTGGGTTTTGGTTGTTGCCAGGTCATCAGAACCGACGGTTGGGGAGGACTCTACAGCGGCCTTAAGCCTTCTCTTCTCGGCACTGCAGCTTCTCAGGTTCTTCTTCTTCCTTTTTCTGTTTTTTCTGTTTAATATTTAAATGCTTGTTCCTGCTTCTACATTTCCGTCTCACAGTAGAATGACTATATCGGTTATAGAAATGAATATTCTTATATGTTTTTCCGAGTCTCGTAATCGATTATGATTTCGATTAGAGTAATAAAATTAAGAATGTGATGGAATTAGCAATGTGCAGCATGCTCTTTGTTCTTTCGGTTGTTTTCTTTTCCACTCGTGAAGAGCAATATAAATGTATTGATTCTCAACGGTTTGAATGTGTGTGTGTGTGTATATATAGTTAATAACTGATCGTATGATATAGACACAACCACGGATGACGTTTTATTATTATTTTTGTTTACTCATTAGAATGCTTGCAACGAAAGTTATGTCAAACTGAGTTCTGTTTAATATTTTAAAAGCTCTCTTTTTCTTGATGGCAGGGCATTTATTACTATTTTTATCAAGTGTTTAAAAACAAGGCTGAGGCTATAGCTGCTGCCCGTAAACTCAAAGGACGTGGGGATGGTACTATTGGGATGTTTTCTTGGCTTAGTGTGGCAGCCTTGGCTGGGTAAAGTTAAAGTCTTTCTCACGTATTACCTTGCAGTTCCTTGAACCTTCATGTAGCTCTTTTCAGTGATAACCTGCAGTTGACTTGGTCTTCGGATTATATTCTTTGCTAATGTGTCACCTTGCAGTTCCTTGAATGTGCTGCTGACAATTCCTATATGGGTTCTGGTGACTCGTATGCAGGTGCATTTTCATTTTAAGTACACATCAAAGTAATTTATAACAACCTCAGTTGCAAGTCCGTCAATGTTCTTCTAACCAGCCCTTTTGTCTGTTTCGTTATCTGTATACTCAGTTTTGTGGAATTATGTTGGCATTACTCATTTCCCTAAGAAGACAATCTTAGAATATATTGACTTTTAGTCACGTTTTTGAATGGCAATACTTCATGATCTTTAGATGCTTTTGTTGTTTATTATGGGATTTCATTTCCAGTGCAAGTCACTTGATATTATATCCAAGCCTACAAAATTGACTCCTTTTGTTTTTCTCTTAAAGACACATACTCAAGCCGAGAGAAAAATCATGGAGGAAAGAAAGGACACTCTGTTGTGGGAAGCTTCTGAAAACGGTTTGACAGGTTCCGAATTACAACACAAATTGGCTGAACTTGATTCAATAAAACCACGTCCATATGGAACTTTGCAAGCTGTAAGTAAAATATATATATATATATTTTTTTTTTTGCGTATTTTCATGAACAATGATAAATTCATTTCAGCATTCAATCCACATCACTTGTTTTCGGATCCTGAAGTAGATGCCCTAAACCCATAATTTATTTCAGCATTCAATCCACATCACTTGTTTTCCTGAAGTAGATGTGTTAAACCCTGAATCCATAAACGGGATAGCTGTGAATGCTTCTATTGAAACATGCTTTCATATATGTGCAGTATTCTCATGCTGAAATTGAAAATTCCAATATAAAACTAAGTAAACAAGAGGCAAATCTGCTGATACAATTCAGCAAAACACACACGTACATATTTGTATATATAGTTCAGCCTTATCTAACCATTGGCATTCAGTACACATATACTTTGAGTTTTTCTTTGTTTCATAGTTTAGATCTTGCTAACATTCAGACCATTTTAATAGCGGAATTGTTTTTTTTTTTTCTCTCTTATATATATGTGTGTGTGTAAGAAATTCTTGCTATCAAGATTTCACTTTTGAAAAATACATGCAGCATGTCATCATAATTCAGATTGGTCCCATTCTTTTTCTGTGTTGTGCAATAAACTGTATGCTGCTCTATTTTAATGTACTGAGACCAGACCTTTATCATGAAACCATATGCCTATTCCTTCATAAGTATTATTTCTGCTGTGCAACGCAAGACTCTTTTGAAAATTTTCTGGTGTCTTAGCTGTGGCGTGGTTCCAGTTTATTTAGCAAATGTGCCAACATAACCTCCACGATATGTAATGCAAAGAATACATGGTTAAATTAGCGGTATATAATCCCCATGATCACCATATCATTCATTTTTTTCTTCTCTTTGTTTGTATCGCTTCTCATACATTCTCTGTACACATTTATAGGTACACGAGGTTTATACTGAAGCTGGAATTGCTGGATTTTGGAAAGGCATTGTTCCAACACTAATTATGGTTCGAATTTTTGACAGTTGAATGGATTCTTGATGCACTATGACTTATTGAGAGAGTAATGAATGTTTTTGTCAGTAGGTTTGCAACCCATCAATACAGTTTATGATTTATGAAGGCTCGTTAAAGCGTCTCAGGGATAAACGTGCTACCAGCAAGCATGGAAAGAAAAATATTACTGCTTTAGAGGTATACGATCTATTTAATGATGGTTCTGAAAGCCTAGGTTTCATTTTCTCTTAATTCCTATCAATCTGCCACCAGGAATCCATATGATTGAAGTCATTATAAGGAATATCACAACAGTAATCTAATTGACCAAATTGGAGTTGTTTAGACTCTCTCTCTCTCTCTCTCTCTCTCTCTCTCATATATGTTACATTGTTTCATGTATAGGTTTTCTTGTTAGGGGCCTTGGCAAAACTAGGAGCAACTGTCACAACATATCCATTGTTAGTTGTCAAGGTAAAATTTTCTACATGTGTTAATTGCATCCTTTGAGGGATATAAAAAATAAAATAGTTGAATGTTACTGCTTAATCCCACTTCATGTAAGAAGTTCATCTAATAACTAATCACATCAAGACTAGGCCAGTGGAACTGTGGTTCTACTTATTTCTCCCACTACAATGTCGCTGTTTGGCCACATTTTAAAAACTGTTTATTCTAGTCTCAGGAGCCTGATTTTGCATTTGTTAGTGATTTCTGAAGCCTCTTCATGATAAATTTCTAACAAGCTGTGTCCCATGCTCTTATGCAGTCAAGATTGCAAGCCAAGCAGGAGATTGGTGGGAATATTTCACTAAGATACTCAGGTTTGCATTTGGTAGTTTATAGACACATTGATCTTGTTCAAATTGATTAATTTTTTCTTATGATTATATCTCCATCTACACAACATCGTTATCTTCATTTTTGGCATCCAGTTATGTTTTACTACAGATTATTACATGGTATATTTGCAATACAGGTACTTTTGATGCCATATTGAAGATGATCCAGTATGAAGGATTGCCTAGCTTTTACAAAGGGATGAGCACAAAGATAGTACAGAGTGTTTTTGCAGCTTCTGTACTTTTTATGGTTAAGGAGGAATTTGTGAAGGCTTACATGTTGCTGGAAGATAAATGCAATAAAGTACTGTTTAGTCCAGCAAAATGATTACTTCACAGTGTAAGATGAAACTGTGTCCATTAAAATGTACATTATTTATAATCTCGTGCAGCCAAGTGACCAGTTTAGTTACTTTTAATGACACATATATAATCTCGTACACACACACACACACACACACACTTTTTGAATAAACATTCTCGGACATCACATGGTCAAAGGTTTATAATCCATTTCATTTTAAACTTTGGATAGTGAATTACGTGATACTTAATTTTGTGAACCATCATATCATATCTGTTTGAGAGTTCATCCATATCTTGGTCCTCTTTCTTTTGTTTTTTTCTTAGTTTTATTCATTGTTGATCCTCTGGTTTTACCCTACCTGGGAAGTACAAAATCTCAACTTTATTGTTTATGATTTTAAAACAAGGCATTCGGATAGGACTTTGTATATTTTTTTTTCCTTCTTAAGTGGACCGGGAGAAAGTCATACATTCAGTTTCCAGCATCTGGGAGACAATATTCTTAGTGTATATTATACTTGTTTCATTTTTTTTCTAGTTTCTATTAGCATGTCCTTTATTAGTGTAATCCAAACCGATCTTGGATCTAGACGCCTCTTTATTTGCTGGAATTTGTTAAAGACTTGCTAACTAATGAGCAATAGAATTGTGTTATGAACCAAAACTGAGACTTGAATTGTCTTGATTTCCCATTGGAGTGATATGATAACTCAGAAAGAAGCATGGACTACCTATTCTTCTTCCTTGATCAAACTTTTGGGTTAAAACCTTGGAGTTGATATTTCTTATTTATAAGATACTTTATGCAGATCAAAATAAGCAAATTTAAAAAATAATAATAATAATAATAATAATAATAATAATAATAATAATTCTTTCAGAAATGAAATTGCAAGAGTATAACTTTATGCTGTATAGTACATACAAGTATATATTGTACTCTGAATTTGGCAGGTTTTGATTCCATAATACGATAAAAATTATGCTGGGAAAATATACTTAACCATACTTGTTAAAATGCATGTTGAACTTATAGGAACTTGAGATTTATACAAATAACAAGTATTAATGGATTCAGTTTCACCAAAATTGTTCTCTATATAGTATTGACAGAAATTATTAGAACTTTATTCACTACTTGAGGTTATATGCTATGTTGAACCATAGCATTTGAAGAACACTAAGAAACCACAAGCATTTCCACTCTGTTGTGGAATGTGGAATGAGGACCGGTTGAGTTGTAGACTGTAGCGTACTGCATGCTTTTCTAACTCTCACAAGTAGACTTGATAAATACATGATTGATGATCATCCCATGTTGTTTTTGGTATTTTACTTCTGCTGACGAGATATATCCTAGCAACTCCAGATGCAGTGCAGGCCTCTACAAAGTGATATCAGTCTTTTTCAGTATGTCTACTCATGAACATAATAAGTAAAATAACTCGTGGTTTTTCTTTCTTCACAGTAAGTGATATTTTTGTTTAGAAAAAATATTTTTGGGGCTGGGGGTTTAATTTGGAGGCTCTAATAGAGATGCCCTTCTGGTTACTCTGATTAAAATACTACTTGCGTGCTTGACTATCCTGAGGTTCATGAAGTTCTTTCACCTTGACGTATGCATTTGGGACTTTTCACTTCTGTTTTGCTTCGTCTTGGCATTGTTATTTATATGGAACTTGTTATCTTTGTCCCCAGTAATACCCTTGTGCTTTGATTGTAACCTGTTTAATTGCTTCTTTTTCAATTTTTTTCCTCCTAGCCTCCAATTCTAGTCAACACGAGGTTCTGTTCCCGCGCATTGAAACGGGTAGAAATGTGCAGGTAAAAACTGATTAAAACAGATTTAGACCAATCAAATGGACAAAAACAATATTTGCAACCAGAATCAATCCTAGTATAAAATAAACTTCTTAAATAATTTATTCTATTTGTCATATCTGCCACCAACACTTTCAATGTTCTCCACTGCTAGCATGATATGCATTCAACTGGAAAACAGACGCACTCCTCTGAAACTTCCACAACAAATGTGGTTGTTTACCAAAGACAAATACATATGCAGCAGTAAAGCAATATTAATTGCTTAGCTCTGCACACAAACATGGTGGTGTTGATCCAATCATCAGTCTCCTTGCATAGTCTTTACCTCAGTAACCAATATACCCTCAAATGATAAAACAACCCCTTAAAGTGAAAAATGCTCCTATTCAATTTAGCTAATAATTTATTGGATTAATCTGCTAAAATCGTTCTCTTTTGAAGAAGATGAATTATAGACCCTTTGATGGTTCCGGCGTGCTGCTACTTGAGTCCTGGATCCTATAGAAAATAATGATATTTGTAAATGAAGCTATCAATGCTGGTTTGGAGAAAACGGAGAGAAAGGATGGAAGGACTGAATCACCAATAATACCCAATAGAGATGAGAAATTATAGTAAATCATATTTATCCACAGAGAAATTGTAGTAAATAATCTTTAAACCGAGAGTCATGGGAGGGAATCCTCAGATCCTCAATAGTGTTAGCAAATTACACCTAGTAGTTGTAAATTTACAGTGGTCAATAAGCAAATAGTCACCAAAAGTATAAATGTCAAAAGAAACCAACCTTGTTATATCTCATATACAGCGACTTACTTTCTGCCTGTCCACTCTTGATCCAGCCTCTGAACGAACTGGCATAGAAATTGATGTTAACCAACCGAATATAATAAAAAACAACAGAAGTGGACATCTATAAAATGCATATGAAGGGGCAAGATATATTACATAAAATTTTAGTTCTTTTCTTTTTCCTGTTCCTTTTTCTATCTATTTTTATACCAATGTATACGCTGTAGTTTTGATTTTTTTTTTCATGGTACATCAGCAATACCTCTGCAGTGCTTGGAATATATTAGCAAAACCTATCGTCAACAGTGTGGCGTGTGAATATTTAGTTCCAAACAACACCAAATCCTATCAAGGTGCAATATATGTGCTCAATTTTGCAATCCAAATCACCTCATTCTCGTTGCCATAGAATGGAGTACAATCAATATGTCGTTATCCTCCCTGCGATTGAATTTGTTTCTGCTTGGTTGTTTCTGAAGCCAATCTAAATTCAGCACCTAAACTAACAGGAAAAATAAATTTCTCAGTCAATAGAATATTTTTACATGTATGAGAAGGAAATACACAAACACCGGGAAACAATATCTCAAACCATCGTTGATACTCAAGCTATTAGCATTGAATCTAGTACATAGTAAATAATTATTGAAATACTACTATAATAGCTACAGTCGGATGAAGGCCAACTGACCACTTAGAATTACACTATGTTTGAACATGCAAAGTAATGCAAGAGCATATTCAGATATTGTAACGACTGCTTGATAAGTTATGTACCCATATATGAAAGCTACCTATAGCATATCTTAGTTGCTGAGCATTATTTTTGTGACTGCCTGTACCTGCATTAAGCTCAACTGGATAGATGAAACAAAGTTTTATGAGTGCTTTGAAGATGAAACTGGAAGATTTCTAGAAACAGATAATCACACAAACTTACTCCTACAAACTCAGAACCACATAGAAGCATTCTGCATATAACTTGACACTTATTCAGCAACTTAGGAGTTTTCAAGAATAAAATAATAGTATAAGCAAAAATCGAAATAAATGGAAGCAACCTTAACAAACAGAGGGTAATATATAAACAAAAAGAATAGACAGAGTAACATGACACATACTATAGAAATAGAGTAAACACTAAACAGTGGTCTTTACCTTGTCAACTATGGAAAAGTATGTTTGAACGGTTATATTCTCCACATATTCATTTCACAGCTGTCGGGCTCCATAACTGCCTCGATTGATATGTTAAAACTAATGCGAGATGCTCAATTAAAAATAAATATTTTTAAAAAATAAAGCACACAATGAATTGTAAACACTCACTATGGTACTCTAATACTTTCGGACCTTTCAAGACTATAAGACCATGTGATTCAGCTCCGGCATCAAGTCAGAAGAACACCAAACTAGAAGAATCTTGCAAGTGCCAGAAAAAATGGATAAGTTGATAAAATAATCTATATCAAATCAATAAAAAAACATGTACTATTATTTGTTGTTAGTTACCTGAATGCCATAATTTCATGAGCTAACTGAGCTGATAAACATTCAGCCTTTAGAATAGGAATGGTACCAACTGAGCTCCTAGTATACCAATTAAGAGCAGAGGAGTTCTTGTTAGATAAACTGCAACGTATATAAGATTAATATTAGAAGTAGAGTAATGAGACATCCCACCATCATCCATAACCCAATTGAATAGCGGATACTAAGACACAATAGCAAGAGTACCCAATTCAATCAAGACTCGTAAGTTTAACTTATCTTAATGAAAGAAGAGAAGATTCAGACAAATAACTCTAATGTTTTCACAAATTGCAATAAATGAAAGCCAGAGCGATTGTAATTCACAAAAACTCATTACCAGTAGTCCAGTACTAATCTGAATATCGAAACTCGACTGAGAAAAGAGAGGTTCTTGATTTATTTGGAACTCGACTGAGGAGGATTGGACAATTTTCGTTTCCTAAAAGAAAGAGTAGGCAGAGGGAGAAAGGGAGAATTTACATGCATATCAAGACGAATCAAACCCAGATTGAATAGGAAAATCTTACACCTAGATTACAGTGAGCAAAGCGAAGGAATTTTTTTGGCATGGGGGTGTGAGAGTGGATTTGAGTTCTTACTGAGGATATCCCCACGAGTAAATTGTTCAGATAGGTAGTCTTGCAGCTTGACAGTGTTTGGATGAAGATGGAGTCGTAAACCGAACATGATGAGAAACACGTAATTACAGAAACAACGTAATAAACGACATTGCCAGGGGGTCGTAACCATGGTTGTCTTCTACTTTAGTATATAGGAAATGAGCATGATATCGGTGTCCCTCATGGGAAAGAAGAATTTATGACATCTCGATGATATGGTTCTAGGCACCATGTCTGCATTTGTAGTAATAAGGATGAATACCACACCAGCATTTTAAACTTCATTTTCCAGGCCTGAATGTTCTATGCTAAATTTGTAAAAGACAGCGGTGCACTTTCTGTCATACATTTACCGAGATAGTTATTAGTTCACAATATTGGAAAAACCAATATAGTTATTCAAATAGTTACTTAGATAGTTACTAAGATAGTTATTAATGTTGGAAAAACCAATATAGTTAGAAAGTGAAAGAAGCATTTGTAGTCATGCTAACGTGAAAAAAGCAGTTGATCTTTCATATCCAAGCCAACTTAAGCAAGTACTTGGACTTATTTTAGAGTTATAATCAGTTACATGCTACTTATTCAACTTTGATAGTTACAAATTTTTTCCAACAGTTACCTTGACAGTTACGTTATTTATTTCCAGTTACATCTTCAGTTACTTTGATAGTTACAAATTTCTTATAATAGAAATGCAATCAGTCCATATACAATATCTTATTGAAACCTATATTAACTGTTACATTACTTTTGTGTCA
Organism: Potentilla sterilis; assembly: GCA_963682095.1. Classification (NCBI taxonomy): domain Eukaryota; kingdom Viridiplantae; phylum Streptophyta; class Magnoliopsida; order Rosales; family Rosaceae; genus Potentilla; species Potentilla sterilis. The sequence continues at coordinate 23,295,645 of OY821760.1, forward strand.
CTTCATTTGGACACAAATTGTCTCATTAATATCAAAGAAAGACAAATTGTCAGACAAACACAAATTGTCAATAATATCAACGACCCTAATATCAAATAGAAAAATGATTTGGAGCCTCATTGAGGCCTTGGATTTGTGGTCTCAATCCTATGTGACATGCAAAGTCATCAGAACACATCACTAATTAGAAAATTCATGTCAAATCATTCTTAAGTAAATAGACAATCATATCCCTCTCGATCCAACGGTTCTCCATCATTATATATTTTTCAATAAAAAAATCAAATTTATATTTTTTTTACTCTTTTGTTTTTTATCGCAATATATTTATATTTAAACTTCAAAATATAATTTGAATATTAAATATTTTTGAAAGTGTTTCTGTCTGAATCTGTAGACTCATAGAGACCGGTGGATCTTGGTGTGATTCCTTCCTGCAAATCCTGCTAACTAAAGGAATACCGGGCGGGCCGGTATATTCCGCTCCGATGCCTAAGTCAGTAAAGATGGGATAAACTGATAACTTAGGCGGGAATAAGTATTTGAAGTATTTATTACCTATTAATAAGGGTAGTTGAGACTCATATATAGGCTGCCGGGCATGAAGACTGGCTTCACCCATCGATGTGGGACTGGCCCCCTTCTGCACATATTACTGGACTGTTCCGGCCCCTGCTTGGAGAGCTGCCATCTCTGGTTCCTGGGCCCCGATCACAAGTAAGATATGCCCGGGCACGGGACCAGGTGTCCATGCCTTGTTCCTGGGCCCTGAGCTGGGTCCAGGAGTGCTGGTTACGGGTCTGGGGGCCTGGGTAGTCTCTCTATGGCTACTGTCAACAAGTCCCCCAAGTTTCCGGTCAAGTGCCATCTTGAATGGGGACTTAAATCTGTCTTACTTTACAGGCCCGCAAACCCGCAGGGATACGAACCCAACGGTGCCCTAGCCCCCCAAGTCCGCGTTTAACATTGGGCTTGGTCGGGCGTTCGGATAAACCTGTTATGATGGTACATAATGTGATGAGTGCATGGTTATGATGTTCATGGTGACAGTGGCATACGGGTGCAAGATGTGGTGCATGAGATGATGATAATGTGGCGTTGAAATCCGCCGTGCCATGCTATGTCCCGGGGAAACCGGGTGAATATAGCGCAAGGGTGGAATGAGTCCCCCAAGTGAGAAAGGTAGCCACAAAGGTCAGCGGTCAGTGGGTGCCTTAAATGGAGTTAGCTTGATGAGGTAACATGGTACCAGCGGGAAACGTGTCCTGTGTTAGAAGAGTTCCCGGTGGGGTGTTGTAGGACTGCCTTTGTTCCTGCATACGTGAACTTTGTGCAGGGTTGTTAGCCCTGCGGGAGGAGTTGTCTTGTATGAGAGGAGCAAGTCTCCCGGGTTTATAAAGCCCGGTGGTACATGGAGCCCGTAGGTCGTACAAGGCTGTCCGTAGGAATGTCTCGGTTCGTACAACCGGTTATTCTGTAGGAGTGAGCGTTAAGCAAGTGTGGACCTGGCCGGTGGAATGCCTCAGCTAATGGGTCAAGCTGGATGTACCGGTGAATAGGATAGCGTTTAGTTAGAGCAGGTGCTACAGTTGGAATAGCGTAGCCTGTACATAATATTCCTGCAGGGTTTTTAGCCTGTGGGAAGAAGTCTCATGTGTTAGAGGAAGAATTCTCCCGGTGGGATACCTAGCCGTTGTTTCTTGGCTGTAGTCAACCGCCCAGCGGCGAGATAAAATATGCGCAGGTTTTTTAGCGTGTTGGAAGAATCGTCTTGTACGAGAGGATCAAATCTCCCGGTTTTAGTCGTTGCCGCTGGCCGTAAGGGTGGAATAAGTTCAACAGGTGGAATGCCTCGTACCGGTGGAATATATGTTAGAATGCCCCGTTCTGTTGGAGTATGTCAGTCTTAGGTTGGAATAGGCTTCGGGCGGGACGATTCGATTTTATTCCCTGCTCTTTTACCTACCCTCTGCATGCGAGGCAACTGTCTGACATATATTGAAGAGTGTATTCCATCTATCCCATCAGTTATGATGGCCTGGGAAGTTACCAATACTGGGACATGTGCCGCTAGGGAACAGTCAGGGTTGGATGGTCCGGATCCACGGGCGTTTTACTTGCCCTACTGAGTAGTTTGGGGGGAAATTCAGGGGGCACTCAGGATGCTGGACCTGTATATAAACCCCTACCACTTCGTGCATTTTACTTTTGGCTGAGAACTGTTCCCCTGTTTAGCATGCAAACACACAATTGCTCGGTGTTTTCCAGGTGTTGAGTTTCCATCGTCGTGCATATCAATCGGTGAGTTCTGCCCTTGTGATTCTGAAACTTCCTTTTGTCTTGTCCGTGGGTTGATCCGATTGGCACCTGGTTGTATCTTGGTTTGCCCGTTGGATGGGACCCCGTTGGTACCGAATCTCAGCGAGATCGGAAAGTTTTCGACTGATAAGCCCAGTGGTCATTGTGGGGCTGCGCTGAGACATTACATGCTTCGTGCTGCCCCGCGGCCGTTGTTTAGGTTGTACTGCTGACCGGCCATAGGGTAATTAATTTTTTTTCTTTCCCCTAGGTTACATGGATTCTAAGAGCTCCAGTGAAACCTCCGCACCGGCCGCCAGGCGACCGTTGACAGACGACCAAGAGAGGATGGAGGACTGGCTTGCCTCCTCGTCCTCGGGGCCAGATACCGCCGCCCGTTCGACTAGCGGGGCGTCATCGTTTGGGTCTCTAGGACCGAAGGGTGCTCCCTATGGGGTGTCCTTGGGCACAATCCACCCAGCAGGCGGCCTGCGCTACACATTTGTGGATGGGAATAAGACCATAGTCTGTGATGAGCCTGAGCGCTCTTTAAATCCTGGGGAGATTGCCACTTTTCGGGTAAGGTGGAGTATTCCCGGAGAGGTAGACATCTGGCCTCTGTATACCGGGGAGTCCGCCTGTAACTCGGAGTAAGGTTAGGTTGTTATTCATGAGGACCAGTTCTGTCATGGGTTCTCTCTCCCGCTGCCAAACTTTGTGCAGTACGTACTGAGTGCCGTTCAGATATCACCGGCGCAGCTCTCCGGTAACTAGTGGAGGCAACTAATGAGTCTAGGCTGTCTCTACTGGCTGTGTGATATGAGCTTCCCAACGGTACACAAGTTCTGGGCCCTGTACAGGCTGACGTACTCTAAGAAGAGTAAAGCCCGGGAGTGTGTGAGTTTTTCTGCCCGGGACTATAAGCAAGTGATAACCCGCCTGCCCTCCTGGCTCAACAATAATTGGAAGAAGAAGGTGGGGGGGGGGGGGGGGGGGAATTGGCAGAAGAGGAGTAGGAATTACCGCTTTCCCGGGGCCTTTCAGCCGATCAACGATCAGTCGTACAAGCTGTCTGACCTGGATAGGGATAGAATCGCCCGTGTATTTTGGGTGCTGGTCCGACCTGGAGCGGAGTTCCTATAACTTCATCCGGCGAGAGGTGTTGGAACTGTGTTGCCTCGGGGGGAATCCCGGTGGGTGGTGGAATGTAGACTGATTGTGCATGTTCCCGTTGAGTAAGTTGGTGTTTTGTCTAACCCCTTTGATTGGTGTTCTGCAGGTGTATCTTCCTCGACGACCATTAAACCCCATGAGACGCTGTCCATGGACAATCAGGATCTTGTCTCCAAACTGAAGGAGAAAAGAGACGCCGCAGCGCTGGCCACGGTTAACCGGGAAACCGGCGAGTTAACCATACACGAGGAACCCGTGGCCATGGATGTTGCGGACGAGGATTACGCCTTATGACGCGTAAAGACTCCTGCTGCAGGACGCCTGGCAGCATCTGGATCGGGGAAGACTACTGTAGGCCGCCCAAGCCCCCCGGTGGTGCTAAAAAGATTCCCCGGCGACTGGGACCGGTGCCTATTGTCGCCATGCCCCTTTTGTCTGCCGCCCGATATTCTTCCTTACAGGTTGATCTGGGTGAAAAGAGGAAGAGGGTTCGGGAACTGCCGGCCTCCGCACTTGTTATGTTTACCGGCCGGTTGGTTGGTGAGAGCTTGGCCAAGCGGCTAAAGCTGACTAGTGCTGACGCCACTACCACCCAGAGCAAGCTTCCCATGGCCTCTAGCTCTTCTACTCCGGGCATAGGCGCGTCAGTGGTAGAGAAGACTCCTGCTACGGAGCTGGGACCGGAGGGCGGTTATCCGGGCGACCCGTTTGTCCGGAGGCTGCTTATGGATATGAGGGGTATGGCGTTGTATAAGGCTGGGGCTCCGGAAGGCAGGTCGGAGGAGAACCGGCTAAAAAGCAAGGAAATGGTCATCCAGGTAAGGATAGTCTGCTACCGGTATTCGTCCAACATTACTTTGTACTTCGTTGCTTTCTAACCGTTGCCTATCGAACTGTAGTTGCTTTATAGCTTGTATCATTCAGATGCAAGTGAAGAGTTGCCCGAGCTGAAGAAGCAGGTGGCGGCGTTAACAAGCGCCCGGGACCTTCTGGAGGTGGAGAAATCCAAGCTCCAACGGGAGAAAGCCCGGTTGGAGGAGATGGCCAAGAAGCAGGTGGGCAAGCGAGAGGCCCAAGTCGAGGCTCTTGAAGAGGAGAAGAAGGGCCTAAAGGAGGAGAGGGCCGAGCTGGAGACCAAGGTCGAGGAGCTCCAGCGGCAGGTGGTGACAACCTCCGCTTCTGTGGCCGGGACGGTCGATGAGAATAACCCGGAGCTGTACCAGCGAGCTGTTAAGAAGTATCAGCAAAGTGATGAGCTTCTGGATCTGTTGGAACGGGCCCGGGAGGCGGGGATAGCTGACGCCTTTGACGACTGGAAGGCTAAGGGCTATCTCGACGTCTCCAAAATACTGCTGCCGTAGATGGATGCGGAAGAGGACCGGGAGAGCGAAACCGATCCGGCCGGGGAGGACGCAACGGGTGGAACGGCTGCTGAAGAGGGGTAGCAGATGGAAGTGCCTTAGCAGACTCCATACTTCGTACACTCCCCTCCCCCCCCCCCCCCCCCCCTTTGTTGTGTTTTTTTTTTTGCTCTCCCACCTGGTTGCTTTCCGATGGCATAGTCCCCTGTAAACATTGTCTTGAGTTTTAATGAAGGGACATTTTGCCTGAGCCTGTATTATGCCTATTTCAATTTGCTCGGCTTGGCTATCAATGATTTTCCCTTTGTATTTACTTGGAAACAAAGTTGGAATAGATGACTCCTAAAATTACGCCGGTCGAACCGGTTGGAATGCCTAGATAATTGTGTTGGAAAAATTAGCATTTTATTTTCGGCTGATAAGTTGTTGGACCGCTGAGCTTCTCTACGGGTTTGAACTGGAGGGGGGGGGGGGGGGGGAGGGCACCGAGTTTGAGCGGGCGGTTTAAGATTTCGACCGGTCATACGAGCCTTGGTGTGGCGGGAATGAAGTCCTAGTCCCGCGCAGTCCCTACATGTCGGGTTCTCTTTGATACCGCTGCAAGTTGCCGCTTCAGACTAGTCCCTCTATTGTTGTTTTCAAGGCAATGCAGTCGTTTGTGTGGTGTGTGGCTTCATCGTGGTAGGAGCAGTATTTATCGGTCTGCGCCCTGGTCAAGTTCCCCTTTGGGTGCTTTCTCTTTGGCGGCGGAGGGATGTTGTTCCCGTTCTCATACAGGATATCCTCGTACGAAGAGGTTAAGGTGGAGAATACCTCTTGTCGTCCTGCTGGCATGATTGCCAGGGGGCGGGTTTGCTGGTAGGACTAGGGCTTTCCACCTCGCTGGGGGGTGTCAAAATTGTCCCGTCAGTGCTGCTGGCTCCCCCAATTCCTAGGCTTTCTATTGGACGAAGCTCCTCGGTCGTGGCCCTGCTGCCAGTGTCTGACTTCCTGCCGGGCAGGCATCGGCTCCTCATGCCTTCTCTTGTGCTGGCCACTCCCATAGGTTTCGTGGTCAACCTGGGCGTGCCTGATAGCCATCGCCATCAGTTCATCGTAACCCTGCGGGAGCTCCACCCGCACAGCATACGAAAACTTTTCCCGGGCCAGAGACCCTGCTTGAAAGCCGATTCGGCAATCCCCTTGTCCAGGTCCCTGACCCCTACCGCGGCTGTTTGCCAACGGTTAACGAAAGCTCACAGCTCTTTGCAATTTACTTGGCTGCAGTTAAAGAGAACTGTCGAGGTCCGGACCCCTTCGACCCTTAATATGAACCGGCCTACGAATCTGTCGGCCAACTGCTCGAATGCATCTATAAAGTTCACCGGTAACTCGAAAAACCAGCTGAGTGCCTCTCCGGATAGGGTTTCTTGGAATATGTTACAGCAGACGGCGTCAGAGTAACCCTTGGCACATGTTTGGGATCAGAAGCTGTCCAGGTGCTGTATGGACAACCGGCCCCTGGTAATGGCGATGACGGCACGTTGGCGTAATACGAAAATTTACTTGATATAAAAGAGTGCGTTGATCCAGGATCTATTAATATGAAAGCAGGTTGACTAAAAATTAACAGCGTACCAATAATAACGTCTGGAGACGTACGGCCCTCCTACTGGGTCATGGCATGCAATCTATCATGGGTAGTAGGACGGCCCCTCTGTCCCCTACCCCGTGATGTACCACTTCTCGCTGGGGTGTTGTTGTGAGTATCGCTACCAGAAATATCAGCCCCTAACTGACTCCCGACCTGCGCAGGAGCAGAAGTGGCTCCCTGAGTCAAGAAGGGACACTCCCTGATAGGAGCACAATGTGCGACGATATTAATGTGTTTACGTCCTCGTTTATGCTTCGTTTATCCCTTATTTATTTATAATAGAGTAATAATATAGTTTAGTGTCGATTTGATAGAGTTTTCATAAAATATGCTTTAGAATCCGAAAAATGACTAAGTTTAAGAATTCTGGAAAATAGTGCAAAATGTGCCTTTTTCGTGATTCTGAGATAAATGGAATTGTGACCTATCCTTTTCCAAATTTGATGAAATTTGGTATGCATTTTATTGGCTTGCTAAAGGGGTTTGTGTCAAAAATATAGATCAGTCGGAGTTCGGGAAGTCACCCAAAAGATGGCTGCAAATCAGCAGTTCGAGCAAACCAATCCAGTGACTTCCAGGATTTTTCCTGGGACTGTGTCCCAACTTCAAAAATTCATTTCGGACGTTTCACAAGGCATTAAATCAATCCCTTTTATATCAAAGAAGCTCTACGTGTCTAGTTTCTCTGAGACTTGAAATCGCATCAATCAGAGCTCAGAGGAGGGCGTTATGTCGGATTTACTGAACCAAGGTCATTCCAGCTGATTCCACCAAGTTTCTGCCTCTTTTCCTTTGTTTCTGTTTTCGATGGACATTTTGGCATACAATTGTATACTTGAAGATTGTCCAAGCTTATTGAAGGATAGAGGAAGACATTGAGCCAAGGCAATGGAGGAAAAAATGAAGAAAAGAAGATTTCCTAGCCGAACTAGGATTGCTTGCCGATCGGCAAGCAGCTTGATGCCGGTTGTGTTCTTGGCGGGTTTTTAGTATTTTTCCATGGACCAAGTTCACCAAATAGAGTTGTCAAGTCCACATTTGAAGTCCATGAAGATATGAAGCCCATGCTATGAAGAAAAATTCAGAAAAAGAAGTCCAAGAATGTAATAATTATTCAACAAGGAAACATAAGCCAACTAGGAAAACGAATTCTCATTTCCTTGTTAAGGCCGGCAACCCTAGTATTGTTCCTCTATATATAGCCAACTTTTACACAGAAAATCTGGTCACATATCAAGCCAAAACACAAGTCTAAACTCTACCAAATTTTCTACCTTAAGTCTTAGAAAGAAAAGCTAGCCGAACCACCATCACCACCATCCAGAAAATCATTGCCGATTCACCTTCACCTTCAACTGATCAAGACCATTCCGAGCCTTCATCTTTCATCACCGAGATCCACACGAGCTGCTGCCCCAAGGTGTCTAAATGTGTGATCTACTCCCTTCGGCTTGTAATTCTTTTATTTTTCAATACTATGTCTATGTAGTTTGGATATTCTTTTGGTATTTTTTTTATGTCTATGTAAAGACAATTTGTTTATTTGGTTTTGCATGTTTAAAGATGTTTATGATTTCGATTCTTGGTGTCTTGCTAACTCTAAGGTATTGATTTCATGGTTTTATGAAAGATAAACATGTAAACACACTTTGTAAATATGTAACCGGTTAGGTCTTAGGGATGCATGCTTGACTTGATTCTCGATTTCTTCTTGATTAGTTGTTTGAATTCGTGTGCAACCGAAGGAGATGTTTAGGTGCAATCGTAGGCCATGGTTGTTGTCTAGATGTTGAATTCACTTGCCGTAGTAACATAGGTCAAGTTAGAACGCTAAGTCGATTTGGTTTATGTTGTGACCTAGGGTTGGAATAATTCCTACAACTTGCTTGTCTAATATGAAGAGTGACGCCTTGCATGTTAACTTGTTTCCGACTAAGAGATTTCGTGCCTTATATGCTAATTGGTTAATTTCTACGCTAAGTGTCGTTAATCGGTTAGCTAAATATTAGGGTTATGCGCTAAGCTAATTCTAAGTATTTTCGTGAAATCTAAATTCGACTAGATAAACCGCTAAGGAGTTTAGTTAGGTTGGAATTAAGACGAGTCTTGAATATTTCTATGCATGTTTCCATGAGTCCTTACTTGTTACTTGTTTTGATTTGTGATAGTTTTTGACGAGTGCTTTGTGTGAGAGATGTCGACCAAACTTGTACATAGTAGTTTAGAGTTTAATTTCCTGCAATTTAATTTCGTACCATAGTTTTTAGGGCAGCCCCATGGTTGCCGAACCAATTCTTCCCCCATGTGTGACGTCTGAATATGTATATATGTATATAAGTGTGACAATTGTGTACATATGTGTTTGTGAATATTTGTGTTAACATTCTCATGTTTCAGATACCCTTAATCCCCGGCTAGAACGATCCCTACTTATGTCTATACTACTAACGATTGTAGGGTTATTATTGATTGATGCTCGCTTAGACGACTCATCACTCCCTCCTAAAATGACCTGACTGGCCACAATGAAAACACTCCTGTGACTGAAACAGTTGCTGCCCAGACTGAAAAGAAGAACCTCTAGCACTTCTACTCTGGCTGCTCGATCCACCCCTAAACTGTCCAAACCGATGACCACTTGACTGGTTCCTAAAAGAACTTCTACCAAACCTTTTGAATCTACTCCGGAAACTTGTCCTGGAGCTCGAACCACTGCTTCGGCCGCTACCAGCCGATGATCCTAAGCCGGAGGTAGAGGTCAACCTTCTAGATGTACCCTGACTCGAACCACCCATCTCATGAACACGGCCAGCTGCCAACTCCTGGGCCTCAATATGCAGGGCAAAGGTTACTGCCTGATGGAAGGACTGATAAGGCACATGTGTCATCCTCTCAGCAAATATACCACTGAGACCCCGAATAAACTGGTAGATCTTGTCCTGCTCAGACTGCACCAAATCCGGCACGTAGTAGGCTAGCTCACGAAATCGTTGCTCAAAAGCCAGCACAGTCATGTCCCCCTTCTTCAAACTCAGAAATGCCTCTCCCATACGGTTGATGTGGGCATGGCTGAGGTAACGCTCCTTGAAATGCGCGGTAAACTGATCCCACGTCATATGGTTTATTGCAGCATCTCCCAGATTTCCTCTCAAGTCTCCCTACTAATGCTAAGCTTCATTCTCAAGAAACTGGGTGGCAATGCCCACTTTCTGCGCATCGGGGCAATTCACTACCACAAACATCTTCTCCATATCCTCCAACCAATTTTGGGCATCCATAGGTTCGTTAGCACAACTAAATCTCCTAGCCCCATGTCTCTGGGCCCTCTCATAGTTGATGTTGGAGCCTAAAGCGGCATGAAAAACATCGAGTAGTTGCCCTATAGAATCCGGTGCACCCCCTGGTGCATTCACTGACGCATCCGGTGTTGGAACCGGTGTGGCTTGTCTGCGCGCTTGGCGAGGAGGAGGCATAGTACCTGAGATCGAAACATTCAGTAGAATACAAAACAAACAAGACAATGACTACTACCCACATATTTATCAATTACTTAGCATCCAGCACAAGTGCCAATGGATCCGCCGCGGTTAGACCATCACTCTATTGATGCTAAGTATCGCTAAACATATGAAGTAGTTACAGGAAATACGTAAACCTATGCTCTGATACCATTTGTAACATCCCGGCACACTTTGAGATATTGTCCGCCTTGGGAATCACCCCTCACGGTTTTATTTCTGGGAGCTCACAAGGAACTTCCCCGTAGGTCACCCATTCTGGGATTGCTACGGGACGAGTAGGCTTAACTTCAGAGTTCTTATCCCCTCCGAAGCCACTGCGCCCCCAAAACGCGTCTCATCATATTGTGCTAACCCTGCACATATAAGCATCGCATCCACACTCCCTCGGGCGATGTGAGATTTGTGACCTACCTACCTGCTAGCTTCCTAGCCAGGTCAGGTTTGGGTCCACACAATCCACCCTAAGGCCAGGTCATCAAAATCCACCCCCCTTAGGGTCCGACGTCCGCGTCGGCACATTTCCGGCCGAGGACAGGCTCTGATACCAATTGTCAGAACCCACTCCAAATTTCCCCCTGAAATTTGGAGTAAATCCTGCGGGTGGGGTCCACTTTAAGGTTAATTATACCGAAAAATTTGGCATAACCTCCCTTAAAAATGGACAACCCTACCTGTAAAAATATCAGCTAACACTTCTCACAATATCAACCACCTACTCCTGGAGCCCTCTGTTCCCAGATTCAACACCAATAACCAACAATAAATAATTCAAGCAATTCACAACTTATAGTCAACAAACTTACTAACTCCCAACAGGAAATCTAGAGTCCATAATCTATATTCGAATATTACAATACTTGGTTATCAGAGCGTCTAAACTAGAAATAGAAATATACGATAAGGAGGTTAACTATTAACCTCCGAAGGAGAAGATAAGGGAAAACAGGAGAAATGCCTCGCTCCTTAGTCGCCGATCGAACACTGCAGACTGGGCATTTTAAAACAAAGGCCCCAGGGGAGAAACATTTAAAACATTAGCGTGAGTGGACAAAAAGGACCAATATGTAAAGATTAAATTTATTTAGAAGACAAATAAAATTTGTCAATGCTCTCCCAAACTTTATATATTTACTAAAACATTGTGCACGCAATTAATAATTTCAATAAAAACTTTGTAAACCAACCAAATCATCAAATCACAAAACCATAAAACCAAAAATCACATAATCCACAATATAAAACAAATGGGGAAGGGGTTACACCATAATCGGAGCCTCCCAGGCTCGGGTTGGAACCTCCCAGGGCTACTAAGTAGCGTCCAACGCTACTGCGTGGGTACTAGCTAACCAACAAGACAACCCAGCCTCCAGGACTGCAGGTCGGAACCTCCCAGGGCTACTAAGTAGAGTCCAACGCTACTGCTAGCTAGTAATAAGACGACCTAGCCTCCAAGGCTGCAGGTCAGAACCTCTCAGGGCTACAATAACACAATCCCACGCAAATGCTAGCTAGCAATCAAGACGACCCAATAAGTGGTGTAAAAACAATCAAATCAAATCCAACACACACTCCCCCGTTTAATTAAAATCAAATACGGTCCTTGACCGCACATCTGAGGCTTATAAATATAACAAATTAAAATAGAAGTCTCGAAGAAAACGTATCCATCCGACATGTCTCACGTACCAAAAATTTAATATCGAACACAACATATATAAATTCAACATGTCGTGAAATTCATAATCAAGAAATCATAAAATATCTGAAAATCAATAAAACCTCCAAGGATTTAATAAACCTTATTTTCCGTATCAAAAATCACCATTCCATAGCGTAGAAAAATCTAATATCAAATCAAAAGACCATGGAACATATTTCAATTATAAATGTCAATATAATCACTTAAAACATAATTGCATGCACATTTATTTCAATAAAAGTCCACTCACAAATATGGCCTAAGCCTGACGCCTCTCTGAAATCTCGTCACAATGAGCGTCCCCACGTCCTGAACAAATAACATCATTAATTCAATTTTCCTTAAATATATGGAAAGACTTAATTTAATGTAATTAGGCGATTTCAACCCGCCAAAATCTTTCCCCTTAACCTTTACCATTTAACTTTTAGCACTATTTATATCTCCCTTTATTCTTTAACCTCTCAATTCACTTCTCTACCACTGCTGCCCTCATCTCAGCCATTACGACTCCTTGCAGCCGCCCCCAAACAGCGGCCAAAACATTCCACCATCAATTCTCCAAAAATAATTATCCCTAAAAATTTGTACAATTTCCTTAACCCCCTCAAAAATCCTTCAAAAATTCCAAAATAATGTTAATACACTGCATTCATCCTAATTAACCAAATTTCATCCTTAAAATAATGTTGACCGCCGCCGCCACCAAAAATTACCAAATTTTAATAAAAGGTTCATCTCAGCATTTCTAACATCTTTCCCTTCTACAACAATCACCAATTTCAAGCCTAAAGGGGTCAATATATAAAAATCCCCAATTCGGCACTGTTCATCATAAACCCTAGAATTTGAATTTGTTGATTTCTCCTTACTTACTGTAAATTGACCCAATTCCTTTTAGGAGATTGTTCCTGACATCCTAAGCTTCAATTCAATACCAAGAACTCAACCAACAACAGCCCGAATAGCAAGAATCAATGAATTGAAAGCATGAACAGTAATCGGTATAAACCAATTGATTCCGCTCAAACGAAGGCGAGAGGGGATAAGATACCCACCTAGACTTGTAGAGGAGGAGAGCAGCTTCGTCTGGATACCAAGAACGCCACCTATGGTGGCCGGACGGCGGCGCGGCGACGGAAAAACCGAAGGGAGGAGAAGAGAGAGTTCGGTCGGGAAAGAGGAAAAGAAAATCAGAAATTTTTCTTATTTTTGACCTTTTACCATCTTACCCTCAATCCTTTCCTTTTATACTTGCGACTAAAATGAAAACTACCGTTTTTACGTCACAACTTTTGCGTTTTAACTCCGATTCCAACGAAAAATATACCGAAAAGTTCGTAACGACGACCTCTTTAAAATATTCCAACTTAATGTACTCTACCAAAATAATTTTCTAACTCTTTAATTTAATAACCCGGTAACCAGGGGTAACAAAAGTTACTCTAGATAACTTAATTTATACCAAGGAACGGGATGTTACATATCATACTCGAATGAACCGCTTGCCCGCCGGGGGGCTGGGACGATTTCTGGTGGTGCCATGTTTGTCGGGAGCTCCTCTCCCGCCACGCCGGTGTCCCTCTCTCCCCCTGATGACTGTCCCACCTCCTGTGTAACGACCCGAACCTTAAATTACCCCCTAAAAGTTTTACTTTAATTTTGACATTTCGGGAATTTGTTTTACATTTTGGAGGGTTCAAAGGTTGACTTTTTATAAGTTGACCTGATCGAGAATTTTATTTCTCGACGAGATAGAGGACGGTAAAATGAGTTCGTGGACACATAACAAGTTTAATTTGGAATTCGTATGAAAAAGTTATGACGTAAAATCGGGGGGAGAAAATTTCTAGAAATGAGCGAAAATTTCTAGAACGGGGAATATTCTTAGAAATGGGTCGAACCGGCTCGACCACTTCTTTTCTTCTGTGGAAATTGGCGGCGGTGGGGCACCAATCACCGCCGTTCGGCCGATTTTAGCTGGAGAAGGTTCGACTGTGTCAAACCGAAAGCTCCCTCTTCCGACCACCTCATGGCCCGATCCTTGGGGGGAAAAGAAAGGTCTCGACCTGCACCACCTCTCCACCAAAGGAATTGAACCAATTCAATTCGGGTAAGGAGAATTTTAGAATTTAAATTTTAGGGTTGTAATTGGAGGTTGAATTCGTGTCTAGGATGTTGAAAGGAGTCGATTTAGTGTAATTTGGGGTTTGGTTGGTTTAATTTTGGAGAAATCATGAATTGGAGGGGGGCTACCGCTGTTCGCGGTGGCTACGAGGGTTTTTGGCGGCGGGGGATGACGGGACGAGGTCCTGAGGGGGTGGGGGATTATTTCGGGATGAATTGGAGGCGTTTTTGGCCTCTGTGGCGGAGCCGCCGGCGGCGGTGGCGTCGGCGCTGCTGCCGGCGGTGGGAGGTTGAAGATGGATAAAAAGTGAAAAGTAAAACGGTAAAAAGTAAATAGTAAACTGTAAAACAGTAATTCAGTAAATAGTAAACAGTAAACAATAAAAAGTTAAACAGTAAAGTGAATAGTAAATAGTAATTCTGAGTTTGACTATTACTGTTTGACTTTATGAATTTACTGTTGACTTTCTGTAAAAAGGAAAAAGCTGGTTAAAGGGGGTTTTACGTCAAATTTAAGCAGTGAAAGAATTGATCGGTCTTTGTTCCCAGTGGGTGGGTGGTTGCGGTTTGGGAGCAAAGAGATTTTTATTTGGATATTGGGTTATTTTTCTAACCGTTTCGGATTTTCCAAGGGAATTTCCGGGACGGGTTCTTACAGTGATATCAGAGCAGGGATATGACCTATGGGGAGGATTTACTTGACTATTTTCATTTGTTCTGGTCTTTTGTTGATTAAGTAAATAATTTTATTGTGTTTTCGGGGTTGGTTTGGCCTATCCTCTATTTTTGCATATAATTATTTATGTGTATGTCCTGTGAACGAAGCAAAGGAATGATGCATGAGACTCGGCTGTAAGTATTCATAAAGTTTGATTTATGAGCAAACTATATATTACGTGAGTCACCTGGTTTCTCCAGTATCATGAAAATCAATGATAAAGTTTGTGGAATGAATTTAATTTGGCTTGTTTGTATGGAACTTTTTTCCCGTCTTCTCTTTGTACAATATTGGAATTGGAATACTATGCATACAATTTTGAAAATATTAACAAAGGTTAATTTTTAACTCACATTGCTCTTTAATTTGAAATTGACTCGGGATATGTATATATATACATATATTTTTAAAAGTATTTTCTAAGATTATGGTAAGATAGGACCACTATTAGAAAAAAGGCCTAAGGAGACTTTTGTTAAATGTCCCTTTTGGTACCTATAAGGACATTTTTGTGTCCATATTGATCCAAATGGGACACTTAGTGTATATGTGCCTTTTGAAGGTGTTCCTATTGCTAAATGACACAAATACAATATGTGTCCCTAAATATGAGTGGGCCCTATTGTATTTCAAACTATCAAAATAGAATACAATACCATACATTTGTACAAATACATTACACCAACTGGGGACACTTTAGCTATGTGTCCCCATTGGCTTAATTTTCATTATTTGCCCCTCCCCCTCCTATAGGGATTGATTTGCAAAATCCAGAATCAGAAAAATAAATAAATATATTAAATTTCAAAATAGAAAATAATACAAAAGAATATTAATCACACAATCTTATATTTTCCCTTGAAATCTTAAAATTCAAATATCCAACGATATATCAACAAGATCCAATATTACATTCGCATCCCAAACCAATATACAATCCACCACAATTGTGCATAAGCCTTTGTACAAACTATAAAGGAGAACTAATTTAATTAAACTTTTAGCACTTGAATCAAAGCTCTTCAGGTGTACTTGTTCCCATACTCTAACCTACTCCAATGATACTTAAAACAATCACACATTTTGCTGATTATACAAAGCATGGTCAGAATCATTACAAATTATAGTCAGAAAAGCATATAATTATATTGAGGAGCAAGGGCCACTACAGAGAAAAAGGAGCTTGCACTTTGGAGCTGAGTAAGTAAGCACAAGTAAATCCTTTAATCATCAAATTTGGCATGAAAATTCAAACCACATAACATATATAAACACAAAAACCCACAAATAAGGATAAGATGTCACAGACAATAATTTACTATTGAACTTTATCTTAAGCTAAATTGCATGAGATAGGAAGTAAAAGAATCCAATTTCTTTCATCCAAGTGAACATAAAGTTTGCAAGACAGGCATGGAAACCAAAACAATAAGGTTTGTTAAATACAAAAGTCAATGAAGGCCTTGAAAAAAAGAACGCTAGAAATCAAATAACCTACAAGGATCTGCCTTACCTCTTCATCAACTTTGTCCTCATCAAACTTCACTTATCATGTCATGAAGCTCCTTTTATGTCGGATTTTGATCCAGAGACCGAATAACTGTAGCCAATTAATCAATAGTAATTCAACCTGCACATTCAAACATTCAAATTCAATCCCCATTTCATGAAAATGCATCTAAACAGAAACATATAACATAAGAGATTCTACTCCTCAACAGAAACCAATTAAACAGAAACAAACAAATATCCAATGATATATCAACAAAAATCAATATTACATTCGCGTCCCAAAACAATATCCAATCCACCACAATTGTGCATAAGCATAACGAAAAAAAGAAAACAACTAATGAGATAATGAAGAGGCAGAGATAAAGGGAAGCCTTGGCTAGTTGTTTGGGAGCAAAGTTAAAAAAAAACTATATTTGGGGAACAAGTGATAGAACATTCAATGCCAAGTTAACCACTGAATACTTCATGTTTTAAATGTTGTCGAATTCTGTTCTGTACACCCATAAGGAAAAAAAAATGATTTTTCTTTTTGGTCTGAACACTGCAACAGTATGACTGAAATAGTCAAATAACATCTGTCAACAGATCTCGTATATGAAACTGACAGCCTAAAGAACAGTAACTCACTGCAATCAGAATGGCAGTGAAAACGCAATCCAGTATCACTCTCAAAATCAGCTCTATATATATAGATGAAACATAAAGACTGCTGTAAAACAATCAACTGCAAGTAAATAAAGGCCGATACCTTGAATCGAGAAGGCAGGCTCCTTAAGATTTAACACGTATGCAAATACCAATAACTGTTGCCATACTGCAATGTTCAACAATAGGAGTAAATGTGACCCTGAAGAAGCAAAAGGTTCGTCATTTATCTAACAGATTTTAAATGCAACTTTATTAAAGGAAACAAAGTGTTTATAATGAGCAGGGAAAAGAATAGTCTACCTAACATGACCACGACCATCATCCACCTCAATTGCATCTTCTTAAATTACTTTCAGCTCTTCTAATGAGTATGGGTGTTCCGGGTCTTTATTATCTCTAACATAATTTAAGAATAGTTAAGAAAAACTAAATTCTTCATGTCATGTAGCACATGTTTCAAACCTAACTCAAAAGGATAGTTATTAATACTATTGTTTCTGCACAAACCCGTAGGCCTCGTAGAGACTGGTGAATCTAGATGTGATCTCCTCCTGCTATCCTGCTCACTAAGGGGAATACCGGGCGGGCCGGTCTTCTCCTCTCTGATGCCTAACTTAGTACAGTTGGGATGAATAGATAACTTAAGCACGTATGATAAGCAGTTGGAGAGATCAGTTACCCATTAATGACGGTAGTTGAGGCCCTTATATAGGTGGTCGGGCGTGAGGTCTGGTCTCACTCTTCGATGTGGGACTGGCTTCCTTCTGTTCGCACACAAAAGGGCAGCTCTGGTGACCTCTTTGGCAGGCTGGCGTCCCCGGTCCCCGGGCCCCTGGTCACAAGGTAGACTGTTGGACCTCGGGTCCGGGTGTTGGTGATCCTGCTCCGGGCCTTAGTCCGGCCCCGGATGCAGTGGCTGCGGGTCTGTGGGCTTATGTAGCCCCTCTGTGGCTACTGTCAACAAGTCCCCCAAGTTCCCGGTCAAGTGCAATCTTGAATGGGGACTTAATATGTCTCGCTCTTGTCCCGCAGACCCGCAGGGTTACCGACCCAACGGTGCCCAGTCCCCTAAGTCCGCATTGAAGATTGGGCGTGACCGGACGTTCGGGCAAAGAAGGCGTGGTGATGTGAGGACTCGACCGGTGGACTGCTATGTCGGGACGAGTCCCCCAAGTTCCCAAGGAAAAAATCGCTGCCAACGGTGAGGCAGGCCGGGGAGTAGCCCGGTGGTTCGGCCCAGCCTGTGTAACAGGGTTGCTAGCCTGCAGGGAGGCCTGTTGGAGTGTGGATAAAGAGCCAACAGGTACCCCGGTGGGGTGTTGCGGCCATGTTGAAGCACCGGTTAACACCTGCTAGTTCTTCTCAGCTTGTGTTGGAATAAGCGTGAGGTAATGTGCAGGTTTTTTAGCCTGCGGGGAGACTTGTTCTGTGTTAGAGAAACAATATGCCCGGAGGGGTGGCGTTTGAGATAACAAGTCTCGCCATGTATCCCCAAATGTATCACAGTTCAGTGTGATGCATGGTTTTTATCCTGCTGGAAAAGTTTACATGTGTTAGATGTAAACTCTCCCGGGTTTATAAAGCCCATGTGTTTCCAAGCCTTGAGTTGTTGCTGGCTTGTCCCTGCCCGCAGGCGAGGGAAAGTGACTAAACCGGTGGAATTCCTTGGAGCCGGTTGAATGTCAACTGGTAGAATGCCATGGAGTCGGTCGGATACTACCTAACCGGTGAGATGCCATGGACCCAGTCAGATACTACCTAACCGGTGAGATGCCATGGAGCCGGTCGGATACTACCTAACCGGTGAGATGCCATGGACCGGTCGGATACTACCTAACTGGCGTTGTGCCTTTCCTTGGTTTGAGGTTGACTCTTGGGGAAGTGGGGGGGGGGGGGGGGGGGGGGGGTTGGACGCCTCGGCTCGCGCTCCTACCTCCCCTAACTGCCGCTTGTAGGTGGGACATGTGGCTGACATGCAATGAAGGAGAGAGCCCATCAGTCCCATCAGTTATGATGGCTTGGGAGCTTTATCGATGCTGGGACACGTGTCAGCAGGGAGCGGTCTGAGATGGAGGGGATCTGCCGCTGGGGTTGCCTCTCCTTTTTGCTTGCCCTAATTATCAACAAGGTGTAGTTTTCCGCCTATAAGATGCTTCGTACCCCCCTCGTCTCTTCATGTCGTATTTTGTTGAAGCTTGGCTCCTCGTCTGCCGTTTGTCTGTGTTGTTATCTTGCTACACAACTAAATTCTGTTCTTAGGTTTTATGGCGTCTGGGAGGTCAGCCAATCCTGTCGGTGCCGGTCGTGCGTCGACGGGAGGGTCCGTGAGGTACCAGCTGTTAGATGGCGACAAGGTGATTTTTTGTGACGAGCCGATCAGAAGCATGACTGCTGGCGAGATAAGGGATTTTCGGGCGAAGTGGGGCATTGACTCCTCCGTTAAGCTCCGGGGCCTAAATCCTGGGGAACTGGCCTGCAACCCGGCATGAGCTATCCCTGCCGCTGGGCTATCCCTGCCGCTGCCGAAGTTTGTCCAGTATGTGCTGAGCGTGATAAATATCTCCCCCGCCCAGCTTCCTAGCAACCAGTGGAGGCAGTTGCTTGGTCTCGGGTGCTTATTCAGTCTGAGCAACATGGACTGGCCCACGATAAATGAGTTCCGAGCGCTGTATAAGATTCTCTACTGCAAAAAGGCCCAGGCCTGCTGCTGTATTAATTTTGCCGCGCGGGACTTCGATCTTGCTATCACTCACCTGCCGTCGTCGGTTTCGAATGTATGGAGGAGGTCGGTTGTGATGGCCGGGGGTAGGTGGCAGTGTAGTTCGAGGAGCTTTTGGGTGCCCGAGGCTTATCAAGCTATCGGGGATCAGTCGTACTGGTTGGTCGACTTGGAGAGGTAACGGTTAGCCCGACTTTTTGTTTGCTGGGACAGTCTGGGCTCACCGGGTCTGGAACCTCTAGCGCGGCCGGTGGGGATACGAGCCCCGCGGGAGAGAGAGGCAGCGGAGATGACTGGGTACCGCAGAAGCGGTCTTGGCGAAGCTCCCGCTAAGAGGGCGAGGATGTTTGATGCCGGGGCGTCAAGCTCGGCTGGTGGGGGGTCAGCATTGGTTCTGGCAGAGGGAATTGGTGGTCAAAGGAGTCGGGAGCCGGAAACCGATCACGGTTCTGGTGGTGGTGGTTTTGGTAGGTTCGTGGCATCTACCATTGAGGCCTTGAGACTTGATCGGGAGGCCCCCGGAGCTGTGCGACCGGGCGAGAGCAGGAAGAAGGCTGTGGAGTTGGGTCTTCGGGTAAGTCTGGTTGCGTACCTGTGTGGAACTGAGGTTCGTCTGTGCTCCCTCTCCCTTTTTGTGGTACGAGCTAATGTTCTTCTTTTGTGTATTTGTACCAGCTGGTTCATAGCCTTTACGCCGCTGAGCCTAGTGAGGAGACTCCAGTCCTGGAGAGGCAAGTGGAGGACCTCACCGTGCAGCTGTCATTGGCAGAGGCTAAGCTTGCGCAGGAGAGGGAGGAGGCCGGTCGGCTGGCGGCTAAGCTCGTGCAGGAGAGGGAGGAGGCCGGTCGGCTGGCGGCCGCTCGGGAAGAGAGGAATATGGAGTTGGAGGCAAAGATTTTGGAGCTGCAGACCCAAGTAACAGCGGTCGTCAAAGGAGGGGAGAAACTCGTAGAATCCCGACTTGCCGAAGCCGCTGATAAAGCTATCGATGATTTTCAGGAGTCGGTGGAGCTTGCAGAGATGTTGGAGGCCGCCCGTGCGAAGGGTATAAATGATGCATATCTGGAGTGGAGGGAGAAAGGGTGGCCTGATGACGAGCGGATGGAGGCTGAGGTAGCCTTGGCCGAGAAGCTCGAGCAAGAGCGGTCTCTCAAGGCTGGCGGGTTAGGGATTGGAGGCTCCGGTGGCGCTGATTAGCAGGTTTTTTTATATATATATACTTGGCAGATGTATATACTTTGTAATCAGCTGTAGTTCATTCTAGAGGCAGTGACCATCTATATTGCAACGTTGGTACTACATACAGTACTGTCCATTTTGAAGACAGTAATCTCACTTAGGGTAGAACCGCAGATGCTGGATATTCCATGGGCGGGTGGAGTAGATGTCTTCGGTGTCTATGATGTGGAATGCTGCCGGACCCGCGACTGCGGTGATTTGGTAGGGCCCTTTCCACGTTGGCTCCAAGGCCAGCGGTTTTTTCTGAACTTTCTTCATGACCCAGTCCCCCACTTGTAATTTCCGTTCCCGGACCTTTCTGTCGTAGTGTCGAGCGACCCGTTGCTTGTATGTTTGGTTTCGCATATGCGCTTGGTCGCGCCGCTCCTCAATGAGGTCCATGTTGAGCCGTATGCCCTCGATGTTTGTTTCGGCGTCGTAATTCTCGACCCTGCCGCTGGGCATGTCGGTCTCTAAGGGGAGCACCGCTTCGCTCCCGAATGCCATGCACAACGGGGTCTCCCCCGTTGCCTGGGTCGCTGTCGTCCGGATGGCCCACAGAACCGCGGGGAGTTCCTCAACCCAACATCCCTTTTTGTCATCGAGCTTCTTCTTAAGGAGACTCTTGATAATCTTGTTGACCGCTTCAACTTGGCCGTTGGTTTGTGGGTGCGCCACTGAGGCGAACAACATCCGGGTCCCCATGGAGGCCATGTACTGGATAAGATCAGCATTGTTGAATTGTGTCCCGTTATCCGTGACTATGGTATGCGGCACCCCGAACCTGCAGTAGATGTTCTTCCATAGGAATTTTCTTACCCGCTCCTCGGTAATCTTTACTAGGGGCTCCGCCTCGACCCACTTAGTCTGATAGTCAATGGCTACAATGGCGTATTTGTATTGTCCCACAGCTATTGGGAAATGGCCGATGATGTCTAGCCCCCATTGTGCGAACGGCCATGGCGCTAACAGAATTGACAACGCGATTGCCGGAGCATGATGTGTAGTGGCGTACATGTGGCACTTGTGGCAGCCGCCTGATATTTTTCTCGACGCTGCTGCCATGTCCGGCCAAAAGTATCCTGCCCGTAGCGACTTGTGAGACAGGGACCGGGCGCCCGAGTGATTACCGCACACTCCTTCGTGGATTTCTCGCATGATGGCTTCTCCCGCCTCTTTAGTCACACATTTTAGTTGGGGGAAGCTGTGCCCTCTTCGGTACAAC
The DNA here is from genome assembly GCA_963682095.1 of Potentilla sterilis. Taxonomy (NCBI): domain Eukaryota; kingdom Viridiplantae; phylum Streptophyta; class Magnoliopsida; order Rosales; family Rosaceae; genus Potentilla; species Potentilla sterilis. The sequence continues at coordinate 23,317,500 of OY821760.1, forward strand.
TTGCCGCTGAGGAGGCTGTACCTGGCGCACCGGAGGTGTAGCCTCCTAGCCTCCACTTTATCCTGGGGGCTGGTTTTGTCAACCAGGTATCTAATTATTGGGTCCATCCAGCTTGGTGGCGCCTCCTCTACCGTGAATATCTCGGAGATGGTCTTGCTTATGCTCAGTTTCTGGAGGGTTTCAATCTTAGCTCTTCGGTACTCCGGTGGGTAGTTTCCGATTGCCAGCCTTGCCAGGGCGTCGGCATGCCTATTTGCCTCCCGAGGTATATGCTGAATCGTGGCGCCCTGGAATGGCTCGATCAGGGTTTTGGCCAAAGCCTGGTAGGAGGCTAACTGAAGTTCCTTGACTTCGAACAGCCCGTTCATCTGGTTTACCACCAGGCTCGAGTCGCTGTATATGTCCAAGGATGGGATCCTCATTTCCTTGGCTAGCTGCAAACCGGCTATGAGGGCCTCATACTCAGCGGCGGTGTTGGAAGTATTGAAGTGGAACCGCAGGGCATACTCATACGACTGGCCATTGGGCGAGGTTAGCATGACGCCAGCTCCACTCCGCTTGCTCGTTACGGAGCCGTCCACATAAAGCTTCCAACCGCTGGGGAGGCCTGGTTCGACCTTTATGGCTTGAACTGCTTCGGTGCCCTCGGACAGGCCGGAGTGCGCTTCTACTGCCATCGGGGTGAGTTCGCATATGAAATCCACAGCGGCCTGGCCCTTGATAGCCGTTCGCGGGGCATAAGTGATGTCGAACTCTCCCAACTCGACTGCCCACCGTACGAGCCTGCCGCTAGTATCCGGTTTTTGCAGGATCTGCCGTAGAGGGTGATTGGTATATAGGGTGATGGAATGAGCCTGGAAATAGTGCCGGACCTTCCTGGCGCTGACGATCAGAGCCAGAGCGAGTCTTTCAATGTTAGGGTATCGGCTTTCGGCTTTGGTAAGTCTCTTCCCTACATAGTATACCGGGAGGTCGAGCGTGCCCTCCTTCCTGACGAGAGCCGCGAAGACGGCCGTTCCTGATGCAGCTATGTAGAGGTATAGCATCTCGCCCAGCACTGGTTTGGATAGGAGAGGCACTGCAGACAGGTATGTCTTGATGGATTGGAATGCCGCCTCGTGCTCCGCCGCCCAGTGAATTTTCTTGAACTACTGTGCCTTGAGCAGTTTAAAAAATGGGGCGCACTTATCGGTCAGGCGGGAGATAAATCTGGCCAGGGCGGCCAGTCGGCCGGTCAGCATTTGGACCTGGTTTCTTTCCCCTGGTGTTTCCATGTCTAGGATCGCTTGGACCTTCAGCGGGTTACCTTCTATCCCCCGCTGGCTGATTATGTGGCCTAGGAACAGGCCCTCTGAAATCCCGAAAATGCACTTCTTCGAGTTCAGGCGCATCCCAAACTTGAGCATCTTGCCGATGACTACTGCCAAGTCTCGGACGTGGGCCCCTGCGGTCAAGCTTTTGACTAACATGTCATCTACGTATACTTCCACCGTTTTACCCATCTCCTGCTCTAGCATGCGGTTTACCATCCGTTGGTATGTGGCCCCGACGTTCTTTAGACCGTACGGCATCCTCTTGTAACAGTAGGTCTCTCGGTCAGTCGTGAACGAGGTGTGCTCTTCATCGTCCGGGCTCATCCATATCTGATTGTATCCGGCGTAGGCATCCATGAAGCTGAGTAGTTTGAAACAGGACGTGGAGTCTATAAGCTGGTCTATTCGGGGGAGCGGGAAGCTGTCTTTTGGGCACGCCCGGTTTAGGTTGGTGAAATCAACGCACATGCGCCACCGGTCGGTTCCCTTCTTCGGGACCATGACCACGTTGGCGAGCCATCGGGGATACTGGATTTCCCGGATGAAACCTATGCCTCTCAGCTTCTGCACTTTCTCTCTGATCGCCTCATACTTCGCCGGGCTGAAGGACCTCCTTTTCTGCCTCTCCGGGGGAACATTGGGCAACGAATTTAGCCGGTGGACGGCTATTTCTGGGGATATGCCCGGCATGTCCTCGTAAGACCATGCGAACACTGAACTGTTGTCCTGGAGAAAGGTGATGAGCTCTTGCCTGACTGTCGGGGCGAGCTTCGTTCCTATCACCACTTTTCGCTCCTGGTGATCCTTCGAAATGGAGATCGTTTCGGTTTCTTCCACGGCCGACGACCGTTTTAGCTTCTCGTCGTCGGAATCGGTGTCATCACGGGGGTCAATACTTGGATCCGGTACTGGCGCTTGTTGAGTAGCCGTGAAGACCTCGGTCCGCTTTCTCCCGTGGGTCAGTGCCTCCGCATAGTATCTGCGAGCAATCTTCTGGTCCCCGCGTATGGTAATGACGCCAGCGGGTGAAGGCATCTTTAACATCAGCATATGGCCGGCTATGAATGTTTTCAGGCTCCACAACCCCGGCCGGCCGATTATGCCATTGTATGAGGACAGACAATCCATGATGATGAACTCCAGGTGCTCCTTCCTCGTCCTGTCTCCCTCGCCGAAGATTAGCGGCAGGTAATGCGATCCCAAAGGCTGGACCACCTCGCCGGAGAAGCTTATCAGCGGCTCGTTATCCTGGGATAACTTGCTCGTTCCTCGATGCAGCCCCTTGTATGCGTCTCGAAACATCACATTGACGGAAGCTCCGTTGTCGATTAACATGCGGCTGGTTATCCAGTGGTCTATTTGGACCGTAATGAGGAATGGATCGTTGTGCGGTTGGATCAGATCCTCCGGTTTTTCTTCCTCATAGAACGTGACCGAGTTCCATCAGGTTTTAGCGGCCTGGCCGCTTCCTCCTCCAAAGGCATATACTTCCTTTCCCCGGATCGACCTTAAGCACCGCTTCTTCGAGCTCCGGGTGAGTCAATCTATGTGGTCCCCACCATGTATCATATTAATGCTTCCGTGCACCTCGATCCCTTCGGGGACTCGGGTGCTTATGGTTCCTACTTCTCGGGCACCCTACCTGTCCCTTTGCGGGTCATCTGTCCGGACTCGGCCGTCCACAACCGTTCTCTGGGGTCGTTGGTCGTTGGTCGTTAGTCCAAAGGGTTGGGTCTTCGGGTTTTCCTGCTGGCATAATGGCCAGGGCCCGCGGTGGTCGCAAAGGCAGTGGTCTTCCACCTGCCCGTGAACTATTGTTGCCGCTCCGGCGGGGTCGCCAATCCTCCCATACTTCGGCTTTCTTGTTGGTCGTAGGCGTACGGTTGCGATCCTGCCGCCCCGCTTTGTTTTCACGGGAGGACGGTGGTAGTAGGTCATCCGACCTTCGCTTGGGCGTCTTCTCCCTATACGTCTCATGCTCCGCCTGGGCGTGCCTGACGGCTACGACCATCAACTCGTCGTACCCCAGCGGCTCTTTTACTCGCAGGGCGTAAGAGAGTTCCCCGGGTCTTAACCTCTGCTTGAATGCTGTCTCTGCGATCCTTTTATCCAAGTTTCTGACCCCGGACGTGGCGATATGCCACCGGTTAATGAAAGCGCACAGTGGTTCGTGGTCAGTCTGCATCGTTGACGTTTGGGCCGCCTTGGTTCTAAGGACGAATCGGCTAACAAACTTATCAGCAAGCAGTTTGAAAGTTTCCATCGAGTTTATTGGCACCTCGTAGAACCAGCTCAATGCCTCCCCTGAGAGCGTCTCTTAGAACACATTGCAGCACGTGGCATCTGAGTAGCCCTTTGTGCCCGTTTGTGACTTAAAACTTTCCAGGTGTTGGTATGGACAGCTCGTTCCTGAGTACGTCAGTTTCAGGGACTTTTGGTTACCAGGTCTTCCGGATTCCCTAACCCGGTGTGGAAAAGGTCCAGTGCGTTCGTTGAATCGCGCACTGTCCTGCGGTCGCACCGTCTTTTTCTCGTTGGCCTCCAACTGGTCCTTTATGTCCAACACCGAGGGAGAGAGCGTCTGAAGCGTCCTTGCGGTAGTGATGTCCTGCTCGCTCGATGCCAAGCTCGTTCGGTATGGGGGCTCAACCGGGCCAGAATTCCTCAAAGCTTCCGGAAAGAGTGGTGTGAGCAAATGCGCAGTCTTTCTCCTTCCCGTAGGCTGTCCCACTTCTAGGTGCGGGAACTCGTTACCTTCGTTTGCAGGCCGTGACGCCGCCCGAGAGATGTCCTACTGGTGCCTTTTCTCCAGGGCCGCCAATAAGGCGATGTTCACTGCTTCCAACTCTTGGCACCGGGCATCCGCCCTTAGTCGGTCTCGATCGCCCTCCTCTCGCAATCGCGCGACTTCTGCCTTCATCTTTTTTATCTCCTCCCCCGCGTCGTATTGGTCAGGATTGTCTGAGCCCCGGCGATCACGAGTTCCGTCCCGGTCGGGAAAAGGGACAAACCTCGTGCTGACCTCAGATTTAATGTTCTGGCCCGGTCGGGGACCCGGACTCACTCTTTCAGCCCTCCCCCGCCAGCTTTTATCTTCCTTCCCTCCATGGCCTCTGGATTGTGGACTTACTTTCAACTCTTTCAAAGGACCGATCGGGTTCTACCCTCCGGTAGAGCAACGCTACTTTTTTCGTGGATTAAATACTACCCACAGACGGCGCCAATTGTTTCTGCACAAACTCGTAGGCCTGGTAGAGACTGGTGAATCTAGATGTGATCTCCTCCTGCTATCCTGCTCACTAAGGGGAATACCGGGCGGGCCGGTCTTCTCATCTCTGATGCCTAAGTTAGTACAGTTGGGATGAATAGATAACTTAAGCACGTATGATAAGCAGTTGGAGAGATCAGTTACCCATTAATGACGGTAGTTGAGGCCCTTATATAGGTGGTCGGGCGTGAGGTCTGGTCTCACTCTTCGATGTGGGACTGGCTTCCTTCTGTTCGCACACAAAAGGGTAGCTCTGGTGACCTCTTTGGCAGGCTGGCGTCCCCGGTCCCCGGGCCCTTGGTCACAAGGTAGACTGCTGGACCTCGGGTCCGGGTGCTGGTGATCCTGCTCCGGGCCTTAGTCCGGCCCCGGATGCAGTGGCTGCGGGTCTGTGGGCTTATGTAGCCTCTCTGTGGCTACTGTCAACAACTATGAAGTGCACACTAATTATTCATAAATCATTGGAAAATAAATGAACCATACTTATTCATAAACATCAGAAAGGATATCAAAAATTTCTTCTTGGTCAATTGGTTCAACAGCATATTCATCTACAACACTTGGAACACTACGAACCCGCCGCTCTTTCTTTTCATAAATGACTGGATTTGCATTTATTAACTCAGATACCATTTTTTCTGGATAAAGAAAGAACATATACAAATTAAAAGAAAATAAACAAACGGACTTGGTTAAAACGTGGATATAAGAATGCTGAAATTTCAAGAATCAAAATTTTATTGTATAAGCAGCAAGCATGACTTCTGTGCCCAAATCCAAAAAAATATTGTGATTGAATGAGCTAACAATCAAGAATCAAAAAACAAAATAATATCTACACATATATATATGCAGCATAACAAAAGGATAAAAAGAGAAGATTAAAGTTGATTAAACGAAGGCACCTATTAGGTTAAATAAAATTGAAAGCAATCATTCTCAAATTGAAATCGTTTGCCCAATTGAAAACCCTAAAATCACTTTAAGTCGGAAACCCTAAAATCACTTTAAGTCGAAAACCCTACAAACATTTCAAGTCCAATTTGCCCAACAAATTGAGCACGGAACCCTTCTAATTTTCAATGCTCAAACTACCTATATGTGACATTAAACAGAAACCCACACCTTCAATACCACACAAACAAGAATTGAGGAAGAGATCGCAGTACCTGAAGGAGACAAGTCTGAGACAAGTCTTTATATGGGTGTTTTAGATTTAAGAGAAATTGAGAGAGAGAGAGAGAGAGAGGAGGGGGGGGGGGGGGGGGGGGGGGGCTGATACGAATCTGAAGGAGGCACCCACGGGTGGCTGTCGGTCTTTGCTTGGAGAGGGTAGCGGTAGATATGAGGAGAGAGAGAGAGAAGGGATGAGTTGTGGGTGCGTGTCTCTGAGACCAGATTGTACGCAAGGACTCAGTATTCGTACACGAATTCAAATAAAAGAGTGTATCCGTATAAAGTTGTCAAAATGGGGACATTTATGAGTTATACGTGCCTTTTCTCTTTCAATAGGCACACATGCTAAAATATGTCCCCGAATCAATAAATTTAGGGACAGTTACGTATATGTTCCCAAAGTAATTGTCCCCATTGGCCCTTTTTCTAGTAGTGGATTGTGCCATTGATTGCTAAGGTATTCTGGTTTTATGTAAGTTTTATGTTTCTGGGGTATAGACTAACGGTCGGATGACGAAGTGGTGCTTCTTAAGATGTTATATTACCCGGCTTGATTGGTTGTATGGTTTTGGAAACATGTTGTTATTGTGTCCTTTGATAGAAGACTCAATGATCAGCAAAGTAGTCAACTAGGTAAGATCCGTCTGACATGATTTAAGTTTTATTATGGTTGATTATTGGTTCTATACCTTATTGTCTACACATGACAATTGATTTCTTCTTCAATTAAGCGAGTTCTACCTAGCTACTTTAACGATTATTGAAATTTTAGATTGGTTTCTGGATAGGAAATTTTACGACATTGATTTTCTTAATAAATCTTTATTTTGGTTGTGGTACTGAAGTTTCTTGTTTTTAGTCATATGAAAATTGGGAAGATTATGATATTTGATTTGGTAAAGGTTGTGTAACTGTTGTTGGTTTCTTATGTGGTAAGAATTTATTGACTCTTCTGAACTAAATGTGAAGATATAATTTTCAAACAATAATTGTTGTTTCTTTTATTCTGTTGATTTTTGACTAATGGTTTAGTGGTAAGTCTTATTTCTATATATTGTCGGTTTCTTTGTTAAATGGATGAATCAATTATGGTTCATTTGTTCCCGGAAGTTGATTAAAGAGAAGTAGAGAAGTGAGAAGGAGTTTGGAGGAAGGAAATAATTATTAAGGAAAAATATGGTGTATGATATTATTGCGACTAATTTTAAAGGGTTAATGATCTGAATGGTACCTCACCTTTATGGCTTTATAAACTTTGGTATCTCACGTTCTGAAAATATCAGATTGGTACCTCACGTTTCAAATTCTACCTACCTTTAGTACCTCTCCGTTAACTCTGTTAAAAATTTCGTTAGTTGTCTTTAAATTTCTTTTAAAAATTAGATTTTATTCATTTTGACGGAACGTGGTGGACCTAGAAATTTGTTTATTCAATATACTGCATATATATAATTTATCCTCTGTACTCAAAGGTAAACAGTTAATTTTAATCATTAAAGTATTTCTTCACAGCGTTTAATTTATTTAGAAAATATTAGAATCACTGAAAAAGAATTAAAAGACAAAAAAGAGAAATTGAAAAAATTAAAAAGCTTCATAGAAAGGTTACCCAGAAATAGACAAGGATATTGGGAGATAATTTTCAGATTTACACAAGGCATCTATATTTTAGAAAGACAGATCGTAAATCTTGAACAACTTTTAGAACAAGAACAAGAACTTCTTGAAATTTTGAGCCGCGGTTAGTGTCGCCGGTTAGATCCGCCTGAGTTGGTATCAGAGCTTGTTTTGCTCAAAAACAGGTAAAGAAAAGGCTTATGCCACAAAGTTGGCTCCTCTCAATAAATAAAAGAGAGCCAAAGCAGAAAAATTATCAATCTTATTGCATAGAAAGAGACAAAGAAAAGTGGAACTTGTGTTTCCACACAAGACATATCCAAGAAAACCAATACTCCATTGAATACACTTGTAGAGTCCTAAACACTTTATACGATGAGCATATTCATCTCCAGAAAGAAATAGGAATAGAAGAACTTGACCCTTCTAGGCCAAGCATAGTTGAATTTCTAGATCATATATCTAGAGATAAGCTATTGAGAAAGTAAAAGAGCAACTCGAGAGATTTAATCTCAGAGTAACTCAGTTAGAAGAAATTCAAACAAAGATATCAAGACTTGAACTCAAGCTTGACTATCTTAAAGAAAAACAATATCTTGTAGATATTGAGAAGAAATTAGTAAGAACTGAAAGTCTTGCAAATAATATTCATCAACAAGCAGTTGATTTAAAAAGTACGCAAGAAAACCTAAAAAAACTTTTAGAAACTCTTATATCCCGCATAGGATGAAACAAAGAGTTGAGCTAAAAGTGAGGCAGGAAGACTTAAAAGCCATAAGTATTTATCTTCCAACAGAAAAGCTTGCTGAGAACGTCGAAGCAATAATACATCAACAGAATTATAGCAATATATATCTTCAAGAAATAGGGAAAGATATTGAAGAACAGTTCCAAGAACTAAGCATAAAAATTTCTGGTTTACAAAAAAGTATAGAAAAAATGAAAGAAAATTCACCCGTTGAAAGAATCAACGAAGAATCACTATCACAAACAGTAGCTAGTAAAATAATTATACCTCAACCCAAGACAGAAAGTGGGTTCAATTTCAGTGAACCTAAGTTATTAAAATGGAAAGAATCCAAAAGGGATACAAAGATGTTAAGTAGAGTCTTCAGCAAAAGACATACTGTATCAGCAGTACAGCTTGTAAATGCTCAAGAATTCGAATATAACGAAATTGAATCTAGTGTAAGAGAAGCCTCAGCACCGAAATTTAGATTCAATGAGATTTATAAGAAAGGATCTTTTATTATGGATTCTCACAGATTCAAGATGTTAGAACTAACAATACCAGCAACTGGTGGTGAAATAGACATCAGACTAATCACTTCTAGAGAAATGAGTGAAGCATTTTAAAGAAAATATTCTTACATGCACATTGGTGCAGTCCAAATTTCCATAAAACTCTTAACAAGAGACGGTATAGACTGTTCAGTCTTGTGTATTCTGCAAGATGACAGAATAACAGACTTCAAGAAAAGCCTATTAGGAACAGTAGAAGCTTCACTATGCAACCAGGTTGCATATTTCAATGTCTTCCCGAACTTCACCACTCATCTGAAAGACGCAGCACACTGCCTAAGACTGAGAATCAAAACAGATGGGATTACCATGAAACAAGGCATGATGGAACTTGCCGTTGACTATAGGATCTATTACAAGCTAATGAGCTCCAATGTAACACCAAATACTAGATTTGTCAATAGTCCTGGTCTTACAACATCTGTTCTTAACAATCCTAGAAATAATTCCCAGCAAAAGCACATCACAAAATGGGATGAAGTGTCATTCCCTAGAGAATGGACTTAGCACCTCCTGAGAGACAAATACAAAGCTCTAATGCCTCTATCTATGAAGACACAAAAAGACCTATAAGGATGCTTAGGGTAGAAGGATTGAAAGAACTCTATAAGCAAGCAGAAACTTGTGAAACCTTAGAAAGGTTAGAAGAGATAGTTAAGAAAATTTCGCTAGTCCAAACTAAAAGAAAGATTCTACCTTACCAAGCGGCAGAAGCAGAAGCAAGCACCATGGATGCTGAAGCAAGTACCATGGATGCAGAAGCAAGCACTAGCCAGACACCATTGGCAGGAAACACTATCATTAATAACATTACAAATAACCCTACCAAGATCATTAGAGAAGAAAAAATCAAACTTCCTAAAGGACAGCCGCCTACAGGAAAGATAGGAGAAAGAAGCTCCCAAAAATATATTCCCACAGAACCACACTGGGGACAAGCAATTTCTGAAAGAGGAGTTTATCTAGACCTTGATAAAGTAGGAGATAAAAGAAAAACCATAGATAACTCGGTAGCTAGTTTAAAGCTAACCCAAGCCCTGGTTTTATCCAAATTCCATTATAAAGAAGCCCACGCTTAGTTCAGAAATGGTACAATTCTTTCAATAGAAGTAATAGTTGGGCAGACTAGGAAGCAAAATTAGCCAAAACAAATGACCCAATGGATTTCGCTATCCCTATATACGAACAATTTTGTGGAGATATAACGGGACACAGTGAACAGACCAAGGAAAGAGCTAAAGCAAACATCCAGAAATTAAGCATTTGCAATATGAGGTATTTTGAAGAATACACAAATGAGTTCCAAAACTACTATTGCACGATAGGAGATTTGGAAAACATAGATCTTATTAGAACATATTACAGAAAATTACCAGAACCCTGGAATAATGCTGTAACACAGTCCCTTGAAGAAAATCCTTTAGAATATTTTTCTATAGGAGGAATAGCAGAAAGAGTAAGAGACCTATTAAGAAAACAGTGCACGAAAAATCAAAAGTCAAAAACTGCTAAGAAACAACTCAGAGGAGTTGAGAACATGTGCCCCAAAATTTTAGACACACCAACCCAATGGGGATGTCATCTATATAATGAAAGAAAAAATAGGAGCAGGTTTAGGAACAAGAAATACAATAAATTTACTTCTAAAAAGAAGTATAAGTTCAGAAAAAGCTCTGAACAAGATAAAGAAAAAAGATCTCCTAGAAAGAGATTTTTTAAGAAAAGAAACCCAAACCCGAAGAAAAATACTTCTAGAGATACAAAGCCCTGTAGATGCTGGCTTTGCAAGGCTGAAGGTCATTATGCAAACGAATGCCCTAAAAGGGATAAAAGATCTTCTAAAGCCCTTCTAGCAGAATACGATGAAGCCGTAGAATACGCAAACATAAAAGGGTTTGAAGTAGCCTATTCTGATGAAGAGAATGAATCTGTATATTCTCTTGAAGATACATCAGGCAGCGATACTGAAAGCATCTCTAACAGCTCCGAAGAAGAAAATGAATATAGTTATAGAACTATATTCATGTTGATCCAAAACTGGAAAGAAAAAACCACTGATAAAATCAGTCAGTTTACCCCAATGCCTGGAGCTTTCACTTGCGACTATTGCAAGTATGAAGATAATAATACAGTACCCATGTATTGTAAAGAAACAGGAGAAACCTATCATAAAGAATGTTTTATAGCAGAGGTAAGAAGAAAAACAAAAGAACATGATTCACATACACTAGTAAATCAAGAATATGATATATTCCTTGATCAAATCCAAAAACAGGATCTTGAGAAAAACCTCGAGAAAATGAAGTTAGAAACTTCAAAAACTTCAAGAATTATAAAAGAAGAACCAAGTCCCTCTGGTATCATAGTAGTACAAGAAAGTAGTAGCCAAACTGATGTAGAACCTGAACCTCTACAAGAAGAGGAAAGAAATATAAACCCTTTCATAGAATTCACTAGAAAGGAGGATCCAATCCAACCAGTAAAACAAGTTCAGACTAGTATATATAACAATTATATTACTGTAGGTCTGAAATTTCCCAACTATAAGAAATACTATCTACATGCTTTTGTAGACGATAGTTCAGGATATAGCTTAGCAAAGAAATATCTTATTCCTGAAGAATATTGGGAAAAGTCTGATAAGGCAGTTACTGGGATTGGAATGGGAGATAACGAGTTCACAATGAGTTACGTAGCCAAAAATGTCAAAATCTCGTTAGGTGGAGGAACTTTTACGTTCCAAAGAATTTGGCAAAGTGAAGCCCAAGGGGCCGATATGCTGATAGGAAATGATTTCCTACTTCAGCAAAGAATAATACAAACCCTCGAAATGATCGGGTTTGAAAAGAATAACAAGTTATACTGGGAATTCAGATTACTAGATGCAGTTAGCATTGCAAGTAAAAGATTCACAGAGCAATATCAGAAGTCGCGAGCCAAGAGTGGTGATCATAAACCACCGCCTTTTGAACCGGTTATGCAACCGGTATTAGCATTTCAAGAACACCAAGAAATTGTGTAAAATGAAGTGACAACTTCGGAAGATTCAGAATCAGAGGAAGAACCTCAAGATTCAGACAGCTCGGATGGTGAAGAAGAATTCATCCGAGAACACAATCTAAAAGTATACATTAATAAAATAGAGCAAAAGAAAATCCCAAAGCTCGTTGAGATAGAAAATCTACTGAAATCCATAATCAGTGAAGATCCCCAACTATACTAGGAAAGAGACCCGGTATATTGTCAGCTAAAAATGCATGATGCCAATACAATATGCCATGTCAAAGCCATACCCCATTATAGAGATGAAGATCGAAAAGAAATGGAAAGCCAAATTCAAGAATTGCTTGAAAAGAAATTAATTAGACCCTCAGATAGCCCTCATCATGCTCCAGCATTTTTTGTTAGAAACCATACAGAGCAATTAAGAGGAAAAGCAAGAATGGTCATAGACTATAGAGACGTCAACAAGAAAACTGTCAAAGATGGTTATCAGATTGCTCAAGTAAGAGTCTTGATAAATAGACTAAAAGGAGCAAAGATATTCTCAAAGTTCGATGCAAAATCAGGCTTTTGGCAAGTAAGAATGCACCAGGATTCCATAGCCTTAACAGCCTTTGGAACTCCTCAAGGACATTACGAATGGCTGGTAATGCCGTTTGGACTTAAGCAAGCACCATCTATCTTCCAAAGAAAGATGGATAACATATTTAAGCCATACTCAGATTTCTGTATAGTTTACATTGATGACATTCTTGTCTTCTCTAAAACTATGAATGAACATCTGAAGCATCTTGAGCAAATTTGCAAGCTCATAGTTCAGAAAGGAATCATCTTTGGACAAAAGAAAATTCATCTTATAAAAGGAGAGATTGACTTCCTTGGCATACACGTCAAGGATGGAGAAATTCGTCTTCAAGAACATATAGTAAAGAAAATAAGCCAATTCCCTGACAGTATCCCAGATGCAAAGTCTCTACAGAGATTTTTGGGAGTTGTTAACTTTGCGAGAGATTTTATTCCTCAAGTGAGTGGCCTCACTGCTCTTCTCTCTCCAAAGACAAGCACGAAAAAGAAATGGTCATTTACAACGGATGATAGCAACACCGTTAAGAAAATTAAAGAACTCACAAAAACCCTCCCCCCTTTGCAGTTACCTGAAGAAGGTGACCTGATTATTTTGCAAACAGATGCAAATGATTATTACTGGGCAGGAGTAGTTTTAGCAATAGCACCTAATACAAATCAAGAAAAAATCTGTAAATTCCTGTCTTGAAAATTTAATCCTGCAGAATTAAATTATTCCACAGGAGATAAAGAGGTTTTAGCCCTAATTAAATCCATTAAGGGAGCAGAAGCCTTTTTAGGAAACAAGTTTCTTGTCAGAACAGATAATAAGAGAGTAAAAAACTTTAAGAACTATAAGCTTACAGATGCAGCTGATAGAGGAAGAGTGTTTAGATGGCAAATGTTTTTATCTCAATATGAATATGATGTTGAAATGATTGCAGGAAACAGAAATTACCTGCCTGACGCTCTCACGAGAGAAATGGCAATGTTCGAAAGAGATGAAGGCCGTAACCCAAGAAGCAGAAGGCCCGAACCAGAACCAGAAATTGAAGAAAGAAGAATGCCCGATGTCGGAACAAGAACTAGGCCTGAAAACAAAGGATCAAAGGACAAAGCCCTACAAGAGAGATACAGAGATGGAGACAAAACTGTTGGACCATTACATGATGGACCAGGTTACCAATATCTGGTATCATACTCTCTGCTGGATCCAGTAGCGCCCCTGAAAAAATTCAGCCTGACCCGATAACAAGAGAAAATGATCCGGAAGATAAGCAATCTTCCCACACAGAAGAAGAAACTGTAAATGAATATCTACAGCATCCTAGAGCTACAGTCACAAACGACTGGTTTCAAAGAAGACAGCCTTATAAGGCAAGAACCACTGGCAGAATAGCATCCTTCAGATTACCAGCAATAAAAGGATTGAGAAAGATTTTTAATCATCCTATGAGAATTTATGAAAGGCCAGTATTCAGAACCAGCAGAAATTTACAGTTCAATCAGAGAATTATCATGGATAATATCTTAGCAGCATCCCGAGAGAATAATGAAGCACTGGTACTGCAAGCCCTGGAAACTCTAGCTGAAGAATTCTGCAGCTACGAGTTAGAAGAAAAGGATCAGCATCTCAAGGAAAAGCTGGATATTCATTACCTCGAGAACCCTGAAAGTGCTAAAATCCCACTTTTAGCCCTATCAAAATCCGAATGGTTCAGTTTCCATAATCTCTTAGGAGATTTCAAGAACAGAAAGGCTCTTCCATCTACCTTGCTAGTAGTAGCAAGTCATTATTATGGAAGATATTTGGTTGATGTCCAAGCAGAACATCCGCAGAAGAACAAATTATGGTTAATTGAGAATGGTTTTGTTCATAACCTTTGGACAAAAACCAACAAAGACCTAGAAGGTCTCCCTGAAGCAATTTACCAGACAGACAAGAATATTAGACCAGATGGCTGTACTCTGAGATTAAAGTTCATTTCAACTCCTCCTGAATGGACTAGAGAAGAAGGGAGAAAGAGTTATATTTCTCCTTATCATTATGTCAGAATTATCCAAAGTTGTGCCTCTCAAGCACAAAAATGGTCATCAAGCAATGGAAGACCTAATCAGAGTATCCCTTAGATGAAGGCAATTGCGATAATTCGTATCCAGAACCTAATCCAAAAGGACGGTGAATCTACCCTTCTGGCCCAAGGAAAAAAGATTATGGTTGCCAGTTATAACCATCCACCTCCAGAGCACTGTGATCTGTATAAGGCCCTAGAAAGGCGAGAAATCGATGGTACGTTAGCAACTACCACGTGGATAGAGAAATTAGAAAAAGAGCCAGAATTCAAGGATTCGTATGACTCAGATATAGAATCCGAAGAAAATAATGACTCAGGAGCATCTTTTGCTGATGAGGAATTGCACAACATCAATAATATGATGGAGTACTAGCCTCCAAAGCTTCAGGACAAGAAGCTTTAGGTAAGTGGAATCCAGCTCATATGTAAGATAAGAGTGTAAAATAAAGTTGCTGCCGACGCTTAAGGATAAGCTCCTTTAGAAGAGTGGAAGCCAGCTGTTATGATAAGGATTCCTCCTGTCTGCTTTTCTTAATGGAATTCAATTCCGGTTTGAAATCCGAAGGCTATTTAAGGAGGATGAAAGCTCAAAGGAATTCATTCGAAAATCAAGGAAGAAAAGAGGAGTCTGAAGTTTGAGAGTTTGAGAGCTTGTGAGAAAATTGTGAGTATTTTAGCATAGTAAAATAAGTGTGAATAGTGAGAGTATAGTCTCTTGCTGGTCTTCTGGTGTGGAGTGCTTATTTTTCAAGTAAGTTTGTAATTTAAGTTTAAATTATGCATAGCTAAATAGCTTTTAGCTGTTTACCCAAGAGTGAGGCTATGGGTTATGTATATGAAAATATGTTTGAGTAAATAAACTTCTGTTGGTGTCCCTCATATCCGTCTTGATTTAAATTTCTCAAACCCCAAGTGGAGGACTACCTCCTAGGAGTGGTATTTGAGATAGAATTGTCTGTTATTTTCTTGCTTTCTGCTTAACTAGAACTTAAGAATTCTTATTTATTTGTTTTACTAGAACTTAAGAAACTTTTCAAAACTAAGACAACAGTGATTCCGCCAGAATAGTAGCCGTTGAGACAAAGAGTCGTTAGGTGAATTTGGCATGATGAATGTTAGTTCTTAGAATTGATAGGTAATTAGGATCTAGTAAACAAATAGGTAGTGGGTAATTAAGTTTTAGCAAAAAGTTAAAAAAAAAAAAAAAAAAATTCAGTTAGTATTTAACAGAACTAACGGTCAAAGTACCAAAGGTTGGTCAAAATCCAAACATGAGGTACTGATGTGAGATTTTGCAAACATCAGGCACCAATCCTTATAAGGAGGAAAAGGTGAAGCACCATTTAAGTGAATTTCCCAATTTTAAATGGTACGTAATATTATCCGATAATGGGATTTCTGGGAACAATATGATTTTACCTTTTAAAATAGTTTTTATAGTTATATGTTATTTTGACGTGCTGGTTATAAGTATTTTCTTTGAGGCTGAGGTTTTATTTGAGAATTTAAATAGTGTTATGATATTTGACTATTGGATGTATATATTGGGGGAAGTGTGAGCTCGGATTTTATTCACCATATCTGGGTCGTCTTGAGCTAGCTAGGTTTAGCGTGGGACATTGGTTTAGTAGTCCTGGGAGGTTCTGACGTTTAGTCTGGGAGAGGCTTAGGTCGTCATATATGTCCACGCTGGTTTAGTAGCCCTGGGAGGTTCCGACCTTTAGCCTGAGGGGTTGGGTCGTCATGTGCTAGCTAGCAGTAGCGTGGGATGCTACTTAGTAGCCCTGGGAGGTTATGACCCTTAGTAAGTCTGGGATTGTATTATGTGAGGCAGGGTCGTCGTGTTTGCTAACTAGCAGTAGCGTGGGACGCTACTTAGCAGTCCTTGGAGGTTCCGACCCTTAGCCTGAGGGGCTGGGTCGTCGTGTACTAGTTAGCAGTAGCGTGGGACGCTACTTAGTAGCCTTGGGAGGCTCCGACCCTTAGCCTGTGAGGCTTATTGTTACATGGTGGTGCTGACCTACCCCTGATTGATCTGATATAATGATATAGATGATGAGATGGATTTTGATATTTTGTTACTTGATTTCGGGAATATTTTTCTTTTGTGAGAATTTCAATTAGTTAATAAATTCCCAAACCAGCGGGGCTGGATATTTTGTTATGAAAATATTCAGGAGTGGGCCGATGGTGAATATATCTCTTGATTTAAATTATTGATTATGTTAGCTTGTGAAATATCATTGTTTTGATTAAAATAGTTTATGATTTATTATATTCGTGAGGTTAATATGAGAAGTTGTGGTTTTGAAGAGTAGTATAATGCAGGTGTCGATTTGATCTGTTGTATTATCCCTGCAAACGTGTAGCCCAAATCTTGTAGCCTTAGATTTTTATGTTTTGTGACAGTGGTTGTGTTTTGGGGAGCAGATGGCTCCAAATGTGGGCAGATTATAGTGAGAAGTGTCATGTTAAAATTTTTTGCAGGTAGGGTTGTCCATTTTTAATGGAGGATATGCCAAAATTTGCTGGTATAATTTTTCTTAAGGTGTGCTTAACGTTTAAAGTTTCCAATTGCCAACGCTAGCTTATGATCACATACTATATATATGTGAGGGCTTTTATCTTATAACTGTAAATAAATGTTTCTTTTATGGGTATAGTGGGCGTATTAGTCTGAACTTGGTAAAATAATCAGGTGGTGGAGTCCTATTATATGTGTTCTTTTGGTTTGTTTCTGAAGCACGGGATAGTTGTGGTTTTTCTGTAGAGGTAGACATGGAACATTTCGTGAGTGCAATTTCATATTTTGCAGTCCAGCTAAAGTATTGCTTGATAGTGTAAGACTTGTTGTTATTTTTAGTAAGGTATAGATATATTGGGATTCTGTTAAGGAATTGGTTATGATTTACTGGATAATTTCTATGATGCTAAGGGTGAAAAATTGTTGTCTGGAATTCAATTTGCCTTTCTAGCCTACGGTAAGTTAATTGATCAAATATTTCTGAGCTAAGGCTTACTAAGCTATAAGTTTGTATTTCAAGTATTTAAAAGTTGAGTGGTGGCTAAGTGAGGCCAAATATTTGATCAGAAACTTGATTTGTTGCTCTTTCTCTTATCGCTAGAAATTGATTTGGGTATACATGGTAATTTCCAAATGAAATTACTATGCGGTAAATTGGTCAAATGCGGTTAATCTTAGATGACGAGGAAAATGTTAATTGAAGGATTTATTAAATATTGGTTGCATGCACTTGTATGGTGTGGGATTGTTGATTCTTTTAATTCTAAATTCTTGCAAGTTGGTATCCTTGCAAGTTGTATTCCCTGAAACTCATAAGCATGGGGCAGTGAGACGTGTGTACCCCAATCTTTATTCTTGGCGGTTACGCAAATTTCGAGGACGAAATTTTTATAAGGAGGGGAGATTGTAACGACCCGAACCTTAAATTACCCCTAAAAGTTTTACTTTAATTTTGACATTTCGGGAATTTGTTTTACATTTTGGAGGGTTCAAAGGTTGACTTTTTATAAGTTGACCTGATCGAGAATTTCATTTCTCGACGAAATAGAGGACGGTAAAACGAGTTTGTGGACACGTAACAAGTTTAATTTTGAATTCGTAAGAAAAACTTATGACGTAAAATTGGGAGAGGAAATTTCTAGAAATGAGCGGAAATTTCTAGAACGGGGAATATTACTTTTCTTTTCTTCCTCTCTTCTCTCCCCCCCCCCCCCCCCCCCCCCCCCCGGCCCGACCCCGAGCTCTCCTCTCCTCTCCTCTCCTCCACCCATCTCCGCAGTCCAGTTTTAGCTGGAGAAGGTTCGACTGTGTCGAACCGAAAGCTCCCTCCTCCGGCCACCTCGTGGCCCAATCCTTGGGGGGAAAAGAAAGGTCTCGACCCGCACAACCTCTCCACCAAAGGAATTGAACCAATTCAATCCGGGTAAGGAGAATTTTAGAATTGAAATTTTAGGGTTTTTGTGAATTTCGGTGGAGGGTGTGAAATTGATGTTTTTGTTGTAATTGGAGGCTGAATTCGTGTCTAGGATGTTGAAAGGAGTCGATTTAGTGTAATTTGGGGTTTGGTTGGTTGAATTTTGGAGAAATCATGAATTAGAAGGTGGCTGTCGCCGTGTCGGCCGCCGTTCGTGGCGGCTACGAGGGTTTTTGGCAGCGGGGGATGACGGGGACGAGGTCTTGAGGGGGTGGGGGATTATTTCGGGATGAATTGGAGGCGTTTTTGGCCTCTGTGGCGGCGGCGCTGCTGCTGCCGGCGGTGGGAGGTTGAAGATGGGTAAAAAGTGAAAAGTAAAACGGTAAAAACTAAATAGTAAACTGTAAAACAGTAATTCAGTAAATAGTAAACAATAAATAGTAAAAGGTTAAACAGTAAAGTGAATAGTAAATAGTAATTCTGACTTTGGCTGTTACTGTTTGATTTTATGAATTTACTGTTGACTTTCCGTAAAATGGTAAAAGCTGGTTAAAAGGGTTTTACGTCAAATTTAAGC
Source organism: Potentilla sterilis (assembly GCA_963682095.1). NCBI lineage: Eukaryota > Viridiplantae > Streptophyta > Magnoliopsida > Rosales > Rosaceae > Potentilla > Potentilla sterilis. Next base: position 23,336,333 of record OY821760.1, read on the forward strand.
AGTGAAAGAATTGATCAGTCTTTGTTCCCAGTGGGTGGGTGGTTGCGGTTTGGGAGCAAATGGATTTTTATTTGGATATTGGGTTATTTTTCTAACCATTTCAGATTTTCCGAGGGAGTTTCCGGGACGGGTTCTTACAGGCTGCTCCTGCCCCGCCCCCGGGATCTCGGCCAATACCGGCTCTAGAACCCGCCGGTCCTCCTCTGGGTTTCTTCCCCCCCCCCCCCCCCCCCCCACCTTCTTCTGTGCTTCCAGACATACTTGCCACGTAACTCCCTTTCTTTTCTTTTTTTTTCTTTTTTTTTTTTGCGATCCGTAGGCTGATCGATTCCCTTCCCGCTGGTAAGACAACACACATTTTTGGACTCTTCCCACAGACGGCGCCAATTGTTTTTGTCTGAATCCGTAGACTCACAGAGACCGGTGGATCTTGGTGTGATTATTTCCTGCAAATCCTGCTAACTAAAGCAATATCGGGCGGGCCGGTATATTCCGCTCCGATGCCTAATTCAGTAAAGATGGGATAAACTGATAACTTAGGCGGAAATGAGTATTTGAAGTATTGATTACCTATTAATGAGGGTAGTTGAGACTCATATATAGGCTGTCGGGCATGAAGACTGGTCTCACCCTTCGATGTCGGACTGGCCCCCTTCTGCACATTTTGCTGGACTGTTCCGGCCCCTGCTTAGGGAGCTGCCATCCCTGGTTCCCGAGCCCTAATCACAAGTATGATATGCCCGGACGCGGGACCAGATATCTATGCCTTGTTCCCGGGCTCTGCGCCGGGTCCGGGAGTGCTGGCTGCGGGTCTCGGTAGCCTCTCTATTCTACTGTCAACAGAAAGTATACTTTTTTTTTTATGTAAACTGAAAGTATATTTGAATATATATATATATATATAATTGGTTCCAAAAAATAAAAAATTCATCTAAGAAAATCAAATATATACATATATAATTCGTCCAAAATAAATTCGGTTTAGATTTACCTGTTTTTTTATTTTTTTGTAGAAAAAAACATAATTTGATTGAGAACATATGGTATATATATCATACCTAACGCATTAAAGTATTGATGAAGACGGAATTGAGGAATTAATTGTATTAAAAGTTAAGAATTAAATATAAAAGTCAAGAATTAAAAGTCAAGAACTTTCTCATTGATAAACTAAAACATAATATTTTTTTTTAGTAAATATCGTACATATAACCCTTAAATAGATTTAATATAGTTCATATAAGGTAACTAATTCATCTCAATGAAATTTTATTGCCTAATTTGATATCCGTATTAACTAAATCATTATTAGTAAATTAAGTTTCTTAATTTAAAAGATAAACTATTCCATAACAGTCAACAACAATAAAATTTACCGATTTTTATAGGTTAAATCAAAAGTTACGATAATAGAAATTCCATATAAGGTAACTATATATATGATCTCAATGAAAAAAAAATTTGTGATATTGATTTGAAAAGGTTGATGCGAGCTACCTAACATACTTACATACTCACGAGCTCTTTGATAGTTTGTACAGATAATTTTCAGGCGGTGCAAATTATAATTATACAGTTTTAAAAATATTTGATAATCTGATATATTATCCAAACAGAGCTTTAGATAGTGTTCTTTAAATGTCAGGTGAGACTTCATTGATACAATTGTTCATTTATTTTCAAATATATAGAAAAACAATCATAATAGGAAAATACTTGTGTCCATACCAGAATGTATGTGTGCGTCTATACTCTCTCTAATTTGCATATCTTGGGCAACGTAATTAACGATTTTAATTAGAGAGAGTATGGACGCACACATACATACTCAACGATTTTAACCGTTCAAAAGTTGAATTAATCAATAAAGATCATCCATGCAAAAATTCGGAATAAAACAAAATTATTTGCTCATTCGATTACATCCGATTGCATCAAACAAATGAACAGTTCTAGTGAAAGTTGGGAGTCTCATGATCAACCGTCCATTTGTTTGATGCAATCGGATGCAATCGAATGATCAAACGATTTTGTTTTATTCCGAATTTTTGCATAGATGATCTTTATTGATTAATTCAACTTTTGAACGGTTAAAATCATTGATAACATTGCCCAAGATATGCAAATTAGAGAGAGTATAGACGCACACATACATACTGGTATGGACACAAGTATTTTTCATCATAATACTAGAGTTCTCCAATGAACATTAGGTTTATAACACACACTAGGAAGCAAAGAAAACGTGTATTTAAGGAATGTCTAATAAAAGTCATTATCAACATTATTAACATATGCTTAGATAATGTTTTACACGACTACATAAGTACTAAGTGTCCATGGTAATGAGTTCATAAGGAATATTTTCCTCGTGCAAATTCACACTAATATAGAAGTGAAGCTAGCCATCATCTACATTGTGATTTGAAGTTTGGAACATATCTTATAATAATGCATAACTACTAATTAGTCAATCATGAGCTCGTAATGTTCACTTACAACATTTCTCTACTTACATATTCATATTAGAATAAATATATAATTACTAATAGATACACTTCTCAACCTATAATTACCAATAGTAAGATTGATTTTTAAAATTACCACCAGCAGGTTTCCATTCATTACTAACAGAATCCATTAATCTATAAATTACGAAATTATCTTTTTTTACGATACTACTGCAGGTCAGTAGCATTGCGCATTTCTGATGGTCAGTAGAATTACACATTTCGACACTAGCAGGTTTCCATCCATTACTAACAGAATCCGTTAATCCATAAATTACGAAATTACCCTTGTTTACGACACTACTGCAGGTCTATAGCATTGCGCATTTCTGATGGTCAGTAGAATTACACATTTTTTAGGATCAGTAGTATTCCACCAACTTAATGTTACTGACCCTCAAAATCGCGTAATGCTACTGACCCTCAACAATGTCTTAAAAAAAGTAAAAGAATAATTTCGTAATTACCATTTAACGGAACTGTCAGTTAAATGGATGGAAACCTGTTTGTGGTAATTTTAAAAAACATACTTGCTATTGGTAATTATGAGTTCAAAAATGTAGTTATTAGTAAAAAAACCTTAGAATAAAAGTCATTTTTCACACATAAATCCAAAGTCAGCTAAGACGTCTTATAGTGATAAATAAATAATAGATGGTCAATAATGAACTAGTAATGTTCATTGGGGAAACCTTCTCTAATGACATGTTTAGCCTAAAATGAAACATCCACATTGCAATTTTTACTTCTAAGTATCTAACATGGAGCGAATTTGCCGACTACCCCAACTGGAGTGGGCAAATATGCCCCTCATAGATTCATTTACATATGTCAATTCCTTATAATCATGGCTAGTTATAAGAAAAATTACTAATTAAGGACCCATATTGTGATATGTCCACTGAATTGTTCAGGGTTTATTGGCTACGAATGGGTTTAACAAAATTTAAACTTAGATTTAATCATGAAAAATTATCTAAACTCTAAACTAAAATAAAATGTACGATCCGAATTGCAATTTACAATCTACTAACACGTCTAATAGTCAAAAATTTTACATGCTCGGAATTTCAATACTCAATCATACTGACATCAATCTAAACCGTTGGAATTTAAGTATTAAAGACAACCAACAGTCATGGAATTGCTAAAACGTATAAGTACCGGTACTCTGAACATATAAGACGTTGCTACAAATAATAAAAAACAAGTACTAAATAGCAGATAATGAGGTGGTGATATTCACTTGCAACCTTTCCCTAATGATATATATATTGACTGTATTCACATTAAAATAGAAGTCGAAGTTGTAATTCACATTGATATTTAAAGTTAGAATTATGTCTTATAGTAACAGATGTGTTCTAATTAGCCGATAATGAGCAAGTAATGTTCATTGGGGAACCTTTCCCAAATGATATATTCCCACTAAAATAGAAGACAAAAATTATCCACATTGCTATTTGTAGTAAGCTAATTAACATGTCTTATAGCAGTAAAAGTACCAAGTAGCTGATATTCTGATAATGATATAGTTACCTTATATGAATTTTTTACTATCGTAACTTTAGATTTAACCCATAAAATCTGGTAAATTTCATTGTTGTCGACTATTATAGAATATCTTATATTTTAAATTAAGAAACTTAATTTATTAGTAATGATTTAGTTAATAAGGAGATCAAATTAGGCAATAATCATAACAAATTATTTCATTGAGAAGAATTCATTACCTTACATGAACTATAATAATCTATTTATGGTTTTCATGTACGATATTTAATAAAAATAATTCTGTTTAGATTGACTCATTAAAATTTAATTCTTGACTTTTTAATGCATCAATTCCGTCTTAATTCCATCTCCATTAATACTTTAATGTGTTAATATGATGTGTGTATATATATATATATATATTCTCTATTGAAATTTTAAAAAATAAAATTTAAAAAAACGTAAATCTTTATCAAATTTATTTTGGACGAATTATATATATATATATATATATATATATATATATATATGTTGTAGGAAAATGGGAAATTGGTCTACTCATTTCATTGATAATCCCCTTTATATAAGGTGAGTATTACAACGGTAATAGGAAATACATTGATGACAATAATGACTACATAATTATCTATCGTCAGTTACATTGACGAAGGCACATAATACGTTTTTCCTTCAACACTCCCCCTTGTGCCGAGTCAAAGATAAAATGGTGCATGTGGTGTTGCCTCATTAAAAACCTTGCCAAGTAACAAAAACCCAATGGGAGAAAATAAACCTTTGGTCGAAGGACAAAAAGAGCGCAACGCACCTATTACATTTGAAAACAACATGTATGTGCTAGACTCCCCCTGATGTCTGCACCTCCCCCTGATTTTTACATTAATCATGGGATTCTCCCTGATTCTTTCATTTGATCAAGGGAGTTTCAGTAACATTAGCATAGTTATGTATTTTCACATGTTTTTCCAAATATGACTTTGAGCAATGATTTAGTAGCTAAACCTTGCCACATCGTCCTCAGATCCAACTTGATTTACTTTGATCTTGAGGATAAGGTTGTTCATGAACCGAACACATTGGTTCATATTGAACATCAGGTTCACTCGTGGTATGACCAAACAGTCATAACTTTGTCTAGAGTATGGATGAACCATTAAGAGATTTGAAATTGATCTGTGACAACAGATTTTCTTATTTCACCTTTAATGCGTTTTTCTTTACGCATAGTTAGCTATGACGTGGATAATTTCTTTATCATGTCACATTCTATGTAGAGATTGAATAAGCCCAAATCTTTCATATCTTTAATGAAAGAACGATTTGCGTTGCGTAGGCGCAGAGCTAATCATAGCTTTACAAATTTACATCGAATGAGAGGTCGAGTCTTACATATTATGTTTAAGTACAATCATGCGTTATTGCACTTGTATAGAAATTTCATTTCCCAATACTTCTTCGTCATCTTCCTTTAGATGAAAACGGATCTATTGTTAGAGTAAAGACTTCGACTGATCATGAGAGTATATGTAGGCCTCACTTTATTCTTTAGAGTGCCTAAGCCGATTGATGTATGGTCACAATCATTACAGTCCTTGAGTTTCATTTCAAGACTGTGTATTCTCAAGATCTTTTCATTCTTAACTTAGGATTTACAATATATAGAGTATCTCTTAATTCATTGAGAGTCTGTGTATATCCATAATGAGCACGCAATGACATAATTCACCAATCTCTTCCCAATCAAGTAGTCACTTTAGTGAACGTTTCAATTTCTTTTGCAAACGTACTCATGTGATCTAGAGTCACTTGATTTGGGTGGATGAAGTCCGTTTAGGATCCTCATGTATATCTCTTAATTTAGATCCCCATAGAGATATATGTTTTGATCACTTTTCGTAAGCTGCATGTTCAGTTTTTCGGAAACTACCAAACTGACAAGGTAGTGGAGTGCAATGACATCCATTACGAGAGATTGTCTCATCGTAGTCCATTACGAGAGAATATCTCCTCGTAGTCGATTCCAGTGCGTTTTTGAGAGACCTTGCGCCATAAGGTGAGTCTGCATACTCTTATTCCCATTACGTATTCTAACAAAGATATATTTGATAGGGTTTATATTTGCGGTGTCGGCGTCACCTGCCCAAATACCTATCTCTTTGTTTATACTGGATCGTTTCTTTCCATTAGGCCAGTTTACGACGTTGACATTTTCAACGAAGAATGGTTCGATAGTAGACTCATTATTCCACGTCCTCATGTACACTAGTGTAATGTGTTTGTTGAGATCTCTATACTTTAAGGATTGGTTCTAACATTTGAGGCGTCCCCCAATGATAACCACAATCCATAAATATTCTCATGAGACGGATTTGAGTATCACTGATCAATAGATCAGGTTGTGCCAAACTTGTTTTCTTCCTTTACACAAGTATGTATCGAACTTAAGGTGGCCTCCCCCTCTTCCTTGGAGAGCCACGGCCTGTGACACCATTTATGCCACTTATGGCGTCACCATGCCACCATCCATGGTGGTAGTGCAATACCCAATTCCTCTTGGGTGATACCATGTCCTTTTGATAAAACTCAATCCTTGCAGGTATATTTGCAGCAGGTTTATATGATCTCGTCACTTTAATGTATAAGATATCTACACACCTTACTTTGTGTGATTTTTGGGGATCGAGATGAGACACAGTGGGGACAAACCACGATAATTCTTGTCGTTCCACTTGAACATGCTTGTTCTTATCTCCCCCTAACGACGGGAAGACTGTCTCATCAAAGTGACAATCCGCAAATCTAGCGGTGAAGAGATCGCCTGTCAAGGTTTCGACATAGCGGACTAGCTGGAAGTTCATATCCATCATAAATATTTATTCATCTAAAGTAACCCATCATTGTGCGTTGTGGCGGCGCAATTTTGGCACATAAAAACATTTAATGGAGCTCAAGGATTGTAGATCCGTGTCAATCCAAAAGAGCTCAAGGATTACCAGTTCGTTTGAAATCCTTTAAAATCCTCACACATAGTCACTAGCTATGGTGTAAATTGGTTCAATGATGATGGCCATAGATGAAAAAGTAACGCTGCATGCAAAAATTGCATAACCCAAAACGGAAGTATTGGTGTGCTTTACAAATATTAAGACTATTACTGTAGTCGTTTTCCGTGAGACCAATTGGGTTTTTATATAGGAATATGATGTCCATTACAAATCCCATATAATAAGCCATAAAATCATCACACCTACGGAAATTAACCCGGCCTAGGTGCTTTGACTTTCTAGCATAAGCAGTATAAATTTTAATTGTGGATGGTGTCATGACACGTGACCAGCGTGTCGACACAACAACCAACACCCTAAAATATCTAAGGTGTCCGCAAGTTGGTTGAATCAGTCCACTGAATCATCTTTGGATTCAATATAAGAACATAATGAGAACACATGTTTCCTTTGCATATGATGGTGTCAATCATAATTTTACGAGTAGGCTTTGAATGATGTACTTTTATTCATAAAATCACGATGGATATCAGAAGCATAATAGGGTATAAGTGCATGTACTTTGTGCATCAATCATAATGCCACCTTAGGGGAGTGGTGGAATCTAGGGTTTGAACACACGTCTTCAACCCTACATGGATTGTATCGAAATAATATTTGAGGGTAAAATGTTCTTTGATCGTTCTCAGTTTCGTGTGTGAACCATATTCTTCTGGTGTTTGCTTCTATTCATCCAAAATATGGGTGTCCATAGTAATTTCTTTAATGTACGGATCACCATATCAAAGCCAATCTATGTCAAAATTCCAAAATATCATTTTCTTATGATTTTGGATTCAATTAGCGGTTACATATAACCCACTAAGTTGACATATAAACTACTCTAATACTCGTTTTCATCCGCAGTCATTAGAGGTAATGCAAAGGAGCTCAGATGAAATTCTCATCTATGTCTTATTACATGAACATCGTGGCAGAAATTTCTTTAAAATGTGGAATAAATTCAATTTTCTTTTATCGCATAAATTGTCAATTTGACATATGCTCAATATATACATCGAAACGTAACTCAAGTTCCTTAGAGTAACTCGATGAGGATTATAATAAAAGGTATTGTAATCCCAATTAGGCAATTGCATTATGAATCCCAAAGGAACAGATATTTAGATCCTTATCACTTTCATTATAGTACTACAGTTCTTTAGTACTATTATGCTATTTTTTGTGATATATTAGTACTATTGTCCTTCAGTACAATTATTTTAGGGAGTACATGGTGCATTTCTTTGCACACAGTCCATTGTGTCATGCCTATATTATGTCTTTGCACACAGTTCTTTGTGTCATGCCTATATTATGATATGTTGTTTTTCTTTATGCAATACTTTGTAAAGTTAGATATAGAAAATTGAATCATGTATATTATGAATAAAATTTGAATAATCTCAATTCCTTTAGAGAAATTTCAAAAATGAACGTGCCAACGATTACATTTAGTCTTGTCTAATTTAGAGAGAGAAACTTTAAGACCAAAAAGTCTAATTTAGGACCAAAAGTCGTATTTAGGCGTAATAGCCTTTATAAGGATATCTTGTAAGTTTAAAAGTAGACTGATCAAAGTCTATCTTCGATTGAGCCAGATCCTTTTTGCTCTTTTAATAGCTGCAATGATGAGATGTGTCATTTGACATATTCTTCCCAGATGTTATGTTTTTAGTTGTAAACTCATTTTCAATGTTATTGTTTGGATATTGAAGATACTTTTCCAAAATCCGCGTATTTATATGATTCTTTATATTTATTGAAAGTCGTAGCTAATTCTTTGCTAGCGTATAATGTACGTATCAATAGTTCATTGAATTACAACAATGACAGAGTGCTTCACTGCACATGACATGTCCCCTATGTCATCTTTTAAATATTACATTGTTTCTACTTACTTTTGGATGATTATATGAATTTTTACGTCCATGGTAATTACCCTTTGTTTTAGGGTCGTTGCATTACTTTGCCCAATTTGTTCAAGAATATATATATATTTGTCTAAGACCTTTACATCGTCATTGCTTTTTTTGATTTAGGGTTGTTGCATTACTTTGCAAAATATGTTCCAGGAAATTTCTTTTTCTCATACCTTACATTAATGTCATTGCCCTTTGGTTTAGGGTTGTTGCATGACTTTGCATAATTTGTTTTAGGAAATTTATTTTTTTATCAGACCTTACATTGTCATTGCTCTTTGGTTTAGGGTTGTTGCATGACTTTGCATAAATATACCATGCTCAAGCCTTAGTTGGCTCAATAGGGGAATTTGGTACTCAAGTTCTTCAGAGTCCAATATGTCAAAACTAAACTGTGATGGTTAATTAAACCATCTATAAAATAAGAGAAGGAGAAAATGAATTAGTTTCGCGGTCTAAATAACATTCACGACAACTAAAATAAATCAAGATACATTATAGTAAAACTGATACTTTGTGAAATTACTTTATCACATAAAATTTTGATTTTTCCATATTCATTGCATGTAAAGCTAATGAAATTTCATTATCGTTGCTTTTTACACAATTAATAAGATATCCATCTTGAAAAAAATTTCAAGAAATAAAAATTGGATCTCAAGACTGAAATTTGTAATGGTCATATTTTTCATGCTTCGTGAAAATACTTTTTCACAGTAGTAGGTTTGTCCATTTTTCTTTATATTACAATGCTCATGAAATTGCATTATCATGACAATGCTCAAACTAAATAATATGTTAAATAAAACAATTATTTAACACTAATAAAATGAGCATATAATGTTTCAAGTTTCATATTTATATAAAATACTAATGCGATCAAATTGAATAAAGCATTATTTCATATAAATAACTGAAACAAAATATAATGAAAGCAGAGCGTCAATGTAAATATTACTTGTAAGTTTGCCAAATAAACTGCATATGAATCGATTACTTGATCTCAGTTCCATTTTTGATCGTCGCATCGTTGTTAATACGTCACATGTAAAAACAACAATATTCATATGATTAGTCACTTTAATCATACAGTTACTATATAAATTAAATAATTTCATATTTACCATTAAATTCGTAAAACAGTAAATATAATCCACTGTACAGTAATTTCGAAAAATTACCTTTGAATTTACCAGTAAAAGGTAAATATTCCTTTTTTTCGTGGGTCGGGTCACGCAGGTCCGGGTCAGCCCAAGGAATCCGGGTCGAGCCCAAATGATTCGGGTCGGATCAGGCCCAATATATCCGGGTCGCGAATTTTTTTTTTTTTTTTTTTTTTTCAGATCGCAGCCGGAGGGGCTGGATCTCGTCCAGGCAGCGCAGGTCGTCGGGCTATCTGGGGCGGGGCAGCTGCGGACCCGGATCGTCGTCGAGGGCCACGTCGACTGGGCGGTGCAGACGCCGATCGAGGCGAGGTGGGGGCTTGCCGGCTTCAGGGAAACGGGATCTCGGACGAACCGGAACGGGGGCGACTGGATCGAGCAGATCGGCGTGGTGATCGTGGCGGGGCGATCCAGAGCAGAGGAGGAGGTCTCCTGCTGAGCGGAGGATCGGCGGTGGTCTGGGCGGGTCTAGCTTCCGTCGACGGCGGTGGTCTGGGATCAGAGGAGGGTGCCCAGATCAAATTTCTGGGTGCCCATAGAATTTTCCATCTCTGCCGACAAATCTATCGTCGGCAGAGTGCTTGGGTTTGATTTTACCGACGAAATAGTCGTCGGGAAAAGAGTTTCTGGGGAGGAGATCTTGTTTGCCGACGAAAGTGTTGCCGGCAGAAGAGTTTTTCTGGGATTTTTCTTCTTTGCCGGCGGAAAAAATAGGGTTTTTGATTTTTTTCAGAAACAAAGACCTAAGGTTTTTTTCTTTTTTTTTTCTCTCAGGCTAAAGCAAAGTGCTGATAACGTGTTGTAGGAAAATGGGAAATTGGTCTACTCATTTCATTGATAATCCCCTTTATATAAGGTGAGTATTACAACGGTAATAGGAAATACATTGATGACAATAATGACTACATAATTATTTATCGTCAGTTACATTGACGAAGGCACATAATACGTTTTTCCTTCAACAATATATGATTTCTTAGACGAAATTGTTTGTTCTTAAAACTAATATTATATATATATATATAAATATTCAAATATACTTTCAATTTAGATTAAAAAAAACAGTATACTTTCACAAAATTCAATTTTTAAATTATTTATTGGAGTTTAAATATAAGTATTATTGTGATAAAAAACAAAAGAGAAAAATAATATAAAATATGGTTAATTTTTTGGGAGCTTCTATTCATACCTCCAAAAACAGTATTTAGACCTCCCTATTTTTTCAAATTGGTATTGACTTTGTCAACGCATGTGAATTTACCAAAAAATCATCTTACCAAATAACTCTCACTTTACCAAAAATAAAATTCATCTAACCAAAAAAATTTCACCTTACCAAAAAAATCACACCATACCAAAAAAATAAAATCCACATTAGCAAAATAAATCTCACCAAACAAAAATAAATTAATTAATTAATATCTCACCTTACTGTTGTTCAAGAACGATAAATCCATAATCATCCACAATCAACGGTGAAGTAAAATTTTATGTAAATTTTGAAAGATGATGCAATCTGTATTAGTTTTAGCTTCTTTATTTTTCAGTTACATTATTTTTGGGTTTTGCTTGCTTGAATGCATTTGTTATGATCAACGATTAGTGTAAAGAGTGTGGAAATAGTTGTACTGTGATTATGAGCAAACAAGCTTCACAGTCCCAACAAAGTTAATTATGGATGAGAAAATATGATAATTAGATGTTCAAAAAATTGAAGAAGAACTAATTGCATATTTCCTTTAGAATCTTCTAAAAAGAAGATTTTTATTAATTTTTGGAGCTATGGGTATTTTGGGAAAATAAGGGAGGTCTAAATAGCATTTTATTTCTTTGAAAAAGTAAATTGGAGGTCTGTAAAGCAAAGAGGTCCAAGTGCTGTTTTTTTAGGTATGAATAGAAGCTCCCTAATTATTTTTTTTATGAAAAAAGACATAATAATTTAGATTCGTTGGATCGAGAGGGATATGATTGTCTATTTATTTAAGAATGATTTAGCATGATTTTTTTTAATTGGTGATGTGTCCTGATGATATGGCATGCCACATAAGATTGAGGCCACAAATTCAAGGCCTCATTGAGGCCCCCTATCAGTGCCCTATCAAATAATATTACTACATTTTTTTTAATGACCTCATTTAACCTGCTACCTGCATTGATGTTTCCACATTTCTTTCCCACCACCTGTGAGGATTTTCTATAAACTTCTTAATCACCTTCGCTCACCATCTATAACTGAATTGCTGCAATTTATATATCTTTGTCCTTCGTTTTCTTTCTAAACTCTTTCTCCTTTGCATGCCCGTTCATGTAATACATGACAAACGCTCCACAATCCAATCTGGTTATCACAAATTATAAAATCAGTTATGTGTAGTCACAATAATACATAGTTACTCAGATATAATTACTCAGATAGTTACTTAGATAGTTATCCATATGGTTATTTAGATAGTTTTTTTCACAATATTGAAAAAACTTATATAGTTACCCAGATAGTTACTCAGATAGGTACTTAAATGTTACACCAACACTCACACTACTAGTTATGTATAGTCACCTAGATAGTTACTTATATAGTTACTTATATAGTTACTCAAATAGTTACTGAGATAGTTACTCAGTTACTTAGATAGTTCTTTTCACAATATTGGAAAAACCTATATAGTTATTTAGCTAGTTATCCAGATAGTTACTTAGAAAAACCTATTGCAAATCCATATACTTGTAAGAACAGTAGCCCAAGTAACTGTCTATGTAACTATACTATCAGAGTTACATAGCTAATGTTGACAGTAGCCACAGAAGGGCTACATAAGCCCGCAGACCCGCATCCAGGGCCGGTCTGAGGCCCGGAGCAGGATCACCAGCACCCGGACCCGAGGTCCAGCAGTCTACCTTGTGACCAGGGGCCAGGGGACCGGGGGCGCCAGCCTGCCAAAGAGGTCACCAGAGCTCCCCTTTTATGTACGAACAGAAGGAAGCCAGTCCCACATCGAAGAGTGAGACCAGACCTCACGCCCGGCCACCTATATAAGGGCCTCAACTACCCTTTTTAATAGGTAACTGATCTCTCCAACTGCTTATCATACGTGTTTTAAGTTATCTATTCATCTCATCTATACTAACATAGGCATCGGAGAGGAGAAGACCGGTCCGCCCGGTATTTCCCTTAGTGAGCAGGTCAAGCAGGAGGAGATCACACCTAGATTCTACCAGGCCTATGGGTTTGTGCAGAAACAATTGGCGCCGTCTGTGGGAAGTCTTACATCAAAATCACGTAAGCATCACCAAAATGGCAGAAAGCTCAGAAGCGGGCCAGGAAAGAAATGCAACGAAGGAGCAGCGGGTTGCGCTAGAGCAAGCGCTCATCTCCACCCCGGTCTTTGTACGGGAGCAGCGCAGCGACCGGGACAACCAGGAAGACGGCAGCAGTGGGAGGCCGACCGGCACACCGGTGGCACACAATGATGGCATGCACGGGAAAGGCCCGGTGGAGGGAGACCAACCAACCGACCAGGGCTTCTCGCTGACATTCTCGGACGATCCGAGCGACAAAGAGGAGAGTCTGCTCGGTGACAGCGACCGAGACACCACATACAGCCCCGACCGACACGATATGGCGGGGGAGATACGGGCGATGAGGGCAGAAGTCGGTCGCCTGCGTGCGGAGGGCGACCGGGATAGAGCAAAATCCAATGCCCGGTATGAGGAAATGGAGACGGTAAACGCTGCCCTGGTGGCTGCCCTGGAAAGAGGCCAACAGCGCAGTGCCGCCATGACAAGGGCAACTACACCCGCGCCAAGCTTACCTCAGCGCCTTGAGGCGGGGCAATCTTCGGGAGGAATGTCCAGCGATCGCAGGAGGGCGGAGTCCCCGAGCGGCCCGGTTTTGCCAATGAGGACGTCGGCGCCCCCGCAGTCGCGCACTTCATTCGAGGATGAAGTCGTGACCCCGACCGCACGGGCATTACAGATACTCACCAACTCTGTGTCGGATCTAAAGGCCCAAATGGAGGCCAACGAGAGAAGGGCGGCACGGCCAATCGAAGGCGCGCGATTCAACGAGCGCATGGGCCCTTTCTCGCACCGAGTCCTGGAATTGGGGAGGTCAGGTAACCAGAAGTCCCTGAAACTCACATACTCAGGATCCGGCTGTCCATACCAGCATTTGGACAGTTTCCAGTCCCAAACGTGCGCCAAGGGCTATTCCGACGCAGTATGCTGCAACATTTTTCAGGAAACCCTATCCGGAGAGGCGCTCAGCTGGTTCTACGAGCTTCCGGCAAACTCCATCTAGGCGTTCGAGCAGCTGGCCGACCGGTTCGTAGGCCGCTTCATCCTCTGGGTCGAGGGAGCCCAGACAACAACCATCCTCTTTAACTGCATGCAGGCACCTGGCGAGGAGCTAAGGACGTTTGTCAACCGCTGGCAAACGGAGACGGCTGGGGTTCGGAACCTCGACAAGGGTATCGCCGAGATGGCATTCAAACAAGGGCTCCGGCCGGGAAAATTTTCATACGCCGTACGGGTGGAACTCCCACAGGGGTATGACGAGCTAATGGCGATGGCCATCAGGCATGCTCAGGCCGATCATGAGATGTATGGGCAGCACCTGCTGAAAAGAAAGCGGGAGGAGCACCCCCGAGAGGAGCACCTCCCTACCGCCCGAGAAAGCAAGGCCGGCCAGCGGAGTGAGAATCAGGGTGCCCGACCGGGCAGACCCAGCAGAAATTGGGGGAGCCAACAGCAGCAGAAGCCCTATCATGACAAACCCCAGGGCGAGCACAAACCGTCGCAGTACCGGCAAGAACGCCCCCAGGCAATCATGCCAGTAGCAGAACGACAAGAGGTCTTCACCACCCTAACCTCTTCATACGAGGACATCTTGCACGAGAATGGGAACATCATTCCCCCACCGCCGAGGAGCAAGTACCCAAAGGGGAAACTTACCCAGGCGCGCACAGGAAAGTACTGCTCCTATCACGATAAAGCCACCCACCGAACGAACAGTTGCTTCACCCTCAAGATAGTGGTGGAGGGCTTGATTAATAGCGGTCAGCTCCAGCGGTATATAGGGGAAAGGAGAGCGGATCCCGACCGGGAGCAGGGCCAGGGTTAGTAGGCACGCCCGAACCTCCGAGCAGTTAGTTTGGCATATCAACGGTTCAACCAACGTAACATCATATGTATGCCAACTATTTTGAAAGAAATCCCACCGGATCGGCCGGAGCAAAAATATGTATATCCAAAGAGTAATACAAACAAAAAACTGTTCCACCGGATTTACAAAAAGAAAAAGAGCTTGAAACAAAAATCTTCAAGGAGCTGCGCCTCCCCCCTCAGCGGGCATCCCACCAGTTTCTCCAGATGGAGCCACCGCATCCTCTCCAGCAGTTGCAGTTAAATGAGCCCCGCCTTCCCCTTCCGGTTGCTCCTCTTCTACCGACTGCTCATGGGTATCTTCACCGGCCCCCGCCTTCGGCATTTGAGAGGTGTCCAGGTACCCCTTCTCTTCCCACTCCGCATAGGCATCGACAATACCCGACTCTCTAGCCTTTTTCAGGAGCTTAAGGAACTGATCACTTTCATGATATTTGAGGACAACCCGCTGGTAAAGCTCCGGGTCCACTTCTCCAGCCGCAGCGATAGCTCCCACCTGGAGCTCATCCACTCTCTCCTCCAGCTCGGCTCTCTCCTCCTCAGCCCGCTCCTTCTCTTCCTCGAGGCTCCGGACCTGCTCTTCTAGCTTGGCCACCTGCTTCTTGGCTCTCTCCTCCAGTCTGACCTTCTCCCGCTCCAGCCTGGACTTCTCCACTTCCAAGCGCTCACGGGCTTCTGTCAGAGCGGCCACCTGCCTCTTCAGCTCCGACAGCTCCTCACTCGGGTCCGGCTGGTCAGATTGTACAATAGCTACACACAACAGGGAGCCAATTAAGCAAACAGTAAGAGGAACAAGTTATGAACAGTGCCATGGCACCAAGCAGTTCTTACCCGGAGAACCGACTCCTTGCTCTTCTGGCAGTTCTCCCCCGCCAGGGCTCCAGGCCCATCCAGACCAAGGCCGGCCACGTTCGCCACCAGGCTCCGGACGAAGGGACTCTCTAGACCTCCCCTCTGTTCCTCCGCAGGAGCGGGGCTACTCTGCTGACCGGCAGAGTTTGAGGCAGCAGCGGTTTTGTCCCCAGTGGAACTCGCCGCACCGTTGACCACCTTGAGCCGTTTCGCCAAGTTTTCACCTGACGACTGGCCGGTCAGCGTCACCAGTGCGGAGGGATGGACGTCCATAATCCTCTGTCTCTTCTCACCCTGGCCATCCGGTGAAGAAGATTGTGCGCCTGACCGGGTGACCCTGGTGAAGAGTGGAACCGATCCCGGCCGGTGCGGAATCCTCAACACCCCACCAGGAACCTTTGGTGGCCCTCCGGTGGACTTGCCCTTTTCGGGTCCCGCCTTGGGCGCAGCGGGGTGACTCTTCACACGCCTCAGAATATAGGCGTCCTCCTCAACGTCCATGGCCCTCGGTTCGGCGTGAACGGTAAGCCGACCGGACTACTCGTCCACCGAGGTCCGTGAAACGGCCTCCCCTTTTTCCTTCAACCTTGAGAGAAGGTCTTCACCATCCATGGATAGCGTGTTGTCGGGCTTGACGACCGTCCGGGAAGATGCACCTGCAGGACAAACAAATGGTTAGTATCAACTCGGTCAGCAGAAGTGCCACCGCTTAAACCTTGGTATGCACCGGGATCTCGCCCGAGACCGCAGTACTCCAACACCTCCCGCCGAATGAAGTTGTAGGAGCTTCGCTCGAGATCGTCCCAGCATCCGAGTATAGTCATAATCTTTTCCCGCTCCAACCCGGACAGTTCGAACGATTGGTCGCCAAGGGGCTGGAAGGCACCAGGAACCCGATACATTTTACTCCTCTTCTGCCACTTCCCCCCTCCCCGCCATCACCACCTTTTTCCTCCAGCTATTGTCCACCCAGGAAGGCAGGTGGGTCATGATAGGCTGGAAATGTCGGGCGCTAAAGGTCAGACAACCTCGGGACCCCCTCTTCTTCGAGAAGGATATTCTGTATAGTGCCCGGAACTCGTTCACCGTTGGCATGCTCATCCCGGACAACTCGTACAGGCAACCGAGGCTCAGCAGCCGCCTCCACTGGTTCCCCGGAAGCTGCGCGGGGGACACTTGCAGAGCGCTAAGCGTGTACTGCACGAAGTCCGGCAGCGGGAGGGAGAACCCGTGGCGAAATTGGTCTCCGTGAACAGCTACACAGCCCGCCTCCGGGTTATAGGCCGATTCTCCTGGATTCAGTGGCCGTAACGCCACCTCATCGGGGATACTCCACGTCTCCGGGAAGGCGGCAATCTCTTCGGGGTTCATAGTACCCTCCGGCTCATCGCACTCCACGACCTCTTCCCCACTCCCGATCGTGTAGCTCACGGGCGGAGTGCCAGCAAAGCGCACCCCGTGCGGGATGCCCTCAGATCCCGAGGACCCGGAAGGCGAGACCCCGCCCCGGGAGCGGTCAGCGGCTTCGGCCTCTGGGGATTCCGAACCAAGCCACTCCTCCAATCTCTCCTCATCGTCCACCACGGGACGCCTGTCGGCCGATTCGGAAGCCCCATCAGAGCTTGCAGAAGCCATTTAAACCTAAGGGGAAGAAAACAAAACCCCACCACTGGTCAGCAACAGGCTAGAACAGCGCCCTCTGCGGCTCCTCCCCAAAATTACCGCAGACGCCCCACTCAAAACAACTCACAATCGGCGACAGAGCACCCCCCCCCCCCCCCCCCCCCCCCGCGCCGCAAAACGCCAAAAAGAAAAACACGAGGAAAGGCGAGCAAGACTTACCAATTACTATGCACAACCGAGGAAAGTCCGTCCTACAAAAACACTGAGCAATGGTAGGCAAAGACCCAGAACGCTTGGGGCACGGATATCGCGAGGCACCTCCACGGAGCTTTCGCCGGATTCCTCTCCAACCTTCTCTTCTTCTCTCTGGGCCAAAGAGCAAAACAGAAGTTATGAAGACAAAGGAGGCCTTTTTATAGACGTGTCTGATGCCCTAGGCACCCCTATAATCCCCCTAAAATACGCAATCAGGACAACTCAAACGCCTGCGAATCCAGGCCCTCCATCTCAGATCGCTCCCTGCTGACACATGTCCCAGCATCGGTAACCTTCCCACGCCATCATAACTGATGGGACTGATGGGCTTCCTCCTTAAATGCATGTCAACCACTTGTCGTGCCTATAAGCGGCAGTTAAGGGAGATAGGAGCGGGAACCGAGGCGTCAAACCCCCCCACTTCCCCAAGAGCCAAGGCTCATCACCGGTTAGGTATCATTCAACCGGCTCTATGGCAGTTCACCGGTTATGACCATTCAACCGGCTGCACGGCACATCACCGGTTAGGTATCATTCAACCGGCTGCATGGCATCTCACCGGTTAGGCATCATTCAACCGGCTCCATGGCAGTTCACCGGTTATGATCATTCAACCGGCTGCATGGCATCTCACCGGTTAGGCATCATTCAACCGGCTCCATGGCAGTTCACCGGTTATGATCATTCAACTGGTTGCATGGCATCTCACCGGTTAGGTATCATTCAACCGGCTCCATGGCAGTTCACCGGTTATGATCATCCAACCAGCTGCATGGCACTTCACCGGTTATGTAACATTCAACCGGCTCCATGGCATCTCACCGGTTAGGTAACATTCAATCGGCTTCATGGCATGACTCCGGTTATGAGAACATTCAACTGGCATGGGCTTTATACACCCGGGAGAGTTTACATCTAACACATGTACTCTTTTTCAGCAGGATAAAAACCCTGCATCGCACTGAACTGCGATCAAAATGGGGATTCAAGGTGAGACTTGTCATCTCAACGCCTCCCCACCGGGCAGATTGTTTCTCTAACACAGAACTCTCCCCGCAGGCACGTTGCCCCACGCTTATTCCAACACAAGCTGGGCCGAGCCACCGGGCTACTCCCGGCCTGCCGTTGGCAGCAATTTCGCCTTGGGAACTTGGGGGACTCGTTACGGTATGGCAGTCCACCGGTCGGGTCCTCACCCATAACATCATCCCATGCACTCGTCCGGGTTTCACCCCGTTGCACATCTATTGCATGGCAGATTTCAACGCCACATCCACCCATGCACTAGTCCGGGTTTCACCCCGTTCTATATATGTTGCATGGCGGATTTCAACGCCACATCCACCCATGCACTCGTCCGGGTTTCACCTCATTGCACATCTATTGCATGGCGGATTTCAACGCCACATCATCCCATACACTCGTCCGGGTTTCACCCCGTTGCATATCTATTGCATGGCGGATCTCAACGCTACATTGTCCCCCCATGCACTTGACCGGGTTTCACCCCGTTCCATACTCATGGCACGACAACACTTGAGCACAATATCATCAGTATTGCAGGCATACTCATAAACTGTCACACCTCATCATTGTAGGTACTCACATCACCACGCCTTCTCTACCCGAACGCCCGGTCACGCCCAATCTTCAACGCGGACTTGGGGGACTGGGCACTGTGGGGAACCCTGCGGGTCTGCGGGACAAGAGCAAGACATATTAAGTCTCCATTCAAGATTGCACTTGACCGGGAACTTGGGGGACTTGTTGACAGTAGCCACAGAAGGGCTACATAAGCCCGCAGACCCACATCTGGGGCCGGCCTGAGGCCCGGAGCAGGATCACCAGCACCCGGACCCGAGGTCCAACAGTCTACCTTGTGACCAAGGGCCAGGGGACCGGGGGCACCAACCTGCCAAAGTGGTCACCAGAGCTCCCCTTTTATGTGCGAACAGAAGGAAGCCAGTCCCACATCGAAGAGTGAGACCAGACCTCACGCCCGGCCACCTATATAAGGGCCTCAACTACCCTCTTTAATAGGTAACTGATCTCTCCAACTGCTTATCATACGTGCTTTAAGTTATTTATTCATCCCATCTATACTAACTTAGGCATCGAAGAGGAGAAGACCGGCCCACCCGGTATTCCCCTTAGTGAGCAGGTTAAGCAGGAGGAGATCACACCTAGATTCTACCAGGCCTACGGGTTTGTGCAGAAACAGCTAACATGTCAGCTACATTTCTAGTTACAATACCAGCTACATTACATGTTGCTCCGTATCGACAACTTTCTGCTTCTTTATTTGCTTTAGCCTTGGTGATTTTTTTGTCCTCAAATCATGCTTCATTTTGGTTTTGTTTTTATTGTCGATGTCATCATCAGATTCAATGTTTTAACCTTTTGGCTCTCCCATTTTTTTTTCGAATAATACAATAACAAATAATAGTTACAGGATAGGTATACTAACAATTATATGTCCAACTAAAGAGAATAATCAAAAACCACAACAGTTGCTAATCACAAACAAACTTAATAACAAGCTAGTAGATAGGCAAAGAATCAAGAAGCCACAAACAACTATTAATTCTCAAAAGTGTCATTACATACCAAAGAGAACTATACCAAAGAGATCAACAATAGATAACAGTAAGCAAACGTGAGAAAATCATAATCATAACTTTCAGAATATAAATATAAAATCCAAGACAGTAGCCACCCCAACGAATAGTCCATAGTAACCCACAAGATTATGAACGCTACTAAGTGTCATATGAAATTCTCACCCCCTGGCCAAACACACACATCCTATGCATTCCTTAACCTCTTCCTTTTTCAAATGTAATGCCCTTTCCCTACCATTATTTCCTACATACTAATAACCCATCCATGTTGTAGCCATATGCAATATTACAAAAGGTAGTATTCCTTGGTATTTTTACTCATAAAACAATTGTTAACTAAGATGATGCCCCTATTCCTCAAATTTAGAAAGTGTGGTTATGCTCCATGCCAAGAGCAAGTAAAGAAAGCCACCTTAAGGAGTATTTTAGCAGTACTCTAGTTACGTATATAGTTACATAAACAGAGACATGACAATCGTAATTACAATGTCCGTTACGTATATAGTTACTAATGCAAACATAGTTACATCGATAATTACATTGACACCTACTTATTTCCAACACAGTTTCTCAACAAAAATGACCAACTTCACACTGAATAAAGAACTATCATACATAATATGACATTTCAGTTCCATAACACCATAAATTCGTAAACAAACCTTCCACACTGTATAAGCCATGCCAAAATCTGAAGGTTTCATAAACAAATTGAAGCAACGCACCAAGTCTCACCAAATCAAATCAAATCATAGAGAAAACAAACCAAAATTCACATGAAAAAAAAACCCAACGTGAATCCCTAAATTGAATTCGAACCTTAGAAATCCCTAAATAATGCAATCAAACTCACTCGCTGAGTAAGACGACATGTATGGACGATGGTGCTGAACTTGAGGACGTCGGCGTCGGGCTCGGCTTGGACACTGATGTGGAGGACGATAAGTTTGGCAGCGTCGAAGGGGTGCGGTTGGTTGAAGTCGTTGGGGATTAGGGAGCGGAGATCGGAGATCAGAGACCTTGACAGAGGGGGTTGGTGGATCTTGTGGAGCACGAATGAGACTGATTTACAGCGGCGAAAGGACTACAATCTGTAACACTCGGAGATAAACTCTAGGATATTTGAAAGAGCGATATCAGGTTTTGTGGAGAAATTGAGTTGCTATACAGCAGTAGCTTGGGGATAAGTGATTTATAACTGTTTAGGTTTAGCTCAGTGACTTATTGTAAATTTCGCAAACTATATGGACAACGCTTTAAGAGTTTTAATTGGGTGACTTAATTATCATTATCAAACAGTTACCGACTGTTTTATCATTAGGTTGCTCTAAACTGACCTTTTTATCATCAGCCCAAAAAATTATGAAAAAAATGTTCAATTTCAGCCAAATTGATTAATTTTTTTTTTCTTTTAATAGAAGGTTTGTGTGGCTACCCCTCATGTCTTAATTAATGAAACTGTCGAATGCAAGGGAGGACATGAAACCCTTAATGCCTAATTACAAAGACCTGAAATAATATAAGAAATCACTACAAAAAAGTACTCAACGAGGCACAATTGATTGGCTAAGACTATACATCAACGCATTGTAAAATTTTCCAAATTGATTAACCTTTACATATTCAAAATTGTTTTTTTATTTTTATTTTAAGGACTTATTTACCACAAGCACTAATATTACTACTTTTTTTTTTTGTTACACTGGGGGCACTATTGCCCAACAAAAGAAGAAACAAACAGATTAAGGAACAATAGAGTTCCCAGTTCTCCTAGCTCTAGAAACACTATCTAGATCATCAAATTAAGTTTGAGTAGCATGAATAGGAGGATTATTAAACTTCACCAGCCCAAGAGCATGATTAATTCTATATTTAGCAAGGGAGTCAGCAGCAATGTTTAAAAGGGCGAAGGCGTGAGGCGCCGAGGCGAAGCCTTTCGCGCTTTATAAATATTTAAATTATAATAAATAAAATATAGATTAAAATAATTTTCAATTCAAACAAATAATAAAAATACATTAATACAGTTAGTCTTCACTTTAATCAAAAACAACACTTGATTAATACATAGATTCACTCATTCCAATCTCTTTCCTCTTCATCACTAAGAGCCCCTATATCTACCTCCACATCGGTATGAAATTCATCACAAGCATCAAAGTGAGGAGGATAATTTGCACTATCAAAATGAGGATCCATATCTGCATCAACATCCACATTACCATCATCAAAATTGGGATCCATATGTGTATTAACATCTTCATTGCCATCATTATTCTTTGTCATGTTTAGGCAATTCCTTTTGGCTCCACTATTGCCTATTCATGCAAACAGTAATGAAGTTTCAGAATATAAATCAAGTAAAGCAATAATGAATTAATGATTGAGCTAACTTTTTGAAACAAAGCTTACTTGTACTTCCAGAATTCTTCCTTTTGTGAGTAGCATATCCACTTCCACTAGCAAGCGTGGGAGTTGGTTGAGAACGAGTAGCATACACTACCAAAAAAGGCATCATAGCCGACGAATTTAAGTCGTCGGCTATAATGGTTATAGCCGACGATATCGTCGGCTATAATTATTATAGCCGGCGATTTCGTCGGCTATAACCATTACCCGACGACATATCGTCGGTTATAACATCGTCGGAAATACGCCATCGGTAAAACTATACCCGACGACGTTATCGTCGGCTATAACCATTTTAGCCGACGAAATACCACTACAGACGACGAATTTCGTCGGCTATAATTGTTATAGCCGACAAATAAAGAGTTCGTCGGCCGTTATTTGCAATTTCGTCGGCTATAATGCCTTTTCTGGTAGTGATATCTATTTCCACTAGTAGGAATAGGAGTTGGTTGAGGACGAGTAGCAGGTACAACAGTTGGCCGAGGGCTAACTGGTGTAGGAGTTGACCGAGGAATAGGAGGTAAATCCTGAGAAAAAGATGGAGAAGGAGTTACCTCTGTAGTCTGTGAGGCACCTTCATATGTTGGTATTGGCACATTCACTAAGGAATTATCAAATAACTCTTGTGAATTAAGCCATACCAAATCTGTAGGAAGAACTGGCTCTTCAACTTCAGTGATCCACTCATCATCAGAATCTATTTCATCTACCAATATTGGATCAAATTTTGCCCTCCTTCTAATACTCCTATCTCTCAAAGCAGTATTATACTTCACATACACCAAAGCATTTAATCTGAGATGCTCCAAACGATTTCTCCTCTTTGTATGAATCTAATTCGCAAGGAAGAATAAAATATCACAATTCACAATTTCATATGCTAGACATTATTGTTCATAAACAGAAGGAAAAAAAACGTACCGATTCAAATGTACTCCAGTTTCTTTCACACCCTGAAGAGCTGCAAGTTAGACTAAGAACTCGGATTGCAAAACTCATCAACTCAGGTGTGTTCTTTCCAAAACGCAACCACCAATTTACTAAGAAAAGAGTGAGCACTACCAGAAAAAACAGTATTACCGACGAAAAAAAAAACGGCCGACGACATACTTTTTTCGTCGGCTATTCCCAAGAATGGCCGACGATTTTTTCTTTCGTCGGTAAAAATAAAAAATCGTCGGCTATTCCCCAAGAATGGTCGACGATTTTTTCGTTCGTCACTAAAAAATATTTTTCGTCGGCTATACCCCTAGAATGGCCGACGATTTGAATTTTCGTCGGCCTTTCTCTTAAAGTATAGCCGACGAAAACTTTAGAAAGTTTGGCCGACGAAATTTGAATTTCGTCGGCTATAAGTCTTTATATTTTCAGATCTGGACAGAAGCTGCTCATTTAAAAAAAAAACGAAAAAAACGGGAGAAAGAGTGAAAAATCTGTGGGTATTGTTGAAATCCGTCCTTTCTTACATTGTGGAGCTATATATAGGTACGTATATGTGTATATATGTTGATTTTGAGTTTTAGTTGAGTTGATTTTGAGTTTTAGTGATTTTGATATAGTAAATGATTTTTTGTTTTTTTTTTGTTTTAGTGTTAGAATGTATGTATATATGTTGATTTTGAGTTGTAGTTGAGTTGATTTTCAGTTAGAGTTTAATTATGTGTTTTAATTTGATGTTATTATAATTATTGTTAAAATATATATAAATATGTTAATTAATGGTTGTTGATAGTGTAATTAACTTAAATAATGGTTGTTAATTAATGGTATATATATATATATATGAGTTGATGTTGATAATAATATATATTGTAATATATATGTGTTAATTAATTTCTTATTAATTAAAGTTATACATATATATTATTATCAGACTATATATGGATCGAGATAAGAGTTGGATTTCGCTTCCAAGGCATGACCGACGATACACTACAGGAGTTGTGGATTTTTTGCAGTTCGTCGAGGAAAATGCAAACGGGAAGGAATACCATTATTGCCCGTGCAAGAAATGTAAGTGTCCCAGTGATATGTGTCGATTTCCGATTAGGATAGTATGGGAGCACCTAAAGAGTAATGGGTTTTGGCCGAAGTACAAACGTTGGATATATCACGGTGAGCCATCATTAGATGGATCGCATGATCATGGCCAGTTTTTTTAGGCGGGCAGTAGTAGTACATCCAACGATCCAACAATGGCATTCAGTTGTGTTTCCATTTGAAAGCGGTGTACGTGGGGAACAATATATGCATGACCCGGTGCAGCCGTTCCCACAAGTTGTCAACACTGCTGCCTTTGACAAGTACAACAAACTGATTGCATTGCAACAGACCCCTGTGTCTTCAAGTTCTGAGAAGACAGTTCTTGAAAGTGTGATGGAGGTAATGAGGATTAAAGTCGAGACAAAATCGAGCATCAGGCAAGTGGATGAATATCTACAGTACACTTCTTCGTTGTTGGAGGAGGGTCATCGTAATCCTACCAATCACCGTAAGGTCCGAAGTATCCTCAAAGATCTAGGGCTTTCCTACATTAAGATCCATGCATGCGCATTTGACTGCGTTCTCTTCTGGGGTAAAGATGCAGAAGGGAATGACCTTGCTAGTCTTGACGCATGCCCGATATGTCAGTCTGACCGATATAAGTTGACGGGAGCAGGCAATAGGAAACCTGTGAAAGTGCTTCGGTATTTTCCGTTGAGAGATAGGCTTGAGCAGTTGTACATGTCAGAAACCACCACAAAAGCTATGAGGTGGCACGGTGAGCGGGACGCGGGAGACGCAGATATCATGACACACATCTCTGACGGAGCGGCTTGGAAGCATATAAACAATGAGTTTCCTCATTTTGCGTCAGATGTCAGAAACGTCAGGCTCGGGCTGTCAATCAACGGGTTCAACCCTTTCGGCACCATGAGTCTTTCATACAGTATATGGCCGGTAGTTTTGGTACCTTACAACCTTCCTCCGTGGATGTGCATGAAGAAGGAATATAATATGTTGACGTTGTTGATTCCGGGGCCTGGTTACCCAGGGAAATGTCTCGATGTGTATATGAGACCATTGATTGAAGAGCTTAAGGTATTGTGGGACGTTGGTCATCCCACTTTTGACAAGTACAAGCAGGAGACGTTCCAGATGCATGCCATGGTTATTGGTACCATTAGTGATTTTCCTGCTTATGGGATGTTGTCGGTAGCGTTGTTAGGGGATACAAGGCTTGTCCAGAGTGCCTCAGCGATTATGGGAGCACCCCTCATTGCAACAAGATATGCCAAATGGGTCATCGTGTGTTCCTTCCGGCGGATCACCACTGGCGTTACGAGTCCGCCGCATTTGATGGAACCGAAGAACACGGTGGTCCTCCCAGAAGATGGTCGGGAAGAGAAATTTTAGCAGTGCTTAATGAGTACGATTTTGGGCCCCCCAGCAATCATCCCGATATTGTATCGGAAATACCTGAAAGACCTGAGGAGTACAAATTCTGGACACATAAGAGCATATTGTGGGAACTCCCGTACTGGTGTGAGTTGCTGATCCGTCACTTCCTAGACGTTATGCACATAGAAAAAAATGTTTCTGAAAGTGTGGTGGGCACAACGCTGAACTTGGAGGGGAAGACGAAAGACGGTCATAAGGCTCGCACTGATCTGCAAAACATGAATATCAGAAAATAACTATGGTTGAAACAAGGGAAGAGAAAAATGCCTCAAGCTCCTTACACCGTCAAGCCTGAGCATAAACCAGAAATTTTCCATTGGATAAGTCGGGCCAAGTATCCTTCAGGCTTTGCTGGAAATATAGCCAAGTGTGTGAACAGATAATTCAACAATCTGTACGGGTTGAAAAGTCATGACAATCATATCCTGCTACAACGTCTCTTCCCTGTTTTCATTCGACCGTTCCTTCCCCGTCACGTTGTGGAGCCGTTAGTAGCGTTGGCAAGATTTTTCCAGAAGGTATGCACACGGGAAGTGAGAAAATCTGACCTCCGGGAAATGCAACAAGACATCGTTCATATCATGTGTAAATTTGAGATGATATTTCCTCCAAATTTTTTCGACATCATGCCTCACCTCATGATCCATCTTCCTCGGCAGTTGTTGCTTACCGGTCCTGTGCACTTCACTTGGATGTATCCGATGGAAAGGTACGTATTTTACACCTTATGTTAATTTTCTCATCAATATATGTGATATAGTGTTAATGTATTATCATAACACTTTAAAAACTTGATTTATAGGCAACTTGGACAATACGGTGGTTTTGTCCAAAACAGATCCGCACCTGAAGGTTGTATAGCTGAAGCATATATTGCGCACGAGTGCGTCACCTACATGAAGCTGTATTTAGGAGCGTTACAGGAAAGCATACCGGAAGATGTACCTTCACAGTTCAATCTTTCCATACTCTCCGACGATGTTGTACTCGGTGGAAACATGCCAGTTTCCTACAAGTTGAAAGATTATGAGGTAGCCATTGCACATTGGTGGGTACTAATCAACTGTCCAGAAGTTCAGTTTTGGAAGAACATACATCTACACTGTGAACAAGTACGAGGTGATGTCGATTACCACAACCGTACATTCGCAGAGTATTTCGGCCGCTGGGTACGTAACTTTAACACTATTCTATACGTGTTTATATATTATTGTGTATAATTATTCATATTTATAGTTGATTCTGATGGTTGCAGATGGACCTTATTAAAAATGATAATCACCCAAATTGGTCGCACGAACTCAGACTTCTAGCGATGAGGCCGGTCTATTCAAAAGTTTATGCGACGTGCAAGGTGAATGGTGTGTTATTTCGATGTGAAGAGAGAGACCTCAGACTGAAAACACAAAATTCAAGGGTTATGGCACATGGTGGGGATGATGGAGTTGACTATTACGGTGTTCTCCATTCAGTTGTGGAACTGCATTATGGGGAAGGCATGAAAGTGCACCTTTTCAAGTGTAGATGGTTTGACACACGGCCGCAGAGCATGAAAACCGATCAATACGGCATAACTTCTGTGAACACTAGTACATCATGGTATGAGGACGACCCGTTCGTTTTAGCCACATGGGTGAAACAAGTGTTTTATCTTGATGATCTCGCCAAAGGTGACCCGTGGAAAGTAGTCAACACTATCCACCATCGCAACATTTACCTGGCGTCTACACTTGGAGTGGCTGAAGAGAATGAGGAAGGGGGCACCGCGTATCAAGAGCCCAACTCAAACGGTATTCCTGACTCCTCTTTTATTCGTCTAGACACGCCGGTGCGAATTCGACGTGAAGAGCCACTGCTTGTTGATGTTGATCCAAATGAAGAAACTAACGAGGACTCTAGTGGTGAGGAACGACATAGATTACCCCTATCGAACAATTCAGAAACCGAAGAAGACTCATCCGATGATTCCGATTACAATCCGACGGATTAAGTAATTTAGATGATGTAATCCTTTCATTTGTAATCCACTCGATCATTTCTAATGAACGGGCGTGGGGATGAGCCTCCCAGCTAGGCTGGGTTCCAAACCCCTTAAAAAAATTTTGAAATATGTTGACTGCTGGGTTTCTGTTTTTTTTATGTTAAATTTTGGTTATATATGAACAGGACATATGGGTACGAGAGGTGTAACACAACTGATTTTTTAATTTTTTTCAAAGAATAGCCGACGAAAGATGCATTATTTCGTCGGCCATTCACAGAATAGCCGACGAAAAATTCATTATTTCGTCGGCCATTCACAGAATAGCCGACGAAAAATTCATTATTTCGTCGGCCATAAATTTATTGAAAAATAAATATTTTATTTTTGACAGAAAACGACAAAAGAATAGCCGACGAGTATTAGGTTTGATTTCGTCGGCTATGATTAAAAAAAAAAAACAAAAAACAGCAGCTTCCATTTTCTATCACTATCGACAAACCATTGCTTCATCCTTCAAATGCAAATGTGTCGTGAAATAAGATATGACCGAAATATTGAAATACGTCTACGGTTGAAAAATGAGAAGATTCCGACAAAATCTGTGTGCCGAATGTTGCGGTTAACTGTTTTTTAACTTCCGTTTTCCTATGGGTAGCCTGACGTTCGGTAAATATTTTGAGGAAAATTTTTATACGATTAGTTGCGTCTCATCGATTTGAAACTATTATCTGTTGAAGGTCAGGCCAAAAAACGTCATTTAGACAGGCCAATTACCATTTCTAAGCGTTTAAAGGGTTGACTCACCCGGTTGACCGTCCTGATCGAGCCTTTAACGTTGTCAGATGTAGTTGGATTTTTTTTCATACATGTATTTAATCGTAACGGTGATATCTGACGGTTGGAATAGATTTTCCAAACTTTTAGATTCAAAATCGGAACATATGCACTAATGTTCCTTAACTTGTTTACTAAGTGTTTAAGTGAATGTATAGTTTCAAATAGTTACTATACGTACACTCTTCAAATGCAAATGTGTCGTGAAATAACTGTTTTTTACTTCCGTTTTCCTATGGGTAGCCTGACGGTCGGTAAATATTTTGAGGAAAATTTTTATACGATTAGTCGCGTCTCATCGATTTGAAACTATTCTCTGTTGAAGATCAGGCCAAAAAACGTCATTTAGACAGGCCAATTTCCGTTTTAAAGCGTTTAGAGGTTTGACTTCGCTGTTTGACCAAAGGTTTAGCCGACGAAAAGTCTATTTCGTCGGCTAAACTCTTGCGATCTGCTTATTGTCCGCCGTTGGATGGCTCAGATCCAACGGCTGCTGATTGTCCAAAGAATAGCCGACGAAATATCTAATTTCGTCGGCTAAACTCTTGCGATCTGCGCCTTTTCATTGTCCGTCGTTGGATGGGGGAGATCGGACGGCTGCTGAGCGCCTAAAGTATAGCCGACGACATTCAAAGAATAGCCGACGATATTAAAGATTTCGTCGGCTATAGTAAAGAATAGCCGACGAAATCTTTTTTAATCGTCGGCTATTCTATCGGGTATAAGTCTGAAACTGCCGAACCCTAGCCTCCATTTTCTGCATTTTTCATATTTCTCCTCCTCCGTACACCTCCGCAGCAATTCAGATTGCGTCGCACCGCCGCTCTGCTCCTCCTCCTCCTCCATCCGATCCGGCCACTCCTCCTCCTCCTCCCCTCCATCCGATCCGGCCGGCCACTCTCCTCCTCCTCCTCCTCCATCCGATCCGGCAACTGTCCTCCTCCTCCTCCATCCAATCCGGCCACTGTCCTCCTCCTCCTCCGGCCACTCTCCTCCTCCTCCTCCTCCTCCATCCGATCCGGCAACTGTCCTCCTCCTCCTCCATCCAATCCGGCCACTGTCCTCCTCCACCTCCGGCCACTCTCCTCCTCCTCCATCCGATCCGGTAACCTTTTTTTTTTTTTTTTTTTAATTATTGTAATTTAAATATGTTAATTTAGGTTAATTTATTTATGTTAATTTAGATATAATTTATTTAATTATTTATGTAAATTTAGATATAATTTATTTATGTATTTATGTTAATTAATTTATATGTAATTGTTAATTTAGGTATTTATGTTAATTTAGGTATAATTTAGGTATTTATGTTAATTTAGGTAATTTTTAGGTATTTATGTGATAGGAGCACAATGTGCGACGATATTATATGCTTATACCCTCGTTTATGCTTTGTTTAACCCTTATTTGTCTAAGATCGAGTCATAATACAGTTAGTGTCAATTTTGGTAGAGTTTTGGTGAAAAATGGTTAAGAATCCGAAAAATGACTAAGTATGAGAAATCTGGAAAATAGTGTAAAATATGTCTTTTTCGTGATTTTGAGATGAGCAAAAGTATGATCTATCCTTGTCCGAATTCTATGAAATTTTATGTGCTTCATATTCATATGTTGCGGAATGTTGTGTTAAAATTTCAGATCATTCGGAGTTCGGGAAGTCACCCAAAAGATGGCTGCAAAACGGCAGTCCGAGCATTCCATTCCAGGGGCTTCCAGGAAATTCCTGGGACTGTGTCCCAACTTCGAAAAATCATTCCCGACGACTTGCATGGAATTTGGCCGAGATATTTTATGGGGAGATGGCCCTATGTGTCTAGTTTACGTGAGACTTGGAATCGCATCAATCGGAGCTCCACGGAGGAAGATAAGCCGGAATTACTACAACAAGGTCAAATCTGCCGATTCCAGGAACCTACTGCCCCCTTTTTGTGTTTTCTGTTTTTAATGGACCAAATGGTGCACAAATGCATATGTGAAGATGGTCCAAGCTTTATGAAGGGAAGAGGAAGACACTAGGCCATGGCATTGAAGAAAAGCATGAAGAAACAAGTTCTCCTAGTCACACTAGGAGAAGCTGCCGATTCTGGCAGATTGCTGCCTCTGTGTGCTGCCGGCATTATGGGGCATTTTCAATGGATCAAGACCTATCAATTGAAGTCCAAGATCATACAAGAAGTCCATGAAGATGTGCAGCCCAAAGCCTTGAAGAAAAATCAGAAAAAGAAAATCAAGAATGCAAATACTTATTCAACAAGGAAACATAAACCTAGTAGGAAAACCAAAACCTACCTTCTTGCATTCTTGTGGCCGGCAGCCTCTCACCCCTATTCCTCTATATATAGCCATCTCTTATTCAGAAAAACATCATCTCATCTCTTGCAAAGCACTAGCCAAAACTCTACCAAATTTCCTACTCAAAGTTCTAAGCCGAAACCCTAGAAATACCAAGTCACCGATTCACCTATTCCACCACCATACACCACCGAACCATTCCCTGCCATAGCTACTGCCGAATCTCTTCCACCACACCAAGACGAAGCTCTCCAAGGTTTCTAAAGTGTGATCCATCCCTATGACTTGTGTTTTTAATTTCGGTTTAGTCACATGTATTGTTATAAAAATACTTTGTTTTCGTTTGGTTTTGTATGATGAACATAAATTGCGATTCTTGTTGGAATTTATGTGATGACTTTGCAATCTTTAATTCATGGATTTTGTATGTTTAGATAACCAGGGCATTAGTATTAAAAGCATGTTTAGGATTTAATTTGGTTAGTAATCTATGAGTGAGCCTTATAAACCGAAACATTAGTTGTGTTTAAGCATTTGTTGTTTGCATGTAAATCTAGATGTTAGGTTTCATCTAATCGAGTAATACGGATAAGTCATACGTTGGAGTAGTTTGTTTTGTGTTGCTCACCAAGGGTAAAAACCTTAGATTACTTGCATGTTAAATAGGATGATTGACAACCTTGCTTGTTTACATGTCTTCGATTTAGACTCACATGCTTAAATGTTAAAATGCGTAAAACCAGATTAGCATCACCTTAGAAGTCATACGTTGGAGTAGTTTCTAAGAATTTAAGAAGTCTAACAATTGGAAAACCGTTGGAGGCCCTAGTTGTGTCGAAACTAATTTAATTCTTGAACATGCTAAATACTTGATCCTTACCTTCGTGCATGCAAATCTATGTGTTAAAGAGTCTTTTGTGTGAACTGTTTTGTGTGAGAGATGATGATCACTTGTATATAGTAGTCTAGGATTTATTTTCTGTTTTTAATACCGTACCTAGTTATAGGGCAGCAGTGCTGCCGATCCTATTTCCCCCATTGTGTGACGTTTTTAATGTGTATATATGTTTATATTTGTCTAACAATTTCATATCTCAGGTACCCTTAATCCCCGGCTTAGAACGATCCCTACTTGCTCATACTACTAACGATCTTTTGTAGGGTTTATTATTGCATGCGAGCTTCGGCTCCCGTTCAATTTTTGGCGCCGTTGCCGGGGATTATAAAAGCTTGTTTTATGTTATTGTTGTGTATATAATGTTGCTGGAAATTTTTGTTGTGAAGTTGTAAAGTTGTAAATTTTAAGTTTATTTTGGGATTTTGTAAAGTAGAAATATGCTTCGGCATGTAGAGTTTAAATTTTGGAAAGTTGCATGATGAATAATGATGTATATTGGTAGTCACTTAGTTTAATTTCTAGGAAGTTGATATGTTGTGTATGTTGGAGTTTATTGTAGTTTCTAAAGTGTAACATGTAGGTGAAGCCTCTTTTGTTGATCATAACCAAAACCCTTCATGTGAATGGTGCTATGTCGGAGGGCGTTTCTATGTAGATTGGGAAACGCGGGATACTTCCCCCCCACGCATATAAGCGTTTCTTCGGTAATAGTATTACTTCTATGAGGTTGAGGGCGGTTTTAATCAACACTTGAGACCGCTAGGGATCCGTGTTTGTTTTACAAAGTATGGGGAAGTTATGATCATAGATATGGTTCTCAGGTTTGTTTAACTGGATCTCAAGGCCCATAGACTGATGTTCATTCTCGGTGAGTGAGTCGATAGGGGGTTCGCCCTCCGTGGTGTCCAACAACGAGTCCTGCCTGGTTCCTGTAGGGGGTTCGCCCTCCGTGATTGTAATGACCTTTGAAACGTAAAATCCGCACGACCTAGTCGACAGCTTGTGCCGAAGCATCACCTCACTTTAGACGCTAGAACATAACTTGACATATGTGGCCTATTTTCTTCAAAGATAAAACATGTTGTGTGGTTCAAACTCTTGAGGTATATCGGATTAAGCATGATACTACCGGGGGCTGTATCAGTCCATTGCACCGTTATCTCCTCTGCTCCACGTACTTCGAGAGTTAGAACAAATTTAAAAGAAATTAGACTTAGCGATTACATGATCATGGACTTTTTGATATCTTGTTGCCGAACCATACTTGTACTTTGCCGAAATGTATTGTTGCCGTGTGTTTTGTATGGCTTGCCGATTGTATCTTGTGTATCATTGATGAAATTTGTTGTATCGCCAATGCCGTGGCTTGTACTGATGTATATTCTTGTCTTCTATTTCTTTATAAGGTTCTAACTTGTTTAAATGTTGCAAATTTCAGAAATAGTGCATGTCCGAATCTAGTATTTGGGCAAGAGATCTTCAAGGCCGTTTGCAACGTTTAGAGCAAGAACTCGCTATTGCTCGTTTTGTGCCATTACCACCATCGTCACCAACCAGTTCATCAGTATCATCATCATTGCCGTCCTCCCCTATTGTGCTGTCAGTTTCAGTATCATCAGGGCCGAGTTCACCATCAGTAGTGACATCATCGTGTGATCTTCAGAATCCAGTGTTTGAAGCTTTTGCCGAATCAGAGGAAGAAGAAGAGATCATGGCATCAATCAGATCACAGAATGGTCATGTTGCTGGAGCTGGAGTTGCTCCTTCGAATATCACTTATCCTCCCTTGGAAGCTGACAAGACTGGAGAGATTGAATTAAGGAGTGGATTCCTCCATAAGCTGAAGTCGTTTTATGGGATGCCGAGTGAGGACCCTAACAAGCATCTACAGTGGTTTAACTTCACCACGGAGTCCATGTGTCCAAGAGGGACCGATTTGCAACACTTCAAAATGAAGGCTTTTCCATTCTCATTAGAAGATCAAGCGAAGGAGTGGTTGTTTGAGGTGCCTAGTGGTCGCATTGTTTCGTGGAGTACTATGATGGATGAGTTTTTGCTCAAGTACTTTCCTGCTTCACGTATCACTGATCTGAGGAAGCAAATTACAAGTGTGAAGCAAGCCGGAGATGAGACTTTCTTCGACTACTACAAGAGGTTCAAGTCCCTAGTTTCATTGTGTCCATCGCATGGCATTAGCGATGGGCTCTTGCTACAATATTTCTATGAGGGATTGCGCGTCATGGAGAGAGAGTTTCTTGACTCGGCCGCGGGAGGTAGCTTTTTGGAGTTGAACGCCGGAGCGGCAAGAAGTTTGTTGGAAGTTCGTGCCTTGAAGAACCAACAATTTGGCATGGCACGAGGCAATATGCAAAGGAATGAGAAAGTGCATGAGACGTCTTCGAGCTCAAAGTTAGAAGATAAAGTGGACAAGCTTACCGACTTGGTGAGTAATTTGATGAAGAAGCGTGCAAGTGTATGTGGAATTTGCACCGAGGGCCATGAGACCGAACAATGCCCTCAATTTGGAGTTAATGAGGGAGTAGAGGAGTGCAATGCAATTGGTTTTCAAGGAGGCCAACGATTTGGCAATTTCAATCCAAGGTTCAATGATCATCCGAATTTTCGATGGGCGAATAATGACAACGTGCTTAGGGCACCTATGCAACCGAGAGAGGGAGGAGCGCCGTTTGCACCGAGGCCACCATTTGTGCCTCGGCAACCTTATGTGCCGAACCAAGGAACCTATGGAGCAGTGCCGAACCAGCCACATGCACAAGATGTGCCGTACCAAGGCCAAGGAGGGCCGAGCCAAGGCCAAGCACCGAGCAATCCGAATTACGATGCTTTGCTTCAATCATTGTCTAGTGCTACTCAAGCATTACTCGCGGGGCAACAAAATCATCAAAAGGACATTGGAGAGCTCAAGACTCAAATGGGGCAAGTTGTGGATTTTATGGGAAGGTTCAATGAGCAAGGGAAGTTGCCGAGCAATACTATTCCAAATCCGAGGAACGAGCAAGCCAAAGTGATTCAAACTCGAAGCGGAAGAGAGTTGTTCCCTCCAACAAGTCCAAAGAAGAAGCGAGTAACTTTCAATGTGATTGGGGATGACGAGAGGGCTGCCGGACCTGACATTGCCGGCAGCCATATTGAAGGACAAAGGGCTGCAGCTGGCAACCATGCTGCAGCCGAGACCAACCACTCAGCCGGCCATGACACTGCCGGCAAAGGCAATGCTGCCGAGAAGAACAATTCTGCCGAGGGACATCCTGCCGGCAGCAGCCATGTTGACAAAGAGGGGAGAGCTGCCGAGCAAGGTATTGATTCCGGAAAGGGAGGGGTGCAATCATCAAGCGTCCCATTCCCTTCACGCTTTGCTAGAACGAAAAAGGATAAATCCGATGAAGAGGTGTTGGAGATTTTCCGGAAAGTGCAAGTCAACATCCCTTTGTTGGAGTGCATTAAGCAAGTGCCAAAGTATGCTAAGTTTTTAAAGGAGCTTTGTACGGCAAGGAGGCATACTAGAGAGACTCGTGTGATAACTATGAGCGAGACGGTGTCGGCCGTTATTCAAAGGAAGTTGCCACCAAAGATGAAGGATCCGGGGAGCTTCAATGTGCCTTGTGTCATAGGCAATACACGATTTGAGGATGTTATGTTGGATTTGGGAGCATCGATTAATGTCATGCCACTCAATGTGTACCAAACGTTGAGTATAGGGCCTCTCAAGAAGGATAATGTTATCATTCAACTTGCGGATCGCTCAAGCAAATATCCGGAGGGCTATGTAGAGGATGTGTTGGTGCAAGTCAACCAATTGATATTCCCCGCCGATTTTTATGTGGTTGAGATGGAGGATTCGCCGGTCAACAACACTCAATTGCTTTTAGGGCGACCATTCATGAGGACCGCGCGTACAAAGATAGATGTGGCCAAGGGCAACCTAACTATGGAGTTTGATGGTGAGGTGATAAAGTTCAATGTGTTTGACGCCATGAAGTTTCCCAATGTTGATTTGAAGGAGGGTTGTGCCATTGATGTTTTGGAGGAGGTCGAGCAAGTTATGTCGACCTCGCTCGACGCATAGCAATTAGCGATTGAGCAAGGGGTCGGATTTGACAAGAAGGGAGAACGAGTTAAGAAAGGAACCAAGTCATGCCGTGCCGACCAAGCCAAGGCCGAGCCAAGCATCATTGCCGAGCAAGGAGGTGCCGAGCCATTCATGGTTTTGCCGAGTATAGAAGAAGTTGTTGCCGAGCTAGAGGCTCGACCTTATGCCCCACCCTTTAATTCGTTCTTGTCAATTCCAAGTGCCACAACCAAATTTCGACCAAGTGTGGAAGAGGCCCCAAAGTTAGAACTAAAAGAACTCCCTAGTCACTTGAAGTATGTTTATCTTGGAGAAGGAGATACACTACCAGTGATTGTGTCTTCAATGCTTAGTGAGAAGCAAGAGAAAGATTTGATTTATGTGCTTAAGAAGTACAAGACCGCCATAGGTTGGACCTTAGCGGATATCAAGGGAATAAGCCCTACTACTTGTGTTCATCGTATCTTGTTAGAAGAAGGAGCTAAGCCGACAAAGGAAGCTCAACGTCGACTTCACCCTCCCATGATGAAAGTTGTGAAAGAAGAGATTATCAAGTTGCTTGATTGTGGGGTGATCTACCCAATTTCGGATAGTAAGTGGATATCTCCCGTGCAAGTAGTGCCAAAGAAGAGTGGTGTAACGGTTGTCAAGAATGAGAAGAATGAGCTTGTGCCACAAAGACTTGTAACCGGTCATCGTATGTGTATCGATTATAGGAAGCTCAACGCTACAACGAGGAAGGATCACATGCCTTTGCCGTTTATGGATCAAATGCTAGAGAGGTTAGCCGGTCATTCTTACTATTGCTTTCTTGATGGATATAGTGGCTACAATCAAATCATGATACACCCGGACGATCAAGAGAAGACCACTTTTACTTGTCCATTTGGCACGTTTGCATATCAGAGGATGCCATTCGGACTTTGCAACGCACCCGGCACTTTTCAAAGATGTATGTATGCTATCTTCTCGGATTTTATTGAAGACATTATCGAAGTGTTTATGGATGATTTTAGTGTGTATGGAGGCACCTTCGATGCATGTTTGGGGAACTTGGAGAAGATACTTGAGAGGTGTGTAGAGACAAATCTTGTGCTCAATTGGGAGAAGTGTCACTTCATGGTCACGCAAGGCATTGTGCTTGGCCATATTATTTCGGCAAGAGGACTTGAAGTTGACAAAGCCAAGGTGGAGCTAATACAAGCATTGCCGAGCCCTAGGTGTGTGAAGGATGTGAGAAGTTTTCTTGGCCATGCGGGGTTTTATCGACGATTCATCAAGGACTTCTCTTCAATTGCCAAGCCATTGAGCAATTTGTTACAAAAGGAGGTGACGTTTGAGTGGACAAAGGCATGTGAAGAAGCATTTTGCCGATTGAAGGAGAGGTTGTGTACGGCACCGATTCTAGTTTCCCCTAATTGGGACGAGCCGTTTGAGTTGATGTGCGATGCTAGTGATTATGCACTTGGAGCGGTACTTGGACAACGAATTGAGAAGAAGCCATGCACCATTTACTATGCTTCAAGGACTCTCAACGATGCACAACTCAACTACACAACAACGGAGAAGGAACTCTTAGCGGTAATATTTGCTTTGGAAAAGTTTCGATCATATCTTTTGAATTCCAAGGTTATTGTTTATAGTGATCATGCCGCTTTGAGATATCTTATGACAAAGAAGGATGCTAAGCCGAGGCTTATTCGATGGATTCTTTTGCTTCAAGAGTTCGACATTGAGATCAAAGACAAGAAAGGAGTAGAGAATGTCGTAGCCGATCATTTGAGTAGGCTTGTGCAACAAGAGGATCGGCTGCCCCTATGTGAAACCTTTCCGGATGAGCAACTTTTTCGACTTGAAGTACATGAGCCTTGGTATGCCGACATTGCCAATTTTCTAGCCACAAACCGATTTCCTAAGGAGTTGCCGAGCCACCATCAAAGAAGAATAAGGAAGCAAGCTCGACACTTCTTGTGGGATGATCCGTACTTATGGAAGCAATGTGGTGATCAAGTTATTAGAAGATGTGTACCGGAGAATGAGCATCGATCTATCCTTGCTTTTTGTCATAGTGAGGCGTGTGGAGGACATTTTGGACCGAAGAAGACGGCATTGAAGGTACTCTCTTGTGGTTTCTTTTGGCCTACAATTTTCAAGGATGCATTTATGTTTTGTAAGGCTTGTGATCGGTGCCAACGTGTGGGGAAGATTAGTGGGCGTGATCAAATGCCGCTCACGCCTATCCTTGTGGTGGAAATTTTTGATGTTTGGGGGATTGACTTCATGGGACCGTTTTCATCAAGTAAGGGTTTTCTCTACATATTGCTTGCGGTTGATTATGTGTCAAAGTGGATCGAAGCCAAGGCTACACGCACCAACGATGCCAAGGTGGTAGCCAAGTTTCTC
This sequence comes from Potentilla sterilis, assembly GCA_963682095.1. NCBI lineage: Eukaryota > Viridiplantae > Streptophyta > Magnoliopsida > Rosales > Rosaceae > Potentilla > Potentilla sterilis. Next base: position 23,375,352 of record OY821760.1, read on the forward strand.
AAGACCAACATCTTTTCACGTTTTGGAGTTCCAAGGGTCTTGATTAGCGATGGAGGATCCCATTTTTGTAACCGCACTATTGAAGCCTTATTGAGGAAGTATGGAGTCACACATAAAGTTTCTACACCATATCACCCCCAAACAAGTGGAATGGCCGAGGTGAGTAATCGAGAGATCAAGAACATTTTGGAGAAATCGGTTGGACCTTCAAGGAAGGATTGGAGTGATCGTCTCGATGATGCTTTGTGGGCTTATAGGACTGCGTACAAGACACCGATAGGTATGTCTCCCTTTCGGTTAATTTATGGCAAAGCATGTCACTTACCGGTTGAGTTAGAACACAAAGCATGGTGGGCCATTAAAAAGTTCAACATGGATGTCAATGAGGCCGGCCTTCATAGGAAGCTTCAACTCAATGAACTTGAAGAAATACGTAATGAAGCATATGAGGCCGCTTGGATCTATAAGGAGAAGACAAAAGCATACCATGACAAGATAATTCGGGGGAAAAAGTTTGAAGTTGGGCAAAAAGTTCTCTTGTTTAATACACGGCTTCAACTCTTTCCGGGAAAGTTGCGCTCTCGTTGGATTGGTCCCTTTGTCATCACTAGTGTGTTCCCTCATGGAGCCGTGGAAATTCGAGATTTGCAAACCCACAAGACTTTCAAGGTTAACGGCCATCGCCTCAAGCATTATCATGCACCTTTTGATGCATTGGAGGACACAATCATTCTTGGTGACGCACCACAAGCTGAGCCGCCTTCCCAAATACATGATGCAGCCATGCCACCACCACACCAAGTGGCTGCCGGACCTACAATTGCCGGCAGCATCACCATAAAGGCTGACACGGACACGGACGCACCACCGATCACCCTTCCGGACACGCCCCGACCTGCCGAGCTGCTACCCCTGTTTTCTACCATACCACCACCTCCTGCCGGACCTGCCATTGCCGGCAGGGTTGAGACAAGGCCACAAGAGGCCGGGCACAAGCTGGATACGCCGGATACACCGGCAGAAGAGACGGACACGCGACCTGAATCGGACACGCAGACTAAGGCCGAGCCGGATACAAGGCCCTTTACAAGCACCGAATCGGACACTTCTTGCAACGATCTTCTCATTGAACTTCTTCTTGCCGATTTGGGATGTTTTGGAGCACGATGAACACATGCAACCACGGTGAAAAGTCTAGGCTATGGACTATAAACACAAAGCGCTACTTGGGAGGCAACCCATGTCGATCAAAGAAAAATGAAGGAGCCATCACCGAGAGTTTGAATTTTCTTAACCCTTCTCTTTTTCTTTGATTTGTGATGATATGTTGGAATATGTTAGTCGATTGCATGCTTAGGAAATTCATTGATATTGTTTTGTGCTTACATTGAGGACAATGTAATTTTCTAAGTGTGGGGTGGGGTAACGTATTCCGTTTGTGTTTTTGCTTTTGTGTGCTTAGTTTAGAAGAGAAAAATTCAGAAAATTGTTCCATAAAAATAGAGTGTTTAATTTGTTTGTTTCGAGTCTTAGGATGCCCCTAATATGTCAATGATGTTTTTCTCCTCTTTGCATACATAGATGATGGTTATGCATACAATTAAAATTGTGAGTTTCATGGATTTTGTGCATTGGTAGGAGCATGTAGGACTTGTTGATTATTAAGCATGCATGTTTTAGCTAGTTTACTTCGATTATAACCTATGTGAGATTTAGAGCCAAATTGCTTTCTTCTTGAGCGGTAAAAAGATAAAACTCGATAGATTCGTAGGAAGCATGAAACCTCATAATTCTTTGCATATTCGATGACTATATGCCATAGCTTTTTAATGAACTCTAGTATGCTAGAACTTACTCTTGTTGATTTTCGAGACGTTTATATCATAAAATACCTTGATTTTGAATGTGATTGAATAAAGATCATTTAGGTTTACCACCAAAGCCAAATAAAGCATGTGCCCTATTGGAGCCCGTCGTGGGACACCTTAGTAAACCCCCTTTGAGCCTACGATTAGCCTTTTCTTTCATCACCCTTAAACACTTTCCATGAACTTAGTATAGTGATGCCTCTACCTTGTGTGTCGGCAAAGCTTGATTTTTGAAAGCGTTTTCGCGTGTGTGATGAAGAAGAACAAGTGTGGGGTAGACTTAGCCATGAATTTATATGAAAAATGTATGCCGTGTCTTAGGAAAAGAAAAGAGAAAAAGTGTGCTCGGAATCAAAAAGAAAAATAAAAGAAAACCGAGAGCAAGGAAAGAAATAGAGTAAGGCACGGCATAGAAAAGAAAAATTTTGTGCATGGCTATTGTCTAGATTATTGTTGTAATGTTGTATGGGAAGAAAAGAATGAAGTATGGGTCCAACAAGATAAAATTTGACCCTTATGGCGTGAAGACATAAGGAGATTCGAGCTTTGCTACGGCCGTGGTGACGTTTTGAGCCTCCTTATCCAAATATCGAATACCTCTTAGCCTAGCCCCATTACAACCTTATTATTGATCTTTTTCATGATTCTTAAGATGGTTAAAATTGATTGTGGAGATTATCTCAAGAGTAAGCATATGGTTTTGGTTCATTGGTGCATGTAGTTATCATATGAGGTTTTCCATCAAAATTCACAAAATGCTTTTGTTTCGTTGATATATGCAAGTCACTCTTCGTAGTTCATTATCTTTCGCTTGCATATACTATTGAGTGAATAACCATGCTTCGAGAGAAAAGAAGAGAGTATGCCTAGTGAGGTGATTTGAATTAGCTTTTAACATGTTTACATGCTTACTTTTGCTCGTATATGTTCATATTGATGCCACATGTTCATGGAGCTCAGAATTTTCGTGCTTAGCATTCTCGTGCATTAACTTGAAAGCTATGTGTACATACGAGCCTGAGACAAATTGTTAGGGGCAATAGTTTGTTTAGAGTCGTAGTTTAATTTAGTTTGCTAAGGGACTAGCAAAGGATAAGTGTGGGGTAGTTGATAGGAGCACAATGTGCGACGATATTATATGCTTATACCCTCGTTTATGCTTTGTTTAACCCTTATTTGTCTAAGATCGAGTCATAATATAGTTAGTGTCAATTTTGGTAGAGTTTTGGTGAAAAATGGTTAAGAATCCGAAAAATGACTAAGTATGAGAAATCTGGAAAATAGTGTAAAATATGTCTTTTTCGTGATTTTGAGATGAGCAAAAGTATGATCTATCCTTGTCCGAATTCTATGAAATTTTATGTGCTTCATATTCATATGTTGAGGAATGTTGTGTTAAAATTTCAGATCATTCGGAGTTCGGGAAGTCACCCAAACGATGGCTGCAAAACGGCAGTCCGAGCATTCCATTCCAGGGGCTTCCAGGAAATTCCTGGGACTGTGTCCCAACTTCGAAAAATCATTCCCGACGACTTGCATGGAATTTGGCCGAGATATTTTATGGGGAGATGGCCCTATGTGTCTAGTTTACGTGAGACTTGGAATCGCATCAATCGGAGCTCCACGGAGGAAGATAAGCCGGAATTACTACAACAAGGTCAAATCTGCCGATTCCAGGAACCTACTGCCCCCTTTTTGTGTTTTCTGTTTTTAATGGACCAAATGGTGCACAAATGCATATGTGAAGATGGTCCAAGCTTTATGAAGGGAAGAAGAAGACACTAGGCCATGGCATTGAAGAAAAGCATGAAGAAACAAGTTCTCCTAGTCACACTAGGAGAAGCTGCCGATTCTGGCAGATTGCTGCCTCTGTGTGCTGCCGGCATTATGGGGCATTTTCAATGGATCAAGACCTATCAATTGAAGTCCAAGATCATACAAGAAGTCCATGAAGATGTGCAGCCCAAAGCCTTGAAGAAAAATCAGAAAAAGAAAATCAAGAATGCAAATACTTATTCAACAAGGAAACATAAACCTAGTAGGAAAACCAAAACCTACCTTCTTGCATTCTTGTGGCCGGCAGCCTCTCACCCCTATTCCTCTATATATAGCCATCTCTTATTTAGAAAAACATCATCTCATCTCTTGCAAAGCACTAGCCAAAACTCTACCAAATTTCCTACTCAAAGTTCTAAGCCGAAACCCTAGAAATACCAAGTCACCGATTCACCTATTCCACCACCATACACCACCGAACCATTCCCTGCCATAGCTACTGCCGAATCTCTTCCACCACACCAAGACGAAGCTCTCCAAGGTTTCTAAAGTGTGATCCATCCCTATGACTTGTGTTTTTAATTTCGGTTTAGTCACATGTATTGTTATAAAAATACTTTGTTTTCGTTTGGTTTTGTATGATGAACATAAATTGCGATTCTTGTTGGAATTTATGTGATGACTTTGCAATCTTTAATTCATGGATTTTGTATGTTTAGATAACCAGGGCATTAGTATTAAAAGCATGTTTAGGATTTAATTTGGTTAGTAATCTATGAGTGAGCCTTATAAACCGAAACATTAGTTGTGTTTAAGCATTTGTTGTTTGCATGTAAATCTAGATGTTAGGTTTCATCTAATCGAGTAATACGGATAAGTCATACGTTGGAGTAGTTTGTTTTGTGTTGCTCACCAAGGGTAAAAACCTTAGATTACTTGCATGTTAAATAGGATGATTGACAACCTTGCTTGTTTACATGTCTTCGATTTAGACTCACATGCTTAAATGTTAAAATGCGTAAAACCAGATTAGCATCACCTTAGAAGTCATACGTTGGAGTAGTTTCTAAGAATTTAAGAAGTCTAACAATTGGAAAACCGTTGGAGGCCCTAGTTGTGTCGAAACTAATTTAATTCTTGAACATGCTAAATACTTGATCCTTACCTTCGTGCATGCAAATCTATGTGTTAAAGAGTCTTTTGTGTGAACTGTTTTGTGTGAGAGATGATGATCACTTGTATATAGTAGTCTAGGATTTATTTTCTGTTTTTAATACCGTACCTAGTTATAGGGCAGCAGTGCTGCCGATCCTATTTCCCCCATTGTGTGACGTTTTTAATGTGTATATATGTTTATATTTGTCTAACAATTTCATATCTCAGGTACCCTTAATCCCCGGCTTAGAACGATCCCTACTTGCTCATACTACTAACGATCTTTTGTAGGGTTTATTATTGCATGCGAGCTTCGGCTCCCGTTCATTATGTTAATTATATATAGCTTAATTATATTTAATTTTAATTATATAAATTGTTATATATTTGTTATATATTTGTTAATAAATTAATTATATTTGTTATAATTTAGGTATATAATTTGTTATATTTGTTATAATTTAGGTATATAAATTGTTATATATTTAATTTTAATTATATAAATTGTTATATAAATTGTTAAATTAATTATATATATAAATTAGTAGTCTAATTATATATATATATATATATTAATAAAGAAATATAGTTATATTTGTATATAAATAGTTATATTTAGGTTAATGGTTAGTATTATTTAAAATGGCCGCGGCTGCAGATGGCCGATGCATTCAGACAGTTTTTCGGAGGCCGTCGTTCCAGATCGAGAGGTTCTGGAAGTTCCGCCGGTTCCGCAGACTCCGACAGGACCCTTAGCCAGCCGGAGAGGACCACCAGCCAGCCGCGGAGGAGTGTGGATTCCTCCCAGCCGCGGAGGACTGTGGATTCATCCCAGCCGCGGAGGAGTGTGAGTTCTCGGCACCAGACCCTTCTCCAGGCGGGGCGGCCGTCGAGTAGTTCACTTCCGCCGGTCGGGCCAGATGCTCCGAGGTTTAGTCGGCAGCTATTTCAGGACGAGATAGCTGCAGACGTTCCTCAGGTTCGTATGCCTGACGTTCATCGGGAGCCGATGAGGAGTCCGACGACGTCTGCTGCCGACTCGACTGAGGCTCCTACTCTCCCAAACCAGCTCTACCTCCCGTACAACATTCCGACGATACCGGAGGTCGACTATCGTGGTGTGCCCATATGACCTGATATGCCTCAGTACGTGAGTGCTGCGGAGGCATACCAGCAGCAGCCATTTGAGAACCCTGACCACCTTATTTCGGCGAGGAGAAAAGGAAAGTCGACAGACGAGTCATCCAGTTCAGGTAACATTTGATTTTATTAATTAAATTTTTTATTAAAATTAACGCACTAATATTTAATTTTATTAACCAATCGTCGTTTTTGTGATAGGGACAGCCGCTAGCAGTTCACGGAGGAATACAAGAGGTGTCATATGTTTTGACACGCTCCGGAGAACTGTTGAGCGCAGCGGGAGGATTCAGATCAACGAACCTCCTAATCAGGAGGTTCAGGGGAATAAAAAACGCGACTACTCGGGTTGCGTGGGGGCACTGATTAGGGACAGAGTCCCTATGTTGTGGACCCGGTGGGCTGATGTGCCCGAAGAGATACAGAGGGAGGTGAACAACGCCGCGTCGGTGAGTAATTTAAAAAATTTAATTTATTTATCGTAATATTTAATAATTTTCGGTATTATTACAATTGTAAAACTAATAAAATATTATTTTTCAGACATTCTTCGAGATTGCCGAACACAAGCGGGATTGGGCGGACACCGTGCAGAACTCGAGGTACGTTTGTTTTTATGATATTATAATTATCTTATAATTATTAATATTTTATGATATTAATAATATTTCTAATGCACTTTTATTTTTTTCGTAGGTTCAAAGAGTGGAAGAACGAGCTGCGTTCCCACTATAACGAATACGACAACCTTGGTCGTATGGGTACTCCCAGGGAGTTCATGTTCAGGGAGTACGAGTGGCGTTGGTTGAAGACAGTAGACTTCAACAACCCAGTTATGCAGGTAAATACTAAACTTCAGTACAAATGTTTATTTTGTTAAAATTTTAATTATTAGTTTAATTATTTTATAATTATTACACTAATATTTTTTGATGCATTTTTCTAACATTTTATTATTTGTTTGAAGCAACGTTCTCGGATAAACTCTGAGAACCGCCGCCGGAACACAACCCCCCATCATGCTGGTTCTAGGCCGTTTGCACAATATCAGGAGGAGGCGCTTAGAGATCATCCTGATAGCAACCCGTACGTGGAGACGTTCAAGATCGCTTATCCACAAGCGACAGAACAGCTCGTAAGTCGTTCATTACAATTTTAAAATTTTAATTATTAATTTTACTTAATTATATATTTGTTATAATATTAAATTTTTTTTTTTCCCGTCCAATTAGGAGAGGGTGAACCGGGCCGAAGAAGAAGTGTTCCAGCAAGTAGTTCGGGAGACACAACCGAACATTTCAGAGGCAGATCTGGAAGAAGCCCTGCGCCAGGTCGATCGGTCCAATGTCCAAACGGCAGCGAGGATGTTCGACGCAGCCTTCCCAAACCGGTCAAACAACTACTACTGCCGGGGTTTGGGAAGTTCTGGACTAGGGCTTCTGAAGACCACTAAGGGAGGTCAAAAGAAGGGAGGCGGGGAGAGCCAACAGATGAGGGGGGAAGTGCAGCGATTGGCCGCAGAATTGGAGACCTCGACCCAGACAGTACAGGAGCTGCGCCGCAGTACACAGCAGTATCATTTTGATATGGCCAGTTGGCATGCTGAATGCGACAGAATTCGGCGACACAACTACGACGGCCAACAAAAGTGGTGGTATGAGATGTTCGCGGCACAACAACAAAACCTTCCACCCCCGCCCCCGTTTCAGCCGTTAGCGGAACCTCCAATACCTCAACCTCCCGAGTTCGGTCAGCAGGATGACGAGCCTGATGGAGAGCAGGATGCTGGGGATGACCTGGTGGACTTTAGTGGTTTAGGTGATGATTAGGGTTATATTTTATGTATATTAGAACGAATTTAATAAAAAGGGTATTTAGACGTGTTTCTTGTTGGTGCAAATGCATGGACTGTTTTTGTGATTTGCAGGTTGCTTGGAATGGTAATTTAGAAAATAATTTAATTTTTTTTCCCCAAATGTAAGAAAAGCCGACGATTTTGGCATTATTTCGTCGGCTATAATAACTATAGCCGACGAATTTTACCAATTTTCGTCGGCTATAACTAATTAATGCCTATTAAATATTAATATATTTCGAGGAAATAGCCGACGAAAATTTATAAAATCGTCGGCTATTGTTAAAACCCAATAGCCGACGAAATTCGTCGGCTATAGTTAATGAATTTCGTCGGCCATACTCGAAAATACCCGACGAAATTCGTCGGCAATTTCTCCCAGGTTTGGTCGACAAAAAATATTTTCGTCGGTAAGTTCGTCGGCCATACTCTACTATAGCCGACGAATTGGTTTTTTTCGTCGGCCATTGGTATAGCCGACGGGGTTTTTCCGACGAATTATAGCCGACGAAAATTTCGTCGGTAGAAGGTATAGCCGACGAAAAATTGTCATAGCCGACGAAATTTTTTTCGTGGCTATTCACTCAGATCTGGTAGTGGAGAGAGAGATCAACATGGCAGTATAACTGAAAATAATAAAATCTTGAATATGGTTGTAAAAATACCTGGAGTTCTTTTTTTTCCTTGACTTCACTGCCATTGAACTTCCAAATTCACCAAGTGCAAGATTATATGAGTCTAACTGTACATCAGCAACTAGGCAATCTTCTTCACTTAACATCCTTTTCATACATTCTTGCAATCCAGACCTCACCTCTTCAACATCAGAGAAACCCTCTTCATATCGTAATTGTTGGTTTAAAAAATATCCACCTGCATGTAAGGGTCTATGAAACATCCCCATCCATCGGTCATCTATTCTTCCAAATTGGTTTATACTTCCTCTCAACTCCACCACAATTAAAGGCAATCTTTTCTTTTGCTGTATGCAATAACTGATAGATGTAACCCATGACAGCTCTTTCTTCTGAATCCACTTCTCTTAATACTGAAACAAGTGGAATGACACTCTTGATGCAAAAGCAGACCTGGTTCCAGAAGAATGGGTTAAATAATATGGTTGAACGAGCTTTAATACCTTCTGGATGTCTAGCAAATGGACCTTCAGACCACTTTGTAGAAGAAAACATAGCCACTAAGTTATTCTTTTGCTTGTAAATGCTTTGAAGAGTTAAAAATGTTGTTGCAAATCGTGTTACGGCTAGACGAAGTAGCTCTCTTCCCTGTGTGAATTCTCTCATTGTAGACAAAGACCATGTGTGAGCATATATAAACTTCACAATCTGCTTGGAGTTTCGAATTGAATCTACAAATATTTTCAACTTGCTAATGTCTTCAAGCATTAGGTCGATACAATGTGCTGCACACGGTGTCCACCAAAGTCTTTCCCTCTTCTTCATAAGCCTCTTTCCAGCATTTTTATAATTTGACGCATTATCTGTTACAACTTGAACCACGTTCTCCTCTCCTACTTCTTCTACAATTTCAGCTAGACACTTGAACATTGTCTCACCATCCTTAATCAACTCTGATGCGTCAATGGATCTCAGAAAAAAAAAACCAGCAGGGCTATTAACTAAAAAGTTGATTAGAGTCCTACCTTTTCCATCACTCCACCCATCAGACATAATAGTGCACCCGTAATTCTCCCAATGTTTTCTATGCTCCTTCAATATGAGATTCATATCATTAACTTCTTCTTTGAGAATCCAAGTTCTCAACTCATACATAAATGGTGGCTTAAACCCCTTCCCAAAATCAGCAATTGCATCCACCATAGCCACAAAATAAGGACTAGTAGCCGCATTGAAAGAAATAGCATTATTATAGAAAAAACGTCCCACCTTTCGACATACAGCGTTTCTTTCTTCTTTCTTGAAAGCTGAGTTCAATGATGATTGTTGAGTATTTGAAGTTACATGCTTGTCCATTGATCCCTTAGGCTGACTCCCTGCAATTACATAGCAATTATCATCCATTGAATCATCTATACTATCACTGCTCCAACTCCCTCCACAACCTTCTCCAACTTCCCGAAGCAATTGAGTTTGCTTCATCTTCGTAATCTTAAAACTCTTTAAAGCATTAGTACAAAATTCTTTGGCCTCTTTTGAAACTTTACTACATGGTTTTATACCACCATGTGAGCCAGATAAATGCTTCTTCAACCTTGTAATACCACCACTACTCTGTTGATTACAAAATACACACCTTATATATCTTTCTCCTTCAATCTTTTTGGCCCAGACCCAAGCATGGTCTTTTTCCTTATCATTGCTAGTTTGATCATTCTCAGATGAACTCATGATGAATGGATGATGCAAAAACCTAAATAAAATTGAAGAATGACAAAAATTGCAGAAAGTTCATAACTAATAAGAATGAGGAGATAACAAACAAATAATCAACGACAAGGATTCCAAGGAAAAGAATCGGAGTAAGACATCCAACCTGGAGGTCGACTTGCAGACTCAGAAACCCAACCTCGTTCGACTTGAAGGTTGAAGTAAAGAAAGCTATTCCTCTAAAACCCTTCACGGCAGAATAAGAGGCGCACAATACCTTTTTTTTTTTAACCTTATATAAGTTGGTCAAAGTCAAAAAGTAAACAAAAAAAAAAGCATGAAAGGTGACGCCTCGGCGTGCCTCAGCACGCCTTTCGCGCTATAGCGCTCCTTGAGACGCCTTTGGCTTGCCTTTTGTGTATAAAGCCTTTAAAATGGAGCCTTGAGGCGAAATAGGCTCGCCTTGCCCCAAGGCGCGCTTTTTTAAACATTGGTCAGCAGTCATATTACACTCTCTGAAAATATGACTAATCTTGATGTTTTTCATAGAGGAGAGAAAATGCTGACAACCTGTAATAAGAGAACCAAGAGGGTGGAAAGAGAGATTAGTTCTCTGTAACAGGTTGGTATAAATGGCAGAGTCAGACTCAATCTCAAGATTAATAATTTGAAGATCCCTGGCAATTTTAAGACCATAGTACATTCCCCAGGACTCAACATCTATGATAGCACCAATCTCCAAGTTAATTTGAAAGCTAGAAACCCAAAGACCATTCTGATATCTTATTACTCCACCAGCACCAAATTGATTGGGTAAGACTATACATCAACGCATTGTAGAATTTTCCAAATTGATTTACCTTTAGATATTCAAAATTATTTTTATTTTTTATTTTAAGCGATTATTTACCACAAGCACTAAATATTCAAAATATTACTACTTTAAACACCCACATGGTAAATAAAATTTATAATTTTAAATAAAAAATAGTGATTAACGAAACTTGGGATTGATTCGAAAAAAAATTTGGCCCCTCTTTGTAGGTTTTTTTGTTATTTATTTTATGAATTAATTTCAGTTTACCTACTTGAACTTGGGCTCAATCATCATTTCAGTCCCTGTACTTTTGATTTCATCAGCTACACCCCTGTACTTCTCTAAATTAATCAACTGATACTAATTTTGTAATTTCGTCCAAACAATCTATCAATACCAAAGGCTTTTTGGTACCATTTTCCTACATTAATGCACCGTTACCATATTACGAATATAAACAAGGCTAAACAATTCATATAATCAAGTTGAACAATAGAAAACAAATCATATATGGTGATTTCTTTTTGTTTTACCATATATGATTTGTTTTTGTTTATTTTCTATTGTTCAACTTGATTATATGATTTGTTTAACTTTATTTATAATCGTAATATGGTAACGGTGCATTAATGTAGGGAAAATATACCAAAAAGTCTTTGGTATTGATAGATCGTTTATACGGAATTTACAAAATTAGTATTAGTTGATTAATTTAGAAAGTATAGGGGTGTAGTTGATGAAATCAAAAATATAGGGACTGAAGTGATGATTCAACCAAAGTTCAAGTAGGTAAACTGAAATTAATTCTTATTTTATTCTCGGTAGTTAATTTCTTTTTGAGTTAAATTTTAAGCGCTCGATTGACTCACTTTCCCCCTTCTTGTCCCAGATGAACTTGGGTCGATCACCAAACCAGTAACGAAGAAGAAACTATGAAAACTATCACCATCATCTGGGGACCTCTCTGGATGAGACTCTAAGGTACCCACAAATATATATGCGGTCCTCACAGATGGGCTGTCATTCTCGTACTAAATGCTTATATTCCTTTGCTCCTCCTGTTCCATCATCTATACGCTAATTTAACATTTCTGTCTTTGGCTTCATCCCTTGCTTCTTATGTGGTTATTCATCTGTGAATTTGGAAGATCATAGTTCCCTAGTTTTCTTGTGTCCCACTTTTTAAATTCTTGATTGCAAGTGAGTGGTGTTGTTTGATTCCTCCATCACTTAACTGTACCTCCTTTCAATTTCCACAAATTGTCATTTTCTTAATTGTGGTATTCATTCTAGGTACTTGTGACTTCTGGGTAGAAATTACCAGTAACTACATGAATTCCTTGTCTGTCATTGTAGTATATTTATTGACAAGAGTTTGATTGGGATAACATAATCAAAGATATCCGTATAAGAATCAGTGGCTACAAATTTGAGTACCTGGTTGATATGGGAATGGGTTCCACAGAGTTTTGATGTTTCCCAACTCTCTTACTGCATATATAAGGCAGACATATGTTCTGGCTTTCTGGGATCACTCAATAGGAAAAGTTGTGTGGTTATTTTGGGTTAGCCATGGATAAAAGTTCTGTCCATAAGCCCCTTCTTTCGAGTCGAGTTTCTGAGCATGCTTTTGTTCGGAAGACGCCTCGGTTTGTAAACTTGGCAAAATGGATTCTCAAGATTGCAATGTGGGTGCTTTTTGTTCAATGGGTTGCTTTAATGTATGTGTTTCCAGCAGAATTTGGGTTCAAACTATTTGAAAGATGGGTTGTGGCAACGAATGGAACTCTTTTCGGGGTTTCAGGTTTGCCTATGATTGAACTTAAAATTGCTTTTGTCTGCTCTTTTTCACATTTAACACTGTTCTGTAGCTAATATGAATGCTGAAAACTCCAGGAAGCGTGTTCCTGCTATTCAGTGGTCCCATTCTCATCATTGCATTCCTTGCTATTGTGTTTCTGATTATCTCCGGGGAAGAGGAGCACCATGAGTATGTTAATTTTTTAGTTTGAAGTGACTGATTATCTTACCATCCTAGTTCAACCACTTGAATATTCACAGGACTTTTTGTAATGTAAAATGAACTTGTGTAGGAAGAGGACTTCAAGATATCCGAGTTTACGCTTATGGACATTCCCAGTTCTTGTGGATGGACCATTTGGTGTGGTTTCTGCTGCTGAGGTTATTGGGATAGTGCTGTTCGTTGTATATGTTCTTTGGTCTGTCTGTTCTTATACTGTGCGTCTTCTCGGCTCGTTGTCTGATGACATGACTTTTAAAGTGAAAAGGTAACTTATTCTATTTACCCGCCAATTGTTTAAGCTGAAAAATCACTAATCTCTATAAATTTCCCAAAGTTAGAAATTTATTTCTATGCTGATACTCTCCATGGAAGGTCATATATCTTTCTTACAATAAAATTATTTGCTCAAGTAGCAAATTTTTTATATTTGGGTCTAAAACAGTAATACATGAAACTCACATCTTCACAATTTGCATGCAAAAAGTGAAACTCATATGCTGTTTCATCCAGTTAAAGAGTAATTTTGTTAGCTGATTAATTTCCCTGTTTACTTGAATGTGTCAGTCTTTTATTCCTGGAATTTTTGGGACTTCGCTTCGGCTCAATCGGCTTGTTTTGCCTCGCCTTTTTGTTCCTGCCTATTGCAAGGGGATCAATTCTTCTTCGTCTCATAAATATCCCTTTTGAGCATGCTACCAAATATCATGTATGGCTGGGACATCTAACAATGGTTCTCTTCACTGTCCATGGCCTACTATACTTAGTCGCATGGACGATTGAGGGTCGTCTGCTTCAGCAAGTGAGTGCTCATGCTAGATTTAAAGTTCTCTTGTACATCTCATTTTCGTAGCCATAATTACAAGTAAACAATAAGAAATGAGAACTAAGTAAGCATATGGACTTGTAGCCTTGTCCATTTAATTGTGGAGTTTTTTGTTCAATGGAGTAGGGAATTTCCTGTTTTGGTCATTATCTTGCTTTTTTTCTCATTTGTTTCAAGTCTAATTGTTGTTTTTTTTTTCTTTCTTTTCCATGTGATGTCAAACTGCTTATTTGTAGTTTTCATTGTTTGATGCAGATATTGGAGTGGAAAGATATTGGTGTTGCCAATCTTCCGGGAGTAATCAGCCTTCTTGCTGGACTGTTGATGTGGGTGACATCATTTGCTCCAGTGAGACAGCTAAATTTTGAATTGTTCTTCTACACTCATCAGTTATATGTCATCTTTATCGTCTTTTTGGCTTTGCACGTTGGTGACACCCTTTTTGCAATCGCTGCTGGAGGCATATTTATTTTTCTTCTGGACCGCTTTCTAAGACTCTGTCAATCTCGAAGGGTTGTTGACATAATTTCAGCAAAGTGCCTTCCATGTGGAACTGTAGAACTGGTTCTTGCCAAACCTGAAAGTAAAAACTCTTCTTCACTTGATTAGTACTTCTGTGTTGGTGTTCTATGACCATATGAGTAACAACTAGCTAAATTATCTTTCAGATCTGCGGTACAATGCCCTCAGTTTTGTTTTTCTTCAAGTTCGGGAGCTATCATGGCTGCAGTGGCATCCGTTCAGTGTATCATCTAGCCCTCTGGATGGTAAATATCATATATCTGTGCTCATAAAGGTTCTTGGGAAATGGACAGAAAGGCTAAGAGGAAATATCCTGAAAAGCTCTGAGGATGTGCCGTGCAGTCTTCCTACTAAGCTAACAGCTTCTGTTGAAGGGCCTTATGGGCATGAGATACCGTACCACATGATGTATGTACCCTCTTCCTTTATTCAATAACAAAAGTCATTTAGGTGGTACTAATCACTGGTTGGCAGTTACTGTACAGTTTACTCTTACTAAAACAGGAATAAGTAGATATATCATGATAATATGCTCATCCTACACACTATCTGGTGTCATGTCAAGTGTAATTCAGGCTTGAGCTGATAGAAAGTTCAGTTATTGCTCAAAGAGGCTTGAGTCTGATACAAAAATAAAAAGGTTTTTCATTCTTTAGTTGTCCTAATTCTGGGTTCAAAATAGACGAATTTGAGACATCTAGCTTATTGATAAGTTTTACTTTCAGTCAATAATGGCTTGAACCTTTGTTTTATTCTCTCTGCACTCTGCAGGTATGAAAACCTTATCTTAGTAGCTGGTGGCATTGGGATTTCCCCTTTCCTGGCCATCTTGAGTGACATTCTCCATTCTGTTAGGCAAGGAAAGCCTTGTCTACCAAGAAATATATTGATCATATGGGCAGTCAAAAGATCAGATGAGCTTCCTCTTCTTTCAACCATTGACATGGAATCAACTTGTCCATCTTTCTCTAATAAACTGAATCTTCAGACTCATATTTATGTCACTCGGGAATCTGAACCTCCATTGGTATGTTTTTGGTTATATTTTGGCACACTTTCTGTGCCTTGTCTGATTTGGTGATGTTTCTATTCTTTTGTTGTTGTAGTCATTTTGTTTGGCATATGATTGTTGTTTTTTGCAGGAAGAAGGTAAAGTTCAGAGCACTGTTGAGTCTTCTCTTTGTCCCATGTCCAAAGGGTGTGGTATTTCTGTTTTGGTTGGTACTGGACATAATCTATGGTCTGGCCTATACATTATCTCATCTACAGTAGGCTTTGTTATCCTAATTGGGTTGTTGGATATCTTCTACATAAACCCTTTTCATATATCCACATGGTGGTATAGAGGGCTTCTTTTCATAGCCTGTATGGTTGCAAGTGTTTTCATCTTTGGGGGTTTTGTGGTTGGTTTATGGCATCTCTGGGACAGAAGAATGTCTGCAAAGGAGCAAAGCAAGGATGACAGGTTACATGTTAACAAGGAAGAGCATACAAACGCGGTATCTCACAAGGATTTAGACGAGAGAAGTCTTTCAAACTCAACAAGCATTCATTATGGTGCAAGACCAGATTTCAATGGTATATGCCTTCCTGACATGTCTTTTCCCATTATGATTACATAGTACATGAAGTTAATATGTATTATGTGCATTTTAGAGATAAGTCTTTGCTATATACTTGGCAACAAATAGTTCAAATGCTACTTTACACCGACAATGGATCACGTTAATGATAAGATATTGACCTTTGATCTTTGGAAACCATGTCTGATGTTTCATTAAATACATGTTTTAACTTCGAGTTCTTTGTACTGCAGAAATTTTTGGGACAGTATCAAAGGATTGGGGCCATGTTGATGTTGGTGTATTTGTTTGTGGTCCTCCATCTCTTCAGTCAAGTGTTGCTAAAGAAATCAGGTCACACAGTGTGAGGAGACAATCCATTGATCCTATCTTCCATTTCAACAGCCATAGCTTTGACCTGTAGCTTGCACCCTAAATGTTTAAAGTATATGATTGGCTTTGCAGGTAACTTAAAGCCTTAAAGGATGTACATATCTATTTGTGTACTGTATGCTTGTACATATCTATATATATTTGTACATATATATTGAAAATATGTGTACTGTATGCTGGTATGATACCATGATGCACGTAGTCGATTAGTTATGGTCTCCACTTCTTATACTGTAATTCTCATGTATCTAAATTTTGTAATTTCTATGAATCTATGTCCTATTGTGGTCGAAACCTTACTCGTTTATGTCTAAGGAATGTGAGGGTGGTCTCAGCCCCAGTGCTGGCAGCACAAACACCAAACTGTATCTTCCACAAAGTTTAGTCTTTTGTTAAACCAGAAACGCAAGTGTAATATCATCAGTTTAGTAGTTATCCTCCAAAGTAGATCGAACCAGTATCCAGGTACGGACTCTAGTTATCTCCCTTGATATGATCAATGGAAGAAAATTTGTCATTGTAGTATTCATGCTTATGAGTTATAACCCTACGAAAGTAATCTTAAATCTGTGCTTCCAGTACTGATGATTTTATTTGGATAGAAATTTGTGGAGACTGACGCTCCAACTTTATTCGAGCCTTAATTGGTTTAGATGTGAATATGTGATGTTTAGCTCATCTTGTTATAGATCACATCAGTCCAGTTCACAACTCTGCAGCTCCTTATTCCATAATCTTACCACATTCAAACAGCTTTATACTGGTAAAATCTTGTTGCTAGTTGCACACACTCGAGACTCCGTATTTTCTAGACGTCTGTCTTCCTCAGTTTATCCATCTCTGAATCCAAATGTTGATGAGACGATGGCAAATAGTATCGGACATTCGGTAGGAAAGTTTAGAAAGTTAGAACTTTGACAATTCAATAGCACTATTCCTATCTAGATTTCTGTGTAGCAGCCACACTTGAATTGCTGTGAATTACCAAATGTAATGCCCCCTTTTTTATCTCGATCTCTTACTCAGCTTTGCTGTGTTAGACGGGATGTAAAGCTCATGATCTGAGTCCCCCCCCCCCATTACTGAATAGTATCAGTTTATGCAAGTAGATATGTTGATTTTCCAGCGTGGGGAATGAATAGTATCACTGAATGAGAAGACCAGTATCACTATGAATGAAGATCCTTTGCCAGTTGATTTGAATGACCATTAACACCAAATAACTGAGAGCTAAACCTTCACCTCTCTTCGTCTCCTGGATTGCATAGAGGCCTAGAGCTAATTGGTTAAACTAGTTTGTTTTTAGCTTTTCTGGTGTCAATTAGTCTCAAGTCTGAAGCAAAATGAAGCACCTTGGTTGCTAGGATACTTGCTAAATCCAAATTTTTGCTATCAACCATAACCACACTCATATCTTGTGTTCTTCATCGCCATGGAATTGTAACTTGAAAATTTTGGTTCTGTTGAATTATATGATTTGACACAACATTTCCAAAGGTGCGGATTAGGAGAATTTAACATGCTAGAATTGAATTGGAAATGTGTGAGATGAATGAAAGCAACCAATAAATCTGACTAGTGTGGAGCATTGTTGGCATTCTGTTTGGGCCACAATTGGAATTTATTTCAATTGGGCTTTCACCCCGAGGCCCAGTAGGGTTTTTGATCAGAGTCAAACCCTTTAAGATCGTGCTTTCCCGCTTCAACCAAGGAAGTTGAGTTGGAAGGGGAGCGTGAGTTGCTTCCTAATCCGATTGGGGTTGTTTCGTAGTAATCCATCAGCGAAGATATTTGTTGAGATTGAGAAGCAATATAGTAATGATTTCAATACCTACGCTAGGCTATCAATCACTAACAACTACAAGCCATGCTGCACCATGCTTTAGGGAAGTTTTTAGAGGAACCGGCCATACTGCGCAATGATGAAAGTCGAACAGTAACAGAAGCATAACAAGCAAAGTCATGACGTGTTGCTCCAAACTTCGAAGCTTCAATACCAACTATGCCTCGGATAATATCTTTGCTGATTTGATGGGAAGTAGGATAAGGGAGGACACTCCTAATGAATCTCAAGGATCCACCGGGCTGGAGTTGACAGCCCTAGGGGTCCTTGAGCCGTATAAATATAACTCTGCTGGCATCTAGGAAAATGTTCTCAACCAAATACAAACAACCACAAGTTCTAGCGCAACGCTAACTTGCCAAAGCCTCTCCGGAGCAACTCACGCAACCCGCCTCCGCCCCACGATCGATCTAATCTCGTGCTTGTGCCGAGCGCTTTGCTGAGTCTACTCACGCAACTCGCCTCCGCCCTACGACGGATCCAATCTCGTACTTGCGCCGAGCATTTGCTGAGCCTCACGCAACCCTCCTCCGCCCTCTTACGATCGATCTAATCTCGTACTTGCGCCGAGCATTTGCTGAGCCTCACGCAACCCTCCTCCGCCCTCCTACGATTGATCCGCTCTCGTACTTGTGCCGAGCGTTTGCTGAGTCTATCGAGTCAGTCCGCTACCCCCGGTAGCAATCGAGTCTGTCAGTCCGCTACCCCTGGTAGCAATCGAGTCGTCACTCCGGTGACACACCCGTGGTCTTGGAACAGCTCTGCTTTGCTTCTCCGGATCAAAGTAAGATCCTCAATCCTGGAGGGGTTGGGAAGAAAATCCTGGTAGAGAGTTCTATTCAGGTCTTGTTCGAGCCCTGTACGCCGGCTTAGTCAGCGCTCGCGTAACAGTCGCTTGACCAGGAAGTCAGAGTCGAATTGGGAGCAGACGAGGCGACTCGCCGGGGGGTCGCACGCAGTCGAGTTGCACCGCTCCAAGGGTGCTGGCACGCCTAAGCACAACACAGAACCACAGCAACCACAAACCAGTGCTGACTGTTCGCCGGGTGCTGAACCCGCCACGAACATTTTGGCACGCCCAGTGGGACCGGTGTCAAAGATTGCGGGATCTACAAGGGGTAATCCTTACGTAAGGGTAACCATGTCTTGTTTGAAGATTTCCCACAAAGGGCTGATCCAGCATGGAACAGCTGAGTGTAGGGGATTAACTGACGCTGAAGTTAAGGAAGTGTTTGGCGGGACTTTGGCAGACGCAAAAGCTATTGCTGCTGCCCTTAAAGCCCTGCGAAGCAAAAAGGGTCTGAATCCGGTTTCCGAGCCACCTGTTTCGGAGATCGAAGAAGAGACCACTGAAATCACTGCCGCTTCTCAGGATGACGACCGCGCTGTCGGTTTTGTTAACCGGGAAGCTACATCTGGTTTCTTGGAAACGGGGTCCGCGGATGAATCCGCTGATCCAAGTGCGTCACCTGTGGTACAATTTACTGGGGAGTCTGCAACTCCCACGGAGTTGACGGATACTCTGAAGATGTTGATCGAAAAGTCTTGTCACACAGACGAGGCGCTGAGGAGGGCCAATGATGTGGTCATTGATCTAAGTGAATCCTTTAGGCGTATGCAGACGGAGCAGCGGGGGTTCACTGCCAATTTCAAGTACCTCGCCGAACAGCAGGATCGGCTGGGGAGCGACTTGACCGCCTATGCCAGGAACTCCGAGGGCAGCTGTCAACAGCAGCAGGAGCAGTTGGCGGAAACCAATACCGCGCTCGCCAACCTGAGTGTCTTGATGAATCAGTTGCTGGAACGGGGTGACCACCCCGAGGGGTCCGGCCGTACAGTTACGGATCCAGCTCAGCTAAAGGACCAGCGCAAGCGCGACGCTGGTCGTGGTGGAAATGGCGGATCTAACAACAGGGCCACTAATAGTTAAAGGGGAGGTCAGGTTCCTCCTACAGAGCCGGTTAATAACGATCAGCCGGTACCTCCAGCGAACGTCGTGGCTCAGATAACCCTGGAGGACATTGGCAGGATCTTCGCGGACAAGCTCAGAGAGCTGCAGGGGTTGCCCGACGTCGACAAGACGTACGAGAATCCGTTGATTCCTGAGATCAATGCGGTGCCCTTCCCGGTCGGTTTCAAGCCAATCCGTTTTACGCCGTTTACTGGCCAGACATCTGAGGATGCTGAGACGCACATCATGCGTTTCACCAATGAATCAGGTCAATATGCTGAGGACCCGATCATGAAGCTGAAGCTCTTTCCTACATCCCTGGCAGGGGAAGCAGCTATCTGGTATAAGCGTTTAAGGCCTGGGTCAATTCCGGACTGGAAGACCATGGAGGTCATGTTCAGGACCATGTTTGGGGTTGTGGAAGCAAAAATCGGACTCAAGGACCTGGCAGAGACTGAACAGAGGCCTGACGAGTCTGCCACCGATTATTTGCGACGCTTCAAGCTGGAGCTAACTCGCTGTGAGATGGAAATTCCAGAGGAGCACGCTGTGCGGATGGCGATTGATGGCTTGATAGATGAGATCCGCCAGGGTTTCAGGCAGGTTCATGTGACCACGATGGCGGATCTGACTAATCGTCTGGGTCAAGAGCAGCACTATGTTGATCGGTCCAGGGAGAGGAACGAAAGAAGGAAGGGGATTCCGATGTCCTACTATCTGGGGACTCTGAAGCCCAAAACTCTAATTCCGACCGCTGCTCAGACCGTGGCAGCCGTCCAGGCGGATGCAGTTCCTAGGCCAATCCTAACATGGGTTGATGAGGAGAAAGTAGAGGTCGAGGTCGCAGCCATCGAGAGGACTGATCAGAAGCCTTTGCAGTCCCAGGTAGCGAAGCCGGTCAGGGAACCTATTAAGCTAGTTACTCCTCTTCCAACCAAATCAGCCTTTGATGCATACACCTATAACGCCCATAGGGCTCACGAGATTTTGCAAGAATTGTTCAACCAGGGGCGGCTGCATCATGACGGATTTGCCCCCAAGCCTGATTATATGGCGGGGAAGACATACTGCAGCTATCACAATATGAACAATCACAATACTAAGGATTGTGTGAAGCTGAAGGACCAGTTGCAGGTATGGATCAATGACAACGTCCTGCAATTGGAGAATCCTAAGGAGCCTCAATGGACGAAGGCTAAGGGTGCACCGCGGGTGAATGCTATCGAGATCAGCGTTGGTCCGAGTCTGCCGCAGCAGTGTAGGAAGCAGGTTTCCAGGTTTCAGGAGTATACTTACGACGCAAGCAAGGCGGAGGAAATCTGGGAGACCATGGTGCACCATAAGGCGCTAGAAATTCAGGAGTTTTACCAAGGCCATCCTAGCAATGGGGATGGCGAATTTACATGTCTTTTCCATGAGTCTTTTGACCACTTTAGTTCTGAATGTGTAGGTTCTGAAGGATCAGTTGCAGGAGTGGCTGAACGATGGCAAGCTGGGGTTCGACGCCAGCGAACCTAGGCCCTGCCCAGAATTTTGGGTTGGGGCGATTGAAGAAGAGGACATGGTGATGGTCCCTCGCTCCAAGCTCTGCCTCACGTGCAGACTAACTACAGGGCAGCCGATTACTTATGAGGAGTTTCAGGCAGCCTTGAAGGAAGCGGAGGAGAAAGCTGAAAGGAGAGCCCTCGAGAAAGCTAAGTTAGAGCATCCGCCGCCCGAGAAGTCAAGCAGGGAGAGTTACAAGCGGATGAAATACCATCACGGGTCCGAGGACAGCTGCGCCAGCAGGGCAAGGCCTAGGCAAGGTCCAGGACCGTCCGGAATCAAATCAGCTACGGCTGGGGGTTTGCAGAAGGCTGCGAATCCAGAGCCATCCGCGGAGGTCTATATTCCGCCAGCGTCTAGGAACGATCCGAAGGCGGACAGATGGTATACCCAGCGGGCTGGCAAGGCAGTTGAGCTTGCAGCAGTGACCACCCGAAACGAGCGGAGACGCTTTGGCAAGGCGAAAAGAACCTTGGCGGATCTGGCATCGGGAAGGGTAACCGAGGAAGAGCTGTCAGTACCCGTGGAGCGGGTGGAGGAGATCCATAAACGCTACAAGGTAAGAACCAAATCATACGTGGACTCTAGGCGACAGCGAACCGCGGACGTTCCACCGGCACCTCGAAAGAGTGTGCACGATAGGGTGGCTGATCTGCCAAGATCCACTGGGGCACCTCAGTCCAGGCCAAGGAGAAAGCTGGATTTCCCTCCTGAGCCTTCGAAGGCAAGGAAGTCTCCTCCAAAGAAGTCACAACCGGAAGCTGCCGGGAAGCAAGGGGCATTGGAGGCTCAGGAAGATGTGATGGTGATTGACACCAGCAAGGGTTCCACCGTTATGCGGTGGATACCAAAGGAAAACAACGCGTCATTGGCGGCGAGGAGCACGAGCAACGTGGGGGTTTCTGAGAGGGAGGCTGTTCCCAAGGAATCCAGAATAGTTTTGGCGGAAACAAGCGGGCCGTCCGCTACCGTATCGCGGGCAAGGCCAAAAGGGCCTAAGGCGCCAACCAACTTCGTGGAGTACGCAGCTAAGAAGCTGCAGATGACGGTGCCAACTAGGACGTCCTCAGTCGCCTCCAGTATACAAGCTGACTCCGACGTAGGAGACCTAGACCTGGATAAGGAAGAAGAAGTGGTCGACTATGAGGATGAGCCCGAAGCGGTAGACGAGGGTGAGGTGCCAATGGACGAAGAGCAGACCGGGGATGAGGCCATGACTCACCATTGCAACATGGTCTTCATTCTGTCATCTGCTTACGCTCTGCCAGAGCCTTTGCCCACTGCTCACTTCATCAACAACGAAGAGGCTTCTCATCCTGTTTACTCAGTACAGGAGCCTGAGGGTGGGGGTAAGGCAGAAGCTGAGCCCGGGATTTTTCGGTCCAGCCATCGGTATCCGGAGGGGGCCGGAGACCTTCTGAAACAATGCGTGATGTTTGCCAAGCCTACGTTCGACATGTCCCAGCATCTGAAGCCTCTATACGTGACGGCAGAGGTGCATGGCATGAAGGTCCGCAAGATCTTAATAGATACAGGGGCTGCGGTAAACGTCGTCACCACTACTCTTGTGGAACAACTGAAGATTCCAAAGGACAAAGTCATCCAGTCTGTCTCCAAGGTGAAGGGGTTTTCGGGGGAGGTAACTCCAACCGCTGGGGTGGCTGTGCTCCGAGTTAAGATAGGACCCTCTGATGCCCATCACGCATTTTACGTGGCCAACGCGAACGCTCCCTACCATATGATCCTAGGGAGGGATTGGATCCATAAGGCGCTAGTAGTGCCTTCACCTCTCCACCAAGAGATGATCTTGTGGGATCCAGTCACAGAGTTGCCAGTGCTCATCAAGGCAGATGAGCGCCCTTATTCGATAGCGGCCATCCAGTTGGAAGCCAGTTATTACAACAGAGACATGAGACCCCTCCGGATTGAGGGAGTCGACCATAGGGGGCATCCACTTGGGGTGACCCAGAATGAGCTGTCTCAGTGGGGAATTGCCCAGGCTATGGCGGATTATAGCCGGCCAATTTCCATTGAGCTCCGTCCCAATACTTCCAATGAGTGACGCCCTCTCGCAAGAGGAGTCGGAGGCCTTTGCTAGTTTTATGCAGCGATTGGCGATTTATCGATTAGAGCGAATGGCTTGGGAGGAGGTGGCACTGGTGGAGTGTATTGAGGAAGAAGAGTTTGAAGCTTCGACAGGGGTGGAAGTAATTCAGCCTGCTCCAGCAGCGCTAGATGATACTCCGCCCAAGGTACGCGATCCTGTCGAAAAGATCAACCTGGGGACAGAAGCGGAACCCATGGAAGTAGGGATCAGTCAGTACCTTAGACCAGATTTGAAGCAGCAACTGATAGGGTTGCTGCATGATTTTAAGGACTGCTTTGCCGAGAAGTATCAAGACATGCCGGGGTTATCAAGAGAGCTGGCTTGCCATCGCATTCCTATCAAGGAAGGATGTAGGCCAGTTAAGCAAGAGCAACGGCGGATGAATGCTGAAACGGCAATGGCGGTCAAGAAAGAAGTTCAAAGCATGGTGGACGCTGGGATAATCAGACCAACCCTTTATCCGGAATGGTTATCCAACGTCGTCCCCGTTCGGAAGAAGAATGGCAAAATCAGAGTATGTGTGGACTACAGGGATTTAAACGCTGCATCTCCTAAGGATGTTTATCCTATGCCCATAGCGGATATGCTGGTGGATGCAGTAGCGGGACACGAGTTGCTCTCATTTATGGATGGGACGGCAGGTTATCACCAGATTCCAATAGACGAGCCGGACATTCCTAAAACCGCCTTCCGCTGCCCTGGGTTCACAGGAGCGTTTGAGTATCTCAGTATGCCATTCGGCTTAACCAATGCAGGGGCTACATACCAGCGTGTAATGAACGTAATTTTCAACAGAATATTGGGGGACATCCTTGAGGTCTACATTGATGATGTGGTAGTAAAGTCCAAAAAGAGGGAAGACCACATTGATCATCTCCGAAGGGTGTTCACAATCATGCGAAAGCATCAGCTTAAAATGAATCCGGCCAAGTGTGTCTTTGGGATTTGTGCTGGTGACTTTCTAGGGTTTGTGGTGCATGAGAGAGGCATCGAGGTGTCTGGCGACAAAGTACAAGCTGTGTTGGACGTGCCAGCACCAAGAAACAAGAGGGAGTTGCAGAGCTTGCTTGGAAAAGTCAACTTCCTCAGAAGGTTTATATCCAACTCAGCAGGCAAGGTGGCACCTTTCTCGTCTCTACTCAAGCTCAAGCCAGGAGAAATCTTTGAGTGGAGTCCTGAGCACCAGGCTGCCTTTGACAGGATCAAAGAGTATTTGACTAGTCCGCCGGTCCTTCGGCCGCCGACGCCTGGTATCCCTCTCAAACTGTATATTTCTGCTTCTGATATCTCTGTCGCAGGGCTGCTAGCCCAGGATGAGACCCTGGCAGATGGAAAGAAAGTCGAATATGCAGTAGCCTACGTCAGCAGGACGTTGTTAGATGCAGAGACCAGATATTCGCCAGTCGAGAGGCTGTGTCTAGCTCTGTATTGCGCGGGCATTAAGCTCCGCCATTACATGCTTTCATTCACAACAATAGTGGTGGCACAGACTGATTTGGTGAAGTATATGCTAACGAGACCTATCCTAAGGGGTAGGATTGGCAAGTGGGTGTTAGCCCTGTCAGAGTTTTCCCTACAATACGCGCCACTCAAGGCCATGACGGGTCAGGCTATCGCGGATTTCCTGTTACACCATCCTATTGAAGGGGAATTCACAGAACCGCCAGAGTTCGTTGACGTGATCTGATACCAGCCTTGGGTCTTATACTTCGATGGTAGCAGTACCAGTAAGTTGGCGGGCGCGGGGGTTTGTATCCAGAATCCAGCAGGTGTCAAGTATTTGTACTCTTTTCAGCTGGAGTGGACATGCACCAATAACCAGGCAGAGTACGAAGCCCTACTCATTGGTTTGGAGCTGTTGCTCGACCTGGGGGCACAAGAAATTGAGGTACTTGGAGATTCCATGTTAGTTGTTAATCAACTGTTGGGGGTCTACAAGTGCGTTTCCTTCCATTTAGTACACTACTACGAGCGGGCTATTGAGCTACTGGATCGATTTATTGATGTTTCCTTAGACTATGTTCCGAGGGAGTTGAACTCAGCGGCCAACGAGCTGGCACAATTGGCCACTGGAATCAGCCTAGCCCAGGGAGTGAAGGAAAGAATCCTTAAGGTGGAGCGCAGAACTCTACCATCCTTTGTTATCCGCCAGAGAGAGCGCGGAGGTTGGTCGGTCGCTACAGTTGAGCCTGTCGATACTGACTGGCGGAAACCGATCATAGCGTATTTGCAGGACCCATCTGCACCATCCGAGAGGAGAACTAGACATCTCGCAACAAGTTATCTTCTCAGGGGAGACGAACTCTTCCGTAGGGGGGAGGATGGAGTCCTATTGAGGTGTATCTTTGGCGTCGAAGCCAAGCGGATCATGAGAGAGGTACACCTAGGGGTCTGTGGTTCACATCAGTCCGGACCCAAAATGAGATGGCTTATTCGCAGATATGGATATCATTGGTCATCCATTTTGAAAGATTGTCATAGTTTCGCTCAGGGTTGTCAGGAATGCCAGCAACACGGGCCAGTGCAGCGGGTTCCTAACATTCCTTTGCAACCCATCATCAAGCCTTGGCCTGCTAGGGGCTGGGCATTAGATTTCATAGGAGAGATCAATCCACACTCATCTGCGCAGCATAAGTTTCTTTTGCTGGGCACCGATTTCTTTACTAAGTGGGTTGAAGCTATACCAACCAGGAACTGCGATGCAGATACGGTCATCCGCTTTGTTTTCCAAAACATCATCTGCCGCTACGGCATTCCAGAGTGTATAGTGGCGGACAGGGGGGCAGCCTTCATGGCTGAGAAGACCCAAACTTGGTTAGCGGATTATGGTGTCCAGTTCCTCCATTCCTCTCCTTATTATGCTCAATCCAATGGCCAAGCGGAAGCTACTAACAAGGTGATCATATCCATTCTGAAGAAGATGCTAGTGGATAGCCCGAGATCATGGCACACTCAACTTGACAACACGCTTTGGGCCTATAGGACCTCTAAGCGGACGCCTACAGGTACTACCCCTTATTCGTTGATGTATGGCCATGAGGCTGTCCTGCCAATGGAGATCAATGTAGCTTCTTTACGGGTTCGCGAGCAACATCAGCTCCTGGGTGAAGACTACGTCCAAGCCATGTTCCAGGAACATGAAGACCTCGACGAAAAACGGCTGGAGGCCTTGGACACTATCATCCAGGAAAAGCAGCGGATCGCCAAGGCATATGACAAGCGGACCAAGGGTAAAACCTATGGCGAGGGAGACTTGGTCTGGAGGGTAGCTCTGCCCCTAGACGAACCGGGTCGTGGTAAATGGAGTCCTCGCTGGGGGGGTCCATTTGTCATCGATCGAATCATGGGCAAGGGGGCGTACCAGCTCCGAGACTTGGAAGGTGAAGTTCACAGAAATCCCATTAATGGGCGATATCTCAAGAAATACTTCCCAAGCGTTTGGGAGTTCGAGGTCCCTCCGGCAGATGACGGTGCTGGACAGAATTCTTAGCCCAGTACGCTCAGAAGGCAATAAGTTAGGACGGCACATCCGCCAGGGGTGTTTCCGCCGTTTTTGAGGTGTTCTTCTTTTTCATTGCGAAACCGTTGGGGTTTTGTTCTTCTTTTACCTCGTCTTATTTCAACATCCGCCAGGGGTGTTGATGTCCTTATACTTTTCATTATCAATCAAATTCGTATCTTGGCGAATGATAAGTATGAAAATTGCAAATTGCTTTATTTATACGAAGGCTTTGCGGCCAAGGGCATTACAAGGAAAAGAAAATACAACGAGAGCTACTAGCTAGCTCTGATACCATCCTACGTCTCTCTTAGTCTTGGGGGACTGGCGGATTCCTCGTGCTGCTGCTTGATCCTCTTGCCCAAATCCTCTTCTTCTTCGGAGCTCTGCTAATTCCAGGAGGGGAAAAGGAGTTGGAAAAAAGGGAAAGATGAGGATGCAGTGGCGGCGCTTGAGGAAAAACACACAGTTCCGCTGAGGGAACGTGTGGATGGGTTGCTCGGGGTGAAGGTCATCGAACGTGTCAATGACATTCATCCAAGCACCTAACCGGGTCACTCGCGTTAGACTGGCCAGGTGTTGTTTAAACACCAGGAAGCACGGCTTCAGGCCGCCTAACGCTAGGTGACCGGGGTTAGGATTTACTTAACGCTGGGTGACTGAGGTTACTGGGGTATTTAACCAGGATTGCGGTTTCTCTGGCGGAAAGGCTTGCGGCAGCCAGAGGGCTACGCCATTTGCTAACCACTCTACGATTGCCATATTTGTTCTAAGCAGGGTGATCTGGTGAGATTTTTGCTGCAACCAGGGGGTTCCTTTTATACTACATGTGCGAGAGGATCCAACGGTTGGGGGTTACACGAGCTTTAATGCTTCGATCTACCCATCTTTATGCATCTATCCGTTTTCGGCGCCTGCTCGCTTGGGAATCGATGCGTGATCAATGGGGTTTGACTGGCGCCTTCTCGGTTCTTCCCACCGTTTCGGTAACTGTCAAATCCTGCATTTATACCAGTTTGCGTTTCCCAAGCATCTGCTTCGGGCTGCCTGGCGTTGGGCTTACTTTCCATTTCTAGTGGGCCGGATAGGGGTTCGACGACGGACGGGCTTTCACCTTTTCGTCGAACCTAGCCCGTCATGGGGGAAACCACTTGTGAATCCTATCTAGTTTACTCGGCTTGGCTCTGGCTTTGCCCATCCGCGCAGCCCAGTAAACTAAGGGGGCAACATAAGGGCAATATCCGACTTATCTTTCGCGTTGGATTTCGCGTTGGATTTTTCGAAACGTTGGATTTTTCAAAATTTTTGAACTCTCTTTAGGGCCAAGCCTGGTTGTCCTTTGAATAGGGGTTTGTAGGAACATCCGCATTGGGGTGTGCCCTAAAACCTTTGCCGTTGGTAAGAATTGTGCGATACAAGTCTTGATTCTAAAATTTTGTTTTATTTACAAAAGTAGAGAGGCTTTGCGGCCATGGCGATTACAAAGGCAAGTAACTAGTAATACATATCCGCCAACTAGCTCTGATACCATCTTGGTATAGGGGGATCTTCGCTACCTCCTTCGATCCGAACCCGTTCCGAACAGGGTTTGTAGAGTAAGATCCTGAGAGATCAGCGGATGAAGCGTAGAGATAGGGGTGGCAGAGACTGTCTTGACGCCGAAGCAGAGTGGCACATAGACGTCCGCTACCTATAATCTCTCGATTATGCAATGAGTTCAATAGCCCAGCGTTGTCCACGGTTATCCGATTCCCCTTCATATGGAGGAGGACAACTGGCCTATTGAAGCTCATTGCTCCTCTCTCCGGAGAGGAAGGTACCCCAAACCGCATCCATGCTGGGCTTCCGGCCGATGCGCTAGTGGGGTGCCAAATCGACAGCTACCAATCTATAATCACATCCGCCCGGAACATAACATGGGGTGTTATGGTTCGGGATTTGTTTAACATGGGGTGTTATGATTCGGGGTGTTCAGCAGAACATCCGAACTAGATCTGGTGGTAAGGATTTAGGAGGCCATAGCGGCTGCTAGCAGAACCTAAGGGAAGAAACGCTGAATAACATTCTAAGGCAGTTTTTTTGGGGTTCTCGGGTCTAGCCGGGGGGTGTTACTTTTATAGCCTTACTTAGAAGCAATCCAAGGGCTGAGATGAACTTGCGCAATTATTGGGCAGTTAGAGGTTGAAACAGTTTCCCGTTTTTAAAATTCAAATGCAAATTCATGAGAAACAGTTCTACAGTTTTCTGACAGCATGGATAAGACTGATGCGTAGGGTTTGGTTTGCGAATCAAACTGAATAGGGCTTGGTAAATGGGCTCATATCATTAAACTCAATGAATGAAATACATCAAGCCAGTTTTTATGGGCTAAAGCCGAAACTCATATAGATGCAGGCCCAACCGTTTGATGGTGGCCTTGGTCTTGCTTACCCCACGATCAAACTCTGCTGTTTCCTTCTTTGCTCGCGTCCGCTCCTCTTGTAGCTTACTCCCCAGGGCCTTCTCTTGATCTATTTCATTGGCGCGCTGGATTTGTTTCTGGCGGAGGAGGGAAATTTGCGCTTCAAGTTTAGCTATCTCAGCCGCTTCTGGGTTGCTAGTAGCCAGGGCGACCAAATCTTTGTAGGCACGAGCAGCATCCGCGAGAGCAATCTCAGCTCCCTTAAGCTTAGCATGTTGAGTAGACCGGACAGGCAAACGCTCGTGCAGGCTCCTTAGCTCCGCGGGCAGCCGGAGGAGAGAAGCGTTGGCTTCAGCTTGGACCTCGGGAGGCAAGTGCTGGAAGTGGTGCTTAAGGACCTCAAGGGCAGAGGTGAGTTCATCCGCCACTTGAATATCTGCCGGGTCCTTCTCTCCTAGGTGTTCTAGGATTCCCCATGCCCTCTGTACCTCTTCAGGTTCCTCTTCAGGGCTTTGGGGAGGAAGGAAGGGATCTTCAGCCAAGTTGAATTCAGGGACTGTTTGTTCCTGAAGATCTGGGCCCGATCCGCCAGGGGTCGCGGAGGGCTGATTTGATAAAGACGCCGCGACCAGACCTTCGGGGGTTGGGGTCTGCGGCAGGGAGACCTGTGCAGTTACAGGTTCCGCGGAGCCAGAGTCTGTTGCCTGCCGGACGGTGCTGGTGGTCCCCACAACATCATCATCATCATCCACCTATTCATAAAAAGGGGTTAGGAATGGTTCTAACTAAGGAAAAATAGCTCTTCGGGTGGATTTCACATCATACCTCGATAGCCTCCAAAAAAGGGATTTCCTCTGGCTGACTCAAAGGAGATCCGTGCTGCCCTGCTTGCTCTTGCTGAGCTGTATCAACTGGATTAGCAGCAGGGGTTCGATCTTGTTCAACCTGGGAGGCCACATCCACCACCAGCGGGGTGGCATTCACGGTTGCCACTCTCTCTTCTCCCACCTGCTCATAATCAAGGAGGATTGGAAGCAATTCAGGGAGGTACCAATTTAGAACATAGGGAATATATACCTCCGTCAACGAGGTCTCTTCGGGCAGAGGAGATCCGGGCCGCCCTGCTGGTGCTGGTCGATCGGCTTCAATAGGAGCGTCAGCAGGGGTTGGATCTTGTTCAACCTGGGGGGCAGCACCCGCCAGAGACCCCACGCCAGCCAGAGCCTCTTCCTCCGCCGGAGATAGGTCAAGTGCAGGGGAGGAAAGCTCGTCAGCCGCTGGTGGGTCTGTACCCTGAATCAGCTCCTCTTCTTTTTCTTCTTCTACTTCTACCTCGTGCTCCTCCTCCTGAGTCAAGTCCGAGGTCAACTGATGTGGAGTTGAAGAACTGCCAGGAGCGCCACATAGCATGAGCAGAGGCCTATCTGTTAGGGCCTTCGCCATAGTAGCATCTGGGTTTTCCCCCGCCTCCGGTCCAGTTTCTGCAGCAGCACGAGGGGTCAGGATGGGTTCGATAGAACTCTGACTAACTGCGAGGGCTATACTGGAGGGAGTACCTGCATCAAGGCAGCGCAGAGGAACAGGTTGAGGAAGACTGTCGCCGCAGAGTTCACGAATACAGAGGTTCAGATAGTCCTCGTCGGAACTAGAAGAATTTGCTTCGTCAGAAGGGATAGAGGACTCACCAGAGGAGATCTCTATTACCGCAGGGTCTCGGCTGGTGGCGGCAGCGGACGAGGAACGCTTCCTCCAAAGGGGAGAGGTCTGCAAAGAAGGATAGAGTTTGGATATCTGCGTCAGGTAGGTATTTACGAACTAATATCTAAGGATACAAGTAGCCGAGGGAGAAGTTGATTTCACTCACGGGTATGTCCTCCTCCTCATCTGATTCTTCATCCGCCTCAACAATAATCTTGCTTTTCTTTGGTGGCGGATGGGACGCGCAGATAGCTTTTCGCTTCCCCTTACCCGCAGGGGTTTGTTCGGATGCCTGTTTCATTAAACAGGTCAGAAACTAGGCGAGGTCATCTGACAAACCAAGATAGCAGTTAAAGGGGGAGGGGTAGCACCTTCTTGGGAGACAGGTCCAACTGCAGCGATTCGCCCTCCAGCACTTTCTCGTCGGCGGGGGTGAGGTGCGGACCTTGGTTCCGAAAGAGCCTCCGGAAGAAGAAGACGGATGGATGATGGAAGAGCGTACCTCGAAGGTGGGCCCACCAGTGCTGATATGGGCCAGTGGCATCCATGGAAGCCTTTACGTTGGGGTAATAGTCCCAGTTCTGCTGGATGCCAAGAGGCTGCAGACGAGACCGATCGCTATGGTCAGATACGGGGGGGCAACTTCTGCTATTCCGCCACGCGGAGAAATAGTTCACACTCTTCAACGGCTGGTAGGGCAAGAGTTGTATGAGGCCGAATTGCCGGGCGAAGAAGTGAGGCGCGTAGACCTCGTGGACGGGATGTTTCTTGTCAAGAGGGAGAATGGGAAGATCGGCCATGGAGGTACTCCGGATGAAGATCCGTCGGCTGGTGGCGTCTTGCCTACTAGATGGGAGGAAGCCCCGGGATAGCCCCCGCGGATACTGCAAATGGATCAGCCGCTGCGCCTCAGTGAAGAATTCGTCGGCAGTTGTGTAGAAGAATATATCCAAGCAGATAGCGTAGCTGAGATCCGGGCTAGCGGCGCAGCCAACATACTCTTGCCCCACAACCTGGTCGGGCTTGGATTTCCTCTTCATAACTGGAGCAAGCTGGGGAAAATGCATTTGGCACCAGATGTCTAGGATCCAAAGCGGGCCTGATTTGGCACAGTTCATCGGATGGGCGGATATTTGATACAGACAATGGTAGAGGTGCGCTAGAGCGAATTGGCCAAGGCTAACTTCTGCGCCAGCATACAATATTTCCGCCATACGGTGGTAGAGCTTGGTCATTTTGTTGGTGTTGGAGCAAACCACAAACTTGTTAAGCCAGAAAGATAGGAAGGCTATTCCACCGAGATCATCGTCCCTCTGAAAGAACGCATCTTTCCACTTCTCAAACCCACCAACCTTAAACCTATCAATTTCGCTCCGTGGGTATTTCCTCTCTGCATAGAGGCTCTCATCATAGTCCTGTAGGCCGAGCGGGAACCCGAAGCCAGCGTAGAGGTCTAGCAACGTCACGGAAGCATGGCCAAATCGGAATTCAAAGGCGTTGACCGTGGGGTTCCAGAGGCTGATCAGGGGAACAAGAGCACACATGTTACCTCCTTTGGGGTTGAGATTAAAGCAGAGCTTGAGCACATCCGCGATTCCGGCCTGTCTCCATCGGTCTTTATCAAGGGGAAGCCGGGCTGCATACCAGGCTTTCATCCAGGACCGGACCAGAGGCCAGGCGGCATGGTTTACGGGGCATTGGTGAGGATCTTTCTGGAAATTTGGGCATTCCACCGGGTCTTCAGAGCGGAAGATCGCTGGCAGGGGGCGGGCCGGACCGTCGAGCACCTGGTGTGCTCCGCCATCGTTATTAGCATCATAGCCCACTACATGAGGACCTAATGAGACGAGATCCTGTTGGGACTTTGTGAGGCAAGTCCGGTCATCTTCTTCGGAACAGGTGAGGAGAGTTTCGAGCTGTTTTTTGGCTCTGGCCGCCGTCGAGCAGCGGATGGCGAAATTCATGGTGGATGCCATTGCAGGCCGAGCCGGGGTTTCTTCCGATTTCGGGCTAGGGAGGAGGAAAGAAGGCTGGGTTGAGGGGGAAACCGAGGGGTCTCTGTTAGAATTTATAGGAATCCGAAAGGGGTTCTTGTTTCGTGAAGCGCTGGGTTTCGTAGCAATCAAGGGTTTAGGTGAACAGTGTTACCGTTTTGAATTGGGAAATTGTGATTGGCGAGGAAACGGCACAACAGTCCAGTTGTTTAAATTGCTACGGACGAGCCAGCGATTGGGGTTCAGTCTCTCTTCTATTTCGTTATACCTCAATATCGGAGACTGGGGGGAAATGTTTGGGCCACAATTGGAATTTATTTCAATTGGGCTTTCACCCCGAGGCCCAGTAGGGTTTTTGATCAGAGTCAAACCCTTTAAGATCGTGCTTTCCCGCTTCAACCAAGGAAGTTGAGTTGGAAGGGGAGCGTGAGTTGCTTCCTAATCCGATTGGGGTTGTTTCGTAGTAATCCATCAGCGAAGATATTTGTTGAGATTGAGAAGCAATATAGCAATGATTTCAATACCTACGCTAGGCTATCAATCACTAACAACTACAAGCCATGCTGCACCATGCTTTAGGGAAGTTTTTAGAGGAACCGGCCATACTGCGCAATGATGAAAGTCGAACAGTAACAGAAGCATAACAAGCAAGGTCATGACGTGTTGCTCCAAACTTCGAAGCTTCAATACCAACTATGCCTCGGATAATATCTTTGCTGATTTGATGGGAAGTAGGATAAGGGAGGACACTCCTAATGAATCTCAAGGATCCGCCGGGCTGGAGTTGACAGCCCTAGGGGTCCTTGAGCCGTATAAATATAACTCTGCTGGCATCTAGGAAAAGGTTCTCAACCAAATACAAACAACCACAAGTTCTAGCGCAACGCTAACTTGCCAAAGCCTCTCCGGAGCAACTCACGCAACCCGCCTCCGCCCCACGATCGATCTAATCTCGTGCTTGTGCCGAGCGCTTTGCTGAGTCTACTCACGCAACTCGCCTCCGCCCTACGAAGCCTCTCCGGAGCAACTCACGCAACCCTCCTCCGCCCTCCTACGATTGATCCGCTCTCGTACTTGTGCCGAGCGTTTGCTGAGTCTATCGAGTCAGTCCGCTACCCCCGGTAGCAATCGAGTCTGTCAGTCCGCTACCCCTGGTAGCAATCGAGTCGTCACTCCGGTGACACACCCGTGGTCTTGGAACAGCTCTGCTTTGCTTCTCCGGATCAAAGTAAGATCCTCAATCCTGGAGGGGTTGGGAAGAAAATCCTGGTAGAGAGTTCTATTCAGGTCTTGTTCGAGCCCTGTACGCCGGCTTAGTCAGCGCCCGCGTAACAGTCACTTGACCAGGAAGTCAGAGTCGAATTGGGAGCAGACGAGGCGACTCGCCGGGGGGTCGCACGCAGTCGAGTTGCACCGCTCCAAGGGTGCTGGCACGCCTAAGCACAACACAGAACCACAACAACCACAAACCAGTGCTGACTGTTCGCCGGGTGCTGAACCCGCCACGAACACATTCACCCACCAATTGATTCGGAAGATGGCTACATTTAGTTAAGTCTTCGAAGAATTGTTCTAAAAGCAGCCATACCACTATGAATTTTTGTCAAGATGATTGTTAGTTGCTGGCAAATATGAAAAGTGAGAAATGAGATACTTGTACAAATCCTTCCTCGGTGGTGGCTCTTGTGCAAGCATCCTCAAGAACTATTGCCGGCACACATCTTTAATCAAATGGAAAACACTTGAATTGTGTCATTTGATGGTTCAGTTGTAGACTCTGCAGTAGGAGGATTTATTATTTGAGACCCAATTGTTGCGTGCTAGCACAAGAAAATCAGAACAATTTTCAATCTCAAATGTTGAGGCTCTAGCTCTACAAAACGATTAAGTTTGCTAGAGATGGTGACCATAGAAGACCAGAGGCGGTGAATGGCCTAGAGACTAATCAAGACAGCGGATGACATTAAAGCTATTATTGTTTCTAGTTGATGCATTAACGAATTTTGGTCTAAACTCGTGCTTTTTGTTAGTCATTATTTAAAAAAATAAAAATAAAAACCCAACTAAATTTCTTTGCTTCGGACCATCCGAACCCGAACCCAACTAAATTTCTTTGCTTCGGACCATCCGAACCCCAACAAGACGCACCAACAAATCTTCCACTTGAAGACCAAACCTTTTGTCTCCTTCCATCTCTCTTTCTCTGACATCCACCTATCCTTAAAAATACTCACAAAGAAGAAGAAGAAGAAGAAGAAGCATGGCTCAGTTTAACTAACCAAGTCCCAGTTATTAGTTACAGGCTTTGAAGTACAGGTATGGCTGACATCCCAAAACCTCCACCATATGAAAGGCGTGCGCACAACCCCAGCGACATGTTTAAAGCACAACCTCCTCCTCCCCCTGGATATTCTGTGTCCCAATGGCCCTCGAGGACTTGCACTCTGCTCTCATTTCCAATGGCAATGGAGTTCATGCCAAGCAGACCCAGCAGAAGAGCTTCCTTGCTTCATTGGCCAAATGGGTTCTCAAGTCCGCAATGTGGGTGATTTTCGTTGCGTGGATTTTTCTCTTCTTCATTGTACCTACTGGCTTTGGCACCGGTTTGTACGATGACTGGGTTGCTGCTACTGATGGGACTCTGTTTGGAGAGACTGGTAAGAATCCTGAATTCAGTATCTCTACTTGAGGATCAGTTTGGTTGGTTTGATGATTAGTTTGTATTTGAGTTTTCTTCAGGGAGTGTGTTGCTTCTGTACAGTGCTCCGATTATTGCTATTGCATTTCTTGCTGTTCCCTATATCATTTTTTTCGGGGAAGATGAAGAGGAATATCAAGAGTATGTGATATATTTTGACTTGTTTCATTTGTATTTCAACACCATTTTTTTGTTGAAATGACTGACTGAAGTAAATGTGCTACTATTTAGGAAAAGGAAGGCGAAGTTCAGCCTATGGACCTTTCCTGTTCTGGTGGATGGACCACTTGGAGTTGTTTCTGCTGCAGAAATGATTGGCATTATTCTCTTTATTGTGTTTATTCTCTCGGCGATGTATTTTTACACCGTATCCAACTATGAGATCTTACCCAGCTATGGTGATGATTTCACCGAAGGAGAGAAAAGGTACAATGCTATTCTCTATAATAAGCCTCTTGTCAAAACTAGGATGCACAGTTGTTCTTGTTAATTAGAAATTGATAAGTGTAATTGCCTCCTACTGTCAATGCTGTGAATTTGTTTTTCTGTTGCTAAAGCTTGACATAATTTATTCTCACCTTTCAGGACTTTTATGTTGCAAATGTCGGCTTATTGCATTGGTTTGGTAGTCTTATCCTGCTTGGCGTTCCTGTTTCTCCCAATTGCAAGGGGATCAATTCTTCTCCGCCTTATTGATATACCATTCGAGCATGCTACCAGATATCATGTATGGTTGGGGAACCTCATATTCTTCCTTGTCACCATGCATGGACTGTGCTATATGATAGTGTGGACGATACGAGGCATCATTCCATCTGAAGTAAGTTCTCATCTTTATCATTTCACAGATGTGCACTCTGCATGTTTGTTGGATCATCTATTATCTCCTTGCTAGCTGCAAGACCTTGACATCCGCATCTATTTACATGCAATGCGTATACAATCCGGCCAGGAAAAGAATGATATGCAATTTAATTTAGTAATTATTGTAGAATTTATAGTTCGATAACTTCAATAGACAAGAGGTGATGGCTTGCAGATTTTCCTTTATTTGTCATGGTATAACCTTTCCATAGTCAAAATAAACAAAATATATCCTTCAGTCAATTTTTGGTGGAAACAATGATTTATATTTTAGACTGCAAGTTAATTACTTAAGTAGATTTTATGGTTCCATAACTTCTATAGATAAGTGCTGATGGCTTGTAGCTCTAAGTATTTAAATTTGTTCGAATAGGCAGTAGAGTGCTTTTTCTCCATGCACTGAAAATCATTAAGACCAACACCCTTTACGAAATGAATCTTTTCTTATGATTACAAGCTTATGACACAGAATGAATTTATCTATGCTAAGTAGGAGAACTACCACTGCGTTGGATTTTTCTAGATATAACCTACTTTTTCTGGCCTGATACATATATATATATATATAGGATTTTTTTCAGGTGCGGACGTCCGCACCGACTGTTCACCGTGCGGATGCGGCGTTTCCGGCGACCGGCGAGGCGGCGACGGCGTATCCGCCCACCGGGCCTTGCTCGGCCCGGCCCGGCGACCCCCTCTGTGCCGGCCCGAGGTCCATCGCCGGCCGGCACAGAACGGGTCGCCGGGCCGGGCTGAGCAAGGCCCGGTGGGCGGATACGCCGTCGCAGCCTCGCCTGTCGCCGGAAACGCCGAATCCGCACCGTGCGGACGTCCGTACCGGAGAAGGACTGTATATATATGTATATATATATATATATATATATATTAATTATTTATTCATGCAGGTCGTAGAGTGGAAAAGTGATGGTGGTGCAAACTTGGCGGGGATTATTTGCTACGGGTTCTTTGTGTTGATTTGGGTGACAACACTTCCTCCTGTCAGAAAGCGATACTTTGAGCTTTTCTTCTATACCCATCAACTCTATGTTGTTTTTGTCATCTTCTTGGCCTTGCATATTGGTGGCGTCAATTTCAGCAAAGCTGCTGGAGGAATATTTCTTTTTATGCTTGATCGCTTTCTAAGGTTCTGCCAGTCAAGAAAGACTGTCAACATAGTTTCAGCAACATGCTTCCCATGTGGAACTGTCAAGTTGGTGCTTCCAAAACCTGCAAGTAAGATAATCTGTTTTCATAACTAAACAATCTCCTATTGTTTATAAATTTTTGTCCCTATAAATCTTTTCCGTATTGACAATGCAGACTTGCAATACAATGCGCTTGGTTTCATTTTTCTTCAAGTGAAGAATATATCTGCACTGCAATGGCATCCTTTCAGCGTCTCATCCAGTCCTCTGGATGGTAAATATCATCTTGAAGTTCTCATAAAAACTGTTGGAGAATGGACTACAAAGCTAAGAGAAACAGTCTCAAAGACTTCTGCAACGCACACTCCTGATCAGATTATGGCTTCTGTTGAGGGGCCTTATGGCCATGAATCACCATACTACTTAAGGTGTGTCCTCTACACTACATACATGACTAGCATGCGTCTTAGTTAATGATGTTTCAAAGACAATTGAGATATGTTGATTTCTTCTTCGAACATAATTCTTTCTATGTTTTTTTCTTTAGACCTGGACTGCAACTGCAATTTACAAATTGATCTAACATTTTCCTGTGTCTTGAAACTTTGAAATGGCAAGTTAGACTCTCAATATATAATTAGTTAGGCACGCATGTCAAAGAAAGTAGAAAACTTTCAACTGCATTTCATATCCAGTATTCCATGTAGTCTAGATCCGTTAGAAAAGAATAAGACACCAACTCTAATACGGTCCTCTAAGCACAATTGCAACTTTTGGCCGCAAATTCAGAGGTTAAGTCTCAATAATTGGGTCTAAAGCATTGTGGTATTGCCTATCCTTTATAGGCTGCTGGTGACTTACTAATCGACTAAAGTTTAGGGCATTCTATAATATATGTTATTGGTTGCAATTTATCTCTTTCTTATTGTGAAGTGATAATCTAACTGCTTCGTTGTTAAGGGACTCACTTGGTATATTTGTGCTCTTAGGTATGAAAAACTTGTCTTGGTAGCAGGAGGCAGTGGGATCTCACCATTCTTAGCTATCTTGAGTGATATTCTCCATCGAATTAAAGCAAACAAACCTTGTCTACCGCGACATGTAGTGCTTGTTTGGGCTATCAAAACATCAAACGAGCTCTCTCTTCTTTCCACAGTTAACATGGGATCTCTGGATTTTTCTGATAGACTGAATATTGAAATACAAGCCTATGTCACACGTGAATCAGAATGTCCTGTGGTAGGTCT
Organism: Potentilla sterilis; assembly: GCA_963682095.1. NCBI lineage: Eukaryota > Viridiplantae > Streptophyta > Magnoliopsida > Rosales > Rosaceae > Potentilla > Potentilla sterilis. The sequence continues at coordinate 23,414,623 of OY821760.1, forward strand.
AATTGCACACAAATCCCCCCCCCCCCCACACATACGATCTTTAACTTATCTTTTAAGCATGAGTGGGTAGCTTACATTTCATTTCCTAAAACTGCAGGAGGATGGTAGATTTTACAATGCTCCTATTTCTTCTGTTTTCTCATCCTCCAAGGGATCAACCATGTCACTTTTGGTTGGCACAGGAAACAAGATATGGGCTGGAACATATGTCATCGTATCTACAATTGGCTTTGTTATTGCATTGAGTTTGTTAGACATATTCTACATAAACCCTTACAGCGTAGACTACTGGTGGTATTTAGGACTTCTTGATGTGATATGTATGGTTGCAAGTGTTCTTGTATTTGGAGGTCTCACAATTGGATTATGGCATCTTTGGGAAAGAAAAACCACCTATCTGGAGAGTGCAGAAAATGGGAATAATGAAATATTGCAGAGTAATGGAACACTAACAGACAAGAATGAATACCAGAAAACTCTGATCAGTGCAGCCACAGTCCGGTATGGCCGCAGACCAGACTTCTCAGGTATACTTTCAGAATGTACCTATTAATGAATGAATCAACAATCCATATCAGATCAAAACCATCTTTTCTCTAATAACTAGTAGTTTTTTTAGTTGCTTATACAGAAGATCATTCATTCTTTTTCTTCTGAACCATCTTTTCTATCTGCAGAAATTTTCGGATCCTTAGCAGAACATTCGGCTCAAGTTGATGTAGGCGTCTTTGTGTGTGGTCCCCCAACGCTGCAGTCCAGTGTTGCTAAAGAATGTAGGTCACAGAATCTCGGAAGAAGAAGAAAAGGCAACAGCCCTATCTTCCATTACAACAGCCATAGTTTTGAGTTGTAGGGTCATCATCAAAAGGTGTTGTTTTGACACTGTTTTGGTGTTTCCTCATAAAGTTTCCTATTTTAGGATAATTGGACATGAACATGAATCTGCTGATATAGAAATGAGCAGCAGCCTGTATTAATATTAGAGCAGGACTTTTATACAAGCTGCATTGGTCGGGACATATCTTGTAAACTTCAAACGCCAATATAAGATATTCTTGTTCCAATAAGAATATGATGCTTTTGCCAATGGCTTTGAGTGACCATCAACACCAAAGCAGTGAGAGATAAACCTTCATGGAGCTTATTTGGAATGGGTCTAATACCATTTTTCTTTATTATTAAATTTCCCATATATTATATTAATGAAAGTGAATAAATATATTATTTCATTCTAAAAAAAATATATGTATATATATTATTAAAGAGTAGAGACAGAACAAAAAACAAAAGAAAGAAGCACATGATGTTTTCGTGAAACAAGTTGTTTGTGTTTTGTTTTTTGTCGGTAACGGCAGCATGTGGCATTTTCTATTTGCAGAGGCCAATGCGGACGCGTCGAAAACGCAATATAATCTGACGGTTGTTGGCTTTTGACTTTAGACAATGCCTCTCCTACCAGTGAAGATTGATCCTACATTCTACCCTCTACACTCTACACTTCTAGATAATAATTCTTCCTTCTATTTTGAGAGTATGCAAAAAATTATGAAAGTGCTTAAGGGTGATCATGAGGTAATATCGAACCTTCAACTTAATAAGAGTCAAAAGCTCGTAAATGTAACTTGTTATTGGACGATCAAACTAAATAAAAAAAGGTAATCTAATCACGTTACATACTTGGTACGATCACAATTACCTAAAAAACAAGTTATTAAGTCTCATATTCGAGTCACGACAAGAGAGTAAGTGTGAAACCGTAATTTTTTTTTTTTTTTTTTTAATGCTGATATCGAATGTCGAACAAATCTAATAAGGGGTCAATATACTATTCTATATATGTTAATTGATAGATGTTTTGATGTCATTAGTAAAATGTAATATAAGCCGGAATCTTTAGGTACCATGGTTAGAAAACTTAAACTACCCCAGTTACGACAAAGTGAATGTCATGTCTAGTTTCGTATTTCTTTTTCTATTTCTTTATAAATGTGAAACACACTCTTATAAATGAAGCGCGTCTAATTTAATAATATATAGAGCGTGACAAATTATTGAGACGATAGAACAAATCTAATAACCCTAACACAATATTTTTTAGAATGATAATAATAAAGATGTTTATCTTAACAACATGTTGCAGTGTGAAGTAGAAACCAAGCAAAGCACTTGGGTTTTTCATTTCAAAGTCCGGAGTCTCAACTTTGAAGTAAAAATGAAGCACATTGGTTGGTATCCACCCGCTGCTAAACCTAAGTTTTACTCCTCCCACCGGCACGCACGAAATTAGACAGACTGTCACTCTCGAATTAGTGGAGCTGTCAGTGTCACACCCAAACCAAATACCATTAAAAAATAATCTAAAAGAAAATCACAACCCACAACGCGCAGAGAAAAATACAACTGTAATTGAGAGAGAGAGCCACCCGTTCAATTATTTAGCTTCACTGTCCATTATAATTCCCAACCCAGTCCACATTTCTCATCTCTCACACTCACCAGATCTGACCCACTGTCGGTGGATCACTCAACCCTCAGCAAATGTACGGTAGGGATCCATGGGGCGGTCCCTTGGAGATCGCCGCGGACTCGGCCACCGACGACGACCGCAGCCGGAACCTACAGGACCTCGACCGGGCGGCTCTGTCGTCACGGCCGTTGGATGAGACGCAGCAAAGCTGGCTACTGGGGCCCAGCGGGGAGCAGAAGAAGAAGAAGTACGTTGATCTTGGATGCGTCATCGTCAGCCGCAAGATCTTCATCTGGACGGTTGGGACTCTCCTGGTCTCCGGCTTACTCGCCGGATTAATCGTTCTGATTGTAAAGACCGTGCCGCGTCACCACGCCGCCAAGGCTCCTCCTGATAACTACACTATAGCCCTCCACAAGGCTCTGATGTTCTTCAACGCTCAGAAATGTGAGTTTTTGTTAGATTTATTTATATTTTGGAGTTTGATTGTTTTTATTGATAATGGTGAATTGAATTGTGTAGCCGGTAAGCTTCCGAAGCACAATAATGTGTCGTGGAGGGGGAATTCGTGCACGAAAGACGGAGAACCCAACACAATATTTAAGGATCTGACGGGAGGTTACTATGATGCCGGGGATGCCATCAAGTTCAACTTCCCTCAGTCTTTTGCCATGACTTTACTCAGCTGGAGCGTCATCGAGTACAGTGCTAAGTATGAAGCGGCTGGTGAGCTGACTCATGTGAAGGAGCTCATCAAATGGGGAGCCGATTACTTCCTCAAGACCTTCAACCATACTGCTGATACAATCGACCAGATTGTTTCGCAGGCAGGTTTCTTAACCAAACCCCCCTCTAATCCTTGTCATTGCTTTGCTGTTTTAACTCTTGTCTTATCTACAGGTTGGGTCGGGAGTTACTTCTGGAGGAAGTACTACTCCTAACGATCACTACTGCTGGACTCGACCTGAAGACATTGACTATGCCCGTCCAGTGGCAAAGTGCAGTAGTTGTGGTGATCTCGCTTCTGAGATGGCTGCAGCTCTAGCTTCTGCATCCATTGTGTTTAAGGATAACAAGGCCTACTCACAGAAACTTGTGCACGGTGCCAAAACGCTATTCGATTTCGGAAGAAGTCGCGGAAGAGGCTTGTACAGTGCTGGTTCTGAGGCCGCGTCCTTTTACAATTCTACGTCGTACTGGGACGAATATGTGTGGGGCGCAGCTTGGATGTATTATGCCACTGGGAATAACTCCTATCTTACTCTCGCAACGCATCCCACTCTTGCCAAGCATGCTGGTGCTTTCTGGGGCGGCCCTGATTATGGAGTATTCAGTTGGGACAACAAGCTTGCTGGTGCACAGGTTAGCTAAGCTAAACTATGCAAGCTAAGAAATTTATTTATGTTTTGTTTTTCTTAAAATGACGCCTGTGGGATTCTATAAATGATTTATGTGGTATTATGGTCTCTCATTAGTTTATCTTCATCAATTCGGTCATGCTTGTTGTGATTCCCAAGTATTTATTTTCGTTAGATAAAAATGGCAAATACTTATTAATCACTATGATCGAATTAATGTTGGACGCATTTGGGTTATCGAGGTGATTCCTATTTGTTGCTTTGTATTTTTCATTATGAACTTTAGCCAACACAATCTTTATATTCTTTTGATTAGGTGCTTCTGAGCCGTTTGAGGTTATTCTTGAGCCCTGGATACCCGTATGAAGAAATCTTGAGAACATTTCATAATCAGACTAGCATAGTCATGTGCTCATACCTGCCAATATTCACATCATTTAACAGAACCAAAGGTATGGTGTTTCATACTCCATTCACATATGTTTACCTACCTTGACTAGGTAGTCTTCATTGTGTGTATTCAAGCATGTGTGGAATTTCGTTAATCAGATTTACTTACATGTCAATGTTGCAGGTGGCTTGATCCAGTTGAATCATGGAACGCCTCAACCACTTCAATATGTGGTCAATGCAGCCTTCTTAGCAACCTTGTTCAGTGATTATCTTGATGCTGCCGATACTCCTGGATGGTATTGTGGACCCAACTTTTATTCCACTGATGTCTTGCGTGATTTTGCTAAGTTTCAGGTATGTCATGTGTCTATTCCTTTTTTTTCTTTAACGATTTACAGTGCATCTCACAGATGTAAAAGACAATTCTGTTGAAGCATGATGGTCACTAACTTATTTTTCCACTGATTTGCAGATTGATTACATTCTTGGCAAGAATCCCCGGAAAATGAGCTATGTTACAGGTTTTGGCACTCATTACCCAAAACAAGTGCACCATAGAGGCGCATCGATTCCCAAGAATAAGATCAAATACAATTGCAAAGGAGGTTGGAAATGGAGGGACTCGAAAAAGGCAAACCCAAATATCATTGAAGGTGCCATGGTGGCTGGCCCTGACAAAAAAGATGGTTTCCATGATGTTCGTACTAATTACAATTACACAGAGCCAACTCTTGCTGGAAATGCAGGTTTGGTATTTGCGCTTATTGGTTTGTCTGGAGAGAAGTCTGTTGGTATTGATAAAAATACTATTTTCTCCGCTGTTCCCCCAATGTTTCCGACTCCACCACCTCCTCCAGCACCCTGGAAACCATGATCTACCCCAGAAGTCTCCGATGTTCTTTTGTGTTGTGTGACATGTAGATGATTTTGCTGCAGTGTTAGACTTTGGAGCTTAAATCTCATCTTAAACAGTAACTGGGTAACATGAAGATGTCAATAGATGGTGGCAAAAAGCAGTCGACAGATTGTGAGGAGATTACTGGACTGGGGCCAAATCAGGGAGAGACTCATACAAGCACTACAAATTGATACATGTCCCTTTGATTGGATTTTGTGATATATACAGTATATATGTGTATGGAACAAATGAATCGTGTATTCTTTGAAACATGGGAAGTGAACAGTTTGATATTTGTTGACAATAAATTCAAACATCTTTCGACACACTTATGTTATGTTGTACCCAACTTATTCTGTAATGGATATTGACATCTTCGGCAAAGAAATTTAGCACATGCTTTAGGTTCTTTACGTTCTGCTGCTGTTTTCGGGGTAGATGTAAAATTGCAATGAGCAGAAAATCTATAGAACAATGCTGGCTTGTTTTCACATGCTCTATTATCACCAGCTTCTGCAATAGATTACAACTTTCCACTTCACCAGACAAATTCTGTTCGTTACTTAAAATACACGGCCAGCTATAATCTAATGTGGTGTTTTCTCCCTCTTTATTCTTCTTTCCTTCTGCTTTGCTTAGGAAGATGTTATTCTTTGCCCCAACAATAACATTCTTGCTATACATATTCGTCCAGTTAGAGAGAATGTTTATTAAAAAGGGCTTTGATATCGATGTTTTGTTCTGTGGATTCATGACATTTGCTCGTTTTGGTGTGAAGGAAGAGAGACATGACAGAAGAACTCAATAGCTCTTTAGAGTTCACTCCAACATGGGTGGTAGCAGGTGTTTGCTTTGTCATTGTTCTGCTATCTCTTTGTGCCGAGCGTGGTCTTCATAAACTTGGAAAGGTAATTAAACTCTGTGCTTTCTTTCTGTTATCCTAGTTACGATCATTCGAACCTATTTACATCTTCGACTTTCTTGGTCAGAACGCCCTTCACTCCTACCCGTGTTCCATCTTGTTGCCCATAAATCTTTTGTATTAAGGACACAAAAAACTTTTCTTATTAGGGAGCTTCAAACTGGCACTATGACTTGATAAAGAGCCGTCTATGTAAACAGCTCCTTATTCTCAAACCAAATGAGTAATGCTCGTAGAAAAAATAACTTGAAAGTCATGAAAATATGACACATGTGAATAAGAAATATAGTTAGTGAAAGGAAACAATTTGCATAGTGATAAAAGGGTGGAACCATTGTCAAAATATTCATTTTAAGTAACTGCAATGAAAACAAACCAGACTGGAACACATTAGGAGGTAATAGGTGTCAGATCTTGGAGCTAATTAAAAGTTTGGAACATTTACCATTGATTTATCCAAAATTCTTATATATGAGAACTTTTTCACGATTCAAACTAAAGTTTACATATCATTCTTAGCTCTGCTTGTTGTAGAATGATTGTAAAGATTATTTTGGGCTTATTGCAAGACTTTAGTATTTCTATTTGTTTTCATGTTTTCCTGTCTTGGAATTTGGAAATTCAGTGCTTGCTGCATGAGAAACAAGATGCACTATATTCAGCCTTACAAAAACTAAAAGAAGGTTCTCTCTCTCTCTCATGTTTTGTTCTGGTTTTCTATGCCCTTTTCTACTACATGATGTGTAATGAGCTGCATTGGCACCGCCTTTCATCTAATCTAATCACTGTGCTTCTCCTATGGTGGAGCAGAATTGATGCTTTTGGGGTTCATTTCCCTTCTGCTAACTGTATTTCAACGTTCCATAAGCCGCATATGCATCCCCGCCCATATCGCAACTCACATGCTGCCATGTAAGCTGGAAACTAGTGAGAAAAACACCACCCCTGCACATTACTTGCTTAATCAATCTACAAACAATGGCCGACGCCTTTTGGCAGAAGCAACTTCAGATCACTGTCTGCTCAAGGTACCTCAATCATAGTACAGTTCACCGCAACTACAATGGAACGTTCTAGTGACAATATTACTGTTATGGGAAAGAATAACAATACTCTAACATTTATAATGCTCGTCCTTTTTGTTTTCCTTTAGGGGAAGGTTCCATTATTATCATTGGAGGGATTACATCATCTACACATCTTCATCTTTGTATTAGCAGTTGTTCATGTGATCTTTTGTGTCTCAACTATGGTTCTTGGAGGGGCAAGAGTAATGTATCTTTCACCATACTTGACTAAATATGGATATCATTTCAAGCTCTACATCTTCACTTATACCATATGGTTTACCATATGCAGATACGACAATGGAAGCGCTGGGAGGATTCTATCCAGAAGGGTAATATGAACTTGAAATCCCCTATTCTACTAGCTAGTTTAGTTGAGCAATACCCTAGACAAAGTGCTTAGTTTAGTCCTTTTGATCAAGTTGGATGGGTTAATATAATATTCTCTGCAGAACGAATAAGTGGTGAAACTGCTCAAGTTCGTCATCACCATCATGAGTTCTTGAAAGAACGAGCAGATGGATATTGGAGAAGAGCAGCTATTATAGGATGGATGGTGAGTTGGTTAGCTATCTCTTCTGTGTTCTTTTTCAGATTGCTCTAAATAATTTGTGATAAGATGTTGTAACACTGATCTGATATATATCTCGGTAGATAGCATTCTGCAAACAATTTTATGGCTCTGTCACCAAGTCAGACTACATTGCACTGCGGCAAGGGTTTATGAAGGTTAATATCTCATACTTTCTTCTATATATGCAGTTCTCAAATATTACAAAGTGAATGAAACTGACTCTGAGTTTCTTTTCAGGAGCATTGCCGTAGAAATCCTGATTTTGATTTTCACAAATACATGATGCGGACGCTTGAAATTGATTTTAAAAAGATTGTTGGCATAAGGTAATATTATATAGTAAGCTTATGTGTTATTTTTGTCAATGTTAGAATATGTAACCCAGAACCAATTCATAATACTGTAATGGGAAAAGAAGGTCACAGTAGGCTTCTAGTGCCTGTGGCTGTAAGAACAAGACCAGCGTGCACTATCCAGACAAAGCCAAACACAATCCATAATCACTTTTACTAATTTACCAAGTGATGTGGAGTATGTACCAAAGATTAAACACATTGTTACCCAAAAGAATTTGACAATGAAGTACCTCGTATCAGTTAAGTAGAGTGTATAGTTGTAGATCTTAAATTTTTTACTGTCAACTAAACTAATTTGATCAACAATTCATAGCTGGTACCTGTGGCTCTTTGTTGTGCTGTTTTTGTTGCTGAACGTGGATGGTAATTCCTAAATCTCAGTTTGAGTTCTTATACATTTTCTGACACCATGTTGAGATTGAACTTGATGGATTTCACACTTATGCAGGATGGAACACATACTTTTGGTTAGCATTTTTACCGCTAATTGTGAGTGTACCTCAGTTAGTTAATCAAGTGCATTAATAGGAAATCCTGGACTTACCAAACTTGCTTATCAAATGATGTGCGCAACTTCATGTTACTTGTTAAAGACAATGAGGTTCCTAGAGACTGAGTTCATTGTCACATCATTTGAAAAACAAATTGGATAAGTTGAAGCAGTGTCTGTAGTCTTGATGGGTGGCTTCATTTGAGAAAAATGACATGGGTGATGCATAACAGCTTCTGCTTCTAGTTGGGGCCAAATTGGAACACATAATTAGCCGCTTGGCTCAAGATGTTGCACAATCAGGAGTACATGCCAATGAAGAAGCTACAAGAGTGAGGCCTTCTGATGAACACTTCTGGTTTAGCAATCCTAGAATTGTTCTCATCTTGATCCACTTCATTCTGTTTCAAAACTCATTCGAGATTGCTTTCTTCTTCTGGATTTGGGTACGTCTATCTTCCTATTTGGATTAATATATGGTATCCTATTAGTTCTAGCTAATAATCAGAGTCACTGCTTTGCATTTGAACTCTGAAGAGCACCTATGGAATTCACTCATGCATCATGGAAAAGCTGGGCTATATCGTCGCAAGACTTATAATGGGGTAATATTCCTACTCCTATGTCCTTTGTGTTTAAACATAGTAGGGTTTTCAACATTCATAGGCAAATGCATTGGTTATAAGAATACACAGATGTTACTTAAGGGTGACTATCTAGTCTTTACCGCCTTCCTTCTGTTGTGCATTGCTTGGCTCTTACGTGGTCCTCTTGCTGTGCAGTGTGATAGTTCAAGTGCTTTGCAGCTATAGCACCCTACCATTGTATGTAATTGTCACACAGGTGAGACCTCTCTCTGTCTGGGATATTCTCTCTCTTACCTTGTATTGAAACTCCAATGAACTAATGATCTTTGTATGCTTGAACATTATGGGATGAAGATGGGTAACATGTTCAAGGAAGGAATGTTCGATCGAATGGTGCAGGATGCCATCAGTGAGTGGGCTGGAGATGCAATCAGTAGACGTGAGCGTAGCGGCAGATCCTCCTCACATAGTATGCACAAAATGATCAACAATGAATCGACTCAAACTGTCGATGTTTCAGAACAAGAAATGGTTACCATGGATAGAACAAGAAATGTGCTCCCTGCTGAAGCCTAGCCACCACCTTCATCCTCTTAGCTTTGTTTATGAACACCTCATTTTCAAACTTAATAAGCATATGGTACGTCTTGAACAGACAAGAATTTCTGATGGAGTAATACAAACAAGAAAGAACACAAAAGAGCTCTGATATTATTTAATTATTGCCATGTACAATAGAGAACTATTCATTGAGCTAAACAAAAGTATGTTACCTCCTCAAAAACATAATAAACTATGGTCTGAAATATCTCTAAGCTTTATACAAGATATAGTCAATATTTCTATTTTTAACTTTCTTTTGTTGCATACTTTACATGGTTAAGAAAAAAAAAACTATTAAAAAAAAAAAAGGCGCTCCAACTCTTCCCCATTAAGAGGGAAAAAAAATAAGGTAATTCGCTACATCACTAGTAAATCCAGTTACCTGCACTGATATATCCCCAAGTGGAACCCCTAGGTTTCTACAACGTAAATATATGAGGTTTTTCAAGTGGAAGCTTCTCCATCTGTAAGCTAATATGGTCAGGAGCAGCTGCTTCCACACCACTAGATTCTGCCCTCTTCAGCTCATTCAAAGCATTTTTGGCATAAACAGTAAAAACAACTGTGGTTACGATTGCAACAACCAAGGATAGAGTGTTGTATACAATCTCCACTGTAGTCATGTGATAGTTCCCATACTTGACATTTGCAAATGTCCTTATTAAGCGACCACTGCACATAAATACAAAAAAAGCGTTGACAAACTAATCTAACAAAGAAAAACGAGCTGGCATAGGACTGGCTAAAATAGGCAAAGATAACATCCATTCTAGCTAAAATAGGCATGAGATAATCATATGTTTGATATATTCATGAATAATTTAGGAAAGGGGGTTGGTATCTACATTCTTCTTTTTTTTTTTTTTTTTTTTTTTGCATTTTCAAATATGGATTTGTTGCGAAGTTTTCACTACTAAGCACATCCAATAAAGTGGAACAGAAAAATATTCATAGAGAACAGACCTGTAGATGTAAATAAAAGCTTCTGGCACCATCCCGGCAATGGATCCCCACAAGTAAGGCCAAAATCTCATGTTTGTAACCACGATCGCATAGTTGAAAATTGTGTACGGAAAGGGCGAAACCCTAAAGAGAGCCACCACTCGAAATTGGTGGAGCCAACTCCCTTCCCCAGCAATTCTAATCAATGCAGCGTTTCGAGGCCATCTCTTTAACCATTGCTGCTCAAATAAGAAAACAAAAAAGTATTACAAACCTAATGGAAACGCTTTAAAAAAAAAAAAAAAAAAAAAAAAAAAAAAAAAAAACTCTCTTCTATAGTCATAATCAGTTTAAGACTAATGAAAATCTTACATGGATGCGGTCACGGAAATACAGACCAATCAAATATGGTAGGATCATCCCAATAGTTGTTCCAACCATGATTATAACAAATCCAAAGCCATAACCAAAAATCATTCCAGCCAACCACATTGAAGGGCCAGACGGGATGAAGAACACAGGGAACAATGCCAAAGAAGCAACGAGAACAATGGCAAGAACTGGACGGCCAAAGGCTGTGGCTTCCCATCGCATTATTGGCAACAGAACCTAAAGAACAAAAGATCATCAAGGACTTCAGGTTAAACAAAACTTCCAAATTAGAATCATATCCGTATCAAGTAATCCAAAGTTAATACATATAGCCCTACACATATATGCACATATCTTTAAATTACAATATTAAACACAGTTTTCAGAGATTATCCAATCCACATCAAATTTGCAGTGAACAGAAGGAGGTTTCATAGTGTTTATCAAGTGAATCAGCCCAACAGTTGAGTAAAATATAAAAATGAAAACATGTAAACAGGACAATAACTAATATGAACCAATAACATGAAAATATCCAGGTGGAGTAATTATGTAGTACCTTTTCAAAAAGAAATGGAATCCCCCATTTCAAGAAAATGAGAAGCAATACAATGGTGACAAGGCACAAGACTAAGGCTTTAATCCACCACCAAAACGATTTGATCCCTGATTCTGATTGAGACTGCAAGACATCTGCTTCTATAGTGTTTGTTTCGTTGGATATAACCAGCCTAACATATTCACTGTCTTCTCTCCCATGATGCACTGAGTTGGCATTTTTCCCTGATTCTTCAGAAGAGCTCATCATCTTTTATGATCCCCACAAGCAGAAGGCTTTGTATTCAACTGAAAAAAAGAAGAAGCAATAATAAGGTAAGACACAACCAAACTCCTTCCACTTGGCATAAATTACATTCCATATCACCAATAGACAAGAACAGTAAAAGGTGAACTACTTTTCCACAAGCTTTCCTGAACTGTATATGCCAGGAAGATACTTACCATTGCATGACTATACTTTACTCATACACCTGGTACGCGATGAGAATTAGGACAGATGCAAGAAGGCAAACACTTTCTTTCTTATTTAGATTCCTGAACATAATTTAGAAATTTTATACTGTGTGTAATTCAATCGTTTTTGCAGCATTTTATTAACTTCAAGAATTCTAGTGTGTATATATATATAGGAAATTTCTCAGGTGCGGACGTCCGCACTGTACGGATTCGCCGGAAACGGCCGCCACGGCAAGCTGACGACGGCGAGGATGGTGCCAGCCTGCTCCTTCTCTCCCGGCTAGAGCTCCAGCACCGGCCCACGGCGGCCGGAATCTGGAATTTCCTGGAAAATTCAAGTTGCTGCTCATAAACTTGAAAATTCCAGATTCCGGCCGCCGTGGGCCGGTGCTGGAGCTCTAGCCGGGAGGGAAGGAGCGCGAGGAGGGGAGGAGCAGGCCGGCACCATCCTCGCCGTCGTCGGCTTGCCGCGGCGGCCATTTCCGGCGAATCCGCACCGTGCGGACGTCCGTAGCAGAGACGGACTGTGTGTGTGTGTATATATATATATATATATATATATATATATATATATATATATAATAATAGTAAAGTACTCTAGTATGTTGGGATTGCCTAAATCAAAGCGAGATCAAAACCGGAAGTTCGAGCTCTTTGGCTTTGTCTTTATCCTTTTCTATCTCTTTCAACTTCTTTCCCTCCCTTTCTCCCTCCCCTGAATTTTTCTTTGCCCTATATTATATACTAACCTTAAACCTCAACAACCACTGTGTTGAAGCCCCATCTCATGATTAATTTGCACAATAGCATATGCAACTCCACTGCAATTGCATCCACTACAAGCGAAAATACCTGCCAGCAACATGCTTAGAGTAACACCTTGCAGGCGAGCCACCATCTCTTTTCCATATCATCACGGACTGATAAGCACATTTTGCATTGATTGATCTTCAAAGCATTTGTCATCTGCACTAGCTCATGCCACGGGTCTAAGCCTCATAGCTCATTGCCTTCAGCACTCCTCTGCATCCCATTTAGATCAACCAAATACATCATTGGATTGAAAAATGGGCTTATCTACACCATCCCAACATCCTGGTTGTCAAACAACCTACTCCATATTACCGCTAATTACCCACAATTTTTTGATGACATTACCTTACCCTGTTACAGTCCTGTTATGATCGCCACCACCCTCAACCAGCTTTAACAAACAACAGCAATTAAAAGGAGAAAACAACTCTTTGAGAAACTATAGATACTTTTGTGGTCTTCAGTCTCATCATTTTAAGAACAAATTCAAGTGAAGCCACATTCTCCGAGTTACAGGTCATCATAGAAGTACTACATGAAATGTTTCCCCTTGTGAATCTTGGAAACAATTCTTATTTCAAAGTGGCATCCACTGTCACTCGTAAGGGGCATACATGTATGATGGCTTTTGTCGAGTACACTTTCAGTATTATAAAAAGCTCAAGGAATTTTGCAAAACTTGGTATGCTTTTAGTCTGGAAAATAAATATGCATCACTAAATCCAAGTATTTCAAAGACTTCTAGCCCTACACTACACTGAGGATATGAAAAGAAAATTGTAATATTCTTGCAGTACAATAATCTATATGAGATTTAGAGCAATTTAAGAAGGAAATCTGACAAGAAGCTGAGGGGAAATGTCCTCTCCAGTCAACCATGTTCTCAGTATATGAAATCCAGGTTCCCAATTTGACACCTAATGGTTGTAATGATTGCAGTGCCTAATAGGATTACAACCCTCAATTTGTCCAAGAGAGTTTTCGGGGGAAGCTAAGAAAGGACAAACCTCATAACTTAAGGTGTCCAAGTTCCAAAGGAATCACTCACTTCACCATCCATCAAGTTAGTTACTACAGCACAAAGTTGAAGTGATAATAGCTTCTTATATTTACTACTTCAAGAGAGACTGCAGATAAAGTGAGTGACAGGTGATTATGTCAAGAGGATGGACAGACAGATAGATATACAATTCAACTTACAAACCACCAAGTCCTACCCTAAAATTATTCTTACATTGTTCCTCAGCTCTCATACTTCTTATCTCACCTATCTCCTTACATTTTTGGAGCTGACGATGAAGTACTACTATAAGAGAAACATCACTTAATGTCTATATATGCCTCATGAGCCATGTCCAACCCTGCCAGCACTCAGAAACTAGTCGAAAAACCTAATTTCATATTAATGATATTAACAGAATTTAAGTATCACAACAGCCACAGAACTATATTTTTTTTTTCCTTACCTTATCTCCCTATATGCTAAGTTTTAACTCGAAAAGCACACCGAAAACAGAAATTCAATTCATTTTCATATATAACTTACAGAATCATGTGATAACATATCAACAAATTAAAGGTCCGCATTTCAAGCACACATTCATCATGACTCATCAGACTCGAAATGAAAAAGTACCTAACAGCAGAGCTCAAGAGAAACGAAATTTAACTAATAACCGCAGAAATCAACAGCGATAGCAAAGATACATACAGAATAATAAGCAAGTATTCGAATCAAAGACTGATAGCTAGGGTTTTGAGTTGGAGAAGAGATCAGTGAGAAACAGAGTAGGGAGGAGTGTCGGCTTAGTTCACCTGATGAGTTTTGACGTTGGAGACGAGCAAAGGAGGTTGAGGTGGACCACCGGAGCTGATCGCCGGCGGGAAGCCGGAGGTGCTTTGCTTGGCTTGGGTTGCTTAGTTTGTTCCGAAAGTGTCTCTTTTTCAACAACCTGTGCTCTCCAGGAGAGAAGGGAGAATTAGAGAATTAGAGAAACAATCAATTTGTTTTTATTTTTTTTGGAATTTATAAATTTATTGAAGAAAATATTTTTAGGCGGACGCGGATTTTGGACCATGGATAGTCCGCCAACCCAACACGACTTTTTATCCATTGGTCAACCTTCAACCTTTTGTTAGCTTACTCACCGCGCCTTCATCTAGAACCACCTTTTTCTTATTTTTCTTTTTATCCTATTTTTTTATTCTGCAAAACTGAATACAAACATGCTGTTATTTTTTTTTTTTCTTTCAACAAAGATTTTGAACTAATAATTTCAGCATTGAACAAGTCTGGATTAGACCTAAGTGCTATTGGTGGAGTTTTAGACAACATCAAGTGTTTAGCTAGTAATTTTGGATCAATACATTGCAAGTCAATACATCGTGAAGACAAAACATAGTTCGTTTATAGGCTAAGCAAACTCAGTGCATAAGATTATAGCATCTGGTTTAAAATTGGGTCACCTTGGCTTAACGAGCTTATATTAGCTGATAGCAATGTTTGATGTAATGGGGGCTGGAACTCTTTTTTACTTGCTTTGATCAAGCAAGGTTTTTAATGAGGCCACCTTAACCCCGATACTTGTATTGTTTCTCATATTAATGAAAGTTTTCATTTGATAAAAAAAAAATAGTAGAAATCGACCATAACACGATTCGCCCCTAAGGGCCGTGAAAGAAGTGAATTGAACAAAATTACCTAGAACCTAAGCAGCTTCTAAATTGAAACCATGATATATATATATATATATATATATATATATATATATATATATAGCGGACCTTCGCTTTGAACTTACCGTACGAAGTTCAGTTTTTGGCACACTTTTCGGTCATATTTTAACATCTCCACCGTTCAGATATTAGAACCTAATGTATAGATCGTCTCTGTAAAATTTCATCCAACTTGATAATCGTTTGGCCTTTCGTTATACTGATTTAGACAAACAGTTCAGGTTGAACAAATTCAGTTTGTTCATTAATTTAATATAATTTCGATACCTTAACGATTACCAAATTAAATGTAATTTGGCAGAGACGATCTATACATTAGGTTCTAACATCTCAACAGTGGAGATGTTAAAATATGACCGAAAAGTGTGCCAAAAGCTGAACTTCGCACGGTAAGTTCAAAGCGAAGGTCCGCTCTGGATAGGAACTGTATATATATATATAGCCATTCCACTAAGGGATCCCTTATTTTGTCCATTTTAAGGGATCAGTTATTAGACCAACTTTTTTTTATCACATTTTAACATATCCACCGTTCAATTACTAGGTTTGTACGTGTAGATCATTCTTGTAAATTTTTAGCCAAAATGGTGATCGGTAAAGCATCTAATTAGATGAAATCAATGGACGTATGAAATGTGTCAAAGCTGAACCGTTCATGTTTTTATTTGTAAATTTCGATTTTGAATGCTCTAATGATTATCAAATTGAATGAAAATTTTCAGATATATGATGTACTTATATAAACATGAAAGTTGAACGGTGGAGATATTAATATGTGATCGAAAAATATGTTAAATGATCGATCCCTTAAAATGGACAAAATAAGGAATCCCTTAGTAGAATGGGCCTATATATATATAAAACATTAAGAAACTAGAACCTAACTTATTGTGATGCAATAATAAACCGAAACCACCCTACACAGAGGAGGTCTCCCTAGCTTGAGAACCATAACCATAAGACTCAGAGTCACCTGCAAGCACCATCTCTTTACCATCATACACTAGCTTCTTAGGGCTGAAGCTTCGTTTATTTGCTAGACGACACTCCCATTCTCTTCCTCCGCAGCATTTACCTTATTCTTGGAGCCAAGAAGGCATCCAACTTTACGCATAGGAGCAGGGGAGACCTTCAACATCACATGCTCATGTGGAAGACTGAGTTCCGGTGAAAATGGAAGCTCCAAAACCAAAATTCTCATCATAGAACAATCATCTCTAGCTCTCTTACTCATGGAGGTAACCTCTAAGAATGCAGGACGTCACAACAGTCAGATCAATAATCTGTGGTGGAGTCGGAAGAGGAGTCTGCACTGCCGAAACGAATGCAGATACCAAGATTCCTCAATTTATTGAGTTGTAGCGCCAGATCTAAAACCAACACTTCTGGCAGTGAAAAAGTGAAACTTGAATCCCCTTTATCGAAGGGATTGCTAGAGCATGAACCCCCAAAAACCCAACCGCCGCAAAACCCTAACCCAAGATCAGGATTTCTGCTCAAATTAGGGTTTCAAAATAGAGGTATGCAACGAAAAACCTTCACCATGAGCTCGGGTTCTCATTCCCACCCGCCACTTGCACTTTATCCAAATTTGGCAGCCCCAGACAACCTGATGTCGGATGCTCAAGGAGACCACACACCCTACAGAACCCAAACGTCTATGACATACTTAAAGGACAAGGTAGCTGGAATTCTCTTAGATCCGAACAAGTAAATCATGCATGAGAGCGTACACTTGTTTGATCGGCTCATTAACATGATGGATGACTTGGAATTTTTGCCCACTTACCGTCATAGTCGACGACTTGACTTAGCGTTGTTCGAACAAATGCGACAGTATCCTTGGCCAATAAAGCCCGCGGAAACCCTAGAATTTCAACCCAAACTAGAATAGTTTGGATCAAAACTCAAGCAGAGTCGCACAACCCAACGAAGACAACTACCACAAACATCGTCTTCTCATAGAACCATGCTCATCCTGAAACCACTTCCTTACACTCCTCCTGCTTTGTGAATTTCATCACAAACCATGACAAGACTCACCCCGGATTTCACCCTCAAACCAAGATAAGGCCCTGCAGGGATCACTTTAAGACTAACTCTGTCGATAAATTGATAAATCAATCTTAGGATGGACAACTAAAACCTGCAACGAACAAAAACACTTCTAAGTCCAGTTCTAATCTCAACACCTGGAGTCATCTGCTCCCCAAATTACAACCACTACCACAAATGAACAGAGGTAATCAGAACAGTCTAATACAATGATTTAGAAAAGAATCAAAATTAGACATATAAGGGATCAATAGATCCCATCTTGCGTAAGTAATGATGATGATGACTATGCCTCAACTCCGAGTACTCTTAACCCAATAAACTAATATGCAAACTGGGCGATTTAAAATGAAAGGCCCAAAAGAAAGTAAATTAAAAACGTTTGTTTAGAAACTAACGCAACCTTTCCTCAATTTTATGCCCATATCATTGTCGTCAATGATTTCTTGAGCAACGGCGTAGGCGAATGCATCATCGATGTACATGGAATTTTGTTCCATAAGATTGTGCATGCATAAGAAGTTTAGTGAGATTTCCTTATTCTCCAACATCAACGATGAGTCTGAGGCTTTCCCCAGATGATTCAGAGTTGATTCTTGGACATAGGTATAGTCGGAGACAATCTCGTGTGACGGTGTCACAGTATCGATGATAAACGGATCGCTTTGTGCCTGAACACATGCCCTCTTTCTAGGTACACTGTCCTTGGAACCGATTGGTCTCCCCCTCTTTCTATGAGGATCTGAAGTCGACGTCGGCCCTCCACTTGGAGGTGCCGAGCCTAGGCTGCCGATGACACCTAGGGCTACGGGTCCGAGATCGGCGGAGCGTGCTCGCGTGTGGCGAGGTATGTTGAGCCTTGCAGGTACATTAGCAGCGGGTATGGTTGATCTTGTCACTTTCGCAATATCAGTAAAGGAGTCGGGCATTGAATCCGCAACCTTTTGAAGTTCCAATATGCGTTGTATTTCATTCTCACACTGAGACGTTCGGGGATCATAATGAGACATAGTGGGAGAGAACCACGTCAATTCCTGACGTTCACTAGGGACGGATGCGGTCCCATCTCCCCATAACGGCGGGAATGATGTTTCATCAAAGTGACAATCTGCAAATCTTGCAGTAAACAGATCACCTGTCGTAGGCTCGATGTAACGAACAATTGTTGGTGCTTCATATCCAAAATAAATAGCTAATCGTCGTTGTGGACCCATCTTGGTACGTAGTGGAGGCGTGATAGGCACATATACGGCACAACCAAAAGTACGCAGATGCGAAATGTGAGGCTCGTAACCAGTTACCAACTGGTACGCACTACATGGTTGGCTATCTGTGGGTCGTATACGAATAAGCATAGATGCATGTAGTATTGCATATCCCTATGCCGATACCGGCAAATTAGTGGCCATGACAAGGGATCGAGCAACAAGCTGTAGTCTCTTAATGGCGGCTTCTGCAAGACCGTTCTGAGAATGAACGTGGGGCACAAGATGTTCAAATTCTATCCCAACTGACATGCAATAGTCATCAAAATACTTTGATGTAAACTCTCCAGCATTATGCAGTCTGATTGACTTAATCGGATTGTCCGGGTGGTGAGCCCGAAGCTTAATGATCTGAGCTAGGAGTTTAGCAAATGCAACATTCCTCGTGACCATGTTCTCAGTATATGAAATCCAGGTTCCCAATTTGACACCTAATGGTTGTAATGATTGCAGTGCCTAATAGGATTACAACCCTCAATTTGTCCAAGAGAGTTTTCGGGGGAAGCTAAGAAAGGACAAACCTCATAACTTAAGGTGTCCAAGTTCCAAAGGGATCACTCACTTCACCATCCATCAAGTTAGTTACTACAGCACAAAGTTGAAGTCAACAACGCGACGTGTGACCAACGCGTCGACGCATCAACCAGAACCATAAAATATCTAAATGATCTGCATTCTAGTGTTATAGGTCCACAGATATCACCTTGAATTCGTTGTAGGAACGGAATATTCTGTTTCTTATCAATAGCAAAAGATGGTCTTGCTTGAAGTTTTGCTAGTGAACAAGCTTTGTAAAACGAACGATGAGCATTGGACATCACTACATAGGCATGAGCAGCAGGAGGAGGCCGAACCTCTCCTTGGAGCCGAGAGGCTGCCGGCGGCGGCATTGAGGCCGAACCAAGGCCGAAACTCCTAGACACGGCATCGGCTCAGTTTTGTCCAGTTTTCTGGTTTCCTTTTTGCTTATGTGATCTGAAAAAAGGATGACCGTGGGAGCATTTCAAAATACGGATCATCAGATCACGATCCGGATGACCGAGTCTGTAATGCCAAAGCTTGTAAGCATCAGAATCACATAAGATAACACATGAGATTCATTGGCTCGAATGGTTGTGAAGTACATGCCATTTCGAACACGCTTACACTTCTCCACAATGCGAGTGCGCAGAGACTGAGTGGAGGTGATCAACAGATATTCAGTTCCATCTTCAACATAAGTGCTGAGGTGATAGTCGTCGTCACGCACATCCTTGAAAGCTAGGAGGGTTCTAGGCGCTTTAGGCGCATATAATGCGTCAACTACTCTGATTTCATTGCCATTTGGCAATAAGAATTGAGCAACTCTGCGACCTTTCACAATAAGTCCCGATCCTGTCATCGTAGACAATGACGATCCACATGGCGTATATTCCGAAAACAATTGCCGATTCCTCAGAGTCGTGTGAGTGGTTGCACAATCCAACAGACACTCGATCTCGCCTTGAGACATCTCTTCAATTGAAGCTTGATCGAAAGAAACTTGACTTTGGGGGACGCTTGTTTTCTTCGACTTTTCTTGATTTCTTCTAAGCAACGAAGAAGGCATGGAAGAGCGTTTGCTAGGTTTGCGAGCAATCTTGGACCTTCGGGGGATGCGTGCAAAGGATAGCACGCAAGGGAGGGGCTGCCGAGCGGGGAGGGCTGCTGCCGAGTGGAGGCTGCAGCCGAGTGGAGGCTGCAGCCGAGCAGGGACTGCCGAGCGGTCGTAGGGAGCGGCGCGGCGGGGGGTGGGGGGCAGGCCGGCAGCGTAGGTACTGCTGAGAAGAAGTCGACGGCGCCGGAAGGGAGGACGGCGGCCGGCGACGGTAGGTTTTAGGGTTTCGAAAAAAAAAAAACTTTTTTTTTTTTTTCGGAATCAGGGTTTTAGGGATATTAGACGGGAGGCTAGAGCAATGTGCTGATAACGTGTTCTAGGATAAAAGAATGATAAGAAAAATGTGTCTTTATTGATTGATAAGGAGGCATTTATATAGGTATTACATCAAGTATCCCTGGAAATCAGGCATTCCCTATCTAATAAAAAATCTAGACTACTAGCCTTATTAAAACAAGACACATCACGGAAGTTATGGAATTAACCTTCCTTGAACAAATAGAAATTTGAGATCGAGATTGATTTTTAGTTCAAAGGGACTACTGAAATGAATTTAACCCAAAGAAAAAATAAACGACATCGAGTAGGTGGTTTACGTGGCACGATTTTGGCGCAAAAGGGCCAACTGTGTCAGATTTAGGCGAGTCGTTTAACCAAAAACTTTTTGTTGAAGTTTGCATACAGAAACCCTGCCTGAACAAAAATGGCGAGCTCTCTCCGGCACCAGATGGTTCTCGTCGGAATCTCAGGCGTTGGTGGAGACCAAGATTCGCGATATCGGCATCATCTCCGGAATCCCCTAACAGCATCTCAAACGAAGGGTACGCTCTTTTTGATTGCATATTGAACTTAGGATATGAATAATTATTTTTGTAGGTTAAGAATTTTGATTTTATATAAACTTGGTTTTTGTTAAGAGTAATTTAATTTTAAGTATTTCAATTTGGGCTTCCCCAGGCCCAGGTCGTAATATATTCTCCTGCTCGAACAGCATCACCGCAAGGTTCTGGTAAAGTTGGAAAATGGAAAATTAATTTCCTTTCTACGCAGAAGTACGTATGCTTTTTTCTGTAGGAAAATTTGGATGATGGATCAGGTTCTGTCATAGATTTTACAGTATCAGTTAACAATAGCCCCAATTTGTCGTATCCCATTTTGTCATTTGCTCTAATGCAACTATATCTGCTATGTTAGTGTTCGAGTACTTCTTATGATAGGAGTATGATTATGCATCGACCTTCAAGAGCTGCATTTGCCAATTTACAATTTCAGTTCTGTTAAATTGCATATGCTAATACATACGATTTCTTTGTTGACATTTTGACAGATGGGAGAATCCATTGATGGGTTGGACATCGACAGGTGATCCCTATGCCAATGTGGGTGATGCAGGACTGAGTTTCGAAAGTGAAGAAGCAGCAGGGAATTTGCTGAGAAACATGGCTGGGATTATACGGTGCGTGCCTACTCGAGTTCTAATCTTTCTGCGGCTATAGACTCTATCCGGTTTTGTGTTCCTATAAGTTTCTTTCCAGTTTGGTTGTGAGATGATGTTGAACATATAGTTTTATATCATTCTACAATATTAGTTGGTGTTCGAATAGTTTTTGTTGAATACATTGCTTAGGGATTTAATTTCCAGCTGCTGTGCAGGTCAGGAAGCGTCACACACCACTTCTACGGGTACAAAATTCTCTTCTTCACAAAGTTGATGCATTTTGAAGATGAAATCGTGGATTTTCCTCTTAAGCTTCTGTAGGGGAGTATGTATGATTTGTGATTTGTTATACATGTCCTTCTGTATTAACTTCAAATACTCTGATGATGTGCAGGCCAGGACCTATGCAGACAAGTTCAAGTGGAAGGGGCTACCAAAGGGCTAGGAGAAGTGATATGTGTACTTTTTAGATCCCAAAGCTCCGAGGCCTGTGAGTGCCTTAGCTTAATTTCTTATTTCAATCTGGTTTTCCTACACTGTTTATTTCATGGTCATGTTGTTTTCTATGTTTATCCGAAAATAACAATGTGATGAACAAGTTTTCACCAAGTGCAATAACACACATTCAAAACATGATCTAGATTTTACATAAAAAGCCTGATTACTATATATATTTCCTCTATATATATGACTAGTACATATATACTCCTCGTCATCTACTAAGCTACAATACCTACACTACACTTAGTTACAAGAAGCAATTTCATTAGAACTGGACTGGGAAGCATCTGTTGTGGGTGTGGAACCTCCAAGTGAAGAGGTAGTCCTTGGCCTCGCAGGCCAATTTTTTCACATCACAGAAAGCATTGACAGCATGCTTGTCCATCTCATTTCCCCACTCAATCCTCACCCAGCATGAAAACCTATTTGATGCAGTTGGCACCCTTGTATTCGAAAGCTGCAGTGCAACCTCCCCGCTGATCCTTTTGCACGGGGTGGCCACCATTGAATCGAGCCAGGAACACTCTGGCTGACCCACGATCTCCTTGTAAGCTGCATTCGCCATCCTCACCTTGTTGTGTGAATCCGAAATGATGGCCGGTAGCGCCTCAGACTCCACCTTTTCCTCCACATCCTCTGATTTCTTGCGAGCATTGCATCTTGTAAAAAATGTTTGGTTTTACATTAGTGTTTTTAATCCAAGCGATGGGAATGCCTTGTTTGTTGATTTTTTGTTTTTTTGGAAGTGGTCAAGGTATAGTGTTCCCTTCCTCTTGTATCTTTTTAACTTGTCAATAAATTTTCGACTAAGGGCGATGAGTTAGCTCTTAAGTTGTTTACCCGAAAGAAAAAAGAAAAAAAAAAAGTTCACAGTTGAGAAGTGAGCCATGGTTCAATTCCAAAGAATTCACTTGAGCAAAGACCACATAGGCAAACGATCTCAACCATGCCCGCGCCACCCCCAATCACCCATAGCCGAACTGTTGGTAATATCTTGGTGGTAATAGTTTAATCACCAAAACCATGACTTATGAAAATACTCTTTTGCATATGCTAGGAGTTGTAGTATGAAACTGTTATGCTTTTCACTACAAAGGCCTGAAATTCTCACTTGTGTTTTACCCTCCTCCTTCATCCGGGCTTGGGACCGGCTGTGTCTAAATACACACAGGCGGAGTTGCCTTAAGTTTCATTTCTCATAATCTTAGCATGAGACGTATGGCATGCCAACATGAAAACCATCAAATCTTGGTTCAGCTTTTCATAAATACTAAAAACCATCAACATACCCTGCTGTCACCTTATTGAGCAAAGCTAATGCAAAAAAAATTAATCTGAAACATAGTGGGGTAAACTAGAGCCCAATCACACTTCATTTCCTCTACCTCTGGCTTTCATAATAATATTCTTGAGAATCGCAATTGAGCACAGCAGCCAAAATATAATCAAATTGACGGAAATGCCATTTCCACCTATGGTTAAGTGCAAGTCGCTTATTTTGCTAGAGGCCAACATTTTGAAGCGATTCACGAGTCGCCAAGTTTCCTCGGGCTAAACTTATACTTTAAAGCTAGAGTTTCCCACCTTTAGGCTAAGCGAAGGTTACATCATGCATGAGCTTTGTGTTTATGCATTTGGTTGAATTGCACGTATAAGCCGATCCACTCTACGTACTAATTTGGTTCAATTTTGGCGATCCCTTGCATCTGAACTTATCATTATATCATAAAAAAAAGCTCTCATAGGAGCCCGCTCCTTCAAAACAGAGTGATGGGTGTGAAGCTATCCCACAATGGCACAGTATGATCCACTCATCCGAGCCATCTATTGATTAGGTTCTGAAGGATTATAGAACACCCTAGTCACTCGATTGTGATCGAAAAAAAAGGCAGAAATGATCAAACTGGTAAAAGATTATCAATTTTGTTTTTTTTTTTTTTTTTTCTGGAAATTTGCTTGTTGAGAGATGGTTGGGATCATTGGACCACATCAAGGGGTTAACCTCCAAGTTGTACAATGGTTTCTTAGAAAGACAGGGCTCTTAAACCATATGGAAAATTGTACATCAACGGAAGTGAGGGTAAAGAGATGAAAGGAAGATACATACCAGAGGGCACAAATAGACTTCCGCGAAAGCAGCTAGAGTGGTTGGTTATCTTAATTCATCTATCCTGCAACCATGAGAAATGAAGAAATGAAAGCAAAAACATGGGAAACAAGGGTACGTACACATAACTTGTTTACACGTTTTAATGAAAAAAATCAACACCACAACATATATAAGCAAGCAATTATGCATGCATCCACCAAGAAACAACAACCATTTGGCCACTAACTATTGGTAAAAATCATTTCCCACACCAAATGGCAGGATCACCAACCATAGTCACACGGAAACTATTTCATTCTCATCAACATATCGAACAAAAAGTGTTCGACTGTTATTACTCTTAAGAGCTTCTAAACTACAAACCAAGGCTTTCCATTCGAATTTCAATAAATGGGCGTTCCTTTCTCACATGCTCGTGATATATCTAAAATATACCAAAATAAATAGACTAGAAAAGATAAACATGCAACAAACTCGTCAATAGGGTCAGGTCCATGCATAAAGGTAGTGAAAGTCCAACTGGGGAAGTAGGATTCTGACGCATCAAACGATGGATAGTTGCCCTAGTCCTTGGTAAATGACATCAAACATTAGGGCAACATAACCATGTAACCTTGATACTCAACCCAGGTAACATGCATAGACTTGGGACAAATGCATTCCTCGAATGCAAAGGTACGATGATATTTACCATTGACTATAAACTAACAGAGAAGCATTGGAAGGCTGTTAAAATTAATTTCTTATAATTAAAAAGAGTAATGCATGTTTATACAAGAAGTTGAGATTCCAAAATTTGTTATGTGCAGGAAATCAATTGATTTACAGTTTCTAAAGAGAAGAAACTCATCTGCAACAGAGAAATTCTACAAGAATGCACAAGGGTCATGGGTCAGTCAGTATATCTGAAAATTAGGCAAAACTCTGTGTCATAATGTCACCGCAGCCACATTATCCAGTCTTTCATGTCAACACTGATTTGTAACCTGAAAGAAGATCAAACTTCAGTCAATTCCCACAATGTTGATTTGTACGTGTTGCAGGAAAATGGATCATGACTGCAAAATTCTTCAAAAGAATATTAAATTGCAACATAAAGAAATCCAAACTGAAACAATTAAAAAATGCATTCAAATATAAAAAGAACCCAATTTTCTGGCTGCTACAACCCCTAAACCCCCACCCCCCCAAAAAAAAAAACACACACACACACAAAGGATACATCATCCAGGAAATGGTATGAGTTTTGTGATTCTGCATCCTAGTAAAGGCTAAAACCCCCAAATTCCGGCTTTATTTGAACAGTTTTGTGATTGAGAAACATACAATTGATGCTAATTGCAGCCGAAGCACTCTGATGTGACTCATCCATTGTTATTTACAGCATCCCAAGTATCAAACAGCATGTGAACGGCAGGCTGTTCTCTATCATGAAAGAACAATTCCAGCTCTTCTAAGCACATCAAAGTGGCAACTGCATTGACAAGATTGTATCACTTTTAGAAAACACATCTACAATTTCTGACAGCAGCATCTTTTAGGCCAAAAGGATTAAACAAATATATATTGCATGGAATGCAGGCTGCCAAAAGGATGAACTTTTAAAGTGAGGTGCCTACAGGCCTTAAAAGGCTGATGCAGTCGGACCTTAAAAAATATTTCATTTAGAGGCCAACTGCCTGAAAACTAAAATTAATGCAACACCTGATGGATGCCAATAGCCGCAATGAATTATAAGGAATTAACTATTAGGAAACATAGAACCAGACCTCTGCAGATATACTGGCCCCGACAGCCACATATAACTTCAAAATGGCCTGCCAAAACATTGAACGATAAGAGCCTGAACAATCCAGCTGAAAACATTCATTTGAGGAAGAACTGTGTACATTCTCATGTGGGCGACTCAAATTCCTAATTCAATGATCCACGGCACCTGACAAAAAGGCATCATTATTAGTAAGTTAAAGATAGGTATCCTGTATTTTTTTCAAAAAAAGCCAAACTTGGTGAGAAACGGTACAATATGAAAAAGAGTGACCACAAGACCATGCAGTTACCTTTTTGAACCACAATTGCATGGAATCTTTTTCTCCTCTAACGGAAACTTATAATTGTAAGTTATTTCTTCACCAACAGCTATATGTCGTTTTGCATAAATGAAAATCTTTTTCTCACCCTCAACACTTATAACCTTGGTGTAACAGTTAGGCTGCAAAACAATCAATGTATATCAAGTCTAAACACATACAACTAAATTTGAAGCAGCAAACTGTATAATTATTGATAAAGTAGCTACCTCACAAGAATGGTTTATGAACCTAGCAATTCCTCCACGTTTTGTAGCATCAACCTGCAAGTTTCAGAATAAAATACTTATTGATAGGCAATATAGTCTACATGGTACAATTGTGCACAACTAGCTTTGAGAATGGAAGGTCAAGAATGGCTTCTTGACTGCGCCTCGCATACAGCATAGTAACGAAGAGAAATAACATAGAGCATATGCTACTTTACAATAATTATAAACAAGTGAACAAAGATTTTGTTTTAATATTAGACTAGCTTAACACCAGAGTGCTAATCTTGACTTTAGTAAAGAGAAGAAATATTATAGTATATATGCTGCTTTAAACTCAAACATGCAAAAGGGAGGTATTAAGTAAACTTTTTAACTAAATTAGGGTCAGTGAGCAAATTTTCACAATGATTAAGCAGTCAGCAGGTACAACATAATTATACTGATAAAATATTCCAGGCATATAAATTAACTCACCACATAACCATCATCAATTCTAAACAAATAACTGCTGCCGATTCCCATCTTCTCGTAATGACGCTCGCGTATATCAGATATCTATTCAGAAAGCAATATTGAGCATGCCAAGAGAGAAAGAAAACGCACAAATATGTAAGTCATGCAGCGCCAAGAAAGCTATACCTGGGGACGAATCAATTCTCCAACATATTCAATAACAAAATCTTCTGCCTCAATTGGCTCCAAGGCAATAAGACCCCAATCATGTATCTTGCTCCGCTGGAAACGTAAAAGCTTTTTCCTTGCCTAGCATGGAACATCACGTCAATATACTGTTTAAAGGGCCACTAAACCTAATTTTTCATGAAATTGTAGTTCACCTTTAATTGAGTGGTTTTCAAAAGGTCAGCACCATCAGCAGCAGCGAGAAGACTGCGCATCTTCACCCTATTTGTTCTTGCAGAAAGACCCTTTCCATTTGACAAGTGTGATGTATTAGTTTCAGAAGTCGGATGCTGGGCATTAACATATTTGATTCCTCTAACACGAGCTCTTTCAGCAGGACTAGCGTTTAGTGACCATCGATGCCATTCCCAGCCGTTAATTGAAGCACGGGCACATCCATCAGATTTAGGGCAAGGATTTGATGTCTTTGACTTACTGGACCGGGCCTTTCTTACAGCCGCCGGGATATTTGCTGCTTGCTTGAGAACATCATTGGCTACTTTCAAGACCTTTTTGGGATGTGGCAATTGTGAGCTGCCAACTGGACGCTCTCTTTTCAGCTTTGACACCTTAGTTACTGCAAACAGAACCAGGAATACAGAAGGAGAAGAGAAGGAAAATGTCAAATCACATTATCACCATGTACAAAAAAAAATATAATTAAAAAAAATATGAGAACAGGAAACATACAAGGCTCTCTTTTAAGCTGACCATCTTGACCATGGCTATTTAAAACTTTCTCAATGTCATTGTGTTCCCGAACATGAGCTGAGACCATCCTTTTACTAGGTTTAGGAGTGCACTCCATGGGTTCAACACCTGGATGGAACAGTCAACATCTCTTTAATCAATAATTTCAATTAAGTGATAAAGTCAGTGCACAGGTAGAGCATACAAGGGATCATAGACAAGAACAGAAAATAAAAGATAAAAACATAAGAAACTATCCCCTAACTCATTGAAGTCCATAACCATATTATATTATGCAAAACTAAAATAAATGTTGACAACTGGCCTACCCTTAACTGCCTGAGAAACCTTCAATCGTTTCCGACTACTAGCAGATAATTCTGCCAACATATCAGCGGACAAACACCTCTTATCCATGGGTTGCAAGGTTACGGCACTAACAGATAATTCAGTTTGAGATCCCCTAATAGAGCTGATACCATCAATAACATCGTCAACGGGCTCACAACCTGCACAAAACAGGCCAAATACCCTGTTAACATATTAATTTCATTCTGAGTAATAAACCCTGTGCGCAAGCAAAGAAGATTCAAGCAAAATACAAAACCTAAATGAAATGTATGTGCTTAAACGGCTATAATTACAAAAGCTAAATGAAATCTTTGTCAATTCATGTGAAATTCTATAGCCATAAAGCATAAACATAGAGATGGTGAAGATACATACTTTGTTCATGAGAACCCTTCAATGGCATCCGACTACTAGTATTCTCAGTTGTTGCCTTATCAGTTGATATAATTCTTTTAGCATTGACTTTTACAGATATGACATCAACATATGATTCGGTTTGTGATTTTCTTATACCTCTTTTTCTAGGAATCACAGTATCATTCTCCGGCGCATCTCTAGCAACATGTAGCTGCTTTGACTTTTCCAGTGTTTCACTCTTTAACCCAGCATTAACTAGACTTCCAAGTCCAGATGAATTAGACTTTTTCCGCAACAACCTCTTGCGCTGATATGTATATTCATCCATCACTGGAGGTACTTCTGCAGTGACAGAACTGAGATGATTCTTTAATTCTTCTGTATTAGAGTTGCATGCTTTTCCCTAAAAAAATAGAATAACAATAATAGTTAATATCACCAGCAGTAGACAGGTAATTTAGAATGCTAAATAGAGAACAACATGCAGAAAGAAGGAGAACAATACCTCACGACGGATATGGTTCTTCCTTGAAGTTCGCCATGATGCAAGAAACTTATTAAGAGCCGAATCAATGAATGATGATTTCAACTCTCTATTAATATCATCATGGAGTTTCTTCCGGAACATTACTGTAGCAACATATGCTCCAATCTTAGGAATACATTCTTCTGACCTTGAAGGTCGAAATTTGCAAATAGGTGATTGTCCAAGAGTTTTAACATTGGCTATGAGTCCAGGGGGTGATGGTTCATTTACTTCTTGGTCCACATCACGATCGTCAACATGTGAGCAGATTTCCTTAAAAGCAGTTGCCAGAAAATTTGACATACGATTTTCAGGGAAAGAATTATGGGAAGGTTTTTCTACTTGCGGAGTTGGGGTATTCTCAGACAGAATCATTTCTGCAGATGTGTTATCTGAAGTCCTCAATTTGTCACATAGGTCAAAAGAACCACCTGCGCTACTCGGGGAATTGTCAACATTGTCCTGCAAAAACAAAATGTTACTCCAACGTAACGTGTAACTAATTGCTTTTCTATATGAAGACAATGACCAAGTGCCTGCTCTCACTTAAATGTTGCAGTAAAACAGGAGCCAGGAGAGAGAAGAAAAAAAAACAAAGTACATGTCTCAGGATTACCTTTATTGCATTCTCTTCTGCGGACAAATTAATTATTTTACCCAATTCCTCATCAACAAAGGATCCAACATACTCAGTCAAGGAACTCTTTGCAGACAAATGGAGTTCATTTTCAATATGCTCTACAATGTATTTCATGTCTTCGTATGAGGGACCTATCTGTTTAGTTGGCTTTTCCACCATTCGAACTGATGAGGAGATCAATGACGGCAGAGCACGACACCCTAAGTCAGCTCCCACCAGTTCAAAACCAGGGGGACGATCATCATCATAATCATTACATATCTGCATGATACAATGGAACATTTAAAAAAAGTAAGTTTGACAGCAACATGAGAAACTAAAACATGCTGATAACTTACAGTTTCATGAGGTATGTCTGTGATCTTCTCCACCCTGTCACCACATCTATCAGGAGGTCTGCAGAACATTGGAGAGCCAGTCCATAGTTTCCTTCTCCTCCAAGCAGATGAATATTCTGCCACTGAATCATAGAAGACAGCATTCCACATGACTTCCATGCAACAATTGAAGAGCATTCCGCAAACAACTGCATAAGAATCCCGATAGTTCTGAATGCTTCCAACAGATTTAGTGCTTGGTGAAGGCTCAGCTGAATCTTGGATACATGTCCTTACAGAAATACTGTCCAACGCTCCAGCATCACATAAAAGAGCTGGGTTCTCACCATCAATTT
Source organism: Potentilla sterilis (assembly GCA_963682095.1). Lineage (NCBI taxonomy): Eukaryota > Viridiplantae > Streptophyta > Magnoliopsida > Rosales > Rosaceae > Potentilla > Potentilla sterilis. Next base: position 23,445,443 of record OY821760.1, read on the forward strand.
CAGACTAGTCAAACAAAAAAAAAACATTATTGTACGATGCCAAAAAGCTGTTTTTACTTGTTTTGGCGAGTCAAGCACTTTCTGACAATCAAAACAGCATCTTGTAGCATTTGGTATAACAAAAAAAAAAACAATAAAAGAAGAAGAAGATGAACTGAATCAACAAAACAGAATAAAAAATTAAGAGCATTTTAGGTCAAAGAAGCGTATGAAAGTGAAGTGCTAAAGCACTTTAAGATAATCAGAAGTGCTTTTGATAGCATTTGGCAGCAATAACTAGCAAGTACATTTGGAATTGTGGAATCAGTTCAGTGCATTTGGGAAGACATGCTTCCAAATAATTTATGTGAAGCATTTAAAATGAACTTTTACGGACGATAACAGAAGTGACCAATAAAAGCACTCCCAAATAGTCCCTTAGTGCCTTTGCAGTATGTAATTAGTACTTTCAGGAGAAGTGTTTCTAGATGAGTTTGCAAGAAGCAGTAAAGTTCCATATCAAATCTTTGCAGGCAACTAAACAAAAGTGTTACAGGCAAAAAAAAAAAGGAGAACAATACCAACACCACCACCCTATAGAGCTACTACTAAACAGGATTCAAAACTCACTGTTTTTGCAGCCAGAGAGCAGGTCTTCATATTCTGGTTAAATCTCTGAGCTTTCTTTGTGGTAACGAACTCAACAATAACACTGCTGATTATCTCATCTAAAACAACTCTACGAGCTGATTTCAAAATTCCATAGTGCAGTTGGGAAGAAACTCCCTCCGCAACTTCAGATATAATGCTTCCGGACGAGCCAGATTGATTACATTCAGCATCCAATTTGGTGATGGTTTCAGGTCCATCAAGTTTCCATGAACTAACAATAGATGACAGTGTGAAGGGTTTACACTTGTTCTTGATGTGATAAATCTACAAAAGAAAATCAATAGGAGGATCAGAAGTCTAAGAAAACTGCAATATAAAACAGGAAATCCTTGGATAAAAAAAATATTGAGGATCTAGCCAGTCAACAAGAATCACCATGCTTTTAGTAACACATAAACTTCAATTCCATATGCAACCTTCAAAAGCATAGGAATCAAGGGGGCCCAAAATCTATTCCAAAAAACACACGAGAAAAAGCAGTCAAGAGATAGTGCGAGAGGCAGTGCACCCCTGCTCCAAAGCCACTTTTCAATAAAGACGAAATGTACACAATAATGAAAGAAAATAAATACTAAACATTTGAACTCTAGCAGGCATCAGAATATTGTTCACTGATGACCCACATATATCATAGTTCCTTCTATCTTATTGAATAAACAAGCTTGACATGGCTTTTTTGCATATAATACATGGATTTGCAGATACTGATGACTAAGATGCGACATTGTGGTTAAATTTAATGCACTCAATTCCTGATAAAAGCTGACATGTCAAAATTAACGGCTGTATGATTGGGAATAACTATGATCATGGTGATATAGGAGTATTTAGTTTATAATTGAGTGCACAATTCCTGAAGAATGTAATATGAAGCAAATAAGATACCAATAGGATTGTTTCTAAAAATTCCCATAGCTTCTGTAATCAAATTGCACTAAATACATCCAACAAACACATAATATCTCATATCTCACCATCAATGAATCCCGAAGATATCCATATTGACGCCAAGAATTTAATTCGAAAAGAGAATATGGGCCATTTCTCTTCCCTTCCTCATCCTCATACAACCAGCAAGACTCTTTACTTGACTAGAATATTCATCAACATACGGATACAGAAACAAAGGACAAAATAGAATTAGTAAGACAGGTACCTGAATTCTTAAAATTGATACAAAACATATAGAGTATTTTACAAGTCTGGACGGAAGCTCAAGTAGACAAGTATACATACCAGTGACTGATATGAAGTAACTTGGTTATGCGCTTTGGAGTTCAAAGTCAGCTTATCAGCCTGTGAAGTGGAGTCATACTGTAAATTAGGATAACTAGTAGCAACCGGTGTAGGTATACTACATGTAGCCGAAACCCCATTGCAAGTTTTATGAGCATTTGTAGGCGTGCTTGAGCTCGAGATGCTTCCAAGACTCAGATATGCAAACCCTGTAGCAACATGATCCGGGAACTGCTTGAAATACTTCAACGGTACTGGGTTTATTAATGTCCCATTTACCACGGGATATACAGGAAGCTGTTCTGGCAAAAAACCGGTAGATAAACCTTCAAATAACTGCTGCTGAATATACGGACCACACATTTGTCCTTGTTCATTAATATACATCCATCCACTCACAAAAGTAGGAGGAGGCATATACCCCGAGTAACTCTTGCCCTGGTACGAGTTCCCCCCAGAGTTACAGACCTGTTGAATATCACTAGATTTGCCATTCGACTGGCAGCTCATCTCCATTTTAGCGTTTGATCCAACTTTGTCATCGAAATAGCAGCAACACAATGGGAAGAATTAAACCACGATTCTCGCACCTGATTGTAAAGGTAATAGCAATAAGCAAATCAAGTGCTATATGCATACACAATAGCAATCTAAACAAGGCCAACTGAACCCTAAGCACTGAATTCAACACGAAATTAATACCTTGAGCAACTTCAAACTAACTGATGAAGAGCACAAGAAGCTTCAGCTAGAATAATAATTCTAGTTCAGTTAAGAAATCTTATTAACACATAATTCTCTAGTCACTAAAATCTATATCAATTCGAATCGCAATAGAAATTCAATAAAACCTAAAGGTCCAGCTGGCAATGCCCGATTGGCATAACGAGATTGGAATCCAATCGAATTGCTAGAACTATTTCATGATCGAATTTCGCGGTGGGGTTAGAATCAGACAAACAAATAGAGATAAATACGAAAGAGTGATTCTTATTGCGTTGAAGTTAGGATTTACTTGAGATTGTTTTAGACTTTAGGCGCCGAAGATCGCCGCCAGGCGCAGGGAGGACGGAGACGACAAGGGAGGCGCAGAGAAAGAAAGATGCCGTCGTCGCGGGGTTAGGGATTTTAGGATTAAAAGGGGAGTGCCCGTATGCTTTTCCGTGCTAATACTAACGAGTCCATAATCGATTTCCTATTTTCTTTATTTTATGGGAGTTTTCATTCATATCTCAAAAAAATTACTACTTTGTCAAGCTTTATTATATTTTTAAAAATATTTTATAAAATATTTTTTAAAAAGAGAAAATAGAGAATATATTCTTATATTCATTCTATTTTTAATCTATTTAATTTTTTTCTAATTTGATCTTGAGAATGAACAAAGATAACGTCTTCTAATTAAGGCTAAAATTCAATGAAAAACTCAAAACTAATTGTATAGGTTTTCAATGAATTAGCACACCCATAATATTTGAGCAAATTCACAAGCTAACAAAGTAAAGTGACAAACTACGTAATCAACCCAAAAACCCAGATTTCCTCAACAAAGAAGAAAAAATAAAATAAAGACTCATATGATAATTTTTGTCTATTGAAAATAGATCAAGAGAAAAAATTGATATTTCGAATCATTAGAGCAATAGATTTGCCTGATTTGGGATGAATTTTCAAAGTAAAATATAATTAATAAATGTTCAAAAATTGAAGCATGTTTAATTACCAATTTTGGAGGTGTGAACTGAATATTTTTTAAAGAAATTCTTTTTTTAATTGATTTAATCAGATTTTGGGTATTTTGGGAAAATTAGGGAGATGTAAATAACATTTTACTTTCTTGTAAAAAGTAAATTAGATGTCCATTAAACAAGGAGATCTAAGGCCATTTTTTTAGATATGAATAGAAACTCCCTTATTTTATTCTTTGTCTATATAAAGCTTTTGTCTAATTAGGTTATTCTCTTGTCATTAGTTTTTAGCACCTTCAATTATGTGTGTCTATATTATGTTTTTTCATAGTTATAGACTCACTTTCATTATGAGCGGTAATTTCAAATATAAGAGGTGGTCCTATGTATCATGTTGGTGTTTTACACCACAAAATTTTGTATTATCACGATAAGAAATGTTGTCTCCCGATAAGAAATCCTAAGAAGTATAGAATGACCTATTTTTTCTAAATCTCTATTTCACATTAGGGTTTTCGATTTATCAAATGGCATCCACCGCCAAATGGATTTGTTAAATTTAATTTTGATGGTTCAGTTGATTTTGTTTCTCAAGCCGCTGCTGGATTTGCGATCAGAGATTATCAAGGGTTTCAAATTGTGGCTTCCACTAAGCATATTGGTCATTCGAATGTAATTCTTGCTCGAGCTTATGCTCTAAAGGCAAGTATAATGGTTGTAATACAAACATTTGAAAGTAGAAGGAGATTCGAAAATTCTGCTTAAACGCATTAACTATGTTTGTTCTATACCTTAAAATATTGTAAGAAGAACATCCTTTTTTTTTTTGCTTTTTCTTTTTTGAAAGTAGGGCGTTAAGCGCTAAAATAGATGTCATCTAAGAAAATACATGGGGGATGCAAACACATCAATAGAAAACGATAAAATAGCAAGATATGCACAAGCGCATCTAATTAAAACATAACAAGATGCACAAACGCATCGAGAATGAAATGTCACTATGTAGTTAGACGTAGTTAGACGTAGTTAGACGTCGTTGCACTGCATATATTACAAAAGCAGTGTAAGTGTAGTAGGCATCGTAACCATCACCACAACCATAACCAGAAAGACGGCCACCAAGGAGTGTAAAAAGTAGGAGTGCAACATGAACATGGAATGCCCTCGACGAAGGCTACGTAAAAATAGAACCATGCGAAATTGTTTGGGCCTAAATTACATTTATCCAGGGCTTTGGGCTGAGGCCCGTGAGGTTACCCATTGGCGGGTAATCTGATTTCATTTAAATCAGTTTCTGTCTGGGGAAAGCTTTGGAGTCCTTCTTCAAGTCTGACTTGGAGTTGATTTAACAAATACAATCATATTCGATATCAGAATCCATATGCTTGTTACATACGTATTTGGGGTTTTGAGATCACTATATAAAGAACTCTAGGACAACGTAAAAAGGGTTCAACACCATACAACTACAAGCTTTTGCCCTGTAAATCTTGCAAGCCTCTCCGGAGCACTCTCTCTTGCGAACAGCCTTCCACCAACTGCAATCGACACTCTTCCAACCTAGCCGCAAACCTACGCCCACCACATCTGGTCGCCGTAAACCTGCCGTTGTTGTCGAAAGTGACTTGTGTTCGTGTCGGAGCGTCGCTGAGACAAATCGAGTCCAGTCGTCACACCTTGTGACAAATCTAGTCGTTACCCCGGTAACAGTCTTTCCCAATCTGCTAAAAGGTTGGACGAACGCCATCCGCGGTCTTGATATATAGCTCTGCTTTGCATCCCAGGATCGAAGTAAGATATCTCAATCTACCGAAAGGTTGAGGAAAAATCCTAGTAATTGTTTACTTAGGTCTTGTTCGAGCCCTTACGCCGGTTTGTCAACGCCCGCGTACAGTCGCTTGATCGAGAAGTCAGGTAGCAGGGAGCAGACGAACACGTTCGCCAGAGTCATCCGCTCGCCAAGGGTGATCCGCTCGCCAGAGGTCGTCCGCACCAAGGTTGTACCTAACCCAAAGGTACTGGCACGCTCACGCACAACGCACCAGGACTGAAACCTACGTCCGCCACCCCCACGTGTTGATAGTTCGACAGGTGTCAAAACCGACGCGAACAGAAATTACCAAACAAAAACATTTTCAATGTTACAAACCCTTGTGTAAGGCGCCACAAGAAACCAAGAAACGAGAACTATGGACTTCCAATCCGTAAAAGAATCAGAATCCAAATCAGGCCATACACTCCAAGATCTCATATCCGAGCCCACCAGTGAGTCGGCCTAAAGCTCAAAACCCACAAAAACCCAAGACGCCACACAAGTCCAAGTCCACAATGGGGAAGCCAAAGCTACTCTAGACACTCAATGTGGATCTGTCTTCAACCGTCGTCGACCTCCCATCTCCAATCCCTGCCATTGCACAACAGTCAACCTCCTCCGGCACCTCGACATCTGCCACCATCGGCACACCGACAATGACCGCCCCCTTTGCACCGATTGTTCGAGGTATGAGCGCTACAACCCCAAAGCCCTAAGTACCCACGCAGAACTACGACGACTCTCTTCACACTCTCCGGACCACCACCTTCTCCTCCCATTGGTGGAAAGTTCTTATTCGGAACCCGGATCCCATATACGGATCTGCCCCCAAAAACCCACATCCGAGGAGCACTATTCATGTCTTACTACTCACAATAAATATAGGATAAACCCGACCTCGGTTGAAACAAAAAAAAATTTAAAAAAATCCAGCCGTGGCCACTCAAGGCTGTTAAGTGCTTAAGTTTGATATGTGACAGCTCTCCTAATAGAGATTATAACTCTCAACCTGTACAAGAGTCACATTGAGACTCAATCACATCATGAAGATCCCTATATAAGACCACATGCCCTGCATCAAAGAAGAAAAAAAGGAGGACAGGAAACAACAAAGAGAAAAGGAGGCAGAGACTACCAACAACAGAAGCAGCGTGGAGAAGAAGAAGAAGAGAAAAGCAAAAGGAGGCAGAAGCAAGAAGAGAGGAAGAGAGCAACAGACGCACAAGGAGAATACAATAGCAAGGTAGAGTTCGTCCCTTAGGTGCGAATGAAGTCCTCTTTTCTCAATATGTGTAGGTTATGTTCATAATCCCTTGCGGATGGCTCTGGTTCTCTTTGTTGCTATGTTCTTGGTTACTTGTTACGGTTCTCTAGTTACTATGGTTCTCTAGTTACTTGGCTACTCAAATCCTTTGTGGATCGTTCCCGGTTACTGGTTACTGGTTACTAATGGCGTTGTTGCCTTTGAAATCTTGACGGTGCTCTGGATATTTTGGTTACTGGTTATTATGGCTCTGGTTCTTTGGTTACTGGTTTCTATGGCTCTGGATACCTTGGTTACTGGTTACTATGGCTCTGGATACTTTGGTTACTGGTTCTCTATGGTTCTATGGTCATCTTGGTTACCTATTACCCTGATTACGAACTACAAAGCTAAAAAAATAAAAATAAAAATCAAATACAAGGCCCTATACACAGTTCTCATACCACCAAAACCATAACCATTCATGCTAACCTTCAAAACCAATACATCCCCAAGTTCCATGTTCTTTTCTTAAACCACAACGGCCAAATAAGCCTAAACCTAAACTTCACGCCAATATCAATAATCAAATCGGGAAGAGAGTCTAGACAAGCACGAATTGCTACTGTCCTCGTTGGTACAGGTTTCTTAAACCATGAAGTCGTAGTCCAATTAACAAAAGTGGTCATGATTCCAGAATAACAAGGTACAAAGTGGAGAAAGAAGCTCACAGCTATTATGTTTCTGCAACAAAACCTCAAGCACGAGCCCCCCCCCCCCCCCCCCTCTCATCTCAAGTCAAATATGCTGCTGTAATATCCCCTCAAGCACGAGCATCTTCACGAAATCTCCACGAGTTCACCTCAAAGCAAAAATCCACAAAAGCCCAGTGTCAACAATGCTCACTGGATTCCAACTTTAAAATTCAGCAATCAAAGAAAGAAGAAAGGAGAAATGGTGGAATCCTCACCATATTTATATGCAGAAGTCCCAATTGCAGGCTCAAACCTTTTCGGACTAGAATGCAGTCGCCACCCATCCTCAATTCCGACTCCAATTCGACTTCTGTCTTCGAGTCCATCTCAGAGGCTCAATGTCCAAGTTCTTTTTTTTTCCTACGACATGATTATTGAGGAAATTGAAGTAAGCAGCAACGAGCCGAACTTCAAAGAATAAATGGCAGAATTGGAAAAAGTGGCATCTGTGAGTTCCTGGCTTCATGGACATCTATGAGTTGTGGGCTCCATAAAAGCTGGGCCACCGACGAACTTTTAAAGCAGAGATCAATAATCTTTTTCATGTTTGGACGAAAGTCGAGAAACATGTGACCTGAATCAGCTCGGAGACATGGGTATCCAAATCAAACATATGAAGTATGATTTCAAAATAAAATGACGCGAAATCTGAAAGAAAGATAAATGTGTCCAAATATAATGACACTAAAATCTACTCTTGGTACAAAATCAACAAAATCCAAACACCCAAAAGAATGAACTACAATGGTTTGATCCCTTCACAGGATATGTAGGTAATCTAGATTTAAATTTGGGTGCAACCACATGTTATACCGAATCCCTAGTTCTTTTAAAGCCAAATTCACTCAAATAGCTCACCAAATTTTTCAGTAGGTCATTTACTTACTGAAAACCTCATGCCATAAATTTGAACTACGAGTGGCTTGATCCCTCCTGGGGTACGTAGGCAACCTGTAAAACAAGTCAGGTGCAGCCGCGATCCTCCACAAACACACACTTCTCTGGGTGACTTTGTATATCGAATCAAAGGGTTTTCCTCTAAAACAGGGGATGTAATTAAGAGATCTATATTATCTTGAATGGCTCAAGCTGACATATCAAAACCTCTATTTTAGTCAATAAACTAAAGTGAGATTGTGTCAGGGCGAAATTATGTCTATTTACATTTTTTTCTCAACAACCTCAATGAGGGCGAGAGATAGGTAATGAGAGGGGAGAATGACTCATCGGAAGCCAAATTGCTCGACGAACTAAACCCTATATATGTAGTTCGTCGCCGCTAGAGGAGAGAGAGCAGAGCTCTCATGTTTTTTTTTACCACTTACAAACTTATTCTCTTTGTATTCATTCGAAATATTAGTAACATCCGTTTTTTTTTTTACGATATTGCTCGCAAACCTCTAATATTCTTCTCAAATAGTCATCTGCTTTCCTTGATCTCTCCCTTCTTAAGAAAGATGCAGCCATATATAGATCCATCATTAAAAAAAAAAAAAATTAAAAAAAATAATACCATGAATCCAATCCAACAGACAAACAAAAATGGATGCATAAAAACCCCACTATACCATTATGCTAAAGGTGGAAGCAGTTTTAACCATCTAAGTCACTTTCCTTCTCTATTTCTTACAGCTATTTAAATTTTTTATGCTATATATATATATATATATAAATATATATATATATATATATATATATATATATTTATATATATCGGATAGTATACTTCAATCAATTGTCCAACCAATGGTTATATATTTTTATTTTATTTTGAGGGAAATAGAATATATTCCACTTGGCAAATCGCCCATACCAGCCGTAGCTTACACTATCAACGGTTATGCAGAAGACAATTTTCCAATGCAATCAAAATACGCCTGGTCAAGCGGGAGATAAACTCCACAATCAAGACTCCTAAGACTCATACACCTTGAACAAAGAAAATACACATTCAACCCATTAGTATATCCGCCTAGAGACCTTTATGGTGTACATCAATATTGTATAAATTTTGTTGCCAATTTTGTATATCAATATTGTATCTGCCAATGGCTGTATTATGATTTGAGAGATAACAAAAAATTGTTGCCAATTTTGTTGTATAAATTATAATTTAATTTTTTTTTTATAAAATTTTAATTGTGGGTTAGTATTGGAATATTTGGTTATGTAGGGTGATCTAAGTATTTAGTAGTATTGGCGCCTTCTGTGGGAAAGCTTACATAAAAGTCACGTAGGCATCACCAAATGGCAGAAAGCTCAGAAGCGGGTCAGGAAAGAAATACAACGGATGGTCAGCGGGTTGCACCAGAGCAAGTGCTCATCTCCACCCCGGTCGCTATACTGGAGCAGCGTAGCGACCAGGAAAACCAGGACGACGGCAGCTATGGGAGGCCGAGCAGCACGCCAGGGGCATACAACGATAGCGCGCGTGGGAAAGGCCCGGCGGAAGGCGACCAACCAACGTACCGGGGCTTTTAGCTGACATTCTCGGACGATCCGAGCGACAAAGAGGAGAGTCTGCTCGGTGACAGCGACCGAGACACCACGTACAGCCCCGACCGGCACGATATGCCGGGGGACATACGGGCGATGAGGGCAGAAGTCGGTCGTCTGCGCGCGGAGAGAGACCGGGATAGAGCAAAATTCAATGCTCGGTATGAGGAAATGGAGACGATAAACGCTGCCCTGGTGGCTGCCCTGGAAAGAGGACAGCAGCGCAACGCCGCTATGGCAAGGGCAATTACACCCGCGCCAGGCCAACCTCAGCGCCTTGAGGCGGGACAGTCATCGGGAGGAAGGTCTAGCGACCGCAGGAGAGCGGAGTCCCCGGGCGGCGCAGTTTTGCCAATAAGCACGCCAATACCCCCGCAGTCGCACGCTTCATTCGAGGATGAAGTCGTCACCCCGACCGCACGGGCATTACAGGTACTCACCGACTCTATGTCGGATCTAAAGGCCCAAATGGAGGCCAACGAGAGAAGGGCGGCGCGCGATTCAAAGAACGCATGGGCCCCTTCTCGCACCGGGTTCTGGAATCCGGGAGGTCTGGTAACCAGAAATCCCTTTCGTACTCAGGATCCGGCTGCCCATACCAACATTTGGATAGCTTCCGGTCCTAAACGTACGCCAAGGGCTATTCCGATGCAGTGTGCTACAACATTTTCCAGGAAACTCTATCTGGAGAGGCGCTCAGCTGGTTCTATGAGCTCCCGGCAAACTCCATCGAGGCGTTTGAGCAACTGGCCGACCGGTTCGTAGGCCGCTTCATCCTCCGGGTCGAAGGAGCCCGGACATCAACCATCCTCTTCAACTGCAGACAGGCACCTGGCGAGGAGCTAAGGAAGTTTGTCAACCGCTGGCAAACGGCGACGGCCGGGGTTCGGAACCTCGACAAGGGTATCGCTGAGATGGCGTTCAAACAGGGGTTTCGGCCAGGAAAATTTTCCTACGCCGTACGGGTGGAACTCCCGCAGGGGTATGACGAGCTAATGGCGATGGCCATCAGGCATGCTCAAGCGGATCATGAAACGTATGGGCAACACCTGTTGAAGAGAAAGCGGGAGGAGCATCCCCCAGCCGGCCGAGAAAACAAGGCCAGCCAGCTGAGCGAGAACCGAGGCGCCCAACCAAGCAGACCCGACAGAAATTGGGGAAACCAACAGCAGCAGAAGCCCTATCATGACAAACCCCAGGGCGAGCATAAGCCGGCGCAGTACCAGTAAGAACGCCCCCTGGTGATCATGCCAGCAGAACGTCAAGAGGTCTTCACTCTAACCTCTTCATACGAGGACATCTTGCACGAAAACGGGAACATCATTCCCCCACCGCCGAGGAACAAGTACCCAAAGGGGAAACTTACCCAGGCGCGAACAGGCAAGTACTGCTCCTATCACGATGAAGCTACCCATCGGACGAACAGTTGCTTCGCCCTCAAGACAGCGGTGGAGGGTTTGATTAATAGCGGTCATCTTTAGCGGTATATAGGGGAAAGGAGAGTAGATCCCGACCGGGAGCAGGGCCAGGGCTGGTAAGCACGCCCGGACCCAGTGAAGGGTTAGGTGCTAAAAATTTCAAGCAGTTAGTTTGGCATATCAACGGTTCAACCAATGTAACATCATAAGATATGTATGCCAACTATTTTGAGAGAAATCCAAGGAACTCCACCGGTGCAAAATGTATATCCAAAGGGTATAATAAAAAAAAAACCGTTCCAGCAGATTTACAAAAAAGAGAGCAAAACAAAAATCTTAAGGAGCCGCGTCTCCCTCCTCAGCGGGCATCCCACCAGCTTCCCCAGATGGAGTCGCCGCATCCTCTCTAGCGGGTGCAGATGGTCGAAGCCCGCCTTCCCCTTCCGGCTGCTCCTCTTCTGCCAGCTGCCCATGGGTAACGTCATCGACCCCCGCCTTCGGCATTCGTGAGGTATCCAGGTACCCCTTCTCTTCCCACTCCACGTAGGCATCAGCGATACCCGACTCCCTAGCCTTTTCCAGGAGCTCAAGAAACTGATCACTATCGTGATATTTCTGGATAACCCGCTGGAAAAGCTCCGGGTCCTCTTCTCTAGCCGCATCGGCAGCGGCGGCGCGCACAGCGGTAGCTCCCACCTGGAGCTCATCCACTCTAGCCTCCAGCTCGGCCCTCTCCTCCTCAGCCCGCTCTTTTTCCTCTTCGAGGCTCCGGACCTGCTCTTCTAGCCTGGCCACCTGTTTCTTGGCCCTCTCCTCCAGTCTGACCTTCTCCCGCTCAAGCCTGGACTTCTCAACTTCCAGGCGCTCACGGGCTCTTGTCAGAGCGGCCACCTGCCTCTTCAACTCAAACAGCTCCTCGCTCGGGTCCGGCTGGTACAGATTGTACAATAGCTACAGAACAACAGGGAGCCGATTAAGCAAAAAATAAAAATAACGAAACCCGACAGAAGTTATGGGCGATGTCGTGGCACCAAGCAATTCTTACCCGGAGGACCGACTCCTTGCTCTTCTGGCGGTTCTCCCCCGACAAGGCTCCAGCGACCCCAGGCCTATCCAGACCAAGGCCAGCCACATCAGCCGCCAGACTCCGGACGAAGGGACTCTCCGGACCTCCCTTCTGTTCCTCCGCAGGAGCGAGGTTACTCCGCTGACCGGCAGAATTTGATACAGCAGCGGCCTTGTCCCCAGCGGAACTCATCGCACCGCTGGCCACCTTGAGCCGTTTCGCCAGGTTCTCACCAGACGACCGGCCAGTCAGCGTCACCAGCGGGGAGGGAGGGACGTCCATGATCCTCCGCCTCTTCTCACCCATGTCACATCCCGACCCCAAATTAACTGGATTATGGATGTTGGAATCTCGTACGTTTTATTTTAGTTGTCACTTGATGTCGGAAGTATATTTGAAAGTTAAATTTGAAAAATGATTTTAGTTTTAAGGGGGGAAAGTTGACTTTGTGATCCGTTGAGAAATTTGAAAAGTTCCCTTCACGAAAGTTGTAGTGCGCGACGATACGAGTTTGTAGACACGTGGCACGCGTGAAACGAATGTCGTAGGAAGAAGGTATGACATGTAGAAGTTATGTTACTATTTCATAAAGTTACTATATAAAGGGAAATTTTTCGGGAAATGGTAACTTTCCATTTCGGGCATTTACCAATTACTGTGTATATTTACTGTAGCATTTTTACTGTTCATCCCGATCTGGATCACCGCCGCGCCGATCTCCGTCGTCCGGCCACCCCAGCTCGCGCGCCACCCAGCAATCGACGCGTCTCGGCCTCCTCTTCCTTTTGAGCCAAGGATCGGCATCAGAGGAGCCCGGAGGAGGGAGAGGCGGCGACTAGAAGAACTGCCACCGTGGGCGGCGGCGCTGCAGGCGACGCCCGGGGGTGCGCCACCCACCGTTCGGCAGGGTTTCCCCTGGCGGTCCATTCTGGCGTGGTGGTGACGGCCACTTTAGGCCGAGGCGAGCGGATCGAAGCCGAGAAAAATCGACCCCAATCGGGTCAACCCGACCCGTTTCCAGCATCCAGACCCGATCCGGCCCAGCCCAGACCTGACCCGGCCCACGTTGACCGACCCGAACCGTTGACCAGGCCGTTGACTGGACCTTTGACCAGGCCGTTGACTGGGCCTTTGACCGGCGTTGACCGCTGACCGGAGTTGACCCGATTTCGGAATTGCAGCGATTCGATTCGACGAGATCCTGTAGCGGTCCGAAGCGACTCTAATTGGTTATTTACCACTTCTGGTAAATTAAGGTGAGTAAACCTCACTGTAGTAATAGTGTATACGAGTTTAATTTTAGTATATTTATCATTCCATACAAAATGATTTGTATGAAAATACGTATAGGGTGAGTGGACTTTTATTTAAATAAATATGCATGCAATTATGTTTTAAGTGAGTATCTTGACATTTATAATTGAAATACGTTCCATGGTCTTTTGATTTGATATTGAAATTTTCTACGCTTTGGAAATGTGATTTTTGATACGGAAAATAAGGTTTATTAAATCCTGGTATCAATATGGATTTTCAGATATTTTATGATTTCTCGATTATCGAATTATGATTATGATCTTTGGACTTTGGTCATTTAATATTTAAAGAGAAATATGGTTTTGAGGTTATATATTTTACTACTATTTTAGTAGCACGTATTCTAGCCGGAAATGAGATTTCCGATGATTTTGTGATTTCTTTATTTATGATGATTTCCCGACATGTGGGACATGTCGATGTTATATATTAATTTCACTATTATTTTATGACATGTGGGACATATCGGTTATATATGGATATCTTTCGAGGCTATTATTGTAACTATCATATTTATAAGCCTCAGATGTGTGGTCGGGGACCGTACGGATTTTATATATAAGGGGAAGCGTATTTTCGGTTTTGTTTTCGGATTTTCACCATATCAGGGTCCAGATATATATTGATGCTAGCTAGCATAAAGCCTCATCCCACGCGAGGTGACGACTTGACCATATAAGTCAAATTCACGCTCGGTGGTCGACGGAGCGTTGTGTAGAGGCTTAGCGTGGGACGCTATATGGTCTTGAAGACCAGGTATACATTGATGCTAGCTAGCTTATTAACCTCATCCCACGCGAAATGACGATTTGACCATATAGGTCAGATTCGCACTCGGTGGTGGAGTGTGGTGTAGAGGTTTAGCGTGGGACGCTATAGAGAGTCTTGGAGGCTCTGACCCTTAGCCTAGGAGGCTACTATTAAATGGTGGTAATTACGTTTCCCATATTTTATTATATGACCAATGGGATTGGTTATGGTTGTATATTATTTGAGTTTCGGGAATATTTTCTCTTGGGAGACTTTCTGTTATTTTAATAAATTCCCGAAACAGTGGAGTTTGATTTCTATATGACCAATAGGATTGGTCGTGAAACATTATTCTTCGATTTTAAAAAGTATATTGTTTTGAAAGTAAAACTAAATATTTCTTTTATTTATATGACTTATTAGTAAAGCTTGATCTTTTTATGAATACATCACTTGAGTTAAATTGAGAATTATGTTTGTACTTGTTCCCAGTGGGTGGGAGGATGCGGTATGGGGGAGCAGGTGGCTCCTGGAGTCAGGATGGTTTATAAATTCTATTTTCCTTTATACTTGCATCTCCACTTCGTTATTAGATTGCTTGATGGATTTGAATTTGATTGAATTTAGTTTTTGTAAAAAAAATTGTGGAAGTGGTTGATTACGGGGGAGCAGGTGGCTCCTGGAGTCAGGATGGGTATAGTTGAAGTGTTTTTGTGTTGTTTAGCAGGTTTGGGTTGTCCATTTTAAGAGAGGTCATGCCGAAATTTTGGTAAAATCTCTCTTAAGGTGGTCCCCGCAGGATCTTATCTGGATTTTAGGGTAAAATCCGGGGCGGGTCCTGTCAACCCAGGCCGTCCGATGAAGAAGATTGTGCGCCTGTCCAAGAGACCCTGGTGACAAGCGGGACCGATCCCGGTCGGTGCAGAATCCTGTTCGTCCCACCAGGAACCTTTGGTGGTCCACCGGTGGTCTTGCCCTTTCCGGGTCCCGCCTTGGACGCAGCGGGGTGAGTCTTCACACGCCTTAGGGTATAGGCGTCGTCCTCAACGTCCAAGGCCCTCGGTTCGGCATGAACGGTAAGCCGACCGGACTCCTCATCCACCGAGGTCAGTGAAATGGTCTCCCCTTTCTCCTTCAACCTCGAGACAAGGTCTTCACCGTCCGTGGATAGTGTATTACCGGGCTTGACGACCGTTCGGGAAGATGCACCTGCAGAACAAACAAAGGGTTAGTATCAACTCGGTCAGCAGAAACGCCACCACTAAAACTCTGCTACGCACCGGGATCCCGCCCAAGATAGCAGTACTCTAACACCTCCAGCCGTATGAAGTTGTAGGAGCTTCGCTCAAGATCGTCTCAGCACCCGAGTATCGTCATAATCCTTTCCCGCTCCAACTCGGACAGTACGAACGATTAGTCACCAAGGGGCTGGAAGGCACCAGGAACCCGGTACATCCTCCTCCTTTTCTGCCACTTTCCACCCGCCATCACCACTTTCTTCCTCCAGTTATTGTCCACCCAGGAAGGCAGGTGGGTGATGATAGGCTGGAAGTGTCGGGCGCTAAAGCTTAGACAACCCCGGCACCCTTTCTTCTTCGAGAAGGACAGTCTGTACAGTGCCCGGAACTCGTTCACCGTTGGCATGCTCATCCCGGACAGCTCGTACAGACAACCAAGGGTCAGCAGCTGCCTCCACTGGTTCCCGGGAAGCTGTGCGGGAGACACTTACAGAGCGCTAAGCATGTACTGCACGAAGTCTGGCAGCGGGAGAGAGAACCCGTGATGAAATTGGTCTCTGTGAACTGCAACCCAACCCGCCTCCGGGTTACAGGCCGATTCTCCGGGATTCAGCGGCCGTAACGTTACCTCGTCAGGGATATTCCACGTCTCCCGGAAGGCGGCAATCTCTGCAGGGCTCATAGTACCCTTCGGTTCATCGCACACTACAGCCTCTTTCCCACTCCCGATAGTGTAGCTCAAGGGCGGAGTGCCAGGAAAGCGCAGCTCGTGCGGGATGCCCTCAGAACCCAGAGACCCAGAAGACGAGACCCCGCCCCTGGAGCGGTCAGCGGCTTCGGACTCCGGGGAATCCGAACCGAGCCAATCCTCAAATCTTTCCTCATCGTCCACCACGGGACGCCTGTCGGCCGGTTCGGAAGCCCCATCAGAGCTCGCAGAAGCCATTTAACCTAGGGGGAAGAAAACAAAACCCCACCGCTGGTCAGCAATAAGCTAGAACAGCGCCCTCTGCGGCTGCTCCCCAAGTTTGTCGCAGACGCCCAGCTCAAAACGACTCACAGTCGGCGACAGAGCATAAATCCCCCCCCCCCCCCCCCCCCCCGCCACAAAACGCCAACCAAAAAGAAAAAAACACGTAGCAAAGAAAGCAAGACTCACCGATTACTATGCACAACCGAGGAAAGTCAGTCCTATGAAAACACCGAGCAATGGTAGGCAAGAACCAGAACGCTTGAAGCACGGATAGCGCGAGGTACCTCCACAGAACTTTCGCCGGATTCCTCTCCAACCTTCTCTTCTTCTCTCTGGGCCAAGAGCAAAAACAGAAATAATGAAGACAAATGAGGCCTTTTTATAGACGGGTCTGATGCCCTAGGCACCCTTGTAATCCCCCCAAAATACTCAATCAGGGTAACTCAAACGCCTGCGAATCTAAGCCCTCTATCTCAGATCGCTCCCTACTGACATGTGTTCCAGCATCGATAACCTTCACACGCCATCATAACTGATTGGACCGATGGGCTTCCTCCTTAAATGTATGTCAGCCACTTGTCCCGCCTACAAGCGGCAGTTAAGGGAGATAGGGGCGGGAACCGAGGCGTCAAGCCCCCCCACTTCCCCAAGAGCCATGGCATCTCACCGGTTAGGTAGCATTCAACCGGCTCCATGGCATCTCACCGGTTAGGTAGCATTCAACCGGCTCCATGGCACCTCACCGGTTAGGTACTATTCAACCGGCTTCATGGCATTCTATCGGTTACGTAGTATTCAACCGGCTCTAAGGCATTCCACCGGTTAAGGTTTTGCCACTTTCCTTCGCCCCTGCGGGCAGGGACAAGCCAGCAACAACTCAAGGCTTCAAACACATGGGCTTTATAAACCCGGGAGAGTTTACATCTAACACATGCAAACTTTTCCAGCAGGCTAAAAACCCTGCATCACACTAAACTGTGATAAATATGGGGATCCAAGGCGAGACTTGTTATCTCCACGCCACCCCACCAGGCAGATTGTTTCTTTAACACAGAACAAATCTCCCCCCAGGCACGTTACCCCACGCTTATTCCAACACAAGCTGGGCCGAGCCACCGGGCTACTCCCGACCTGCCCCACCGTTGGCAGTAAGTTTACCTTGGGAACTTGGGGGACTCGTTCCGACATGGCAATCCACCGGTCGAGTCCTTACATTGTCATCTCATGCACTCGTCCGGGTTTCACCCCGCTCCATATTCATTGCATGCCAGATTTCAACGCCACATTGTCATCCCATACACTCGTCCGGGTTTCACCCCGTTCCATATTCATGGCATGACGACACTTGAGTACAATACCATTAGTATTGCAAACATACTCATAACTGTCGCACGTCATCATTAATAGGTACTCACATCACCACGCCTTCTATGCCCGAACGCCCGGTCACGCCCAATCTTCAATGCGGACTTGGGGGACTGGGTACCGTTGGGTCGGTAACCCTGCGGGTCTGCGGGACAGGAGCGAGACATACTAAGTCCCCATTCAAGATTGCACTTGACCGGGAACTTGGGGGACTTGTTGACAGTAGCCACAGAGGGGCTACATAAGCCCACAGACCCGCAGCCAGTGCATCCGGGGCCGGACTGAGGCCCGGAGCAGGATCACCAGCACCCGGACCCGAGGTCCAACAGTCTACCTTGTGACCAGGGGCCCAGGGCCCGGGGACGCCAGCCTGCCTAACCGACCACCAGAGCTGTTCTTTTGTGTGCGAACAGAAGGGAACCAGTCCCACATCGAAGAGTAAGGCCAGACCTCACGCCCGACCACCTATATAAGGGTCTAAACTACCTTCTTTAATAGGTAACTGATCTCTCCAACTGCTTATCACTCTTGCTTAAGTTATCTATTCATCCCAACTGTACTAACTTAGGCATCGGAGAGGTGAAGACCGGCCCGCCCGGTATTCCTCTTAGTTAGCAGGTTCGCAGGAGGAGATCACGTCTTGATTCATCAGTTTCTGCTAGGCTTACGGGTTTGTGCAGAAACAAGTAGGGTAGCAATAGCCGCACCCGAAAATATCTTGAATTGTGGGTGATATCTTAAGTTAATTATCTTTTTTTTGTTTTGTCGAATAATTCTTTATTTGACTAAACATATTAGAGAGAAAGTAACTCGGTAAAAACATAGCCTACATGAACTGTTCATGATATTTTAAAGGGGAGTTCTAGACACCTCCCAATTTGCTATGCGTACACCTTATCATCTTTTTTGATAGCTTATTTCATGTTTTACCTTTGTATTTCATTTAAGGCAAATAAAAAATAAAAGAACAACATTTCTTCTCTCTCCACCTTTGTTTTCAGACAACAATCTTAGTTTTTCTAAAGTATCTGGCAATGATTTCCATAAACTAAAACTGTGTTCTGGAAGGAAAATGTGGGAAAATATTGGAAATGAAATTATCCTTTTCATTTGTCAGATCATGAGGAGAGATTAATCTCTTAGTAGATATTGGTTGCACATATAAAACGAGGTAACAACAGGGGGAAGAGGATCGTCTCCTTCGATAAGAATATCATCAACAATCAAATGTTCATTTGATATTATTATGTTAAAGGGTAAATGGAGAAATTAAGTTTAAAAAAAAAAAAAAAAAAAAAAGAGGTATACATAATAAATTAGGAGGTGCAACTAGAGTCACCCTTTTAAAAAAAAAAAATTCCGGAACTTAGCTTTAATCAACAAACAAATTTCAATTAATGAAGTATTATACAAAATAGTTTATGAGGAATTTTTGTAAACTCTTATTTTATATATACTAATAGTTACCATCTACAGGTTGCACCATAACAACTACATATATAACATAGAGTTGTCATTATTATTGCCTTCATACATTTCAAGTTCCACCTAAAATTTACAAAATGAAAGATAATACAACTAACCGCATTGTTTGGTTCCTCTTTTATACCAGCTTCAGCGCCTAAAACATAACAAACCAAAATAATAAGTTGTTAGGGGTCAGGCAGAACCCAATCATAGTTGGCCGGTCCTGGTTTCGGGTTTTTTCAGGCCGAAACATTGAGTTCAAACTGGAAATAAATTATCAAAATTAAGATGTAAGAGAGCGGATTTCAACCCCATACCTCTTACAAAACAACCATGCTCTAAATCATTGGAGCACAAACTATTTTTCTCTATATAGTTACAAATATTGTACGTATTGTTTGTCTTAAATGCATTATTTAACTAACAATAAGTTGACAAGTGGCAGAATAATAATGTGACAAGTGGCCACATGTGTTAATTCAGGCTGGGCTCGGCTGTCGGTCCCAATAATTTCAAAGACCGAGCTTGAAATGATTTTCTTGTTTTGGTCCGGGCTTTTAGCAGACAAGGACCGGCCCGTTTCGGGCTTTTTCTTTCAGGACTCACCATAGATTTCTACCTTAAACCTGAAGTGAACCCTGCGGGGTCCACCTTAAGGGAAAATAATACCCGAAAATTTTAGCATAACCTCATTTAAAAATAGACAACCCAACATGCAAAAAATTTCAATTAACACTTCTCCCAATAATCCACCCACTCATATAGCCATCTGCTCCCCAAAACACAAATACCGTCACAAGACATAAAAATCTTAAACTACAAAGTTCATGATATATACATGTAGTGATAATACAATATATCAAATCAACCCCTACAATATACTACTCTTCAAAACCACAACACCCACCCACTGGAAATAAGACAGGGGTCACAATTTCTCAAATTAACGTCACGAATATATCATAAAATACTTTTAGTCAAAATAAATGTCTCCTAAAAGAAAATATTCCTGAAGACCAAATAACAAATATCATAATTAATCTCATTGACTATATAATCATTTCGGATAAATCAGGGGAAGGTAAGCACCACCATATAACAGTAAGTCTCTCAGGCTAAGGGTCGGAGCCTCCCAGGGCTACTAAGTAGCGTCCCACGCTACTGATAACTAGCACATGTTGACTCAGCCTCTCTCCTAGGGCTACTAAGTAGCGTCCCACGCTACTGTTAGCTAGCAAACATGATGATCCAGCACCACCATATAACCAAAGCCTCCCATGCTAAGGGTCGGAGCCTCCCAGGCCTACTAAGTAGCATCCCACGCTACTGCTAGCTAGCACATGACGACCCAGCCTCTCAGCCTAAGGGTCGGAACCTCCCAGGCTACTAAGTAGTGTCCCACTCTATATTAACCAATTACACAACCTCCACCGAATTCACAAAAATCCTAGAAATTTCAAATCTTAAATTCTCCTTAACTAGTTCGAATTGGATCAATTCCTTCCATGAAATTGTTGCACATGTCGACACCTTCAATTGCCTCCCAAAATCGGGCCGAATCGTGGCCGGAGGAGAAAGTTTCCTCCTCGGGCTTCCACCGGCTGAAAGGCAGCGATTTGCCTTGAACCACCACCGCAGACTTGAAGAGAGGGGAGAGGGGAGTCGAACGCGACCGGTGGCGTGCCGATCGGTGGCCGGACGGTGAAGAACTGAGGGCGGCGCCTGGGTCGCTGGAGCTCTGGCCCGAGAGAGAGAGAGAGAGAGAGAGAGAGAGAGAATATTCCCTCCCATTTCTAGAATATTCCCCCCGTTTCTAGAAACTTCCTCCCCTGACTATTTATACTCGACCAAAATCAGAAAATTATCGATTTTACATCATAACTTTTTCATACGAACTCCCAATTAAACATATTACGTGTCCATGAACTCGTTATAACGACATCCATCTCGTCGAGAAATAAAATTCTCAGTCGGATCAACTTATAAAAAGTCAACCTTTGAAAATTCTTAATCTTAAAAATTAAAGTAAAACTATTATGAGGTAATTTAAGGTTCAAGTCGTTACATTTTCGGGTTTTTCAGACAGGGTTTTCGGTCCCTCGGACCAACACCCAACCCTAGGATAAATTGTACTACTGGAATATGTGGTGGCTCCATCTCTTTCTTTATAACTGAACCCCTAAAAGCAGACATAGAAAAGATCCAAATAGGCTGTTATGCGAGCTATCCAACCATCTTCTCTCTCTCCCTTAGTTTCACAATTTCGCCCTCCTCACGGTCTTCATCGGTGGTTAACTGTTGGATTTATGCAGGTCGCACAAAAACAGTGGTGAAAGTCATCACACCAATGCTAGACAACGTAGAAATGGTGACCTAACCGGCCTTAGGGGATTGGACACGAAAACGTGAGAATCGAAAATTTGACATTAGGAAAACGAGAGAACCGTAAAAATGTGATTGGTTGCAATGAGTAATAGGTAGTTTCAAAATTGGTGATTAGGGCGTAATATAATCTATGGGAAGAGTATGTGAAGATACCTATTGATATCCCCATTTGCATGGCTAGTATGTTATGCCACCAATATCACTCTCTTTGTGGGCCCACAAGTCATGTAGGACTCAAACCGCAACAAGCATCTTCGAATCTGACATACAAACTATTAAATGGTAGTTAGAAGGCACTTTCAGCTTTTGAAAATTTTCATTGTTATCCACTGATATCCACACAGCCAACCCAGATTCAATAGCAACATGAGAAAAAGAAAAGGGTGCGTCAATTGTCACCCCACAATTTTCTTTGTTCACCCCACAATCATAATTCAACCCCAATTCTCCACTTTTATCTATAGAAAAAAATGTTAAAAATGTTAAAATTGCACAAATAAAAGGTCAAACTGAATATATATATATATATATATATATATATATATATATATCTCTCTCTGTTAATTTCTCTATTCAAATTTTATCCCGATCTCCCTCTTATTTTTTGTATCACTTCCATTCCTTTTCTCTTACTATTTTCTCTAATCAAATTGTTGAAACAATTATGAAGGCCAATGAATAAATAAATAAATAAATAAATAAATAAGATATTAATTAGAATAAAAAATGTAGAAGATGATAACATTTTGTTTGAAGTAGGGCCACCTTGGCTCAACGAGTTAATACTAGCTGATAGCAATCCTTGATGTAATGGGGCTGGTTTTCTTTTTTACTTGTTGTGATCAAGTAAGGTTTCTAATAGTTGTATTGTTCTCATATTAATGAAAGTTTTCATTTTACAAAAATAAAATAAAATAGAAGATGTAGAAAAAAGCTATGAAACAATCATGTGGACTGGTGGCGGTGTTATGCTCAATGCTAATTTTATTTATTTATTGTTTGTTTCTTTAATATATTTTATTTTATTATTGTTCTAGGAGATATAAATGATAAGCCAAGCATAATCTTTATTGATAGATAAAAAGAGATTTATATAGGCATTACATCAAGTATCCCGAATAGTTAGGAATTCTCTATCTACTAAGGTAACTACTAATATAGTCTAATTAGGTCAAGACACATATCAGAAGTTATGGAATTAACCTTCCTTGAACACTCTCTCTTGTGTCGCGTACCTAATGTAACACGGTGCATGACATGTTGCCTCGCTAAAACCTTGCCAAGCAAAACAAAAACCACTTGGGTAAAATAAAAAGCTTGGTCGAAGGAAAAAGAGTACAACGAACTAACTACAATTAAATATTACATATGAGGTAGACTCCACATGATGTCTACAAGACAACTCCCCCTGATTGGTAATCCAATCTCAGAGTTTAGATTAATAGCGTATACAGACGCTTCTCACAAGCTTCAAATGTATGCGTGAGCAATGACTTAGTCATTGAATACGGCTATATTATCTTTGTATTAGACTAGCTAAACTTAGCTTTACTTGGTCTTAAGGAAGAATGTTGTTTAACAACTCAAAACTGAAGTTCGCGTTGAAAATCGGATTCACGCACAGCATGATCTTTGTATACTTAAATAGTCATAACCCCTTCGATATAGTAGGTATGAATAAACCGTAAAGGATCCTGAAAACTAGACACCCTTATCTTTCCAGTGATATAACGTACACAATGTTATTCTTCCTGAGCTAATCACAAAGCTCTATGGAATGTGACTGATCTGCAAATTACCGGACAGATTCGTCCTACTTTGCTAAAACAGCCATAACTCACTAAATATGATAAGTATGATCAAATGGTTGGTGTCCATGGAAATTAGACACACAGACCTTTCCAACAGTACTAATTTTACAATTTTATAATGAGTGATCTATCCTGTAAGCCTCATGGAATTTGACATATAGAACAAGGCAAAATTTGGAATTGCCTTTTGATGTGCCTTTCATAATGGGATCGAATGAGCCTAAATCTTTCACACTTGAAAGAAAGTACCACCATATGCTATGACATTGCGTGGGCGCGTCTAGTCACTACCTTGGCTTTATAAGTTTAAAGTGAATGAGATGTCGAGTCGAGCATATTATAACAAGTACATGATTGCGCACATGGTACTTAGATGGAGATTTTCATCTCCCAAGACTTCTCGTCATATGGATGTAACAAGTCTTCTCAAGACATCGACTAATCATGAGATACATATTGGCTTTGGCTTAACGTCCTTTAGATAGCCATAAGCCGATTGATGAGTAAGTTCATCACTAACGATTCTCACTCTTGAGACCAAGTATTCCCAAGATCTTTTCATTCTTAACGTCAAATTAGTGATACTTCAATCACAATTCATCCTAAGTTTACACACAAATAGGCATGATTCTTTACATCTCATCTCCAATCAAGTAGTCATTGAATCGTTATTTTTTGCTTACTTGACTTGGGTGAAAACTAATCCGTTTAAGATGTTTATGTACATCTCTTTACTTAGTCCCAATAGAGATGATACAAGCTACATGTTCAGTTTTTCAGAACTACCTAACTGACAAGGTAGTTGAGTGTAATATGACTCCATTACGAGAGCATATGTCATCGTAGTCGATTCCAGGGCGTTTGTGAGAGACCTTGCGCCACAAGGTGAGTCTTGGCTCTTTTTCTGACTACGTTTTCCATCAAATATTATCGATAGGGTTTACACTTGCGGTGTCGGCATCACCTGATCAAGGACCTATCTCTTTGTGTAAACTGGATCGCATATCTTTTCATGTAGGCCAATTCACAACGTTGGTATTTGCTTCATCGAAGCGAGTGTTCGATATCTAACTCATAAACCACGTTCTCATGTACACTAGTGTAATTCACATTTATAGAGATCTCCATATGAATTGGCTTTTCCTTGAGGCGTCCTCCAATGATGACCTTAATCCAGAAAATCCATGAGACGAATGAGTTGTCATTGATCCAAGGATCAAGTTGTGCCAAACTCGCATTCGGCGAGTGTATATCGAACTAAGTGTCCTCTCTACACTTCTATGAGAGTCACGGCCTAGTGACATAATCTACCAGTTTTGTGGAGTCACCATGTCACCATCTATGAGTAACAATGTATCCACTTATTCGGACATCAATCTTTACAGGCATGTTTGATATAAGAGTATTATTCCAATCTTTTCCTTAAAAGACCAATAGTTTTCTCTTTGCAGCATGTATATCAAATCTCGTCCCTTTGATTCATGGGACTTTGGGGAACATGATGAGACATAGCGGGGACAAACTACGGCAATGCCAAATCGTTCTACTTGAACAAACTTGTTCTTCTCTCCCCCTAACGACGGGGAGATTGACTCATCAAATAGTGACATATACGAGATAGCGGACTATAGGTGGAAACTTATGTCTTTTTCAAAAACTTTATTCATAATCAAATAACCCATCATTGAGCGCTTGTGGTGGCGCGATATGGCACGTAAACAATGTGGACGATAAAGGGTATTGATCGGTAGCACTTATATGTTAACAAGATACATTCCGTTACAAAAAGTAACATGCAACTGTGCTTCCTGAAATGTTTCACTAAGTTCCAGGACACCAAATGCCACCAAGTTTTAATAGTAAGTAGTTACGTGTGTTAGGGTTCCAACGACACCAGCCTCATTGCCAGAACCGGCCTGAACAGTCTTCGAAGGTCAGTGAACGTTTGTGTTGAGTGGTTCACCACTTTTCAGGTATCCAATGACCCTGAAATTTTATGAGCAGGTAGCTATGGATATTAGAAAACGGTGTACCAAATTTCACCTTAAGAACTGACCTAGAAGTAGGTGAACCGGTCTATCCAATGACGAGTCCGCAAGCTAAAAAACCGAAATTTTTTAGGTTTTCTTCAACTTTTCAATCATTGTCAAGGTGCTTCATAACATCTAAATGTTATGGCTTAAGTTTAACCAATAGATAGATCAGCAAAGTATCATTGTGTCTCAAAAATTGAACCATAATAGGGCATTAAGGCTATCATCTTATGTATCATTCTCTTTAGCGTAGGAGGGCGTTGCTTCGAAACTTTGCTAAAGATTATGCTTCTATATCATGAACATAGCTAATGAAGGATCATGAGAGGGAGATCATATGCAGTATTAAATGCATAGATGGTGCTTCCATTGACTTGGAGGAAGACTTAGGTGACATTAATGTCATCTTTAAGTCTTGAGCATTGCTCACGACGCTACCAAATATTATTTTAGTAATCTTTGATCTCAATAGCTTCTTTGCTCAAAAGAAACGATGTCCATGGCTTACTTGCATATCGATCATCAAAACATGTTCAAAATTCCCGACTATGTATGGAAGAGTCTACATAAGTCGCCGATTCAAAGAATCCGAATCATAGAATACGTGAAATACATTCACAATATTGACTCATAAGTTGTGTGCACTCATTAGAAGCGATACATAAGAAATCTTTTCAATTTTCACAATGAATTTCAAAATGATAAACGTTGACGCGAATATCTTTAAGTAGTGAGCAAGGTTTGATTGCTTCTTTATGCATATATAGCATATTTGACTTTGAATCATAATGTCATAAGACATGGAAACTTTGAGCATGAGAATGCTCTATGATTATGTGTGATGATCATCATGATCTAATCATCATAGTCACAATGGATTTATAAAATCCATGAAGATTAGCTACGCACTCAATATCTTTATGATACATTCATAAGAGTGTAGTGACAAGGTTTTATGCCAAGTCATATAAACCATAATATATACTCAATTCCTATAGAGTGTGTTACATGACATGTAGTATCAAAAGATAAAACATAGGCATGCTTCAAGGCGTACTAAATACATCCGTTAACGCTCAAAGATAGAGCCAGAAAACAACCAAATGAGCTAATATCGATACTCTATAGACATAAATGTCTAAAAACGAAGTATCAAGGACCGACGCTATGAGCTAGCTATCCGAGGCCGAAGCCAAGACGAAGCAAGGCAAGAGAGAGACCGAGATCATGTATAAGCAGGTGCAATGCTTCCCAAGGCCGAAGCCTAGGTAGTGCACGGGCGGGCCGAGGCCGAGCAAGTGTCGAGACATGCCAAGGCCGAAACCAAGGCGTGTCGAGGCAAAGGCAAAGGCTTATGGGGCCGATGCTTGATGTTAGAGTTGAGGTCATGCGGGTTGCCGATGCCGTGCAAAGTGTCGATGGCATGCCTAAGCCGAAGCCAAGACGTGCTGAGACGAGTGCATGGGCTTATAGGACCGAGGGGGGCAGCGGGCCGGGCCGTGTGCAGGCCAATGCCAGGGCCGAGGCCGGGGCAGGGCTAGGCGGGCGCGTGCGTGCTAAGGTCCGGAGACCGAGGCGTGCCTCATTGTTTGGTTATGGCGAAGCTATTGTCCAAGCAACGCGCAAGCCAAGCCAAGGCCGAAACCGTGGCTAGGCAAGGCGAGCTTTGGCATGTGCAAGAGTGTCGAAGCCGAGGCTGAGGCAATGTGCATACATCTGCGCATGTACACAAGCATGTCTATTTGTTTCTTGACGAGCATAGGCTCGTTTATCTTTGTGATTTTCGAGTTAACATCACCAATTAGATTGGTGAACTCATATCAACATGTCATGTAAATGTATAATGCGATACATTGCATTCAAATATAGCTATGTAGGGAATCGAACCATGTATAAAATTCTCGTCCGTTCATTTACTTGAACACTATTAGAGAATTAAGATTAAATGTCAACGGTTACATCGAGGTCGTGACCATAAAGAGTGTATCGACTAAGTAGCATTAGTCACACATGTGAGGTCTATGCCTTCACAAAATAAACGGATTTGTAGTCACTTCGACTATGAAATTGAAGTCATATGCTTCATATTTATCGCAAATTATTTTTTACTTTTTAAAATCCGTAATCATGAGGATATACTCTCATATTCTTCCATATATCTCTTGTATACATTGATCATATGATTCCATTATTTGCAATTAGTGAACCGATGTAAAACCATATCAATGACATGATTCTTTTTATTTTTTTTTCAATGGCTCTTTTCCCTCGTTTTTTTCTTTACGACAGGGGGGTTTCGAGGCGTAGCTTCCCCCTCTTTTTCTGAGCCCATTTTGCGGTCAATTTTTCTTTTTCTCAAAAGAACAAGAGGGAAGATATTGAATGGTCAAGACCAAGATTATGGTAACTCAATTCAATAATTGTTGTGACAATTTCCGTCACATATCGATGTTACAGCGACAATTTTCGTCGCACATCATGAGTTTGTCCCTTTGTGACTCCCTTAAGATCGTTACAAGCAACGACAATATTCAGTCGGAATCGTGATAAAATAGTCACGAAGAGTTGTGGTTCATAGTGATATCACAGCCACAAGCACAATTTTGGACGGTAACATCGCAGTTACCCCCTAAGTGATACACCGGGGTGGGTGGGGCCCTTTGTATCGTTCCGAGAAGCAGAAGAATCGAAATGATATAGCAGGGAGTTTGAAAGTCCCGGAAAAGACAAAAGTCCCAACAATTGAAATTGCAGAAAGCAAGAACTTTAATAAAATCTTACTTGCTAATTCACTAGGTGAATTGCGTTGTAATATAAATTGCGCTTGAGGACTCGGTTCTTGATCCTTGTGCAAATTTGAGATCCTCTTCCATGTACGTGCAACGAATAATTCTCGCAATTCCATCGCGATGCGTCGTGCAATAAATTTCATGGAAATGAAAAAGGCATATGGTTAGTCATATTCACCATATATGGAGCAGTAAAACTAATAAAGAAATACTGCAATAATTGTTTTAATCCGTAGGGTAAAAACTTTTTAACTGGAGAGGCATAATTACCCTTTTTCCCCTTGCACAGTAAACTGGGTTAACTGCCGACTCGGGTCGGGTTGGATGGACACAAGTCGGGTCAGGCCCAAGGAGCCGAGTCGAGATCTTCGAATCCGAGTCGAAATTCGTCCCGTAAATCATAGCGGAGGGCGGGGCCGACGTGCAAGACTACTGGCGCTGGGCTTCGTGCTGGTGTGTAAGGCAGCGGCGCTGGATTGACCTCTGAAAGAGAGGTCGACGATCAAGGCTGAGGGACCCTGTGCTAGCTGGGCAAGCTTTTGGATATCGGCGGCATCACGGGATTCAGAATTGGCCCAAGACCGCAGCGGTGGCGTTGGATTCAGGTCCGAGCTGAGATCGGAAGAGGAGGATGCAGCGGGTGGGTGCCCGGAGTAGATTTTCTGGGTGCCTTGAGAATTCCATTCTCTGCCGACAAATATGTTGTCGGCAGAACTGGGATGTTGAGATTTTCTCTCTTTTCCGACGAACAAATTGTCGCCAGAAGCAATCTTTGGCCTTCGTTGCCGACAAAGGGGTTCTCAGCAGAAGAGGAATTCTAATGGGGCCTTCTTTGCCGACAAATAGGTTGCCGGCAGAAATAATATTTGGAGTTTTGGTTTTATTTTTCATGGACAAAACCTAGGGCTTCTTAATTTTTTTTAGGGCTATTAGACGAAGGCTAGAGCCACGTGCTGATAACGTGTTCTAGGAGAAATAAATGATAAGCAAAGCGTAACCTTTATTGATAGATAATGAGGCATTTATATAGGCATTACATCAAGTATCCCGAATAATCAGAAATTGTCTATCTACTAAGATAACTACTAATCTAGTCTAATTAGGTCAAGACACATATCGGAAGTTACAGAATTAATTTTTCTTGAACAATTATAATTTTTTAGTTTGAAGGATAAAAGTGGATAATTTGGAAATATGATTGTGGGGTGAACAAAGAAGACTGTTGGGTGGCAATAGCCGCACTCAAAAGAAAATTAAAATGCTTACTATAAAACTGATCTTGAAAATATTAATCCTATATATATATATAGGTGTAACCATTTCTTGAGCTAAACTAATGTAACTAGGGATTAAACCGTGACAAAAAGAAATATTTCCGGACTCACATTCATACTGTCACGATTTGAACTTAAAAATAAGTTACATGATAAATCCTAACATTAATCCTAACATACAAAGTTAAAGCCAATAATTTAAAATACTAAACCTAGGTTTCATCCTCAAACCAGTGTAAAAACTGTAAAATGAGACGACTATTTTTCATTATTTTATAGTTGACAGGACCCGAATCAGATTTCACCCTGAAACCCGGATCAGATCCTGCGGGGACCACCTTAAGAGAGATTTTACCGAAAAATCGGCATGACCTCTCTTAAAATGGACAACCCTCATCTGTCAAAAACACAAAACTCTTCTATAAAAACCACCCTGACTCTAGGAGCCCTCTGCTCCCCCAAGATTCCAACAACTTCTCCACACAGAAGTAAAATCACTTTTAAAACATCTACAATTTATCAGAACATTCTACAGAAAATAACTAAGGATACAAAATCAGAAGGATAAAGAATCAAAAGATCCTACCAAGCGGAAGCAATACTGACGCTGACTATGCCTCGACCTGAGTATCGTTGACCTCGACTACTAGTCTGCACACTGGGCATTTTAAAACGAAGGGCTCAGGGGAAAGTAATTTAAAAACGTTAGAGTGAGTGGATAAAAATAAAATAATTTCAACTAAAACTTTTCGTTAAAGACATTACATCACTTTCCCACATTTTCATACTAATCGGAAAATCACAATGCATGCATATTTATATATAAACGTACCACATTTTATGAAAAACTCTATTAAAACAACTCAGCCTCGCTGACAACTCAAATAAACAAAACTCATTTGTTTATATATATATATATATATATATATATATAATCATAATCATTTGAAAATCAACTGATAATACATCTCGATCAATCTCTTTGGTCATATAAAAATCTTAGTTCCACTGGTTCGGGAATCTGTAAAATACCGAAAGCCTCATAGAGGAAATATTCTCGAAACTAGATAATATAAAAATATAGAAAGCTTAATCCACTGCTTCGGGAATCTATCAAAAGCTGAAAGTCTCATAATTGAAATATTCCCGAAGTCACATCATATAATCGTATAAAAATCTCAATCACGTCATATAATAATATAAAAATCTCAATCGACTGATGCGGGAATTTATTAAAACTGAAAGCTTTACAGAGGAAATATTCCCGTAATCACAGTGAAAAACATCCTCATGACCAAATCCCATTGGCCATGCAACAGGGGAAAGTCTACCCACCATAAATAACTGGAACCTCGTCAGGCTCCGGGTCCGAGAATCCTATTGACTCCCCCCGTGTCTAAGTCTACTACCTAGACACGTCACCGCCTCAATATATACCACCCTACGTCGACCACCGAGCGTGAATCTGACCAATATGGTCAAGTCGTCACCTCGCGTGGGATGAGGCCTCGCTAGCTAGCATCAATATAATAATACTGTGGACCCTCGTATGGTGAAAATCCGAAAACAAACCAAAAACACGTTTCCCCTTATATATAACAATCCGTACGATCCCCGATCGTACTCCCGAGGCTTATACTCATAAATATAATTAAACACCAATACAGCCTCGTAGAAAATAATTGAAGTCTACATATCTCAAATGTCATGAATATCGAAACCAAGTAAAATCATATCATCCTCGGAAATCTTGTTTCCGATTAAATATCAACATAAATGATAAGTCATAAAATCCGAATAGTTCAAATCATATAATACACGGAAATCCCATTTAAGTTATGTAAATTATATATAAATCAACATTAATTTTCCAAATATCAAGTTAATTTATGAAATTTATAAATTATTTGAAAACCGATGTCAATACATCCTCTTTTCACATAACTCGATGTTCTTTAAAAATCCGAAAGGTTTCCAAAGAAATTTCCCCACCTATATGTATATATATATATATATATATATATGTATATAAATCCACATAAAATCAAATAATTATGCATGCATCAATTTCAAAACAAAAGTCCACTCACAGTCTTTCCGAGCTGGTAGCCGTTTCGGCTCTCATCCCGTCGAGTACCCTCTCGACCTGTCATAAGGGCGAAATCGTAAATTTCTAAACCTCGGAAAACAAATATAGAACCCAAACCACGGACGTCCTCGCTCGTCCGAAAACTCCTAATTTTTCCTTTTCAGTTATCGGTATAGGAGTTACGCTTTAATACCGATAATCTACGTCCGAAATAGCTTAGGACACCCACCTCGTGTCCAAATAATTCTTTTCCCAGTTATTCCGTCGTAAAAATCCTTTTAATCAGCTTTTACCCTTTTTACGGTAAGTCAACAGTAAAAACTACTGGTCAAACAGTAATTATTACAGGTCAAACAGTAATTCTGAAAGTCAAACAGTAAATAGTTAAAATTCAATTACTATTTACCATTTACTGTTTACTGTTTACTATTTACTTTTACTGTTTACCTTTTTACTTTTATTCATTACTGTTTACTGTTTACTTTTACTGTTTTACCATTTACTTTTCACCTTTTACCGTTTTACCTTTTCACTTTTTACCACATCACTATTCATCTTCTTCCTCAGCCGCCGGAACAGTGGCGCCGCCGCCACCGTCGTCGGAATAGCAGCGCCGCCACAGGAGGCCGAAACCACCTCCAATCGACGCCAAATTCGTCCAACACCATCTCCACCACCTCGGGAACTCATCCCCGCCGCCAAAAACGGCCCCAGCCGCCGCATACGGCGGCCCGATTTCCCGAAATCCAATCTCTCCAAAAATCCACCAAATCAACACCAAAATACACCCAATCGACTCCAATCAATGTTCTAATCACTAATCTAGCCTCCAAATCCACCAAAAACCTCTAAATCACAAACTCCAATTCGAAATCCAAAAACCCTAAAATTTTCAAAATCTAATTCCTCCTTACCTGCTACGAGTCGGCTCAATTCCTTTCGTAGGATTGACGTGCAGGTCGAGGCCTTCGATTCCCTACCGGAATCGGGCCGAACCATGGCCGGAGGAGGGAGAACCACCCGATCGGGGTCGGTGCTTCTCCGGCTGTGCACGGCCAAACGGCGGCGATTCGTCGTGAATCACCACCACCGGCGTGACGAGGGAGCCGAGACGGTCCGAACGCGACCGGTGCGGCCGCCCAGTTCGGCCGGACGGCGGTGCCAGGTGGAGGGCGAACCGGAGTCGGGGGAGAGGAGAGAGAAAGGGAAGGAGAAAAGAAAAAAAAAGAAAAAAAAATGGGGGATTTCCTTTTCGGGAAATTTTCCTCCCGCTATTTATACTCGTCCAAAAATCGGACAATTTTCGATTTTACATCACAACTTTTTCGTACAAACTCCAAATTGGGCGTGCTACATGTCCACGAACTCGTTTCAACGTCCTCTACCTTATAAAAAAAAACAAAATCCTCGGTCGGGTCAACTTATTTAAAAGTCAACATTTCAGACTTTCGAATCGTAAAAACGATTCTCGGTACGTAAAAATAAAAGAAAACACTGTCCCGAGGTAGTTCGAAATTCGGGTCGTATCAATAGTAATAACAAAGAAGAGCAAAATTTGAATAATGACACATCAGGCAAAACTCTAACTCTGATCAAAATCCTCTTTTTCATTTCAATATAATAAAGAAAATTATAAACAATAATAACACATTGCAAAATAGGTTGAAAGGAAGGAAGTCTGCAAATTGATTCAACGAGCAAGAACAATTTTGATTTCACTAACACTAAGCTGAAACCATGATCTAGAAGTGTAAACCTAGTAAAAATTGTAAATCGCTACGCAGTTTTTCATATATATATATATATATATATATATATATATATATATATATATATATATTTCTATCAAAGAAAAAGCCTATGTTTAAATAGGGCTAAAGCAAAAACAACACATTACAAACAGGGCCGGCCTTTGGCCTGTGCCGGTCGCCGATCGGCCGCCAAATTTTTTTTTTATATAATATTAATTAAAAGTTAAGTTATATAAAAACACACAAACATGTAACACAAGTAGTACACTAGAACAATTGGTTAGGTTTATAATTAAAAATAAGTTGTTTGAGGTAGTGTAGGGGTTCGAACCCCAACATTGGCGTTTTATAAATATTTTTTACACATAATATATATGTACCAAAGCCGCTAAAAAAATTTGGCAGGAGGCCGCCTATGACACAGGACCGGCCCTGATTACAAAATAGATCGAAAGAAATAAATTGTTCCAACTAACGAGAACGTACAATAGCAATTTCATTCTAACAACGAGTTTGAACCATGATCTACCATAACGAGCTAAACAACCAACTAAGCAGTTGTGCGATAAAGACATGAAGGGGGAATCAACTAAATTATACTAGCATTTTCTCACGACATAATACGACATGTTATGTTATGTTATGTTATAAGACTAGACGGCCAAAGTTTAGTGAAAGTCGATGCGCTCAAAAGTGCCTCTTATATGGTGAAATGAGAACACAGATAGTGCTTTTTATATGATTATGACAATTTTGTTATCACTAGGCCAATTTGACATGAAATTGAACATTACTTGGTCATGTCAGGAACCACATTATAATTTAGATTATTTCTTAGCTTGGCTTTAATATTCTACAAGTGCAATCCCATAATTAGATAATTTCGCTCTTAATTTAGTTAATTAAATGATGAAAAAAATTAAGAATCCTAAAGTAGTCGCGAATGTAGAATTGGTCTATATTACTAATTGCTCATTAACAAAGACAATGTCTTATTTGAGAGGTATACGAATTGAGTAGGGCTGCGTTCGGGTCGGTCCGGGCCGAAAAAAATCAAAACCAAACTAGAACCCGAAACTGTCGAGCCTGGCCAGGTCGGGTTTTTAAATTGCTAAATCCGGTGATTTCGGGTTCAATTCGGTCCGGGTCGGGTTTTCTGGGTTTTCAGGTCTATTTCTGACAGAAACTTTCTGAGTTGAAATTTGAAAAATTCATGCAAACTTTATGGGTTTCCTTAACAAATTTGTCATTTTTCTCAACTTCTCAAAATCAAATCACAAGTTCACAACAATACATTGAATACAACAAGCAAATAAGCCAACAACTGAACAGGAAAAATTGGAAAAACCTAAAAAAAATCATGTTTTCGGGTCGGTTTGGTCCTTCACGTATGGAACCCGGACCGATCCGGACATTTCAGAGTTAAAACCCGGCTCAATCGGGTCGGTTTCGGGCCAAACTGATCCGGATTTTTGGGTTTCGGTCTTAAAATTGCAGTCCTAGAATTTAGTCGTATAATTTAAATGAATAATAGTTATATCACCAAACCCTACTCCGATGAGGACAGTGATGGCGGCGACACCTTGTAAGACAGCGTGACGTGGTGGAAGGACGGAAGAATGATCACCTCAAGGGGACACATCCGATACTTCCCATACTTGAAAGTGGAAAGCTAAGTCTTTGTCCTCTTCTCACCGACGATGTGTTGACGGAGTCACAGACTCACAGCTAAAGTAGTAGTTAGCTTCCAAATAAAATTGCAAATCATATACCCTCCTGCCATTATTACTTTTTTTCTTTATGACCCTCTGGCCTTACTCGCGTCAAGTGATTCAAGTAGTCATTAACTATCTGAAAAAATTCCATAGACGTATACATCAGAGGGCAGCTAGCTTCTTAACATCAATTCCACAAAGTCTTAATTTTCCCTGCAAATTAATTATAATATTTGGTGCCGAAGACTGATACGATTCATGTTTTAATTATATGGACCTATATATAAAGGATGCAACGATCTAGGTGGGTGAGAGCAAGAAAGCGACGTATAAACAAATTAAGGATTTTAAAGATTTTTAAATCTGACATAATTAATTTATTAATTATTTTTTTAGTTGCATATTAAATAAATTTTCCACTTTATAATGATTGATCTAATCGCTGAATTAGCAAACGTTACGAATTCCGATCGGAGGTAACTTTTCTAGTTTTAACTTTTTTACTGGGTAAGTTCGACTCGAGAAAGTCAAAACCAGACTGGAAAAAAGCTACAGTTCTGAACTGAAGAAAGCGAGAGAGAGATCGACGAGGAGAAGAAGAGAAGGAGAAGATTCACAAACATGTGGGGAAGGGTGGGGGTGGGACCTAGGTGTCGCAAAAGAGACGGAAGGTACAGCTAGCGCTTAGCAGAAGGAGACCGTCTGGCGACGTGACCGCCTAACGCCACATGTAATTTTTATTTTTTTATCTGGCTACCTTTATGTTTTTATTATATAATAATTACTAGGTGGAATGATTGATCGTTAATAATTTAATTACTCTCTATTACATTTAATCATGTACTGGTGCCCAACGTGTTTGCTAAAGGAATGAGTCTCTGCATGTATTACTTACCATTTGCTTTGCTTTACTTAGAAAAGGAATGAATCAAGGAGACGATACCATAACGTGTAATGTAAGTAATAATATATTTATATATATCGGCTTGATATCTCTCTTTTTTGACCGACTGATATATGTTTGAAGGTAAATATTTTATCTTTCATCGTATTTACGAAATTTATCCGATAACGTAAAATATCTCCGATATTAAAGATATCAAAATCCTCTGATATTTTAACGAAATATATGTAAAATTTTCCACTAATTTTTTTTTCTCGAGATTTTAGAAAATCTAAGAGAAGAGTAATTGAATCTGTAATCACTAATCACCTCGAGGGATATCAAAAAAATGAATAGACCCTGAATTCCCCTAAAAAGATATTCGGATGAGAAGTGACGGTCTCGAGGAATATGAAAGAAAGTAAGAAGCTTCGAGTTCTCGAATAAGTAATCGTCTCGAGTTCTCGAGGCAAAAATGAGGCTTGTTTTAGACCAACAATATTGTTTGGTTCCACAAAACAAAAAAGTCATATGCAAAAATAGTGATCAACGATCAATCAAGAATTTGTTCTCATAATAGTTGATTCTTGATGGAAGTCATAAAACAGAAGAACCGTGATCAATAATCGATAGTAGACATAGACCAGTTTACATGTGAAAGTAATTTTGATCATGTCACCTAAGATGAAGACCACAGATTTAGAATAGCTGGTCATGGTGCGTAAGAGCCGAATCGGCATGGCAGCAAGACTAGATGTGCAATTGATGATCAAAGTACCCCATCAGATGTTGGTTTAGTTGTCTTAAGTTTTAATTCTATCAGTTTAGGCACAGAGTGTAGTGTGACATCAAATGAATCGCTTGAAAGTAACAATCAATTTGATTACAATCTACAATAAGATAGAACTGAAATACGTACCAACATGACATGTTCCTGAACTTTTCGCATTTTATGTCGTTGAGAAATGTAGTTAATTACCTAAATGCAATGAATAAAATATCGGTATTGATATATCTATCGGTATTTTGAAGAAAAAAATATCAGAAATATCGGGGATACTCTGTAAGATTTTTTTTTTTAAAAAAATATTAAATTTATTCATTTACACATAAAACCTTAAATACATACAAATAATAACTTTATTTAGTACTAGAAAGTGACTTTAGGTGCTTGAAATTCCCCACGCTGATCCACGAAAGTACAATAATCTGACCAAGACATATGACCCATATAGCATGAATTGTAATGATTAATATGATAGTCATATTAGAATGAGATAATAAGGATGAATCAAATTATATGATTGGTCATGTATTTCTCTATATAACAATTAATTTTATCTTATTGTTGATTGTTATTTTCTCTAATATCTTTTATGTATAAATGAATGTTTTTCTTAAAAAATAAATAAGTGAGCATTGAACATCATATAATTTGTATTGTATCAAATGCTTTCAATACAAATGAGAAAGCCCGAGTGCACAAAAGAAAATAAAAATGAAGAACAATATAGTATAGAATGCAACAAGTGTTTTGTTTTTCAAAATAGTAGAATCCAATAACTGTTGGATATAACAAAACAAATGAACTTTTATAAAATTTTCTTCATCCGGCGGCGCTCGGGTTGCTTGGCTAGCCTTGCGGCTACGTCAAGATCACGTGGTTGCTGTCGGACGGGGATTGATCAGTCCGGACATTCCCATAAGATGAGTGTTTCCTGATTTTGTCTGGCGGGTTTGGCTTGGAGGTAGGATTTTGAACTTTACCTATGGGTTGGTGGTGGGTTGTATTGTGGTGGCTTGGATCTGTGGCTACTCGATGTGGGGAGACGCTGTTTTGGTTTCAAACTAATGATGGTGTGGCTTCAATTTCGTGCGATGTGGATTGAGGGTGCTGCAATCGGGAGAGGAGCGGCTTGTGACTTTTGGTGGTGTGGCTTCGTCGAGATTCGTCATAGGCGACTTTTGTGGCCATGTTGTGGTGGGTTCCAGGTGGCTGTCATGGCGTCGGAGTTGCCGAAATTTGCACTGGAGGGATATGGATGTCTGGAGGTGGAAGATGGATCTCCGTCAAGTTGGGCTAGTTGGGCTTCTGAATGGGCCTTTCGTTTGGGCTGTTTTGGACTGTGCTATTGTGTGCTAGGGTTTCTCTAACCCTAGTCCATTATCTATGTTTTAGTTTATCTTTTACTAATAATTCCTTGTATTAGGAACCAATGTACTTTGTGTGCAATCATCGAGTCTAGTTGTCTCGGCCTATCTACTTTGTAGTAGTTAATAGTTTGTAGTGGAGTTTTGACTCCTGCTTGACCAGACACAATTCGGTCGTATGACTTATGCCAATGAAATTATTCTATTCTCTTGAAAAAAAAAGTACTTTTATAAGAACACAATATATAAGCGAGGAAACTATTGAATGGAATCATGGGTCTAAACACATTACTTTTCTTTAATAAGTAAGAAATTTAGAACTATTTTCTCACTACATGGGGGATTTAGGGTCGTTAGGTTTAGATCCTCTTGTGTTTAAAAGGAAGAAAAAGAAGCGAGAAGGCAAGGTGGTTGGTTGTCCTTGTGTTTGTAGTACATTTCTAGTCATAAATTTTTAACAACCTCATTACAGATATTTCACAATCCAGACAAAAAGCCCTAGATATTTTCCCTCCCGAGGAAAAAGAGAAGATACTCCCACGTCTCCGTTTCATCCGTTACGCCCTGTTTTGTTTTTATCCCGCCGTCAATTCCCTAAATTACCGCCCGGACAGATCGACACTACTGAGATTGTCCTCCCGAGGTAAAACCATTACGCAAGCAGATCACATTAATTTCATAATCCGTTGACGCAAATTAATCGTTACCGTTAGATTTGAGTGGAGTCATTGATCGAGCTTGTGACAGTGTGAGTAATAATGACGCTTCAGTAGTGTCGGCGGAAATACTGAAGCATCAAATTTGCATTATTGGATTTGGACTAGTAGTAGCTGGCTGGGTTGTTATTACTAAATTAATTTAATAACAAAAGAGGGAAATTACTAAGTGATTGATTAAGAGAGGAAGCAAGGAATGATAAGAGAGAGAAAAGCAGGGCGCTAATTAGTCGGTGGAGATTTTCATAGAGAAGCTAAAGAGAGCCTCTCTCTCATAGTCTCTCAATCTCACTGAGAGAGATTAGCAGATGCTGGAGTAGCTTTGATTGGTTAAAAGCTTGAGTGGCTTGTGCTGCAAGAGCAGCTTCAGATCTGAATCTTAAATGGAGGCCAACGCTGGTTTGGTGGCCGGCTCTCACAACCGGAATGAGCTCGTCGTCATCCGCCGCGAGCGCGACGGCGATTCTGCGGTAATTAGTGATGTGTTGTTTTCGCAACTGTGCTATATTGTGGAATTAGTGGGTTTTTGGATTGGATTGATGAATGTCTGTTTTAATTCTGCAGCCGAAAGGAGTGAAGGGGCAGATTTGTCAGATTTGTGGAGATGACGTGGGGCTCAACGCCGACGGGGAGCTTTTCGTCGCCTGTAACGAGTGTGCCTTCCCAATTTGCCGCACTTGCTACGAGTATGAGCGTAGAGAAGGAAGCCAGGTCTGTCCTCAGTGTAAGACCCGATTCAAACGTCTCAAAGGTATGCAATCTCATTAATTGCACAAAATATGTAGCGGAATTAGCTAAATTTAATTGATTGGTTACAGTACTAGTAAATGAGTATCACAATTGTAATTGTAATATTTCAGGATGCGCCAGGGTGGCCGGTGATGAAGAAGAAGACGGGGTGGATGATTTGGAGAATGAGTTCAGCTTCGATGGGAGGAGCCGACACGATTTGCAGCATGCACTTTCCGCTGATGCAATGCTCCATGGCCATATGAGCTATGGCCGCGCTTCCTCCGTCTCGTCTGATTTCCATAATGATCTCCATTCCATTCCTCATCTTCCTCTCCTTACTAATGGTCAAATGGTAATGCTTGCTCTTCAATCCTGTTCAATTCAATTTACACATTTTTGTTTTTTTGTTTTTTGATACGAT
The DNA here is from genome assembly GCA_963682095.1 of Potentilla sterilis. Classification (NCBI taxonomy): domain Eukaryota; kingdom Viridiplantae; phylum Streptophyta; class Magnoliopsida; order Rosales; family Rosaceae; genus Potentilla; species Potentilla sterilis. The sequence continues at coordinate 23,485,669 of OY821760.1, forward strand.
GATTCAATTAATAATGCTTGTGAGCTGTTGATTTTGCAGGTGGATGATATCCCTCCTGAGCAACATGCTTTGGTTCCTTCTTTCATGGGAGCCAACTCCGGTGGCAAAAGGATCCACCCTCTTCCTTTCTCAGATCCTGCATTTCCAGGTAACCGGAACATTCTCTCAAGTCCAACTTAGTCAATTGCCACACTAGGATCTAGTCACCCCTTTCTGCTGGCTTGAAGTTGAATGTGTACCTTCTGCGTTTTTTTTTTTTTTTCCAGTACAACCCCGATCCATGGATCCTTCGAAAGACCTTGCTGCTTACGGCTATGGTAGTGTTGCTTGGAAGGAAAGGATGGAAAGTTGGAAACAAAAGCAGGAGAAACTACAGATGATGAAACATGAAAATGGTGGCAAAGATTCCGACTATGATGGGAATGGCCCTGATCTACCATTGTAAGTGCTCCTCTTTAACTTTGCTCTTGTTGCATCTAATCAGTTTAATCCAAATTTAGTTGCCAATGCAAAAATGCATCCATATAAAATCCAGTGCAAGAGCTAATACAATGTGATTTAGTATTTCCGTTTCCTATACCATAGTGTTTTAAAAATGGAAATTGTTTATCTTGCTTGTGATCAGAATGGACGAGGCAAGACAGCCCTTGTCAAGAAAGCTGCCAATTTCATCGAGCCAAATCAACCCTTACCGAATGATTATCATAATTCGACTTGTTGCTCTTGGGTTCTTTTTTCATTATCGGGTTCTAAATCCTGTGAATGATGCATATGCACTGTGGCTTATCTCAGTTATTTGTGAGATTTGGTTTGGTGTTTCATGGATTCTTGATCAGTTCCCTAAGTGGCTTCCCATTGACAGGGAAACTTATCTCGACAGATTGTCTCTGAGGTAAGTAATCCAAATTTCGTATGCGTTCATGGTACTTACCTTGTGGTTTGCATTTTGAACATATCTAATCTTTGCACTAAATGTTTCTTTTTAGATATGAGAAAGAGGGCCAGCCTTCGCAACTTTCTCCTGTTGATATTTATGTCAGTACAGTGGATCCATTAAAAGAGCCGCCTCTGGTGACTGCAAACACTGTTCTTTCCATTCTTGCAGTGGACTACCCTGTTGACAAGGTCTCATGTTATGTTTCGGATGATGGTGCTGCTATGTTGACATTTGAAGCACTGTCAGAAACATCTGAATTTGCTAAAAAGTGGGTTCCTTTCTGTAAGAAGTTTAACATAGAACCACGAGCACCTGAGTTTTATTTTGCGCAGAAGATAGATTATCTTAGAGATAAGGTGCTCCCTTCATTTGTGAAGGACAGGAGAGCAATGAAGGTAATGGTTGTTACTAGCAGCTGATACAGCCTGTTGCTCATTCCAGAATACATTATGAATGTCTGCTTACTATATGTTGCAGAGAGAATACGAAGAGTTCAAAGTTCGAATTAATGCTTTGGTTGCTAAAGCTACAAAGGTTCCAGAAGAAGGGTGGACGATGCAGGATGGAACTCCGTGGCCTGGAAATAACGTTCGTGATCATCCTGGGATGATTCAGGTTTGTAACATTGGAATATGATTATGACGTTTTTGTATACTTACCATTGCAAGACATTTTCACATAATGAGTTTATATGCATTTCCTTAGGTTTTTCTTGGCCAAAGTGGAGGACTTGACACTGATGGGAATGAATTACCGCGCCTGGTATATGTTTCAAGAGAAAAGAGACCTGGGTTTACTCATCACAAAAAGGCTGGAGCTATGAATGCCTTGGTAAGTTAGATTGAAAGGGAGAGGGAGAGAGGAGATAGCTTGCCTGCATGGTTGTTTGTCAATTATTATTATTAGTTTGTTCTCTGGGAGTGACGAGCTTTTGTTGTATGAACAGGTCCGAGTCTCTGCTGTGCTCACAAATGCACCTTACATGTTGAATTTGGATTGTGATCACTACATCAACAATAGTAAGGCTCTTAGAGAGTCTATGTGTTTCATGATGGATCCATTGCTGGGAAAGAGAGTGTGCTATGTCCAGTTCCCTCAGAGGTTCGATGGTATTGACAAGAATGATCGATATGCCAACAGAAATACTGTGTTCTTTGACGTAAGACTGTAGCCAGTGAGACTGCTTATTGCCTATTCAGTTAATTTTTTGTTTTTGTTTTTTTGTATTTGTGAGTTGATAGATAAGTCATGTTCAATAACAGATTAATATGAAAGGTTTGGATGGGATCCAAGGACCTATCTATGTCGGAACTGGATGTGTCTTCAGAAGGCAGGCTCTCTATGGCTTTGATGCTCCAAAAGTAAAGAAGCCGCCAACCAGGACATGCAACTGTTTGCCGTCATGGTGCTGTTGCCTTTGTTCAGGAAAAAGGAAGAAGAAGAAGACTAACAAACCTAAAACTGATTTAAAGAAAAGATTTTTCAGAAAGGCAGAAACAGCCCCTGTGCTTGCTCTGGAGGGAATCGAAGAGGGCGTCGAAGGTAAATTATTGCCATTTTCAGAACCTGTTTCAATCTATGAGCTTTGATCTCTGGGAAGATCAATATATGTGGGCAGTTTGTCCGCCAGATTGAGTTAATTTTGCTTTTATGTTGATTTCGCTCTGGATACGAAGTGCCCTAGCATGCCAGCCTCCTTCACTTGAACTTCAGCAAATTGTTTTTAGTCGCTCTTCTTATAAAAGTCATTTTCTTAAAAAATGTTTTGAAACTACCAGTGCCTGATGATGATTTCATTAAGATTCATATTAGTCTTAACTGAATGTCTGTAAAAGCATTATCCCTGGCACAACTTTACTGGCACACATGAAAATATATAAGCTCTTCAATTCTTCAGTAGGTCTCTTGTGGTCTCCTACTATCTCAGTATTTGAACACCCCACAACTCCCAACAGTTCTGCTACACAAATTATAGTTGGCAATAGTTTACATGGTCATTAAAGCCAGGCTTAAATATTTTATGACGGAAAATGAAAATTATTAGTGTCCATATTGGTTTTTTTATGTTTTATTTGTTTTTGTCCTCTATGTAATATTATGAATACTGTATTCCAAAATCGAGATTTCCCTCTGCCTTCTACATACTTCTGTGAAGTATTGATGGGTTGATTGAAGAAAACATGTGTTATTGGACATAATTAATAAGGATGGATTAGTTTTCATTTTTTGACACAAGGAAGGTTTGCCACTAACTTTTGTACCATTTAACTAGCAGTCAATTGATGCTTGCTAGCATTGTCAAGAACTCAAGATATGCCTCTTTATATCGAATAATTCTACCACATTTTGTAATTATTCCTAGCTTAACTTGAGATAATATGTCTGCACTTTGCAGGTGTCGAAACTGAAAATGTGGCTCTAATGCCTGAGCACAAGTTGGAAAAGAAGTTTGGGCAGTCTCCTGTGTTTGTTGCATCCACCTTGCTGGAGGATGGAGGTTCACTGAAAAGCACTAGCCCTGCATCTCTGCTGAAAGAAGCTATCCATGTAATTAGCTGTGGGTATGAAGACAAAACAGAATGGGGAAAAGAGGTAACGTCTAGTTTTGGGGATCTATTTGGAATGAATTGCATAGTTGTGGTTTATTTACTCACCGTCCAATAGAGGTTATGGTTATTATATTGCTTAATTTGACTTGTTCTCGAATACAGGTTGGCTGGATTTATGGGTCAGTTACAGAGGATATTCTGACAGGCTTTAAGATGCATTGCCATGGGTGGAGATCCATATATTGTATCCCTGACAGACCTGCATTTAAAGGATCTGCCCCCATTAACCTTTCCGATCGTTTGCACCAAGTCCTTCGATGGGCCCTCGGGTCAATTGAAATATTTTTGAGTAGGCATTGCCCTCTTTGGTATGGGTATGGCGGGGGTCTGAAGTGGCTGGAGCGTCTGTCTTACATAAATGCTACAGTGTACCCGTGGACATCAATTCCACTCCTTGCCTATTGTACGCTACCAGCTGTATGTTTGCTAACAGGCAAATTTATCACTCCAGAGGTAACGACTATAAAATACTTGCTCTTCTCTATATAAATCTTCTTTATTTAGTTTGCACTTATTACGTCAAGTATCTGCATGTATCTCGTTCTGATGAAAGAAAGCATTTTACTCTACTTGCAGCTGACCAATATTGCTAGCTTGTGGTTTCTGTCTCTTTTCATCTGTATTTTTGCAACGGGCATACTGGAAATGAGATGGAGTGGAGTTGGTATTGATGAATGGTGGAGAAATGAGCAGTTTTGGGTGATTGGAGGAGTGTCGGCTCATTTGTTTGCAGTGTTTCAGGGGCTTCTAAAGGTTTTAGCTGGTGTTGACACAAACTTTACTGTGACATCAAAGGGAGGAGACGACGCAGAGTTCTCAGAACTTTACGCATTTAAATGGACCACATTGCTCATCCCACCAACAACTCTGCTTTTAATAAACATTGTAGGAGTGGTTGCCGGAATCTCAAATGCAATAAATAACGGTTACGAGTCATGGGGGCCTTTGTTTGGTAAGCTCTTCTTTGCCTTCTGGGTGATTGTTCATCTCTATCCTTTCCTCAAGGGTCTGCTTGGTAGGCAGAACAGGACTCCTACCATCATTATTGTGTGGTCAATATTGCTAGCTTCCATCTTCTCCCTTTTATGGGTCAGAATTGATCCCTTCTTGGCCAAGTCGGATGGTCCTGTCCTGGAGGAATGTGGGTTGGATTGTAATTAACATCACACTTGAATTCAAATTCAATCGTTCGGCAGCAGGCCACAACCACAGCCTCAATCACGGTAGGGTTGATTTCTGAATGATACAAACTACACTAGAAAAGATTTGGTGTGTTCAGTGATGGGTCTGCAAACTGTAGATTAAAATGTGTGTATGAAGATTGAAGGCTGCTGTTTTGTAAGTTTTATTGGTGGTGGGAGACTGTTGGGCACAGGTACAACAATGCTCCGATTCTTTATTAGTTGAATTTATAAAGACGAGATAGGTTAGGGTGAAGAAGAAAGAACCACACTGTTTTTGTGTATTATTGGTATTTATCACCAGTCTCTTTCACTGTCTCTCAATATTGAATTTGCAATAACAGCAGGTCATGTTCTGCTGCATGTAACATGTAAGTTGTAACTACAAAAGCAAAGAGATTCTGGAACAGTACAAATTGTTTTAGTGGGTTTATTTTTTTTTAATGTCTGAACAATTAAGCTGTGCTGTGGCTTGTTGGCTTTTTTTTTTTGGTAACGCACAGGCTTATGTAATAGTAATACAAGTATCTTTCCACATTTCTTTTTGTGTTTCAGTTCACTTGTAGTGGAATTTAGGACAAAAGTTCAGTATATATTTCGTAACTGGTTTTTTTTACGCTACATCAATATATCGATGCATTGAGTAGACCGGTGCGTGAAGCCAGTTTACCTGTGTTTCAAATTAATCTACTTGTGTTTGACTGTTGGTACATTAATATACCCTAGAAATTTCCTTTTGTAACAACTTCAAGGGGGAGGGAAGTGTTCTCCGAGAAACATTATCAATCATATGACGGGACTTCTATCTACAGGAAACGTTACATTCGTTTCGAAAGGACCCAAAATGAAGTGCATCCTGTAAGATGGCATACCATAACTCATATGTTGATGTTAACTCCTTAGCTTTGCTAGTTAGAGGTCCCAGTAGTTTGACAGATAAATTCCAAAGCAATAAGATTCACTTCAGTCTTATGTCTTTAACCATCACTTCCTTCAAGTCAGTAAGTGCTTTGATTGCCACTATTGGCAGAGATGGGATGAAGTATGAAGGTAATTTCGTAGGGGAAAAAGAGGGTGGAAAGGTAATCTATTGGAGCACAAGAACCTGAATGCATTGCTGTGAAGTAATTCAACAACCCTTGTTGACAGTAGCCACTGAGGGGCTACAACAGGCCCACAGACCCGCAGCCAGTGCACCAAGGGCCGGCCTAGGGCCCGGAACCGGATCACCAGCACCCGGACCCAGGGTCCAGCAGTCTACCTTGCGACCAGGGGCCCGGGGACTGGGGGCGCCAACCTGCCAAAGAGGTCACCAGAGCCGCCCTTTGGTGTACGAACAGAAGGAAACCAGTCCCACATCGAAGAGTGAGGCCAGACCTCACGCCCGGCCACCTATATAAGGGCCTCAACTACCCTCATTAATAGGTAACTGATCTTTCCTACCGCTTATCATACGTGCTTAAGTTATCTATTCATCCCAACTGTACTAACTTAGGCATCGGAGAGGAGAAGACCGGCCCGCCCAGTATTCCCCTTAGTAAGCAGGTTTAGGAGATCACACTTGGATTCGTCTGTCTCTGCCAGGCCTACGGGTTTTAGGTACTAACAATTGGCGCCGTCTGTGGGAACTGATACGATAAAACCACGTAAGCAGTATCAATGGCAGAAAGCTCTGAGGCAGGCCAGGAAAGAAATACCACCAAGGAGCAGCGTGTTGTGCCAGGAGAGGCGCTCATCTCCACCCCGGTCAATGCGCGAGAGCAGCGCAGCGACCAAGGCAACTAGGAAGGCTGGAGCTGTGGGATCCCGGCCGGCACGCCGGGGCCATACCTTGATAGCTCGCGCGGGAAAGGCTCGGTGAAGGGCGACCAACCAACGCACCGGGGCTTTTCGCTGACGTTCTCGGTCAATTCGAGCGAAAGGGAGGAGAGCCCGCTCGGTGACAGTGACCGGGACACCACGTACAGCCCCGACCGGCGCGATATAGTGGGAGAGATACGGGCGATGGCAGCGGAAGTCGGTCACCTGCGCGAGGAGGGCGACCGGGATAGAGCAAGATCCAATGCCCGTTATGAGGAAATGGAGGCGGTGAATGCCGCCCTGGTAGCCGCCCTGGAGAGAGGACAGCAGCGCGACGACGCTATGACTAGGGCGCATGCACCTGCGCCAGGCCGATCTCAGCGGTTTGAAGCGGGACAGTCATCGGGCGGAAGGCCCCACTCCCCCGAGCGAGCGGAGTCCCCGGCCGGCAAGGCCCCACCAAAGAGCGCGCCGACGCCCTGGCAACCACACGCTTCATTCGAGGATGAAGTCGCGACCCCGACTGCACGGGCATTGCAGATACTCACCGACACTATGTCGGATCTGAAGGCCCAAGTGGAGGCCAACGAGAGAAGGGCGGCGCGGCCGATGGAAGGCGCGCGATTCAACGAGCGCATGAGCCCTTTCTCTTACCGGGTTTTGGAATCAGGGAGATCTAGTAACCAGAAATCCCTGAAACTCACATACTCATGGTCCAGCTGCCCGTGCCAGCATTTGGACAGTTTCCGGTCCCAGACGTGCACCAAGGGCTATTCCGAAGCAGTATGCTGCAACATTTTCCAGGAAACCCTGTCTGGAGAGGCGCTCAGCTGGTTCTATGAGCTTCCGGCAAACTCCATCGAGACGTTCGAGCAGCTGGCCGATCGGTTCGTAGGCCGCTTCATCCTCCGGGTCGAGGGAGCCCGGACATCGACCATCCTCTTCAACTGCATAGGCACCCGGAGAGGAGCTGAGGACCTTTGTCAACCGCTGGCAGACGGCGACGGCCGGGGTTCGGAACCTCGACAAGGGTATCGCCGAGATGGCGTTCAAACAAGGGCTCCGGCCAAGAAAGTTTTCCTACGCCGTACGGGTGGAACTCCCGCAGGGGTATGACGAGCTGATGGTGATGGCCATCAGGCATGCTCAGGCCGACCATGAAACGTACGGGCAGCACCTGCTGAAAAGAAAACGGAACGAGCAGCAGGAGGAGCACCCCCCTCCCGGCCAAGAAGACAAGGCCAGCCACCAGACCGAGAACCGAGGTGCCCGACCGAGCCGGCCCAGCAGATATTGGGGGCAACGGCAGCAGAAGCCCTATCATGACAAAACCCAGAACGAGCACAAACCGGCGCAGTACCGGTAAGAACGCCCCCTGGCAATCATGCCAGCAGAACGTCAAGAGGTCTTCACCACCCTAACCTCTTCATACGAAGACATCTTGCACGAGAACGGGAACATCATTCCCCCACCGCCCAGGAGAAAGTACCCAAAGGGGAAGCTTACCCTGGCGCAAACGGGCAAGTACTGCTCCTATCACGATGAAGCTACTCATCGGACAAACAGGTGCTTCGCCCTCAAGACAGCGGTGGAAGGTTTGATTAGCGACGGCCAGCTCCAGCGGTATATAGGGGAAAGGAGAGCAGATCCCGACTGGGAGCAGGGCCAGGCCTGGTAGGCACGTCCAAACCTCCAAACGGTTAAGTTTGGCATATCATCGGTTCGGCTGCTGTAACATCATGAGATGTATGCCAACTACTTTGAGAAAAAATTCCACTGGTTCCGCTAGTGCAAGTGTATTTATATCCAAAGAGTAATACAAACAAAACCGTCCGCCGGGTTTGCACAAAAAAAAAAAAAAAAATCTCTCAAGGAGCCGCGCTTCCCCCTTCAGCGGGCATTCCACCAGCTTCTCCAGAGGAAGCCGCCGCACCTTCTTCAGGCCCACCTACCCCTTCCGGTTGCTCCTCGCCTACCGACTGCTCATGGATATCCAACTACTCATGGATATTCTCATCAGCCCCGGCCTTCGGCATCCGAGAGGTATCCAGGTACCCCTTCTCTTCCCACTCCACGTAGGCGTCCGCGATACCCGATTCCCTGGCCTTCTCCAGGAACGTAAGGAACTGATCGCTCTCATGGTACTTGAGGACAACCCGCTGGTAAAGCTCCGAGTCCTCTTCTCCAGACGCAGCGGCAGCGGCGGCGCGCAAAGCGGCAGCTCCCACCTGGAGCTCATCCACTTTTGCCTCCAGCTCGACCCTCTCCTCTTCGGCCAGCTCCTTCTCCTCCTCGAGGATCCGGACCCGCTCTTCTAGCTTGGCCACCTGCTTCTTGGCCCTCTCCTCAAGTCTGACCTTCTCCCGCTCCAGCCTGGACTTCTCTACTTCCAGACGCTCTCGGGTTTCTGTCAGAGCGGCCACCTGCCTCTTCAACCCCGGCAGCTCCTCACTCGGATCCGGCTGGTATAGATTGTACAATAACTACATAACACCAGGGAGCTAATTAGACAAGCAGCAAAGGTAACAAGTTACGAGCGGTGCCATGGCACCGAGCAATTCTTACCCGGAGGACCGACTCCTTGCACTTTTGGCGATTTTCCCCCGCCAAGGCTCCGGTGACCCCAGGCCTGTCCAGGCCAAGGCCAGCCACATCTGCCGCCACCTTCCGGACGAAGGGATTCTCCAGACTCCCCCTCTGTTCCTTCGCAGGAGCGGGGCTACTCTGCTGACCGGCAGAGTTTGGAGTAGCGGCAGCCTTGTCCCCAGTGGAACTCGACGCACCACTGGCCACCTTGAGCCGCTTCGCCAAGTTATCACCTGACGACCGCCCGGTCAGCGTCACCAGCGTGGAGGGAGGAACGTCCATGACCCTCCGCCTCTTCTCACCCTGGTCGTCCGGTGAAGAAGATTGTGCGCCTGACCGGGTGACCCTGGTGACTAGCGGGACTGATCCCGGCTGGTACGGAATCCGGTTCACCCCACCAGGAACCTTTGGTGGCCCCCCGGTGGTCTTGCCCTTTCCAGGTCCCGCCATGGGCGCAGCAGGGTGACTCTTCACACGCCTCAAAATATAGGCGTCGCCCTCAACGTCCAAGGCCCTCGGTTCGGCTTGAACGGTAAGCCGACCGGACCCCTCGTCCACCGAGGTCCGCGAAACGGCCTCTCCTTTCTCCTTTAAACTTGAGAGAAGGTCTTCACCGTCCATGAATAAGGTACTGTCGGGTTTAATGACCGTCCGGGAAGATGCACCTGCAGGACAAGCAAAAGGTTAGTGTTTAAAACTCGGTCAGCAGAAATGCCACCGCTAAACCTTGCTACGCACCAGGATCTCGCCCGAGACCACAGTACTCCAGCACGTCCCGCCGAATGAAGTTGTAAGAGCTTCGCTCGAGATCGTCCCAGCATCCGAGTATAGTCATAATCCTTTCCCGCTCCAACTCGGATAGTTCGAACGATTGGTCGCCAAGGGGCTGGAAGGCACCAAGAACCCGGTACATTTTACTCCTCTTCTGCCACTCCCCCCCCCCCCCCCCCCCCCCTCCCGCCATCACCACCTTTTTCCTCCAGCTATTGTCTATCCAGGAAGGCATGTGGGTGAAGGCTGGAACTGTCGGGCGCTAAAAGTCAGACAACCCCGGGACCCCCTCTTCTTCGAGAAGGATATTCTGTACAATACCCGGAACTCGTTCACCGTCTGCATGCTCATCCTGGACAACTCGTACAGGCAATCGAGGCTCAGCAGCTTCCTCCACTGGTTCCCGGGAAGCTGCGCGGGAGACACTTGCAGGGCACTGAGCGTGTACTGCACGAAATCTGGCAGCGGGAGCGAACACCCGTGGCGAAATTGGTCTAAGTGCACGGCAACCCAACCCGCCTCCGGGTTACAGGCCGATTCTCCGGGATTCAGCGGCCGTAACGCCACCTCATCAGGGATACTCCACGTCTCCCGGAAGGCGGCAATCTCTTCGAGATTCATACTACCCTCCGGCTCATTGCCTACCACGGCCCCTTTCCCACTCCCGATGGTGTAGCTCACGGGCGGAATGCCAGAAAAGCGCACCCCATGCGGGATTTCCTCAGATCCCGAGGACCCGGAAGACGAAACCTCGCTCCGGGTGAGGTCAGCGGCTTCGGCACCCGGGGATTCCGAACCGAGCCAATCCTCCAGTTTCTCCGCATCGTCCACAACGGGACGCCTGCCGGCCGATTCGGAAGCCCCATCAGAACTTACAGAAGCCATTTAACCTAAGGGGAAGAAAACAAAACCCCACCGTTGGTCAGCAACAGGCTAGAACAGCGCCCGCTACGGCTCCTCCCCAAGTTTACCGCAGCCGCCCCACTTAAAACAACTCACTGTCCGCAACAGAGCCCCCCCCCCCTCTCTCGCCGCAAAACGTCAAAAGAAAAAACACCACGCAAAGAAAGCAAGACTTACCGATTACTATGCACAACCGAGGAAAGTCCGTCCTACGAAAACACCGAGCAATGGTAGGAAAAGAACAAGAACGCTTGAAAGCAACGGATGTCGCGGGGCACCTCCACAGAGCTTTCGCCGGATTCCTCTCCAACCTTCTCTTCTCTCTAGGCCAAAGAGCAAAACAGAACTTATGAAGGCAGAGGAGGCCTTTTTATAGAGGGGTCCGATGCCCTAGGCGCTTGTAATCCCCCCAAAACACGCAATCAGGACAACTCAAACGCCTGCGAATCTAGACCCTCCATCTCAGATCGCTCCCTACTGACACGTGTCCCAGCATTGGTAAACTTCCCACGCCATCATAACTGACGGGACTACTTCTCACCGGTTATGATCTTCCAACCGGAGCCATGGCAGCTCACCGGTTATGATTTTTCAACCGGCTCGAACGCTTCTCACCAGTTATGATCTTCCAACCGGAGCCATGGCAGTTCACCGGTTAGGTATCATTCAACCGGCTGCATGGCATCTCCACGACAGCTCACCGGTTATGATTTTTCAACCGGCTCGAACGCTTCTCACCGGTTATGATCTTCCAACCGGAGCCATGGCAGTTCACCGGTTAGGCATCATTCAACCGGTTGCATGGCATCTCCACGACAGCTCACCGGTTATGATCTTTCAATCGGCTCGAATGCTTCTCACCGGTTAGGTATTCAACCGGCTCGAGAGCATTTCACCGGTTACGAGACATCCAACCGGCTCCATGGCCCCTCACCGGTTAGGTATCATTCAACCGGCTCCATGGCATGACTCCGGTTATGAGAACATTCAACCGACATGGGCTCTATACACCCGGACGAGTTTACATCTAACATGTGTACTTTTGTCCAGCAGGATAAAAACCCTGCATCGCACTGAACTGCGATCAAAATGGGGATTCAAGGCGAGACTAGTCATCTCAACGCCTCCCCACCGGGCAGATTGTTTCTCTGATCCAGAACTCTCCCCGCAGGCACGTCGCCCCACGCTTATTCCAACACAAGCTGGGCCGAGCCACCGGGCCCCTCCCGACCTGTCGTTGGCAGTAATTTCGCCTTGGGGGACTAGTTCCGATATGGCAGAACGCCCGGTCGAGATCCCATGCACTCTCCGACTCGATACGGTATGGGACTCCACCGGTCGGTTTAGCAATTTCGCCTTGGGGGACTCGTTCCGATATGGCAGAACGCCCGGTCATTGCATGGCGGATTTCAACGCCCCATTATCATCCCATGCACTCTCCGGGTTTCATCCCGCTCCATATCCATTGCATGGCGGATTTCAACGCCCCATTATCATTCCAAGCACTCTCCGGGTTTCACCCCGCTCCATACTCATGGCACGACAACACGAGCATAATACCATTTGTATTGCAAACATACTCATAACTGTCGCACATCATCATTAACAGGTACTCACCGCGCCTCCTCTGACCGAACGCCTGGTCACGCCCAATCTTCAATACGGACTTGGGGAACTGGGCACCGTTGGGTTGGTGATAGCTGCGGGTCTGCGGGATAGAAGCAAGACATAGTAAGTCCCCATTCAAGATTGCACTTGACCATGAACTTGGGGGACTTGTTGACAGTAGCCACAGAGGGGCTACAACAGGCCCACAGACCCGCAGCCAGTGCACCAAGGGCCGGCCTAGGGCCCGGAACCAGACCACCAGCACCCGGACCCGGGGTCCAGCAGTCTACCTTGCGACCAGGGGCCCGGGGACCGGGGGCGCCAACCTGCCAAAGAGGTCACCAGAGCCGCCCTTTGGTGTACGAAGGGTCCGGCAGTCTACCTTGCGACCAGGGGCCCGGGGACCGGGGGCGCCAACCTGCCAAAGAGGTCACCAGCACTACCAGATCCGAATGAATAGCCGACGAAAAAAATTTCGTCGGCTATGCCTATTTTTCGTCGGCTATACCATCTGCCGACGAAATTTTCGTCGGCTATACTTCGTCGGAACAACCCCGTCGGCTATACTAATGGCCGACGAAAAAAACGAATTCGTCGGCTATAGTAGAGTATGGCCGACGAATTTACCGACGAAAATATTTTTCGTCGGCCAAACCTGGGAGAAATTGCCGACGAATTTCGTCGGGTATTTTCGAGTATAGCCGACGAAATTCATTAAGTATAGCCGACGAATTCATAAATTTTCGTCGGCTATTTCCTCGAAATATATTAATATTTAATAGGCATTAATTAGTTATAGCCGACGAAATAATGTAATTTTCGTCGGCTATATAACTTATAGACGACGAAAATTGGTAAAATTCGTCGGCTATAGTTATTATAGCCGACGAAATAATGCCAAAATCGTCGGCTTTTCTTACATTTGGGGAAAAAAAAATTAAATTATTTTCTAAATTACCATTCCAAGCAACCTGCAAATCACAAAAACAGTCCATGCATTTGCACCAACAAGAAACACGTCTAAATACCCTTTTTATTAAATTCGTTCTAATATACATAAACCCTAAACCCTAATAATCACCTAAACCACTAAAGTCCACCACGTCATCCCCAGCATCCTGCTCTCCATCAGGCTCGTCATCCTGCTGACCGAACTCGGGGGGTTGAGGCATTGGAGGTTCCGGTAACCGCTGAAACGGGGGCGGGGGTGGAAGGCCTTGTTGTTGTGCCGCGAACATCTCATACCACCAGCTTTGTTGGCCGTCGTAGTTGTGTTGCCGAATTCTGTCGCATTCGGCATGCCAACCGGCCATATCCAAATGATACTGCTGTGTTCTGCGGCGCATCTCCAACTGATACTGCTGTGTGCTGCGGCGCAGCTCCTGTACTGTCTGGGACGAGGTCGCCAATTCTGCGGCCAATCGCTGCACTTCCCCCCTCATATGTTGGCTCTCCCCGCCTCCCTTCTTTTGACCTCCCTTAGTGGTCTTCAGAAGCCCTAGTCCAGAACTTCCCAAACCCCGGCAGTAGTAGTTGTTTGACCGGTTTGGGAAGGCTGCGTCGAACATCCTCGCTGCCGTTTGGACACTGGACCGGTCGACATGGCGCATGGCTTCTTCCAGATCTGCCTCTGAAATGTTCGGTTGTGTCTCCCGAACTACTTGCTGGAACACCTCTTCTTCGGCCCGGTTGACCCTCTCCTAAGTGGACGGGAAAAAAAAAATTAATGTTATAACAAATATATAATTAAGTAAAATTAATAATTAAAATTTTAAAATTGTAATGAACGACTTACGAGCTGTTCTGTCGCTTGTGGATAAGCGATCTTGAACGTCTCCACGTACGGGTTGCTATCAGGATGATCTCTAAGCGCCTCCTCCTGATATTGTGCAAACGGCCGTGAACCAGCATGATGGGGGGTTGTGTTCCGGCGGCGGTTCTCAGAGTTTATCCGAGAACGTTGCTTGAAACAAATAATAAAATGTTAGAAAAATGCATAAAAAAATATTAGTGTAATAATTATAAAATAATTAAACTAATAATTAAAATTTTAACAAAATAAACATTTTTACTGAAGTTTAGTATTTACCTGCATAACTGGGTTGTTGAAGTCTACTGTCTTCAACCAACGCCACTCGTACTCCCGGAACATGAACTCCCTGGGAGTACCCATACGACCAAGGTTGTCGTATTCGTTATAGTGGGAACGCAGCTCGTTCTTCCACTCTTTGAACCTACGAAAAAAACAAAAGTGCATTAGAAATATTATTAATATCATAAAATATTAATAATTATAAGATAATTATAATATCATAAAAACAAACGTACCTCGAGTTCTGCTGGGTGTCCGCCCAATCCCGCCTGTGTTCGGCAATCTCGAAGAATGTCTGAAAAATAATATTTTATTAGTTTTACAATTGTAATAATACCGAAAATTATTAAATATTACGATAAATAAATTAAATTTTTTAAATTACTCACCGACGCGGCGTTGTTCACCTCCCTCTTTATCTCTTCGGGCACATCAGCCCACCGGGTCCACAACATAGGAACTCTGTCCCTAATCAGTGACCCCACGCAACCCGAGTAGTCGCGTTTTTTCTTCCCCTGAACCTCCTGATTAGGAGGTTCGTTGATCTGAATCCTCCCGCTGCGCTCAACAGTTCTCCTGAGCGTGTCAAAACATATGACACCTCTCGTATTCCTCCGTGAACTGCTAGCGGCTGTCCCTATCACAAAAACGACGATTGGTTAATAAAATTAAATATTAGTGCGTTAATTTTAATAAAACATTTAATTAATAAAATCAAATGTTACCTGAACTGGATGACTCGTCTGTCGACTTTCCTTTTCTCCTCGCCGAAATAAGGTGGTCAGGGTTCTCAAATGGCTGCTGCTGGTATGCCTTCGCAGCACTCACGTACTGAGGCATATTAGGCCATATGGGCACACCCTGATAGTCGACCTCCGGTATCGCCGGAATGTTGTACGGGAGGAAGAGCTGGTTTGGGAGAGTAGGAGCCTCAGTCGAGTCAGCAGCAGACTGAGTCGGACTCGGCATCGGCTCCCGATGAACGTCAGGCATCCGAACCTGAGGAACGTCGGCAGCTATGTCCTCGTGAAATAGCTGCCGACTAAACCTCGGAGCCACAGAGGGACCGACATGCGGAAGTGAAGTGCTCGACGGCCGCCCCGCCTGGAGAAGGGTCTGGTGCCGAGAACTCACACTCCGTCGCGGCTGGGCTGCATCCACAGTCCTCTGCGGCTGGGATGAATCTACACTCCTCCGCGGCTGGCTGGTGGTCCTCTCAAGCTGGCTAGCGGTCCACTCGGAGTCTGCGGAACCGGCGGAATTTCTAGAACCTCTAGATCTGCCGGCACGACGGCCTCCGAATAGGTTTCTTAATGCATCGGCCATCTAAAGCCCGAGGCATTAATACATTAATTGATATTAAATTATATTATATTAAATAACAAATTCTAATTAATATAATAACCAATAATACTAACATATTTTAATATAACAATTTATATACTAACATATTAAATTATATTATATTAAATAACAAATTCTAATTAAATATAATTAAGCTATATATATAATTAAGCTAAATTATACAATGAAGTTATCAATTTATATAATTAAAAAACCAATTTATACGTATAAATTATACAATTACACCTAAATTATACAATTCAAATAAATTTGAAAACAATTACCTAAATTAACATAAATACCTAAAAATTACCTAAATTAACATAAATACCTAAATTATACCTAAATTAACATAAATACCTAAATTAACAATTACATCTAAATAAATAAATTTACACATATAATTAAATAAATTATATCTAAATTAACATAAATAAATTATACCTAAATACCTAAATTATACCTAAATTAACATAAATACCTAAATTATACCTAAATTAACAATTATATCTAAATTAACAATTTATTAACATAAATGAAAAAAAAAAAAACATACATTTGCAGAGGAGAAGGAGGCCGGTCGGAGGAGGGAGGAGGAGGGACAGGCCGGAGGAGGGAGGAGGAGGGACCGGCCGGAGGAGGAGGAAGAGGGAGGAGGGGCCGGCCGGAATAGGGAGGAGGAAGAGGGAGGAGGGGCCGGCGCGGGGCTGCTGGATTGGAGGAGGAAGAGGGAGGAGGGCCGGGGCTGCTGGATTGGAGGAGGACGAGGCGAGCGGCGGAGGATCCGTTGGAGGCGAGCGGCGGAGGATTTGAAAATATGCAGCAAATGGAGGCTAGGGTTCGGCTGCAACAAACTTATACCCGAAAGTATAGCCGATGAATTAAAAATATTTCGTCGGCTATACTTAAGAATAGCCGACGAAATTCTTTAATTCGTCGGCTATACTTAAGAATAGCCGACGAACTTTTTAAATCGTCGCCTATAATTTGAATTTCGTCGGCTATAGTTTAGGCGCTCAGCAGCCGTCCGATCTCCTCCATCCAACGGTGGACAATGAAAAGGCGCGGATCACTAGAGTTTAGCCGACGAAATCGAATTTTCGTCGGCTAAACTTTTGGTCAAACTATGAAGTCAAACCTCTAAACGCTTTAAAACGGAAATTGGCCCGTCTAAATGACGTTTTTTGGCCTGATCTTCAACAGAGAATAGTTTCAGATCGATGAGACGCAACTAATCGTATAAAATTTTTTCTCAAAATATTTACCGACCGCCATGCTACATATAGGAAAACGGAAGTAAAAAACAGCTAACTGCAACATTCGGCACACAGATTTTGTCGGAATCTTCTCATTTTTCAATCGTAGACGTATTTCAATATTTCGGTCATATCTTATTTCACGACACATTTTCATTTGAAGGGTCTACGTATAGTAACTATTTGAAACTATACATTCACTTAAACACTTAGTAAACAAGTTAAGGAACATTAGTGCATATGTTCCGATTTTGAGTCTAAAAGTTTGGAAAATCTATTCCAACCGTCAGATATCACCGTTAAGATTAAATACATATATGAAAAAAAATCCAACTACATCTGACAACGTTAAAGGCTCGATCGGGATGGTCAAACTGCAAAGTCAAACTTCTAAACGCTTTAAAACGGAAATTGGCCCGTCTAAATGACGTTTTTTTGGCCTGACCTTCAATAGAGAATAGTTTCAGATCGATGAGACGCAACTAATCGTATAAAAATTTTCATCAAAATATTTACCGACCGTCAGACTACCCATAGGAAAACGGAAGTAAAAAACAGCTAACCGCAACATTCGGCACACAGATTTTGTCGGAATCTTCTCATTTTTCAACCGTAGACGTATTTCAATATTTCGGTCATATCTTATTTCACGACACATTTTCATTTGAAGGGTCTACGTATAGTAACTATTTGAAACTATACATTCACTTAAACACTTAGTAAACAAGTTAAGGAACATTAGTGCATATGTTCCGATTTTTAGTCTAAAAGTTTGGAAAATCTATTCCAACCGTCAGATATCACCGTTAAGATTAAATACATGTATGAAAAAAAATCCAACTACATCTGACAACGTTAAAGGCTCGATCGGGATGGTCAAACTGCAAAGTCAAACTTCTAAACGCTTTAAAACGGAAATTGGCCCGTCTAAATGACGTTTTTTGGCCTGACCTTCAACAGAGAATAGTTTCAGATCGATGAGACGCAGCTAATCGTATAAAAATTTTCATCAAAATATTTACCGATCGTCAGGCTACCCATAGGAAAACGGAAGTAAAAAACAGCTAACCGCAACATTCGGCACACAGATTTTGTCGGAATCTTCTCATTTTTCAACCGTAGACGTATTTCAATATTTCGGTCATATCTTATTTCACGACACATTTTCATTTGAAGGGTCTACGTATAGTAACTATTTGAAACTATACATTCACTTAAACACTTAGGAAACAAGTTAAGAAACATTAGTGCATATGTTCCGATTTTGAGTCTAAAAGTTTGGAAAATCTATTCCAACCGTCAGATATCACCGTTAAGATTAAATACATGTATGAAAAAAAATCCAACTACATCTGACAACGTTAAAGGCTCGATCGGGACGGTCAAACTGCAAAGTCAAACTTCTAAACGCTTTAAAACGGAAATTGGCCCTTCTAAATGACGTTTTTTGGCCTGACCTTCAACAGAGAATAGTTTTAGATCGATGAGACGCAACTAATCGTATAAAAATTTTCATCAAAATATTTACCGACCGTCAGGCTACCCATAGGAAAACGGAAGTAAAAAACAGCTAACCGCAACATTCGGCACACAGATTTTGTCGGAATCTTCTCATTTTTCAACCGTAGACGTATTTCAATATTTCGGTCATATCTTATTTCACGACACATTTTCATTTGAAGGGTCTACGTATAGTAACTATTTGAAACTATACATTCACTTAAACACTTAGGAAACAAGTTAAGGAACATTAGTGCATATGTTCCGATTTTGAATCTAAAACTTTGGAAAATCTATTCCAACCGTCAGATATCACCGCTAAGATTAAATACATGTATGAAAAAAAATCCAACTACATCTGACAACGTTAAAGGCTCGATCGGGACGGTCAAACTGCAAAGTCAAACTTCTAAACGCTTTAAAACGGAAATTGGCTTTGGCCTGACCTTCAACAGAGAATAGTTTCAGATCGATGAGACGCAACTAATCGTATATAAATTTTCATCAAAATATTTACCGACCGTCAGGCTACCCATAGGAAATCGGAAGTAAAAAACAGCTAACCGCAACATTCGGCACACAGATTTTGTCGGAATCTTCTCATTTTTCAACCGTCGATGTTTTTCAATATTTCGGTCATATCTTATTTCACGACACATTTGCATTTGAAGGATGAAGCAATGGTTTGTCGATAGTGATAGAAAATGGAAGCTGCTCTTTTTTTGTTTTTTTTTTAATCATAGCCGACGAAATAAAACCTAGTACTCGTCGGCTATTCTTTTGTCGTTTTCGGTCAAAAATAAAATATTTATTTTTAAAAACTTATGGCCGACGAAATAATGAATTTTTCGTCGGCCATTGTGAGAATAGCCGACGAAAAATTTAATTTTTCGTTGGCCATTCTCACAATGGCCGACGAAATAATGCATTTTTCGTCGGCTATTCTCTGAAAAAAAAACCAAAAAAATAAGTGGTTTTACACCTCTCCTATTCCGATGTCCTGTTCACATATAACCAAAATTGAACATAAAAAACCAGAAACCCAACAGTAAACATATTTCAAATTTTTTTTAAGGGGTTTGGAACCCAGCCTAGCTGGGAGGCTCATCCCCACGCCCGTTCATTAGAAATGAGTTGATTACAAATGAAAGGCTTACATCATTTAAATTACTTAATCCGTCGGATTGTAATCGGAATCATCGGATGAGTCTTCTTCGGTTTCTGAATTGCTCGATAGGGGTAATCTATGTCTTTCCTCACCACTAGAGTCCTCGTTAGTTTCTTCATTTGGATCAACATCAACAAGCAGTGGCACTTCACGTCGAATTCGCACCGGCGTGTCTAGGCGAATAAAAGACGAGTCAGGAATACCGTTTGAGTTGAGCTCTTGATACGCGGTGCCCCCTTCCTCGTTCTCTTCAGCCACTCCAAGTGTAGACGCCCGGTAAATGTTGCGATGGTGGATCGTGTTGACTACTTTCCACGGGTCACCCTTGGCGAGATCATCAAGATAAAACACTTGTTTCACCCATGTGGCTAAAACGAACGGGTCGTCCTCATACCATGATGTACTAGTGTTCACAGAACTTATGCCGTATTGATCGGTTTTCATGCTCTGCGGCCGTGTGTCAAACCTTCTACACTTGAAAATGTGCACTTTCATGCCTTTCCCGTAATGCAGTTCCACAACTGAATGGAGAACACCGTAATAGTCAACTCCACCATCCCCACCATGTGCCATAACCCCTGAATTTTGTGTTTTCAGTCTGAGGTCTCTGTCTTCACATCGAAATAACACACCATTCACCTTGCACGTCGCATAAACTTTTGAATAGACCGGCCTGCTCGCTAAAAGTCTGAGTTCGTGCGACCAACTTGGGTGATTATCATTTTCAATAAGGTCCATCTGCAACCATCAGAATCAACTATAAATATGAATAAATATACACAATAATATATGAACACGTATAGAATAGTGTTAAAGGTACGTACCCAGCGGCCGAAATACTCTGCGAATGTCTGGTTGTGGTAATCGAGATCACCTGCTACTCCTTCACAGCGTAGATGTATGTCCTTCCAAAACTGAACTTCTAGACAGTTGATTAGTACCCACCAATGTGCAATGACTACCTCATAATCTTTCAACTTGTAGGAAACTGGCATGTTTCCACCGAGTACAATATCGTTGGAGAGTATGGAAAGATTGAACTGTGACGGTACATCTTCCGGTATGCTTTCCTGTAACGCTCCTAAATACAGCTTCATGTAGGTGACGCACTCGTGCGCAATATATGCTTCAGCTATACATCCTTCAGGTGCGGATCTGTTTTGGACAAAACTACCGTATTGTCCAAGTTGCCTATAAATCAAGTTTTTAAAGTGTTATGATAATACATTAACACTATATCACATATATTGATGAGGAAATTAATATAAGGTGTAAAATACGTACCTTTCCATCGGATACATCCAAGTGAAGTGCACAGGACCGGTAAGCAACAACTGCCGAGGAAGATGGATCATGAGGTGAGGCATGATGTCGAAAAAATTTGGAGGAAATATCATCTCAAATTTACACATGATATGAACGATGTCTTGTTGCATTTCCCGGAGGTCAGATTTTCTCACTTCCCGTGTGCATACCTTCTGGAAAAATCTTGCCAACGCTACTAACGGCTCCACAATGTGACGGGGAAGGAACGGTCGAATGAAAACAGGGAAGAGACGTTGTAGCAGGATATGATTGTCATGACTTTTCAACCCGTACAGATTGTTGAATTGTCTGTTGACACACTTGGCTATATTTCCAGCAAAGCCTGAAGGATACTTGGCCCGACTTATCCAATGGAAAATTTCTGATTTATGCTCAGGCTTGACGGTGTAAGGAGCTTGAGGCATTTTTCTCTTCCCTTGTTTCAACCATAGTGGTTTTCTGATATTCATGTTTTGCAGATCAGTGCGAGCCTTAGGATCGTCTTTCGTCTTCCCCTCCAAGTTCAGCGTTGTGCCCACCACACTTTCAGAAACATTTTTTTCTATGTGCATAACGTCTAGGAAGTGATGGATCAGCAACTCACACCAGTACGGGAGTTCCCACAATATGCTCCTATGTGTCCAGAATTTGTACTCCTCAGGCCTTTCAGGTATTTCCGCTACAATATCAGGATGATTGCTGAGGGGCCCAAAATCGTACTCATTAAGTCTTGCTAAAATTTCTCTTCCTGTCCATCTTCTGGGAGGACGGCAGTGTTCTTCGGTTCCATCAAATGCGGCGGACTCGTAACGCCAGTGGTGATCCGCTGGAACGAACACACGATGACCCATTCTGCATATCTTGTTGCAATGAGGGGTGCTCCCATAATCGCTGAGGCACTCTGGACAAGCCTTGTATCCCCTTACAACGCTGCCCGACAACATCCCATAAGCAGCAAAATCACTGATGATACCAATAACCATGGCATGCATCTGGAACGTCTCCTTCTTGTACTTGTCAAAAGTGGGATGACCAACGTCCCACAACACCTTAAGCTCTTCAATCAATGGTCTCATATACACATCGAGACATTTCCCTGGGTAACCAGGCCCCGGAATCAACAACGTCAACATATTATATTCCTTCTTCATGCACATCCACGGAGGAAGGTTGTAAGGTACCAAAACCACCGGCCATATACTGTATGAAAGACTCATGGTGCCGAAAGGGTTGAACCCGTCGGTTGAGAGCCCGAGCCTGACGTTTTTGACATCTGACGCAAAATGAGGAAACTCATTGTTTATATGCTTCCAAGCCGCTCCGTCAGAGATGTGTGTCATGATATCTGCGTCTCCCGCGTCCCGCTCACCGTGCCACCTCATAGCTTTTCCGGTAGTTTTTGACATGTACAACCGCTCAAGCCTATCTCTCAATGGAAAATATCGAAGCACTTTCACAGGTTTCCTATTGCCTGCTCCCGTCAACTTATATCGGTCAGACTGACATATCGGACATGCGTCAAGGCTAGCAAGGTCATTCCCTTCAGCATCTTTACCCCAGAAGAGAACGCAGTCAAATGCGCATGCATGGATCTTAATGTAAGAAAGCCCTAGATCTTTGAGGATACTTCGGACCTGACGGTGATTGGTAGGATTACGATGACCCTCCTCCAACAACGAAGAAGTGTACTGTAGATATTCATCCACTTGCCTGATGTTCCCTTTTGTCTCGACTTTAATCCTCATTACCTCCATCACACTTTGAAGAACTGTCTTCTCAGAACTTGAAGACACAGGGGTCTGTTGCAATGCAATCAGTTTGTTGTACTTGTCAAAGGCAGCAGTGTTGACAACTTGTGGGAACGGCTGCACCGGGTCCTGCATATATTGTTCCCCACGTACACCGCTTTCAAAAGGAAACACGTCGTTGACGAATGCCATTGTTGGATCGTTGGATGTACTACTACTGCCTGCCTCAAAATACTGCCCATGATCATGCGATCCATCTAATGATGGCTCACCGTGATATATCCAACGTGTGTACTTCGGCCAAAACCCATTACTCTTTAGGTGCTCCCATACTGTCCTAATGGGAAATCGACATATATCACTGCGACACTTACATTTCTTGCACGGGCAATAATGGTAATTCCCGTTTGCATTTTCCTCGACGAACTGCAAAAAATCCACAACTCCTGTAGTGTATCGTCGGTCATGCCTTGGAAGCGAAATCCAACTCTTATCTCGATCCATATATAACCTGATAATAATATATATGTATAAGTTTAATTAATAATAAATTAATTAACACATATATATATTACAATATATATTATTATCAACATCAACTCATATATATATATACCATTAATTAACAACCATTATTTAAGTTCATTACACTATCAACAACCATTAATTAACATATTTATATATATTTTAACACTAATTAAAATAACATTATTAAATTAAAACACATAATTATACTCTAACTGAAAATCAACTCAACTACAACTCAAAATCAGCATATATACATACATTCTAACACTAAAACAACAACAAAATAAAAAATCACTTACTATATCAAAATCACTAAAACTCAAAATCAACTCAATTAAAACTCAAAATCAACATATATACACATATACGTACCTATATATAGCTCCACAATGTAAGAGAGGACGGATTTCAACAATACCCACAGATTTTTCACTCTTTCTCCCGTTTTTTTCCGTTTTTTTTGAAATGAGCAGCTTCTGTCCAGATCTGAAAATATAAAGACTTATAGCCGACGAAATTGTCAACTTCGTCGGCCATTCTTCCAAAATTTGTATAGCCGACGAAAACTTTAAATCGTCGGCCATTATAGGGGTATAGCCGACGAAATTTTTTTTTTAGGGACGAAAGAAAAAATCGTCGGCCATTCTTGTAGAATAGCCGACGATTTTTCATTTTTAGCGACGAAATAAAAAATCGTCGGCCATTCTATGGGAATAGTCGACGAAATTTTTTTTTTTGCGACGACAAAAATTTTCGTCGGCCATTCTTGGGAATAGCCGTCGAAAAAAGTGTTTCGTCGGCCGTTTTTTTTTTTTCGTCGGCAAAGCCCTTTTTTCTGGTAGTGCAGAGCCGCCCTTTGGTGTACGAACAGAAGGAAACCAGTCCCACCTCGAAGAGTGAGGCCAGACCTCACGCCCGGCCACCTATATAAGGGCCTCAACTACCCTCATTAATAGGTAACTGATCTTTCCTACCGCTTATCATACGTGCTTAAGTTATCTATTCATCCCAACTGTACTAACTTAGACATCGGAGAGGAGAAGACCGGCCCGCCCGGTATTCCCCTTAGTAAGCAGGTTTACAGGAGATCACACTTGGATTCGTCTGTCTCTGCCAGGCCTACGGGTTTTAGGTACGAACAACCCTAAAATGAAGTTTGACGGCAACCTGGATGATGTTACTAGATTTTGGATGAGCTTCATGAGAGATGAAATTACCTTTCCTTCAATGGGAACATGCATCAAAAGTTATAGTCCAAAAAGAATTTAGTATATGTACCCCCACAATCCCTACGAACAATTTGTTGAAATGGAATTGAATTTCTGGAAAAAAAAAAAAAAGTATTTCTATATGAGTTTCTTATTTTCACTTGAGATGTCTTTGCACTCCTTCAATTGATAAAGTAATCAAACTGTGTGTGTTGGAGAGGAGATCTCACGTAAGAAAAATGACAAATAAAATACAACTTATAAGTGGGTGGATAATACTCAATCGTACCGAGACATTTGTTATTAAAACCCAACACCTTAAAGGTGGCTAAGTTGTGATAATATCGGTACAGTTGATCCATGGGACACGTTTGTCACTGTTTAACATAATATCAGAGAGGGTCTCTCTCCAGCGTCTCCATTCTGTTATAGGCCCGAGTTGGGTTCCATTATGTTGCCATATGAATAATTTTGTTCTTTCAATTCCGATTGGATTTGTAGGTTGTCATTCTATTATAACGATCGTCTTTGATTACATACTTAGTTTCAGTGATAGTTTCTGGCATCTATAGGTAGAGTTGTCCCATTTGTATCTCTAACTTCTTCAGAAAGAACAGACAAATTGAACAAAAAATAACACCAGAAAAGAGCTTGATATATGTTCACAATGCCTTTAAGCACCTCACAAAATGCAGTTGAATCCAAAAAGTGAGACGTTAGTTACCAATGCTTCCTTCACTTGTTATTTAGATGGCAATAGTATATCAAGGTAACTAGGTAAGCTAGCATTCTTCTTGTTGAGATATGCATTCTTGCTATTGAGATATGAATTTTAATGAAAGAGAAGTGCCAGGCAAATAGAAGCCAGTCCAAATGATGGAATGCTAACATGATTATATCAGTCACTTTTAGGACGGCATTGTATCATGAATGAGTTGTTTTGTGCATGTTGAGAAGCCTGCAAGCTAATATATAGTGCATTTATCTATTGCAATTTCTAAGCTATTGTCACGATCAACTTAATCCTTTTTGGTAGACTCTACGTTAAAGGTAAAAAATGAAACAAGCAATGATCAATGATAGAAGCTGAAAGATGTATTAGAAGACGCAGTTGAGTCGAAAAACTGACAAGACTTTGTTAATGTCAAAATTCTGATCAATGATATTGTCTTGCAAACGCTGAAATCAACAATCCCAAGTGGACAACATATACACATCAAGTTAATGCTAAGATTTGAGAAAAAAGAAAAATCAAATAAGCAGAATATATTACTCCACATAATAATGAGATTTGGTACACAGCTACCACAAAAGTGAATATACTATGTATTGATCCAAGAACTTTATTTCTGCACTTGAAGAACTATATCAATTCATTATCGCATTTTTGTCCATGCAGCTACAAAGAGAAACTCCCGAGTACACTGGAAGGACCAATAAACATAGTATGGTACAAAAATTATGCAGCACAAATTTGCTCTATGCACTGAAAACGTTGAAGACTTCTTCATTTTAAAATTAAACAAAGAAAAAGAAAAAGAAAAAGAAAAAGAAAAAAAAGAAAAAAAAGAGAGGAAGAATGGTGGTTGGAAGCTGGATTACTCCTGACTACTAACATGACACAGCTCAAGAAACATGAATTGGGTGGTAGGGATTCCAAACCTTTCATCATTCAGATGAGGAGATTGCGTTCTTAGGCATTCAAGGAAGCAATCACATGGCTGAAGCACAATGGCAAATGATGGATGTTGCCATTGAAACACAGTTCTTAAGCTGCTTTAGCTCCTCAGTCATTCAATATCGGAATCTTCTTCAGCTTGTGGATCCCAATATCACAAGCACCATTGAATAAATTAACTCATTCTTGCTCTTCCAGTGGTCATTCTGGAGTAACTTGAACAGATGCTGCCAATTCTTCCAACTGCTTCCTCCCAAGATTGGCTATGAGCACCACAGACATAAAGTGCTTTGGTAGACCTTCTATCTCTTCCAATTTGAAGTTGTGCATCGGTTCAAGTTCCTTGGCTTCAGAGTCGGCTGCTTCCGCCTCTGCAAGCAGCAGGTTAGCTTCCTCAAGGTCACCCAACTCCAAAGCAGCTTCTCTTTCTGCTTTAGCAATACCAGATACCAGTAGCAACCTCTGAAACCTAGCCGTCGCTACCTCTTTTTCCTTTGATATAATGTGCCCCTCAGTCTCCTGCAATCTGTTGATAGTCTCTTTAATCTCTTCCTCAAGCTTCTCAAGATCTGAGATGGCGTTTTGCATGTCAATCTGTATACCATCCTTTTCAACATTCAATGACTTGGCCTCGGAAGCTATTCGTGCAGCTTCTTTGAAATTTCTTGCAGTGGCAGCAACTTTCTTTTCTGCTTCTAGCTCTGGGATTCTTTTATTTATGAAAATAATTTTCTGCTTAGAGGATGCAATATCTTGCTGAATGCTTGACTTTCTTGAAGACAGCTCCTGAAAAAAGAAAAAGCACTCTGTTTAACATGGCATCATGAAGTAGTGAAGATGACAACAGAAGGGAAGAGAGAAAACCAGGAGGATCGAGAGTGTAAGTTAGATTTTCAAAGGAACATTAATAATTTTCAAATATTAGATTCACTAATATAAACAAGAATGATGCGTGTAATTTTGTATTATTAGGCAACTGGGTTGGGCTGTTGGACAGTGCTTCTCAATCTTAAGCATAATAAACCAACTTCTTCATCGTATGTTATAAGTTCATACTCATCTGCAGCGAATAATTCTTTCATTGCTTGGGTTACATGTTAATTTTAACAAGGAAAATTATCATCTGCTACGAATATGTAAGTGGAAATCATTCATGCCGGTTCCCAAGGAAAAACATTACACCTATGGGCCACAAAATATATCTAGGGGCAAAAATTTTAAAAGCAGAAACTAGGAAACAATACCTGAAGTGAAGTTCTTGCAGCAGAAACATCCTGTTGGAGCTTTTGAACATCCTCAGAAAGCTTCTCCTCAGTTTTTGCTAGCCTGACCTTATCTTCCCTGGACTTCAAAATAGTGGACATAAGACTCTTTCTAAGCGCAGCAACTTGTTGGTATCCTTCTGCGTCCTCTGCAGAAGCCCTGGCTAGTTCCCTCAGCTTTGCTCCCCTCTCTTGCTCCCGAGTAAGGACAGCATCAATTTCTGTCTTTTTTGTTGACAGAGCTTCACTCTCCAAGTGTATCTTGGAAAGGGCTTCTTGCAAGTCACTAGACTTGGCTTGAATAGTTTGTTGCATTTCCCCGAAACCAGAGAGAACATTAGCCATCTTTTCCTCAACTTGTTGGATGTCACGATCATTCTGTGCAATCTCCTGTTCCTTCTCTCTCACTAATGTAAGAAGTTTCTCCAGTTCATCCATAAGAGTGTCCTTTTTCTTACAGAGAGATTCTTTCTCCTTCTTGTCATCCTCCACCAAAGTCTCGATGCAACTGTTTAAGCCAAGCCCTGCTTCACCAATAATATGCGACTCAAATTCCAATTCCATCTTATTAGCTTCCAAGGCTTCAGTTGATGAAAGCCATTTGTCTGTCTCAGTGGAAGAAAGTTCTTCTGCTGCCTTTAACACCAAATCTGCATTATTCGAAGCATCCTGTGATACGGAACAAACAATCATACTCATTATTAATTCCTTGCCAAATTCTCATATCATCTCAAACACAAAAGGAAAATATCTATCCAAAATCACCCATGATCAATCTGCAAACTAATGCACATTGGATGCATTATATATACTATCTACAAACTACTCATTATAATTATAAGTACTGACATGCGCGAAGTGTTGGAGCAGAGAAGCACATTCTTCCTCGGCGGCAATCTGAGACAGCAGAACCTCATGCATTTTGGAATCGACAACATCACAATCAGCCTCGGCATCTCTAAGCGCCGCCAGCAGAGCCTGCCTGTTCTCCTGAGCAGCAACAAGGCTGTCACTAAGCCTCTCCGCCGTCTCGAAATCCTCTGCCTCACATGCCTCTTCCAGCTGCTTCTCCAGACTGCCGTAATTGACCGACGCCACATTGAGATCGTCAGCCGCCGCACGCCTCCTGGCAATTGAGTCCTTCCTCGCCGACGAAACAGACGCCGCCAGCTCACGAGCACGCCTCAGCTTCTCTCCAATCACCGCCTTGCTCTGCTCCAACCGCACCTCCGGCGTCGCCTCAGCTTCTTCGGATTCTGGTTTGAGTTCCGGTCGGACTGGTAGTGATACTGATGCAGTGGAAACAGGGCTGGGCTCCGGAATGGAATCAATGACGTCATCGGCGTCAATAGAGGGAGAGCGATCGTGAGCGTTTGAAGAGTCTCTGGCGTATCCGATTCGTAATCCGGCGGCTCTTTTTTTCTTGCGGGAAGTGGAGTTCTGCGTGGATGTGGTTTTGATTGGATCTTGTTGGTCTACTGGAAGGGATTGGACTTGGACGGTGAGGTCGGAGAAGAGGTTCTCGTCGAGAGGCGACGGCGGAGCATCCTCAGCTTCGATGTTGGGATCTTCAAGAGGAGGAGGAGGAGGAGGGTGTGAGTCGGAATTGGGGTCGAACAAGACCATGCCCTCGAAAAGGGAATCCATTTCGTCTTCCTCCATTGGCTCCAACTCTCTCTCTCTCTCTCTGTTCTTCTTCTTTAGTTTTGGTCAGAGTCCCTACTTCTGCTTCTACTTCTGCTTCAGCTACACTGCCACATCCATATATACCACTTTTTTTTTTTTGCCAAAAAAAAAATAAAAAAAAAAATTGAATAATATATAGGAGGACAATGTTAATACGAAATGTCTTATGCTCGTAAAAGAAGTTAACCGTATAAAATTACCAAAATGTTTAAGGAAAGTTAATTCTGTAACTTCCGACGTGTGTTTTGACTTTAGACTAAATTCCTAGTATATTTAGTTGATAGAGAATTTATGATTATTCAAAATACTTGATGAAATGTCTATATAAATATATCATTATCAATGAATAAAACTATGTTTTGCATATTATTCTTTTCTCCTAAAACACGTACACGTATTTCTCACCCTGTGTTTGATAGTAAAAATCCTAATCCTAAATATATTTCTGCCGGCAAATGTTTTGTCGGAAAAAGAAGGCAAACCTTTTGTCGGAAAAGAAAAGAAAACCCCAGTTTTGCACAGGGAAATTTACTCAACAAGCCTACCTCCATGAATACCCGAGAGAGCTTCTGCTTCCTTGAGATTAATGACATGAGGTTGCAATGCAGTAGAAGGTTGCAACACCAGATTGAACAAAGGCAACAGGCTAGTGATTCAACTGCATTACAAAATCTAAAGTTGAATCCCCTGGCAAAAAAGAGGCGAAGCTTGGCATCCTAGTGGAAAAGGTTGCTTGAAGAAGAAGCTCATGTTGAGATTAGTCTAGCGTTATGATTTGGAATTACGACAACACAAGTGAGATTTTTCTGGGTATAGAAGACTTGTTTGGAAGAGAAAGAGACTGTAATTCTTTTATGGAATCGGAGCGGTAGAAGAGGAATTTGGTAAAGGTGAAACAACTTCTCTCTGTCTCTCTTCCGTTTACTGCTAAAAGATAAAATATTATAAATTACCACGTGTCAAGCTTTGATTGGCTTGTGTCTGTTAGAGCTGCCCATCATGGGTCTGCCAAGTTTTTTCCTTTTGTGAATCACACGGAGCCTGTCTCATAGTGCCTCACTAGATGGTCGACTTGCCCTAATGTTTATCCAATCATAACCACCGCATTTGAAGTAACCAATGTCGGCAACAATACAAAGATTTAGGGAATCACAGTAGAGATCAAATGTTAAATGGTATATAGGCAAAAAACAACAGATATCTTCTCCTTGCCCTTCAAGTTAAGGTTAGGAGGTTCTCCTGAAAAAAAAAAAAAAAAAAAAAGCATACTTCATATATTACTTCAGACTTATAGATTCGTATTCTTGGAATTAAGGGTCGACCCTGTTTTTTCTTGGTACGTATTAGGCCGGTCACCAAGGACACTCTAAAGTAGAGGTCTATTAGTGATCACCAACACACCATACAGACTTTGCCATAATCTTGGAGGACAAGTCTATCCCGTTCACACATTTTGTTGAAGGTACGTAGAAGACTGATATTCTTTTCTAATAAGTTATACATGAGGAACCGAGAGATTCTACATCAGAAAAGTGACAAACAACATACAACTTATAAGTGGATGTATAATACACAATTGTATTGAGAATTTTTGTGATAAAAACCCAACACCTTAAAGGTAGTTAAGTTGGGTCAAATTAACCAGTCTTCTACCTTTCCTAATCAAATACTAATCACATTGCAGCCTTGACCGAGTTTTTACATTCAGCCATGGCCTTTTTTTTTTTTGTGGATCCGGATCCTCTCCTAACCTTTCCTTTCACTTTATCTTCCTTACCTTCAATCTAATGACTCACAATCTCAAAACACATAAATAAGAGTGTAGAAGAAAAGAACAAGAGATTGTGAGCCATTAGATGGAAGGTAAGGAAGGTAAGGTAAAAGAAAAGGTTAGAAGAGGATCCAAATCCTTTTTTGGCAGTAGAACGATGCAACCTTTATATTAACAAACAAAGTTACATGCGGAGCCCTAATGGGCCAACAAAACACCAAACTGAAAATAAAAACTTAATATAAGCCCAACAAGGGAGAAAACCCTTTAAGAGAGGTAATCCCGAAAGGAAATCCACTGATAAGGACAAACTAGAAACGACTGTCGTCACCGCCAAAAGTCGCTAGTCCTCCGGGAAACACATAGACGTCACCATTCACCAAGCTCTCCAACAGAGAAAACCAAAACACATACTCGCATGAAACCTTGAGCAGACCCCATCCAAAGTGAAGAGGCATCTTAACAATCCAAACTCCAAAAGCAAGAAGTAAACCAACACTCCCAACCAACCGACACCCAAAGAGAAAATGAAAAGCGGAAAAAGGAAACAGATGAAGCAAAAAAAAATCAGATAACTCCGGAAAAAAGCTCCCAAGGAGGGCAAGGGAGAACTGCCACCGACTCTCAAAAGGCTAGAGAGAAAATCAGGGCAGGAGGGTTTCTTTTGTCAAGCTCAATTCAGCCATGGCCTTCGGCCAAGTACTTCAAACATAATTAAAGTGTAAACCAAAACAACATTTAACCAAGATCATTACAACTATAAACACATCAACATGAAAACATCTATATGAACTAATTATACAACAGCAACATACCTTCTTCATGGTTGATGTCCATGGCTTCCAATTGAGCAGTGAGCAAGTCTAGACTCTTGTTCTTTATCGCCTTGATCTTCTCCTCTCTACAAGCTTTAGACACCATTAATGGGATATGTTCTACATGTCTGATATCGTGTAGAGAGCAGAGACCAAAATCTTCTTTATATAGAGTCCCTTGAATCAGCAAGCAATCCCCCATAAAGACTTGTCTTGCTGTCTAAGTTTCTCTCTAAACAGAAAACCTTATGCAATACTAATACTGATTACCAATGCAGTATTGAATATGGACTCTCTAACAATTAAGAACTTGATATACTTAGTTCCTAATCAAACCAGAATGAATGTGATTTACAACTCCTATGTTTGAGTTCTTATCCAACTGGTATTCATCTTAATGCTTGATGATGAGTTCAACAATAATACTAACAATCTCCCACTTTGAACCATCATACTTTAAAGCACAATACCAATTGAAACATCCTCAAAAAAATAGCTGAAGTGCGCATGAGAAGTAAATCATTCCAAATCCATATAGTTCAGTACACACAGAAACAAAACCTGGAAATAATCATGTTCATATGAACAAGTCTATTCCAGACTACTGTAACTATCTGCATATCCCACACGAACTCAAAACTTAATGTATTGCAGTTAAATGACAATGTATATCACATGTAAATTTATCATTTAACAAACAGTCCAACCTAAACATTTTGAATATCAAAATCACAATGCAAACTAACAAAACTTCAAGTGGACACACAGTTTGCTTATGTATTGCATATAAACACATCCACTTGACAATATGAACTGATAACCAAAATACAATAGTTGAAACAAAACTTCTGAAAATAACTACTGCATTAATTTTTTGAAAGTTCCTCAATTTATTGAACCAAAACTTGAAATACACAATTCTATTAAAACAGAAAGCTAAGAACTGTAACTAAAACCAGAAAGAAAATTTTCTTGTTTGTCTAAACTTTGCTCCCACTGAACTTAAGCATCTTTAAAACTTGACAACACTCCCATATTCTTGCAATGCTCCTTGAAAGCTGCCACATGCAAAGCTTTTGTAAACGGGTCTGCCAACTGATCTTGAGTCTTGATTTTGCAGACATCAATCTCACCATGCTTTACCCTCTTTCTTACACTATAGTATTTGAGGTCTATGTGTTTAGAATTATTAGACGTTTTACTATTCTTGCTAAAGAAAACTGCAGCTTCATTATCACAAAAAACTTTCAACTTATTCTCAACAAGATCACTCAATATCTCAGTATCCAAAATAAAATTTCAGATCCATAAACCTTCACAAACACCTTCATATAATACTATAATCTCTGCTTGCATAGTGGAAGTAGCTACTAATGATTGTTTCATTATTTTCCAAGCTACTGCTCCACCTGCAAGCATATAGACATAACCACAAGTAGATTTACAAGATGCATGATAATTTCCTGTAAAATCCGAATATGTAAATCCAACAAGTTCTAGGTCTTTCACACGTTTATACACAAGCATATAACCCTTAGTCCTCTGAAGATATCTCAAAACTTTCTTACCTGCTGTCCAATGATCAAATCCAGGATTGGACTGAAATCTAGATAACATTCCAACAGCAAAAGATAAATCTGGCCTAATGGAAACTTGTGCATACATAAGGCTACCTACAAGTCTAGCATATGGTATAGACTCCATTTCCTTTTTCTCAATATCAGTTTTTGGACATTAATTTTTATTCAATTTATCTCCCTTAGATATTGGTGCTTCTCCATTACTGCAGGTTTCCATTCCAAATCTTCTGAGAATTTTTGAAATATAATTTTACTGAGATAATCCCAGCAATCCTTGCTTCCTATCTCTCTTAATCTCAATGCCTAAAACATAACACCCAGATCTTTCATATAAAAATTCTTTGACAAAAAATCTTTTGTCTCTTTCAGCAATTTTACATTGCTACTGGCTAGAAGAATGTCATCAACATAGAGAATAAGAAAGATAAAATTATTACCAATAACTTTGAGATAAACACATTCATCAACAATATTCTCAAAAAATCCAAAAGATGAAATCACAGAATCAAACTTCTTATACCACTACCTACTAACTTGCTTAAGTCCATAAATAGATTTCTTCAACTTACAGCCCATATTTTCTTTCCCCTTTTCAATAAAACCCTCAGGCTGTGCCATATAAATGGTTTCCTCTAGCTCCCCATTGAGAAAAGCTGTCTTTACATCCATCTGGTGTAAGTCCATATCATAATGAACCACTAAAGTCATGATTATCCTAAATGAGTCTTTAGTTGAAACTGGAGAGAAAGTTTACACTACCAGCTTTGACAGAATAGCCGACGAAATTATTTTCGTCGGCTATTCCAAATTTTCGTCGGCTATAATTCGTCGGTAAAAGCCTGTCGGTAAAAGTAATGGCCGACGAAAAAAACGACATCGTCGGCCATTCCAACCTTGGCCGACGAATTATGGCCGACGAAAATGATTTCGTCGACCAAAGCTTGGTCAAATATCCGACGAAATTCGTCGGCTATTTTCGAGTATGGCCGACGATTTCGTCGGAATATATTAATATTTTAAAGTTATAGCCGACGAAATTTGGTTTCGTCGGCTATTTGTTCTGAAGTATAGCCGACGATTTGGGCTATTTCGTCGGCTATTTCGTCGGAATATATTAATATTTTAAAGTTATAGCCGACGAAATAATGTTAATTTCGTCGGCTATAACTGCATTTTGGGCAAAAAAAAAATACCGGATCGGAGGAGGAGGGGAAGGAGGAGGGGAAGGAGGAGGAGGGGAAGGAGGAGAGGAAAAAGGCGGGAGGAAGCGATTTAAAAGATTTAGAAGGAGAATAGCCGACGATTTAATATATTTCGTCGGCTATACTTTGGAAAATCAACAGCCGTTAGATCTGAGCCATCCAACGGCGGACAATAAAAAGGCGCGGATCGCAAGAGTTTAGCCGACGAAATATAATTTTCGTCGGCTAAACTTAGAGAATAGCCGACGATTTACAATATTTCGTCGGCTATTCTATGAACATCGTCGGATCTGAGCCATCTAACGGCGGACAATAAAAAGACGCGGATCACAAGAGTTTAGCCGACGAAATCTAATTTTCGTCGGCTAAACTTAGAGAATAGCCGACGATTTACAATGTTTCGTCGGCTATTCTATGAAAACATACTAAACTGCCGTTTTGAGGCCCTAAACGAACTCGAAAGCCCGAAAATGCCCACACATCGTAGCCAAGCTACGAGTTTGATTCCTGGCGTCGTTCCCTTTCCGGAATGGTATCACAATCGTCATTCGGACGCCGGACGCTAAATCTTCAGTAAACCGGGTTTTGATCTGAAAATATATAAACTTATAGCCGACGAAAATGACAATTTCGTCGGCCAAAATTACTAAAGTTTTCGTCGGCTATACTTTCAGAGAATAGGCGACGAAATTTTTAAATCGTCGGCCATTCTAGGGGGTATAGGCGACGAAATAATTTTTTTAGCGACGAAAGAAAAAATCGTCGGCCATTCAGTGGGAATAGCCGACGACTTTTTTTTTAGGGACGAAAAAAAAATCGTCGGCCATTCTAGGGGAATAGCCGACGATTTTTTTCTTTTTAGTGACGAAAACAATTTTCGTCGGCCATTATTGAGAATAGCCGACGAAAATTGGTTTCGTCGGCCGTTTTTTTTTTTTCGTCGGCAAAAGCCTTTTTTCTGGTAGTGTTATGTAAAATCTATACCTTCTTTCTGTGTGAAACCCTTGGCTACTAATCTAGCTTTATGTCTTTCTATATTACCCTAGCATCTCTTTTAGTCTTAAGCACCCATTTACAACTGATAGGCTTCTGTGTTTGTGAGGGTTTAACCAATTCCCATACTTGGTTCTTATACATAGAATCAAGCTCTGCATGCATGACCTCTTGCCAATTTTCAGATTCTTCACTCTCTATGGCTTGCTTAAAAGAAGTCGGATCATTATCATCAATCAATGCATTCTCTATTTCATTCAGAAAAACTTCATAAATATCATTCTTATCACAATATCTTGGCTTTTTAGCTCTGTGAGATCTTCTAGGTTCCACATTATGGTCTTGAGCTAAGGTTTGAGCAGGCTGGGATCTAGTGTTAAGGTCTGAGGTTGTTGCAGATGATGGTTCGGCTGCTGTACCATGTCCTAAGTTCAGATTTTGATCTAAATTTTCTGTAATGGAAGGGTTTTGACTTTCTAAGCTTAGGTCAGCACTCTCTTGGACTGTATTTTGGTCTGAAACAGAAACTTTGTTTTTAGAGGTGTTTTGAGTGTCTAGTGCTACTGTTATATCAAACTCATTAGTTTCAACTTCTTCAAAATCCCAGGTTAAATCATCAAAATTTGTATTGAAGACACTTTCATTACTAAATTTAACTTGATGAGTTTCAAAAACTCTAGGTGTGTGATGAGCTGAGTATAACTTAAAACCCTTAGATTTCTCACAGTATCCTACAAAATTACAACTCACTGACTTAATCTAGAATTATAAATCCTAGCCTCAGCTTTACAACCCCAAACATGGCAATGATGCAGACTAGGTTTCTTTCCAGTCCATAGTTCATAAGCAGTTTTATCTTTTTCTATAGACTTACTTGGGAACCTATTGCAAATATAATTTGCAGTTCTTAATGCTTCTCCCCATAAATATTTTGGTAAACCAGAATTA
Source organism: Potentilla sterilis (assembly GCA_963682095.1). NCBI lineage: Eukaryota > Viridiplantae > Streptophyta > Magnoliopsida > Rosales > Rosaceae > Potentilla > Potentilla sterilis. The sequence continues at coordinate 23,522,148 of OY821760.1, forward strand.
CACATTATACTTCTAACCATGCTTATTAAAGTTCTATTTTTCCTTTCTGAACTCCATTCTGTTGGGGGTTATGTGGTGTAGAGTACTGAGCCTTGATGCCAAGTTCCTGCAAGTATAATGCAAATGGACCTTTGTGCTGGCCTTGCTCAGTATATCTACCAAAATATTCTCCCCCCTATCAAACCTCGCAATCTTTATCTTTGCTTCTAGTTGATGTTCTACCTCAGGCTTAAAGATTTTAAAAGCCTCAAGAGACTGTGATTTTTCTGATAGTAGATAGATATAGTAATATCTGGAAAAATCATCAATGAAGGTTATAAAATAAACATTACCACATATAGTTTGATGTCTAAATGGTCCACAAATGTCAGTATGTATTAATTCGAGTAGTTTATTGGATCTGTTAGCACATTTTCTTCTTAAGTGTGTAATTTTTCCTTTACAACACTCAATACAGTCTCCTAAATCACTAAAGTCCAACTCGGTTAAAGTTTTATCTTTTACAAGTTTCTGTAATCTTTCTTTAGATATGTGTTCTAATCTTCTATGTCATAAGTTGACTGATTTCTAATTGTGTAGGCTTCTCTTAACCCCAATGATGGCATTATTGCATGCTGTGTTATTGTTTTCAACAAGTAAACATTCCTGCTGAGGCAAAGAACAATTTAATTTCATATATCATTCTTAATAACAGCAGTACCATATGTAGAAGAATTATGAATCAAGAAGGTTGAAAAATCCTTGAAATTTTTTATTCCACTAGAATCAATGAGAAAACTACAACCAAGTTTGACTAATCGACCAATAGAAAGCAAATTCCTCTTAATTGAGGGCACATAACAAACATTGTCTAAAACCAAAATATTTTCGAAACCTAAATCCAAAATAAGAGTGCCTACAACCTTCACAGCTACACGCATCCCATTGCCAACACAGAGGTTGACCTCATCCTTCCTTGGCTTTCTCTTCCTTATGAAGCCCTGCAAAGAATTTGTAATATGTAAGAGACTTTCTGAATCTAACCAATAAGTATGAGGTTTTATCTTAACAAAATTAACTTCTAAAGAAAAAGTTTCTAAAAGATTAAGAGGATTAATCTTACCCTTTTTCTCTAGCCAGGCTTTGAATCCGGGACAGTCCTTTTTCATATGTCCTACTTTCTTGCAAAAGTAGCATTTGAATCTGAATGGCTTATCTACTTTGCCTCCCTTATTGTTGCTTGAAGGATTAGCTATGGTCTTATTAACCTTAAGTTTATTAAATTTCTTCCACTTTGATTTCTGAACTAGGTTCACAGAGGTTGCAGGTTGTTTCTCCTTCTTCATCCTTGACTCCTCATCAACACAGATAGAAATAAGATCGTCCAGGGACCAGTTCTCCTTCTGAGCATTGTAACTTGTCCTTAGAATTCTAAAACTAGGTGGTAGACAGTCCAAAGCATAATGAACGAGCTCCAGCTGCTTTTGACGTGAATTCATCTCAATGAGTCTCATGATGTGGTTCCTGACTCCTCCAATTCCATTGTATTTGAGCTCATTATACTCCTTTCCAATCCTTGCTGCTTCTACCTTGTTGCTCTCCTTGAACTTTGCCTCGATGTTCTCCATGAAATCTCTAGCTAACACAGGCTCCTCAATGTTACCTGTCACGATGGATGTCAGGGAATTCCTAATGAATGTTTTGGCTCTTTGGTTTGATCTATACCAGTCATCATGGTACCTCCTATCCTCAATGGTAGTAGTTGCATTTAAGGAAAAGGGCATGGTATGTGTAAAACACATATCCATGTTGTCGTGAGTCATCATGTACAAATCAATACAAGATTTCCATGCCTTATAGTTTGATCTAGTAAGCATCAGAATGCTGTTGACGTTCAAGTAGGTAACTCCTAATGAGCAAAAGAAGAAAATATGAGTTTTTATTGAATTCTAGTTCTTTTTAAAATTCAAGTTTTATAAGGAAAAACAAAAGTTCTGCATACAAGGTGTCACACTCCAATTCAGTTCAAGTAACACAAACAATGCATAAGTATAAAACATCCCAACAATCTGTAGTTTTAATATCAAGCATCACTTTTATAGCAGAGAACATGATATTCTTAAGTTTCTTAATCATCAGACCATAAGTGAATGAACTCAAGCTGTTCTACAAGCAATCAACATCTTTAGACAGAAGAAAACTTTAAGAACCTGTATATGAATTCAAGGTTATGTATGATGTTGTTTTAAATTTTAAACCATGTAAGAACATACTTCTTTGGAAGTCAAAATATACACAGTTTTAAAACGAAAAACACAAGCTTTGGTCTTTTATCAAAAGTTTCATCATTCTTTGTGCAACATTCTGCTTGTTTCAAAACATAGACCAAATAACAATGAAGTCTTAAGTTGATTTTTCATTCTTAGTATGTTTTTCATAGTGTATGTTGTTTTTAGGGAGATAGAGAATCATACGAAAACAAAACCGAAAATCAACAAGAAACAGAACTTCATCTTATCAAGGCATACAATCCCACAAACAACATGCTCAGGTAATTGAAATTTCATCCAGTCCATCATCTACCTAACTTAATTGCATGCCGGGAATGCTTCTAGTGTTCTTGCAATTACTGAATTGTAGACATGCTTTGAAAACCAGAAATCTAGAAAACAAGATTTCAAAAATTTCTAATCTTTTTACTTTAAGCCATTTGATTCTTGAACAGCGAAAGCAAAATTTAAATTGACTTACTTGTAGCTTTTCTTAATCCGCATTAACGGGGACTTGAATCCCATAGAGATGGTGAGATCTCTGCACTTTTCTTCCCAACTGAATAACCCTGAATCCCAGATTCTAAATATGACCGTTGGACACAAAGGTCGATTCTGGGATTTTATAAAACCGGGCCGCGGGTTAGTGCTTACGGGTCATGGGCTTATGTGATCCGAATGGCCCAATGAAGCTGGCGTTTTAATCAGGCAGAAAAACAAAATTCTTGTTGTTCTTAAGGATGAAAACGCAAAAAATTAAATGCCCTAGTTTATGTAATCATGTTTTACTTAAGATGATTTATGTTGCAATTTTATCATGCTCTGATACCATACTGTAAACCAAAATAGCATTTAACCAAGATCATTGCAACTATAAACACATCAACATGAAAACATAAATATGAACTAATTATACAGCAGCAACATACCTTCTTCATGGTTGATGTCCATAGCTTCCAATTGAGCAGTGAGCACGTCTAGACTCTTGTTCTTTATCGCCTTGATCTTCTCCTCTCTACAAGATTTAGACACCATTAATGGGATATGTTCTACATGTCTGATATCGTGTAGAGAGCAGGGACCAAAATCTTCTTTATATAGAGTCCCTTGAATCAGCAAGCAATCCCCCATAAGGACTTGTCTTGCCATCCAAGTTTCTCTAAACATAAAACCTTATGCAATACTAATACTGCCTACCAATGCAGTATTGAACATGGACTCTCTAACAATTAAGAACTTGATATACTTAGTTCCTAATCAAACCAGAATGAATGAGACTTACAACTCCTATGTTTGGAGTTCTGATCCAACTGGTATTCATCTTAATGCATGATGACGAGTTCAACAATAATGCTAACACAAAGTGGTTTTATCCGTCGATGAACTGATTTATAAAGTTATATTCTTATCTATATTTGCCAAACGCTCAAATTTAAGTAGAATGCATAATTAAATAAAAAACTATAAACTAAAAAAAATCAACTAATTAATGATACATGTTTCCACTATTGGTTGGAGGTGAACCCTAATATGGTCATGACAACAAAGAGGTGAACAAGACTATAGGTAAGTTTAAGCACAAAGACGATCAATTGGAAATGTGTAAGTGTCTCGAAAATCATCCATAAGGCACAGCTGAAAGAAGCAGTAAAGTGTTTGAAAAGACTCGAGCTTGCTCTATAGGTGAAGAGGTTGGAGGTCTCGGTTTCAGGGATTTAGAGTTGTTCAATCAGGCTTTTCTAGCCAAAAATTTATGGCGCATTATACACGTACCTCATTCTTTAGTTGGACGGCATCTAAGAGCTAAATATTTCCCGATCAGAAGTGGTTATCAGGTAGGGAAGGGCGTGGAGCCTCCCTCATTAGAAGAAGCTTAGTATGGGAAAGGAAACGCTTGAGCTTGGTACGCGATGGAGGGTTGGAAATGGGCACTTGATCAATGTCAAAAGGGATCGTTGGGTTCCCTAGCCAATAACCTTTAAGGTTATATCTCCTCTGAGAGTCCTTATTTGAAATTTGGGTCTAAAAAGTGGATTACGCCTTGTAGTGGGTCAGAAAAAAAAAGTACCCAATTTAGTCGGAGAGCCAAATATTGGATCAAATTTGACTCAAAGTGTGAGCAAATTTACTTTGGACTCAAAACTGGGACCCACTAAATGAGGCTGTTTTGCTGAACCCTATTGAGACAACGGCTATATTTCTGACTATGCCTAATTATCTTTTGCATGTTCAATTGGTTATTATTGAAGTTGGATAATATCATTATATATTCAAATTATATATTGAGTTGATATTCAAGTTTACTAACACATGTAATTCACGTTGATATTTTGTAACACTCCGAATTTTGAATAATAAAATTCATATTCGACAATGTTAAAATTTACAAATAAACTCAATCACTTGAAAGTTATCATACAATAACCAAGTAAACAATAGAGTTTAAGTGTGTGGCTCGATACATTCAAAATATTACATCATTAACAAAATAGATGTAAGAAAAGAGTCTCTCACTATTACTCTCTAACCCAAAAAGATAATTACAAGCTAGACCAAGACCTACACCTACTAGCCGTGCGACTCAGATGCCGCCCCCTGGCTTCTGGTCCTCACCTGCAGGTCTAACCCCTACACCATCAATTGGTGCACCGGGTTGTAAACAACGAACCCGGTAAGCTTTCAAAGTTCGTGTGAGTAAAACAAACAAGTTCATGATAAAAATAATTAAATCAACAAAGGAAAACACGTATATTATAAAATTCACTATGCACAATCAACCAAAAGAGTAAGACTAGGGGCGCACTGACCAACGTCATTCCCCTACAAATCTCACAAGGCAAACAGACTAGAGCTCTAACTGATCGTGACCAATCACCCGGCCAAATGCTTGGTCCCGACATACTTGCCAGAAGGATCCCTTTCACCACTTAGGCGAGATCCTCTCCTCACACATGTAAGATCTTTCACCATTAATGGTGAGATCTTACTTCAATCGTTGGTTTCTATACCAACACAACCACACATCACACCACTCACATAATCACATATATGATAAATTCATAACATAATACATTCACCCAATTGCACACTCACATTATATATTTCACGTAAATATATATATACGTAGACATCCACTCAGGAATAGTCCACTAATACCAACTATAGTCATTGATCGTAAAACCCTTTGAAAATCATTTTTATATTAAAATCATTTTACTTACCAATGAACCGTAGTCGATCAAGTTCATTCAATTTAAAACAAATATCAATTCCATAAAATCATTTTGCATATAACGATCCATATAATGTAATTAATTCATAATCAACTCGTATTTAATACGAATACACTGTGGTTTACTCACCTTAATTCACCAAAAATGGTAAATATCCGTTTCGCGTCGGGCCTCGGAGAGAACGGGTCGAATCGGGCTGAAATAGCTTCGGGTCGGATCGCTACAGTACCGGTCAACGTCAGTCAACGGCGGTCAACGCCAGTCAACGGTCAACGGTCAACGGTCAACGTTGACCGGGTCGGGTCAACTCCGGGTCGGGTCTGAAGCGGGTCGGGTCGAACCGGATCTGAACTGCTGAAACGGGTCGGGTCGACCCAATCGGAGACGTTTCTCGATCCGGTCACAGCGGCTTGAAACGGCGACAACCACCTACACCAAGAGGACCGCAAGGAGAAGACGAACCGATTGGTGGGTGGCACGAGCTCCGGTTCCGCCGGACGCGGTCGCAGCTTCGCCGTGTACGGCGGCAGTTGCTTCCTCCGCTTGCTGCGCCGAGCACAGCCACTTTCCGGTGCCGATTCTTAGCTCAAACGGAAGAGGACGTCGAGATGAACAATTTGACAGGTCGCACGCCTCGATTGGTGGCCGGATGAGGGAGATCTACGCGAAAGAAGCTTCGGATTCGAATTGAAACGATGAACAGTAAATCGCGATAATTCCGGATAATTTCAGAATTTTCTGATTTTTCTGAAATTAAATTACTATTTATAGAAATTTCATATTTTTGGAATAACTTCAACAGGTCGTAACTTTTTCATACGACGTCCGTTTCAAGCGTGCCGCGTGTCTACGAGCTCGTATCGTCGAGCTCTACGATTGTCATGAAGGAAACTTTTCGAAATTCTCAACGAATCAAAAAGTCAACTTTTGGACACTTCAAACTTAGCGTTTTTCGACTTTTAATTATCGAACACACTCTCGACATCGCGTAACGACTTGACCAACGCATACAAACATTTCATTACTCGTAAAACATGCTTCCAATAATTACAATAAATTTAATATAATTAACACGATTAAAAATCGGGTTATTACATATTTGTTATATTGTAATGAATAAAAATTCTTGATTTTATGTTTCATGTCTGATGAATAAATTCTATTATCTTAAACTAAGTTTATTAATTTTTTTTAAAACTTAATTGGAATGAATGTATAAATACCTAAAAATTAAATCAAATATAAATAAAAGACTCAAGTATGAATATGAGTAAAAAAAAAATTGTGTTTTGAACCTACATATGAGTCTAAAAAATTGAATTAAAAATATAGGTCCAAAAATAAGTCATGTATCACTACAGCACCCAAAAAATTAGGTCTTGTTATACACTATTCAGATGGACTCAAATAACTATTCAGGCTTATTTGGACCCAAATTTGAGTTTCAAAAATAAGTCCCCACTGCTGATGCTCTCATGTGAATCTGTGACATAGGTCTATTGGAGATTTTATTGAACCAAATGTTGGGTGGGGAGTGCAGTCGGTGGATGATAGTTTTTTAGATTTTGAAGATCAAACAATTTTATTGATTCCCTTACCTAAAGCGTGATTCTAGTGATAGACATGCAGAATTGTTTGCTATGTGGGTGTAGTGAGGAGCGTCCATCCTCAATGTCATTTGGGATGTTCTTATATGTTTCAACAGTGGCTGTCAATAAAGAGTTGGAGTGGTTCTGTGATATAGCTAGGCATCTATAGCATGATCGAAACTGCACATTTCATGGAGGTGTTGCTGCATCTGTAAATGTGATTGTGGTGGGAGTTGTTTGAGAAAGCAGAGCAGAGGGATGAGGACATGAGGTGATGCCCAAAGTGTCATTGCTGCTCTTTGTTCTTCTATAGAGGACCTCAATGTTGATGGCGCGCTGGTGGCCGGAGGCAAAGGGGAAGTTAAGGGACAGTTATGTAAATTACTAGTTAGCTAGCTAGTAATGAAATTAATTAGATCAGCTTAGTTAACCACCACATGTGGTCGAGTTGGTAAGAGCGTTTTGTGTGAGAATCCCTCAAACCTAGGTTCGAATCCCGCCGACGCTAATTGGAGTTTAAATCCCAATTTATTCTTGGTGGCCAGAGGGAGGAACCGTTTTGACATGATCCCTCAGCACGGATTAGTCTCTGGGTCTAGAAAACTTTTGAGAATACCGTCGTTGATAGATTCAAAAAAAAAAAAGATCAGCTTAGTTTAACCTATTAGTTTTGCATCTTGCTAGCTAGTAAGATTGTACGTAATGCAGGGGCAAAGTTAAGAAATTACTGGAGTACTGTGATAGGCATTGCACAAAAAAAATTCTTCGATTCTCTCTCATCAGGTGATCGAAAGGAGACGATCTTCCGTTGTTTAAATTATAAAACCAGCAACAAGCATAATTAAGCAGCTGAGTAGATGCCTTGCAATCTGCTACTGAATTTTGATACATATGGCTGCTAAAAAGATTACTTATGCATGCAATTTTATGTAGGTTCAGGTACGGTTTTCCTCTTACAAGAATAACTTTGACATAATTGGTTTATATGGTTATGTGCAATCCATCATTAATCTATGTGACGTATATGAAACAATCTCATTAAAAATTTAACCTAATCTTCTCAGACATCGAGTTAGAGAGCCAATTGTATTATATTGGATATTGAAAATGTGACAACTGTCTAATTTTGACTATCGATATCGGTGAAATACTATAAGCGATAAACGTTTGTGACAACCCAAATTCGTTTAATTTTTAATTAAGCGAGAAACTTATAATTTTTACAAGTACTTACAATTGTCACCGAAATCATGTAGTTACGTAATTAATGATATGCGAGATCAGAATAATTCTCGAAAATATAAAACGTTAGATTACTTAAAATTGTTGCCGAATAATGTTGCAGGAATCCCTAAAATCTAAACCCTAAATTAAGAAATGGCATGGTAGTAAGAATCCACACCTTTATCCTCAAGTCAATCTCCGGCCATTATCCTTACACACCCTACTTCTCTTACAAGTTGGAGTACTTGTAAGATCGATGCCATCTAATCAGAGGCGGATGGTAGTGCAAACCCAGCAGCCGCTGGGTAAGTTTTAATTGGAAAAAAGTTTTTTATTTTCGGGTGGGTAAAATTAAGGGTTTACCAACGACCATTTATCATACATGCTGATTAAATTACTATAATATGATATTAATTATTCATATCATTGACTTCCTAGATCAGTGTATTGTATGCTACTTGGCCTTTTAGGTTATACTTTCTCACGTACAATCTCTTGCCCTTTCTTGTTAAAGATTATAATCTTAATTTGTTAAGATATGTCAAAAAATGGGAGATACAATATTTCATTCATTTGATTTTATGCCATATATTTATTTACAAAGGTCATGTTTTTAGTATAATTAGCCAGATAAGATGATACCATGATAGAATGATCATATAAATATGGGATAAATTATATTTTATTAATTTGATTTCACTATAATCTGGTTTTCAATTTTTTTTCTTCCGCTCACGGACTCTAGATCCGCCACGGCATCTAATTACATTATACTGAAGTTACTCTGAGTGTGTATATATTGAAATAATCAAATATCATCTTTAGAACGTACTTGTTAATGTTTTATCCTAGCCTTTTGTAGGTGACATACTATAAGATTTTCGATCGAGAAGTTCATAATCTCGACGTTATGTCTTTGGGACTTAATTTGAGAGCCTAGCCTTAATTCTGTGTCATCGTCTTCCTCCGTCGAGAAGATGATAAGAAAGTGTTAATTCTTTTTTTTTTGGACAATTATATGTTCTTTGCATGCTATAGACGCGGTTGCATGCACTAGCTGGCAATGCCTGGCTTGCACTTTCGTATCAATTGCTGCGTACCTTCTTCACTTCTTGTATCCCAGGGATTCTCAGCTCTCCCAGTCTAAACATTATTGATTGTTGAGAGTCCACAGTACCAGCTGGCTCTATATATTAATTATTTATTCCCTCCTATGAAACTAGTACATTGATTTATAGAAGGAACTTAGCCGACATGGGTTGGTCAGCTTTAGCGGACACAATCTAATAAGGAGAGGTCATGTGGCCTTTTTGGTAAAATAAAGGACATAGCAGGGACTTATTGGGTATTTGCAGGGGTTTAATCGGTATTTACATTATTATTTAATTAATTTTAAAGGACACGTGGCTTCTTTTTATTGGTTGTGGTCAGCTGTGGCTAACCAACTGTGGTCAGCTACGTTTTCCTTGATTTATTCACAACTTCTACAATGTGGATGTGGAATAATAGCATATGTGATTGAGAGAATCTGTTTCTTTCTTTTATATGATCATGATGACTGTTGATCATTCAGCTCCGTACCTCCATGTCGTATAACAGTTTTGCTCCTAACTGATTCAATGATTGTAATGCATTAATTGTATATTTAACTTATACACCCACTACCCTTCTACTTAAGATCTATATATAATACCTTCATTCATTTTGATCATATATTCATTCATTCATTTGATACATTTGTTCAACTCACAAAGAAAAGAAGTACAGGAAGTTAGCTAGGTGACTGATCATGATATGATGATGAGTAGCGTTGTGAAGAAGCTCTTGTTTTGTGGAGCAAAGGGGTTTCCCTCAATCTCAGACTCGGACCACTATCGAGCAGTGCCTGTGCCACAAGCCGGTCAAGTCCGTGTGTACGTTGGAAGAGACAGAGAGATGATGTCCAAGTTCGAGATGGAAGCCAATTACCTAAACCACCCACTGTTCCAGAGTCTTCTGGAGCTCTCCGCCGAGCAAGAGTTCGGTTATTCCTATGATGGAGCCCTAAGAATAGCATGCGACGTTGGTCTCTTCCACTATCTTCTTGATCTCCTCGAAACCGGAAATCCTTCCGCCCATTACATGAAGCTTTCCGATCTCATTTCCAAGTTCTACAGCTAGCTGTGCTGCTATAATTAACTAGACACGTTAGTGCTGCCTGACATTTCTAAGCCTCGGGAATTTTTACCGGGGATTGATAATGTAATGTACGTAGATAGGGATTCTTTCTAGCTTAAAAGTTGATTCTTTTGTAATTTCATACACTCCCGTCTTCAAAAATAGAAGAATGATTATATACAGCAAACCAATCTCGTTGGCCAGAATGTCAGCTAGTCGATCTATTAGTCTAACAACCTCATTAAGTCATTATTACCTTCCTTGTGAATGTGCTGGAGTATCAGTAGTTTGCAGTTCATCAAGAAAGTGCCAAAAGGGTGCAAACCGTGCAATTAGTTCAACAGAGAACATCAATAGGCTGCAATTCAGCATTTTCATATGTAAAACTACACTTTCTAATTAATTACAGTCTAGGGCGCTCAGTTGGATTCAATTTCCAGCTAATTCATATACAGAGAATAAGCAGCAAGCTTCAAGTTGCTTCAGGTTGGATTACTTTTGCAGCACAAATATTTATCATGAATCCACTAATAACCATTCACCAAACTCATCATCTCTGATAACACCCCCAGCACGGCAGCACCAATCAAACCAATAGAAGATCGAGAACCATATACATTCAATTAAACTGCCAAACACCAGGTTTGCACCAAGAAATCAATTTTTACCTTACAATTAAACTTATGAGCTAGCTTAATTTACAATAGCATTGAATATAGCCTTTAGAACAAGCAGTACTATATATTCCATTCACTGGCTTATTAGTCCGTTTACAATAGTCTCAGAGACATTGTAAAGATAAAGGAATTAAATTCTCCATATGACAATATATATATAGGAACTTTCTTCCGCACCAATTTTTATGGTGCAGATTTGATATTTTGACTAACTTTTTTATTGAATTTTTACATCTCCACCGTCTAGTCTTTAAGTACTCTATATAGATCATATATGCAAAATTTCAGCCAATTTAATAATCGTTAAAGCATTCAAAAGTGCGATTTCCTATCATAAATATGAATAATTCAGTTTTGACAAAATGCAGTATATCCATTTGTTTTAATCTAGTTTGATATGCTAATGGTTATCAAATTGGCTTAAAATTTGTAGAGATGATCTATACATGAGTACCTAAAGATTACACCGTGGAGATGTAAAAATTCAATAGAAAAATAAGTCAAAATATCAAATCCGCACTATAAGGATTGGTGCGGAAGTGCTTAGCCAAGAAAGCCTATATTTATATTACAAAATTACCAATAACTACAATTTGGTGTTAATATTTACCAATAGCAAAACCTAATTTTTTTTATACCATTAGCAATGAATTAACAGTAATGGGCTGTTAATCCATCCACTATTTAATGACATAATTAACCCTGAAAATCCATAAATTACAACTCATGTCATCCATATAAATAAACATATATTCCCCTCTTTCTCTTTCTCTCTCCTCTCTCTCTCCCAAGAGACCAATCTCTCTCTCTTTCTCTCTCTCATACCAACACCACCAACCACACCAACCACTGCCTCCCTCCGCCGACGACGACCTCCACCACCTCAACCACTGCCTCCCTTCGCCGACGACGGCCTCCACCACCCCAACTACTGCCTCCCTCCGCCGACGACGACCTCTACCACCTCAACCACTCCTCCTCGCCGCCACTGTCGCACCGAGATAATTTTGATTAAGCACTGCTACTATTCAAACAAATTACTCCATCCAATCATACGACTTTCGCTTCGAAAACAGTAATTAACAATTCCAAGAAAAGCCGAAACAACAAGTGAAAATACAGAAGAGTACCTATAAATATGGTAATTGAGAAGGGCACTGAGAAAAAACTCGGTCCAAATTGGGTCGGGTCTAATGAGATCGGCGTAGGTAAACTTCTTAGGGCAATCCAACAAGGCCACGACTTGCTTGAGCGTGCTACACAGCCTGACCCTCTGCGACGACTTACAGAGAACGTTTTTGACGGTCAGTAGCATTGGAATCGCGGCGGAGGACGGCGGAGGCAAAGTTTCTGAGGGTCAGTAGCACTAGATGTACATATTTCTGAAGGGAGTATTGTTGAGGGTAATTTTATAATTTTTGAGTTAACGGATATTGTTAGTTTTGGATGGAACTTACTAGTGGTAATTTTAAAAAACAATCTTGCTACTGGTAAATACTAACACAAAGTTGTAGTTTTGAGTAAAAATCCAAAAAAAAAAATGTGTGTGTGTCGAACTCCCCGTTAATATTGAAGAAGAAGAATAAGAGGGTGTCTCGTACATAATTATCATGTGTTAGACAGTGTCAATCGTTATTTTAGTAGAGTTACAATATCATATATATAATTACTCTTGAACATATACAGTATAAAACTTTCGATCCAGAAGCTTTTAACATCGACATCGTTGTAATTGGTATGTCTTTGAGAGCATTGATGCTGTATCATCATATCGTCTTCCGTCGAGAAGATCGATGATAAGAAATGTTGTTAATTTGTAGCTACTGACGCGGTCGATCGGTTCTTGCAGTAGCTGGCAGTATGGCTTCAACTTTCGCACCAAGCTTCCTTGTTCGTGCTATCTCATCATGCTCTACATTTTATTAATCGATCATCAAGAGTTCACACTACCTAGCCCTCGTATCTGTCTACACTACTATACCTTCTTAGTTTGAAACTTGTACATACTGTACGTACATAGTTTATTAATTTATACAATGTGCGGAATAATACCATGTGATTGTGGATCTGTTTCTTTATAAGAATTATTACGGTTGATATCATTCAGCTCGGTACCTTCATGCCGTATAACAGCCATGCTCCTAACTAATTTAATCTAAATCATTCCACGATTGTATATATAACTAGCTAGCTAGTTTGAGTACGTCAATGAGAGAGTCTTGCATCAAGCGATCGAAAGAACTATATATAAATATTTTATTTGAAAGGTGGAGATATAAAAATATGACCGAAAAATGTGTCAAAAAACAAACTTCACATGTTAATAATCATACTTAGATGCAACATTTGTTTCTTGGTGGAACATGCTGAAACACCCTCACACCAAACCTTTTCATGAGGCGATATGCAAGGGTAATCGGACAAGTTTCTTGTTTGTCAAGCAATCACTCAGAAGATGATCAGTGTACGTAGCGGAGATGGAGGGCCTAATTAATCTGAACTTCTTAATATATCAGAGAAATACTAATCATGCATGCGTGAGTAGCATTGTGAAGAGGCTCTTGTTCCTGCTGAACAACTCTGTTCGTGGCGGGTTCAGCACCCGGCGAACAGTCAGCACTGTTGTCAGATGGTTTGTGTGTCTCTGTGTTGTGCTTAGGCGTGCCAGCACCCTTGGAGCGGTGCCACTCGATTGCGCGCGACCCCCTGAGCGAGTCGCTTCGTCTGCTCCCAATTCGACTCTGACTTCCTGGTCAAGCGACTGTTACGCGGGCGCTGACTAAGCCGGCGTACAGGGCTCGAACAAGACCTGAATAGAACTCTCTACCAGGATTTTCTTCCCAACCCCTTGAGGATTGAGGATCTTACTCTGATCCGGAGAAGCAAAGCAGAGCTGTTCCAAGACCACGGGTGTGTCACCGGAGTGACGACTCGATTGCCACCGGGGGTGGCGGACTGACTCGATAGACTCAGCAAACGCTCGGCACAAGTACGAGAGCGGATCAATCGTAGGAGGGCGGAGGAGGGTTGCGTGAGGCTCAGCAAATGCTCGGCGCAAGTACGAGATTAGATCGATCGTAAGAGGGCGGAGGAGGGTTGCGTGAGGCCCAGCAAATGCTCGGCGCAAGTACGAGGTTGAACCCGTCGTAGGGCGGAGGCGAGTTGCGTGAGTAGACCCAGCAAAGCGCTCGGCACAAGCACGAGATTAGATCGATCGTGAGGCGGAGGCGGGTTGCGTGAGTTGCTCCGGAGAGGCTTTGGCAAGTTAGCGTTGCGCTAGGACTTGTGGTTGTTTTTGGTTGAGAACCACTTTCCAGATGCCGGCAGGTTCATATTTATATGACTCAAGGACCCCTGGGGCTGTCAACTCCAGTATGGCGGATCCTTGAGACTCATTAGGAATGTCCTCCCCTACCATGCTTCCCATCAAATCAGCGAAGATATTATCAGAGGCATAGTTGGTATTGCAGCTTCGATGATCGGAGCAACACGTCTTGACCTTGCTTGTTATGCTGCTGTTGCTGTTCATCACTCATCATTGCGCAGTATGGCCGGTTCCTCTAACAACCTCCCTAAAGCATGGTGCAGCGTGGCCTATAGCTGTTAGTGATTGATAGCCCAGCGTAGGTAGTGAAATCATTGCTACATTGCTTCTCAATCTTAACAAATATTTTCACTGATGGATTGTTACGAAACAACCCCAATCGGATTAGGAAGCAACCACGTTCTCCCGCGAACTCAACCTCTTTGGTTGAAGCGGGAAAACCCGATTTCCATGGGTTTGAATCTGATCAAAACCCCTACTGGGCCTTGGGGCGAAAGCCCAATTGAAATAAATTCAATTGTGGTCCAAACATTGCCCCCCAGTCTCCGATATTGAGGTATAGCGAGATAGAAGAGAGACTGACCCTCAATCACCATTAAATAAATAACTGGACTGTTGCGCGGTTTCCTCGCCAATCACGATTCCCCAATTCGAAACGGTAACACTGTTCACCTAAAACCCTTGGTTGCTGCGAAACCCAGCGCCTCACGAAACAAGAACCCCTTTCGGATTCCTATAAATTCCAACAGAGACCCCTCGGTTTCCCCTTCGTACTACCTTGCTTTCCTCTTTCCTAGCCCGAAATCAGAAGAAACCCAGATCTGAGACTGATGGCTCCCAAAAAGAACTTTGATATCCGCTATCCCCTGGCGGAACAAGCCCAGACTCAACTTCTCCCCCTCCTCAAATGTTCTGAAGCAGAGGAGAATCGGACCCATCTTAGCCTTCCCCATGAGGAATGTGCTACCCTAGGTCCCTTCGTGGTGGCCTATCATCCTGATGATAACAACGGAGCCCACCAGATGCTCGACAGCCCGGCGCGCCCGCTGCCGGCGCTCTTCCGCTCTGAAGAACCGGCGGAGTGCCCAAATTTTCAAAAAGACGCTCACCAATGCACCGTAAACCACTCCGCTTGGCCTCTGGTTAGGTCCTACATGACCACCTGGTATGAAGAACGGCTTCCTCTCGACGGAGCAATTTGGAAGAAAGCCGGGGTCGCTGATGCAATCCAGCTTTGCTTCAGCCTTAGCCCAAAAGGAGGCAACAGGTGCGCCCTAGTTCCGCTGATCAGCCTTTGGAACCCCACGGTTAATGCCTTTGAGTTCCAATTCGGTCACGCCTCCGTGACCCTGCTAGACCTCTACGCCGGCTTCGGGTTCCCTCTCGGCCCTGTAGCTTTCGACGAGGGCTACTACCCCGAAAGGACATCTCCCTCTAGCCTTGTTTGGGGATTCGAGCCCAGTGGGTTTGAAAAGTGGAGGAACGAAACCTCCCAGGTGGGTGACGACAGGCTCGGCGGGATAGCCTTTCTGGCCTTTTGGCTAAACAAATTCGTGTTCTGCTCCACCACCAACAAAATGACCAAGCACTACCACCGTATGGCGGAGGTGATCTATTCCGGCCAAGAGATTGGTCTTGCCCAATGCGTTCTAGCACACCTATACCGCTGTCTGCACCAGATATCCGCCGTGCCCATGAATTGTGCACAATCTGGTCCGCTCTGGATCTTGGATATCTGGTGCCAGATGTACTTTCCCCAGCTTTCTCCGGCCACGAAGAGAGCTCCTAGGCCCGACCAAGTTGTGGGGCAAGAGTATGCCGGCTGTGCCGCTGATCCCGAACTCAGCTATGCCATCTGCCTCGACATCTTTTTCAACACATCCGCTCGGGAATTTTTTACAGAGGCACAGCAGCTGATCCACGTGAAGTATCCCCGCGGACTAGCCCGAGGCTTTCTCCCTAACCGTCTTCAGGCAGCTAAAGGCCGAGGGATTTTCATCCATTGCGTCTCCATGGCGGACCTGCCCCTCCTCTGTAGTGAGAAAGGCTATCCGAGCCATGAGCTCTACGCGCCTCACTTCTTTGCACGGCAGTTTGGTCTTATTCAAACTTTGCCCTATCCGCCGCTGAGAAGTCTGAATCTTTTCTCAGCTTGGAGGAATAGCCGAAAGTCCAAAAGACCCTCCAGTGCCAGTGACAATTCATGCCTGCAGCTTCTCATCATACACAACGAAGATTGCTACCCAAACCTGCAGGCCTCCACGGACGCAACTGGCCCCTATCGCGTTTGGTGGTCGCGCATGCGAAGCCCGCTCTTCCGCCAACCACCCGTTTTCTACTTCCGAAGATTCTTTTACCTTCGGGGTGGGCAACTTACCCCAGCTGACCAAGAGGTGCTACACGGCGGTCCCCTATACGTCGACCCGCCCCTAAGAAAGGTAATATGCCCCCATTTGAAACTACTGTTTCGGTTTGCCCATGATTCTCGCGTAATCTCGATTGTTTAATAAACTAGGCTATTGAGCAAACCCCAATGGACAAAGGAAAACGGAAGGCCGAATGCAAAGCTCTTCCGCCCTCCAAGAAGAGCAAAACTATTGTTGAGGCGGATGAGGAACTTACTTCAGCTGATCCACGTGAAGTAACCCCTTGGCTAGACCCGAGAACCTCAAAAAACTGCCTTAGAATGTTATTCAGCGTTTCTTCCTTTAGGTTCTGCTACCAGCCGTTATGGCCTCCTCGATCCTTGCCACCCGATCTAGTTCGGATGTTCCGCTGAACACCCCAAATCATAACACCCCATGTTAAACAAATCTCGAACCATAACACTCCATGTTATGTTCCGGGCGGATGTGATTATAGATTGGTAGCTGTCGATTTGGCACCCCTCTAGCGCATCGGCCGGAAGTCCAGCATGGATGCGGTTCGGGGTACCTTCCTCTCCGGAGAGAGGCGCAATGAGCTTCAATAGGCCAGTTGTCCACCTCCACATGAAGGGTATTGGATAACCGTGGACAACGCTGAGCTATTGAACTCATTGCATGATCGAGAGATTATGGGTAGCGGACGTCTATGTGCCACTCTGCTTCGGCGTCAAGACAGTCTCTGCCACCCCTATCTCTACGCTTCATCCGCTGATCTCTCAGGATCTTACTCTACAACCCCTGTTCGGCCCTCGTTCGGATCGAAGGAGGTGGCGAGGATCCCCATATACCAAGATGGTATCAGAGCTAGTTGGCGGATATGTATTACTAGTTTCTTGCCTTTGTAATCGCCGTGGCCGCAAAGCCCCCTTTACTTTTGTAAATAAAACAAAAATTTTAGAATCAAGGCTTGCATCGCACAATTCTTACCAACGGCAAAGGTTTTAGGGCACACCCCAACACGGATGTTCCTAAAAACCCCTATTCAAAGGACGACCCGGCTCGGCCCTAAAGAAGGTTCAAAGATTTCAAAAATTTTCGAAAAATTCAGCGAAAGATAAGTCGGATATTACCCTTATGTTGCCCCCTTAGTTTGCTGGGCTGCGCGGATGGGCAAAGCCAGAACCAAGCCGAGTAAACTAGATAGGATTCACAAGTGGTTTCCCCATGATGGGCTAGGTTCGACGAAAAGGTGAAAGCCCGTTCGTCGTCGAACCCCTGTCCGGCCCACTAAGCACCCACGCCAGGTAGCCCTAAGCAGATGCTTGGGAAACACAAACTGGTATAAATGCAGGATTTGACAGTTACCGAAACGGTGGGGAAAACCGAGACGGCGCCAGTCAAACCCAATTGATCACGCATCGATTCCCAGGCGAGCAGGCGCCGAAAACGGATAGATGCATAAAGATGGGTAGATCGAAGCATTAAAGCTTACGTGACCCCCAACCGTTGGATCCTCTCGCATATGTAGTATAAAAGGAACCCCCTGGTTGCAGCAAAAACCTCACCAGATCACCCTGCTTAGAACAAATATGGCAATCGTAGAGTGGTTAGCGATTGGCGTAGCCCTCTGGCTGCCACAAGCCTTTCCACCGGAGAAACCGCAGTCCTGGTTAAATGCCCCAGTAACCTCGGTCACCCAGCGTTAAGTAAATCCTAACCCCGGTCACCTAGCGTTAGGCGGCCTGAAGCCGTGCTTCCTGGTGCTTAAACAACACCCGGCCCGACTAACGCTAGTGACCCGGTTAGGTGCTTGGATGAATGTCATCAACACAGCCGATGACCTTCACCCCGAGCAATCCATCCATACGTTCCCAGCGGAACTGTATGTTTTTCCTCCAGTACCGCCGCTGCATCCTCATCTTTCCCTTTTTTCCAACTCCTTTTCCCCTCCGAAGAAGAAGGGGATTTGGGCAAGAAGATCAAGCAGCAGCACGAGGAATCCGCCAGTCCCCCAAGACGAAGAGAGACGTAGGATGGTATCAGAGCTAGCCAGTAGCTCTCGTTGTATTTTCTTTTCCTTGTAATGCCCTTGGCCGCAAAGCCTGCGTAAGAATAAAGCAATTTGCAATTTTCGTACTTAACACTTACCAAGATATGAATTTGATTGTTAATGAAAAGTATAAGGACATCAACACCCCTGGCGGATGTTGAAATAAGACAAGGTAAAAGAAGAACAAAACCCCCACGGTTCCGTAATGAAAAAGACGAACACTTCGAACACGGCGGGAACACCCCTGGCGGATGTACCGTCTTAACTTACTGCCGTCTGAGCGCACTGCCGGAGGGCTAAGAATTCTGTCCAGCCCCGTCGTCTGCCGGAGGGACCTCGAATTCCCAAACACTTGGGAAGTATTTCTTAAGATATCGCCCATTAATGGGATTTCTATGAACTTCACCTTCCAAGTCTCGGAGCTGGTATGCCCCCTTTCCCATGATTCGGTCGATGACAAATGGACCCTCCCAGCGAGGACTCCATTTACCACGACCCGGTTCGTCTAGGGGCAGAGCTACCTTCCAGACCAAGTCTCCCTCGCCATATGTTTTACCCTTGGTCCGCTTGTCATATGCCTTGGCGATCCGCTGCTTTTCCTGGATGATAGTGTCCAAGGCCTCAAGTCGTTTTTCGTCGAGGTCTTCATGTTCCTGGAACATGGCTTGGACATAGTCTTCACCCAGGAGTTGATGTTGCTCGCGAACCCGTAAAGAAGCCACATTGATCTCCATTGGCAGGACAGCCTCATGGCCATACATCAACGAATACGGGGTAGTACCTGTAGGCGTCCGCTTAGAGGTCCTATAGGCCCAAAGCGTGTTGTCAAGTTGAGTGTGCCATGATCTCGGGCTATCCACTAGCATCTTCTTTAGAATGGATATGATCACCTTGTTAGTAGCTTCCGCTTGGCCATTGGATTGAGCATAATAAGGAGAAGAATGGAGGAACTGGACACCATAATCTGCTAACCAAGTTTGGGTCTTCTCAGCCATGAAGGCTGCCCCCCTGTCCGCTACTATACACTCTGGAATGCCGTAGCGGCAGATTATGTTTTGGAAAACAAAGCGGATGACCGTATCTGCATCGCAGTTCCTGGTTGGTATAGCTTCAACCCACTTAGTAAAGAAATCGGTACCCAGCAAAAGAAACTTATGCTGCGCAGATGAGTGTGGATTGATTTCCCCTATGAAATCCAATGCCCAGCCCCTAGCAGGCCAAGGCTTGATGATGGGCTGCAAAGGAATGTTAGGAACCCGCTGCACTGGCCCGTGTCGCTGGCATTCCTGACAACCCTGAGCGAAACTATGACAATCTTTCAAAATGGATGGCCAATGATATCCATATCTACGAATCAGCCATCTCATTTTGGGTCCGGACTGATGTGAACCACAGACCCCTAGGTGTACCTCTCTCATGATCCGCTTAGCTTCGACGCCAAAGATACACCTCAATAGGACTCCATCCTCCCCCCTACGGAAGAGTTCGTCTCCCCTGAGAAGATAACTTGTTGCGAGATGTCGAGTTCTCCTCTCGGATGGTGCAGATGGGTCCTGCAAATACGCTATGATTGGTATCCGCCAGTCAGTGTCGACCGGCTCAACTGTAGCGACCGACCAACCTCCGCGCTCTCTCTGGCGGATAACAAAGGATGGTAGAGTTCTGCGCTCCACCCTAAGGATTCGTTCCTTCACTCCCTGGGCTAAGCTGATTCCAGTGGCCAATTGTGCCAGCTCGTTGGCTGCTGAGTTCAATTCCCTCGGAACATAGTCTAAGGAAACATCAATAAATCGATCCAGCAGCTCAATAGCCCGCTCGTAGTAGTGTACTAAATGGAAGGAAACGCACTTGTAGATTCCCAACAGTTGATTAATAACTAACATGGAATCTCCAAGTACCTCAATTTCTTGTGCCCCCAGGTCGAGTAACAGCTCCAAACCAATGAGTAGGGCTTCGTACTCTGCCTGGTTGTTGGTGCATGTCCACTCCAGCTGAAAAGAATACAAATACTTGACACCTGCTGGAGTCTGGATACAAACCCCCGCGCCCGCCAACTTACTGGTACTGCTACCATCGAAGTATAGGACCCAAGGCTGGTATCGGATCACGTTAACGAGCTCTGGCGGTTCCGCGAATTCCCCCTCAATAGGATGGTGCAATAGGAAATCCGCGATGGCCTGACCCGTCATGGCCTTGAGTGGCGCATATTGTAGGGAAAACTCTGACAGGGCTAAGACCCACTTGCCAATCCTACCCCTCAGGATAGGTCTCGTTAGCATATATTTCACCAAATCAGTCTGTGCCACCACTATTGTTGTGAATGAAAGCATGTAATGGCGGAGCTTAATGCCCGCGCAGTACAGGGCTAGACACAGCCTCTCGACTGGCGAATATCTGGTCTCTGCATCCAACAACGTCCTGCTGACGTAGGCTACTGCATATTCAACTTTCTTTCCATCGGCCAGGGTTTCATCCTGGGCTAGCAGCCCTGCGACAGAGATATCAGAGGCAGAAATATACAGTTTGAGAGGGATACCCGGTGTCGGCGGCCGAAGGACCGGCGGACTAGCCAAATACTCCTTGATCCTGTCAAAGGCAGCCTGGTGCTCAGGACCCCACTCAAAGATTTCTCCTGGTTTGAGCTTGAGTAGAGACGAGAAAGGTGCTACCTTGCCTGCTGAGTTGGATATAAACCTTCTGAGGAAGTTGATTTTTCCAAGCAAGCTCTGCAGCTCCCTCTTGTTTCTCGGTGCTGGCACGTCCAACACAGCTTGCACTTTGTCGCCCGACACCTCGATGCCTCTCTCATGTACCACAAACCCTAGAAAGTCACCAGCACAAACCCCAAAGACACACTTGGCCGGATTCATTTTAAGCTGATGCTTTCGCATGATTGTGAACACCCTTCGGAGATGATCAATGTGATCTTCCCTCTTTTTGGATTTTACTACTACATCATCAATGTAGACTTCAAGGATGTCCCCCAAAATTCTGCTGAAAATTACGTTCATTGCACGCTGGTATGTAGCCCCTGCATTGGTTAAACCGAATGGCATACTGAGATACTCAAACGCTCCTGTGAACCCTGGGCAGCGGAAGGCGGTTTTAGGAATGTCTGGCTCGTCTATTGGAATCTGGTGATACCCTGCCGTCCCATCCATAAATGAGAGCAACTCGTGCCCCGCTACTGCATCCACCAGCATATCCGCTATGGGCATAGGATAAACGTCCTTAGGAGATGCAGCGTTTAAATCCCTGTAGTCCACACATATTCTGATTTTGCCATTCTTCTTCCGAACAGGGACGACGTTGGATAACCATTCCGGATAAAGGGCTGGTCTGATTATCCCAGCGTCCAGCATGCTTTGAACTTCTTTCTTGACCGCCATTGCCGTGTCAGCGTTCATCCGCCGCTGCTCTTGCTTAACTGGCCTACACCCTTCCTTGATAGGGATGCGATGGCAAGCCAGTTCTCTTGATAACCCCGGCATGTCTTGATACTTCTCGGCAAAGCAGTCCTTATAATCATGCAGCAACCCTATCAGTTGCTGCCTCAACCTTGGTCTAAGGTACTGGCTGATCCCCACTTCCATGGGTTCCGTTTCTGTCCCCAGGTTGATCTTTTCGACAGGATCGCGTACCTTGGGCGGAGTATCATCTAGCGCTGCTGGAGCAGGCTGAATTGCTTCCACCCCTGTTGAAACTTCGAACTCTTCTTCCTCAATACACTCCACCAGTGCCACTTCCTCCCAAGCCATTCGCTCTAATCGATAAATCGCCAATCGCTGTAGAAAGCTAGCAAAGGCCTCCGACTCCTCTTGCGAGAAGGCGTCACTCATTGGAAGTATTGGGACGGAGCTCAATGGAAATTGGCCGACTACAATCCGCCATAGCCTGGGCAATTCCCCACTGAGACAGCTCATTCTGGGTCACCCCGAGTGGATGCCCCCTATGGTCGACTCCCCCAATCCGGAGTGGTCTCATGTCTCTGTTGTAATAGCTGGCTTCCAACTGGATGGCCGCTATCGAATACGGGCGCTCATCCGCCTTGATGAGCACTGGCAACTCTGTGACTGGATCCCACATGATCATCTCTTGGTGGAGAGATGAAGGCACTGCCAGCGCTTTATGGATCCAATCCCTCCCCAGGATCATATGGTAGGGAGCGTTTGCGTTGGCCACGTAAAATGCGTGATGGGCATCAGAGGGTCCTATCTTGACTCGGAGCACAGCCACCCCAGCGGTTGGAGTTACCTCCCCCGAAAACCCCTTCACCCTAGAGACAGTCTGGATGACTTTGTCCTTCGGGATCTTCAGTTGTTCCACAAGAGTAGTGGTGACGACGTTTACCGCAGCCCCTGTATCTATCAAGATCTTGCGGACCCTCATGCCCTGCACCTCTGCTGTCACGTATAGAGGCTTCAGATGCTGGGACATGTCAAACGTAGGCTTGGCAAACATCACGCATTGTTTCAGAAGGTCTCCGGCCCCCTCCGGATACCGATGACCGGACCGAAAAACCCCGGGCTCAGCTTCCGCTTGAGCCCCCTGTTCAGGCTCCTGTACTGAGTAAACAGGATGAGAAGCCTCTTCGTCGGTGATGAAGTGAGCAGTGGGCAAAGGCTCTGGCAGATCATAAGCAGATGACAGAATGAAGACCATGTTGCAATGATGCGTCATGGCCTCATCCCCGGTCTGCTCCTCGTCCATTGGCACCTCGCCCTCGTCTACCGCCTCAGGCTCATCTTCGTAGTCGACCACATCCTCTTCCTTATCCAGGGCTAGGTCTCCTAAGTCGGAGTCAGCTCGTATACTGGGGGCGACCGAGGATGTCCGAGTTGGCACCGTCATCTGCAGCTTCTTAGCCGCGTACTCCACGAAGTTGGTTGGCGCCTTAGGCCCTTTTGGTCTTGCCCGCGATATGGTAGCGGACGGCCCGCTCACTTCCGCTATAACTGATCTGGATTCCTTGGGAACAGCCTCCCTCTCTGAAACCCCCACGTTGCTCGTGCTCGCCGCCAATGACGCGCTGTTTTCCTTTGGTATCCACCGCATAACGGTGGAACCCTTGCTGGTGTCAATCACCATCACATCTTCCTGGGCCTCCAAAGCCCCCTGCTTCCCGGCAGCTTCCGGTTGTGGCTTCTTTGGAGGGGACTTCCTCGTCTCCGAAGGCTCAGGAGGGAAAATCAGCTTTCTCCTTGGCCTGGACTGGGGTGCCCCAGCGGATCTCGGCAGATCAGCTATCCTATCGTGCACACTCTTTCGAGGTGCCGGTGGAACGTCCGTGGTTCGCTGTCGTCTAGAGTCCATGTATGATTTGGTTCTCACCTTGTAGCGCTTATGGATCTCCTCCACCCGCTTCACGGGTACTGACAGCTCTTCCTCGGTTACCCTTCCCGATGCCAGATCCGCCAAGGTTCTTTTTGCCTTGCCGAAGCGTCTCCGCTCGTTCCGGGTAGTCACCGCTGCCAGCTCAACAGCCTTGCCGGCCCGCTGGGTATACCATGTGTCCGCCTTCGGATCGTTCCTAGATGCTGGCGGAACATAGACCCTCGCGGATGGTTCTGGATTCGCAGCCTTCTGCGAACCCCCAGCCGTGGCTGACTTGATTTCGGACGGTCCTGGACCTTGCCTAGGCCTTGCCCTGCTGGCGCAACTGTCCTCGGACCCGTGATGGTACTTCATCCGCTTGTAACCCTCCCTGCTTGACTTCTCGGGCGGCGGACGCTCTAACTTGGCCTTCTCGAGGGCTCTCCTTTCAGCCTTCTGCTCCGCTTCCCTCAAGGCTGCCTGAAACTCCTCATAGGTAATCGGCTGTCCTGTCGTTAATCTGCACGTGAGGCAGAGCTTGGAGCGTGGGACCATCACCATGTCCTCTTCCTCAATCGCCCCAACCCAAAATTCTGGGCAGGGCCTAGGTTCGCTGGCGTCGAACCCCAGCCTGCCCTCGTTCAGCCACTCCTGCAACTGGTCCTTCAGACCTACACATTCAGAACTAGAGTGGTCAAAGGACCTATGGAAGAGGCACGTAAACCCGCCGTTCCCACTGATAGGATGGCCCTGGTAAAACTCCTGAATTTCTGGCGCCTTATGGTACACCATGGTTTCCCAGATTTCCTCCGCCTTGTTTGCGTCGTAAGTATACTCCTGAAACCTGGAAACCCGCTTCTTACCCTGCTGCGGCAGACTCGGACCAACACTGATCTCGATAGCACTCACCTGCGGTGTACCCCTAGCCTTTGTCCACTGAGGCTCCTTAGGATTCTCCAATTGCAGGACGTTGTCATTGATCCATATCTGCAACTGGTCCTTCAGCTTCACACAATCCTTAGTATTGTGATTGTTCATATTGTGATAGCTGCAGTATGTCTTCCCCGCCATATAATCAGGCTTGGGGGTAAATCCGTCATGATGCAGACGCCCCTGGTTGAACAACTCTTGCAAAATCTCGTGAGCTCTATGGGCGTTATAGGTGTATGCATCAAAGGCTGATTTGGTTGGAAGAGGAGTAACCAGCTTAATAGGCTCCCTGACCGGCTTCGCTACCTGGGACTGCAAAGGCTTCTGATCAGTCCTCTCGATGGCTGCTACCTCGACCCCTACTTTCTCCTCATCAACCCATGTCAGGATTGGCCTAGGAATTGCATCCGCCTGAACGGCTGCCACGGTCTGAGCCGCGGTCGGAATTGGAGTTTTGGGCTTCAGATTCCCCGGATAGTAGGACATCGGAATCCCCTTCCTTCTTTCGTTTCTCTCCCTGGACCGATCCACATAGTGCTGCTCCTGACCCAGACGATTAGTCAGATCCGCCATCGTGGTTACATGAACCTGCCTGAACCCCTGGCGGATCTCGTCTATCAAGCCGTCAATCGCCATCCGCACGGCGTGCTCCTCTGGGATTTCCATCTCACAGCGAGTTAGCTCCAACTTGAAGCGTCGCAGATAATCAGTGGCGGACTCGTTAGGCCTCTGTTCGGTCTCTGCCAGGTCCTTCAGTCCGATTTTTGCTTCCACGACCCCAAACATGGTCCTGAACATGACCTCCATGGTCTTCCAGTCTGGAATTGACCCAGGCCTTAAACGCTTATACCAGATAGCTGCTTCCCCTGCCAGGGATGTAGGAAAGAGCTTCAACTTCATGATCGGGTTCTCAGCATATTGACCTGATTCGTTGGTGAAACGCATGATGTGCGTCTCAGCATCCTCGGATGTCTGGCCAGTAAACGGCGTAAAACGGATTGGCTTGAAACCGACCGGGAAGGGCACCGCATTGATCTCGGGAGTCAACGGATTCTCGTACGTCTTGTCGACGTCGGGCAACCCCTGCAGCTCCCTGAGCTTGTCAGCGAAGATCCTGCCAATGTCCTCCAGGGTTATCTGCGCCACGGCGTTCGCTGGAGGTACCGACTGATCGTTGCTAACCGGCTCTGTAGGAGGAACCTGACCTCCCCTTTGACTATTAGTGGGCCTGTTGTTAGATCCGCCAATAGTTCCACGACCGGCGTCGCGCTTGCGCTGGTCCTTCAGCTGAGCTGGATCCGTAACTGTACGGCCGGACCCCTCGGGGTGGTCACCCCGTTCCAGCAACTGATTCATCAAAGCACTCAGGTTGGCGAGCGCGGTATTGGTTTCCGCCAGCTGCTCCTGCTGCTTTTGCCAGCTGCCCTCGGAGCTCCTGGCATAGGTGGTCAAGCTGCTCCCCAGCCGATCCTGCTGTTCGGCGAGGTACTTGAAATTGGCCGTGAACCCCCGTTGCTCCGTCTGCATACGCCTGACGGATTCACTTAGATCAATGACCACCTCATTGGCTCTTTTCAATGCCTCGTCCGTGTGACAAGACTTTTCGATCAACATCTTCAAAGTATCCGTCACCTCCGTGGGAGTTGCAGACTCCCCAGTAAATTGTACCACAGGTGACGCACTTGGATCAGCGGACTCATCCGCGGACCCCTTTTCCAAAAAACCAGATGTAGCTTCCCGGTTAACAAAACCGATAGCGCGGTCGTCATCCTGGGAAGCGGCAGTGATTTCAGTGGTCTCTTCCTCGATCTCCGAAATAGACGGCTCGGAAACCGGATTCAGACCCTTTTTGCTTCGCAGGGCTTTCAGGGCAGTAGCAATAGCTTTTGCGTCGGCCAAAGTCCCGCCAAACACTTCCTTAACTTCAGCGTCAGTTAATCCCCTACACTCAGCTGTTCCATGCTGGATCAGCCCTTTGTGGGAAATCTTCAAACAAGACATGGTCACCCTTACGTAAGGATTACCCCTTGTGGATCCCGCAATCCTTGACACCGGTCCCACCGGGTGTGCCAAAATGTTCGTGGCGGGTTCAGCACCCGGCGAACAGTCAGCACTGTTGTCAGATGGTTTGTGTGTCTCTGTGTTGTGCTTAGGCGTGCCAGCACCCTTGGAGCGGTGCCACTCGATTGCGCGCGACCCCCTGAGCGAGTCGCTTCGTCTGCTCCCAATTCGACTCTGACTTCCTGGTCAAGCGACTGTTACGCGGGCGCTGACTAAGCCGGCGTACAGGGCTCGAACAAGACCTGAATAGAACTCTCTACCAGGATTTTCTTCCCAACCCCTTGAGGATTGAGGATCTTACTCTGATCCGGAGAAGCAAAGCAGAGCTGTTCCAAGACCACGGGTGTGTCACCGGAGTGACGACTCGATTGCCACCGGGGGTGGCGGACTGACTCGATAGACTCAGCAAACGCTCGGCACAAGTACGAGAGCGGATCAATCGTAGGAGGGCGGAGGAGGGTTGCGTGAGGCTCAGCAAATGCTCGGCGCAAGTACGAGATTAGATCGATCGTAAGAGGGCGGAGGAGGGTTGCGTGAGGCCCAGCAAATGCTCGGCGCAAGTACGAGGTTGAACCCGTCGTAGGGCGGAGGCGAGTTGCGTGAGTAGACCCAGCAAAGCGCTCGGCACAAGCACGAGATTAGATCGATCGTGAGGCGGAGGCGGGTTGCGTGAGTTGCTCCGGAGAGGCTTTGGCAAGTTAGCGTTGCGCTAGGACTTGTGGTTGTTTTTGGTTGAGAACCACTTTCCAGATGCCGGCAGGTTCATATTTATATGACTCAAGGACCCCTGGGGCTGTCAACTCCAGTATGGCGGATCCTTGAGACTCATTAGGAATGTCCTCCCCTACCATGCTTCCCATCAAATCAGCGAAGATATTATCAGAGGCATAGTTGGTATTGCAGCTTCGATGATCGGAGCAACACGTCTTGACCTTGCTTGTTATGCTGCTGTTGCTGTTCATCACTCATCATTGCGCAGTATGGCCGGTTCCTCTAACAACCTCCCTAAAGCATGGTGCAGCGTGGCCTATAGCTGTTAGTGATTGATAGCCCAGCGTAGGTAGTGAAATCATTGCTACATTGCTTCTCAATCTTAACAAATATTTTCACTGATGGATTGTTACGAAACAACCCCAATCGGATTAGGAAGCAACCACGTTCTCCCGCGAACTCAACCTCTTTGGTTGAAGCGGGAAAACCCGATTTCCATGGGTTTGAATCTGATCAAAACCCCTACTGGGCCTTGGGGCGAAAGCCCAATTGAAATAAATTCAATTGTGGTCCAAACAAACTCTCGATCGAGTACGTAGTTCCTGTGCCAAAAGCTTGCGAGGTCCGCCGTGTGCTCGTTGAAAGTGACATTGATATGATGTGCAAGTTCCAGATAGAATTATCAATTATCTAAACCACGAGAGCTTATTTCCTGCTTGACTTGTGTTTAAGTAAAAAAAAAAAAGTGACGTGACAGTTAATAAGGGAAGGTAGAAAGGACGTGACAGTTAATTTACTGTAACCAATTAAAACAGAAAAACAATCCATGAAGCCGGCAATTTTTTCCTCAATTTATCAATGAATCAAAGGCACATACACTAGTACATACCAGCTGCAAATAGATAACTGAGGCGTAATCATTACAAGTGAGAAACTGGTCGATGTTGTATATGCATGGTAAATTGGTAATGGTTCGTGATCAATGTTCCCGGCCACCTCATGATATAAGCGCGCCTTACTAAGTATCAAATTAATATGCATTCTATCTATTGAATTAATTTGATCCAAGTTCAAAACTACTCCCCGTATTAGATGGCATGGTAGTAAGAATTATGGAAGAATTATTTTGTTAAAACTGTAAATCTAATTAATAAGTTGATAATGTGAAGAGTCTTCCTCCTTGTAGTGGGTTAATTAGCGCTATATCTGATTTGAAAGGTATAAAATAGTTTACTCCATGCAAGTCTATAACTATTCCTAATTTGTTTATCGTATCCAGAATGAAATTAGAACACTGCCACATTGGATTGAAGTATCTTGTGATTTTTATCACATTATTTGTCCAAACAAAATTTTACTGGAAGATCTCAGGAAGTCTCAATGCTACTTCAACAAAGGATAGATTCCAAATTCAATAAAAAGAAGATGTCATCAATATTCTACTCTTCTACCTGATAACCTGAATGATCTAGTACCAATCAAAAGACGATACTAAAAAAAAAAAAAAAAACCTTTTACAAGATAACACAAGCATTTGGGTTTTCGTCACTGAACATTAACTCCATTGGATGCTCGTCCGTCTGGTTTTGGTTATACTCGACTAGCTGGTGCATACTTTCGCTTGTTGCTTCTTTGTCTTGAGGGTTGCCTTTGACATCTTCTCCAGTTTGACTATCTGCATCTGGATTTTGATGTTGCTGCTGCTGGTTATCCTTTGCTTGTTCCTTGACACCACCCTTCTGAGATTTGTTGTTGCGTTTGCCTGCATTGGAACAACCGCAGCAGATAAT
Source organism: Potentilla sterilis (assembly GCA_963682095.1). Classification (NCBI taxonomy): domain Eukaryota; kingdom Viridiplantae; phylum Streptophyta; class Magnoliopsida; order Rosales; family Rosaceae; genus Potentilla; species Potentilla sterilis. The sequence continues at coordinate 23,551,823 of OY821760.1, forward strand.
GCTTATAAAACCCATATGTTTCTTGTGTACTTTTCAAATATGATTTCTTGAGTTTTGAGTTTGTTTCATAGATGTCAGCAGGGGTCTGAGATATATATAGGAGCTAATGACCTCTAAAGAGTAGGATTATTTTTTTCCTGTTCTGAAGTCTACTTGCTTTGTTTGTCAGCAAGTGATTCCTAATCCTAATTGAAATATACAACTTTGCCTAATTTCATTGATTTCGAACACTTATTGAATCTAACTTACCTTGTGGCTGTAGGATTACTGGTTTCAAGAAGATGAAGAAAATGGTGGAAGAGGTCGATGTCGATCACACGCTATTCTTAGGGCTCCATCCTAGGAATATCTGAACTCTTGCTTGGCGGAGAGTTCCAGTAGTCTCTGGAAAAGTGGGTGGTTTAGGTAATTGGCTTCCATCTCGAACTTGCACATCGATCATGTCAATGTCACTTCCAACGAACACACGGACCTGACCCGGCACAGGCACTACTCGACAGTTATTTGAGTCTGAGATGGAGGGAAAACCCTTTGCTCCGCAGAACAAGAGCTTCTTCACAATGCTACTCATCATCATTGGTCACCTAGCAAGCTTCTTTCTGTAGTAGTTTGTTTTCTGAGAAAAGAATGTATGAAATGAATATGAATTGAGTGAATGAATGGGAATCTGGGAAATGTGTTTATATAGACTGAGATTGAGGAATTATATATACACACACACACACTAAGTAGGTGCTCAACGCTTATGCATTAATTATTGCTCATGGAAAGTAAACGCCAAGGAAAGAGGGGTAGCCGTGGGAAACATGTTTGCTTGGGTTCGGATAACTTGCAGCCTGTCTGGCTTTGCTGAGAAGCCGATTAATTCATTTAAGCCTCCCAGGACTCCACTTTTTCATAAGATTTCTTGACGAACAAGTAGATTGAAACTGACATAGGTTTAAAGGGTGGGAGACTGGGAAGGTACGTGGTTCAATATTTCTCATTAGGAAACATAATGTAATTCCAATTTAAGTATTGTCGTCCAACTTAATTATACATACATCCTTCCATTGCACTCAAAAATTTCCCATATATATGGCTTGATATAAGACTTTCGCTCTTTCGAAGTTTAATATCTTCAATTCTCATTGAGCTAATCACATATATGTATTTTTTTTAACAAAATCACATGTATAAATGGCGAGAATGATTAGCTAGAAATCGGACCGAGCTGCTGTTTTAGGGCAATGTGCAAATTTCTGTATATGAAGGCATATGGAGCTCAATGATCAGCTGTCGAACGTTATCTATAAATTAAGAAATAGATCCGTAATCATATGATGTTATTCCACACTGTACGTATAAAAACATGAATAAATTATTGAACTAGTTTCAAAGGAGATCGAAGGAATTAATTAGTAATGAGAGGCAGTGAGCACTATCAATAACAATTACGAGTTTAGAGTGGGAGGGCTGAGATAGCACGTACAAGGAAAAGAAGCTTGACATGAAAGCAAAGGCCAGCTAGCTGTTTAAAGAACCGACCGCGTCTTTATCTGTTGCAGAGAACAATTCTTATCAGCTTCTCCACTCAAGAGTCAAGACGGTGAGGCAAGATTATGGTTCTCAAGGAAATAAGAAATACTAAACTACCACTAACGACTAATTCCCCAGGTTCATATATTTTTTTATTTTTTGGTTTCCAGAAAACACGTTTGTGAGTAATGTGACTTCGGAATTTAGAGGGTTCGATCAAATTTTATGGTGCTCGCCAACTCCAAAGAATAGTCAACCTCCTCGGATAATTTGCACAGTTTTTGGCAAGAATATTGATCTATAATGATGTAAGATATATAATCTATATTATGGAACAAGAGAAAGTAGTTTGATTTTATCCGGATCCTGATCCTTTTTTGCTTGATTTATCGACTAATTTCCGAGACGATGCACTTTCTTCCTTTACCAGCTGCCTGCAGCCTTCAAAATCTTCCCTTTTTTTTTTTCAATGCAAAAATCTTAAAGTGAAAGAAAGCAAAGCTCCATCTATATGTTGATCAATAGATAAACCTCGGAACTCTACTCTCCCCAAGTTGCACATCTATCTCATTGTTCTCGATCATATATCACAAATCTCTCCATTTTATTCTCATTAATTATTTCATCAATATCTTGATGATCACTTGAATTATCTTTCATGCATGATTGACATCAGTCATTAATTAGATGACTACGTACGTACCATTGGTTGAGCATACAATTTACATTTGAAATCTTATCAAAAAGTTGAGCCTTTTTTATTTTTCCAGGCAAACATGGTTCGAATGGGAAATATATTGAAACAATAATAGTTCAAGTCTCTCACATTCTTCCTCACTGACCAACTTGTTGCTGGCGTTTTGCTTGTATCACTAAAATGTTGATGTATACATGCAATTCCTCTTCAATTTTTGAAGATGGAAGTTTTAAAGTATAAAAGATTCAATCAAATTGATCGGGTATCCTATCTACATTATCAATACCCAGTAAACTAAATATCCATAGGCTTATAAAAGGCAGCCGTAGCAGGTTTAGTTGCCGTAGCACTAGTACTGTTGAACTTGTTAATGAGACTGGAAAGATCCATGTAATGGGCGGAGGGATTGCTGGTTTTGAGGAGATGAAGAATGTAGTGGAAGAGATCGACGTCGCACGCTATTCTTAGAGCTCCATCGTAGGAATAACCAAACTCTTGCTCGGCAGAGAGCTCCAATAGACTCTGGAAGAGTGGGTGGTTAAGGTAATTGGCTTCGATCTCGAACTTGCACATCATGTTAATGTCTCTCCCAACGTACACACGGACGTGACCGGCTTGTGGCACAGGCACTACTCGTGAATTGTCCGACTCTGCGATGGAGGGAAATCCCTTTGCTCCACAGAACAAGATATTCTTCACAAATCTACTCATCACCGTCATTAACTGATCAGGTGGCTCGCTTCTTTTGCACTGCAATATATGGAAGGTATGTATAAATGAATGAATGAATTGAATGAATGGCAAAGGATCCTATATATAAGATCGTGGACTCAAATAAGAAGTGGCTGCTGAAAGCTAGTTGATGCATGCCGCCTCAGTCCTCTTGTAAAGTAAACGGCAAGGAAGGAGGTGCAGCCGCGGAAAGCAAGGTGGCTTGGGCCCGCAAGACTCATAGCTAGGACTGACTGGCTCTCAGCCTTGGCCAAGAAGCCAATGGCGTGGATTATTTAAGTTGCATGATTAATATCTAATCAATTAATTAACAAGTCCAAATTAGACTCTCCACCATCTGCTACGAACTCTGATGAATAGCCGAACAGATTTTAGTGTGAGGGTGTTTCAGCATATTGTAGATATAAGTATAACTATCTCTGCGTAACATATATTTTCATGTGAAGTAGTTAATGTAACTTGTTCGATCGCTTGATGCAAGACTTTCTCTTATTTACTACCTTCCACTCGAATTGACGTACTCAAACTCGTTACCTACACAATCATATCGAATGATTAAATTGATTAGTAATGAGCAGAGCTGTTATACGGCATGAAGGTACGGAGCTGATCGAATAATCAACCGTCATTGTTCATAAAAAGAAAGAGATCCACAACCACATGGTATTATTCCACATTGAAGAAACTATGAATAAATAATGTACAAGTTTCAAAAGACGATGGTATAATGTATACAGTTACGAGAGCTAGGTAGTATGAACTCATTGAGATAGCACAAGGAATAACATAGAGCAAGCCATTGCCAGCAAGTACTGCAAGAACAAACCGCGTCTTGAGCTGCAAAGAACATTTTTTATCATCTTCTCCACGGAAGAAGAAGATAAGAGAGCATTAAGGCTTTTCAGACATACTAAATACATCAACGTGATAAAAAATTGTATGATCACGAGTTGGTCGTTGTAAGCTTTCACTAGATGTAATAATGAGAAAACGTCTTACTAGTTACTTTGAAGAGTATTATTGACGTTTACTGTGTAGCCTCGGGTCAATCGATCAGTGAACTTCGAAAAGTCTTCTTTTTATTCTTTTCTGCAAATACCCCCCCCCCCCCCCCCCGGACTGCAAGACAGAGATTGCAGCAGCTCTCTCTTCAGAATAGGTATGTATAATTCCCAGATGCCTTCTTCTCCAATTTGGAGGATATTTATATTAATACAGATTAACCTATAGCTAAGTATGAAAGGAGAATACAGTAGTAGAGCTATGTATGAAACTTAGAAACTATAAGTCATACATTACAACTACATTAATGCAGAGTCTAGATTTGCTGCTTCTAATACTGTGGTAGTGTTGAATGAAGCAGCTCACTTAACACTCCCCCTCAAGTCACTATCAGAAAAAAGGGTTTTCCCGACCGAAAAAAAAAAAACGGCCGACGAATTAAAATTTTCGTCGGTAATTCTAAGGAATAGCCGACGATTTTATTTTTCGTCGGTAAAAAAAAAAAATCGTCGGCCATAGTTTAACCATAGCAGACGAAACCTTTTTTCGTTGGTATTTTCAAAAAATCGTCGGCTATATTCATATTTCAGCCGACGATTTGTATTTTCGTCGGCCTTTCTCCGAAACATTAGCCGACGAAAATTTTTGGAAGTATGGCCGACGAAGTTGACATTTTCGTCGGCTATAAGTCTATATATTTTCAGATCTGGGCAGCAGCTGCTCATTTAAAAAAAAAATAGGAAAAACGGGAGAAAGAGTGAAAAATCTGTGGGTATTGTTGAAATCCGTCCTCTCTTACATTGTGGAGCTATATATAGGTACGTACATGTGTATATATGTTGATTTTGAGTTTTTGTTGAGTTAATTTTGAGTTTTAGTGATTTTGATTTAGTAAGTGATTTTTTGTTTTGTTGTTGTTTTAGTGTTAGAATGTATGTATATATGTTGATTTTGAGTTTTAGTTGAGTTGATTTATTAAGTGATTTTTTGTTTAATTTGTTGTTGTTTTAGTGTTAGAATGTATGTATATATGTTGATTTTGAGTTTTAGTTTAATTATATATGTGTTTTAATTTGATGTTATTTTAATTAGTGTTAAAATATATATATATATATATATATATATATATTAATTAATAGTTGTTGATATATAGTGTAATTAATTAACTTAAATAATGGTTGATATATAGTGTAACTTAAATAATGGTTGTTAATTAATGGTATATATATGTGAGTTGATGTTGATAATAATATATATTGTAATGTAATTAATTATTAAAGATTTATATATATATATATATATATATATATGTATGTGTTAATTAATTTCTTATTAATTAAAGTTATACATATATATTATTATCAGGCTATATATGGATCTGGATAAGAGTTGGATTTCGCTTCCAAGGCATGACCGACGATACACTACAGGAGTTGTGAATTTTTTGCAGTTCGTTGAGGAAAATGCAAACGGGAATGATTACCATTATTGCCCGTGCAAGAAATGTAAGTGTCGCAGTGATATGTGTCGATTTCCGATTAGGACAGTATGGGAGCACCTAAAGAGTAATGGGTTTTGGCCGAAGTACAAACGTTGGATATATCACGGTGAGCCATCATTAGATGGATCGCATGATCATGGGCAGTTTTTTGAGGCGGGCAGTAGTAATACATCCAACGATCCAACAATGGCATTCGTCAACGACGTGTTTCCTTTTGAAAGCGGTGTACGTGGAGAACAATATATGCATGACCCGGTGTTGCCCTTCCCACAAGTTGTCAACACTGTTGCCTTTGACAAGTACAACAAACTGATTGCATTGCAACAGACCCATGTGTCTTCAAGTTCTGAGAAGACAGTTCTTCAAAGTGTGATGGAGGTAATGAGGATTAAAGTCGAGACAAAATCGACTATCAGACAAGTGGATGAATATCTACAGTACACTTCTTCGTTGTTGGAGGAGGGTCATCGTAATCCTACCAATCACCGTAAGGTCTGAAGTATCCTAAAAGATCTAGGGCTTTCCTACATTAAGATCCATGCATGCGCATTTGACTGCGTTCTCTTCTAGGGTAAAGATGCAGAAGAGAATGACCTTGCTAGCCTTGACGCATGTCCGCTATGTCAGTCTGACCGATATAAGTTGACGGGAGCAGGCAATAGAAAACCTGTGAAAGTGCTTCGGTATTTTCCGTTGAGAGATAGGCTTGAGCGGTTGTACATGTCAGAAACCACCGCAAAAGCTATGAGATGGCACGGTGAGCGGGACGCGGGAGACGCAGATATCATGACACACATCTCTGACAGAGCGGCTTGGAAGCATATAAACAATGAGTTTCCTCATTTTGCGTCAGATGTCAGAAACGTCAAGCTCGGGCTCTCAACCGACGGGTTCAACCCTTTCGGCACCATGAGTCTTTCATACAGTATATGGCCGGTGGTTTTGGTACCTTACAACCTTCCTCCGTGGATGTGCATGAAGAAGGAATATAATATGTTGACGTTGTTGATTCCGGGGCCTGGTTACCCAGGAAAATGTCTCAATGTGTATATGAGACCATTGATTGAAGAGCTTAAGGTATTGTGGGACGTTGGTCATCCCACTTTTGACAAGTACAAGGAGGAGACGTTCCAGATGCATGCCATGGTTATTGGTATCATCAGTGATTTTCCTGCTTATGGGATGTTGTCGGGCAGCGTTGTTAGGGGATACAAGGCTTGTCCAGAGTGCCTCAGCGATTATGGGAGCACCCCTCATTGCAACAAGATATGCAGAATGGGTCATCGTGTGTTCCTTCCGGCGGATCACCACTGGCGTTACGAGTCCGCCGCATTTGATGGAACCGAAGAACACGGTGGTCCCCCCAGAAGATGGACGAGAAGAGAAATTTTAGCAGTGCTTAATGAGTACGATTTTGGGCCCCTCAGCATTCATCCCGACATTGTAGCGGAAATACCTGAAAGGCCTGAGGAGTACAAATTCTGGACACATAAGAGCATATTGTGGGAACTCCCGTACTGGTGTGAGTTGCTGATCCGTCACTTCCTAGACGTTATGCACATAGAAAAAAATGTTTCTGAAAGCGTGGTGGGCACACACTACCAGAAAAGGGGTTATAGCCGACGATATGGGAAAAAACGGCCGACGAAATAGTATCTCGTCGGCTATAACCCCTTATAGCCGACGAATTACTACTTCGTCGGCCACATCGTCGGCTATAATATTATAGCCGACGACTGCCGACAACTCGTCGGCTATAACTATAGCCGACGAAACGTTTTTGGTTATAGCCGACGAGAATGGTATTCGTCGGCTATAATAGTTATAGCCGACGAAAAGTTTTTGGTTATAGCCGACGAGGAGGGTATTCGTCGGCTATAACTCTTATATCAGATCAACCTTCTGCATCAGGGAACTCAAGTATATTGACCGAAACCATACGTAGACCGTTCAAATGCAAAAGTGTCGTGAAATAAGATACGAAAGAAATATTGAAATACGTCTACGGTTGAAAAATGGGAAGATTCCGACAAAATCTGTGTCCCGAATGTTGCGGTTAGCTGTTTTTTACTTCCGTTTTCCTATGGGTAGCCTGACGTTCGGTAAATATTTTGAGGAAAATTTTTATACGATTAGTTGCGTCTCATCGATCTGAAACTATTCTCTGTTGAAGGTCAGGCCAAAAAACGTCATTTAGACGGGCCAATTTCCGTTTTAAAGCGTTTAGAGGTTTGACTTTGCAGTTTGACCGTACCGATCAAGCCTTTAACGTTGTCAGATGTAGTTGGATTTTTTTTCATACATGTATTTCATCTTAACGGTGATATCTGACGGTTGGAATAGATTTTCCAAACTTTTAGATTCGAAATCGGAACATATGCACTAATGTTCCTTAACTTGTTTACTAAGTGTTTAAGTGAATGTATAGTTTCAAATAGTTGCTATACGTAGACGCTTCAAATGCAAAAGTGTCGTGAAATAAGATATTACCGAAATATTGAAATACGTCTACGGTTGAAAAATGGGAAGATTCCGACAAAATCTGTGTCCCGAATGTTGCGGTTAGCTGTTTTTTACTTCCGTTTTCCTATGGGTAGCCTGACGTTCGGTAAATATTTTGAGGAAAATTTTTATACGATTAGTTGCGTCTCATCGATCTGAAACTATTCTCTGTTGAAGGTCAGGCAAAAAAACGTCATTTAGACGGGCCAATTTCCGTTTTAAAGCGTTTAGAGGTTTGACTTTGCAGTTTGACCGTACCGATCGAGCCTTTAACGTTGTCAGATGTAGTTGGATTTTTTTTTCATACATGTATTTCATCTTAACGGTGATATCTGACGGTTGGAATAGATTTTCCAAACTTTTAGATTCGAAATCGGAACATATGCACTAATGTTCCTTAACTTATTTACTAAGTGTTTAAGTGAATGTATAGTTTCAAATAGTTACCATACGTAGACCGTTCAAATGCAAAAGTGTCGTGAAATAAGATACGACCGAAATATTGAAATACGACTACGGTTGAAAAATGGGAAGATTCCGACAAAATCTGTGTGCCGAATGTTGCGGTTAGGTGTTTTTTACTTCCGTTTTCCTATGGGTAGCCTGACGGTCGGTAAATATTTGGAGGAAAATTTTTATACGGTTAGTTGCGTCCCATCGATTTGAAACTATTCTCTGTTGAAGGTCAGGCCAAAAAACGTCATTTAGATGGGTCAATTGCCGTTGTAAAGCGTTTAGAGGTTTGACCAAAAGTTGACCAGGGTATAGCCGACGAAATACTTAACCTCGTCGGCTAAACTCTTGCGATCCGCGCCGTTTCATTGTCCGCCGTTGGATGGGCGAGATCTGACGGCTGCTGAGAGCGTAAAGTATAGCCGACGAGATTCATATTATAGCCGACGATATGCATATTATAGCCGACGATATGCCTAAATTCGTCGGCTATAACCGGCCCGCGAAGCCCAACTTCGGCCCGGCCCGGATTTTTGCCCGGCCCGTAAGAGTATAGCCGACGAATTTCAATTACATCGTCGGCTATAGTCCTTCGATTTAAACCGAAACAGAGCGCGCCTCCCTCATTTTCTGCTAACCCTAAATCCCTAAATCCCCACCTGCTGCAGCCGCCCGCCCCTCCCCGACGCCGACCGACCCTCCCCCTCCCTACCCTCCCCCTCCCCGCCTCCTCCCCGTCCTGCCCGACCCCTCCCCGACCCGAAACCCCCTGCCGCCGCCGCCCCGAGCCTCCCCTGCCGCAGCCGCCCCTACCCGCCCCTGCCGCAGCCGCCTCTGCCGCCCCTGCTGCAGCCGCCCCTAGCCGCAGCCGCCCCTAGCCGACCCGAAACCCGCTGCCGCCGCCGCCCCTGCCGCCGTCGCCGCCGCACCGCACCACCGGTCCTCGTCCAGACTGCACCACCATGTCAGGTAGTCCCGATCGAGCCTCATTTAGGGTTTTTATTAATTTTGTCGAATTTTGTGAATTTTAGGGTTTTTGTGAATTTTTTGTGGAATTTAGGGTTTTTGTGAAATTTATGGAATTGTGTGGATTTTTTGTTAAATTTGTTAATTTTGTGGAATTTATATACTAATTTTGTGGATTTTTTGTTAAATTTACGGTTTTTATATACTAATTGTGGAATTTTGTTGAATTTATATACTAGTATACTAATTTATATACTAATTTATATATAATTAGGTATAAATATTTTTTTTAATTTGTAGGACGATATATATATATATATATATATATATATTTTTCGGAATATATATATATATATATATATATATATATATATATAATTAGGTATAAATATAGTTATGTATATATATAATTAGGTGTATATATATATAATTAGGTATAAATATATTTAGGTACGTATATATATAATTAGGTATATATACATTGAATGAAGTTTTTAATTTTTTTGTGGAATTTTTGTGCAATTTATGGAATTTATATACTAATTGTGCAGGAAACCGGCGCTTTGTAGACCGATGGCTTGGCAGACGGACCGAGAGCGACCCCGACGCTCAGGCAGGATCCAGCCGTGGGGGGAGCGGATCCAGCGGTCGTCGGGGCCTAGGCCGGCCTATGAGTCGACGAGAGGAGACGTTGATGGGATTGACTCCGAGCGATCCACGTGGGGGCTCCTCGTATGAGTCGACGGGAGCGGGCCCTGACTCGAGTGTCGGAGGAGGACGCAGAGCCACCAGACCCCAGTGCACTTCAGCACTGTTCCAGGATCGGCAGCCGACCCCACCGCGCGCCGATCTGGACCCTCCAGAGATGCTCCCTGTCCCCCCACAGCGACAGCGTCCACAGCTACGGGGCCCACCGTCAGAGGGAGCAGGCCCCTCAGGGTCCACGCCCCGTATGTCTCCGCCATCGGGGATGTACATGGTCCAGTTCCTCCCTGCCATCCCTGAGTACGACGCCAGGGGGAGGCAGATTTGGAGGCACGACCGGCCCCACGAGATTCCCTGGGAGGAGGCCTACTTCTACAGTCCTTTCGACTCAGAGGACTGCCGCGGCCTGTGGGCCGTTCGTGAGAAGGACAAGCAGTACAACGACGCAGGTAATTGGTTAGTTTAATTAATTATTTAGATTGTTTAATTAATTATTTAATTAGTTAGTTTAAATAATTATTTAACTATGTATTCATTTTAATTATGAAACAGGCGTCCTCGTCAATAAACCCGCGGGGACGAGACGGACTAGAGGGCCAGCGAACATGTCGACCCTGGAGAGGGAGCTGGCCGGTGGGATCAGAGAGATCCTGCCCGGTCCCGGTGAGGATGGACGCCCGATTGAGCGGAGAGACACCACCACCAAGTACATCAACGCGACGGGCATGCTCGTGCGGGACAGGGTCCCACTGTTGTGGCCCGACTGGGGCTCTGTGCCCGATGAGATCAAGGCGCGAGTGTACAATGCACTGTCGGTGAGTTAAATATGATTTTTATTATAGAAAATAAATATTTATGAATTCAGTCCTTATAACTATATAAAAATATTTTCTAATTAATTTATAATATTGCAGCAATGGTTTAGAGTCCATCCTACCTTGGACTGGTGGAGAGACGAGCAGCTGAAGAACAGGTTATGTGTTTTGCTTTTTTTTGTATAAATATATTTATTGGCAGTGTACGAATATATCTAACAGTTGTGTTTTGTTAATATAGGTACTCCGAGTGGAAGAACGAGCTGTCCACGCACTACAGGACGTACCATGTGGAGCAGCGCTTGGGGCGAGGTGCAACCCCCCACGAGTTCCGGTACAGGGAGTACGAGTGGCTATGGCTGGTAGCCTACTTCGGGAGCGACAGGGTCTCGGTAAGAAAATTTAGCCTGCTAGTATATAACTTTTTAATGTTATTTAATAATTAAATTATGTAGTTACTTAATTAAATTAATTAGTTAGTTAGTTAGTTATTAGTTATTAAATTAAGTTAGTTGGTTAGTTACGTAGTTAGTTAGTTCGTTACTAAATTAAATTAAATTAAATTAAATTAGGTAGTTAGTAAGTTAGTTAGTTACTAAATTAAATTAGTTAGTTAAGTAGTTACTAATTAAATTAAATTAGTTAGTAACTAAATTAGTTAATAATTTTTTTTTGGTTAGTTCGTAATATTTTAATTTAGTTACTAATTTATATTTGCGTTTATATGTTCGTTCTTATAATACAGAAAATCTCGCGGACGAACAGCGACAACCGCAGGAGGAACGAGCACCCCCACCACGGCGGCGCCCGCTCCTGGAGGCAGTGGGCAGAGATGGCGAGGAGGGACCGACCGCTGAGGCCGTTGTCGTGGATTCATGCGCAGATGTATCCGGGGCGTCCCGACCAAGTGGTAAGTATTCGCCCATCTTCAATAAAAGTGTTTCATTAAATTAATTTATATATATATTTTTTAATTCGTTTATTATATTTTCTTGTCAATTAGGCGGAAATCGATGCGGAGACCGACGCGATCACCTTCGGGATCGCGCGAGACACCCTGGGAGACGGGGCGTCCGACGAGGCGATCGCGGAGTTTGCCTCCACGATCGACACCCTTGAGCCGCGCTTGGCCTCTCAGATCATGCACGCGGCGGTAGGGACGGGGAACAACTACTTCTACCAGAGAGGCCTAGGCGCGGCGGGAGATGGGGTTCTCAAGTACACGCCGGCCAATCCCAGCACGCAGCGTGCGGCTTCGACGAGAGGAGACTTGCAGACGCAGCTGCAGAGGACTCAGGCGGAGTTGGCGAGGGCGGTGGAGGCGCTCCAGCAGGCGGAGTTGGCGAGGGCCGTGGAGGCTTCGGCGCAGCAGGCCAGAGACGCATCTGTGGCGGAGATGTACCGATGGATGCAGCAGTCTTGGGAGGCCCAGCAGGCTGGACTCCAGCCCCCGCCTCCGCCACAGATGCCCCAGTTCGTCGTCCCCACTCCCCCCCGGCATCGGAGTACGCCAGCCGATCAGGACAGCCATAGCCACCGGAACTCGAACGATCCGGTCGACGACGCTACGCGTTTAGGGGGTGATGATGAGTAGATAGTGGGTTAATTTGTACAGTATGTAGGATATTAGGGATGGATTGATGTGGATATTTGTTGGATATTTGGATGTTTGTTTGTGCATTTTCTGCAGCCAAACCGAAGACGAAGTGAAATTGGGCCCGAGTTAAATTTTTAAATTTTTTTAAATATTTAGGGGTTATAGCCGACGATATTGTCATTATTTCGTCGGCTATAAGGGCTATAGCCGACGATATTGGCAATATTTCGTCGGCTATAAGGGCTATAGCCGACGATGTTTACCATATGTCGTCGGCTATACCCTCCCGGCTTCAGGCAAAAAAAAAGCCGTTCCTGGTACCGGCGATTGTTATGGCCGACGATAGTGTCGTCGGCTATATTGGACGTATAGCCGACGATAGTGTCGTCGGCTATACTTCGGTTTAGGGGCAATTACGTAATTGTTGAAGCCGACGATCTTGTCGTCGGCAATGTTCGAAGTATAGCCGACGACGCTTTATTCGTCGGCTATACCCCGCGGTTTATAAGCCGACGACTTACGCCTCGTGTCGTCGGCTATAGTATAGCCGACGGAGCTATCCCGACGAGACTATAGCCGACGATACTTCGTCGGCTATGACTATAGCCGACGAATTAATGGTAACGGCCGACGAGATGGCCTCGTCGGCTATAAGGCCTTTTCTGGTAGTGACAACGCTGAACTTGGAGGGGAAAACGAAAGACGGTCCTAAGGCTCGCACTGATCTGCAAAACATGAATATCAGAAAACAACTATGGTTGAAACAAGGGAAGAGAAAAATGCCTCAAGCTCCTTACACCGTCAAGCCCGAGCATAAATCAGAAATTTTCCATTGGATAAGTCGGGCCAAGTATGCTTCAGGCTTTGCTGAAAATATAGCCAAGTGTGTGAACAGACAATTCAACAATCTTTACGGGTTGAAAAGTCATGACAATCATATCCTGCTACAACGGCTCTTCCCTGTTTTCATTCGATCGTTCCTTCCCCGTCACATTGTGGAGCCGTTAGTAGCGTTGGCAAGATTTTTCCAGAAGGTATGCACACGGGAAGTGAGAAAATCTGACCTCCGGGAAATGCAACAAGACATCGTTCATATCATGTGTAAATTTGAGATGATATTTCCTCCAAATTTTTTCGACATCATGCCTCACCTCATGATCCATTTTCCTCGGCAGTTGTTGCTTACCGGTCCTGTGCACTTCACTTAGATGTATCCAATGGAATGGTACGTATTTTACACCTTATGTTAATTTCCTCATCAATATATGTGATATAGTATTAACTTATTATCATAACACTTTAAAAACTTGATTTATAGGCAACTTGGACAATACGGTGATTTTGTCCAAAATAGATCCGCACCTGAAGGATGTATAGCTGAAGCATATATTGCGCACGAGTGCGTGACCTACATGAAGCTGTATTTAGGAGCATTACAGGAAAGCATACCGGAAGATGTACCTTCACAGTTCAATCTTTCCATACTCTCCGACGATGTTGTACTCGGTGGAAACATGCCAGTTTCCTACAAGTTGAAAGATTATGAGGTAGCCATTGCACATTGGTGGGTACTAATTAACTGTCCAGAAGTTCAATTTTGGAAGAACATGCATCTAAACTGTGACCAAGTAGGAGGTGATCTCGATTACCACAACCGGACATTCGCAGAGTATTTCGGCCGCTGAGTACGTAACTTTAACACTATTCTATACGTATTTATATATTATTGTGTATAATTATTCATATTTATAGTTGATTCTGATGGTTGCAGATGGACCTTATTAAAAATGATAATCACCCAAATTGGTCGCACGAACTCAGACTTCTGGCGATGATGCCGGTCTATTCAAAAGTTTATGCAACGTGCAAGGTGAATGGTGTGTTATTTCGATGTGAAGAGAGAGACCTCAGACTGAAAACACAAAATTCAGGGGTTATGGCACATGGTGGGGATGATGGAGTTGACTATTACGGTGTTCTCCATTCAGTTGTGGAACTGCATTATGGGGAAGGCATGAAAGTGCACCTTTTCAAGTGTAGATGGTTTGACACACGGCCGCAGAGCATGAAAACCGATCAATACGGCATAACTTCTGTGAACACTAGTACATCATGGAATGAGGACGACGCGTTCGTTTTAGCCACATGGGTGAAACAAGTGTTTTATCTTGATGATCTCGCCAAGGGTGACCCGTAGAAAGTAGTCAACACTATCCACCATCGCAACATTTACCGGGCGTCTACACTTGGAGTGGCTAAAGAGAACGAGGAAGGGGGCACCGCGTATCAAGAGCCCAACTCAAACGGTATTCCTGACTCCTCTTTTATTCGCCTAGACACGCCAGTGCGAATTCGACGTGAAGAGCCACTGCTTGTTGATGTTGATCCAAATGAAAAAACTAACGATGACTCTAGTGGTGAGGAACGACATAGATTACCCCTGTCGAGCAATTCAGAAGCCGAAGAAGACTCATCCGATGATTCCGATTACAATCCGACGGATTAAGTAATTTAGATGATGTAATCCTTTCATTTGTAATCCACTCTTTTCTAATGAATGGGCGTGGGGATGAGCCTCTCAGCATAGGCTGGGTTCCAAACCCCTTAAAAAAAAAATTTGAAATATGTTGACTGTTGGGTTTCTGTTTTTTTTTTTTTATGTTCAATTTTAGTTATATATGAACAGAACATAGGAATACGAGAGGTGTAACACCACTGATTTTTTTATTTTTTTCAAAGAATAGCCGACGAAAAATGCATTCTTTCGTCCGCTATACTAATTATAGCCGACGAAAAATGCGTGATTTCGTCGGCCAAAACTATATTGAAAAATACATATTTTATTTTAGACAGAAAACGACAAAAGAATAGCCGACGAGTACTATGTTTGATTTCGTCGGCTATGATTTAAAAAAAAAAAAACAAAAAAAGACCACCTTCCATTTTCTATCACTATCGACAAACCATTGCTTCATCCTTCAAATGCAAATATGTCGTCAAATAAGATATGACCGTAATAATGAAATACGTCTACGGTTGAAAAATGACAAGATTCCGACAAAATCTGTGTGCCGAATGTTGCGGTTAACAGTGTTTTACTTTCGTTTTCCTATGGGTAACCTGACGTTCGATAAATATTTTGAGGAAAATTTTTATGCGATTAGTTGCGTCTCATCGATTTGAAACTATTATCTGTTGAATGTCAGACCAAAAAACGTCATTTAGACAGGCCAATTACCATTTCTAAGCGTTTAAAGGGTTGACTCACCCGGTTCACCGTCCCGATCGAGCCTTTAACGTTGTCAGATGTAGTTGGATTTTTTTTCATACATGTATTTAATCTTAACGGTGATATCTGACGGTTGGAATAGATTTTTCAAACTTTTACATTCAAAATCGGAACATATGCACACTAATGTTGCTTAACTTGTTTTACTAAGTGTTTAAGTGAATGTATAGTTTCAAATAGTTACTATACGTACACTCTTCAAATGCAAATATGTCGTCAAATAAGATATGACCGAAATAATGAAATACGTCTACGGTTGAAAAATGACAAGATTCCGACAAAATCTGTGTGCCGAATGTTGCGGTTAACTGTTTTTTACTTCCGTTTTCTTATGGGTAGCCTGACGTTCGGTAAATATTTTGAGGAAAATTTTTATACGATTAGTTGCGTCTCATCGATTTGAAACTATTATCTGTTGAAGGTCAGGCAAAAAACCGTCGTCTAACTAGACTAATTTCCGTTTTAAAGCATTTAGATGTTTGACTTAGTGGTTTGACCAACAGTTTAGCCGACGAAAATTATATGTCGTCGGCTAAACTCTTGCGATCTGCTTATTGTCCGTCGTTGGATGGCTCAGATCCAACGGCTGCTGATTTTCCAAAGTATAGCCAACGAAATATTTGAATTCGTCGGCTAAACTCTTGCGATTCGCGCCTTTTCATTGTCCGCCGTTGGATGGCTCAGATCAAACGGCTGCTGATCTCCTAAAGTATAGCCGACGACATTCAAAGTATAGCCGACGATGTTGAAGTTTTCGTCGGCTATGGTTAAGAATAGCCGACGACATCTTTTTTAATCGTCGGCTATTTTTTCGGGTATAAATCAGAAACTGTCGAACCCTAGCCGACTTTTTCCTCTCTTCCTCCTCCTCCTCCTGCTGCTGCTCCAAACCGGCCCTCTCCCGTTCGTTTCCGCCGCGCCCTCCTCCTCCTCAAATCGGCTTTTCCTCTCTTCCTCCAATTCCGGCCTCCTCCTCCTCCGATCCTCCTCCTTCCTCAAATCCTCCTCCAAGCCGCCGGTCTCCTCCTCCTCCTCCTTCCCCTCCTCCTCCGATCCGGTTAATTTTTTTTTTTTCAATTTAGTTTAATTTTATAAATTGTTATATATTTAATTTTAATTATATAAATTGTTATATATTTGTTAATAA
The DNA here is from genome assembly GCA_963682095.1 of Potentilla sterilis. Classification (NCBI taxonomy): domain Eukaryota; kingdom Viridiplantae; phylum Streptophyta; class Magnoliopsida; order Rosales; family Rosaceae; genus Potentilla; species Potentilla sterilis. The sequence continues at coordinate 23,568,747 of OY821760.1, forward strand.
ATTTAATTTTAACAAATTGTTATATATTTGTTATATATTTTATTTTAATTATATAAATTGTTATATAATAAATTGTTATATATTTGTTATATATTTAATTTTAATTATATAAATTGTTATATATTTGTTATAATTTAGGTATAGAAATTGTTATATATTTAATTGTAATTATATAAATTGTTATATATTTAATTTTAATTATATAAATTGTTATATATTTTTGTTAATATATAAATGGTTATTTGTATTTATATATATGTTAATAATGAAATATAGTTATATTTGTATATAAATAGTTATATTTAGGTTAATGGTTAGTATTATTTTAAATTAGTACAAATTTAAATATTAATTTGTTAGTATGTTTTGAAATATGTTAGTATTATTGGTTATTATATTAATTAGAATTTGTTATTTAATGTAATATAATTTAATATTAATTAATGTATTAATGCCTCAAGCTGCAGATGGCCGATGCATTCAGACAGTTCTTCGGAGGCCGTCGTTCCAGATCCAGAGGTTCTGGAAGTTCCGCCGGTTCCGCAGAGTCCGACAGGACCCTTAGCCAGCCTGAGAGGACCACCACCCAGCCGCGGAGGAGTGTGGATTCATCCCAGCCGCGGAGGCCTGTGGATTCATCCCAACCGCAGAGGAGTGTGAGTTCTCGGCACCAGACCCTTCTCCAGGCGGGGCGGCCGTCGAGCAGTTCACGTCCCCCTGTCGGGCCAGATGCTCCGAGGTTCAGTAGACAGCTATTTCAGGACGAGATAGCTGCAGACGTTCCTCAGGTCCGTATGCCTGAGGTTCATCGGGAGCCGATGACGAGTCCGATGACGTCTGCTGCTGACTTGCCTGAGGGGCCTACTCTCCCAAATCAGCTCTACCTCCCGTACAACATTCCTGCGATACCCGAGTTCGACTTTCGAGGTGTGCCCATATGGCCTGCTATGCCTCAGTACGTGAGTGCTGCGGAGGCATACCAGCAGCAGCCATTTGAGAACCCTGACCTCCTGATTTCGGCGAGGAGAAAAGGAAAGTCGACAGACGAGTCATCCAGTTCAGGTAACATTTGATTTTATTAATTAAATGTTTTATTAAAATTAATGCACTAATATTTAATTTTATTAACCAATCGTCGTTTATGTGATAGGGACAGCCGCTAGTAGTTCAACGAGGAATACGAGAGGTGTCATATGTTTTGACACGCTCAGGAGAACTGTTGAGAGCAGCGGGAGGATCCGGATCAACGAACCTCCTAATCAGGAGGTTCAGGGGAAAAAACGCCGCGACTACACGGGTTGCGTGGGGGCACTGATTAGGGACAGAGTCCCTATGTTGTGGACCCGGTGGGCTGATGTGCCCGAAGAGATCAAGAGGGAGGTGAACAACGCCGCGTCGGTGAGTAATTTAAAAAACTTAATTTATTTTACGTAATATTTAATAATTTTCAGTATTGTTATAATTGTAAAACTAATAAAATATTATCTTTCAGACATACTTCGAGATTGCAGAACATAAGCATCATTGGGCGGACGCGATGCAGTCGTTGAGGTACGTTGGGAATTCCTTATCTTATAATTCAAAATATTTTATGATATTAATAATATTTCTAATGCACTTTTGTTTTTTTCCGTAGGTTCAAAGAGTGGAAGAACAAGCTCCATTCCCACTTTAACCAATACGACAACCGTGGTCGTATGGGTACTCCCAGAGAGTTCATGTTCAGGGAGTACGAGTGGCGTTGGTTGAAGACAGTAGACTTCAACAACCCACTTCTGCAGGTAAATACTAAACTTAACTATAAATGTTTATTTTGTTAAAATTTTAATTATTAGTTTAATTATTTTATAATTATTACACTAAATTTTTTTGATGCATTTTTTTAATATTTTATTATTTGTTTGAAGCAACGGTCTCGGGTAAACTCTGCGAACCGCCGCCGTAACACAACCCCCCATCATGGTGGTTCTAGGCCGTTTGCACAATATCAGGAGGAGGCGCTTAGAGATCATCCTGATAGTAACCCGTACGTGGAGACGTTCAAGATCGCTTATCCACAAGCGACAAAACAGCTCGTAAGTCGTTGATTACGATTTAAACATTTTAATTATTAATTTTACTTAATTATATATTTGTTAGAATATTAATTTTTTTTTTCCCGTTCAATTAGGAGAGGGTGAACCGGGCCGAAGAAGAGGTGTTCCAGCAAGTAGTTCGGGAGACACAACCGAACATTTCAGAGGTCGATCTGGAAGAAGCCCTGCGCCAGGTCGACCGATCGAATGTCCAAACGGCAGCGAGGATGTTCGACGCAGCCTTCCCACACCGGTCAAACCAATACTACTGCTGGGGTTTGGGAAGTTCTGGAATAGGGCTCCTGAAGACCATTAAGGGAGGTTAAAAGAAGGGAGGCGGGGACAGCCAACAGATGAGGGGGGAAGTGCAGAGATTGGCCGCAAGATTGGCGGCCGAGTCCCAGAGATCACAGGAGCTACGCCGCTGACGTGAGCCTAAGCTCGCATGCAATAATAAACCCTGCAATCGTTAGTAGTATAGACATAAGTAGGGATCGTTCTAAGCCGGGGATTAAGGGTACCTGAGATATGAAATTGTTAGACAAAAACATATACAAATATACACAAAATCGTCACAATGGGGGGAGTGTATGATTCGGCAGCAAGCTGCCCTAGAACTAGGTTACACGAAATAAAATGCTGAAAAATAAATTCTAGGTCTAATATTTACAAGTTTGGTCGACATTCTTCCACAAAGCACTAACACAAAAGCAATCAAAATACTTAGCAAATTGAAAAAACAAGACACACGGCAAAGTTACACAATATCCTAGGTCCGACTTAGTTCCAACCTAATTAGCTCCTTATCGGTTTACTAATCGATTAAGACTCTCAAGTACTTCAAGATTAACTTATCGTCTAACCCTAAAGTTATACTAAACACATTTGAGAACACTTATCGTCGAAATCAAACATGCAAAGTAATTAGGCACAAGGTCTTTTTAGTCGGAAACATATCAATCAAGCAAGGCGTCACCACTTCTTGTTAACATGCATAGTCGTTTAAACCACTCTAGTCCTAATTATGTTGACAGATACAAGACCAATACTCAAAACACACCGCGAATATGCTAAGTACCAATCTTTGAGGCACACGGATTTAAAGACTAAACCAAGAACAAACTACTAAAATCAGAGTGAACATGCTTGCTGAATCCTATTCTATCTCTTTACATCATATTTTCCTTACTTTTTAACATGCAATTCATATCCTTACATCCAAACTCCAACTAAAGATAAAGAAAACAAATTGAACATGCAAATCATAAAACCAAATTTCAATCTAATTTATACATAGACATAAAAATTGAAACCAAGAATTCATGCTAACTTCATAGACAAAGTTTAACATAGCTACAACAAAAATTACATAACCAAGAGTAGGGAGTGGATCACACATTAGAAACCTTGGAGACTTCGTCGTGTATGGATCCGGTGGTTGGTGGTGTCGGATGAAGGCTGCTGCTCGGCAGTTGGAGGTGTCGGCAGCAAGGTACCAAGGTTTCGGCAGAAACTTTGGGTGTGGTGGAGGTGGTTTTGGCTAGGGTTTTTGTGTAGGATTCTTGGGGAAATTTAGGCAGAGCTTTAGCTAGATTTTTGCTTTGGAATGTGACCCGTTTTTCTGTATAAAAGTTGGCTATATATAGAGGAAAAACTAGGGTATTGCCGGCAGCCCATATTGCATAAGGATTTCAGAAAACCTAGTGGGATAAGGTTTGAAAACTTCCTTTCATAGCTCTATTAGGTTTTCTTTTTCTGAATTTTTCTTCAAGGCTTGGGCTTCACATCTTCATGGAATTCTTCAATAATCATTGGACTTCATTGCATAAGTTTTGATCCACCGAAAATGCTCCAATTGCCGGCAGCACATCATTGCACACAATCTGCCTCTTCTCGGCAGCTTCTCCTAGTTTGACTAGGAGAACTCCTTTCTTCGTTTTCTTCTTCAATACACGGGCTTAGTGTCATCCTCCTTCCTTCCTTAAGCTTGGATTGTCTTCACAAATTCATTTGTACACCATATGGTCCATCAAAAACAGAAAGCACAAAAAGGGGCAGTAGGTTCCTGGAATCGGCAGATTTGACCTTGTTGCAGTAACTCCGGCATATCTCCATCCTCGGAGCTCCAATTGATGCGATTCCAAGTCTCAGATAAACTAGACACATATGGCCATCTCCCCATTAAATATCTCGATCAAATTCCTTGTGAGTTGTCGGGAATTATTTTTCAAAGTTGGGACAAAGTCCCAGGAAAATCCTGGAAGTCCCTGGATTGGAATGCTCGGACTGCCGTTTTGCAGCCAACTTTTGGGTGACTTCCCGAACTCCAATTGATCTGAAATTTTAACACAACATTCCTAAGCATATGAATATTAAGCACACAAAATTTCATAGAATTCGGACAAGTATAGATCATATTTGTACTCGTCACAAAATCGCGAAAAAGACATATTTTGCACTATTTTCCAGATTTCTCATACTTAGTCATTTTTGGGACAATTAAGCACATTTCACCAAAACTCTACCAAAATTGACACTAACTATATTATGACTCTATCTTAGACAAATAAAGGTTAAACAAAGCATAAACGAGGGCATAAGCATGTAATATCGTCGCACATTGTGCTCCTATCAGCCGCAGAACACAGCAGTATCATTTGGATCTGGCCAGTTGGCATGCTGAATGCGACAGAATTCGGCAACACAACTACGCCGCCCAACAAAACTGGTGGTGTGATATGTTCGCGGCACAACAACAAGCCCTTGAACCCCCGCCCCCGTTTCAGCCGTTAGTTGATGATTAGGGTTATATTTTATGTATATTGGAACAAATTAAATAATAAATCATTTAGACGTGTTTCTTGTTGGTGCAAATGCATGGATTGTCTTTGTGATTTGCAGGTTGCTTGGAATGGTAATTTAGAAATTAATTTAATTTTTTTTTTCCCCCAAATGTAAGAATAGCCGACGATATTGGCATTATTTCGTCTGCTATAAGCACTATAGCCGACGATTTTTACCAATTTTCGTCGGCTATAACTTCTATCGCCGACGAAAATGACATTATTTCGTCGGCTATAATTAATTAATGCCTATTAAAATATTAATATATTCCGACGAAATAACCGACGAAATAGATGAAATCGTCGGCTATATTTCAGAACAAATAGCCGACGAAAACGAATTTCGTCGGCTATAGTTTACGATATCGTCGGCCATGCTCGAGCATAGCCGACGAATTTCGTCGGATATTTTTCTCAGGTTTGGTCGACAAAATTAATTTTCGTCGGCACTGTTGTCGGCCATACCCAAGAATAGCCGACGATTTCGTTATTTTCGTCGGCCATTGGTATTACCGACGCCGTTTTTCCGACGACGTATAACCGACGAAAATTTCGTCGGCAGAAGGAATAGCCGACGAAAATTCGTCATAGTCGACGAAATTTTTTTCGTCGGCTATTCTGTCCGATCTGGTAGTGAGTTGGGGAGTAGATGTCTCGCATACCCAACTTGTCTAGTGAGCTGTGGAATACTTTTACATAAATAGCTTTGGTAAGAATATCTGCAAGTTGATCTTCAGTTCGTACATGTGGCATGTTGATGATTTCTGTCTCCAACTTCTCCTTGATAAAATGTCGATCAACTTCAACATGTTTTGTTCTGTCATGTTGAACTGGATTGTGTGCTATGTCGATGGCTGCTTTATTATCACAATACAAATTCATAGCATACTCGGGTTTGAATCCCAAGTCCTTCATCAGATGACGAAGCCACAACATTTCACATAATCCATGAGCCATTCCTCTATACTCGGCTTCTGCACTGGATCTAGCAACCACTTTTTACTTCTTACTTCTCCATGTGACCAAGTTACCTCCCACAAAAGTAAAGTAACCTAAAGTAGACCTTCTATCAGTAATAGAACCGGCCCAATCTACATATGTATATCTAGCAATATCTGTGTGACCATTCTTTGAAAACATGATCCCTTTACCTGGATTGGCCTTCAAGTAGCACAAAATTATGTGTACTGCACCCATGTGATATTCACTTGGTGCATGCATGAATTGACTTACAACGCTTACAACATATGCAATATCAGATCGAGTATGTGAGAGATAAATGAGTTTGCCGACTAACCTCTGATATCTCTCTTTGTTAGTAGGCACTTGATCAGGATATTCTGCTAATTTGTGGTTTTGCTCTATTGGTGTATCTGCAGGTTTACATGCTAGCAAACCAGTCTCCATGAGTAAGTCAACCACATACTTCCTCTGAGATAAGGAAATGCCTTCATTTGATCTAGCCACCTCAATACCCAAGAAGTATTTTAATCCTCCAAGATCTTTCATCTCAAAAGCAGATGATAAATGTTCTTTGAGTCTTTTCACTTCTTCCGGGTCATTACCTGTCACAATCATATCATCAACATAAATGATAAGTGTAGTAAGTTTATCTTTCCAGCGCTTCAGAAATAATGTATGATCAGAGTTGCTTTGTTTGTAACCAAATTGTTTCATAGATTAGCTGAATCTTCCAAACCACGCCCTAGGGGACTGCTTTAGTCCATAAAGAGACTTCTTCAACTTGCACACCATTCCTGCTTGTGAAGGTAGGGAATAACCAGGAGGTAGATCCATGTAGACTTTTTCCTTCAGGTCCCCATGTAGGAAAGCATTCTTCACATCAAACTGCTTTAGAGGCCAATCTAGGTTGGCTGCTAATGACAGCAATACTCGAATAGTATTCATCTTGGCTACCGGTGCAAAGGTCTCCTCATAGTCAATGCCATATGTCTGAGTATATCCCTTAGCGACTAGCCTGGCTTTGTATCTATCCAGTGTACCATCAGCCGCGTACTTCAATGTATAGATCCATTTGCACCCTACTGTTCTCTTCCCTGCTGGTTTTGGCACTAGTTCCTATGTCTGATTCTTTTGCAAGGCTTCCATTTCATCCTCCATAGATTTTGTCCAGTTTGGATCTGATAGAGCTTCCTGCACTTTATTTGGAATGACAATAGCAGATAATTAAAGTACAAAAGACGCATATGACTTGGATAACCTATGGGAGGACATGTAATTGTTTATGGGATATTTGGCCTTGGCTTTAGGATCTGGCTCATACTGAGCTTTTGGTTGACCTCGATTTTTTCGAAATGGCAATTTATGGACCATATGTGGTTCTGCTTCAGAGTTGGGCTCAGAATTTATGTTATCATGAAATTCAAACACAGGGTTATTAATTACCTCTGGATCATCCTCAGGGAGCATTGGTGTTGATGGGGTAGTAGAAGGGGGAAAATCTTCTGTCTCTGTTAATTCTCGAGTTGGCTGCTGATTTGTTTCTGTTGTTGGTAGCTGGTTACTCATTTCAGCAACCTCATGTTCAATTCTTGTCACTTTAGTATTTCCATGTACTTGGTCATCCACGGGACCTGAGGGACCCAAGAAATCCCCTAAAGACTGCTCTTCCTCAGTATTGCTCTCCCCCTAAAGAGGAGTCTTCGGGAAAAAATATAAATCATCTTCACAAAATGTAACATCCATTGAAACATAGGAACGTTTCGTAATGGGGTTATAACACTGGTATCCTTTCTGAGTGGAAGCATAACCGATGAAGACACACCTTTCAGCACAAGCATCCAACTTAGTCCTCTGGGTTCGATGGATATGCACATATGCTACACAACCAAAAATCTTTGGATCAAGGGCATGGACAGGTGGTAAAGGCAAATAGCTTGCAAGAGCTTGAATTGGTGTTTTTGGTGGTGGAGAGTTTTCTTTGGATGTGGACTAAAGGGCTTGTGTAGGAAGTCTGTTGATGTGGTATGTTGTAGTTAGGATTGCATCACCCCATAAATATTCAGGCACATGAGCTCCGATCAACATGGAGCGAGCAGTTTCAAGAATGTGACGGTTACGTTCTTTCGTTCCGCCACACCATTTTGTTGAGGGGTACGAGGACATGTGGTTTGATGAATGATGCCATGAGTACCGAGATATTAGTGAAAGATATTGTTTACATATTCTCCACCTTATCAGTACGAAGGACTTTGATGAGCTTTTAGAACTGAGTTTGATCATGGCGTGAAAAGTCTGAAATACTGGAAAAACATCACTCTTATTTCGTAGCAAGTAGATCCAACTCATCCGGGTGCAATCATCAACAAATAAGACAAACCATTTCATTCCTATGTGCGTTGGTGGACCAGACCCCCAAACATTAGAGTGAACAAAATCAAATGGGGCACTACTTTTAGTTGAGCTCAAAGGATAGCTCACACGGTGACTCTTGCCCAAAATGCAAGTGTTGCATTTAAAGTCTAATGGTCTGCAATGCTGAAATAATAAAGGAAAGAGAGTTTGGAAATAGCCAAATGACGGATGTCCCAACCTCTTATGCCATAACCAGATTTGTTCTTCATCAGTTGATGATTTCTTCTGAATCTAATGCACTTCACTGATACGGCGATTACCAGCAGAGGTCATTTCCATGTAGTACAATCCCCCCTTCTCAATACCCCGTCCAATGGTTTTCCCTATTCGGATGTCCTGAAATATGCAACACCAAGGGTAAAAAATCACACAACAATAAAGTTGTTTGGTTATTTGTTTGACAGACAAGAGATTATGAGACAAGGAAGGAACAAGTAACACTGTATCAAGGGTAATTGTGTCTGAAAGAGTGACAGACCCAGCACCAGTAATGGGGTATGAATCGCCATTGGCATTAGTTATGCCAGATTGACGAATTGGAGTTAAATGGTGAATATTGCTAAAATTATTAGTCATATGATCAGTGGCACCTGAATCAATTATCCACATATCTTTCCAATTAAATGCAGCATTATTCGAGAGCAAAGAGCAAGATGTACCTATGAAGGCGAAATTGGGGTTACCAGAGTAATCACCGGGAGCAGGTTTCTCATAAACTATATTCGAACTCTGGTCTTGTGAAGCAACTTGCGAGGAGGCTTGAGGTCTGCTTTTTGGTCGATAGCTCTTTAGGTTCTTATTGCCATGGGGCTGAATTGATTTTGCTTTCTCTCGTACTTCTTTTGCTTGTGCTTCTTTGCGATCAACAATGTGATCATCCCACCAGTCTGGAAAGCCAATTAAGAAAAAACAAGTCTCCACCATATGTGTAGTGGAATTGCAATGAGTGCATCTCATAGGCTTTGGAGGTGGTGTTTTCCAGGATGATGTAGATGAAGAAGGCTGAGAGCTACGGACATGTGGTGGTTGGTATTGAGTGATCATGGCAGATCCTTCGTGCTTGGTGTCAGCCATCATCTTTTGGAGTCTGTTATGCTCAGCACTAACTTGAGAATAAGCTTCTTCTATGGAAGGTAATGGCTTAGTGTTTAAAATTCTACTCCGAACTCCATCAAGGTGAGGGTCTAGTCCAGCCAAAAAGAAGTAGACGCGGTGTTTGGTAACTCTATTAGCCATGTAGGTAATAAAATCTGCATCCTTGAGTCTGAGGGGATCCAATATGTCAAGTTCCTGCTATATTTTCTTCATATTGCTATAATAGCCATGAAGATGAGCTCCGTTCTGTTTAGTGGAAACATAAGCAATTTGAAGCTCATAGTTTCTAGTATCATCTTGGGCTACTGAAAAAGTAGTGTTGACAGCATCCCAAATTTCTTTAGCTGTCTCCAGGCTTTCGTAATTTCCTCTGACATCCTTGTGCATGGAATTGAGGAGCCATGCCTGAACAAGGCTGTCTTCTTCAACCCAAGTTTCATAACCCTCCTCATCATCTTCTTCTAATGGTGCTTTCTTCTTGCCGGTGAGATAGCCAAGTTTACCTCGACCGGTGATGTTCAATTTGGCGTGTTTAGACCAAGAAATAAAGTTGGTGCTATCCAACTTTTCCGGAGCAATGGGGCCGTTATCGTTGGATGACGATCGCCCTTTATGATGAGAAGAGGATTCTGAGCTAGTTACGTTGTTGATGTGTGTGATGACTCGGTGGGTACTTCATCGAGAACCATGATTCAATATTTACTAAGTAAAGAGAGGAGAAATCTGATCCTTGGGTGTTGCCTATCGCGCAAACTTTCGGTAACTCCTTTCAATGTGACCAGGTCAAACATGAGGGTTAAGATTTTGGTAGAGCAATGCTCACTTTTCAACCTTTCGGCTACCTTTCTCTTATTCGATCCTTCGTCTAGACATCACATTAATTGGATGAGCCTAGTTGTGTTGCACGAGTATGCTCGACGTTACAAGGATAAAATTTCTAATCCCCTTTTGTTTTTTTCTTTTTCTAACCAACTTACAATTTTTGGTACTGGAATCGGGCCGAGCAGATCGGGTTTGGGCTCGGGTGAGTGGGTCAGCTCAAATATGATGGGTATATTGCTTGGTGCACGTGCCCTGCAAGCTGTAGAAACTTGAAGGACGACAGAAAGCTGTTGGTGTCAAAGGTAGCAACCAAGCTGCTCCGGCTGCTTGTGCTCCTGCAGCGGCACCAAAGGCTGCAGTAGCAGATGATGACGACCTTGATCTCTTCGGTGATGAAACAGAGGAGGACAGATCACTACGCAGAAGCACGACGGCGAGAGTCGAAGCCTTGACTGCTTACAGATCGCTGCTGAGAGCGATTCGGAAATTGTTCGCCGGAGACACGAAGATGCTGAAGGGCTCGGCGGTGGAGGTCCGATAGAAATTCGAACCTAGACTATGGTGAGAATGAAATCAACGTCAGTATAATCTGGGTTTGGTATGGGTACTGGAATATATGGGAAGAATAAAATTTGTTCTTTGGTATTGGCTTTTGCTCAATCTTGAGCAAAGAAAAATTGGTTATGGGTAATGGGTAATGAAAATTGATATGGGTATGAACTCGTGCTTGAGTTTTAAGACAAGTTGGGTATAATCTGGGTTTGGTGAAAATGAAATCAAGGTCAGTATTGATCACTTGAATTTTTTTTCTCAGAATGGTATGGGTACTGGATATAGTGGCAGAACAAAATTTGTTCTTGGTATTTTCTGGTACGAGCTTTGCTCAATCTTTGGGCAAAAACTTGGTTATGGGCAATGGGTAGGATGAAGAAACAAAGTTCTTCTGTTATGAAGTTTATGGTAATGGTATTTTCTGGGTATTGGATCAGATGGAAGAATAGAGTTCTTCACTTGGTATTTCTGGCAGCGGAATATGGGTATGGGTATCGGTAAGCAGAATTGCTCTGATACCATCTTCAGAATAGGTATCTTATAATTCCCAGATGCATTCTTCTCCAATCTGGAGGATATTTATAGTAGTACAGATTAACGTATAGCTAAGTATGAAAAGAGAATACAATAGTAGAGCTATGTATGAAACTTAGAAACTATAAGTCATACATTACAACTACATTAATGCAGAGTCTAGATTTGCTGCTTCTAATACTGTAGTAGTGTTGAATGAAGCAGCTCACTTAACACTCTCAACATAACCATTGCTGACAAGTCGGGAATTTATCTTGGGTTGCCCACTAAGCACTAACTGGGGTAACTCAAAGAGGAGAGCTTTGGCGTATGTTAGAGAACGCATAAAGGAGAAGCTTGAAGGGTGGTCGCAAGCGGGAAGACAAATTCTTGTCAAAGCTGTGGCAATGGCAGTGCCGGCTTACCCAATGTCAATTTTTCTAATGCCAAAAACCTCTGAAAAGCAATCAATGCTGACTTTTGGTGGGGTAATTATCAAGAAAAATGCTATGTGGCAGATTGGTAATGGTGAAAATGTGGATGCTTGGAGTGATAGATGGGTGCCGAACAGCAGAGGTGGTCTTATATATCCAACCATTACTTCCAACCGATTCACTCCTGTTAGAGTTGCTGAAATCATGGATGGTAACTTGGGATGGAAGATCTCTCATCTGGAGGTTTTCCTAACAGAGGAGGATGTCAAAGTTATCAAGGCCATTCCATTTAGCAGTGAGGCTGGGGAGGACAAGATGATATGGCCCTTTGCTGAGAATGGTGACTTTTCGGTGAAAAGTGGGATATAATTCTTTTCAGTTTCCTCTCTATTCCAATCATATCATTAACCCCGACTGATGAGCAGCAGACTTGTGTATACACGCTTCACCATCTCAACATAATGTTCAGGAAGTAACTTTGAGAAAAAATGTATCATACGAATCACGAGCAGCTACAGTGTTGTTGTTGTTACACCGCCTGCACGAAAAGAGCATCAAAGTTCCATAAGCTGCTATCGACCAAGTTATTAGAGACCAACCCTTCAAACCCCATTCGTTTGAGAATATTTTGCACTTGTTTCCGAACGAATGGGGTTTGAATAATTCACTCATACTTACAGGAAAACTAAACATATACACAATATCCTATAGCACAAGGCAAGTTAAATTCAGTAAGTGGTTGAAATCAATCAAATTAGGCAAAGTTGTATATTTCAATTAGGATTAGGAATCACTTGCTGACAAGATTTTGAACAACAGAGCAAGTAGACAACTCATTTACTTACCAAATTTATCATCTTATAACTTGTGAATCAAGAAAACTCGGGTATAGTAATTTAGAACAGGAAAAAATTAATCCTATTCTTTAGAGGTCATTAGCTCCTATATATACCCCATACTCCTGCTGACATCTTTGAAACAAACTCAAAACTCAAGAAATCAGAATTGAAAAGTACACAGTAAACATATGGGTTTTCTAAGCATTATCTGTTGGAATTCATGTTAGAATTCATGATACTTCTACTCTGTTATTTAACAGAGTATGATCAAGATCAAACTTGTGATCAGAGACCAATTCGCTTTGGCGAGTGGCGACCAGTTTACTATGGCAAGTGGTGACCTTTTACTCTTGGCGAGTGAAGTATTTCACACTGTTCGCTGTGGCGAATGGTGTTTGAAGAAGAGTAGATGAACTGAACTTATGCAGTCTTTTCTTTGATCTAGAATTCTTACAGATTACAGAGCAAACACTTCCCTTTTATAGGGAGCAAAGTAACCTACAAAATATTTTAAGCTAGATATCACCTTGACAAATTATAGTAATTTGATACTACAAATATCTAGCAGAAAATCTCAATGGAGTGAACAGTGTTATGCAGTAGAATCTGGAAAGCATATCAGCTTTCCAGAAAGTTTCCTAGTCAATATAGGAAAAGCATTAACTTCAACATTATCTGCTGCGGCTGTTCCAATGGAGGCAAACGCAACAACAAATCTTAGAAGGGTGGTGTCAAGGAACAACCAAAGGATAACCAGCAGCAGCAGTAGCATCAAAGTCCAGATGCAAATAGCCAAACTGGAGAAGATGTCAAAGGCATCCCTTAAGACGAAGAATACAAAGAAGGAACAAGCGAAAATATGCACCAGATAGTCGAGTATAACCAGAACCTAACAGACGGCATGGTTCAACATCCAATAGAGGACATGTTCAGTGACGAAAACCCAAATGCTTGTGTTATCTTGTAAAAGGTTTTTTCTTTTTTATTGGTGACAAGACCCGAACCAGATTTCATCCTGAAATCCGGATAAAGTCCTGCGGGGACCACTTCAAGACTAACTCTATCGATAAATCGGTAAAGCAAATCTTAAAATGGACAACCCTAAAACCTGTAACAAACAAAAACACTTCTAAAGCAATTTCCAACCTCAACGCCTGGAGCCATCTGCTCCCCAAATCACAACAACTCCCATCATAACAATAAGAAATTCAACTTCTGTAATAGACATTAAAATTTATAGGAACACACGATTACCATATTTGGGTCATAACCCATAAGTAAACAAACTTTATTTTACTACAACTCACAAACGTATCAGCGCAACTATACAAAAGAAATATACTACAAGTAGGTTAATTAAGTAACCTACGATTTCTGACAGCGGAAGAGGAACTATAAGTTTTGCGTCCTTCTAGTACCGAACGACTCTGCAAACTGGGCAATTTAAAACAAAGAGCCCAGGGAAAGTAATTTAAAACATTAGGGTGAGTAGACAAAAATCAATAAATATAAATATATATTACTTTCCTTATTTTCGTGAATAAAAACCATGATGCATGCTTCAACGAAAACCATTTATATCATATATCGATAAAATAAAAACCGCAGCCCCGCTGGTTAAGAAACATATATATCAGTGAGCCAATCCTATTGGCTGTTTAAAGAACTCACGTAAAATATAGGGGAATGTCAACCACCATATTATACTGAGCCTCCAAGGCTAAGGGTCAGTCTCTAAGACTTTCTATAGCGTCCAACGTTAAACCTGTACACGTCGACCACCGAGCTTGAATCTGACCTATGTGGTCAAGTCGTCACCTCGCGTGGGCTCAGGCGACACTCTGCCCGTACACGTCGACCACCGAGCGTGAATCTGACCTATGTGGTCAAGTCGTCACCTCACGTGGGCTCAGGCGACTAAGCTAGCTAGCATCAATAAACATATCTGGACCCTGGTATGGTGAAAATCCGAAAACAAAATTAAAGTACAATTCCCCTAATAAATCATAAATCAGTACGGTCCCCGGCTGCACTTTTGAGGCTTATAAATATACTTAAACATAATCATAGCCTCGTAGAAAATAAACGAAATCAACATATCGCATATGTCATGATATTCAAAACCAAGTGAAATCATATAATCATCGGAAATCTCAATTCCGTCTAAATATCTATATGTATATAGATTTTGATAATATCAAATTAATTGACTTAAAATGTAATCCGATTCAAATTTGATAAAAAGGAAATTAGCAATTAAAATAGATTATCGACCTTCGATAATCTATATCACTTTCAAAATAAATCCATGAATATATAAATCCCAACGATATTAAAAGATTTATGCATGCATCAATTTAAAACAAAAGTCCACTCACAGTACGATTAGGTCTGTCGCTGATCCGAGCTCTCCTCACGTCGAGTCTCCTCTCGATCTGAAAAAATATATATTTAGAATATTCCGAACTCGGAAATTGAACTATAAAAACTTAATTTACAGGGTCCTCACTCGTACGAAACTCTCAGTTAGACTTTACGCGTCAAGTTAAACCAGTTTACGACTGTTTATTCATTTACTAGCCACTTCGTCGTAAATTTCCATTTACTCGCAATTATTCTTCATTTAACGTGAGTTAAATAGTAAGTAATTTAGTTAAACAGTAACTCGTAACCAGGACAGTAACTTTCGAATTTATAATTTACCCTTTTACTGTTACTGTCTTACTTTTACCATTTACTATTTACTGAGTTACCATTTACTAATTATCATTTACCATCTAACCTTTTTACCTTTCAAGTTTACCATTTTACCCTCCGCCGCCGTTGCAACAGCAGCTCCACCACAGGGCCAAAATCATCTCCATTTCGTTCAGCACGACCGTCATAACCTCAGGAAGCCACCTCGCATCGCCTTGGCTGCACAACACCCGTGCAGCCGCCACCAACGGCGGCCGACACGGCGGCCAAAATCCTCAAATTACAAATTCTCCAAATTCCAACAATTCAACCATCAATTTACACAATTTCAGTTCCAAACAATATCACAAACTCAATTCCAACATTCAATTACACAAATTTCATCCTTAAAATCACCCAAATTCGAAAACCCCAAAACCCTAGTGTTTCTGCCTAAACCCGGGGGTCTAGTAGATACTTGATGAATCCAACTCGATCTCCTGCAATCCTGCTCACTAAGGGAAATACCGGGCGGGCCGGTCTTCTCCTCTCCGATGCCTAAGTTAGTATAGTTGGAATATATATAACTAAGGCACGTATGTAAGCAGGGAGAGAGATAAGTTACCTTATAAAGAGGGTAGCTGGGGCCCTTATATAGGTGGTTGGGGGTAAGGGCTGGCCTTACCCTTCGATGTGGGACTGGCTCCCTTCTGTTTGCACCTTCTGGTGCCCTCTTAGGCAAGCTGGCGCCCCCGGCCCCAGGGTCCCTGGAGGCAGGATAGAGCGCTAGGCCCCGAGGCCGGGTGCTGGTGATCCGGTCCCGACCCCTGGGCCGGGCCCTGGTGCACTTGCTGCGGGTATGTGGGCCTGCTGTAGCCTCTGCGGCTACTGTCAACAAGTCCCCCAAGTTCCCGGTCAAGTGCAATCTTGAATGGGGACTTAACTGTCATGCTCTTGCCCCGCAGACCTGCAGGGTTACCAACCTATCGGTGCCCAGTCCCCCAAGTCCGCGTTAAAGATTGGGCGTGACCGAGGTGAGTGCCTGTGGCTGATGGTAAGTAAAAGTTTATACTTGGGCGCTCTGCCATATCGGTGCGAGGCGGAGTTCTCGGGAGCTTGACCGGGCGTTCTGCCATATCGAGACGAGTCCCGGATGAACTTGCAGACTGGACCTCACCCGGGCGTTCTGCCATATCGGTGCGAGGCGGAGTTCTCAGGAGCTCGACCGAGCGTTCTGCCATATCGAGACGAGTCCCGGATGAACTTGCAGACTGGACCTCGCCCGGGCGTTCTGCCATATCGGTGCGAGGCGGAGTTCTCGGGAGCTCGACCGGGCGTTCTGCCATATCGAGACGAGTCCCGGATGAACTTGCAGACTGGACCTCGCCCGGGCGTTCTGCCATATCGGTGCGAGGCGGAGTTCTCGGGAGCTCGACCGGGCGTTCTGCCATATCGAGACGAGTCCCGGATGAACTTGCAGACTGGACCTCGCCCGAGCGTTCTGCCATATCGGTGCGAGTCCCGGAGATGCTAGCCTGCAGGATGGCCTGTTGGTGCGTGGACTAGGCTAACAGGTATCCCGGAGAGTGTTACGGCCGTACCGAGGCATCAGTTAACACTTGCTAGTTCTTCTCAGCTTTTGTTGGTTAAGCGTTGAGGTAATGTGCAGGTTTGTTAGCCTGCGGGGAGACTTGTTCTGTGTTAGAGAAACAATCTGCCCAGTGGAGTGGCGTTGTGATAACGAGTCTCGCCATGTATCCCCAAATGTATCACAGTTCAGTGTGATGCAGGGTTTTTATCCTGCTGGACAAGAGTACATGGGTTAGATGTAAACTCGCCCGGGTTTATAAAGCCCATGCGTTTAGAAGCCTTTGCTGTTGGCTCGTTCCTGCCCGTAGGCGAAGGAAGGTGACAACCGGTAGAATGCCTTGGAGTGGGTTAAATGTCCCAGAGCCGGTGGAATGTCATAGTGCTGGACGGATCTCGACCGGGCGACATGCCATATCGAGAGGAGTACCCCAGTGATATGCAACGAAGATGGTGCTAGAAGGAGGGTTCATACCTGGATAGAAGCTCTCGAAGCGGTTGGAAAAATCACAAGCGGTGAGAGGTCTTCAAGATATACAATGAAGAAGCCATGCAGCCGGTTGAATGATCATACTCGTGAACTGCCATGGTGCCGGATTGACTCGGAGTTGACTTTGTGGGGGGAAAGAGGGGAGTGGACGCCTCGTTGTTCGCTCCTATCTCCCTAAATGCCGCTGGTAAGTGGGACAGGTGGCGGACATGCGACGAAGGGGAGAGCCCATCAGTCCCATCAGTTATGATGGATGAGATCCCTTATCCATGCTGGGACACTTGTCGACAGGGAGCGGTCTGAGATGGAGGGAATCCACGGCTGGGGTTGCCTTGCTTTTCTTGCTGCCCTATTTTTTGTCCACTCTGCTCACCTCTTACCACACTTTGCCTAAACCTTTTGCCCTCTACTCTCCTCGTCCTCCTTACTGTAGATCTGAATTATTTTGTGCTGGGATTATGGCGTCTGGGAGATCTGTGCATCATGGCGGCACAAGCCGTGGGCCCAGAAGGCATCAGCTGCTGGATGGTGACAGAGTGATTCCTTGCGATGAGCCAGTTAGAAGCATGGATGAAAGAGAGATTAGGGAGTTTCGGGCGAAGTGGGACATCGATTCTTCTGTTAAACTTCGAGGCCTGCGTCCCGGGGAACTGGCCTGTAACCCGTAACCGGGCTGGGTTGCTGTTTTTGACGATCAATTCCGACATGGACTATCGCTGCCGCTGCCGGGATTTGTTCAGTACATGCTGAGCTCACTGAATCTTTCCCCGGCCCAGCTTCCGAGTAATCAGTGGAGGCAGTTGCTTGGGCTTGGGTGCCTGTTTAGTCTGAGCCATATGAACTGGCCCACGGTTAATGAATTTCGGGCGCTGTACAAGATTTCTTACTGCAGAAAAGCCCAGTGCAGTGGTTGTGTGAATTTTGCCGCGCGGGACTATGGTGCTGCCATCACGCATCTGTCGTCATCGGTTTCAGATGGCTGGAGGAGGTCGGTGGTGCTGGCCGGTGGCAGGTGGCAGCGTAACTGGAGGGGCTATCAGGTCCCCGGGGCATACCAACCGATCGGGGACCAATCGTGGCAGCTAGAGAACTTGGAGAAGCAGCGGATATTCCGGTTGTTCTATGGGTGGGACCATCTGAGTCGGAGCTCCTACAACTTCATCTGATGGAACGTGCTGGAGATATGCGAGATGGGGAGAAAACCTGGTAAGGTGTCTTGCATTTTGCCTTTTGCTGGTTGCTTGTGTTCTGACCGCTTCGACCTATCGGCTTGCAGCTAATGCCCCCCGGCTCGCGCTTAAAATTGAGGAGACTATCGAACCGGATGAGGAGCTTGTAGCCTCGAGATTGATGGAGACGGGGGAGACGGCTGCGAAGACCGTGATTGATACGGCTACCCAGAGACGCAGGGAGCATGACAGGCCGGTGCCGCTCGTGTTTCCGGACTCTCACTATGGAAGGCAACCGGGCAGCGAGAATAATTCCCCATTCTTTATTCGGGAAGGGCGGTTTGTGGGGTTATCTGGTTCAGAACCCGTGGCGCGACCGATGGCGGTACGGGTCTCGCGGGAGAGGGAAGCGGCAGAAATGGTCGGGCGCCACCGAAGCAGCCTTGGTGAAGCTCCGCCCAAGAGGGCAAGGGTTTTTGACCCCGGAGCGTCGAGTTCGGCTGGGCCAATCGAGCGGGCGGTGGCTCCGGTCGTGGAGGTGGTTGACCGAAGGACTCAGGTGTCGGAAGTCAGTCGCAGCTCCGGTGATGGAATTGGTAGGTTCGTGGTTGTTACTATTGAAACCTTGGGGCTTGACCGGGAGGACCCTGGGACTGGTCGATCGGGCGAGAACGGGACGAAGCCCGTGGAACTAGCTGTTCGGGTAAGTGCTTTTGTGCTTCCTTCTCTTGGAGTGGCGCGAGCTAATGTTCCTTTGTCTACTTCTGGCAGCTGGTTCATAGCCTTTATGCCGCGGAACCCAGAGGGGAGGCTGCTGCGGGTTTAGAGAGGCGGGTGGAGGAGCTGAGCGTGCGGGTGGACGTGGCGGAAGCCAAGCTTGCGGAGGAAAGAGAGGAGGTTGGTCGGTTGGGCACCGAGCTCGTGCGAGAGAAAGAACTAACCGGTCGGTTGCATCATGAACTCCTGCAGGAACAGGAAGAGACCGATCGGCAGGCTGCTGCTTGGGGAGGGAAGGTCGCGGAGCTGGAGGCGAAGGTTTTGGAACTCCAGAGTCAGGTTACAGCGGTCGCCCAAGGAAGGGAGAAGCTCACGGAATCCCAGCTTGCTGAAGTGGCCGATAAGGCTGTCGACGACTTCCGGGAGTCGGTGGAGCTTGAAGAGATGCTGGACGCGGCCCGGGAGAAGGGCATTAGCGACGCTTATCTGGAGTGGAGGGAGAAAGGATGGCTTGATGCCGAGCAGATGGAGGCTGATATAGCCTTAACTGAGATGGTGGAGCAGGAGCAAGCTCTAAAAAGTGGCGGGCCGGGGGTTGGGGGCTCCGGGGGGCGGTAGCTAGCTGTTTAGCTTGTACATGCACACCTTGTAACTGTTGTAGTTTATTCGTTTAATGCCGTAACTGTGTATTGCAATATTGATGCTAAATACACTGTTGTCGCTCTGTGACCGCTATTACTTAGGGTAGAACCGTAGGTGCTGGATATTCCACGGCCGGGTGGAATAGATGCCCTCGGTGTCTATAATGTGGAATGTTGCCGGTCCTACGGCCGCGGTGATCTGGTAGGGCCCTTCCCATGTTAGTTCTAGGGCCAACGGTTTTTTCTGGACCTTCTTCATGACCCAGTCCCCGACCTGTAGCTTTCTCTCCCGGACCCTTCTGTCATAGTACCGGGCGATCCGCTGTTTGTAGGTTTGGTTGCGCATATACGCCTGGTTGCGGCGCTCCTCAATGAGGTCCAGGTTGAGCAATAGCCCCTCGGCGTTTGTTTCGGCGTTGTAATTCTCGACCCTGCCGCTGGGTATACCAGTTTCTACAGGGAGTACCGCCTCGCTCCCGAATGCCATGCAGAACGGGATCTCTCCTGTTGCCTCTGCTGCTGTTGTCCGGATGGCCCATAGCACTGCGGGGAGTTCCTCGGCCCAACATCCCTTCTTGGCATCCAGCTTCTTTTTGAGAAGGGTCTTGATAATCTTGTTGACCGCTTCTACCTGGCCGTTGGTCTATGGGTGTGCCACTGAGGCGAACAACATCCGGGTCCCCATAGAGGCTGTGTACTGGATAAGATCAGCATTATTGAACTGTGTCCCATTATCCGTGACAATGGTCTGCAGTACCCCGAACCTGCAGTAGATGTTCTTCCATAGGAACTTTTTAACCCGTTCCTCAGTGATCTTTATCATGGGTTCTGCCTCGACCCACTTAGTCTGATAGTCTACTGCCACGATGGCATACTTGTATTGTCCCACAGCTGTTGGGAAAGGGCCGATGATGTCTAATCCCCATTGTGCGAATGGCCATGGTGCCAACAGGATTGATAATGCGACTGCCGGGGCATGAGGTGTAGAGGCGTACATGTGGCACTTGTGGCAGCCGCTTGATATTTTTCTCGACATTGCCGCCATATCTGGCCAGAAATACCCCGCTCGGAGCGATTTGTGGGATAATGATCTTGCACCGGAGTGGTTACCGCATACCCCCTCGTGGATCTCTCGCATGATAGCCTCTCCTGCCTCTTTTGTCACACACCTCAACTGGGGGAAGCTGTGCCCCCTTCGGTATAACTGGCCGTTGAGGAGACCGTACCGGGCGCACCGGAGGTGTAGCCTCCTGGCCTCTACCGCATCCTGGGGGCTGGTTTTATCGGTCAAATACCTGACTATTGGGTCCATCCAGCTTGGTGGCGCTTCTTCTACCGCAAATATCTCGGAGATGGTTTTGCTTATGCTCGGCTTCTGGAGAGTTTCAATTTTTGCTTTCTGGTACTCTGGAGGGTAGTTTCCGGTTGCCAGCCTTGCGAGGGCATCTGCATGTCTATTTTCCTCTCGGGGAATGTGCTGGATTGTGGCGCCCTCGAACGGCTCAATCAGGGTTTTGGCCAAAGCCTGGTAAGAGGACAGCTGGGGGTCCTTAACCTCAAACACACCGTTCATCTGGTTCACCACTAGGCTAGAGTCGCTGTATATCTCCATGGACGAGATTCCCAACTCCTTGGCCAGTTGCAAACCGGCTATGAGAGCCTCATACTCGGCAGCGTTGTTGGAGGTGCTAAAAAGGAACCGTAAGGCATACTCGTATGACTGGCCATCAGGCGAGGTTATCATGACACCGGCGCCGCTCCGCCTGGTCGTTACGGAGCCGTCCAAGTAAAGTTTCCATCCGGTGGGGAGACCTGGTTCGGTCTTTATGGTTCGTACCGCGTCGGTGTCCTCGCACCGGGCGGGGTGCGCTTCTACCGCCATTGGGGTGAGCTCACATATGAAGTCCGCAGCTGCCTGTCCCTTGATGGCCGTTCGCGGGGCGTAAGTGATGTCGAACTCTCCCAGTTCAACTGCCCACCGTACGAGCCTACCGCTGGTCTCTGGCTTTTGTAGGATCTGTCGCAGAGGGTGATTGGTATATAAGGTGATGGAATGAGCCTGGAAATAATGCCGGAGCTTCCT
This sequence comes from Potentilla sterilis, assembly GCA_963682095.1. Lineage (NCBI taxonomy): Eukaryota > Viridiplantae > Streptophyta > Magnoliopsida > Rosales > Rosaceae > Potentilla > Potentilla sterilis. The sequence continues at coordinate 23,590,658 of OY821760.1, forward strand.
GGCACTAACAATCAGGGCCAGAGCCAATTTCTCTATGTCGGGGTACCGGCCCTCTGCTCCAGTGAGTCCCTTTCCCGCATAGTATACTGGGAGTTCGAGCGTGTCTTCCTTCCTAATGAGAGCCGCGGAGACGGCCGTTGCGGATGCGGCTATGTAAAGGTATAACATTTCGCCCGGCACTGGTTTGGATAGGAGAGGCACTGCCGACAGATATGCCTTGATAGCAGGGACGGAACTAGAAATGAAAAACCAGATGGGCTACACTTTGAAGTTAATTTTGAGGGCATACTCGTACTGAACTTTAAACCAAATTTCTTTTATTTAGTGTCATTTTCTTTTCTTAGTTAAGTACTATATTAAGTTGTAATTAGAACTGATCAATGGAATTGCTAGATTGGGAAGATGATAGGTGTTTTCTAACTTAATTGTATATGAAACCTATAGGCTTCAGTTTGTTTCTAAAAAAATGAGGAGGGCTGCAGCACACCCCAGCCCCCCTCTAGTTCTGTGCCTGCTTGATAGACTGGAATGCCGCTTCATGCTCCGCTACCCAGTGGATTTTCCTGGTCTGTTGTGCCTTGAGCAGCTTGAAGAACGGGGTGCATTTGTCGGTTAGGCGGGAGATGACTCTGGCAAGGGCGGCTAACCGGCCGGTCAACATCTGGACCTGGTTTCTCTCCCCTGGCGTTTCCATATCTAAAATTACCTGGACCTTCAGCGGGTTGGCTTCTATCCCCCGCTGGCTGATGATGTGGCCTAGGATAGGCCCTCTGAAATCCCGAAAATACACTTCTTTGGGTTTAAGCGCATTCCGAATTTGAGCATCTTGCCGACGACTACGGCCAAATCCCGGACGTGGGCCCCTGCAGTCAAGCTCTTGACCAGCATGTCATCAACGTAAACCTCTACGGTTTTACCCATTTCTTGCTCTAGCATTCGGTTCACCGTTCGCTGGTAGGTGGCCCTGGCGTTCTTGAGACCGTACGGCATCCTCTTATAACAGTAGGTACCTCGGTCGGTTGTGAATGACGTGTGCTCCTCATCATCCGGGTGCATCCTAATCTGATTGTACCCGGCGTAAGCGTCCATGAAGCTGAGCATCTTAAAACCGGACGTGGAATCTATAAGCTGGTCAATCCGGGGTAGCGGGAAGCTGTCCTTTGGACACGCCCGGTTTAGGTTAGTGAAGTCCACGCACATACGCCACTGGCCGGTTCCCTTCTTTGGTACCATGACCACGTTGGCGAGCCAGCGAGGGTACTGGACTTCCCGGATGAAACCTATACCCTTCAATTTCTGTACCTCCTTTCTGATTGCCTCATAATTTGCCGGACTGAAGGACCTCCTCTTCTGCCTCACCTGGGGAACGTTGGGTAATAAATTTAGCTCATGTACGGCTATCTCCGGGGATATGCCTGGCATGTCCTCATAGGACCATGCGAAGACCGAACTGTTGTCCCGGAGGAAGGCTATGAGTTCTTGCCTGACAACCGGATCGAGCCGCGTCCCTATTACGACATTTCGCTCCGGGTGGTCTACCGAAATGCAGATCGCTTCGGTCTCTTCCACGGCCGAAGGCGGCTCCAGCTTTTCGGTGAATCGCCTGACTTTTTTTGAATTGATGTCGTCACGGGGGTCAATACTCAGATCCATCACTGGCACCTGCTGAGTGGTTGTGAAGACCTCGGTCTGCTTCCTCCCATGGGTCACGGCCTCTGCGTAATACTTACGGGCGATCCTCTGGTCCCCCCATATAGTAATAACTCCGGTTGGTGAAGGCATCTTCAGCATCAGCATATGGCCAACTATAAACATTTTGAGCCTCCATAACCCCGGCCGACCGATTATGCCATTGTACGATGATAGGCAGTCGACAATGATGAACTCCAAATGCTCCTTTCTCGTTCTGTCTCCCTCGCTGAAGATGATCGGTAGGTAATCCGAACCCAGAGGCTGGACGACCTCACCGGAGAAGCTTATAAGCGGCTCGTTATCCTGGGACAACTTGTTCCTTCCTCTCTGCAACCCCTTGTATGTGTCTCGGAACATTACATTGACTGAGGCTCCGGTATCGATCAACATACAACTAGTTATCCAGTGGTCTATTTGGACCGTAATGAGGAAGGGGTCGTTGTGCGGTTGGATCAAATCCTCCGGCTCTTCCTCCTCGTAGAAAGTGATCGAGTTCCATCCGGTTTTGGCGGCTTGGCCGCTTCTTTCACTTAAGGCGTACACCTCCTTCCCTCGGATCGATCTTAGGCACCACTTCTTTGAGCTCCGGGTGAGCCGATCTACACGGTCCCCGCCGTGTATCATGTTAATGCTCCCGTGTACCTCGATCCCCCCGGGAGTGCGGGTGCTTATAGTTCCCACCTGTCGAGCTCGCGGTTGCTCGTTGTTGGGGTCCTTTGGGCGGGCCTGGTCGTTCACGACCGCTGTCTGGGGTTTTCGGTCATCAGTCCGAAGGGCTAAATCTTTGGGCTTTCCTGCTGGCGAAATAGCTAAGGCCCGCGGTGGTCGCTCTGCTGGCGTAGCTGCCAGAGGCTGCGCCGACCGCACAAATGGCGGTCTTCTCCCTGGTCGGGAACCGTCGCCATTGCTTCGCTGGGGTTGCCACTCCTCCCGCATCTCTGCTTTCCTGGTGGCTGCAGGCGCTCGGTTGCGGTCTAGCCACCCGGTCTTGCCTCCACGGGATGGTGATAGGTCGTCCGCTATTCGCTTGGGCGCCTTGTCCCCATATATCTCATGCTCTGCCTGAGCGTGCCTGACGGCCACGGTCATCAGCTCGTCGTACCCCAGCGGCTCCTGTACTAGTAAGTCGTACGAAAGTTCCCCAGGTCTTAAACTCTGCTTGAAGGTCATCCCTGCAATCTACTTGTCCAGGTTCCTGACCCCGGCCTTGGCAATTTGCCACCGGTTAACGAAGGCGCGTAGCGGCTCGTTGTCAGTTTGCATGTAGTCAAAAAGGATTGTTGATGCCTGGGCTGTCCTGGCTCTGAGAATGAACCGGCCGACGAACTTATCAGCCAACCGCTCGAAGGTTTCGACTGAATTCACTGGTAGCTCGTAGAACCAATTCAACGCCTCTCCCGAGAGCGTCTCTTGGAATACGTTGCAGCACATGGTGTCCGAGTAGCCCCTCGTCCCTGCTTGTGACTTGAAACTGTCCAGGTGCTGGTACGGGCAGCCCGTTCCTGAATAGGTCAACTTTAGAGGCCTTTGGCTTCCAGATCTTCCTGATTCCCTAATCCGGCGCGGGAAAGGTCCAATACGCTCGTTGAACCGCGCGCCACCCCGCGGTCGCCCCGCCATCCTCTCGCTGGTCTCCATGCGGCCCTTTATGTCCGCCACCGAGGCGGAGAGCGCCTCGAGCGTCCGTGCGGTAGAGCTTTCCTGTTCGGTTGATGCCTGGCCCGTGCGGTACGGGGGCTCGGCCGGGCCGGAGTTCTTTAGAGCTTCCGAAAAGAGTGGTGTGGCCATATGCACGGTCCTTCTTCTTCCCGTGGCCTGCCCTACCTCAAGATGCGGGAATTCGCTAGCCTTGCCTGCTGACCGCGGTGTTGTTTGAGGAGTGCCCTGCTGACCTTCTCGCTCCAGGGCCGCTAATAGGGCAATGTTTACTGCCTTCAATTATTGGCATCGGGCCTCCGCTCTTATACGATCTTGATCGCTTTCTTCTCGCAAGCGCTCGACCTCTGCTTTTATCTTTTTTATTTCTCCCGGACCCTTCTGGTCGGGGTTTTCTGCTCCCGGCGATCATGCGCTCCGTCTCGGATGGAAGAAAGGGCGAACCTCGCACCGACCTCAGCCTTTATGTTACGGGCCAGGTCGGGGAACTGAATTCGCGCTTTCGATTTTTCCGTGCTGACCTTTATCTTCCTTCCTTCCATAGCTTCCGGACTGAAGGATGCAGCTACCTCTCCAAAGGATCAATAGAGCAACACAACTTTTTGTACGAGTTCCCACAGACGGCGCCAATTGTTTCTGCCTAAACCCGGGGGTCTAGTAGATACTTGATGAATCCAACTCGATCTCCTGCAATCCTGCTCACTAAGGGGAATACCGGGCGGGCCGGTCTTCTCCTCTCCGATGCCTAAGTTAGTATAGTTGGAATATATATAACTAAGGCACGTATGTAAGCAGGGAGAGAGATAAGTTACCTTATAAAGAGGGTAGCTGGGGCCCTTATATAGGTGGTTGGGGGTAAGGGCTGGCCTTACCCTTCGATGTGGGACTGGCTCCCTTCTGTTTGCACCTTCTGGTGCCCTCTTTGGCAGGCTGGCGCCCCCGGCCCCAGGGTCCCTGGAGGCAGGATAGAGCGCTAGGCCCCGAGGCCGGGTGCTGCCGTGCTGGTGATCCGGTCCCGACCCTTGGGCCGGGCCCTGGTGCACTTGCTGCGGGTCTGTGGGCCTGCTGTAGCCTCTGCGGCTACTGTCAACACCTAGAAATTCCAATTTGAATTTCTCCTTACCTGTTCCAAATTGGCTACAACCCTTTGGAGGGTTTGACACACGTCTCTCAGACTTCAAGAAGATGTACGGATTGCACCCGCTCGAGGCCGGAAAACGGAGCTCCGATCGGTCCAAGGCCGGACTGAAAGTCGCCCGCTGCGTCCTCCTCGGGCCACGACACGTGCTACGGCTGGTATAGAGAGGTAGAAGAGGAAGAGACGAACTCGATGCTGGGGTTCTTTTTCCCGATCATCACCGGACGGCGAAGACGCGTGGAGGTGGTGGTGATGTCGGTGGTTCGCGCGTTGGGAGGAAGTGAGGAAGAAAAGAGAGAAAAGAAAGAAAGAAAAGAAAAATTTTCCCGTTTTCGGAAATTCCTTTTCCGACTATTTATACTCGACCAAATTTGGAAAGTTACGGTTTTTACATCGTAACTTTTTCATCCTAACTCCGAATTTAGTGTGCTACATGTCCACGAACTCGTTTTAACGTGTGCTATCCCAACGTAGGAAGAAAATTCTCGATAGACTCAAATTATAAAAAGTCAACTTTTAGGAATTTCATAACTGTAAAACAACTCCCGGGAACGTAAAAATAAAATAAAATTACTGAAAAATTAAACACGGTTCGGGGCGTATCAATTGGTTTTTGATTGGTACTAGATCATTCAGGTTATCAAGTAGAAGAGTAGAACATTGATGACAACTTTTTATTGAATTTGGAATCCATCGATGTGTTTTTTTTTTTTTTGTTATATCCCTCTTACTTTGTTGAAATAACAATGAGACTTGGTGAGATCTTCCATAAAGTTTTGTTTGGACAAATAATGTGATTTAAAATCACAATATACTCCAATCTAATGTGGCGATGTTCTAATCTCATTCTAGATACGATAAACAAATTATGAATAGTTATAGACTTGCATGGAGTAAACTATTTTATACCTTTCAAATCAAATATAGCGCTAATTAACCCACCGCAAGAAGGAACACTCTTCACATTATCAACTTATTAATTAGATTTACAGTTTTAACAAAATAATTCTTTCCATAGTTCTTACTACCATGCCCATCTAATACGGGGAGTAGTTTTGAACTTGGATCAAATTAATTCGATAGATAGAATACATATTAAGAGTAGTGATAGGGGGCCTTAATAAGGCCTAAGAATTTTGGCATTAATCCTACATGGCGTGCCACCTCATCAAGACACATCATCAATATCAAAAACCTTGTTATGTCATATTTGGGTTAAAATACAATGTTGTCTTGTCAAATACAATGGCTCTAGATTATTTTGTCATTTTTTAAAAATAAAAATAATTTTAAGAAAAGAAAAATATTTTTCAAGCCATTTTTTTTATTACACTCGTTTTTAAATTTAAACACCAAATATAATTTTTTATATTATAATTATTCAAAAATATAAATTTAAGTGAATATACATACATATATTTATACACACACATATACATACATACACACATATACTATTTCAAAAATAAATAGTACTATTTCAAAAAAAATAATTTCAACACACTATATCAATGTCCAAATAAACTTCATATATATATATATATATATATATATATATATATATATATAATTCATCTAAAAAATTCGATACAAATTTATTTTATCTACTTTTATTTTTCTAAAATTGGATGGATATATATATATATATATATATATATAATTCTAAATCTAAATTTTGATTAAGAGTCAAAAAAGATTTAACATTGAATTTGATTCACAAAGATGGAATGTTTTAATGTCAAATATCGTAATTGTGTTAAGAAATAAATTTCATGTAGTCAACCCAAAAAAGGTAACAAAATCATCTAAAATAAAACATAATTTGGTTGTAATTGTTGCCCAATTTACAATGACTTTTAATTAGGTAGTTATGAGTAAATTATATTTCGTAATTATTGCTTTTTTTAGTCATCGTAATTACTACTTTGTATTAAGACAATATTCAAATATTCCCCATATATTTATGTTACCATCTGTAAATTAGGTTAATCATAAAAGTCAAAAATTAGATTAAATTCGCAAAATGGAAAGAAAATATTATACCTTTAATACTTTATACGGGTAAATATTGTGATTGAGTTTCCTGCTAATAAATTAGATTTTATGAAGGGTTGAATAATTACACGATATTTGACATTAAAATATTCCATCTTTGTGAATCAAATTCAATGTTAAGTTTTTTTTACTCTTAATCAAAAAAATAATTTCAACACATATGACATAACAAGGTTTTTGATATTGATGATGTGTCTTGATGAGGTGGCACGCCACGTAGGATTAAGGCCAAAATTCTTAGACCTTAATAAGACACCAAAATATTTTTCACATATTAATTTGATACTTAGCGATGCTTATTATTAACTCACCGCAAGGAGGAACAATCTATCTTGAGTGCAGGGACGTAACCAGGATCAAAAACTGGGTTGGGCTAATTTTAGCTATATAAAAAATTTGCGCACTTGTGAATATTTGTTTGAGGTTTTGAACCAAGTAGGAGGCTCATCCTCACGCTTTCATTAAAAACATATGAGGGGGACATAAAACTAAAAACCTCATAAACTAAAGCTTACAAACAAAATATATTAGAAAACAACAAGAAATTATAACTGAGGTTGTGGTCTTGTGGAAGGATTGCATTCGTCTGTCAATCCAACAAAACGCTCATCAATTTTAATTTTCCAATATCAATTTCATCCAAATTTGCTAGAGTTAAGGGAACTTCATACCTTTGAGCCTTGGAGTTTTAGCCAAATCCGCAAGAAAGCATAAAGACTTGAGGTACGGCAAGGCTTGACAAATTTGAGATCTTGGGTGGCTGAATTAAGGGTTAGAACTGATAGAGTGAAGGGGCAAGGGCTGAAGAGATGCAAATTGAAGAGGAGAGTTGCTACTGCGACTCTGCGAGAGAGAGTGCGGCTGTTTTTAAAATTATTTTTTTTTAGCTGAAGGATGGATAAATATATATACCTAGGTGTTTTTTTGCCCAAATCTCGGTTGGGCTGTAGCCCAACCAGCCCACAACGTGGCTACGTCCCTGCTGGAGTGGAGAAGATGATCGAGAATTTGTTAATTATCTGATGCCGTCGGTTCTTCCTCTAGCTAGCTGACCTTGACTTTCATATATATCATGCAAGCTTCCTTGTATCTCAGATCTCCTAGTCTAAACTCTATTAATTGCTGAGAGTTCTCACTGCCTCTCGATCATATTCTATATTCTATACACATTAATAAACTATAGCTTCTTAATTTAATTTATTAATGGTTTCTACGTAAGATGTGGAACCATATATATATGATCCATATATATTATGAATCTATTTCTTTACATGAATTATATATAATGACAGCTTATTCAACTCCACATGCCTTCATGCAATAGCTTGCCCCCCAAAATTCCTTGCCCATTTATACATACGCTAAGTATAGCTTTTTCAATGAGAGTACGTACGTACATTGGAGGTATTAGAAGAGAGTCTTGTCTAAATATTGTCCGCCAATGATTAAATGATATTAACATTACACCAACATGCTAAAGTTTACCTTATATTTCCTCTAGAGAAAAAACTGAAGCACCCTTTCGACAAATAAATGTCTGTGGACGGACAAACTTATATCAGTCGCAGGTCGCCGGACAAAGTTATCGTTCAAGCAATCCGACGGACTCAACCCCCAGTAGAAGTCCTAGCTAGTTGAGATCGAGTTGGGACTGTACGTTTCTTAAATGTTAAGGAGGGGTATATATTGACTATTGAGTACTTCTCAGTCAAGCCAGCAGAGAGGTTGCCTGTCACGCGGGCCAGAGCTCACTTGCTTTCCCGCGGCTTATGCCTCCTTCCTCGCGTTTACTTTTCATGAGCCATAATGCCTAAGCGCAGAGCACCCACTTCGATCCTAGCTATTTATATAGTTCTCAATCCAGACCTATATATACAGTACTCGATCCTTTGCCATTCATTCACTTCATTCATTTTATACTTTCAGATCACAAAACAAAGTACTACAGATATATACTAGCTCGATTCTCATTCCATTGATCTGACATTCCTACGTAAGAGAAGAGCCTAAAGAAGCTATGATGATGAGTAGCATTGTGAAGAAGCTCTTGTTCTGTGGAGCAAAGGGGTTCCCCTCCATCTCGGACGACTCTCAATTAGTGCCTCTGACACAATCCGGTCACGTCCGTGTGTGTGTTGGAAGAGACATTGACATGATGTGCAAGTTTGAGATGCAAGCCAATTATCTAAACCACCCTCTCTTCCAGAATCTACTTGAGCTCTCAGCCGAGCAAGAGTTCGGTTATTCCTACGATGGAGCTCTAAGGATAGCGTGCGAAGTCGATCTCTTCCACTATCTTCTTCATCTTCTCGAAACCAGCAATCCCTCCGCCCACTACATGGAGCTTTCCGAGCTCATTTCCAAGTTCTACACTAGTGCCATCTATAACTAGACCTGGCCGGTGATGCTGCTGCCTGATATGTCTAAGCCTCTGGATTTTTGACTGGGGATTGATAATGTTATGTAGATAGCCATTCTTTCTTATACATTGATTCTTTTGTAATTTTATAGTTCCATCTTTAAAAATTAAAGACAAACTGTATACATCAAATTTTAATGATACAAAAATAACGCCAGTAATTAGTTGGCTATGAGCAAGAATGTTCGAGGCTTGAAATATTATTCCAATCGACTATGCTTGCACTGAAAAAAGAGAAGGAATAATTATATATAAAATTTCAAATGCATCAGATAATATCCAACTAATCACAGTTCATCGACTGGCAATAATTGTCAATCATTCTATTAAGGTGATCGATCTAAAGATAAGTTAAGACATGCAAATGTTGATGAAGGATTTGTGGATGAAAAATTGAAAACCAGGAGAATGTAATGGAGTGTGGAGGTTTGCATAGCAAAGAGAAGATGTTCAACTTGGGTGGTTCTGCTTCTAGTCCTCAGCTTGCTGCTATCCCTCTTTACCTAAAACTCCTAGAAGCAGAACTATAAGCAGAATCTCAGACCCGCGATTTCATTTAGGAATAGCAGCAAATTGAACTTAGCTAGTGAGGCACCTGACTGCAATAGAGACCATAACCAAGAGTAGTGCAAATATTAATTCGCACAAAGGCTTGCATATGAGCATCAAGGAGACAAGGAGAAAATTTGCGTTACAATCTGTTGGCGCTGAATCCCTTTCAATGAGACTGCCGAAACAACTATACTTCTAAATCTTCCTAGCAGTAGCACAAACATGATGTGAAGAGAAAATAGTAAAATCTCAGCAGAATGCAATGAATAAATAGAACTTGGCGCTTCAACTACAAATTTTCTTTTACATAATTCTTTTGCAAATACAGATATAGGCTATAGTATACGAATATAAATATGAGATAAAGAAATGATATAAATAAACAAAAAAGGACACTTACTGTCTCAATGAAACATTAACATATTCTAAAAGGATTTGTTCAAAGAGTCAGCTGGGCAGGAGTCCAAAAATGAAAAAATTAACTTGTCTCCTCATTTCATTTCCTTGCCTCAAGCTTTTTCCCTTTCCAGCCAAAAATGAGTCTACTTCATCTTCTATACTTTAGCGGCTGCAAGTTCAGCATCCTTCCCCACAGGCACATCCAGTCCTACCTTGAAAAGATTAATTTCCTCTTCGGTCAGGCTGGTTTTCGAACTGCTCAAGGGTTTAATGGACTGTTTTTCTGGCTCCACAGCCCAACTATAAATCACCATGCCAACCACGGCGATAATCATCCCCATAATGTTCTTGAAAGTAAGCTCTGAATCAAAGAGAAGCCACCCTAGTGTGAGGACACATACTGTTTTCATGTGACCTAGAACCTGGAATGAAACTGCAGAAAAACGTCCAATGCAGAGGTACTGGCTAATATTGCAGAACACAGCTAAGGAGCACGAAAGAAGAATGAATGCCTGCACACACTCACGCATCGTAGCTTAACTGTCAGAGAATACAAAAGCAAACAAAACAATTATAGTAAAGCATGAATTTGACCAAAAGGAAGAGTGCTTACAATGACACCAGAAGACATGTTATAGTTAGTTATGAATATACCACTAAGGTAGTAATCAATGAATGGACCGAAAATGAGAAGAGAAACGGCTTGAATTGGAGCAGTCTTACTCAGCAATTCAAACGATCCAACTGAATGCTTCTTTTGAAGAGACCCAATAGACTGTCAACAGATAAACAATTAAGATGGTTACACCACAAATATGTGAAAAGTTGGAATGATTATGGCACCAAAGTTGTTTGTGTAATGGAAGCAGGAACCACAACTACAAAAACTAGACAATTAATTGTGCTATGTTTCCTAGAATAGTTGGCCTTAAAACTTGCTTCCCTAATCTGATTAGTACATAAACATCAGCTGGACAAAGTGAAACTCACAATTTGCTGAAAAGATGTGGACAAAACTGCTAGGCACGCGCATATGAAGCCTTTGAGATTAACTTTAACATCAGTCACTGTACAAACACCAACACCAATAACCACGACCACAACAGACATTTTAACTTCCTTTGAATACTTTTTATTGTTAAGAATCGATTCCATCACACAAACCACGGGAATCATGCTCAACTTTGAAATCTGCACCAAAACCATATCGAGATCATTACATAACTTCACTGGTAAGTCCGTCCCAAAAAGTCTCAGAGATCATGGTTTCCTGTAATTGAAGCTATCAACACATATACATCCAATAACGCATCATCACGGACTGATGTGGTAGTACTAGTGTAGTTACAATGTGGACAAAAGATAATGATTATGATACCTGATAAAAGCCGACTGAGTTGAGCATGAGGCTAAAGTTCATCCCAGTGATAGATATATTAGCAACAACAGAGAACCAAAGCAACTCCCAAAAGGGAACATGCTTGGAGGCAGAATAACCGCTAGCATTGGAGACAAAGCCAACAAGTGCAGTTACAGCAAAATGGAACCCAGTCAGAGTGGTGGCTGAAAATAAAGTAAAAAAAAAAATCACACACATCCATCAATCATGTGTCATTACTAATTAAGTACAGAGACTAATCCCTGCTCTTCAAAATAAAATATAAAACAAAATCCATAATTCGAACCAAATAGTCCAGACATGCATGAACAATCTTAATTTTTCATTTGCTAAAATTTTACGGAAATCTAAGTCACATTGTGCATTTGGAAGAATATTGTTGAAATGCAGCATCCTACATTACTGATAGAATTGAAAAGACAAAATGTAATGATGGGCATATATATATATATAATTGAAATGTGATTGACGGACCGAAGGAGAAAGCATATCCGGCGCTGGACATGAGCTGCTTGTTGGCCATGATAATGCCGACGGAACTGATGACATTCATTGCCCACGCTCCGATATCGGAAACCGCAGCCGACGATTTCTTCTGGCTGATGACATCCATTGCGCCAAGCCCCAGTACAATATCCCCAAAACGACGTCGTCTCCTCCTCCCGCGCTGTGATCCGCTACAGATCTGCAAATCAGGTCTCTCTCCAACGCACGCACACTCGGCGAGGAGTGCATATATCAATGAAAAGGACACGACTCGAATCAAGCTGGTCTCCCAATTACTGGCCGGACACAGGAGATACAGAAAGAAAACAAGACAACACAGGAAGAAAAGAGCTTCCGGATTTTTAATTTTGTTTTGTTAACCCAAAAACTGACAAAAAGTAAATTAATAAAATAAATAGAGAACAAAAAAGTAAATATTTCAGTGTCAGAACATCTTACATTTACTGCTGCAATGTAACTATATTACCGTCAATGGGTACCTTTTACTCCCACACGTGGAAGATCCATAAATTGTGATATATAGTTTGCCTTTTTGCGATGGGATTTTTTTTTTTCATTTTTGATTGCTGGTCTTTGCATATCAGCTTATTTCTTAGCCTCCACTATGGCCAACTTTCAATATCAATCCTTGATTGTCTATTTCTAGTTTAACTAAGAAACAAGTGGTCGATACCTAATAATCATTCTCCTATTTAGTTAAGCTGTTGGAAAATGCTCTAAGACGGTCTCACACCATATACAATGCCTTGATGTCCTAAAATTTCTACTGTCGTACTTGCATATAATATGATAATATTGACAAAAAAATAAATAAATAAATAAATAAGCTTACCACTTCAATTCTCAATTTTAATTATAATTCTTGATGCACTATGAGTCCGACTTGCACAAGTGATCGAAAAGAACATGGGTACCGAAGGGATATGTGAGTACAAAAATAACTCCGTTTGCGCAAACCTAGCAGTACTATTTTGAAATATATGAACCCAAGTTTGAACATCAAAACCACAAAATGGGATCCGTCACTCCAGCAAAATACAATATAAATAACTGTGCAAACTATAGCAGCCAATAGGTGACAACAGTATATAGCAAGTACCAACTTCTACAACAATCTATCTCCCTCCCTACGTATATAAATCTGTCTTCCCAAAAAGAATGCGAGGCCTACTCAGCTGGAGGTGATGTATCCTTTCAAGCACAATCATCACTAGTTCAAGCAGTCACATCCAACTAACACACCTTAGATTCTTCACACGACGACACCCCACGACTTTGATACAAATGACAAGGTACAAGGTTTATACTACAAGGAAGGGAAAATGGAAAAGGACGAAAACATGAAAGTCTCCACCCTTAATCCCTCTTCACACAGCAGAATGTCTCTGTGCACCAGGTGGTGCAGTTGGCCTAGGGAAGTTGTCATACTGCACACCTGCAAGTTCCACATAGGGGCTCTGTTGCACCAAATAGTGGTTTGAAACAAGTTAAGAACATAATATAACTCATATTAAAAAAGAGAAATTCATAACGGAAGAGTCGTAGAGTTGGTGAAAATCTTATCAATATCAGGCGTCTTTTTTTATGTTTCTCTTCGTTTTTTTAGTTCTAATTAAGGTTTAGTTTGGTATTGCGTTTTAAGGTAAATAATCACTTATAATTATCATTATGGGTTAATTATGTGTTTGGTAAGTGTTTTATAAGGTGCTTATTTATAATATTTAGTTGAAAAAACCACGATTTCAAAAAGCTTATTTAAAACTCAGTTTTTCCATATTTGAGTTTTTTCACCTCAATACCAAACTAAGCCTAAGGCTTAGGGCTTAAGTCTAACCTATAGGATTTACAAAGGGTCATTGTATGAAACCCTACCCAAATAGACCCAAGCAAACTAGTAATTCATATATAATAGATGAGACTAAAAAGAAAAAACAGAGAAAAAAAAAACAAGAATTGAAAAAGAAAAATACTAAATTGTATCCAAAAGAAAAAAATAGGAAATTGAAACAGTTTAAACAGCTGCAATTGTCTTCTCCTTTTTTAGAGCGAAAACTCATTTGTCATTTGAACGACACTCCAGTGTTAAAACATGTAGAAGGAATAAAAATCTTCTGTGGGACTGCACACAAAGTATAGTAGTTTAAAGGAGCAACTCTAAGTATTTAAAAAAAAAATAATACAAATGAGGAATCCTTATATGTAATGAAATGATTATTGACATTCATGCGTCCCAAAACAAGAAAAATAGCAATAGTCAAATCCCTTATGGATGATGACCCCATCGGATAACTAGTTTGTGACATCATAAAACAGATCTAACACGAGATGAGGTTATAGCAGAAAGGTACCTGTGGTGCATATGAGCTTATTGAGGACCTTGGTGTTGTTGAAGGAGAAACATCGCGGGTTGATTCAATTTGACCATTTGATGCATTTTCTCCATCAACCCCATTGGTCGACTTGGTTCTCTATATAAACGCAATACCACATATATATCAGATCAATAACATAGAGTCTTTAACTCTTTATTAATTCACAAAAAAAAAATATGAAAAAAGATTACCTGGAAGATTTTGCCAAGAGTTTTTAACCCTTTTGCTCGTGCACGGAGTTCCTCTTTCTTGGCAGTGCTGTCTTGTAGAACCTAAGATAAACCATGTAAAACTACAATCAGACAAACTGAACTGGACTTCTCTTCATGTTTAAGCTACCAAATGAAACGGTAGAATGGCACACAACCATCTGACAAACGCGGGAGAGAGTGGCCTCAATATCTGCCACATTGAGCTTCCACAGGGAATCAATCATCAACTTCTTATTAGCTTGCATGTATTCTTCAAGCTCTTCCTCAGTGTAATTTCCTTCTGCATTTAGTTGTTTTTTCATGTCTTCCTGCAGTTGGATCAAAGCAATCGCACCTGACCAGCAAACAAAATAGATAAATAAAGTTGATCAGCCAACATATGCATTAGCTCTGGCAGCAAACTTGTGTGCATTTCTGGACGTTAATACCATACAGATGACAAGAGAAAATAAAGAAAGAAAATAGTCATATTCTTTTTCCTGTCAAAATATGGACAAATACGAATGAATGGATTGGACCCTACAAATTTGGGTAGGACCAGCCGCCAAACACCTGGAGAACCAGGTCACTGAAGCCAGAAAGGTTTACTAACCTGTTGCTGCTGTTACTTGGGATTTAATGAAGTGCCCTTTATTCCTAAACCACTCGGCTATGAATGGCACTCCCAGATATATTGCTTTCTTCCCTAGCTCTTTTGCCGACTGTCTGGCATATATGTAGCCAATTGTATTCAACATATCAACACCATAAGCTGTAGGGAACAGAAATATGATTAGACATATGTTGCAGAGAAATAAAACAGGTACAGTCCATAAAACATTAATGACATTAACTGGATTTTATAAATTGGTTCCTACACCCTTAACAATGAACGCAGCACTTTCTTTAACCTTATACAGAGAACACATTACTAAATCTAGCTTCATTGCTTGATTGATGAGCAATAACATATAAGAATATAGATAATTGGCTCAGCAGCTAATATAACCTAACCTTGAGCCAACTGTCAAATTACCCCTCACTGCATCCAATTTGCATTTCATATCAGAAATAATTTTGTAGAGTATTCAAGTTCATAAAATTTTTATCTATTGTTTTTATTAGAAACAAAAAATTAATGAGAAGAAAACGAGTACAGGCAGTGAGCAAGAAGTCCAACGAAAAATCAAAATAAATAAAGAGGAATCCTAGAATAGTTTGGCTTCTACATCCAGAAAAAACAAGTATACTGCTTGCATGATTGCATCAACAAACATGCAACAAAGATACGAGTTATCTACCGTGTTGGTAAAAATAAGACTGATAATTTATATGTTCATTTTAAAGAATAATTTAATGTAAGCCCAATATGGATAATTTAACGTATTTTCAGGTTCCCACTACTTACAAGTGGATCAACATGTTTACATAATGGAACATCTCCAAGCGTTGAAAAATATATATAGTTCTTCACATCTAAAACCAAATCACATAGTCAATTACCTGCATTGGAAAGTCTTGCAACTTCAGCTTCAGCTTGACGAACAAAGTCCTCTTTGTTTCCTTGCACATATTGGTTGAGTCTATTTTTTAGAAGTTCTACAAGCTTTTCTTCTCTCTCTTTTTGAACAACCTGTAGAAATAGAAGAATTAACCTTGAGCATTCTTTGAAGATAATACTTGTTAGTCACAGACTTGAATGAAGAAGAACACAAATGAGCATTAAGGTTACAGGTGAAATAATTTACCCGCATTTTCTCTTGCAACTTTTTGGCATCAAACTGTTCTCCTTCTGTAAAAATATCTAGTGAAGCCATTGATGCCATGGCTAGCTGTCCAATATATTCCTCAAAAAGCTCACTACCAAATAGCATAGCGAATATTGCTGCTGGATCAATAATTCCATCGCTGAAATAAAGGCATCAAGGAAACATTCAATAATGAGTCAGAAGGTTCAGTAATGTGTTACTATCACCAGAAATTAAACAGACTCATAGGCAAACAAAGAGGTGCTAGGCACCTTTTCAAACATAGAATTTATCTATTTATGGATTAAGAACTAACGTTGAGATTCCTGATTTTCCATGAGCATCATAGGCTTGTCGTTGAGCAGGGTCACTTAAAACTTGGTAGGCTTCTCCCAAGACCTGAATCCAATAAATAAACTACTTATAAGTCCCTCTCCCAAGTCCCAGGTACAATCAATCACAGAAATATTCATAATCCATCGCACAGGGGCCCCCAACTTTCCCACACAAGGGAAATCAATAAAACAATCAAACTGAAAGTAGCGCATAAGAGAAATTCATTGCTTTGTGAGACGTATTTGTATGTCCAGTAGGCTAGAAACCAACCGATGGCGTAACTACCGGCCTAGCAAGTACTTGTAATTTGCAATATGTAATATCTAATATGTAAGTGAAGTGCATGCAGTTCTCGATATTACAAATGCATTTATCCTTTTTCTTCTTTTTTGCAACATAAATGGTGATCAAATGGTAGTAAACTACCACAAAGCAAGTTGCCTTGCCTGAAAATTTTGCGCCGCAAGAGGATCGTTAGGGTTTTTATCTGGATGAACCTGTCTTGCCTGCAAGTAACAAAATCACACAACAAATTAATCAAATTGAATAACAAAAATTCCTGGAAACCTAATCTCATTTCTGCTGCTTTTTCTGACTGATGTTAATTATGGATCTATTTCAACTAAAACTGCCAAGCATTCTAATTCAACCCAACCCTAAACTCATCAGAAACAAAAATTCCATTCCCCTCTTTGACCTTTGACCTTGTAACCGAAAATTCACAGTTTCTAACAACAATCAAACTAGAATCGAAGCAGAATCAGGCAGCAAAACAGTAGAGAGTGAAGAGAACAGAATGGGCTAAGCTAAACAGTTGTAAAAAAGAGAAGGTAAAAGTAAATTGCAGAGAGGAGGAGAAGGAAGCAGGGACCTTTATGTAATAAGCTTTCTTGATCTCGGCTTCGGTGGCGGTGGGCTTTACTCCGAGGACGTCGTAGTATTCCGTCTCCTTCACCATCGTCTCCGATCGGTCAATCTAAAGCTTTGAAGAGGGACCAAAAACACTGAAGGAAATATAATACAGAGAAATTTAAAAGAAGAAGAAGAAGAAGATAAAGAGGAAAATAATTTTGGTAATAAAAATTGGAAATAATAAAGATTCCCATTACGTACCACGCGGGACGCGGTGTTGTCTATTTCAGAGACCAAAAAAGAAAAAGGAAAAATTAAAAGTCTGATTTACAAACCGAAATAAATAACAACATTTTAGAAAAAAAGGCTGGAAAAACAGATTATGTGCCTTCGTCAATGTAACTGACGAGAGGTAATTAGGTAGTTATTATTGTCATTAATGTATTTACTATTACCGTTGTAATACTCACCCTATATAAAGGAGATTATCAATAAAATGAGTAGACCAATTCCGATTATTCTACAACACGTTATCAGCACTGTTGACAGTAGATATAGTGCACCGCCAAGCACATCTGGTGACCTCGTGGACCGTGCAACCGGCGTCATAGGTCCTACTTCCGGCATCCAGCGGGTAGACCGCCACCCCGTCTACATTTCCAATGTCAGAGATCACCGGTGCCGCACCGGGAGGGCATGCCACCGGGGTCCTGAAATAGCTTCGTGAGTAGGAAAAGTGGGTTTGCATCCCACATTGGAAACATTGTAAAGGAGTGAGTCTTCCTTCCCTATAAATAGAAGGCTTCCCCCTTAGAGTTAGAGACTTGCTACTCTTGGCATGTAACCACCATCCGATGGTTTATCGGCCGATCATACTATATTCCAAGTGGACGTAGCCGTGCCCTCCGATGGCATGGTGAACCACTATACTTGCCTGTGTCTTTACAGCTTTATTATTGTGCTTCTGTCAAGCCTACGGGTTTGTACAGAAACAATTGGCGCCGTCTGTGGAAACCTATACTAAAAGTTTATTGTGCTCTACTGGTTGTGTTACCCGGACATAAGGTCCAAACAATCAAACTGGCCAGCAGTTTCTTTTCTTTTCATTTGGGTTAGAAAGCCAGCCCAGCCCAGCGGGTCAGCAAGGGACAACCGGTCAGTGGCCCAGCAGCAACCCAATCATGACCCGGTCAAGGTCAACGGGTCAAGGTTCCCGAGCAGGTCAACCTCCGATTGAAACTCCTTTGGGCACCCACTGTCGTACGTCGCAATCTGGTACGGTCGTCTTCTCCGGGCTCCGATGCGCAGTCTCCTCCGGGTTTGGCCAGCAGCGGCAACAGGTCACTCGCCTCCGGTTCTGGCCCTTTGCGTCATCCTCCTCCGGTTCGGCTCCTCGACCCTAGGGTGCGGGAGCTCGAGGCCAACTGCAGCGGTTGGGGCTAGAAGCATGACGCTCGTACTCCTCATCTCCTCAGAGTTGCTCATCAACAAACGGGTGTTAACTGACCCCAAAAAAGTTGCAGGCAATCAACACCAGTCGTGAGACACCTCCACAGGAACTGTCTAGTAAGACGGAAGGCAACCACCTCCACATGAATTGTCTAGTAAGACGGAAGGCAACCTTCAGCTACAGATAAGGAAAACTCACCAGACTAAGAACTCTACGTCTTACACCATTACAAAAATCAGGGAAAATATGGCACCAAGTTTGGTGAATTTCAAAAGAGCTCATTTTCAGTAGTGAACCCAATATTACGTATATTGAGTAAGATTCACATATAAGAACACAAACTGTATAATTGACAAAAATGAATATGAATTTTCATATGGAAACGAAAATTTCCAAATGAAAATTATCAAATCAAACCTCAGTCGATAAAGTTTGATCATGCTCAGATTTGCTTTGCGTTTCTCTTCCTCTTGGGTTTGCTTCTTTTATAGGCTCTATGAGAGGGGAAAACAATCAAAGCAGTTATTAGTAAACAGTAATGTACAATACCAAAAAAGAGAACATAGAAAGTCGATTAGATCATTACCTAGAACTACCTAACCACAACTAAGCTCATGCCTTATTCTTTTCATACTTATACATTTGTTATATAAACCACATAACTGACATAAGTAGAGGGGGTTGATTGACTAAAAGGAAAATAAATTTAGCATCAATCCATTAACTAAAGAATTAATCGCAGAGTACAGTAAGAGATAAAAGAAAACCTGAAAAGGAAACATAAGATTAAAGGAACCATCACCCATTTGATTATACGTTGCTCTGCTATGCATTTCTCTCGCTTTTGGGTCTAATCAAAATGTTCTTCTCCTTTTGATTTCTTTCGGTAGATTGAAAGAGGGATTGTATCCATTTGTTTTCCCAACCAACTCACACAATCGTGCCCCCACATTTTTCCTTAAGAACGGAGATAGTGGGCGATTGCGTCTCTTTTCCTGTCTTCTATGTATTCGTCTCTTCACGTACTATTTATTTTACCTCTTTTGCAAGATTACAATCTCTATCCCTTAAACCATATTCGGATAGATATGGAGATTAATAAACTTGGGTTTTTTTGGCACTTCAAAAATTTAACCATCCCTCTTATGTTTTGACTTTATTAATATAGATTTGTTTTCTCTTTTGTATGCTTATGCTTTTATCAAAATTAATATTGACGTGTATCAAATAAATATAATTTTGACCGTGGATAAACGAATCCATTTATCCCTAATGCTTCCCATTCTATAACCGAAAGACTATTAAGTGCAAAATATTTCCCGGCTTTGAAGTGGTTGTTGGCGAGTCTTGGTAGAAGGCCTTCTTTAATTTGGCTGAGTTTGATTTGGGGCAAGGAGGTAATTGATCTTGGTACTAGATCCAGCTTCTTGGATTTTGAGGTACAGACTATTCTATCTATTTCTCTCCCGAAACATGATTGTGGGGATAAGCTCATTTGACACTATAATGGGACTGGCCGATATACAGTTTAATCAGGTTATTAGGCTACTATGTAAGAGAAACAACGAAAGGAGGGTGATGGAATCTAGGAGTAGTTGGGGTCGTGGTATTGTTCTCAATAAGGGGTGAAAGAAGTTATAAAGTCTGAAACTACCAAACATGACTAAAATTTTTTGGTGGCGTGCATGTAATAATTTCTTGCCTTTTGGGGAAACGTTGGTGAAGAGGAAAATTTGTCATAATGGAGGTTGCGTGCCTAAGCTGTGGGTGTTATGAGGAATCAGTGGTTCATTGTTTGTAGGACTGTATTCGGACTCGGAAGTACATTTTTAAGAGTTCATTGTTTGTGCGTTAGATTACAAGGAAGAGTTCAGCGTCAATGGTGCTCTAGTGGAAGAAGCAAAGCTACTTATAGGTATGTTCCTGTTGGGGAATGCGGAAGAATAAACTGTAGAATGAAATTAGAAATAAACTCATAACCACAAGCAGAAATAAAATGATAGAGAACACCGAGAATTAACGTGGTTCGACAAAATGCCTACGTCCACATGGTAACAACAACAAAGAACCTCTACTATACAAATAAAGGTTACACCGAGAGAAACACTACTTCAAGACACACACTTGAAGGGATACACTCTCACTCTCACTTAATTTTGCTACACACAAACTCTCTACTTGGAGTTTTTTTTTTCTATCTCACACTCTTGATAACTACTCGGCTTGCTTCTATATTTTTGCTCCAAAGCAACATGCCTTTATATAGGCAAACTTCTTCATGCATTTCCCATGCAAATCCTACACGTCCATGCATAAGGAAGGGAATTCAACCTTCTTCCTTAATTCAAGCTTCATGTTTTCATACTCCCTAATTGCTTCTCCATTCTTTTGTCAAAGAATGACAGCCATACTCTTGCATTTCAATAAATGCATGCTGCACCAACTTTGCTGCAAACTCTTCCACGTTTGTTAAAGTTTTGCTGCTGCCACAAGTTGCCTCACAAGTATTGATGGGCATGAGGCAGTGGTTTTCTCCTCCAAATAAGGAGGGATGTTTTTACCCCATCAATCTCCCCCTCCCGACTTAGTTAGAGAGATGTGTCATTCCCGACGCATTTATACAAAACTCGAACTTCTCTTTTAGTATAGACTTCGTCATCATATCTGAGCTGCTATCATCTGTGTGAATCTTCTTTAGCAATATTTCATTAGCTTCCAGCATATCTCGTATCCAATGATACCTCACATCAATGTGTTTCGACCTCGAGTGAAAACTCGAATTCTTGCTCAAGTGAATGGCGCTTTAACTGTCACAATGCAGAACAAACTCTTATTGTGTATGACCCAATTCCAGTAGGAATCTCTTCAACCATAAAATATCTTTGCACGCTTCCGTAACTGCAATGTATTCTGCTTATGTAGTTGACAAAGCGACACATTTTTGTAGCTTTGATTGTCGCGAGACAACTCTCCCTGAAAACGTAATCAGGTATCCAGATGTTGGCTTCCTCCTGTCATTATCATCGGTCATATCTGCATCTGTGCAACCAACTAGTTCAGACTTGCCACTTCCAAAACATAACCTCATCTTGGAAGTTCCCCGCAAGTATCTCAAAATCCACAACAACATTCCAGTGCTCCTTGCCTAGATTAGATAAGAATCTACTAACAACACCAATTGCATGTGTTATGTCTGGTCTGGTACAAATCATCGCGTACATCAAACTTCCTACTGCTGAGACATATGGCACTGCTGCCATATCTTCTTCCTCCGTTTGACTTATAGGACTCTGCTTTGAGCTGAGCTTCATGTGACTGGCAAGTGGAGTAGCAGCTGGATTTGCTTTCTCCATGTTGAATTGCTCCAATACCTTATCGATGTACATTTCTTGTGATAACCACAGTTTCTTGTTCCCTCAATCACAGGTAATATCCATGCCTAAAATCTGCTTTGCTGGTCCCAAATCCTTCATATCAAAGGACTCTTATAAACTTGTTTTTAACTGCTGGATCATAGTAATGTCTTTGCCGACAATCAACATATCATCTACATAGAGTAGTAAGATGATAAAATTAGCTTCAGCAGATTGTTGAATATACACACATGGATCAGCTGACGTTCACTTGCACCCATGACTCATCATGAAGGAGTCAAACTTCTTGTACCACTGTCTTGGTACTTGCTTCAATCCGTACATGCTTTTCTTCAACTTGCAAACCATATGCTCCTCTCCGTTGACTTCAAAGCCTTTTGGTTGTTCCATGTATATTTCTTCTTCTAAATCACCGTGAAGAAATGCAGTCTTCACGTCCATCTGCTCCACCTCAAGATCCATGCTTACCGCCATACCCAAAATGACTCTAATCAAAGTCATCTTGACAACAGGTGAGAAAATCTCATCAAAATTGATTCCTTGTTTTTGGCTGAATCCTTTGACAATTAAGCGAGCCTTGTACTTTGTCAGCTTTTCATTCTCGTCTCGCTTTAACTTAAACAACCACTTCTTCTTGAGTGCTTTTCGGCCTTTAGGAAGCTCTACCAACTCGTAGGCATTCTTCAGTAAAGACTCCATCTCAGACTCCATGGCTAGCCTCCATTTATCGTGATCTTGATGAATCTTTGCTTCCTGGTAACTTTCAGGCTCTCCGTCACTGGTCAAAATGATGTAGTTTGCATAAGGATCATCTCCATCATTAGTCACCGAAAGATATTGTGACGATGGATATTTGGTGGATGGTATTAGCCTCCTGGTGCTTTTATGAATTAGTGTTTGATTATCCACATGTTGCTCCCCCTGATCAAGCTCCCCTCATCTTCGACTTCAGCATCGATAATGTCAGGTACATCTTCAATTCTATCACCTTGCAACCCAACGTTGGATTCCTGTTGCAACGGTGAATCATAAATGCGGCTGGCTGTTGCCGCATTTCTCAGTAGTACCTCCTTGTCAAAATCTGCAATAGATTGGTCTTCATGGAGCACCACATCTCTGCTACTTATGAATTTCTTCGTCTTTGCATTCCACAACCGGTAACCAAATTCTTCATCGCCATAGCCAACAAATATGCATGGCGTCCCCTTGTCATCCAACTTTGTTCTTTGCTCATTGCATACATGCGCGAATGCTTTACATCCAAATACTCTCAAATGCGAGTATGATGTATCTTTTCCGGTCCGAACTCCATTTGGAGTCTCAAATTCCAGAGGTACACATGGTGCTCTGTTGATGAGGTAGCACGCAGTCTTCATAGCTTCTCCCCAAAATTCTTTTGACAACTTGGCCATCTTCAACATACATATGACTTTCTCCATAATGGTATGATTCATCCGCTCAACTACGCGATTATGTTAGGGGGTGCCAGGAACTGTCTTCTCATGTCTGATGCCATGCTTCACACAATAGTCTCTAAACTCGTGCGAGACGTACTCTCCACCATTGTCACTGCGAAGGCACTTCAGTTTTCTTCCAATCACTCTTTCCACCATGGCTTGGAAAATTATAAACGTCTGGAACACCTGGTCCTTGGATTTCAACATATAAACCCAAACCTTCCGTGAATCATCATTGATATAAGTAACAAAATATTTATGCATAGTCAATGATTCAACTTCCATCAGACCACACACATATGAATGTACTAGATCGAGAATATTTTCCTTTCTCGTGAAGATTTTGAAAAACTGATTTTCTTTTGTTTACCAAATAAACAATAATCGCAAGAGTCGAGTGAGTTACCTTTTGCAACAGGAATTAGCGAATTCTTTGCCAACATTTGCAGTCCCTTCTCACTCATGTGGCCAAGACGTCTATGCCACAAACTTGATGAAGAATCTTCGACTGCATTTAGCTCACTCTTGCATATCTTCTCATAGGTCTTGTAGAGCGTGCAACACATTTTTCCTCTAGCAACTACAAGAGATCCTTTGATAAGTTTCCACTTTCCATCACCGCCATGATGATGAAAGCCTTGTCGATCAAGTACACATGTTGACAGAAGATTGAGACGTAGACCAGGAACATGTCTCACATCTTTCAGCATTAACTGGTAGCCCACATCCGTCTGTAAGCAAACATCTCCAATCCCAGCAATATTGGAGTAGCTGTCATTGCCCATCTTTACTTTATCAAAGTCACCTGCTCTGTACGTAGTGAAGAACTCTACCTGGGATGTGGCATGAAATGAGACTCCGGAATCAATGATCCATTGAACTCCAGGATGATCTACTAGTAGACATTCACCTCCGAGTGACAAGAACTCACACTCATCATGAGACACTGTAACAGTTACATTGTTTGTGTCCTCCTTTTGTTGATGAGTAATGCCTTCTCGCATTTCTTTGAATTCCCGCTTCAGCTTGTAATAATTTTTCTTCATGTGGCCTGGAAGACCACAATGATGACACTTTCCGCTGAACCTTGTTATGGATTTGCTCATACTCCTTCCTTGGCCTCTCGGTCCTTTGCTCTTACTCCTTCCTCTATTCTCCGCAACGAAGAATTGACCATTTTCTGAACTTGACGAAGAACTTCTTCTAGTCTCTTCGTTTATCATATTATCTTTGATACTGTCCATAGATAAAACACCATTAGGAGCGGAGTTACTTACAGTAACAATAAATGTTTCTCAGCTATCTGGTAACGAGCCGAGCAGCAGCAAAGCTTGTAACTCATCATCAATCTTCATGCTCATCATGGCTAATTGATTGAGTACACTCTGAAAGTTGTTGAGGTGCTCGGTCACTCGAACACCTCCTCGATACTTTATGTTGACGAGCTCTTTAATGAGAAAAGCTTTCTTGGCATTAGTCTTTTTCTTGAACAAGGACTCCAATTTCAACTAAAGCTCATGCGTGCTGGTTTCATTGGCAACGTGGTGGAATACACTATCGTCCACCCATTCACGAATATGACGGATGACTTTGCGGTTCATCTTCATCCAAGTTGCTAGTGTAGTCCATTCTGGCTTGGCATCGTCTCCCTCGATCGGCTCGTGAAAATGCTTGCAATAGAGAATATCCTCCATTCTCGGCTTTCACGTAATCCAGTTGGAGTGGTTGAGTCTGATCATCGTACTCCGTGATCCTTCCATTCTAACAGCTCCCGGTCAGAACCAAGAGCTCTGATACCACTGTTGGGGAATGCGGAAGAATAAACTGTAGAATGGAATTGAAAATAAACTCACAACCACAAGCGAAAATAAAATGGTAGATTACACAGGGAATTAACGTGGTTCGACAAAATGCCTACGTCCACGGGGCAGCAACAACAAAGAACCTCCACTATACGAATAAAAGTTACACCGAGAGAAACACTACTTCAAGACACACACTTGAAGGGATACACTCTCACTCTCACATTGTTTTGCTACACACGAACTCTCTACTTGGAGTTTTTTTTTTCTATCTCACACTCTTGATAACTACCCGACTTGCTTCAATATTTTTGCTCCAAAGCAACATGCCTTTATATAGGAAAACTTCTTCATGCATTTCCCATGCAAATCCTACACGTCCATGCACAAGAAAGGGAATTCAACCTTCTTCCTTAATTCAAGCTTCATGTTTTCATGCTCCATTATTGCTTCTCCATTCCTTTGTCAAAGAATGACAGCCATACTCTTGCATTTCAACAAATGCATGCTGCACCAACTTTGCTGCAAACACTTCCACGTCTGTCAAAGTTTTGTTGCTGCCACAAGTTGCCTCACAAGGATTGATGGGTATGAGGCAGTGGTTTTCTCCTCCAAATAAGGAAGGATGTTTTTACCCCATCAGTTCCGAGTCTGTAGTTGGGATTATGTCCCTAGAGACGCTAATAAAGCTGCTCACATAGTTGCTAGAACCACCATGTGTTTGCTCATTTCGTACTCAATGGTGGCAAATGGTGCCATAATGACTAGTTTCTATAGTGAATGATGAGTCAAGCTCGTAAGTTTATTCGGTGGATTGTGGTACTATTCTCAATTGTTATCATGGGTTTGATGAGGCCACTGTATACTCATTGATATACTCAATCTTTTAGTTATGAAATGAATTATCCATCCTTTGATTAAAAAAAAAAAACAAAAAAATCTTGAAGAAAATAAAAGGGAAAGTTGATCTAAGGGTTATTTTGATAATTTCACAATTTTTTTGAGAGGTTTTAATTGCCATGTCATCACGCTAAGAGAGAAATTAACGAAATGAACTTTTCAGATTAAAACTTACAACTTTAAGGATTATTTAAATAAAAAATTAAATTTTTAAAAACTAAATAGAGTACCGTTCAAAAATATAATAAACAAACGTTAACCTAAAATAAATAACACTAAAATGCATGACTGTCACACAAAACAAATATAAAAACAAAGGAAGTTGGCATTAGTCTTTTTCCTACTTCCATATGACACCAAACACTGCAAAAATAAAACTCGACAACCCCAAAATCATATCCAGTAATTACTCGAAACGAACCAAACCGAGTAGAGAATTGAATGACAACGATACTGACGCGCCTCGCCCATTGTGTGGTGGATTCCTCAACTCCAAGTTTCTTACCAGTTGAGCAGCACACGCCACGCCTCCAGCACCAGAGAATGTGGCTCCTATTTTTACCCGCCTAATTCAAAACCCGACCCGACACGTCTCACACACACACATATATATATATATATATATATATATATACACTCCCATTTTTTCAAAGTCGTTAATTTTGACTCCTCCCAATTTCTACTGCGAACTTCAGACCAAGAAAGAAAGCTGTTACATTTGCAGAGTAGGTAGCACAATTGCAGAGCACCAGAGCCAAGCCAGCCATGGGAGGCGTCGCCGTCGCCGTTATCCAGCCGTTCACGCTCTGCCGGCAGCGCGGTTGGACACCGGCGACGACTTCGACGAGGACGAAGAGAAAAAGCGGCGGCGTCAGAGTGAGAGTGAAGCCGGCGAGGGCGGCTCTTGTGGAGGCGAGACCGGCGGCTATTAGAGTTAGAGACGACGAAGGTGACAGGTCGGTAAAGGTGCAGATCTATCGCGCCGGCAACGCCGTCGATCGTGCGGAGGATATTAAGGCGGAGGCGAGAGCTTTCGCACGTGCGGCAAATGCCTCCGTTTATAGCCCCGAGCTTCTAGTAGAAAAGTACGGGTCCAGCCCAGTCAAGGTGACCTCCATTTTGCCTTTTGAAATATTTGCTTTGTTTTTGTGAGTAATGTTGAAATTGCATAGTTGTGAAAATATGTGGTTGAATTTGTGTTCAGGTGATTCGGAGGACTCTGAAGATTTTGACAGCGCTAGGTTCGTTTGGATTGAATTTGTTTATTGATCAAAGGAAAGGCGTGCTTGATCAGAATAAAAGACGGCGAGCTGTGGAGCTCCGGCAAATCTTCACTCGTTTGGGGCCTACTTTTGTCAAATTAGGTCAGGGATTGTCGACAAGACCCGACGTGTGTCCGTCGGAGTACCTAGAGGAGCTCTCTGAGCTTCAGGTATATTCCGATTTAGTTGCTGTTTTGTAATGCACCAAGTTTGCTTTATGGTTGACAATAGACATGAAATTTGCCTTTCTTTATTGCAGTTTTTCGATATAGATATCTATGTATTGATATAATGTTGAAACAAATTTTACTTGGTTCATAACTGAACAGGATGCTCTGCCGACATTTCCGGATGCAGAAGCATTTGCCTGCATTGAGAGGGAGTTAGGAGTACCACTCGAATCCATTTACTCGTCCATATCTCCATCTCCGATTGCAGCAGCTAGTTTAGGTCAAGTCTACAAAGCTCGACTGAGGTCAACTGGGCAGGTTGTTGCTGTTAAGGTGCAACGACCTGGCATTGAAGAAGCTATAGGACTAGACTTCTTTCTCATAAGGAATCTAGGATTTTTCATAAACAAATATGTTGACATTGTAACCACGGATGTTGTGGCCCTTATTGATGAATTCGCACGCAGAGTTTATCAAGAGCTCAACTATGTGCAGGTAAATTAGTGATCTTGTGCACATATTTGCACATATTTGTATCCAACATGAAAAAATTCTGGTGTGCTCGATCATCCCTAGTCATTTCTATTGTGAGTACTTAGCTCTTGACATTGCACTTTGCAACTTCCACTTAGTGTGTTTAGAAGCATGCTACTATAATAAGGTGTATAACTTATCCACTGCGCTAGTAAAAAATGAAAAGCTGTGCTAAATATAAAAGCTGCAACTTCATAATATGTATAAGAGTCTTTTGGGTTTGAATGTTAATTTTTACAGGTGCCTGCAGGAGGGACAAAATGCAAGGAGATTTAAGAAATTGTATGCTGACAAGAAAGATGTTCTCGTCCCAGACATTTTCTGGGATTATACCAGCACCAAAGTGTTGACAATGGAGTGGGTAAATGGAGTCAAATTAAATGAGCAAGCTGCCATTGAGAGTCAAGGGTTAAAGGTATTGGATCTGGTGAACACTGGCATACAGTGCAGCCTCAGACAGCTACTTGAGTATGGATATTTTCACGCAGATCCTCATCCTGGGAATCTCTTGGCAACACCTGAAGGGAAGCTTGCCTTTCTTGATTTTGGAATGATGAGTGAAACACCAGAAGAAGCTAGATTTGCTATTATCGGTCATGTTGTTCACATGGTTAATCGGGATTATGAAGCTATGGCTAATGATTACTATGCTCTAGATTTCTTATCGCCTGATGTAGATGTTTCTCCAATTGTACCAGCACTTCGGAACTTCTTTGATGATGCACTGAATTCTACTGTTAGTGAACTTAATTTTAAAACACTGGTGGATGGTCTAGGTGCTGTGCTGTATGAATATCCATTTAATGGTGAGTTGATACTACAATTTTGTTGTGAACCTTAAGGCCAACTCTAAATTCAGCGATACGTCTGTAGAACTACTCATTTTACCTGTCTTGTGTGATTCCATTCAAAGTGTTAGATTGTGCTTTATTAGTGATTTATTTAAAAAGTACTCGTCTTTCTTTCTTTCTTTGCTTTTTTTTTTTTTTTTTTGGTTTTTGTTGTTTACTCCTGATAAGCACAAGTACTTTTAAACTATTAATGGTGAAGAAAAACAATCGAGTCCTTTAGATTTCTGAATTTCGAATAAATGCTGTTGTCATACAACTGTATTAATGAGGTGCTATTCTAAAGTATGCTGTGATTAGAGTCTGATGATTTGGCATTTGATTTATATCTCTTGCAGTCCCAGCTTATTATGCATTGATCTTAAGGTCACTCACAGTACTAGAAGGTCTAGCCCTTTATGCTGATCCTAATTTCAAGGTGCTGGCTGCTTCATACCCGTATTTTGCTAAAAGGCTTCTGACAGATCCAAATCCGTATCTCAGAGATGCTCTGATTGAGTTGCTTTTCCAGGATGGGAAGTTCAGGCATGGACACTGTTTCTCTCTTTCTACTTATATATATATATATATATAAATAAATTGTGGTTGATCTCAATTTGTTTACTGAACTACCTGATAATCTTCTTTATTGAAAATCACTGCAGGTGGAACCGACTAGAAAGCTTGCTCGATCAAGGAAGCAAAGATAGAGATTTCTCTGCAAAAGATGCTTTACAGCCTGTTTTGAAGTTATTATTGGGTCCGGATGGTGAAGAACTTCGGACTTTAGTTGTAAAGGAGGCTGTGCGTGTCACTGAAGCCTTTATTTGGGGCACGGCTATTGACACATACAATGTTATTCCCGATTTTATGAAGGGTTTGATTGTTAATGGCAATGTTACTGGACCTCTCGCAATGAGCGTCGCTGAACAAGAAAGCCTGATAGCACTCCGAGACCAAGTAATCAGGATTTGGGGACTTCTAAGGACCTCTGAAAGCTTTGATCCTGCCATTTTGCAGCCCATTTTACAAGTGAGAACCTTGTTTTCTTTCTGCATCCTTTACTATGTTCATTCTAATTATGGGTAGAAAACATGTGTTTTGTTGTCTTGCTTTAGTAGACTAGAAATTAGTCTTTCGTAATTCAGAAGTGCAAGAACTGAGGACCTATAATTATATCCTCCATTACCTTTTCAAATTTCTTTTTAATTCTGGGAGAAGAAGCTCTCGTGTTTTGAGCCTGCTATTAGCTGAACTTAATTGATTATAATTGCATTAATTATTAAATCATGGACATGTTTCAAACGACTTCAGGTGATATTGTACAATTTGTCTTTCTAGCTTTTCCTTCTGTTGTTACAGCCGTTCAATCATGTTGACATATTTTTATTTTTATGATCTGTCATTGTGAATGGGATGAGAATTCGTTAGTTCCATGTCTTGGTGCTACGTTTGAAGTATCCGAATGTGATAGAAAGAATCCCTTCCCAGATTTTGACTTCCGTTATATCTTTCAAACGAAAACAATTATTGGTGTATATATTTTCTGTAAACCTTTTTAGCAAACATTGTTTAGGTCAGATTATGTGCTTGATAATTGTATATATCCTTCATGGCACTTTGCACACCATGTCATTTATAGTTTTTATTTGGTATCCTTTTGCACTCTTTTTAATCGATTGAACATCAGACTTTGTTGTTGAACTAGCTAGAAGATTTGACTAATTAATTAATTAATTAAAATATCATGTACCACCAGGTCCTTCAACAACCTGAAGCGCGCAGTCTAGGGGGGCAAGTTATTGGTGGGATCACACAGCGACTTGCGGCACGGTTGTTGCAACAAGTTCTTCGAGTTCCAACACCAGCTCCTGCTTCGACTTTGTGACCAGCAGAAGAAAAGGTAAAGCAAATAGTTGTTGTAATGATGCTCTCAAGTTAATGAAAATAGGGAAACAGTATGACAATTAAACCTTTTTACCATTTTTTGTCACCATCACTTGGTTTAAAAGGAATGTACATGTTTATAAGTTTATTTGTGTGTGTCAAAACATGTGGAGAACCGACAGTTTAATCTGTAGGGCCATATAGAAGCTTCTCAAACTAATATTTAAAGTGTATATTACAGGTTGCTTCAAAAGGGTTTAACATGAGTGAGATAACGGCTAGCTATTCATTTATATATTACAAAGCATATGAACAATTTTTGTTTGTTATTTTTTTTTTTTTTATATATATATATATATATATATATATATATGCTACTGTAATAAGATTTTTGGATTTTCATAACCACCAGTTTAGTGTTAGACCGAGAAACAACATCTTTGGTAAGTCTATCATCTGAGGATGAATTGGATGAGGTAGTAGGGGGTGTATGAGTGGTGCATTTTTCGTTTTCTTTCTTCTGTTTGGGAAAACTTAGATAGATTGGCTATGTTCACATGGTTTACCCTTTCTTCACCCCATATATATATATATATATATATATATATACACACACATCATATAAAACTACAACACAAGCTGAATTATTATTGCTAGTATGAAGCAAATTTTGATAGAAGAAGCTACAAGGCAATATAAATAGATGGTGCAGCACTGCAGCCCCGTAGATGTTTTGTTTCCAGTTTACGTAGGACATCTCCAACCATTTGCCTAAATGCTACTCAAATTCAAAGTTTACTAGCGATATACTATCATGAATTCCCTCATCAGAAGGGACGCAGAAATATGGCTCTTCTTAATCTCCTTCAAGTTGTTAAGCATAGAAGTTGCATTGTCGATATCACGACTAGTCAAGTTTAAACACGCACACATATTTACTATATACTAAAACACAACTACACAGACACTATTCATATGATTGAAAATTTCCAGATTTTATCCCTATTTCAGATTTAATTACAATTGTGTCATTATTGGGATTTTTTTTTTTAACCATTAAGCCACCCAACATGGATATGTTTAAAGATTTTTATTGTTGGTGAATTATCCATTGATTCCATTCCATTGCAAGACCCAATCCAACGACCATTCAGATCCAATAATATTATGTCTTTCATTATCCTATTCTTCTCCTACGATTGATCGATATCATTTCTAAAGAAGATAAAATTGCTCGATACAACCAAATCTAAATTCAAATTGGAAGGAACTTGGCTAACCAGCCTTGGTTAGCTAGAGCTAACACAAGCCAATGAAGAGAGGCCACGTGGTGTTTTTGGTAAAATAAAGGACATAGCAGGGGTTGAGTAGGTATTTACAGGAGCTGAATGAGTATTTACATTATTATTTAATTCATTTTAAAGGCCACGTGGCCTCTCTTCATTGGCTTGTGTTAGCTCTAGCTAACCAAGGCTGGTCAGCCAAGTTTTTTCCATTCAAATTTATAGTATATATTTGCGCTGGAAGGTTATATATTTTGTTTTGCTTGTCTTTTAGCTTCTATGTATCACTAAGATGTATTGCGTTTTAATTAATTGTTTTAAAACTTTGTTTTAATTGATTATCGAGATTGATTGAGTTTTGAGTATGGTGAATTTCATTATCTAAAATTAAAATTTAGAAATTAGTTCACTAACAATATTTTGTTGCACACACCGTCGTTTACCAGCAACAACGCTTGGGCACTTGACCTCGTAAGTACTCAAGTTTGAGACACCCTGCAGATATCAAACCAAGGCCTTTAGCCGTTACCTTGGAGTACATTAGTTCAAGGGGCTTCAGATTCGGCATGGATTTCCCAATTGCATCAGCTTCTGAATTTGCTTCTTCCCCATCCAGCAGGGCTAGTCCTTAAATAAGGAACAATCCCAGTTTCTCTATTCGACCCTGTTTCTGCTCAAACCCGTAGGCCTGGCAGAAGCACAATAATAAAGCTGTAAATGACACAGGCAAGTATAGTGGTTCACCATGCCATCGGAGGGCACGGCTACGTCCACTTGGAATATAGTATGATCCATCGGATGGTGGTTACATGCCAAGAATAGCAAGTATCCAAGATCTCTAACTCTAAGGAGGAAGCCTTCTATTTATAGGGAAGGAATGCTCCCTCCTTTACAATGTTTCCAATGTGGGATGCAAACCCACTTTTCCTACTTACGAAGCTACTCCAGGCGCCCAGTGGCACGCCCTCCGGGTGCGGCACCGGTGATGTGGAACAATGGAGATGTAGCCGGGGTGGCGGTCTACCCGCTGGATGCCGGAAGTAGGACCTATGATGCCGGTTGCACGGTCCACGAGGTCGCCGGATGTGCTTGGCGGTGTACTATATTTACTGTCAACAAGTCCCCCAAGTTCCCGAGTAAGAGTGCAATCTTACTTGGGGAGTTAATCATCATGTGCCGCCAAGCGTAGGTGGTGACCGAGTCACCCCTACTACTACCAGTCCCCCAAGTCCCTAAGTGAGATTGGGCTCTTACCGGGCGTTCGAATGCCGAGTCCCACCCCTCCGCTCGAGTGCTACTGATGTGATGGCGATGTATACTGCAATGCTGAAATGATCAACCGATGCATAATGATATGCGCAGCACTGATAAGCGCATAATGATATGCGTGCAACGATGCATACGGATACGCGATGCATTGCAATGCTGAAATGATCGATCGATGCATAATGATATGCGCAGCACTGATAAGCGCATAATGATATGCGTTCAACGATGCATACTGATATGCGATGCATTGCAATGCTGAAATGATCAACCGATGCATAATGATATGCGCAGCACTGATAAGCGCATAATGATATGCGTGTAATGATGCATACTGATATGATCGTGCAATGCTGAAATGATCGACCGATGCATAATGATATGCGCAGCACTGATAAGCGCATAATGATATGCGTGCAACGATGCATACTGATATGATCGTGCAATGCTGAAATGATCGACCGATGCATAATGATATGCGCAGCACTGATAAGCGCATAATGATATGCGTGCAACGATGCATACTGATATGATTGTGCAATGCTGAAAAGATCGACCGATGCATAATGATATGCGCAGCACTGATAAGCGCATAATGATATGCGTGCAACGATGCATACTGATATGATCATGCAATGCTGAAATGATCAACCGATGCATAATGATATGCACAGCACTGATAAGCGCATAATGATATGCGTGCAACGATGCATACTGATATGATCGTGCAATGCTGAAATGATCAACCGATGCATAATGATATGCGCAACACTGATAAGCGCATAATGATATGCGTGCAACGATGCATACTGATATGATCGTGCAATGCTGAAATGATCGACCGATGCATAATGATATGCGCAGCACTGATAAGCGCATAATGATATGCGATGCATCCTGGACCATGCTCGTGCTTTTATCACATGTCTAGTTATCAATACTCCCAAACAAATTATGTACAGGTGAAGCATGCGTTGAGTAACAATAAATGAGTTGGGGTACTTAGCTTTGGAGAAAGCTGCCGGGTGTTGGAATAGCGTGCGGGAATGATTCCCGGGTTGCCCGGTGAATGTCTACGGGTGTAGAGAGCAGCTTAGGTGTCCAAAGAAACCTAGTGGGTGGCCAAAGGAAATTGCCTTCTGCCCAGCTTGCTGTAGCCCAACCCAGGCCCGGCCCAAGATGCCGACCCGCTTGTCCCGTTGACCGGGAAGCTGACTCTCCCCTCCTTTTTTTGAATTCTCTTTCCCGCCAATTCTCTTCTTCTTTCTTTCTTTGCTTTTCCTCTCGTCCGGTTTCTCTGTCTCTGCTCTGCTTTCTCTCTCGGCTCGGTCCATGCCCGGAGACCAACCGGACCGGAGAGGAACCATGGCAGCCGGAGAGCAGCCATCGGCTTTGCAGAGGTGACCCGAACCGGAGGAGAATACCGCCCTGACCGGAGAGGAGGAGTTGGAGGGAGATGACCGCATCGGAGAGGGGTGCACCGTCGACCGGAGGCGGAGACCGAGCCTTGCCCGGAGAGGAAGAGAGTTGCCAGAACCGGAGAGGGCTGTCCAAGAAAAGGGGTGCTAGTTCCGGGCGGTGTCGTTGGTGCCGGGGTCGAGGCTGCGGGTCACCGGAGGCGTCGCAGGTGAGTCGCCGGACTGCCGACTGGGGCCGTCGCAGGCGAGTTGCTGGCCTGCCGATCGGGGCCTGCAGCGGTGCGAGGCAGAGAGGGAGTTGGCGGAACGGATCGCCAATCCGTTGGGTGCCTAGAGAAAATTCGTCTGGGTTGACCCGCTGCTGTAGCCCGACCCGGCCCAGCTCAACCGTTGACCGGGCCTCCTATTTTTGAATCTGTTTTCCCGCTCTTTTTCATGCTTTCGTCCTCTTCCTCCGCTCTGCTCTCTCTCGGCTCGGCCCAGGCCCGGAGACCAACCGGACCGGAGAGGGACCACCGACAGCTGGAGAGCAGCCATCGGCTCTAGAGAGGTAAGCCAGGGCTGACCCGAACCGGAGGAGAATACCGCTCGGACCGGAGAGGAGGCACACCACCGGCCGGGGAGGAGAGGGTGACCGG
This sequence comes from Potentilla sterilis, assembly GCA_963682095.1. Classification (NCBI taxonomy): domain Eukaryota; kingdom Viridiplantae; phylum Streptophyta; class Magnoliopsida; order Rosales; family Rosaceae; genus Potentilla; species Potentilla sterilis. The sequence continues at coordinate 23,626,242 of OY821760.1, forward strand.
CACCGGAGGGCTAGGCTATCGGGGCCCGGGGAAGGAGGTTCACCGGGGAAACCGGAGAGGAGACCCGTCGGCAAATTTGGAGAGCCCACTGGTCGCCGGTGAAAAGCTCTGCGGTTTCCGGAGAGAAGACCCAGCCCGGATAGGTTGGACGACGTGGAGGGCGGAGCGGATCTTGATGCCGGAAGAACTCAGCGTTGGTGCCAGAGCTTGCTTGGGCGAAATGGTGCTGGAGCAGCAGGAGGAGCTCGCTTCGGGGATGGCGCGGACTGACGGACCGAGCCCGGCGCCACCGGTCACGGGTGCCAGAAACGTCGCGCGAGCCGGAGGTGGACAACTCAGACAAAAGTTCCGAACCGGAGAGGAAATCCGGTGGGGGAGGAGTGTGGTTGCACGGGCGCGGATGCGGCTGTGGCTGCGCGGAGACGGTCTTGTTTGACCGGGCCTGCTGGGCCGCTGACCTGGCTGCATGCTGGGCCTGGGGCAACCTGCGGTCCGGGGTGACCGAGTGGTGTGCTTGACTTTGGCATGTATGGGGCTGCCTGCTGGCCAGGCCGAACACAACTGCTGGCCTGCTAGCCATTTGGACTTGCTGTCCGGGCAGCTTGCTGATGGTACAATTAAAAGATAAGTGGACTCGATCGCTTGTTGATGATCGATCTCAACCTACTGGTAGAGCAACACAGCCTTTCAAACTGGTTCCCACAGACGGCGCCAATTATTTCCGCACAAACCCGTAGGCCTGGCAGAAGCACAATAATAAAGCTGTAAATGACACAGGCAAGTATAGTGGTTCACCGTGCCATCGGAGGGCACAGCTACGTCCACTTGGAATATAGTATGATCGGCCGATAAACCATCGGATGGTGGTTACATGCCAAGAATAGCAAGTATCCAAGATCTCTAACTCTAAAGGGGAAGCCTTCTATTTATAGGGAAGGAAGGCTCCCTCCTTTACAATGTTTCCAATGTGGGATGCAAATCCACTTTTCCTACTTACGAAGCTACTTCAGGCGCCCGGTGGCACGCCCTCCGGGTGCAGCACCGGTGATGTGGAACAATGGAGATGTAGCCGGGGTGGCGGTCTACCCGCTGGATGCCGGAAGTAGGACCTATGATGCCGGTTGTACGGTCCACGAGGTCGCCGGATGTGCTTGGCGGTGTACTATATGTACTGTCAACAGACCCCTTCCTTTTAAGAACTGTTAGATTAGGGCAACTCCTACCAACTAACAACAGAGATTGATAAGTTATTTTCCGACTATAGCTGAGGTCAAGTTCCTTGATCATGGACGCGTTAGTCACATTCGGGGAGCTATTGATCGAAAGGACCTCAAGGTTAGGGCACCTTTCAGCGACGAAAGAGAGACGCATTGGAGCAGTTCTGGCCGGGTACGAATCTCCCTAAGCGACCCCTGGCTCCATTCGGCAACCGGTCGGAGTTGACCTTACCCCAAACTCGGGGTTGCACCACTCAATCGTTTCGGTCCATGACTTGGGCTCGATGACGAACAACGACTTGAGATGCAGGTCTTTGCAGGCGAGCAGCCATGGGTTGCAGACAAGCATAGCATGCCATCGGTATTCGAAGGAGAGGCGGAGGATGATGTTGGTGAGGCAGTCGTGGGTCAACTCAGCCCAGCCGAACTCGGACTCCGGCGGTGGCTTGTCGGTCCCTTCTTTATTGGTTTGGTCTGTTAAAAGCAAATGCATAAGCTCCATCACATTATATATAATATAGAACATGTTATTATAACATGAAACACTAAGGTTTTAGAGCAACTTTACCAATGCTAACTATATTTAAGTCATTTTTTAGTTAAATTAGCTAAAAAGTTATTTTTGCTAGCTAGTTTTAAAATACCTCAAAAACCAATGCTCTCTATTATAGCTAACTCTGTATATTTAAATTTGAATTTCAAATTAGAAATTGTATAAACTTGATTTTTCAACAGCCGGAGTCCGAGTTCGGCTGGGCTAAGTTGACCCACGACTGCCTCACCAACATCATCCTCCGCCTCTCCTTCGAATACCGATGGCATGCTATGCTTGTCTGCAACCCATGGCTGCTCGCCTGCAAAGACCTGCATCTCAAGTCGTTGTTCGTCATCGAGCCCAAGTCATGGACCGAAACGATTGAGTGGTGCAACCCCGAGTTTGGGGTAAGGTCAACTCCGACCGGTTGCCGAATGGAGCCAGGGGTCGCTTAGGGAGATTCGTACCCGGCCAGAACTGCTCCAATGCGTCTCTCTTTCGTCGCTGAAAGGTGCCCTAACCTTGAGGTCCTTTCGATCAATAGCTCCCCGAATGTGACTAACGCGTCCATGGCAAACATAGCATTGCGGTGCCCCATGATCAAGGAACTTGACCTCAGCTATAGTCGGAAAATAACTTATCAATCTCTGTTGTTAGTTGGTAGGAGTTGCCCTAATCTAACAGTTCTTAAAAGGAAGGGGTCTGTTGACAGTACATATAGTACACCGCCAAGCACATCCGGCGACCTCGTGGACCGTACAACCGGCATCATAGGTCCTACTTCCGGCATCCAGCGGGTAGACCGCCACCCCGGCTACATCTCCATTGTTCCACATCACCGGTGCTGCACCCAAGCACATCCTGTCGATCTTGTTGACAGGAAGATAGTTTTGTATATTCATATCAGATAAAACCTACTCCAAATTAAATCGAAATCAAATCAATTTTTTTTATACACAACGAAATGATATCAAAGAGATATATGTTAAGAGTAATGTAGATCGATGAAAAAAGATACATATAATGCTATCAGTCGTACAAAAAGCATACACATTCATTTGTGAGATATTACCAGATGATCATATTAAAAAGATGGGTTAATTGACCAAATGGTGTCTGACCTTTTAGCCATTCTAACATTTAGTGTCTCAATTTTGCAAAATATCAAAACAGGGTTTCAAGTTCTTACTTAGATAGAAGATTGATGTCTGGAGAAGTTAATAAAGAATATTCCGTTAAAATATTCTGTTAATACTGTGAAAAATACAAGAATATCCTTATTTTCTGTTTTTCTTAAATTTTCTTTATTTTACATTTTGACGGAGCGTGGTGGACCCATGAATTTATTTATTTAGCATATTACAAATATATAATCTATCCTCTATACTCGAAGGTAAACAGTTAATTTAGTCATTAATTATTTTCTCTCAGAAATTAATTTATTTATTAAATATTAGAGAAACTGAATAAGACTCAAAAGAAAAGCGAGAAAAATTAAGAATATTAAAAATCTTTAGGGAAAAACTTAATAGAAATAGTATAGGTTATTGGAATTTAATTTTTAGATTTACAAAAGGTATCTATATTCTAGAAAAGCAGATTGTAGATCTTAAACAAATACATCTTTGGCAACAAAAATTGGCATGTTGAAGGCTAGATCTTAGAATTGGTAAGTTATTAAATTTTATAAGTAAACAAGTAAGTAAGTAAGTAAAAAAAAAAAATTTAAGAAATATTAAAAAAAAAAATTCAGTATGTTCTAGGAGAAATAGATTGATAATAAACTGTCTCTTTATTGATTGATAAGGATGCCTTTATATAGGCATTACATCAAGTATTCCTGGTAATCAGGGATTCTCTATCTAATAAACACTACAAGAAAAAAGGGCTTTGCCGACGAAAAAAAAAAAAACGGCCGACGAAACACTTTTTTCGTCGGCTATTCCCAAGAATGGCCGACGAAAATTTTTGTCGTCGCAAAAAAAAAAATTTCGTCGGCTATTCCCATAGAATGGCCGAAGATTTTTTATTTCGTCGGTAAAAATTAAAAATCGTCGGCTATTCTACAAGAATGGCCGACGATTTTTTCTTTCGTCGGCTATACCCCTATAATGGCCGACGATTTAAAGTTTTCGTCGACTATACAAATTTAAGAAGAATGGCCGACGAAGTTGACAATTTCGTCGGCTATAAGTCTTTATATTTTCAGATCTGGACAGAAGCTGCTCATTTAAAAAAAAACGGGAGAAAGTGTGAAAAATATGTGGGTATTGTTGAAATCCGTCCTCTCTTACATTGTGGAGCTATATATAGGTACGTATATGTGTATATATGTTGATTTTGAGTTTTAGTTGAGTTGATTTTGAGTTTTAGTTGAGTTGATTTTGAGTTTTAGTGATTTTGATGTAGTAAGTGATTTTTTGTTTTGTTGTTGTTTTAGTGTTAGAATGTATGTATATATGTTGATTTTGAGTTGTAGTTGAGTTGATTTTCAGTTAGAGTATAATTATGTGTTTTAATTTAATAATGTTATTTTAATTAGTGTTAAAAAATATATAAATATGTTAATTAATGATTGTTGATAGTGTAATGAACTTAAATAATGGTTGTTAATTAATGGTATATATATATATGAGTTGATGTTGATAATAATATATATTGTAATATATATATGTGTTAATTAATTTATTATTAATTAAAGTTATACATATATATTATTATCAAGCTATATATAGATCGAGATAAGAGTTGGATTTCGCTTCCAAGGCATGACCGACGATACACTACAGGAGTTGTGGATTTTATGCAGTTCGTCGAGGAAAATGCAAAGGGGAATTACCATTATTGCCCGTGCAAGAAATGTAAGTGTCGCAGTGATATGTGTCGATTTCCGATTAGGACAGTATGGGAGCACCTAAAGAGTAATGGGTTTTGGCCGAAGTACACACGTTGGATATATCACGGTGAGCCATCATTAGATGGATCGCATGATCATGGGCAGTATTTTGAGGCGGGCAGTAGTAGTACATCTAACGATCCAACAATGGCATTCGTCAACGACGTGTTTCCTTTTGAAAGCAGTGTACGTGGGGAACAATATATGCAGGACCCGGTGCAGCCGTTCCCACAAGTTGTCAACACTGCTGCCTTTGACAAGTACAACAAACTGATTGCATTGCAACAGACCCCCTGTGTCTTCAAGTTCTGAGAAGACAGTTCTTCAAAGTGTGATGGAGGTAATGAGGATTAAAGTCGAGACAAAAGGGAGCATCAGGCAAGTGGATGAATATCTACAGTACACTTCTTCGTTGTTGGAGGAGGGTCATCGTAATCCTACCAATCACCGTCAGGTCCGAAGTATCCTCAAAGATCTAGGGCTTTCCTACATTAAGATCCATGCATGCGCATTTGACTGCGTTCTTTTCTGGGGTAAAGATGCAGAAGGGAATGACCTTGCTAGCCTTGACGCATGTCCGATATGTCAGTCTGACCGATATAAGTTGACAGGAGCAGGCAATAGGAAACCTGTGAAAGTGCTTCGGTATTTTCCGTTGAGAGATAGGCTTGAACGGTTGTACATGTCAGAAACCACCGCAAAAGCCATGAGGTGGCATGGTGAGCGGGACGCGGGAGACGCAGATATCATGACACACATCTCTGACGGAGCGGCTTGGAAGCATATAAACAATGAGTTTCCTTATTTTGCGTAAGATGTCGGAAACGTCAGGCTCGGGCTCTCAACCGACGGGTTCAACCCTTTCGGCACCATGAGTCTTTCATACAGTATATGGCCGGTGGTTTTGGTACCTTACAACCTTCCTCCGTGGATGTGCATGAAGAAGGAATATAATATGTTGACGTTGTTGATTCCGGGGCCTGGTTACCCAGGGAAATGTCTCGATGTGTATATGAGACCATTGATTGAAGAACTTAAGGTATTGTGGGACGTTGGTCATCCCACTTTTGACAAGTACAAGCAGGAGACGTTCCAGATGCATGCCATGGTTATTGGTACCATCAGTGATTTTCCTGCTTATGGGATGTTGTCGGGCAGCGTTGTTAGGGGATACAAGGCTTGTCCAGAGTGCCTCAGCGATTATGGGAGCACCCCTCATTGCAACAAGATATGCCGAATGGGTCATCGTGTGTTCCTTCCGGCGGATCACCACTGGCGTTACGAGTCCGCCGCATTTGATGGAACCGAAGAACACGGCCGTGCTCCCAGAAGATGGACATGAAGAGAAATTTTAGCAAGACTTAATGAGTACGATTTTGGGCCCCTCAGCAATCATCCCGATATTGTAGCGGAAATATCTGAAAGGCCTGAGGAGTACAAATTCTGGACACATAGGAGCATATTGTGGGAACTCCCGTACTGGTGTGAGTTGCTGATCCGTCACTTCCTAGACGTTATGCACATAGAAAAAAATGTTTCTGAAAGTGTGGTGGGCACAACGCTGAACTTGGAGGGGAAGACGAAAGATGGTCCTAAGGCTCGCACTGATCTGCAAAACATGAATATCAGAAAACCACTATGGTTGAAACAAGGGAAGAGAAAAATGCCTCAAGCTCCTTACACCGTCAAGCCTGAGCATAAATCAGAAATTTTCCATTGGATAAGTCGGGCCAAGTATCCTTCAGGCTTTGCTGGAAATATAGCCAAGTGTGTCAACAGACAATTCAACAATTTGTACGGGTTGAAAAGTCATGACAATCATATCCTGCTACAACGTCTCTTCCCTGTTTTCATTCGACCGTTCCTTCCCCGTCACGTTGTGGAGTCGTTAGTAGCGTTGGCAAGATTTTTCCAGAAGGTATGCACACGGGAAGTGAGAAAATCTGACCTCCGGGAAATGCAACAAGACATCGTTCATATCATGTGTAAATTTGAGATGATATTTCCTCCAAATTTTTTCGACATCATGCCTCACCTCATGATCCATCTTCCTCGGCAGTTGTTGCTTACCGGTCCTGTGCACTTCACTTGGGTGTATCCGATGGAAAGGTACGTATTTTACACCTTATGTTAATTTCCTCATCAATATATGTGATATAGTGTTAATGTATTATCATAACACTTTAAAAACTTGATTTATAGGCAACTTGGACAATACGGTGGTTTTGTCCAAAACAGATCTGCACCTGAAGGATGTATAGCTGAAGCATATATTGCGCACGAGTGCGTCACCTACATGAAGCTGTATTTCGGAGTGTTACAGGAAAGCATACAGGAAGATGTACCGTCACAGTTCAATCTTTCCATACTCTCCGACGATATTGTACTCGGTGGAAACATGCCACTTTCCTACAAGTTGAAAGATTATGAGGTAGCCATTGCACATTGGTGGGTACTAATCAACTGTCCAGAAGTTCAGTTTTGGAAGGACATACATCTACGCTGTGAAGGAGTAGCAGGTGATCTCGATTACCACAACCAGACATTCGCAGAGTATTTCGGCCGCTGGGTACGTACCTTTAACACTATTCTATACGTGTTCATATATTATTGTGTATATTTATTCATATTTATAGTTGATTCTGATGGTTGCAGATGGACCTTATTGAAAATGATAATCACCCAAATTGGTCGCACGAACTCAGACTTTTAGCGAGGAGGCCGGTCTATTCAAAAGTTTATGCGACGTGCAAGGTGAATGGTGTGTTATTTCGATGTGAAGACAGAGACCTCAGACTGAAAACACAAAATTCAGGGCTTATGGCACATGGTGGGGATGGTGGAGTTGACTATTACGGTGTTCTCCATTCAGTTGTGGAACTGCATTACGGGGAAGGCATGAAAGTGCACCTTTTCAAGTGTAGATGGTTTGACACACGGCCGCAGAGCATGAAAACCGATCAATACGGCATAACTTCTGTGAACACTAGTACATCATGGTATGAGGACGACCCGTTCGTTTTAGCCACATGGGTGAAACAAGTGTTTTATCTTGATGATCTCGCCAAGGGTGACCTGTGGAAAGTAGTCAACACTATCCACCATCGCAACATTTACCGGCCGTCTACACTTGGAGTGGCTGAAGAGAACGAGGAAGGGGGCACCGCGTATCAAGAGCCCAACTCAAACGGTATTCCTGACTCCTCTTTTATTCGCCTAGACACGCCGGTGCGAATTCGACGTGAAGAGCCACTGCTTGTTGATGTTGATCCAAATGAAGAAACTAACGAGGACTCTAGTGGTGAGGAAAGACATAGATTGCCCCTATCGAGCAATTCAGAAACCGAAGAAGATTCATCCGATGATTCCGATTATAATCCGACGGATTAAGTAATTTAAATGATGTAATCCTTTCATTTGTAATCAACTCATTTCTAATGAACGGGCGTGGGGATGAGCCTCCCAGCTAGGCTGGGTTCCAAACCCCTTAAAAAAAAATTTGAAATATGTTGACTGTTGGGTTTCTGGTTTTTTATGTTCAATTTTGGTTCTATGTGAACAGGACATCGGAATAGGAGAGGTGTAAAACCACTGATTTTTTTGGTTTTTTTTTTTCAGAGAATAGCCGACGAAAAATGCATTAGTTCGTCGGCCATTACAATAATGGCCGACGAAAAATTAAATTTTTCGTCGGCTATTCTCACAATGGCCGACGAAAAATTTCGTCGGCCATAATTTTTTTGAAAAATAAATATTTATTTTTGACCGAAAACGACAAAAGAATAGCCGACGAGTACTAGGTTTTATTTCGTCGGCTATGATTAAAAAAAAAATAAAAAAAGAGCAGCTTCCATTTTCTATCACTGTCGACAAACCATTGCTTCATCCTTCAAATGCAAATGTGTCGTGAAATAAGATATGACCGAAATATTGAAAAACGTCTACGGTTGAAAAATGAGAAGATTCCGACAAAATCTGTGTGCCGAATATTGCGGTTAACTGTTTTTTACTGCCGTTTTCCTATGGGTAGCCTGACGGTCGGTAAATATTTTGAGAAAAATTTTTATACGATTAGTTGCGTCTCATTGATCTGAAACTATTCTCTGTTGAAGATCAGGCCAAAAAACGTCATTTAGACGGGCCAATTTCCGTTTTAAAGCGTTTAGAGGTTTGACTTTGCAGTTTGACCGTCCCGATCGAGCCTTTAAAGTTGTCAGCTGTAGTTGGATTTTTTTTCATACATGTATTTAATCTTAACGGTGATATCTGACGGTTGGAATAGATTTTCCCAACTTTTAGATTCAAAATCAAAACATATGCACTAATGTTCCTTAACTTGTTTACTAAGTGTTTAAGTGAATGTATAGTTTCAAATAGTTACTATACGTAGACTCTTCAAATGCAAATGTGTCGTGAAATAAGATATGACCGAAATATTGAAATACGTCTACGGTTGAAAAATGAGCAGATTCCGACAAAATCTGTGTGCCGAATGTTGCGGTTAGCTGTTTTTTACTTCCGTTTTCCTATGGGTAGCCTGACGTTCGGTAAATATTTTGAGGAAAATTTTTAAACGATTAGTTGCGTCTCATCCATTTGAAACTGTTATCTGTTGAAGGTCAGGCCAAAAAACGTTATTTACACCGGCCAATTTCCGTTTTAATTTATAGGGTTTAGAGGTTTGACTTCGTAGTTTGACCAAACGTTTAGCCGACGAAATATTTGATTTCGTCGGCTAAACTCTAGTGATCCGCGCCTTTTCATTGTCCGCCGTTAGATGGGGGAGATCGGACGGCTGCTGAGCGCCTAAACTATAGCCGACGATATTCAAAGAATAGCCGACGAGTTCATATATTTCGTCGGCTATTCTTAAGTATAGCCGACGACTTAAAGCATTTCGTCGGCTATTCTTAAGTATAGCCGACGAAATCTTTTTAATTCGTCGGCTATACTATCGGGTATAAGTTTGTTGCAGCCGAACCCTAGCCTCCATTTGCTGCATATTTCCAAATCCTCCGCCGCTCGCCTCCAACCGATCCTCCACCGCTCGCGTCGTCGTCCTCCTCCAATCCGGCAACCCCCTCCTCCCTCTTCCTCCTCCAATCCGGCAGCCCCCTCCGGCCTCCCTCTTCCTCCTCCAATCCGGCCCTCCCGCAGCCTCCTCAAATCCGGCCGGCCTCCTCCTCCCTTCCATTTTCGGCAGTAGGTGGTTTTTTTTTTTTTTTTTTTTCATTTATGTTAATTAATGTTAATTTAGATATAATTTACGTATTTAGATTAATTTAGGTATAATTTAGGTATTTATGTTAATTTAGGTATAATTTAGGTATTTATGTTAATTTAGGTATAATTTAGGTATTTATGTTAATTTATGTATAATTTAGGTATTTATGTTAATTTAGATAAATTTTACGTATTTATGTTAATTTAGGTAAATTTTAGGTATTTATGTTAATTTAGATAAATTTTAGGTATTTATGTTAATTTAGGTAATTGTTTTCAAATTTATTTTAATTGTATAATTTAGGTGTAATTGTATAATTTATACGTATAAATTGGTTTTTTAATTATATAAATTGATAACTTAATTGTATAATTTAGCTTAATTATATATATAGCTTAATTATATTTAATTAGAATTTATTATTTAATATAATATAATTTAATATGTTAGTATATAAATTGTTATATTAAAATATGTTAGTATTATTGGTTATTATATTAATTAGAATTTGTTATTTAATATAATATAATTTAATATCAATTAATGTATTAATGCCTCGGGCTTTAGATGACCGATGCATTAAGAAACCTATTCGGAGGCCGCCGTGGCAGCAGATCTAGAGGTTCTAGAAATTCCGCTGGTTCCGCAGACTCTGAGAGGACCGCTAGCCAGCCTGAAGGACCACCAGCCACCCGCGGAGGAGTGTAGATTCATCCCAGCCGCAGAGGACTGTGGATGCAGACCAGCCGCGACGAAGTGTGAGTTCTCGGCACCAGACCCTTCTCCAGGCGGGGCGGCCGTCGAGCACTTCACTTCCGCATGTCGGTCCCTCCGTGGCTCCGAGGTTTAGTCGGCAGCTATTTCACGAGGAGATAGCTGCCGACGTTCCTCAGGTTCGTATGCCTGAGGTTCATCGGGAGCCGATGCCGAGTCCGACTCAGTCTGCTGCTGACTCGACTGAGGCTCCTACTCTCCCAAACCAGCTCTTCCTCCCGTACAACATTCCGGCGATACCGGAGGTCGACTATCAGGGTGTGTCCATATGGCCTGATATGCCTCAGTACGTGAGTGCTGCGGAGGCATACCAGCAGCAGCCATTTGAGAACCCTGACCACCTTATTTCGGCGAGGAGAAAAGGAAAGTCGACAGACGAGTCATCCACTTCAGGTAACATTTGATTTTATTAATTAAATGTTTTATTAAAATTAACGCACTAATATTTAATTTTATTAACCAATCGTCGTTTTTGTGATAGGGACAGCCGCTAGCAGTTCACGGAGGAATACGAGAGGTGTCATCTGTTTTGACACGCTCAGGAGAACTGTTGAGCGCAGCGGCAGGATTCAGATCAACGAACCTCCTAATCAGGAGGTTCCGGGGAAGAAAAAACGCGACTACTCGGGTTGCGTGGGGTCACTGATTAGGGACAGAGTCCCTATGTTGTGGACCCGGTGGGCTGATGTGCCCCAAGAGATCAAGAGGGAGGTGAACAACGCCGCGTCGGTGAGTAATTTAAAAAATTTAATTTATTTATCGTCATATTTAATAATTTTCGGTATTATTACAATTGTAAAACTAATAAAATATTATTTTTCAGACATTCTTCGAGATTGCCGAACACAGGCGGGATTGGGCAGACACCCAGCAGAACTCGAGGTACGTTTGTTTTTATGATATTATAATTATCTTATAATTATTAATATTTTATGATATTAATAATATTTCTAATGCACTTTTGTTTTTTTCGTAGGTTCAAAGAGTGGAAGAGCGAGCTGCGTTCCCACTATAACGAATACGACTACCTTGGTCGTATGGGTACTCCCAAGGAGTTCATGTTCCGGGAGTACGAGTGGCGTTGGTTGAAGACAGTAGACTTCCACAACCCAGTTATGCAGGTAAATACTAAACTTCAGTAAAAATGTTTATTTTGTAAAAATTTTAATTATTAGTTTAATTATTTTATAATTATTACACTAATATTTTTTGATGCATTTTTCTAACATTTTATTATTTGTTTGAAGCAACGTTCTCGGATAAACTCTGAGAACCGCCGCCGGAACACAACCCCCCATCATGCTGGTTCACGGCCGTTTGCACAATATCAGGAGGAGGCGCTCAGAGATCATCCTGATAGCAACCCGTACGTGGAGACGTTCAAGATCGCTTATCCACAAGCGACAGAACAGCTCGTAAGTCGTTCATTACAATTTTAAAATTTTAATTATTAATTTTACTTAATTATATATTTGTTATAATATTAATTTTTTTTTCCCGTCCACTTAGGAGAGGGTCAACCGGGCCGAAGAAGAGGTGTTCTAACAAGTAGTTCGGGAGACACAACCGAACATTTCAGAGGCAGATCTGGAAGAAGCCATGCGCCATGTCGACCGGTCCAGTGTCCAAACGGCAGTGAGGATGTTCGACGCAGCCTTCCCAAACCGGACAAACAACTTCTACTGCCGGGGTTTGGGAAGTTCTGGACTAGGGCTTCTGAAGACCACTAAGGGAGGTCAAAAGAAGGGAGGCGGGGAGAGCCAGCATATGAGGGGGGAAGTGCAGCGATTGGCCGCAGAATTGGCGACTTCGTCCCAGACAGTACAGGAGCTGCGCCGCAGCACACAGCAGTATCAGGAGGAGATGCGCCGCAGAACACAGCACTATTAGGACGAGATGCGCCGCAGAACACAGCAGTATCATTTGGATATGGCCGGTTGGCATGCCAAATGCGAAAGAATTCGGCAACAAAACTACGACAGCCAACAAGCCTGGTGGTATGAGATGTTCGCGGCACAAAACCAAGGCCTTCCACCCCCGGCCCCGTTTCAGCGGTTAGCGGAACCTCCAATGCCTCAACCTCCCGAGTTCGGTCAGCAGGATGACGAGCCTGATGGAGAGCAGGATGCTGGGGATGACCTGCTGGACTTCAGTAGTTTAGGTGATGATTAGGGTTTAGGGTTTATGTATATTAGAACGAATTTAATAAAAAGGGTATTTAGACGTGTTTCTTGTTGGTGCAAATGCATGGACTGTTTTTGTGATTTGCAGGTTGCTTGGAATGGTAATTTAGAAAATAATTTAATTTTTTTTTCCCAAATGTAAGAAAAGCCGACGATTTTGGCATTATTTCGTCGGCTATAATAACTATAGCCGACGAATTTTACCAATTTTCGTCGGCTATAAGTTGTATAGCCGACGAAAATTACATTATTTCGTCGGCTATAACTAATTAATGCCTATTAAATATTAAAATATTTCGAGGAAATAGCCGACGAAAATTTATAAAATCGTCGGCTATTGTTAACAACCAATAGCCGATGAAAATTTATTAATTCGTCGGCTATACTTAATGAATTTCGTCGGCCATACTCGAAAATACCCGACGAAATTCGTCGGCAATTTCTCCCAGCTTTGGCCGACGAAAAATATTTTCGTCGGTACTGTCGTCGGCCATACTCTACTATAGCCGACGAATTCGTTTTTTTCGTCGGCCATTAGTATAGCCGACAGGGTTGTTCCGACGACGTATAGCCGACGAAAATTTCGTCGGCAGATGGTATAGCCGACGAAATTTTTTTCGTCGGCCATACTTTCGGATCTGGTAGTTAAAGTATCTAGACTACTAGCCTTATTAGGACAAGACACACCACAGAAGTTACGGAATTAACCTTCCTTGAACACTCCCCCTTGTGTCGCGTCCTCAATGGTGCATGAACTGTTGCCTCGTTAAAACCTTTGCCAGCACACAAAAACCTCTTGGGCAAAAAATAAAAGCATGGTCTAAGGGAAAAGAGTACAACGCACCAACTACAAGTATGTGAGACATGTATAACTAGACTCCCCCTGAAGTCTAGACGAGAACTCCCCCTGATAGTCAATCAGTCTTTGAGTTCGGATAAGCGACACATACCAATGCGCTTTACATGCTTCACAAATGTAGATTTGGGTAGAGACTTGGTGAACAGATCAGCTGCATTATCTTCTGAGCTGACTTGCTTCACTTGGATATTCAAAGTCTCTAGCTGCTGCTGATTGTAGAAGAACTTGGGCGAAATGTGTTTAGTATTGTCACCCTTGATGTATCCCAACTTCATCTGCTCAATGCATGCTGCATTATCTTCAAATATGAAAGTTGGTCCCATCGTAATAGACACAAGTCCACTGGACTCTCGAATGTGAGATATAACTGAGCAAACCCAAACACATTCTTTGACTGCTTCATGTAGTGCAATAATCTCAGCATGGTTCGAGGAGGTAGCAACAAGGGTTTATTTGGTTGATCTCCAAGATATCGCCGTATTCCCAATGGTAAAAACATAACCGGTTTGGGAACGTCCTTTGTGTGGATCTGACAAATATCCAGCATCAGCAAATCCTACCATCACATCATTTGGTGTATCTGAGTAGGAGGGGGTATCGCCAAAACCGTATCGGGACCACGACTTAGCATCCTCGGGTCCGGATATGTTGGCGGATATGGCTGCAGGATGGCGGATGGCTGAGCCGCAGCTTGTTGTGGCGAGGCAGGGTGCTGCTGAGCTAAAGCCAGTCTTGGCGGCTGACCGGTGGCGATCCGAGCCACGGTTTGTGCTGTTGGATGCAAGAGATCGACTAGGTGTCGAATCCTGATGAGTGTATTGATAGTACAAGCCCATGTCAAGGGTTCCTTTAAGGTATCGAAAGATGTTCTTGATTCCAACCCAATGACGTTGTGTTGGCGCAGAGCTAAATCTATCTAACAAGTTCACTGAGAAAGCAATGTCTGGTCTAGTACACTGAGCTAGGTATAACAAAGCTCAAATTGCACTAAGATATGGATATTCAGCTCCCAAGACCTCTTCGTCATCTTCTTTCGGACGAAAGGGATCTTTGTTGATATCCAGACTTCTAACGACCATGGGAGTGCCTGTAGGATGTATAACTTTGTCCATGTTAAATCGCATGAGCATCTTTCGGACATATGCAGATTGGTGTATAAAGATTCCACCACTTCGGTGCTCTAGTTCTAAGCCTAGGCAAAACCGAGTCTTTCCCAGATCTTTCATCTCGTATTCGGATTTCAAGTAGCTTGCGGTCTCATTGATCTCATGTAGAGTTCCAATGATGTTCATATCATCAACATAGACGGCTATAATGGCAAATCCTGAACTTGTTCTCTTTATGAACACACAAGGGCACAACTCATCATTCTTGTATCCTTTCCCAATCAAGTAATCACTTAACCGTGTGTACCACATCCTACCAGATTGTCGGAGTCCATATAGAGATCGTCTCAACCTGATAGCAAATGAACTTCGTGGTTTGTGTTCACTTGACTTGGGTAACGAAAGTCCTTCTGGCACTTTCATGTACATCTCCGTATCTAGATCCCCATAAAGATACGCTGTTACAACATCCATAAGCTGCATATTGAGTCTCTCTGAGACTACCAAACTGATTAAGTATCGGAAGGTAATAGTATCCATGACAGGAGAATACGTCTCTTCATAATCAATTCCAGGGCGTTGAGAAAAACCTTGCGCCACGAGTCGAGCTTTATATCGCTGGACTTCACCATTCTCATTTCGCTTTCTGACAAAGACCCATTTATGTCCAACAAGCTTTACGTTCGGCGGTGTAGGCACAACCGGTCCGAATACTTGCCTTTTCTTTAGAGAGTCTAGTTCAGCCTGGATTGCTTCTTCCCACTTCGGCCAATTCGCCCTACGTTGACACTCATCAACAGTGCGGGGTTCCATATCGTCGTCGTCAATGACTTCTTGAGCAACGGCGTAGGCGAATGCATCATCGATATACATGGAATTCCTTTCCATAAGATTGTGCATGCATAAGTAGTTTAGTGAGATTTCCTTGTTCTCCAACATCAACGGTGAGTCTGAGGCGTCCCCCAGATGATTCAGAGTTGATTCTTGGACATAGGTATAGTCGGAGACAATCTCGTGTGACGGCGTCACAGTATCGATGATGAACGGATCGCTTTGTGCCTGGACACATGCCTTCTTTCTAGGTACATTGTCCTTGGAACCGATTGGTCTCCCCCTCTTTCTAGGAGGATCCGAAGTTGACGCCGGCCCTCCACTTGGAGGTGCCGAGCCTAGGCTGTCGATGGCACCTAGGGCTGCGGGTCCGAGACCGGCGGCGCGTGCTCGCGCGTGGCGAGGAATGTTGAGCCTTGCAGGTACATTCGCAGCAAGTATGGTTGATCTTGTCACTTTCGCAATATCAGTAAAGGAGTCGGGCATCGAATCCGCCACCTTTTGTAGTTCCAATATGCGTTGTATTTCGGTCTCACACTGAGACGTACAGGGATCATAATGAGACATAGTGGGAGAGAACCACGTCAATTCCTGACGTTCACTAGGGACGGATGCGGCCCCATCTCCCCCTAACAGCGGGAAGGATGTCTCATTAAAGTGACAATCTGCAAATCTTGCAGTAAACAGATCACCTGTCATAGGCTCTATGTAGCGGACACTTGTTGGTGCTTCATATCTAACATAAATAGCTAATCGTCGATGTAGACCCATCTTGGTACGCAGTGGAGGCGTGATAGGCACATATACGGCACAACCAAAAGTACGCAGTTGTGAAATATCAGGCTCGTAACCAGTTACCAACTGGTACGCACTAAATGGTTGGCTATCTGTGGGTCGTAGACGAATAAGCATAGCTGCATGTAATATTGCATATCCCCATGTCGAAACCGGCAAGTTAGTGGCCATGAGAAGAGACCTAGCTACAAGCTGTAGTCTCTTGATAGCGGCTTCTGCAAGACCGTTCTGAGAATGAACGTGGGGCACGGGATGTTCAACTTCAATCCCAACTGACATGCAATTGTCATCAAAACACTTTGACGTAAACTCTCCAGCATTATCCAGTCTGATTGACTTAATCGGATTGTCCGGGTGGTGAGCCCGAAGCTTAATGATCTGAGCTAGGAGTTTAGCAAATGCAGCATTCCTCGTGGACAACAACGCTACGTGTGACCAACGCGTTGACGCATCAACCAGAACCATGAAATATCTAAATGGTCCGCATTCTGGTGTTATAGGTCCACAAATATCACCTTGTATTCGTTGTAGGAACGGAATATTCTGTTTATTATCAATTGCAAAAGATGGTCTTGCTTGAAATTTTTGCTAGTGAACAAGCTTTGTAAAACGAACGATGAGCATTAGACATCGCTACAGAAGCATGAGAAGCATGAGGAGGCCGAACCTCTCCTTTGAGCCGAGAGGCGGCTATCGAAGGCATGGCGGCCGAACCGAGGCCGAGGCGCCCTCTGTGCTTTTGTGATCTGAAAAACGGATGACCGTGGTTGTAAGCATCTGAATCGCATAAGACAACAATATGAGATTCATTGGCTCTAATGGTTGTGAAATACATGCCATTTCGAACACGCTTACACTTCTCCACAATGCGAGTACGCAAATTCTCAGTGGAGGTGATCAACAGATATTCAGTTCCATTTTCAACATAAGTGCTGAGGTGATAGTCGTTGTCACGCACATCCTTGAAAGCTAGCAAGGTTCTTGGCGCCTTAGGCGCATATAGGGCGTCCTCTACCCGAATTTCAATGTCATTTGGCAATAAGAATTGAGCAGTGCCACGACCCTTAATGACTGGTCTGGTTCCTGTCATCGTAGATAACGACGATTCTCTTGGCGAAAAATCCGAAAACAATTGCCGATTCCTCAGAATCGTGTGAGTTGTTGCACAGTCCAACAAACACTCAATCTCGCCTTGATACATCTACAAAAACAATGTAAATTGAATCAATAGTCTACTTTAGACTTTGGCGAACACTTGAAAGTAAGTGTACTGAAGCAATATATCATCACAAAATGAAGTGCATTAAGGCCAATAACATAGCCATGGCATCGACATAACTTGAGAGAAAGAGATAAGCCTTATTTTAATCACCGAATACCAACATTGAGAGATATCATAGCCTAGGTCAGAGATTGAGACCGGACACCGTCGTAGGTGGCGTGGCCGAGCCAAGGCCGAGGCCAAGGCAAAGGCTGGGGCCAAGCCAAAGCTGAAGCTGTGGTAAGGCCGAAGCTACCCTGAGGCCGAGCCGAAGTAAGGCGAGTGGTGAGGGTCGGTCAGGCATTGAGGCAATACGATGCGACGGTTGAGCTAAATCTGAAGCATGGCGAGTCCGAAGACACGTCGTTGCCGAGCCATTGATGCAAAAGTTGCATTTGTTCGATAGGCTATCGATGTTGGTTTCAAAAACCGGATTCGGTGTTGAGCCAAGATGGCGAGTGGCCATAATGAGCGAGGCCTGGCGGGTCGCGGCCAAGTTGGCGAGTAGCCATGGCGAGCGAGGCCTGGCGGATCGCAGCCAAGTTGGCGAGTAGCCATGGCGAGCGAGGCCTGGCGGATCGCAGCCAAGTTGGCCAGTAGCCATGGTGAGCGAGGCTTGGCGAATCGCAGCCTTGGCTGCCGATAGGCTGGCCTAATGTGCAACGCGATTTCTCCCGAGTCTCTCATTTGTCTTTGTGATTTTATTTCGGATATGAGTTAACATCACCAGAATTGTGGTGAACTCAAAATAATTATGCCATTGTAATTTGGACGCATTGAACCATTTATGCTTTCATAGGGATGTAAAAATCTCAAATCATTCTTAGAATAAGAGAAATATTATTGATGACAACTCAAAAGTACATCAAGGTTGTTCTAAACAGGACGACTTATCGAACAAAGTCATGATTTATTGACTATATTATGTCAAAATAACAATCAAAATCAAACTTGAACATGTATCTCATGACCTAAGTCAAATACTTATTCATAATCCGGAGTATCATACTCCTGAGTCCTACGTTTCTTGGTAGGTTGGAAGTCATCGATGGTGAAGTTGGTATCTTCCTCATCGTATTCTTCTTCCTCAAAATCTTCTACATAGTTCGTTTCTTGTTCTATGTATTGTTTGTGTTTCTTGTAAGCGGCTTGAATCTCTCTACTTGCTGTGCAATCGCGTTGAAAATGATTCTTAGAGCCACATTTGAAGCAAGGAGCCGAAGCTTTGTTTGAGGCGTAGCCACCACGCTTGGGGCCGGAACTGAATCGGTTCCCCCCTCTAGGAGCGGCGGCACCGCCGCCGTCCCGTTTCCATGTGAGGTTCCGGCTAGGGCCGACACCTCCTCTTCCTCCTCTTCCCCCACGTGTTGCTCTTGGCGCACGTGGTGGTGGTGGTGCTTGACGTTCGCGAAGATGACTCCTTGGCTTAGGAGCCCTACCATGGGCGTGGTGAGATTCGGCTAAGAATTTCGGACCTCGAGGCCTCTTATTGGTGGTAAGAATCAACTCATAGTACCTATCATTTCTTTGAAGCACATTCATCAAATCACTGAAGGTTTTGATAGTGCCTTTCTCACGGAGATCGCGGTACTGATGCGACAACATGGACGCAGATTCTGGGAACGTCGTGAAAGTCTTCTCCATCATATCGTCATCGGTCTTTTCGACCCCACAAAAGCTCAAATCAGACTGTAAATTAAGCATTGTCTGATGGTATTCCTGGACGGAATCAAAATCCAGTAAGCGGATTTGCTCCCAATCGGACATGAGGTTTGGGAGTTGTGCGTCATGCACATTGTCGAAGCGGTCCTTGAGGATATCCCATAGCTCTTTGGGATCGGTTTTCCTCAGGTATTGCCTCTTGAGCGTTGGATGGATATGGCGCCTGAGAAACATCAGGGCTTGTGCTTTCTGTTCAGGAGAAGCTTGTAAGCTTGCATCCTCAGGAGGGTTGATAGTGGCGGTAAATCTTTTACCAATGAAGGTGTTCTCTACATCTGAGATCCACCTCTTGTATTCCTTGCCTTGGACATCCAAGATGTCAAATTCTGGACGCTGAGTGTCAGCCATCTATAGAACACAAACAGGGAGACGTTAGTATATTTGAATACTAATCAAGTTTGATTGTTCTTTTAGAACAGTGCCAAGATATATCATGGTCGCGTAAATCGATGCTTAACTTGACTTCAAGTCACAATCGATATCTTCCCTTTGTTTTCTTTTGAAAAGAATACATTATGGTTCACAGTGACATCACAGTCACAAGTATAACGGTGGCCGGTAACATCGCAGTTACCCCAATATACGTTGGTACCGGGGTGATTAAATCCCCGTATACCGTCCCGAGAAGAGATAGAATCGGGATGAAGAAGCAGGGACACGGAAAGATCCCGGAAGAAAAACAAAACCCAACTATTGAAAATTCAGAAGCGGGAATGTTTATAAAATATTTACCTCTTCAATTGAAGCTTGATCGAAAGAAACTTGACTTTTGGGGAACCTTGTTTTCTTCGATTCTTCTTGATTTCTTCTCAGCAACGAACTAGGCTTCAAAAAACCGCTTGCTTGGCTTGCGAGCAATCTTGAATCTTCGGGTATGCGTGCAAGTTATGGCACGCAAGGGAGGGGGGGGGGGGCAGGCGGGCAGCGCAGGTGCTGCTGAGAAGAGGCCGACGGTGCCGAAGGGAAGAATCGTCGGCCGACGGTAAGTTAGGGTTTCGAAAAAAAATTTCAGAATCAGGGTTTTAGGGTTATAGGGCTATTAGACGGGAGGCTAGAGCAATGTGCTGATAACGTGTTCTAGGAGAAATAGATTGATAATAAACTGTCTCTTTATTGATTGATAAGGATGCCTTTATATAGGCATTACATTAAGTATTCCTGGTAATCAGGGATTCCCTATCTAATAAACTATCTAGACTACTAGCCTTTTTAGGACAAGACACACCACGGAAGTTACAGAATTAACCTTCCTTGAACACAGTATTATTTAGGAAAAAGAGTATATTGGTCAGAAATGAAAACATAACAAACTCAGTTAGAGATTTAACGGCTTTAGGTACTAAGGTTAAGTCAAGGTTAAAAGGTGAGATCTCATTTTGAAATTTTGGAAACGTGAGATACCGAAAGTTAGAAAATAAAAAAGGTGAGACACTGTTTAGTCTATTTTTTCCTAAAAAGATACACATTCATCAATTCAAAAAAAAAAAAAGATACACATAAATTTGTGAATTATTTACTTCTGTTTCAATTACAAAATTGAATAAAATATAAAAAGGATGAACTTGTTCAACAGTAAACATTTAAATTCAATACAAGCTATAGAGTTACAGAAAAAAAAAAAAAAGAAAAAAAAAAAGAGAGCTCCAATAGAAAACGAACAAAAAACAAATCATATATGGTAAAACAAAAAGAAATCACCATTATGATTTGTTTTATTTTGTTCAACTTGATTATATAATTTGTTTAGCCTTGTTTATAATCGTAATATGGTAACAGTGCATTAATGTAGGGAAATGGTACAAAAAATCCGTTGGTATTGATAGATTGTTTGGACGAAATTACAAAATTGGTATCAGTTGATTAATTTAGGAAAGTACAGGGGTGTAGCTGATGAAATCAAAAGTATAGGGACTGAAGTGATGATTGAGCCAAAGTTCAAATAGGTAAATTGAAATTAATTCAAAAATTAATCACTAAAAATAAAATTCCTCACCCAAAACAAATGGGCTTGGAGGAATAAACTAAAAAAAATACAAAAAGGTAAAGATAGGAGGATGAAAACCCAACATTAGTCAAGACAAGCCTGACTGAATGCTCCAAGGGATTCCAAAGATCCAGCAAGTCTGCGTATGACGTGACCCAGCAACTCTGCGTATGACCTAATTAGCACAACGCATGATCATCTAATAGCGAGTATAAAATCAAACACAATGATAATTTTCAAGCATATATAAATACAACACAAGGCAAATTTTGATATAAGAAGCCACAAGGCAAATTTTGATATAAGAAGCTACAAGGCAATACCGGCAGTACAGATAGATGGTGCAGCCCTGTAGATGTTTTATTTCCAAGCTTAGGTAGCAAATTAGATCATAGTATAAGCTAGTCGATATCCATCAGCAGGGACATAAATTTCATTATCCGGCCGCCGATAAGGGACATAGAAATATGACCTCTTAATCTCCTTCAAGTTCTTCAGCTCAGATATTGCATTGTCGATATCACAACTAGTCAAGTACCAAGACCCATACACATCCAAGTACTCAAGTTTCAGACACCCTGCACATATCAAACCAAAGCCTTTAGCTGTTATATGGGAGAACCTTAGTTCCAGGTGCTTCAGATTCGGCATGGATTATCCAATTGCATCAGCTTCTTGAGCGCATGTTTGTAGATACTCAAAAGGAATTCCAGTTATCTCACCTTCTCTAGAATTAGAAGCAGGATATCGAAGATCCGACGTGTTCCGTTTAAGAATTGTTAGATAATTAGGGCAACTCCTCCCAACCAACAACAGAGATTGATGAGATATTTCATAGCAATAACTAATGTCAAGTTCCTTGATCATGGGCACCGGAATGCTATGTCAGCCATGGTTGCGTCGGTCACGTTCGGGGAGCTATCGATCGAAAGGACCTCAAGGTTAGGGCACCTTTCAGCGACGAAAGAGAGAGACGCATTAGAGCCGTTACGAGTGTGAATCTCCCTAAGCAACCCCTGCCTCCATTCGGCAACCGATTGGAGTATGGAGTCGACCTTACTCCTGAACTCGGCGGTGCACCATCGAGTCGACTCGGGATCGGACGTCGGCTCCAGGACGAAGGACGTGTTGAGATGCGGGTCCTTGCAGGCGAGCAGCCATGGTTTGCAGACGAGCATGGCACGCCATCGATATTCAAAGGAGAGGCGGAGGATGATGTTGGTGAGGCAGTCGTGCTTCAACTCAGCCCAGCCGGGCTCGGACTCGGGCGGTAGCTCGTCAGTCTCTTCGTTATTGGTTTGGTCCATTGTTGGCTGTTAGAATTCTATTTCCTTTGTGCATTGTAACGCGCCTATATATATTGGAGAGATTGGTAGTCATAACGAGAAAATAGAATTAGGTTAGATCAATTACATTAGATAAAAATAAAATTACATCAATCGAAAAATATGCATTCAATCTGGGAAGATTATGACGTCATTTACATCGTATGAAGATTCTCGCTAGCTTACTCTAAGGGTGGATTTTTTGGTACTGAAAAATCAAAAATCGATCAAAACCGTACCGAACCGACATCGGAAAAAGACCTCCGCACCGAATAGAGAGTACATATATACAAGCCGGCCTTCTTGGTTAAAGACCTCCACACCAATTCTTACGGTGCGAATTTGTTATTTTGACTAATTTTTCGATTGAATATTTACATCTTCACCGTCTAGTCTTTAGGTACTCATGTATATAGATAATCTCTGCAAATTTTTAGCCAATTTGATAACCATTAGTATATCAAACTAGATTAAAACAAATGGACAGACTGTATTTTGTCAAAACTGAATCGTTCATGTTTATGATAGGAAATCGCACTTTTGAATGTCTTAACGATTATCAAATTGGCTGAAATTTTACAGACATGATCTATACATGAATACCTAAAGACAGGACGGTGGAGATGGAAAACTTCAATCGAAAAGTTAGGGGGGTGTATTGTATTTGGAATTAGTGGAAGTTTTAAGCAAATCCATTGAATTTAAAAGCCCGGGTGTATTCAATTCAGACTTTTAATAATCCACAAGAATCTGGGTGTATTCAATTAGGATTTAGGATTTTATGAAATCCATAAAGTCTAGGGTATTCGTTTAGGAACAATGTCAATTTAGTACAATTTTGGCCCCCTTACTACCTATTCTAATGAACACCCTGATTTCTTGCCCTATTAAACATAAGGTAACAACTCCTATTGCCCATTTCAACAAATCTTTTCAACCCTAGTACAATATTAATATTTTTTCTTCCTTTTTGCCCTCACTCCTTATACACTCATATGAAGAGAAAGTGGAATATAGAAAAGATTTTGCCGGAAAGTCACCAAACTCCGCCGGTGTCCCCGGACTCCGGTCGCCGGATTCTAGTCACCGGACTCCGGTCACCGGATTCTAGTCACCGGACTCCGGTCGTCGGATTCCAGTTACCGGAATCCGACGACACCCAATTTTTTCGCTGGAATATTTATTTAATATTTTTCGGTCGCCGGATTCCAGTCACCGGACTCAGGTTACTGACCCCAATTAAGCAACTTGCAGATTCTAGATTTCTAGTAATCAAGAAACTGATCCCCAGTAATCAGGTCACTGAACCCCAGTTTGCAACTTATAGATTCCAGATTTATAGTTATCAAGTTACTAACCCTTAGTAATCAGGTTACTGACCCTCAGTAAGCAACTTACAGATTCCAGATTTTCATTAATCAAGTTACTGACTCTCAGTAATCAGGTTAATGACAACCAATAACCACTACTAATAAATTACTGATCATCGGTAACTCCAGTTTTTATACCCCAATTCAATTAAGCCCACAACCCAAACAAAAAAAAAATTCTCAATTTCCCAATTCAATCAAAACCCTAAATTTCATTCAGACTTTCTTCGTTTTCTTCTTCTTCTTCTTCTTCTTCTTCCTCCTCCTCCTTCACCGACTCCTTCTTCTCTCCTTCTCCGGCCCTGGCTCCGGCAGCTCCTCCTCCAACTTTTTCACGGCCGACTTCGTCCTCAGCCTCATCGCAGCCCCAGCTGCCTCCCTTGCAATCGCAGCAGGAGTCCTCCTCGCCGGTGGCAGTGGCAAAGGGTCGGACAGCTTGTGAACTACCCTAACGCGACCGTGGCAGATACCTCGACAATGAAGAAGCTTCGAGAGTCATGGACTTGGCCGGAATCGGACGAATCAAAGATCAATTGAGCCAGGTTGGATCTGATTGGAGAAGAAATTAGGGTTTGTTTAGGAGATTGGAAATTTTGGGGGCAAGGATTTGTTAGAGGATGCGGGAAAACACAGAGAGAGAGAGAGAGAGAGAGAGAGAGATGTTGTTTTAGTATAGGGTTGTTAGATAATTTTGTCAAAATTCATTGAACTGGGATATAAACATTGGATTGGGTAAAAAAAACCATGTTTTTGACTAATTGGTCTTTTTCCCATTCGTTTATGACTTTTAAAAATGATTAGAAGTTTGAGGGCATTTAAAATATCATTCATATTTATGGAATTAGTAAGTCATGGATAATCATGGACTTCGTAGTGTAAATTATACACACAAATCTCCTATATTTTTCTAGCCTCCAGACCAAAGATTTTGAAAAGTCTACCACCGACTTTTTCTACCTATGAAGAGATTAATCCTTCGTCATCTCTTTATTTTGTATTTTTTTTTTCAATAACACATAATCTCTCTTTCTTGTTTTTTTTTTTTTCCATCTTTTCTATAATATTTTATGCAATCAAACTCTTATACCAACATGTTCATTGTTGTTGAATTTATTTTTCTTTATTTTGGTTTTTGTTCTAGGAGAAACAAATAGAATGCAAATCGATATTTTATTTATTGATAAGGAGGTCTTTATATAGGCATTACATCAAGTATTCCGAATAATCATAGATTCGCTATCAACTAAATCTACTAGGAATCTAGTCTAATTAGGTCAAGACACACATCGGAAGTTACGGAATTAACCTTCTTTCAACACTCCCTCTTGTGTCGCGTACCTAATGTGACACGGTACATAACATGTTGCCTAGCTAAAACCTTGTCGATCAAAACAAAAACCACTTGGGTAAAATAAAAAGCTTGGTCGAAGGAAAAAGAGCACAACGTACCAATTATAATTGAAGATTACATGTGAGGTAGACTCATCCTGATGTCTACAAGATAACTCCCCCTGATTGGTAACCCAATCTCGGAGTTTAGATTAATGGAGTATACAAACACTACACACAAGCTTCAAAAGTAGGCGTAGCCAATGATCGAGTCATTGAATATGGCCACATTATCCTTGTATTAGACCAGCTATACTTAGATTTACATGGTCTTGAGGAAGAATGTTGCTTAACAACTCAAAACTAGAGTTCGCGTTGAGAATCAGATTCACACGCAGCATGACCTTCGTGTACTTAAACAGTCATAACGCCTTTGATACAATAGGTATGAACAAACTATAAAGAGTTCTGGAAACTAAACACCCATATCTTTCAAGTGATACAAACTACACAGCGTGGTTCATTCTGAGATGATCACAAAGCTTTGTCGAAGTTGACTAAACTGCAAATTACCGGACATATTCGTCCAACTTGGCCAAAACAGCCATAACTCACTCAATATGATAGTTATGATCAAATAGTTGGGTCTTTGGAGAGTAGACACATAGACCGTTCTAATGGTACCAATTTCATGATTTTCCAATGAGCGGACTGTCATGTAAGTCTCAAGGAAATTGACCTATGAAATTAGGCAGATTCTAGAATTGCCTTTTGATGTGTCTTTCTTGATGGGATCAAATGAGCCTAAACCTTTCATACTTGAAAGAAAGTACCGCCATATAGCATGGCATTGTGTGGACACTTCTAACTATTACCTTGACTTGGGTGAAAACTAATCCGTTTAGGATGTTTATGTACATCTCTTTACTTAGTCCCATTAGAGATGATACAAGCTGCATGTTCAGTTTTTCGGAACTACCTAACTGACAAGGTGAGTGCAATATGACTCCATTACGAGAGTATATATCATCGTAGTCGATTTCAGGGCGTTTGTAAGAGACCTTTCGCCACAAGGTAAGCCCATGCTCTTTTTCTAACTACTCTTTCCATCAAAGATTATTGATAAGGTTTACACTTGCAGTGTCGGCATCACCTAACCAATGACCTATCTCTTTGTGTAAACTGGATCGCATATCTTTCCGTGTAGGCCAATTCACAATGTTGGTATTTGCTTCAACGAAGTGAGTGTTCGATATTTAACTTATAAACTACGTCCTCATGTATACTAGTGTAATTCGTATTTGTAGAGATCTCCATATGGATTGGCGTTTCATTGAGGCGTCCCCCAATGATGACCATAATTCAGAAAATCCATGAGACGAATGAGTTGTCATTGATTAAAGGATCAAGTTGTGCCAAACTCGCATTCAACGAGTGTATATCGAACTAAGTGCCCTATCTACACTTTTGTGAGAGTCACGGCCTAGTGACACCATCTACCACTTTTGTGGAGTTACCATGTTACCATCTATGAGTGACAATGTGCCCATTTACCCGGACATAAATTCTTACAGACATGTTTGATACAAGAGTACTATTCCGATCTTTTCCTTGAAAAACTAATAGTTTGCTCTTTGCAGCATGTATATCAAATCTCGTCACTTTGATTTATGGGACTTTGGGGATGATGATGAGGTACAGTAGGGACAAACCGCGGCAATGCCAAGTCGTTCTACTTGAACAAATTTGTTCTTCTCTCCCCCTAACGACGAGGAGACTAGATCATCAAAAAGTGACATAAACGAGATCGCCTGTTAAGGTTTCTATATAGCGGACTATAGGTGGAAGGTTATGCCTTATTTAAAAACTTTATTCATATCAAATAACTCATCATTGAGCGCTTGTGGTGGCGCAATATGGCACATAAAGTATGTGGACGATAAAGAGTTTTGATCGGTAGCACTTATATGTTAACAAGATGCATAACATTACAAAAAGTAACATGCAGCTGTGCTTCCTCAAACGTTTCACTAAGTTTTGGGACACTAATTGCTACCAAATTTTTACAGCAAGTAGACACGTGTGTCAGGATTCCAACGCCACCAACCTCATTGCCGGAACCAGCCGGAAACATACCAAACCGGCAAGAATAGTCTTTGGGGGTCTGTGAACGTTTGTGTCGAGTGGTTCACCACTTTCCAGGTGTCCAATGGTCTTGAAATTTTGTTAGCCGGTAGCCATAGATATTAGAGATCGGTGATCCAAATTTCACCTCAAGAACCGGCCTAAAAGTAGGTGAACCGGTCTGTCCAATGATGAGTCCGCAAGTTGGAAAACCGGAATTTCTAAGTTTTCTTCAACTTTTCAATGATTGTCAAGGTCTACTACTTTCATAAGCAAGATTGAGCTGGTTATAGCAATCAAGGGTAGGTGCCGTTGTCGAGCACAAAACCAGATATGTTGGCCTATTTGAGCTAGAGCTTCCAGAAAACATGGTTGAGGTGAGGACCAAGAATAGATGAGCCTCTGCCTCGTGGTGCTGTGATTCCACAATCAAAACTCCTAGAGGAAACTCGGTTGAAATAAGGACCAGAGCGCCCTTATCCACACCCTCAATTTAAGATGTGAGTAGGATGAAGGACAATAGTGACAGATTTGAGATCAAGGATAGCCTTCTGTTGGTCTTGCATACGACGCTCAACTGAGAGAAGCAATGCCTCAAGAGTGTCATATGTTATAGGGATATCCCTAGCTTGGGCCGAGCTCACGGTGTTTACATAGGTTGGACCGACGTTATTCATGATTATCGAGACCAAGTCACTGTCAGACATAGGGTTTCTTGCCAAAGCAAGATTATCAGCAATAACATTAATCTTATCTAAATAATCAGAGATACTCAATGATCCACGTATAGTGCGTAAGAGTTCTCCTCTGAGTTGGAGAATGCGATTTTAAGACAACAATTCAAAACACTTGGCGAGAGAAGTCTATGTGAAGAAGGAGTTGGTGGACCTTGCTACAGTTGCCAACATCCGTGCAGTGAGTGAATTAATGTGAGTGTCTGACCTATGCTTTATATATTGATTCAAGTGCCTGACTTGTGCATCTGACAACAATCTCCTTAGTATGCTAGCCATTTTCATCTCTTAGGAAGCAAGGAGAACAAGAAATAGAACCATCTACGTATCCAATCAAGTTTCGGCTCTTACGTAAATGCTGAATCTGAGCAAGCTAGATGGGGTAGTTTGTTCGATCTAACTTGATCGAAAGATAGTTGGTAAGAGTAGGGGCCTGGTCAAATGAGTTGCGTTAGAGATATGGAACGAGAGATGCAGACATATTTGAAGAGGCATAGGCAGAAGATTGAGCGGAGGTGGTGGAGTTGATGGGAGCAAGTTCGGTGGCAAGTGCAGTGGCCATTTGTGATGGTGAGTTTTGGATTATAAGGGAGGGAAAAAAAATTGTGTCATAGGACTTCAGACTCGTGATACCATAAACGAATAGAAGATGAAGAGGGGTTTTGGATATTGTCAGATGCAATCAACTAGTGTTTGACATGTGCTTTATATAATTATTCAAGTGTGATCAGATTATAATCGTAACATAATAATTTACAAAAGATTATAAAAATGTAATAAATTGATGATGAGATTACACACTGTAACAAATTGATAAGATATAGCAGCACAAAAGATATCTTAAGATTGCCGAAGTCTTATCCTAGAATCTAGTTGTAGATGAGAAGAAGTAGGAGTATTCGATTGAGGATTCCTATATGGAATAGGAGAAGGTCTATTAATGTGTGTGTAACTGTGTGAATATGTATAATCCTCATTGAACCTGTTCCTTTTCAGCAAAAAGAAATAAATTATGAACATGATTTGTTTAGTTTGTAAACAAAGATTTCAAATAATTTTTTAGTATTTAATAGTTCACTTCTTTTACAAAGAAGCTGTTACAAATTTAATAGTACATATATGTTTGACATTAGTAACAGATTTTTAAAAGCTGCAAACTAGTTACAACACTTGATATTAATATGATTTCTTATGCCACATTACATTATGTTCTTGTACAAACTTGTGCTTCGTATTCTTCATGAGTACTGCTATTACATTTTCCAAAAAAAAAAAATCATGCGAAGAGTTTCCAGCATTTGTTCTCATTCTTCTCATGTTGCTTTTGGCTGAAAATATTTTAGAAAAACCTGCAATATATACATAAAAACTGATTAAAAAAAACAAATTAGATATGAATTCAAATTACAAATCAGAATTGAAGAGATATACTTAGTTTCTGCCGAATTAATAAAAGATGGAAGAATCCTATTCAATTTTGTGAAAGAGTTTGTGTCAGATTCAAAGAAGGCTGTGCCAATATTATTCAAATATATATAGCACAAATTTTCAACAGAAAATCATCACATCTCTCATACACAAACACGCCAAAGAACTACCAAATACATTATACATTATGCCATAGATCAGAGTTGTCAACTGATTCAAGCCAAGCATATTCACCTCCAAGGAGAAGTTGCAAAGTGTAACTGAATGACAATCTTGTTATCTAGAATGTTTGTTTGTTTTTCTTGGTTTTGTAAAACTAGTTTCAGATTACTTTCTATGTAGTTTTTGATTTGTTACAATAATTAGTTTTTGACTTTGTTTCAATGATTCTAGTATGATTTCAATTTTTACATGTTAACTTAGATATTTTCAGTTCATGTGCACAAATTAGCGTATTAACTAGGCCCGAAATCAGTTTAATATGTTAGTTATTTTCACCAAAGATTGATAGGATGTTAGTAAACCCGAAGTATGCTAGTTTGTTTTGATCTTATAAGTGGGTTCTAAACTGAATTTACATAGAAGTTCTAAGTACATTATGTGTCTTGTTATCTATGTTACTGATTAAAGACTTGTGTTTTGAATTATCTTCTTTAAATTCTACCCGAAGTATGTTTTTAAAGATTGATCACATAGATTTAAGTTAAAACCGAATTTGAACGTAAATGTGTTTCTGAAGTCTTGCATGATTAGATTACCTTGCAGCTCAAAGACTCTACTCATAATCGTTTTCTAAGTATAACTTGCTATCTGCACGAATTCACTATAATGAGATTTCTACATGTCTAAATTGATTCTTGTTTGCAGGTTGTTTAGCTAATTGATGTGTGTTGATTTGTCGATCACTTGTACAGATTAGTTAGATGCTTAAAGATATTAAAGTTACTGCCTAAATCTATTCCAAATTTAAACCAAAATCTTTTGATTATTTGATATGTTTGTTTGACCCTGACTTTTGTTTTCCCGTTGTAAATGATACCCTACTTTCTTTATACTAATGATAATGTTTTACATAGTTTATTAATTAATAGTCTTCGGCTACATCAAAAACTAAAGTTTTGAATTCTATTTTGTCTTATTTGGCTGCTGATTCACTTATTAGCTTATAGCTAACACCTGCTATTGCACTTCCAATCATAGTCAAATGTTTGCTTATAGAAATTTGGAGTGTGGCATGTAAATGGTTGCTCACTCAACTGCTTGAAACTTTGGCAACAAATTCTAAGCAACTGCTGGCATTTAGGATAAGTTTTAGGTGGGTTCTCTAGCTAAATCCGACAAGAGCTAACTTATATTTTTTACAGACACTTGAGGTGGTCAAAATGATTTTATTATGCTAGTCAAAATGATTTTATTATGCAAAATATATGTTGAACTTGTCATCATGTTATTTTCATCTGATTTTTAGTTTGGGGAGAGTTGTGTAGTTGAGTCTACACTTGAGTCAGCCTTTATATATATATATACACATACTGAGAGAAGACTCTTCAAGTACAATTGATAAAATGATTTAGTAGACACTGACGATTAAGTTTAGAACAAGAATACTAACAATTGATGATTATGAAGTTATACTTTGTCATGTTATCTTGATTTTATATGTTTGACGTGTGCACTACTAAGCATGAAGCTCACCCTTTTGTTGACATTGTGCACACAACACCCTTGAGGGTTAGTACTCAACTTCTTAAAGTGAGGGCCTAGGAGAAGACTTAAACTTTCAGCTAGCTTGTTAATTTTATTTATTCTAATACAATAAAACTTATGTTTTAAGCTTGCTTTATATCTAGCTATCTTGTAAGAACAAACCTTTTTAATAAGGGAGAATGAGAATTTGCACAAAAATGGGGAAAAGCTGGCCAATTTCAATGTTACATACCCACTCCAATGAATCTTGCTAAAAATACCTAACTACCCTATACTAAAACCACATCTCACTCTCTCTCTTTCTCTCTCAAGCTAGGGTTTCACTATTCTGAATCACTCTCCGATCCTCACTACCCTCACCCTCCTCCTCCTCCTCTCCTCCACCGCCATCTCACCGCGGGAAACCACAGCCTCCACCTTCATCGGCTCCGCCAACTCGACCTCCACCGCCTCCCCCTACCTCAATCCCCGACGCCAGAGTGCGTGGCCTCCCTCGACATCTCCGTCGTCCGCCTCGAAATATGCTCCTTGCTCTACCCCAAGGCTCCATTGCCTTTTCCGACCTCCACTCCTTCCCGCACACCAAGATCGCCGCCATCTCCGTCTCCAACGACTTCCTGGAGTCATCGCCGGAGTTCTCCCGCTTCCTCTTCCCGCCGATTGACACTGTCCACGTGTGGCGGCCAAGTCCAAGATACAAGAGATGCTCGAGATTTCAAAGACCCGACTCTTGTCGACCTTCGAGATCACGAACTCTACCGCCTTGGGGAGTCCCGCTGGGGACAACATGGCAGGCGGAGGAGGGTGTTCGTAGGTGGCAGGGGAAGAGGAGGTGGCGGTGGAGTAGAGAGAACCAAGTCACGCGCCTCACTCGAGTCAGCAAAGCCATGGCCAAGTCGAAGATGCAGGAGATAATCGAGGTTTCAAGGACCCGACTCGATTTCTCTCTAATTTTGCATTTGCAAATCCTTACTGAGGGTCAGTACTCATCTTACTGGGGGTCAATAATCATGTTATTAGGGGTCAGCAACCTGGATACTTGGAGCCAGTCAGTAATCATCTTACTGGAATCTTGTATAAAATGTGTTATATGATATGTCTCTTTAGTAAGAAGTATGTAAGACCTCATTTATTTGGATTTAGAATCCCTTTTAGAATTGTGATATGTGTTATATGATGCTACTTAGTTTCATTTGAAAAAAATCAGTAATTGTTTACAAGAAGTCATCAAAGTTGCATATTGGGGGTCAGTAATCATCTTACTGAGGGTCAGTAACATGTTTACTGGGGGTTAGTAGCATGCTTACTGGAATCTGTATGTTGCTTACTAGGGGTCAGTAACCTGATTACTAAGGGTTAGTCACATGCTTACTGGAATCTGTAAGTGCTTATTGGGGTCAGTAACCTGATTACTGAGAGTCAGTAACATGCTTAAAGTCAGAGTCAGTAATTTAATATTGAAAAAAAAAAATTCGGCGAAAAAAATTTAGTGACAGGAATCCGGCGACTCCCAAGACCGGACTCCGGCGACCGGTCATAGGACGCCGGCAGAGTTGGGTGACCTTTCGGCAAAGTTTCTCTATCTTCAACTTTTTCAGCACGTTATAATTCCAAAAACTGTTAGTTAAGACAGAAGGACAAAAAAGGAAAAAAAAATTAAAATTGTACTAGGGTTGAAAATATTTGTTCAAATGGGCAATAGGAGTTGTTACCTTATGTTTAATAGAGGAAGAAAATATGACTTTTTATAATTTAGGGCATTTGAAGGCGCAAAATTATAAAAAAAAGGCGCCTTAACTTTGTGCTGATAATAAAAAAGGACATGTCTAATCTTCTCCCCTTAAAATATTAAGAAATTACAACCGTGTCATTCTCCTATTTATATTTCTTTTAATTAAAAGGAAACCCCAAACCTAACTAACACCGGCCACCCCCTCTCAGATTAAAACCCCAATCCTCTCTTCCTCTCTCTAAAATCCAACTCTCTCTCTCTCTCTCTCTCTCTCTCTCTCTCTCTCTCTCTCTCTCTCTCTCTCTCGCCACCATATCCGTCAGATCCCACACGGTGGAGAAGTACAACCACATCTCGTCGGCGTCGTCGTTAAAGTTGTCGTCAAGGCTCCGCCGCCGCCGTTCTGGAAAGCTCCTCCTTCTCTCTCACGGCGTCGTCTCTCTGCCGCCCCCACTCGTACCGCATCTTAATCGCCTCATGCGCTAAGGCCTTGAGGCGGCCGAACTGGACATGCACGTCCAATTTTGAACTCTCCACCGCCTCATGCGCCTGCCGCTCGCGATCTAGCTCGGCCAGGAGCTCGCGGAATCAGTCGGCGGATTCGGTTACAAAGCCGCGTCGTCTGCCGTTGAGAATGCTCATGATCGAGGAGGAGCGTGACACCGCCACCGCGTCGTGGTCGTCTTCCAAGGCCGACGACCTCGAGGAGGAGCAGCAAAGGTGCGGAGACTTGAGAGCGACTCAAACGAGACTTAGGGTTTTTGAATCGGAGGTGGCGCCCAATGATCCCAAGCAAGGCGGCGGAGGAGGCGTGTTCGCCTTCATAGCCTCTACTTTTAGCGCCGTCACTAAATCCGTAAACGGGTACTGATTTCTATCTTTCCAGCTGCTTTGTTTTCTCTGCAAATTTTTAGCTACGGGTTTGATTTTTATACAATTTTACTTCTCAATTTTACTGCTAATTGTTGTTGTGGTGCACTACCAGAAAAAAGGGTTTTCCCGACGAAAAAAAAAAAACGGTCGACGAATTAAAATTTTCGTCGGTAATTCTAAGGAATAGCCGACGATTTTATTTTTCGTCGGTGAAAAAAAAAATCGTCGGCCATAGTTTAACCATAGCCGACGAAACCGTTTTTTCGTTGGTATTTTCAAAAAATCATCGGCTATATTCATATTTCAGTCGACGATTTGTATTTTCATCGGCCTTTCTCCGAAACATTAGCCCACGAAAATTTTTGGAAGTATGGCCGACGAAGTTGACATTTTCGTCGGCTATAAGTCTATATATTTTCAGATCTGGGCAGCAGCTGCTCATTTAAAAAAAAAAGGGAAAAACGGGAGAAAGAGTGAAAAATCTGTGGGTATTGTTGAAATCCGTCCTCTCTTACATTCTAGAGTTATATATAGCTAGGTACGTACATGTGTATATATGTTGATTTTGAGTTTTAGTTGAGTTGATTTTGAGTTTTAGTGATTTTGATTTAGTAAGTGATTTTTTGTTTTGTTGTTGTTTTAGTATTAGAATGTATGTATATATGTTGATTTTGAGTTTTAGTTGAGTTGATTTTGAGTTTTAGTGATTTTGATTTATTAAGTGATTTTTTGTTTAATATGTTGTTGTTTTAGTGTTAGAATGTATGTATATATGTTGATTTTGAGTTTTAGTTGAGTTGATTTTGAGTTTTAGTTTAATTATGTGTTTTAATTTGATGTTATTTTAATTAGTGTTAAAATATATATATATATATATATATATATATATATATATGTTAATTAATAGTTGTTGATAGTGTAATTAATTAACTTAAATAATGGTTGATATATAATGTAACTTAAATAATGGTTGTTAATTAATGGTATATATATATGAGTTGATGTTGATAATAATATATATTGTAATGTAATTAACACTACCAGAAAAGGGGTTATAGCCGACGATATGAAAAAAAAAGGCCGACGAAACAGCACTTCGTCGGCTATAATTGGTTATAGCCGACGAATTACTATTTCGTCGGCCACATCGTCGGCTATAATATTATAGCCGACGAAAAATTTTTGGTTATAGTCGACGAGGAGGGTATTCGTCGGCTATAACTCTTATATCAGATCTATTCTGCAGCAGCGAGCTCATTCGTCGAAAACATTTCGAAAACGCTCTGAAATCGTCCAAAACCTCGGCCATAAGCTTGAAAGGTACGTATATTGCTGTGTGTGTTGATTTAGTTGGTTATATGCAGAGGTGTGTTAATTTAGAGTTTAATTACAATAAATGTGTGATTAATTTGATATATATATATATATATATATATATATGTGTGTGTGTGTGTGTGTGTGTGTGTGTGTGTGTTGAGATGAGATTATTAATGGGTTGATATGTTGGTTAGATATAATTGAAGTTTTGTTGAAGATCAGTGATTGATTGTTGATTTAGAGGTGATTTTAGATGAATTTGATGAAAAAATGTATATATATTAATTAATTTAATTGTAATTAAAAATATATTGTTGGTATATATGAAAAATATATTGTGTTTAATTAATTAGGGAGATTGACGATGTTTTAATTAATTTAGGGATGTGTGTATATATATATATATATATGTGTGTGTGTGTGTGTGTGTGTGTGTGTGTGTGTGTGTGTGTGTAATGATGAAATTTTTAATTAATTAGTACGTACGTACGTAGTACGTGCATATATACATATCTATATATAGTTACATTTATTTATTGAATTTACAGGATGGACAGGAGTTGGATTACCCGGGGAAGATGGGATCAGGCGTATCATGATGGAGTTAGGAGTTTCCTGGAATTTGTGATGGCTAACTGTGGAGACACTACACTTCATTATTGCCCGTGTAAAAAGTGCAAGTGTGCCAGCCCACGACAACGTTTTTCCATAGAGACCGTGGAGCAACACCTGGCTAGATATGGATTTTGGGTCCTATACACTAATTGGATTTATCACGGTGAACCAGAGTTTGCGGGTCCTCATGATCATGGACAATTTGCCGAGAGAGGGAGTTCGTCCAATGATCCAACAACGAACTGGATCAACGATATGTTTCCTCGTGAGAGCGGTGTCTTTGATGAAGCACCCGATGTGCAACTCCCTCCTCCGGAGATGGAGTGTTTCCCTGATATTGAGCCACTCGAGCCATTACCCCGATCACCGGTCAACACAAGTGGTATGGAAAAGTACAACAACCTGATCGCATTGCAACAGACTCCTTTGTACCCCGGATGCAGTAAGACTGTCCTTGAATCTGTCATGGGAGTGATGAAGATCAAAACGGAGAACAAAGGCACTGTCAAATCGGTTGATGATTGGCTGAAGATATGGGGTGGGGCGATGCCCCCCGGACATCGGCTTCCTACCAGTCATCATAAGGTGCGACATATCCTTAAAGATCTTGGCCTTTCCTACATCAAGATTCATGCATGCAGATACGATTGCGTTCTGTTTTACGGGGAAGGACTTGCAGATCTTGAATACTGCCCAGTATGCAATACAGAGCGGTATAAGTTCACTCCTAAAGGGAACAAGAAAGCTGTGAAGATACTTCGGTACTTCCCGCTGATTGATAGGCTTGAGCGGTTGTTCATGTGTGCTTTCACGGCCAAAGCTATGAGATGGTGGGCTGAGAGGAATGTGCCTGACGATGACACCCTTAGACATCCCGCCGACGGAGAGGCTTGGAAGAAGAATGTGTTGGAGTTTCCTGAATTTGCATCAGAGGTTTGAAATGTTTGGCTAGGGCTATCATCCGACGGTTTCAACCCTTTTGGCAAGAAAGAGCTTCAGTACAGTGTGAGGCCAGTTATTTTGATTCCGTACAACCTTCCACCGTGGATGTGCATGAAGAAGGAATATAATATGCTCACATTGTTGATTCCAGGCCCAGGTTATCCGGGAAAGTGTCTCGATGTGTATTTGAGACCCGTAATTGAGGAGCTTCGGTACTTGAGTCTGAAAGGCCACCTGGTCTACGACCGGTTCAAAAATGAGATGTTCCGGATGCGTGCCATGCTTGTTGGCACGATCAGTGACTTTCCTGGGAGGGGTATGTTGTCGGGCAGCGTCACCAGGGGTTACAGGGCTTGTTCAGAGTGCATGACTGTTGATTGCTCCAGTCCTCATTGCAGCAAGATTGTCCAGATGCGTCACCGTTGTTGGCTTCCGCATGACCATCCATTTAGGGACGATGCACAGGCTTTTGATGGGACTGAAGAAAGGGGCTGGGCACCGGAGCGATGGACAGGGGAGGAAATATTGGCAGTGTTGAATGAGTATGACTTTGGTCCGCTTAGCAATCATCCCGATGTGTTGCGCACGATTCCAGAGAGGCCCGATCGGTATAGGTTCTGGTCACACAAGAGCATCTTATGGGAACTTCCTTATTGGGCCAGGTTGGCTATCAGATACTACCTGGATGTCATGCATATAGAGAAGAACGTGGGTGAAGTCGTGGTTGGCACAGTTTTGAATTGGGAGAAGAAAACAAAAGACACCCCCAAGGCACGCGTTGATCTGAGAAATATGGGACTGCGGGACCATTTGTGGTTGAGAGAGGGCAGGAGCAAAATGCCCCAAGCTCCTTACACCGTCACCAGGGACCAGAAACATGAAATCTTTGGATGGCTGAGTAATGTCAGGTAACTTTTTATTAGGCATGTATTCCCTAAAGAATCCATCTGTTGTTGGACGACTATATATGCATGAAATCTAATTGTTGTTAATGGCTATGCAGGTATCCTTATGGCTATGCGGGTAACATAAGCAAGTGTGTTAACTACCGAGACAACAAGATGTACGGATTGAAGAGTCACGACTGCCATGTACTGCTTCAACGCCTCTTCCCTATTTTCATTCGAGCCTACTTGGAGGATGAAGTGGTT
The DNA here is from genome assembly GCA_963682095.1 of Potentilla sterilis. NCBI lineage: Eukaryota > Viridiplantae > Streptophyta > Magnoliopsida > Rosales > Rosaceae > Potentilla > Potentilla sterilis. The sequence goes on from OY821760.1 coordinate 23,664,276, forward strand.
GAGCCGTTGGTGGCGTTGTCAAGATTCTTCCAGAAGTTATGCGCTAGAGAAGTTAGAAAATCAGACCTCATGAGAATGCATGAGGAAATCGTTTTTATCTTGTGCAAGTTCGAGAGGATATTTCCCCCAAACTTCTTTGACATCATGCCTCACCTGATGATCCATCTTCCCCAACAATTGTTGCTTACCGGTCCCGTACACTACACTTGGATGTATCCCATCGAAAGGTACATGTTATTCATAAATTTGATTTATACATGTTTTTAAATAAAAGTTGCATGCTCTTAACATGCACTTGTTAACCTTGCAGACAACTTGGAGACTACAAGAAATATGTGCACAATAAATCTGCGCCTGAGGGGTGTATTGCTGAAGCTTACATTGCGCATGAGTGTGTAACGTACGCCAAGTTGTACTTGGGAGCGATGGAGGACCCCCCACAACATCTAAGTCGAGATGACCCCGAGTTCAACCTATCTATCGTCGCCAACGATGTTGTACCATACGGAAGCTTCAAGAAGAAGGGTGTGGACAAGTTGCCTGACCATGAGGTAGGGATTGCCCACTGGTGGGTTCTAATAAACTGTCCGGAGGTACAATATTGGAAACGAACCCATCTTACCTGCAAGGAAGTTCGCGGTGATCTCGAGTACCACAACACGACGTTTGCAGACTATTTTCCACAATGGGTAAGTGTATAAATATATATATTAGATGGCTTTCTTTTACAGTTCCCTATTCTTTAATCATAAACACACCAAGTGATTTGAGTTATATTTTTCAGCTGATGCAAGTGGCTGCGAAGGGTGGTCATAGAAATTACTCAGAGGAATTGAGGCTGTTGTCGATGAAGCCGATATCTTCCACAGTCCGCCCAATGTGTGATGTCAACGGCGTTAAGTATATATGTGAAGCTAGAGACGGGGAACGCAAAACACAGAATTGTGGGGTGATGGTCGATGGTGCAGAGGGGGGCGTGGATTATTACGGTGTCCTACAGTCAGTTGTTGAACTCATTTATGGGAACCGCATGAAAGTCCACTTGTTCAAGTGTCGATGGTTTGATACTAGGCCGCACCGCATAAGGATCGATCAGTACGGCATACTTTCGGTGAATACCGCCACTAGTGTGTATGAAGATGACCCCTTTGTTTTCGCCACAGCGGCCAAAAAGGTCTTTTATCTTGACGATCCATTGAACAAAGGCACGTGGAAGGTAGTTAACCATGTGTCTCAGCGAGACATATACAGTGCTACCACACTTGGTGTGAGCACAGAGTGTTAAGAAGCGACCGCATACCAAGAGCCGGACGCCGGCGACATTCCGGAATCCTCCACCATCCGCGATAATAATGTGACGCCGGGCAGAGTGGTTCGACTTCCTAAGGGTCAGGTGCCCATGTATGATGTTAATCTGAATCGTCTATATCAGGCAGACGATGACTCAGACGACGAGTACGAGCACCGGTTGCCAGATATTAACTACTATACTACGTCTGACTCAAGTGATGAGGATGATTCTGATTATCATCCTTAGTATACTATTTATGTATGTATTTGTGTACGATGGTGCATGCATGTATCCTCCACCATTTTTCGTCCTTAATTACCGTTTTCCGAGTTTATGGGAAATTGTATTGAATTGTTTGTGCGATGTTCAGGAATTTATCAGGTGAAATAGGCAATTTTCAGGCCCTAAATGGCAAATTTTCGGAGAGATAAGCATTATAGCCGACGAAATGGACCATACTTCGTCGGCTATAATGCCCATTCTGGGTAATTTAATATGCAAGTCGTCGGCTAACGACAAAATGTTGAAGGTCGTCGGCTAAAGTATAGCCGACGACCTGTATTTCGTCGGCTATAACCCCTGGCCCGGATGTTGACCGAAACCATGGCTTGATCCTTCAAATGCAAATGTGTCATGAAATAAGATACGACCGAAATATTGAAATACGTCTACGGTTGAAAAATGAGAAAATTCGAAAAAAAATCTGTGTGCCGAATGTTGCGGTTAGCTGTTTTGTACTTCCGTTTTCCTATGGGTAGCCTGACGGTCGGTAAATATTTTGTGGAAAATTTTTATACGATTAGTTGCGTCGCATCGATTTGAAACTATTCTCTGTTGAAGGTCAGACCAAAAAACGTCATTTAGACTGGCCAATTGCTGTTTTAAAGCGTTTTGAGGTTTGACTTTGCAGTTTGACCGTCCCGATCGAGCCTTTAACGTTGTCAGATGTAGTTGGAATTTTTTTCATACATGTATTTCATCTTAACGGTGATATCTGACAGTTGGAATAGATTTTCCAAACTTTTAGATTCAAAATCGGAACATATGCACTAATGTTCCTTAACTTGTTTACTAAGTGTTTAAGTGAATGTATAGTTTCAAATAGTTACTATACGTAGACCCTTCAAATGCAAATGTGTCGTGAAATAAGATATGACCGAAATATTGAAATACGTCTGCGGTTGAAAAATGAGAAGATTCCGAAAAAATCTGTGTGCCGAATGTTGCGGTTAGCTATTTTTTACTTCCGTTTTCCTATGGGTAGCCTGACGGTCGGTAAATATTTTGAGGAAATTTTTTTTACGATTAGTTGCGTCGCATCGATTTGAAACTATTCTCTGTTGAAGGTCAGGCAAAAAAACGTCATTTAGACAGGCCAATTGCCGTTTTAAAGCGTTTAGAGGTTTTACTTTGCAGTTTGGCCAAGGAATAGCCGACGAAATACGTAAATTCGTCGGCTAAACTATTGCGATCCGCGCCGTTTCATTGTCCGCCGTTGGATGGGGGAGATCTGACGGCTGCTGAGCGCGTGAAGTATAGCCGACGATATTCATACTATAGGCGACGAAATTCATACTTCGTCGGCTATAACAGGCCCGCAAAGCCCAACTTCGGCCCGGCCCGGATTTAGGGTCAGAGTATAGCCGACGAATTAAAATTAAATCGTCGGCTATAGTCCTTCGATTTTCACACTATAGGTGACGAAATTCATTCTTCGTCGGCTATAACAGGCCCGCAAAGCCCAACTTCGGCCGGCCCGGATTTAGGGTCAGAGTATAGCCGACGAATTTCGTCGGCTATAGTATAGCCGACGAATTAAAATTAAATCGTCGGCTATAGTCCTTCGATTTAAACCGAAACAGAGGCGCGTCTCTCTCATTTTCTACATAAAACCCTAAATCCCTAATCGCCGCCCAGCCCTCCCCGACGCCGACCGACCACCACCGAGCCTCCCCGACGCCGACCGACCATCCCCGTCCCTACCCGACCCCTCCCCGCCCCCTCCCCGTCCTTCCCGACCCGTCCCGGACCCGAACGCAGCCGTCATTTAGCCGCCGCCCCTAGCCGCCGTCGCCGCCGCACCGCACCACCGGTCCTCGTCCCCTAGCCGCACCACCATGTCAGGTAGTCCCGCTCTCCCTCTTTTACGGTTTTTTTTAATTTTGTGGAATTTTGTGGTTTTGTGGAATTTAGGGGTTTTGTGAAATTTATGGTTTTTGTGAAATTTTGTGGAATTTAGGGTTGTTGTGCAATTTATGGAATGTTGTGGAATTTTTGTTAATTTTGTGAAATTTTGTGTATATATATTTCGGAATATATATATATAATTAGGTATAAATATATTTATGTATATATATAATTAGGTATATATATATATTTAATGAAGTTTTTTAGTTTTTTGGGAAATTTATGGTTTTTGTGAAATTTTGTGGAATTTAGGGTTGTTGTGCAATTTATGGAATGTTGTGGAATTTTTGTTAATTTTGTGGAATTTTTAGGAGCATATATATATATATATATATATATATATATATATATATATATATATTTCGGAATATATATATATATAATTAGGTATAAATATATTTATGTATATATATAATTAGGTATATATATATTTAATGAAGTTTTTAATTTTTTTGTGAAATTTATGGAATTTTGTGGAATTTTTTTTAGTTTTGTGGAATTAACAAGAATTTTTAGGAGGATATATATATATATATATATCTATATATATATATTTCGGAATATATATATATATAATTAGGTATAAATATATTTAGGTATATATATAATTAGGTATATATACATTTAATGAAGTTTTTAATTTTTTTGTGAAATTTATGGAATTTTGTGGAATTTTTTTTAATTTTGTGGAATTAACAAGAATTTTTAGGAGGATATATATATATATATATATATATATATATATATATATATATCTATATATATATATATCTATATATATATATTTCGGAATATATTTATATATATAATTAGGTATATATACATTTAATGAAGTTTTTAATTTTTTTGTAGAATTTTTGTGAAATTTATGGAATTTATATACTAATTGTGCAGGAAACCGCCGCGCTGTAGACCGATGGCTTGCCAGACCGACCGAGAGCGACCCCGAAGCTCAGGCAGGACACAGCCGTGGGGGGGGCGGATCCAGCGGTCGTCGGGGCCTACGCCGGCCACTGAACAGGTGCGAGGAGACGTTGATGGGATTGAGCCCGAGCGATCCACGTGGGGGCTCATCGTATGAGTCGACGGGAGCGGGCCCAAGCTCGAGCGTCAGAGGAGGACCCTCCAGACCCCAGTGCACTTCAGCACTGTTCCAGGATCGGCAGCCGACCCCACCGCGCGCCGATCTGGACCCTCCAGAGATGCTCCCTGTCCCCCCACAGCGACAGCGTCCACAGCTACAGGGCCCACCGTCAGAGGGATCAGGCCCCTCAGGGTCCACGCCCCGTATGTCTCCGCCATCGGGGATGTACATGGTCCAGTTCCTCCCTGCCATCCCCGAGTACGACGCTAGGGGGAGGCAGATTTAGAGGCACGACCGGCCGCACGAGATTCCCTGGGAGAAGGCCTACGTCCACAGGCCATTCGACTCAGAGGACTGCCGCGGCCTGTGGTGTGTTCGTGAGAAGGACAAGCAGTACAACGACGCAGGTAATTAGTTAGTTTAATTAATTATTTAGATTGTTTAATTAATTATTTAATTAGTTAGTTTAATTAATTATTTAACTATGTATTCATTTTAATTATGAAACAGGCGTCCTCGTAAATAAACCCGCGGGGACGAGACGGACCAGAGGGCCAGCGAACATGTCGACCCTGGAGAGGGAGCTCGCCGGTGGGATCAAGGAGATCCTGCCCGGTCCCGGTGAGGATGGACGCCCGATCGAGAGGAGAGACACCACGACCAAGTATATCAACGCGACGGGTATGCTCGTGCGGGACAGGGTCCCACTGTTGTGGCCCGACTGGGGCTCTGTGCCCGATGACATCAAGGCGTGAGTGTACAATGCACTGTCGGTGAGTTAAATCGTATTTTTATTATAGAAAATAAACATTTATGAATTGAGTCCTTATAACTATATAAAAATATTTTCTAATTAATTTATAATATTGCAGCTAGGGGTGGACACGGGTCACTTCGGTTCGGGTTTGGACAAAACCCATGACCCAACCCAAATTTAAAATTCGGTTCGGTTCGGTTCGGTTTTTTAATTTTTGAGTCAGTGACCCATAACCCGACCCAACCCGCACGGTTCGGTTCGGTTCGGTTTTTTTTTCTGTTTTACCCACTTTTCAAGTTCGAATAAAAAATATAAATTTCATAGTTTATAAGTCAAAAATTTCAAAGTACAAAGTTCAGCTTGAGTCCATACTCCATAATTCAACAATTTCAAGTCCATCAAAATAAAGTCAAAGTCCAAAGTTTAATATTTAAACATAACTAAATAAGGAAGAGAAAAATAGAACAATATGGGTATTCGTTACTAAATTAAATTAAATTAAATTAAATTAGGTAGTTAGTAAGTTAGTTAGTTACTAAATTAAATTAGTTAGTTAGGTAGTTACTAATTAAATTAAATTAGTTAGTAACTAAATTAGTTAATAATTTTGTTTTGGTTAGTTCCTAATATTTTAATTTAGTTACTAATTTATATTTGCGGTTATATGTTCGTTCTTATAATAAAGAAAATCTCGAAGACGAACAGCGACAACCGCAAGAGGAACGAGCACCCCCACCACGGCGGCGCCCGCTCCTGGAGGCAGTGGACAGAGATTGCAAGGAGGGACCGACCGCTGAGGCCGTTGTCGTGGATTCATGCGCAGATGTATCCGGGGCGTCCCGACCAAGTGGTAAGTATTCGCCCATTTTCAATAAAAGTGTTTCATTAAATTAATTTATATATATTTTTTTATAAATTCGTTTATTATATTTTCTTGTCAATTAGGCGGGAATAGATGCGGAGACCGACGCGATCACCTTGGGGATCGCGCGAGAGACGCTGGGGGAAGGGGCGTCCGACGAGGCGATCGCGGAGTTTGCCTCCACGATCGACACCCTTGAGCCGCGCTTGGCCTCTCAGATCATGCACGCGGCGGTAGGGACTGGCAACAACTACTTCTACCAGAGAGGCCTAGGCGCGGCGGGAGATGGGGTTCTGAAGTACACGCCGGCCAATCCCAGCACGCAGCGTGCGGCAGAGACTTGCAGAGACTTGCAGACACAGCTGCAGAGGACGCAGGCGGAGTTGGCGAGGGCGGTGGAGGCGCTCCAGCAGCAGGCTTCGGTGCAGCAGGCCAGAGACGCGTCTGTGGCGGAGAAGTACCGATGGATGCAGCAATCTTGGGAAGCCTAGCGAGCTGGACAGGAGCCCCCGCCTCCGCCACAGATGCCCGAGTTCGTTGTCCCCACTCCCCCCCACCCCCCGAATCGGAGTACGCCAGGCGATCAGGATAGCCATAGCCACCGGAACTCGAACGATCCCGTCGACAACGCTACGCGTTTAGGGGGTGATGAGTAGATGACTAGTTAGGGGGTTAATTTGTACAGTACGTAGGATATTACGGATGGATTGATGTGGATATTTGTTGGATATTTGGATGTTTGTTTGTGGATTTTCTGCAGCCAAACCGAAGACGAAGTGAAATTGGGCCCGAACAAAATTTTTAAATTTTTTTAAATATTTAGGGGTTATAGCCGACGAAATGGACATATTTCGTCGGCTATACCCTCCCGGCTTCCGGCAAAAAAAAACCGTTTCCAAAGCCGGCGAATGTTATGGCCGACGATTAATTCGTCGGCTATGCCTGACTTATAGCCGACGATAGCGTCGTCGGCTATACTTCGGGGTTAGGGGCAATTAGGGGAGAGTTGAAGCTGACGATTCTATCGTCGGCAATGTTTGAAGTATAGCCGACGACGCGTTACTCGTCGGCTATACTTCGTGGTTTATAAGTCGACGACTTACCCTCGGTGTCATCGGCTATACTATAGCCGACGGGGCATTCCCGACGAGAGAATAGCCGACGATACTTCGTCGGCTATGACTATAGCCGACGATTTAATGAAAACGGCCGACGAGATGGCGTCGTCGGCTATGATCCCTTTTCTGGTAGTGTAATTATTAAGGATATATATATATATATATATATATATATATATATGTATGTGTTAATTAATTTCTTATTAATTAAAGTTATACATATATATTATTATCAGGCTATATATGGATCTGGATAAGAGTTGGATTTCGCTTTCAAGGCATGACCGACAATACACTACAGGAGTTGTGAATTTTTTGCAGTTCGTCGAGAAAAATGCAAACGGAAATGATTACCATTATTGCCCGTACAAGAAATGTAAGTGTCGCAGTGATATGTGTCGATTTCCGATTAGGACAGTATGGGAGCACCTAAAGAGTAATGGGTTTTGGCCAAAGTACAAACGTTGGATATATCACGGTGAGCCATCATTAGATGGATCGCATGATCATGGGCAGTTTTTTTAGGCGGGCAGTAGTAGTACATCCAACGATCCAACAATGGCATTCGTCAACGACGTGTTTCCTTTTGAAAGCGGTGTACGTGGGGAAAAATATATGCATGACCCGGTGCAGCCCTTCCCACAAGTTGTCAACACTGCTGCCTTTGACAAGTACAACAAACTGATTGCATTGCAACAGACCCCTGTGTCTTCAAGTTCTGAGAAGACAGTTCTTCAAAGTGTGATGGAGGTAATGAGGATTAAAGTCGAGACAAAATCGACTATCAGGCAAGTGGATGAATATCTACAGTACACTTCTTCGTTGTTGGAGGAGGGTCATCGTAATCCTACCAATCACCGTAAGGTCCGAAGTATCCTCAAAGATCTAGGGCTTTCCTACATTAAGATCCATGCATGCGCATTTGACTGCGTTCTCTTCTGGGGTAAAGATGCAGAAGGGAATGACCTTGCTAGCCTTGACGCATGTCCGATATGTCAGTCTGACCGATATAAGTTGACGGGAGCAGGCAATAAGAAACCTGTGAAAGTGCTTCGGTATTTTCAGTTGAGAGATAGGCTTGAGCGGTTTTATATGTCAGAAACCACCGCAAAAGCTATGAGATGGCACGGTGAGCGGGACGCGGGAGACGCAGATATCATGACACACATCTCTGACGGAGCGGCTTGGAAGCATATAAATAATGAGTTTCCTCATTTTGCGTCAGATGTCAGAAACGTCAGGCTCGGGCTCTCAACCGACGGGTTCAACCCTTTCGGCACCATGAGTCTTTCATACAGTATATGGCCGGTGGTTTTGGTACCTTACAACGTTCCTCCGTGGATGTGCATGAAGAAGGAATATAATATGTTGACGTTGTTGATTCCGGGGCCTGGTTACCCAGGAAAATGTCTCGATGTGTATATGAGACCATTGATTGAAGAGCTTAAGGTATTGTGGGACGTTTTGGTCATCCCACTTTTGACAAGTACAAGGAGGAGACGTTCCAGATGCATGCTATGGTTATTGGTACCATCAGTGATTTTATGCTTATGGGATGTTGTCGGGCAGCGTTGTTAGGGGATACAAGGCTTGTCCAAAGTGCCTCAGCGATTATGGGAGTACCCCTCATTGCAACAAGATATGCAGAATGGGTCATCGTGTGTTCCTTCCGGCGGATCACCACTGGCGTTACGAGTCTGCCGCATTTGATGGAACCGAAGAACACGGTGGTCCTCACAGAAGATGGACGGGAAGAGAAATTTTAGCAGTGCTTAATGAGTACGATTTTGGGCCCCTCAGCAATCATCCCGATGTAGCGGAAATACCTGAAAGACCTGAGGAGTACAAATTCTGGACACATAAGAGCATATTGTGGGAACTCCCGTACTGGTGTGAGTTGCTGAGCCGTCACTTCCTAGACGTTATGCACATAGAAAACAAATGTTTCTGAAAGTGTGGTGGGCACAACGTTGAACTTGGAGGAGAAGACGAAAGACGGTCCTAAGGCTCGCACTGATCTGCAAAACATGAATATCAGAAAACAACTATGGTTGAAACAAGGGAAGAGAAAAATTCCTCAAGCTCCTTACACCGTCAAGCCTGAGCATAAATCAGAAATTTTCCATTGGATAAGTCGGGCCAAGTATCTTTCAGGCTTTGCTGGAAATATAGCCAAGTGTGTGAACAGACAATTCAACAATCTTTACGGGTTGAAAAGTCATGACAATCATATCCTGCTACAACGTCTCTTCCCTGTTTTCATTCGACCGTTCCTTCCCCGTCACGTTGTGGAGTCGTTAGTAGCGTTGGCAAGATTTTTCCAGAAGGTATGCACACGAGAAGTGAGAAAATCTGACCTCCGGGAAATGCAACAAGACATCGTTCATATCATGTGTAAATTTGAGATGATATTTCCTCTAAATTTTTTCGACATCATGCCTCACCTCATGATCCATCTTCCTCGGGGCAGTTGTTGTTTACCGGTCCTGTGCACTTCACTTGGATGTATCCGATGGAAAGGTACGTATTTTACACCTTATGTTAATTTCCTCATCAATATATGTGATTTAATATTAATGTATTATCATAACACTTTAAAAACTTGATTTATAGGCAACTTGGACAATATGGTGATTTTGTTCCAAACAGATTCGCACATGAAGGATGTATAGCTAAAGCATATATTGCGCACGAGTACGTCACCTACATGAAACTGTATTTAGGAGCGTTACAGGAAAGCATACCGGAAGATGTACCTTCACAGTTCAATCTTTCCATACTTTCCGACGATGTTGTACTCGGTGGAAACATGCCAGTTTCCTACAAGTTGAAAGATTATGAGGTAGCCATTGCACATTGGTGGGTACTAATTAACTGTCCAAAAGTTCAGTTTTGGAAGAACATGCATCTAAACTGTGAACAAGTAGGAGGTGATATCGATTACCACAACCGGACATTCGCAGAGTATTTCGGCCGCTGGTTACGTAAGTTTAACATTATTCTATACGTATTTATATATTATTGTCTATAATTATTCATATTTATAGTTGATTCTGATTGTTGCAGATGGACCTCATTAAAAATGATAATCACCCAAATTGGTCGCACGAACTCAAACTGCTAGCGATGAAGCCGGTCTATTCAAAAGTTTATGCGACGTGCAAGGTGAATGGTGTGTTATTTCGATGTGAAGAGAGAGACGTCAGACTGAAAATACAAAATTCAGGGGTTATGGCACATGGTGGGGATGATGGATTTGACTATTACGGTGTTCTCCATTCAGTTGTGGAACTGCATTATGGGAAAGGCATGAAAGTGCACCTTTTCAAGTGTAGATGGTTTGACACAGCGGCCGCATAGCATGAAAACCGATCAATACGGCATAACTTCTGTGAACACTAGTACATCATGGTATGAGGATGACCTGTTCGTTTTAGCCACATGGGTGAAACAAGTGTTTTATCTTGATGATCTCGCCAAGGGGGACCCGTGGAAAGTAGTCAACACTATCCACCATCGCAACATTTACCGGGCGTCTACACTTGGAGTGGCTGAAGAGAACGAGGAAGGTGGCACCGCGTATCAAGAGCCCAACTCAAACGGTATTCCTGACTCCTCTTTTATTCGCCTAGACACGCTGGTGCGACAAATTCTGTCGTCAAATAAGATATGACCGAAATAATGAAATACGTCTACGGTTGAAAAATGACAAGATTCCGACAAATTCTGTGTGCCGAATGTTGCGGTTAACTGTTTTTTACTTCCGTTTTCCTATGGGTAGCCTGACGTTCGGTAAATATTTTGAGAAAAAATTTTATACTATTAGTTGCGTCTCATCGATTTGAAACTATTATCTGTTGAAGGTCAGGCCAAAAAACGTCATTTAGACAGGCCAATTACCATTTCTAAGCATTAAAAGGGTTGACTCACCCAGTTGACCGTCCCGATCGAGCCTTTAACGTTGTCAGATGTAGTTGGATTTTTTTTCATACATGTATTTAAGGTGAACGGTGATATCTGACGGTTGGAATAGATTTTCTAAACTTTTAGATTCAAAATCAGAACATATGCACTAATGTTCCTTAACTTGTTTACTAAGTGTTTAAGTGAATGTATAGTTTCAAATAGTTACTATACGTACACTCTTCAAATGCAAATATGTCGTCAAATAAGATATGACCGAAATAATGAAATACGTGTACGGTTGAAAAATGACAAGATTCCGACAAAATCTGTGTGCCGAATGTTGCGGTTAACTGTTTTTTACTTCCGTTTTCCTATGGGTAGCCTGACGTTTGGTAAATATTTTGAGGAAAATTTTTAAACGATTAGTTGCGTCTCATCGATTTGAAACTATTACCTGTTGAAGGTCAGACAAAAAACCGTTGTCCAACTAGACTAATTTCCGTTTTAAAGCGTTTAGAGGTTTGACTTAGTGGTTTGACCAACAGTTTAGCCGACGAAAATTATATGTCGTCGGCTAAACTCTTGTGATCCGCTTATTGTCCGCCGTTGGATGGCTCAGATCCAACGGCTGCTGATTTTCCAAAGTTTAGCCGACGAAATATAATTTTTGTCGGCTAAATTCTTGCGATCCGCGCCTTTTTATTGTCCGCCGTTGGATGGCTCAGATCAGACGGCTACTGATCTTCCAAAGTATAGCCGACGATGTTCATAGAATAGCCGACGACATTCAAAGAATAGCCGACGATTAAAAAAGATTTCGTCGGCTATTTAAATAGCCGACGAAATCTTTTTTAATCGTCGGCTATTCTTTCTGCTATAAATCAGAAACTCGCGAACCCTAGCCGACTTTTTGCTCTCCTCCTCCTCCTCCTCCTCCTCCTGCTGCTCCAATCCGCCGCTCTCCTGCTCGAGTCCGCCGCTCTGCTCCTCCTCCTCCTCAAATCGGCGGCGCCATCGTCCCTCCTCCTCCGGCCTCCTCCTCCTCCTATCCTCCTCCTACCTCAAATCGGCCGTTCGGCCTCCTCTTCCTCCTCCTTCCCCTCCGCCTTCCCCTCCTCCCCCGACCTCCTCCGGCCTCCTCCTCCGATCCGGTTATTTTTTTTTTCAATTTAAATTAATTTTATAATTTAGGTATATAAATTGTTATATATTTAAGTTTAATTATATAAATTGTTATATATTTGTTAATAAATTTAATTTTAACAAATTGTTATATATTTGTTATATATTTAATTTTAATTATATAAATTGTTATATAATAAATTGTTATATATTTTTTATATATTTAATTTTAATTATATAAATTTTTATACATTTGTTATATATTTGTTAATAAATTTAATTGTTATATAGTTGTTATAATTTAGGTATAGAAATTGTTATATATTTGTTAATAAATTTAATTGTTATATATTTGTTATAATTTAGGTATAGAAATTGTTATATATTTAATTTTAATTATATAAATTGTTATATATTTGTTAATAAATTTAATTGTTATATATTTGTTATAATTTAGGTATAGAAATTGTTATATATTTAATTTTAATTATATAAATTGTTATATAATAAGTTGTTATATATTTAATTTTAATTATATAAATTGTTATATAATTTGTTATATATAAATTGTTAAATTAATTATATATATAAATTGGTAGTCTAATTATAACCATTTATATATTTTTGTTAATATATAAATGGTTATTTGTATTTATATATATGTTAATAATGAAATATGTTATTATATTTATTATAATTTGTTATTTAATGTAATATAATTTAATATTAATTAATGTATTAATGCCTCAAGCTGCTGATGGCCGATGCATTCAGACAGTTCTGCGGAGGCCGTCGTTCCAGATCTAGGGGTTTTGGAAGTTCCGCCGGTTCCGCAGAGTCCGACAGGACCCTTAGCCAGCCTGAGAGGACCACCACCCAGCCGCGGAGGAGTGTGGATTCATCCCAGCCGCGGATGCCTGTGGATTCATCCCAGCCGCAGAGGAGTGTGAGTTCTCGGCACCAGACCCTTCTCCAAGCGGGGCGGCCGTCGAGCAGTTTACGTCCCCCTGTCGGGCCAGATGCTCCGAGGTTCAGTAGGCAGCTATTTCAGGACGAGATAGCTGCAGACGTTCCTCAGGTCCGTATGCCTGAGGTTCATCGGGAGCCGATGACGAGTCCGTCGACGTCTGCTGCTGACTCGACTGAGGGGCCTACTCTCCCAAATCAGCTCTACCTCCCGTACAACATTCCTGTGATACCCGAGGTCGACTTTCGTGGTGTGCCCATATGGCCTGATATGCCTCAGTACGTGAGTGTTGCGGAGGCATACCATCAGCAGCCATTTGAGAACCCTGACCTTCTGATTTCGGCGAGGAGAAAAGGAAAGTCGACAGACGAGTCATCCAGCTCATGTAACATTTGATTTTATTAATTAAATGTTTTATTAAAATTAACGCACTAATATTTAATTTTATTAACCAATCGTCTTTTATGTGATAGGGACAGCCGCTAGCAGTTCAACGAGGAATACGAGAGGTGTCATATGTTTTGACACGCTCAGGAGAACTGTTGCGCTCCGGGGGAGGATCCAGATCAACGAACCTCCTAATCAGGAGGTTCGGGGGAAAAAACGCCGCGACTACATGGGTTGCGTGGGGGCACTGATTAGGGACAGAGTCCTTATGTTGTGGACACGGTGGGCTGATGTGCCCGAAGAGATCAAGAGGGAGGTGAACAACGCCGCGTCGGTGAGTAATTTAAAAAATTTAATTTATTTTACGTAATATTTAATAATTTTCGGTACTGTTATAATTGTAAAACTAATAAAATATTATCTTTCAGACATACTTCGAGATTGCAGAACACAAGCATGATTGGGCGGACTCGATGCAGAACTTGAGGTACGTTGGGAATTCCTCATCTTATAATTTGAAATATTTTATTATATTAATAATATTTCTAATGCACTTTTGTTTTTTCCGTAGGTTCAAAGAGTGTCCGTTCCCACTTTAACGAATACAACAACCGTGGTCGTATGGGTACTCCCAGAGAGTTCATGTTCAGGGAGTACGAGTGGCGTTGGTTGAAGACAGTAGACTTCAACAACCCACTTATGCAGGTAAATACTAAACTTAACTATAAATGTTTATTTTGTTAAAATTTTAATTATTAGTTTAATTATTTTATAATTATTACACTAATATTTTTTTATGCATTTTTCTAATATTTTATTATTTGTTTGAAGCAACGATCTCGGATAAACTCTGCGAACCGCCGCCGTAACACAACCCCCCATCATGGTGGTTCTAGGCCATTTGCACAATATCAGGAGGAGGCGCTTAGAGATCATCCTGATAGCAACCCGTACGTGGAGACGTTTAAGATCGCTTATCCACAAGCGACAGAACAGCTCGTAAGTCGTTGATTACGATTTTAATATTTTAATTATTAATTTTACTTAATTATATATTTGTTAGAATATTAATTTTTTTTTTCTCCCGTTCAATTAGGAGAGGGTGAACCGGGCCGAAGAAGAGGTGTTCCATCAAGTAGTTCGGGAGACACAACCGAACATTTTAGAGGCAGATCTGGAAGAAACCCTGCGCCAGGTCGACCGATCAAATGCCCAAACGGCAGTGAGGATGTTCGACACACCCTTCCCACACCGGTCAAACCAATACTACTGCCGGGGTTTGGGAAGTTCTGGAATAGGGCTCCTGAAGACCACTATGGGAGGTCAAAAGAAGGGAGGCGAGAAGAGCCAACAGATGAGGGGGGAAGTGCAGAGATTGGCCGCAAGATTGGCGGTCGAGGCCCAGAGATCACAGGAGCAACGCCGCAGAATACAGCAGTATCATTTGGATATAGCCAGTTGGCATGCTGAATGCGAGAGAATTCGGCAACACAACTACGCCGGCCAACAAAACTGGTGGTATGATATGTTCACGGCACAACAACAAGCCCTTCAACCCCCGCCCCCGTTTCAGCCGTTAGTTGAACCTCCAATGCCTCAACCTCCCGAGGATGACGAGCATGATGGAGAGCAGGATGCTGGGGATGACGTGGTGGACTTTAGTGCTTTAGGTGATGATTAGGGTTATATTTTATGTATATTGGAACAAATTAAATAATAAGTCATTTAGACGTGTTTCTTGTTGGTGTAAATGCATGGATTGTCTTTGTGATTTGCAGGTTGCTTGGAATGGTAATTGAGAAATTAATTTAATTTTTTTTTTCCCAAATGTAAGAATAGCCGACGATATTGGCATTATTTCGTCGGCTATAACTAATAAATGCCTATTAAAATATTAATATATTCTGACGAAATAGATGAAATCGTCGGCTATATTTCAGAACAAATAGCCGACGAATTTCGTCGGCTATAGTTTACCATATCGTCGGCCATACTCGAAAATAGCCGACGAATTTCGTCGGATATTTTGCCAAGGTTTGGTCGACAAAATGAATTTTCGTCGGTAAAATCGTCGGCCATACTCGAGAATAGCCGACGAAAATTTGGCATAGTCGACGAAATTTTTTTCGTCGGCTATTCTCTCCGATCTGGTAGTGGTGGTTGATATAGATTTCTAGTGTTGTTTGCTTGTTTTAAGTTTTGATTGGTGTTGAATTAGGTTAGGTGATATGCGATGGTGTTGGTTGTAGGTGGAATTGGATGTATGCTTGACTGTTTTTACTTGTGATCTAGAAATTGTATGAGAGCATGCTGACTTGATTGATTTGACTGGATTATAAATGCATGTTGACTTGCTTGGTGCTTGTCAACTTCACCAGAATGTAGAGATTGGAGAAATTGCAGCTAATCATCTCCTGCAGCTGGAGCCTGATGTAGCGAGTCACTATGTTCTACTTTCTAATATATACTCTTAGTTTTTTGATGAAAATGTAGGATTAATTGAACCTCTGGTGCCTGAAGAAGGCATTGACAACTCATCAAAAGATGATTGCGAAGAGAAACAAATGTATGAGATTCCTGATATGGAACAGGTAATTACTTTCTTATTTTTGTTACCTCTTCTGTATTTGTTATGCTGAGATGAGTAGATGGTGGTGTACATGGTTGATGGCACTGTCAAGTATAAACATAGATTGTAATGTGTTTATTAAATTGATTATAAGGATTTTCTTTCTCTCTTGAATGTGTTACAGGTTGTGAATATTTTTCCAATTGAATATTTTGCTTCACACATGAGTGAAAGATCTCACCCACTCTTTCTCTCTATGTGACACACACGCACAATTGGCTTGAGTGAATTGAACTTTGGGTTTGGTGGGTTATTGGAATGGGCATCGAGTTCTGTGAATTAGCTGTTTTGTTGTTAGCTCTTTCAAGCATGTCCTTGAGGTTCATAATACGGAATTATAGACTATTTGGCATTGGATTTGTTTATAATATGCATACGATTTATGAGAATATTTTGTTAAGATAATTAACCTATGTAAATCTATCTCTGATTAACTATTGAATATAGATGGAAGCTTAGTTTTATTTCATATCCACCAAGTTTTCTATTTAAGAAACTGATTTTATGCGTATTTTTTGAAGGTATCATAGTCAAGAGATCATTGGTAATCTATTATGTTGTGTACAACTTGATCAATCCACAGTAGCTATGAGGGAACAGTTTGGTAAGTTTGTGGAAGTCATGGAACGTGGATGCCATTAATTGGTGCTGTTCGAGATGTAGCTTCTCAGTTTTGAAGATGGACTTCTTCAGGGTTCTCACCAGTAATTGAGCAGTACTCTACAATCATCTTGCTATATTGGTCTTTGAGTTCATGTTCAGTTTGTTCTAGTTTTTGTTTTCTGGTCCACCTTATTCCTTCATTAGTGCTGCTGTAAATTTGAGCTTTTAAGATTTGTGGTTAGTGGTATTTGATCTGATACAAGTAACTATCTTACTAATTATCTAAGTAACTATCATCTTAGTAATTATCTGACTAACTATGCTAGTAACTATGTTAGTAACTACGAAAGTAACAGTTCTTGTTTGTTCAAAAGCTGAGAACTATCCAAGTAGCTATTACAGTAATTATGAAGAAAAAAAAATACAGGACAGAAAAGCAAGAGCTTAAAAATCGAAAGCAACTGAACCAAGAATGAAAAATGCACCACACAATGCAGCGTGCCGCTGCAACGCACCACGGCAGTGTAAATATCAAAGTAACATTTTATGTAACTATGTTACTAACTATCTAAGTAACTATCATTTTAGTAACTATCTTACTAATTATATTACTAACTATCTAAGTAATTATCATCTTACTCCTTTATAGCTACTAACATAGTTACACAGAATAATTTACTCATATGATAGTTACTAAGGTAGTTACACATAATAGTTTACTCAGATGATAGTTAATAAGATAGTTACAAAATTGATAGTTACTAACATAGTTACACATAATAGTTTACTCAGATGATAGTTACTAAGATAGTTAATAACATAGTTACACAGAATAGATACTCAGATGATATTTACTAAGATAGTTACACATAATAGTTTACTCAGATGATAGTTACTAAGATAGTTACCAAGGTAGTTACACAGATAGTTACAAAATTGATAGTTACTAAGGTAGTTGCACAGATAGTTACAAAAAAGATAGTTACTAACATAGTTACACAGAATAGTTTACTCATATGATAGTTACTAAGGTAGTTACTATCCCAGTAACTATACAAGTAATTATGGAACTATCCAAGTAACTATTCAAGTAACTATCACATGTAACTATCGAACTATCCAACTAACTATCTAAGTAACTATCCCAGTAACTATGAAAGTAACTATGGAACTATCCAAGTAACTAACACAAGTAACTATGGAACTATCTAAATAACTATCCTTGTAACTATGAAACTATCCAAGTAATTATCCAAGTAACTATCACAAGTAACTATCGAACTATCCAACTAACTATCTAATTGGAGATGCTAAATTTTTGTGTCTAATTCAAATTTTGACATGTGACATGACATATTTGAATTTAGCAAATTTGACAAATCTCATCTCCAATAGAAATGTCAAATTTCAAACTTAAACAAGCATTAAAAACTTTAAATCCAAATACAATAGGAAAGCAAATTGGAATGAAGATGATCATCTTCAAACTAATCAAACTGATAGGAATAGATAGAGTAATTCATTACATAGTGCAGTAAATTCAACAAAATACATTACATAGAGGGCAAACCGAATAGAACAACACAACAACCCATCTCCAAAGTGATTACAACCTTTAAACAACCATGGAAGAACATAAACCATTGGTTCAAAAGACTGTTCATACCTCACCAAAAGCTTCATAAATTACAACAACAATTAATAAGAGAAATATAGAACAATAAAACAAAAGAGTGACCAACTGCAAAATTATAGAACACAAACATCATATGCCATCTTCTGTAAAGAGATTGGTGGCCTTGAAATCGATACCGTTCTGTAAATCTGCGACCAGGAACAGAGCCCCGACGTCTCCTCCTTCCATTCTCTTCTGGTTCTTCTAGAGCAATAATTAGTTGGTTAATTTCTTCATTGGATGATGAATCAACAAGTTTCCAGAATTCCTCATTAGCATCATTTGATGACGAATCTGATAAATTAGGCTCTTCCATTTCAGCTTTAAAACCAAAGTAAAGGTGCAACCAAAGAGAGGGTGAGGACGCCTAAATTCACCAGACTCGCAACTCTAAAGAACCCGGAATTCGTTATTGAGATATACCCATGATCTAAACAACCAAAACACAAAACCAATTACCCAAATTCAGTTCTCCTAGCAATAAACCCACGAACCATGATTGCTTTTGATATAAACAGAATCACTTTTCTAAGGAAAATCCTCTACAACACAGATTATGAAGAGGAAGAGTAGTAGTAAGCAAACCTGATTTCTCTGATTGGCTGCCGGAAGGCTCACTGGTGCGACGGGAGGTTCTTCTTTGGAGATGAGAGCGATAGAGAGGAGAGAGTAGAGAGCGAAAGAGAAACTGAGAGAATGAGAAAGAACGAATAAAAAAAGAATTGACCCCTTCAGCCTGATCTTGATCCTATTCCAGCTTAAGAAGTGTCTAATAACAAGGGAATGAGAGCACGAAGTGCTTGCTTAATAAAATAAAAGCAAGGGATAACATAATTCCCCAGTAAAATCACCCCCATATTCTTCTAAAATTTCAATATCCTCATCACATATTGAACTCCAAATTACAACAGAGAAGAAATTTACAACAAATTATCAATTCTTATTGAACCAAACAAAAAATTTGCTGAGCAACTATTACCTTCATGGTGATTTCATAAACATCATCATCATCAATCAAAGGAGCTTCCAACCCAGGCCTATCATTGACATGGTTGTACATAATCTTGACCCTGCATCACACAACACACAAATACACTCTCATCAACACAAAAAACAAAAGACATGAAATGATAAAAACTAGTAATCAGTCTCGAAAAAACTCACGTCTCGGAAAACGACTTCTTAGTGTTCTTGTGAAGGTTCGAAACAACAATCCTCGCAGCCAACTGCACTAAAATTCAAACAAAATTCACATCAATTCTACAATTCCCACAATTCACAATGCCACTCTTACACAATTCACCAATCAACACACACCAAATTTTCACAAATCCAAATATTCACAACATTTCATCTCAATTCTCAACCATAATTACCGAAAACAAAGCTACTCAACCTAAAAAATCATCAATACTTTCACAATTACAAATCGACACACAGATCAAAGCCGAAAAACTCAAACCAACACAATAAGAGGCTTAATCAAAGGCTAAGACTTATGCAAGCATAGTCAGGGTGGTTAGCCGTCATAGCGGCAGCCATCTCAGCAACCAATTCATCAAGTTGGCTGGTGGTGACGCCCTTGTAGACACCAGCACATACCTTCTGCGCCACCAGAACCGAGTCGCAGTGCTCGATGCTAAGCCCATAGCTAAGCTTCTTCAATAGTGTCACTCCCGTCGTCAGCCATGATGGTGATGATGTCATCATTGCTCAAACCTTTCATATCTGCTTCTAGTTTTTCCACGTGGCGGAGGAGTTGGCGATTACATCGATGAAGTCGTAGTGGCCGGCGGAGCTCCACTTGGTCTTGCAGATCGCCGCATTGTGACCCTTCCCTCTCAAAAATGACACGACGTTCCGCTGCAGCGCCGACTTGTTGACCGATCTAAGGCACGAGAACGCCTCCACCGCCTCCGCCACATCAGCGAGCAGCACCTTACCGTAGGGGTTCGCATTCGACGCCGCCGCCGCCGATCTCAAAATGCAGTCGACCGCCCCGGGACGGTTCGAGACTGAATCGACTTGGTTCAAGTCATAGTCGTCGTTGTGCGGCCATCGCGACTCCGGTAACGATGACGATTCTTCCTCCTCGAGAAAGTTGTGCAAGAGCTCGGAGAGACAAGGCGAGACGTCGTCGTCGGCAGAGTAGTGGTCACTGTCGCTGCTGGCGTAGCTCTCCTGGCCGACGAGGCGAGCCTTGACCTTGTCGTCGAGCGAGTAGGTCTTGGTTCTGGTTCTGACTGTAATAGCTATTGATCTCTCTATAGAGATAGAGAAAGAGAGATAGTGTTTTGATAAAAAGGGGAGAACAAGAGTATTATGATCGGATCATGTTTAAAAAAAAAAACAAGAAAAGGGTATTATGGTCACAAATAAAATAAAAAATAGCCTTTTTTATTAATTTGTGAAATAGAAATGGCCTATTTTATGATAAAGATATTAAAATGATGTTCTTTTTTATAAAGTGGAAAACAAGGGGTTTTTTTTCTTATTTTCAAAGTGAGAGGGTCATTTATTCTAATAACTTGAAGAAAATAAGATGGTCATTAGAATGGGTAATGATGGGGTAAATTAGTACTAAATAGACATTTTTCCTTTTAATAAAGTAGGTTAGCAACAAGTCATTTTTATCCTTATTTTCACATTGCTTTTATATATTTAAGAGCTATTTTGTTGAAAATAATAATAATAATAATAATAATAATAATTGGGTAAATAAATTAAAGAAGCATGAAGTTTCAACCGAGCAAGAATTTGGATGGACTTGAAAAACTTCATTCAAATGATCAGAGAAAGATATCAGCTCATGGATAAAGGCATCAAATTTTAAATCTTGGATACTAACTACAGCTTGCAAACTCAAGACCGAATCAAGATGGTTGTGATTCCTATATACTTAATTACGCAAGGTTTATAATTTAAACATACAAAGACCAGCTCGATCAAGCTCTCAACATGATAAGATCAAAGCCATGCAAGCTTTATTCAATTCAATCTGAGTCAATGGGTTGCACCAAAGACCTAGAAAATTGGTCAAATCGGATGGTGCTTTTAAATTCAAATTGAAGTCACCACTTAGCTGACCACCTAATCAATTCAAGCTTTAATCAATTCAATCTCAGTCAATGGGTTACGATTTGGGATGGTGGTGGTGGTGCGGCTTCAATAATTTTCTGTATAGGATTTTATGGTTGTACTTTGGCAGAGTTTCGGCAAGGCTTATTGTGAGAGAAGAGATGATTTTTCTGTCCAAGAATGAGCTATATATATAGGAGCACAAGAGAAGAGAGTTCGGCCAAAAGAAACCTAGAATCCGATTTTGTTTCTTCTTCTTTTCTTGATCGACAAGCTTTGTTTTCTCCTAAATTTTCTGCTAAATTCCTTGGATAATGGCTGAATAAATCGAATAATATATTCTTGATTTTTTCATGATTTTATTCAACCAATTATCTTGAATAATAGGTAGAAATCAATCCACATTCGGAAGCATTATCCTCTAGCAATTCGACTTTGATAATTCTGCATTCCTTGCCGAACAAGTCTTGGTTTTCTCCTTTAGTCAGCCCAATTTCTTCATAGACAATGCTTCATGGACTTGTTGATGGACTTGGCTCGTTCCTATTTGGATAAATAATCCAAGAAGCAGCAGCAGCCTTCCCTTGTTGGACCGGGAAAACCTATTCCTAGTCAACCGATTTCTTTCTCTTCTCCTGCTCAGATTAGGGAAGCTCTTCATTCTTTGATCTTCACTTTTCTTCTTGTTTGGCTGAAATCCTCATACTTCTTTAAGTTTAGTAGCTCTCCTTCGTTGCTCTTGGACAAGAATTTGGTGTAGAAAAATAGGAATTTCTCTCGGCAGGCAGTAGGTTCTTCTTCTCGGCAGCTTTGACCTTCTTATGTTGTGACCGGCATAACTTCCTCCTCAGAGTATACTTAGATGCGATTCAAAATTCATTAGAAACTCGACTCATAGAGCTTTCCATGAATATGTGGCTTGCTTCCTAGTTTCTTGTGAATCGTCCTGGAGAAATTCTGGAAGTTGAGTGGTTGGCACATGAATTTACTGAAACTTTCTGGATTTGCATCCGATAAGCACTTGTAATTTCTAGCATCTTATTTTGCTCCAATTGCCATATCACCTTCCATTTCTCAATCCTCAACATGTCTACTGCATATGAGAGAAGAAAAATCTATCAAAAGCAAAGTCTAGGTTTTACAAAATTAACTCTGAGACTTGCAAATCGGCTTTTGACAACTTTTCTGCCTTTTCTTCTATTTTCAGCACATTTTCACTTAAACTTTACCAAAACTCATGACTCTATTAATGACTCGATCTTACACATATAAGGGTTAAAACAAAATATAAATGAGGGTAAATTACATTAAGAACGTCGCATTTTATGCTCCTATCAGCACACGACAAGCCCGACATTTGGGTGTCCATGTTGACTCGGCGGCGGATAAAAAATGTGTTAATATAATGGGTTCATAAATATTACACCCATTAAATAAAATTGCACTACCAGAAAAAAGGCTTTTGCCGACGAAAAAAAAAAAACGGCCGACGAAACCAATTTTCGTCGACTATTCTCAATAATGGCCGACGAAAATTGTTTTCGTCACTAAAAAGAAAAAAATCGTCGGCTATTCCCCTAGAATGGCCGACGATTTTTTTTTTCGTCCCTAAAAAAAAAAGTCTTCGGCTATTCCCACTGAATGGCCGACGATTTTTTCTTTTGTCGCTAAAAAAATTATTTCATCGCCTATACCCCCTAGAATGGCCGACGATTTAAAAATTTTGTCGCCTATTCTCTGAAAGTATAGCCGACGAAAACTTTAGTAAGTTTGGCCGACGAAATTGTCATTTTCGTCGGCTATAAGTTTATATATTTTCAGATCAAAACCCGGTTTACTGCAGATTTAGCGTCCGGCGTCCGAATGACGATTGTGATACCATTCTGGAAAGGGAACGATGCCAGGAATCAAACTCGTCACTTTGCCACGATGTGTGTGCCTTTTCGGGCTTTCGAGTTCGTTTAGGGCCTTAAAACGGCAGTTTAATATGTTTTCAAGATTTAAGTTTTCTAATTTATTTTGTTTTAAACCATTGCTTCATCCTTCAAATGCAAAAATGTTGTGAAATAAGATATGACCGAAATAATAAAATACGTCTACGATTGAAAAATGACAAGATTCTGATAAAATCTGAGTGTCGAAAGATGCGGTCAAAGGTTTTATTCTTTCGTTTCCCTAATGGTAGCGTTACCTTCGGTAAATATTTTGAGGAAAATTTTTATACGATTAGTTGCATCTCATCGATTTGAAACTATTATCTGTTGAAGGTCAGGCAAAAAAACGTCATTTAGACAGTCCAATTACCATTTCTAAGCGTTTAGAGGTTTGACTCACCCGGTTGACCGTTCCGATCGAGCCTTTAACGTTGTCAGCTGAAGTTGGATTTTTTTTCATACATGTATTTAATCTAAACTGTGATATCTGACGGTTGAAATAGATTTTCTAAACTTTTACATTCAAAATCAGAACATATGCACTAATGTTCTTTAACTTGTTTACTAAGTGTTTAAGTGAATGTATAGTTTCAAATAGTTACTATACGTACACTCTTCAAATGCAAATATGTCGTCAAATAAGATATGACCGAAATAATGAAATACGTCTACGGTTGAAAAATGACAAGATTCCGATAAAATCCGTGTGCTGAAATAATGAAATAAGTCAAAACCCGGTTTACTGCAGATTTGGCGTCCAGCGTCCGAATGATGATTGTGATACCATTCCGGAAAGGGAACGACGCCAGGAATCAAACTCGTAGCTTTGCCACGAAGTGTGGGCATTTTCGGGCTTTCGAGTTCGTTTAGGGTCTCAAAACGGCAGTTTAGTATGTTTTCATAGAATAACCGACGAAACATTGTAAATCGTCGGCTATTCTCTAAGTTTAGCCGACGAAAATTAGATTTCGTCGGCTAAACTCTTGCGATCCGCGCCTTTTTATTGTCCGCCGTTGGATGACTCAGATCCAACGGCTGTTGATTTTCCAAAGTATAGCCGACGAAATATATTAAATCGTCGGCTATTCTCCTTCTAAATCTTTTAAATCGCTTCCTCCCGCCTTTTTTCTCTCCTCCTTCCCCCCCCCCTCCCCCCCCCCCCTCCTCCTCCTCCTCCTCCTCCTCCTCCTCCGGCCTCCGGCCTCTGGCCTCCTCCTTCTCCCTCCTTCTCCTCCTCCTCCGGCCTCCGGCCTCCTCCTCCTCCTTCCCCTCCTCCTCTGGCCTCCTCCTCCTCCTCCTTCTCCTCCTCCGATCCGGTATTTTTTTTTGCCCAAAATGCAGTTATAGCCGACGAAATTGACATTATTTCGTCGGCTATAACTTTAAAATATTAATATATTCCGACGAAATAGCCCAAATCGTCGGCTATACTTCAGAACAAATAGCCGACGAAACCAAATTTCGTCGGCTATAACTTTAAAATATTAATATATTCCGACGAAATCGTCGGCCATACTCAAAAATAGCCGACAAATTTCGTCGGATATTTGACCAAGCTTTGGTCGACGAAATCATTTTCGTCGGCCATAATTCGTCGGCCAAGGTTGGAATGGCCGACGATGTCGTTTTTTTCGTCGGCCATTACTTTTACCGACGAATTATAGCCGACGAAATTTTCGTCGGTAGAAGGAATAGCCGACGAAAATTTGGAATAGCCGACGAAAAAAATTTTGTCGGCTATTCTGTCAAAGCTGGTAGTGTTGGTACAAAACTAATATATATATATATATATATATATATATATATATATTAAAATCGTTGAAGTACAGTGGTTTGATCCCTTCACAATGTATGTAGGCAGTCTGGATTCAAATCTGGGCACAACCACAAATCAAACAGAATCTCTGACACCACAAGTAAAAATTCACCTGAATCCCTGGTCTGTTAAATTCATCTCTCAACGTAGCCTAAACACTAATCCCATCCAAAAAGCCAAACTTGTCCAGTGAGTCATTCACTGACTGGAATTCTTGAATATCGGGTGGCTTGATCCCTCTCCAAGGGTACGTAGGCAACCCTTTTACATTTTCGGGTGCAGCCGCAAAAATAAACAAACACCCACACCCCACATGTATTATTTTTTTCGTATTTGGAATCAAAGGGTTTTCTCCTGGAAATACAAGAGTTGTAATTAAGAGACATATTTTGTCTTGAATGGGCTGAACTTAACATAATAAAAGTCTTATTTTAAAATAATGAGATAAAATTATATCGAATATATTATTTACAATTTTTGCTCACCATATTCACACACTGATTCAGAAAAAAAAAAACTTGTGTTTCCGAATTAGGATGTGACAAGTTGAGACCTTTAAGAAACATTGTGCCACCCTGGGAGTTTTTGAGAAGTTAAATTCTGGAGTTTAGTAAGAGCATTCAAAATTTAGTTATGCTGCGTTTTGGACTTTTCTAAATTTATAATTCTCTAGTTTCAAATGTAAAACGAGGTAATTCATGCAGAGAAATTATGAATTCCTCATTTATTTTTAACTTCTCTCGGATTTTTCTTCATCCAAACACACTCATAGTGAGTTTTCAAATTCTGTTTTCATTCTTGTAATTTTAGTTTTGCTTATTCAGCTATGTAAACTTGATTTTCGATGAATTAATATTTTATTTTCAGTACTTCATTTTAATTTTCTAAATATAGTTCTTGATTTCAATTTTATTTTGTCAAGTTATTATGAATTAAGTGGATGGTGAAGTGCGGTATTTGTTATGTAAATGTTACCTTACAGTTAACAAGTATATAAAGTATATTCCTCCTCTCTTGAAGTGAGTTTAGGGATGAAAACAGTTTTTTGAATAAGTTGAGAAAGAGAGAAGACGAGTCATTAATTGAAATTGCTTAGGATTTAGAGGCAACAGTTGTAATTAAAAGAGAATTTCAAGATGCTCTGAATAAGTTAGACTTATCTATCGCGCTGTTAATCTATTGATTGATCATTTAGGGTCTACAATATTATATTAGCTTAGGAATTCTCTTCGATGGTTTAGCATAATTCAAATTTCGGTAGCTTGTGAAGATGAGTTATATTCATGTTGTTAGCTACCATTGATTGATCATGCTGTATCCCAATTAAAACAAAAAACAAAAAAACGCGTGTACCAAAGATGAAGCACTAGGTGGGAAACACCCAGTTATAACAGGGCCGATTAAATTTTGATGATTTTATATAGAATAGTTCACCGACTGAGGAATTTGTTATTGGAAACTGAAGCTCTCAATACTGGATGCGATACTGTTCTGGTTGCTGAAGCGAGAAATTTAAGAGACAGCCAGCTCTATATAACAACAAGGAAAGACTTCGATTGTATTGAGGTAGAAGATTCCAAGATGATCATTGATGTCGTTAATGGCCTTTGTAAATTGTAATACACCTTGGAGGCTTATAAAAATCATCAGAAATATTAATATTGGTGAGTGCATCTTCTATTTCTTTTTATAATCTTTTTTAGACATGTTTTTAGAAAAGTTGGTTTTGTTGCGGATGTTATTGCGAGTTTAAAATTTACCCGATAACTCGTTCTTAACTTAATTGTGTTCTTAGAGAAACTTGTTCGATGCTATAAAGTAAATACACCCATTTATATGGAGTAACAAATATCTAAATCTATTCTTACTTTCGGTCGGATAATACAAAAAAACAAGGGTTAAATATTTGTTATTCCTTATATTTTGCTCCATAAAACAGTTTTGTCCTTCACCTTTCAAATTGAATAATTTAGTCCGTATACTCTTTAATTCTCACACAATATGTCTAAATTGACTATTTTACCCCTCATATCTTCTTTCTTTCTTTCTTTTTTGTTTTTCCTCACTTTTTTTCTCTCCAAAATTAAACATTCTACTGCTCGTACAAATAAATCTTTTCGACATTAGCGATACCAAATAACAAGAATCAATCTTAAATAGAGAGAGAACTCAGAGAGCATAAAAATGAAAAAGAAAAAGTTAGAAAAATTTAAAAAGAGACGAAATTGAAAAAGAAGAAGAAGAGAGGAAATGAGGGGTAAAATAGTCAATATTGACCTATTGTGTGAGAATTAAAGAGTGTAAGGATTAAATTGTTTAAACTGAAAAGTGAGTGATATAATAGTTTTATAGAGCAAAGTATAAGGTATTTAGTAAAAAAAAAAAAAACAAGGGATTTTTACCTATAACTATAATTTTGTGTTCATATTTACCAATAGCAAAATTGCCTTTTAAAATTACCACTAACAAGTTCCCTTCCAAAACTAACAGAATTCGTTAACTCATAAATTACGAAATTACCCTAAAAAATACCCCTTTCAGAAATATGTACCTCTAATGCTACTGACCCTAAAAAAATCGATTCTAATGCTACTGACCCTCAGAAAATCTACCTCCGCCGTCCTCCACTGCGATTATAATGCTACTGACTGTCAGAAAATCCACCTCTGCCGTCCTCCACCGCGCCTCTAATGCTACTGACCCTCAGAAAATCCACTTCCGCCGTCCTCCGCCGCGCTTCTAAAGCTACTGAGCCTCAGAAATCAAACTCCGCCGTCCTCCGTCACACTTCTAAAGCTACTGAGTCTCAGAAATCAAAGTCCGCCGTCCTCCGCCGCGATTCTAATGCTATTGACCCTCAGAAAATCTACCTCTGTCGTCCTCCACCGCGATTATAATGCTACTGATTGTCAGAAAATCC